>OZ022562.1:10181103-14981103 GCA_963991005.1 Barypeithes pellucidus | reverse complement strand
TAAGTACTTATGTCAACATCGGCTAAATGTTATTTACTTCACGTCGTCATACAAACATTTTTTTTATCATCTGCCGCCCGAGTCGCGGAGGTCCGTCCGGTATGGAAATGATACGAACTAAGGGATGATTAATGCCACGGAAAGCGCAAAAAATGCCCCCAGGAACATCCCCCATTGTGCCGCCACGTCCGTGTTCCGCCGTTGACAGCACGAGGAAGTGACTGGCGTCTCCCTCGTAACGGTCACAATTTTACTCGTTGCCACGTTATGTTTAACGTTTACGTTTATTATATTTTTAGGGATAACGTGACTTCGCATCAATCGCCAGGCCCCATTTAGTAACAAGCAAGCAAACTAAAGACTATGGGCGCATTCAGCAGAACCCATCGATTTTTAAGCGATTAGTAATCATCTGGTGAATACACGAAAAAAAAAATGGATTTCACACATCGAAGGGAAATCGGACGCTATTTTTTCCATCGAGTTTAAAAAGCGATTTATCATTTGATAGCGACTTATGTCAGTTTTGTTTGTTAGGTTGAGCAGTAAAATCTATAAAAAATGACGAAGGAAGTGAATTATAATTATTAAAACATATTAAACATGATCTCCTTTAGTGACGAGGAGCATTACAAATCCAATTATCCTTATAAATCGATGGGCTCTGCTGAATGCAGCCATATTATCGTAGTTTTTAATGATGATACTTGACATATGTCAAATATATTGACCAACACCAAATTGAAAAGGAACTAAACCCTCGAACTCAGTTAATCGCTGAATGATAAAAGATAGATATATTTATACTATTCAAATCGTCTTAACTGAAAAACCGCCAGCACGTGGAATAGGTGCAGCACCACAAATCGAAAGACGTGTGGATTACATCCTCGCCTTACGTGCTTGCACTAGCATCTCTTTCCGGTAGTTCTACGTTCGGATTTCATTATTTGGATCACAATGATTACTGCTGATGTCACATACCAAGTTCGAGTCAATTTTGATTAACCAAGTGTGTGATATCAAAGTGTGCTTCTTAGTACAGTTTAGTGTTTTCAGGAAGGATTTTTTCAGTATTTTCTGTTTATTAGACATTTTAGTTGACAATTGACGGATTTCTCTTAGACACCGTCACCATCAATGCCGGTATTCCTCAAGGGTCCATATTGTCACGCACTCTCTTCGTACTCTGCATTAACGACCTTCTAGTGGAAACGCAACATCCGATATTTAGTTTTGCTGACGATAGCACACTTATTTCATCTTTCTCTTTGAATGCACAAACATCGATTGCCGACGTACATCTTCGCAGACAGCATGAAGTATTATGCCTCAATAAAGACCTGGAAGAAATTTTGGCTTGAGGTGACAATAACCAAGTCGAATTTAACTCTAATAAAACCCAGGCACCAGTTTTCTCTAAAAAGGTTAACATTACTGAACCGGATATAGTCATGGGCGGACAAGCAATCCTATTGGCTTTATCTATTAATTTGCTGAGCGTCAATCAAGGAGGAATTATGTCTTGGCATAACCACGTTGTGGCAATCGCCAAGATAACTTCTCAGACACTTGGTGTACTCTTCCGAACCAGAAAGTTGTATACACCTCAACAAGTTTTGACACTATACAAAGCCCAGATTCGACCATCACTAGAGATCTGCATCCAAACATACTCTGCGGCTACTGGATTCCATCGAAAGGAGGGCCATTCGTCTGATCGGAGACCACGAGATGATGAAGAACCTCGACAGCCTAGAACATCGAAGACAGGTTGGGATTACAGATATTTTCATGGAAAGTACTCGGCTGACCTTGCCCTCTTAATTCCGCCCAGAGCGGCAGAGATACACGACGAACCACTGCCGCCCATCCATATGTTGTTAAGCCTAGTACTCCTCGAACTTCATTATTTAAGAATTCTTTCATCTGGAGGACTTCACCCTTATGGAACGACCTTCCCGAGGTCGTTTTTCCCAACGAATATAACCTCCAACGATTCAAAACCATTCTCGATTCTCGATTAATAAGTAGATTGCGGATTTATCCAGGATTGATTGGGATCACGCCTACATAAAGTACCTTCAATCAAAATTTTCTAAATTCTTTATATCAGATAATATTCTACAAATGCATAGAACCAATTTAGTATGTTACTATACTTTCTGGATTTCTTCGAATTGTGATAGCGGTGGATGATTTGGCAACATTGCGTGGCTCGGGGTATGGCAGCAAAATGTATTACTATCAAGCCCTAGACGAAAAATGAGGAAGGAAGGCATTGTTTTAGCGGTGCGCTACGGTAATTTATATTGCATGAAGTAAAACTGTAAAAAAAATTCTTTTGTACCCGAAATACAATTTTGTAAAGTTTTATTTTCTCGCTTTTGGCAACGTTTCTACAATGCTGAACAAGGCAGGAACTTAATATGATATTATTTATCCTAGACTGTGAAACTCAAAGGAGCTATTCGCGTTCGCGCAAAAGTTAATCAGATGCCAATATTTCTATTAAAGCCCTGGTTTTTATTACATTTCGTTACGAAATATTTCGGTGGATTGGAACGGAAAAGTTCGTCGTTGGTCATTTGGTCACATGTGTGGTTTTTACTGCAGTACAAGTACGTGGTTAAAAATGGACGATATTAGAAGATTAATTTGTACAGGGTGATCACGTATTATGTCCCCCCATCTTAACCTTTTTATTTTACGTACTTGAGAAAAATTAAAACGATTTTTATACAAGGTTTTAAAGTAGTATTTGCAATGGGAACAAATATCATTTAAGTCTGTTGATTTACAAGTAGGGTTGAACGTACCTGTTTTATTTGATCCAAATTCTACCGCTATTTTTTTCCAAATATTCTCCTTCATTTGTATATCCTTAAAAGATTTAAATTTTTTTTGCATATAAGGGTTGATTTTCTTTTACCCTCCATCTATCTACTTTTACTTTCTATCAACAATTCATATTCTAAGGCACTAAACTCTAGTTAATGGTATTTTACACTCATAGTATAATAAAATAAAAGTTCACAAAAATAATAATCTGCCGCCGAAAAATTCCGTTCAAATCCCACAGGTTGGATACCGACGAAATGTCGTCAACGGAAAGTTATTCCGCTTGACGTGTGTCATTATTAAGTGATACCAGTTATCAGTTCTTTGTTTTCGGATATATCACTAGGCATACTAGCCTACGGCCTCGTATTTAAAGGGACCTCGAGAAGAACCAAAAAATAAAAGAGTTTAAAATAAAAAAAAAGATTTTAATTTGACAAATTATGGGGGGCCTCAAACTAGCCACAGGGCAAGAAAATCTACGGCAGAATAAAGAAACGCGCTCATTATTTTTATCGACTTTATTATTATTAATAAATCGGAATATACAATGTGCCTATTTTTGGTTATAGCGGGCCCTAGGCCCGTTACGCAATTCGGGGTCCCTTATCACTTCAAAAAGAGTTTTTTCCTTAATAAGTTATGCAAAAGTAATTTATTATGATTTACTAATATCATACGATAACAAGTTAGTGTCGTCTTATACAGGGTGATTCACGACGAGCGTGCATTAGAACTTTATGGAGAACTACTGAATATATGTTCCTGAAACTTTGGGGATATGCTCTCTTTAACTAAAATATTGACATGTTCCTGTCATTTCCGGTTATACCGGAAGTAGCTGCCAACTTTCGTTTTTTAAATACAACATGGTAATTTTTATTACATTTTTCGATTAAGCATTAAATTCTAAGCACATTTTATAGAAAATGTTTTTGTCAGACTCTATTAGTTTTTGAGATATCTGGACATTTTGTAATTATTTGGCAAATGCATGAATGCATGAATAATCCATATAATTTTTTTACCTTAGCTCTTGGACTAAAATTTTTTTCTCACCGAATAGCTAGAAGATCATCAGGTCTCAAAAACATTTCAAATTCGGCATAAAATGTACAGGGTGGTCACAATTCAGCCTCATTCTGAAAGAATTCAACCATTAAAAACTTTCTTATTTTAAATGGAACACCCTGTATATTTTTATTTAATTTGATGGCAAATTAGTTGTTCTTTATAAATAGTATTTACAGTCCTATACCTATATCAAAGCGTTGTCTCAAAAAATCCAATTTTATTCCGAAAATACTATTTGTTCAAGTGTGCTATGAAAACAATTGTACTTAGGGGCTGTATACTGATGTCTATACGGAGGAAAAGTGATTGGTATCAAAACGATGGGGCTCCAGCACACAACGTCCAAGTTGTTAAGACTGCCCTAAACAGACTTTTTCATGACCAGTGGATCGCAGACCAAGGTCCCTTCCAATGGCCAGCTCGTTCGCCAGACTTAACTCCACTGGACTTTTCATCTGGGGAACCATTAAAGATAAAGTTTACGCGCGTCCCATCACCACGAAGGAAAATCTAATTGAAAGAGCGAAGGGAGCATTTCAATCTCTCACAAGAAATTAGGAATGCTACAAGAAATAACATGATGAAAAGAATACATAAATGCTTGGAAGTAAATGGCAATCATTTCGAACATATTTTAAAAATATAATCAAAAGATATTAGGTATAATTTTCAAACACATTTTTAATTAAAGAATTTCAAGTTTATAAGCTTGTTTCCTTGCTATTTTTAAAAAAATTATATTTAAACCATTAAATTTAAAACAATCAACTGCATTTTATTTATAAATTATTAAGAAACACTTTAGAATATTGTATTTTCAAGCAATCAATCACTTTTCCTCCATATAGACATCAGTATACAGCCCCTAAGTGCAATTGTTTTTATAACACACTTGAACAAATAGTATTTTCGGAATAAAATTGGATTTTTTGAGAAAACGCTTTGATTTAGGTATAGGACAGTAAATACTATTTATAAAGAACAACTAATTTGCCATCAAATTAAATAAAAATATACAGGGTGTTCCATTTAAAATAAGAAAGTTTTTAATGGTTGAATTCTTTCACAATGAGGCTTGAATTGTGACCACCCTGTACATTTTATGCCGAATTTTAAATGTTTTTGAGACTTGATGATCTTCTAGCTATTCGGTGAGAAAAAATTTTTAGTCCAAGCGCTAAGGTAAAAAAATTATATGGATTATTTCATCGTCATGCATTTGCCAAATAATTACAAAAAGTCCAGATATCTCAAAAACTAATAGAGTCTGACAGAAACATTTTCTATAAAATGTGCTTAGTATTTAATGCTTAATCGAAAAATGTAATAAAAATTACCATGTTGTATTTAAAAAACGAAAGTTGGCAGCTACTTCCGGTATAACCGGAAATTACAGAAACATGTCAATATTTTAGTTAAAGAGAGCATATCGATAAACCCAAATCCCCAAAGTTTCAGGAATATATATTCAGTAGTTCTCCATAAAGTTCTAATGCACGCTCGTCGTGAATCACCCTGTATATCCTGTACATAACTCTGTAGGTTATTTCGTAAATTACTTGGTTACATATTACAAAATTGGTGTCTAACAAAGGGCCTCAACAACATGTTGAGTAAAACCAACCCTACGTGTAAATCAACAGACCTAAATGATATTTGTTCCCATTGCAAATACTAGTTTAAAAACCTTGTATACCAATCGTTTTAATTTTTCTCAAGTACGTAAAATAAAAAGGTTAAGATCGGGGTTTGTTAATTGATTATACGTTGATAATACGTGATCACCCTGTACAAATAAATCTATTAATATCATCCATTTTTAACCACGCACTTGTACTGCAGTAAAACCACACATGTGACCAAATGACCAACGACGAACTTTTCCGTTCCAATCCACCGAAATATTTCGTAACGAAATGTAATAAAAAGCAGGGCTTAAAGCGCACAAAACGCAGCGATTTCCAAAAAAAAATCAATACAATTATCAGTATTGTAAATTTGTACATTATTATCCCATCACCCTATTTTATACACCATAGCTATTGTTTCGTATTCCACTTAAAAGCTAATGTTTACCGACAATTACTTAAAACTACATTTCCGCCTTCAATGTTAACGGAAACGATGCGACGCAGCGACGTGACAATTTATTATATTAAACCGTTTTTGCAAAAAGGTTTATAAATTTTTGGTACGTAAATCTTCCAAATTACGCATGGAATTTTGTCAACGGATTACGATTATTTGAAGGGAAGGTTTACCTTGACGTTAATGCTACCTTAGCTAAGGTCTAACTTAAGTTAATATTCAAATATCGACACGGTTATGGAAATAACTTATTATATTTAAATTGGTGACTCCTAGGGTGTCCTAGAGAAAGTCTCCATACTTTTTTTTTAATCGAATATCTAAATACTAAGGTAAAAACCCTTTTTACCTACATACTGTCGCGCCGTTCCATCTGGATTCAGTTAGCAACAATGTGGGTCACTAGAGTATACCAACAGTGTTGTCCGATCACACCGCATGTTTCGCCCTTGCTTGGATACCTGTCGCGCGCGACTATCATTGCTTCAGTATGTCTCGAGACTGGGGCGTGGAATGACGCTGTCGAGGGTTCCACGTGCTTGATGTATACGAATTTTAAACGTTTTGTTAGTTGTAGCCATTACCCGATTTTTTTTCTGTTGTGAAATAATTCATAATTAGAAATATTGTGATGTGATTTCAAATTTCTGTGATATGCTTTTTGGGTTTTATTTTTTATGGAATTTAATTATAAAATGGATTATAAGATCGAATTTAAGAGAGTATGTACCTTAAAATTGTAGTATTTTTGTTCCTAAAAAGTTTGAAAAAGAAGTGATAACGGGGGTCAAAGCCGTCTTGTTGTCAAAAACTGAACACGTGCGTTTACAATTTTGTGTTGCAATATATGACAACACCGCCTCAATAAACTATTGATTGAGAACGTCCTCAGTAGCGGCCACGTAAATTTTCAGATTTAATATAAAGTGTATATTTCGTACAATAATTCAAAGCGTCATTTAAGGTTATTTTTCTTCAATTTCTTTTCATCGCAGGATTTGCCGGTTTAAATATAATAAGTCATTTGCATAACACCCTGTAGTTGATGTTTAGTATATCCAAATACCAATATGAAATATTATTATTTCCAGAACACCCGATGATCTTTATACAATAAGGGCGTATTTTTGTCTACACAGTAGCACTTTAAAATACTATTTCAGGTTGAATGGTACTACCAAGAAAAGGAAGCCCTTTCCATTGACAGGATGCAACCACCTGTGCGATGGCGCTGCGCGCTGTATTTTGTCGACTACCATCGATAGTACGGCGTTAAGTTAAAGTCCTCTCTGATGATGGGTATGTACATCTACTCTGTACTGACGAGAACAAATAAGTTCGAAACCGGTCTACAGGTGATTGCATCCTATCAATGGAGAGGGCTTCCTTTTCTTGGTAGTACCATTCAATCTGAAATAGTATTTTAAAGTGCTACTGTGTAGACAAAAATACGCCCTTATTGTATAAGGATCATCGGGTGGTCTGGAAATAATAATTTTCCATCTTGGTATTTGATATTAATACCACATGACAAGCATAGACTTCCTATTTCTTGAATAGATTTAGTATTTCCAATTGCTCTATGATCCATAAGTTAAGATGTGAGTTTAAAGCGTTGTAAATTGTTTCTATATTATAGGGATGAAAATTCCAAGATATTCGTATTCGTTTGTAATAAAGATTGCCTTATTTACTCATGACCCGTTATAATCTTTAACGACACAAGATTTACAAGGCATTGTATAAATATGTCACAAAATCTTTTCCTAAAAAGGGTTCAGGATTAACTTATCCTTTAACCCTGGCGTTGGACGTTACAAACACTGAATGTTAACGTCAGGATAATCCATTTTAAAAAATGTCTTTTTCTTTGTAAGAGCAAACCGTCGTCTTATGTTTTCTGGAAATGGCACTTAATGCAAGACATGTCCTCGTAGACCTGACGGATGACTTTACAGTTACAATACTGTAATGGGAATACATTTTCATTCGGGAATTCAGGATTCGAATTACCCCAAATCAGTTTTTTAAATCGTTATTTAATTTATAACTAAAGCCTTCTGCACACGGAGCGTCTCGTCATAGACGCGTATAGCTCGACAAGCGAGCATGAATATATTTGTTTTATCAGTGCAATATATTAGGCCTTTCCATTAATATTTTTCGCTTATTTTGGCATTTTCGCCAATAAAATCCTTTTGATTTCAAGTTTCACGGGAAAACGGAGAGTTTATGTCACTTCTCAGTTGTTGTAGCAACTTTTTTAAGGTTGGAACCACTTCTAGTTCCAAATAAAACTTTGTATTATTCTCCTAACAATGCCAAAGTCGAAGCCTTCGATTTTTCCGACAGCAGAGAGACGGGCCCTTTTTTGACAGGAGATGACAATAATTGATCCGGGTTATTTTCTTTCCTTTCAGTATCTTCTTTGTGAACGTATTTTACTGCACCCACGCTTACTCCCGTATACATTGCGACCCTTTCTAGCTTTCGCTTAAGTGGCAATTTAAATGTATTAATTTGTGATTCCTCTTCACACACCCTGTACACATTGGCAATCATTTCACGGGTTTGACTATGAAGGGTTTTACCAGGGTATACTCATTCATTATCAGAGTTTTAAAACAAACCCTATCACTACGCAACTGGATGAAGCATATTGGACATCGCCGAATAACCACGCTGGCACAATAGGCGTTTTTGCCGATATGACAACATGTGACGCGATAATAGTGTGTTTGTGGCTTTATACGCGTCTATGACGATAAAGCCGCAAACACACTATTATCACGTCACGTGAATTCACGTGTTGTCATATTGTCAAAATAGCACATGCTCTCACGGCTTAGAAACAGACTACGTACACTGCAGATAATTTTTATTACATATTTTGTGTTTGTCAAGATCGCAAGGGAATCTTGTAGCCTTCTAGCGTTAAACTCTGACACAGTGTTATCATGCGTGCCAAATATGTAAATTTGCAGAAATAAAGTTGTGCTGTCAAGTATGACTTGCCGTGAGCTGCATGAGATGACTAGAGTGCACTTCTAAACTTATTTATAAGCACGCATAAACCGCCTTGCAGATATTCGTGTGTAAAAGTTAAGGTGTAGACAAATCGTCGCTGCAAAACGAATCATATACGCGTCTATGACGAGAGCGCAAGAGGCCTATTACTACATAAAAACTGATTTTGATGATTAAATTCTATAATGCAGAGTGCTTTTGCAATATGTGAGAAGTTTATTTCATCCTGGGACTAGCAAGGTGAAGGGAATGGGGGGTGGGTGAGTGGGTGGGGGGTTTGTTTAGTGCCCCCTCCCGACTGATGCTCATGGTCATAACTAAAAATAACAAATTAAAACAGGCAAAATTCCATTTAATCGTCAGAAATCCACGATTATTTGCCAACAAGCATCACAGTTGGCTGGGCGCAGAGCTAAAAGGTTTAAAATTGAAAACTGGGCCCCGAACATCAGGATTTATATACGTTCAGCTCTGACTGCTAGAAATACCTTCGTCAAAATAATGTAATTTATAGTACAGGTTAACACCTGGCTAGAGATTTCAAATACCTATACAGGGCTACCCAAGGAATACTGTTTTAATCATAAATATAAAGGAAAGCAACAATAGTTATTTATGTAATAAATGCGTAAAGTGAACGGGATTACGACACTCACATTCGGCTCGTGCGTTAAAAAAAGTAACTTTATGCATAAGTTTCATATATTATTTTTTCTTTTATTCTTTCTATAACTAAAATTCAAATATATTTTCTGCTATTAAATGCCTTGTAATTTTAAACAGGATATTCCAAAATGACGTCCTAATATTTTAGAGTGTGATTCTTTAGGCCATTTTATGCAAAACGTTCCACAAATTGCTTGCTACAGGGCGTTGATTTTTTTGAAATCGTTATGTTTTAAAATCTTCGAAAGTATTTTAGACATTATTTTCAATTAGGGCATGAGTTTAGTATAGCAGTATAATTAGTATTCTATTTTTTTAAATTTATTCCCTATTAAATTTAAGCCACACTGCTAATTAGAACCAAAATATGCAAGCTATCTAAAACTTTCCACAAAGAGAACTGTGCATGTAAGTTTAATTAGTTTCATCGCCTGCTAATTTGACTGCAACCTGTCCAAACTTTATGCTTATTTATTTCTTCCCAGGTAATTTTGAGAAAATTGGAAGGAACTTTTGGTAAACCGTAAATGCAATTTGGTTTCGCGACAAGGCGATGTATTTTGTCTTATTAATTACTTTATTAAATTCCATAAAAATTATACTTTTTTGAAGCAAGAACGGTAGAGGCTTTAGAAACATGGAACTTTAAGGAGGAACCAGCATTTATTTCTCTATATAAAGGTTGTAAAAATATTATTACAGCAAGTATTTTGATCTTTCAGCTTTATAAATTTACTTTTTGACAGAAGAATAACAGTTCTAGCTGTCAAAATGATGAATGGGTGCCATCTTGGTAATGACAATTAAATAAGAAGAGTGGTCTTTCAATACGTCATATATATTTTTATGTCATACCAGTGCATTATTGTGTTTTTATACCTTAGATACCATCTACATAATGGATTACTTTATGCCCGTGCGGGCATAAATTAAACATCATGGCCCGCGCTGGCATTAAGACGCAAAAAACAGTTTTCGATTAACTTGTTCTTTATTAACAAAATATAAATTTACGTTTATATATTATTTGGTTGTATTTACATAGAACACGCAATTCTGGAAGGTTCCGCTGATAGATAAATTTCCTGCAGGTTGACTCATGATTCATTGTCTGGGTCTCTAGTTTCTATAAGGAAATGCGAGGTCCAGATAGTACGCCTGCCAACATCCTTGAAACCTCATTTTTTGAGGATATGCTATCCTCTAAACATCCTTCAGCAACTATGGTACTCTTCCATCCACCATGGCGCTTCAGCGTAGTCATACTTCCTCCAGCTTCTGCTAAATGAGTTGCCGACGTTCGACGTAAACCATGACCAGTGTACTTTTCGGGGTTGTTCAAACCCAAATATTTTGCAATAATGCAGGAAATTTTCCCGAATGTGTTTCTCTGTGAATCTCTTATAACTTTCAAACTTTTCATTTCGTCTTCATCAATAATGGTGAAAACTCGTTTTTTGTCAGTTTTACTTTCTGGTATCCTTACAACAAAGACTGATTTGCTCTGATCTTCTACATGTATGACTAACATATTTACAAGTTCTTGCCGCCCACATCCACCAAATACACCAAATAACAATGCGACCTTGTTCATTAAATACGTTTCATTTGGTGCCTCATGAATAAATTTTAGGACATTTTCTCTAGATAACACACTGGATTTCTTTGGTTGGTACCCTTTCGACCTTTGCTTTAAATAATCGCATAATTTGTGAAAATTACATATATTAATATTCATATTTACCATTAAAGTCTTCTTTATCATCGAATATTTAGCCCACAGAGAGCTCGGGGAAAATTTTTCAGATAGATCATTAAAGTACCCCAACAGCACAGTTTCGTTAATGTTTTCTACAGCATTTTCTGACGTCCACTTCAAAAATTGGTCATATTCTTTGTCGTATGAGTCTTTGGATTTTCTCGGTAACAGGTTTTTCCGTTGCGTTTACAGCCTTTTTTCAATTTCGTCGGGAATTTCAAAACCTTGTTCCATTTTTGATTTTTGACTTTGACACATTAAACATTTGAATACTTATGTCTTCAACTGGGCGGGCCCCAATTCAAGTTAATAAAAGAATAATAGCAACAAAAAGGCAGGCTATAATAATGTTAAGGTAATGTCGCAGGTAAAAATAAAAAATTGGTAAATCAAATTAAATGTTAAAAAAATATTTATTATTTAAAACGAACAGGTATGACATAAAAGTTTGTATGCACCACGGGTACTAATAGATGTATACCCTCGGGCGAATTATAACCCTCGGGCCAGAGGTCCTCGGGGCATAATCATCTACTTAGTACCCTTGATACATAAATAACTATTAAATATACATGCACATGATTTTTGCATTAATAATGTGTACTCTTGGTATATTCTATTATGCTTTCATTAATAATTGTCCATATTACTGTATAGTTAGGTAAAATAGTGATGCCGGGACATTAGCATTTTTTGATATTTCGCTTAACAATGTCAATTGACGAATAAAAACGTAAATCGATGTTCGAATTGAATTAAAGTCGGTGTTTAGTTAATACAATCGCATATTAAGTATCAAGACGATATATTAATCGAAGACAGAACCCAGTGTTGTAAATTTCGAATACAGATAGATCCATCGACTTGAAACAAGCATGGACTCAATATTTCTCGTCAATGGAATGGCTGTTATTACGAGAATAACCACAACAAAATTCTATAGCTAAAATGTCCGTTTGTTTTTAATTTTCAGTCTTTTTCTTTTTTCATTCAGCTGATCGGTTTGATATGTCTTGGTTGGGAAAAACAAACAATCTACGTGACTCAAAAATCTATGTTTTTATCTAGTTTACGGTAGACTTGGCGCAGTCTTACCATATGGAGTTAAGAATTACTATTTTTCCGCAAACAATACTTAAATTTAACATCCAAACACTGAAAACCCATAAATAATTCTATTCAAGAATAATGACAAATATAACAGTTGTTAATCCGGGTTTGTTCGGGTTTGCTCGTCAAACAGGAAAGCAGGTATGAGAGACTTTACAAAAAAAAACACAAAACTTCACTCTAAAAAATAGTCTAGTTTAGGATAACAAGATCTTAGTCTCAATAACAAGAACATTTAGTGAAATTGGCGATAAGAGGAAATTTAGTATCGAAGGCCAAATTTTATTGCTACGATTATTCTAGTTGGAAGTCACTAATAACTCTTTTTAAGTCAACCAAGTACTTCTAGTATCAGAAAGAATAAATATTTATAATAACCAATATAGTTAGTTATTAGGAGCAACATCATATTGTTGTTTCAACAATTGTGCTTGTTAATTATTATCTATTTTATTGTTAAAAAAGAGCAAAGAAATATTAAATACCAATGTATGGAAAAATTATTATTTTTCCAGACCACCCGATGATACCTTAAACAATAAGGGTGTATTTAGTCTACACAGTAGCATTTCAAAATACCATTTCAGATTGAATGGTACTATGAAGAAAAGGAAGCCTTTTCCATCGATAGGATATAATGAGCTGACGAATAACCTCGACAGCCTAGAACATCGAAGACAGGTTGGGGATTTGACTCTCTTTTACAGATATTTTCATGGAAAGTGCTCGGATGACCTTGCCCTCTTAATTCCGTCCAGAGCGGCGAATATTAGAAATACACGACGAACCACTGCAACCCATCCATATGTGGTTAAGCTTAGTACTCCTCAAACTTCACTATTTAAGAATACTTTCACACTCCTAGAGTGCCCTAAAGGATTTTTCCTATAGTGCTTGTGTTTGATCATAAAAAAAAACACCTGCAGACCAGTATCGAACTCTTTAGTTCTGGTCAGTACAGTGAAGGTGTACATCTAATACTTCACGCCCTATTATCAACGGTAGTCGAGAAAATACAGCGCGCAGCGCCATCTCCTAGCAGCAAATGGCGGCAGTTGGTGTGACGTCCGGTCTCACATCGTACCTACTTATTACTACTATATCTGGCCAATAACAATAACTAAGTAAATTAGTATAGGGAGCTAATTAATAAAAAAGTGTTGGTTTCAACATGTGTAGTTATGTTAACTAAGAAATAGTTAAAAATAAGAGTTAGTTCTGTTAACTAGATCATCTTATTCATCGTAATTCAGTTAAAACAAAAATTTGTTTTGCTAACTGAAAATTACTGTTGCATAAGCTAAAACTTTAACAGCAGGATAAAATTAGTCTTAGATACCAATGCATTTTTTAGAGTGTACAATGAAAAATTATACTAGTTTTCAGACTTCCCCGATTGTTTTTCTTGAAAGTTGTTTACAACCTACCTAAGAATGTGAATTTCTTCTTCAAATACTGTGAACCAAAGCTGCATACCCCATGTTTGAAGACCCTTGGGCAGGTCAGTAATATGACATATAAATTAAAGCTGTCATTTGTAAATTTTGTCACCTGTTAAGAAACGGACAATGGGGCATTTGTCTTGATTTTTACGTCTACAGGCTAAAAAGGTACGATTTATTTACTAACAAATCTAGAGAATATAATTAAAAACATTTGAATTTTTAACATTGACTCAAATTATTTACTTTTCTGTAAATAATATTCCTGTAAACAATAAAATATTTAAATAGAGTGTATAACAAGCAGCAAAAGTTTCATCCGAAGTTCCGAAAATTGTTTCGGTTAAGACAAATGGACTGATAAGTTCGGGCAACTCTCAGGCAAATTAGCAGCTGATGAAACCTCTGATTAAACATATTCCCACATGCCTTTTTGTGGAAAGTTGGAGAGAGTTTGCCTTCACTGCATTCGGTAAATGCAGTTCGCTGTAACTTTAAGAACAATAATTCGGGATATATCAGATGTAATTACAGTGTGAATTTAAACTCTTGCGCGAGAGTTAATGGTAAATTTATGTGCTGTAATAATATTTTAAAAATTGCATCCAACTGCAAATGTGTTAAGGCCGCACTAGAGTCGGCAATACTGTCGGCAATTTTGCTGCTGCAAGTTAATTTTTGGCATGAGAGTTACAAGCAATATGTCATGCATTAAGGTAATAATTTCAAACGGAAACCTACTAAATTCAATTTTAATGCCA
Organism: Barypeithes pellucidus; assembly: GCA_963991005.1. Taxonomy (NCBI): domain Eukaryota; kingdom Metazoa; phylum Arthropoda; class Insecta; order Coleoptera; family Curculionidae; genus Barypeithes; species Barypeithes pellucidus. The sequence continues at coordinate 14,966,335 of OZ022562.1, read as the reverse complement.
GTCAATCTGCTTTTCATTTTTACTGTAGAATTACGTGTTACTGCGGTAGAGCGGTAGCTGAACTCGCAAAACGGTATATCTACCGTAGAAACGGTAGACCTGACAACACTGCCTACATATGTCTTCAGCATAGGAAGCATATTTAATGCATTCGCGTATAGATACGTATGATCAATAGTTTATGTTCTTATCTGATGTAAATGTAAGATTAGCCTAATTGAATATTATATAGCGCGTATGCATCAGAAATGTCATGGGGAAATTACATTGCACAAATTACCTTGACGTTGAAATGGGGGTTAGATATACATAGAGTACGCGATGTACATTATCAGATTAAGCTAATATACAGGTGGGATTTTGTTACGTGTTATACGCTATGTCCAATTTAACTGTAGAAATTACAAAAGCATAAGTTTAACGCAATATTATTGTTTTATATTAGAGAGAAAGAAAGTGCCTGTTTGCAGGGATTAAATGTTTACAGATGAGGCGATGTAGGAGTCCAAAAATTTATTCGCTGGAAAACAAATTATTACTAATATTTTGCAAATAAATAATAGTATATTACGTACCGAGGTGGAAAGTGTTTCATTCCTGTCGAGAGAGTCGGTAGTTAACCGAGGCGCACATCTAACGTCCACTTCTTATTATTTTGATTAAAAATTATTAATAAAAGATAAATGTCATTTTGACTTTTCCATTAAAAAATTAAACAGAAATTTCAAATAACCGCAGGTGGTAAAATAACGTAGGTAATAATACACATCAAGATGGCAAATATAATTTTTTGAATATGGTTCCCATGTCACTAAACAATATATTATTTTAACAACAGAAAAATGCGAATCAGATGAGGAATTTGATTTTGCTGCTACTCCACCAGAAATTCGAGAAGCAGCAAAAATAGTAGAAGAATATCTTCTGCCAACTAAAAGCCGCCCGAGATATGATAAGGCATATAACTGTTTCAAAGAATTGTGTAAGTACGGGAAAGAAAGTTCAAATCCTGGCTAGCTTATTTCAGTGAAAATGCCAAGACCAGTAAGATATCAATGATTTGGTCACAATATTCAATGTTTTAACATATCAGTGACTGCCTACAATAATGCCAATGTAATATTTAATGTAAATAAGTAAAACAAAAATCATGTTAATTTCCTATTTTTTATAAATGTCATTAGGTTTATTTTCAAAGATAAAAAAAAAGTCATTGTCGTTACATTTGTGTAATGAGTCGTATGTTGTTGTGTTCGTATATTATTTTGAGATACCTATACATTTTTTAGAAAATTACAAAAAAATAATTTACTTTCCACCCGGATGGAAAGTAAAAGTGAAAAAATGATGAAACGTCATTATTACATGCATGCTTGTAAATAAAATATGTTTTGGGCTGGAAGACTTCTACCGATCATTTAATTTTTGCGATGCATGTTGAGCATCCAATATGAGAAAAAATTGGGATGTAATGTAATGAAGCCGTTATGGAACCTAGGCGGAATGTTATGACAGAGCTATTATATCACCAAATATAATAGGAAAATAGCTCATTTTTCTAACATTCATTTAAACTTGCAAACATGAAAATTGCGCTTTAATATTTTATTACTGATTTACCTTTTATTGAATTACCATTTTTTAAAAACTTTTCCAGATCAAGTGGGTACTTTAATCTACTTCACCATAAATGTATTAAAATTTAAATATAAAATACAAGATTATAAAATGAAAAGTTTGGAACAAAAGGGAAGCAATAAAATTGTAAATCAACCCTATAACTTGCATAACTTACTTTCGCAACAGACTTTCCAAAGCTGATACGAAACGATGAACCGCAGATATTTTCCATCCATTGCCAGTTGGTGTGGAAAAATGTGGGTGCATATTCCCTAATCTTAAACAGAAGAATCTATACAATATTGATACGATTAAATATATTTTGTATTTACAGATTAAATAAAAAAAAAATTAATATGTTAATAGTTTCAGTTATTGAAGAGTAAGAATAGTAAATTACATGATAACGTCTTTCAATATTGAGTGTGAAATTTGTGACACAGATTGCGAATTAATTTTCTGCAAATCACTCTGAATGTGTTACGAATTGTGATAGGGTTGGAATCACATATATATAACGATTATATTGCTAATACCATCTGCAATTATGTCTCCGCTATGGGCACGGTAATAGTGAGTTTGCGCAGTTCGGAAATTTCCATGTGAAAGTAAACATTCGACAGGATCGAATTTCAACTTTTTTAATGTAAATTCCACTGGTTAGTTAGGAAAAATATTGCAATCAAAATTTCGATTAGTTTGATTTAAGACAACGTTCCATGCATACGATTTCTGACGATATGATGATCCGACGGTGCCCTGATTGGTGTAAACTTTTGGTGCCAAATTCAATATTTTTAACAATCGACACGATGAGCTTTATTTTAACTTTCACCCGACGTCGTATGTTTCTTGACCTCACCAAAAATTAAGAATGAATGACTATTTTGGGAATTATTATCAGCTACTAATGCCCCAAATTAAAAATACATTAATTTTAAGGTTAGGTAGTGACCACATATATATTATATTGTATACGAGTGACACTATCTTCTTTTTTTTACAAGTTTTTTAGTGAAATTCGGATGATGTGATAAGCAATATATTTTCGTATATATGTACATACCTGAAATACTTTATACCTGGTATTGATCCACGACTTTTACAAAAGAGCACCATGCACTTGTGTCCTTTCATCTTAAACAAAACAAGTTACTAACCTAACAAACAGCGAATCGAATTACCACAAATTAAAAACTCCTTTACAAAAATTGTGGTTAGGTAATGAAAGTTTATAAGCACTAATATACCGACAACAATGTGGATGAACCACTTTTTATTCTGTAATTTGAAAAAGCATCCAGAACCAAAGATGGCGACGAATAACAACAAACAAATAATGTCGGGCGGCTCTGACGCGATCGATAAAATTTCCACCCTACTGCGCAACATCAATGGTGTCAAACCATCTCCCATACCGGGGACACTTTTTGTAATTTGGAACGTTCGTATTGGCAATATAATGTATATATATGTGGTTGTAATAAAGAAAAATGTTTAATTTTTAATTCCGCATCGAAAAAAATATACAGGGGCTCCAATTGAAAATAAGAAGAATAAAGTGCTTTAGAGTTTGGCAAGTTTCACACGAAATTTTGGACACCCTGTAAAATTCGTATCAATCAAACTTGGTTAACAACATTGTTGGACCTTATTTAATAAGCACCTTGTATAATGTTATTAATGAGGCCTATTTCCATTTTTAATTAATTTTTAGAACCAGTTTTGCAAAAATAAGTTTTCATGGTTTTTATTTTTTTTCGCGTATATTACTGTACCGATTTCAATAAAATTTTAGGGGTATGTAGGTAACCACAAGAGGCATCTAAAGAAGTAACAAAATATGCAATCTAAAAAAATCTATTATGACGTACTAACACTTTTTTGGGACACCCTGTATAAACGAAAATATTTTCCTGAAAGGCACCTTAAGATACGGGTTAAGTCTGAAACTGAGCTGTAGAAGACGTGAGGTGAGATGCATGACCCTGTATACGCTATTCGTTGCAGTCTGAATATTATAGAAGACTTTTTTTTATTAAAAGTTCTGTACAAGTAGATAGAATACGTTTTATGAAATTTGGATACGATTTAATGATTTCCTGGGTCGGTCCCATTGTGTCGACAAGAGCTTGGCAATAAACAAGTGAAGTATGAAGGGACGGACTAAGGAAAACAAGTAATGATATGATTATATTAATGTAATCAAATGAAATAACTTTTTTAAAAAATATTACTAGTCATATTTATTTACATTTATAATGTCATTCTATAGATAGTTCTGTTTCGCTATCGCTATCCTCATCAAAATTAATTATACGATCCAGACTAATATACGAATTTTCTACAGTTATTACGTGACGGACTGAATTTTTCCAACTACCTGGGGGAATATCATTAAAGCATTTTCGTATTAATTCTACAACACTAGAACTTAAAGTCGGAGAAATATTTTCAGACCTAACCAGTGATTTTAACTGCTCTATGGGGTTACAAATGCAATAATAGAGTGGGAGCCGTAGCACTGGATGTCCATGTTTTGTAAACGGTGGGATTCCATGAGTACTTGCCTTTTGTCAATTTTGCGGTATCTGAATCCCATTTCCGACAAAACTCTCCAAATGCTAGTGCGGCTACAACTTAATTGGGTTTCATCATTGGTGAGCCGTTGCTTCAGAGAATCTAATGTAGGTACGCGTTGCTCTTCGTACATGATGTAGATCTCTTCCAGAAAAGAAATAAAAACTAGCAAATTTTACTACAAAAAGATATTTAAATATAAATTAAGAAAACTAACCTACCTGTTGTGTCTATATTTAATTATAATTATTACAATCCGGTCCTTTCCACATAATAATAACAAACGGTCATAAATAATGGGATCGCCCCAGGTACTTTTACTGCAGTCATTGAAGTTCGAATAATTGTCGATCAATGAATTGAGGTTTCGTAAAATTGTCGGAGTAGTGGATTTGTTGGACGGGTTTGTCTGAAATTATTTTAGTCGATTCTTTATATACTCAAGAATAAATCCCCTGTTTCCCAATACGGATACGTCGCCACTTGGTGTAGAAATATTTGGGTGAAGACATAGACCGGATGCTGCAAGTTATCGATATCTCTCAATATTATATTATTCAGGCGGCATATTCGACAAAAATGGGTGATAGATTTTTGGGTCACCTGTAACTAATGTTTTAGAGAATTTCTCTGAACAATATTAGTGTTAAAAAAAATTCAAAATTCTTTAAATATTATATTTATATGCAGGATGTTCTATAATGACGTATTATATTTAAATGGGTGACTCCTATATCTAAATACTACGAACAAACCCTTTTTACCCACATATTGTTGCGCCGTTCCATCTGGATTCAGTTAGCAATAATGTGAGTCACTAGAGTATACTAACGATGATGCCAGATAACATCGCGTATCGCGCCCTTGCTTAGATACCCGCCGCACGAGACTATCGCTCTTCAGTATGTTTGGAGATGCGGGGATGGAATGTCGCGGGTTCCACGTGCTTGATTTATACGAATTTTAAACGTTTTTTTAGTTGTAGCGTTACCCGATTTTTTTTCTGTTGTGAAATAATTCATAATAACAATTGTTGTGATGTGATTTCAAATTTGTGTGATATTATCTACTGTTGTTTCTGTTGCAAAACATACTTTTGGTGTTGTGTTATTTTTTGATGGAATTTAAATATAAAACGGATTATTTTAAAATAAGATCGAAGGTAAGAGAGTATGTAACTTAAAATTGTAGTATTTTTTTCTAAAAAGTTTGAAAAAGCAGTGAAACCGCGGGTCAAGGACGCCTTGTTGTCAAAAACTGAACACGTGCGTTTACAATTCTGTGTTGACAACACCGCTCAATAAACTATTGATTGCGAACGTTCTCAGTAGCGGCCACGTATATTTTGATATTTCATATAAAGTGTATATTTCGTACAATAATTCAAAGCGCCATTTATGGTTATTTTTCTTCAAAAGGAAAAAGAAAACATTTTCTATTCATTCTCTGTCACGGGACATTTAACCGTTGAGAGACGTGTTTGCTTTTATTTTGTTTTGCAGAATGGACCCTCTGCATTGGTCTTCTATAATCTATAAGATGCTGCTTTGGGTTAGGCAAACACACCGCGAGATGTCGCGACGAGTTTTATACTCCTACGTCGTATGTCATGTACTTCAAAACTTACACTGGAGTGCTATACCGACCTAAAAGTACTGGCGGCCAGGGGGAACCCGATTGTTTCTCCGGAAAGTTATTTATAACCTACCTAAGAATGTGAATTGTTTATTCCTCAAAGACTGTGAACCATGGAACTCTTGTGGATCCCTGGTCCGGAATATTAGGAAATGAAAAAGCGGAAGAACTAGCGAGAGCTGAATCTGCTCAAAGTCTCAGGGGCCCCGAACCGGCCTTTGGAATCTCAAAACAGGCAACAAAAACAACATTAGATAGATGGTCGAAAAACAACACCTATCTCGATGGCAATAGTTACCTGGTCAAATACACGCACGGGCCGTAATTGGAAAACCTATAAATACTATCGAATGTTTAAACAAGTGATGGGTCTGCTAACAGGCCATTGCCACTTGCGCAAACACCTTCAACGGATAGGGATAAACAACGGATCCATTGAATGTAGACTCTGCGGCGAAGAGGATGAAACCGCCTCACACATAATATACCGCTGCGTAACGCTGTCTCGTAGGAGATAAAATATCTTCGGGAACATACAACGTGGTGACAATCTCCCACATGACAAGCTTGGTAGAAGGTTACTGGACCTCATAGAAGGAACAAACATCTTCTAACAAGATCGGGGTACACAATAAGCCGAAAAGCTGCAGTGATTTGAAGTTCGGGCCTTTAAACCGACCTCCGCCTTTAACCAACCACCAACCATGTCATGTACGATACTTACTATGAAGAGTCTGATTGCTGATCCCGAATTAAAATTTTTATACACGCATTTCTTATCACTGGATAGAGCCAGCTTAGGCCTCTTAACATCCAGTCTGGTTTAAAAACATAAATCATATTATGTGCCTTTTTCCCGCCCTCTCGTTTAAAATGCGATTAGCATAACTTCTCGGCAAAAAACCGCTAACCTGGAACTAAATTCACTGTCACGTTCGCAAAAATGTATACAGACAGCATCTGGAAAAGTGGGACGTATGAGAAATGAGAAAAGTTTTCTCGAAAATTCGTTGATTTTTTTTAAAGTTGATTTTCGGGTGAAATATGTTGTCGAAAAAGAACATCTTTTATATTTTTTGAATTACTTTACATTCTTAAAATTAAAAAATAGTACTAAGGTAGACAGGGGTCAGTGGAAACACTTTTTTTTTAAATAATTGCACAGAATTGGCATCTTTACAAAATCCCTTTATTTCCATGAAATAACTGTACTTTTCTTGTACTGCAATTTTTATTCCTGGCTATATACAATTTTTTGGAGAAAAATATATTACAGAGCCAACTCGCTTCAATCCTGGATCGGTTCGATATTTTATTCTCTGATCGAATGCCGATAGAAATAAAAATCCTATTTGAAATTATTTATTAAATATTATTTTTACCGGCGACGGCTTCTCTATAGTACGACACCGCCAGGGCGGCATATCAGTCCAATTGTTTTACGAGTGGGCATCGGCGTTAGCTTCCTTATATCTGATTTCAAGAAATAAAATATGATATTAAAAAAAGAATTTTTTATTTGTATTGAAATTAGAAAGAATTCCTGGAACAGTGGATAAGATTAGTTGTAGCATCCAAAATTAATACAACAAATTGTGCAGTTGTGTACAGGGTGTCCGATTTTCGATACTTTTATAGGGTACGTAACTGTTAATGCAATCAATAAACTAATGTAGGTGTCACGTACCTACTCTTTTTGGGCCAAACTTGAAATTATAAAATCAAAATTTGAAAATTTCCGCTCGCTTAAGAGATATGGGGGAAAATCAAAAAATTGACAATTTCAAAATTACCCTATACTTTCTTAGTTAAAAGAGATATGGAAAAATGTTTTATACAGAAGTTTCTTTATATTGATTGTTGAATAATCTGCCGTTTTCAGAATAAGTATACGGGGTCAGGTAAAAAAGTTATCGGACCTATCCTCATTTTTTGAAATGGAATACCATGTATATTTTAATCTCAAAATATACTATTTTAAATTCTCCTTTCAAATATATAACACACAATGGATATTTGTTTACTAGGCGATTTATTAAACTTTATTACTTTAAACCAAAGTAGGCCATGAAACGAAAACTAATATCCTAGAGACAACTATGTTGACATTCTAGTTGATATTAACGTTTAACGTCAATGTAATGTTTTACATATTCATTTGTGAAAAATACTTATCAACATTTTGAAAAATTTGATGATATCTATAATCCATGGTGTATTATAAATTTGAAAAGAGAGTTTAAAATGCTATCATTTAGATTAAAATATATAGGGTGTTCCATTTAAAAAAATGAGGTTAGGTCCGATAATTTTCTTACCTGACCCCGTATACTTATTTTGAAAACGGTGGATTATTCAACAATCATTATAAATAAACTTCTGTATAAAACATTTTTCTGTATCCCTTCTAACTAAGAAAATACAGGGTAATTTAGGAATTGTCAATTTGTTGATTTTCCCCCGTACCTATCTCTTAAGCTAGCGAAAATATTCAAATTTTAATTTTACCATTTTAAGTTTGACCCAAAAAGAGCACATGATACCTACTTTACTTTTTTGATAGCACTATCAATAACGGAGATACCCTATAAAAGTGTCGAAAATGGGACACCCTACCCTGTACATTAATGTAAAAATTAAATTTTTATAAATGCGTCGATCTACAGCAACAACAGCTAATGATAAAAGGACACCAGAATGAAATGCTTATCCCTTCTTGTTACTTTGTAAGCATGCATGATTCATTTCACTCGTCAATTATAATTTAATTGTTTTCAAGTAGGCCATCTCTCAGTGGAGTGACATTATGAAGAGGTAAATAAACTCTAAATCTACTCTACTAATTTATTATCAATATTTTAATCTTAATTTCCATACATGTTTCGATGTCATATACACTCTTCTTCAGTGGAAAATACATAAGAGTAAAACTTATGACATTGTCAAGGTGAACCTTTTGTAGCAGAAAAAAGAAAAAATTACTTTTTTCATAATTTATTAAAATTTTTTTCTTTCGGTTTAACAATCTCATAAGTTTTACTTCGTATGTATTTTCCACTGAAGATGAGGTTATTTGCCGTCGAAACATGTATGGAAATTAAGATTTAAGTATTAATATTGAACTTGTGGAGCAAATTTTGAGTTTCTTTGCCCCTTTATAATTTAATTGTTTTAATCATGAATAGCGCAGCGCGTCCGATGACAAAAATGGATGGAAAGATGGAAAAATGTCAGTGATGGGTGATGTCGACATTGCAGGATCGATATAATAACAGGTTTTAAACACAAACCATATATTGAAAAATAACGAAAAAAGATACCCTTTATTACTTAATTATTAACTTAATACTTGTACATGCATATGCATAAACGGCCATAGATTCTCCATGCATGATCAGGATGAAGCATTACGAAAATTTCGTGAAATATATAAATAAAACATTTTGCATTTATATTCGATAACCTACAATATCTTTTAACTACATATTCCATATTTTTCTTGTCATTCCCAGCACGAAATTCTCGTCTCGGAACCCCTGGATCGGTCTTTTGCTTTTACGCATACAAAATATGGAGGTATTAATATAAAACATATGTCATGGAGACAACAGAACAACAAAAAAAAAATACACAAATCGTTTGGTAAAAAATACTGTCATATTTTAACCTTTTGTCATAGATAAAGAATGGAATTATAAATTTATGACCACTGAGCAGTTGTTTTTCTTTATGTATGGTATTCGGATAATGCATCAGAGGTGAGGTGGAGAGGTGATTCAACATGTTAAAATAAATGGAGTTAGTTAGAACAAAAAGTCGAAAACTCAATACTTTTTTTTGCTTCCATATTTTGAAAAACTGATTTTACTGCTAATTAAAGTTTTGCGCTTAAACGGCGTGGTTTATGGACTCGAATAAAGACAGAGTACGTTTTTTATTGTACATTTAAAATTACATATCCTTTTTTCCAAAAACTGTCAAAACAAAAGGATATATAAAATATGGGCAACTGTTAACAAGCAAGAAAGAAAAGGCGCCAAGCAGTCAAGAAATGAAAACATCCTCCAGTTGTAGTTCTCATTTGCAAATTATACATGCCACGCCATCTACAGATTAAATAACACAAATATTTTTACGACGAAACATTGATCTTGTCGCCCTTTTTATGTATTCCACAATAATTTGTTTGTCCATAAATATTTGATGTGTCATAATCCTAACGGTGATGTGATATGTAAAATGAGAATATGTGAATCATAATCCTAACAGTATTGCCGATATGTTACCAAAAAAAGTGCTTACAATTTTTTTATATTATAGCCCTTGACTACTACAAATATGTATATACAGGGTATTATAGAAATCGTTTATCATATTTAATTGGGTGACTAGTTCGGTGTCATAGAGAAAGCAAAGAGACTTTTTTTTAATTGACCGTCTCAAAATTTCTGCAAATAACCCTAAAATCAATCCATATGCGGCGATGCTGTAGACACATGTGTTCAGTTAAAAATTATAATGTAGGATAATCATGCAATAAATTGCGATGTTGCCAAAACATATTTGGAAAAACTGACTTTCTAAGGAAAACATTAATTCCTGTTTTGCCCCTAAACTGTGCGATTTATTGCCTCAAATAAAGAGTGTGTTTTTATAGATATTTAAAATGGCATATCTTTTTTTTCCAATAACTGTCAAAACAAGTAAGATATGCCAAAAATAAATTTGAATTTAAGATAACACAGTAGAGAATTAGAGAAACATTTTTATAACAGAATGATAGAAATGGTTACGCGTAGTCTGTGTCAAATATCAACTTGACAGTTCAAAAACTAATCGCACTAACTAACTTTGACAGGCTGTATCGTGAAATTAACTATTTATATGATTTTTTAACTCCAATAGTTTAATATTCCTAACTTATTCCATATCCTATAATATACAACATTCATGATTTAGTGAGTACTTTATCGCTGGCTATACTAATCCTCACTTTTAGCCTTGTCGCAACTGACAGTATACATTTTCTTTTAACCACCATTATTAAGGGTGATTATTCATCGTTAAAGCCATTTCATGCCCTTATTCTTTTTTATAGCCTACTAATAAAAATATATTGGTTCTAATGAATTTAAATTATCATACTCTTAAGAATATTAGATATTATTCATCTCTGTTATTTGGAAATTTTTATTACCCTTGGTGACGTAGGCTTGAAGATGGTAGACACAGTTCTGTTGTTTCGCTTAGTATGTTTCTGTTTTCGTTCTGACAGTTGATCGGTTTGATATGTCAGTTTACGACAGACTTGATACAATTTTATCACACCGCGTTAAAAATTAGTATTTTTTCCACAAACAATACTTAAATTTAACACACAAACACTGAACAACTATAGAGAATTCTATTCAACAATATTGATAAATATGACAGTTGTTAATTCGGTACTGTCTAACTGACAAACAAGTATGAAAGACGTACGTTCCTTTAATGACCTTCAGGAGCACGTTCCGGATTCTTGGAGGCGAAAATCAAAAAATTGACAATTTCAAAATTATTCTATATTTTCTTAGTTAAAAGAGATACAGAAAAAGGTTTTATACAGAAGTTTCTTTATATTGATTGTGGAATAATCTGCAGTTTTCAGGATAAGTATACGGCGTCAGGTCAAAAAGTTTTCGGACCTAACCTAATTTTTTTTTAAATGGAACATCCTGTATATTTTAATCTGAAAAGATACTACTTTAAATTCTCCTTTCAAATATATAACACACCATGGATGATATTGGTTTCCTAAGCGATATATTAAACTTAATTACTTTAAACCACAGTAGACCAAACAAAAGCTAATATCCTAGAAACAACTATGTGACTATTAAAATTAATTATAATTTTCTTCCTTTATTTAAGGTAGTCTTATCTTAGAGTAAACATTTCGAGCATCAAACTGTATAAATTTGGATGGCCCATCCTTGTAGTAGCTTCCTAAATTGTATCTCATCTGAAATAAATAAAGCATAATAAATGACCCGTTTTATTTAAACACTCGTGGGGTCTTGTTAGAACCCCATTTAAGTTTAGCGCGACGATTTGGCAAACAATATAATTGCAAAATAATTGCATTGCAAGGGGAAGAATCCTAATAAAAATAAAACAGTTATGTTGTTTTCCGCTAAAGAGCCATGTTTACCATTAATTAAAAATATTTCATCCCCATCGAAAACGGCAAAGAGTCCTGCAAATAAAGTTAATGGGGAGTAATTACAGTTAATAATGGTTGTTAAACTGGAATTTATATTGCCAGTTGCGGCCACGACAAAAACATAAAACGGATGAAACTTTTGAGACATTTGAGTCGTTTGTTGTGGCAAACAATCTAAATAAAATAGCGACTTGGACATTGAAATCGTTATAGTTAAGGAGGAGCTTAGCAAAATTATTTATTTTTATTTTTGGGTCGTTCCATGTGAATGACATCCTTCAAATGAAAGAATTATTAAATAATGAAGTTCTAGGAGTACTAAACTATACCAGACATGGATGGGTGGCTGTGGTTCATTGTGTATTTCTGCTATTCGTCGCTCTAGATGGAATTAAGCGGGCAATATCAGTCAAACCACCAACCTGTCTTCGATGTTATAAGCTATTGAGGTTCTAGGTCATCTCGTGGTCGCCGATGAGACGAGTGGCTCTCCTTTCGATGGAATCCAGCACTAGGGTGCAGAGCTCCAGACATCAGAGCAGTATTCTCTCTACTGATGGTTTTTGCGGAGCTGCCATGACGTGCTTGTACCAAGACATATTTTCTCCCATATTGACGCCCGGCAAATTAATAGACGAATCTAGTGGAATTGCGTGTCCTGCCATGACTATATCCGGTTCTGTAATGTTAACCTTTTCAGAGAAAACTGCTGCCCGGGTTTTCTTAGCATTAAGTTCGACTTGGTTACTGCCACCCCAAGACAAAATATTTTCCAGGTCTTTGTCAAATCAAATCTAAATATTTATTGTTTTAAGAAAATTGTTCTTGTTAACAAAGCTATGTATAAAAAAAAAACTATTTAGAAAACATGAATTAAAACAGAAAAAGTATATGAAAAATACAAATACATACAAATAAAATATAACAATAATTGGTAAAACAATTAGACAATACATATAGAATAAAATAACTCTGACAAATCAAAACCACATAATATACTAAATTAAAATACAGAATAAAAATAAGTCAGGAATACAATAACCAAAAATTAAATACAATAAGCAAAAATTAAAAAGGAAAAAAAAAGATGTTCTGTGACTATAAATCATCATTATAAAATTCCTGAAGGGTATAGTATGGTCTAGTGATTAGCTTCCTCTTCAATTTTTTAAAATAATAATAACAAAAATTATATACTATACTAAATATAAATATAAACACAAACATACAGATTCAAACTAACCACCAAATAACTATAGTCAAAAATAATTAAAATATCAGAAAAATAACTCTTGTCAATAGTTCAGAAATACTTAATAAAACAAATATGTAAAAATTAACACAAAAACATAGTAAAAAAACACATTAAATCTTTTAACAAACTCCTGGAGAAAGTAGTATGGTCTGGCAATTAGATGTTTTTTTAAGTTTCGTTTAAAAATCTTGCTGTCCAGTACTGTTCGAAAAGTTAGTGGAATGTGGTTATATATTTTGATACTATCAAATATTAGAGAATTCATTGTCAGAGTTGTTTTCGGAATTGGAAGAGGTACATCATTTCGATTACGCGTATTATACGAGCTGCTGTTAGGAGAATGTTTGTATTTTTTATGAATTAAGCAAACCGTTTCAAGAATGAAGATTCCAATTACAGTTAAAATTCTCTGCCTAATGAATAAAGGTTTGCAATGTTCACGTAAATTAACACTACGAAGATATCTTAGGGCTCTCTTTTGCAAAACTAATATGGAACACAATAACTCTTGACTGCAAGAACCCCAAAAAGCTATACCATACCTTAACTGACTCTCGATTAAATAAAATCAAACAACTCGATCCATATGTCTCCCCAATTCTTTTGAAACAACTCTGACCGCAAAACAAACCGAAGTATTTTTTACTTATTGTGAGAATATGATCCCAAACCTAAGTCTATCATCGATTTGAATACCCAAAAATTTTGCAACTCTTCCGTTGTGAACAAAAATCTTTTCGAAGATCAAGTTAGAAAATGAAAACTTAAATGTAAGGATGCTCGTCTTATTAATATTAAAACATAAGAACCAGCAATAAATCGTTCTGTACAATTAGCTTTAAATTATCTGAATTCATACCACGCCTCAATATAGTAGTGTCATCAGCAAACATAGTCAAAATACCTTGAATATTAACATACGCCAAATCGTTTATATACAATAAAAATAATACAGGTATAAGCACAGAACTCTGAGGTTTGTATGTTCATTGCGTCATAATTAGCTAACTGTCCCCTAACTATTTGCTATCTTCCAGAAAGGTAAGAAGCAAAGCAATTCAAGGCAATGCCTCTTACACCATAATGTTTCAGATTAGCAAGCAGTATTTTGTGGTTAACGCAGTCAAACGCTTTTGAAATATCACAAAATACCGCTGCCGCTACATCGCTATCATTTAAACTGTTGTAAAGGTTCTCCAAGAATGCGAATATAGCATCGTTAGTCGATTTAGATGCCTGAAACCCAAACTGACAGTCAACCAGCACATTATTTCTAGACAAGAACCCAACTTGTCGAGACGTGATACTTTATGCTGCCCTCGAAGATTTGCATCGTCAACTGATATTTGAAGCAAGGCCTTATGTTGAATTCTTGATTTGCACGAAAAGGAAGAAAAACTGGAAGATCTGTGGAACGAAAATCAAAATTTGCAGAAAGTGAACACCAAATTCGAGAAGCGAAGTAACTTCGGACGGATGTTCGCGTTGTATAAATTCTTATCACCAACAACGTTGGGCAACAAACCCGTTACATATATGTGGATACGCATCATGAATTACCTTGGACTTTTTCTCGTGGTTTTGTTGTTCCTGTATGCTTAATGTCACAGTAATCCTAATTCCATAGACCATCCTTCGCCGAAAACTATAACTATTCAGTTTAAAGTCCCAGGGGTAACATTTGTTCTTTTTATTACAATTTTTTTCCTTCCCACCCGAGTTAATTCCGAGTATTTACTACAATGTTTTCAATTTTACGTTTTGATTTATATCGCTGTCGTCCATTAAGGCACTTTAAAAACGGCGCTTATGCTCTTGCAGGGAAAAATGTGTTTTCCAGTTCGCATTTTTTGTAGCTCATTAGGGATACACAAAACTCTTACGAAGTAAATATATGACGTAATAATAGTTTCGAAGCGGCAGAGCATGTAATTTATATTATCAAAATAACGTACCGTGCGCAACGTCAATGTGAGACAATTATGATTTATACTCGATTACATAAGGCAGGTCAATTGCAAACTTCGTCTAGTTTAGTGTAATGAATCCCATTGTTTTATATTTCATTCTTAATATTTTTGCAGAGGGTCGAACTTTGGAACTTCACTCCCCCGACGCAGTCCACAGCTGCGTCTTACGGGCAGCTGACCCTGCCGAAGCTGTTGCCTGGTTTAATACCCTCCATTCAGCGCTAGCAGTGCTTACCACTGCGGCATTGCACGAGGCTTCCCGAGCAATACCCGACCTTAGGCATATTGGATGGTTGTTAAGGAAACCTAGGATAGAGGTAATTACTTTGAAGCTATGGGTAGTTTATTTAGTCGTATTATCCCAGGACAAATAGGGTAAACTGTCCCACAGTTAACCTCTTGCCATACACAATAGTTTTATTTCAATTACCAACCATATACCAACAAAACAAACACAGTAGTTGAAGTATCTCCCACCGCACCACCGATCACCCGATCAGTGTCACTTGAACGGTTGACGAAGTAGTTTCCAACGAATACTTATAAACAGGAAGAAGACAAACAGCCGTATTAACAAATCGAAGCAAGTATGAACAAACCCGGTATCCATTACGTCTGACATCAGCTGACAAACGCACGTGCTTTTCAAATGTCACTTTTGTCCAAATTTTTATTACTGCCAATATTTTAAAGTGACATTTAATCAACAAAAAACATTCAAAATCCTTTTATTTGATTTACTAAGTGGTGAAAATCAATATTAGGATTCTGACATGTTTAAAGCTGTAAATATCACTTTAAAATAATCCTTACACACTCTTATATCATTTTTTGAACTAGTAACGTAACTACAAATGAAAAATTAAACTTCAGAAATAAGCTTGTAAGTAGTATTATTAAAAAATAGGAAGTAAATCATAATTTACATAAAATATTTTACCATCTTCAACTGGGCTCTATGTCCTAGCAAATATTTCAAGCTTCAAGTCCAAGCATATTTTTGGGCCCCATATGATTTAGGAAAAGAAATTATTATTGATGACAGTAAAGATGACTAAATGAATATTTCAATTACAAATTACTCACTTGCACCAAAAAGGAAACGACGTTTTTCGTGAAAAGATTAGAAGATTAAAAATTATTATAAAATTTAAAGATAGGTATATGATATTATATAGAAAACTGTTCTACATTTTTACCTACAGTCTAAAAAAAATATAATATATAGGGTAATTATTTATTTAAAATTCCGAAGTTGCTACCACTTTCGGTATGATCCGGCAATACCGCACCATCCAAAATATTTTAGAAATGTAGAAAACCATCTCTTTCAAAATTTTCAAAATAAAATCTCATTCAGTTCTCGAGATACTTCTAATAGGCGACTTTACTTGGTGCACCATGTATAGAACGAGAAACATTTCGAAAAAAACTTATATGACTTAATCGGTTTAGTTTTATGTTTAGTATCTCCAGTTGCCCTATGGTCCGTAAGTTATGGGACACCCTGTATAAAGTGCCCTAATATACTTTTTATCTGTGAGTTATGCATCGGCGAAAACAAAATATACAAGTCGCCCTTAAAGCATTTTATCCTGGTAAGGACGGAAAGTCACTGAAGATAAAATAATGAGCTTATATTCCTAATATTATAAGCTGTAAAATTGCGAGTACACAATTTATTATAATAATGGATACTAGATCGTCTAGGTTAAGTAAGCTTCGCTAATTGGAGCTTTAGATTCCTGGGTTTGTACTAGTTTCCGGCGTATCTTGTTCTACACAACACTAGAAAGAGTTCGAGACCTTTGTGGTTAAAGGGAATTTAATTATTTACAAGGGTTTCGATGAGGAATTTAGCCGAATTAAACTTAACTTGTCGTAAACATCAACTGTGTTAAACATTAAATACCTTTTACAATCGCAAAACTTAAGCTTGTACCTTTAATTATTAATCACTCTCTATACGAAGGGCACTGCAAAACTTTTCAAGCGCTTCTCGTTTGTTTATTGGTCTGTATTAGTTGTGGAATAGAAAATGAGTTATAGGTTTAAAAAATTTGGCCTCTTATACAGCTTTGGTAAACATCTATTGTAATCAAACGCCTAAGGGGTAGAAATGGGAACGTATTATTCTAGCTATAAAATAAATAAAGAGAAGCAAAATGCCTCGTCGTATCTTAAAGCACATTTATTTCTCCTTCCACCGTCAATCAATACGACGAGATGCAGTCATGCGTTATGCACGGAGAAAGAGAAATCCTGCAAGCGGCTGCATTTCTGGCTGACTGAATCCTGCTTATCGACGCAATATTGTCAGGTGGAAAATTAAAAAAAAACACTTGAATAAATGGTTAATTTTTGTAATTCTATATAGGATGATTCACATGTAACATTTAATTTTTTCAGACAAATATGAGCAGTTCGGAAAGTTCGGAAGACATGGAGAAGTGGCAGTCGGTGTTCGCGGCCGTTACAGACAGCGAGCTTAGGTTCTACGAGAGCGCTCCGTGGTCAGGAGAAGCGTGGCGCGCTCCTGCCGAAGCATACTCGTTAATCGCAACACGACTGGTTGGTTCAGGAAAAAGAGATGACTTTCCTGAGTTTAGCATCAGGTAAATTAACGATTTTAATTTTCGATATTACATACAGTTGAACCGGAGAAAGCAGGAACGTGCGCCATCACCTGTAATAGTATGATTCAAATCTTATGTAGATCAAATAAGATTTATTGTATAATAATAGTTCTTAACAAAGGTAATTAATTGCTTACACAATATGCCATAAATGTTTCGGTGCCCTTGGAATAGATCCACGTTTCATTTAGAGAAATCATTAATCAGGATATTGCACAGTCAATTGATGAAGATCCTCAAACAGATGTAATTTATTTGGACTTCACTAAAGCTTTCGACCGACTTGACCTGTTACTTAAGAAACTTAATAATATTGGTTCCTCCGATTCACTGATTTCGTTGTTTAAATCATACTTAATGGATATAAATCACAATACACTGCAATTTATGGTGTTCCCCAAGGGTCGGTTTTGGGACCGTTACTGTTTATTATTTTCATCAACGATATCGGCCTCAGACTAATAGCTAATGAGTTACGGTATGCTGATGATGTTTAACTGTATAAAAGGATAAATAGCCTGGACGATTGCAGTGATCTTCAATCTGACCTTGATCTTGTTGTTGATTGGAGCGCTGAAAATAATCTGCAGCTAAATATACTGAAATGTAACGTTGTTTCTCATACTACGAAGTCATTAGCTTTTGTATATGATTATACGATTGATAATCGGCCAGTTTCACGTGTTAATGAGTTTAAAGATCTTGGAATAATTTTTGATACTAAACTTTCTTTCTGTTCTCATATAAACACTGTTATTTCTGAGGCATCGAGGGCATAGGGGTTCCTTCTACGATGTACAAGGGATTTCACGAATATTCAGGCATCATCATCAGTTTGTACGGTGCCTATGTGTGATCGAAGTTGGAGTATGGATCTGTAGTGTGGTCCCCGGGATATGGTACTCACAGTGACAATTTGGAACGGGTTCAGCGGAGGTTTTTAAAGTATGTTACTCTTAAGCGGGATGGTACCTATCCTCAGCAGGGTTTCCTGCATGAGCAATTATTTAGCATATTTGGTTTTCCTTCCTTGAAGGAGCTGCGGAACTTTTTCTTATTAACAAGTCTCTTTAAAATTTTGAATAATCTCATTGATTGTCCAGACTTTCTGTCCAAGATTAACTTCTGTGTACCACTAAATAGTCATAATAGCTGTTTTTATTTGGCGACGCCGCGGACAAATATTTTTAGGTTCTCCCCACTGTACAGTATGTGTGATCTTTATAATGGGAGTGATATCAATGTTGACATTTTTAACTCCTCGCTACCGAAAATATGTCGTTTTGTTAAACGCTGAAAAGCTCTGTCATGATTTTTAGTTTTTAGTTTTTTTTAGTTATCTTTGTATATGTTTTTGATTTTTGAAATATTCTGTTTCATTATTTGTTATTATATATTATGTTCATCTTGGTTTCTGCGATCATGATGGGCGACCGTCGCTCGGCGATGATCGTGAACTGCTCAGGAAAATCGCTCAGCATACCCGCGTAAAGGGAAACGCTTACATTGATTTTCCTTTGAGCGGTGATTCACGATTATCGCCGAGCGACGATCGCGTGTGATGGCCGCTCCGAGGAAGCATCGCGGCTCTTGTGATTTTGTCGCGTGGCACAGGGTTGCCATTTTAATAATAATATAGCACCTGTAACAGTAGCGTTTTTTTTTTATTCTTCCCAAAAATAAATTTGTTCCAGATGTGCCACAGTCGATGGTGTCATGACGCACAGTCTTAGAGCAGAAACTCACCGAGATTTGGCTGTTTGGGCTAAATCACTCGTAAATGGGAGTCATGCCAGTGCGGTAACTCAGAAAGAGCTAGTTTGCCGTAAGTTAACGTTTAGGTTGCAAGTTTCTAAATATAATATATACAGGGTGAGTCAGGGAGAACGGAGCCAAAAACCGTTTGTCTTTATCCGATTTTTTCATTTGCTTTCAAGTTATAAGATAATTACATATAAAGAAAGTTTCATTTTTGAACCAGCCACATAAACGAAAGTCTAGTGGTGTAAGGTCTGGAGATCTTGGAGGCCTACAAATATGACCAGTGGCGTAACAAAGCAGCCTCGTGCCAGCACGATTTCTGACGATATCATGATCCAACGGTGCCCTGATTGGTGTAAACTTTTGGTACCAAATTCCGTGCGAATATTTGTAACAATCGACACGATGAAATTTATTTTAAGTTTCATCCGACATCGTATGTTTCTTAACCTCACTTTTTCTAAACAAAAAATTAAGAATGAATGACTATATTAACTATTTTGGGAATTATTTCCAGCTACTAATGCACCAAATTAAAAATACATTAATTTTAAGGTTAGGTAGTGACCACATATATATTATATTGTATATGAGTGACACTCTCTACTTTTTTTATAAGCTTTTTAGTGAAATTCGGTTCCGGAGATCGGATAATGTGATTAACAAAATATTTTCGTATATATGTACATACCTGAAATACTTTATACCTGGTATTGAGCCACGACTTTTGCAAAAAAGCACCATGCACCTCTGTCCTTTCATCTTAAACAAAACAAGCCACTAACCTACCAAACAGCGAATCAAATCACCACAAATTAAAAACTCCTTTACAAAAATTGTTGTTAGGCAATGAAAGTTTATAAGCACTAATAGGTATACCGACAACAATGTGGATGAACCACTTTTTATTCTGTAATTTGAAGAAGCATCCAGAACCAAAGATGGCGACGAATAACAGCAAACAAATAATGTCGGGCTGGCTCTGACGCGATCGATAAAATTTCCACCTTACTGCGCAAACTCAATAGGCCCGCGCCACCTCCCAAAGCTAGGACACTTTTTGTATTTTGGAACGTTCGTATTGGCAATATAATGGTTATATACGAGTATATGTGGGCCAGGCTCGTGTTCTTCGCACACATGGAACACCAACTATTTACAAGAACGCTAGATAATATTTTCTAATTACCTTATAACTTAAAAACAAAAGAAGACTCATATAGGTTTTTTACATTATTTTCACGTATAGAATACGCTTTTAGAGTTTGGTTCCTTTCCCCCCACTCACCCTGTATAAAACTTAGGGTGTTTATAGTTTATGACATGGTTTACTTGAAGAGAATTAGCGCCACTTATATGACCTAAATACCCGATAAACCTAAAGAACAAAGCTTAAAACTTAACGACGGAGCTAAACGGACTATTAAAGTTTTATGACCAACACCTTCCGAATGGCCTTTCAATTCATCTCTTCACGGTAAATTGAAGAATTTTACAAAGATTGGCTATTACGTCACAGTAATGTGTCTATTTTACAACATGTCTTGAATATTATTGATCCGTAGAGAAAGCCAAAGCTGTAAAGTAGGTAATAATGCTGTGTGTGATTAAAATGGTATTTTCAAAAAACTGTGCAATGCATAATTCCCGATTAAAATTAATACGAGAGACATAGATAATGTTATTTTTCAGCCGAGAAAACTAGTCATTATTTGATTACATTATTAAAATCATAAATCATACATACTTCTAACTAAAGTCTTATAAGGGAAGTCTGCTAGTTATAGGCATATTGTTTGCCAAGTGGCGTTTCCGTATGAAGACCGAGGAGAGACAAATATATAAAAACCATGCTTGAAATATGCTCAAAAACAATAACACAGCCCAGTGCAGAAGAAAAAACAACTGATTTGAGTTATTTTGAATGCGATGATTTCAAAAACACTTAGCTTTTCTTCGTATCAGCTCTAGTTTTTGAGATAAGTAGAGCCTACTCATAATAAATTGTAATATTCATATATTTGACAATTATAATAAATTTGATCAAATATTTAACTAATTCCAATACTAATGCCTTTTTAATAATACCTATTTATTCATAAATCACTGGAAATACCTAATCTGATATTGGCAAAAGGCCATATAATTATTACAGATAAGAAATATTTTTTCCTTGAATTTTCTTGCACCTGCAAATTTCTTATTTTCGTATTTCGTATGGGCGTAATATGAGCATTAAGATTCATTATCACCACAGCCACTTGGAATGATTCCCAGAAAATCTTGGCGATCTTAGTGAAGAACAGGGGGAACGATTCCACCAGGATATAAAAACTATGGAAGAGAGATATAAATAGCCTGTGTTGGATTCTTCCTGAAAATTCAAAACTATAGTTTCTCAAAATGTTATTAGGAGGATTATTATTTACTTATTATAACCCTCTTCTTTAAATACGTTGTACGTGTACTCTTCAAATGTTTATTTCTAATTCTTGTATGATCAATCATGTAATTGATAGAAACAAATATAGCAAAACGACAACGCCGGCATAATAAGCTAACACGAAATTTCCTCCCCGCGTTTAACGCCACTGTAGAAGCAAATTTCTGTGCGTTTTAGCGACGTTACGAATAACCTGCTACTTTATGAAACTGAAATTTAATTTTTTTTATGTTGGCAGCAAGTAAGGTTCAATTTTCAGGCTTACTTCGATTTCGTTGAAATTAGTTTTATGGTATTATGGATTCGACAAAAAATTTTTATAGAAAACTTTAAAATACTAACCTTTACCATAACATAACCTAAAAATAATAGAAATATCTTGCAGTTTATGCTCTATTTCTAAAGTTTTATTCATTAAAGTACCTACTATTTTTATTTTTAATTCATTATAGTATTATACATAATATTACTTTATATATACATATTTATAGTTACTGTAGACATTTCCTGGGCATTAATTGTTATTCCTATCAGATTCTGTGTCGACACAATATTTTGTTCAATAGTATTATTTATTATTTTGTTCTGGACTTTGTTCTACTCGCACCATAACTCAAAATTTTGATTATTATTTTTCTCGTCTTTCTGATGGAGTACAACTTTCTTCCTGACTCATTTTTATTAACTTTAATAATATATTTATTTTTAATTATGACGGATGGGAATAAGCTTTGTTGTGTTCAATTGTTTCTATTATGGCATATTGGATACTTGTAACATTTTATTAAATTGTAAAAGTATTGCCAACCCAAAAAGAAAATATTATTCAAATAGAAAAAATCTACTATATTTTTAAAAAATTTTCAGACTTTAAAGACCCAAATAGAAAAAGTATAATAAAATACACGATTCATAAGACAATTAGAGCACTTGTACTTTAGAAAACTCCCCGCTTCGCGGAGCGTTTTCTAAATTAAACGGGTGCTCTAACTTGTATCTTAATATACTATTATGAAACCTATAATGAGTCCGGTATAACAAATTATCTTGAATATATTTACATTTGAGCCAATTATGACCTAATTCTTATTAGCTTAATAAAAGGCAATGGAAAAATCTTGCACATATATTTATTTTATTCATTTAAATATTGTGGGAAATGTTCATTTTTGCACATTTTCACGTTTGTCTAGGTTGATTTGATAGCACTGCGCATAAGATTAGATTAAAAATTCTAATTGGAAATTACATTGTTTTCTGTTAATTACTTTTATAACGCAACTAAAAGCAGCATAGACTAATTTTTCCAATGTTCAGAAACGGCTATAACACAAGTAATTCTACTCATGCTAGATAGAGTATTCTTAAACTATTTAAATGTAGACATATATTTAATATCAAATACCAACATGGAAAATTATTATTTCCCAGACCACCCGATGATCCTTATGCAATAAGGGCGTTTTTTTGTCTACACAGTAGCACTTTAAAATATTACTTCAGATTGAATGGTACTACTAAGAAAAGGAAGCCCTCTCCATCGATAGGATGCAACCACCTGCAGATCGGTTTCGAATTTATTTGTTCTCGTCAGTACAGGGTATCATCTTTTTTTTTGTTTGGACACACGATGAGAAATCTGCGCACAGACACCTTACAGACGCGGCTGCAAGGTAGTGTCGGGCTAGCAACATTGTGGGGAAAGACCATCAATATCATCCGCTCTGAAGGAGGGGATCCGCTTCAGAAGGAGACGAGCCAACCGACTAAAACTCACCGTCTGAGTCAGGCATGATACCTGTAACTCCTTTCACTTAGACGTGTTATTTTTGTTTATCATCAGTATGATTTTTTAGGTTAAGCCTTGAAGCGTTGCTTGGTGTGTTTCGGTTACAGCTCTTAACCCTTTCTTATTTGAATTTAATCAAATAAGCAAGTTTTAAGAGCTCCGTTAACGTATTGGGTGTAGAGGTAGAGGGGTAGTTATTGTAATTGTTTACAGAGGCGTATAGTGTGCGCGTAGTGTGCGTCTACCCTTATTTTATACAGAACAAGTTCTTAAATAATTTGGAGTGTGGATTTAGCGAGTGATCCAGTCTTTAGGCATTCTGTGTTTTTGACGCGGTAGTCTGCGTATGTGCGATGAGGCTATCTTGGCGTTGTTGGCCAAGTTAGCTTTGGTGTGGTATTTCGTGATTATTTTATCGAGAAACTCCGAAATTGTGTCAATTTGGGGGTCCCGATGTATAACGTGAGTTCTGGTATATCTAGGTGTATTCAGTATTATTTTAAGTGCCTTGTTCTGTATTACCTGTAGTCTTTGTAAGTCCTGCTTACCCAGTGTGCACCATGTCGGTGCTCCGTATGTGAGCACCGGCCTGATGAGCACTTTGTACATCATGACTTTTGTCCCGGTTGTTAGCTTGCTCCTACTGTTGAGCAGCGGGTATAGAGTGCTCAGTTGGGCGTGAGCCATCTTTCTCCTGTGGGTACAGGGTATAATTTTTTTTTTTTTTTTTTTTTTTTTTGGACACACGATGAGAAATCTGCTTACAGACACCTGACCCTCGCGGGGGCCAGGTAGTGTCAGGTTAGCAACATTGCGGGGAAAGACCAGACCAATGTCAACTTACAGAGTGTAAGTTTCGCCTACGAGGTAGACGAGCCACTGACTAAAACTCACCGTCTGAATTAGGTATCATACCTATAACTCGATTTCGCTATATGACTGGTTAACTGCATATTCTGATTTTGATTTAGCTATGCTATACATTTATGTTGGGTGCCAGCTCTAGAGATTTTTTCACTCGAAGTTAATCGAGTGAACAAATTTCGAGAGCTCCGAACGTATAAGGTAGTGGGTAGTAGGGTAGGCGTAGTCGTCATGTTACACCTGGTTTTTGCAGGTTGTGCAAAGCAAGGCAATCTTTGTTGTTTTTTGTATTTTGATTGTTTTGGACTCAGACGCGGTTGCGCGTGAGCCAGTCTTTCGGTAATTTGTATGTAGCGTTAGGTCGTGAATGTATGTGTGAAGCAGCGATCGTGCTATTGTTGGCAATGTTAGCCTTAGTATGGTATTTGGTGATGGTTTTGTCTAGAAACTCCGAAATTGTAGCAATTTCGAGGTCTCTGTGTATAATGTCGTTCCGTGTGTATCGAGGAGTGTCAACTATTATCTTTAGTACCTTGTTTTGAATTACCTGTATTTGTTGAAGGCTCGACTTACATAGGGTGCACCAGGCTGGGGCACCATACATCATCGCTGATCTGATGAATGTCGTGTAGAGGTTTACCTTCGTTCTTAGATTGAGTTTACTCCTTCTGTTGAGTAAACAGTATATAGCGCCAAGTTGTTGGTTGGCCTTCTTCATGATGTTGGCTGAGTTTACCCTCCAGGTCAGCCTTTTATCGAAGTGTAAACCAAGATACTTAACACTCTGTTTCCAGTCGATATCCTGGTTTCCCACTTTGAGTTTCCCCGTTGGGAGTTTGAGGCGTGCCCTGGAAAAGTAAATTGCCTGAGTCTTGTCCGGGTTTATTTTGATCTTCCATTTTGAGAGCCACTCTTCAAAGAGGGCGATGTTCCTGTTGAGCCTTAGGGTTAGTATTCTAGGGCTTTTTCCTGATACTGCAAACGCCGTGTCGTCTGCGTATATGTAATTGTCGCACATGGGAAACTTCGGCATGTCAGCAGTATAGATGTTGTAAAGCAGGGGGGCTATTGCTGAACCCTGAGGTACACCAGCTCGAATATTCTTTGATGATGACAGTTCTTCGTCAATCCATGTTTGGAAAGACCTGTCTTCCAGATAAGACGCAATCTGTCTTATCAGGTAGTCAGGTACTCCCATCCTAATCATTTTTAGTAGAAGCCCGTTGTGCCATACTTTATCAAACGCCTTGCTTACATCGAATAACACGGCCGCTGTGTGTCTCCTGGTGTTGAAACCCCTAAGAATGTTAGAGGCGAACCTTGTCGCCTGTCTAACGGTGCACAGATTTGCTCTAAAGCCGAACTGCTCCTCTGGTATACAGTGATTAATTTCGACAAAGGCTGATAGCCTACCCGAGATTAACCTTTCCGCTAATTTGCCCAAGTTAGACAGTAGACTGATTGGCCTATAGCTACTCAGGAGTTTCTTATTTTGTCCAGCCTTCCCTATCATTACGATCTTTGCCTTCTTCCAGGCGACAGGGGTACAGGGTATCATCAGAGAGGACTTTAACTTAACGCCGTACTATCGACGGCAGTGGACAAAATACAGCGCGCAGCACCATCTCTTAGTAGTCCCACACAATCTGTAGACAAAAATACGCTCTTATTGTACAAGGATCATCGGGTGGTCTGGGAAATAATAATTTTCCATATTGGTATTTCATATTAATACCACCTGACAAGCATAGACTTTTTATTTCGTAAATAGACATATATTTCTTATTATCGTAAACTTTCAAACTTTTAAATACGCACATCAAATTTGACTTTCAGTTCTTTTTAAGGCATTCAAACTCTAATTTTACCTGCAAGTTTTGCCAAACTAGACAGAATTGTTGGTAAAGTTCTAACGATCGGCTTTATTAGTAAAGTTTGGAATTGCTTTCGTCGCTTTAGTATCGCTAAACTTCAATATATCTTTGACATGTTGAAATAATTTCTTAATTAGGGAATGTTGTTGTAACTTTCATCCAATTTGAACAGCAAACAACTTTTTATGCTTGACAACTTAGTTTTAATACTGTTATATAAATGTTAGATATGTTTTTTAATTGAGTGCCCATACTTAAGGTTGTGAATCCTTGGGTGAATTTAAGAAGAAAAGTTAATATTAACATGCTAATGCTCTTCCTTTTTGAGCTACAGAATGTTATAAAAAAATAAAAATAGGGATATAACAGGCACTGAGCCTAAAGATAGCATCCACGTTGTGGTGTTGGCTAGTGGGAGTTATTAATGTTTAAATTAAGTATACCTTCAATTGTGTTAATCTAAAATTTATGAATATTTATAGCATTGATGAACATTTTTTAAATCTAATTATAGACATATCGAACATTTCCATTCTTAAAGGAAGCCTATTACATGTCCTAGTCGCTCTACAGAGAGGAGAATTTTTTCCAGAATTTGTAATTCTATATTAAATGTACTTTGAAGCCTTAAGTTCCTAACCGGTACATTAAAGCTTAACTTTGACCTCGGCGTTGGCGAATCAACAAAACCGTTCATCAACTTGTAGATCATAACTACATCGGAAACCATTCAGTAAGTGGCTGAAAATTTCTCCATTATAGGCTTATAGTTGCTATTGTCTATAGCTATGTCTGTTTTTCATGATAAGAACTGTAAAAATTTGTTTTGAATACTTTACAGTCTTCGCTGGTAAACCGCGTATTGAGGGTTCCAAACAACCGATGCAAGTTTACTAAATATAAACACATAATAAAAGTTTAGAACTTTTTGAGGATTATTAAAATTTAAACTATTTCTTATAATAAATCCTAAAAATCGATTACACTTATTGATAACCTGTTAAATGTGAGAACTAAAAATTAACTTAGTGTGCAAATCGGTTTATTTCATTAACTGATTCGAGATCACTATTATTAACAGTATAACAATATAGACGACAGATGGTCTCCGTTGGTAGTTTTTATTCTAAACCTTTTAACTGCTGTGCCTCAGGGCAGTCACCTTTGTCCCCTGTTTTTTATCATATACATTAATATCATACAACAATGCTTTAAATTTTCTACATTTTTCATGTACGCAGATGACCTAAATTTTTTTCGAATAATCAGGGTGCCAGGGGATTGCCATTTGCTGTAAGATGATCTTAATGCCTTGGTAAGATTCTGTGAAAGTCAGAGTTTATTTCTTAATCTAGGGAAGTGTGTATCGATTACGTTTACAAGAAACAAGAATGTACACAATTTTCGTTATACTGTTAATAATAGTGATCTCGAATCAGTTAATGAAATACGCGATTTGGGTGTTATGATGGACACTAAATTGATTTCTAGCTCTCACATTGAACAGGTTATCAATTAGTGTAATTTTGGGATTTAATTTAAGAAATAGTTTAAATCCTCAAACAGTTCTAAACTTGTATTATGCGTTTATATTTAGTAAACTTAGTTTTGCATCGGTTGTTTGGAACCCTCAGTACGCGGTTTACCAGCGAAGGCTGGAAAGTATTCAAAACAAATGTTTACGGTTCTTATCACGAAAAACAGACATAGCTATAGCCAATAGCAACTATAAGCCTATAATGGAAAAATTTTCTGTAATGCCACTTACTGAAAGACGAATGGTTTCCGATGTAGTTATGATCTACAAGTTGGTGAACGGTCTTGTTGATTCGCCAACGCTGAGGTTAAAGTTAAGCTTTAATGTTCCGGTTAGAGACTTAAGGCTTCAAATATTCCACTAAGAAATACAAATTCTGGAAAAAATTCTCGTCTCTGTAGAGCGACTAGGGCTTTCTTTTTTTTTTTTTTTGTTTTTTTTTATGATCAAACACAAGCACTATAGGAACAATCCTTTAGGGCATGGAAATGCTCGATATGTCTATAATTAGTTTTAAAAAATGTGTAAAATCAATGCTATAAATGTTCATAAATGTTAGGTTAACATAATTTAATGTATACTTAATTTAAGCATTAATAACTCCCACTAGCCAATACCACAACGTGGATGCTATATTTGGCTCAGTGCCTGTTGTATCCCTATTTTTGTAAATAAATAAATAAATAAATAACGAAAATTGTGTACATTTTTGTTTCTGGTAACCGTAATCGATACACACTTCCCTAGATTAAGAAATAAACTCTGACTTTCACAGAATCTTACCAAGGCATTAAGATCATCTTGCAGCAAATGGCAATCCCTTGGCACTCTGATTATTCGAAAATATTTTAAGTCATCTGCGTACATTATAGGCCACTTACCGTTAATGAACCTGTATAGGGTGGCAGTTTGGTTTCTAAAATATGCAAAAAATAGTAAAACTAATGGGAGGAACAAACACGAATACAAATATTATTTTTTAAAAACACCTTGTTATTTACGACATTTTTAAATTCTAGGCATCAGATTTATAGTTTTTCAAACCTGAAAAGTACGGTGTTATAGGTTTCACAACTAATCACAAAAATGTTTACATATTTTTGTTCCGGAATTATTACACTGGATTAGAACACTCAAATTATAATTTATCTTAAATGGCATGTTATTAGGCTAACAACATTACATTTTAGGATGCCTCTGGAAAGGACGACCTGCGCAACTAGTAATTCACTATGAAAACGGATTCACCCTTTTGGAGGCCGGAACTGGTTCCAGGACACTATGGAGGTATTCTTTCGATCGGTTGCGAAATTCCTCGGACGATGGTAAGCGGTACCTTTGGCTTGATTTCGGATCCACCGATGATGGAGAAGTGGTAAGTACGAGAAGGAAAAAAAAAATGTTTCGTCATCGCGTTATCCTTGTTGGTTTACCTGTAGAATTGGATCATGCCTATTTGGTTCCTTGTTCTTCTTTATTGATCGTTTCAGGCCATTCATGGCTAGTGGCCTATTAAAATATTTCGGTATCTAAGAAGGTATTTGTTTGAAATATTAATACTCGCTATAAAGATGATTCGAGTGAACATATTTTGACATATCTATCACTTTTAAATACATTGGTCTGTATATTTTGGCATTTTTCTATGGAAGAATCCAAGTTTGTTAACGATTTCCTATACCCATCTCCAATCGTTCCTGAGATAAAGTTTATTAAAGGAATTTTGTATAATAGTGGAGTCGTCTGGGCGAAAAAAACGGCTCCCTTGACGAAATCGAGTAATTTTTTTTACCCAATCGATACAGTAGGATCCCCTCGACATTCTGACATGATTAGTAGGGGCGCTTCATGCGGGGGAGAGGGGCACGCCCCGTAAATATAACCGATAACGGATTTTCCTAAATAACTCAGCCGGTTTTGATGATACAAAAAAAAGTGAAGGGCAAAATTAAAGAGCTTGACAGAGCGCGTAAGCTCGAATACACCTGATCCCGATATCTCAATGAGTTCGCGAATTATCGCGATTTTCAATTGCAAAAAACAATAGAATTTAATTAATTATATCTCGAGAAGGGTCGAAGATTGGGCATCAATTTTTCGCGAATCAACGGGTGACACCGAGTACTTTGATGGGCCGGAGGCTGGGGGTGGTGGGGCAATTAGGAGGGGAGTTATGGGGGGGGGGGGTTGAGGAATAATACATAAATGCTAATAAGTAGTTTATTAATCGAGCTACGGGGATCAGGCTGGATTCAATTTCTTAATTTTTTTTTTCATTTACTCTATCATACCCTACGCTAAACTCTGCATTCTATTAGTTAGAATAAAAATTATTAAAATTGGTTAATTATTAACGAATTAAAACCTTATTTATTAGGACGTGAATTTTTTAATATTCGATAAATAATTGGCATAGTGTACGTATATGGCAAATGTTTATTTGGTACAATTATTATTAATTTCGCAGTATTAACATCCTACTCTTCCCATTTTTCAGGAACTTGACATAGAGGGATGTCCAAAGCCCATAGTGTTCATCCTGCATAACTTTTTATCTGCCAAAATACATCGATTGGGACTGACTGCGTAAAAACCTGCGCAGAAACGTTATATTTTGTCAATTAGTAGATATCAAACCTGTGAAGGGTTGTCAATATCAGAATAGTATTAAAAAAAATCTTCCTGTATATAGGTATTTAGCCTTAGGTATTGTCAAATCAAAATTTAAACGAATTAGGTAAAAAAAAATTAATATCATGGTTTAATATAAGGATGTATAAAATCTCTAGAACTAGGTGCAAAATGATTTTTAAAAAAATCGAGAATGAACAAAATTTAACATCTCTTCGAGAAAACCTTTTGTATACAGTCTGACCGTTTAGTAAGGCACAGTACAATTACCTCGTAAAATATGCAACAAATATTAGAATAGAGCTTTTAGGAAATATAGATTTAAAATTGGTGAACATGGTTACTTAAAAGCGGAAAAATTTTAAATACCTAAAGCTTATATTTCTTTACATATTTGCGTTAACACACATACGGCAAAAAAAGGGCTGCACATTCCTATCATAATTTTTCAATTTCTATTTGAAAATATTCATGTCCACATCTGGTTTAGTTGTTAAACCCGTAAAACCATTGTACTAATAAGTTTGACTCATAGAATATAAAAATATGATTAAACCCAGGGTATCATATTTAAAAAATTATATTTTCAAAAATAATTTTACAGTGAAAACCTATTTTAATAATTTGTATATTTTTGATAAAACCTGAGCTATTGTACAGTATACTATGCCATACCAAACATGATATGTAAAGAAATTTTACATTTGTAACATCAATGAGCTGCTTTTGTAAATGTTGCACATTCTAACCACAGCGACACCGTCAAACTGGCCTACTAAAAGATCTAAATTTAGTAATAGAGTAAGTAAAAAATTACATTTACTAGCGATTAATGCTCCACCGCCAAAATTAATCAAAATCAGCTGTTTTGGAATAATTTGTCATCTCTATGTCCGTTCAGGTTATAATATCTCGAAGAGATTTTAGCAGAATAACAAAGAATATAGATACAATTGTATGTTTAATTATGACATTAAAAACTGATTATTTGTACTACTTATCTTATTTATATTTTACTAATTTACACTAACACAAGAACGTATCGGTCTATTTAGAATTTGTGCCTTTTAAAGAAGAATGTTCCAAATAAAACGGTACAAGAAACTTCGTTTTGATTTATAGACAATTAATCGTTTAAAGAACAATAGTCGATATAAAATTGTACGCTTCGATAGATTCCTTATTATAGCTTTATTTAAGGCGCCATATTACGCAAAATGGGTTTTATTTAATAGATGAGGGGTGCTCCAAAAGTTACATAATATAACAATAAAACAGAAAACTTTTTGGAAATTTTATTTAAAAAAAATTATGAACGGAGAATTTCCCAAATCTTCGAATTAGGCCACTCTGTACCTCGTTTAATCAAGCGACGCCGATGCTCTGTGACTCTTCTACTTGAGCAACTCTCTGTTACTCTTCTAATGAGGTCACGCTATGTGACTCTTCTAATGAGTCCACTCGCTTTGACTCTTCTAATAAGGCCACGCCACGCACCCCTGTATCTTTCATATTCATTAATGAACTAAATTCTAAATTAGTGCATTCTGTGAGTCGGGCGAGAGGCCGAAATACACACGGATTTTCTACAGTAATCAGACTACTTCCCCCCTCCGTTTTCGAGGATGCTGAACACGATGGTGCAGTTAAAAATTGTTTTTGGATTCGCCAAAAACTACCCCCAAGCGGGAAAATTGAAAATATTTGCTTGAAGCTGCCCGATCTCGAATTCCTTTCGTTTCCTTCAATATTACACCCGATGCAAAACCACCCTCCCAGAGCGATGAAACTGCCCCCCAAAGGGGGTGCATCGACTGCTGACGGCTTTAAACCGGCAAAATCGTCTGATCGCCCGTTTTCGAGGTCGCTGAAGACGATCGCGGCCTCGAAAACGGTGCACCAGAGACTGGTTTCGAGGCCGCGATCATCTTCAGCGACTTCGAAAGCGGGCGGTCACACAATGTTTCCCGTTTAAAGTCGCCCGTAGGCGATTCACCCCCTTGGAGGGTAGTTTCATCGCTCTGGTGGGGGTGGTTCTGCATCGGGTGCAATATTGAAGGGTGCGAGCGTACTCCGTGACCCCGAAAACGGAAGGAATTCGAGATCGGGCAGCTTCAAGCAAATATTTTCAATTTTCCCGCGTGGGGGTGGGCCTACTCAAAAACATTTTTTAACTGCACAATCGTGTTCAGCATCCTCAAAAACAGGGGGGGGGGGGGAGTAGTCTGGTTACTGTAGAAAATCCGTGTATGTTTGCCCGACTCACAGAATCCATTAAATGGCAAGGCCCTTCTTACGTAGGATTTATCACCTAGAAATATTCCACCATGGCTCTTGCCGAACAAACCCGTTTTACAGATGGTACTTCAAGTAAAAGAAAATTCTCTCAAGTGTTATTTTCTATTGTTTTTGTATGGTAGGTTTCACATTTTCTCAATAATATCTATACCATTGCGGTAAGAAAAAAAACACAATTACTTTGGTCGTTATTGTTTGATCTACAACAAAGGCTAACTGTAGGTTCATTATAAGACCGCGTCTGTTCATAAATTGTATACTGTATTAGTATTAAAGAAAATGTAGACAATATGTATAAAAATTTAAAATAAGGAATACTTTCTCTTAAAACGTTGTATATATCGTAATCAGAAAGTGTGTCAAATAATTTTATGTCAATTGATTTACTATCAAATAGATAGTCTTATTTTAATTACGAATTTTCTACAGTATTTTATTGCATAAAATTATTTGAAACGCTATTTAAGTAAATTTTATAGCTTTCTACTATTTGTAGGATATTAAAGAATGAGGAAAAAAGTATTTTTAAAATTTACTAATCAATATCATATATCTAATCCTAGCCAAGTGAGTATTTGAGATTACTGTAAGTTATTGTAGAAATAAATACTTAAAAGAGTTAGTGTGTTTATTATTAGTTGTTGATTGTAAATCACAATACTCCTTATAAAAATAAGTAGGTACCATGCAGGATGTTATGGAAATATATTTAAACCCACAAATCCTGAGATGGAAACAAGTATATAAATAATAATTATGCTTATTTAATTCCCAATGAGCTATTTCAGTCCATTACAGAGAATATTAATAACATAGAACATAAATAATAATTATTAAAATCTAATTAATCAATATAATATAAAATTTTTTATAAATGGTTGTTTTTATTAATTAATTTGTATATTTTCCAGAAAAAATTTCTTTGCATTTTTTTTAAAATAATTTTAAATTAAAATTTTTTTTTAATACTTTAGGTAACGTATTATAAATATTTATTCCATCAATAAAATTGATTTCGTTGATATGCTACTTTTAATTTGATTTTTTTTAAATGGTCAATATTTTTGGTATTATGATTGTGTATATCAGTTGATTTTACAAATTTTATACAAGATTTTTTATTTTTATTATTCATTGCATGAATTAGTATACTAATTTTTAATTTTGTATAAACTATTCAGATTCTTGTCGGTTCCAAAAAATTTAGTTTATGAATACATTTTATATTTTTGTTTTGTAGTCTTTTTAAAGGATTTAATATTGTGGCACATGCAGATCCCCAAACTGATATTAAATATTGAAATTTTGAATAAACTAATGAATAATAAATGTTTTTTAAATGTATTAAAGGTATATAATCTCTAATTTGAAATAATATTCCAATGAGTGGTGATACGCTTTTTCGAAGATTTTCAACATGTTTTCTCCAATTTAAATTTTCGTCTATATATAAGCCTAAAAACTTTACGGATTTTGCATACATAATTTCTTTTCCATTAAAAATTATTGGTGAAATATTGTTCCCAATTGCACATTTAGAAATAAACGTGAAAGATGACTTTTCAAAGTTTAAAGAAAGTTTATAGGATTGCAACCATGAAAGTAATTTTCAAATCATTAGTAATATCACTTTGAATATTGGAAAAAGACTCCGAACAAACCCGAACAAACCCGAATAAACAATTTGACTTTATCTTTTAGATTTAACTTTGAAATTGAATTTATATATTTAAATGGCGCTTTAAATTAATAGCGAGATAAGACACCATATGTTAAACCCGAAAAACCACGTGGTACGCACCGGCGAGAGATTGAAATAATCAATTTGGTAGATCGGACTCAATAGACGTCAGTAAGTATTGGCCGAAATTGTTATATTTACACATCAAATACTATTAACGCTATTTGATTCATACTTTTTTGGATAATTTAATAGAAATAGTGCGATAGTGTTACTTTTTACTCAATTTTGCAACTTATTTATTATGTTAGAAACACCCTAAATGCGAACAAAATATGTGTGAATTTAAGGGAAACCTGTATCGAGCGAAACTGACCAATTACCACGTAAGGTTCAATAAACACAAGGTAAGATATCCAACCGTTCTAATTTGATCTAGCGCGGACACAACGTCACAGGAGAGAGATTTTAAAAATTTTCGGTTTGCGACGCACTAAATGTACGCCCACAACGGCGCACCACACAGCGCCCTCGCTCATAGCGTGGTACCATAGCACCGCACAGTAGTGTCCACAACGGCGCCCCGACCCTCGCTCATTGCCTTGCCTGTTGATCAGTTTGTCTCTCGACATCGATATATAAACATGGATTGTGCGTTGTCATCTTCTTCCGATGAAGAAGATATTATTTTAGACGCTAATATAACCAAGTGGTATATGTTTAAACGGAATTTAAGATTACCAGTGCACCCTATTAACGCAAAGCGAAGATTCTATGGAGAATTTTAACACCTTGAGAGATGAGAATACATATAAATACTAGATTTTTGTTTAAGCATATAAGTACCACTTAGTTATTTCAGATTCTAAAACAATATCTTCTTCATCGGAAGAAGATAACAACGCACAGTCCATGTTTATATCTCCCCCCCTTCCCATTTAAGAATTTAAGGGTAATATCTACCCCTCTCAGGAAGTTATCCCACGATGATTGCGTCCCGCCTCACAATAAAATTGTTTTAAAATGTTTTATTTAGATTCTGGCTCGAGGTAGTTTTAACAAGCTGTATGTGCAAATTAAAAAGTGTAATGTTTAATTTCATGTGCTAGTTTATTAAATATTTTGCGAAAAAGCAACAAGTTGTTATTTAGCGACAAAGCATGTTTTTTTCTTTTTTCTAATTGCGTGTGCATTATCTCCAACTCCCGTCTTCGAAACGTTTATGTTTCATCGTAGCTCTTCATCATTAAGGTAACGTAGGAGTATGCAGCTTTCATAGTCTAAAATTAACAGAATAGTAACTCAAACTTTAATAAATATACAGGATGTTTCTTAATAACATATGCTAATATTTTAGGAGTTTATTACCAAGAATAAACTCCAAGTCCATTTTCAGAAAAAAATGTCCTAAACGTTAACTTTTGAGATACAGGCTGTTAAAGCTTTTCAAAAAAATGTCCTGTTTCATTAATATCTCTGATACTGCTCTTGATATTTTTGTGGAATTTGGTACATCAAGAGGCATTGATGATGTATAACGATAGCACACTTATCTTTCTCCTTGAATGCAAAAACATCGGCTTCCGACGCACATCTTAGCGGACAGCATGAATTGTCACGCCTCAACAAAGACCTGGAAGAAACTTTGGTTGGGGTGATAGTAACCAAGCCGAATTTAACCCTAAAAACCCAGGCAGCAGTTGTCTCTAAAAAGGTTAACATTACAGAACCGGACATAGTCATGGTCGGACACGCATTCCCACTGGCTTCATCTATTAATTTGCTGGACTTCAATCTGGGAGGAAATATGTCTTGGCATAATCACGTTGTGGCAATCGCCAAGATAGCTTGTCAGCAACTTGGTGTACTCTTCTGAACCAAAAAGTTATACATACCTCAATAACTTTGACACTATACACAGCCCAGATTCGGCCATCACTAGAGTACTGCTCTTACGTCTGGAGCTCTGCACCCAAACATACTCTTCGGCTGCTGGATCCCATCGAAAGGAGGGCCATACTTCATTATTTAAGAATTCTTTCATCTGGAGGACTTCATCCTTATGGAACGACCTTCCCGAGGTCATTTTTCCCAACGAATATAACCTCCAACGATTCAAAACCCACGTGAATCGCATTTAGCGCACACGCACCACTCCCGGAATGCCCTAAAGGATTTTTCCTATAGTAGCTTGTGTTTGATCATAAAAAAATTTTTTATTCAGACCTATGGCGTTCGTGTGGCAATTGCCCTCAGTATTTTGAAGAAAAGAATTATACGCCAGTTCTTTTTTTTAAATAAAAATTATTTTTGCAATTCTCATTCCTTGCTAAGAAAATATCGTCTTTTCTTTTTTGTCATTTGACGTACAGTGTTTGTATAAAAAATGAAATTCATTCATTTGCAATCTATTATTAAATTAGGTATTAACAAAGATTTAAAAGGCCCTAGTAGGTAAGAAGCAGATTTTATTTTGTAAACATAAACAGTTTTGACAGTTGTCTACCTAATCTAATTGTCACATATTTAATTCATTAACATTAACAAATTATTAGAAAAACCGGAAAATCTTTAACACCCTGTATCTCAAAAGTTAAGACGTTTAGCACATATGTTCATATGAAGTTTTTTTCTGAAAATGGATCCAAGAATAACCTCCTTAAATATTAAAACGTTACTAAGAAATACCCTGTATATTCTTGACTCATTTCATACCAGGATACAGTTTAAATCATTGGAATGAAAGATCTATCGAATGTTTAACAATCTAGCCGTATTCTTTTATTATAACTTTTCTTACCATAAGAGCAGTCTCCGTCGTCATCGGCTTAAAAGGTCCAATAGTCAATACCAAAGGTTTTTGGGCTCGAAATATCATTATGTCCAACAATTTTTTTGCAGTTTCATCTTGCTCATACCATGGACAGTCGTAAATTGCATCGGCGATTGCAAGGCTCTGTCAAAAAAAGAGGA
The DNA here is from genome assembly GCA_963991005.1 of Barypeithes pellucidus. NCBI lineage: Eukaryota > Metazoa > Arthropoda > Insecta > Coleoptera > Curculionidae > Barypeithes > Barypeithes pellucidus. The sequence goes on along the minus strand of OZ022562.1, from coordinate 14,928,586 downwards.
TATGTAAAGCAATCTGCAAGGCAGTCTTTGCCACAGTATCGTATTGTAAAATTCTATACGAAATGTTCCTAGTACATTGAACATTGTGGATAATTTTGTAAAAGGATGATATTATGGTAAATATGCTCGTGTGTTTTTTAAGAAATAACGCATTGATTTTCTAAGATTTATAATTGGTACAAGGCAGCGTCCAGAAATAATAGCGCGTGCTGCCACTAAGGTTATACCACATATATATAAACAGTATATTGCTAATATCATTTATGCAATTATGTCCCCGCTATGGGCATCGAAGGGGGCGTTGTGAGTTTGCACAGTTTGGAAACTTCTTTGTGAAAGTAAACATTCGACAGGACCGGATTTCAACTTTTTTAATATAAATTTCACTGGTTAGTTAGGAAAAATATTGCAATCAAAATTTCGATTAGTTCGATTTAAGACATCGTTCCATGCATACGATTTCTGATGATATGATGATGCGACGGTGCCCTGATTGGTGTAAACTTTTGGTGCCAAATTCCGTCCGAATATTTGTAACAATCTACACGATGAGCTTTATTTTAACTTTCATTCGAAGTCGTATGTTTCTCACTTTTTTCTAAACGAAAAATTAAGATTGAATGACTATATTGACTATTTTGGGAATTATTATCAGCTTCTAATGCACCAAATTAAGAATACATTAATTTTAAGGTTAGGTAGTGACAACATATATATTATATTGTATACGAGTGACACTCTCTTCTTTTTTACAAGCTTTTTAGTGAAATTCGGTTCCGATATATGTACCTACATACCTGAAATACTTTATACCTGGTATTGATCCATGACTTTTGCAAAAAAGCACCATGCACTTGTGTCCTTTCATCTTAAACGAAACAAGCCACAAACCTACCAAACAGCGAATCGAATCACCACAAATTAAAAACGCCTTTACAAAATTTGTTGTTAGGTAATGTTTAAAGTTTATAAGCACTAATATACCAACAACAATGTGGATGAACCACTTTTTATTCTGTAATTTGAAAAAGCATCCAGAACCAAAGATGGCGACGAATAACAACAAACAAATAATGTCGGGCCGGCTCTGACGCGATCGATAAAATTTCCATCCTACTGCGCAAACTCAATAGGCCCGCGCCATCTCCCATAACGGGGACACTTCTTGTATTTTGGAACGTTCGAGTTGGCAATATACTGTTTATATAATTATATATATGTGGGTTATACATACTGGTGATATTTATCACTGTATTGCATACCGTGTAGTAATAAGTCGTTACCGCATTACTAAGTTTATTGCATAATATGTAATTCTATAAGTTTACCCACTTGTAACATAACATCATTGGATGTCCATGCCAGAACAAATATTTGCATTATTATTAATGATAAATAAACTACCGGAAATGCCAGCTCTAGAAGTGTTTTCATCTGGAAATAAAATTGTAGTTTAATACATATACTAAGTAAATCACAACACAATATCGATACATGCATCAAATAACATTGTAAGTGACATTTTGACCAATTTCAGAATTCAAAATAAATTTCAATGTTTCAAACCTAAAATTTGGTTTTTTAGCTTATTTATTTTTTTAAATGCCTCTTTCATCCCATTTGTATCTGATTATTTTGGTATTTTGCCTGTAGTATCTTGTCAAAGTAATAAACCCGAACCTTTTATGTATTCTCCTGTAAGAATACGATTTGTCACTTACAATGTTATTCGATGCATGTATCGATATGTGTCTTCTAATTTTTATTATTGTTTCGACAAATAGTGTCTTCATCGGATGAGAAAAATGAACCTGAGATTATTATACACAAATTCTTTATAAAGAAATTACCGTATATCGTACTGACGTCATTATGATATAAGCTCTTATTGTTATGAATGCAGTAATAAGGACACTTACCGTAATGATTTGAAATAAAACTGACGCTACGTTAACAGAATTAAGGAGAAATTCCATGAGCATTACTGGTTTGGTAGCTTCGTTTAATGTTTTCACAAACCTAAGAACATAAAACCGTTAAAGAATGGGGAAAGTATAACTTTATTAGATTTTTGGCATTCTTAATTGATAATTCGATACCGTACATTATAGAGTGGCAGTAAAATAGTTCCTGATCTGATCTAATATACAGGGTGTCAACTTGAAAAGTTCCCACCTTTAACATCTAGTAAGTAAGTAATATTAAAAATCGAAAAGATACGTCAATTTTATTGTGAAGGGGGAGTCAAAAGTCAAAGTCCCAGCATTATTTAATAGAATAATTAATTTTTTTGTGAGTAGTACTTTTCAAGAAATTGATATCCAAGACTTTAAGGGTAATAACTATGCCCCCGGTAGGGGGGGATTGCTTGGATTTGGGGAGGAAGTTGTTCCTAGGTTGTAAGGTGGCAATACAATTGACGTATTTTTCACATTTTTAATATTATTTACTGGAGCGAGACATGAAGGGTGGGAAATTTTTAAAATGACACCCTATATGAAGGGTGTTTCCTAACCTCTCTGAAGGAATGAAGGAGGTGAATTCTCGCCTTATTTTAAGACGAAAATGTGGTATAAAAGCTTTTTGCATGTCGCTTCGTTTTTGAAATACAGGGTATAATAAAATGTATTAATAAAATGAAAAATACAATATTTTTTTAACACCCTGTATTTCGAAAACGAAGCGACATGCGAAAAACTTTTATACCACATTTTCGTCTCAAAATAAGGTGAGGATTCGCCTCCTTCATTCTTTCAGAGAGGTTAGGAAACACCCTGTATACAATAAAAATTTTGACAAAAAACTAGTGCGAAGTCTATATAAAGCAACCCGAACAAACCCTACTGTAAAATTATTTTTGATATCTTAGAAGCTAAAAGCTAAATAAATATAGTATTTTAAAACAATAACACTTATATTTAAAACTAACCTGTTCAAATCCTGGTGAATTTTAATGAAATTCTTAATCGTTAATGTGAGATCCCCATTAAATTCCTTAGCGAAAGTATGGAATTTTCGTAATCGAATTTGCAAAATTCGAAGACGCATGGCGGTAAAAATAATCAAAGAATAGAATAAAAGTTGACAGGCGATGTTTAATGCAATGCCTAACATTCCGGCGTAGACATTACACACGGCGACAACTGTGAAATGTTCGGTTTGATTAAACGGGAAATATAATTCATACATAAACGACATATTGTCAAAGTCCCAATTTAGAACTCCAATTCTGGAAAGTTGGAAAAAAAAGAACACAGTAAAAGAACCAACAGTAGCGTACGAAGAAGCGATAACTCCGGTAGTGAGGTATCCGCACCACTTGAAAGCAGTGCTATAGGTTTCTTGTACATCTTTATCATTCGATTCCCAAACATCGGCCTCAACTTCAAGAAATATCAGGCACATATGTGGAACCTTGTTCTTTTGGTAGATTGCCGATTTAAAACAAAGCATGAGTACAGTAACGACCAAGGCAGCACTACCCGATATTCTCTCCGTTTCCTTTTTCTGTAAAATCAACCTCACAAGCTCGGTGGTTAGAGATGCCGCAAAAATATGGTAAAACACTGTGACGAAGTTCTGGTGAAAAACGTAAAGTTTTCTTCGAGTTTCATCTTTTATTTGATCGGACGGCCAAATTCCAAACAATATCATATATAATCGGGGTGTGTTGATAAATCCAACTTTATTGGACATATTTCTGCTCGGCTTTTTACTGTCTGAACAATTTTTGAGATTCTTTCTGGTTTTGTGATTTAAATACCCGAAAGTAGGTCGATTTTAATTACCGGGATTGACGTGCAGGATGTAATTATCAAAAAAGGGGACTAATTTTTTTTTGTTAGAAAATGTCTAATTAGTGTTTAAATTTTTAACTGCTTTATTTTTAAATAGTTTCATTTGTCTTGTAATACTGTAAATAACTATATTACAAATAATTTCTAATGCTGCTTAGTATATTCTCTGTATAACATTCTTTTTACGTTGTTAACTACTTTATTTAAAAAATAAATGTAACAAAACTCAGTTTTAATTACGGGGTTTAAAATATGGGTTATAATAAAAAGCAAAATAATTTGTTATACAATATGTGAGATATCACAAACCAAGCAATTAGTATTTAAATTTTTAATTAACAACTTAATTTGTATATTTCACCATTTAAAGGATATTTTTTAAATTTTAGATATACAGGATATGTCCCATAACTTATGACCCATTGAGCAACTGGAGATAGTAAACATCACACTGGGCCGATTAAGTTGTATAAGTTTTTTCGAACGGTTTCTCGTTCTAGATATACAGGGTGTTGAAAGTGAAAGATTATTTCCGAAAACAAGCCTTAATTTGGAAACGGTTCCATGTATCGGATTGGAAGTTGATGGTGTGATTTTTATTTACAACCATGCATGTAATAATGACATTTCATCTATCTTTGAAAGGTGGAAAGTTGACGTTTTTTTACTTTTACTTTCCACCCGGGTGGAAAGTAAATTATTTTTTGTAATTTTTAAAAAAATCGATATCTAAATAATATACGAACACACTTTTTTAAAATGCTAATAGCTTTGCGTGTTTAGATATGTCTACTTTTTCCCTAATTGATAGAGTGGTCCTCAGCATTGAATATTGTGATCAAATCGTTAATATCTTTTTGTCTTGGCATTTCACTGAAATAAGATAGTAGCGTCGACTCAGAACCAGGATTTTGAACTTTGTTTCCCGTACACCATTCTTTGAAACAGTTATAAGCCTTGTCATATCTCGGGCGGCTTTTAGTTGGCAGAAGATCTTCTACCATTTTTGCTGCTTCTCGAATGTCTGATGGAGTAGCAGCAAAATAAAATTCTTCATCTGATTTTTCTGTTGTTAGAATAATATATTGTTTAGTAACACGGAAACCATATTCAAAAAATGATATTTGCCATCTTGATGTGTATTATTACCTACGTTATTTTACCACCTGCGGTTATTTGAACTTTCTGTCTAATTTTTCAATGGAAAAGTCAACATGACATTTATCTTTTATTAATAATTTTAATTCAAAATAATAAGAAGTGGATGTTAGATGTGGTTGAAAATAAAATAGTAGTATACAAACCTCGGTGACAAGTTTCATTACTGTCTCGAGATTTAGTTAACCTCGCCGCTTCACGCTTCGGATAATTACCGGTTCTCTCAAGAGAAATGAAACACTTTCCACATCGGTAAGTAATGTACTATTTCTTACCTGTTATTAAGTATGTTTAATTCAATATTCGCAAAGAAGGGCAAATTCGAAACTAAAAAGATATAGATAGTTGGCTTGATCTTACCGTTTTCGAGATATTTCAAATAAGCAAAGAAAAAATGGAAATATCTCGAAAACGTTTAGAGATTTAAGATCGAGCAAGTAGGTATGCCTTTTTAGTTCAGAAATTGGGCTTCTTAGAGAATCTTGGATTAAAAATACATAATAACATAAAGAAAATCATAGAGTTTAATGACCCAGTGATGTAACTAATGTGAACCCTTAAAAATAATTTCTACAATTTCTTATTTCTTACTAATAATAAAATCATCATACCACCAATGAATCCGTTACAATGAACCATTTTCAAATAATGGCTTATTTTCGAAAACATACTTTTACTTTCAAAAACAAATAGAGTTTCCAATATTCTTTGTTCAATTTCCAAAAAATTTTTAACGTTAAATCTAGTTTTAAAGGTGTAGCCCTCTGAAATGCCAGATTTACTAAATTTCAAGCCGCGGATAATTAATATTTACTTTATGGTATAAGTACTTTTTTGAAATTGATAGTTTTATATTAAACTGTGATAGTTACAAATATTTAATTGTACAATATATCAAATACTAAAAGCCCTATTAATTTTTAATTAATATATGATATTCCATAGTAATTAATGTATTCATATTTAATTATTTAACTTGAAAGTACCAATTAGAATAATTATTATGTTACTTTTAATTTTAGAAGATTATAAAGTCCGCAATAAGTGGAAAACATTGAATTTCCATGCCATATGGCGTGGTAAAGTGCATCCAGGCACTTTATTCAAACCAAATAAAATTTATTTTCTTCCTATTTAAAAGGGCAATAAAAAATACAAAGAAATGCCGCAATATGACTAATATAAAATCCTAATTTTATATTTTTATGTCTCAATTAGTACATGGGATGATAAAGTCGGTCCGTTTTATGATGTCCGATATCGGATTAAATCATTAAAGGTTGTTAAACAGTAAGACGGTTACGTTAACGATTCCTCGAACATTCCACTGGTTCACTATAGTCGGCTGGGCAAAATCAGCGGTTCCAAAACAAAATTATCTTAGAATTATGTACCGCGATAAATATTTTTATCTTGTTTATTTTTCTCTCATAGTTTTTTTATTTATCAAAGGAAAAACATTTTGGGGCAATAAGTTAAAGATTTTCTCAGGTACTTTTTCATAGAATTTACTTATTTTGGGATCATTATAGTTAAATCTATATAATAATCACTATTTTCCAAGAAATAATTAAAATTTGATCAAGTGCAGGATGGTATGTTCTATTTTAAATAAGTAGTTATGCTTTTTGCTTTTAGTTTGCCATTGTGTGTGAATTAAAAACAGTTTTAAAGCAAAGTGATGGAAAATGTTCAGCAAGGTGACACAACGCCTAGAAGGTATTTATCTCCAGGTGAACGCCGTTTGGTATTACAAGTGGAACGTTATTTAACTTTAGAAAAAGATAACTCGGGCCCGTTAGTGATTACCGCCCTACCATTGCCATTACAACGCAATTGAATTGATATGGGGTATTAGCAAAAACTATTATGACAAACATGCCTGTAAAAATATCTGTACGCCTAGCGTTATAAAGTTATGGGAGGAGGCGCTTAGCCAAGTGGGCAAAGAAGAATGGCGGAAATGCATTGAACATACGGAAAAAAATATTTTTGAATCTTATGAGACAGAACAGGTTATAGACGAAATAAGACCGTTAATTATTAGGGATGATGATAATGATTCTGATGAGTCTGAAAGCATGGATGAAATTTCAAATACAGAGGAAGACTGTTTTTAGTAAAGTACGTATCTACAAGTACGTACGTTCTATCGCAAGACTACAACATCGGTTCTTTTTAGAACCAAAACTTTATAAAAAAAAGAATTCGTATAACTAATTTGCCTAAGTACTATAAAAGCTAAAATATAATTATTTTTCTTTACCAAACTAATTTTTTATTTACTTTAAATTATTTTATTTAGAAAATACCTAAAATATAATTTATTGTTTGAGAGCCACCGACTACCCTGCTCGAGAGGTTTTATTGCTTAGCGGACTTCATACACCGTACCGACTTTATGATATTTACCTCAAGTGGAAAAGAGAAACATCCCGGGGTTTTCTACCTATAAATGTATCAGGTCTATATAATTGGAAATTGTGTATACAATCTGAGCGCTTGGCGTGTGGTAGCGCGCAATCCTGGTATTATCGACATCCCTTTATTTTTTTATCATTCAAATGCTTAGAATTTACATTTAAATACATTCTATGTGGTTTGGATAAACAGTAGCTTAATGTTCGCTGGTGTTAAAATTGCTTAGGTTGTGGTTGTCTTTTGAGTCCCAATAAAGACGAAAGAAATGTTATAATCTATCTGGCCCCGGAGAATGTCTATTATATAGTTTACTTATCGCCCCCCGCGTACTTGAATGGAAAAGGCAGATGTTCTAGGCTGTCGATGTTCTTGGTTCCAGTAGCCGTGTTCTTGGATTTAGAGCTAAAGGCATGGGAGCAGTATTCTATGTGAAGGTCCAATTTGGGCTTTGTAGAGTTATTAAGGTGTATAACACTTTTTGATCCGGAAAAGTATAACAAGTTTTCGCAAAGCTGCTTTGGTGATTTCCACAACACGGTTATGCAAAGACATATATCCTCCCAGATTGACGCTCAGCAAATGAAGCAAGTGTGCTGTCGCGATGTTGCCAGCAAAATTACATATTCAATTTTTATTTTAACTAGATCGTTAATGTACAGTAATAAGAGGGTGGTAGACAATGGACCTTTGAGGAACACTGGCATTAATGGTGATTTTTTTTATGATCAAATACAAGCACTATAGGAAAAATCTTATAGTGACTTAAAATCTTTTAAAGTTAATATATTTTAGGGCTTTAAATATATGAACTTACCATATTAGAAACCGACGATCCATTTTTAGATATTGCTCTTCCCTAGAGTTTGTTTGTATAGTTTAGCTAGCAAATAATTCTTCGTTTTTGGTCTTCGTTTCCAGATTCTGAAGTTGTTGTGAGAAAACTTTTCTAGTGTGCACTGTAGGGTATGTTTAATACTCTTTCATTGCCTTCCGACAAAATGATAATTATACCTTGATAAATAATATGGAAATAGGCCAACTCAAAAATTTCAAATAAAACTTATTTTCCTTCACATTTATTAATTTATTATTGTTTGACCTGCATGAACATCGATGCGTTTATATCGATGCAGAACATTGTTGCCGATTGCATTATAATATGGAGTTGTTGTAAAGCATTCATGTATGTAGTGCAAAAAGTTGTTTAATTTAGCTATCGCAGCATTTTGTTTAGTTGTTAAGTTTAATTATCGCAGTGTTTTGTATATTTTAACCCATATTAATATGCGGAGGTTTTTAGGTGTATTTATTTTAATTACATGTTTTAGTTGACCGAGCTTAAGTTGCCAATTGGCCGGCCTACATTTATAGCTGGTTTCTAACTGGCCGATTGTTCGACCTAGTGACAATAAACATACAAGTTGGCGTCTACCCATTAAAATATTGTTTTGTTTCGTTAAAGCCGACACTATGTAAAATTCTCTGCTTGTATTTTTACTTAGTCTTATTGCCGTTAATGAAAGATTGTGTTGTGGAGTATATTTAAAAGATAAGTAATTGAATGGTTTGCCGTTATCAACAGTCGAGCTGCGAAATGATTAATTGATCAGCAAGAGTTTACAATTGATCAGCAGAAACAAACATGTCTAGAAGCAGTTGACTTCAGAGGTCCCAGGGCACTGTCAATTTATGTAACTGTCTTGTGTTTTCTTTTGCCGAATACACAAGGAAATCGGCTACATAAGGTGTAGCGGGGCGGGTTTTCACTTGTTTTCCCAAGGCACTGTCACGATTCAGAAATGTTTGCTGTCCATAAGTTGCTGATCAACTAGGCATTTTGGCTGACCGATTACATTTTTCTGTTCGCAAAAATAAGAATATTTTGCTAACCAGTTAAATGATACCCTATTTAAAATACCTTACATTTCAATGCTATACATAATATATTAAAACCTATGTATTATGTATCTGATATATCATTTATGTCTCTCTTGTGTGTGCATTTTACCTTATTTTATATAGAGAATTTCAAAAAATATGTGCCATCCCTCGTGTGCTGGTTCCTTGCGTAAGAATAAGATAACTAGTTCCTATCATGGGTTCGCAGATGTTTTGTATGGAAGATACAAGGTGTTAACATTTTTTTGGTTTTTTGAAACACCTTGTATAATAATATGGTGTAGAAAAGTGCATTTTATTGCTATACTGAGCGGTTTCTAAGTCTGTTCCAGTATGTTATGATCGAACGCGTTTTCAATTCTCAATACTAATACAAGTATTGCATTAAAATCCAAATACAGAAACAATTTTTTTGGAAAAAATTGGATTTACAGAACATAATATTATGGCATGGAAATATGCATAGAAAATAGCTTTACGATTCCTTATACAATAAGGAATAAATAAATGCCAAATTCTGCGGGTATAGTTAAATTATAAGAACTGTATGAAATATGCACATGATGACATCCTGCCGATAGAAAGTCAAGAATTTATCCAATAAAATATTGGAACGTACGTATCCAGAAACCGCTTCCGCTACGTTGTGGCGTTTAATTCAATAATTTTAAGTAGAAAGTAATTATTTCAAATGCCTTCGTCAATTTATTTATGCATTTCTTCCCATTATGGTAACATATGAATATGCTGCTTTCATTATCTGAAAAATGATTTAGAATAATTAATAATAATAATGAATAATTCTAATCATTAGATATATACAGGGTATGACAGGAAGGTTGGGAGTAAATGTAGCAGTAATTTCCTTGGCAAAAAATAATTTTTTTTCCTATAAATTTTTGCTCTACTTATTTTTGTTTCCAAACTACTGGATGTTAAAAGACTGTTAAGAGTTTGTAATAAAATTCTGATAATTAATTAATTAACAATACTAAATGTATCAACTACTAACTTACAAACTTAAATTAATTATTAATTAATAATATTTAACAAAATGAAAAGAATATTACAGAAGATGCTGAAAATGTTGTCCCCTAGCTTCAATGCTAATATCCGTACACACGCCACTGAGTAATCTACGTAATATTATCAGGGCACTATCAAAGTAAGCTCCTGCTAAAATTTCATTTCATTATCTGAAAGCGCTAAAAAGTTATTAGGCAAAAACGATTATTAAATTTTTTTAACAACCTGTATGTTTGCAAACGAAAATCAGTAGAGCAAAAATTTATTGGAAAAAAAATATTATTTTTTGACAATGAAATCACTGCTAAATTTATCCCCAACTTTTCTGTTACACCCTGTATATAAGCCATATCTAGTTTGGATTTGTAATGTTAAAGAAATTAATTGAAAAACATTTCCATTACATTCTGGATGAGGTCAATAATAGTTGTTACCTAGGATCCAAGCTTATATCGTACTAGTGATGTACCTAATGTAACTAATAATGCTCATACGATACTTGTAATGTAACTCATGTATAGACATAAATTCATTAAGTTATTAGTTACCTTTAGAGATTTTTCGGTAGTCATGGCATCAAACGGCCCAATAGTCAATGATAGCGGCTTCTGAGCTCTCATTATCATTATATTTAACATAACTTTTGCCTTTTGATCTTGATCAAACCACGGACTCTCGTAGCAAGCATCGGCAATCGCCAAACTCTAAAATTTTAGTAGAAACTAGATTAAATACCTTAAAATAATAAAATTATGTTTGCTACTACAATATCCAATGTTACTTTTCAGCTAAATATTTTGAGATGGCGAAATAATAATAGTTGTTTTTCTGAAAACATCATTTTCTGTTAATTAGCTCTAGCTGCGCTAGGAGCTACTTTCTTTCAGTTGGTACTCGTGGATAAAAATATAGAGGAAGAGCCAAACTGGTCCACTTTCTCAATACACTAAAATTAATAATGAAGACAAGAAGCTAACACATAGTTAAATAATTCAATAACACACTGTAAAGCCAAAAAATATCCTTAAACACACGGACTATCGTTTCGCGTCAATATAATGCACGCCTAAGGACGCTCCTCTGAATAGTCGCCACTGCTTTCTCCTACCTGATAACGTATTTCATCTGCATTGGTAGCCAATAGAAATACTTGCACTATTATCAGCATCAAGTAACACAAAGGAAATATTATGTTTGTAGGATTTTCCCGATTCTAGAATTTAAAAAATTAAATTAATTATCGAATATTTAAAAATGCATGTTCAAATTAATAAGCCGATATTTCGTTAATAATGAATCAATTTTAATAATTCTTTATTTAACTGATAGGAAACAGACTAAGAGCTACTGTCTTTTTAATTATACCTATTTATTTATAAATCACTGGAAATACCTAATCTTATGTTGGCAAAGGGCCATATAATTATTACAGATAAGAAATAATTTTTCCTTGAATTTTTTGCACCTGCAGCTTTCTTATTTTCGTATTTGCAATTAGCACAAAATATACATTAGGCAATAAAATAGAATGAAATTGTATACCGTAGCCTCATAAATTAATTCGTTAACTTGGCTTGTGTCCTAGGGTATTAGTACCTAATAATCCCCATATGCGGAATATTTCCTGCATGCATTTGCAAAATTTAGCTGAAGTTTGAGTTTCATTCCAAGAGTGTGTTTTTTGAAAAATCGTATTTAAGCATGGGTTCTACAGGTAGACATTGTTGCATAAAGCATCCGGACGTTTTTTGCTACCTATGTGGTGAGTACATTTTAAAAGAAAGTAGAAGAGTGATTCATGAAAAAGCTTATTTGGTCTATTTTGGTGTTCACTTAGGAGACCAAGATACACCCTGGACTTCGCATGTTGTATTCAAAATCTTTGTCGAACACCTGCGATAATAGACAAAACGACAAAGAAAGTGTTTAAAGTTTGGTGTTCCGATTTGAAGAAGAGGACAGCGATTTTGCAGGAGATTTAACAAGTCCCAAACGCTTTACTCAGGAGAAGCTAAGTGACCTTGTCAGAAATTTAAACCTCCCAAAACAATCTGAATCAGAATTACTTGCCTCCAAACTAAATGAAAAGAATCTTCTTTATCCAGGTACAAAAATCTTATAAAATGAAGGTTTTGGCTGATGAATATAAGCTCATTTTTATTTATTAGTTTAGGTTAATTTAAATTAATAACTTCAGTTAATATGGTTAATGTTATTGACAGATGATTTTTGTATTTGTTGTGGTGTACAATAAACATTTTTTCTTCCATTCCTGAGTTGTTTTTTGGTGGTAGCAGTAATACATATATAATTATGCGATATGAAATACACTTAATCTCGCCCTAGTTTGTGAAAACGATCTGATGGAGCAAATCTCAGGTAATTTTTAGGTTTAGCAGACCCAAATTACCTAGAAATAGTAACAAAATTACCGGCACCAAATTATGTGTTGACCAGTGTAATAGATATATTTCTCTAATAAATTAGTTTATTTTAGTTGAAAAAATAAATGAAATTCAATTTTTATGTAAGATATTATATTAAATCTAAATTTGCATACATTCAGATTTTATGCGCTATCCCGTACAATTAGAGAACTACTCGGTCTTAAATTCCAGGATCTGTTTCCTGATTTTTCTTTATTAAAACTGTTTCATTATTAACGAAATAACATGCATTTCTGAATAATCGATAAATAATTGGAGTAGTGCATTTTTTGGTCCCGTGGGAAGACTTTGGTAGGGCTTTCAATGATTAACTATCCAGACAACTTTGATTGTTTTATTAGATTCAAGTTAAAATGAAGAAATATTTACTTACTGCAAGAACCTGTACTGAAACTGATGCAACCATTAGGGACGTTAGAAGGTATTCTAGAAGCATTAAATATTTCAAAGATTCATTCAATTCTTCTGTGAACCTACAAATAAAAGATACCGATTCGTTTTCGAAAAATGTATCGCTGAAATAGCTGCTTCTAATAATTTTCAATCTTTAAAGTAAAAATAAAAATTCTTAACTTAAGTAGGTAATTAATATTAAGGAATGAAATTTTAAAAATGTCTCATTCTTAGACGTCTTGCTCCACAGATATACTGTAATGATATGGTGGAGTAAAGACAAAGACATTTACAATAGTGGCTGGTAACTTTGCAATGCGGAGTTTGGACCCATGATACAATAACTAAAGGTACAATATCTAACCGTTCCAATCTCGTCTGCCCCGCGCAGTGACGTCACAGGGAGAGTAATTTGTAAATTTCTTATGGAGATTTATACGGTGTTAGCGTTTTTAATTCTATTTTAAACGTATCAATGGGTTTTACGCATTTAATGGTATGTGAAATGAAAGAATAATATATGAAAAGTATTTACTTATATTAATTTCATAGAAATATAACACACATTACAGCTAAAATACCACTAAAATAAGGAAAGATTTCGACAAACTTTTAAAACAACTGACGCGCCATCGGAACCGGTCGACGATAGACGAAGCTGCTCGACCACTCCTGCTTGTTGCCACCAGCGTTGTCAGTCTTTTACAATTGTAATATATCCATTACTATTTTAACAATTTTTGATATGTTCATTCTTGTTGTGGGGCTCCCAATATGAAATTTATGTTCAATCTACTCTTCTTACTCTGCCACCTTTTTTACTATTCTATTAGGTTTTGAAGCATCAACCTTTTACTTTTGATCGAAGATTTCTGGCAACATTGGTCGCCACGTAGTGCCGTTTGCAGTAGTTTTCCCGGAAAATTTTGACAGTACACCAGATTTTTTTTCTTATTTAGTCGTGTGTGTTTATTAAAATAAATATCTGGATTTTCATAAAATGTGTTCGCTGTGTTCGGTTGCGATATGAATAACCAGACAAAGAAATTTGACAGAAATGTAAGGTGTTTCCACTTTCCTAAGGATAAAAACAAAAAATTAGAACGGCTTTATTTATTTTGTTAACATTTACTTCTTAAGTATTGTCCACTGAAGCTGATGAGAGTATATGCCTTCGAAACATGTATGGAAATTAAAATATTGTTTATTTAACTACTGAAGCAGACTATGAGTTTCTTTACCTCTTCATAATTTCACTACACTGAGAGATCCACTATTTTCAAAAAATAATTTAATTTGTTTATAACTAGGTCGTATTTTAGCTTTAATCTTTGTTGTATGTTCATGAAATAAATATATGATATTATTCTTTCATTTCACATGCCATTAAATGCGTAAAACCTTTTAATACCTTTAAAAGAGAGTTAAAAACGCTGACAGCAATATAACTCTCCATATGAGATTTAAAAATCACTCACCCGGCGACGTCACAAGCCACGCCTCCATCGGCATGGAAACATACCTCTTAGTTATTTATACCATGGTTGGGATCCATTCGTATAATAGTACAGAATTTTAAATCTTCCCACCTTTAATATCTCATTTCCAGTAAATAATATTAAGAATCGGAGAGATACGTGAATTTTATTGTGAAGGGGGACACTTTCAAAGAATATTTGAAGCCTTCGTGGTTTAATCTCCTATGAGGAGTAGATGTTGTCCTTAAAATCTTAAATGGAAAGGGTCAATCATTTTAAAGGTAAATATCTTTCCTTTAAGACCATAATTTATTATTTTTTGAGGAGTAGTTTCCAAGAAATCTCGTTCTAAAAATGCACTTACCTATTCAATTAAATTTATAGGCGGTAATTTTGCCATTGGAATTATAAAGGATATCGCTCGGAGTGACTAACCTCTGACCCCTAAACATGCTACTAAAAGAGGAGTCAACACAATGATGTTTTTTTAAATAATAACATAATTGTTCTAATTACGTACATAAATATCAAAAGGACTTCACATGTTATAGCAATGTAACTTGTTTTATAAGAGCTACTGCAATGCAAGTAGTAGGATAGTGTAGTGAGTAGGTATAGAGAATTAAGCCCTGTTTCTAGCTGATGATCTACTCCTGCCTTTTGTTAACCATTTATCCTCGAAATTACATGTGTAAATATGATCATACCTTCTTTATTTTTAACTCTAAGGCTGTAATGAATAGAACATTTTGTTTACAAATTTATTTGCTACCGAAATATAGAGAAAAATGCACGGTGTCCTATTTAAAAAGGTGCCTTTTTTGAAATAACGCAGAACCGTGATGCGATGTTCAATTGTTTTTCCGTTTCTGCCATTTAACTTAAAGGCTTCTAAGAAATACTAATTTGTGTTATTTGGTTAAATTTTTTTAGGGGTTGCGCCAACTATTATATCTGAAAAATTTATCATTTAACGTCTGACTTACCTGATAATATTTTGATGCCTAACAATGCACTGTTTTATTCTGTCGACAATTTTATCAACTCTTTCTCCCAAATTCACATACGAAAGTTTCGAATCAAAATTCTTCAGTTCAAGCTGTAAAATTTTCAACTGACTGGTAATAAACACCATCATAGCGACGAAAAATACTTGAGAAAACGTATTGTTAATGCATACTAGAGAACAGGCAAAAATATGAATAGCTAGTGTGACGTATGCATGGTTGTGAGGGTTAAATGGCAACCAAGATTGATATAAAAATGGTTTTTCAATTGTAGAGTTGTTAATAAAGTTTATTGTTTCGACCTCATGTCTAACATACATGGTTACTGCAATGATCGATCCCCAAACCATAAAAGTTGCCCCGACTAGCGTCCTGCTAGCTAATTTCACATATTTATCATCGTTTTTTAGAAGTGTCGAAATATTTATATCTTTCGAGTTATCCCAAATTTTCTCCTCAATGAGGATATATCTTACTAGCTCTGTAACTCTATCGGTCCTGCATATCTTGCATTTTACCAAAATAACAACCCACATGATCAACAGACTTAAGCTTTCATACTTGTGATCGTTTTGTTTTTTGCTGGCAAAAATCTGAACCATTTTCACAAAAATGCTCGTAAGAAACAGATAGTAATACCACCAAAGAAATCTGGAATAGAACCAGTAAAGCTTGATCACAGTTGGGTTTTCAGAAAATTGAATTTTCCAGTAGCCCGCAACTATCATCACTTGTTTAGCGAATTTTAAAATCATTGTGTGTTGTTTAAGACAAGAATCACAATGGCTTTGATCGCAAGTAAATAATTATTATATATTCGAATATTCCAATTTTATAAATGTTTGTATTGTAAAAAAGAATGCTAATTTAAATAATGACACGTCTGAGTTGACTAATAGTATTGTCTTATTTTCTTTTATTTTATTATGATAGAATGAGGTGTAATGGTCAGTTTTGTATTTAAATGTTAAGTTAAGTTAAGAAAAACTTGTATATTGAGTACCAGATTCTATGGATTTTATTTTCAAATAGCCTTTACTGGCCACATTTGCAGCCTGGGCACATTGAGTAGTCCATCTTTCTTCAATGATGTCAATCTGGTAGTATTTTTTAGAAGTAGTTGCCAACTGTGTCCATAATTTATAGTTATGCTTAACAAGAAAACTATAACTATTACAATTTTAAAAAATCCTAACCAAGAACTATTTCTTTTGAGATTACCCGCAAGACTATACAGTTTTTTATGTTTTTGTATCCACCACGGTAGTACGTCGGTTCTAATGTAGCTCACATGCATATATTATCGTTTCTTAGAGAAAATTATACACTTAGATAGATGGTACACTTAATTGACAGTAAATTATTTATTTGTGCAATTAATACAACGGGTTAATAATGATTTAAAATCACTTATGTTTCCATATAAAATGCATGAAATGCATGTGTCGAACACCTGCGACAATGGACAAAAGTACAAAGAAAGTGTTTAAAGTTTGGTGTTTCGATTTGAAAAAGAGGACAGTGATTTTGCAGGAGATTTCACAAGTCCCGAACGCTTTAGTCAGGAGCAGCTAAGTGACCTTGTCAGAGATTTAAACCTACCAAAAGAATCTACCGAGTTACTTGCCTCCAGACTAAATGAAAAGAATCTTCTTTATCAGGGTACCAAAAGAAAATCTTGACGACCTTAGTGAAGAACAGAGAGGAACGATTCCATCAGGATATAGAAACTATTGAAGAGAGATATCAGGATAGATGACTCACATGATGACCGATTACTGCTGGAGTCTTCGACGAGACTGTCCTTGTCAATCTCATGCGAGAAAATCTTATAAAAGGAAGCTTTTGGCTGATGCAGATTAGCTCATTTTTATTTATTAGTTTAGGTTAATTTAAATTAATAAGAACCAGTAAAGCTTGATCACAATTGGACTTTCAGAAAATTGAATTTTCCAGTAACCCGCAACTATCATCACTTGCTTAGCGAATTTTAAAATCATTGCTGTTGTATGATGTTTAAGACTAGAATCACAATGGCTTTGATGGGAAGTAAATAATTATTATATATTCGAATATTCCAATTTTATAAATGTTTGTGTTGTTTAAAAGAATTTAAATAATCACATCTGAGTTGACTAATTGTATTGTCTTATTTTCTTTTCTTTTTTATTATGATATAATGAGGTGTAATGATTAGTTTTGTATTTAAATGTTAATTTTTTTTGTCTGCAATAACTTGAACTAAAAAGTACAGGCAAGGTTGTTTAAAAATAGGAAGGTCTCCATCACCTGAAGCGATAGTCCTTGAGAGGGTAAATCAGATGACTAAGGATCGAGATTCAGGTACATGTTATGCTAGGTAGGTATCCCAGGAATGACCCTTGAAGCGATCTAGTGGACAAAATGGAAAGCAAATAAAAAATCTTCGGCCATATAACTTATTTAATTTCTAAGTAAGGCGTAGACAGTTTTGATTCTTCCGGAAGGTGTTGTTAAGGGAAAGAAAATCACTCGTAGACATCATGATCTATTTTCCGATTACGTTCTTATGTTTGGTATCATGTTCCTGGTAATTTGAAACATAAAATATAATAATATAGGATCGATCAATGAGCTCGACAGAGATGACGGTATATTTTACTAATAATTTTGATTATACATATCCTTTTGACAAATTTGCTGTCAGGAAATTTGTTATACTCCACCCATCCTTGAGATAATGTCTTACTTGTTCCAAAAGATTTGAGAATAAGTAAATTAGGAAAGTGCCAGTCATAGTTTAAAAAATTATATACAAAATATAAATTGTAAATCATAACCAAAATTATTGTAAAAACCTGGATGCCTCTGCTTCTGTGTTCTCATTGCGACTTTTTGTTCAGATTGCTTGGGGATTACTAGGAGCTTTGGTTTGTATTTTGCCTACTTGGGTTGAAAATGTAGTTTGAAGTTAATTTTTTTTTTGTTCTGTATATACCCCTACCATGTACTGACGAAAACAAAAGCTTTCGAAACAGATCTGTAGGTAGCTACATTCTACCAATGGAAAATGCTCCTACCATTAAAAAATGCGTTCTATCTAAATTAGTTTTTTGATATTTAACTATATTCGGCAAATACGTTTTGCTTAGAAATCAGCGCTGGACGGGGCCCATAGCCAATAAAATAGCTGATTATTTGTTAAACCTTATTGTATATGTAAGTTATCTTCAAGTACTAAGGAAATAATTTGATCCTATATATTTACAAAAATATTGTTATACAGGGTGTCCCATAACTAATGGTACACAGGAAAACTGCAGATTCCTTGGGTAAAAATACTGCGACGCCACACTTAGTTTAGTTCAATAGCTGGTAATAACCGACATACAGGGTGTCCAAGTAAAACTTTAATTTTAAATTTTCCTAAATAACTTATTTCTGAATCAATATTTTTGCACAAAATTTTGTGACTAGGGCTTTTTTGAGGAAAGGAATTTGAATTTGTTAATAATTTTGATGCAGATTATAGGGGGCGCTCTCTGCGCTACTCTGGATACATAAAAAGAAGTGTAACTTTCTTAGGCCTTAGTATAATTATGTTTTTATTAAAAATATCAGTTTTTTCGTCATTTTTAAGCAATAAAGGTATACTTTGTAAATGTCGCTCCGACTAACCGTTTTCGAGATATTTTCAATTACAATTTCTAATGCCCCCGTTTAAATTTTGATTTATGAATGTAAAATTTGTCACAGTAGGCTTTGTCAAAAACAAATACAATGAAAGCACTTTGAAACCTCATTTCTGTCAAAGTTTATTTTCATTTGTCAACATTTTGGGTGTTTTTAAGCAGTTTTTGAAGATAGTGTTATCAAAAATTAAACTAAAAATGCCGCGACATAACTGTTTTCTAACGGAGAAATGCGAGACATGGTATGTTTATACGCACAAGAAAATTTTAACAGACGCTGGGCACATCGGCGGTATTTGGAAATGTATCCAAATAGAAGGAAGCCATATTTTTAAATTTTTAGAAGCCTATACGATAGACTGGGAGAAACAGGATCCTTACACAAACAGGATTTTTAATAAAAATATCATTATACTAAGGCACAAAAAAGTTACATTTCTTTTTATGTATCCAGAGTACCGCAGAGAGCGCCCTCTATAATCTACATCAAAATGATTAACAAATTCAAATTCCTTTCCTCAAAAAAACCCTAGTCACAAAATTTTGTGCAAAAATATTGATTCAGAAATAAGTTATTTAGGGAAATTGAAAATTAAATTTTTACTTGGACACCCTGTATCTCGGTTATTACCAGCTATTGAACTAAACTAAGTATGGCCAAATCGCAGTATTTTTACCCAAGGAATCTGCAGTTTTCCTGTGTACCATTAGTTATGGGACACCCTGTATAGTTGTAATCGGAATAGTAAACTAGATAACAAAAATAAAAAGTCTATACTTTTCAGGTGGTATTAATATCAAATACCAATTTCCCAGATCACCATTATACAATAAGGACGGATTTTGCCTACACAGTAGCACTTTAAAATACTATTTCAGATTGAATGGTACTAACAAGGAAAGGAAGCATTTTCCATTGATAGGATGTCATCACCTGCAGACCGGTGTCGAACTCTTTTGTTCTCGTCAGTACAGTGTAGGTGTCCATACCTATCATCAAGGAAGAATCTGAAATAGTATTTTAAAGTGCTACTGTGTAGACAAAATACACCCTTATGGTATAAGGTATCATCGGGTGGTCAGGGAAATATTATTTTTTCCATACATTAGTATTAGATAACATATACTTTAAAATAGATGAAAGGATTAACCTGCAATATTTAATTATTTGATTCCAAATATTCTTGCATAGGAGCAATAAAATTAGTATCTTGACTGCTTACTATATAGATCTTCTTCTTGTCGTTTAAGAAACGCAAATATTTTAGTGGAAAAAGGAAAAATGTAGACATTAACACTTTTTAGATACGACAATGATATACAGTGAGTCCCAGAAGAAATGTCTAAATTCATTTAAAATTCAGCGGTAAGTTTTTTCAAAAAACGCTCGTACCCGTCGATTTTGATTTTTTAATTTTCTTTTTTTTGTGGTAATTTCATGTATACAGGGTAGCTCAAAAATAAGTTACGACCATCAACTTCATTTTTTCAAATGAAAATATATATTTTTTATTTCATTTTTGAATTTTGCATTGAATTCTAAGCATGTTTCATGTACCATGTCCTATACATAAACTCAACAGTTATTGAAAAAATTAGGATTGAACATATCTATAAGTAAGACCTGTTTATTAAAAAAAAAACACAACAAAATCAAATTAAATGTTGAAAATGTGCGCTATTTACGGCTTGACAATATCCAAGACGATCAATAAACTCTCTTTGCACGTTTCCAACCATTTCCGGAATTATGACACGCACTTCTCTTCGGATCCTTTCTTTCAACTCCTGCATATTGTTTGGCCAAATACTTTTGATTTGAGGTAACCACACAAAAAAAAGTCCAACGTAGTTAGGTCTGGCGACCTAGCAGGCCATTCGATGGGTCCTCTCCTTCCAATCCACCGATTGGGAAAGGTTTCATCCAAAAATGTGCGCACAGTGGCCGCATAGTGCGGAGGAGCACCATCTTGTTGGAATATCAGTTCTTCGTCAGGGGAGTCTGGATCCAATGGATTCGGAAATAAAGCCACTAATGCTGGAATTAATTCTAGTTGGAGAAATTCGAGATATACTTGTCCAGTTAAAGACTGTTCAAAGAAAAATGGACCAATTACTCTTTCGCGTACGATTCCACACCAAACATTTATTTTCTTAGGGTACTGGCTGTGAACCTCTATCATCCAAGGCGGATTTTCTGTTGCCCAATATCGACAATTTTGTCTGTTTACATTACCATTCAAATAGAACGTAGCATCATCCGAAAAAATAATATTTTTTACTAAATTATTATCTAGATTGCACATATTTTGCATGCGTCCGCAAAACTCACTTCGCCTATCGTAATCATCTTTAAATAACTCATGCACTGGAATAACTTTGTATGGGTGATATTTGTGCTTTTGAACTACTCGGTGAACAACAGATTTCGGCATGTGTAAATCGGCCCCAATGTGCGACAGGGGAGTACATGGATTTTCTTCCAAGGAAAGCAAAACGTCAAGTTGTTCATTTTCATCTCGAGTAGGACGACCAGATTTAGGCAAATCTCTAACATGACCGAATTCTCTAAACTTAGCCTCTATTCTACTCACCATCTTTTGACATATGGGAGGGCGATCAGGATGGATTTCATTAAATAATTGGGCTGTTTCTATTTGAGTACGTGTTTTATCACCAAACCCAACCATGCATAGAATTTCAATTTTTTCCCGTTCCGTTAACTTCACCATTATTGTGAAAACCGCAACTTTGAAACTACGCTTGACAATAATTATACTTATTTGAAATAAAATTGTCATACAGTTTCTATGGAAATAAAGGGTGACAGTGAGACAGTACACTCTTACTTATTATGGAACCCAAAATGCCATATTGCCAGAAAAATTGATAGATCGTTGGATTCCCTAAATGATATGTTCAATCCTAATTTTTTCAATAACTGTTGAGTTTATGTATAGGATATGGTACATGAAACATGCTTAGAATTCAATGCAAAATTCAAAAATGAAATAAAAAATATATGTTTTCATTTGAAAAAATGAAGTTGATGGTCGTAACTTATTTTTGAGCTACCCTGTATACATGAAATTACCACAAGAAAAAAAAAATTAAAAAATCAAAATCGACGGGTACGAGCGTTTTTTGAAAAAACTTACCGCTGAATTTTAAATGAATTTAGACATTTCTTCTGGGACTCACTGTATTGAAAAATATTATTAATACTATATAATCAAACCGTTATTTTCTGTTGTTGTTAACAGATATTTTTCGTAATTGTCTCAGATCCCCTTTTGAAATATTTTTATTTCATGTAATTATTCTACCTCTGGCTAACAAGAACTATAGTAATTACGAAATAGAGGCGTTTTCTTTTGACTGCTGAAAAAAAAACTTCGCTATAACTAAATTATATTTAAATAAGAAATAACAATATAACGACTGGGCATAAAAATACACGTGGTTTTTTAGTTTGCGTGAAACAAAAAGTGTATAGCAGTCGATTTCTTAATTTACGTTAACCTAATTTAATTAATTTAGCAGCAGCCCAATTAACACCAAAGGCTTCAAATAGGCTGTGGCAACGTTATTCCAGCTAAATTTAGAGCATTTTAGCTTTTACAGAAAGATACCTAGACACTCTTATGACGTCCTTAAAACGCTGTGACAGCCGAAATGGTACAACATTTTCCGGCTTTTAAATGGATATTACAACGATATGGCTGCAGAATTTTTTTAGGTTAGGGCACGTCAATTGACCAATCCAACGACCTGTCAAATAAAATTTTTAGGTTATCTGGTGGGCAAACAAAGGTCGTGTCCATATGTTTACTGTTAAGCTCGTAGCGTTTTTGGAGCGTTTTACTGTGATTGTGTGGTCTTTTCTTAACAAATTTATTATTAGAATAGATTCATTTAAGTGTATATAATAAGTATTTGTGGAAGAAAAATGCCGACAACGTGTATTGTGGTCAAATTGTGCAAGCCGTCGTGATCGCGACCATTTCCTTAGTTTCATTTGATTCGCAGTAAAAAAGACTATTCATTACCCACAAATAAACGATTTATCAAAGAAAAGGCGGGATATGTGATTAATAGAGCAGCTATCAAGAGGGAAGATCTTACAGAATCAATTTTAAGAAACCAGAGAGTGTGTAGTTAGCTATTCAAATGGTCCTACTCGAAGAGAACTTTAAAATATTTTTTCCTATCACTTTATCTACTTAAGTTTTATAATAATTAAAAATATACTTACATAGTTTTAAAACATATATTTTGAATCTTGTAGAACATATAGTACATACAATTTGTAAATAAACCCATTTTGATAATACGTATTTTTAAAAACAATTCATGTTAAATAAGGATATTTAGTATAAGTACTTATATTTAAATGTTTGATACGCACTGAATTATATATATAAATAAAACAATACATTTAATATAAATAATATATTTACCAAATGGAAAATATGGAAACAAATTATTATTAAATAAAAATAAGTAAGCAAGGTTTTGAGTTCATATTTGAATAAATTTACCATCCCTTCTTTGAACACTGAAGGTAAAGCTACCTCTGTCTTAATGAACCAGAAACTGTGCCGAAGTTCATATTTGCAATTGGGATAATGGGCAGTTCCGTGGACAATAACGGCAGGTACATCGGTACAAAAAATCATACCTTTATTTCTGTTGATATATTCCACAGCAAAAATTGGTTTAGCACTGGCTTTTTGTGAATACTTCACCTGAAAAAGAATATTATATACATTAAGTAACATAAAGTATTGCATTCCGAAAATTGAGTTACACGCCTTAAATTTTTTAGTTCAAGAGTGAAAGATCTTATAAAAAAGTTGGTCACTCCTGCACTACGTATCAAACACTTGAAGTAAACAAAAATAATTACCTTTCCAAGCATGACATAGAACTCATTTATAACAGAACTGGCTGAAAAATATTAATGAGCTTCAAGGGTTTTGTAGGCTTTCATCTGCTCATGTGACTAAAAACTATGTGTTAAGGCTACAAAAATCGAAATACGAGATGATAGGCCACTGGTAGAATCCCATTAATGGTGTAGTCCAAATCAACACCTGCCATGGTAAAAAGATTCAAATCCTTTATTAATTTCAGCTTCATTAGAAATCTAAAACAAATTATAATTTTATATCATTTGAATATGATATTCAAGAATATAATTTTACTATTTAAATGAGAAAAATGCTGATGAATCTTAAATTGAAAGTATAATCAAAATGTAAACAAACATACCTCTGGTCTACGTCTGAGCATTATTGCAATAATTTCTTCAAATATGAACTCTGCATGATAAAACACACTGGTACGTTTTCACAATTAAATGGTCTTAACAGAACTAGCCAGAACCAGCAAATATTTAGAATTTAGATGGTTTAAAACTCCTAAGAAAGGTAATAAACCTATCTAAATCAATGCAAACAATGGGTTTGTTTGCCCACCAAGGAAATTTTGACAGATGAAAAGTCACGTGGTTTGGATTGCCTAATATTTAGATTTGGATGGTTGACGAAGCATAATGGCAGTATAGTATTAGTTATTTATAGGCGTATTATTTATGGGTGTTATTCGAACTTCTCGGACAACAAAATGAATGTGGGAAGGTAGTTGTATCGTTAAATATGGGCACGGTAGCTCTTCTCTCTTCAATGGCTTCATTTATTTCCTATATTTTAGAAAATTCAATAAATTTTGTTATAATTTAAAATTATATATTTGAGTTAAAAATGCATTAAAAATATTCCTGAACATAGTTTGTCTAATTGAAAATTAGATGTGCTAATTTGTATTCGTTAATATTGTTGTTTTTAAAAGCAAAAATAAAAATTATCAATTTTCTTAAAATGGCCGATGTTCTCTTTTATTCTCCTGCCCCAAGGTTGTACGAAATAAATGGCCGTCAACATGAGACATGGTGGTTAATCATCCAGTTATTTTGAAGGAATGTTTACCACTTTTTGGCCTATAATTTACTACATTATTGTATGGTGTTGTTGGATTTTCATTTGTTAGCAGTAAAGTCAACTTTACAGCTAAATATTATGACCTAGTGGCATTGTCAATAAAATAGCTTTTTTTTGGCTAAATAATGGTACTATCCATAGACAAAGGAAGAGAGGGGACGCGTAAAACCAGAAGCTATTTTGTTACCGCCTGGCTCCTTATCGGATTTAGCAGTGGCGTTACATGAATATTTTCTTAGTATTATCCCAGTACAAAATTATTATTTATGGAATATGGAAGTAAAATTTTTATTGAATTGAATTTGTATATTGTGTCCCTTACTGAGTACAAATATTCTTCTGCTTCTCAATAATTTTTGAATGCTTAGTAAATATTAATTTTATTATCCAAAAATATAATTTCATATAGGAAAGGTTGTGAAATTTAAATATCTTCCAACTTTAGGGAAAATGTAAGATAAAAACAAAATTGGTCGATTCAAAATTTATTACAAAGAAGCAACAAAATGTAATTACTGGTAGTTTTGAAAATATTGTTGGAACAGCACCTCCAAGTAATCGTACTCTTTCCTCAACTTTATAAAAAAGGACTTCTCAAAATGCTCTGAACAAATCCTGTAGGCAGGAGAAGGTGTCCAATCTCTAAGTCCCATGTTCTGCACCCAAATGTTTGCTTTTTGTGGATCTTTCGGAAATCTAAAAACAATACAACAATGTGTGAGCTTAGTGGTTTAAAATAAGTTTTAACAGGACGCCATCCTTGTGAAACGACCTTCGCCTGAAGTCGTGTTTCTCAAAGACTATGATCTTCAACGATTCAAGACAAATGTTAATCGCTTTCTTTAAAAAAATAACACTGGTATACATTCGAAATAATATAATGCTTTCACTAATAACTAACCAAAATTACATAAGAAATAATTTAATTTTGTCAAAATATACAAATCATGCAGGTACGCCATTGAGTGACACACCCTCTCCAGGGGCAATTACCTGGTTCTTATTAGAAATCTTGAATGAAAAGTGCAACAAATCTAGTACAAATTACAAAGGAAGGTAGCTTTAACTATAGACTTAAGAGCTGCATTTAATCGCAGGTTGCCAAGCAGGCATTATTTTATGCGAACGTTTAGCCAAATATATTTAGTTTTTTTCTAATCTAAAACTGGGTTCCTAAAGTTAAAGGATTGGAAACCGCTATGAAAAAATTGCGTTAAAAAATATAATGTTATAAGAATAATAATAACAATTTCAAATATGAACAATTGTCAAATTTTTGTCACAGATCTTCCTGAAATTTGTTGATACCCCAATCGACAAGTTAGACAATCTAAATCTCAATAAATTAACTAAAAAACTTTATTATTAACGGCTAAAACTTCACGAAAAAAAATATTTATCAGCTGATGTCTCTCGTCTCTTTCTAACCTGCCAAAATGCGGCATATTTTTTAATTAAATTGATGCAACATAGATGGCTCTGATTGCTAATTTGGGATTGTTTGGGATCCTCATCTTAATCATAGTTTCAAATAACATATACTGCTAAACTTACAAGGGAGATATCTAATATAAAATAAATGCATGCAAAAAATACAATTTGAATATTTACCGATGGGAAGTAATTCCAAGCTTCTTTCGTTCATTACCGCTTTTATAGCTATAGGCATAACAATTCACCATTTTTCTGTAAATAAACTAAATTCTTATAATAGCTCTTCTCACCACAAATCACCAAAATACATAGGGTGCCACCTCGATTGTCTGGCTCCCTATCAATGGCGGCCGATCAATTTTAGGTAACACTTTCTGCGACGGCCCGTAAACCGGAATTATTCGTCCCCTCTCTTCCTTTGTCTATGGTACTATCCAACAAAAATATATGACTATTACTTCCAGCTGTGGTTTCGCAATAAAAATGGCATTTAAATATAATATTTAGCAAAGTTTGAAAGCAAACTAGTAACGTTAGAAAACTTAGTTGTAAAATTATGCCCCTTTGAGGTTATTACAGATGCAAATGAAAATCAAAGAGCTGCATATTTTAAAAGCCGGATTACAGCAATGTGGGGGTTATCGCAACGTTATCCCTGAAAATGATTAGCTATAAAAATTTTTTAGGACAATCCGTATTACTTGGGAGGGCCATTTCCGAAAGGACCTGTAGCCTAACGTGGATTCCGAACAACCATCCTCGGTCATACACTGCTCCCCCCTATCGACCCCTTGGTTTCTCTTATTTGATGACCTATCGATTGGGCAGTGCTCGCCGTCTCCCGTAAGCCACCAGCTATTTGATTCGGTCTGGTTACCCGCGTGAATAGGGTCCGGCATGATGCCGGACAGTAACGTCATGACTCATACCATTAAAATCCACGTAGGGCGAATCAGTTTACTGACGATGCTGAGGTATGAACCTACGAACTCTTGTCCTAGAATTACCAGGGACTGCCGTTTTAACGACGGAGCCATCAGGGTCATGGATTTAAACGGTTTAAACTGTTAATTAGATCAATGCAATAAAACACATTATACTCTATATAAAACTATAATTAAATTTAACATTATAATAAGCTATATTACAATAAGTTGCATTATAAATTCAATATAACGCATGGAAATAAATAAATATACTATTGCTAATTTATACAATTTTTATATAATATATTTAAATTATATAAAATCTCTTTATTTATATACTGGATATTGACATAGATGATACATTTATATAATGGTAAAAGAAGTTTAAGTACGTGCCGCTAAATGTTATACAACGTGTCCAAGATAAGGAGGGCCAGTACAGGGATATCGAAAACCGTAAGAGATACGAAATCGGTTAAATGGAGGTAAAGTTGCGCATTTACGTGCCTAATTATATGCCGCTTAGAAGGAGATATCCGGAAAAAACTGAAGTTCAGAAAAATCGTGTTATTGTTTTCCTGGTTTTTTTTTTTAGATCGGATTCGAATTTTATAAATAATATCTCATAAGTAAGCTCTAAATTTTTGACTTGGTCGAATTCAATAAATAACAAATAATTTAATAATAAACCATAAATAAGTGAACAAAAATCATTCCAAAATAGAAATAAAATGAACAATGCAAAAAGTAAGGAACTAAATAATCAGGTGTTCAAAATGATTTCCGTTATTCTCTAAGCACAAATATCATCTTGTAACTCCCACATAACAGTTTTTTTGTGATAAAATAAAACATGCGATAGAATATCAAACTTTTCAGCATTTGTAAATTTATGTTCCATATTGTCTGGAAAATAGAAAACCTCTTAAAACACTCTCAAACGATCACAATGGGAATGTCAAGTGAAACAAATCACGCGTCACCATCTTAATTTTTTTGTTTCAATAGCCTACTTTTCGTTTAAATCCCGAATCAACACAAGTTTGAAATAATGTTTCTGTATTTTGTTCACTTATTTGTGGTTTATTATTAAATTATTTGTAATTTATTGAACTAATCCAACATAAGTAAAATTTAGAGCTTACTTTAATATTTCCTGATGTTGTTCAAAAAACCCTCGAAACTTCATTAAACCACAATGTGTCATACATCGTTGCATTCGGATGAAAAAATCTCTCAAATGCCAATATCAGGAAAACAGGACCGTATTTAAAAGAGAAAGTCGATAATGTTCCTTCGAAGACGACTCGTCGGATTACAAAACAATTAACGCTGTTAGATAGCGCGGAAAAAGTGGCAATGTAAAAGTGCAATTTACTTTAGAATTCGATCTCAAAAAAACCCAGGAAAAAAATAAATCGTTTTTTCAGAATTTCGTTTTTTTTTCGGATATCTCCGGAACTACTCGGAATATTAAACCTTTCTAAACGGGACATTATTAGGCACGTAAATGCGCAACTTTACCTCCATTTAACCGACTTTGTATCTCTTACGGTTTCCGAGATCCCTGTACTAGCCCTCCTTATCTTGGACAAGGTGTATACATGTAAAGGTCAATTCATGCAAGGCTATTCTATAATATAATAAAATAAAAATATTTTAAAAAGATTTTCAAGTGAGTAATAAGTTAGAGCCAATCAAGGCGAAACATGTTAGACAGTAAAAATGCAGTAAAACCAAACGCATTGTATTTTTCCGCAAAAACAAAATTATTAGAAAAAATAATACCATTCGACTACATAACAGCTAAAAACATGGTACATATATATCTACTTTAATTACTTAATTTATTTAAAATAATTTCATTTCTGATTGATATTTTTATATTATAAAATAGCCTTGATAACGATCGAGGAAACAGTGAGAACGTAAATTTTTTTGAATGTAAAGAATAATTTCATTTGTCTTAAACCTGATATACTTGACAATAGTAATTAATTTAGAACTTTTTTCTTACACTATTATTTGTTTAATTTTGTTGTCGATAAATTGATATAAAAATCTATTTGTTGACTTATTTTTCAGCGTATTTTTATATAATGTTATCACGAGCGGTAATATATTAGCAAAGAAAATACATTTTGGCATGGGTAAGTTTTTCTAAATTAATACTGCAAACCTGCTGAAAAATACTTCAGATAATTTTTATTCCATACAGTAATTTGTAAAATTGTTGTATGTTTTAGTTTAACAACCTCTACTTTTATAAATATATGTACACGCGTATTTTACAGATGGTATCAATAAATTTAGGAAATGACTAATTTGTAGTATCTTTATGGTAGTTTAACTTAGTTTATTAAGGGCTTTTTATCCTTCAAAAAATAGAACACTCTCAAAATAAATTAATCTGAACCAAGTTTAAATATTAAGGAGGTAAGAAAAGCATTTACTATTTTTATTATTTTGGTACTGTAATCAAATAAAAACTACAACGACAGACACGATATACAGGGTGTTCCGTAATGACGTGCTAATATTTCCGGATGTGATTTTTTAGGTCATTTTATAAAGAAAAGTTCATAAGAACATATGTTCGCAACCGTTTAAATTTTTTGCTACAGGGTGTTGAATTTTTATTTTTTAAATAGTTATTTTTTAATATCTCCGAAAGTGCTTTAGATATTATTTTCAATTTTGGTATGTGTTAATAGGATATAGAACCACGAATTTTAGTTAGAAAAGTTATTCAATTGATCCACCAGTGGCGTCCCTGCAAACATGTCTTCTGATATTTTTTATAAAAAAATGGTACGCCACCGACATCTTTTATATGTTTTTTTTTCTCCTGATCAGCCTGGTCAATTCTACATGAAACGGTTTTCTTGAGTTTTTCTCCTTAGACGTTTTTGATTAAAACCACTAAATCCATATTGAAACTCATTATTATTAACATTGATAAAATAATCAATGATAAATTTTGTTTTATAAAAATTGCTGGAGTGGGCAATTCGATGCGAAGACGGGCGGAAGCATGCCTTTTACGTGAAGGTGGCCATTTCCAACATTCGAATCGAATTGCCCACTCTAAGAATTTTTATAAAACAAAAGTTATCATTAATTATTTTGTCAATGTTAATATTAATTGAGTTTCAATATGAATTTTGTGGTTTTAATCTGATGAGAAAAACTCAAGAGATCATTTTCATGTAGAATTGACCAGGCTAATCAGAACAAAATTCAACATAGAAAAATGTCAGTGGCGTACCATCCTTCTTGTAAAAAATATCAGAAGACATGTTTGCAGGGACGCCACTGGTGGAACGATTGAATAAACTTTCTAACTAAAATTTGTGGTTCTATAACCTATTAACACACACCAAAATTGGAAAAAATATGTACAGTACTTTCGGAGATATTAAAAAATAACCATTTAAAAAATGAAAATTCAACACCCTGTAGAAAGAAATGTAAGCCGTTGCAGACATATGTTTATATGAACTTTTCTTAATAAAATGACCTAAGGAATTACACCACGTCATTAAGGAACACCGTATATGATATTTGTTATTTTCTACAAGAGCATGAATATAACACTATTAATAAAATTGATGAAGAAATTATTACACAATATCGTGTTACTTTTCAGAAATTGATGATTTAAGTACAATTATTTGACGTAATAAATGATATTAACCAATAACCGTTTTAAGCAAAGAATTGACATGATAGGTTCTTCTAATTTATCTAGCTGCAAGAAACTGGTCGATATCCATAAAAGTTGTAAATTTTACGACGATATAAGAGTTCCTGTGGTTTGTTTTATTGATGGAAGTAGATGAGCGAAGGACAAACCAACAGTATCCGTCCGTCGTTTATTTTTCGCCTTCAATCCAAGGAATAATAAAATAACGTACTTGGCACCATGGTCACTTGCACTTCCTTTATATTTAACAAAATTGAAGATCGTATTATTGAATCCAGAGAAACTATTATCGATTAAGTTGGCACTAGTGCTAACTCAGTTATTATTAGAGCTAAGATATTGGTAAAATTAGTAAACTAGTAGCATTCTTCCCCTGATTAAAATGGCAAAAGCGAAAAAACAATTGAGCATCGCCTATTTTCATTATTTAAAAGGTACACTTTTTTAAAATGGAACACCAAATAATTCCAAAGGGATTTCATATTTTACAGTAATTTAACTTGCTTCATTAGAGCTAATGAAGTGTAGGTAGATAATCAGTAGGATAGCGTAGTGGGTAGACATAATAACCAAATCAGCTATGCGCTTGCTCTTGGCTTTTTTACCATTTATCCTCAACATTATATCTGCAAATATGCTCGTAACTTCGTTATTTTTAACTGTAGATAGTGCATAGAAGTGTACAGAGTGTTTCATTTAAAAAAATGTGCGTTATTTGAAATAATGTAGGAACGCGATGTTCAATTCGTTTTCCGTTTATGCCACTTCAATAAGCGGAAAAAATGTTACTCGTTTAATAATTCAATTCAATTCAACATTGTAGATCTAATTAGAACAGAGTAAACCATAGTGCTAAGTCGGAGCCACTCTGTAGATTATATTACATTCTAGTGACCGTTGCGGTATCTACAATGTGTCCACGGAGTGTTCGGAAGAGGAAAAACTTTTTTATTTGTAGATTTAGAAGAAAAAGTCATTCTTCATAAAAACGTCTGCTTGTGTCGAAATTACAATTTCTAATACCAGATTTACGATTACTATACAGGGTTAGTCAGAAATTACATTTTCAGGTTTTTCGATTTTTTTTTAAATTTTATGAAAATATTTTCAAACCCGTGATTTATTTTACCAATTGTGCAAAAAAACCTAATAAAAATTTTTTCAAAGTGGTTAATTCACAGTTCATACTAAAATAATAAAATATCAAGTAGCCTGTTCTAAATAAATGAAATGTTTAGTTTCTTTGTATGTTTCAAATTATTAACAGTTGTGTCATACTTTTCTCATAAATCTGCATAATAGTGAAAACAGAAAATGCTTACGTTAGAACAAAGAATTTATATTGTCCGAAGTTGTGGTTTAGGACATGAAAAAGGTTATACGGCAGTTCTCCGACAATTCCATGAGATATATGGCCTGATGTTCCTCTCACGGACGTGGGATTAAAAAAAATTATTATGAAATTCATGAGAACTGGTAGTGTTTTGAATAAAAAAAGGGAGAAGAAAAAGTATGATGAAGATGATGCTGTAACTGTCATGATAATGGATTCGGTTTAGAAAAAGATCGTCTCAAATTGGTAATGTTAGTAAATCTCTAGTAGAAGAGATATTAAAATTCAATAAAATTCGTCCGTACAAAAATAAATTTATTCATTTTCTGGAAGAAAATGACGACATGAAGCGTTTGGATGTTTGTTTGTGGGTAGGGGAAAATATCCTTAGACAAAGAAGTTTTGTTAATAATATAATTTTCTCGGACGAGGCCACTTTTAACACAAACGGGATAGTCAGTTCGCAAAACTGTCGCTATTGGAGCCGTGACAACCCTAATTTTTGTATTCGCTCTAGAAGACAGAATTCAAAAAAAGTTAACGTGTGGTGTTCTATTTCTTACAATGGAATAATTGGACCACATTTTATTGAAAATAATTTAAATCAACACACTTATTTGCATCTTCTGAACACTTTTTTTATGATCATTTGCAAGATATACCTTTAGCTGATCGAATAAAATTACACTTTCAACAAGACGGCTGTCCCGCTCATTCCACGATAATTGTTCGTGATTGGCTAAATCATCAGTTTGGGAATAAATGGATTGGAAGGTATGGTCCAAATGAGTGGCCACCTAGGAGTCCCGATCTCACAATTATGGACTTCCACTTGTGGGGATATCTGAAGCAGCATGTGTATAAAACCAATTTCAATAATAACTTGGATCTCTCGAAAGAAATTATAAGAGAAGTAATTGTAAATATCCCCATACAGCAAATTAGGAACTGTTATCGCAAATTCAGATATCGAGTTGAATTATGCGCTGAACTCGGTGGTATCACGTTTGAATAGAACTTTATTTAGTTCAATGTTTTATAATTTATAATTGAATGAATTAAAGAAATATGACATATAATAATAAAAATACAAATAAAAAATAGTTTTCCTACAACAAAATCGTTATTCGGCTAGATATAAAATTATATTTTTACGTAAATCTGTTTTAAACAAAATCAAAAAATTAAAAATGTTGTTTCTGGCTAACCATGTATAGTAATCGTAAATTTGGTATTCGAAATTGTAGTTTCGACACAAGCAGACATTTTGTGAAGAATGACTTTTTCTTCTAAATCTACAAATAAAAACGATTTTCCTCTTCTGAACTCTATCCGTGGACACATTGTATATTCTTTTTGACGTATCGAAGCTGATCATCGTATTTCATCAGAATGTGACTCCCTATAATGAGAAATCACGGAATTTTACGATAATTCTTTTTTAAACTAAATTTCAACTGAAATGTTATCGGAGCTTGTAGATTTCTAAAATTATTTTTTTTATAGTAAAGACAACGTTCACTCAAAACGATCCATTTTCTGTAGGGGAGATTGCCCCAACGCCGGACAGTTCCCAGTACCGGACAGTTCCGGTTTAGCGGCTCCCGCGCTATAAGGCAGCATCTTCCTATTATATTCTGTTGTAACATGCCACATGCGGATTGTGTTCCGCGCCATTTGCCTGTCTGTCTCCGTTGTGTACACATATGCGTGATTTTGTGAATTTTTAGTATTTTATCCTGACATACCTAAACTATACTGTACCTATTGTGTATCTAAAGGTAAGTTTAATGGTTTTTTTATAAGTTAGTTTACATTTTACTTTGATAGAGGCCGCAAAAATGCTAGCAAACCTACGAAAATATTTGTGGACTTTTAGGAGCAACGTTTTTTTCTAACATGGCGCGGTGGCCCAGTACCGGACACTGCCACTGTTCCCATTACCGGACAGAATATAAATAGCATTTTAAATGCATGGTACGGCTTATATTTGAAAAACTACTTATATTTTCAGATATATCAGAAATGCCAAACAAAACAAAAGGAAAATGGGATGAGGGCAGCATGAAAAAGGCTGTTGATGGTGTGATCTCTGGAAAGTTTAGTACAAGAACAGCCGCCTCTTACTTTTCTGTGCCCAAAAGTTCCTTGGGGGACCGCGTTAAAGCTCTTCGACAAGGCAAGGCTGTTAAAATGGTACCTACAATGGGCAGATTTCAGAACACTTTCAGTTCTGAGTTAGAAAATGAACTTGTCAAGCATCTCAAACATTTAGATGGTTGTTTCTTGCCAGTAAACAAAAAGGAGTTTTTATCATTAGCATATGATCTTGCTGAGCATTTTAAATTGCCACATCAGTTTAATAAAACAAAAAAGTCAGCTGGAAACAAGTTTTATCGGGGATTCATTAAACGGCATCCAGAATTTTCTCTGCGTTCTGCTCAATCAACTAGTCTTCAGAGAGCACAAGGTTTTAACAAGCAACAAGTGGACGCTTTTTTTAACAAACTTGAATTGCTGATGGGGAGATATTTGTTTCCCCCGAGTAGGATATTTAACTGTGACGAAACTGGCGTTTCTGTTGTCCATTCCAATACATTAAAGGTTTTGTCAATAAAGGGTAAAAAGCAGGTCAGCAAACTTACGTCGGGTGAACGCGGAAGGAACATCACAATAATGCTTTGCATTAATGCTGCAGGAGATCAGTTTATTTCACCTCTTTTTGTATTTCCGAGAGAACGAATGGATATGAAACTCACAAAAGACGCTCCAGTCGGAAGCATTTTCGATGCTCAACCGAGTGGATGGATAACAGTTTCGGGATTTTTAAAATGGTTAAAATCATTTGTGGAGCGAGTTAACCCCACCGAGAAAAATCCTGTTCTTTTAATCTTAGACGGTCATAGTTCTCATAAAGACCTGGAAGTAATTTTATTTGCTAAAGAGCATCATGTCCATATGCTAAGTCTACCTCCTCATACTACACATAAACTCCAACCCCTAGATCGAGCGATCATGAAACCTTTTAAAAGTGCATTTAATGAAGCCTGTGAAGTCTGGATGGGGAAATACGGAAGATTAGGATTAAAAATTTCTGTTCAAGATATCTGTGGCTTAGTTGGAACTGCGTTTTCAAAAATTTGTAGGATGGAAATAGCACAATCTGGATTTCAGTGCACAGGAATTTATCCTTTTAACAAACATATTTTTACAGACCTCGATTTTCTTCCTGCAACAAATGCAACAATAATGTATGAGCCAGATATTGAGCATGAAAACCGCTCAGTAACTCCTCCCCCTTCTTTAAACCTTAACTTAAAATCTTGGGCTCCGAACAAACCAACAAGAAATGTTTCTTCGTCAGATGATGAGGTGGTTCCCTCCACAACTAAAGAGAAGCCAATGAAAGTTTCCTTTTTAATTAATGAGGCAATTCCTTCTACTTCTGCGTCAACCTCTTTTCAAAATGCCATTAATAAAATTTCTCCAGTTGCTAATGACCTTCAAAGGAAAATCACTTTAAGAAAGCGCAAGGGAGAAAAAAGCGAAATCTTGACTTCCACTCCGTACAAAAATATGTTAACAGAAAAAGCCGAAGTAAAACATCTTATGGAAACGAAAAAACAAGAAAGGGCACAAAAAAAACAAAAAATTAGTGAACTACAGAATAAGAAACAACAAAACACAATAACAAAAATTGAGTTAGCGAAAAGAAAACTTGTTATAGAAGACTCGAAGGAAAAGGAAACCGGTAAGGCGGAGTGCATTATCTGCAATGAGAGTTTTGAGGAGGCCTGGGTTCAGTGTTTAAAATGTCGTGGCTGGGCACATGAAAAATGTGTTGATAGCGACAATATTGCTTTTTTCGTCTGTGACCATTGTCGCCCCTATCGTTTTCATTAGAGCCATCTTTGTTGCTTTTATCCATTTTTGATATATAAATAAAAGATTTGTGGAAAATGATCTAGTTTTATTATAAAATATATACTGTCCGGTACTGGGAATAGTTTTCTGAGGGGTGTCAATTGCATAACTTTTGTAAATTCAAAAGTATGCCGCTATGTTAAACGTAGATCGTCTAACATGTTTACCACCTTGTTACATATATTGTCCCCTATTAAAAACAACTTACACTTTTCTGAAATTTAATAAAGTTTTTGAAAAAAGTAGATAAAGGCTTAGGTGTCCGCCACTGGGACAATCTCCCCTATTGATTATATGAATTCAGTACTAATAGGCACCGGACTTAAATTCTTACATTTATTCAATCTGATCAAAAAACAAATTTTTATTATTGAGTTGAATGGAAAAATATCTGGAAATTTTTGAATTTACGATTTAGCTATGACAGAAGTTTTATTATTAACATTTCAATTGACCTTCAATTTACAAAAAATGTTACAATTAATTGTAAAGCCTTTTTGATTCCAGTTTACATATGGACAATACACGTGGATCAGTCCACCTTCTTATAATGATTTTGGTAAATGTCACCGTCTCTCGAAATATTATGCTCGTCCGGACCGTCACCAAAAACTGCGGCGGTCAACTCTGGTTTCCTCTGTGCATAAGCTAAAAATTTACCTAAAAAATGTCAAATGGGTCAGTTTTAATCATTGGTTGCATTCAGCAGAGCCCACCGATTTAATGAGCGATTTTTGATGGGTGACGTCAGGATGCGCATCCGTTTGTGGTTCTGCCGAATTCATTTTGCTGTCTATTTGTTTGGTTAGGATGCCTTCTAAATATTTTCATCAATATTACGTTTTTAATCTCTACGAAATGGATAATTTTATTTTTAATGATCCTCTTATTAGCGGAGATCGAGTATAATATTTTTTTATAATTATAATTCACTTCTTCATTTTTTATAAATTTTACTCCTCAACCTGACAAACGAAACTAACATAAATCGCCGCCAAATCACAAATCGGTTTTTAAATTCGATGGAAAAATGGCGTCCGATTTCCCATCGAGAAATCGGTTTTTAGTGCATTCAGCAGATCATGACCTACTAATCGCTAACAAATCGATGGGTTCTGCTGAAAGCGCCCTTTATTTTTAGTAGTATGTCAAGTGCATTCAAAATGAATGAAAATCTTGCCTAGGAACTGTCATAAGTTAATTTTCATTATAGTGTGACAAAAAGAGTGGTCTTTCTTTTTAGTCTTAAACAAAAGCTTCATAAATACTACCTACTAGATAAAAGTGAATAAAATAAGGGTATCATTTAACTGGTTAGTAAAATATTCTTATTTTTGGGAACAGAAAAATGCAATCGGTCAGCCAAAATGGCTAGTTGGTCAGCAAACATTTTTGAATCGGTCAGTAATTAATGTCATACTAGAGTGCTCTAAATTATTTTGGTACGCAAATTAAATATATAAGCTGCTATGAGCGATCCACTTTTAATCAGATATTGGTAAGCAATCAGCGGGTAAGCAAAATATTTAATCTTGGTCATCAAAAAAAAAGCAATAAAACATGAAATAGTGACAGTGCCCTGGAAATACAAGTGAAAACCCGCCCCCGCTACACCTTTTGTAGCCGATTTCCTTCTGTATTCGGCAAAAGAAAACAAAAGAAAGTTACATAAATTGACAGTGCCCTGGGACCTCTTAAGTAAACTGCTTCTAGACATGTTTCTTCCTACTGACCAATTGTAAAATCTTGCTGACAAAGTAATCATTTCGCAGCTCGACTGTTAATTAAGCGAACACATGATATTACAAGCGGACTGATATCGGTTATATTGTTGATAATGAGCCGATTCGGTTTTAACTAATACAATTTAGATTCTAGAGCTTAAGGCAGAGTAGTTTATTGTACGTCTCAATATGTCTAACTGTACAGTATAGTGCATAAAATGTAGATGCATGTAAATTTTCTATAATTTATATTCGACATAAATCCTACATAAAAAAATTAATTTAATTAATTTTTTAAACTAAAAAAAAATTATTAAAATTGGTTCATTATCAAAGCAATAATAGCTTGTTACTTATGACGTGAATTTTTGAATATCCGATAATTAATTGGTATAGTGTATTATGATGATTGATGATGTTAATAAAATACATAATAATTTTGAACATGAGTAAAAATTTAAAAATTAATTGGTGTGAAATGTAAAACAAAATATAACAATTACATGCTTACCCATTGTGACAAAACCTAACTGGTGTTTATCAACTTGATCGAATACTTCCATTGCAAATTCCGGACTAAACCCGAAGGTTTGGCACACAACTTTACAGAAATACTCTGCTGTTAATTTTCCATTACGATTCATATCGTATACCTGTAAATAATGTAAAGGTCAAAACGTATTACAAAAATACATGGGTTTCTCTGAGCTCGTATTAAGGTCGGTAATATTACTAGTGTTGGGAAAAACCGGTGATTTTAATAATCGAGTACTTTGATACTCGAGCGATTTTAATAATCGAGTGAATCGCTCGAGCGATTAATCACTTGAAATTTTTATGACTAAGAAGAATGTGTTGATAAAACACCAGGGATTGTTTTTGTAAGTTTTAGAAGTTTAACCTACAGCTTTTATTAAGGAAGAACAGTTGATTCTGATTTATAAAAAAGTTATATCCTTTAATTTGTTAAAAATTTTTAGTCGTCCCTGGCTAGCCAGTCAAAACAAAACCCATGTCGCGATGAATCCACTAAGGGATTTGGCAAACTCTTTTGTATGCACCTTCTCGTTTATGGGCCTTTAACAAAGACGTATGTCGTATCAGCCTTCTAAGCGTCAAACTCGAACGTCGCCAATCGGCACATTTCCTGTGGTGCTTGAATTTATAACTAGAGTAGTATTTCGTATCAAGCAAGAAACTGTTCGCTACCAAGCAGCATATTCCGGTCGGCGTCAAGCGAAGCTCGGGTATCAAGTGAAAGGTAATAAGTAACAAGCGACGATTTTCGCTTGAATTTATAACTCGAGCAGTTTTTTTAATAATCGAGCGATGTCGGTTATTTCAATAATCGAGCGGTTTTTCGCTCGAGCTATCACAACACTAAATATGACTATTTCAAATTGATATTCTGCATAGTATAATGATTGATGAATTGAAGCGTTTCTCGGACAACCCCCATAAGTGCAAAATGAAGAACATATTTGGGAAACTGAAAAAAACTCAAATATTTAAATTTCGCCGAAACTGGACTTGGTTTGAGGGACTGAGGTTTTTCCGAGGAACGCTTCAATTCTTCATAGTTATATACATATGAATTTGAGTTAATATTTTTGAAAAGAGAAACATTTTTTATTTTTACCTTAAATGCTATTCTTAAAGTCTCCATCTTACTCCTGTTCTTCTCTGTAGCTAACACGCCCAATAAATAATCTCGAAGGTCTATTAAGCCTGTATTATTCTAAAAGTTAAATAGAAATTAATAACTGGTCTTCCTAAATAAAAGAAAATACTCAAGGTGCTTGTTTAAAATCATACCAGCAAAAGCGTTAAATGTTCCTATTCGCCATGATGATACGTTCAAATAAAGCCTATTAAACCCCATTGAAACAATTCTATACATACAAGGGAGTTTAAGCAAAGAATGTACCAATGGTATGCCACGTGACTTCAATGAACAAATACGATGTTATGTGGCAATTTTGCATTTCAATGTACACTATCTAGTGGTCAGAACCAGGGATTTTTAAGAAATTGACAAAAATGTCACATTGTTGAAATAAAATGTTTCTATGTTGTTTTGATAATGTAAGTAGATTAACAATCATATAGCGACTTGTGAATATCGAATTTCTTGTTATTTTAGATAGTAAATAATAAACTTTTTAATTTATAATATGTTTTTGAATTTATTGTATTCATTTCTTAAAATACTCATAACCAGAACCCAAGGACCCACTGTAACTATTTCTATTTCGAAACCCAAATGACTATCTCACCTTATCATAAATTCTGAATAACTGTAGAGCTGTTTGTTCATTTGAATGAAGTTTTAGTACGTCGACAAACTTTATGAATGTCACTCTACTGCAATCCCTGCACGTGTAATCATTGCCTGCTAGCACTGCTTCTTCCCTGTTGGTGCCTTCTAACCTAAAATTGAAAATTAATTGTAATATTAGAGGCCTTTATAATTTTGTATAATAAGATTTAATTTTTGTGATATGCCAAATATTTTGAACACTATTTTGCGCACGGGATCATGATAATGTCAATGGAAAAATGTCTTTTTTTTGACACTGCCGTTAATGCGCAAACATTGTAATTTTTTGGCGGTTATAGAAAAAAAAATGTGATACTAAAAAGAGACACAAAACAATTATAAATTAGAAATTAGTACCCTTAAACGCGTCGTTCCAAATTCAACATCTATACTAAACTGAGAAATTCCTGCTGATGATACTTACCCTAACTTCCGCCTTAACTTCCTCACTTCGACCAAGTGATTTGCGAATGGCAAATTCATTTCTCTGGCTCGTGTCATCATTTTACAGTCATCGTATGAATAGTCAACAACTGGTATACCAAGAGCTCTACAAATAAATAGAAAATATACTTTAATTGTTATGAATTTGGGTGACATAGCTTCAATGGATATGTAGTAATAAAACAGAGTGGCTTATAATAGAGAGTGGTACACGATATTATCATTCATTAATCAATATTCATAATAACTCAAATGTCAAAACTTTATGAAGCGGGATCAACCGCCATACAATCCGGATTTATCTCCATCTGACTTATTTTTATTCATGGAAAAAACAACAAGGAAATATAATTTTGCAGACGATCACACCGTCCTATACGGATGACCAAAACTGAAAAAAATTGGCAAATTTATGGCCTCGCGCATGTAAACAAAGGTGATCGTCAGATGTCATGCGCAATGCCGATGGATTAACTATTTACCACATTAAGACCTTCTTTACTGAGAAATAAATAATCTATTTTCTCGCATAAGAGAAGGACTTGTGGCCATGAACTCATCAAGTACGTAGATACAATAAAAAACTAAAAATGTAACGCATTCACCCTTCATCTTCTTATCGAATTACACACTTAAATAAGTATGTGTAGTTATTAATAAGGTATATCTTAATGGGCTTTATAGCGATGCGGCTTTGCGTGTCCATGCATTCAGGTAAACTACCAATTTCTTTCTACATTCTCAGCGATGCTAATAAAGCTTTTATTGCCACTAAACACGAGTATACAGGTCAGCATAGCCGAAAATAATTTATAACAGTAGCAAGCATACTCAAAAAAGTTCAATCTAAAGGAAAAGCCTGGCGTTTCTGTACTGTCTTGAAATCCTCAAGCTTTATGTCTTTCTGGTAATTGGCATTAGAATAATTAACAGAATTAATTATATATTAATTAAATAGGTTTAGCAGATTTGGATATGAGTTTAATTATTTTATTTACAAGAACATTCTCTCTAGTAATCATTGCAATTCATTATTTATTTTATTTTAATTTTCATCACGTAGAGTGAAAGCTTGCATCTAAAACAATGTGTATGCAACGTGTCCAAGATAAGGAGGGCCAGTAGAGGGATCTCGGAAACCGTAACAGATACGAAGTCGGTTTAATGGAGGTAAAGTTACGCTTTTACGTGCCTAATAATATGCCGTTTAGAAAGTTTTAAAATTCAGAGTAGTTCCGGAGATATCCGGAAAACACCGAAATTCTGAAAAATCGTTCTATTGTTTTCCTGGATTTTTTGAGATCGAATTCTAAAGTAAATTGCACTTTTGCATTGCCACTTTTTCCGCTCTATCTAACAGCGTTAATGTTTTTGTAATCCGAAGTCGTCTTCGAAGGGCCATTATCAACTTTCTTTTTTTAAATACGGTCCCGTTTTTCTGATATTGGAATTTGATAGCTTTTTTTCTTTCGAATGCAACGATGTGGTTTAATGACGTATCGAGGGTTTTTTGAACAACATCAGGAAATTTTGGGATACGGTCCTGTATTTCTCTTAATTTTATAAATAATATCTCATAAGTAAGCTCTAAATGTTGACTTATGGTGGACTAGCTCAATAAATAACAAATAATTTAATAATAAACCCCAAATAAGTGAACAAAATACAGAAACATTATTTCAAACTTCTGTTGATTCGGGATTTAAAAGAAAAGTAGGCGCTTGAAACAAAAAAATTAAGATGGTGACGCGTGATTTGTTTCACTTGACATTCCCATTGTTATCGTTTGAGAACGTTTTAAGAGGTTTTCTATTTTCCAGAAAATATGGAACATAAATTTACAAATGCTGAAAAGTTTGATATTCTATCGCGCACGTTTTATTTTATCTCAAAAAAAACTGTTATGTGGCAGTATGTTATTTGTGCTTAGAGAATAACGGAAATCATTTTGAACACCTGATTATGTAGTTCCTTACTTTCTTCGTTGTTCGTTTTATTACTGTTTTGGAATGATTTTTGTTCACTTATTTGTGGTTTATCATTAAATTATTTGTTATTTATTGAACTAGTCCAACATAAGTAAAAAATTTAGAGCTTACTTATGAGATATATAAAATTAGGAGAAATACAGGACCGTATCCCAAAATTTCCTGATGTTGTTCAAAAAACCCTCGAAACGTCATTAAACCACAATGTGTCATACATCGTTGCATTTGGGAGAAAAAAGCTATCAAATTCCAATAAAGGAAAACAGGACCGTATTTAAAAAAATAAAGTTGATAATGGCCCGAAGACGACTCGTCGGATTACAAAACAATTAACGCTGTTAGATAGAGCGGAAAAAGTGGCAATGCAAAAGTGCAATTTACTTTAGAATTCGATCTAAAAAAAAACAGGAAAACAATAAAACGATTTTTCAGAATTTGCGTCTTTTCCGGATCTCCGGAACTACTGGGAATTTTAAAACTTTCTAAACGGCATAATATTAGGCACGTAAAACCGACTTCTTATCTCTTACGGTTTCCGAGATCCCTGTACTGGCCCTCCTTATTCTGGACATGTATACGAACGCGACAAAAAATAGTGCCATCTGAAAGGTGCCTAATTATTTTTATGCATTATCTACGAGTATACTTACTTCGCCATTACTGCTCTAACATTATTGGCAAACAACTTGGGGTCTCGCTTTTCTTCCTCATTAGGTGTGTAAACAGGAAGAAATTCCACTTCACAGTTGCTCGACGGTTGGGTAAGTGTCAGCCAAAGAAGCTTTAGCCTGCAATTTAAAATCGATTATTGTTTTGAAAGGTTAGATAATTATAATCATTTAAAAAAAATTAGTAGCAGTTTTCACCGTTCCGTGATTTTTATAGATGCAATTATTTAAGTGAAGAAATATACTTTTATGAATTACTGTCTGCCACTACCAGACTCTATATTAAGTAGTTCACAGCTCTGAGAAAGGACGTGTTTAGCCAGAGTTGATGCCATCTTTAGACCTTGTGCGAAGATTATGATTAGAGTTTCATGGTATCTTTATTGTATTGCTTAAAGCCGTATCAGAGTTGGCAATTCTTTCTTTTGCAGCAATACAAATTTGACGAAGGCATATATACATACGTCTTGAATTGCGAAAATCTAATCCGGCAATTCTACTCTTGCGGCAATGAAAGTTAAAAAGAGGCATGCGCAGTAAACCGTTCTCGATCAGCTGGCACAATTCATTGTCTTGTGCCATTTTAATTGCCATTGCGGCTGCAATTCTGTGTAGAGATGGAGTAGCTGTTATTTTTAAACGCCTTATTTGGTCGAAGCAGACTGGAACTGCTAATGGCTTTTTAAACTGATTGGTACTTAATTAGAAGTTAAGATTCTTCATTAAAT
Source organism: Barypeithes pellucidus (assembly GCA_963991005.1). Taxonomy (NCBI): domain Eukaryota; kingdom Metazoa; phylum Arthropoda; class Insecta; order Coleoptera; family Curculionidae; genus Barypeithes; species Barypeithes pellucidus. The sequence goes on along the minus strand of OZ022562.1, from coordinate 14,884,092 downwards.
ATATCTAGATAACACTAGTGTTAATTTGGAACATTTTCTTTAACCTGTTATTCTAAGTGGCAGTAGCTGCTTTTACAGTTTACCACAATGAACAGGTTTGCCCATCTCTAATTCTGGGGGTATTCGGATTTCGACAGTACCTGCTGCTGCTGATCTCACTGTTGGCAATGCTCGAGCTGATCGAGAATGGTTTGTTGCGCATTAATACGTGCAAATTGCCATTGCCGGCCCAACAGAAAAAAATTGACGACTCTAATACGGCTATTAGAAATATTTAGAAACTATTCAGGTCATTAAGGAAGGTACACCATTTCAGCACCTATACCCAATTATACAGGTGGAGGGAAAGAAAGACTTAGTTTTAAATTTACTATAAAAATAATAAAACTTACCATAAATTATATATGACTGGAATAATTTTTATTAGGAAATGCCATTAAATTATAGTAAAGTTGTATCCTAAATTTTTAGTAATGATTTAAAAATATTTAGTTAACCATTTATATGAAAAGTTTTTGTAAAAGAGAAAAAAAGGTTTCATAATAAACTTATTACGATACCGAAAACGATATCGAATGATATGAAACCAAAATACAAAAAAAACAAATAGTAAACATAGAGTATGAACCATAAATTCTACACTTAAATAAGCCCAATTCATATGCATTTATCCAGGTGATGTTTTGCGTAATTTAATTCCATCCCATGTCAGCAAGTTAGGATGGAAATGATTATATCCCCGACGCGACAGTCATAACTTGTACGGTATAATTCTGGAGGTATTTTAGGGATTTCGACACTGCCAACTGCTGTTCTGACTTTTGGCAATGCGCTAGCTAATCGCGAACGGTTTACTGCGCATGCATCGGTGCAATTTTTATTACCGCTGCAAGAGAAGAATTGCAGACTGTAATACGGCTATTAATCATGGTTCATTTGAACAACATCTTTATGAAGCTTATAAAAACAAAATTACATTAAAACACTGTTTGAAGTTTTGATTTTCACTTTAATTTGACAACAAGGCACATGTTTCACCATCTCCGCGGCTTCATCAGATAAGATTGATTGATCAGAAGGACTGATCTGATGAAGCCGCTGTGACAGTGAAACACATGTCATGTTGACAAATTAACGTGATAATCAAAACATCAAAATGTTTTTTTTTTAAATAATTTTTATTATGGAATTTTATCAAGTTAAGGATGAAACTATAAGAAATCTTATATTTAATATCTTGAGCTTTAAGATGTATACATTTTTCGCGAGAATAAAACGATTTAGTAAATTGGTCATAAGAACATTTTGACAGCGTAGTATTATAGTTATTTGACCCTAATAACAAAAATGTATCACAGGAGACCTCCAAACAAAAAATTTGGAAATCGAGAGCCTTTAGAAACCTTTTATAAATCACAACTTTATTAACGAAATCGATTCAATCCGGCCGTGCTCCTTATTTCAACGTAACTTGTCAACAAAACTCTTTGAACTTGAAGTACATATGCACTTTATTCTACAAAACGGAACTCTCGCCAGCTCTTAATTTCATTCTCGTCGCTTTGAAATTGATTTCCCGAGTGCTCGAATCTGACTTATGAAAAATTCATTCTCTTTCTGGCATTCGTTTTAAGCGAACAAAAGCATAAATAAAATATAACTTCACAGTGAGCTAAGCCGGTAAGAAAATTAATGGTGCCTATTTTTGGTTATTGGGGAAGGGTGGGGGGTATTCCGGGTTTGATCGATACGTAAGACAAGTTTTTGACTTAACCGCGCAGCCCCTCTTAAATGGCCCCAGGCTTACCGGGCCTATTGGGAAAATAGACCCTGTATTTTCCGTACGATATTAGAGAAAGTTACGCAATCCGGGGGGCATCATCCCCCCTTCGAATCTGCAACTTGCTAATACCAGTGGCGGTTCTTCCACAGGAGTACATGCGCACGTGCACCCCCAAAACGAATTAAAAATATTTATTTATTATTGAATATTATTTATCGTATAAAGTCCGATCATCCCTAATATGTTATCGTACCGTCAATTATCATATAAAAGCCGACCCTCTCTACTATTTTATCGTACCGTCAACCAAACTGTATATTATAGGCTCTCGATCCGGCAACCGTGTTTCGGTCGAGGTTAATGACGATTATGACGAGACTTGCTCGCATATGCGATTAAGTAGGCGGGGCATAATGCAGATTCTCTGTAGTAACAGGTGGCGGGGGACAGCGAGGGATAGCGGGGCTATGGCGATTTAACATGGGAAAGGCGCACGATTTTAGTGTGCGCCGCGCCGTTGTCTGTTCGTGCATCTAGTTAGAAATTCGAGCGTGTATGTTTTAATATTTTAATATTATATATTTATTAAGTTAAAATTAATAGTTTGACGGTGGACTATTTAAAAAATAGCGAGTTTGGAGCAAAAAATTGAAGTGAAGAATGAGGGAAGACCTAAATCCGAAATTAATTTAACGCAGACCACAAAGGGTAAATTATTAAAAAGTTTAAAAATTAAATATATTAAAAAAAATTTATAGAGGGTGTTCCAAACTTAAATGAGGTTGTTATTGATCAAGAACGGACTTTACATTTAAGCACTATACACAATAAGAAAATTTTTCTTATTTTCCAAAAGTTGTATTTTCTTGTGTAAAATTAAAAAATAAATAAAAATATGTTTTACCTAACGCATTTTCTTATTACTTCTTTTCTTTCTACATTTAAAACGCCTAGAAAGTAATTGTTTGGTCGTTACACAAAAATAAAATTTTTATCATAGGTCACGAGCCGCCATTGGGTAATACATGTGATAATTTGCAAAAATGAGAGGGTAATTCTTATCATCTTAAGGTAAGTATGATCAAATGTATGCCTAAAGTTCATTGTGTTTATTACTTCTGGACTTAAAGGCAGCCGCCCACATTCGTTTTCCTTACAAAAGTAAGCTTTCACCTAGACTAGAGAAACATCTCCTTCCTACACACTGATTCCTGAATGAAAAATTCCGAACGTGTGCCTCAATAAATACAGTCAATACAGTAATCTTGCGTTCGGAAAGATGAATTCTTTTCAAGCCGTATTAGAGTCGGCAATTTTTGTCTCTTGCGCCGGCAATGGCAATTATAATTGCACGTATTCATGCGCACTAAACCGTTCTCGATCAGCTGGCCTAATACTGCTCGCATTGCGGGCGCAATGCGAGAATGGAATCCGTATTATAGTTGTTGCAGAATTATACCGTTGATTCTTACTGACATAAATAAACTACCTGATTAAACCCTATTGTATATGCCTGAACCTCTTCAAAGCTCAATAAATGGGATCAGGTCCGGCTTGAAAATGTATTCCACACCACATGATTTATTTTTATAATTTAAAATAAATAGATAGGTATTTTTAGTTTTAGGTACCTATAATAAATGTAAAATAATGATAACAATTAATGATAATTGAAAATAATATAATTTAAAAGTATAACTATTAGGATAACAAGTACAATAAAAATTAATTAAATTCTAAGAAACTATTGAGAATTTATTCAAAATTTAACTCTGTATCACTATCACTATCTTCATCTAAGCCTAAACTTATAATTAAGGGTTGAACATTTGTAATCATACAATTGTAAGACTTTTCCACCTTAAGTACATGCTGTACACAGTTTTTCCAGCTGTCTGCAGAAATTTTTCTTACTTCGTTTTTAATTAATTCTACTACAGATGCATTTAATGTAGGAGAAATATTATTTCTCCTAATATTGGATTTTAATTGGTGCCATATTAGCTCAATAGGATTGAATATACAATAGTATGGAGGAAGACGCAATTCTGTATGTCCATTTTCTGCTGCAAGTTTGTCACACTCGTATTCCTTATTTATTTTAAGAGCTTTTAATACTTCTAGCAGTTCTCGTTTTTTGTAAGTTTCTTCAAAATATAAATCATTTTCAATCATAAAATTTTGAATTTCTGCTTTTGTATTATTAGAATTGGGAATGATTTTTGCTTGCAGACTATGATAACTAGCATTGTCCATTACAATGACGCTATTTTCAGGTATATTTTTAAGAAGTTTATGTTTAAACCAATCTTCAAAAAGTTGTGCGGCGGTATCTTGATGGTAATCTAACGTATTACAGTCGGCAATTCTAGTCTTCTGGCGATTAGAATTGCACGGATTCATGCGCAGTACACCGTTCTCGATCAGCTGTCTCGCATTGCCAGAAATGGGGCACGCGCCATTTTCATTACCATTGCCGGTGCAAGAATGAACACAGACGGATTATTCTGTTATTTTGAAATGTTTATTAGTTGGTCGAAGCACTTATGAACAGCTAATGGCTATTTAAACTAACTGGTACTTAAATTAACAGTTCACATTCTTTATTAAGCATATGTTCTGCTAATTCGTAACATCTCTTTTGAATTGCTTTTGTAAGTAGTAGTAGCTTCTAATCCGGTTTTAAAGTTCATTGCGTTTATTACTTCTGGACTTAAGGGCAGCCGCACACATTCGTTTTCCTTATTCGATTTCCGAATCGAAAAACGAAAAGTAAGCTTTCACCTAGACTAGAGTGACACCTCCTTCCTACACACTGATTCCTGAATAAAAAATTCCGAACGTGTGTGTCAATAAAAATATAGTCAATACAGTAATCTTGCGTTCGGAGAAACGATTTTTTTTTTTCGAATCGAAATTCCGAACGCAATCTGAGGCTGTCGGAACGATCGTTACCAAGATATTCCATTCGGAAAGAAAACGGACGTGTAGGCACTAGTGCGTTCGGGTTATCCGAATCGGAAAACGAATTCGGAAGCAGAATAAGAAGAATGAGTATAAACGGCCGGCTTAAGAAAGGAAGTGGTTCTTAATTTAACTCTTCTGTATATTTTTTAATGTATTATTATTATTATTATTGTGTCTTTTATACAAAAATTATTTTTCTCACCTATGTTACTTGGTAAATTAATATTAATCTCTGGATATTTCATGGATTGAATTAGTAATTTGTACTTCACAATCATATATATTATTACCGGCCCTTCTTTTGTCAAGTAATAATAACAATTTTATGCAGCTTTCTCCACTTCAATAAAAGATTCTTTGAAAAAAACTATGTAATTGAATAAATGATAAATAATAAGGTGGATAATGAGAAAAAATAAATAAAGAACATTATTGTGGATAATGCAAAAAACATTTCGACTTAATATCCCTTGTTTTGTTCAAGGAAATGGATTTAATTTAGAAAATTAGTGTCTTTGCTCGTCTTCTAATTGGATCATTATTTGATTTACCTATTGTATTTATTAGTTTAATAGTATTTGATTGTGACCGGAAATAATAACAGGTATATTTTTACATTGAATTGATATCATCCATTTTAAAAACGCAATAAATGGAAAATTATTGCTAGGTTCAGCAGGTATGTGTGGGAAATCACTTAAGACGACATACTTTTCTTAAAAACGGAATAATAAAATAAATAACTAAAGAATAGTTTAACGTTCCTTATGATAAATTAAAAAGAAAAGAATTGAGGCCAGCGTGTTTTTAATTAAAGATTGTTTCACGAAAAATGGATATAACTGCAGTAAAAGTACCTGTGGCCATCCCATTATTTATGACCATTTGTTATTATTATGTGGAAAGACCGGATTGTAATAATTATAATTAAATATAGGCATATCAGGTAGGTTAGGTTGCTTAATTTATATTTAAATATCTTTTTGTGGTAAAATTGGTTAGTTTTTGATGCTAAAGGATTTTTCCTATAGTGCTTGTGTTTGATCATAAAAAAAAAATGGTTCAAGAATTGTCTTTTACCAAACATTCCTCAGAATAGCGTGATAGTAATGGATAATGCGAGCTATCACAGTCGCCAATTACATAAAGCTTCAAGCTCAAATAATACAAAATTGGAGATTCAGAACTACATGGCGGCGAATGATATATATTTTGAAGAAAGTTATAAAAAAAGTGATCTTTTAGAAGTTTTAAAGACATTTTGTATAAAAAAAGTATATGTTTGTGACACATTGGCAGAAGAAATTGGATATACAGTGCTACCCAAACCCAAACCCGAACAAACCCACCCTATTATTGCATTTTTAACCCCATAGAGCATATGTGGCACCAGTTAAAGTCACTGGTTAGGTCTGAAAATATTTCTCCGACTTTAAGTTCTAGTGTTGTAGAATTAATACGAAAATGCTTTAATGATATTCCCCCATGGAAAAATTCAGTCCGTCACGTAATAACTGTAGAAAATTCGTATATTAGTCTGGATCGTATAATTAATCCAATTATAATTAATTTTGATGAGGATAGCGATAGCGAAACAGAACTATCTATAGAATGACATTATAAATGTAAATAAATATGACTAGTAATATTTAAAAAATTCATTTGATTACATTAATATAATCATATCATTACTTGTTTTCCTTAGTCCGTCCCTTCATACTTCACTTGTTTATTGCCAAGCTCTTATCGACACAATGGGACCGACCCAGGAAATCAATAAGTCGTATCCAATTTTCGAGAAACTTACTGTACCATATATTGTATTTTTCGGATATTAGTCTTAACGGGACATCACTTTTCGGGTATATTTCCAATTGCATTCAAGTAGATTCCCGGTAGATGGCGTGAGCTTGAATTTTTCCATAAACATATAATATAAAAGGGGAGACAAACCATTACGTTCATTACCCAACATTTATTTAGAATCACGCACAGTTCTACAGTTTCAAATAAGTCAGAAGAAGATGGCTTTAAAAAATGGCAACGCTGTAATAAGGTACGCGTTTAGATAATTTTGATCTAATATAAGTCATCGATAGGTAATCGTTATAGGTATTTTTTACAGAAATTCAGATAATATAACGAAATAATCCATATTTTTGCAATATTTACTTAAAATATAGAATTAGCTACACCACTGCTTTACCTAAAAAAAAACATAACCTCATTATTCTCACTTACCGACGAAATATTAATCCGTGTTAGAATAGTCGAATTACTTACACACCACGCACCGACGAACCATTGTAGATAGCTAATAAATAGCTCTAAATAGTTTTAGTTCGAAAAAACCATAAAAATTAATTCAGAAACACAATAGAGCACAAACGATCATAGAAGCAGCAGCGAATAACCCGTAACACCGCCGTCGGCGAAAAATGAATGATAATAGTAAACTTCAACAATTTTATTTTCTTGGGAAACTATAAATAACTTTACGAGTAGACAATTTAAAAAATACACACACACGCTTTTCATTCGCCAATGAATTTTTTTTGTGTACGAATATTAATACACTAAAAAAAACTAAACTCCTGGACAAAATTAACGCAACATCATAAATTTCCCATATTTTTGATGCTATTTTTTTTCTGAATTTATGATCCGATTTGAATGATTTTTTTTGCAGTGTTCCTTGACAATGTCATAGTTTTCGCTGTTTTTTAATTTTCGATTTATACTTGGTTTACTAAAAATGCATCACCCTGTGGAGTATATTAGCAACTGAAGCATATTGCAGTTGACATTAAACGGTAGGTCCATCTTTCCCCAACATTTTCTTCTTTGGTTTACTTCATTATCTCTGTTATTAAAGCAAATACACCGTTTCATAGCGTAACATGTTTTTATAAACTTTAATATTCAACACATTCATTGTTAAATGTTTTCAAGTAGGTTTCAAGATTAAAATACTCGTCTGGCAACTGGGCATACGAAACGAACGTTTAATAAGCAGTTTCCGAACAGTTTTTATCAGTATGGCGAATTTTATTTGACCTTTGTAACTTTAAAACACAACATCTGCTGACACATCGCTTGCAATGTCAGAACTTCTACTTGAAAACATTTAACAATGAATGTGTTGAATATTAAAGTCTATAAAAACATGTTACGCTATAAAACGGTGTATCTCCTTTAATAACAGAGATAATGAAGTAAACCAAAACAAAAAATGTTGGGGAAAGATAGACCTACCGTTTAATGTCAACTGCAATATGTTTCGGTTGCTAATATACTTCACAGGGTGATGCGAATTTTCGAAAAAAAAACATAGCATTTTTAGTACACCCAGTATAAATCGAACATTACATTTTTATCATAAATAGCGAAAACTATGACATTGTCAAGGAATCAACCTACAATGCAAAAAAATCATTCAAATCAGATCATAAATTCAGAAAAAAAATAGCATAAAAAATATGGCAAATTTCTGATGTCGCGTTAATTTTGTCCAGGAGTTTATATTAAAAAGTACTTACGCACTAGGTCCGTCCCAAGTCCACGTCACTGTATCCAATTTATTTGGATACCGAATACACACAGGCTGAATCGGGACTCCGGGATAAAATGCGCCATTTTTAAAGCTGATCAAACACGATCGGTTCGTACAGGTCCCCTCGGGAAATATTAAAATTTGAGGCCAATCCAGTTTTGATGTGGCCCGTTCTATAATCTCTTTCACTGATTTTTGTCGGGAATCCGGATCGTCTCTCCAGACGTAGATCGGCTGCGTGTAGTTTATAAGTTCTAAAAAAGATTTTGTTATGAATAGAAACGAATACGGTAGAAATTCAAAAATGAATTGCCACAGTAATTAGTTGGAAAATATTGGCTTTATCTTATATTGAGGAATCTATGAATAATTATTGGGAATATATCTTTCAGAAATTAAATCAAAATTTTGAGAAATCTATCTATGAACAGGATAACTCAGTTTTTACCCAAGTTTTCAATAAAATGTATATTAGGAAGAAACCTAAATATTAACTTTCGTTCTTCGATACTGGTCTTAAGGAACTAAACTCTTTACTGCAGATGTTATAAGTATTAAAAGTAAAGAGATTTAAATGACCTTTAAAATAATTTGCCCCTTGAACACCCATCCACCCTCTCTCATTTAAGGATAATATCTACCCCTCCTACGGGTTTAAACCACTAAGGCTGTAATATTCTTTAAAAGCGATACAATGATCACAATACGACATGACGTGTTTTTCCGATTTTTAATATTATTTACTGGAAGCCAGTTATTAAACGTGGAAAGTTTTCAAATTGACAAACTATATATCACGTATACAGGGTGTTCATTAATGACGTGCTAATATTTCAGGGTGTGATTTCTTAGGTCATTTTACAAAGAAAAGTTCATATGAACATATGTCCGCAACGGCTTAAATTTTTTGTTACAGGGTGTTGAATTTTTATTTTTTAAATGGTTATTTTTAATATTTCCGTGTTAATAGGATATAAAACCACAAATTTTAGTTAGAAAAGTTATTCAATTGTTCCACCAGTGGCGTCCCTGCAAACAACATGCCCTCTGATATTTTTTACAAAAAAGATGGAACGCCACTCACATTTTTCCATGTGGATATTTTTTCTAATTAGTCTGGTCAATTCTACATGAAAACGGTCTCTTGAGTTTTTCTCGTCAGACCGTTCTTGACTAAAACCATTCAATTCATACTGAAACTCACTATTATTAACATTGATAAAATAATTAATGATAAATTTTGTTTTATAAAAATGGAAATGGCCACCTTCACTTAAAAGGCATGATTTCGCCAGTCTTCATATCGAATTCCTCACTCTAACAATCTATGCTAATCAGAAAAATATCCACATGGAAAAATGTCAGTGGCGTTCCATCTTTTTTGTAAAAAATATCAGAGGATACCACTGGTGGAACAATTGAATAACTTAACTAACTAACTAAAACTAAAATTTGTGGTTCTATATCCTATTAACACATACCAAAATTGAAAATAATATCTAAAGTTATTTCGGAGATATTAAAAAATAAAAATTCAACACCCTGTAGCAAAAAATTTAAGCCGTTGCGGACATATGTTCATATGAACTTTTCTTAATAAAATGACCTAAGGAATCACACCCTGAAATATTAGCACGTCACTAAGGAACACCATGTATACATGTGAAGAAAAACACTTATAAGAGTTACTTGTCGTTATAAAATCTGTCCGGTATAAAATTCAATCCTTAACTTTAATTAATAAGTATTATAAGGCATAAAACATTACGGAAAATCCCATTTATTTAAAGATAAATTTATTCCACTCCCTTATGAACGGTCGTATTCCTTGATTACAACTACCGGCGAAATAGACGCCTAAACTTCTATTTAACTGAGGATACCTAGTGGTTAATCACATAAAAAATAATACATAAACTATAAATAAAAATTAAAACCAAAAAAAAAATGAAATATCAAAATAAATAAAATTCTCAAATCATATTTTCTATTATACAGGACGTCCCAGAATATGTTTGCAATCTTGCGGGCTCAGATAGAACACTTAAAAATAACAGGAGAAGTTCATATAATTTTTTCTTCTTACGGCCCCCCCTACGGAGATATGGGCTCATAACGGACGTCCCTGGAACTCGTTGTTTTTTAAAATAAAAAATAATAAATATTAAAATAAAAAATAATAAATATTAGAATAAAAAATAATAAATATTAAAATAAAAAATAATAAATATTAGAATATAAAATAATAAATAGTCAAATAAAAAATATTAAAATAAAAAATAATAAATATTAAAATAAAAAATAATAAATATTATAATAAAAAATAATAAATATTAGAATAAAAAATAATAAATCAACGATTTCCAGGGACGTATGTTATGTTCCCGTATCTCCGTAGGGGGGCCGTAGGAAGAAAAATGTATATGAACTTTTCCTGTTATTTTTAAGTGTTCTGTCTGACCCCGGGAGATTGCCCACATATTCTGGGATACTCTGTATATTTATTATCCCAAAACCAAAATAGAAACTGAAAAAACATACTTCCAATGTGAAAACTGACACTCTCAGTTCTAACAATGGTGGATGGGAATCCTATAACATAAACTAGCCCCGCATCTAGGAACGTGGAATGAGGGGCTGCCACCATAATGGGAGCCTCTTCTCTGGAAGCCTGCCTGCCTCTTATCGTAAAGTGCATGCCACCTGCCATAAGGCTGCCCTGAGCCAGGAGACCTATGTAGTCTTTTAGTTTCCTAATTTCAAAATTAAATAAAAATAAATAAAATATAAAATAGAATTTAAAAAGCTACAATATAATCGAAGATTAGTCCCAAAACCCAGGAAATAGAGAGAGAAATATTGTTGCTTAAAGGTCTCATGTTGATGAACTAAAGTTAATATTTAGGTTGTGGTATATGACGTTAAAAATGTAAGCGATTATATCCTAATGAATTTACTTAATAAACCAGTCGAATGTATATATACAGGGTGATCGTCGGAACATATGTATGCCCGCGACGGCACGGCTTAAATTTTTTGTTACAGAGTCTTGACATTTTTGTCCTTTGATATTTTTTAGGAAGAAAAGTAGTACGCCGCTGACATTTTCCATGTAAATAATTTTTCCGATTAGCCTGCTCAATTATTGACCTCTCAAAATATAATAATTTTATGCATATTAAGCGAGGGTTGTGGCCATCTCCAACAAGGAAATTTAAGCCGTTGATCTAGGTAATCAAACTCTGAAACAATAGCACGTCATCAAGGAACACCCTGTATATATTCGATAGAATGTGGGAAATTTAATTAAATTTATTTTCTTAGTGGCACACACAAAGCAAATTATTTTTATCTAAATACAAGCAAGAATATAGAGTGTGTGTATATAGTCTGGAAACGGCTTAATAACTTTTAACTGGCTAATTTTTTTTTTACAAAATTTGGGTTGGGCATATAGAGGAAGTTAAGCTACTTTCTAACAGAAGAATGATAGTAATAACTGTCAAAATGGCGGATAGGCGCCATCTTGGTAAAGAAAATTAAATGGACAGAGGGATCTTGCGATACATCATTCTAGTTAGAGAGACGGTGACAATAGGGGGTCCGTGAAGTGAAATACATATCAGTAATTTAGTTTTTCGTGAAGTTTAGGTCCCCCTCTATAACTTTTATTTCTGATGAAATGCCGTAGAGCGTTGCTGAGTGGCGCTGTACCGCTTTAGATTGGAATTAGAATTGGAAAGGAAATTCAAAATTATATCGAGCCATGTATGAAAATGAATTTACAGCATCTGCGTGACCCCAAAGTCACGGAAAACACATTTTCGGACAAGTCAACCCTTGCATATACTTTTCCGAGCGTGTCAAAAAAAAATAATGAAGAAGTTATAAGGTCTCAAGTGACATGGTGGAGATGACTCGTAAACAATTTTCTGATAAAAAGAATATTGCGAAAGTTATTACTCCAGTCCCGCTTTCTCTCTGTGATACCTTCCGTTATCTCTGTGTAATATTGTCAGAATTCCGCCTAGCTAGGTCGAAATTTTTTTTGCCGCAATATTTGGCTGTCAACGAATGTAGTGTGACAATTTTCTGAAATGTCACGATCGTTTTCTGAATTTCCTCCGAGGAGATTTTTAAAAAATTCCAATAATTAAATGGCGAAACCTGGAATGACAAAATTTTTTTCACATAATCTTTAACATATAATAGTCCATTCTAGAAAGTTTCAACTTCAAATTCGTTGAGAATTTCCTATCTAAAGCGGTACAGCGCCTCTCAGCAACGCTCTACGGCATTTTATCAGATATAAAAGTTGTAGAGGGGGACCTAAACTCCACGAAAACTCAAATTACTGATATTCCACTTCACGGACCCCCTATTGTCACCTTCTCTCTAACTATTCTGAAGGTACTATCGAGCACTGTACGTTGTCAGAATATTACTTCTGTATTTGTAACGCAAACAAAATGGTTTTAGTGAGAGAGGTTTTAGAAATTGAATAGTTATTATTTTCTTATTGTCCTCTATTTCATTTACGGTCTTAAAATAAATACAACTTGGTATAGTGTAAATAAAAATCAGAGAGCTACATTTTCTTGTATATTTCATGGTGCTCAAATTCAAAATGGCGGATAGGCGACATCTTGATGAAAGAAATTTAATAGGAAGTGGGGTCTTGTGATGCATTATTTTAAAGATCCTATCCAGTACTTTACAACCCCAGAATATTACGTCCGTTATGTGTTATTAAATCGTTTCCAGACTATATACACATAGGCTAGCACATTGTCTACTTTAAATATTTAACGTGAGTAGGGAACGACACAATAATAATTTTTGGCCTAAAGAATAGTACTCTATTTCACGAAAATGTCACCTTATACATGGTGTCCGCTAAGTAATGGGACATGGAAAAACCACAGACTCCTTACGTAAAAATATTGGGAGTAATTATACTTACCTATATCCGAAAGTTGATATTAACTGAGATACAGGGTGTTGAAGTTAAAACTTCATTTTGGTTTCTCTAATAACTTTGACAGAATCCAACGTTTTTTTACAAAATTTGGCAATTATGGTTTTTTTAGGATGAGGAACTGATTTTTTGGTGAACTTTTAATGTACAATGTAGGGGGCGCTACACATATATATATAACTTTTTTGTGCCTCTGTGTATTTAAGTTTTTAATGAAAATAATACTTTTCTCGTATTTATTACGTAAAAAAGGTACACTAACTTCAGGTCACTCAGAGTTACCGTTTCAGAGATATATGCATTTATATTGTTTAATGCCTATTATTAATTTGCAAACAATTTTTTTTTAAAGTAACCTATGAGAAAACAAATGAAATTTAGAGATGCAGTTGCTATGAAACCTCCATGTTGTTATTTGTTTGTTGATTATTGTGTTTCGGCATTGTTGCTTAACTTAGAATAAACTCAAAAATGAAACATTTTTTACACAGCTATTTTACAATAATCAACAAGCTAGATAACTAGATAACAACATAGTGGTTTCATAGCAACTGCATCTCTAAATTTCATCTGTTTTCTCATAGTTTACTTTAAAAAAAATTTGTTTGCAAATTAATAATAGGCACTAAACAATAGAAATGCATATATCTCCGAAACGGCAACTCTGGGCGACCTGAAGTAAGTGTACCTTTTTTACGTAATAAATATGAGAAAAGTATTATTTTCATTAAAAACTTAAATACACTGAGGCACAAAAAAGTTATGACCTAATAAATGTGTAAAAAATGCCGCAGGCAGCGCCCCGCCCCCTACATTGTACCGGGTGATTCACTAAGGGTGACGAGCTACCGTATCTCAGGAACTAATAGTCGTACGAGTTTAAAAAAAAATCCCTTAAATGAAATCGGCCAAGAGAAATTGCTGGAAATATTTTTTAAATTCATACATCCACCGCTAGGGGGCGTAATTGCCTCGATCGTATAAAAAATGCAGTTTTCTTGAAAATTTTCCAAATAAGTTGAAAAAAAAAATACTACCACAGTAATACTTCTATAATTGTCCATCTTTTTGGTTTAACACTTTTTATTGTGGAACGTAAAATAAGGGCGGGAGGGGATGGTGAACTTTTCCTTACTAAAGTGCCTATAGATTTGGTTATACTTAACGGAATTTAGCAAACTACGTCTCGTTTAAGAAAGGAGGGTATATTGAACAAAATAAAAGACAACTACGGCATTCTGGTTCTTGCTGCCCTCGCTAGGGGGTGTGTTTTACAAGTTTAACCGTATTTTAAATTTTGCTCCGAAATCTTAAATGGAACAGTATGATTACTTTATTAGATTCGAAAAGTAGACTAAATTTGCAACAAAATATGTTTAAGCCGCATGTCGATATCTTCATTCGTTTAAACATTATCACTTAAAGAATATTGCATTAACAAATTTATTAAAGAAACAAAATAGATAATTCATAATCGAGCATGCCATGGACAAATAAAAAAACAATTTAAAACTTCATTCTTATTTTAATTTAATCACAACAATAATGATATAACATAACAAGCAAGAAAACAACAATAACAATATTGACATTTTTTTAACGTTTTACATGTTCAAAGTGTCCACCGTTATTGGCCACGCATAAATTAAGTCTTTCAGTTGTGGATAATACACTAACTTCAATTTCGGCGGCGGAGATGTTGCTAATGGCTTCCCGAATTCGGTTTTTCATATCATGAGGTGTTGTTGGACGGTCTTTATAAACTAGGTCTTTAAGCTTACCCCATAAATAAAAATCCAGTACCGTAAGGTCGGGAGACCTCGCTGGCCAAGGAAAAATGCTGTTCCTACCTATCCATTTATCCCTAAACTGAAAATTTAAAAATTTTTGGACGTTTCGAGCATAATGGGCTGGGCATCCATCCTGTTGGAACCACATGTTCATTCTGTCCTCCAAAGGAACATCTTCTAACAGTATAGGTAACTCATCTTCCAAAAATTGTAGATAATTTACGCCATTTAAATGCTGATCAAAAAAATATGGCCCAATAATTCTTCCACCCAAAATCCCGCACCACACATTTACACTCCATCGATTTTGAAATTGAACTTCCCTTAACCAGTGAGGATTTGTTTCTGACCAATAGCGCATGTTGTGATTATTAACTTTCCCTGAACTGGAAAAAGTTGCCTCGTCAGTCCACAATATTTGGGATAAAAAATTTCTGTTTCCGTTCACCATCCCCAATAGCCAATAACAAAAGTCCAGTCGATGGTCGAAATCGGCTGGCTTTAATTGTTGATGTAACATTACATGGTACGGATGTAATTTATGTTTTTTTAATATACGTTGAATTAAGGAATATGTCAATCCTAGATCTCTTACCAAATCTCGAATGCTTAAATGAGGGTCGGCAGTAATATAAGCTAACACATTTATTATATTAACTTCGTTTCTTGCTCTCCGTACTCTATTTGGAGCTGCGACTGGCTGGACATGTCCGGTCTCCTTCAATCGTTTCGCTAATCTTTTGAAAACATTTCTTGAATTATGACGTCGTGCAGGATATCTAAATGCGTATTCGTTCTCGGCAATAACGTCATGTTGCAAACATTCAAAATAAACTGCTAACATATCAAAAGCCTCCTCGTTCGTATACGGCATATTTTAAAAATTTAATTGGGCTCTTTACAAATTTAAATGTCAAAGAATAAACTATCCATTTGTTAAAAATCGCCGTTTCCATGGAAACTGTCTTCCAAGTCTTTTCACGGCCTTCTAAGATGAGCATTTAATTTTGGGCTAAATTGTTTTTTAATTTGTCCATGGCATGCTCGATTATGAATAATTATCTATTTTGTTTCTTTAATAAATTTGTTAATGCAATATTCTTTAAGTGATAACGTTTAAACGAAAGAAGATATCGACATGCGGCTTAAACATATTTTGTTGCAAATTTAGTCTACTTTTCGAATCTAATAAAATAATCATACTGTTCCATTTAAGATTTCGGAGCAAAATTAAAAATACAGTTAAACTTGTAAAACACACCCCCTAGCGAGGGCGGCAAGAACCAGAATGACGTAGTTGTCTTTTATTTTGTTCAATATACCCTCCTTTCTTAAACGAGACCTAGTTTGCTAAATTCCGTTAAGTATAACCAAATCTATAGGCACTTTAGTAAGGAAAAGTTCACTATCCCCTCCCGCCCTTATTTTACGTTCCACAATAAAAAGTGTTAAACCAAAAAGATGGACAATTATAGAAGTATTACTGTGGTAGTATTTTTTTTCAACTTATTTGGAAAATTTTCAAGAAAACTGCATTTTTTATACGATCGAAGCAATTACGCCCCCTAGCGGTGGATATATGAATTTAAAAAATATTTCCAGCAATTTCTCTTGGCCGATTTCATTTAAGGGATTTTTTTTTTAAACTCGTACGACTATTAGTTCCTGAGATACGGTAGCTCGTCACCCTTAATGAATCACCCGGTACATTAAAATTTCATCAAAAAATCAGTTTCTCATCCTAAAAAAACCATAATTGCAAAATTTTGTAAAAAACCGTTGGTTTCTGTCAAAGTTATTAGAGAAAAACGAAAATGAAGTTTTAACTTTAACACCCTGTATCTCAGTTAATATCAATTTTCGGATATAGGTAAGTATAATTAAATCTTAATATTTTTACGTAAGGAGTCTGTGGTTTTTCCATGTCCCATTACTTAGCGGACACCCTGTATAGGGTGGTGCATTGTTGAGTTGAAATCAAATGTAATTTTTTTGATAGCTGAATATTGGCTCCCCTGTACATTTTATTGGAAAACTGCCTTATACCTTCTTGAAGAGGTTGACTTGGTAAACCCATGTGCCGAGTTGGAATACATTTTGGTGAGCCAATCTTAAACTATTTAATTAAACGTGACGGCAAAACCACGAAACTCTCATAGTTCTGGTAATACAGCAAACACCAGCAATTTAAATTTTGACATTGACAAAACGGAAATTAGTGTCAGTGACATTATTTTGTTATTCGTTATGTTCAGCTTTACGTCAATTTTTTTGGCAATAGCGTCATAAAAATAATTTGATGGCGTTTGCTGTATTTCCTGAACTATGAGAGTTTTGTGGTGATGCCATCACGTTTAATTGAATAGCTTAGGATTGGCTCATCAAAATGTATTCAAACTCGGCACATAGGTTTACCATGTCGGCCTCTTCAAGAAGTTATACTGCAGTTTTTCTATAAAATGTACAGGGGAGCTAGTCACCTCACAAATTACATTGGATTTCCTATATTCCACTCCACGAGGCACCACGCTGTATAAAGTCCTAATAGGGATGAAAAGGTTTCGTCATTATCTCTCTGGTCCAGATATACCCAGTATTTTAACATTCCTTGCGTATTTTATTACACATCTACCTGTTGGTTAACTATTTTCCATCTACTATGAATATTACGATTATTTACATCAATCTTTTATAGACAAATCCTTAAATTATGTTCGATTTATTTATAAAAATATGAAAATTACATACAAAAATTGTTCTTGTAAATTTTAAAAATTTTAAAAATTATTAGTTTCTCTTCGCCTGAATGATTTTTCAAATTTTTAATTATAATATTTACTACTTCCATAAATCGCATTTCATTTTACGATTTTAGTAATAACTTGAATTATTGCATATTTGAGAGGCATATTTATTATGAGGATAATGTATTCCACGATATTGTATTGTATTTATGGTTTGTATGGTTTTTATTGACCATTGTTAAATTTGTTGGTACTTAGTTATTTCAGAGTGGTGTACCACATAAGCAACTAATGCTGTCAGTTATACTGATCTACACGGAATTTATTAATATTAATTTCTTCTTTTAAAAGTCAGCAAACCCGAACAATAGAAAATAACTACATAAACGCTCTGCAGCCCGAAAATAATTTGCCAGGTGCTCGAGAATGTGGGTTTCTCATTTCTTTACATGTCAGGAGATACAATTCACCATTCGAATGGAAACGGTAGAAACGACAAAGTTCGTATTTGTTTCTAAAGTAACGTCTTCTTGCAATTCTAAAACCCATTTCCATTTATCAGAAATAATGTAAATGCAGACAACTGCAACGAACAAACCAAAATAGTGACATTTGCCGTTCCATTAAAAAACAATTGTCATTGACAATCATTTTTCTGCAAGCATAAATGATATTCTATAAGATAACGTCATAGCAGGAAAGTAAGGTTTATATTAATATTATAAAACACAGCATAGCCAAATTTGCAAGAAAAGCAAAGCTTCTTAAGAACACAGCATTAAAACCAGCTCAAATCACATATATATAACCATTATATTGCCAATACGAACGTTCCAAAATACAAAAAGTGTCCCCGCTATGGGAGATAGCGTGTGCCTATTGAGTTTGCGCTGTAGTGTGGAAATTTTATCGATCGTGTCAGAGCCGGCCCGACATTATTTGTTTGTTGTTATTCGTCGCCATCTCTGGTTCTGGATGCTTTTTCAAATTACAGAATAAAAAGTGGTTCATCCACATTGTTGTCGGTATATTAGTGCTTATAAACTTTCATTACCTAACAAAAATTTTTGTAAAGGAGTTTTTAATTTGTGGTGATTCGATTCGCTGTTTGGTAGGTTAGTGGCTTGTTTTGTTTAAGATGAAAGGACACAAGTGCATGGTGCTTCTTTGCAAACGTTGTGGATCAACATCAGGTATAAAGTATTTCAGGTATGTACATATATACGAAAACATTTTGCTTATCACATTATCCGATCTTCGGAACCGAATTTCACTAAAAAGCTTGTGAAAAAAGAAAAGAGTGTTACTCGTATACAATATAATATATATATATGTGGTCACTACTTAACCTTAAAATTAATGTATTTTTAATTTGGTGCAATAGTAGCTGATAATAATTCCCAAAATAGTAAATATAGTCATTCATTCTTAATTTTTAGAACAAAGGGAGGTTAAAAAACATACGACGTCGGATTTTGGCACCAAAAGTTTACACTAATCGGGGCACCATCGGATCATCATATCGTCAGAAATCGTATGCATGGAACGGTGTCTTAAATCGAACTAATCGAAATTTTGTTTGCAATATTATTCCTAACTAACCAGTGAAATTTACATTAAAAAAGTTGAAATCCGGTCCTGTCGAATGTTTACTTTCACAAGGAAATTTCCGAACTGCGCAAACTCACTATTACCCGTTCGGTGCCCATTGCGGGGACATAATTGCAGATGATATTAGCAATATAATGGTTATATATATGTGGCTCAAATAGTGCAACAATGTTTTACACAAACATCTTTTAAAGTCTCTGTCTTGGACATTGCGTATATTTCAGAACAAGTTTAGAATGCGCCCTCAGGAGTCTATTATAAGATCTTTCACATCTTTAGTTCAGCTTCAAGCAAGAACTAAATTGCATTTCACTTTGTCGCACTATTCGCACCACTCCCTTATTTAAAAGCATGCAGAAGAGAAACCAGAAACGTACTCCCGAAGAAAGGCAGAGCTGCAGTTTCCCCTTTGGCCACTATAGAAGGGCCTCCCAAGTATACCATGGCGACACTATCCATAAAAGAAGAATGCGGAGCCAGTGCCACCACAGGGGCTTCAGCTCTGGTCGATGGACGACCAATCACCTTCAAGCGTACGCCACCCACTGTGTATATGCAGAAAATTATGTGGGCGATAAAGTACTTCATCGACCTGCGAATTGGAAAGTGTTAGTACTATAATACAAAAGAGGTTAGGGGAGAATTGGAAGCATTCGTGTTAAGATGAGAGTTGTATGTACCTAATCAGGGGCAATATTGCCTTATTAATTTACATAATTAAATTTGTTTAGTTTTACGCTATTGCCTTCCGCTATAGCTGTCACGGTCTAAATGCACATTGAATCTGGGAAGAGAGCCCTTGGGTAATTTATTTTATCACGACATCTATGTAATTTAGCTATACAGTATGTCCACGGATGGGGTTTACAAGAGGACGAATGGACTAAAAATTGAAAGATACGAAAAAAAGTCACTCTTAATAAACGTTTTTGCTTGTCTAGAAAATATGATTCACCATAGGAAACTTCAATTTTTTTATACAGGGTGGGTAAAAACTGCAAAAATGTTATTTTGCTTAAGAGTAAACATACTTTATTTTGAAAGATACGAAAAATAGTCACTCTTAATGAATGTGCATTCTACAGAACAAACCGAAGTAGAACAATTCATTAAAAATTATTTGTAAAAATTATTTGCCAAAAAGTATTCTCTGGCACACCTCTGACTGGTGAACCTAGTTAAAATAATAATGACACTTAAGGTGATAGGTACTTGTTGTCAAGGTCTTTATTTAATGAATTTATATTTAAGTAGAAATGCTACCTACTGAACAAAGAGTTTTTATAATACAATGTTATGGGGATGGTCAAGTTTCATACCGCTACGTCATGGAACAATTTACCGAGAAATTTATAGAAATCCCAATAACTAGGATGGAAATCTGCAAGTTAATAAAAAAGTTCAAGAGAACTGGTTCGGTTTTGGACCTAAAAAAAAAAGAAAGAAGAAATACGACCATGATGATGCTGCTACAGTCTTAGTTCTTCATTCTGTTGAAGAAAATCCTATGACGTTCCTTAGAAATCGTGTTACTCAGTTGGAAGTTGTGAAAAAAAGTCAAACTTAGAAGATCCTTATAAAGCAAATAAATTGTATCCGTATAAACCGCACTTTAATCAAAGATTGAAAGAGGGAGACGACGCGAAACGACTTGATTTTTGCCTGTGGATAGGAGACAAAATTTTAAGTGGAAATGTTGACTTTTATAAATGTATCATGTTTTCTGTTGAAAGTACATTTTCAACAAATGGACCCGTTGCAACCCAGCATGTTAGATACTGGTCTTTAGAACATCCCGAATTCAGAATTATGACGAGAATACAATATTTCACAAAAGTGAACGTGTGGTGTGCGATATCCATCCATGGCATTCTAGGGCCATATTTTTTTGATAACACGTGCAATAGATATCATATTTAGAAATGCTGGATACATTTTCAATGATGAACTCGAAAATCAACCATTAAATTTTCGACAAAATATGTATTTTCAGCAAGATGGTTGTCCAGCCCATTTCGCTCGTGAGGTTAGAGAATGGCTTGACCGCAGATTTGGTCCAAGGTGGATTGGAAGGAATGGCCCAGTTTTGTGGCCCCCAAGAAGTCCCGACTTAACCTTGGTCGATATGTTTTTATGGGGCCGTTTAAGACAAATTGTTTTTGCAACCGCAATACCCAATGATATTGAAGTGCTAAAGGGCAGAATTATCCAGGCTGTCCAATCGATATCTCAGGAAGAAATCAGAAATTCTTTCATTTATTTGAGGAAGCAATTAGAAAAATGTGTCGAGTATTGGGGTGGGGTTTTTGAATTATGAAATCGTTATCGTATTCTTTTCATGTTAATAAAAATGTTCGTATTATTATTATTATTATAATTACTTCATTAAATAAAGACATTGACAATAAGTATCACCTATTAATTATTCAAGTAAAATCGTTTATTAAGAGTGACTTTCTTTCGTTACTTTCAAAATAAAGTATGTTTACTCTTAAGCAAAATAACATTTTTGCAGTTTTTACCCACCCTGTATAAAAAAAATAGTTTCTTATGATGAATCGTATTTTCTAGACCAGCAAAAACGTTTATTAAGAGTGAATTTTTTTCGTATCTTTCAATTTTTAGTCCATTTGTCCTCTTGTAAACCCCATCCGTGGACACATTGTATACACGAATCAAATCTAAGCTATATTATAAGCCTGTAATAAATGCCAAAATATCATGGAATTAAATACAATGTTGATGCTATGATAAATACTAGGAAAATACACGATATTATATACAGGGTGGGTATTAATTGCAATAAAGCCAGAAATACCTTAGAAAACGTTTTTAGTGAAATAATAATTAAATTCGAATAAAATAAATATTCTTATTTTGGAGAGTACCTATACTTTAATCTCGCAGCTAGGAGACTTAAGGAAAAAACTTTTCTAATACAATTCGCGAATAAACTATCCTTATGCAAGCTGGTTGTTGATTTATTTGACCTTCAAGGACGAATCAATAATAATCTACATATTATTTCGCTTTTTAAAGTGAGAGCTAAAAAAAGAAAATTCATCGTTAATTTTCTTTTGTTTGGCTTCCAGCCAAGCGTGAAAGCGGTTATAAGCCCGAATAGCTAAGCGATGGATACAATATAATATGTATTGTTAGATACGGGAAGAAAGATAGATCATAATTTGAGTGAATTTAAATAATTTTTTTTCAGAAAAATTATGATATCAGGGAATAATATTTTATTGGTGCTCTTATCCGATGTGTATTTAAAAATATAGGCGCCCCAAAAGAACTTCACACCGGATGCAAGAGCAGCACATATATATAAATAGTATATTGCCAATACGAACGTTCCATAATCCAAAAGTGTCCCCCCTCCTATTTGAGATGGCGCGGGCCTATTGAGCTTGCGCAGTAGGGTGGAAATTTTATCGATCGCGTCAGAGCCGGCCCAACCTTAATTGTTTGTTGTTAGTCGTCGCCATCTTCGGTTCTGGATGCTTTTTCAAATTACAGATTAAAAAGTGGTTCATCCACATTGTTGTCGGTATATTAGTGCTAATAAACTTTCATTACCTAACAACAATTTTTGTTAAGGAGATTTTAATTTGTGGTGATTCGATTCGCTGTTTATTAGGTTAGTAACTTGTTTTGTTTAAGATGAAAGGACACAAGTGCATGGTGCTTTCTTGCAAAAGTCGTGGATCAATACCAGGTATAAAGTATTTCAGGTATGTACATATATACGAGAACAAACCCGGACGGAATTTGCAACCAAAAGTTTACACCAATCAGGGCAATTTTGATTGCAATATTTTTCCTAACTAACCAGTGAAATTTACATTATAAAAGTTGAAATCCGGTCCTGTCGAATGTTTACTTTCACAAGGAAATTTCCGAACTGCGCAAACTCACAACGCCCCCTTCGATGCCCATAGCGGGGACATAATTGCAGATGGTATTAAGCAATATATACTGTTTATATACATATATGAGCTAATCATACCAGTCCGTAAAGCCAAGAATAATTTTTCTTTAATATTATATGATATGAATATATCCTGACAAGCAACAGACTTGTTCGGATAATTTCGGGGGGTGTGGGGCGAGAAATGATCTTTTTTGAGGGTTTTATGAATTAAAACCTATCGATTAAGTATCGTCCCATTTTCGACACTTCTATAGGGTATCTCTGTAATTGTTAGTGCTATCAAAAAAGTAATGTAGGTGTCATGTGCTCTTTTTGAGTCAAACTTAAAATGGTAAAATCATAATTTGAAAATTTTTGTTGCCTAAGAGATACGGGAGAAAATCAAAAATTTGACAATTTCAAAATTACCCTACAATTTCTTAGCTAAAAGAGGTACAGAAACATATTTTATACAGAAGGTTCTTTATATTGATTTCTGAATAATCTGCCGTTTTCAGAATAAATATACGAGGTTAGGTAAAAAAGTTAGATAAAAAAGTTATCGGACCTAACCTCAACAAAAGATAATATATCCTAGAAATAACTATGTTAACTATTAACATTTAACGTCAATTTCATTTTTATATCTTCATTTGTGAAAATGACATACATTTTGAAAAATTTGATATATTATCAGTTTATATTGAAAGTAGAAAAAACGAGTAAATGGCGCAAAATGTATATTTTGTTCGCTATCCGGAAAGACGGTAACCATTTAAGGATATATTCCGAACATTTGCAATGATTCCCGTTATTTTTTACCTTAATCTGAATCTTTTATTTCGTTTCAAAGTAATAAAGTTCTAGGAAATCAATATCATCGTGTGTTCTATATTTGAAAGAAGAATTTAAAATAGTATCGTTTTAGATTGAAATATACAGGTTGTTCCATTTAAAAAAATGAGGTTAGGTCCGACAACTTTTTTACCTTACCGCGTATATTTATTCTCAAAACTGCAAATTATTCAACAATCAATATAAATAAACTTATAAAATATTTTTCTGTAACTCTTTTAACTAAGAAAATATAGGGTAATTTTGAAATTTAAAATTTTTTGATTTTCCCCCGTATCTCTTAAGCGAGCGAAAATTTTCAAACTTTGATTTTACCATTTTAATTTTGACCCAAAAAGAGCACATGACACCTATATTACTTTTTTGATAGCACTAATAATTACGCAGATACCCTACAAAAGTTCCGAAAATGCTACACCCTACGTTCTAATAAATTATTTTAACGCAATTTCTTTGAAACTATAAATTAGGGTATTAGGGGAAAAAAATTTCCCATTTAAGATTTTAAGGATAACTTCAACACCTCCCAGGAAGTTAATCCACGAAGAATATAAAATTTTAAAGAATATTTATTAAATATTCTTTAAAATTGCTCACGTCTAAAATAAAGTGATTTGTCTTTCAGATTTTTAATATTTATAATTGCAAGCGAGATAATATTGATGTCCTATTAAAAGTTGAATTTTTGCTTCGACACGGATTCCATTATATTTAAAGCATGCGCGTAATGTAACCTATTGGATTGCATTCTGATTGCAACCAACCAGCTGGCGTGATAGGCAGAATTTTGGATGAACCGGCGACAACCGACGAGGCGATGGATTAAATGATTCGCCTCGAGTATCGGAATTTAAGAAATAAATATTTTTTGATTAAAAAATAGGCATATATGGTGAGTTTATTGTATTCCAATTAATGACCTACAACATCCAGCTTAACCGTTAATTATTTTATGGCCTTTATAATAAAATCCCAAAATTACCGGTGAGTAAACGTCTTAGAAATCGTAATTTTGAGAAAACAAATTTTAAAACCCATTGTTTGATTAATTTTTAATTAAAAACGCACCTGAAACTGATTTAAAATTTTAATTAATTACGAGCAGTAGGGGAGACCTGAGCGATAATGGACATAAGACGTAAGGTTCTATTTAGTGCTTCATGGAATGTCAGAACAAACTCGAACAAACCCGCACACAAGGGGGGATTTGGGGGTCGACCCCCCCACCCCACCCCAATTACTTGTATTTGTTTGTGATAGCCATTCTTGAATCAATGTAACATTTAACTATACATAGGGTGTTCCATTTTCCTCCACTTCCTGGAGGTTATTAGAGTTATTATCAAATATAGATACTTCTGCTTATATCTCAAAAACTAAACTTTTAAACAAAAATTGGCTACGCCACTAAACTTTACGTAATAACCTCTAATACGATCAGTTTTTACCTTCTTGATAAGTTAACGCGTAATGGAAATACGAGGGATGTCTAAAAAGTAAAGATTTTAAAAATCACCCTATAGAGTAAAAACTAAAGTGGAAACCAAAACATTATATTTTTGATACTAACTCTAATACCCCCAGAAAGTATCGAAAATGATAAAAATAAAAAAAACACCCTGTACATACCAAATGACCGTAATGCTTAGCTTAGCTTAGCAAAAACGATTCCCATTCTGGAAAAGAATTGGTAGGTTCCTATTTAAAATTTTAAAAAATTGCTTTCACTTCTGGTAAAACCGGAAGCGGCAGACAATTGTTTTTATGACAAACAATGTGTTTTAATCCATAAATCCATCGACACAAATTTCAAATTTTTATTAGCAGTAATAACTGAAATAAAGTATATAAAATGACTTCGTTGTAATTTTGGTTAGTCCAAATATAGTCCAAAATATAATATGGTCATTACACAGTGGCTACGATAAATTATGTAATATTACTATTTGTTTTACCTGTAAGCTTAAAAATGGTCCATCGTTACCAAAATCCCCCTAGCAATTAAATCATATAAATTTCTAAAAAATCATAAAAAAAAGTTCACGCAAAGCAGTGCGTTTTATATAACCCGTTAATCTCGATGTGATAATAAGAATATTAATAACTTTAGCCGAACTTCGGTAAAATTAATTTTATAAAATTGAATAAATAATAAAAATTCTATTATACAGGGTGTTATGGAAATTACTTATTATATTTGAATGGGTGACTCCCTGGCTGTCCTAGAGAAAGCATATTATATAGTTTTTTTTAATCGAATATCTAAATACTAAGGTAAAAACCCTTTTACCTACATGCTGTTGTGCCGCTCCATCTGGTTTCAGTTAGCAACAATATAGGTCACTAAAGTAAACTACAGTGATGCCAGATCACACCGCGTGTCTCGCCCTTGCTTGGATAACTGCCGCGCGCGTATTTATATGTCTACGGTATCGTTGCTTCAGTATGTTTCGATATTCGGGGTTGGGATGACTTTGCCGAGGGTTCCACGTGCTTGATGTATATACGAATTTTAAACGTTTTGTTAGTTGTAGCATCACCCGATTTTTTTTCTGTTATGAAATAATGCATAATAATAAATGTTGTGATGCGATTTCAAATTTCTATGATGTTATCTACTGTTGGTTTTGTTGCAAAACATACTTTTTGTGTTTTATTTATTTATGGAATTTAATTATAAAACGGATTATTTTAAAATAAGATCGAAAGTAAGAGAGTATTTACCTTAAATTTGTAAGTGATAACGCGGGTCAAAGATGTCTTGTTGTCAAAAACTGAACACGTGCGTTTACAATTCTGTTTTGCAATATGACAACGCCGCCTACACTGCGCTGACCTCTTTTGAAACTTGAGACTGCCTCAATAAATCATTATTGATTGAGACCGTCGTCAGTAGCGGCCACGTAAATTTTCACATTTCATGTATATTTCGCTTAATAAGTCAAAGCGCCATTTATGGTTATTTTTCTTCAATTTATTTTAATCTCAGGATTTGCCGGTTTAAATAAAATAAGTCATTCCCATAACACCCTGTATAATGCTTGAGCTATGAAGACCCATGTATAACTTGCCGACGAGAACTCGATTGGTTTATTTTTTCTCGTATAATTAGATTTTTCCACGGGCAATTTATTTTTAAACCGTTTGCGCTCTTTTCAACCGACTTAACCCTGAAAGTTGTATGCACTAGTGTAAGGGCAATGTCCGATCGCTACCTTCATGTACCGAAGAAGTAATCTTAATTGTATATAATTATTTACAAAATTAAAGATCTCAAGGTATCAGCCAATATTCCCTAAGGTATATACGTGTGAAAAGAGCCACAAGAACAATGCAATTATTACCACGTTATTACACGTTCTTTATTATAGATGTGGATTTTTGGTCACATTACCCCAGATAAGTTGGAGGAATCTGTCGTAAAAGAATTATACAGACCTCTTTCAGCGTCAAAAAGTCTATTTCCTTAATTTTTATCAAACAAATATTCAAAATGTAACCGAATATAAACAAACTGGAACACAATTTAAGGCTAATTAACAAACCTAACTTTATTTTCAGATCGCTCGCCGTCGTTGGTCCAACAGGTTCGAGCAAATCGAGCTTGATTTAAATAAAATAATCAGATCCAGATTACCTGATTCTACATCCAGACTCAATAAAAGAACGATTTAGATTTAGAGCAGTTTGAAATAAATAAAGAGCCCGACTTATTTCCTATGGAATATTTGGCATTTACAGTAATAATTGGCAATGGTGCCATATAATCAATTAGTATTCTACACTATACACTTTAGGGAATCATCATAACGAAAAATACATAGAAATAAGTCAAAAAATGGGCTATCGTTACGTACCGTCTAAGGTTGTTTAAGGACCCTAGATGTGGCGACCTCCGGAAAGTGATGAGGAATTTTTTTACAGCCAGTGTTAAACATTATATTAACCAGAAGAATTTCTAAGTGTCGGTGCCGTGTTCTGGTGAAAATCGCCAATATCTAAGCACAAATGAAGCCCTCAAACGTTAAATGGCAGTGAACAGGAGGTATAGGTTTATTTAGTATATGACAAATGTCAACAAGCTACAGCATAATTACACTGTGCGTTTTCATTGTCTGAATTGGCAACAGTAAGTCATATCCCTTGTTATTGCTATGCTATTTTGATTCAGGAAATATTATTATCTATCAATATCGCGGGAAAATTTTGTATTAAACACTTTCTTTAAAAAATTACATTCGATTGTCTACATAAAAGGGCTCTCTTCCTTTTAATGTATTTGTGCATTTACCATTATCAATTGTTGTCAGGTTTCTTTTAACTTTGGAAATATTAGGTTCGTTCACCGAGTGAAATTTCCAATAGATTGCAGATTTCGTACTGTGTCCGTAACTGGCTGCTCCTTTTTTGTCTCTGTGGACGGTTACAAATGCCGGACCTTCAACTGTCAAATGTGAGAATTGACTTCTTTAACTTAACCTACAAATTTTCTTATTTTTGCGCATTTCTGCATTGTTTATGGCTAGCCTTTCGTTTTGGAATGGATATTTATAGAATAACGGAAAGTAAGTTTAACCTAAACATGTCAGAACTAAAGAAAATAAAGCGAAACAAACAGACAAATTCGTACCAGAACGTGGATCATTCTGACGGTAGCAAATCAGTGGAAAATCGATACATTTTGCTCCACGTACACCGAATTTTTGGTAAGCGCTCACAGATTTTCTGATTGCTCTGCGAACGAACCTAATATTTAGTAACCGATTTCATTTTTTCGCGATTAAAAAAATAATTTTGGGTATGAATTTTATTTTGGTAGAAACAAATTTTCCCCATGTTAATAAGAAACATGACAACAGAAATAATCTGGTTGAGAACTACCTGTTCGATTATCAACAATTTCTCATATGTAAGCGAGTTTCTACAAATGACTCTACCGAATCTAAACCTAAAGGTACCCTTAAGAATAATAGAATTATTAAAGAAAACACTATTTGATGTCGGATTTTCCCATTAATTTGTCAACATGACACGTGTTTCAAAGTCACAGCGGCTTCATCAGATGAACGGTATGAAATATAATTTCTTAATTTATATGTGTGAATACAATAGGCTCTACACTAATATTATGGTATGATCATTTTAATATAGGTATAAGAGATAAACCTTAAATTTAACAATGGAGAAGTGCAAATGACCTGCTTATCATTAAGTGAATTAGGGGAATTTTTCAGTTTGTTAATCTCCACAGACTCTAGTAAATTTAACTTCAAGCCATTTTGTTCTACATGCAGAATCTTGATATTGTTATTAAAAATGTGATTTTTCTGATTTTAAATCATCAGCGCATGTTGAATGTTTATTATTTTTGGTGAAAGAATCTTGGTGGTCTTTAATTCTAGTGCGAAAGGAGCGGCCTTGTCTGACCATATATGAACTAGGACAAACGCCACAACTTAATTTATAAACTCCGCTTTTTTGATCCTGCTGGTTTTTTCATTATTATTTTTGATTAACTTCCCCCTAACTATTGTTAGCTTTAAGCTACTTTGATACCTTATATGCTTTTCCTATGTAAAAGTTTTATAATTATTTGATTCTTTCGTTATAGGATATGCTTCTTTTATTGTCATATTAGAGTCATTCTAGAATAAATACAGTCTATTGTTTTATGATTAAAATCAGTATTGATAGCAGATAGCACTCATAATATGGCAATAAAAAAAACATGTCCTATGACGAAAGAATCATACAGGGTGTTATGGAAATGACGTATTATATTTAAATTGACTCCTTGGGTGTCCTAGAGAAGCGCTACATATATATTTTTTTAAATCGAACGTTTAAAAAGTGGGGAAATAATCATTCTTACTCACAACTCACAACATTTCACCTAGAGCCAATGGCAATATTGCCAAACTTAATGTAAAACTGAAATTCCATATAAAATTATAAAAATAAATTATTTTCTACCTACTTGTATTTATCCTTATACCTAAGAGCGAGGAAATCCAGGCTCAAACACAATCAGTTTTTTTTCCTTTCCATGGGAACACTTCTGGTAACACTTTATGTACACACAGTAATAGTGAAACAGAACCGATAGTTAGCTTTTGAAAATGCAATAATACAGATTAGACTACAGATTATTAGATTTTATTACACGCGAGAAATTTGACGTCCAGAAGAAACGCGTCAATAAAAACAATATTTAAAGTTTATTTATGGACGGGATACACGCGTAAACCGAAAAAACAGAGCGGATTGCTGAGAGTATATTGGGGATCGACGAGACACAACGTATCCGGCCGGTGGTTGGTCTTCAACTAACAGACGCAAGCATGCGGCGTTATATGAAACTACTTCGCTCAGCCGATGTAAGGCGTCAAGAGGTCATTGGCATTTCACCTAGTGACGTACGTGCCTATTACTATTCCATATGTTTTTTCGGGTTGTTTAAAACATAGTCCGTCGTAAATGTTCTTCAATTAATTGTACAAAAAGGTATTACAGAATGGAAAAGTGTTTAAATTATTTTATTTTGTCTAAAGAGTTTAAGGTATACATATGACAACACCGGCCAGAATTCCTTGATTGCTTACATGTATCGCAGTGCCACACAGGTGATTTTCTGGTTTGACGTCAAGTTACTTTTACCGCTGAACGAATTGAAAGCGCCATTTATGGCTATTTTTCTTCAATTTGTCTTTATCTCAGGAATTGCCGGTTTAAATATAATACGTCATTTCCATAACACCCTGTATAATTATAAAACTTTAACATATATAGGATAGGCGAGTGATAACGTTAAAGAATTTTTAAACATACAAGATATCAAGATAAATGGCTTATAAAACTAACAACAGTTCGGGGAACTTAAAGATAAAACCCAGAAGGATCTGTTCCTAGTTCATATATAGGTTCCTTCCGCACTAGAATTAAAGACATAAGAAAGTTGCATAAATTGACAGTGCCCTGGGACCTCTGAAGTAAACTGCTTCTAGACATGTTTGTTTCTACTGACCAATTGTAAACTCTTGCTGACCAAGTAATCATTTCGCAGCTCGACTGTTAATAACGGCAAACAATTTAATTACTTCTCTAAATTAATCATACCATAATATTAGTGTAGGGCCTATTGTATTGAGACATGTAAATTTCATATTTCATACCGTACATCTGACGAAGCCGCTGTGACGGTGAAACCCGTGTCATGTTGAGAAACTAAAGTGAAAATCAAACATCTAATAGCGTTTTCTTTAATAATTTTATTATGGATTTTCATCAAGTTATGGCTGAAAATAGAAGACTCCTTAATAGGCTATGTTATACCGTATGTGCATATTACAAAATCCTCTTCCTGATGTTTAGAATATTTAAGTATATGTACAACGGAGACAGGTATGTACAATACCAGTTATTAACTACTTACTTTCGCCAACCTTCCAACGGTCTCTCGTGTAATTGTCCATGCGTCACGCCGAACAGTCCGAATGTGGCCAAAAACCATGCTGTCACTACGAAGAAGAATATTAAACCAACACGTATCGGTACCAAAATGATCGTGAGAATCGCAGTCTGAAACAAAAATACTTGGTTAGATTTTAATGGATTTTAGCAATTTAGAGATGGCAAATTTCAATTCGAAAATGTGCCCTTTATTGCAAAAGTTTCTTGTGTAATTTTAAAAGAAATCCCAAAACTGATTCTTCCCTTTTGTTTCTCCATTTTCAAAATTATCTGTATAAAGATTAATGTTGATTATGATGATTTTAATAATCGAGTAGTTGATACTCCAGCGATTTCAATAATCGAGCGAATCGCTCGAGGAATTTCGAATTCATATTCATCAAGCGATGATGTTTACAGGTATTATAGCTAGGGTTGTCAGGTGGCCGGGATATTTCCACAATTTTTTGCGGATCCCGGATTGGTGTACAACGTGTCCAAGATTAGGAGGGCCAGTACAGGGATCTCGGAAACCGTAAGAGATACGAAGTCGGTTAAATGGAGGTAAAGTTGCGCATTTACGTGCCTAATAATACGCCGTTTAGAAAGTTTTAAAATTCAGAAAAATCGTTTTATTGTTTTCCTGAGTTTTTTTCAGATCGAATTCTAAAGTAAATTGCAGTTTAACATTGCCACTTTTTCCGCTCCATCTAACAGCGTTAATTGTTTTGTAATCCGACGAGTTGTCTTCGAAGGGCCATTATCAACTTTCTTTTTTTAAATACGGTCCTGTGTTTCTGATATTGGAATTTGATAGCTCTTTTTTTCCGAATACAACGATGTATGACACATTGTGGTTTAATGACGTTTCGAGGGTTTTTTAAACAACATCGGGAAATTTTGGAATATGGTCCTGCATTTCTCCTAATTTTATAAATAATATCTCATAAGTAAGCTCTAAATTTTTAGTTCAATAAATAACAAATAATTTAATAATAAATCATAAATAAGTGAACAAAATACAGAAACATTTTTTCAAACTTCTGTTGATTTGGGATTTAAAAGAAAAGTAGACGTTTGAAACAAAAAAAATAAGATGGTGACGCGTGATTTGTTTCACTTGACATTCCCATTGTGACCGTTTGAAAATATGGAACATAATTTTACAAATGCTGAAAAGTTTGATATTCTATCGCATGTTTTATTTTATCTGAAAAAAACTGTTATGTGGCAGTTAGAAGATGTTATTTGTACTTAGAGAATAACGGAATTAATTTTGAACATCTGATTATGTAGTTCCTTACTTTTTTCGTTGTTCGTTTTATTACTAGTTTGGTATGATTTTTTTTCACTTATTGGTGGTTTATTATTAAATTATTTGTTATTTATTGAACTAATCCAACATAAGTAAAAAATTTAGAGCTTACTTATGAGATATTATTTATAAAATGATTCTAACGGTGCATCATGCAACACAATTCGATAACTGTAAAGAGAGTTTACGTTCCAGTAATTAATTTTATACGTCTAGAAGATTAAAATTAAGTAGGAAAATATGTTAATAACAAACAAATTAATCAGTATTGTAATTTTAGAGAATTCTAACAACTTTGATAATAAATTGGAGAGAAGGATAGAGGAACAGTATGTACACTGTACAGGGTGTCCCATTTTCGACATTTTTATAGGGTATCTCCGTAATTGTTAGTGCTATTAAAAAAGTAATGTAGGTGTAATGTGCTCTTTTTGGGTCTAACTTAAAATGGTAAAATCAAAATTTGAAATTTTCGCTCGCTTAAGAGATACGGGGGAAAATCAAAAAATTGACAATTTCAAAATTACACTATATTTTATTAGTTAACAGAGATACAGAAAAATGTTTTATACAGAAGTTTATTTATATTGATTGTTGAATAATTTGCCGTTTTCAGAATAAGTATACGGGGTTATCGGACTTAACCTCATTTTAGTTAAATGGAACACCCTTTATATTTTAATCTAAAAATATACTATTTACAATTCTCTTTTCAATTATATAACACACCATGGATGATATTGGTTTCCTAGGCGATTTATTTAAACTTTATTACTTTGAAACGAAATAAAAGATTCAGATTAAGATAAAAAAATATCGGGTTTGTTCGCAAATGTTTGGAATTGTCTTTAAATGGTTACCGTCTTTCCGGATAGTGAACACAATATACATTTTGCGCCATTTCTTCGTTTTTTCCACTTTCAATATAAACTGATATCTTATCAAAATTTTCAAAATGTTGATAGGCCATTTTCGCAAATGAATATACATTATATTAACGTGAAATGTTCATAGTCATCGTAGTTGTTTCTAGGATATTAGCTTTTGTTTCATGGTCTACTGTGGTTTAAAGTAATAAAGTTTAATAAATCGCCTAGGAAACCAATACCATCCATGGTGTGTTATATATTTGAAAGGAGAATTTAAAATAGTATATTTTTAGATTAAAATATACAGGGTGGTCCATTTAAAAAAATAAGATTAGGTCCGATAACTTTTTTACCTGACCCCGTATACTTATTCTGAAAACGGCAGATTATTCAACAATCAATATAACGAAACTTCTGTATACAATATTTTTCTGTATCTCTTTTAACTAAGAAAATATAGGGTAACTTTGAAATTGACAATTTTTTTATTTTCCCCCGTATCTCCTTGATTTTGTCATTTTAAGTTTGACCCAAAAAGTGCATATGACACCTACATTACTTTTTTGATAGCACTGAGAATTACGGAGATACCCTATAAAAGTGTGGAAAATGGGACTCCCTGTACATATGTGTGCACCACTGACTCTATTTTCTGGTAATTATTCTTACCATGTGGCCACTGCGGTGAGGATTTACTTTTGTATTAAAATAGGTTCCAGCTAAGCAGCATGACCGTGGATTCTGTATATTGCTTATAATTTATTGTGTTTAATTTGCGGTATCCCTATTTTTTTATAATCAACGAACAAATACTAGCACTATAGAAAAAATACTTAAAGGCACTCTGGAAGTGGTCCATGTGCGACTAAAGCGATTCACGTTGACTTTGAATCGTTGGAGGGTGTTGGGAAACACGACCTCAAAGGAAGCTCGATCCCCAAGAATGACGTTCTCCGGATGAAAATATTCTTAAGCAATGGAGTTCGAGAAGTAGTAAGCTCAACCGCATATGGATGGACGGCAGTGGTCGTCGCCGTGTATTTCTACAATTCGATTCGTAGCTCTAGGTGCAATAAAGCGGGCGATGTCATTCGAATATTTTCCATGGAAATATTTGTAAATGTCTTCGATGTTCTAGCTGTTACTCCTATTGAATAGAATCCAGTAACCAAAGGGTATGCTTGGGTGCAAAGCTCCAGACATGAGAGCGGTATGCCAGTGATGGACGAATCTGGTTGAGGTGTATAGGTACAACTTTTTCGTCCGGAAAAATCCTTGGCTATTCCAGGACATAAAATAGTTCCTCCCAGATTGACGCCCAACCAATTAAAGACTAAGCCTGGTGGAATTGGGTGTCTTGTCTGTGACAGTATGGTAGACTGTTGAGTTCCAATAAGAAAGAAGGAATAGTTTTCACAGTCTACCTATCCCAGGGAATAATTGCCGTTCCTTGCGTATGCAGTCCATATACTGAGCCGCTAGCCGCTATCCTTTTCTCAAACTATCATTTGTTATGTATGCAACTTCATTTCCTTTATCCTAATTTAAATAAATAACACTTTCGCCTATTACCAACGGCAGAATATAGAAAAATGCGCGCTCTCTGCAAAATAATGTACTGACCTCAAAAAAGCAGGAAAATCCCACAAAAAACATATAAGTATAGTTCTAGAGAAACAACTAAAACGATATTAGTTAGTATGTGATGTGTTACTTTATGTAATTTAATGATTTGCCGATTTAGTCGTAACAAATGTTCTAATATGGTTAATTTATATTGCATCGCAGCATTCTCAAGTTCAGCAACCTCGGAAATAGTTATTACACATACACACGTCTTGCAATAAGCGAAACATTCGACACTTTCTCTCGGTGGCTGATTTCCTCAATTATTTAGGGTTCAAGCGGTTCAAAAGCGTCCACTAAAGTGCACCGAAGAACGGGGCGGTACCTTTTAGCATGTTATACGAAAAAATTAGTGATTTAATTTCCTTTTATGATAATTTGATGTGTAAAATGAAATTAGTAAATTTAACTTCATTTTTTCAGTTTGAATTTCGTTAATGAAATTCATAATTAATTAAATTAAATATAAATTAATTTATTACTTCATTATTTTTAGAAGCGTTTATAAGGATATAATATATTGGGGGTTCCATTTAAAAACTGACGTTTTATTTCCAAACACAAAAACCCACTGCTCCACCCCCCAAATAAACAATTTAACACGAAAAATACCATATATAGAGGGGTTGACTAACGCGACAAGGAATTACTTTTCGTAACTTTTCCTTGTATGACCCTCCTCAAAACGAAGTGTGACCCCCTCCCCCCCCAAAACCGATGTTCTGAATCCGCCCTTGAGTGGTGGACACTTAAATTGGATAATACTGTATGTACGTATATTCATTTTGTTCGTATCGCGCCAATAACCAATTATATTTGTTAAGACATATACACGGTGTTGAAAAAAGGTCGGTACTCCGGACTAACTCCGGTGCATCGCATTGCAGAGGAAAATGTCTGGGGAAAAAGATGTTTGATTTTGAAGGAGGAATAGTTTACAATTTAAACACCCCCCCCCCCCCCCCCCCGTCCCTCAACCCCCGGGCGGGGGTGGGGGTAAGTTAAGATTTTCAAATGGAACCCCATATTTTTTATTGGCGTATCGTGTTCTCCGACCAAAAATAAATAACTTTTTATTCGGGCCCATCCTTCACCTATAATCACCATGAGAAAGACAACATCAAAACCGTGCGAAAATCAAATTCTATCCCGGAAATACTATTTTTCTCTGTCTTGTACTAAAGTGTGATTATTGGTGAAGCATGGGTCCAAATAAAAAAATCTTTCGGACAAAAGATGTTTATTTTTGGTCGGAGAACATGATACGCCAATAAAAAATATGGGGTTCCATTTGAAAATCTTAACTTACCCCCACCCCCGCCCGGGGATTGAGGGGGCGGGGGGTGGTTTAAATTGCAAACTATTCCTCTTTCAAAACCAAACAACTTTCTCCCTAGACATTTTCCGCTGCATTGCGATGCACCGGAGTTATTCCGAGGTACCGACCTTCTCAACACCGATAATATATATATCATACAGAGTGTCCGGATAGTGCTTCAGAAAACTACAGGTGATACTTAAAATAAAGGTTACATAACAAAAAGTCGAAAACGATATTCTTATTTCCATTAGAAAAAAGGTTTTTACTGCTAACAAAAACTTGTTATAGACAGTTTTGGTGCATAAACGTTGACAGATCCTTTTTCACCACTCGGTGGATTTTAGTGGTATAAGTCATGGCGTTACTGTCCGGCGTCATTCAGAAAAAGGGCAGAGTGAAAAATGTATCATCCTCCATCCCTATCCCATGAGATCGGATATCTCGTGAGGTAGATACAGGGGACTGTAAGCACTCCCCAGTCGGTAGGTCATGCCGCAATGCGAGAAATCAATGGGTGAGAGCCATTGGGGGAGGAGCATATGACCGAGGATCGTAGCCTACGTTAAGCTGTAGGTAACCTCGAGAAGGGCCCTATCCTGTCAGGGTAATAAAGAGGAAATTAAAGAGTAAAAACAAGACGTAAGTGCACTGAAAGCAAAAAAACAAAATCTGTAACTATACCAGTTATGTTGATTTTTATACTTTATTAATTAAACCTACCTATCACCACTTTTACACACATTTTTCTGAATAATTTAGAACACCCATTAATCTAATGTCCTAAAAATACCGTCCTCTTTTTAGAGAGTAAATAAATAAATACGAGCCATGATTCTCATCATAAATAATTCGCCAATAATGACATTGCTTTTTTTGGCGGTCACTTTCTATTTTTTATTTAGGTAGTTTGTATTTGATACATCAATCACAATCATTAAAGTTGAACGGTTGTTTGAATTACAAATGATATTTAAAGTTATTGTATTAAAATACAAACGTTATCAGGATAGGAATGTAAACAGAAATACTTCGATACCTTGTTGACCCAGTTAATCTATTGAAAAATCTAAAAACCTTTCCTGGCTACTTAATATTTTTATATCGCTCCATAAGGAATGAAGGAATACTTAAAAATTAAGTTCGAGGAGTATTATTCCGAACCAAATATGGATGGGCGGCAGTAGCGGGTTCGTCGTGAATTTCTTCAGGTTGAATTAATTGGGTAATGTTAGTCGAACATTTGATATGGATCTGTAAAAGAGGGGCAAATCACAAACTTCGACTATGTGTTCTAGACTGGAGAGGTTCTTGGTCAGCTCGTGGTCTCTGATCAGGCGATTGGCTCTCCTTTCTATGAAATCCAGTATTCGAAGAGTATGTCTAGATGCAGAGTTCCAGCCCTGAGAACAGTATTATAGTGATCGCCGAATGTGGTCTTTGTAGAGTATCCAGAGTTGTTGTATACAAGTTTTGAGTCCAGAAAAGTACATCTTCAAGTTTCTGTGAAGCTGCCTTGGCGATTACCTCAACGCGGTTATGAAGACATATTTCCTCCAAGATTGATGCCTAACAAATTAATAGAGGAAGCCAGTGGAACTGCGCTTCCTGTCATGACTATATCCGGTTTTGCAAGAGAAAACTGGTTACTGTCATCACAAGACAAAATTTCTTTCATGTTCTGTTGGGTTTTCACCAGTGCAATAGCTCTGGATTCCCCATGATGCTCGATTCCGTCGGTCCAAAGATGGGTGATATAGGCTAGATAGATAGGTGATAATGTTAAGGCCTTCCAGCTAATTCAGAAGTTGTTGGTTAATAGCTTTCTCCATTGATTTTGATATAAGTGAGAGCAAGGCGACTGGTAAATAGTTTTTTGGCAGCATTCTCTTACCTTCGTTTGGTATAGGCTAGACTCGCGCAATCTTATAGCAGGATAGAAATATTCCTTTTTGGTAGATAAGTTGAAAAGTCTACAAAATACTGATGTTAGTTGATCGGCACATCTCTTGAGAAATTATAGGAATTTCGTCTGAACCATAAGCGTTTTTGACTTAGAAGAGCCCCTTCGGCCATTGAACTGCGGGAATGTTGGGGTGGTGGTTTTTCCCTGGAAATCTAAAATGGAATGCGAGGAAAATAATTCAGCAAGTAAGTTGTTTTTATCCCAGGCTATGGTTGTTATTGTGCGATCGGAATTTAACTCTGTATCACTATCACTCTTCATCTAAGCCTAAACTTATAATTAAGGGTTGAACATTTGTAATCAACATTGTATCAATTGTAAGAATTTTCCACCTTAAGTACATGCTGTACACAGTTTTTCCAGCTGTCTGCGGAAATTTTTCTTTTTTAATTTCGTTTTTAATTAATTCTACTACAGATGCATTTAATGTAGGAGAAATATTATTTCTCCTAATATTGGATTTTAATTGGTGCCATATTAGCTCAATAGGATTGAATATATAATAGTACGGAGGAAGACGCAACACTGTATGTCCATTTTCTGCTGTAAGTTTGCAAACTCGTATTCCTTATTTATTTTTATTTTTCATTTATGGTGCCTTGGTTTGACATTTTTTGGAAGAATCATCCCGACCTTTTCTTGTTTCTTGTTTCGTCAAGGTAAATAATTGGACGATTTTCTTCTCTAAATTGTTTAACAGCTGTTAAATATTTAAGTCTCCATTCCCGTAAACGTTGAGATTCCATTAATGTTTGTCTTTTATCAATGCTTCGGTATTTAAAACCCATTTTACGCAATATTTTCCTAAGGTCTGAAAGGCTACAAGAGATATTTGTTTCGTCTTTAATCAGCCGCTCTTTGAGGGAAATCAAAGTGGGTGCAGTTTGTGCCTCATACATTTGGTAAATCTTTCTTCTTAATAAATCCATGTCATTTTCGTCAATGCTTCTAAATGTGCCAGAATCACTCCGATTTTTTCTAGGATTAACAGTTTTAAGTACTACGTCTCTTACCGAAGATAAAGGAGTTTTTGTCAAAGTAGACGTCTCTGCTAAAGCATCCATCGAATTAAAATTTCTATTCAACAACGATTGATACACATTTTTAATTATTAGTTTGGCATCGGTAGATAAATTCTTCCTTTTAAAAATGACACGAAGATGCCCCCCTATCAGCACAATTCCAAGAACGCCACATTCTACCACTAATACGCCTAACTAAAAATTACTCGCCGGAAAACCACTAAAGATTAAAATTATTAAAAATCACTTTGTATTTATATATGCATCAGGCATAGGTATAAATTGAATATTTGTATACCTGGTCCGGCTCTGCTCGAAAAGGTTTTAAAATTTGGGATTTCCTTATTTATTTTATGGTCGAAGGGATAATGAGGTTTTATTGCAGACAAAAGATCAACGGTATAATTCTGCAAATACTATACATATAAAATGTAAATAAAACAATTAAAATACTACTAAGAAATAAATAAAACCAGATTTACGTGTTTAAGAAAAAACGAAATATATGTAAATTTGAAAAATATTTTATGAAATTTCTGATTCCTTCGTATGCTTTAGGGGGAGAGCCCCCTGCTTCTCCTGATTAATACCATTCATTATCGTTTTCTATCTAAAATATTTAACGGTATATTTTTAACGACAATTTCCAGTAAAAAAGGTAATCCGACATAGGATTCAAAAATATGTTATACTCCAAAATGACATTTAGATGGATTATACTTGTCATATACGGTGATGGCGATGAGGGCGTTAACTTTATTGCCGTCTTTCGGGAAGCATTTTATGGAAATAAGGTCACACTAGGGGTATAGGACGGGGAGAGGGAAGAAAGCACACTACACTAAAGGATAATACCATAAGCCATAAAAATGTAATAATTGGAAAACGTTAAATAAGGATTCATTAGGTTCTGACCTTTTAAATTTCTTTTACAAGTGAAAGTTCACAAGTATATTAAACGTTTAAATTAAGCTCAGTGAAATTTTTACAATATGAAGAAACTATACGTATACATGTATTGACAAGGAAAATTTTGTGCTTACCTCATTTATCTATTACTATGATACTATAGGTATATCAGGAATAATACGACATAGACACGGTGTTGAAGAAAAGTCGGTACTTGATTTTCGCACGGTTTTGATATTGTCTTTCTCATGGTGATTATTGATGAAGGATGGGCCCGAATAAAAAAAAATTTCGGACAAAAGATGATTATTTTTGGTCGGAGAACACGATACGCCAATAAAAAATATGGGGTTCCATTTGAAAATCTTAATTTATCCTCACCCGCGCTCGGGGGTTGAGGGCGGGGGGGGGGGGGGGGGGGGGGCTGGCGGTGGTTTAAATTGCAAACTATTCCTCCTTCAAAACCAAACAACTTTTTCCCTAGACATTTTCCGCTGCAATGCGATGCACCGGAGTTATTCCGGGGTACCGATCTTTTTTCAACACCCTATATATTTGTTTCTAGAGCCAAATAAAGTTCCTACTTCGTTGATGCATTTAATTATTACATAATGAAGCAATTCCGCTTAATTTACTACAACTCATGCTTCAAGACGCATACTTACCTTAATTTAATTATATGGGAATATAAGGAAAGCTGCTCTAGTTCAGAATGCATCGTCGGATGTACAATTTCCTTCATTATAATCTAAAGATCCCAGAAAAGAGCTGGTATGTTATTTTAAAGTAAATTCGGTACGGTATATGAAGTCCGCTAAGCAATAAAACCTCTCGAGCTGGGTGGTCGGTGGCTCTCAAACAATAAATTATATTTTAGGTATTTTCTAAATAAAATAATTAAATAAAATAAAAGATTAGTTTAGGTAAAGAAAAATAATGACTTTTTAGCTTTTATAGTATTTAGGCAAATTAGTATTACGAGTTCTTTTTTTATAAAGTTTTGGTTCTAAAATGAACCGATGTTGTAGTCTTGCGACAGAACGTACCTACTTGTAGATTCGTACTTTACTAAAAACAGTCTGCTTCTGCATTTGAAATTTAATCCATGCTTTCAGACTCATCAGAATCATTATCCATCATCCCTAATAATTAACGGTCTTACTTCGTCTATAACCTGTTGTCTCATAAGATTCAAAAATAATTTTTTCCGTGTGTTCAATGCGAACAAACCTGAGAAAATCTTTAACTTATTGGCGCAAAATGTTTTTCATTGATAAATAAAAAAAACTATGAGCGAAAAAATAAACAAAATAAGGGTATTTATCGCGGAACATAGTTCTAAGATAATTTTTGGAACCGCTGATTTCGCCCAGTAACATTGAGCCGACTACAGTGAACCAGTGGAATGTTCGGTACGATCAAGTATAGCGAAGGTATTGTTAACTTAACCGTATTACTGTTTAACAACCCTTAATGATTTAATCCGATATAGGACTTCATAAAACGAACAGACTTTAGTTATAATGATATTTAGTTTACGAATAGATAACTGATAATAGGTGAAATGATAACTGATCATGTTGTCGGGTATTTGTGTGGGTTTCAATCAACGTCTCAGAGCTGAGCTTAAAACACGTGATGTATGATGAGGGTTTAAAATAATGCTAAAGATTGTTCCACGAAAAATGGATATAACTTAATGACTGCAGTAAAAGTACCTGGGGCGAACCCATTGTTTATAACCGTTTATTATTATTATGTGGAAAGGACCGGATTGTAATAATAATAATTAAATATAGGCACATCAGTTAGGTTAGGTTACTTAATTTATATCTAAATATCTTTTTGTGGTAAAATTTGTTAGTTTTTATTTCTTGCTGGAAGAGTTTAGTTGTATTATCCATATTATTTTACCAAACGTATAAAAAAACAGTATGTGGCGTCCATGGAAAAACATTGATGGTGCTTCTTCTAGTGTTGCAGTGAAGAAAATGCATTTATCTCTCGATGCTAGGGAAATTGTAAAAAGAGTATATACTTCTTTACTCAACAGAGGACTTTATGCTAGGACTTTAAGTTCTAGTGTTGTAGAATTAATACGAAAATGCTTTAATGATATTCCCCCAGGTAGTTGGAAAAATTCAGTCCGTCACGTAATAACTGTAGAAAATTCGTGTATTAGTCTGGATCGTATAATTAATCCAATTATAATTAATTTTGATGAGGATAGCGATAGCGAAACAGAATTATCTATAGAATGACATTATAAATGTAAATGAATATGACTAGTAATATTTAAAAAAAATGTTATTTCATTTGATTACATTATTATAATCATATCATTACTTGTTTTCCTTAGTCCGTCCTTTCATAGTTCACTTGTATATTGCCAAGCTCTTGTCGGCACAATGGAACCGACCCAGGAAATCATTAAGTCGTATCCAAATTTCGTGAAACGTACTCTAACTGGATCATAAAGGTGATTTAAATCTGAAATCATCAGTCAGTCGGCCGGTCTGGATCAAGAACAAATTACATCTTAATCAGTACCTAGCCATTAATCTCCTTATTTAGTTACCTTACTAAAATAAAACCAAAATACTTCCAGTCCAAATCAATAATTTCAGTATTATTTATAACAATAGAACCAAAAATATATTATTTGATAGCCTCCATTAATTTAAATGTTCTAGGCAACGAATTTAAATCTTCAAGGTAACAGAATGAAAATGAAAATTGCATATCTTAAAGTCGGTTTTAACATAAAGAAGATTGACTTACTTTAAATCATAATTTATTAAATTAAATTTTTGAAAGTAGTTAAAGTGTATCAATCTATTGCACGAGGTAAGAACTTTTATAGTTATGTATTTCAATTAAGGAATTTCAATTTGATCTCTAAATTCTGTATTATATATTCACGTAGGTGCTTTTCTATAATTTTGGTTCGTAATTTTTGTCACGGACCTCCTTAAAATGTTGTAAGTTATCTTACCACTGATTTACAGTAACCGATTCTAAATGTATTACTAACGAATGTTGATAAACTCTCTAATTAATTCAGTAATCCTTTCGATTTAGTAATTTAAAAAATCTGAGTACAGGGTGTTTGAATAAAATAAAATGACGTGTCATTTTAAAGACAAAAGCAAACGTAATAAAACATATTCTGTTTGTTCGAGTCGATAAAACGTAGCCCTTAGACGCAAAACTGGAATTGAAGTTTTTGTTAGCAGTAAAATCAGTTTTTCAAATGGAAGCAAAAATAATATGTACAACGTGTCCAAGATAAGGAGGGCTAGTACGGAAACCGTAAGAGATAGGAAGTCGGTTAAATGGAGGTAAAGTTGCGCATTTATGTTCCTACTAATATGCCGTTTAGAAAGTTTTAAAATTCCGAGTAGTTCCGGAGATATCCTGAAAAAAACGAAATTCTGAAAAATCGTTTTATTGTTTTCCTATGTTTTTTGAGATCGAATTCTAAAGTAAAGCACATTTGCATTGCCACTTTTCCGCTCTATCTAACAGCGTTAATTGTTTTGTAATCCGACAAGTCGTCTTCGAAGGGCCATTATCAACTTTCTTTTTTTAAATACGATCGGGTTTTCCTGATATTGGAATTTGAGAGCTTTTTTCCTCTCCTAATTTTATATAATATCTCATAAGTAAGGTCTAAATTTTTACTTATGTTGGACTAGTTCAATAAATAACAAATAATTTAATAATAAATAAGTGAACAAAAATCATACCAAAACAGTAATAAAACGAACAACGAAAAAAGTAAGGAACTACA
Source organism: Barypeithes pellucidus (assembly GCA_963991005.1). Taxonomy (NCBI): domain Eukaryota; kingdom Metazoa; phylum Arthropoda; class Insecta; order Coleoptera; family Curculionidae; genus Barypeithes; species Barypeithes pellucidus. The sequence goes on along the minus strand of OZ022562.1, from coordinate 14,839,631 downwards.
TAATCAGGTGTTCAAAATGATTTCCGTTATTCTCTAAACACAAATAACATCTTCTAACTGTAAAATAACAGTTTTTTTGAGATCAAATAAAACACGACAGAATATCAAACTTTTCAGCATTTGTAAAATTATGTTCCATATTTTCTGGAGAATAGAAAACCTCTTAAAACGCTTCCAAACGATCACAATGGGAATGTCAAGTGAAAGAAACCACGCGTCACCATCTTAATTTTTTTGTTTCAAGCGCCTACTTTTCTTTTAAATCCCGAATCAACAGAAGTTTGAAATAATGTTTCTGTATTTTGTTCACTTATTTGTGCTTTATTATTAAATTATTTGTTATTTATTGAAGTAGTCCCACATAAGTAAAAATTTAGAGCTTACTTATGAAATATTATTTATAAAATTAGGAGAAATACAGGTCCGTATCCCAAAGTTTCCTGATGTTGTTCAAAAAACCCTCGAAACGTCATTAAACCACAAGGGGCCATACATCGTTGCATTCGGGAAAAAAGCTCTCAAATTCCAATATCAGAAAAATAGGACCGTATTTAAAAAAATAAAGTTGATTATGGCCCTTCGAAGACGACTCGTCGGATTACAAAACAATTAACGCTGTTAGATAGCAAAAAAACCCAGGAAAACAATGAAACGATTTTTCAGAATTTCGGTTTTTCCGAATATTTCCGGAACTACTGGGAATTTTAAAACTTTCTAAACGGGATATTATTAGGCACGTAAATGCGCAACTTTACCTCTATTTAACCGACTTCGTATCTCTTACGGTTTCCGAGATCCCTGTACTGGCCCTCCTTATCTTGGACAAGTAGTATATCGAGTTCCTGATCTTTTGTTATATGAGTTACTATCTTTATTTTAACATGTAGAATCACCTGTCCCATCAGTGTTCTCATGCATTATCCGAGCACCCTGTATATTTTAATGGCGTAGGGATAGGGGATGATGCATTACATACATTCGCCGTGCAGTAACGCAATAACTTATACCACTAAAATCCACCGGGCTCAAACCGGTTTCCCGGCGACTACCGTCTTAACGACAGGGCCCAATGAGGAGGTAATTTTATGTTCTAATAATAATAATAATAATAATAATAATAATAATAATTTGATTAATGTGTATCCCTAATTAACAAGTTGAATTTTATATTTATGGATTTAATTTTTTTTTTCATCAAGTTCGATTTTTTCAGTTAAAATGAGGCCAAGCCAAGTTATGTTAATAAGTGATGTATTAAAGACAATCATAATTTCAAATTTTATGTAAATAGCTCCTATTGATTATGCTGATCTTGAAACTAGCTGCAGTAAAAGCATTTGTGACATTCTAGAGACTTAATTCAATAAAGAGTATTCAAGTGGGCAAGTCGACCGTACAAGAACCACCTTAAAGAAATGTGTTCTTGACCTTATTTTTCTTTGGTTTTATCTAGTTTTTGAAACGGTCAACATGTGGTGTGAACTTTGATTAAGCTGCGGATTTAATGTTTCCGTCCAACGTCGCCAATCGGTGTGGATCGTAATTTTTAATTTAAAAATGATATATTTTTATAGAAAATTGATGGCGATTGCATTAGAAATAATTTTAATCTTTGATGGTTGATGGTGATTGGTGATGGACAATTAGGTATCTAACTGCATATAAAAATTTTATTATTATTAGTCAAACCTATACTCCCTAATTACAGTGAGTCCCAGAAATGTCTAAATTCATTTAAAATTCAGCGGTAAGTTTTTTTCAAAAAACGCTCGTACCCGTCGATTTTGATTTTTTAATTTTTTTTTTGTGGTAATTTCATGTATACAGGGTAGCTCAAAAATAAGTTACGACCATCAACTTCATTTTTCAAATGAAAACATATATTTTTTATTTCATTTTTGAATTTTGCATTGAATTCTAAGCATGTTTCATGTACCATGTCCTATACATAAACTCAACAGTTATTGAAAAAATTAGGATTGAACATATCATTTAGGGAATCCAACGATCTATCAAATCTTCTGGCAATATAAGAGTGTACTGTCTCACTGTCACCGTTTATTTCCATAGAAACTGTATGACAATTTTATTTCAAATAAGTATAATTATTGTCAAGCGTAGTTTCAAAGTTGCGGTTTTCACAATAATGGTTTGGTGATAAAACACGTACTCAAATTAACAGCCCAATTATTTAATGAAATCCATCCTGATTGTCCTCCCATATGTCAAAAGATGGTGAGCAGAATAGAGGCTAAGTTTAGAGAATTCGGTCATGTTAGAGATTTGCCTAAATCTGATCGTCCTACTCGAGATGAAAATGAACAACTTGACGTTTTGCTTTCCTTGGAAGAAAATCCATGTACTGTCGCACATTGGGGCCGATCTACACATGCCGAAATCTGTTGTTCATCGAGTAGTTCAAAGGCACAAATATCACCCATACAAAGTCCAGTGCATGAGTTATTTGAATATGATTTCGATAGGCGAAGTGAGTTTTACGGACGCATGCAAAATATGTGCAATCTAGATAATAATTTAGTAAAAAATATTATTTTTTCGGATGAAGCTACGTTCTATTTGAATGGTAATGTGAACAGACAAAATTGTCGATATTGGGAAACAGAAAATCCGCATTGGATGATAGAGGTTCACAGCCAGTACCCTAAGAAAATAAATGTTTGGTGTGGAATCGTACGCGAAAGAGTAATTGGTCCATTTTTCTTTGAACAGTCTTTAACTGGACAAGTATATCTCGAATTTCTCCAACTAGAATTAATTCCAGCATTAGTGGCTTTATTTCCGAATCCATTGGATCCAGACTCCCCTGACGAAGAACTGATATTCCAACAAGATGGTGCTCCTCCGCACTATGCGGCCACTGTGCGCACATTTTTGGACGAAACCTTTCCCAATCGGTGGATTGGAAGGAGAGGACCTATCGAATGGCCTGCTAGGTCGCCAGACCTAACTCCGCTGGACTCTTTTTTGTGGGGTTACCTTAAATCAAAAGTATTTGTTAACAGGCCAAACAATATGCAGGAGTTGAAAGAAAGGATCCGAAGAGAAGTGCGTGTCATAACTCCGGAAATGGTTGGAAACGTGCAAAGAGAGTTTATTGATCGTCTTGGATATTGCCAAGCCGTAAATGGCGCACATTTTCAACATTTAATTTGATTTTGTTGTGTTTTTTTTTAATAAACAGGTCTTACTTATAGATATGTTCAATCCTAATTTTTTCAATAACTGTTGAGTTTATGTATAGGCCATGGTACATGAAACATGCTTAGAATTCAATGCAAAATTCAAAAATCAAATAAAAAATATATGTTTTCATTTGAAAAAATGAAGTTGATGGTCGTAACTTATTTTTGAGCTACCCTGTATACATGAAATTACCACAAAAAAAAAATTAAAAAATCAAAATCGACGGGTACGAGCGTTTTTTGAAAAAACTTACCGCTGAATTTTAAATGAATTTAGACATTTCTTCTGGGACTCACTGTATAATACCGATATGTAAAGATAGCTAACTAATTTAATTTAGTTGAAATATGCTACTTTTCCAACATACTAAAAAATTTAAAAAGATAAAAAAAATATTTATAAGCTCATTATGGGATTTTTACGTCCAAGTTGTGGAGATTTAAAAAATAATATAATAAATAAATCGGAAGTAGAAATTTTATTTTTAAAGGTTCAGTCAGTTACATTCTGCATAAAATAAAAAACTTGAAACACATTGAACAAAATTAGGAATAACGTGCATATCAGTTAATCTTGAAAGATTTTTGATTTTATTACGTTCATAAAAGAAAACATTTTCATAGCAATATGTTGATCCAAACTCATAACGATATCTGTAAATTTAGAAAATTGCTTGTTGGTACAAATTTTCAAAATTCAATATAATGGATCACTTGCAGTTGAAATAAGTTCCTTCATTTGTTTTTCCGTATAGTATGGTACTGTAGGTGTAATTTCGTATTTGAATTTCAGGTGGGTAATAATGAAAGTCTTGCAGATTGAATTGAAAAAGGATTTGTGGAAACAGCATTTTTTTATCATTTCGAAAATCATCAAAACTAGCACTTAATTTTTTAAAATCATACTTCGGAGCATTGTTGACATTGGTAGGTAGCAGGCCCGCGCCTAGCACTTTTGGCGCCCTTGTGCAAATTTAAAATAACGCCCCAAATTCGTTCAACGTTCATATGTGAGTACAGATACGGGTTAAGTTAGGTATTATTATCCACTATTGAACAATAATGAATAAGTATATTCATAAATTTATTTTTATATTTTACAAGTACAAGCCATACAAGTATTTTCTCATTGAGATACATAACATATGTTTTTTTACTTTTGAGTTTTAAGGCTTTTCGGCGCCGTCGTGCACCACACGACTTTGCCCTTATGTACGGCGCGGGCCTGGTAGATAGTTCCTGCATTAATGTGAAATTTATTAATCTTTTTTTCTCCAATCCAAATCGAGACAAAACCGCATCGTTATTCTGCGCTGTTGTATTGAGTAGCATACGAGTAGGCTTTTGCGGATTTTGAGAAAGTTCCTGACGTCGACAATATTATTTTCTCAAATTTTTCAATTTTGTCTTTGGGTGCCACTCATGGATTGGCCGACCCTGTAAGCTTTCCTGCTAAAAATCAATAATTGAAAGAGGGAAATATAAAAATTAATGCCTATAAAAGAAATTTCCAATAACTTAGAATGGGTCGGAAATGTAAATTAAAAAAAAATTTAGTCTGATAGTATGCAGGAGTGGATTTAAAGTCATATCTAAATATCATCAAAGTTAATAGAATTCAGCGACCTCAATTGTTTGGTCATCAAACTTTCTGTATATAACGCACAACATTATATTAATGATGATTCGTTACATTTTAAAATAAAATACAGGTTGTTGATATTCTGATGATGATGACACTGTCACAGTCAACAGTGTTTCATATTAATGTCATCTGCTAGATTTTAATTGATTCCAAGCAAGTAGATTTTCAATTAATTATCAAATAATCAGAAAATCACGTTCAAATTAATAAGCTATTATTCGTTAATGATAAACCAATTTTAATAAATTTTTTTAGCTGATAGAAAATATATTCTAGAGTTTAGAGCAGTTTATGCGAGCAGTTTAATTATTAGCTTTATTCGGGTCCACGCAATAACTGTTCTTAGGACGGTCGGGACTGTTCTAATTTAGGACGGTCCTAGAATCAAAAGTTTGGCGTTCGGGTTTACATCAGAACTGTTTTGGAACAGTTCTAGAGCAGTTAGGAGCATTCGCATACACTTGTCATCTTTTCATCGATTTTGGAATTGTGACGTGTGCAGTCTATGATATCAAAACCAGGCACATATAGTTCGATAACTGTTCTAGAACGATTCAAATAATTGAACCCGAATAAAGCTATTATACGGGGTTTCGCCTAAAATCTAGATGGATTATTATATACTTAAATTAAATTTTGTCGGTGCATTGGTCGAAGAACAGTAAACTAATTAACTATTGGAAAGAAAATCTATGTTCTTGAGACAAGAAAATTAGTTTTTTCGTATACGCATGTATAAAATACTCGAAATAAAATCCCCAAAAGCTTTTATGACGAGCTAAAATAATTAATTCTGTATTTGTTGTCTTGGTAATTAGGTCTGGTAACAGTAATAAATCACACTTATAGTACGTTATTATGTTCAAACACAGAAAACCGTTATCAGCAACAGGTTTCAATTAATTTTACTGAATGAAGCTAATTGCAGATATTTCGTGGTGTTAGTCACTTAAAAATGAGGTTTACATTACTGACTAAAAAGATTAAGCAGATACACTGACTGTTGAGTTTTTGTTGGTTAAACGTCAAACCTTATAGTCATTTAACTGAATTAACTACAGTGTAGACTGTAGACGATGTGCGATTAGAGTGGCCTTTATGGCAATATTGCAGCACCTGTAGTCTGTGCATGGTGTCCACTTTTGGTTTGTTTACGGGGGGGGGGGGGGGGGGTATCTCCGTTATTAGTGAAAATAGAAGGATGCGGTTTTCGCAGCACCGTGCTACGTTTTTGTGAAATAAAAGATACCCCAATTAGAATTTTTTTAGGCCTTCTCGTATTTGATATAAGGGATGTTTTTGAGAATTTTAAATTTTTGGACATCCCCCCAAATTTCGATCACCCTGTCACTTATCAAAAAGAAATCAAATGTTCTTTCTGTAGTTTTTTCTACGTTCAATAGTTTTCAAGCAAGAGAACAAACTTGCTTTTTTTTTAAATGGGTTGCCCTATATATTTTTTAATAATGTATAAGCTTCTCAGAAATATGTAATACTTTATACAGGGTGTCTGTAAAAGGTCTTTACAAAAACCTACCATATATTCTTCTGACCACAATTAGCCGATTTAAGTGAACTTACCTTAGTATAAAGTTGCTAGACGGCGCTGAAGTGAGAATTTTAAAATCGTTTTTCTGAATTAATTCAAAAACTGCTCATAATATTTTGCCGAAATTTGGTGCATTGGCATAGCTTAATAGGGCAAAAAACTCATGTCACAATTCTGAATAATATCAATCCATGGGCGTAGAACCCTGGGTTGTTTACTAATTGCTTGTTTCAAATTTCTACGCCAATGGAACAAGAGGGGTATGGCAACAAAGTTCAGATCAACCAACTCATTTCCTACAAAAAAGATCCTCTTGATAAGACTCGATTCCTCTGACGGTTTCGAGACATTTGCATATAAAAAATGTGCAGTAATTTTTGCAAAATGCAAATTTCTCGAAAATCGTCCAAGGAATCGGATGTAGCAAATGAGTTGGTTAATCTAAATTTTGTGTCCAAACCCCTCTTGTTCCATTGACGTAGAAATCTGCAACAAGCAATTAGTAAAAAACCCAGGTCCTAGGCCCATGAATTGATATCATTCAGAATTGTGATATGGGCTTTTTGGCGCTATAAAGCTATGCCAACGTACCAAATTTCGGCAAAATAGTATCAGCAGTTTTTAAATTAATCCAGATAAACGATTTCAGAAAAAGTTTACTTAAATCGGCTAATTTTGGTCTGAAGAATATGTAGTAGGTTTTTGTAAAGACCTTTCACAAACACCCTGTATATCATGCCTGAAATTTACGTTTTTTCAAAAATATGCAATTTTTTTGGGTAGGTCCAGATAACATTTATTTATTATTCAAACGTACAAAACTCATTCGTGAAATTTGTCCATTTATTTCCGAACGTCTTATTCGTATTTCATATTTGTCAATTTTATTGCAATAAGCATTATTTGTATTTCAGATTTGTCAATTTTAATTCAATAATCGTAATTTGTCTTTCAGAATGTTCTCCTTTAACTAATTTAATTAGGTGATTCCTTATCGCGTAAAACAACTCATACACGTCTTAATTAAATTTGACTGAGAAGAATTCTTAAAAGTGAGAGGTTACAATATGTGACTTGTGAAAGTTATACCCGTATAATCATTAATATTTTGGGTCCTTTACCAGGTATCTACATTTTTATAACAATCTAACTATTGCAAATCCATTTTGCAGTAGGTACCAGACTATCAAAATTAGGAATTTGTTTTATGGGTGTTATAAACATATCTATTAATGCTAATAATATAATAATATATAATGTAAAATAGCCACTGTTTCATAGCTGTTTGCTTAGAAATTTATAAATGAAAGTTCTTTATTTATGCAAACCTACTAATAAAATATAATTATTGGGCAATCTTATACGGTAAAAGAAAACACGTTAAGAAAATGTTTCGTGTATAAATTTAGAGAATGGTTTTATAGTTTGTTACCTGTGGGCTATTTTCATGACAATTTAAGAAATTAATATTATCTTTATTCTGAGAGACGTATTGTTTCATGAGTAATATTTTATATAGGTGGTAATTTGAAAACTTCATTTTAGAAATCGTTTAAGTAGATATCGATCCCCTTCCCATTTAAGATTTTAACATCTATCCTTCCCAAGGGGTTAAACTACGAACGCAGCAAATATTCATTAAAAGCACCTCCCTGTACAATTAAATTGACGAGTTTTTCCGATTTTTAATATTTTTTACTGGAAAATGCCGGCTTCCTTAAGGGTGGGAAGTTTTCAAATTGACAAACTGTATAAAGATTATTCCATCCCCCGATACTGATTACTCTTATACCTTAAATTCAATTAAATCAACCCTATTACGAGGGGTAAATTTGAAATAAATATTTGAAATTTAACTGGAAGTGTATGCTTGGTATATGTATTTTGATTTTACAAAACATAGACCCGCCGACAGTACATGTTTTTTGGCATAAATTGTATATCATGTCAATGATCTGTTAATTTTTGCAATATCTTTCAAAAATACAAAAGAAACCCTCCAAATCAGAAGCGCATCTTTTGGTTGAAATTTGGCATTGCTAAATTCTCTCCTTATGGGCCACAACTGGTAACTAGTGTTATTTCTCATTTGGGAAAAATAAACTTATTGTTTATCAAATCAAATCTAAAAAAATAGTCAGAAAAACACTTACTTTGATTTTTTCATATGTGGTGCCCAATTCCAAATGATGTACGAAAGGATTTAACAACGGTTCGGTATCGCAATCGACTTGCGAGATGCCCGCAGCGAATTTGGCGTTCATGTTCATTCAATTTTCGCGAGAATTTCTTCAAATTTCACACATAATTTCACCGCAATACTTTTTAAAAAACAAGACGCGATTGACGCGAGTTTACAGTGGATTGAATGAAATCCCTCCCATGTATAAATCAACGTAAATCGAATGTAGTTCACCTGGAATGCGGTGTTGTCGAAACGGTTTATAGAAATTCCTGAAATGACATTTTCCTACAAAGTAAAACACATAGTAAAAGTAATCAGAAAACTTAATGTTATTTCTACCTATTACAGTTGTAATTCAGACACTGCCAATTTGGTTTAAGGAAACGTCACTTGTATTTCAGATTTAACAATTTTATTTCAGAAAGTGTCGTTTGTATTTCAGATTTGTCACTTTTACTTCAGATAGCATAATTTATATTTTAGATTCATTAATAGTATTTCATATAATGTAAGTTCTATTTCAAATGCAGATCACAGCTTCATTTTTACTTCAGATTTGTCAATTTAATTTCACAAAGTATTATTTGTATTTCAGATTTGTCAATTTAACGTCAGAAAGATTCACTTGTCTTTCAGATTTGTTAACTTCATTTCGGATTTGTCAGCTTTATTTCAATAAGCGTAACTAATTTGCATTTCAGATATGTCAATTTTACTTCAGGGAGCGTACTTTTTTTCGATTCATCAATTATATATTCAGATAATGTATGTTATATTTCAGATAGCGTCACTAGTATTTCAGATTTGTCCATTTAATATCAGAAAGTGTAGTTTGTAGTTCAGATCTCTCAATTTAATTTCAGAAAGCGTAATTTGTATTTAAGATTTGTGAATTTTATTTCAATGTTACTAAGGTACATGCTCTGGTTTAGTTGTTGACAAAATGCACTTTAAAGTTTGACAAATCGATTTAAGAATTAATGAATATATTCAATTCATCCAATACCATTTCTTGAGTGTTCATTTTAAATTTTATTACAGCCTCGGAAAGGAAGCTTCATTGTTAAGAGTTTATTCATCTGCAGGACGTCATCTTTATGGAACAATCTAAGATCTGAGGTCGTGGTCTACAACGAATATAACCTCCAACGATTCAGAACAAACCTGAATCGCTTTATTCGTACAAGCACCACTCGAGTGCCATAAGGGATCTTTTCTAGTGTCATAAAAAAAATTAGTTTTACACATTTAAATATTTTCTGAAATCGGTTCCAGAGCTGGAGAACTAGAACAACTCGATATTCCCCGATAGATGTCCTATTTTGAGTAATTCATTAGGAACAAATCTGGTTGAGTTGTCGTTGCGTTCTGTTGTAATATTAGATAAATGTTCGTGTGTGCTTGCTAATTTAGCTTCTGGAGCTGGTTCTATTTCCCAAATATGAAAATAATTAAATGTCCAAAACGTCAGGAATTCTTGAACAATAATTGTCCTATACCCGCTAAATCTTCATATTTGCACAAATTCGTTACAAATATGTTATTCATAAACCTACACTTTATCATATCTGGCAACATTGCCAAGACGAAAGCCCGGCGAAAGCCAGCGCTGGTCCGAGTCAATAATTTCACTTTTGCGCCCGCAAGGAATTCGTTAACGGTACCTACTGGAAATTGGAATTCAGGCAGCGCATGCACTTGTTAAATCTACAGCACAGATGGCTTTCATTTCTTCTTAATGCATTCAATAATAGATGGAGTTTGAAGAGATCGTGGCGATAGGAATGTGGCCATAATAAATCGATCTTAATAAAATTTCGATATGCACTAACCCAATTAATTATCGAATTTTCAAAAATTTACGTATTCACTAAGTAATAAGCTGCTATTTCGTTAATATTGAACCAATTTTAATAATTTCTTTCTTAACTGTTATATAAGACATTCTAGAGTTTCGGGAAGAGCAATTTAGGTCCTGATAGGCCTAATTGTACGAGGTAGCGCATAATATCTAGATGCATGTCAATTTCCTAAAATTAATTAATTAATAAATTTTGAATTTAATTTATTTTTTGTACTAATCCAATTACAGATATAATCTGGGTTAGACACCGGCCTAAAAGAATCACCATGCCACATATAAACACGTTATTTTGCCACAAAAACGTTGTAAGGGGCAAGAGGGGGTAGTTGCCCCACCTGGAATTTGATAACTTAATAACACATCAATAAACTTTTAGTTCGTTCGCGAAAAAGTTAGGTACTTCGTATGTTTATTGTTTTTTCTATTTTTTCGTTGCTATTGCATCGGCGTTCGTCGTCCCACATTATGTGGTTCGTCCTAAACATAGTAGGCTTTTTAGCATGCGTGGTTGTCGCCCATTGTCAAAATTATACATCAATAATCTTTTATTTCGTTAGCGGAAAAGAAAATATTTTTTTCTATTTTTTCTCAAATTTGGTACGTATTTTTAAAGTCTAAAGTAAATTTGATATTTGAAGCGGTGCATGGTCGGATATTGTTTCCGTTTCAGTTATCAAAATTTGCCAGTCATATACGAGGTATATCAGAAATTACGAATTTTGTTAAAGAGTAAAGTACCTTTATTTTTGACAATACAGAAAAATGTTATGAAGAAAAGTTATTTTTAATTAAAAGTTATATTCAGATATGCAATTACAGTTATTTAGCATGAAAATTTAGGTGTTGTGATTATTTACTAATCATTACAAACTAATTATTCTGGCTTGATACAATTTAACGTAATCTAGGATGCACTGAAAAGAAATATTTGAATGTCATAGTGCGTTGGTATTTATAAAATACATTAGAAATGGCAGCTTTACTAACTTGTGAAGAAAAAACAGAAAATCTTTTAATAATTAATACGGAATGATTAGTAAATAATCACAAAACCTAAATTTTCAGGCTAAATAACTGTAATTGCATATTTGAATATAACTTTTAGTTCAAAATTACTTTTCTTCATAACACTCTTCTGTATTGTCAAAAATAAAGGTACTTTACTCTCGAGCAAAGTTCGCAATTTCTTATATCTCTCGTATATGACTAGGAAATTTTGATAACTGAAGGTTGCATTTCGAGTTTTAGACCATGAAGAAATAGAATAACTTTTTTTCATAAAACCAATAATAAAAAAGTGTTCCATATGATTCCAACTTAAGTAGACACACTGTATAAACAATTAATGTATAAATAAATTTTTGGCACCTCTATTATTTAAATTACAACTAGATTTTCGGACATTAGTGGATTAAATTTTTTCGATTTATTGGCCAAAAATAATTTTTAATCGTATTCACATTTGTTTCCGCAAGAACTATTTGACATTGAAGCAATTTACGATGAAATTATTGCATATTTGGCATTACAACCGTAGAATACCATTCAAATACAAATAAGCATACTAATCAATGTCACTTAAAATAAATAGGTATGGAGTTATTTTTTGGTTTGTTTTCCGCTGTCTCTTTTTGTATATAGCTCGTAAATTCGGGATCATTTTAAAAATACTGAAAATTCTCAGAAAAAGAAAACCATCCTTGAAAAAAAAAAACTTTTGTTCGTCTGCTGTAACTTAAGTAAAAATATCGCGCTTTTTAAATTGAGTATAATGAGAACACCTTACTGACTTTACCGCTCGGTTTTTCGAGTATTTACTATACATTTTGGACTAAGTTTAGATGTCATTGTGTATTTAGGGTTTGCTCGTGAGGCATTGTCCATAAACAATTTAGTCTGCGGCGCTTTCGTTCGCAGCGAGTTTTTCCCCTTGTTGCTACCGCCGGTATCCTGGTTTTTAAGTTCATAAAATTTTTATTAATTTATTAAAAATTTTATTTTTAACTTAATAAAAGCCAAAAGTATTTTCGAAAATATAACATATTAAAGGGCAATTTCTTTCTTATCTAGACTGTCATGGCCACACTTTCGTACCAGTGTCTAACCAAGATATATCTCTAATTAGTTTGGTTTAAAAAATAATTAATTAAAATCAATTTTTTGTAAAATTTAAATTTTATGAAATTTACATCCATCTAGATGTTATGCACTACCCTGTACAATTAGACATATCAGGACGTAAATTATTTTGCCCTAAAGTCTAGAACATGTATTCTATTAGTTACATTTTTGTTATAATTGTAGATATGAACAATCACGGCCAAATATCGATTATTTTAAGAGGTTGTTAAAGATTTGAGTACAAATTGGTGAAGTCTACTTCTTAAGTATCATAATATTATCATCTAGAGATCATCGTATAAAGATCTAAGAGGTATGATGCGTGAATGGCAGGAAAGGAGGGATGACGGAACATATGGACGATGGACCCACAAACTGATACCGGATATAGAGAAATGGGTTGGACGGCCTAAGGGAGAAGTCGACTATTTCTTGACGCAAGCATTGTCGGGCCATGGCTGCTTCAGAAAGTACCTATATAACCGTAGGAGGTCAGAATCAAGCGAATGCATATATTGCCAGCAAGAAGATGACTCGGAACATACCTTATTCAAATGTCCCAGGTGGGAGGAAGCTAGGAGGAAATATGCTCTGGAAACGGGGAATCTTTTCAGTGTGGGCAGTGTTAGGACAGGTTTAACAGAATCGGAAGAATCATGGAATGGTATTTACAGAACAGTAAGAAATATAATTGAGACCAAAGAGAAAGAAAGTAGGACCTAATATCTAAAAGAGAGCAAAGACTGCAGGCCCTAGTATTGAAGTAATGCGAAAGCGGTTTCCGGTACGAAGGGTCAGAATAGGAGGAGGGGTTTTTTAGTGAGTAGGAATCTCACACTACCCACCACAGTTATCTTGTGGGTGTCTTATGCATGATTTTTCCCCTCCCCCTTAACAAAAAAAAAAGAAAAAAAAAAGAGGTATGATTCCACGCGGATGGAGGCGTAGCTTGTGACGTCAACGACTGGTTAGCAAAATATTCTTATTTTTGCGAACAGAAAAATGTAATCGGTCGGCCAAAATGGCTAGTTGGTCAGCAAATTATGAACAGCAAACATTTCTGGATCGTGACAGTGCTCTGGGAAAACCCGCCCCCGCTACACCTTTTGTAGCCGATTTCCTTCTGTATGCGGCAAAAGAAAACACAAGAAAGTTACATAAATCGACAGTGCCCTGGGACCTCTGATGTAAACTGCTTCTAGACATGTTTTTTTCTACTGACCAATTGTAAACTCTTGCTGACCAACCAATCATTTGGCAGCTCGACTGTTAATAACGGCAAACCATTTAATTACTTCTCATTTTTAAATCTCTTACTAAGATTTATACTGCTGTCAGCGATTTTAACTTTCCTTTAAAGGCATTAAAAGGTTTTACGCATTTAATGGTATGTGAAATGAAAGAATAATATCATGGTATTTAGATATGTTTATTTCATAAACATACAACAAAGATTAAAGCTAAAATACGACCTAAGTAGTTTTAAACAAATTAAATAATTTTTTTTAAATATCCCATCTCTCAGTCGAGTGAAATTATGAAGAGGTAAATAAACTCATAGTCTGCTTCAGTAGTTAAATAAACAATATTTTAATTTCCATACGTTTCGAAGGCCCTCATCAGCTTTAGTGGAAAATACTTAAGAAGTAAATGTTAATAACATAAATAAAACTCTATCCATTCTAATTTTTTGTTTTTCTCCTTAAGAAAGCGAAAACATCTTATATTTCTGTCAATTTTCTTTGCTTGGTTATCCATATCACAACCGAACACAGCGCACGTCATATTATGAAAATTCAGATATTTGTTTTAATAAACACACCCGACAAAATAAGAAACAGTTCGGCGGCAAACGACACTTACTACGTGAGTGTTGCCAGAGATCTTTGATCACAAGTAATAGGTTGACGGTTCGAAATCTAATAGAATAGTAAAAAACGGTGTCAGAGTAAGAAAAAAAGGTGGTTACATTCATATGATATGGGGGGGCACCTCCAGATTGAACATAATTTTCATATGGGGAGCCCCACAGCAAGAATGAACATCTCAAAAATTGTTAAAATAGTAATGGATATATTACAATTGTAGACGCTGGTGGCAACAAGCAGGGGTGGCCGAGCAGGAACGGCTATCGTCGACTGCATCGAATGGCGCGGCGGATTTTTGAAAGTTTATCTTAATCTTTTCTCATTTTAGTGGTATTTTAACTGTAATGTGTGTTATATTTCTATGAAATTAACATACGTAAATACTTGTCATACAGTGTGTACATAAAGTAAGGAACAAATTCATTATCTAGGAATCTAAAAATATTTCGGAAAAATCCTCGGACACGTGTATAATAATTTTTAATGGCGCATTTTTTCCCATACAAACTTAATATACAAGGTGGCTCATGTAGTAGATATGACATTATCGACGATTTTTTTAAATGGGAACCCCTATATTTTAGTTCAGATCTGTAATCTCCAAGAACAGCTGATTTCAAAAACATAACACACTTAGGGCCTAAAATTCATAGTTTCGTTACTACAGGGTAAAACAAATAATTTTATTTAAGATATTTTATTTTTTTTTGGCTTGGGAGGCATCAATTAATTACGTCAGGCGTTTTTAGCGATTTTTCAACCCCCCTTCCCCCAATAAAAGATTTCGTGACATTTGGCTCAATCCCTTCCGCCATCACCCAATTTTACCTGAAAGCCTTACGTAATTAATGGACGCACCATCATTTGCTGTTACTTATGTTTTTTCTCAAGTAGGCTTATTTGCTGTTATGTAACTATGGTATTTAGATAATGTCATTGTCATTACATTGTATTTTTCTAGTAAGTTTATTAGAAGTAATAAATTTTATTTTAAAACATATTGAGTTACTATGCGTTTATCTTTAACACAAAGAATAGAAATTCTTATGATGATTGGATATAGTGATAGGATGCGTACTCAACAAGAAGTTTGTATTTTGTTTAACACTAAGTATCCAGCAAGACCAATTACTAGATCAACTGTGAGTAAACTTGAAATAAAATTTCGGGAAACGGGTTCAGTGGAAGATATTCCCAGAAAAGGCCGTCCAACTATTCCGGATGATAAGAAATTAGATATTTTATTGGCTATGGAAGAAGATCCCCACAAAAGTGTCCGCCAGATTAGCATTGATCATGGGGCGGCTGCTATGACCGTTCATAACCTATTGACGGTAGAAAAATGGCACCCGTTTAAAATCCGATTGGTTCATGAGTTGAATGAAGATGATCCAGATCGTAGGATGGAGTTTTGTCAAATATTAATGGAAAGATGTAACTTAGATCCTTTGTTTGTTGAAAATATCCTATTTTCGGATGAATCTACCTTTAAATTAAATGGAGAATTGAACCGGCAAAACTGTAGATACTGGGCAAAAGAAAATCCCAGGTGGATGCGTGAGCACCATACTCAATATCCTCAAAAAATTAATGTTTGGGCTGGTATTGTGAAAAACAAAATTATTGGGCCATATTTTTTCACAACAATGTAAACGGGCTAAATTATCTTCATTTTCTTCAGAACTTTCTTATCCCTACGCTAGTTAACTTATACCCTAATAGAAATAATCCAGGAATTCTAGATGAAAATTTGTGGTACCAACAAGACGGCGCACCTCCACATTATGCAGCAGTAGTGCGCCGTGGATTGGAAGACGTGGACCTGTTGAATGGCCGCCTAGGTCTCCAGACCTTACACCACTGGACTTTTTCTTGTGGGGTCACCTGAAAAATGTTGTTTATAAAGTCAGACCTGCCAATACTGAAGATTTAAAAAATCGAATAACAACAGAATGCAGGAACATTTCAGAAGAAACCATAAGAAAAGTCCAACAAGAATTTATTGATCGCTTGGGGTACTGTCAGGGAGCAGAAGGAGGACAATTTCAACACTTAATTAAATAGCTTATTTAATTTTTTTACATTTTTTTAAATTAAAAATATCTTAAATAAAATTATTTGTTTTACCCTGTAGTAACGAAACTATGAATTTTAGGCCCTAAGTGTGTTATGTTTTTGAAATCAGCTGTTCTTGGAGATTACAGATCTGAACTAAAATATAGGGGTTCCTATTTAAAAAAATCGTCGATAATGTCATATCTACTACATGAGCCACCTTGTATATTAAGTTTGTATGGGAAAAAATGCGCCATTAAAAATTATTATACACGTGTCCGAGGATTTTTCCGAAATATTTTTAGATTCCTAGATAATGAATTTGTTCCTTACTTTATGTACACACTGTATATTGTTCTCTCATTTCATATACCATTACATACATAAAACCTTTTAATACCTTTAAAATAGAATTAAAAACGGTGACAGCAATATAAAACCCCATAAGAAAAAAATCGCTCTCCCTTTGACCTCACCTAGTGCGGCAGACGAAATTGGGACGGTTAGATATCTTACCTTTAGTTATTGTATCATGTCTAGAGATATTGTAGTGCCTATTGTTGCCTTAGAAATTATTTTTGTCAATTGCCTTTTTTAATCCATAAAATAACAGATTTTTTTATGATTTTATATAAAAAAACATTGAATTTTTAAGTCCGTGACGTTTTAGTTCAAAATTTTGATGCCAATGGGGTAGTGTATTGCAAAATTATATCAACAACAAATTATTATTTAATGAAGTGATTAACTTCAACAAGTGAATTAGCTCTTACATTTGGTTGAATAATAAGCATTATTTATAGAGGAAATCAAACCAAAATATTTTTAAAAAAATTTATTGAACCCTAATATAAGTTTAAAAAATCCTGACAATCCTAATTAATAAAATAATGTTGGATTGCAGGAATATTTTCACCATACAACTTTGATTGTGACATCAATGACAGTGGGAGAAATAATTTGCTCTCAAAGGTGGTGTGTGGTCAGCAAATGAAAAATTTTACTAGCCCGGCCACTGTGATTATGAAAAAAAAATTTCTGCCATTGTCACAATCAAAGTTGTCTGGTTATTTAAAAGATGAAATCTGTCTACAACCTGAACATAAATATTGAAAACAAAAAACAGTACCCAATAAATTACAAAATTTCGATATTTAATAAATAGAAGCCGTAATAAATAAATAATTAAGTTCTTAAAATCTGCATTATCGCGTAATAGATGATTATTACATTTTGAGGTATGGCACAATTTGTTAAAAAATTAAAAGAAATGATGTGTTTAAGATTATGATCATAATGAAGTTATTATTTTAGAAGTATTGTTTGGTAATTCACTATTTATTAAATAGAATAAGAACATTCTTTTAGTTAGTTCCGATGATTAAAATTAATACTAGTTTTAGTATTAATACATGTATAAAATCTCAAAAACAGCTTAGCTTACTGTTTTGTGTGTTTCAATAAATATCTAACATTCAAACTGTAGCTTTGCATTGAAAAAGTCTTACACCTTTTTAAGATTTTTAATATTCTTGTACTTGTCCTTACTCGATACTTAATTATACAATAAAATATTACCTCTATACTTAATTCCTTAAATTATTTGATCTTTTTATCTTGTTTTTCCATTTGTTATTTTTTTAAATTTTTATCAACAATTTTTTATCATTAATTTTATATTCCTGTAAGTATGTATAATTGTAGTAATTTTTTTAAAAAATAAAAAAATAATTGTAATTTTGAGAACTGAACTCAATAAGCCTACTTTGTTCTCTAGAATATAAAAATAATGTGAAATAAAAAAATTTCGAGATTGAAAAGAAAATTTCATGACGATTATTTTAATATAATTTTTCAATGTTTAGTTCAGAATTTCGTAAATTTAATATTATATAAAAAACATTTGTATTTTTCATAGTGAAGCTTCATAAAAATTAACTATTAAAACACCCTGTATACAGAGTGGCCAGAAGAGTTTGCAACAGAAGAATAACTTTTCTATTATTAAAAAAATTAATTTAGGGCCAAATTCGATATTTTTTAATTCTAGCAAACTTGTTAAGTTACAGTTTTGATAGTAAGAATAATATTGAATGTTTTTGATTTTTGCAAATAAAAAAAGAATTGACATTAAGCTAACTTTTAAACGACTACAAGTTTCTGAAAAATAAAAAAAGGTTTTTTATGTATAGGGAACTTTTCAGGCGAAACTTATATACTATATTTAAAATCTAATCTTATCTAGTCTAATCCTTAAACCTAATACTTATCTAGTAAATACAATGTATGCATTTTTATTGATTCTTCGTTTAAAGGCTAAGGTTGAATAAGAAACTTCGTTTGAAAAGTAACATTTGCACAAAACATATTTGTGTAAATCTTAGTCTGAATCCAAAAATCGTTTGCTTAAGAATACAATTTGCGCCAATTATTTAATGGGAGATTTTAAGTTGAACCATATCATAAATATTGATGCAGGTATAAATAAACAAACTCTACTTTTGTCCATTGCTGTACTGGAGACATCTTTGGATAATGACTTTAGATTAATGAGGCAAAGCAGCATTCTGGACTACAGGCACTTTATGGCTGCATACATCCAGCAATATTAAGGCTCCTTATGTCCATACGGGTCATCCAAAAAGCATTGCTTTGATCTAAACCAAAAAACAATTACTACTAATTAGTGAAAGTACTAAGAAGTACCTACGTTGTATTAAACATAGTTGCATTGTCCAGGGAATTCTTACGCTTAGATTTGCGAACTAAACAGACAGTATTACTTAATGATATATCGAAAAGTTCATATACATATATGTACAAAAATGCCTTGTTTTCGATATACATGGTCAAAAATCACGAAAATATTTCGAGATATTATACTAAATTTTGGTAGAGACTATTATGATTTAAAACTAGTCATTTTTATCCCAAAAGGTATTTTTAGTAGCATAGGAGCCGCTTCGTTTCAATACAATTTAACCAAAATATTATTAAATTTAACTGATTACCGTGGAGTAAGTTTTTAGAACAAAATTAAAGGGATCGTTTTGTTTAAAATTAATTGATATATGTAGTTAATAATAAGATAATTATTTCGAAAATATCAATTACGCAACAGATTTCTTGGGTAAAATTATAACGCCATTGACTTGAGAAAAAAGCTGTTAAAAGTAAAAATGTGGGGTGCTATATTATAATAGTTTATACCAAAATTTGGTGTAATATTTGAAACTATCTTTGAGATTTTTGATAAAAACGGAAAAAAAAATTTAATACCCTGTATATCGAAAACAAAGCATTTTAGGAAAAATATGTATGCACGGTGGGAAGGAGGAATAGTTTGCAATTAAATCCCCCCCCCCCCCCGTGCGCGGGTGGTGGTAAGTTAAGATTTTCAAATGGAACTCCATATTTTCTATTGGCGTATCGTGTTCTCCGACCATAAATTAACATCTTTTGTTCGAAAAATTTTCTTCATCCTTCACCAATAATCACCATGAGAAAGACAAAATCAAAACCGTGCGAAAATCAAGTTTTATCCCGGAAATACTCTTTTTATCTACTAAACTTGTACTAAAAAATGCCCGTGATTATTGGTGAAGGATGGGCCCAAATAAAAAAAAATTTCGGACAAAAGTTGTTTATTTTTGGTCGGAGAACACGATACGCCAAAAAAATAAGGGGTTCCATTTGAAAATTTTAACTTACCCCCACCCGCGCCCGGAAGTTGAGGGGGTGGTTTAAATTGCAAACTATTCCTCCTTCAAAACTAACCAACTTTGTCCCTAGACATTTTCCGCTGCAATGCGATGCACCGGAGTTATTCCGGGGTACCGGATATATAGTTTTGGATTTCCAATTGGTCCAAGAATAGCGTTGCCAGGCGTCCGGCTAAATCCGGACAAGTCCTATTTCTTTTGGAATTTATCAACTCCGGCCGGCTATTTCTTTCCGATCGGCCTTTTCTAGCAACCGGTCAACCAAAAAAAATTTCCATTCCCATGTCTAGTACATTTTTATTTTTGGGGAATTAAATGCGTTATTTTTGTTGGTCGTTTTACGAATAATAAGTGTTTATTATTTCGTTTTATTTAAGTAATACTGATTGGAGTAGCATCCATCGCAAAAATTAAAAACATAAAAATTTTATTTTTAATTAATATATTTTTAAAAAAATTTTGGGATTTTTCAGGCTTTTTTTATACCTTGACACATTGTCCATCTGGCAACCATATCTAGGAATCACCCATTAAAATAAATAAGTACGTATCATTAAGTAACACCGTGTAACATCATTATTAGGATCATTTTAACATACCACACTTAAAGCGTAGAATTTATATAACTCTAGATTATTTTGATAAAAGAGTAATGTTGCTCTTTATCTAGAAGCAAATTGACTTACATTGACAAGATCTTTCATATACAGGGTGAAAATTTACCAAATCAAAAAAAATCCAAAAATTTAGAAAAATCAAGTTTCCCACCATTAATCGCTCTTCCCGTTAATAATATTAAAAATCCGAAAGATATGTCAATTTTATCGTGACGCTTTTAAAGCGTATATCCAGCCTACGTTGTTTAAACTCTCGGGAGGGGTAGATGCTACCCTTAAACTCTTAAATGGGAGGGGGGGTCATAATTTTAAAGGTCGGTGAAATCCCTTTCCAATAATCCCTAATTTAATATTTTTTAGTAGTATTTCCCATGAAATCGCGTTTGAAAAATGGACTTATTAATGTACCCCCCCCCCCTTCCTATTTCAACTTTTAAAGGTAACATCTACCCCTCAGAGGGGGTTAAACTATGATGGCTGTAAGTGTCCTTTAAAATATAGCGTAACTGTTTTGTAACTTACCCTCATGCAAATATGTTTTGTTCTAACGCTTTTCTATTCTCTGTCTGTGGTGGTATCGGTATCTGTGGACCAATTTTGAAGTATTTCACGCTTCAAAGTATAAATCATCCAGTCTTTTGTATCCGTATCAACAGATTTATCTTTAAGAATAGATACGATGGTTTTGGAATAATAGTAATTCAGTAGGCATCTTTGCATCATGTTCGGGTTTTTCGGTTTCTTTGCTGGGCGTCCACCATACGGAGCTATTTTCCTCTTTTTTGGTTTCATATTTTTACTTCTAGAACTTAAGTGATCCGTAGAATAATACATCACGGTGCTCTTTTCTGTTTTTAATGCATTTTTATTAAGGGTTGAAGGAGCAGGTGATTTATTTTCTGATGGATCTGAGCTAAGACTAGCCTCAAAATCATTTGCAGCAGCGCTGGAAACTCCACGAGTAGCCCTATTGTTGCCGGTGTCTGTTGATCGAGCTTGTGATAGATCAGAGTCCCTACTAGCCGTTTCAGCAATATTGTTGCTGATGTGAGAACTATTCGCTAGATTTTCTGGAGAGGCGGAGTTTTCTTCAGACTGACCCTTAAATTGCTTTGGTTCAGAAACAGTCCATGCTATGTCGGGCATATCGGGTTTGGATGATCCAAAAACAGTGATGTTAGAAGAACTAAACGTTTTAGAAGGTAAAAGAACTGCTGATTGATTTTCTGAAGGATCAGAACTAGTTGCATCAGAATAATTTTCATCAGCGCTTGAGTACGCAGATAGTGGCGGAGGAAGATTTAGATAAAAATTATAACCAGAGTCCTCAGCCTCATCCTCACTTACATCAGCATAGTAGTCTTGACTTAATGGTTCGATTGATGATTCGATTGATTCTTGTGAATATTGCAAGTTCTTGTCCTCTTCGTCAAAATGTCGTTGAATATTTGTCCCATATGAATTACTATTACTCGAAATACCCACATCAGCAGGTATGTTAACCATTATTTCCATCGGATCGGAATCACCGATATCATCTGCTTTGATTTCTATGACTCCTGGGTTTACTAGATTATTATTTTCTTTTAAATGTACAGAACCAAATCCCGGCATGTAAGGGGAATCATAACTTTCCATGCTGTTGTCAGTCTCTATTTGTGCAGGTCCCGCCCAAGATGGCGGATAAAATGGCTGATTCGAAACTTCGTCATCGTCACTATTATATGGGCGACTCGACATATCGCTTACTTCAATTTTAAAACACTGTATTATACCGAATCCTAAAAATTCTTCAGGCTGATGTTCTATTCGCTTCCCTCTTATATTCTTCGGTCGGTCTTATGTCAAGTTATTTAGGGTGTGGCAGATATATTAAAAATATATTAAAAATATATAAGAAATCCTTATTGTGCACCACAAAGTGAATAAGTCTACATAAATATAGTAGCAACGGTAAATATTATCTAAAAATCCTTGACATAATAAGAACCGCAATTGCGAGAAATGATAGGGAAAGCGAATAAAACTCAGCTGAAATAATACACCACAAGAAAACGTACACGGAACCACAGCACTGAACCACCGACTTACTTTTCTGACGAGTGAATGGAAAATGGAAGACGACAGCTCGCGGTTGTTGCATTAAGAAGAGGAAGAGAACGACCGATACCCGCTGGGGAGGGGAGAAGCAAGGTTCTGTTGCAACACTATATCGATAATACAATGTATTATTCATATAGTGCTGGGACATCGAAACGGAACATCGATGTTGACCATCGATGTTGACCATCGATGTTAACATCGAAAGCTAACATCGATGGCGTAAAAACATCGGTTGAAAAACATCGATGTTTTCTAAACACACGTCACTAACAACTTGTAAACAAAACTAGATTAATGAGCGTTCCAAAATTTTTTATTAATAAATTGCAAGAAAAGTAACTTAGAAAGTTTCTTTCCTTGCAAGCTATTTCGTTTTTGGGGCCATAGTTTCGCCGGCTTTGGAAAAAAAAAGATTTCAACCACCTTTAAAGCCGTATTGGAGCCGTGTACGTATTAATGCGCACTAAACTGTTCTCGACCAGCTGGCCAAATACTTCTTGCATTACGCCCGCAATGCGAGAATGGAATCCGTATTACAGTCGGCAATTCTAGTCTTTTGGCAACTAAAATTGCACGGATTCATACGCAGTACACCGTTCTCGATCAGCTGTCTCGCATGGCCAGAAATGGGACACGCGCCACTTTAATTGCCATTGCCGGTGTAAGTCTGGGTTTAAATGTTTATTAGTTGGTCGAAGCCCCTATGAACAGCTAATGGCTATTTACACTAACTGGTACTTAAATTAACAGTTCACATTATTTATTAAGCATATGTACTGCTAATTCGTAGCAACTTTTTTGAACTGCCATTTGTAAGTAGCAGTAGCTGCTTTAACTGCTAGACAAAACGAACTGGTTGGCCCATCTCTAATTCTGGGGGTATTTTAGGGATTTCGACACTACCAACTGCTGGTCTGACTCTTAGCAATGCGCCAGCGAGAATGGTTGCGCATGAATTCGTGCAATTATAATTGCCATTGCACCGGAAATTTTTATTGTCGACTCTAATAAGGCTTCTAGCAAATGAAATCAAAAGCTTTCGCTCTTATTCTCTTGTGCTGGGAAAATTGAGTTTAAGATTACAACCAAGTTTTCTTGTTTTGTTATAACATTGAACATCGAAAGGTAAACATCGATGTCGACATCGATGTCGAAAACATCGAACATCGGTAACAGAACATCGATGTTTCAAAAACATCGATGAACATCGCCCAGCACTATATTCATATCATGGCGTTGTTTTCAAGGTGCACCACTATGTGTGACCATCTAATATTTTTTGCTGTTTTGATTTTTAAGTTTTATCCTATTAAATTAAATCCTATTAAATTACATTATGTTAACTTTTAGTTAATTTATAAATTTTTATGGTTATTCCTTCGAAACATGTACGGAATGATTATTTTAACATTGTTATGAATCTCACGGTTTATAAACTTTTATCACTGCTAAGCGAGATATTAACTAGATAATATACGTAAGAGAATATTGCGCGCATCGTAAAATAATTAGTGGGCGATAGTCGATGGATCGATTTCTTTGTTAGAGATTACTTAAAAATATGATATTATGCTCTGATATGATATATATAATATACAGGGTGCCCCAAGTAAAGTGGTCTATTAAAAGTATCTCGAGAACTAAATGAGATTTTATTTTTAAAATTTGGCTGTGGCTATAAGAGATGGGTTTCTACGTTTCTAAAATATTTTGGATGATGCGGTGTTGCCGGATCATACCGAAAGTGGTAGCAACTTCGGAATTTTAAATGAATTACCCTATATATTATATTTTTTTTGGAATCTAGGTAAAAATCTAGAACAGTTTTCTATATAATATCATATACCTATCTTTAAGACTTTTTGAATTATAAATAATTTTGTGATTTTTTAACGCCGTATCGTTACCTGAAAAGAAAATCGTATCTTTTTAGCGGTTACAGCTAGAAAGCTGAAAATTTTACAATAGTTTCACAAGACCATCGCAATTTTATAATTTTGAACAGTATTGAATTCGTTTTATACAGGGCGTCTCCATAACAATATTTCTGAGGCAGATGAATTATTGCAAAAAATCTTATTTTTTTTAAATGGGACACCCTGTATTTGATATGTTTTGCTAATAGAGGATCAAATTTTCTATCTAATGATATTATATGTTCCTATACCTATCTTCACTATTTTCGGACTTATAGCGAAATTAAAAAATTATCTTATAAAAATATATTTTTTGGTAGTTGGCTGTGGATTCATAGAAACAAAATAATGAAAAATCCATGTGACGTTATGTCTGTGTTGTTGTAAAAAAAAATAGTTAACGCCTCAACAACTTTTGGCACTATACAAAGCTCAGATTCGACCATCACTAGAGTACTGCTCTCATGTCTGGAGCTCTGCATCCAAACATACTCTTCGGCTGCTGGATTCCATCGAAAGGAGGGCTATTCGTCTGATCGGAGACCACGAGCTGACGAAGAACCTCGACAGCCTAGAACATCGAAGACAGGTTGGGGATTTAACTCCCTTTTACAGATATTTTCATGGAAGGTGCTCGGCTGACCTTGCCCTCTTAATTCCGCCCAGAGCGACGAATAGCAGAAATACACGACGAACAACTACCGCCCATCCATATGTGGTTACGCTTAGTATTCCTTGTGGAACGACCTTCCCGAGGTCGTTTTCCCCAACGAATATAACCTCCAACGATTCAAAACCAACGTGAATCACTTTTTGCGCACACGCACCACTCCTAGAGTGCCCTAAAGGATTTTTCCTATAGTGCTTGTGTTTGATCATAAAAAAATATATATATATATAGATCGTGATTTTTTACCACTTGTAGTTAGTTTAGTTTGATAGATTCTGAAGAGGAGTGCAGTCTGTTCTCCGAAAAAGTTGCTAAATAAAAACGAGTGTCACTTGAGCCTGCACTCATTATATTAATTAATTATAACGTCTTAGCAAGTAATTAATTTAATAATTAAAAGTAATAGTACCGCTTTTGACATTTGCTTCTTTATAATTGGTAACAGCATAATATAAAAAATTCCTAAGAATTATGTTTGTGCACTTTTAAGTCAACTACTTGCTATCTATCACCGGAAGAGTCTATACCACACCGCGATTTATCTCAAGGTTTAGAACAAGATCGAAAGCTGGCATACCAAAGATCTTACAAATGGCATACGAACGAATGAGGAATCAGGCCGACGCGCGACGATGCGAAAATTTAGTTTGATAAAACACTTAGATCCAATAAAGTTTTAAATATTGGCGATCTGGTAATAGCCTCTTAGCTACGTATGAAGGTCGATTGTTAATGTGTTGGAGAACGATAGATTTGAGGTCAACAATTTATCAACGAATCGTAAGAGCATCGTAATTTGATTTTTTTAACTGACGGTCTGGTTTTTCCTACATTCAGTTACTAAATGTCCAAGTCTTTCACACAAAGAACACTCTTTCCTTGTTTTATTGCAGTTCCGTTGATAATGTCCAAATTCATTGCAGTTATAACATTTATTTCTTTGAAGTTTTCAACTGGTTTTTAGCTCTAAATCAGGCTTGGGTGCGCAGCGCGGCTCTCTGTGAGTGGTAAGTTTAGAAATAACTTCGTCCGACAAAGCAGAAAGGTATTCTCTATATAAACCCTCGGGTTGATCGTATAGGCCTGCTTTTGCCCCTGCTTGTATAGTACGGTTCTCTATACCCTCAGTAATCATAGCCACAGTTGAAGCAAGTGATGGGTCTGCTAACAGGCCACTGCCACTTGCGAAAACACTTTCAACGGATGGGTATAAACAACGGATCCATTGAATGCAGACTCTGGGGCGAAGAGGATGAAACCGCCTCACACATAATATACCGCTGCGCACCCCGTCTCGTAGAAGACAAAATATCTTCGGGAACATACAATGTGTTGACAACCTCCCACATGACAAACTTGGTAGAAGGTTACTGGACCTCATAGAAGGAACAAACATCGTCTAACAAGATCGGGGTACACAATAAGCCGGAAGGCTGCAGTGATAGAAGTTCGGGCCTTTAAACCGACCCCCGCCTTTAACCAACCAACCAACCAACCATAGCCACTGGATTTTTACCAAATATTTCGCATTGGCACAAAAATTACATTTTTTCAAAAAAATATTACGGCATCATTCATTTGGTAATTTATATTGTTTTATCAATGCTTCTACAAGAGATGGAAAATCTTGATGATCAGGGAACGCATTGATAAGAATTTGTTTCCACTCTGACTATGGTTATATGAATCTAGGTTATGATACCATGTTTGGGCTAATCCCCTTACTCTACTCTGCATATGATAAATCATTGTTACCTCATTTCATTTATTAATAGCTGCCAGTTGATCTATTTTATCTACCCATCGATCACAACTCATATTTTGCTTGCCTGGACTAAATTCCGGAATACAGTCAGCTCTAACGTGTGGAGTATTTTTGTCTTTAATTAGGAGTTGTCTCACCAGATCTTCAAGAATCTTAACTCTTTCCTTGTCGTTGTCTATTGTAGAACTACTGCTCTTCGCAACGTATACAATTTCTACAGTAGAGTCACCAAAGGCCGTTGGTAACATTCTATTGGGTGTATTTTCTTGAGCAGATCGAACAAAATCTTCTTCATTATTTATTCTGTGTAGAGTAACGTCTACTACAACACTTCGTACGATAGAACTACCTTACTTTTCGATCTTTTGCATTTTCATGTCTATCGACCTGCTGCATTACTGTCTGTACTATTAGATCTAGTTGAAGCTGAACTTCAACTGCTTGGGCTACGTTTAGTATCTTTTCGTTTGCCCATAATGTCAAACTAACCACACGACACTAGTTTAAAGTTGACTTCAACTTGGCTCACCCTGTATACCACAATCAGTACCACCACGCACGTTAGCGTCCCAAGGTCAGAACAACCAACCTCAGACGGATATCGTGAGTAATATCCCGCCGCTGCTCTGTAACGATAACGATAAAAGATACACGTTTATATTGAAAATTATTTTATGTAATAATTTATAATGTAAGAGGTCATTAGGAGAGGTCGACTCGCTTCTATTCAAAATACAACTGATCTTCCTTTTTCGTATCCTCTGCTTCCATCATCAAATCTTTATAGTAATAGCAACAACCATAGCCAGGTTCGCATTTCTTTTATCCAACGCCGAACTTCGTGTTTATATTTCATAAAGCGATAAGGGCGTTGCGTTTCAATGGTGGATCATAAATATGGTACTGGTATGAACTTCAATTTTTGGATGGAACACATATTATCTATTTTTACAGTTTCACATTCTACAATTAATTCTAGACATTTTTCACAAATCATGTCCTATACCTATACCGTTTACGAAATAAACTCCTGGACAAAATTAACGCAACATCAAAAATTTGCCATATTTTATATGTTATTTTTTTTCTGAATTTATGCTCCGATTTGAATGATTTCTTTTTGCATTGTAGGTTGGTTCCTTCGTTCCTTGACAATGTCATAGTTTTCGCTGTTTTTGATAAAAATTTCATTTTCGATTTATACTGGGTTTACTAAAAATGCTATGTTTTTTTCCGAAAATTCGTATCGCCCTATGGAGTATATTAGCAACCGAAGCATATTGCAGTTGACATTAGACGGTAGTTCCATCTTTCCCCAACATTTTCTTTTTTGGTTTACTTCATTATCTCTGTTATTTAAGGAGATACACGGTTTTATAGCGTAACATGTTTTTATAGACTTTAATATTCAACACATTCATTGTTAAATGTTTTCAAGAAGGTTTCAAGAGTAAAATACTCGTCGGACAACTGGGCATACAAAACGAACGTTTAATAAGCAGTTTCCGAACAGTTTTTATCAGTATGGCGAATTTTATTTGACCTTTGTAACTTTAAAACACAAAATCTGCTGACACATCGCTTGCAATGTCAGAAAAAGTCCATAGGCTACTTGAAAACATTTAACAATGAATGTGTTGAATATTAAAGTCTATAAAGACATGTTACACTATAAAACGGTGTATCTCCTTTAATAACAGAGATAATGAAGTAAACCAAAAGGGGAAAATGTTGGGGAAAAATTGACCTACCGTTTAATGGCAACTGCAATATGTTTTGGTGGCTAATATACTCCACATGGTGATGCGAATTTTTGAAAAAAAAACATAGCATTTTTTGTACACCCAGTATAAATCGAAAATTAAATTTTTATCACAAACAGCGAAAACTATGACATTGTCAAGGAACCAACCTACAATGCAAAAAAAAATCATTCAAATCGGATCATATTTTCAGAAAAAAAATAGCATAAAAAATATGGCAAATTTATGATGTTGCGTTAATTTTGTCCAGGAGTTTATTAATATGTACATGTTGTATTCATTGAAAATTGGGAAAATAAATTTGTTATAATGTAAATCGGTCTTCATTGATTTTGACTTCCTCAAAAGTTTATGGTTGACAATGCTGTCAATGTCAGAATTTACAAAATGCCTCGTCATTTAACAGAACTTGTTCAAATAGTAGCTAGAATTGAAGATGGGTGGTCAACACGTGCACTACAAATTTATACGGAAAAGGCAAGAATACAATTTTAACAGTTAAGCCACTTTAGGGACAAGAAGGGTCTTTGAAAAGAAAAACTGGTACTGGTCGTCATGCTTTCATTTCCGATCCAACAGAATCGGAGCTAAAAAACTGGGTAGCTGCGTAAAAAAATTATGCTCACAGATGAACGTAGACAGTCTCGGATAGTTTTCCGCCACTGTCAGTTGTGGAATGCGACAGTGTTCACTGACGAGAAGGTTTTTCAATCTAAATATAAATATTAAATTCGGGTACCTATACCGTTATTAGCTATGTTACGTTGAGTACAAACTATGTGTTATTACAGAAATACTTTTATACATTTATCACATTTAATTAGATTATTTTATTTTGTTTAGCGACGCCAATGCTTATTGCTCATAACCTTAAAAACAATAAAAATCAATTAGAAAAGCCAGATTTACGTAAATATAGCAAAACTAGTTATTAGACTTGTCCCCATTTTCTATTATGAATACAACTGTACTTTAATGCTGGTATGCACCATTGATATGTTTCTCGACATAGCAATTTTGCAAATTTGATTAAGATTCACTGACTTTTGTCTAGAATCGATTGTAGAATGTAGAAATAAACAATATGTTCCATTGATTAAGTGGAAGGTATTCGATATAAAATCCTGATCCGTTTCTCTATCATACAAAAAGACCTACGACGGTAACGCCATGACTTATACCACAAAAAATCCACCAAATGCGAATCTGTATGGGGGGCACTGAATAATTTAGTTGCGTCTGAGTCGGAATAAACCCCGAAAAATCGATATATTTTCAGCCGGAACAAGAGTACCTCGTCCCCCCCGTTTTCGAGGATGCTGAACACGATGGGGGCGTCAGAATTTCTCTTTAGGGTTGCGCAACCCCTAAAAACAGCTAAAAACCAGCCCCCAGAGGGGTTAAACGCGCTTCAACAGGTTACCCTGCAGAGAAACATACTTTCTCCCCGTTTTCGACGATTCTGAGCACGGTGGTGGTGTTGGATATAGCGTCCGACCCTCTCCAACAAGCAATGAAAACACAAACGATAAACTCAAAAATGAAACCTTTTTGTGACAAAAGCTATCTTACAATAATCAACAAACAAATAACAACATGGAGGTTTCATAGCAACTTCATCTCTAAATTTCATTTTGTTTGCAAATTAATAATAATTGGGCAGGTGAGTTTATCGTAAGTTTGTGTTTTCATTGCTGTTGGTTTCTTTCGACACGATATTAAATTATTTTAATTAAAGTAAGTTAAATAACAATCCAATTGTTGTATTTATTATTCCCAATTACCATTACTAGAACATTAATTATCATGTAAAAGTATATCGGTAAGAAGTAACAAATAAAAAACCATAATTGCCAAATTTTGTAAAAAACCGTTGATTTCTGTCAAAGTTATTAGAGAAAAACAAAAATGAAGTTTTAACTTTAACACCCTGCATCTCAGTTAATATCATATTTCGAATATAGGTAAGTATAATTAAATCCTAATATTTTTACGTAAGGAGTCTGCGGTTTTTCCATGTACCATTAATTAGCGGACACCCTGTATATGTTGTAGTATATCAACACATACCAAAATTGAAAAAAATACTCTAACGTACTGTCGAATATATTAAATAATAGATAACGTTTTAAGAAAAAACTTAACACCCTGTAGCAACAAGTTTTTGCTCGCGGACATATAATTGAACTAATCTTAATAAAATGACTCTATTTGCCGCCCAGAGCGACGAATAGCAGAAATACACGACGAACCACTACCGCCCATTCATATGTGGTTAAGCTTAGTACTCCTCGAACTTTATTATTTAAGAATTCTTTCATCTGGAGGACTGCATCCTTGTGGAACGACCTTCCCGAGGTCGTTTTTCCCAACGAATATAACCTCCAACGATTCAAAACCAACGTGCGCTTTTTGCGCAAACGCACCACTCCCAGAGTGCCATAAAGGATTTTTCCTATAGTGCTTGTGTTTCATCATAAAAAAAAAAACAAAAAAAATAAAAAATTAATCACACTCCGACGAACGGTCTTTATTGTTTATTGTTTAAAAATAATTTACATTGATACATTTTGATTTTGTTGTACAGGATGTACAAAAACAGTTATTTGTGCCCCTAAGGTATAACAATTTATTAAATTGTTTAAGTAGGTAATGAACTAATCCGAAAAGAAGCCTGCGTAAAATAATAAAAAAACATTTTATCCAAAAAACAAAAAATTAAACCTGAAAAATCTGTCCGAAGCTATAACCAATTTTTATCAATTTCGCAAAGAACTCATTGTACGCTTTGAAAATTCGAGATGAGACGTCTCGGCGCCGGCGTCGGTATCGATTCAACCCATGAGCATGAGTTGGTGTATGTGCTGCTAGACGTCGGGACGCCTCGCTTGTCCTTCCAAATCGACAGGTACGTAAAAAAATTATTTTTGTGTTATGCCTGTGGATTTTTAAGTTACCAAATTGTTGTTTAATATATATTTACGGTGTTATAGGTAGCGGACGAAAGAAAACCTATATTTTTCCAAGAAAGTTTGTCTGGATAGAATGTTTTTCTTTCATATGTATTGTGACCTGTGTTGGACATTTAATTCCAGAACGATAAATCATAATCGTCGGTTTAGAAGTAAAGGTCATTAATTTCAATTTTTAATAAAAGCGAGTTGAAAGAGTGTTTAACAGTCATTATCATATAACAAGAAAAATTCATTAAATGTCTAATGCTATTCTAGTACGTTCTGTTAACCACTTCGGCTCTTTTAATTCGTTCTTATTAAAAATTGCAGTTAATGACTTTTACCTTTAAACCCACATGCAATTTAAAATTAACCCATTTCATCCCATCAGTGGTGCATGAACGTACCATATTAGTAATAATTTTCATTATTATAGAAAAAAGATCTGCAATTATTTTTATTCTAAACAATATTCTGACATGATAGCATAAGAGAAAAAAATTATACTACACCTTAATTGTTTTTTGAAATAATTTTAATATGCACCGTAAATATATGAAATATTTGTTGGAATTCTCTGTCTTGGTTCTTCGTTAGAAAAAATAGTTTTAAATTACTACATAGATGAACGTATTGCACTTATCAAAGCTCAAATATATATAATTTTTAATTAATTAATTATTATTTTGTATCGAAAATAAATATAAAACTTTTATCGATAAGAAAAACAGTGGTGCTAGAACGCACCACCGGTAGAACACGTTAGGTGTAGCGAAAATTTGTAAGTTTTAGAGTGGAATATTTATTCCTATAACTTATCCTTAGATGAGCAAATGGATCCATATTTTGGTAGACATTCATGTAAAATATTTATCAAAGGAAAACCGGTACGTTTTGGCATTAAAATTTGGTGCCTTTGTTCTGCGATGGCTACTTATTTTATGCAGTAGCTCAAAATACACGCCATTCAAACCTCGGGCTTGGTGATGACATTGTGATGGGTTTGTTGTCCGTTGTAGAAAGAGCTTTCTCTCATCAATTTTTTTTTGATAATTACTTCTCGTCCTCCAAACTTTTTGTTCCTTAAAAAAATGCTGGTTTTTCTTCCACTGGAACTATAAGAGAAAACACAACAAATAACTACCCACTTGAAGGTACAAATACATTTTCTAAAAAAGAACGGGGTTCATTTGATTGTGCATATGATAATGAATCTAAGGTTTCCATTGTACGTTGGAACGACAATTCAACAGTCACAGCTTGTAGTAATGTTCATAATGTGAAACCAATAACCGGAGTAAAGCGTTATGATAGGAAGCAAAAAAGAGATATTTGTTACTCAACCCAACCTCATCGCCCAATATAATAAATTTAGGGGAGGAGTAGACCTCCACGATAATGGGATTTCCATCTACAGATGTAGAGCTATGGGGAAAAAATGGTGGTGGCCTCTATTTTGCAATTCTCTAGATAGTACAGTAGTTCATGCTTGGAAATTGTATAATATTGTTAACGATAAAGAAATGTCCCAATTTGAATTTAAGTCATATACGGTGAGTCCCAGAAGAAATGTCTAAATTCATTTAAAATTCAGCGGTAAGTTTTTTCAAAAAACGCTCGTACCCGTCGATTTTGATTTTTAATTTTTTTTTGTGGTAATTTCATGTATACAGGGTAGCTCAAAAATAAGTTACGACCATCAACTTCATTTTTTCAAATGAAAACATATATTTTTTATTTCATTTTTGAATTTTGCATTGAATTCTAAGCATGTTTCATGTACCATGTCCTATACATAAACTCAACAGTTATTGAAAAAATTAGGATTGAACATATCTATAAGTAAGACCTGTTTATTAAAAAAAAAACACAACAAAATCAAATTAAATGTTGAAAATATGCGCCATTTACGGCTTGACAATATCCAAGACGATCAATAAACTCTCTTTGCACGTTTCCAACCATTTCCGGAGTTATGACACGCACTTCTCTTCGGATCCTTTCTTTCAACTCCTGCATATTGTTTGGCCTGTTAACAAATACTTTTGATTTGAGGTAACCCCACAAAAAAAAGTCCAGCGGAGTTAGGTCTGGCGACCTAGCAGGCCATTCGATAGGTCCTCTCCTTCCAATCCACCGATTGGGAAAGGTTTCATCCAAAAATGTGCGCACAGTGGCCGCATAGTGCGGAGGAGCACCATCTTGTTGGAATATCAGTTCTTCGTCAGGGGAGTCTGGATCCAATTGATTCGGAAATAAAGCCACTAGTGCTGGAATTAATTCTAGTTGGAGAAATTCGAGATATACTTGTCCAGTTAAAGACTGCTCAAAGAAAAATGGACCAATTACTCTTTCGCGTACGATTCCACACCAAACATTTATTTTCTTAGGGTACTGGCTGTGAACCTCTATCATCCAATGCGGATTTTCTGTTGCCCAATATCGACAATTTTGTCTGTTCACATTACCATTCAAATAGAACGTAGCTTCATCCGAAAAAATATTATTTTTTACTAAATTATTATCTAGATTGCACATATTTTGCATGCGTCCGCAAAACTCACTTCGCCTATCGAAATCATCTTCAAATAACTCATGCACTGGAATAACTTTGTATGGGTGATATTTGTGCTTTTGAACTACTCGGTGAACAACAGATTTCGGCATGTGTAAATCGGCCCCAATGTGCGACAGGGGAGTACATGGATTTTCTTCCAAGGAAAGCAAAACGTCAAGTTGTTCATTTTCATCTCGAGTAGGACGACCAGATTTAGGCAAATCTCTAACATGACCGAATTCTCTAAACTTAGCCTCTATTCTACTCACCATCTTTTGACATGTGGGAGGACGATCAGGATGGATTTCATTAAATAATTTTGCTGTTTCTATTTGAGTACGTGTTTTATCACCAAACCCAACCATGCATAGAATTTCAATTTTTTCCCGTTCCGTTAACTTCACCATTATTGTGAAAACCGCAACTTTAAAACTACGCTTGACAATAATTATACTTATTTGAAATAAAATTGTCATACAGTTTCTATGGAAATAAACGGTGACAGTGAGACAGTACACTCTTACTTATTATGGAGCCCAAAATGCCATATTGCCAGAAGATTTGATAGATCGTTGGATTCCCTAAATGATATGTTCAATCTTAATTTTTTCAATAACTGTTGAGTTTATGTATAGGACATGGTACATGAAACATGCTTAGAATTCAATGCAAAATTCAAAAATGAAATAAAAAATATATGTTTTCATTTGAAAAAATGAAGTTGATGGTCGTAACTTATTTTTGAGCTACCATGAAATTACCACAAAAAAAAAATTAAAAAATCAAAATCGACGGGTACGAGCGTTTTTTGAAAAAACTTACCGCTGAATTTTAAATGAATTTAGACATTTCTTCTGGGACTCACTGTATAGCCTTACGCCTAATAAAAACTGAAAAATTACAAACTATTAGAAATGTTCATCCTCCGTTGGAAGAGATACGATGTGATAATGAATTTCATAACCTTATTTCTCATGCAACTTGGGCACAAAGGAGGTGCAGGGTGTATCATAGCCACACGATTTATATTTGTGGAAGATTCAACGTACATTTGCATGTGTCATGTTATGAAAATTATCATCAAAGGTAAAAAAACTATGGTGTCTCTTACCAGTGGTTCGTTTATGCACAAAAAAAAAGTTTCATGCATAGATTGTTATGCATGTAATATTATTTGTATTACCGTATTTTTACTTATTTACAATGTAAAATTGTTTTTTTTTGCGATTATAATAGGATTATGTTCGTTTAAGTCTGTTAAAGAACATTTTGTTTCACTGTTCTTACCAATGGTTCGTTAACGCACCACTGTTTTTTTAAATACAATTTTAAGAAGTATTCTTGTAGAGGCTTAAACATAAAGGGTATTTAGGAACAGTTGCGTTTCTTTAATTATTTTTACCCTTGGGATGAAATGGGTTAATATATGTCTGTTTTCCTGGCCGTTCTATATAACTATTGTGTTTTTTTCCTAGGTTTTCCGTCATATAGTAGGTATCATACAGATCTTTAGATCTTTTTTGCTGATATAAGTAGGCACAACATTCCATTTTCCGACAATTCATTCATTGCAATAGACACATGTAGTATTTAGTGGTATTGAAAAATGAATTGTTGTCCAGAGTGAGTCAACGATAGAGTAAAGTTCATTTTCTCCTTTATGTTAAGAATTAGATAATAACTTAAAATACAAAAGTTGTAGAGAGAGGATTTTTCAGTATTTTTAAAATGATCCTGGTTTTATACAAAAAGAGACCACGGAAAGCAAACCAAAAAAAAACTCCAAATTTATTTTAAGTAATACTGATTGGTATGCTTATTTGTATTTTAATGATATTCTACGGTTGTAACGCCAAATATGTAATAATTTTACCGTAAATTGCGTCAAAGTCAAATAGTTCTTAAAGGCCGTATTACACTTGGGAATTTTTATGGCGGCAGCAATGGCAATTATAATTCAAGGATTCAGGCGCAGTACACCGTTCTCCGTACTACAGTCAGAAATTCTACTCTTCTGACAATTAAAATGACACGGATTCATGCGCAGTACACTGTTCCCGATCAGCTGTCTCTCATTACCAGAAATGGGGCAGGCGCCATTTTAATTGCCCTTGCCGGCGCAATTGGGTAGACATGGATTATTCTGTTATTTTTAACTGTTTATTATTTAGCCGAACCAGGTATGAACAGGTAATGGCAATTTAAACCCACTGGTACTTAAATTAGCAGTTTACATTCTTTATTAAACTTATGGACTGCTAATTCAGCAACTTTGTGCACCTCCTATTTGTAAATAGCAGTAGCTGCTTTAACTGGTAATCAAAACGAACAGGTTTGCACATCTCTAATTCTGGGGATATTTTAGGGATTTCGACAGTACCCACTGCTGTTCTGACCGTTGACAATGCTCCAGCTGATCGAAAACGGTTTACTGCGCATGAATGCGTGCCATTATAATTGCCGGCGCAAGAGAAAAAATTGCCTATAGTCTAATACGGCCTTAAGGAAACAAATTTGAATTTACACCATTGCCAGATCTTAAAAATAAGTATCAAATTTAAGAAAAAATAGGAAAAAAGTACGAACTACCTATCTTTCTCTCGAACGAACTAAAGGTTTTTTGATGTGTTATTAAGTTATCATATTCCTTAAAAGCGTCCCCCGTCATTCCGATTTTTAAGATTAATTACTGGACGGGAAGCGAAAAGCGGAAATTTTCAAATTGGCACCTGTAGTATTGTTTCCATTTAATTATTTTCCCTTTGTTCCAGCTCAACATGGCTTCCTTCCAAGACAATAATAACATATAGGATTAAGTACATATCGTATAGTATCCGTCGGTTTTAAAATGGCGAACACGGCTCATTTAGTTCGGCGACAAAGTTCGCGCGACTTAAATTCGCAAAGGTCAATTGATCGGCTCGAGTTAAAAGAAATGAAAGGTCGTCTAGTGCCGATCGAAAACGGAAGTTCGGCAAGCTACGGTGCAACGAATATTGCATTCGAGGATACGAGTCCAAGTGCGAAAGTTAAGTCGACCAGTAGCAGTAAACGAGGATCTCAAGTAAGTTTTGTTTTTAAATACATCAGCATGTCTTAAGATGCATTTACACATGCATGGATTTAGTGGCGCTAGTAAAGGTTTACACGCCAGTTTCATTTTTAGAGTGTTTTTAGCAGTGCGAAGTATGCCGAGGGAACTTTCCGAGGCCTATAAAATAGTCGCTGAACTTTTAGTGGAAAAAATTAAGATAAAAGAAATACAGGAAACGACGAAAAGGTCGTGTCTGGGTTAAACCATGGATTGATCGTCGACCTGCTTTGGGTGCACATCCCATAAACACGGATAAGATTCATACCCTTCAAGAAATTTGATTGTCAGTTCTGCTGACCACTTTTTTTAGCCATAAACTATACAATGTGTACATAAAATAAGGAACAAATTCATTATCTAGGAATCTAAAAATATTTCGGAAAAATCCTCGGACACGTGTATAATAATTTTTAATGGCGCATTTTTTCCCATACAAACTTAATATACAAGGTGGCTCATGTAGTAGATATGACATTATCTACGATTTTTTTAAATGGGAACCCCTATATTTTAGTTCAGATCTGTAATCTCCAAGAACAGCTGATTTCAACATAACACACTTAGGGCCTAAAATTCATAGTTTCGTTACTACAGGGTAAAACAAATAATTTTATTTAAGATATTTTTTTTTTGGCTTGGGAGGCATCAATTAATTACGTGAGTCGTTTTCAGCGATTTTTCAACCCCCCTTCCCCCAATAAAAGATTTCGTGACATTTGGCTCAATCCCTTCCGCCATCACCCAATTTTAGCTGAAAGCCTTACGTAATTAATGGACGCACCATCATTTGCTGTTACTTATGTTTTTCTCAAGTAGGCTTATTTGCTGTTATGTAACTATGGTATTTAGATAATGTTATTGTCATTACATTGTATTTTTCTAGTAAGTTTATTAGAAGTAATAAATTTTATTTTAAAACATATTGAGTTACTATGCGTTTATCTTTAACACAAAGAATAGAAATTCTTATGATAATTGGATATGGTGATAGGATCCGTACTCAACAAGAAGTTTGCATTTTGTTTAACACTAAGTATCCAGCAAGACCAATTACTAGATCAACTGTGAGTAAACTTGAAATAAAATTTCGGGAAACGGGTTCAGTGGAAGATATTCCCAGAAAAGGCCGTCCAACTATTTCGGATGATAAGAAATTAGATATATTATTGGCTATGGAAGAAGATCCCCACAACAGCGTCCGCCAGATTAGCATTGATCATGGGGCGGCTGCTATGACCGTTCATAACCTATTGACGGTAGAAAAATGGCACCCGTTTAAAATCCGATTGGTTCATGAGTTGAATGAAGATGATCCAGATCGTAGGATGGAGTTTTGTCAAATATTAATGGAAGGATGTAACTTAGATCCTTTGTTTGTTGAAAATATCCTATTTTCGGATGAATCTACCTTTAAATTAAATGGAGAAGTGAACCGGCAAAACTGTAGATACTGGGCAAAAGAAAATCCCAGGTGGATGCGTGAGCACCATACTCAATATCCTCAAAAAATTAATGTTTGGGCTGGTATTGTGAAAAACAAAATTATTGGGCCATATTTTTTTGACAATAATGTAAACGGGCTAAATTATCTTCATTTTCTTCAGAACTTTCTTATCCCTACGCTAGTTAACTTATACCCTAGTAGAAATAATCCAGGAATTCTAGATGAAAATTTGTGGTGCCAACAAGACGGCGCACCTCCACATTATGCAGCAGTAGTGCGCCATTATATAAACCAAGTTTTTCCGAACAAGTGGATTGGAAGACGTGGGCCTGTTGAATGGCCGCCTAGGTCTCCAGACCTTACACCACTGGACTTTTCCTTGTGGGGTGACCTGAAAAATGTTGTTTATAAAGTTAGACCTGCCAATATTGAAGATTTAAAAAATCGAATAACAACAGAATGCAGGAACATTTCAGAAGAAACCATAAGAAAAGTCCAACAAGAATTTATTGATCGCTTGGGGTACTGTCAGGCAGCAGAAGGAGGACAATTTCAACACTTAATTAAATAGCTTATTTAATTTTTTTACATTTTTTTAAATTAAAAATATCTTAAATAAAATTATTTGTTTTACCCTGTAGTGGCACCAATAAAAACCGACGCGCCAGTAAATAAAATTAGCAAGTGTAAACATCGACTTGCCTAAAAATTTATTTTTGCATGCATAGATCAAAAAAGTCAGCATCATTATGAAATCACTGGCGCCAGTGGTAACAAATTCGTACAGAAAATCAAAACTTGCAAGATTAAACAAGTGCTTGCACGTCAGCGACCGCTCGCCAGTTTTTCGATTAGGTTGCGCTTGTAATTGTTGTTGATTGTAGTTTATATAGTTGGTTGGCAGAAGATGGTTTTTATAGCTTGCAGGATCCTCTGCTGCGAGTTCTACTAGAAGTTTTGCAGGAACACCCAAAGCAGGTCGACGATCAATCCATGGTTTAAACCAGACACGGCCTTTTTTCGGTACCTATTTCTTTTATCTTTTTTCCACTAAAAGTTCAGCGACTATTTTACAGGCTTCGGAAAGTTCACTCGACATAGTGTGCACTGTGGAAAACACTTTAAAAATGAATCTGGCGTGCCACTTATTTTTGTTTTCTCAACAAAGTTTAAACCTTTACTGGCGTGCAAATGGAATTGGTGCGACCACTGGCGCCACTAAATCCATGCATGTGTAAATGCTCTTTTTTACACTTACAAGTCTTGATATTCTGTACAAAATTGTCATCACTGACGCCAGTGATTTCTGAAGGATGCAAACTTTTTTGGTCTACGCATGCAAAAATAAATGTTTATGCAAGTCGATGTTTACACTTGCTAATTTTATTTACTGGTGCGCCAGTTTTGCATGTGTAAATGCACCTTTAAGCACCGGTAGCGATACCAGAGGTCTTGATTATTCTCTATTTGTATTTTTTGGCGAATTTGTATGTCTCCACTTTCCTTTTTTTGGCGGGGGATCCCCTGATTTTTTATCGCCGCTACTCTGAAGCTGAAGCAAAAACAAGAAGCGATGTTCAACAAGGAAGAGCTGATATTTCGAAGTAAATTTGGAATATTAAATGTGGTGATGTACTTTTGTACAGGGTGTCCCAATTTCGACACTTTTTATATGGTATCTCCGTAACTGTTAGTGCTATCAAAAAAGTAATGTAGGTGTCTGGTACTCTTTTTGGGTCAAATTTAAAATGGTAAAATCAAAATTCGAAAATTTTCGCTCCCTTAAGAGATACGGGGGAAAATCAAAAAATTGATAATATCAAACTTATCCTATATGAGTGGTGTGCGATATCCATCCATGGCATTATAGGGCCATATTTTTTTGATAACACGTGCAATAGATTATCATATTTAGAAATGCTGGATACATTTTTCAATGATGAACTCGAAAATCTACCATTAAGTTTTCGACAAAATATGTATTTTCAACAAGATGGTTGTCCAGCCCATTTCGCTCGTGAGGTTAGAGAATGGCTTGACCGCAGGTCCAAGGTGGATTGGCAGGAATGGCCCAGTTTTGTGGCCCCCAAGAAGTCCCGACTTAACCTCGGCCGATATGTTTTTATGGGGCCGTTTAAAACAAATTGTTTTTGCAACCACAATAACAAATGATATTGAAGTGATGAAGGACAGAATTATCCAGGCTGTCCAATCGATATCTCAGGAAGAAATCAGAAATTCTTTCACTTATTTGAGAAAGCAATTAGAAAAATGTGTCGATTATGGAGTTTTTGAATTATGAAATCGTTATCGTATTCTTTTCATGTTAATAAAAATGTTCGTATTATTATTATAATTACTTCATTAAATAAAGACATTGACAACAAGTATCACTTATTGATTATTCAAGTAAAAACGTTTATTAAGAGTGAGTTTTTTTTCGTATCTTTCAAAATAAAGTATGTTTACTCTTAAGCAAAATAACATTATTGCAGTTTTTACCTATCCTGTATAAAAAAATTGAAGTTTCTTATGATGAATCGTATTTTCTAGAGAAGCAAAAACGTTTATTAAGAGTGACTTTTTTTCGTATCTTTCAATTTTTAGTCCATTTGTCCTCTTGTAAATACCATCCGTGGACATACTGTATATATTATTTGGTAACTACGTTATAATAAATCAAAACAAACAGTTGTGCTGTGTTAAGCGTAATCTTTGCAAATATTCATTGTCTGTTCATTTGGTAAATTGATCAGGATTTTCCGGTATGTCCGTGTTCACAGTATTAACTGCAGTGTCCGCAAAACCCAAAAGTCTTCATCATCAATTATAATTTCATTACATTGCTACATTTTTATAAACAAGAAAACGATAATTTACTGTATTGGATAATATGACGCTGACCTGGCACAAAAAAATATTTAAGGTTAGAAAGTGGCTTGGATCGACAGTTCAACTTCTGCAACGCCAAAAGTGGACGTTCACGTGAACTCCTGATTTGAACTTAGACTAGTGTAGAATACTGTTGGTACAACAACTTTTTTACTTTGAACTAGAGTTCAAGAGTGAACTACAGTTCAAAGTATTTATACCGGTCCTAAATCTCGTTTCAGAATTTTCAAACTTTTTTCTTTAAATCTCGACTTAATAAAAAAAAGAGCATCTAATTTTGCGAATCAGTTTCTAGATACAAACTACACATTTTCAGATATACGCAACCTATAAATCTTACATACTGAACAAAAAGGCCATAAATTAAATTTACTAGAAAACATTGAAATTTATGAACATAAAAAAGACAAGTCATATTAACCATTTAAACACACAATTAGATCTCGGCAACTCCCCGCTATTAAAATTATTGTAAAAATCCCACCTGGCACGTGCATTCTTAGATTCTCTGAATATTGACCCGTTTGTCCCTAATTTAAGTTTATTACACTATTGTGTCAAACATTATTTATTATACCAAGCTAATATTTTTTAGTACTACCTATATTATATTCACTTAGTTGGGTTCACTCTCATGTGAGCGTCTTGAAGATGTACGTAACGACAACCCCTTTTAATATAGTGACAAATAACAAAGTAAACTTTAGTATCATTTTATATATTTAAGAAAAAATCGTTAATACATCAAAATTCTCAACTGACACGATGCTCATATAAAAGAACCATCATTCTGAAACAAGTGAACTCGGTTTATTCGTAAAATTTATTTATTTTTTAACCTCAATCAATATTTCAAGGCTCAGAATCCAATCAGTGTTAAGTCAATAAAAATTTAAATTGAGATCTAATATAACTTTGTAAAATTATTTGCGTAAAAATACGGACAGTAAAAGGATCCCAAAAAACACTTTTATTCAGAGATAACGTAAGAAAACATCAATTTACACCAGAAAAACAATATACAGAGTGACCACCGACTAGTAAAATGTTGGTCGTTAATGAGATACAGAATGTTGAGTTTTATTAATGACGAGCTAATATTTCAGAGTGTGATTCTTTAGGTTATTTTATAAAGAAAGGTTCATATGAACATATGTCCGCAACGGCTTCAATTTTTTGCTACAGGGTGTTGAATTTTTATTTTTTAATTGGTTCTTTTTTAATATCTCCGAAAGTACTATAGATATTATTTTCAATTTTGGTCTGTGTTAATAGGATATAGGACCACAAATTTTAGCTAGAAAAGTTATTCAATTGTTCCACCACTGGCGTCCCTGCATACATGTCCTCTGATATTTTTTACAAAAAAAGATGGAACGTCACTGACATTCTTTCATGTGTATATTTCTTCTGATTAGCCTGGTCAATTCTACATGAAAACGGTCCCTTGAGTTCTTCTTGATTAAAACCACTAAATTCTTGTTGAAACTCATTATTAACATTGATAATATAATTAATGATAAATTTGGTTTTATAAAAATTATTGGAGTGGGCAACTCGATGCGAAGACGGGCGGAAGCATGCCTTTTAAGTGAAGGTGGCCATTTCCAACAATTTTTATGAAACAAAATATATTATTAACTATTTTATCAATGTTAACAATAATGAGTTTTCAATATGAATTTAGCGGTTTTAATCAAGAACGATGCGTCTGACGAGAAAAACTCAAGGAACCGTTTTAATATAGAATTGAACATGCTAATCAGAAACAATATCTACATGGAAATATGTCAGTGACGTACTATCTTTTTTGTAAAAAATATGAGAGGGTATGTTTGCAGGGACGCCACTGGCGGAACAATTGAATACGTTTCTAACTATAGTTTGTGGTTCAATATTCTATTAACCCATACCAAATTTGAAAATAATATGTAACGTAGTTTCGGAGATATTAAATAATAACCATTGAAAAATTAAAAATTCAAAACCCTGTAGCAAAAAATTTAAGTCGTTGCGGACATATGTTCATATAAACTTTTCTTTATAAAATGACCTAAAAAATCACACCCTGAAATATTAGCACGTTATTAAGGAACACCCAGTATAGTTGAAAATTTGTCTTTGGGAATTTTTAAGGGCGAGTAAGATGAATCTGTTCCTGTATTTCAAATGTATTGGGATTCTGAATAAAATTTATAAGATAATGGTTATTTCTAGAGAAAAATGTATATTTCATTTATTTTATTCAATCAATCCATTTTCGAGATATTTACATTTTTAAACAAAATTGTATAAACGTTTCAATAAAATTCTTTACGTAACACACTGTATATTAGTATTATTTTTCAAACAGTTAAAAATTTGAAAAAATTACTTAAGTGACATGATCCACTGGAAGTTTCAATATTTAGTCGATAGATTCCTCCGAATCATCACTTTCACTTTTGTTCGCTGCAACGGTATCGGCTCTAGTTTTCTGATTTATCCAGCAAGTTTTTATAGAAATGGTGATAGTGAATGGGAATTAATCACCATTTTATTTCTAGCAAGTTTACTTTCTCACCTTGGATATTTGTTTTCCTATTGCAAATACATTCTTCTAATTTTTTTGTTGATAAACACTCTAAATAAATTTAAAAACTAACCCTTTGATGACTCAGAGAACAGTATTATTGTAATCATTATCGTATAGTATTATACTCTAAAATAAAACGTATCTTTAATTTTCTTCTTGAAATAAATAAGATTTATTACCACTTTCAAGCTTCAAGAAATATTTTTCAAATTAAAGAACGAGTCAACGAAGGAAAATAAACAAAAAGCTGGAGAAGAGAACGTTATATTAAATTTGCACTTTGCAATCAATTCTTACCAATAAACTATATTGTTGAAGTGTGATTAAACTTGTTTGATAATCAAACTTAAAAAATAATCGAAAATATTTTTGAAAAATGGACTTTCTTTAGAAAATACCATTTTAAATTTTATTGTATTAGAGTAGTGGT
Organism: Barypeithes pellucidus; assembly: GCA_963991005.1. Taxonomy (NCBI): domain Eukaryota; kingdom Metazoa; phylum Arthropoda; class Insecta; order Coleoptera; family Curculionidae; genus Barypeithes; species Barypeithes pellucidus. Next base: position 14,794,639 of record OZ022562.1, on the reverse strand, counting down.
TTCTAACATTTAACTTTCGACGAGCCACAAGTATACATTATATATTCACTTTGATTGGCTAGCTATAAGATGGCGATCTTTTTAAAGAAGTATTGTATCACTTCAAGTTATACTGAAAATTAGGTTTAACATATTATTTTAAATAGAATAACCTGTATATTTTGACATTTTTCGATTCTATGTACAAATGTAAATAAGTTTTGTTAACAATTTCCAATACCTACCAATATCGAACCATTTCTGACATCTGGACATTTATACAGGGTGTCCGCTAATTAATGGTACATGGAAAAACCACAGACTCCGTATGTAAAAATATTATGATTTAATTATACTTATCTATATCCGACAGTTGATATTAACTAAGATACCGGGTGTTAAAGATAAAACTTCATTTTTGTTTTTATCTAATAACTTTGCGAGAAAATAACGTTTTTTACAAAATTTGGCAATTATGGTTGTTTTAGGACGAAAAATTGATTTTTTTTTATGAAATTTTAACGTACAATATAGGGGGCGCTGTCTGCGGCATTATTTCCACATTTATTAGGTCATAACCTTTTTGTGTCTCAGTGTAAGTTTTTAATGAAAATAATACTTTTCTCATATTTATTACGTAAAAAAGGTTCAGACTTCAGGTCGCGCAGAGTTACCGTTTCGGAGATATTTGCATTTAAATTGTTTAGTGCACCCAGCCCAATTATTATTAATTTGCGATAAAATTTGTTTCTTAAAGTAAGCTATGAGAAAACAAATAAAATTTAGAGATGCAGTTGCTATGAAACCTCCATGTTATTATTTGTTTGTTGATTGTTGTAAGATAGCTTTGTCAGAAAATGTTTCATTTTTGAGTTTATCGTAAGTTTGTGTTTTCATTGCTGTCGGCTCCTTTAGACACACGATATTTTTTAGGGTCAAAATTATTTTAGTTAAAGTAAGTTAAAGAACAATCAAATTGTTGTATTTATTATTCCCAATTACCATTACTCGAACATTAATTATCATGTAAAAGTTAATTGGTAGGAGTAGGAAGTAACAATATATTATTTGCTTGTCACGCACTAAACAATTTAAATGCAAATATCTCTGAAACGGTAACTCTGGGCGACCTGAACTTAGTGTACCCTTTTTACGTAATAAATATGAGAAAAATATTACTTTTATTAAAAACTTAAATACACTGAGGCACAAAAAAGATATGACCTTATGAATGTGCGAAAAATGCCGCAAATTTCACAAAAAAATCAATTTCTCGTCCTAAGAAAACCATACTTGCCAAATTATGTCAAAAACGTTAGTTTATCTCAAAGTTATTGGACAAAAACAAATATGAAGTTTTAACTTTAACACCATGTATCTCAGTTAATATCAACTTTCGGATATAGATAAGTATAATTAAATCCTAATATATTTACGTAAGGAGTCTGTGGTTTTTTTATGGACCATTAATTAGCGGACACCCTGTATAACAAAAATAATTTCACCTTACTTTGTAACAACTGAAGTTAAAAATTTATAAATTTGTGAGGTATGGGTTTTTCATGTCATAAAAATACGAAATTTTTTTCATACATGGTATTTTTAAAATTATACCTATCGCAAGTACCTGATTTCTGTTTAAAAATTCAACAGGCTGCACTTGACCGTGCAACCCGTCGGCCGTTTCATGAATGGTTATTATACCGGATACGTCAACCAACGCAAGTGTTTGTTCGCGATTGGATGAACCGGCGACGACCGACGACGGTGGAATTAATTGATTGCAATTACTTAATTCACTTGAAGCCGTCCACAATTATTTCTTGAAATTAATTGTAATTACAGGAACCTTTTCAACGCTTTGTGAAATTAATTGCCCTAAAAGATTAAGAGAGCAAGCCAGTACGTAAACTTTTCCCATTATTTTCTTCGTTCTACGCAAACTTTGCGCCTTGTTGTTAATAAGTAGACACTTTTTGCAAACGCGAATCGAATCTTAAATCCTTGATATACAGGGTGTTTTTTAATGACGTGCATAGTATGATTTCTTAGGTCATTTTATGACGGAACGTTCATATGACACATATGTCTCTAATGGCTTATTTTTTTGGCCACCACATCACCACTGTTACAGGGGGCCATTGCCAACAATTTTTATATAACAAAATTTATCAATATTAATAATAATGAGTATTAATTTGAATTTAATAGCTTTCATGTCTGACGATGAAAATGCAACAGACTTTTCATGTACAATTGATCAGCGATAAGCAGAAAAAATATCCACATGGAAAAATATCCATGGCGTACCTCTTTTATTGGATTATAATGGGAAGGGAGCCTGGAGGATACCTTTATCATTATTAGTATCTTGTTGTTGAGTAGAAATTTTAATTCGATGGATGCTTTAGCAGAGACGTATACTTTGACACAAACTCCTTTATCTTCGGTAAGAGACATAGTACTTAAACCTGTTAATCCTAGAAAAAATCGGAGTGATTCTGGCACATTTAGAAGCATTGACGAAAATGACATGGATTTATTAAGAAGAAAGATTACCAAATGTATGAGGCACAAACTGTACCCACTTTGATATCCCTCAAAGAGCGGCTGATTAAAGATGAAACAAATATCTCTTGTAGCCTTTCAAGTCTTAGGAAAATATTGCGTAAAATGGGTTTTAAATACCGAAGCATTGATAAAAGACAAACATTAATGGAATCTCAACGTTTACGGTAATGGACTTAAATATTTAACAGCTGATACAGAGTTAAATTTTGAATAAATTATCAATAGTTTCTTACAATTTAATTAATTTTTATTGTACTTGTTATCCTAATAGTTATACTTTTAAATTATATTATTTTCAATTATCATTAATTGTTATCATTATTTTACATTTATTATAGGTACCTAAAACTAAAAATACCTATCTATTTATTTTAAATTATAAAAATAAATCATGTGGTGTGGTATACATTTTCAAACCGGCCCTGAACCCATTTATTGAGCTTTGAAGAGGTTGAGGCGTATACAATAGGGTTTAATCAGGTAGTTTATTTATGGCAGTAGGAGTCAACGGTATAATTCTGCAACAACTATACTAAATTAAAAAAGTTATACAGGGTATCCCAGAATATGTGGGCAATCTCTCGGGTTCAGATAGAATACTTAACAATTAACATGACATTACATGACGTCATAATTTTTAATTAAATGCATTATTCCTATAATCAAACCGACGTTTTATTTTCTCAGGATGGCAAAGCGATTTTTAAACCCGACTGCGTCGAGGAAGAACGGGAATCCTGGGATAGCAAGTTAACGTTCCTCCTGGCAACTGTCGGATATGCCGTCGGACTGGGAAACGTCTGGAGATTCCCTTATCTGGCGCAAAAGAATGGCGGCGGTGCATTTCTTATTCCTTACTTTGTGATGCTATGTATCGAGGGCATTCCCATTTTTTACTTGGAGTTAGCGATAGGGCAGCGCCTTAGGAAAGGAGCTATCGGAGTATGGAATCAAGTTTCTCCTTATTTATGCGGTAAGTTAGCTTAAACAAATCTATACAATAATGGTAGGAGTTTTGTTTTGCCACGAGTTTAAAGGATATATTTGACTAAAAAGTCCAGCATTTTTAGTCCACCCTGTATGAACTAAAAAGTAAAATTCGTTCGAATATTTGCTCCATACTGTATGAAGAAACGACTAAATTTGAATAATGAATGCAAGCGTTATTTATCTGTCAAAATATGGTTCAATTTAATTCATCCTACGGTGTATGTTACAATGTACTTTTTGCACGTATTCTTGGTGGTTAGGAAATTATCACAGGAAACAATGATGATAACATGCCTAGACGTAATAAGCAAAGTATTTGATAAATAAAATTATAAAAATATATATATAACGTTAGAAAAATGCATTCTACTATAAACCCACACACTATGACACCAGAAGTGTTCTCAATGTCATTGATAAAACCACGCGGAGCGTAAATTTTCAATACAAAGTAAAAATAGTTTTAAGATATACTGCTCAATTTACTTCACGTACAACCAGAAATTTGACTCATTTCATATTAGGTATTTTCGAAATTTGTGGGGTCGTGATTTTTTTCGGTTAAAAAACTTACTTTGCGGGTGCTATAAAACTGTTGTAGTTCTTACGAAAATTTAAAACACCCTGTGGGGTATATTAAGCATTACATGTTATTGCAGATGCAGCCACATGAAAGTATCATGGTTTCTTTATATTTTATTTTTTGATTCATTTATTTGTTTGTCTCTGTTACTTAATGAAATACACAGTTTTTAGTCAATGTGGCTAGATTTTTCTGTGTAAAATCTCCGAGCTAAATCCTATTAAACATATATGGGATTTTATTGGTAGGCTGTAGACAAACTCAAGAACAAAAATCTCAAAACTTACAAGAATTAGGCGAAAGGCTCATCGAATTATGGAATGGCTTAGATTAGAATGAAAATAACCTTAATTTTACGAATTAATGATGTAGGGAGGTCATTCGAGCACAAGCGCGGATCCGGAGGGGGCCCTTGGGGGTCATGACCCTTCCCAAACCAACAGTGGAACACGAAAAGTTACATATATTCCGGTTTGACAAATGCAACAGCATATTACTTTTCGTAACTTTACCTTGTATGATCCCCCAAAATCTACAAAAACTAATATTGAATCCATAAGGAATCCCTCCGTTTTACACAGAGAGTGGGAGGACTCTAATTCCAACATATTATTCACTGAATTGGATTTTCAAGAGGAGATCCAAAAATATGTATTTGAAATTTGGAGTGGGGGGATTTAAAATTAAATCCCCCCACTCCCCAAAAAATTTCATGCCAAATCGTCCTGACATGAAACTTATTAAGTTATCAGAAAACCGCATAAAAATAGCTTCAAAAATAACATAATTATTGAATTTACGCGATTTTCTGTAAAATCAACTTTTATTGACTTAGCCAAAATTGCAAATAAACTATCTTTAACGGTAATTTTTGGACATTGTGTTTATAATTTATCTGCATATTTTTTTTTGTGAATTAAATAAATTTAGCTGCTCTATTCTATGGAACATATCTAAATTTAAAAATAATTTTTTTTTATAAATTTTAAAAACACAATTTTGGCTAAGTCAATAACAGTTGATTTTACAGAAAATCGCGTAAATTCAATAATTATGTTATTTTTTAAGCTATTTTTATGAGGTTTTTTGATAACTTAGTAGGTTTCATGTCAGGACGGTTTAGCATGGAGTTTTTTGAGGAGAGGGGGGGACGGGGGAATTAATTAATAAAATTAAACCCCCCCACTAACTAAAATGAAAGATCTAGGTGATCGCTTTGAAAATAGTTTTGTAAATAAACTGTGTAGGTTATTTATCGTTATTGCGATAATTAAAGCAATTCGTTCATTTTGCGAAGTTGTTATTTTTTAACTGAAAATTTATATTTCATGAAATAACTGAGCTGAACCAATGAATCAAAAAATAAAATGTAAAGGAAACATGAAACTTTCATTTGGCTATATTATAGTGGCGTCTGTGAGTCGGACGAACATCGAGATATTTTCAGCCGGAACAAGAGTACCCGCCCCCCTCCATTTTCGAGGATGCTGAACACGATGGTGGCGTCAGAATTTCTCTTTGGGGTTGCGTAACCCCTCAAAACGGCCAAAAACTACCCCCCAGAGGGGTTAAACGCGTTTCAAGAGATTTCCCTGCAGAGAAACACACTTTCCCACCGTTTTATAGAATGCTGAGCACGGTGGTGGTGTTGGATATCGGGTTTGTCGGTCCTACCCCTTTCAACCCCTCCATCCGCCAATACTCGCCCCTGAAAGGGGTGAATTTTTCTTCTCAAGTAACAGCGGCAAATATATATTCCCCCCCGTTTTCGAGGATGCTGAGCACGTTGGTGGTGTTGGAGATGGCGCCCGACCACCCCCACCCCCCTCCCCCCTCATCTCCCCCCGTTTTCGAGGATATTGAGAATACGGAAAATAGTTGTACTTCTCTTTTTGGTTGTAATGGTCTCTCATTCCGGTCCAACTGAAAAAATATAATCAACCAAATAGTTTGCGCGAAAAACGCCAAGGCGTGGTCAGTTTGTTTTAAATTTTTTAGAAAATATTTTTTTTATTTTAATTAAATAAAAAAATCATAAAACAGAAAGAGTAATTTGAAAAAAAAAATTTTAAACAAATTTTTTCGAAATTTTTTTTTTATTGAAAGGTAATGTCGTTTCATAATGGGGGCAAGTATTGGTCGGTGGAGGGGTTGGAAGGGGTCGGATGCGATATCCAACACCACAAACGTGCTCAGCATCCTCGAAACGGGGGGAGGGGGGATATGTATTGAATAATCACCCCTTTCAGGGGCGAGTATTGGCCGGTGGAGGGGTTGGAAGGGATCGGACGCGATATCCAACACCATCACCGTGCTCAGCATCCTTAAAAATGGTGGGAAAGTGTGTTCCTCTGCAGGGAAACCTCTTTAAGCGCGTTTAACCCTTGTGGGGGTGGTTTTTGGTCGTTTTGAGGGGTTGCGCAACCCCAAAGAGAAATTCTGACGCCGCCATCGTGTTCAACATTTTTGAAAACGGGGGGAGGAGGTACTCTTGTTCCGGCTGAAAATATTTCGATTTTTCGGGGTTTTTTCCGACTCACAGACGCCATTATATCTGTCATCACCAATAACTTGCAAAGCCTAAAAAACGTCAGTTTTATAACTCCCGGTATAATACTAAAGTTACTTTTTAATCAAAATAAAAAATCAATTGAAACGACCCGAACGCGTTCGTGTGTTAAATAAGTTTCGTAGTTTTTCTATTGACACGGTATGTTTTTAATTGAAACTTTATTCACCCACATCTTCAATGTAAAAAATATAGATAATGTGTACATTTTTCGATTATCGAGTGGGGAATTTCAGAAAGGAAGGTACGATGACAATTTATTTTTTTTAAATTCCAAAAAGTCAAAATTTTTACTTACTCTTAAGTTCTATTTATCTTTTCTTTCGTAAAACCCGCTGACAAATAGCCAATGGTGTCTGTGATTGAATGATTTAAATCTACAGGTTCTGCTAGATCTCTTTACTTTTATTCCCAGTCATCAATCACCTCAAATTGTATTTTCTGGTTGAATACGGGTTGTTTAGGTTGAGCGATTTAAAAAAGGATCTCAAATACAAGTCGATTGGAAATAAATCAAACAGTGTTAGATGTAGTGGAAGATGCATAAGTTTCAAAAGAAAATAGTTTTTGCACTTTTTAGTTAAGAGGTGAGATTTTATGGGTTTAAATGTGCCACTTTAGTCCCTTGTTATACAGGTTGGTGAAGAATAGGACCTATTTTAATGAGATATCAATATAAGAAAAAAAGATCATATAAATGTGAGTTTGGAAATGTTTGCTTTCCGAAATAAAAGGTATCAAAAAAATTAAGTTTTTCCTGCAACATCTCGAAAACAAGTTAGTAGTAATAGCCTGCGTAGGGCGCGCTCTAGTTTTGCCTGCGTAGGGCGCGCTTTTTCCCGGAGGTCGCCGCTCTCGCGGATGTCATAGGGTTCGCGGTTTGAGGTGTGGGGCGTGAGTCATAGGGTTCGCGGTTTGAGGTGTGGCGCGTATAGGGTTCGCGGTCTGAGGTTCGCTGAGTCATAGGTGGTGGTTCGGTGCGACGACGACTCGCTGAGTCATTAACGATAAGAACTGTCATTTAGTGGATGTCACGGGGTGTGTCTCGCTGTTTGATGTTGTAGGTTCGCTGAGTCACGATATTATGACTACGGTGGGAAGATGAACTAAAACCACCTTGAACCCGCTATGATGGTTGTTATCTAGGCTGTTCCCCGCTTACACAGCACAGTCTCTCTGTGTATGGTGGTGATGACGTCACAGTAGGGGACCCCCAAAGCCTACCCCTCTAATATTAATCCTGAAAAGTCTGCTCGTATGCCACTAGGGCAAACAGAAGGTCATAGAGAATGTTGTTAAAAGGTGGAGAATAAATAGGTAAACAGGGGTTTGGGGACAAGATTGTGTAGAGAATATGCAAAAAATTTATTAAAATCGGAGGTTGATATAGACCAAGGGGGAATGCGATGTTTATCACTGGCAAGAACAGATACATAAAACCAAAATCAACAACAGCCTCTATTACACTCCAGAAAACCTCCATTTAGAGAACAAAAACAAGGTAGTGTTGCAGCTTTTTAAAAAAAATGTGGTAAACGGTTGTAGGCTGTCCCCTTATGTAAAACATGTACACTGGTGTCTTTGGTAAAAATATGCAATCCATACTGTATATATCATGTTTGGTACAAAATATGTACAGCCACACCGTATATATTATGTTTGGTAAAAAAAGTTATTAGCCCCCCTGGTAAATACCTCCGTATATCTGTGTCCTGTAAGGTATTTTTAGGTAAAAAATCGCAAATTATTAGATTTGCGTATTTGTTTAAGAATTCCAACAAGGCAATAAATGCTGAATAAAATTATGGTTATTTCCTGTCACAAATCTTTTCTTGGCGAATTTCCAAGTATTGTGCGACAAATGCACTTTGTGCATTAATAATTAAAAAGGAGCGGTTTTACGTTGCAATTAAAACAGAGTGACACAACTATTTTGGGTGGTTTTGCAGTGGAATGATGGCAAAAATTTATTTGTCAGATGATCAAGCAAAATAACTAATTGATTTCGATTTTAGAAAACAGGGGTGTTAGAGTAGGGCTAAAGGGTTACATAATAACATGGATAGCGGGATTATTTTCTGTGACATACACCCTTCACAGGCGAGCGTGCCAGCGCCATGAATTTTTTGTCCAAAAGGTTAAGCGCTAGAAAATTGCGAAACAAAAATATTTCTCCGAAAAAGAGGTTCAGACTGAAAAACATTATTGAGAAAATGGTTTAGGCCGTAAAAACCCCGAGATGAGTGAAAAATTACAACATATTTATTAAAATAAATAGATAAAAACATAAATATAGTATAAAAAATAATGTTAAATTGCGACACCGAAATCAAAAAGAGCTTGAATTAGGGAAACTTTTTGTTGTTATGGATTAATTCAGCTGAAAAACGTAAGGAATTTTCCAAATTATCGTCAGTCAACCTTGTTTTTCCATTGAAAAGAACTGTTACTTACAAAAGGTACAAATCTTCTTGCGAAAAAAGCTGACGTCGAGGTTTTTTTAAAAAATCGCACAACGTTTTTCAAATTTATCGATCAAGTGCTTTGATGGTTGACACTCTTGCTCGTTCACTTGCTTCCGTGAGTATGAGTAAGTCGTGTAATATTTTTAATTTTATTTTTTAATTTTTTAATATAATTTTTAAGATTTTTTTGAATTGAATTCTTAAACAAATACGTTTATATTTTTATAATCTAATAATTTGCGATTTTTTACCTAAAAATACCTTACAGGACACAGATATACGGAGGTATTTACCAGGGGAGCTAATAACTTTTTTTACCAAACATAATATATACGGTGTGGCTGTACATATTTTGTACCAAACATGATATATACAGTATGGATTGCATATTTTTACCAAAGACACCAGTGTACATGTTTTACATAAGGGGACAGCCTACAACCGTTTACCACATTTTTTTTAAAAAGCTGCAACACCACCTTGTTTTTGTTCTCTAAATGGAGGTTTTCTGGAGTGGAATAGAGGCTGTTGTTGATTTTGGTTTTATGTATCTGTTCTTGCCAGTGATAAACATCGCATTCCCCCTTGGTCTATATCAACCTCCGATTTTAATAAATTTTTTGCATATTCTCTACACAATCTTGTCCCCAAACCCCTGTTTACCTATTTATTCTCCACCTTTTAACAACATTCTCTATGACCTTCTGTTTGCCCTAGTGGCATACGAGCAGACTTTTCAGGATTAATATTAGAGGGGTAGGCTTTGGGGGTCCCCTACTGTGACGTCATCACCACCATACACAGAGAGACTGTGCTGTGTAAGCGGGGAACAGCCTAGATAACAACCATCATAGCGGGTTCAAGGTGGTTTTAGTTCATCTTCCCACCGTAGTCATAATATCGTGACTCAGCGAACCTACAACATCAAACAGCGAGACACACCCCGTGACATCCACTAAATGACAGTTCTTATCGTTAATGACTCAGCGAGTCGTCGTCGCACCGAACCACCACCTATGACTCAGCGAACCTCAGACCGCGAACCCTATACGCGCCACACCTCAAACCGCGAACCCTATGACTCACGCCCCACACCTCAAACCGCGAACCCTATGACATCTGCGAGAGCGGCGACCTCCGGGAAAAAGCGCGCCCTACGCAGGCAAAACTAGAGCGCGCCCTACGCAGGCTATTACTACTCAAGTTATGATATTACACTGATCATACTACTATACTATTCCAGAACTTATTATTTTACAAATATCTAGAAATCGAAAAATAAATCAGTTTAGTTATTATTCGAAAATAGTGTGTCCTATTAGAAAAACTCAGGAGACCTATAGTAATTTTATAAACGATTGTCAATTATGAAACAAATACCTATTTTGAAAAATATCGGTGGCATACTATTTGTTTCACCCAAATAATTTAATTTTTTGCTGTTACATACGCCAGTGGTAGAATGGTAACAACTTCGTAAATCGAGAAAAAGTATTTTTATACCACTATAGTGCCGAATACCGAAAATCAGTGTAATAAACTGGGCAACAAATAGATGGCAAACTGGAACTATAAGTTTAATAAAAAGTCATGGTCACCTAAATTTAATCCTTTTATTAACGTTTAAACTTTACGGAGCAATTTTATATCTTAAAATTATATTCCAATATTTTTGAAAACTACTAATATGTACATAATTACTAAGTAATATTTTTGAGAGGCGACACGTTTTATAGCAAATAAGTACGGGATTTCTCATAGGTCGTATATGATTTAAAAAGTACTCGGAAGGCTAAATTTAGTCTACAAATGTTTTTTATCAAATATGTTTTTTGTCCCATTGTGCTTGTTTGGTCATATTTTGGAACATCCGGTATCAATCAAATTTACTATGTAAATAAATTATAAGTTATAGTACGGTTATTACAAAATATTTAAATTTTAATAGAAATCACCACTGTAATAATAGTTCTTTCGATTTATTTTGCAATTATATTTAAAATATTGAACTGTGTTTTAGGAATTGGAATAAGCAGTGCTGTGGTATCATTTAACGTCGCCCTATACTATAATACGATTATCGCTTGGTGTTTATTTTACTTCGTCCAGAGTTTTCAATCGCAGTTGCCTTGGGCCGAATGCCCGAACGTCTATTTTTCTAATGGATCGTATACGCCGGAGCCTGAGTGCGTGGTAAGTGCTTCTCTTTTATTTTATTCTTGTTTGATTGTTATTGAAACAAGGGCTATGTGAGTGTAACTTTTAACAAAGAGAGATTTTCTCGATATTTAGAGTAGTATTATTTAATTGTTCTGATTTATATTTAGTAGTAGCTGGAGAATATAACAGGGCCTACCGACTGGTGCCTGAATATTGGTTCCCCTGTACATTTTATAGAAAAACTGCATTATAACTTCTTGACGAGGCCGACACGGCAAATTAATGTACCGAGTTCGAATATATTTTGCTGAGCCAATCCTAAGCTAGTCAAATAAGCGTAATGGCAAAACCACGAATCTCACATAGTTCAGGTAATAGAGCAAACGCCAGAATGACAATAGCGTTTTTAAACTGCTGGTGTTTCTCGTATCACCTGAAACTATGAAAGTTTCGTGGTTTTGCCATCACGTTTAATTGAATAGCTTATGATCGACTCACCAATATATATTCAAACACATGAGTTTACCATGTCGGCCTCTTCAAGAAGTTATATTATAATGTAGATTTTCTATAAAATGTACGGGGGAGCCAATATTCAGTCACCTAAAAAATTACATGGGATTTCCTATGTTCAACTCGACGACGACTATATATTTTCTTTGATTATCATTTCCAACTGCGTCCGTTAAGCAATCCGGTACCTTTCACCACTCTACTTATTATGATTTAATAATATTATAAAGAAATTAAATTAGTATATTTGTTCGGGTTTTAATTAAATTACTATATTTGTATCGGTCATTTGAGAAACCCCGTAAGTCCACATTTTCACCAAAATGGCATTTCACCATAATTTGTTTTTTCGGTTGTAAACCCATCGATTCACAGAAAAATACTGCTTGTGCCCATACAGTAAACATTCCAAATAAATATGGGAGCTGGTATTCATTTGAGAAATCCCGCAAGTCTAGGACTTGCTGACGGTGGTTTAAATGTAAAAATCATGTGGAATCTTTTTATAGAAAATTATCCTGATTTAAAAAATACAGTCAAATACAAATTCTACATGAAAGTATTCAATGAAAATTTTGATCTCAAATTTCAATAACCGCAGGTCGACATTTGCTGTACTTGTGTGGAGCAGTCGGTTAAAATTAAAAGTCCTATTTTAAACGAAATGCTGAACGGCTAGCCGTTGAAGAAAAAATGGTCCACAAACAAATTAAAAAAAAATGCAAAGAAAAATCAAACTGTTTTAGAAGTTTGCGTGGACTTTATGCAAAATATGCAGCTTCCTGTCATTCCAGTATAGGAATCATTTTATTTACGACAGCTAACAGTAGATGTTTTTAAGATTCATGAGTTAAGGAATAATACTTCTAGATTTTGCATCTACCAATCATGCTAAAAAAATAAATATTATCACGACATTAAAGAACACCCCGTATATGAGGAATATTAAGAGGGCAAATAAGAAAGGCGTAGATTTCCGCTTACAATAACATATTTTTTTCCGAAAAACCGTGGAACATTAATATCCACTACCGTCACATCTCACATCATCCCACACTGACATAGATTACATAAAAGGCATTAAATCACCAGACTGTTTAAAAAGGGTGAATTGCAAAACGCTACCTTAGGGAGCATGGAAATATATTTCCAGCCTATTTATATCTCCGTTTTTCTATTGAGAAAGCTACATATACAATGTGTACATAAAGTAAGGAACAAATTCATTATCTAGGAATCTAAAAATATTTCGGAAAAATCCTCGGACACGTTTATAATAATTTTTAATGGCGCATTTTTTCCCATACAAACTTAATATACAAGGTGGCTCATGTAGTAGATATGACATTATCGACGATTTTTTTAAATGGGAACCCCTATATTTTAGTTCAGATCTGTAATCTCCAAGAATAGCTGATTTCAAAAACATAACACACTTAGGGCCTAAAATTCATAGTTTCGTTACTACAGGGTAAAACAAATAATTTTATTTAAGATATTTTTTTTTTGCTTGGGAGGCATCAATTAATTACGTGAGGCGTTTTTAGCGATTTTTCAACCCCCCTTCCCCCAATAAAAGATTTCGTGACATTTTGCTCAATCCCTTCCGCCATCACCCAATTTTACCTGAAAGCCTTACGTAATTAATGGACGCACCATCATTTGCTGTTACTTATGTTTTTTCTCAAGTAGGCTTATTTGCTGTTATGTAACTATGGTATTTAGATAATGTCATTGTCATTACATTGTATTTTTCTAGTAAGTTTATTAGAAGTAATAAATTTTATTTTAAAACATATTGAGTTACTATGCGTTTATCTTTAACACAAATAATAGAAATTCTTACGATGATTGGATATGGTGATAGGATCCGTACTCAACAAGAAGTTTGCATTTTGTTTAACACTAAGTATCCAGCAAGACCAATTACTAGATCAACTGTGAGTAAACTTGAAATAAAATTTCGGGAAACGGGTTCAGTGGAAGATATTCTCAGAAAAGGCCGTCCAACTATTCCGGATGATAAGAAATTAGATATTTTATTGGCTTTGGAAGAAGATCCCCACAACAGCGTCCGCCATATTAGCATTGATCATGGGGCGGCTGCTATGACCGTTCATAACCTATTGACGGTAGAAAAATGGCACCCGTTTAAAATCCGATTGGTTCATGAGTTGAATGAAGATGATCCAGATCGTAGGATGGAGTTTTGTCAAATATTAATGGAAAGATGTAACTTAGATCTTTTGTTTGTTGAAAATATCCTATTTTCGGATGAATCTACCTTTAAATTAAATGGAGAAGTGAACCGGCAAAACTGTAGATACTGGGTAAAAGAAAATCCCAGGTGGATGCGTGAGCACCATACTCAATATCCTCAAAAAATTAATGTTTGGGCTGGTATTGTGAAAAACAAAATTATTGGGCCATATTTTTTTGACAACAATGTAAACGGGCTAAATTATCTTCATTTTCTTCAGAACTTTCTTATCCCTACGCTAGTTAACTTATACCCTAGTAGAAATAATCCAGGAATTCTAGATGAAAATTTGTGGTACCAACAAGACGGCGCACCTCCACATTATGCAGCAGTAGTGCGCAATTACATAAACCAAGTTTTTCCGAACAAGTGGATTGGAAGACGTGGGCCTGTTGAATGGCCGCCTAGGTCTCCAGACCTTACACCACTGGACTTTTGCTTGTGGGGTCACCTGAAAAATGTTGTTTATAAAGTCAGACCTGATAATATTGAAGATTTAAAAAATCGAATAACAACAGAATGCAGGAACATTTCAGAAGAAACCATAAGAAAAGTCCAACAAGAATTTATTGATCGCTTGGGGTACTGTCAGGCAGCAGAAGGAGGACAATTTCAACACTTAATTAAATAGCTTATTTAATTTTTTTACATTTTTTTAAATTAAAAATATCTTAAATAAAATTATTTGTTTTACCCTGTTAGTAACGAAACTATGAATTTTAGGCCCTAAGTGTGTTATGTTTTTGAAATCAGCTGTTCTTGGAGATTACAGATCTGAACTAAAATATAGGGGTTCCCATTTAAAAAAATCGTCGATAATGTCATATCTACTACATGAGCCACCTTGTATATTAAGTTTGTATGGGAAAAAAATGCGCCATTAAAAATTATTATACACGTGTCCGAGGATTTTTCCGAAATATTTTTAGATTCCTAGATAATGAATTTGTTCCTTACTTTATGTACACACTGTAGTACTGCATACAGTTGAGTCGGGAAAAGAACGAACATTATATCCAAATATCTGTTATTTTTAATGTATTTTTGTTTTATCTGTTAATAGAAAATGATAAAACAGACAACATTCTTCTTTGGTAACGCAATATAATTCCATATGTATTCCAACAATAACGAAACATTATCTGGACGTGTTTGTAAGCAATTGGTTACCTTTGTCAAGAAATATTATACTTTTAACAATAAATCACGTCTCACGTCCATTAGCTCCTGACGTGATTTCGTTTTATTTCATCAGCATAATCTTGATAAGAATGGTACTGTTACTGGTGGGTTACATACATTATTTCCCCGATTCAACTGTATATTTTAACTTAAGTTTAGTTAGAACCTTAACATGTTTAGCTTGGTAATAATTTTTGGGTAATTTAAAATGTTGCGTTTTAATAACAATTGGTATATGTATACAGGGTGTCCGCTAAGTAATGGGACATGGAAAAACCACAGACTCCTTACGTAAAAATATTAGAATTTAATTACTTACCTATATCCGAAAGTTGTTATTAACTGAGATACAGGGTGTTAAAGTTAAAACTTCATTTTTGTTTTTTTCTAATAACTTTGACAGAAACAAGCGATTTTTTACAAAATTTGGCAATTATGATTTTTTTAGAACGATAAACTAATTTTAATGTACAATGTAGGGGGCGCTGTCTGCGGCATTATTTGCAAATTTATTAGGTCATAACTTTTTTGTGCCTCAGTGTATTTAAGTTTTTAATGAAAATAATACTTTTTTCATATTTATTACGTATCTATTTTCAGGTCGCCCAAAGTTACCGTTTCGGAAATATTTGTATTTAAATTGTATGCAAGTAACTTTTGTTAACAATTTCCTATATTCATCTCTAACCATTTCTAAGATAAAATTAATTAAAGGATTTTTTTTATAAAATAAATATGTCAAAAATAATTTGTCCTTACTTTGTAACTAATGGAGTTAAAGATTTAAAAATTTACGAAAATTTACAGAAGCTATGTTTTTTTTTTCATATTTCATAAAAATACTAGATATTTTTTATAGGAAATTTAAAAAAGTATACCTTCTTAATATCAAATAATAAGGATAAATTTTTTTTTAAATGTACCATTGCCATTACTTTTAATAGATCCCTCGCCATGAATAACACTGTATACAGGGTGTTATGGAAATGACGTATTATTGTTAAATGGGTGACTCCTTGGGTGTCCTAGAGAAACACTACATATTTTTTTTTCTTCAAATCGAGCGTTTTAAAAGTGGGGTTCAGCCCCATAAACATACACCTCATCCGGCGTTTTTTCGGGTTTGTTCGTCATGTCACCCTATGGTGGTATTTCAGGAAATAGGTGTTACGTGCAATGTTGCCAAACTTAATGCAAAATTGAAATTCCATATAAAAATTTAAGAATAAATTATTTATCTATCTACTTGTATTTATCTTTATACCTCCAGACATAAGTTTTTTAAAAATACACTCAGGTCAGATCACTAGATTTTATTACAGGCGACGCGACGAAATTTGACTTATTCGTCGGCGACATTCCATTTTTGTGTCAGGTCAAACGTCCAAAACAAACTACTCGTTTTAACTGAGCAACTTAGGTGTTCGTCTATAAAAACAATGTCAAATAATATACAAAGTTTGGATGCGTAGCCTGAAAATCATTACAACTATTATACGCGTACCTTCTGAAAACAAAGCGGATATCCGAGAGTGTAAATGGTTATCAACAGAAGCGACCGCACCCTAACGCTGTTCTTCTATTACTGACACTTGCAAGTCGTACGCTTGTACGCGTGTATTCTTTCCATGTGAATAGCTGCTATTTTTGAGGTTATGTGAGAGGTTTTTTTCTAAAACTTAGTTTCTGTGTGGTTTGTGTGAAATTATGAAACAATTGTATTTAAATAAGTAAATGTAAGAAAGCATGTGTCTTAAATAAAATTGTATTTTTTTTAAAGAGTTTGAACCATAATTATTATTTAAAAGGTCAATGACGTTTGATCTATTTACTTTCCTGTGCTTGTAACGAATTTGAAACTTGTGTGTGATATTACCATTATTTGTTTTGCAAAACATCTTTCGCCGTCGGTTTTCTGGAATCATATTTGTTCATAAATGATAGAATTAAAAATTGTTAAAATTATAAATTGTTCTAAAGAGTTTGCCGTGTAGATATGACAACACCGGCCGAAATGCGCTGACGTGTTTTGACCCTGCAGACTTCAGTGTTGATTGTTTACATATTACGCCAGTCCCCATGTGTTTGTCTGATTTGACATAAGGTGATATAATCCGGTCATTAATTGAAAGCGCCATTTATGGATATTTTTCTTGAATTTATTTTCATCTCAAGATTTGCCGGTTTAAATATAATACGTCATTTCCATAACACCCTGTATAAAGGTCAAATTGACAAATCTTATTATTTATCACTGATGTACCAAACTTTGTAATTAAATCGTCCCGTCCTAGTGTATATTCTTTGAGTTCAAAGTCACCTCATCGTACTCAAATTTGAATCTAAAGTTCACTTTTTCTTACTTATACCCAAATCGTATTTAAACTTCCCTTAAAGAAATATAAAGTTCATAACTTGATTAAGGTATTTCCTTGAATATTTCTTTGTTCGTTCGAAGCACCCAAACGACGACGATAGTCCTTTTGTCGCCCGAACGTTAAATATTAATTAAAATTGGATCCTTTTAATTTCCTATAAGGGTAGATTCATGTCGTTTCATTCATTTATCTGGCAACCCGTTTATTTCTAAAATTACATTATGCAAAAAAATCCCGGTATGGGACATTTTAGTTAAAAGTTATATTATATGAATGATGTTTCAGACGCTTAAGGGAGAGGGAGTAGGTACGAATGAAAATACGTGGTATTAGAAAATAAACACAATATGAGGAAAACCAAATATACAGGGTATCTCATAACCTATGGACCATAGAGTAACAGGAGAACTGGAGCTCCTAAACATCAAACTAGAACGACTAAGTCATATAGGTTTTTTTGAAATGTTTCTCGTTCTAGATATACACGGTGTTGAAAGTAAAAGTTTATTTTCGAAAATAAGCTATATGGGGTGGGCCACTAACAACCATATTTATCACTTACAAACGGTCCAGAAATGGATTTTAAAACTTATTTATAAGAAGAATTATGCTTACTCCAGCGATTTATTGTTTACAGAAACTAAAATATTTGATTTACGACAGATTTTTTGTTCGGCAGTACTTATCCGCCAATTTTTAAATAGACATGAATTGGTGATCATAGATCACAAGTACGCGACTCGTCAAAAGGATGTTCTGGTATAAATATGGAACGATGGTGGCTGGAATAACTCACTCTTTGGGCTACCAGACTCCAAATTTTGGACTATCAGTACCTAAATTGTGGACTATCGGAACTCAAAATATTTCTTTGATTTAACGCCTGCATATGGTGGACTTCAATTGCCTTTTGTTTTTTCAAGATATGACATTTATGTTGTATATTTAAAAGAAAATAATCAAATGAATTATAGACAGGAGAGCTTACTACGGCTAAGAAACCATGCAGATGAAGTGATGACGATTCCTTAAAAATAATAAGGCTACATTTCAATAATATCAATTTGTATGCATCTTCCTCGTGTCCCTCCATTTTACGCCAACTGACCAAAATTATGCAAAACAGGTGTCTATACGCGCGATCGGAGAAGAATTAACGAATAACAATGGAATGAACCGCGCCAAACCTGCACGAGCACGAATTCGGAACTTTCCGGGGCCTTAGGATCTTGCATTTTACCCTCGATATGGGGTTATGGAGCACGTTTCCTGAATTATTCCAACTCAAAATAATTTACACATGGTTCCGGGTTAAAACGACACTTTATAATCAATTAGTAAGTTTTCCCAACCCAGAAACTGAGTTCAGGTAACTTATAAAATAGTTACAAGATGAGGAATTGTGGTGATCCCAAATATGTTTAAAATGTTGATAAAAAATCTCTTTCTGGGTTGAGGCGAACCAAAAGAACCTGAATTACTGTAGCGTTTTTAAATAATTTGTGATTATTCGTAGGCTCAGTTAGAACAACATAGATAGAGATGTGGGTTGAGGTAGCTGCAATTTTGTAACCCACGACATTGGTAAATGCATTTTTGTCAGTGTAGTTTTCGTCATCACAAGCCTATTTCATTTCTCAAAATAAAATGTTTCTCCACCCGCCAGTAAACTAAAAGACTAACCGACAGTTTTCCGGTCTTTTAGGTCAGCAGTCCGACTCAATACTTCTGGTACAGAACAACGCTGATGATATCCGACGATATCAACACTCCAGAGGCGTTCAATTGGAAAATAGCCCTTGCCCTCGTCGTGGCCTGGATCCTCGTTTATCTCTGTATGATAAAAGGGATCGCCTCGTCTGGAAAAGTGGTTTACGTCACGGCCACTTTTCCTTATATCGTGCTGATAATTTTCTTTTTTCGGGGCATAACATTGAAAGGGGCGGGCGATGGGCTCAGACACCTCTTTACGCCGACATGGCACATTATACTGGACCCGGTTGTGTGGTTGGAAGCCGGCACGCAAATCTTCTTCTCGTTGGGATTGGCTTTCGGGGGCCTTATCGCTTTTTCATCTTATAATCCGGTAAGTAAATATTTTATTTATATATTATGTGTTGAATATCTACACACTCACCGACAAAAAAAAATGACGAACTGAAAATTTGCTTCTACTTTGGTGCGAAATTCTTTTAAACGATTTGTGGCATGGTATTGAGGTTTTAAACTGTGGGATAGAGCCATTTATTGGTAAAAATGTTGTTTTTAGTTAGTTAGTTAGTTTGTTTTTAAAGAAATTACAACATTTTAGCGTAAATGGAATGTTTGTGGAATAAGACAATTTTGGAGGTCGGTCTGTGATGGTGTGGGCTGCAATTTCCATTGAATACCGTACACATTGTGTATGTATAATAAGTACCGTAAATGCTCGTCGATATCTTGCAAGAGCATGTTTCACCAATTTTTTCTTTATGATCAAATACAAGCACTATAGGAAAATCCTTTAAGACGCTCTGGGAGTGGTGCGTGTGCGCATAAAGCGATTCACGTTGGCTTTGATTCGTTGGAGGTTATACTCGTTGAGACACACGACCTCGGGAAGGTCGTTCCATAAGGATGACGTCCTCCAGGCGAAAGAATTCTTAAATAATGAAGTTCAAGGAGTTCCACATATGCATGGGAGGCAGTGATTTTGTATCTATTTCTGCTATTCGTTGCTCTGGGCAGAATTAAGAGGGCAAGGTCAGCCGAGCATTTTCCATGCGAATATCTATAAAAGAGGGTCAAATCACTAACATGTCTTCGATGTTTTAGGCTGACGAGACTCTTTGTCAGCTCGTGGTCTCCAATCAGACGAATGGCCCTCCTTTCGATGGAATCCAGTGGCTGAAGAGTATGTTTGGGTGCAGAGTTCCAAATATGAGAGCAGTACTCTAGTGATGGTCGAACCTGGGCTTTGTATACTATCAAAGGTTGTTTGTGTGTACTACTTTTTGGTTCGGAAGAGCACACCAAGTTTCTGCGAAGCTATCTTAGCGATTGCTACAACTTGGTTATGCCAAGACATATTTCCTCCTAGATTGAGGCCCAGCAAATTAATAGATGAGGCCAATGGAGTGCTGCCATAATAAAAGATTTTATTTTAATTCATATTAATTCCCGACCCCATAACACAATTTTGTATGTGTCCGGTATTGAGCGATCCGCTAGAAGTCCGGATATGAATCCAATCGGCAATAGCACCTATTGCATCATCTTGGCCGGAAACTCAGAAATAGCCTCCATGCTCCTCAGAATCGCCAACAACTCGCAGAAGCGCTCATTAAAGAATGGAACAACATTACACAAGGGTCGATTGCAAACTTTGCAAAATTGATTCAGAGGCGGAAACATCCCATATTAATTTATGTTTATGCATTAAATTTGTTGTCTTCTTTCTTCGTATTAGGGGAATAAATTTAAAAAGTCATCGATTAAAGGATTTTTACGCTAAGACGTTGTAATCTCTTTAAAAAGCTGACTCTCAGGCTACCGGACAGATAGGACAATGATTCAGACAACAAAATGTTCCTTATCAATTGTTTCTTTATGAGTTGAATTTTGGTTCTCATGACACTCTACAGGACGTTTAAAAAAATAACCGAAAACCTGCTTCGTTCTATTTACCCTGTTTATTGGAATAACGATATTAAAAAGCTAAAACCTAATAACAGCATTTTTGCCAACCAATGGTTCTATCCAACAGTTAAAACCTCAAAGTAGAAGTGAATTTTCGGTTCGTCACTTTTTTTGTGGGTGTGTGTATTTCTAATTTCACATAAGACATTAATTCTTGTTTAATATTGAAAGTTTTATTAAATGGACTTTCGAAAGTGGCTTTTCCGGAATTGTAACCTGTGTTTAATCAATTTCAGTCAGGTCATTAGTCGATTTCGCTATGCGGGCACAAATCCCAGAATCTTTGACTGATGAATGGCCAAATAACTTCAGATAAATCTCTTCTTAGCCTTACATATCTTCGGTGTCAGACGTAATTATGATAGATGGAAACCAAATTATTTACACTAAACAGATTTTCTTGTAAATACGATATAATATTTCATCTCCATTTATATTAGTTAATGTTGATAAATGGGTAGATGGGTCAAAGTAATAAATAAAATACATTTAAATTTGTGTCATTTTACGACAAAATACATAAAATGTAATTTAATTTTTAACCAATAACGATTTAAGTTTGTCATAATCATTTATGAGATACTCTATACACTTTTAATAACATTTTATGAATATCTTAAGTTGGCGTGGTGTAAAATTAGATAACATAAAACCCGATAATAATGATAGTGATTTGGCAACAATATATAACCAACCAAATATTGGATTTTCGGCGTCTCGCGTTTAACACCATGGCTTGCCGGCCACCACTGCGATGCGCCTTTACAGCGATCCAACCGACAATATATAACTTTTCCACTATTGGTGGCCTTGGGTGTTATTTTCTGTGAAATTATTCGTATCCATGTGATTGTGTGTGTAAATTTGATTTAAAATGAGTGTACTGGACATTTTTCTCTATAATTTTTAAGGATATTGTGCAAAGAATTTTACACAAATTTTTTGCAGGTTAACAATAACTGCTACAGAGATGCCATAATGGTCTCGATGACAAACTGCTTCACGTCAATGTTTGCAGGAATAGTGGTATTTTCCATAATTGGCTTCAAAGCAACAATGACATATGAAAAGTGCTTGGACGTAAGAAATAACACTATGTACGAGGTGATTGGCCACGACTACGAAGCAAATACTATTTTTCCACAAGAGGGATCGATTTTCAATGTATCTTACTCCAACGGCTCGTCAAGGAGTATAACAATGCCCTCTTTACCTATATGCGATTTGGAAAAAGAACTCGATAAAGTAAGTACAGGTCGACAAGTAGATCTGTGTCTCCGACGTATCGATAAGGGGAAATATCGTTTAAATTACTTTAAAACATCGTCTAGTCATGGGCGTACTATTATTATTTTAAATAATATAATAAAAGTAGGAAATTCTTCAGTAATTGTATTTTATGTGTAAAGGTAGGTAACTATTTTTATCGAGGTTTGAAAAATTTCTTTTTCCAAGATATACATTTTTCAACACGGAGAAAACAGTTACATGATTAATTGATTGATAATTATTTTTCAGTCCCTTTCTAGCTTTCCCTTCAATGGCAATTTAAATATATTGATTTCTTGATTCATTACACTTCACAGATCTGACTGTGTAGGTTTTTACCAGGAGTTAACACATTCCTTATCACAAAGTTCAAAATTGTAAAATAACACCCTAAAACACGACAACACAATGAACACGTATTTATAAAACATTGCCCGTGAAAGTGTGTAAGATTTCTCTAGGACTCCCAAGGAGTCACCCATTTAAATATACTAACCCATTTCCATGACATGCAGTACTCTTAATTTTAATAAATCAATTATTAGAATACATTCACAGCAGGTGTTGGAAATAATTTTTTATTCTTTAAGATGATTATTAAAATCGCTAATAATATTACTTCTTGCTGGCAAAATTTCTTGTAAACTATTTATGAATGACGTACCTGCGAAACTAGTTTTCCAAAGTAATTTTAACTTTTCTTTTCAGTCTGCATCTGGCACAGGACTGGCATTTATAATATTCACCGAGGCAATAAATCAATTTCCTGGTGCTCCATTTTGGTCTATCCTTTTCTTCCTCATGTTATTTACCCTTGGAATAGACTCACAGTTTGGAACACTAGAAGGAGTCGTTACTTCCATAGTCGACATGAAATTATTTCCGAACTTACCCAAGGAAATATTGACTGGAGTGTTGTGCTTGCTGTGTTGCCTGATTTCCTTAAGTTTTGCACACGGCGCGGGAAGTTACGTTTTTGTGTTGTTTGATAATTTCAGTGGAAACTTCCCCTTGCTAATAATTGCGTTCTTTGAATGTGTCGGTGTGTCATATGTATATGGATTAAAACGGTAAGTAAATAGGTAGGTTTAAATAATAATTATATTCACTTTCATACAGTATGTTTTCTTCAAGCCATTAAAGGAAAGTTGAAGATGTCAGAGGACTACTTCAGATTTACTTAAATCATTTAAGTTTCTATTCCGGAAGAAGAATACCAACGGACTTACTGACTCTTTATCTTTCCATACCAATTTCATAATTTGAGACGCCGTACATGGTATCTCCGATTAAGTCAATACTATTGCTAAACTCCGTAATTATTAAAGCTACTATGATGCAACTACCTAATAGAATATCATTGGCACTTTCTTATGCTTGTTACAATGTTCGAATATATGACCTACCGTTCCTAAAAAAATAATTATAAAATTTTTATGTTTGTTACCAAATTTTTATCGCCCTTAAGAGTTAGTCAAATCGAAACTAAACAACACATTCTTGTTATTGGCAATGGTAAATAACACATAGTTTGCTCTACTAGATAAATAGAGGTTATTCAAATTGTGATTAATCCAAACAGGTTTAAAAGGCATATACCCTCATCTTCAGTGGAGAAAATATACATAAGAAGGAACTTATTACATTGTCAGATTAAACTGTTACAGCGGAAGCAGTAGGGAATTAGTAGATAATAAAGTATGAAATAATTCTGAAAAAATTCTTTAAAAAAACATAAATTTTTGGAAATTTATAGGTTTTGTGATTATAATATACCTATAAGTAAATAATTTCTACAAATGTCACTAATATCACAATCCAAATTGCCTGGTTAGTTAACAATTGTTTAGTAAAATATTTCAAATTCTGAAAAACGAATAATTTTTTTATTTAGATTTGCTGACGACATTGAAATGATGACGGGTTCAAGGCCGGGCCTCTATTGGTTAATTTGTTGGAAATATCTGTCGCCCTTGGCGATGATATCGATCTTAGTAGCAAGCTTTGTAGAGATAGCGACAGATGGCACTGGATATTCTGCATGGATAGCGGAGAAGGGGGAGACAATAAAGCAACCTTGGCCAATGTGGGCTATTTTTCTTATATGTACGCTAATATTGGTATCTGTACTTTGGATTCCTGGTGCGGCTTTAGCAAGGTATATAACTGTTACTATTGTTCGAAAAGTTTTGCCTATGGCACATTTTTCATTTTTACTATGAACTTTGATTGGTGTTTGTGATGATTGTTATTAATGAAGAGTATCAAGTTAAAATAAATGCAATTTTCTAGGTTTTTCAATATCGTTCTGATTGATGACAATGAAAAAGCCTGGTTTCCTGCCAACGAACTGAAGGACTTTCACGGAATAATGCCTCACGAAGTATCTACCGCAGAAACGTTGCTCTTCTGTATTAGAGCAGATGGCACTGAAGGGTTGTGTTGTCCTACATATCATTCTTATGACGACGGGATTGAGGAAGAAGACTAAATTGTGATTCTCTATCAATAAATTTAACCATAGTTATATTCAATTGTATGCTTCGCAAGATTGAAAGCCTTTTGTAAGACGACGGCAAAATTATACTTACAGAACCGATCCATGCCAACCAAATAGCAAAAATACCATCCATAACCTGGCGTCGAATTTCTAAATAACAATTTGATACTAAAATTGATTGATTTAGCCGATACTTGATGGAAATCCATTATAAATTTGAACAGAAACAAAAAGTTATAAAATTTCCACAATTTTTATTTAGAAAAAACCGTAACATGTTTCGGCACACGGTGCCTTCTTCTGACGGAATAATAATTATAATTATAATTACAATTATTCCGTCAGAAGAAGGCACCGTGTGCCGAAACATGTTACGGTTTTTCTAAATAAAAATTGTGGAAATGTTATAACTTGTTTCTGTACAATTTGATACATTTTATTAGTCGTAATTCATATAAAATGTTCTGAAAAATAAAATTTATTGCTTGGTTTTCTAAAGAAACTGAACTTATTATCTCAATGGTATAATATTCCGTCATATTTCTCCATGTGTCAAAAAAGTTAATAAACACTATAAACGAAAATAATTTTGACAATAATATTGTGCACAAAATAACTTTATTGTTAAACTAAATCCTAATATACATAACAAACGTTTTAGGCGCATACAAAGAAGCGATAGACTTAAGTTCATGGGGTCCTCTTCTGGCGAAAAAGATGATAAACTTCTGTACACTAAAAGAAAGATAGAAACTGAAACGTCAAGTTAGTAAAGTCGGTACGGTGTATGAAGTCCGCTAAGCAATAAAACCTCTCTAGCATGGTAGTCGGTGGCTCTCAAGCAATAAATTATATTTAATGTATTTTCTAAATAACAATCCCTTCTTCATTGTCATCATGTATTTATTATATACCTTTTTCCCTTACTGGCACGGGTACTGGACTAGTAATGTTCCGAATCATGCCAAGATGATTTTGTTGAAGTTCCGTTTGCATATATCCATGTTTCGTCAAGAAAAACAACTTGCCTTGACAATTCCGATTTTTTGTTTCCTAAATATTCCCGTAAAAATTGCCATCTTTTTGAAACATTATTGGACAGCTCGCAAAGCACTTTTCTGTTGTTCGTTTTTTTGTATTTGAAGCCCAGATCTTTTAAAATAATGAACAAACTGGTAGTTTCAATATCTCAAAGTTCTTTCTTCTTTATCTTTTCAAGAATAGCTTTGAGGGTAACATATTCCTTTGCTCTATACATATCATAAACAATATTCCTAATCGATAGTTTTATCCCTTGGGATAAATCAAAGGTTTTAGAATGGAGTCGATCCCTTTTATATGGTCTGTCCAATTCCTCTTCACTCTTTTTTCGAAGTCTTCTTAAGGTCTTATCTGAAATGCCGCAAGCATCAGACGTTCGTTTTTGCACTGCCAAAACAGGCACTAACGGGCCCAAGTTATCTTTTCCTAAAGTAAAATAACGTTCCACTTGTAATACCAAACGGCGTTCACCTGGAGATAAACACCTTCTAGGCGCTGTGTCACCTTGCTGCACATTTTCCATTACTTTGCTCTATAACTGCTTTTAATTCACACACAATGAGAAACAAACTAAAAGCAAAATGCATAACTACTTATTTAAAATAGAACATACCATCCTGCACTTGAGCAAATTTTAATTATTTCTTGGAAAATAGTGATTATTATATAGATTTAACTATAATGATCCCAAAATATCTAAATTCTAGGAAATGTACCTGAGAAAATCTTTAACTTATTGACGCAAAATATTTTGTATTTGATAAGCAAAAAAACTATGAGTGAAAAATAAACAAGATAAAAATATTTATCGCGGTACATAATTCTAAGATAATTTTGTTTTGGAACCGCTGATTTTGCCAATCCGACTACATTGAACCAGTGGAATGTTCGGTACGATCAAGTATAGCGAAGGTATTGTTAACTTAACCGTCTTACTGTTTAACAACCTTTAATGATTTAATTCGATATCGGACTTCATAAAACGAACCGACTTTAAAAAAACGTCGAGTTACTAAATGTTAGTTAAGGTACGGTTCCTACAACGCGGCCCGTGGCTGCGACGGCTATAGGGCGGCCGGATGCACCTCGACAAACGTTTCCCTTCATGCGACCGGACCGTACGACTATAGTCAAATAGAGACGGATGTTTTGGAACCATTTCGACTAATAATTCATCGTCTTATAAAGTAGATAATTCCTTGTATTCCGTTGAGCTCATTTTACATTGCATTTGGCTAATTAAATAAGAGTAATTTTAAAAATGACACATGTTGACATCAACACCTGTTGCGGCTGTGACTGAACTGCTTCGAGAGCAGTCGTGCACGCTCGCGTGTTGGGAAACGGATACATAAAGAAAATGAGAAGCAATAGGTTGCAGCCACCGTAACCGCGGGCCGCGTGTAGGGAACCGTACCTTTAAGGTTAGTTAAGCTAATTTCAAAAAACATGGACTAAACATAGTGAATTTAGCGAATCCATATTGTTTCAAATAATAACGTAAATATTCCTAGGTTCTGAAGTGTTAATCCTTATGTAACAATATTAATTTTTTTGACATACTTATCTCTTTTTGGGATGACGAAGTTTATTATATTTTTCACCAGACTATGACCTTCTATTTTTAATAAAAATTATACATTAAGGAAAAATACTGGGTTGAAAATGATTTCCATTTACAATTAATTCGGTAAGTAGTATTAGTAAATTATAAGGAAGATGATGACAATATCATTAGGTTCTATAAAAATGTTATAATATCGAGTGACATAGTATTTATTAAATACAATAGGTATTATTATTAATTTTCTTAGAGTGTTAATTTTTCAGATTAATATACGCCGTGTTAAAAGAAGGTCGGTACCCCGGAGTAACTCCGGTGCATCGCATTGTAGCGGAAAATGTCTAGGGAAAAAGTTGTTTGGTTTTGAAGGAGGAATAGAGTGCGATTTAAATCACCCCCACCCCCTCAACCCTGGGCGCGGGTGGGGGCAAGTTAAGATTTTCAAATTGAACCTCATATTTTTTATTGGCGTATCGTATTCTCCAACCAAAAATAAACATCTTTTGTCCGAAAAATTTTGTTGTTCGGGCGCATCCTTCACTTAATCACCATGAGAAAGACAAAATCAGAACCGTGCTAAAATCAAGTTTTATCCCGGAAATACTCTTTTCTAAAAAATGCCGGTGGAAAAAGTTGTTCGTATTCCACGCGGATTTTTTAGTATAAGACAGAGAAAAAGAGTATTTCCGGAATAAAACTTGATTTTGGCACGGTTCTGATTTTGTCCTTCTCATGGTGATTATTTGAGGATGGGTTCGAATAAAAAAATTTTTCGGACAAAAAATGTTTATTTTTGGTCGGAGAACACGATACGCCAATAAAAAATATGGGGTTCCATTTGAAAATCTTAACTTACCCCCACCCGCGCCGGAGGGTTGAGGGGGTGGGGCGTGTTTATATTGTAAACTATTAATCCTTCAAAACCAAACAACTTTTTCCCTAAACATTTTCCGCTGCAATGCGATGCACCGGAGTTATTCCGGAGTACCGACCTTTTTTCAACACCCTATATATACATGCATGTCCTGTTTTGCTTGGGAGCTTTAGTCCTAAATGATCTAAAGCTAGCAAGACGTGGGCTCGGTTGCCTATGGAATCATTGAATTATCAATAATTCACATCTTCGACAATAAATTGTTAACACTAACAACTAAACAAAAATTAAATAACAATGATTATTTTACTGTAATGTGGACAATAATATTATATCCATTAAATATTTATATTGAATATATATTATACAGTGTGTTATGGAAATTTATTATATTTAAATGGGCTACTCCTTGGATGTCACAGAGAAACAGTACTTACTTTTTTAATTTAATTAATATAATTAATAATCGACCATCTAACAAGAGGTCACAAATCGCACGCCTTCTAATGGAAAAGCAACATTTTTTTAAAATTTGTGTGCAGATGCAAATGTTGGGGCCTATTGAACATAATTAACCATTTCGATAATACTCTGTATATTAAAAAGATTGAATTTGACAATAATAATAAATGAAGAATATTGTTTTACATATTTGTTATTAATGTATGTGATACTAGCACAAATGATATACTGTTGTAAAAATTAGCTGAAGTCTATAATACATAAGTTTCTTAGGACTATTGTAAGCAATTTAGTGTCCATTTTTTATGGAAGTTCCAAAAATGACAAAAGCAGTAAGTAACGTATCTGGCTGGTTTAAAAACACATTAAATTACATTTAACAGACAAACTGAGATAATTCAAACATGATTTAACATTATTAAAATGTGAAGGCATTATTATAATTAATTTAGTTGGACTGATTACGGATCTGTTTTTAGCCAGATAAATTATGATTTGGAGATAGATAAATATTATTTCAGCAAAAATTTACTACGTTAAGCACAATTCTTTATTAACGGTAAATAAGGTTTTTAGCCTCAAGAAAAGACGTTTTTTTTTACATGTTGTGCCCCGAAAGTGCCTCTTTTCATGCATGTTCTCTTCACCGAAAGTGGCGTTTCCTAAGAGAGCGGACGGGAAAGATTTTTCCCGCCCACTTCGAGTCACCATGTGCTCATAAATAAATAAAACCAGAATTGTCGGTGCGGGATTTGAACCCGCGACCCTCAGATCGCCAGGCGTACATTCCACCCACCGAGCCATACTGCAAGCGGTAATATATAGCGGATTATATATAAATTTAATTGACAGTTAATTTTTTAAAGATGTTTTAGAAAAATGTCTAAAGAATTTCTTTATTTATATGGCCTCAAAGACTCGGGCACTTGAAAAAAAATATATAAAACCAGAGATGCCGAGTGCGGGATTTGAACCTGCGACTCTGAGATCACAAGGCGTACGCTATACCTCTAGGCCACCGAGCCTATTTGTCAAAAATAGTAAATAGATATTTACATTCTCCATGCGCGAGTGTCATATAGACAGGAAAACTGTCTGAAGAAATTCTTTATTTATTTGGCATCAAAGCTTCGGAGCACTTGTAAAAAAAAATACGGTACATATCACGGGCCGTCAGAGGCTTTTCCGGACTCTCCGCATCTCGTCCGTAAAAGCCTCTTTTCGGGCCTTGATACGTAATGTACTATTGTTGTAATAATTTTAAAATATGTTTCACTAAAATGGACACTGTATTAAAACGTTACAAGGAATAATATTATCACTACCATAAGTTTAGAATAGTTTTATTAAAGATAAGAGATAACAAATACATTTCAAATACATATTACAATTTGCCTTTCCGTTCATTTTTGCAGTCATCCTGCCAATTGAGAGTGTATATTTGGGTAATATATGTATGTAATAAACCTACTGTATATATTAAAACTACAGAAGGCAAGTAATTATCATAAAAACATTTTGTCTTTGTCAAATACAAACCCTTTTATTTATTACGATTTCTTTTTAATATACTTAAGGGATTTGTATCTGACGAATTTGTTTCATAAACTGTTATTTATTGACAGTAATGACATATCAGGTATAATAATGTTGTTTTCAAATAATATATTAGCAAATACAAGCAGGTTTAAAATTATTGCATTCTGTTTTAATCGAACATAAACTGTTGTTAGGGTAGCGTTTTAATTTGTTTCAATTCAATATAATAAAATATATTATTATAATTTAAATTTCGTTTGCCCACGTCACCTTTTCAATTGCTGTTAATACTTATAAACTTATACAAAAATACCAAAAATTTTTTTTTAAATAATAGAAGGAAAACTAAAATTCTAAAGGGTTAAAGTGAAAATGCAACAAAAGTAAGATATCTCCATCAGAGACATTTTCCCTATATTATTTTCGGGTTAAAAGTCACTTTTTTTTATCTTACGAATCTAATATAACTAATTAACACATACTTAATTAACACCCTGTATAGGGTGTGAACTTGAAAGTTTCCCACCCTTAAGAAGACACGTCAATTTTATTGTGAAGATGTACCATTTTAAAGAATATGTACTGCCTTCATGGTTTAGCCAATTATTGGAAAGAGATTTTAACGACCTTTGAAGTGATGTGCCGCTTGACTCCCCCCGCCATTTAAGTAAGCTCTTCACGGCTATAACTCTGGTAACTATACAGCCAGTTCTGGAGTCCCACAGGGTTCTGTACTGGGGCCGTTACTTTTTATTCTCTTTATAAATGATATTGGCTTAGAGCTAACTGTTAAGTTCTTGGTATATGCGGATGATATTAAAATATTCAAAGTGATTAGAAATATCAATGACTGTATTATTCTTCAAGACAACTTAGATCTAATGCTAGTGGTTGACAAATAATCTTCAGCTAAACATTGAGAAGTGCAACGTTGTATCATTCACAAACACACTTTCTGTCATTAAAGATGACTATTTGCTTAAAAATACAGTTATCTCCCGCTGCGACTCATTCTGCGACCTGGGAGTAGTCTTTGACTCAAAACTTTCTTTCGTCCCTCATATAAATAAGGTAGTGGGTGAATCTCTGCGGGGTTATGGGTTTATTGTACGCTGCACAAGGGATTTCAATAACAGTGATGTCTTGAAGACATTGTACAATTCATATGTACGGTCCAAGTTAGAATATGCTGCAGTAATCTGGGCTCCTGAGTACAATGTTCATATTAATGCCATTGAAGGTGTTCAAAAAAAATTCTTAAAATATCTTAGCTTTAAGAGAGACGGAATATATCCCATCCAGGGTTTTCCTCAATCCAGGTTACTTGAGGAATTTAATTGCCGATCTCTCAGTGATCGCCGATTTGATTACTTTGTTTAAATTATTAAACAATCAATTGGATTGTATGGACATTTTGAGTTGGCTTAACTTAAGGTTCACGGCAAAACATAACATTCTATTTACCATGTCCAAGGACAAATATTTTGAAGATTTCTCCTATTTTTCAAATGTGTGACAAATACAATAAACACATTGAATTGGACTTTTTTAATTGCTCGATAAGCATAGTTAAAAAGCCGGTGCCTCATTAAACTGCTTTTCAATTATATCATACGGTTTGCATATTTTTTGTCCTTAAAGTTATTTTTTTATTGTAAGACTAAATAAGTTTTGAAATTTATAATGTAATTTTATTCTTGTTTCATTTCTTTAGATTATGTTTTTTTTATATGTATTATCTTATCTTATGCTCAATTAATATTATGTGCAGATATCTTTTGTCCTGCCTTATAAATAAATAAATAAATAAATAAATTTAAGATTTTAAGGATAACATGCACTCCTCCCCCCAGGGGGTTAAACCACGAAGAATGTAAATATTATTTAAAATCGTGTCCCCTCACAAGAAAATTTACGTATTTTCCCGATTTTTAATATCAATTACTAGCGAGACATTAAGGATGGGAAGTTTTTAAATTTACTCTCTAGTTAGTTGCTATCAGAATAATATTCCCAATTATTGTTTGTACCATCAACTATAGTCAATTTTAGTGATATCTTCAAGGAAACTGTACTTATGTAGTTTATTTTAGAGTTGGAGAAGTAAGTACATGTAGAAAATAGTTTTAAGTAGTATTTTTAAGAACCAGGACTTAATTAAACAATTTTGAAAAAAAAAAGATATTTAATAATATGGTTAATATCATATACCTGTTTTATTTGGCACAATGGATGATACATCGACAAATAATAAAACATAGAAGTTTTGATACAACAAACCCGAACAGATCCCTGAGTTCGATAGTTTTTTGCATATTTTTAAAATAAATAAATATATAAACAGTGCATGGAATAACAACTGACCAATCTAACATGAAATTTATTACGAAAAAACATTTTGTCGCTTAAAATAAAAGAGCAAATCGAGGGTAAAAATATTGAAAAATTTTGTTCAACAGGTCACGTCTTAATTAATTATAGAATTGACCACGCTAATCAGAAAAAATATTCACATACTAAAATCTCAGTGGCTTAGGTACCACTTTTTTAAAAATATTTGCAAATGTGAACTTTTTTGCACAAAATTACCAGTCTGAAATACTATAGTCGACTTTCTGTATCTATTGACAACTGTATTTTTATCTTACAGAAGGAAATAAACTTATCCTTATAAAGAAAATCATCCTATAATTTTGAAATGCTCTTAGATTAAATATATGACTATTAATAATATTATTATTTATTTTTCCTACTTAGTAGAGTATGCAAAAGATCTAATGGATTAAAGGGTTTTAGTTGATTATAACAAGAACTCCTTATCGGTTTCGATCGCTAAGGCCTCATCAGAGAGGATGCCAGTTTATTATCACTGAAAAAGAAATTCCGTTAGAGCTTTTTCAGCTTTATGGCCTTTACTGAGTTTAATTTTCAGGAATTGTTATTGATTTATAATGTAAATGTCTGTTAACAAATAAAATTCCATGTTGAAGTGGCCGTTTTATTAAAATAATACATCTCCGCTCCTTCATATCACGCTTCTTTGATTTCATTTTAAATGATTAGAAGGTGATTTTTTGATTGCTTGAATTTTTTATAACATTTTAAGAGATACAGGGGAAAATCAAAAAATTGAGAATTTCAAAATTACCCTATATTTTCTTAGTTAAAAGAGATACAAAAAAATGTTATATATCGAAGTTTCTTTATATTAACTGTTGAATAATTTGCCATTTTCAGAATAAGTATACGGGGTCAGGTAAAAAAGTTATCGGAACTAACCTCATTTTTTTAAATGGAACACCCTGTATATTTTAATTCAAAAAGATACTATTTTAAATTCTCGTTTCATATAACATACCATGGATTGATATTGGTTTCTTATGCGATTTATTTAAACCTTACTTTGAAACGAAATAAGATTGAGGTAAAAAATAACGGGAATCATCTTCCCGGATCGCGAACAAAATATACATCTTGCGCCATTTCTTCGTTTTTTCCACTTTCAATATAACTGATATCATATCAAATTTTTCAAAATGTTTATAGGTCATTTTCGCAAATGAATATGTAAAATGAAATTGTCGTTAAATGTTAATAGTATAGTTGTTTCTAGGATATTAGTTTTTGATTCATGGTCTACTGTGGTTTAAAGTAATAAAATTTTTTAAATCGCCTAGGAAACCAATATTATCCATGGGTTGTTATATTTCACAAAAAAAATCAATTTCTCGTCCTAAAAAACCCTAATTGTCAAATTTTGTATAAAAGGTTGGTTTCTCTCAAAGTTATTAGAGAAATACAAAAATGAAGTGATATTTTTAACATCCTGTATCCTGTATATTAACTTCGGATATAGGTAAGTATAATTAAATCCTAATATTTGTAATAAGGAGTATGTGGTTTTTCCATCTACCATTAATTAGCGGACACCTTGTATATCCTATTCAGACATACCAAAATTGAAATTAATATCAAAAGTACGTTCGAGTTTATTCCGGTTTGGTTTAGTCCATGAGTACATGTTATGTTCATATGTAAACTTTTCTTCATAAAATTTAAATTTTCTTGAAAAGTAATTTCTTATTATAAATACTTGAGAAAGCTTCTCCTCAGTTGACGTTTGCATCAATTTCTACGATGGAACAATGAAACTCGAAATTGCTGTGATCATTTTATTATGCTCAATTTGTGCTATTAAGTGCTCTTAAAATCAGACAATAGAGTCCTAACTTAGAATTAAACCACCATCGGGTTGTAGGTTTTCTCGCGAATCCCTTTGATGTGTTCGGCTCTAGTCAGTCGCTGGATTAGTTTGTTCTTTGCGAGCGTATGGGAAAGTAGCGCTTTTTCGCATTTATTATGTAAAAAAAATTAATTTTCTGAGGTTTTGTTTTTTTGTGTGAATCTGGATGCAGTGGGATCGTGAGCAAACCCTGCTTCTTATTGAGAAGTAAGACAAAAAGCAAATCTTTGGGATCCTAGTCACTGTTACCCCGAATGGTGGGTCACTCGCGAACCGAGCATTCAAACGCGAGCATTCGCTACGATATAAAAATGACCTGAACGGGTTGCTGTAATGTAACATTCGTAGCGAGCCTTGTAACATGTTACATTGCACCGTTTTGTTACAAGTCAGTCGCCGGTTTAAGAAGCTTATACTATACTAAAATGATATTGAAATATCTTTGATATGTAACAAAATAGTAATTTTAACACATTTGATTAGGCAATACTTAGACAATAAATACTTAGACAATATTGGCTTGCGGAGTGTAGACAATTTTTTGAAAATGTCTCTCTTTAAATGAATAATAAAATTGTTCCAATTATTAGGCACAACCTTAATATAAGTACAATATATTCTAAAAATACGAACATTTATAACAACGAAGTGCACTGTAGATGTATTCTTCGGAAAGATTCACCATCTTGTCTCATACGAAAGTAAGATAAATGAAGCAATACGACATCTTCTTTTTAGTCAAATTCTAACGGAAAACCTTTTTAGCTATATACCATGTGTACTTAAACATATATTTTTATTATGTAAAATTTTATGTGCAAAGTGCATTAGATTTTTTAAGATTCAATTTACTTCAGCTGTGCATTCATTCATTAGACAGGAACCTGTTCTCTTTCAGCAACATTAAGATTTTGCATGACCGCGAAATAGGAAAGAGATGTACGGATGATCTGGAAAAGAAATATTTTTATAAATACCTACACATTATAAAGGTGTACATGTATGGTCTAAATTCTTTAAATATGATAGCTATAAGATGAGAGATGAGTTTGATAAATAGTCAATAAATATAACGTTATTTTGGCAATCCCCATCGTAAAGACATTTCTACCATTACATTTCTTTTTGTGAATTTGTTCTGGTTTTCAGTTATACGAGGTTATGTAATCTTAATTAAAAATATTATATTCTATTCCACAAAGTTAAATAGCCAACTAGATGGTAGATATACGAGAAAATATTATATACCTTCACAAAAATTTCGACAGATATCTCAAAATATTTTGCTGCATATAACTTTAACGGTCTTTGAGATCTGGCAATAAAAATTATAATATCTTTCCTAAAACTACTTGGAGCATCAACCCAGTTGGAGTAGTAAGCCGCAGTTGGAATATTTTCACTCTGAAAATTAAAACAAAAATGGTATTAAAGTAAGCTAATGGTATTAAGCATATTTCACATTTTCCGTGCCCGAATGTGGTTACATGTTATTTTATCGTTATTTTTCAATACCTCCGAGAGAATGTAGAATTGACCAGGCTAATATCCACATGGAAAAATGGTTTGGCCTACCACTTTTTTTCTGTAAAATATCAATGGGCATCAGTTTTAACAACATTTTACAAATAATTTTTAAAATACAAACCTTCCTGGTCATCTCTGTAGCAAACCAGCACGGTACAAACAAGAGATTGCCCACTGCAACTAAATACGAGAGTAGGTGAAAAAATTGGAAACTTGGCTCCATCTAAAAAATTCAGAAGTAGAAATTATAATGCAAACAGTAATGAAAACAATGAAAGTGTTGAAATGAAGATCCGAACAATTTGGTTATCCAACCTGAACAACATCAAATTGTTGAGGGAAATTACTGTGGCAACGCTGTATGGTCGTTTTTACCTGCTTGACTGTGAAGTTTACTGTTCTCATTCATTTCTTGACGGCGATATTGTTAGCGCTTATTCGCTGCTGCTTTTGTAATTGTGATCTATTGTGTTTTTGGATTAATTTTTAGTGTTTGTTCGAACTAAAACTATTTAGAGCTATTTATTAGCTACCTACAATGGTTCGTCAGTGCGTGGTGTGTAAGATATTCCACTATTCTAACCCCTGATAAATATTTCGTCGGTAAGTGAGAATAATGAGGTTATGTTTTTCTTTTGGTATAATATTGCAAAAATATGAATGTTTTATTTATATGATCTGAATTTCTGTAAAAAACACCTACAAGGATTACCTATTTAGATCGAAATTATCTAAGCGTGTATCTTATTACAGCGTTACCATTGTTTAAAGCTTTCTTCTAACTTATTTGAAACTGCAGAACTATGTATGATTGTAAATAAATGGTGTTTTATGAATGTAATATTATGTATCTTTCCTTTTATATTATATGTCTATGATATTAGCCACGGATTAGGAAGATATTATTATAGCTTAAATCCCTCGGCGCATCGCGCCTAATGATTTAAACTAGCATATTCTAAGAAAAATAAATAGTCTTACCAAACTTAATAAAAATAAATCCATACAAAATGCGGTTGTACTTGCAAAAATCTGTCCAAAATAT
Organism: Barypeithes pellucidus; assembly: GCA_963991005.1. Lineage (NCBI taxonomy): Eukaryota > Metazoa > Arthropoda > Insecta > Coleoptera > Curculionidae > Barypeithes > Barypeithes pellucidus. The sequence goes on along the minus strand of OZ022562.1, from coordinate 14,757,247 downwards.
ATCTTTCCAAATACCTGTTCTGTAGTTTCGAGGTACCTAAGACAAAAACTGAATATTTCTCTTTGTCTCTATAAGGTTATTATGTAATGTGAGTTGCAATAAAAATATTACGTACTTATAGAAAAGTTGTATGTATGAATGGAACAGTTATTCCATGAATACTTCCATGAGTGCGTAATCGCTTCACAGCTCAAATTGTATGCTATAATTTTTCTATCACCATACTTAATGGGTAAAATTTTTTTAAAGGCAACTTTCAGTTCTTAGCATATAACTTATTAAAGTAAACTCTTTGCCTGTAGAAACGATTATAATGCGAAATATATGTTACTTCCTGCATTAGAAAGCAAATTTAAAATTTTTTTTTGCTGCATTCAAATTTGAATTTAAAAATGTATCGCCGGTCACGTGTCCCCAGTCAATAATTTTTTCCTTTACCCTTTTATATTTCACGTCATTTTACTAAAGTTACTTTTATATATAAATAATTTACACTCCTACTACAATTTGTATTGAAAAAATAATGTTCAAAGATCAACAGTTTAGTTTCTCTAACGCAATTATTAACCAGAAGTTCCGTCCCCGCAGCTGCATATATCGCCGGTCACGGCATAAATTGCTTATAAATAACGCCACTCGAGATCGGCCTAATAGTTTTACAAATATGACGGTATGTGTTTGAATTTGTGTAAAGCGTGTTCCTGTTTAGGTAAGTCCCTTATTATCTTTATTTAGGTGTAAACTACGACATTGCCTATTTTTTACCAGGCGTATGTTTTATGTTGTATAGCTGGTCACAGGGTTAACTCAGACCTAGTAGTTTTAATTAAGGGAAAAATACTACACGAAGTCATTCTCTGTTGTACAGATACTCATTTCAGTCTAACAAAGTTTAAGAAATAGCTTGTATTAGCTGTTATTCACGAATTTGTGCATTTTTGTATCGCCGGTCACAGTAACACCGGTCACGCATGAAAATGTTACCGTAGATACAATGATGTGACGGTTTGTTATCCGAAGTTATATACAATATTTTTTTATTAACCATTTAAAAACCATTAAGGAAAAATATATTTTAACGTGCAAGTTTCGTTTACACCTAGGTAGATTTAAAAAAATGACTAAATTTCTTAGTATTTTAACATTCTATAAGGAACATTTCAAAATTTTAAGCCAATATAAGACAGGGCTGTTATAAATAATAGGAAAATGGTGACTGATTAAAATAACTCAGTTCCAAATATTGGCGTTATATGATTCAGAAGACTAAAATTAGCCATGTGACGTTAAATTATTAAAAAATCGATGGTATACAAAAATAGACCAAGATCTATATAATTCCTCTAATTAGATACTATCAGAAACCTATTAAAAAATTAACAGGTGTTTTTGAGATTATTTATTTTTAAATTCCGATTTACTGAAAGTTGCCTGTAAAAAAATTTGGACCCTAATAATGTTAAATGCCATAGTTTCAGGAAAATATCGATAGTTTCTAGCATATGCTTCGTGATTAAAAAGAATTATTTCATTTGTACGGTTTAATAGAACAAAAACTATTTTCTACATCAATATCCCCGTAAAAAACTAAGTATTTAACTAATATGAATTCGTTATATTCCATATAAAAACATTAAAATGATTCAAAACACACCTAAGATCAAAATATTCTGATGGACTAAATATAACATTCTTTAGTGAATAAGGATGTAAATATTCCTTTGGTAAACATAATAGTCCATTATATATAGGAGGTTTTAATGTGCCAATATGTAAGAGGAATGGATAGTTTCCAGCGAATCAATGGGTGCATATTACTGCCTTTTGAATTAAAATAAGCATGGATAATAGGAGGATTCCCAGAATCAGGTAAACCTTGACAATTGTTTGTTTTGAAGCTGTTGCTGCGTGGCATTACTCAGGTTGTAGCTATCTATTTAGTAGTAAGGACCAAATATATGTCATCATCTACGTAGTCCTGTCCGACAGACCAACTTTTTTCAAAAACAAGATACGATCCTTCTCTATATAATTTACTATGTAACACATGCCATATTTACCCTAAAATTAATTTGTGATGTTGAATACACTCCAACCATTCATCTTGGGTAACCATTGTTCCATGATTACCAAGTTCTCCAAGGCGGTAACAAAGTAAGTCACATTGTAATCCAATGAAGCTCAAAAAGCCTCCAACAATTAGATCTGTATACACATTTAAAAAAGAAATAAGGATAATGCAAACCACTTGATGCAAGTAAGAAATTTCGTATGCTGGAGTATAATCTATGTCCATGGGATACCAGCCAGCGACGGGCAGTGTTCCTTCTACTTGAGGAAGTAATGGGGTTGTAATGGCGCCAGCAATAGACACCCAACATGTTACTAACAAGAGAGTTCGAATATGTCCATATTGGCTGTAATCGTTTGTTAATATAACCATTTCAGCATCTCCCCTTGGTTGAAAGACTTTGAGGTTTAAGTTAGCCAACAAAGTACCGAACTCATCCCGGTTCAAATACCAAAAAATGCTTTTTACCTGAGCCATCATCAAAATCAGTATAATGTACCCCAGGTGGGCGAAACTTTTTAGACTATCTGTCTTGAGTATCCAATTTATCGTCATAACCGCATTTAAGATGGAAAGAAAAAAAATGTTTACGAACAAGAAATAGTATCTGTGGATTTTCAAATAATTGTTATCTTCATTGGCAAAAACACCTGCTAGTTTTAGAGTTAAAAGATCTTTTTGGTAAATTTTCCGGTAGCTAAAAATCATTGTTCCACGTTATGTAGTTCGAAACACCTTCTTTACTATGAACCGATATCTTCATTCCAAAGAAAGCTTTGTAAATAGGAGCTGCTAATTACAGATACAGGCATTTAGACCACCAAATTGTCCCTAATTGTTATTAATCAGTATATGTCTCATATCTTAATAAGGTCCTATAATTTGAAAAAAAATAGTTAAATTCTAGACAATCTGTTATTTCCACCTATATCTAACATAAATTAGACGTCAAAAAATATATGACGATAAATTATTAATATTTTTATTACTCGTTATATATTATAATTAAGTCATTATATAGATAATTAAAAAATTGACTAGTGTTAATATTTTTATATTTTTTTTATATGTGAAACTGAGAGTTGCTACTTTGTTTTTTAGCCATTTATTTTTGAAGATCTTTCAAAATAGCATTCCAGCTTCATAATTTTATTGGTAGTTATATAAGAGAAGTAATTAAATGGTTTGCCCTTATTAAAATTGGTTCGCAGCAAAAAATAGCCATTAAATCATTTGATCAGCATAAGAATTTTTTTCTTGCAATAAATAAAAATCAGGCTGCAACACTTGTTCTGCAAAAAATGCTACAAACTGTCAACAATTTAACCGATATCAGTCCGCTTGTAATATCATGTGTTCGCTTAATTAACAGTCGAGCTGCGAAAAATTACTGGGTAAGCAAGATTTTACAAATTGGTCAGTAGAAAAAACATGTCTAGAAGCAGTTGACTTCAGAGGTTCGAATATTAAAAGAATGGTTATCAATATAAATCATTGGATTGCGTTTGTTTTGAATAATCGGCATAGTTCGTTATTGTGGGCGGAGCGAAAGCAGTCGCGTGATACGAGTAGCTAATTGCGTGCGTGTGTTTTCATTCGGTCTAGTAGTCAAGGCCTAACAGGTATAGCGGGGGCGAGTTTTCACTTGTTTTCCCAGGGCACTGTCAATTTATGTAACTTTCTTGTGTTTCCTTTTGCCGAATACAGAAGGAAATCGGCTACAAATGGTGTAGCGGGGGCGGGTTTTCATTTGTTTTCCCAGGGCACTGTCACTATTTCACGTTTCATTGCTTTTTTTTTTTTTGACGAAGATTAAATATTTTGCTTACCCGCTGATTGCTTACTAATATCTGATTAAAAGTGGATCGCTCATAGCAGCTTATATATTTAATTTGCATACCAAAATAATTTAGAGCACTCTAGTATGACATTAATTACTGACCGATTCAGAAATGTTTGCTGTCCATAAGTTGCTGACCAACTAGCCATTTTGGCTGACCGATTACATTTTTCTGTTCGCAAAAATAAGAATATTTTGCTGACCAGTTAAATGATACCCTTTATATAATTTGATGGTTGGTATGTTGAAAATGACAAGTGCAAAAATAAGATATGTAGCTACACCTCGAAATCATGACATTTAAATGGCCTTTATAAACTTTATCTTTGCAGTGTAGTTGAGTTCAGCTCCGCGGCGGATCGTTCTAGTCAGTTCAAGTTTATAAATCAGAAATTGTTTATCAGCAACTGAACATAAGTGTTTATAGATGGACCTTTATAGAGAAGCTGTCAAATTTGAATTTACAACGAATAACAAGGCTTCTGGCGTTTACCAGAAACTGGCGGTAAGTATGTAAGGTAAGTATACTTAGTTACCACGTTATATCACTGTCAGATTTAATATACTATTATAAGAAAATTTAATATAGATGTTATAAAAGTAAGACCATTGTTTGTTTTTTTACCTTAAAGTACATACGTATTATATTTAAATGGGTGACTCCTGGGGTGTCCTAGAGAAGCGCTACATATTTTTTGTCAAATCGACCGTTTTAAAAGTGGGATAACAAACCCTCTTACTCACATGTGACTGCGGTAATGAAACATAACACCCTGAGGCAGTGTATCACAAACACCTATTACGCGCAATGTTGCCAAACTGTGTAAAGCTTTAGTTTCTTATGAAAATAAATATGTAGCTTACTTAGAAATTAAATCCAGGCCGCCGACACGAGTAAGGAAGTAACGAGTAACTAGTATTTTGTAGCATAATTATAAACTGTATCTAAGTATGCTTTTGGTGTTAGGTGCAGTGCTTTATTTTACTTCTATTTGTTTCAGGCAGCACTATTTATTCCATGGCATATTGCTCTCTTTCAGCAATATTAAGATTCTTCAATACAGCGTAATAAGAAAGAGATGAACGCATTATCTAGAAAAGAAATATATTTTAACAGATAACATTTGCTCAAAATATTACTACTTAAATGCCTTCCAACCGCAAATTATACTGTACAGTACTCATTTAATACCACCGCCGTCCGTCGTCGCCGGTTCAGTCAAAGCACGGTCTATAACGACCGCTGATCAGAATACAGGGTGTTATGGAAATGACGTATTATATTTAAATGGGTGACTCCTTGGGTGTCCTAGAGAAGCGCTACATATTTTTTTTTAAATCGACCGCTTTAAAAGTGGGGTCGAGCCCCATAAACCCACAGCTCATCCTGCTTCACCCTATGGTGGCAGTCAGAAACAGGTGTTACGTGGAATGTTGCCAAACTTAATGCAAAACTGAAATTCCATATAAAATTATAAAAATAAATTATTTATCTACCTACTTGTATTTATCTTTATACCTTATCCACGCACAAACACAATCAGTTTTTTTTCTTTTTCATGGGAACACTCCTGGAAACACTTTATGCTCGAGACGTTCCAGCAAGTCAAACGTCCAAAAAAAACTACTCGTTTTAGGTTCGTCAATAAAAACAATGTCAAATAATATAATACAATAAATAAATAAAACAAATATTATACGCGTACCTTCTGAAAACAAAGCGAATAGCCGAGAGTGTAAATGGTAAGCAACAGAACCGACAGTATTCTAACGCGTATCTTCTAATACTGACACTTGCAAGACGAGCGCTTGTACGCCTAGACTTACATTGCCCCGGCGCCCAGTAGATTGTGTGGAAGAGATGTAGAGATGGGCGTGTGAGAAAGAAAATTAAATCTTCGTCGGTCGTGTCATTTGGAGTAGAGCTGAGCTAATTTAATTTTTTTAGCTTCTCAAGTACAGCCGCAGTATTATCGCTTACCTTAATTGATGGATATATCACAACTATCATTTTATTGAATTCAGGGAAGAATCTCGTTTATCACCATAAGAAAAGCATTTAAGCAATCTTAGTCCGTCCCGTATCGCCTATTATTAGGATTCTCAGGATTTTCCGGTTTAAATATAATACGTCATTTCCATAACACCCTGTATAAGCCAATCGGTTACATTACACGTATGTCACTTATCGTATCGCGACGCGACGTTTAATTACGATACAGAGGCCGGCGGCAGGTTGCATGATGATTAGTTGAGTAGGTTGAACATTGATTAGTTTTTAAACAGAAATCAGCTGTTTCGCTAACGCTATGTGTACTGTAGTGAATCCCATTTAAGAATCTGAGACTAGGAGACGAAACTGAATATGTAAATTAAAAATACAAACCTTTACAAAAATATCGATCGATATCTCAAAATAATTGGCTGCACGCAATTTCATTGGCGCTTGACATCTTGACATAAAAATGACGATGTCTTTCTTAAAACTGTTTGGTGAATCTATCCAATGACAGCTGTAAGCTGAATATGGTATTTTTTCACTCTAAAAATTAAACTCTGTATACAGGGTTGTCAAAAAAGGCTGTAATATTTTATTGATTTCTGATTGTTTAGATTATTTATACGAATATATAATAATTTATTTTAAGCAGTTTCTTTAAAAAATTACAGATCAATCGTGTAAGAAATGTCATACATGTTATGTGTGTACTTTATTTAACGGCTTTATGCCACTTGATCATATTTCACAGTAGATCAAATCTCGTTTAACAAGTATAGGTAATTGAATATATACTAGAAGAGAAGTAATTAAATGGTTTGCCGTTATTAACAGTCGAGCTGCGAAATGATTACTTGGTGAGCAAGAGTTTACAATTGGTCAGTAGAAACAAGTATGTCTATAAGCAGTTTACTTCATAGGTCCCAGGGAACTGTCAATTTATGTAACTTTCGGCTACAAAAGGTGTAGCGGGGGCGGGTTTTCCCAGGACACTGTCACGATTCAGAAATGTTTGCTGTCAATAAGTTGTAATAACATGTAAGTAAGCCATTTTTGCTGACCGATTACATTTTTCTGTTCGCAAAAATAAGAATATTTTGCTAACCAGTTAATACCCTATACTAAAATACATACCTTCCTAGTCATATCTGTGGCAAACCAGCATGTTACTAACAAGAGACCAGCCACAGCAATTACATAACTGATGAGGTAAAAAAATTCGAAATTCAGCTCGGTCTGTAAAATATAATACCTATTTGTTATAAAATTAATAATAAATAAACAAGTAATTCTAATAATTTTTATTTTTTATGTGAATTATGTATATGGAATTATGGTTCAACTATTTCAATGCTGAGGATACCCAACATTCCCAACAATGTCAAAACATTTGTAATTACTATAATACGCATTTAATTTGTATGTAAAATTAAATTTAGGAAAGCAATTTAAAATATTGAAAATTATCGATAATTCTTGGGTTTATTCGCGGGTGTTGTTTATTGCTGGAAAAATCCGCAAGGAAAAAAGACTATAGTGTTATTATTATATTAAAGATTTTATTGTAAAATCTCCTATAAAATATAGTATTAATTACATTTTTATTACGATTCCACACAGTGGCGGCTCGTGACCTATGATAGAGGGGGTTCACAAGTATAGTGAAATTATTTTTAAAATTTTATTTTTGTGTAACGACCAAACAATTACTTTCTAGGCCTTTTAAATGTAGAAAGAAAAGGTAATAAGAAAATGCGTTAGGTAAAACATATTTTTATTTATTTTTTAATTTTACACAAGGAAATACAACTTTTGGAAAAAAGAAAGGCTTTCTTAGTGTGTATAGTGCTTAAACGTGAAGTCTGTTTTTCGGTTCTTAAGTGTAGAAAATTGATCAATAACAGCCTCATTAAAGTTTGGAATACCCTCTATAATTTTTTTTTCATATATTTGATTTCTTAACTTTCTAATAAAGTCCCTAGATTTACCCTTTGTGGTATGCGTTAAATTAATTTCGGGTTTAGGTCTTCCCGCATTCTTCACTTCAATTTTTAGCTCCAAACTCAAAGTGCTAAAGTTATTTTTTAAATAGTCCACCTTCAAACTATTCATTTTAACTTAACAAATATATAATATTAAAATATTAAAACTTACACGCTCGAATTTCTAACTAGATGGACGAACAGACAACGGAGCGGCACACACTAAAATTGAACGCCTTTCCCATGTTAAATCGCCATAGCCCCGCTCATAGAATAATATTTAGGTTTGTTAATAGAATGGACACTTCCATGTTAACAAACCTGTTAATATTGGTAAGCCATCTATCGGCGACGGCAGTTATATTACACCATTTCCATATTAGAAACCTGTAGTTCAAATTCAATTTAAGAAACTCTTGACGAGATGGCGCTTCTTTTGAGGGTATTTTACTAGCGCCTTCGCCAGATTTTTGGAATAATATGCACCCTTGATTTTATTCAAAAATCAGGCAAATAGCTTATTTATGAACCCATTTTAAAAGCAAGAAAAAAAAGGAGAAATCAGGAAACAAAATCGAAATCTTGGATTTCCTAGTTCACCTATTAATTACAAATATATTATATCTCTTGCTTTCAAAATATGGATAGAAATATGCTTTGCTTGATTTTAAAAAGAAAAAGCAATTGTTCATAAATTTGCCAATATTAATATATTTGTATGGCCGAGTCACAAACTGACCCCTCAGATTAAGTTAAAATATCTTTAAAGCTAAGTGGTATAAATAAATCAAAACCCTCCACAGTTCCTTCTTTTATATTGGGTTGAACCTGTGGTTCAATATTAATTTCGTCAAACATTAAAATCAATGTTTATCGAGAACATTTGAAAAATTTTTGACTTCCGCTTTCAAAATAGTGAACGCTTCGGTATGTAGTCCTGGGCGTATCGGGTTCTGTTCAGCAGTTTCATTACCGTTAACCAATAACCTTCTCCTCAAGGGTATATCGTCGTCCTTTCGGCTTCTTCTCGATATTGTCTCACTGACTCTGAAAAAACCTAGCTTTATTCTATCCATGCTTGAGAGAACTTTCTGAAGCACTGCAGGACTGGTTAGTTTTTCAGTCATTCGAAGTTTTCTTCTTGTCAATACACCACCTTTCTTTAATCGTTCTGCCTGCCTCTTAAACTGGATAGCCCTTTGATAGAGTTTTCGTGCCTTAGGACTTAAGTCTTTAATTTGGCCCACATTCACTTCTGCTAAGAGTGAAGAACGTTCTAAAAAATATATATTCTAAAATGCAAATAACAAAAATGATTTCAGTCTGTTCTGTCTTCAACAATATTCTCATATTTTATTGTTAAACGCTCTTTAATTTATATTAGCGACGTACATATACTTACTCTATAATCTATAATAATTTTTTAGCATAAAAAGTTGCTTTTAGTATTAAACACAGAGCGGGATACCCACCGTATAAATTAAAATTATGTTATGCAACTTAACTTACTTTTGGGAGTTGTCATAATATGTACTTTCGAGGAAGTACCGGTATGTTCACGTTCTTCAGTATCTAGTGGGACAATATCCATCTCTATTGAGATCCCCTGCTTAGTAGTACAGGGATCCACCTCCTGTTTTGTATATTCAATTAACGTTTGATCCGGTAGAACAGGTAATACCTCTTCAGCACTAGCAGAAGTAGGTAGGAAGGTCACGTTAGTTATTGGATAATCAGTAATATTTTCGAAAATTGGGTGTATAGAAGCTGAAACAGTCAATAGTTGTGGCTATGCTATGGTATCAAAATAGGGGGATTGAGGGGACTAATTAATAAGCTCCATGAAATATTTAAATTTAAGTTACTTAAAAAAATATATACAAGATTTTCATGAATGAACGGATTATTTATTATGTGTATTATTTTTATGTGTACAATACACAGTATCGGCTCATTTCTACTGCCTCATCCTACTTAATAAGTAGGTCTAGTTATTTTAAAATAAAAGATTTAATATACCTGGTAGATTTATTGATGGTAATACTCCTTTTTTAAGTCTATGATTTGGTCCAAAATCTTCAGGCAGAAAATGAAGGGAACAAACTCTGCAACTATTATAAATTTTTGGTGGAGTCATTTCGCGAACTAAACGACGGTTTCCACACAACGACATCCACTTGTCCAAAAGAAGTCTGTTTTTGGTTGGGTCAGGAAAACAATGTTTCGATTCATAACTTTTATAACAGCTACTGACACAACAGTAAGGCATATTTTTAACCAGTTTACACCCTAAAATATAAAAAAAATAACTATAGAACACGTACAATACACTAACAGTAACAAGAAAAAAGTGCAGAATGTTACTTTTTAGCATGATGCTAGCTGATGATAGAGCGTCACGTAGCGTCAATCACAACATAATGCTAGAACTATTCACACGCAAATTAGTGTGAAAATGTGAACTTTTTCGCAACCAAAACACTCCGAAGGGAAAAATTAATAGTATTCTTCCAATTTATTAAAAATGTTATAATATAATTTCCAACTTACCTTTTAAAATAAAATAAAAGTACTCACGAAAGTTTTTGGTCAAAATGAAGTGAGTCAAGGCTCAGTGTACAACGATTTCAAATCGGATACAAATCTAAATTACACTAATATACACAAACACAAGTTAAAATGACTTCCGTGGAATATTTTAGCAAAAAATACGAATTTAATGCGCGTCTCAAACTGACATAAGTACCTAGCGACAGCGGTAAATTTCGAATGTCCGCCCGGATGGTGGATCAATAATGAAAAAAGTGATGCTCCATCTATTGACCAATAGTGAAGCGCAGTCAGGCGAAGATGACATGATCATAATAGATTCCTGCTATAAAAAGACAAAAGAGCGATCGGAGCGCCAATTACGAAAACGGCAGAACTAATGTTGAGCAAATATACGGGTAAACAACCCCAATTGAAGTTCGCAGACCATGGCCCCACTATCCTCCGCTGTCTCCCGCCACCGGTTACTACAGCAAACTGCATTATGCCCCGCCTACTTAATCGTACATGCGAGCAAGTCTCATCATAACCGTCATTAACCTCGACCGACGCACGGTTGCCGTATCGAGAGACTATAATATACAGTTTGGTTGACGGTACGATAAAATATTAGGGAGGGTCGGACTTTATACGATAATTGACGGTACGATAAAATATTGGGGAGGGTCGGACTTTATACGATAAATAATATTCAATGAATATAAATTAATACTTTTTTATTCGTTTTGGGGGTGCACGTGCGCATATGCTCCTGTGGAAGAACCGTCACTGCAAGTCGGTGATTAATTAATTTTATACAAGTAATGGCTAAATCAATCGAATAATTAATTGTTATCTATACCTTACCAAACTTAATAAAAACATTGCCATACATAGTGAAGCCGTGGTTGCAAGAAGCTGTCCGAAATAAATAATTCCAAAAACTTCCTCTGTTATGTCTAGGAACCTAGAAATAAAATAAACTTAAACTGCACGATAAAATTTACTGCGACAGTGATTTTTTTGGTTCTTATGTGCAAGAACTAGGTATATGAAATAAAATAACTTATAGGAAATATACTTATAACGAATTCATCATGGCGAAATTATTGCTTCATATTGTTTTTCTTTTATTTTACAACAATGAAGGTATCCTAATTGTTTTGCGCATGGTTTAACATAGCCCCGCCCCTTTATACTGTAATTTTTGAATAAACAGAAGTAACCGTTTAGAAATATTTTCGAAACATTCTCGGTAAAAGTTTCGATTCTGCATCGAAACAGCGAATGTAACAGCTGGTACCAACCACTTGGAAACACGTGTAAATGTCCCATTTAAAATGTATACGTTTCGAAAATATTTCCATTTTTGTTGCCAACAGTTTCCAATTTTGATCGCAAACAGAAACGATAGTTACAATACCTTTACCATAATTTATCTAAAAATGCTGCTTGGGTAGTAGTAATTGCTACTAGCTTTATGACATAGAATAAATATTGCATGTATAGAAGTGTAACGGAATGAATTTTATTAAGACTGACCAGACAATATATTTATATTGCCGGAAGGATTTTCCTCCAGAAATTAACGTTTTATTGGGTTGTTGTTTCCATTTTCTTAACTTAGTTATAATAATATCACAAGAGTGAGTGTTCTATTTGGGTGCCGATTTATCAATATTTACCCTAAAATCAATTTGTGGTGTTGAATGCATTCAATCCAGTCATCTCGAACCATTATCCCATTTTTTCGCAGCGCTACCAATCGATAAGATAGAAGGTCACATTGCACCGAAATGAACCTTAGGAAACCAGCAATAATTAAATTTGTATATATATTTAAAATGATCATATACACCATCGTAATCACTTGGTGGGTAAACGCTATCTCAAAAACAGGAGAGTAATTTATATTGATGGGATACCAACTGGGAACAGGCAACGTGAATTCTTCCTTAGAAAGTAATGGTGTCACAAATGAGTTAAACAGCGTGCACCAACAGTATATTAGTAACATGGTTCGGATCTTCCAATAGATGCGGTAGCCGTCTTGTATAATGATCATTTCAGTCTCTCCTCTTGGTTGAAAAACCTTTAGGTTCAAGTCGGCAATCAATGCACCAAGTTTATTGCGATTTAAAAATAAAGCTTTCTACTTGGGCCTCCAAAAACAAAAACATGTAGCATCCGATAGCAGCAAAGCCCTTTAATCCATCTGTTTCAACTATCCACTTTATTATACATAGAGAATTAACAATGGAAATTAAAAAAATGTTGATAAATAAGAAATAACATTTATGCATTTTCAAATAGTTATTGTTTTCATCTGTATAAACGCCTACGCATTTTAAAACGAATAATTCCTTCTTGTAAATATTTATAAATTTAAAATCTGTTTGTTCCATTATTACTATTTAATACAAAACACCTCACCATTTGAAGAAGATGTGAACTAAATATACAATTTAATTTTTAATATAATATGTTTACTGATTGCGAGAATCGGATAGGTAGGTAACTTTTACTTATAATTAATTAATACATTAATACAATAGCGCTCGTAATTGATTTTCCTTAATAACAGGTTGACTTATAATAAAGTCGCGATAGAAATTAAAGGAATATACAGGGTATTCCTTAATGAAGCGCTAATATTTCAGAGTACGATACTTTATTATATGAAGAATAGTTTATATGAACATACAGGGTGTCCAACTTATAATGGAAACAAGCTTATATTTTCGATATTTCTGAATTGATTGTTTTGAATTTTATAGTTCCTATTAGTCTAATAAAACTTGGAACTATATTCCAGTAAATAAAATACACTCCCCGATAAAGATAATGTTAGTCTTTTTTATAGACCTGTAACTTTTCTAGTTGTTGTCCGATCTTGGTGAAACTTTTAGCAAAGTGTAGACTTGTATCTTGGGATGATATCCTAAATTTAGTTTCCAAAAAAATAACCATGTATTGATCATTATACAGGCAGAAGCAGAAGTAACTTCTTTACGCTTAATTTCTTAACGAAACTGGACAAATTGAGCTGTAGAACTTAGCTTCATCATTATCCTTTGTTTCAAAGTATGACCTTTTCTTAACACAATGTTTTTTCTTTCACGTCATTATCTATTTTTTAAAAGAAAATATTGCACTTTTTCAATTTTATTCACAATTCAGAACATAACATTGTTTTATCGAGTAGCAAAACAAATATCTAAAAATTAATGGCCTGCATTGAATGGAAGCATGCCTCGTCACATGGTAGAAGTGATAAGAATATGAGGTGGCAATACGCACTATTAATTTTTGGATATTTATTCATGCTACTACATAAAATAATGTAATGCTTTAAATTGTGAATAAAATTGAAAAGCTGCAATACTTCCTTTAAAAATTTGTATCTTCTTTTACAAAGGAGTTAATGACAGGAACCAAAAACATTGTATTAAGAAAAGATCACACTTCAAAATGAAATACAATGTAGCTAATTTCTACAGCTCAATTTTTCCACAGGACGTTAAGAAATTAATGGTAAAAAAGTAACTTTTGTTCCTGACTGTATAATGATCAAGAGATCAGTATTTCTTGGGAACTAAAATTCAGGATATCAATCCTAGACACAAATCTACATTATGCTAAAAAAATCATAAAAATCAGACAACAATTGGCTTAGTTCTACTTAAATCATAAAAATCCAAGCTTCATCATCCCAAATCACTATGGCCAAAGCTGTAACTTTTTGAATACCTTCTGCTTACAGTTGACGCGGCCATTATAATTTTTATATAACATGTCACCATCTTGCCGGATTCTTGCGTCGAAAGTGCACGTGAAATAGGAAAACTTAAAAACGAATTTATTGCACAGTTTTTCCGTTTCGTTTGTAATTTAGGTTGTTCCTTGTTTAAATTTATACAACATCTCCAAGGAAATTCTGTACAAATGGGAAACCTTTTTTTTTTATTATGTGTTTTATAAAATGCTCTGTTTGGCAAGAACCTAAGATCTACGACGAAAAAAATGTATTATATTATAAAGGGTTCTCCAAAAGCACAAGAATGTAAAAAGGTCCATGGGAAAGCTACCCTTATTTTTAATTCTTGAGCAAAACGACAAATAAAAAAAGTTGTTTCAAATCTTGTTGGGAGTACAAATACAAACTTTGAATTAAATATTATTATTTTTTAAAATAGTTGATCAATCACAATATTTAACATGTCACCAAACAGGAACTGATATACCTAGGATACCCACTTGCCACCTTATATCACTGTCAGATTTAATATAATATAGGAAAATTTAACGTAGTTGTTTTAAAAGTATGAGCAATGATTGTTTCTTACCTTAAAGTATATTGCAGCTTAATTATAAACTAAAATTAAGTAGTACGCCTTATATGTTTGGTGCAGTGCGCTGTTTTAATTTTATTTGTTTTGGTCAAGGCTATAATTTATTCCATGGTATACTGCTCTCTTTCAGCTGTATTAAGATTTTTCAATACAGCATAATAGGAAAGGGATAAACGCATTATCTAAAAAAAAATATAACTTATTGAGTTACAGATTTTCGCAACCCCAAAATATTACTTCTTGAATTCCTCGCTATTATCATTAATAATTATTAATATAATTATTTTCCTATTTTGTTAAAAAATTATTGACGTATTTTATTGACAGTGTTCCTTCTATTTTGATTCTGACTTGTTTTTGTTTTGACATTAGCATTTGTATTTTTTAATAATTTTTTTGTTTTTTTCAATAATGTTTGTATCTTAAAAGGGTTTTATTTTTCTTTAAATTTGAAATCATTTTGTTCTATAGATATTAAGATTTATTTTTTGTATTTAATTGACGTTGTCAATGTTAATTCGTGAATGTATTTTATGACAATAAAAGTATTATTATTATTATTAAATATACAAACCTTTACAAAAATATCGAGCGATATTTCAAAATAATTGCCTGCACGGAACTTCATTGGCGTTTGACATCTTGACATAAAAATGACGATGTCTTTCTTAAAACTATTTGGTAAGTCTATCCAATTACAGTCGTAAGTTGCATTTGGTATATTTTCACTCTAAAAATTAAACGCTGTATACGGGGTCGTCAAAAAAGCTTGCAATGTTTTATTGATTTATGATGTTTTACTATTACATTATCATACGTGAAACTCGAAATTACAATTGTAAACCAAGCTTTATTTTAAAAATATCAGAATATATATTGAGTTTTCAAAGCTACCCTCAACTAAGTACTGAAATCCAATCATACCTTTCTAGTCATCTCCGTTACAAACCAGCATGATACCAAAGTTGCAAAGCCACACCAATTACGTAGCTGAGAAGGTAAAAGAATGTGAAACTCAGCTCGGTCTGTAAAATAAATTATTATAACACAGACACAATTAATTCCCATATAGTATTGTTTTATACGTCAATAATATGAAATTATGGTTTAATTATTTCCAAGCTTAGAATTCAACCCAGGTCAAAACATTTGTAATGATAATATACACGGTGTTGAAAAAAGGTCGGTACCCCGGAATAACTCCGGTGCATCGCATTGCAGCGGTAAATGTCTGGGGAAAAAGTTGTTTTGTTTTGAAGGAGGAATAGTTTTCAATTTAAATCACCCCCCCCCCCCCCCCCTCAACCAACGGGCGCGGTTGGGGTTAAGTTTTTAATGGAATTCCATATTTTTTATTGGCGTATCGTGTTCTCCGACCAAAAATAAACATCTTTTGTTCGAAAAATTCTTTTATTCGGGTTCACCAATAATCACCATCAGAATGACAAAATCAGAACCTTGCGAAAATCAAGTTTTATCCCGGAAATATTCTTTTTCTCTGTCTTGTACTAAAAAATGCCCCGTGGAAAAAGTTGTTGAGTATTTCCGGGATAAAACTTGATTTTCAAGGTTCTGATTTTGTCTTTCTGATGGTGATTATTGGTGAACCCGAATAAAAGAATTTCTCGGACAAAATATGTTTATTTTTGGTCGGAGAATACTATACGCCAATAAAAAATATGGAGTTCCATTTGAAAATCTTAACTTACCCCCACCCGCGCCCGGGAGTTGAAAGGGTGGTTTAAATTGCAAACTATTCCTCCTTCAAAACCAAACAACTTTTTCCCCAGACAAGTTCCGCTGCAATGCGATGCACCGGAGTTATTCCGGGGTACCGACCTTTTTTCAACACCCTATATATGTATTACAGCGTCATGATAAAGAAACGGATCCTCATTTTTTATAGAATGCCGCCCATTTATTGAATAGCTCGGACCCGTAAAATTAATTTTTTTGAAATGCATTTTGCTTAGAAAAAATATGTTAAACTAAGTGGACCATCAAAATGCTACTTGCATTAAATTAAATTTTTTAAATGAAACATATTGTATATTTATACATTTTTACATTCAACAATCTAGAGATTTTTTTTATAAATCATGGCCTATACATATCTTCAACCGGTTTATAAATATTAACACTTTATTGGGCGTTCTCACATTTACCGAGACGACACCGACGTGGCACGGCAAATCTCATGTAAGTGAATAGGACTGATATGTCGGTGTCATCGATTTGCCGTCTATCGGCATGGTTATCGGTGTCTTGTCGGTGTTGTATAGTGCCCAATGCTGATAAGCACCATTGATATGTTTCTCGACATAGCAACGTTCTGAAGTAAAGTCCTTCGCTTAACGTTGACAGTTCAGTTTTTAAGTTTATTAAGTTGATATTTTAAAAATCAAAATATATCGCGTAGAACCATTTATCGGACAATTGATGTTAGCAGAATAAGATCAGAAAGATTGGTAAGAAGGGCGAAAAACACACTTGGTACATCAACAAGAAAACTAGCAGGACAATATAGAATATCGAAGAACACCATAGCGAGGGAACTATAGCGGAATGACCAGAAATACCGAAAAAGAAGAAAGGCTCCGAAATATACAGCCAACCTATTAGCCAGAATCCCGAGATGCTGCCGTGCAAGAAGAGTATATGTTGATAACAACCGGGTGATAATTATGGATGATGTGAAGTATTTCACACTAAGCAATTCCGAAATGAAGTGAAATGATGGTTTTTATACTATCAATATTGCATAGGTCCCTGATAATTGCAAATTTAAACAAAAGGCCAAATTCGCTGATAAGGTGTTAGTATGTTGCGTTATTTCTATCAGAGGTATATCCAGGCCTTATGTGGGTAAGAGGTAAAGCCCTGGATAGCCAAAGGTATATCGATAATTGTCTTACGAAGCTGGTTAATTTTATTGAAGAATAATATGTTGGAGACGATATTATGTTCTGGCCAGACCTTGCATCCTGTCACTATACAAGACAAACCCAAAATTTGTTACCTGACCAAAATGTACTATTTGTTCAGCGAAACAACAACCCAGGGTCGGCCCACAGATGATTTTCGGTCTCTTTTATCTCAAAAAGTTTACGATGGAGGATGGGAAGCACAAAATGAGGAATAACTTCGACGCATGATATACTATATCTATACAAATCCGAGAAATCGATGTAAATGCAGTCCACAACCTAATGCAGATATCCGCAGAAAGTTGCGTCTAGTGGAAGACCATGGTCATCTATATTTAATTTAAGTTCATTATTTTGTTGCTTTTGAAACAATTAATTACTATATTACAAAACTTTATTTAAATATATTTTATTATAAAAAAACAATTGGTTTATATTTGTGACAAAACTTATGGGACATACGTTAATAGATGTCTGTCTATATCTTACCAAACTTAATAAAAACAAGGCCATACATATTGAAATCGTAGTTGAAAAAAGCTGCCCGAAATAGATAATTGAAAAGAGTTTCTCGGTTGTTTTCAGAAACCTGAAAATTAAAAAAAAAGAAAACGTAGATTTACAATTCGACGTGTATTATTCATATTACTTTTGTCAATTTCTGTCAACCATAGTTAACATTAAAATATCAGTTTCTGACATGAGATAATTTCGAATTAATATACAAGAGATAAATGTCTTAAAGTCACATAACTTATCGGTTTTACAGTCCTTGCTTGATCGTCCTAGGGTTCACACTACTAGACATACATACACACGAATTTCGCACTCAATGTAGTTGATAAATCTCAATAAAAAATAAAAAAGTATATGAGTAGCTTATCACATATTGAAAATTATTGGATGAATTTTTTTACGACCTATCAGAAAATACATAATATCTGAAGGTTTCTTCGCCAGAAATTAAACTTTTTACTTAATTTTATATTTTTTTTCTTATGTTAGCTGTATCAATATCAGAAGATTGAGTTCTCTGTCTGGCTGCATATGTATCAATACTTACCCTAAAATCAAAGTGTGATGTTGAATGCAATCAATCCAGTCATCTTGAACCATTGTCCCTAATTTTCCTAGTGCTTGCAATCGATAACAGAGAAGGTCACATTGTACTGCGATAAAGCTGAAGAACCCACCAACAATTAAATTTGTATAAACATTTATAATTCCCAAATACACCATATTAATCGCTTGGTGGCTAAATACTAACTCAAAAATAGGAGAGTAATGTATGTCGATGGGATACCAACTTGGAACAGGCAACGCGAAATCATCTTTAGACAGTAATGGTGACACACATGAGTTACATACAGCACACCAACAGTATATAAGGAATATGGATCGGACTTTCCAGTAAATACGGTAGCCGTCTCTTACAATTATCATTTCAGTCTTTCCTCTTGGTTGAAAAATCTTTAGGTTTAAGTCGGCAAGTAAAGTCCCAAGTATATTACGATTTAAAAAAAAGAAAATGCTTTCTATTTGGACCTCCAGAAACAAAAAACCATAGTATCCGATAGTAGCAAAGCCCTTTAATCCGTCTGTTTCAACTATCCACTTCATTATACATAGACAATTAATAACAGAAATGAAAAAAATATTGATATATAAAAAATACCATGTATGAATTTTTGAATAGTGATTGTTTTCATTGGCATAAACCCCTGCGCATTTTAAAACGAACAAATCCTTCTTGTAGATATTTATAAATTTAAAATCTGTTTCTTCCATTATTACTATTTAATACAGAACACCTTACCATTTGAGGAAGATGTGAACTAAATATACAATTTAGTTTTTAATGTAATATGTTTACTGACTGCGAGATTCGGATAGGTAGGTGTATTTAACTTATTAATTAATTAACACATTAATACAATGGCGATCGTAATTGATTTTCCTTAATAATAGGTTGACTTCGCGATAGAAATTAAAGGAATATACAGGGTGTTCCTTAATGAAGCGGTAATATCTCAGAGTAGGATTCTTTATTTTATGAAGAAAAGTTTATATGAACATACAGGGTGTCCAACTTATAATGGAAACAAGCTTATATTTTCTATATTTCTGAATTGATTGTTTTGAATTTTGTAGTTCCTTTGGTCAACTAAAACTTGGAACTATATTCCAGTAAATAAAAATACACTCGACAAGAAATCCCGGACAAAAATAATGTTAGTCTTTTTATAGTCCTATAACTTTTTTAATTGTTGTCCGATCTTGGTGAAACATTTAGCAAAGTGTAGACTTGTGTCTTGGGATGATATCTTGAATTTTAGTTTCCAAAAAAATAATCATGCATTGATCATTATACAGGCAGAAACAGAAGTATCTTTTTTACGCTTAATTTCTTAACGGAACGGGAGAAATTGAGCTGTAGAATTTAGCTTCATTATCTTTTGCTTCGAAGTATGACCTTTCCTTGACACAGCAATGTTTTTTGGTTCACGTCACTATCTATTTTTTTTAAAGAAGATATTGCACTTTTTCATTTTTATTCACATTTCAGAACATAACATTGTTTTATCGAGTAGCAAAACAAATATCCAAAAATTAATAGCCTGTATTGTATTGAAGCATGCCTCGTCATATGTTGGAAGTGGTGATAATAACATGAGGTGGCAATACGCACTATTAATTTTTGGATATTTTTTCATGCTACTCCATAAAATAATGTAATGTTCGAAATTATGAATAAAATTGAAAAACTGCAATACTTCTTTTAAAAATTTGTATCTTCTTTTACAAAGCAGTTAATGACATGAACCAAAAAACATTGTGTTAAGAAAAGATGACACATCAAAGTAAAATACAATGTAGCTAATTTCTACAGCTCAAAAACAACAGGACGTTAAGAAATTAAGGGTAAAAAAGTAACTTTTGTTCCTGACTGTATAATGATCAAGATATCAGTATTTCTTGGGAACTAAAATTCAGGATATCAATCCTAGACACAAATCTACACTTTGCTAAAAATTTCATAAAGATCAGACAACAATTGGCTTAGTTCTACTTAAATCATAAAATCCCAAGCATCATCATCCCGAATCACTATGGCCAAAACTGTCACTTTTTGAAAACCATCCGCTTACAGACGCGGCCATTATAATTTTTATATAACATGTCACCTTCTTGCCGGATTCTTGCGTCGAAAATGCACGTGAAATTGTTAAACGTAAAAAGGTCAATGGGAAAGCTACCCCTATTTTTAATTTTTGAGCAAAACGACAAATGAAAAAGTTGCTTCAAATCTTGTTGGGAGTACAATTATAAAATTTGAATTAAATATTATTATTTTTATAAACATTTGATCAATTACAATATGTAACATGTCACCAACCAGGAACTGATATACCTAGGATACCCACTTACCACCTTATATCACTGTTATAGGGAAAATTTAACATAGTTGTTTTAAAAGTATGAGCAATGTGTGTTTCTTACCTTAAAGTATATTGTAGCTTAATTATGAACTAAAATTAAGTGGTACGCCTTTTATGTTAGGTGCAGTGCGTTGTTTTAACTTTATTTGTTTTGGTCAAGGCTATAATTTATTCCGTGGTATACTGCTCTCTTTCAGCTGTATTAAGATTTTTCAATACAGCATAATAGGAAAGGGATAAACGCATTATCTAAAAAAATATAATTTAATTAGTTACAGATTTTCGCAACTCCCTTCTAGAATTCCTACTTGAAACTACTATTTATATTGTACAAGGTTTCCATTTTTCCGTGGTTTTAAGCGTTATTAGTAAAGTACTGTGCTACTTTTTTATGAAACAAAAGATGTCTCAATTAGAATTTTCCTAGTCCTTCTCTGTTTCGATCTACGGGACGCTTTTTAGTCTTTGATATTTTGAGACACCCCTCATCTTTCTGCTACCCTGTGACTTATCAAAAAGAAATAAGGTTTCTTTGTAGTGTTTTACGTAGAATCAAGTGACGTACTCGGATTTTTTTCTAAAGAAAACTTTTTTAAATTGGTCACCTTAAATATTTTTTTAAAAATGCAATTCAGTTTTAGCTTCTAAAAAATATACAGGGTGTCCGGAAAAAGGAGGTCAATCCGTTAACCATATATTCCTTGAGCAAAAATAATATTACTTTTATAATGCCATTTTTCATTTTTCACCCTCATGTGCGATATACAGGGTGTTAAAGTTTGAAATTAAAAACTGATTTTTTTGAATAGTTCGAGTATTTAATGAGATATTAATTTAAAATTTGGTACATTACATCAGCACAAAATGTTACATCTTTTGAGAGGAACAAAACAAGAAATGTTTGTCAAATACTCAAAATAGGGAGGGGTCCAGTTCCAGCTGACCACCCCTATTTTTTAGTGTGTGCGCCAGTGACTTCTAAACTATATTTTTTTAGGTAATCATTTATTTTTGAGTATTTTTTCTCCCTTATAAAATTTCGATCAAATCATGTGTTTTGGAGATAATTTGAAGAGCATGTATCCTTACCAGATGCCTTTGTAATGATGATGTAATTGCGGCAGACCTCGTGTAATTCGGCCAGGCCAAGAGGAGGATATTTTAAGAATTGTCGAAGAAACACACCAAACATAAGTACCAGGGTTTTGTCTAGGCAGATTGAAAGTAGTGGGAAAACTGAGGTACACCATGTTTTACGAGATCAGCAGCTTTACCCGTATCATATTCAAAAAGTACACGCTCTTTTGCCTAAAGACTTCGAAGCAAGGCTTTTATTTTGTAGATGGTTATGTGAAATGAATAACCGAGATGTACGTTTCATCAAACACATTTTGTTTACTGATGAAGCTTCATTTACGAGAAACGGGATAACAAATATTCATAACACACACATATGGACAGAAGAAAATCCTCATGCCATAGTAGAGACGCATCATCAATTAAATTTTAAAGTCAATGTGTGGACAGGTGTC
The DNA here is from genome assembly GCA_963991005.1 of Barypeithes pellucidus. Taxonomy (NCBI): domain Eukaryota; kingdom Metazoa; phylum Arthropoda; class Insecta; order Coleoptera; family Curculionidae; genus Barypeithes; species Barypeithes pellucidus. The sequence continues at coordinate 14,734,575 of OZ022562.1, read as the reverse complement.
GTAAATAATTTTCTTCTTGGTCCTGTAATTTTACCAGGAAATTTGACTGGTCATTCATTTTTACTATTTCTTCAAAACACACTGCCCGATTTACTTGATGATTTGCCTCTAATAGTAAGACACAATATTTGGTTTCAACTAGACGGTGCTCCCCCGCATTTTGCTATAAATGTAAGGAACTATTTACACCAAATCTTTCCTAATCGCTGGATTGGTCGGGGCCATGATGCTCATGTTAAATGGCCACCCCGTTCCCCAGACCTTACTCCTTTGGACTATTCAATCTGGGGGTGTATGAAAGATTTTGTGCATATGGTTCCGATTTTGAGCGAGAATCATTTAATAGAAAGAATACTTCAAGCTGGACATAATTCAGGTTAAAACCACATATTTTTCAAAGGTTAAGATTTTCTTTAATAAAGAGAGCTCGCATGTGTATTCAAAAAAATGGAGGTCATATCGAGCAATTTCTTTAGACTATTTTTTTTGTTTGTTTTTTGTTACTAACGTTAATTTAAAAAAATAATATTTGAATATAGAAATTTGTTTCCATTTTCCTTCGTCAGACTAATACCCAGACGCGTTTCGCCGTTTTTATGTACCACCGCGAGATGTCGCGACGATTATTATACTCCTTTCGAAAATAATATGTTTTGAGTATTTGTTATCTTGTTTCAAATTTAATTAATAAGTAATAGTAAATTATTGTCTTAAGAATGAATGATAACAATGGTGTTTACTGTTATATGAAGATTAGCAATAGTAAGTTCTTGGTAGGTCAATAAACTAATTTCATTTAACTGAATTAGTACTACAGGTTTTTATCTGTACGCCATTGTCCTTATTTTTGGTTAGTCTTTTTTTTTCGGTATTGTCACTTATTGTAAAGTTTTACTTAATTATATCTTGTATCCATGGTAATGCCACAACGGCTGACTTGATATAGCATTTGAAAATTAATGGATTACCGTCAGCCGCGCTGGCATCTGGTAAGGATCCATGCTTTTCAAATTATCTCCAAAACACATGATTTGATCGAAATTTTATGAGGGAGAAAAAGTAATCAAAAATAAATGATTACCTAAAAAAATATAGTTTAGAAGTCACTGGCGCACACACTAAAAAATAGGGGTGGTCAGCGGGAACTGGACCCCCTCTATTTTAAGTATTTGACAAAAGTTTCTTGTTTTGTTCCTCTCAAAAGATGTAGCTTTTTAGGCTGACGCAATGTACCAAATTTGAAATTAATATCTCATTAAATACTCGAACTATTCAAAAAAATCAGTTTTTAATTTCAAACTTTAACACCCTGTATATCGCACATGAGGGTCAAAAATGAAAAATGGCATTATAAAAGTAATATTATTTTTGCTCAAGGAATATATGGTTAATGGATTGACCTCCTTTTCCCGGACACCCTGTATATACACAGTGTGTAAAAAGTCCCGGAACAGTCAATTATTTCAAAAATGGTGCACAATATAAAAAAACTTTCTGTATAAAAGTTGTTGGTCTTAAAGAAATTTATTAAACTTAGATCCCTGTAATTATACAGGGTTGCCCAAAAAGTCGTGGTAACCGAAACTTCATTTTTTTAAAATGGAATGACCCTTTTTTGATCACATTTTTTGATTCCTCTAAACATTCTAAACAACAATTATAGAACATGTCATATGGCTAAACCTATTAGTTTTAGAAATAATTTGAGTTGAAGGACATAAATGCGATAGGTACGATATTACCTTTTGCATTTTTATAAGCTGGTACTAGAATTTTTTGCGTCACTGTCAAAGTAAATTCTCAAAATGTCGCTCAGCGAAAGGGAACGTATAACTTTACTAATAATAAGAGGTTGTGGAGACCGACAAAGATCAGTTATCGAGACAAAGGAATTATTTAATACAACTTTTCCAAACCGAGAGCCTATATCAAAATCTACAGTTGTGAGAACAGTTCAAAGGTTCGAGGTAACCGGTTGTTGCAGAGATAAACTTCGTCCTGGAAGACCAAAGTCGGCAAGTAGTGATGAAAAAAAATTAGAGACATTACTTCATTTTGTTCAGAATCCACATTTGTCACTCAGAAAAGCTGCTACCCAAGTTGATGTTTGTTTTAAATCAATTGACAATATTTTAAAAACCAGTAATTTTCATCCCTATAAAATAACTCTTGTCCAGGAATTATCAGAAGACGATTTTGATCGTAGATTGGAATTTTGCGAAGTAATGATGCAAAAACATGAAGAAAATAACAATTTTTTTAATCAAATAGTTTTTACGGATGAGGCAACATTCATGTTGAACGGGTCTCTCAATCGCCATAATTGTCGTTACTGGGCTGATCAGAATCCACATTGGATGAGAGAAACACATACTCAACACCCCCAGAAAGTAAATGTGTGGGCTGGAATTATTGGCAACAGATTAGTGGGGCCTTTCTTTATAGAGGGGAATTTGAATGCCGAAATGTATCTCCACATGCTGCAAAATGAAATTGTGCCAGCAATAAACAATGAAGTAGGACCACTATTACGCAATACGTGGTTTCAGCAGGATGGAGCTCCTCCTCATTTTGGGCTAGCTGTTAGAAATTATTTAAACAACACTTTTCCTAACCGCTGGATAGGACGAAGAGGCCCCATAGAATGGCCTGCTAGGTCGCCAGACTTAACGCCCCTTGATTATTTTCTTTGGGGACACCTAAAAAATAAAGTATTTGTGACAATACCTGCAGATCTGAATGAATTAAGAGGAAGAATTATTGAAGAATGTGCATCTATTAACCAAGAAATGTTACAAAACGTCATCGACAAATTTTATTATAACCTAGCCCATTGTCAAACTGTGGGAGGAGGACATTTTCAGCATTTAATTAAATAACGACTTACACTTAATTTTATTTTTGTTCTTTTCAAGTTATTGTTAATTTTACTGCTTGTATTTAATAATTTAGTTGTTATTAAAATTTTGACACAACTTGAGTGAGGTTCATTTTACACGAGTTTAATGTTTTTCTTTTAATTTTAACGTAAAACATTTGAGCCGACTCGAAACAATGCAAAAGGTAATATCGTACCTATCGCATTTATGTCCTTCAACTCAAATTATTTCTAAAACTAATAGGTTTAGCCATATGACATGTTCTATAATTGTTGTTTAGAATGTTTAGAGGAATCAGAAAATGTGATCAAAAAAGGGTCATTCCATTTAAAAAAAATGAAATTTCGGTTACCACGACTTTTTGGGCAACCCTGTATAATTACAGGGATCTAAGTTTAATAAATTTCTTTAAGACCAACGACTTTTATACAGAAAGTTTTTTTATATTGGGTTTGTTGTTAATTGACTGATCCGGGACTTTTTACACACTGTGTATAATTTTTTATTTTTAGTCTTAATATTATGCCCAAAATTTATGTTTTTTAAAAATGATATAATTTTTTGTTAGTAACTCATAACGGATATTTAAAAGAAAAATTACTGGGGTGATTAATTATAAAAAACAAAAATTGAACGTTTATGGAACTTTCTCACAAATATTTCTCAAATTGTTCTCCATTATACAGGGTGTTATGGAAATGACGTATTATATTTAAATGGGTGACTCCTGGGGTGTCCTAGAGAAGCGCTACATATTTTTTTTTTTTTAAATCGAACGTTTAAAAAGTGGGGTAATTCACCCCTAAACCTACCGGTGACTCCGCGGCACCATATGATATTATCCGGCGGAGCTGTCTGACAAACACATGTTCCTACAATGTTGCCAAACTTTGTAAAACGGTAGAACTTTTAGTTTCTTATAAAATTAATTATTTAGCTTACCTTAGGATACAAGGGAACTAAATCGAGGATACTCTATGCTCACACTTTATGCTCTATACGTGCCCTGATAATAGTGTGGGACTGCCTAATAGCTATTAAGAAGTAAACTCAAAGTCACAGTCTACTCCTTGCTTGCTTATACCTTCTAAAACTGCTTTGTCCTCTTCTTTCCAATCTCGGGACGTGACCGGCATATCAAAACTAACTAAATCACTTAAAGAAACAGACAGACACCCACAAAACCACTATAAACACTACCGTACGCTAGAATAAACGCACATAGGATGTCCAAATTTCAGTGACAATCCGTAAACTATGCTTGCTGAAGCCACATGTCCCTTATCCGACCTAAAGGAACATTTTCTAAAAGTTCTGGCAGGTCGTTTTGCAGGATATGTGGTCGTATTAGGTGATTATCAATAATACCTGCCGATATGTTCAAGAAAAACCTTATCTGGCTATTGGTCTCGCTAATTAAATATTCCATCTCGGGTAAAGCCAACCTCATCTGTGAACTATCCTTCGGAATTAGTCAGGTACTTCGACTTGACTGTATGTACCACTGTTGTAACCTTCTTGTAAAGTAAAGGAAGTCTTGTAGTCTCAATTTTTTAACTTTTGTAGTACAGTGGCTAACGTGTTTGGGTTTCTCTCTCTCTCCTCTATAACTCGCTGATTAAATATTCCATCTCGGGTAAAGCCAACCTCATCTGTGAACTATCCTTCGGAATTAGTCAGGTACTTCGACTTGACTGTATGTACCACTGTTGTAACCTTCTTGTAAAGTAAAGGAAGTCTTGTAGTCTCAACTTTTTAACTTTTGTAGTACAGCGGCTAACGTGTTTGGGTTTCTCTCTCCTCTATCTCGGGTAATGCGAAGCTCCATGTATAGGGCATTTTCCTGTGCTGCTCCATAGCATAAGACCATGTCCATTAGTTCGATTGAAGTTCTTGGCATTTTGAGTTTGAATAGCAAATTTATAATATTAGAAAATAATTTATATCCCTCTATCGGGACAATACCACAACTATTGCGCTGTTGCCAGTTTTGAAACTGTAATGTCGAAATTTTTCGCGCCAAAACATTAAATTGAAAATTCGATTAAAAAATATGAATTTTGTCCTAAAGCATGAATTAAAATTATACGGAGAAGTAATATTCAAAAGCAAATGACATAATTTATGGATATAATCTTATAAAACAGCATCTTATAAAAAATACGCCAGCAGGTGGCAACATTGTAGTGTTGTTGTGTAGTGATGCCATACAGAAAAAGAAAAGAAGAACGAAAATGTCAAATCGGGCCCGCCCCCGAACGTTTTGATACGTTTAAGTGGTTGAATGGTCTGTTTGTTTATTATTTAGAGAAAATTGAGTTTAAAGTTTTTTGTCTGGCATCAGTACATATTACCTTCATCAATGTTATTTACCATTAGAACATTATTGAAAGTAGTTGTAAAAAATGTTATGTTCATAAAACCTTCATCCATGTAAAAAACTTAAGATGGAAGTGTTTTCTAAGCAGCAAAAGTGGTGTTGTGTTGTGTTAATGTGCATTTATGTGCTGTTTTAAATAATGCCGAAAAGGTAACAGAGCTTAAATAAAAAAATTTTTTCCCAGCGAACAACTCAAGGTAAAAGTTTAGAAATGTACCTTGAAAAATAAACATCTTCTGTCAACCGGTTATTGGCCTTCTAAAGATTTTAACCGACAACATTGCTCAAATTTCAGTGACGTTTTTGGCCATAACCTATCTCAATATTGTTTTGTTTAGGTATGGTTAAGGTTTGTTTATGTTTGGTCAGTAGTAACAGATAGGTTTATTTGGTTTGACATAAGGTGTTATAATTCGGTTATTAATTGAAAGCGCCATTTTTGGTTATTTTTTTTCAATTTCTTTTCATCTCAGGAATTGCCGGTTTAAATATAATACGTCATTTCCATAACACCCTGTATATTAGTTTTTTATTATTATTTATTATTATGATAAGTTGTTTCAATTGAACCAAAATCACATTTATTTCATCAGTCTCGTGATATTTCTTATGGTAGATTATAGGCAGAGGTTTAGAAAATGTTGTTCAATTAAATTTGATTTTATGTTTTGAAAAATTGTTTTATTCGGCTGTCGTCGGTTGAAATATCTACAGGTAATTTAAGAAATCTGATAAATTTCATAGAAAAAGGCTTACATTTTCCATTCAAATACTCTTCTAATGCTCCATCTATCTGCATTTCCGTTACAGTGGATAAAGCAAAAGAGCATATCATATTTTCATTTTAAAATAACTTAGAAAACCTGCATATTCTCACAGAAACAGAAGAATTTTTCATAATAACAGTGTGTTTTCTTTTCAATACCCGTGCAAAGATGACTGTATATTTCTAATATGTAATTTTCGGGGGTAATATTACGACTAAAAATCAACTATTATATATTTCTGAGAAGGCTTGTTAAAAACTGAATTACATTATAAAAAATATATAGGGTGACCCGTTTAAAAAAAAATTAAATTCGTTTTTTTCTTGAAAACTATTGAACGTAGAAAAAAACTTAGACGGCACTGAATTCTACGGAAAAACTAGGGGTAGAAATGATATGGTTACACCTGTTCACCGGACATCTTTTTTCTCATAAGGGTCCTCTCATGAGCTTTGTCAAAATATACCTATAACTCTTTAACGAATAACGTTAGTGCCATTCTGAGTATAGTTGTTTAAGACTCATTTGAAGAGGTTCCTTGATTGATGATCAGTTTTACTAAATCAATGATATTTCTATGGCTTTTTTGACAAAACAAAATCTTCCTATTTTGTTAAAAAATTATTGACGTGTTTTATTGACATTGTTCTTTCTTTTGATTCTGATTTGTTTTTGTTTTTGACATTAGCATTTGTATTTTTTAATAATTTTTTTGTTTTTATCAATAATGTTAATTTTTTGTATTTATTTGACGTTGTCAATGTTCACTGGTGAATGCATTTTATGACAATAAAAGTATCATTCTTATTATTATTAAATATACGAACCTTTACAAAAATATCGAGCGATATCTCAAAATAATTGGCTGCACGCAATTTCATTGGCGTTTGGCATCTTGACATAAAAATGATGATGTCTTTCTTAAAACTGTTTGGTAAATCTATCCAATTACAGTTGTAAGTTGCATTTGGTATATTTTCACTCTAAAAATGAAACGTTGTATACAGGGTCGTCAAAAAGGTTGCAATATTTTATTGATTTCTGATTTTTTAATATTACATTATCATACGTGAAACTCAAAATTATCAATTGTAAACCAAGTTTTAGTTTAAAAATATCAGAAAGTTTATATACACTCGCCGTCACAAAATTCCGCCACCCTGAAATTTTGGTCAAGTTTCATATTTTATAACTTTTTATTTTTTATGCGATTTTCATGATTTTGTCATCAGTTTGTACATCCGTTTATTGTATTGTTTAATTATTTTATAAAGTGACATTTTTCGACTATTCTATATTATACAGGAGGAAACCAAACTATTGTTTTTTTTATCGTTGAGGTTGATTATTCTATTTACATACTGCTCCTTGTAATCATTGACGGATTCTAATCATTTCGATTTTTGATTCATTCCATTATCTCATTTATGCTGCGAGCTGCAAAATTTCAGATGAAACATTGATTTGAAGCCTATTTTTATTAAGAAAAATAAACACTAGGTATATCATAAAGTTAATTAACAAAAACATATTTAATATCGTTTATTTCCTCCTCTCGCAGCAATGACAGCTTGCAATATTCGTGGCATCGAATGCATAAGGTTACTTATCCTTTCTTGAGAGATAGCCTGATATTCTTCGGTCAGCGCCAGTCGTAAGTCTTGTAAGGTTTGTGGCTGTACAGGACGACGACGAACGGTCCTATTAAGTTGATCCCAAGAATGTTCGATTGGGTTGAGATTAGAGTTTGTTCTTGCAGCTCGCAGCACAAATGAGATAATGGAATCAATAAAGAAACGAAATGTTTAGAATACATCAAAGATGATAAGAAACAGTGTGTAAAAAAAATTATGAACCTCAATTTTCCTACAGGGTGTTTTTAAAATCCGATAAAAAACGACAGTTTGATTTACTCCTGTATAATATAGCCTAATTGAAAAATGGTACTTTATAAAATAATTAATGAAAAACATAATGAATTGATCTACAAACTGATGATAAAATCATGAAGATCGCATAAAAAATAAAACAGTTATAAAATATGAAACTTTACCAAAATTTCGGGGTGGCGGAATTCTTTGCCGGCGAGTGTATATACAGGGTGTTCCTTAATGACATGCTAATATTTCAGGGTGAGATTCCTTAGGTCATTTTATAAAGAAAAGTTAATATGAACATATGTCCGCAACGGCTTAAATTTTTTGCTACAGGGTGTTGAATTTTTATTTTTTAAATGGTTATTTTTTAATATCTTCGAAAGTACTTTAGATATTATTTTCAATTTTGGTATGTGTTAATAGGATATAGAACCATGCACCGTTCTTGATGAAAACCACTAAATTCATATTGAAACTCCTTATTATTAACATTGATAAAATAATTAATGATAAATTTTGTTTTATAAAAATTGTTGGAGTGGGCAATTCGATGCGAAGACGGGCGGAAGCATGCCTTTTAAGTGAAGGTGGCGATTTCCAACAATTTTTATAAAACCAAATTTATCATTAATTATTTTATCAATGTTAATAATAATAAGTTTCAATGTGAATTTAGTAGTTTAAATTAAGAACAGAGCGTCTGACGAAAAAAAATCGAGAGACCGTTTTTATGTAGAATTAACTAGGCTAATCAGAAAAATATCCACATGGAAAAATCTCAGTGGCGTGCCATCTTTATTGTAAAAAATATCAGAGGACATGTTTGCAGGGACGCCACTGGTGGAACAATTGAATAACTTTTACAACTAAAATTTGTGTTTCCATATCCTGTTACCACATACTAAAATTGAAAATAATATCTAAAGTACTTTCGGAGATATTAAAAAATAAACATTTAAAAAATAAAAATTCAACACCCTGTAACAAAAAATTTAAACCGTTGCGGACATATGTTCATATGAACTTTATTTGTCCATGGCATGCTCGATTATGAATTATCTATTTTGTTTCTTTAATAAATTTGTTAATGCAATATTCTTTAAGTGATACCGTTTAAACGAATGAAGATATCGACATGCGGCTTAAACATATTTTGTTGCAAATTTAGTCTACTTTTCGAATCTAATAAAATAATCATACTGTTCCATTTAAGATTTCGGAGCAAAATTAAAAATACGGTTAAACTTGTAAAACACACCCTCTAGCAAGGGCGGCAAGAACCAGAATGACGTAGTTGTCTTTTATTTTGTTCAATATACCCTCCTTTCTTAAACGAGACCTAGTTTGCTAAATTCCGTTAAGTATAACCAAATCTATAGGCACTTTAGTAAGGAAAAGTTCACCATCCCCTCCCGCCCTTATTTTACGTTCCACAATAAAAAGTGTTAAACCAAAAAGATGGACAATTATAGAAGTATTACTGTGGTAGTATTTTTTTTTCAACTTATTTGGAAAATTTTCAAGAAAACTGCATTTTTTATACGATCGAAGCAATTACGCCCCCTAGCGGTGGATATATGAATTTAAAAAATATTTCCAGCAATTTCTCTTGGCCGATTTCATTTAAGGGATTTCTTTTTTAAACTCGTACGACTATTAGTTCCTGAGATACGGTAGCTCGTCACCCTTAATGAATCACCCGGTACACTGTGCATGGTATTCAAAATGTCAAAAGTTTCCAAATTGTAAAGCACTTTGGTTTTCTCAATTTTAGTTGGAGACAAGAGACTGCATTCGATGCAGAATTAATACACAGACATTTTCCTATTATTACAATATGACAATTCCTAAGACATTAAGAGTTATTTACAATAAGCTCCTTTTATCAACCATTATATTCGCCATTTCATTTAATAAATGAGTTTTCAAAGCTATCTTTAATTATGTACTAAAATCCAATCATACCTTTCTCGTCATCTCTGTTATAAACCAGCATGATACCAAAAAGAGCAAAGCCACACCAATTATGTAACTGATAAGGAAAAAAAATGTGAAACTCAGCTCGGTCTGTAAAATAAATTATTTATTATACAATTATTATAACAAAGACACAATTAATACGCATGTATTATTGTTTTTTACGTCAATAATATGAAATTATGGCTTACATATTTCCAAGCTGATAATACACCAAACAAGGTCACGAGCTGATAATAAAGTTTCATTCTTATGTTTACAGGAATATCCTCTAGTTTAAGAGTATAGTCCTTTCAACTAAGCCGAACGAGATCAATTCCAATATTATTAAACATTTGTTAAAAAAACGCTATTTAGCACAATGTTAACTCATGAAACTTTGTAATTTATAATTACGCTATAACTTGAGAACAAATGAACATCAGATAAGGACATATAAATCTAATAAAGTATGTCCCATAAGTTTTGGCACAAATTTCAGATGCCATCAAATTGGTAATAAGAGGAAAATATGAAGTTGCCCTGGTAACAAGAACTTGTTTGACAACTTCACTTAACGTTGACAGTTCAATTTTTAAGATGGTTAAGTCGGTATGGTTTACAAATTATAAATTCGGAAAAGTATTTATAATTTAGTTGACCGGTCCCTAAATTCGAAATAATACGCATTTTTGAAAATCAAAATATATCGCGTAGTACCATTTATCGGACAATTTCTGAATATGAGCAAGGTATTCCTTGTATGAACCTTCCAAAAATTAGAAGGCCTAGAATTTTTTGGTAAGACAGAAAGACTGGTAAGAAAGGCGAAAAACACACTTAGTACATCAATAAGGAAACTAACACGACAATATCGAATACCTAAGAACACCATAGCGCGGGAACTATAGCGGAATGACCAGAAATACCGCAAAAGAAGGAAGGGTTCGAAATATACAGCAAACCAGCTAGCCAGAATCCCGAGATGCTGCCGTGCATTATGAAGAGTATATTTTGCACAACCGGGTGATAATTATGGATGACGAAAAGTATTTCACACTAAGCAATTCCGAAATGAAGGGAAATGGTTTTTATACTGAAAATATTGCAGAGGTCCCTGATAATGGCAAATTTAAATAAAATACGAAATTCGCTGGTAAGAGTTAGTATGGTGCGGTATTTACACCAGGGATACATCCAGGCGTTATGTGGGTCGAGTAAGAGGTGGATAGTCAAAGGTATATCGATAATTGTCTTAAGAAACTGGTTAATTTTATTGAAGAAGAACATGCTGGAGACGATATTATGTTCTGGCCAGACCTTGCGTCATGTCACTATGCAAAACAAACCCAAAATTGGTTAACATACCAGAACATAGTAGTTGTTCAACGAAACGACAACCCTTCTAACCTTCCCCAGGCTCGGCCCACAGATGATTTTGGGCTCTTTTATCTCCAAAAGTTTACGATGGAGGATGGAAAGCACAAAATGAGGAGGAACTTCGACGCATGATATATAGAAAAATCCAAGAAATCGATATAGATGACCACAGATAGTTGCGTCTAGTGGAAGACCATGGTCATCTATGTTTAATTTGATTTCATAATTTTATTGCTTATGAAACAATTAATTACTATGTATTTCAAAACTTTATTTGAATATATTTTATTATAAAAAAACAATTGGTTGAAATTTGTGCCAAAACTTATGGTACATAAGTTAATAGATATCTATATCTTACCAAGCTTAATAAAAACAATGCCATACATATTGAAATCGTAGTGGAAAAAAGCTGCCCAAAATAGATAATTGAAAAGAGTTCCTCGGTTGTTTTCAGGAACCTTAAAATTAAAAAAAAAAGAAAACGTAGATTTACAATTCGACGTGTATTATTCATATTACTTTTGTCAATTTCTCTCACCCATAGTTAACATTAAATTATCAGTTTCTGACATGAGATAATTTCGAATTAATAAACAAGAGATAAATGTCTTAAAGTCACATAACTTATCGGTTTTACAGTCCTTGCTTCATCGTCCTAGGGTTCACACTACTAGACATACATACACACGAATTTCGCACTCAATGTAGTTGATAAATCAAAATTTAGTAGTATGTGATGAGTAGCTTATCACATATTGAAAATTATTGAATGAATTTTTTTACAGCCTACCAGAAAATACATAATATTTGAAGGTTTCTTCGCCAGAAATGAACTTTTTACAGGATTAATAATTTTTTTTATGTTAGCTGTATTAATATCCGAAGATTGAGTTCTCTGCCTGAATACATATGTATCAATACTTACCCTAAAATCAATGTGTGGTGTTGAATGCATTCAATCCAGTCATCTTGAACAATTGTCCCTAATTCTCCTAGTGCTTGCAATCGATAACAGAGAAGGTCAGATTGTATTGCGATAAAGCTGAAGAAACCACTAACAATTATATTTGTATACACATTTATAATTGCCAAATATACCATATTAATCGCTTGGTGGCTAAATACTAACTCAAAAATAGGAGAGTAATGTATGTCGATGGGATACCAACTTGGAACAGGCAACGCGAATTCTTCTTTAGACAGTAATGGTGACACAAATGAGTTACATACAGTACACCAACAGTATATAAGGAACATGGATCGGACTTTCCAGTAGATACGGTAGCCGTCTCTTACAATGATCATTTCAGTCTCTCCTCTTGGTTGAAAAATCTTTAGGTTTAAGTCGGCAAGTAAAGTCCCAAGTTTATTACGATTTAGAAATAAGAAAATGCTTTCTATTTGGGCCTCCAGAAACAAAAAGACATAGTATCCAATGGAAGCAAAGCCCTTTAATCCCTCTGTTTCAACTATCCACTTCATTATACATAGAAAATTAATAACAGAAATGAAAAAAATATTGATAAATAAAAAATACCATGTATGGATTTTTAAATAGTGATTGTTTTCATTGGCATATACCCCTGCGCATTTTAAAACGAACAAATCCTTCTTGTAGATATTTATGAATTTAAAATCTGTTTTTTCCATTATTACTATTTAATACAGCCTTACAACACCTTACCATTTGAGTATGATGTGGACTATAGGACAATTTACAACAATTTAGTTTTTCAAGTAATATGATTACTGACTACGAGATTCGGATACGTATATGTATTTAACTTATAATTAATTAACACATTAATACTTTGTCGCTCGTAATTGACTTTCCCTAATAATAGGTTGATTTATGATAAAGTCGCGATAGAAATTAAAGGAATATACAGGGTGTTCCTTAATGAAGCGCTAATATTGCAGAGCATACAAGATGTCCCCACTTACAATAGGAACAAGATTATTATATTAGATATTTCTGAATTGATTTACCACTTTATGCAGCAGGAATATATCATTTGGTGCATTTTTGATAAAAGTTAACACTTGTTCACTTTCCAAAACTTTTGACTTTTTAGGAAGATATCCCTTTGATTTAACTTTTAAAAATGCTATTAACTGATAATATCTTGAAATATTAAGGTTCTCCATTACTATAGGTTCAGACTTCACCTGGTAATATTTTGTCAAAATGCTATTTGGGGTATATTTTTCGAGGCGAAACTATCCCTCGGGATAGTTGCTTTCACCTTCCGGGCATTAAGTTTACTAACCGCCTTTGATACATCAATACGTACTACATGTTTTATAGGTTTGAATAAACCCAACTGCCAGGCAGAAAGAAGATAAACAGATTAACAAAATCGAAAAACTAAACATTTCATAACTAAAATAATGCACAGATAATAAACTAAGATACACTACATAAACATTTGGAATGTAAAAAGGAAGAAAATAAAATTACAATCAAGGAAAGATCAGTTTAGATTTGAAATCAAAACAGAAAAGCAAAACCCAAGAAAAATAACATACAAAATAAATCTTTCACCAGAACTAAAGAGCTAACAATTTATGGTAAAACTTTACAGTTTTTAAGAATACGACACATTTCTGACAGTGAAGAGTTAAAAAGGTCAATATATGCGAGTGCCTACAAGAGAACCTCAAAACATTTATATGCAACATGGCCAAATTAGTAAATGATTTTTCATGCATATTTATATCTCTAATATGTTATATTAGATATCAAATACATTTCAAGGATCAATTCAGATTTCTATTGGTATTTAATAGCAAAGGCAAAACGGGTATTTTGGAGCTTTTAGGATAAGATGAAAAGTAACGAAACATTGATCAAAGTACGAAATGGCTCTTAACGTGTCCATCAATTTCTAAAGACAGAGTGTCCATTTTTAGGTGGTTTTTCGGGGTATCTCCGTTATTAATGAAGATAGAAGTATGCGATTTTCGCAGCACTGTGCTACTCTTTTTGTGAAACAAAAGATGCCACAATTATAATTTTTCTAGGACTCTCCGTTTTTGACAATATTGGGAGACCCCATATTCCGGTTTCATTGTAACTTATAAGAATAAAAAAATTTCTCTTTGTAATTTTTTAGCTAGAGTCCAGCTTTTTTCTACGTATAAAATAATTCATTCAATATTCAATTTAATTTAATAATTTTCAAGAATAAAGAAAAAAACTTGCTATTTTTCAATAAAAAAATATATTTTTTAATTCAGTCTAAAACAGACTTCTCAGAAATATATAATATTTTATTTGTAACCTTATTATTATGCCCGAAATTTACGTTTTTTTTAAATATACAATTTTTTGAGCATATCATGACGGATATTTAAAAAAAACAACTACAAGAAACAAAAAACAAAACGTTTATGGAAATTTCTGATAAATACTTCTCAAATTATTCTCGGTTAAGCGCTAGATATATTTATTATTATTATTTGAATAGAATTAGTTTCAATTGAAGCAAAAGTAGATTTTAGGCTCAGGTTTTAAAACTGGACCATGTTCGATTAAATTTGGTTTTATCCTTGGAAAAATTATTTTATCCGGCTGTCGTCTTTCGAGATATCTACAAGTAATTCAAGAAATTTCATTGAACTACATACTACAAAAATACTTATATTTACCATTGAAATACACTTCTAATGCTCCAGCTGCAATTTCGTTACACTGGATATTATAGCAAACTAGCATGTCATATTTTAGTTTACATTGGCTGTAATAATTAGGACAAACTGATTTTCTATTAATTAGAAATTATAAAACAACGTAGAGGACCTGAATATTCTGACACAAATAGAAAAATTTTTCATTATGTCACAACTGACAGTATTCTTTTGTTAAATTTTAAATATCAAGGTATATTTTTAAAAAGATTTCGGGTATTATATTAAGACTAAAAATAAACTATTATATATTTCTGAGAGGCTTGTTAAAAACTGAATTACATTATTAAAAAATATATATCGTGACCCATTCAAAAAGCAAGTTCTCTCATTTTGAAAAGTATTGCAAGTCGAAAAAATCTGATTACATCGCTGGATTCTACGTACAAAACTACAAAGAGGATATTTTATTTCTGCTTGATAAGTTACAGGGTAACTAAAATGTAAAATTCTCAAAATTGTCCCGTATATCAACGAGAAGGCCTACAAAAATTCGAATTGAGACATCTTTTGGTTCACAAAAAAGTAACAGAGTGCTGCGAAAACCGCATCCTTCTATTATTAACGAACAGACCCAAAACTGGATACCCCCTGTATACATACATTTATATTGTACTATCATATTATTAAAATAAAACTACAATTTGCTGTGTTTATTTTATTATGCTCAATTTGTGCTTTTACGATGATTTACAAAAAAATCTATGTTGTATTTTTACCCAGCAGTATTTTTGTACGAAGAATTTAAATGTGTTTTTGCAATGCGCTAATGGGTCTTCTTTTTCAGGCAACTTTCAGTAAATCGGATTTTAAAATAATCTCAAAAACACCTGTTAATTTTTTAATAGGTTCCTTATAGTATTTAATTAGAGGAATTGTATATGTTCGCGCAAAATATCATCGTCACAAAGATCTTGGTGTATAGCATCGATTTTTTAATAATTTAACGCCCGTAACATGGCTAATTTTACTCAAATAACGCCAATATTTGGAACTGAGTTATTTTAATCAGTCACTATAACCATTTTCCTATTATTTATAACAGCCCTGTTTTATATTGGCTTAAAGTTTTGGAATGTTCCTTATAGAATGTTAAAATACTAAAAAAATTAGTCATATTTTTAGCTACCTAAGGTGTAAACGAAACTTGCACATCAAAAATAAATTATTCTTTAATTTCTCGGATAACAAAACGTTACAATGTATCTCCGGTAACTTTTTCATGCGTGACCAGCGATACAAAAATGCACAAATTCGTGGATAACGGCTATTACAAGCTATTTCTTAAACTTCTTTAGACTGAAATGAGTATCTGTACTCAAGAGAATGACTTCATGTAGTATTTTTCCCTTAATTAAGAATACTAAGTGTGGCGATACAACATAAAAACATACGCCTGGTAAAAAGTAGGCAATGTTCTAATTTATATCTAAATAAACATAATAAGGAACTTAGCTAAACAGGAGCACGCTTTAAACAAATTCAAACACAAACCGTCATATTTGTAAAACTATTAGGCCGACCTGTAGTGGCGTTATTTATAAGCAATTTCTGCCGTGACCGGCGATACATGCAGCTGCGGGGACGGAACTTCTGGTTAATAATTGCGTTAGACAAACTAAACTGTTTATTTTTTACTTTAGTAAAATGACGTGAAATATAAAAGGGTAAAGTAAGAAATTATTGACTGGGGACATGTGACCGGCGATATATTTTTAAATTCAAATTTGAATACTGCAGTTATAATCTAAAATAATACTTTTAAAATTGTTTTCTAATGCAGGAAGTAACATATATTTCGCAAATTATAATCGTTTCTACAGGCAAATAATTTATTTTAGTAAGTTATATGCTAACGACTGAAAGATGACTGTAAAAAAAATGTTGACTCTAATGTATACTATACTATACTAAACTGGCTCTAATCTCTGGAAAAACTGAAACATCATCTGAACTATTTATAATATAATTTATATCTTAAATCAGGGGTGCCTAACCTCTTTCAGATCGCGGTGCACTTAGAAGTGTAGTATATTGCCACGGCGGCCTACTTTTCCGATACCAAGAAAGACCATTTAACATTATAATGTAATTTAAGGTCAAGAAGCTTTAGTTGGGAACCTCACCACCACCAGAAGATTAAACCTAAAAAACCCATAGTAATAATAGGAGCCCCTATCAAATACAAAAGAAAGCGCTCATCAGCTCACGGCGCTCCTGCTTACTCTCCACGGTGGTTGCGGTTCCTACTTAACTCATTATTTTTTTTTAAATTTAGTCGAACTTTTCCTTATATATTTTGCTGTATCTTTGCGTTAAGGTACTCTTGACGCGATTTCGGAAAATTACAATTTTTTCTCCCACACTAAATTGTCTCATATGTTGCACACTTTTTTGGACACAATGTATATATTTTCTATAACTTTCGGTGAAAAGTGCCGTGGAGTTACCATTTGCTTCAGTTGGGGATCTAATTATTTATGCCGTAGGATTCTCTTGTTCAGCAACATTAAGATTCTGCATAACTGCGAAATAGGAAAGAGATGTTCGGATAATCTAAAAAACGAATTTCATTAATGAATTATATGGTATTTGTTTGTATCCTCTAAATTGAATAGCTATAATATTTATTGGGTTGTTCATCAATACATTTTCTGTCATGTCTATGGTCATTCTTTTACAAACGGCACACTTTTTAGCCTTGACATTTTAGAATGGTCCGAAAATGTGATTACAACTTATATATATACAGGGTGTCCACTAATTAATGGTACATGGAAAAACCACAGACTCCTTACGTAAAAATATTAGGATTTAATTATACTTACCTATATCCGAAAGTTGATATTAACTGAGATACAAGGTGTTAAAGTTAAAGCTTCATTTTTGTTTTTCTCTAATAGCTTTGAGAGAAACTAACGTTTTTTTACAAAATTTGGCAATTATAGTCTTTTTAGGACGAGAAACTGTTTTTTTTATGGAATTTTAATCTACAATGTATGCGTTGTTTGCGGCATTATTTACACATTTATTAGGTCATAACTTTTTTGTGCCTCAATGTAATTAAGTTTTAAATGAAAATAATACTTTTCTCATATTTATTACGTAAAAAAGGTATACTAAGTTCAGGTCGCCCAGAGTTACCGTTTCGGAGATATTTGCATTTAAGTTCTATAGTGCGGTACTTCAGGCAAGCAAATAATATTTTACTTCTTACCAATTTACTTTTACATGATAATTAATGTTCTAGTAATGATAATTTTGAATAATAAATACAACAATTGGATTGTTCTTTAACTTACTTTAATTAATATAACTTTGACCCTAGAAAATATCGTGTCGAAAGAAACCAACAGCAATTAAAACACAAACTTACGATAAACTCAAAAATTAAACATTTTCTGTTCGGTAGAAACTGCATCTCTAAATTTTATTTGTTTTCTCATAGGTTACTTTAAGAAAAAAATTTTGTTTGTAAATTAATAATAATAAACAATTTGAATGCAAATATCTCCGAAACGGTACCTCTGGGCGACCTGCATTTAGTATACCTACCTTTTTTTACGTAATAAATATAGAAAAAGTATTTTTTTCATTAAAAACTTAAATGCACTGAGGTACAAAAAGTTATGAACTAATAAATATGCAAATAATGCCGCAGACAGTGCCCCCCCCCCCCCCCCCCTACATTGTACATTAAAATTTTATAAAAAAAAATCAATTTCTCGTCCTAAAAAAACCATATTTGTAAAATTTTGTAAAAAAACGCTGGTTTCCTTCAAAGTTATTAAAGAAAAACAAAACGAAGTTTTAACTTTAACACCCTGTATCTCAGTTAATATCAACTTTCGGATATAGGTAAGTAGAATTAAATCCTAATATTTTTACGTAAGGAGTCCGTGGTTTTTCCATGTACCATTAATTAGCGGACACCCTGTATAATTAGTTGGCACATATTTTAGGATTTTGCTGAAGAAAAAACTATTTTCCAAAATATCCGCACATGAATTCTCATACTTGAAATTTAATATCTCCAGTTGCACTGATCGTATCAATAACAATTTAATTGTTTAAATCGTTTTAACACGCTCTCCCCCACCTTAAATTAATTAGAAAATTTAGAAAATACCGTGTTTTTCTTTATCCTCTTATCTCCGAAAAAGTGGCACCTCTAATAGATCGGTAGTTATTAAATGAATTAGAATTATGCTTCCGAACGACGAAAAGTATGGAAATATTAAAGAAGCACACTGTATGCACCGTGCTCGATTGTCGACGCCTAGAACCGACGCGCTGCTGGTGCAGTCCCCACTCTCTACGTGACTTGCGATCGAAAATATTTAATAACTATCGATCTAATAGAGTTGCCACTTTTTCGTAAAATAGGTTCTGCAGATAAGAGGATAAAGAAATTTTGTAAAATGAATTAATAATAAAACTATCATATATGATACAAACCTTCACGAAAATTTCGACCGATATCTCAAAATATCTTGCGGCATAGAACTTTAGCGGTGCTTCAGATTTGGCCAAAAAAATTATGATATCTTTCTTAAAACTCTTCGGAGCATCAACCCAGTTAGAGTAGTAAGCTGCAGTGTGTATATTTCCGCTCTAAAAATGAGTACAAATGATATAAGCTAAAGTACATTTCAAAATTTCCAACCTTGAATGATTCCATAAAATATGAAAGTATACTAATTTCACACGTTGGGAGAGAGGGTGTCCGGTAGGCACCTTCTAATTTATTGGAAGCAACAGAGGAGGTCAAAATAAATCTAATTTCTCAAACATCATAGGATTTCTGTTTTAGATCATGCAAAACAGCATGCCTGGAGATTCGCTGCGATAGAGAACTGCTCTTGAAAATCACTGCTACTTATCACATTGACACAACCGGAGCAGTTGCAGTCTGTCACTGCTCTTTAAAAATCTCAGACTGGTCCACCTCCCGTGACATTTAGTGCCACGTAGTGTTGTGACATAGATACCAACAATGCTTAACATCGATATAAACAAAATATCGTTGAAATGACATCGATGTATAGAAATATCGATAATTGTGTGTGTTATTTTTCTAATTTTAAGGCCCCTACACACGGACGTGGATGTCTTAATACAGGTACATACATTCATGAACGCGCAACCAACAAAAAATAATGTTGCTTTTTTGGATACACAATATATGTTCATGTGTGTACGTGGGATTAGGTATAAGATGTGCAAATATAAAAATATTGGCTTCTTCTCAATCTTTAAGTAGACCTTAAGGTCACCTCAAGGAATCATTGGTTTTCTTGTGAAATGAAGTTCCAGCTGACTTTCCATCTCTTGGGTGGTTTTCCTAATGGTCCTCGGCCTGCTGGTTTTCCGTCCTTAGCGATGTATGCTAGTCTATTTTGGTTCATCCTATCTACATGGTCACGCCAATATCTCCTTCTTTTCCTTCCCCATCTAACTATATCCTCCACCTTACACGTTGCTCTTATGTCACTGATTCTGATCTGTCTCTAAGTGTATTTCTTGCGACAGTTCTTAATGTCTTCATCTCTGTTGTTTTTAACATGCTCTTTATTTTATTTGTGTCAGCTCGAGTCAGAATGCCATAGGTTAGTACTGGTCTAACACAAGATTTATATATCCGCACTTTACTGTCGATGTGCATAAAGTTATTTTTCCAGATGAGATCTCTTAGACAACCTGATATTGCCGAGACCTTGCTAACTTCAGTTTTTATGTCGTTTGTCGGATTGTGGCTACTTGATGTATCCGCTCCTAAATAACGGGAGTTCATTACTTGTTCAAATGGTCTGTTGTCTATCACGAGTTTACTTCTTACGGGCTCCTTGGAGAAAGTCATACATTTTGTTTTATCAATGGAGATTAACATGTTGTATTGTTCACCCGTCTGATAGAACTTATGTATTTTCCTCTATAAATCGTTCTCCGTTTCAGCCAGGATCACTGCATCGTCCGCATTTATCCCTTGTTCATTGTTGTCACTTCGTATATGATCTCGTCCATGACGAGATTGAAAAGGAATGGGCTGAGACTATCCCCCTGTCTTATTCCTCTTAGATGGTATATCATTTGTTGTTTGATTGTCCTCTTTTATTCTTGTTGTGTTATCGGTGTTCAGTTTGATGATGATGTTTATCAGAGGCGATATTTGTTTCCTCCTTCCTAATATGTCCAGTATATCGGGCAGTCGTACCCTGTCGAACGCCTTTGTTAATAATGGCATAATGGTGAATAAGGCAAACGTAGGCGGGGCGGTTGAATTCGATAGCTTTCTCTTTCACCTGTTTTACTATAAACAGGGCATCAGTTGTCGATCTGTTCTTCCGGAATCCTTTGTTCATCTTTATTTTCTATGGTGCGTTCGAGGATGCTTTTGATGATACTGGTAAACAGTTTCATGATAGTACAGAGCAGTGTTATTCCTCTGTAGTTCTCCGGGTTGGTTTTTTTGTCCTTTTTTTGGCTTTTGTGCCACTCGGTTGGTATGTCGGATGTGGCTATTATTTTGAACAGCTCAGTTAATTTTGAATTTTGAAAAATTTTGGCATAGTACTAAAAATATTCAATCCTTAATTTTTAATAAAATAATACAAACCTTTCTGGTCATCTCTGTTCCAAACCAACACGGCACAAACAACAGGATGCCTACAGCGATTAAATATGTGAGAAGCACGAAAAATTCAAAACTTGGCTGTAACTAAAATAAAAATTGGGAAAATAAATTATATACAAAGCCTAATTTATAATATTATTAATAAATAACAAAATAATTTTGACAAACTGTATTTTTTTATACAGGATATCCGGGAATATGTGGGAAATCTCTAGGATATGAAGAAAACAAGTTCATTTCTCGGAGGCCTCTTCTTCGGAGATATGGGTCCCAAAGAGCTCCAATGGAATCAAGTTTTTTACACATAATTATTGAAGCACCAGATAAATTTCAATTTTTTTTTACAATGATGTATACCACCTAAGACCCGTCAAATTACTGTCCAAGAATGTGTTGTGAATTACTCTTTTTACTTTTTTAATGCCCCGTATGATAAGAACTTTGGACAATGGTTTTTACATACCTTCAACTATTGACCAACAATTAAGTACTCTTTATTCATGTACCTAATCCTAACCGTTTTCGAGAAAACGTCATTTTATTTACACGGAGTCCCCTAACTTCGCAAGGATTAAATATGTAAAAGTGGAATTTTGAGGTTCAGCATTTGAAGTGCCTGTTCTCATCAACGTGACACAGCAATAATGTTTAAATACGCATGTTCCCACTGACTTAAGGTAACTCAACTGCAACGCAACTAGTTGCTTATGAGTTGCCCGGCATACTTCGTCGCCGTCGTCAGTTGCCTGCAATCGCGGTGTCATGGCGGACGAGATAGCAAAATATTTAACTTTTGTTGGTCATTCGGTAAAACCTATGGAATTTAACCGGATCATTATTTAATTCCTGTACCACTATATATGAACTATATCTCAAATTTATGGTATAAAAAGGGCTAACCCTAAATTATCGCTCAGTTCTTTTTTTTTAACATTTTAACGAGCAAGTATGTTGCGGCTATATCTTTATCTGACGAGGACGACATTTTGCGCATGTCAAAAGAGACTTCAAACCAGTTGGTTCCAGTGGGAACGCAAGAGCCACTCAACTGAAGATGCAGTCGCGTTGCAGTTGCGTTGCGATTGCCAGTTGCTTTGGTGAGAACAGGCACTTACCGAGATATGCCAGATACATTATGTAATTAAAATGTCGTTGTATGCAAACAACGTTGTCCAAAGTTCTTATCATACAGGGAGTTAAAAAAAGGGCCAGTAGTGTCACAGCTAGTCCCCCGTCCCTGAAGCCGTGAGTAGTTCAGGATAGTAGAGATACATCATATTAAAAATATTCCATTGGAACTCTTTGGGAGCCGATATCTCCGAAGAGGTGCCCTATACGAAAAAAGTTTATATGAACTTGTGGTACTCTTCTCGCTTGTTTTCTTCATAGCTGGAAGATTTCCTTCATTTTCCCGGACACCGTGTAATATTTCCATCAAGATACAGTGACTGCAAACTTAAAATGGCTCCAAATTTATATGCACTTTGGCTGCCTTGCTTGCTAATTCCCCTAGTATTTCTCGTATATTGTTTGATAAATGTTAGAAGTTGCATTGTCTAGGATATAACTGTAGATAAATAATTATATTTGAAATAATAGGGGAGATCGGTGTAAGATGACGAATAGGGAAAGACGACGATCGCGAATATCTCGTTGCACAACACATTATTACAATATTTGTTAGCAGCGCCATCTAAGAACCATTATCTAGTATTAAGTTAGCGCCATTTCCTTCTCCAGTTCTTTTGTAGATGGCAATACTTGAATAAACTATCCCTTGTAATTTAATGTGTATATTTCTTAAGCTACGGAGCTCTTATATTTTGCTTATCCGATTAAATTCGAATATTAAAAATCCAAGAGCTGGCACCAAACATGAGTATACTTATATAAACAAAAATAAAGCAACGAGTGAAAAGAAGTTAAAGGCATTCTGCCTTACTTACTCGGGGAGTTTAGTCGCTACTGACGACGGTCGCAATCAATAAAATAAAAGGTCTGCAGTGTGAAAAGACCTCAGCGCATTTCGGCCGGTGTTGTCATATCTACACGGTAAACTCTTTAGAAAAAAAAATTATAATTTTGACAACTTTTCATTCATCATTTCATCATCGTTCTCATTTATGAACAAACATGATTCCAGAAAACCGACGGCGAAAAACGTTTTGCAAAACAAATAATAGTAATATCACACCAAAAATTTGAAATTCGTCACAAGCACAGGAAAGTAAATAGATCAAACGTAATTGCCATTTAAATGGTTATCAAACTCTTTAAGCAATTTTATTTAAGACATATGCTGTCTTACATTTACTTATTTAAATTTCTATAAAAAACCTAAGTTATAGGAAAAACCTCTCACATAACCTCACAAATAGCAGCTATTCACATGGAAAGATTACACGGGAACGTTATTTTAATTAATTTTGGTTCTTTTTTTCTCGCTTATATTTATTTGTTTAAGTAATTAAAAATAAATACGATTCCTTCAATTTAAAAATGACACACGCGACGAATGAACTTTTATTTTAAATTTCTATAAAAACCTAAGTTATAGGAAAAAACCTCTCACATAACCCCACAAATAGCAGCTGAAAGATTACCCGGGAACGTTGTTTTAATTAATTTTGGTTATTTTTTTCTCGCTTATATTTATTTGTTTAAGTAATTAAAAATAAATACGATTCCTTCAATTTAAAAATGACACACGCGGCGACGAATGAACTTTTACTTATTTAAATTTCTATAAAAACCTAAGTTATAGGAAAAAACCTCTCACATAACCCCACAAATAGCAGATATTCACATGGAAAGATTACCCGGGAACGTTGTTTTAATTAATTTTGGTTCTTTTTTTCTCGCTTATATTTATTTGTTTAAGTAATTAAAAATAAATACGATTCCTTCAATTTAAAAATGACACACGCGACGAATGAACCTTTGACTTATTTAAATTTCTATAAAAACCTAAGTTATAGGAAAAAACCTCTCACATAACCCCACAAATAGCAGCTATTCACATGGAAAGAACGAACTGAAGAAAACCTTCAAACTACTTCAAACAGCGTTTTTCCAAGCTTTAAATTATTGTACCGGCTGGATCGGCAAAATTGTACCGGCTAGATCAGCAAAATTGTACCAAATTGTATAGAAATGTACCAGCACGGCGCCTAAAAAAAGGACGCTACTTCACTGGACACTTAAAAAAACTTATAGTTCTAAAAAAAAAAAGAGAGACCAAGAAAGTGAACTTAAAAAGGCGTTACTTTCAACAACCCTACATAACAAAACAAATCCTTGGATGGAAAGTATACCAAAAACGATTTGTAAGCGATTAGTAATCATCTGCTAAATGCACTAAAATAAATTGATTTCACAAGTCGATGGGAAATCAGACGCCATTTTTTCCATCGAATTTATAAAAAATTGCGAAAGAAGTGAATTAAAATTATAAAAACATATTATAAACGATCTTCGTTAGTGAAGAGCAGCATTCAAAATAAAATTATCTATTTCGCACAGAATAAAATGTAAAATTTGATGAAAATATTTAGAAGGTAACCTAACCAATTAAAAAACTGACAACAAAATGCATTCAGCAGAACTACAAATCAATGCGCATCATGACGCCATCCATTAAAAACCGCTAATAAATCGATGGGTTCTGATGAATACAGCCTTTGTAAAATGTACCGAATTCGGTACAAAAGTAGGCCTGGAACAACCTTGCGTTCAAAACGAAGAAAAGGCTCGGCTTACATCGAGTCGGTTCGGTCGCCGTAGTGGGCTTGTCAGATATCTTGTCAGTTTCAGACGAACTGTGTCGGGTTACGGTGAATCTTATTTTATAACCAATACACGCACGCACGTGTGTTTGTGATAAAGTGTAATGAATTAGTGTGACAAGTGCCTATCTTCAAAAAACTAATTTGATACATATGTGTGTTTCTTTAAGTGATTTATGGTAATTTGTTCAGTGTTTCGTTATGTGTTCTGTGTCTGTGATATACAGGGTAATGTTCCGAGATTGAAAGAAAAACGCCCAAGGGGTTTTAGTGGGGTATAATCTTTAACCACTAAAACTAAAAAACTGAAGATATCTGTGCCCTGGATTCCTTACTAAGTGCCATCGATTTACTTTCTATTTAGATACTAAGGTAAGCTAAATAATTATTTTCATAAGAAACTAAAGTTTTACATTTTTACACAGTTTGGCAACATTTCTTGGAACATGTGTATGTGAAATAGGCCCGCAGGCTAATATGATACAGTGCCGCGGAGTGACCTGTGGGTTTATGGGTGATTTATGGTAATTTGTTCAGTGTTTCGTTATGTGTTCTGTGTCTGTGATATACAGGGTAATGTTCCGAGATTGAAAGAACAACGCCCAAGGGGTTTTAGTGGGGTATAATCTTTAACCACTAAAACTAAAAAACTGAAGATATCTGTGCCCTGGATTCCTTACTAAGTGCCATCGATTTACTTTCTATTTAGATACTAAGGTAAGCTAAATAATTATTTTCATAAGCAACTAAAGTTTTACATTTTTACACAGTTTGGCAACATTTCGCGGAACATGTGTATGTGAAATAGGCCCGCAGGCTAATATGATACAGTGCCGCGGAGTGACCTGTGGGTTTATGGGTGTGTTACCCCACTTTTAAAACGTTCAATTTGAAAAAAAAAGTATGTAGCGCTCCTCTATGACACCCCAGGAGTCACCCATCTACATATAATAAGTCATTTCCACAACACCCTGTAGATAAGTTTGTTAGTTATTGGAATATTTATTCAGTTGTTATTTGATTTTTTAAGATTTATAATAAATAAACAAACCCGAACTTTATCTCCGCCACCGCGGTGGACATAGCCTAAGAATAATTAATTATCTTACCAAACTTAATAAAAACAAATGCATACAATATGCGGCAGTACTTGCA
The DNA here is from genome assembly GCA_963991005.1 of Barypeithes pellucidus. Classification (NCBI taxonomy): domain Eukaryota; kingdom Metazoa; phylum Arthropoda; class Insecta; order Coleoptera; family Curculionidae; genus Barypeithes; species Barypeithes pellucidus. The sequence continues at coordinate 14,708,069 of OZ022562.1, read as the reverse complement.
AAAATTTGTCCAAAATACATCGTTCCAAATAATCGTTGCGTAGTTTCCAGGTACCTAACACAAAAATTAAATAATTCTCTTCGACTCTACAATACGTAAAATTATCTCTATTACTGCAAAGAGCATTATTATGCATGAATAGAAAACTGGCGGATTGGCACGTGCCATTTGTTTTACGTACAATTTGTTTATAATGTGTAATATGGTAGGCACTTTAATTAAGCCAGATATATAGGGTGGTCAACGTTAAAAAGAAATTATAATTTTTTGAATCAAAAAATGCCTACGGAAAAGAAATAATACTTTCTAATACATTATTAATTGTTGTTACTGAAGGTATCCAAACAATAAGATATTTATCTATTAAATTTAGTATGCATAAGACGCAACATAAACACAGAAACCTCTGAACATACCCTAGAATTAATTTGTGATGTTGAATACACTCCTTCCATTCGTCTTGGGTAACCATCGGTCCACAATTACCAAGTTTTCCAAGGCGGTAACAAAGTAAGTCACATTGTAATCCAATAAAACTCAAAAACCCTCCAACAATTAGATCTGTGTATACATTTACAAAACCAGTAATGATAACGCAAACTGCTTGGTGCATATAAGCAATTTCATATGCTGGAGTGTAATCTATCTCCATGGGATACCAGCCAGCGACGGGCAGTATTCCTTCTACTTGAGGAAATAGTGGGGTTATCACGATACTAGAGATAGACATCCAACAGGTTATTAACAACGTAGCTCGGATTTTTCCGTACTTGTTGTAATCATTTGTTAATATAACCATTTCCGCTTCTCCTCGTGGTTGAAATATTTCGAGATCTAAATTAGTCAGCAAAGTACCGTACTCCGTCCGGTGTAAATACCACAAAATGCATTTCACTTGCGCCATCATGTAAATCAGTATAATGTATCCAAGGCGAGCGAAGCTCTTTACACTATCTGTCTTGATTATCCAGTTTGTCGCCATAACGACATTGAAGATGGAGAGAAAGAAAATGTTTATGAATAGAAAATAGTATTTGTGAATTTTGGAATAACTGCTATTTTCATTTGGAAAAACGCCACCAAATTTTAAAGTAAAAATATCGTTCTTGTAAATCTGCTTATAGTTGAAAACCATTGTTCTAACTTATAGTTTAACATATCGTCTGTATTAGAAACATATGTCTTTTTTCCAAAGAAAGCTGCCAATTACAGAAATAGGGTATTTACAACCCTAATTGCTTTTAATTATTGTTAGAAATGAAGGCAGTGATTTAAACGTTGCAGTTCAGCGTCGCCACTCGCTGTTGGCCGTGCTGGCTCCCAGTTAACTTCAAGCTTTGAAAATACTTCTACTTATCGAGATAAAAGAAAATAGGTATAAACCAAATGAAACTACCACTTGAAATAGCATATCTTTTCACATATGAAATGGAAATATACAACTCTCCATTGGTCTAGACCAGGGGTCGGCAACCTTTTGAGGCGGAAGAGTCAAAAGTTATAAGTTACACAATTTCTCAGTTTTTAAATAGTCAACTTGACATCGAAAGAGCCGCATGCGACTCGCGAGCCGTAGATTGTCGACCCCTGGTCACTACCAAAGCACTGGCGAAGACGCCAAATTGTATTGCGTCGAAAACGAATTAAAACCTACATGGAAACATCCGACGACGGCGTCATTCGAGAGCTTTCGACGGACTGACGACGGGAACGACGCGTGTCACGGGGGAGGGGTGCGGTGAAAAGCGAGTACAAGTGGCTGACAGATAGAATCGGTGCCTAATCCTCGTTAATCGATTCAGAACGAATTTTTAATGTTTTTTTTTCGAAAAAATAAATAATATTTGCGTATGGAACTAAAGAGCCGCAGCTTCACATCCAAAGAGGCCGCATGTGGCTCGCGAGCCGCAGGTTGCCGACCCCTGGTCTAGACCGAAGATATATAGGCAAGAAACTAAAAAAAAAAAAAAAATACAAAATATAACTTTAAATCCACATAACTTTTTTTCTGAAAAAGATAAAGACAAGTTTGTTTTTTAGTTCTATTTACTATTCAGTTGGTATACGACTTTTTGAAAATATGTTGTAAATAATATACGCAAAATATCAATATCTAAGAAATGATAAAAAGTTTTTCAAACTCACCGCGCCATAACTTTCTTATGTAATGATCAATCAATATTTCTATAACTAAAAACTGCACAATTTAATGGTCTTTATTTTGGCTTTATTAATATTGATTCTGCTAAATATGATAAACTTGATAGAGGCTTTAGAATGTAGAGCAGCGCGCTGAACTAAACCACTGCCTTGTTGGAATGCATTGTCTGAATACTTCCAAATCATAATTGTATTCATAATAATAATAATAATAGTTTGGTGATGAACAAGTACGTACCTAACTGCACTGTTATAACAATTTTAATATTATTAGTCATATCTAATACTATAAAATCTATAATTGTAATTTGTAAAGGTAAGTAATTTAATTGTTAAAATATAGTATTCTAATGCCTATGACTCGCACGCCTATGTACTGACAATGCAAATTCGCAGCTGTTAGTAATACTCTCAAATCCCAATACTACTGAATAATTAGCATATATAGTTCCGGTAATCTGTTATTAGTAAGTAATATTGATATATAATTACCACCTATATCTACTATAAAGTCCGGATTAAAAAGCATAGAAAAACTTAAAATAAGCGCTTAAATAGCATAAAGTTTTACTTAAAAAATGCATGAAATATGCACAAAAAAGGCATACAAAATATAAAAAGCATAAATTAAAAACAGAATGTATTCTATCTTAGCATAAATAAAATCTCGAAATAAACACAATCTGAAAATAGAATAAAGTTATATGTATAACAAAACTAACTTTTGTAAAAACAAGCAATAACCAAATGTTGGTTTAAGTATTCCATTTTGAAGTTTTGTCTTCTATCACTTAAAATATTTTTATAGTCCGAAAAACTCCTTTCTACGTCAACACCTTGTTATGGGCGCATATTTAAATTTTGGAAATCATATTGCAAGTCTAGATTGGGATTTCTTGCCAATACCAAAGCAATTTTTTTTAATTTTTGAAAACTTTAATTCTTAAACAATGTATCCTGTAATTTTTTTGTACTATTTGACCAGTTGCTCCAGGTTAATGGTCTCTTCCAAATCATTAATATTTTTAATCGAGGCATTCCTTATTTCTCGACAGATTATATTATGTCAGTCACAAAATTAAAATTACACTTTAAATAGGTCAAATGGTCCTTAATTTCTTCTTGATTTAGGTCCGTTTGACAATCTTTAATTGGGTTGCTGGCTGATTCGGGTAGCTCAATTATAACTTTTTAAAAATTTTTGAAATTATCTATTTATAATATATTGCAGCATCTTACCAAGTACCCCACCTTATCAAAACGGGTTCAGGTGGTAATGAGGTCTTAGTTCTTTGAAGGGTTGTACCCGTAAAGGTGCCTTAACAAAAACTGTTTTCCATTTTTAATAAGTTCATTAAGAAGAGGAAATTGTTGCCTTATAGTTTCAGCAACTCTATTTAAGCCATGTGCTAAGCACGTATAATGGACTAAATTTGGGTGAAATACTTTTAAATTTGAAGTCGTCTTGACCATATACGCTGCTGCGTCAGAATGCATGAGTAATACTTTGTTACATGGAACTGGTCCTGGCAAGTAAAAGCTTGTTATTGCTTCATTTATTGCTTTAACCTTGATACTGTGTTACTATTTGTATATTCCAGCTCTTTGGAGCATATTAAATATCCTGTGGTTGGAATTTCTTCATCAAGAACTCCGATAGTTCAATTTATAACATATCTTCTACAAGCAAATGCTTTAACTACTAAAAAATGATCAAATATTTCAACAAAAGGCAAAAAAGCTATAGATAGGCATAAAAATTAAGATCGAAAAACGCCATATACCGGCTCAAGCTTAAACTAAAACTTAAGTATTTTCATAGGCGACAATTCGGCTATCAATAGTTTCAAAACAAGACTACGATCAATAAAATCGATTAACATATTCGAAATTTATAACACTTTCTCTGCCACACGAGTCAAATCCTTAATTTAAGATCGTAATGTCAAATAAATAATTTCTAAGGTATTCATTGGAAAAAAGTAGGAAGAAAATAAAGAAGAAAATAATGGGAATCAGGAAAACTATGATTAACGCGAAGGGAAATATTATGAATTGAGCACGACAGATTGATTAATGCGCTTTATATGCTCTTCATGGGCACACGAATCCTGTGGTATGTTCATTTTTATTGTAACAACTGTTCGTAAAGTATGAATATGTAGTGTATGTTTCTGAAGCAATCACTGTCTTTTATTACAGCTGTCATTTTCCAAACAACGACGGTCCTTTTATATATGTGCCGATGCTTTGGAAAGGACAAATGTAATTTCAACGTTTGGAAGATATTAATATGGTCATTCATATTAAACTCTCCGATTCATGGCGGATCTCCCGTACTAGCTATGAGGATTGCGGTTATTTTTATTGAGATTTGTCCACTTAGTCATCTTATCCCGCTGCGTTCGTCATCTTACTCGAGGTATGGGGTAAAATAACTAAAATTAAACTATTTTTCTTCTAAGGTTTTTGTGAGAAGGTACTTTTGTTTTTATGAGTATAAATTAGTTTGTTAGTTGTAGTCTTGAGATTTTTAATAAATAAACAAACCCGAATAACCCCGAATTTTTATCATCGCAACCGTAGAAGAAGAATAATTAATTGTCTTACCAAACTTAATAAAAACAAATGCATACAATATGCGGCAGTACTTGCAAAAATCTGTCCAAAATACATCGTTCCAAATAATCGTTGCGTAGTTTCCAGGTACCTAACACAAAAATTAAATAATTCTCATCGACTCTACAATACGTAAACATTATTGTGCATGAATAGAAAACTTGCGGATTGGCACGTGCGATTTGTTTTACCTACAATTTGTTTACAATGTGTAATATGGTAGACACTTTAATTAAGTCAGATATACAGGGTGGTCAACGTTAAAAAGAAATTATAATTTTTTGTAATCAAAAAATGCCTACGGAAAAAAAAATATTTTCTAATACATTATTAATTGTTGTTACTGAAGGTGTCAAATCAATAAGATCTTCCTCTATTAAATTTATTATGAATAAGACGCAACATAAACACAGAAACCTCTGAACATACCCTAAAATTAATTTGTGATGTTCAATACACTCCTCCCATTCGTCTTGGGTAACCATAGGTCCATGATTACCAAGTTCTCCAAGGCGGTAAGAAAGTAAGTCACATTGTAATCCAATAAAACTCAAAAACCCTCCAACAATTAGATCTGTATATACATTTAAAAAACCATTCATGACAACGCAAACTGCTTGGTGCAAATAAGCAATTTCATATGCTGGAGTGTAACCTATGTCCATGGGATACCAGCCAGCGACGGGCAGTATTGCTTCTACTTGAGGAAATAATGGGGTTATCAAGATACTAGAGATAGACATCCAACAGGTTATTAACAACCCAGTTCGAATTTTTCCGTACTTGTTGTAATCATTTCTTAATATTTCCATTTCCGCTTCTCCTCGTGGTTGAAATATTTCGAGATCTAAATTAGTCAGCAAAGTACCGTACTCCGTCCGGTGTAAATACCACAAAATGCATTTCACTTGCCCCATCATGTAAATCAGTATCATGTATCCAAGGTGAGCGAAGCTCTTTACACTATCTGTCTGGAGTATCCAATTTGTCACCATAGCGGCATTGAAGATGGAGAGAAAGAAAGTGTTTATGAATAGAAAATAGTATCTGTGAAATTTCGAATAACTGTTATTTTGATTGGCAAAAACGCCGCCAAATCTTAAAGTAAAAATATCGTTCTTGTAAATCTGCTTATAGTTGAAAACCATTGCTCTAACTTATAGTTTAACATACCATATGTACTACAAACATATGTCTTTTTTCCAAAGGAAGCAGCTAATTACAGAAATAGGGTATTTAGGAACCCTAATTGCTTTTAATTATTGTTAGAAATGAAGGCAGTGATTTAAACGTTGCAGTTCAGCGGCGCCACTCGCTGTGGGCCGTGCTGGCTCCCAGTTAACTTTAAGATTTGTTGGTGTATTAGCCTGTCGGATAGAGCGCGAAAAGCCTGCTACTTATCGAGATAAAAGAAAATAGGTATAAACCAAATGAAACTACCACTTGAAATAGCATATCTTTTCACATATGAAATTGACATACATGACTCTCCATTTATCGAAACCGAAGATATAGGCAAAAAACTGAAAAAAAAAACAAATTAAAACTTTAAGTCCACATAACTTTTTTCTGAAAAAGATAAAGACAAGTTTGTTTTTAGTTCTATTTATTATTCTGTTCTATTTCTCTTGGTATGCGACTTTTTGCAAATATGTTGTAATTGATATACGCAAAATACCAATATCTAAGAAAAGATTCCAATAATTTTTCAAACTCACTAACTAATCAATATTTTTTTTTACTAAAAACTGCAAAAATCGCTCTATTGATATTGATTATATTAAATATAATAAACTTGATAGAGGCTTTAGAACGTAGAGCAGTGCACGGAACTAAACCACTGCCTTGTTAGAATGCATTTTTTTTATTGAGGGGGAGGGGAAAACTCTTGCAGAAGACACTCACAAGATAGCTGTGGTGGTTAGTGTGAGATTCCTACTCACTAAAAAGCCCCTCCTCCTATTCTAACCGTTCGTACCGGAAACCGCTTTCGCATTACTTCAATACTTGTTGGAATACATTATCTGCATACCAACAAATCATAACATTCATAATAATAATTTGATGATGGATAGGTACGTACCTAACTGAATTGTTATAACAATTTTAAGATTATTAGTCATACCTAATACTCTGATATATAATAGTAATTTATTAATGTCAGTAATTTAATTTGGCTGAAATATACTATTCTAATGCCTATGACTTGCACGCCTATGGGCTGGCAATGCAAATTCGCAGCTGTAAGTAATACTCTCAAATCCCAATACTACTGAATAATTAGCATATATAGTTCCGGTAATCTGTTATTAGTAAGTAATATTGATATATAATTACCACCTATATCTACTATAAATTATACTGATAAAAATATGTGGTGATTAAATTTTTGCATAACTGCAAAAACGCTAAAAAAAATCTTTAAAATTCAATTTCTCGTAAATGCTCCTGAAACAGAATTTTCGGTCCGATGCCACACTGGTGCCAAAATGGAAAAACCTGGCTATAATTACAAATATTGATGGATTTGTACCAAAATTTACATAAGATGGTTTTTTGGGTAGCCGATTACGAATATTGGCATATAAATGGCGTAAACAAAATGACAGATACAATATGACAGAAAAACCAACCATTAAAATATAGGGGATGGGTGAATTATGGGGTCTGGGACTTTTAGCCGGCGCCATTTCACCGTCGCCGATTCACCATTTTGCCGTGAAGTAGAAATTATAAAACAAAGGGTGTTTATAATATATATTGCTAAATTATTTGAGAAAGTCTATAATAAACCTCTAAGATATTATACTATAATTATATAAAACAAAATTGTTACATTTCATAATTATGGGCTAAACCTCTGAGATATTCTGTTATATTACCATTTCTAAAAATACCATTTTCAAAAAAATTTTCTTTTCCCCTATATTGAGATACCGAGGTCTTAAGATGCTTAAGAATATCAGATAATCCATCTCGTAAGTGATCTTTAACAATTAGGAAAATATTCTTACTGCTGTATACTATCTTCGGAGTCGAAGATCCTGCAACAAAATATTTGTAATTATTTATTTTATATTATTTAAAATAGACACCAGCTTATCTTTATTTTTTGAGAATATTAGCAATACGATACTCGCTATTTACATTATCTAATTGCTGAGTACATACATATATGTTTCTATCTTAAGTAGATTTTAAGTTAAAAAATATACAGTGTGTACATAAAGTAAGGATCAAATTCATTATCTAGGAATCTAAAAATATTTCGGAAAAATCCTCGGACACGTGTATAATAATTTTTAATGGCGCATTTTTTTCCCATACAAACTTAATATACAAGGTGGCTCATGTAGTAGATATGACATTATCGACGATTTTTTTAAATGGGAACCCCTATATTTTAGTTCAGATCTGTAATCTCCAAGAACAGCTGATTTCAAAAACATAACACACTTAGGGCCTAAAATTCATAGTTTCGTTACTACAGGGTAAAACAAATAATTTTATTTAAGATATTTTTAATTTAAAAAAATGTAAAAAAATTAAATAAGCTATTTAATTAAGTGTTAAAATTGTACTCCTTCTGCTGCCTGACAGTACCCCAAGCGATAAATAAATTCTTGTTGGACTTTTCTTATGGTTTTTTCTGAAATGTTCCTGCATTCTGTTGTTATTCGATTTTTTAAATCTTCAATATTTTCAGGTCTGACTTTATAAACAACATTTTTCAGGTGACCCCACAAGAAAAAGTCCAGTGGTGTAAGGTCTGGAGACCTAGGCGGCCATTCAACAGGCCCACGTCTTCCAATCCACTTGTTCGGAAACACTTGGTTTATGTAATGGCGCACTACTGCTGCATAATGTGGAGGTGCGCCGTCTTGTTGGTACCACAAATTTTCATCTAGAATTCCTTCATTATTTCTACTAGGGTATAAGTTAACTAGCGTAGGGATAAGAAAGTTCTTAAGAAAATGAAGATAATTTAGCCCGTTTACATTGTTGTCAAAAAAATATGGCCCAATAATTTTGTTTTCACAATACCAGCCCAAACATTAATTTTTTGAGGATATTGAGTATGGTGCTCACGCATCCACCTGGGATTTTCTTTTGCCCAGTATCTACAGTTTTGCCGGTTCACTTCTCCATTTAATTTAAAGGTAGATTCATCCGAAAATAGGATATTTTCAACAAACAAAGGATCTAAGTTACATCTTTCCATTAATATTTGACAAAACTCCATCCTACGATCTGGATCATCTTCATTCAACTCATGAACCAATCGGATTTTAAACGGGTGCCATTTTTCTACCGTCAATAGGTTATGAACGGTCATAGCAGCCGCCCCATGATCAATGCTAATCTGGCGGACGCTGTTGTGGGGATCTTCTTCCATAGCCAATAAAATATCTAATTTCTTATCATCCGGAATAGTTGGACGGCCTTTTCTGGGAATATCTTCCACTGAACCCGTTTCCCGAAATTTTATTTCAAGTTTACTCACAGTTGATCTAGTAATTGATCTTGCTGGATACTTAGTGTTAAACAAAATGCAAACTTCTTGTTGAGTACGGATCCTATCACCATATCCAATCATCATAAGAATTTCTATTCTTTGTGTTAAAGATAAACGCATAGTAACTCAATATGTTTTAAAATAAAATTTATTACTTCTAATAAACTTACTAGAAAAATATAATGTAATGACAATGACATTATCTAAATACCATAGTTACATAACAGCAAATAAGCCTACTTGAGAAAAAACATAAGTAACAGCAAATGATGGTGCGTCCATTAATTACGTAAGGCTTTCAGGTAAAATTGGGTGATGGCGGAAGGGATTGAGCCAAATGTCACGAAATCTTTTATTGGGGGAAGGAGGGTTGAAAAATCGCTAAAAACGCCTCACGTAATTAATTGATGCCTCCCAAGCCAAAAAAAATATCTTAAATAAAATTATTTGTTTTACCCTGTAGTATCGAAACTATGAATTTTAGGCCCTAAGTGTGTTATGTTTTTGAAATCAGCTGTTCTTGGAGATTACAGATCTGAACTAAAATATAGGGGTTCCCATTTAAAAAAATCGTCGATAATGTCATATCTACTACATGAGCCATCTTGTATATTAAGTTTGTATGGGAAAAAATGCGCCATAAAAAATTATTATACACGTGTCCGAGGATTTTTCCGAAATATTTTTAGATTTCTAGATAATGAATTTGTTCCTTACTTTATGTACACACTGTACTTTATTACTACTACTATACTTGAGTATTTATTATACAGGGTGTTTCAGAATAAGATGCTGATCCTTAACTTTGTGAATCCTTAGGGGATTTTAAGAAGAAAAGTTCAAATTAACATATATCCTTAACCTATCAAGTTTCGAACTACAGGGAGTTAAAGTTTTAAGAAAAAAATCGTTTTTCTATCATAACTTTAACAACTTTCTAGCTATTTTTATGAATTTTTCACACATGCCCTCTAAGCATCAATAGCCTTTTTTGGTGTAGAAAATTTTTAAAAATTTTTAACCAGTGGCGTCCTGAAAGGGTTTGGACTAGACATTTTGGAAAAATATTATGTACACCACTGCTTTTTCTCAAGATAAAAATTATTTTTAAAATACTCATTCATTTTAAGCCACATTTAATATTTTGCCTTTTTATCGTCCGACAAACAGTTTCCGACAAAAAAAATAAAAAGCATTAAATGCACATTCGGTATGTGCCTATGGGTAAAGTTATGATAGAAAAACGATTTTTTTCTTAAAACTTTAACGCCCTGTAGTTCGAAAGTTGATAGGTTAAGGATATATGTTAATTTGAATTTTTCTTCTTAAAATCACCTAAGGATTCACAACGTTAAGGATCAGCATCTTATTCTGAAACACCCTGTCTTATTCCAGGAAGGTATAATTTTTAAAATACCCTGTATAAAAAATGTTTGATATATATATAAAATAACATTAACAATTAATTGGATGTTTATATAGAATCGAAAAATGCAAAAGTATACAGGGCATGCGATGTAAAATAACAATGTTAAGCCTAACTTCCGGTATAACCGGAAGTGAGAGATACGTCTAGTGTCCTCGTTAAAAAGATCGTCATCTTTTATAGCGAGTACCAATATTTCCAACAAATATATTTTTTAGTTAAACAAACCCGAGATCTTATAATAGGCCACTCATCGTGAATAACCATGTATTTTTGCTCTATTATTATCGAATAGGCAGTTATGGGCAGCTAGATTTTACAATATTTAAAACATAATAAGCTAAGATGTTATATTTAAAGCTTAACTTCGTGGTATTTAGTGGGATATGTTATTAGTCGACTAGATGATTTACTGATTATTAAAAAAATAATAAAAAAATTTTAAAATATATTGCTTTATCTAATAATTCATCTCGGTCACATTAAAGATAAAACTTTGGAAAACTTATAAAACATTCTACATACCTGAGGAAGTTGGTTCCATAATGCTAAAATACTATAACACAAATCTAGTTAAAATTACTGTGCCTTAAACTATCACAAAATCACACTATATAAATCTATTATGACTGGCACTTCAACCGAATGCTAAAGTAAAACTAAAATTTAGGTGTTAAGGAGAAATTATTGTATAAAGTCTGTTCGTTTTATGAAGTCCGATATCGGATTAAATCATTAAAGGTTGTTAAACAGTAAGACGGTTAAGTTAACAATGCCTTCGCTATACTTGATCGTACCGAACATTCCACTGGTTCACTGTAGTCGGCTGAGCAAAATCAGCGGTTCCAAAACAAAATTATCTTAGAATTATGTACCGAGATAAATATTTTTATCTATTTTTTTTTTCACTCATAGTTATTTATCAAATGAAAAAATTTTGCGTCAATAAGTTAAAGGTGTTCTCAGGTACTTTTTCCTAGAATTTAGTTATTTTGGGACCATTATAGTTAAATCTATATAATAATGACTATTTTCCAAGAAATAATTAAAATTTGTTCAATTGCAGGATGGTATGTTCTATTTTAAATAAGTAGTTATGCTTTTTGCTTTTAGTTTGTTTCTCATTATTGTGTGTGATTTAAAAGCAGTTATAAAGCAAAGTTATGGAAAATGTTCTGCAAGGTGACTCAACGCCTAGAAGGTGTTTATCTCCAGGTGAACGCCGTTTGGTATTACAAGTGGAACGATATTTTATAATATATTTTATAATATATTAGATAACGAGGGCCCGTTAGTGTCTGTTTTGACAGTGCAAAAACGAACGTCTGATGCTTGCGGCATTTCAGATAAGACCTTAAAAAGACTTCGAACAAAGAGTGAATAGGAATTGGACAGACCATATAAAAGGGTTCGACTCCATTCTAAAACCTTCGATTTATCCCAAGGGATAAAACTATCGATTAGGAATATTGTTTATGATATGTATAAAGCTAAGGAATATGTTACCCTCAAAGCTATTCTTGAAAAGATAAACAAGAAAGAACTTTGCGATATTGGAACTACCAGTTTGTCCATTATTTTAAAAGAGCTGGGCTTCAAATACAAAAAAAAACGAACAGAAAAGTGCTTTGCGAGCTATAGAATAATGTTTCAAAAAGATGGCGACATCGGTTCTTTTTAGAACCAAAACTTTATAAAAAAAGAATTCGTAAAACTAATTTGCCTAAATACTCTAAAAGCTAAAAAAATAATTATTTTTCTTTGCCTAAACTAATTTTTTATTTATTTTAAATTATTTTATTTAGAAAATATCTAAAATATAATTTATTGTTTGAGAGCCACCGACTACCCGGCTTGAGAGGTTTTATTGCTTAGCGGACATCATACACCGTACCAACTTTAGCTAGAGGGTTGCAGTTATTTTTATTGAGATTTGTCCACTTAGTCATCTTATCCGGCTGCGTTCGTCATCTTACTGGGGGTGAAATAAGTAAAATTAAATTATTTGTCTTTTAACGTTTTTGTGAAAAAGTACTTTTGTTTTTATGAGTATAAATAAGTTTGTTAGTTATAGCTTTGAGATTTATAATAAATACACAAACCAGAATCTTTATCGCCGCAACCGTAGAAGACACAGTCTAAGAATAATTAATTATCTTACCAAACTTAATAAAAACAAATCCATACAATATGCGGCAGTACTTGCAAAAATCTGTCCAAAATACATCATTCCAAATAATCGTTGGGTAGTTTCCAGGTACCTAATTCAAAAATTAAATAATTCCCTTCGACTCTACAATACGTAAAATTATCTCTATTACTACAAAGAACATTATTATGCATGAATAGAAAACTTGCGGATTGGCACGTGCAATTTGATTTACGTACAATTTGTTTACAATATGTAATATAGTAGGCACTTTAATTAAGCCATAAATACAGGGTGGTCGACATTAGAAAGAATTTTTTTTTTTTGGAATCAAAAATGCCTACGGAAAGAACTAATATTTCCCAATACGTTATCAATTGTTGTTACTGAAGGTATCAAGTGTCCCGCTGAGTTCAGGCCTATTAATTTACTCCCTGTAGGCGACAAAATAGGGTCCGCAAACGAAGCGTGGACGGAAGATTAAATCGTTATCTAAGAACTTATCAACAATACTGAAACAGCATGAGATATTGGATTAATAGCGGCATGTTTTAAAAATATTTTACATTATACAGGGTGGCCCAAAAAAGTGTGACAGCATAAAGTTATATTTTTTTAAATGGGACACCCAGTATTTTATTGCATATTTAGGTTCGTATTACTATCGTTTATAAGTGCCTCAAATTTTATTTAATTTGGCTTTGTAGTTTCGGAGAAATAAATTAAAAACTAAAAAAAAAGTTTTGCAGTCCTGAATAAAAAAATAAAAAAAACAATCCAGAACTATTTTTTTAACCTCGGCATTGCGTGAAATTTATGACAAGAGGTCTAGAGATACTATGAATGTAATTGCGTTTATTTATTTTATACAGGGTGTTCATAATAAGCTTTCAAAAACCCCATATTTTAAAATAATTTTTCTCAAGATTTTCAAATGGAACACCCTGTATATTATTAGGCTATTTGACGTAGAATTCGTAGACAATTTTTTTTTGTAATACAAGCATATGAGTTATATCCAGCCGTTTTCGAAATAATTATAAATATCATAAATTATGTTGTTTAAATAGAGTTTTTATTGGGAAATTTTGTTATAGGCGACTAGACTAATAATTGTAAACTAAAGTAAATGTTCAAAATAGCATCCTTTTACTTAATTTAATGATTTTCCTCTACTGCCAACAGAACTCTTAATTCATTTTCTTCATTAATAACGGGTTTATTGATTATTATCCTTTTTGTGTACACAGTGCTTCCTGTTGCTACAAATTTTTGCAACAACTTCTCGAAGGTTTTTGCTATCGGCTTTCTCTCAATATCTAGATATCTTTCAGCATACACTCGGCTCGCGAGAAGGCAATTTCTTGCACATTCATCCAGTATAAAAATCATATTTACCATTTCTAAAATTCGACATTTTGTGTAAGTTAGTACTTAATTTCGACGACTGAACAAATGTAAATAATTTTATTTAACTGTCATAGTGACAATCTAAACAAAAAGAAATTATGGCAACTCGATTAAGAATAAAAAATAAAATTAAATAATAAAAGTAGCAAAAATGTATGCTTTTAGAATTTATATCGAAATAACTAAAATACGGTAAACTCTAGAGTAAAAGGAAGCTATTTTGAACTTTTACTTTAGTTTACAATTATTAGTCTAGTCGCCTATAACAAAATTTCCCAATAAAAGTCTATTTAAACAACATAATTTATGATATTTATAATTATTTCGAAAACGGCTGGATATAACTTATATGCTTGTATTACAAAAAAAAATTGTCTATGAATTCTACGTCAAATAGCTAAATAATATACAGGGTGTTCCATTTGAAAAACTTGAGAAAAATTATTTTAAAATGTGGTGTTTTTGAAAGCTTATTATGAACACCCTGTATAAAATAAATAAACGCAATTACATTCATGTATCTCTAGACCTCTTGTCATAAATTTCACTCAATGCCGAGGTTAAAAAAATAGTTCTGGATTGTTTTTTTTTGATTTTTTTATTCAGGACTGCAAAACTTTTTTTTTAGTTTTTAATTTATTTCTCCGAAACTACAAAACCAAATTAAATAAAATTTGAGGCACTTATAAACGATAGTAATACGAACCTAAATATGCAATAAAATACTGGGTGTCCCATTTAAAAAAATATAATTTTATGCTGTCACACATTTTTGGGCCACCCTGTATAATGTAAAATATTTTTAAAACATGCCGCTTTTAATCCAATATCTCAAGCTGTTTCAGTATTGTTGATAAGTTCTTCGATAACGATTTAATCTTCCGTCCACGCTTCGTTTGCGGACCCTGTATAAAGGAGTGAGAAATAGGTCTGAGTGTCTTTGTTGATTTGCAACGCGCTTTCGAAGCCATTGATCGTAGGATTCTTATGAAAGAGCTATTATTATATGGTGTAAATGGCAGTGCCTTAAACTGGCTAAATGACTATTTAAGTAATAGGTACCAAAAAACTAGAGTCGACAAAAAGCTATCGCATAGCAGAGTGTATGGGGTGTACCCCAGGGAAGTATCGTGGGCCCTCTTCTGTTTGCTATTTACGTTAACGATATTCAGACAATTTAAAAAAATTCTTTTGTAAATTTGTTTGCAGATGACACTCTAATCTGTGTTGCGGGGAGTAATTTCAGAGAAATCACTAATATTCTGAACAATGTGCTCGAAATTTTGTTTAATTGGCTATGGGTTTGTTAATAAATTAAAATTAAATTTGGTAAAAACAAAGTGTAGGATAGTAGGTTCCAGCGTGAATTGCAGAAGGTATTCTGATTTAGGCTTAACACTTACTATTAATGGCAGCATGGTACTGGAGACTTTATCTCGGAAATAAAATACCTGTTTTTTTTTAGATCCTCAGCTAACTTTTGCAAACCACGTTGAATACCTTTGCAAAAAATTGGTTGTTGTATTTTTGTCGCGCTTCTGCTTGTTTATCTCATTTTGCCAATACATTAGTTTATAATACTATTATTGTTCCGCATTTTAATTACTGTTCTTCTTTCTTAATATCGTGTATGCAAGAAAATATACAGGGTGTCCCATAGTCAAGCAAGGTTTACGGCTGTGTACGTGAAAAAAAAAAAACCTCGGACCAGTAAACTTGTGTTTTCAGGGGGACACGTTTCACTACTAATTTCATCCCTGTAACCTAAACTCCCCTAGCGGGAGCGGCTACTGCCCTTGTTTTTTAAAATGGGAATGGGTATGTTGTGATACATCTTTTTAAAGGGCATTAAATTCTCTTTAAAAGTGGCGCTTCGTTTTGTAAATTTGAGCTACACGCCGCCGAGCAACGGAATTTGAAACATTTCACTGTACCTCTTATCAAGTATACAGGTTTGTGCATAAACAATTTTTTTTAAAGTAATAAGTATCAGTCAATTCAACTTTATATTCAGTAAAGTGGTTGATCCAGACCTACATACCTACGTTATTTCTGCGCTATTATTTTCTTTTGATTTGATCGTGACATAAAAAATGGTTTATTCTGTTGAGGACAGAGTGGAGTGGGCAAATTGGTTCAGTGGCAAATAAAAAAAGGATCATTGAAAATCCGGTAAGAAATGAAGCAGTAGAAGTAGCTGTTCTGGGCCAAGTTAGTATGAATCCAACATTAAGTACCAGAAAAATGTTTGATGTAACGGGAATTTCGCGGACCACTGTACAGAGAATTCTGCAACATTATAAATGGCACCCATACAAAATTCAACTTCTCCAAGAATTGAATGAAGATGATAATGACCGCCGTTTACACTTTTGTGAAGTAATGTCAGAACAAGTATTAAATTATCCGAACTACATTTTTAACGTTTGCTTCTCAGACGAATGTTCTTTTTTCTTAATAGCACTGTCAATCGACGTAACTGTCGTTACTAGTCCTACACGAATCCAAGGATTTACCACGAGGTTCATACTCAAAATCCTCAGAAATTAAACGTTTGGGCTGGTATTTTCGGTGATCACATAAGTGGACCATTTTTCTTACCGGGAAATTTAAATGGAGATACTTATTTAGACTTGTTGGAGAATGCTGTCAACCCAGCGCGGATGGAAATCATGGAAAACGACCAACGTTACCAGGAAAAAAGTCCTATATTTCAACAAGACGGGGCTCCCCCCATTATGCATTACCCGTACACCACTTTCTGGATGAAACGTTTCCTGGTAGATGGATTGGGAGGAGGGGTGCTATTGAATGACCCGCGAGATCGCCCGATTTATTTCCCCTTGATTTCTTTTTGTGGGGACATCTAAAATCCAAAATTTATGCCACCCAACCCGAATCCTTCGATCCTCCGAACACTTTGAACAGTTGTTGTACTATTGTATGTAGGTGAATGGCGGACATTTTCAACATTTAATAAGATAACATGTAAGTATTACTCAATAAAATTACATTTTTTAAAACGCAATTTCTCGGCGGCGCGTAGCTCAAATTTACAAAACAAAGCATCATTTTAAAGAGAATTTAATGCCGTTTAAAAAGATGTATCACAACATACCCATTCCCATATGAAAAAACAAGGGCAGCCGCCCCAGATAGGGGGGTTGAGGTTACAGGGATGAAATTAATAGTGAAACGTGTCAACTGGCAACGTGGAAAATACTGCAAAATAAAGTAATGCGCATAATTCTGAATTGTAATAAATATACGCCGATAAGAATAATGTTACGCACCCTGAATTAGTGTGGAATCTGTGGAACAGAGCATTCGGAAGTTTTAATTTACAAAATTGATCATGGGCATCTGCCTTCATATTTAAACTTTTCTCTTGAAAAAAGATCCAACTCGATTGAGAATGGCATACGTTATGGACAGAATTATAATATTCAGTTTGTTAGGACAGTAAGATTACAAAAATCTTTGTTCTATGAGGGTGTTCGCCTTTTTAATGCTCTTCCTGAGACATTGGAAAATTCATGCAGCTTTGCCGTATTTTATAAAAACTTATTTGAATTTTTGCGTAATTAGAGAACTGCATACTAACTAACTTTTTTTTGTGTATATTAATACTTTATGCTTGTACTTTTGTTGTTATGTATGTATTTAATAGCCCAGTGCTAAATAAACACACTTTATTATATTATTATAAAACAATAAAATCTTGCTCTATTAAATTTAATATGATAAGACGCAACATAAACACATCTGAACATACCCTAAAATTAATTTGTGATGTTGAATACACTCCTTCCATTCGTCTTGGGTAACCATCGGTCCATGATTACCAAGTTCTCCAAGGCGGTAACAAAGTAGGTCACATTGTAATCCAATAAAACTCAAAAACCCTCCAACAATTAGATCTGTATACATTTAAAATACCAATCATGATAATGCAAATTGCTTGGTGCAAATAAGCAATTTCATATGCTGGAGTGTAATCTATGTCCATGGGATACCAGCCAGCGACGGGCAGTATTCCTTCTACTTGAGGAAATAATGGGGTTATCGCGACACTAGAGATAGACATCCAACAGGATATTAACAACGTAGTTCGGATTTTTCCGTATTTATTGTAATCGTTTGTTAATATAACCATTTCCGCTTCTCCTTGTGGTTGAAATATTTCGAGATCTAAATTAGTCAGCAAAGTACCGTACTCCGTCCGGTTTAAATACCATAAAATGCATTTCACTTGAGCCATCATGAAAATCAGTATAACGTATCCAAGGCGAGCGAAGCTTTTTACACTATCTGTTTTGAGTATCCAATTTGTCACCATAGCGACATTGAAGATGGAGAGGAAGAAAATGTTTATGAATAGAAAATAGTATCTGTGAAATTTCGAATAACTGTTATTTTCATTAGCAAAAACGCCACCTAATTTTAAAGTAATAATATCGTTCTTGTAAATCTGCTTGTAGTTGAAAACCATTGTTCTATCTTATAGTTTAACACACCGTCTGTATTACAAACATATGTCTTTCCATAGAAAGATGTCAATTACAGAAAATAGGTATTTAGGAACCCTAATTGTTTTTAATTATTGTTAGAAATGAAGGCTGGAAATTAAACGTTGCAGTTCAGCGTCGCCACTCGCCGTGGGCCGTGCTGGCTCCCAGTTAACTTCAAGCTTTGTTGGTGTATTAGTGTGTCGAATAGAGCTTGTCGAGATAAAAGAAAAGAGGTATAACCAAAATAAACCGCCACTTGAAATAGCATAGTTTTTATAATTAATTTGACTTAGACTACATTCTTGGTGAAACCGGATTTCCATTATGTATCTAAGAAATATAACTGCTTGTAGTGTTTCACAATTTTTATTCAGTTTCCTGACACGTATTTCGACCTTTTCAGGTCTTTGTACTCCTTCGAAAATTACCTGAAAAGGTCGAAACACGTGTCAGGAAACTGAATAAAGATTGTGAAACACTACAAGCAGTTATATTTCTTAGATACATAATAGCATAGTTTTTTACATATGTAATGGAAATTAATGACACTCTCCATTGATCGAAACCGAAGATATAGTCAAAAAACTGAAAAAAGATAAAATATAAATTATAACTTAAGATAAGTTTGTTTTCTAGTTCTATTTATTATTCTTCTTCTCTTTCTCTTGGTATACGACTTTTTGAAAATATGTTTTAAATAATATACGCGAAATATCAATATCTAAGAAATGATAAAAAGTAACATTTTCCAAACTCATTTTGGCAGTAACTTTCTTATGTAGCGAATTAATCAATATTTTTATTTACTGAGAACTGCAAAATTTAAAGTTCTTTATTTTGGCTCTATTAATTGATTCTATTAAATATAATAAGCTTGATAGAGGCTTTAGAAGGTACAGCAGCGCGCTGAACTATACCACTGCCTTGTTGGAATTCATTGTCTGAATACTTATATATCATAATTGTATTCATAATAATAATAATTTTGGTCGAAATATAGTATTCTAATGGCTATTGCTCGCACGCCTATGGGCTGGCGATGCAAATTCGCAGCTGTAAGTAATACTCTCAAATTCCAATACTGCTGGATAATTAGCATAAATAGTTCCGGTAATCTGTTATTAGTAAGTAATATTGATATATAATTACCACCTATATCTACTATAAATTATACTGACAAAAATATGTGGTGATTAAATTTATAACATTGTAGGATTCCTGCAAATACTCACTCTAAAAAATGGTCTAGTTTAGGATACCAAGATCTTAGTCTCAATATCAAGAAAATTTAGTGAAAATGGCGATAAGAGGAAATTTAGTATACAAGGGGCAAATTTTATTGCTACGATTATTCTAGTTGGAGTCACTAATAACTCTTTTTAAGTTAATCAAGTACTTCTAGTATCCGAAAGAATAAATATTCTTACGGGTTTTTTTTTCATGATCAAACACAAGCACTATAGGACAAATTCTTTAGGGCACTCTGGGAGTGGTGCGTGTGCGCAGAAAGCTATTCACGTTGGTTTTGAATCGTTGGAGGTTAAATTCGTTGGGAAAAACGACCTCCGAAAGATCGTTCCACAAGGATGAATTTGTCATCGGTAACCAATATAGTTAGTAATTAGGAGCAACATCATATTATTGTTTCAATAATTGTGCTTGTTAATAATTACGTATTTTATTGTTAAAAGAGCAAAGAAATATTAAATACCAATGTATGGAAAATTATTATTTTTCCAGACCACCCGATGAATGATACCTTATACAATAAGGGCGTATTGAGTCTACACAGTAGCAGTTTAAAATACTATTTCAAATTGAATGGTGCTACCAAGAAAAGGAAGCCTTTTCCATTGATAGGATGTAACCACCTGCAAACCGGTATCGAACTCTTTTGTTCTTGTCAGTACAGGATAGGAATACTTCACGCCGTATTATCAACGGTAGTCGAGAAAATACAGCGTGCAGCGCCATCTCCTAGGAGCAAATGTCGGCAGTTGGTATGACGTCAGGTCTCACATCGTACCTACTTATTACTAGTATATATGGCCAATAACAATAACTAGGTAAATTAGTATAGGGAGCTAATTAATAAAAAAGTGTTGGTTTCAACATGATAATGTAGTTATGTTCACTAAGAAGTAGTTAAAAATAAGAGTTAGTTGTGTTAACTAGATCATCTTATTCATCGTAATTCAGTTAAAACGAAAATTTTGCTGACTAGAAATTACTTTTGCGTGAACTAAAACTTTAACACCAAGATAAAGTTAGTCTTAGATATCAATGCATTTTTTAGAGTGCGCTAAAAAAATCTTCAAAATTAAATTTCTCTTAAATGACTTGCTCCTGAAACAGAATTTTCGGTCCGATGCAGCGATGCATTGATTCAAAATAAGACAAGTGAGTCAAGATATCGGTTCATAGTAAGGCGCAATTCCACCTAAGCAACAGTAGACGACATGTAGCATCATAGCCAGCAACATAAAACAGAAAAGTTTCTTCTAGCAAAAATATAGAATATCCAGGAAAATAGTTTCTCCTGTTCCAAGAAATCAATTTTTGCTGGTACAGGTAGAAAACCCAGCTAAAGTAATCATACCACAGATTTTTGGATTTTCTCAGTACAAAGGGCGATTCACACATCAAAGACGACCAGTGGCGGATTCAAGGGGGGGGGGGGGGGGGCTAGAAGGGCTAAAGCGAACAAATCCTACATGACTGGTGGGTAAGGTTGAAATGCTAATATGTATAGACATGAAGTGGTGAATGCTTTTTGCAAAATGAAGCCTCATCGTCTAGAAATGTCAAACTGGGATTAGATATGTATGCCACATAACCTTGAAATAATGTAACATGCAACAACTAATTTAACATTTATGATAATTAATTAACGTTTACCTTAGGCGGAAAATTTCAAACGTTAGCGGTCCATTTGTTTTCGATTTTTTAAAGATTATCTCTTTAAAATATGAACTATTTTCCAAAAATTATAAATTGAACAGTTGCGATTGTTCAGAGGAACTAAGACAGTGGAAATTGAGTAAATTACAAAAGTGATCGAAAAACGACCATATAACGGTCCAAGCTTAAACTAAAACTTAAGTATTATCATAGGCGACAATTCGGCTATCAATAGTTTCAAAACAAGACTACGATCAATAAAATCGATTAACATATTGAAATTATAACACTTTATCTGAGACACGACTCAAATCCTCCCCCACTGCTGACTTTAAGATCATAATGTCGAAAAAATAATTTCTAAGGAATTAATTGGAAAAAAGTAGAAAGAAAATAAAAACTAAAGAAGAAAATAATGGTAAGCAGGAAAACTGTGATTAATGCGGAAGGAAATATTATTAATTCAGCACGACAGATTGGTTGATGCGCTTTACATGCTGTTTATGAGCACACGAATCCTGTGGTATATTCGTTTTTATTGTAACAACTGTTAGTAAAGTATGTAGTTCTTTTAGAATGAATATGTAGTGTATTAAAGTTATTCCTGAAGGAATCACTGTCTTTTATTACAGCTGTCCTTTTCCAACCAACAGAACAAATGTAACTGTTTTCCGTTAACAATTTAAGTTTTTAAAATATTATTTTAACGTTTGGAAGATATTAATATGGCCATTCATATTAAACTCTCCGTTTCATGGCGCATCTCCCGTACTAGCTATGAGGATTGCGGTTATTTTTATTGAGATTTGTCCACTTAGTCATCTTATCCCGCTGCGTTCGTCATCTTACTCGGGGTATAGGGTGAAATAACTAAAATTAAATTATTTTCCTTCTATCGTTTTTGTAAAAAAGTACGATTTGTTAGTTATATTTTTGAGATTTATAATAAATAAATAAACCCGAATCCGTATCGCCGCAACCGTAGAAGACACAGTCTAAGAATAATTAATTATCTTACCAAACTTAATAAAAACAAATCCATACAATATGCGGTAGTACTTGCAAAAATCTGTCCAAAATACATCATTCCGAATACACGTTCGGTAGTTTCCAGGTACCTAACACAAAAAGTAAATAATTCCCTTCTACTCAACAATACGTAAAATTAATCACTATTACTACAAAGAACATCATTATGCATGAATGGAAAATATGCGGATTGGCACGTGCGATTTGTTTTATAGTAGGCACATTAATTAATCCAAACACATTTTAAGCCAGATATACAGGGTGGTCGACGTTAAAAGGAAATTATAATTTTTTGGAATCAAGGAATGCCTACGGAAACAAAATCATGTTTCCTAATACATTATTAATTGTAGTTGCTGAAGGTATCAAAACTAGAAGATATTTCTCTATTACATTTAGTATGAATAAGACGCAACATAAACACAGAAACCTCTGAACCTACCCTAAGATTAATTTGTGATGTTCAATACACTCCTTCCATTCGTCTTGGGTAACCATCAGTCCATGATTACCAAGTTCTCCAAGGCGGTAACAAAGTAAGTCACATTGTAATCCAATAAAACTCAAAAACCCTCCAACAATTAGATCTGTATATACATTCAAAAGACCAATAATGATAATGCAAACTGATTGGTGGAAATAAGCAATTTCATATGCCGGAGTGTAATCTATATCCATGGGATACCAGCCAGCTACGGGGAGTATTTCTTCTACTTGAGGAAATAATGGGATTGTAATGACACTAGCCATAGATATCCAACAGGTTATTAACAACGTAGTTCGGATTTTTCCGTACTTGTTGTAAACATTTGTTAATATAACCATTTCCGCTTCGCCTCTTGGTTGAAAAATGTCCAGATCTAAATCAGCCAGCAAAGTACCGTATTCCGTCCGGTTTAAATACCACAAAATACATTTTACCTGAGCCATCATGAAAATCAGTATAACGTATCCAAGGCGAGCGAAGCTTTTCAGGCTATCTGTCTTGAGTATCCAATTTGTCGTCATAACGGCATTGAAGATGGAGAGGAAGAAAATGTTTACAAATAGAAAATAGTATCTGTGGAATTTCGAATAACTGTTATTTTCATTGGCAAACACGCCAGCTAATTTTAAAGTAAAAATATCGTTCTTGTAAATCTGCTTGTAGCTAAAAACCATTGTTCTATGTTAGAGTTTAGCTCACCGTCTGTACTACGATGTCTTTATTCCAAAGAAAACTGCCAATTACAGGTTACATTACATTCCATAGGTATTTCGGAACCCTAATTGTTTTTAATTATTGTTAGAAATGAAGGCTGCGAATTAACCGTTGCAGTTCAGCGTCGCCACTCGCTGTCGGCCGTGCCTGCTCCCAATCTACTTAGAGGATAACAGCTCTGTTGATGTATTAGTCAGTCGGATGGGGCGCGAAAAGCGAGATATCGAGGTAATAGAAAAGAGGAATAAACCAGATGAACCACCCCTTGAAGTTTCACATATGAAATTGAAATTCACGACTCTCCATTGATCGAAACCGAAGATATAGGCAAAAAATTGAAAAAAAACAGGATACCAATTATAACTTTAAATCCACATAACTTTTTTTCCGAAAAAAATAAAGACAAGTCTGGTTTTTAGTTGTATTTATTCTTTAATTATCTTTCTCTCGGTATACGACTTTTGCAAATATGTTGTAAATAATATATCAATATCTAAGAAATTATAAAAAGTTACATTTTTCAAACTAACCGCGCCATAACTTTCTTATATAATGATCTAATCAATATTTCTATTACTAAAAACTGCAC
Source organism: Barypeithes pellucidus (assembly GCA_963991005.1). NCBI lineage: Eukaryota > Metazoa > Arthropoda > Insecta > Coleoptera > Curculionidae > Barypeithes > Barypeithes pellucidus. The sequence continues at coordinate 14,683,558 of OZ022562.1, read as the reverse complement.
AATTTATTGGTCTTTATTTTGGCTCTATTAATATTGATATTAAACTTGATAGATGCTTTAGAACGTAGAGCAGCGCTCTGAAATATACCACTGCCTTGTTGTATCTGAATAACTACAAATTATCATATTCATAATAATAATAATGGACAAGTATGTACCAACTGTATTGTTATAACAATTGTAATATTATTAGTCATCTAATACTATTATAGTGAAATAGTAGATATTAATCTATAATAGTAATTTGTAAAGGTAAGTAATTGAATTGTTAAATATAGTATTTTAATGCCTATGACTCGCACGCCTATGGACTGGCAATGCAAATTCGCAGCTGTAAGTAATACTCTAAAAATCCCAATACTGCTGGATAATTAGCATAGATAGTTCCGGTAATCTGTTATTAGTAAGTAATATTGATATATAATTACCACTTATATCTACCATAAATTATACTGACAATAATATGTGGTAATTAAATTTATAATATTCCTGCTTAAATTAAAATTCTCGGAGATGACCTGCTCAGGTGATACAGGTAGAAATTATACTATTCCAGCTAAAATAATCGTAGCATCGTAGGCTTTCCTCAGTATAGAGGGTGATTCACACACATCAGTGACTGCCAATTGCAGACCTACGGGGGGGGGGGGGGCTAGAAGGGCTATAGCCCCCCCATGACTAACATTTCAAATTTGTGAGGTAAGGTTTAATTGCTTAGCACTCGCTAATATGCAAATGCGTCGTGGGAGATTGACGTCCATGAAGTGGTTAATACTTTTTGTAAAATAAAGCCTAATCGTCTAGAAACGTCAAACTGCGATTAGATATGTTTTATCCCTCTTCCCTTTAATTATTTTATTGTATGTAGGATGTAGGTATTTGAATTTAATAAATAAAAAATGTGTTTTGTTTTAACCTATTACTTCTAAGGGGCCAGCTTCCGGCCTGCCGTATAACCTTGACATAATGCAACAACTAATTTAACATTTATGATAATTAATTAACGTTTATCGTAGGGGGGAAATTTCGAACGTTAGCGGTCTATTTGTTTTCGATTTTTTAAAGATTATCTCTTTACTATCTTCCAAATATTATAAATTAAGCAATGGCTGCTATTCAGAGGAAATAGTGTAAGTACCACATCCTCACCTTTAGCGTGAATTATATTGAAGCGTCACGATAGTCGTGTGTGTTTGAAAATAGTTTTTCTTGGCTCGTCCTGTATATTTTCTCCCACGAGCCCCCACTGCAACTAAGTGTTAAAGTTACTTGATCTAATGTAAAAAATAACATCAACGTTTCTGTTATTTATCTGAATTCACACCTTACCACCTAAAATTCTTCTTGTACTATTTATTATAAATTCGGCGATTTCGCATGCCGCTACACACCCCCCCGCTAAATCTAATCCTAGATCCGCCACTGATGACAACACAGTGCTGTGACTGACACATGATTTCACAAGCGACAAAGAAATTATTTTTGTAGGAACTTGTAGGGGGCCTATTTATACTTATTCGACGCACGTCCATGACTGTGCAACCACCAATAATTTTCCATACATATTTATATTATTTTAACTACGGCACTGCTTGGATACAATTGAACCGGGAAAAGATTGAACGCGCGTCATCATCTGTAATAGTGTGATTCAAATCGAGATTATGTAGATCAAATAAGACAGAACCACGTCGGCAGTTAACGGATTTATTGTTTAGAAGATAATAATATTTCTCTTTAAGGTAATCAATTGCTTCCAAGATATGCCACGAAATGTGTCGTTATCCTTGGAATGGACCCACGTCTCATCTAGAAAAATAGTATTACTGTTATACAATTTTTTATATACAATATTTAACACTAGTAGTTCTTGTAAACTGAGCTTTTGTTTAGAAATTTGAAAAATTTGTCACCCGAAATACAAAATATAAATGAAAATATTTAAATTTTGCCATTTTCTTCTACACTGGAATTGTGTTTCGGTTCCAAAGAAAAACCTTTGTCTGCTTTATTCCTTTTCATAACTGATAAAACAAAATCGCCGGTTTTCGATATTACTACAAAGTTATAACGTATGTTCATTCTTTCCGCGGCACAACGATATATTACTTACTATTTGGCTCATCTTCCCAGTTGGTAGTAGTGCTGAAGATATAATTTCTGTTTTACCAAAACTGTTACAGGCCTTACATTTTTACAAACTCTATTTCTAATAAATCGCTTTGCAATATTTGTTATATATATTAAAAAGTTTCGTCTCTTCTAGATCTAAAATTGCCCTTTGTGTCAGGTGCAGTGAATTATTCTAATTTTATTTGTTGCGGTCAGGGCTATAAATTAATCCAAGGCAAACTGCTCCCTTTCAGCTGTATTGAGATTTTGCAATACTGCGTAATAAGAAAGAGTTGAACGAATAATCTAAAACATATTTTAATTAGTTAGAAATAAAAATTATTATTTTATGTTCTCGATTAAATCCTGTATCCGGAAATCAGTTCTTAAAAACACTGATGCTGTACAGAAAAATAATAGTATATTACGTACCGAGGTGGAAAGTGTTTCATTTCTGTCGAGAGAGTCGGTAGTTAACCGAGGCGGGAAGCGGCGAGGCTAACTGCATCTTTTCACCTAGGTTTGTATACTATTTTATTTACAACCACATCTAACATCCACTTCCTATTATTTTGAATTAAAGTTATTAATAGAAGATAAATGTCACTTTGACTTTTCCACTGAAAAATTAGCCAGACATTTCAAATAACCGCAGGTGGTAAAATAACGTAGGTAATAATATGCACATCAAGATGGCAAATATCATTTTTTGAAGACTAGACAGACACGCAAAGCTATTAGCATTTTTAAAAAAGTGTGTTCATATATTATTTTGAGATATCGATTTTTAAAAAGATTACAAAATAATATATTAAAGTACAAGTTTTATAAAGCATGATATTTTAGCACGCGTCCATGTTAGGAAACGAGCCGCTTGCGGCGAGTTTTTTAAGTGGACAAGTACTATAATAGCTTTATAAAACATGTACTTTATACTACTTTTTCTATTTTGTGTATTTTTTAATAAAAAAACACATAATTAAATGCCATAAAAATTTTGTAAATTTGTATGTTTAAATTTTATGTTGGCAATAGTCAAATTATTTATCAAGTAAGCGTTGATAAATTTTACGTGTCCGCTTAAAATTAATCAATAATGGATCAAGAAGATATTATTAATTTAACTCATCCTGAGTTAAGGGAAATTGCAAATAATACATTGGATCAACTTTTACAAAAAAAGTCCAAGAAAGTATACGAAAAAGACTACAAGACCTTCACAACCTGGTGTACTGCGAAGGGTGTTTCTAGAAGTAGTGAAAATGTTCTAATCGCTTATTTTGAGAAGGAAAGTAAAACTAAGAAGTCATCGATTCTGTGGTCCTTATACTCAAAATTAAGAGCTTGCATTAACATTTATGAAAACACAGATATAAGAAATTATGAAAGGACTTCAAGCCTTTTTGGCAATCTGAGAGCTACAAGCCCAAAAAATCTTCCATCTTAGATTTAGAGGATATCAATAAGTTTATAACTGATGCTGAAAATAGCATTTACTTAGGTTTAAAGGTAAAAAAATTGTACAGTACCTACCTATACATTAATTTTTTGCAACCAGTTCTTAATAAAAGTGGATTATTGGATCCGCAAATAAGGATTAATCCTGAACCAAACGTTTCAAAGACACAAACTATGCCCGATTTTAAAATTAACGCTGCAGACACAAGTACGGTCACATTAAATGTTTATAACAACTGCACTTTTAATAATAAATAAGTATAATTAGTGTACAGTGTATTTACTAGCTTTAAATTGATATCTTTGTAACAGAATATAATAATATTACGTGTTGATCTAAACATGTGATTTTGAGGTTAGTTTAGGAATTGTTTATTATGCAACCAGACATACACAGCAGTACCACCAACCGTTTAAAATGAAAAAAACGGTATCGAAAAAAGTTTGTTACGATACTGAAAACGGTATCGATGAAGCTTTCATATGAAACAAAATAGAAAAAATAATTTACTCTCCACCCTAGTGGAAAGTAAAAGTAAGAATAACGTCAACTTTCCACCGTTCAAAAATAGATGAAATGTCATTTGCATGCATGGTTGTAAATAAAATATTTTTTTCGTTTGTTTGATATATGAAATTAAAGAAAAAAGAAAAAATATTAAAAAATAAAATTCGTTAGTTAGTTAGGTTATGTAAGTTAATTAAATCACAAACCTTTACAAAAGTCTCGATCGATATCTCAATATATTTAGCTGCTAGCAATTTCATTGGCCTTTGACATCTTGACATAAAAATGTTGATGTCTTTTTTAAAACTGTTGGGTGTCTCTATCCAATTACAGCTGTAAACTGCATTTGGAATATTTTCACTCTGAAAATTATTATTACGGATTAGATTTTATTCACTTTCAATTTCAAGGGTCGTGAAAAAAATTTGCGGCAACTGTCAAACTTATTTATTATAGGCTACTGGCAGTTAATAAAGAGAAAACATCTTATAACATGAGAAGCTCGCGTGCAAAACCGGGTATATCCAGTTTTGTAAAATGTTCAGGAAACGTTAAAAATGCGCCAATATAAAGGTATATTTTTTCATAACAAAAGTGAAACTCTCTGTGTAATTACGAAAAAAAAATGGATATTTTGCCGTTCCGTTTTTTGCACCCAAATAAGAATCATTTTAAAAAATAAATAGGCGTTTTATTTATTTTTAAATAATAAAGAAAATATATTTTTAAATGTGTACGGCAGTTACTTCTTCTAAACAATCACAGGCCCTGTCTTCAGCGTCCTGGTTATTATTTCCTTCTACATCTTCATTTAATTCCTCACTGTTGACCTGCAGTACGTTCCTAAACTATAGAAGATCCTCCCTACTTTCCCATTCTTCCCCATAATGCTCCTTCGTCAAGTGGCGTAAACTTTTTTCTTTTTGTCTGGGATAGAGTTACCAAGTTGTGCAATATTTAGCCGAATGTTGTCAGATTTTCCTATTTTTAACAGAGATTGCCAAGTATTATGTGAAATAAATCGATGGTATTGAAGAGTTCTTATTTTAACAGTAACTTCATTTTTTTTGTTCATACGTTTTTGTAATTCAATTCTTTTGCAATTGGAAATTCCTTTAACCTTTTTAAATACCTTTAGAAGTTCTTTTATGTTATACATCTGCCAATCCAAGCCAAGCGATTTTACAGATCCCACTTCTGAATAAGGGTCCACATATTCTTGCTTGGTTGTCGCCACTAGATTTTTCCTTAGAATTTTCTCCACCCTTCCGAAAACTCTGGACGTGGAACGCGGGAAAAGTGCAGATATTCGTTGGTTATATACGCATTTGCTACAAACATTTGGTTATATCCGGTTTTGCACGCGAGCTCCTCAAATGTTTAAATAATTTTAGGAATTTTATTTCATATTTCAATAGAAAAGTGATAAAATTGTTCTGTAACCCAAGTAATACGGATTGTCCAAAAAAAAATTTAAAGCTAATCATTAGCAGGGATAACGTTGCGACAACCCCCCACATTGCTGTAATCCGGCATTTAAAATCTGCACCTCTTTTGATTTTTATTTTCATCTGTAATAACCTTAAAGGGGCATAATTTTACAACTAAATTCTCCAATGTTATTAGTTTGTTTTCAAAGTTTGCTAAATATTATATTGAAATGCCAGACTGTAGCTGGAGTAATAGTCATAATTTTTTGTTGGATAGTACCATTATTTTGCCCAATAAAAAGCTATTTTATGGACAATGCCATTAGGTCATAATATTTAGCTGTAAAGTTGACTTTACTGCTAACAAATGAAAATCCACACCAAATAATGTAGTAAATTATAGGCCAAAAAGTGGTAAATATTCCTTCAAAATAACTAATGGACTTCCTTGTTCATAATGCTTGCAATTAGACGTCATTTGACAATTTTTTATACAAAACGACAGGAAAAATGTCTTGTGTTGACGGCCATTTATTTCGTAAAACATTGGGACAGGACAATAAAAGAGAACATCGGCCATTTTAAGAAAATTGATAATTTTTATTTTTGCGTCTAAAGACAACAATATTAACAAATAAAAATTAACACATCTAACTTTTAATTAGACAAACTATGTTGAGGAGTATTTTTAATGCATTTTTATTTCAAATATATAATTTTAAATTAATACAAAATTTATTGAATTTTCTAAAATATAGGAAATAAATGAAGCCAGTGAAGAGAGAAGAGCTACCGTACCCATATTTAACGATAAAACTACCTTCCCACATTCATTTTGTTGTCCGAGAAGTTCGAATAACACCCATAAATAATACCGCCTGTAAATAGCTAATATACCGCCATTATGCTTCGTCAACCATCAAAATCTATATATATAGTAATCTAAATATTGGCATGCCCTAATCGATACCAACCAAAAAGCTTATATCAACCACTTATTAGCATTTATTGGCGCACTTTCAACTAAAAACATTTCGGCGTTTTAACGACGTCATAAGACTATCTAGGCAGCTTCCTGTAAAAGCTAAAATGCTCTAAAATTGGCTGGAATAACGTTGCCACATCCTATTTGAAGGCTTTGGTGTTACTTGGATATCTTTACTTAGGTGAGCTTTAAAAAGAAGAATATATTTGTTACTAATTTTGGCTGTTCGGTTTCCTAGATCTTAAATATTATTTCATCCTGTTAATACAATAATAATAACTGTTATAACACTAAATAGATAAATAACTATATCTCATACTAAATTACACACCTTCTTAGACATCTCTGTTGCAAACCAGCATGGTATCAACAGAAGATTTGCTACAGCCACTAAATAAGCGAGAAGGTAAAAAGATTCGAAACTCGACTCGGCCTGTAAAATAAATTATTATTATAAAATGAACGTGACTTTCCGATTTTCAATATTATTTACTCAAAGCAGGGTATTAAGGTTTGGCAAGTTTTCAAATTGACATCATGTATATTATCTTACCAAACTTAATAAGAACAATGCCATACACAATCCAGTTGTAGTTGCAAAAATTTGTCCAAAATAAATATTTCCAAAAACTTCCTCTGTTGTGTGTAGGAATCTGAAAAAAATATATACAATGAGCACCTTGTTGATGTACAACTTCATCAGTTTAGTAGGGACATAAATATAAATCTCGGATTTGGAATATGTAATGCATACGTCAAACTACCCAACGCAGCATCTTATAGAAGACCAATGCAGAGGGTCTGTTCTCTAAAAACAGAAAAACATAGCAAATGCATCTCTCAACAGTTTAATGTCCGTAAGAGAGAATAAATAGAATTTGTTTCCCTTTTCCCTTTGTCAAACTCCTTAGATGCATTTCGCCGTTGTCACGGCTCAACAGTAAGGCTCGAGTCTGATAAAAGGGAAAAAGGATCTCTCAGCACTATCAGGTGCACTGGATGAAGTTCAAAATATAGATCTTGTTGCGACATCTCGCGGTGCATTTGCCTACCCAACGCAGCATCTTATAGAAGACCAATAAAGAGGATATGTTCTGTAAAAACAGAACAGTGCATAACAGATGCATCTCTCAACGGTTTAATGTCGGTAACAGCGAGAGAATAAATACCTTGTTTGAAACAGTCAAAACTTATAGAATAAAATTAAAACTATTAAAAAGGAAATACAAAATTAATTCGAGGAATGAATCAGATGCCTTGCTCGCATTGAATTGCACAGACTTAATTAATTAAAGCTGAAACTTCTTATGCTATGTCTCTGCTTGTGTACATATTCGGCGTAACAAAATAATCCAATACACAGATATTCCAGAAAAGATATCAGTAAAATACTTCCATTCACCATTCACAATATCATCACCCAAAATCAGTCCTGGCGTAATTAACCCTCCTTCGATCTGAAGGAAGTAGTTACTTGATATAAGAAACTAACTTGCTAAGTCAAAACTGGCACTCATACTTTTGATTGTGACGGCGGATAAAGAGTAGTTACTGGTAAATCTAGCAGAAAAAACTTCCAACATCTATTATATCTGATGACGCATCAATATAATATATAATACATCGATTATGTCGACAAATGCTTGGTAGGGGACTGTTCCCTAAGACTTGACTTGAGACTGATATGCAATAAAGCACAAAAAATGTCTAGAACATATACAATTAGAACAAGAAGAAATAGAATACGATTCTTGCTGAAACGCCGCATACGTAGAGAATATCCAACATATTTTATGTGGAAGCCGTATAATTGCACCAACGAAATATTGTCCAGGTTAACGCAGAAGTATTGGTTTTTAACTGGGCATATTCACTACTATAGTCTATTCATTTTCCCACTTCAGTAGATCACAACAAATACACGCGACGAGAATAATGTGACAATACAATCTCAAACCATGCATGACTAAACCTGAAATAATAGTCTAAACCACGACATTGTGCGCATTGAGAGTTTTATTGCCGATTAACCAATAAATAGCAATAAGTTTATGCATCGAGCACGTAGCTATAACGAGATGATGTTTGTTTATGTTTCTCAATTGGTAAAATAGATAGAGTATACAAACATAAACCCGAGCAAGCTATGGTTGGATTATGATAAGGCAACAATTCTATGGGATAACCGACTGAACGATCCCTTATGAGAGGCCAGATATAATAGTAATAAGGGAAATAAGGAAAATGAAGTTGCATAGATACCCGATGCATATTAGAACATGACATTAATTATTGTGCTCTCCACTACTGGCGTAGTTCTCTAAAATCTTCTCGAGACCCCTGCAGCATTAGTAAAGTAATTAAATACAATATAGCAAACCTGGAAAATAATAGAATAAAAGGGGAATCAGAACTTCTAACTCTAATCTAAAATTTTACTTACCCTAAAATTGAGTTGTGAAATAAAACACAACCAACAAATTGTTCTCTGATATCTTTACATGTCGATGGATTTCCAATTCGCTCTAATCTTTTGCACAAGAGATCACAGAATAAACTTATAAATAGGCAACAACCTGATGCGACAATATCATTTAAAATGCTGATAAAGGCATTAGTCATTATGAAAATTAATTGATAAATGTATACAATCTCATTTCTTCCTGGAATATTCAAATCAATGGGAAACCATGCTTGCACTGGTAGCGTTGCATCTTCTGGATATACAAATGGAGCAAGACTTGATGCTAGAGGCGGCAAAGTACTCATAATAAGAAGACTGGTAATTATGGTCGACCATTTTTTTAAAGTACTTTTCACGATGCGTAGTTCGTCTGCATTTTGTGGTTTAAAAATATCCTGGTCTAAATCTGTAATAAGTCTTTTAATCGTACGTCTCTTTTTGTATAGGTTATAGGACTTGACTGCTACCATATTTACTATCGGTACCAGATATGCACTGGATGCAAATGCCTTGATGCTACTGGCATTTGTAAACCAGTATATTGTTACAGATAGGTTACCACCGAAAATGAATAAAGTACTTATAATCAAGCAATAGGCGATAGAAAATTTAGACATAACTCGATCATAATCAACCCAAGCACCGAAAAACTTCAAATATTTAAATAAAAGTTTAAAATGAGTGGTATACGATATAGACTTCATTTTATTACCGATTAGGGGCTATACCTAGCTCTAAAGTGAAAAACGAGCGACAACTAGCTCTAATAACTTAAATAGGTTGTAAATTTTAATGTCAAGCGATGTTACATTTTATTTATTTAACAGTAACATATCGCATACTACCAAGTAAAATTACATAATGATTGTAGAATTTGAAAACTTTAACTAAAGTTATGTATTATAGAAGGAAGTTTTAAATTTTCTATACTATACCGAGAAAGAGAAATGGTGCAATTCTACAACTAGACATATGTCGGCGTCAATCAGTGAAATCCGTCATTCCCTGAAATGCCTAGTCATTTCACGTATTGCTGGCAAATAGTGTAACTCTAACGTTTGGTACACCGTTTGCCTAAGAGTATCAGGCATTCCCTGTAATGACGGAATTCTTTCAGTCAAACGCTGTACTTAACTAAATGATTTAAGTTACCCTGTTTGTCGGTTTTAGTGGAACGCTGTAATTGTTGTTAAGATCTGTGTGGTGATTTTTTTTTTGAAATTGAAATGTCGAAGCATTCAGAATTGTTTTATAAGAAGTTAAAATATATGACTATTACTCCAATCAAAGTAAAAAAAACCTTGGATTTCGAACATAATATAACCTCAAACTACTTCAACCTACAAAATCACTTCAAATTCGTACACTGTTTTCACGTTTAACACGGTGTTATAATTCATATGCTTGGGGAAGGAGTGATTTTGTTGTGTGCCTTTTTATTGGTTTTTATTAACTGACTTCAAAAAAGGAGGGGTTCTCAATTTAAATTAATTTTATTGGTATTTTGTTGTGCAATTTTTGCTTTTTATGATTTGCTGTCTGGAATGGAAGGGATAAAAAAGTGAGAGGGGGTGAAAAGGGTGAAAGAGGCAAGAGAATAAAAAATAAAACCGATTTGGATAATTATTTTTATTGAAAAGGAGGATATTTTCAAGGCGGTTCTATTGGAAATAAAATAAAATATAGTGGAAACCAAAGAGGCATTTCTTCAGGTAGGTGACGTTTCTGAAAAGTTTGTATCAGTACGAGAAGCTGTGCAGTCGCTTTCACTTTCCGGAGATCAAGGATATTTTAAGTGTTGCAAACCAGCGAAAAACAATGTTTGTCAAACAGATGCGTTTGAGCAAAAAAAAAGTTCTTTGTAATTTAAGGTGTCATAAAAGCGCACCTTGCGCTAATAAATAATAAACCATATTATCAGTCATTTCCTTTTAGATTTTAGTATCTAGCTATTATGATGTTTCGTTCCTATTCGTTCTATGATTTCTTTTTTATAGTAAGTTATAGATAATAAATATGATATTTCAAGACATAGAATTTTAAGGAAATTTACAAACCTTTTAATTTAAAATACCTTATTTTCATGCACTACTGATAACACTGTCCTAATTACAATGATTGACTAAAACCGGCAAACAGGGTAACTTAAATCATTTAGTTAAGTACAGCGTTTGACTGAAAAAATTCCGTCATTACAGGGAGTGCCCGTTACTCTTAGGCAGATGGTGTGCCAAACGTAGAGTTACACTATTTGCCGGCAATACGTGAAATTACTAGGCATTTCAGGGAATGGCGGATTTCCCTAATTGACGCCCACACATACATTGCTGTAAGTTTATGGTAGTTACAGCCATATAAATTTCGTTACAGTCCATTATAATTTGGAAAATAAGCGTGCAAGATGCTTGTAAGATAGACAATAACGAAAAATAGATTCATCCATATCCCCATGGTGTCGTTGTAAGCTTATGGAGCTTATGGAATTTTGTGAGAGACTGGGCAAAGTAGGTTTGGAAGACTACTCTGCACGTTTGGATAAGAATATGGAAAAGGCATATTATAATGAATACTGAACTTTAATCATATAGGCTGTTCACCCTGTATGTACGTATATTTTTTATGCATATTTTTGCTTTTCTTTAATAATAATGACGGATAAAAATGTCATGGTATGTTAATTATTAAAATAGATATTTGTAAGCTAGGTAATTAGAAAGAAAAGTTTATAAAAGTATTAAACAAAATTGGTTTGCCTGATAAAATATTAATTTAATTATATCCTAAGTCTATCTGTGAACCACTAATTACCAGTTCATTTCATTTCACAATCGTATTAATTCTTATGATAATTAAGTAATAATAATGAATATGGTTAAAACAAGCAATTCAAGTTTGACCAGAAACAGTTACATATGATATATAAATACTATACAGGGTCCTGCAATAGAGTGTCAGGCAGGCTTCCAAAGCTCCTATACGAATTAACTTAGGAATTTCATTCATATGTCGATTTATACTGTAGTATAGGGTGCATGTCAGTAAAATATTTTTAAATATACAGGATGGCCCAATAATGTGTGATAACAGAATGCTGTCTATTTTAAAGATGACACCCAGAATTTTATTACATAATTAGGTTCGTATTAGTGTCCTTTATAATTGCCTAAAGTTGTATTTCATTTGGTTATATAGTTTAAGAGTAATAAATTAAAAACTAAAAAAAAAAAAAAATTTTAATTCAAAAAACGACCCAAAATAACTTTTTTAACCAAGGCATTGGGTGGAATTTAAGACAAGAGATCTAGAGATACTGTGAATATAATATCGTTTATTTATTTTATACAGAGTGTTCATAATTAGGTTGAAAACACGACACATTTCAACTTTGGTTCCGGTATAGGTGGTATCTTGCTTAAACAAATGTCAAGTAAACGTCAATCTAGGTCGACTAGTCAAAATTGTCACAGTAACAAATAAAACTCTTCAGTTACCTACTAAATTCGCTTCCTAATGTGAAGGAAACATGATAAATTCAATAGAACTACGAAAGATAGCCTACACAGATGACCAGGGACAAAAAGTTAAAGTAAAAATTGATAAAGAGCTTTCATTGACATCAGTTCTTGCAGGTAAAGAAATACCCCATTCACTTCATGAACTCTCTGTGACGGAGAATATAGCAATTCTTGCGACTCTAACGATTGTTTATGTAGAGCAGAGTTGTGCTCTGGGCAGTATCTTTTCGAAATTTATAAAGCTTAGAAGAAAAAATCGAAAAGCCAAATATAAAAGATATATTTTGTTCGAGATATTCCATAAAAAAAATTAAATATACTTCTTGGTTCCCCCATATCTTAAGAGTATTTATCAGAGGATCGCGTGGTCCGATTTGAGATTTCGCCGCGGAACAGCATAAGTCATTGTTATTGAACAATGAGATAACATCGCCATTCTAAGACACAACGAGCCAGCGCGCTAGCCGGCCGTATCGAGGGAGTAGGAGACGTTTTCCTTATTCTTCTGCCTTTGATCACCCGAAGCGTTGCCAAATCACTTTAGATAATTGCCATTTTAGATATTTTTCCTGAAAGCTTTGGTGTTATATTTTTTTGCATTAAAATTAAACTATGAAATTAATTGAGATTATTGATAGTGCCAATACAAAAATGACTGTATAACCATAATTTTTCAATTTAAATGTTATTTTTGCCGTTTTAAAAAAAAAATAAAAATTTCGAAAAATTCAAGATAATAATTATAGTCATTAGTAAAATTGTAAGACAGTCTATCCAATAGTTTTCTTGTAGTTTGCCATACCTTCTTACCTTAATGAAGGTCACTAATAACTGCTCTTAGGTGTACGTATATAATTCATTATATTAAGTTCTGAATTAAAACTGATATGCCTTTGCGTACATTATATAAATCAAATTTTTATATTGTTTAAGAATGTTTGTCCTGCTAGTTATTCCCTTTTTTCGTGTGTACCATATCCGTTTACCACTTATTTTCTTTTTAATTTCTTTTTATTGTCTATATTCAACGATATATAGTTAAAACGTAGAATAATAATCAATATGAAACTATTAATTTTTTAGTTAGGTATTTATAGAAAGTCTACAATAGGAAACTAGACATCTTTTAGTCTAAATGCATATGAATTTATTTGTTATAATTTATTTTCCATTTTATCAATATTTTGCGAAATTCTATACAATAATTGCATCAGTCGATAGCCTACTTCACTAAAACTCCTCTAGGTAGCGCTAAAATCAGTTTTAACCAGAAAATCGTTATAATGAAACTAAACTTAATGGAAACAGCGAAGAAAGACGTTTTTTTCAAAGTTCAAGAACTATTAATTCTAAGAATTCTAGTCATGTTAATTGATTATGGGTACAGGGTGAGATGCATAGATTCCATTATCATTCTCTATTCGGAAATTGAGTTAAATTTATTATTTATGTTTGGGTTTTTGGTTCATGTCAATACATGCATTTATTTTCAAACAAATTCGAAATGATATTGGTTATCAATAATTAAAAATGTTCCATAGAATAATACTGAATTCAGTATTCTCTTGCACAATGAGGAGGGTCCGTGATGGTATGAACCCGACGTGTATGGTAATACTCAGGTCATTTCAACTTGAGAAACCTATTTATTTTCTATACAAAGTTAGCCATTTGTAGATCATGGATTCTCCAGATAGTTCAACCCAATTAACTAACCACTTTAAATGTTTTTTAGCTACCGTTGGTTTAACGATACTTTTCCTTTGCTGTTGTTGTACAGGATCTAGAGCGAGATAATGACCATTTATATTATAACATAAAATATATATATGTATATTTCAAATATACCAAATACAATTTGAACTTTGCCTGTTATTTTTGTAATACTCAGATGCGTTTAATTATTACAACAAAATGGTAAAAAAATTATTTAAATGAAATTTGTCAACCTTTCGGTTCTGAAAGTTTTAAATTCCAATATGTTTAATTTTTTTATAATATAAAAAGTTTACTCCCCCCCCCCCCCCACCCCCAACAAACCCCGAACAAACCCGAACAACCCCCCCCCTTCTCCTCTTCTCTTTCTCAATTATTGCCCCTTGATGTCGGTGTATGTAGGTAAATCGTTACCATGCAACGACCTTTATTCTACCATATTTATTTTCATCTTATTAAAGTTTCAGTAGATATCGATGCACTCTATTGCTGCAACCTGCCGTTAACCTAATTTATATACTGGGTAAAGATGTTTGAGTTGGCCAATGAAAACTGAACTAACTTGATTTTTCGTATTTGGGTCGTTCTTTTAAAATCCGCCCACGTTCTAACTTTGACATTTTACAATTAGTGAATGAATTTTTGATAATTTGCTCGAATTTCTCCAATCTACACATACTTGAAAGTTAATAGATCCAGTTGTATTGATTTGATCAATGTCATCAATTTCAGTCTTTTTTTATTTAACACTTTAGTACATTATTAAAAAAAATTGTCATGGTGGACAAATTAAAAAATATTAAAAATTTAATTGTTTAAATATTCTTATTCTTCACAATGACTGAATTTTTTTTAATATATTTATATTTTTATAGTATTTGCAGAATTATACCGTTGATCTTTTGACTCCAATAAAACCTCATTATCCCTTCGACCATAAAATAAATAAGGAAATCCCAAATTTTAAAAGCTTTTCGAGCAGAGCCGGACCAGGTATACTAATTCAATTTATACCTGATGCATATATAAATACAAAGTGATTTTTAATAATTTTAATCTTTAGGGGTTTTCCGGCGAGTAATTTTTAGTTAGGCTTATTAGTGGTAGAATGTGGCGTCCTTGGAATTGTGCTGATAGGGGGCATCTTCAAGTGTCATTTTTAAAAGAAAGCATTTATCTACCGATGCCAAACTAATAATTTAAAATGTGTATCAATCGTTGTTGAGTAGAAATTTTAATTCGATGGATGCTTTAGCAGAGATGTCTACTTTGACAAAAACTCCTTTATCTTCGGTAAGAAACATAGTACTTAAACCTGTTAATCCTAGAAAAAATCGGAGTGATTCTGGCACATTTAGAAGCATTGACGAAAATGACATGGATTTATTAAGAAGAAAGATTTACCAATTGTATGAGGCACAAACTGTACCCACTTTGATTTCCCTCAAAGAGCGGCTGATTAAAGACGAAACAAATATCTCTTGTAGCCTTTCAAGCCTTAGGAAAATATTGCGTAAAATGGGTTTTAAATACCGAAGCATTGATAAAAGACAAACATTAATGGAATCACAACGTTTACGGGAATGGAGACTTAAATATTTAATAGCTGTTAAACAATTTGGAGAAGGAAATCGTCCAATTATTTACCTTGACGAAACATGGTTCGATACCCATGACACTCCAAGAAAAGGTTGGGATGATTCTTCCAAAAAATGTCAAACCAAGGCACCATCAAATAAAGGCAAAAGAATCACAATATTACATGCTGGTTCAGAGAACGGGTTTGTTCCAAATTGTCTGTTGCTTTCAGCTAAAAACATAGCAGATTCTTCTTTTGATTACCATCAAGATACCGACGCACAACTTTTTGAAGATTGGTTTAAACATAAACTCCTTAAAAATATACCTGAAAATAGCGTCATTGTAATGGACAATGCTAGTTATCATAGTCGGCAAGCAAAAATCATTCCCAATTCTAATAATACGAAAGCAGAAATTCAAAATTTTATGATTAAAAATGATTTATATTTTGAAGAAACTTACAAAAAACGAGAACTGCTAGAAGTATTAAAAGCTTTTAAAATAAATAAGAAATACGAGTGTGACAAACTTGCAGCAGAAAATGGATATACAGTGTTGCGTCTTCCTCCGTACTATTGTATGTTCAATCCTATTGAGCTAATATGGCACCAATTAAAATCCAATATTAGGAGAAATAATATTTCTCCTACATTAAATGCATCTGTAGTAGAATTAATTAAAATTATTTTAAATTATAAAAATAAATCATGTGGTGTGGTATACATTTTAAAGCCGGCCCTGATCCCATTTATTGAGCTTTGAAGAGGTTCAGGCGTATACAATAGGGTTTAATTAGGTAGTTTATTTATGGCAGTAAGAGTCAACGGTATAATTTTGCAACAACTATAACAAAGTATGAAATAAAAAAAGAACACTAGAGATATTAAATTTCAAGTATGAGTAGATTGGAGAAATTCCAGCAAACTATCAAAAATTGTGTGGATATTTTCAAAAATAAATCTTTTTCAGCAAAATCCTGAAATACGTAACTAATTGTATAAATATAAGTTCTAAATAAATGTTACAGAAGCTTTGACATGTGTCTCTATCGAATGGGGGGAAACCTTTTGTTTATATCTTCAACCATTCAACGTCGATCATCATCAGATTGTTTCGTTTTCAGTCGCCGACCTTATATTCTATTGTTAAAATATTATTATGGAATGAATGTGCCTTTTATTATTTCTCCATCTTGGATTGAACGCGAGATAAGATTTTTCACTCATTACTTCCTGTAACAGTTAAATCCGTAATTTTATTTTTGGAAAAATCTATTTTTTACTGGTTGATTCTATTTATTCAATATTATATTTTATCTACTAATGTAGGAGCCAATACAATTATTAAAATCAAAAACAACATTAATTATATTACAGAATTGAAAATTTCTGCGCGTAACTTCTCAAACGGAATAAAAACTTTTTAATTATGGAAAATTAATTACTTTGCAGCACGCTTCTTGCCTTTCTTTTTCTCACGTGTCTTCTCCTCTCTAATAAACTCCTCGGCAATTTCAAAACTGTCGTTTCTTTGAGCTGCAGTGAGCGGAGTAGATCTGCGAACATCAGGAAACTGTCTCTCAAACCACAGAAAATCAGCATCATCTTTGTATGTTTTGTACACTCTCGCTCTTGTTTCAGCAGTATATTCGAATCCTTCCTCTTTTACTTTAGGATTCTTGGCAACTGTAGCATATAACGATTTTGTATCGCTTTCAGCACCAGTACCATTCCCAATTTCGAAACAATTCCCATTGGTAGAAATTTCAGATGCGGTTTTAATTTGAACTTCAGGCAGCACCGTTGAGTCTGATCCTATTAGAACATCTTTGTAGAGGATATAATTTGTATTCTTCTTTTTTCCACGTTTCTTGGTTACAGCTCTTTGATACCCCCATGTAGGCCACTGAACATCATAGTCTTTATCAAAACTAGTACTGGTCGATACCTCTTGGGATTCGGAATTGAAATCTTTATTTTCCGTACCGTTAAAATTGTCTGTCGAGATCATGATAGACTCTGATATTGCATTAGGAGCTAACTCATCTTCTATTTCGGTTTTGATTTCAGTAAGGGTGCTCTGTCCTAAAGCCTGTTTATTATCTAGAATAAAACTTTCAAAAACATAGCCACCGTTTGCCGTTGGAGGATTATTGAAAATTGTTTCACAAGAAGGTGTTCTGGAATCGTTCCATAAAGGCTTCAAGTTTCCAATCAGTTCCTTGTATTTCCAAACCTCTGTTACTTGTTCTCGCTCCTCAGTTTGGCTCCCCTTATTATGAGTCATTTTCTTGAGCCTGGGAGGATCCAGATGACCATAAACCACATGCACATTCTTGGAGAATATAAAGACGGGCAAATTGACATGTTGGAGGATTAGCGAAAAATGAGGCATGTGCTCCACAGGAGTCGTATAATATTTCTGACTTGATTCCGGTGGAAAATTAGTAAGAATGGATGGCCTCACGTGCAGGAGTCTGGAAAAGTAAGTTCCGTACGTTTCATAGAAGAAAGGACTTGGTTGGAACATGATGGTATGCAGGGCTGGATAATATTCTCTCTGAATGTTGAATCTAGACAAGAAATAAAACCAATTGATAATACTGAATAATTATAACTTCTTATTCTTGTGAAAAATAAAGCACTTGGTTTAATATTGTCACGTCAATTAAAAAATTACGATCCTTAACATATTGTAAAACGTAAAGAAATGTGGAAACTCTTCAACAAAAATTAAATATAAATCAAAATTCTTAACCTGCTATAAATGGCAACCGGAATGACCTGGTCCTGGTTAATATTAAGATTTTCATCTTTTTTGCGCCTGGGTCTCCCCCTTTCAATTTTCTTGTATTGCAATGTTAATTTTATGTTTAGGGTGTAGCCTGCTGTGCCTCCCGTTACAGGGGTTACTTCGATTTCTGAATTCTGAAACAAAGAGATGTTTTTATTTCGTACAGATCTATTTCAAGGTCGGGTTATACAATTAAAAACAATAGGTTTACGAGAAGCATTGCCAAAGTGTTCTGAAAAAAATAATAATTTCAGTTGGTTATTGTCAGCTGGAAAAATCATCGTTTGGGACCAAGCAGGAGTAGTTCCTTTAAATATTTGCCAATGGGCACCACAATAATATCAGTTAAAGTTCCACACATCTTAATATGGGAATACCACCGTTTATTAATTAATTTGTCTATGACTTACCAGAAGACATAATTGGCCGAGTTTTGTGGAAAACGTAGCAGTGTTATCATTGTTAAGGGCTTCTAAATCAAGCCAATGATAGTCGTGTTTAAAATGTCGGCAGTCAATGCCATATCTTGCACAGACACAGATGGATTGTTTCTTTAATGTGTTATAGAATGGCCAATATCCGGTGTTCAGTACGAAACCAGTGGGCAGGATTTGGTTGAAGAGGTCAAAAATCTAGAAAATAACAAAACAAAGTTGAAAAATCATATAGTCACACGATCAATCAAATTAATTTTTTAACTTAAAGACTACCAAAGATAGGAACATAACTGAGCAGTTAGATAAAGAATATAACTCTGCACGCAATGATAAGTTAAAATATAGGGTGCTTCATTTAAAAAAAATGTCGTATGAGTATTTATTTAATATATTATACCAGATATAATTTTTAAAAACACCCTGTGTAAAAATGTCTAGTATTTTTATGAAATAAAAATTAGAACAATAACTTCTCTAAATAATTTTCACAAATTTTGCAAACTTTAACTGCATTACATAAAAAATTTTTTAAAAGTTTCTTTAATTAATTTTATCTCAGAAACATATAATGAACGACATACAGAATTTAATTGTTTTAATGAAGAACGGTGCGTCTGACGAGAAAATCTCAAGATACCGTTTTTATGTAGAATTGACCAGGCTAATCAGAGAAAATATCCACATGGAAAAACGTCAGTGGCGTACCATCTTTTTGTAAAGAATATCAGAGGACATGTTTGCAGGGACGCTACTGGTCGAACAATTGAATAACTTTTTTAACTAAAATTTGTGGTTCTATATTCTATTGACACATACCAAAATTGAAAATAATATCTAAAGTACTTGCGGCGATATTAAAAAATAACCATTTAAAAAATAAAAATTCATCACCGTGTAGCAGAAAATTTAAGCCGTTGGGACATATGTTCATATGAACTTTTCTTTATAAAATGACCTAAGGAATCACACCCTGAAATATTAGCACGTCATTAAGGAACACCCTGTATATACAGGGCATTCTATTTAGAATAAAAATATTAAGCCTAACTTTCGGTTTAACTGGAAGTGATAGATACGTCAAAATATCTTCTTTCCTTTTATATTTCAAACAAATTCTTATCTGTATAATATACAGGTATATCTTAACTGTATAATATACAGGTATTTCCATGCAAGCAATTGATAGTTTACTTTAAAGTTGTTTTTTGCGATCATGTGTCTTAAAAGGTTTTATAAATACTATACAAGTTTGCTAATTTAAACTTTAATAACAAGAAATGACTGATGATGACACTGAATCTTATTGTTAATTATTAAAATTTATTATGGATGTTAGAATGGGGTAAATAAGTCTCGTTACAACTAATAAATACTCACCTTTGCAAGAGTATATTCACCTAATTCAGAATTACACGTAACCAAAGCAACTTCCATACTTTCCTCTACGATCCTAAAAATTTGGTCGCGATAGAACCATAAGTTCTGCGCGGCCATATTTTATAATGGTGTGAAGGAAAGTGCCACTCAGTATAAAAAATGTTAGGATGATATTTAAAATAATTATGAGGAAGGGAGAGTTATAACATTAAATACTATCTATTGTCAAGTTATGACTGTCTATACATGGACGGAGAGAAAAATGTTTTTAATATATAACTTTCATTTAACACTTACCTATCATAATAAATACCAAAAAATATGTCAGAATACATACATACAACACAGGCCAACATGCACTAACGTCTCTTGAGACCTGACCTACCCTATTAGATTGTCACCACGGGGTTTCTAAGATTTAATATAAGGTGGCTAATCTCTAGTTCCTATTGGCATGATACCAATATCATCAGCAAAAGTAGCTAAGATGCCGTTTTCTATAAATTGCTTGAGTGTAGCAGGTAAAAGAAAGGGCCCACTACACTTCCCTGAGGTACTCCAGCTATTATGAATGTACTTGTACTTACTTAACTCTAAAACATTTGTCGGAGGTGTATGATTCGAGTATTTGTGAATATTGTTTATGAAGGAGCGATTTTCGTTTATATTTTAAAATTTCACGCCATACCTAGTCTGAGCTACATCTAGCTAAATTGTATAGCAAGTCTTAGTTGCTTCTAACGATTTCACAATTATATTTAGTGCCGTTTGCAGTATTTTCCTGTTACTGTTTAGAAGCTTCTTAACTCTGTAGCTTCATATAGTTTATTTTTATGTGTTTGATAAAAAAAAAGAAAATAACTGAAAGGATAGGCCGAACACACACAAAAACACTAATGCATATACTTTTCTTTGTGTCATCAATTCACGGAATTGGACCATTCTGGTTCAACAGAAATTAATAGCCTACAATCGCAAAGGTCCCGCTGTTTGGTACATTTTCTTGTTATACGGTTTATTAGAATAAATTAATGACTGTGACTTAAAAATCGATAGTTATTTTATATTTAGGGGAAATAATGGTCGCAGCGGATCACTGTGTATTTACTGTCTTTTTTGTGATCAAGCAGTAGCACTATAGGAAGAACTCTCTCAGGAACTCTGGGAGTGGTGAGTGTGCGATTCACGTCGGGTTTAAATCATTTGATGTTATATTCGTTGGAGAACATGACCTCAGGAATTACATTCCTCAAGAACGATATCCTCCAGATAAAGGAATTCCAGATAAGATATTCTTAAACAATAAAGTTCAAGGCGTACTAAGCTAAACCACATAAGGATGGGCGACAGTGGCTCATCATGTAATTCTACTATTCATTCATTCTAAGTGGAATTAAACGAACAATGTCAGTGTCAATGTCAGTCCAACATTTGCTATGGAAATATCTGTAAAAGAGAGTTAAATCACCAATCTGTCTTGGATGTTCTAGGCAGTCGAGGTTCTCGGTGAGCTAGTGGTCTCCAATCAGAATACTGGCTCTCCTTTCGATGGAATCCAGTAGCCGAAGAGTATGCTTAGGAGTAGAGCTTCAGATATGAGAACAGTATTTTAGAGATGGTCGAATGTTGGCTTTGTAGGGTGTCAAAAGTTGTTGAGGTGTACAGACTTTTTTTCCGGAAAAGTATACCAAGTTTCTGCGAAGCTGCCTTGGTGATTGCCACAACGTCGTCATGCCAGGACATATATCGTTCCAGATTGACGAAGGCAGACAGGAATTGCGTGTCCTGCTATGACTATATCAGGTTCTGCAATGTTATCCCGTTAAGAAGAAACTGGCGTCTAGGTTTCCTTATTAGTACTCAACAGATGGCCACGACTTGAGCAAATAAACAAGTTTTACCCTATATTAAACCCCTATTTTTGGCGCCTCTGGAGTAGCCTATCAGTAAATTACCTGAGTGTTGATTAATTAGCACATTATGGTCGTATTATTTTAAGAAATCGACAATAAAATCGATAAGAACAAAAAGACAACGGAACTATTAAAGTATTGATTTTCATACCTACTAAATTAATCACAGGTCATTAAAATAAGCGATATCTCAACTTTTAAATTATTCTACTTATTAATTATTTTTTATGGCTTTAATATTAAACGGAATGTGTTTCTTTATCTCATAGTATTTGTTTTAAATTCTATAAGATTTTTTATGTAAAACAACAAACAAGAAGAATTATTATTAAATTAGTAATAAAAATTAAACCTAAAATGGTAGGACAGTTAATAATTAGTATAATTAAATTCCTTGTTAGCATACAATGGTACATAATACAGATATTAAATAATAAATAAATAGTTTCCGAAAAAAATTTTTTTATACAATACAGGGTGTTACAAATTCGGTCTTCACCATTGGGATTTTGGAAACGGTACGAGATACGAGGTCGGTTAAATTGGAGCAAAGTTGTATCATTATGGGCCCAATAATTTGCCGTAAAAATATCCAAAATAAATACAGGGTCTTTTAAAATATTTGTAAAAATCTAAAATTTTGCGTTTCAGTTAATAATTTTTTTAAGATGTCCAAAAATAAATTTCACTTTCTCATTGCTACCTTTTATTCTCCACAAGATGGCGTGATAGGTGATCATCATCAACTTATTTTTTTTTAATACGGGACTGGATTTATTTTGTTTAAATTATGAAAGAGGACCAAAATCTGCGTTCAATGGTGTACCACACTTACTGTTTTGTTCCTTAAATTGACCATCTTCATTAAAATATCCCTAGTCAGTTCCTGTAATTTACTTATATATCGAAGGAACAGAAATTTTCAAATTAATATTGCCATTTCTACCTTTAATTGTTATTGTTATTTAGATTTACGTTTTCGAATTATACCGAACTTTTAAAAAAAGTTAATTACAGTACTAGGGGTATTTTAAAGAAGATGGTCAATATAAGGAACAAAACTTCGGACAACCAGTAAGTGTTGTATACTAGTGTTGGGAAAAACCGATGATTTTAAGAATCGAGTACTTGATACTCGAGCGATTTTAATAATCGAGTTAATCGCTTGAAATGCCAATTCACCAAGCGATGACGTCACCGACTGCTCGACGGCAGCCTAGCCGTTTACATGTGATCAGGTAGGGTATTTAGCAGACACGTAACTACGGGTGGGCACAGGTTTAGCTAAAAAATTGTAGTAGTCACCAAAAAAATTGCAGAAATTTATTTATTTGTGAATAATGAATTTATAACCAGGTGTCTCGATACCAAACAAATAAACTGCAAAAAGTCACCCAAATATGTATTTATTGTTCGGGTTTATTATTGTGCGTTTTTAACCCGAACAAAAAGTATTACCAAGAGTTATTTTTATTATTTATTATATATTATTTTTCGTCACATCTTTCTCAATCTACGAGCATAAACTAAGTAGATATTTAAAATGGCTTGTCAAATTCTTCCACTTTAAATTATCAGGTGCCCACTGTGTGCACTTCAAAAATTTACGCTTAGTTACGCGACTGGCAAAATAAGATAATTGGTTATTATTTTTTTTAAATTCATGTACTCATGTATTCATAGTTACCCAAAAGTTCCTGTTTAAATTTAAAAATGCTTACTTTTGGTTACCAAAAAATTTGTCGATACATATGTTTTGAAAAAAACCATACTTGTGAACCCCCTCTATCATAGGTCACGAGCTGCCACTGGTTTTAAGAAGGGAATATCATTGCAGGCCCGTGTGATACTTACCTTTTCCAGTCCCTTCAAGAAAAGTAGACTATTTGTAACTCTACATATAACTACTTAAGCCCCATAAGTCGTTCAATATTCTTCGTGGACTTCCAAAGCTCCCCACTTGAGTAATATAGTGCAATTTGTCATTCCAGTTTTTCCAGAAAGCTCATTTTTCACAAAACCTTTCAAGTTAAAGAAAATGTTTGATAATTCACGGTCTATAATAAAGGACTATGTCCTTTTCCTGACGCTAAGAGTACTTACTTACTTTTTCATTTTGAGATTTACGTTAATAAAGCGTCTTGTCCCTGTGTGTAATTAAAATAAAGCATCGCCTTAATTAAGGAATCAAATTAATGCTAAAATGATTTAAAAGGACTTCGCGTCACATTGTTCTTTGTTCAGAGTCAAGTTTTTTTACAACAAGAAATTATTTCGGATATTTGGCTGAAGGAAAAATGCCTCACTCGTCTTATTATTAAATTAAGATTTTTTAATTTTTTTTCCGGATGCTGTTGAAGAATAATCATTGTCAGGTCTCTGAAATTTTTTTTTTGTTCAGATGCTCTTCAATAGAAGGCCACATATGAATATACAGGGTTGCCCAGAAGTCCGGAATAAAATTAATATAGCCTTAACCTGTAACTTTTGGGGAAAACGCTCGGACACGTCAATCTACTTTTATATATGCTCACATTTAGACTTCATTCGTTTGTTTTTTTATAGACATTTGTCAAAGATACGACTACATCGATTTTTTTTTAAATAGAAACATATAGCTTGTGATACATCATTTGAAAGCTAACATCTCGTACAGTATGCTCATAAATTTTACCGCGATTCTGTCAAGCTATTTCAAAATGGCGACTGTTAAAAGTTTTTAAAAAATCTCTATTTAAATAAGCGGAAATTATAAATCATTGATGGTTTTTTTTACCTTTCAAGGTAAGAAATCTGTTCAGAAGTGTGTCCATCCCACTTTATAACGAAACGACAGATTTCGGTGTCAAATTTCTCATGGATTTTTAATTTTTTAATCTATAGGGAGATTTTGAAAATCTTCGTATTTTAGACAAACCGATTTCCCGTTAACTTATCTAAAAAGGTACAAAATTTTCATGAAGTTTTAGGCTTAATAAGTATTTTATTTTTAGTCCGATTTTCTCGATTTTTCTAGAGAACTGTAGTAGGCATATTATACAAGGATACTTGAAATGTTCTTTTTTATCCAATTTCAAAATACCCTTTGAAATAATTAAGTAGCCAAATTATTTCGAACAAACCCGTCATCTATTCTGTATATTTTGTTTCTTGGTTCATGTCAATGCATGTATATATTTTCAAACAAATGCAAATTGACCTTGGTGGTCAATAATTCAATTTTTTTACATAATTATTTTATTATTGTTGTTGGGATGGGAATTAAATTGTTGATGAATAAACAAAAGATTATCTGGATGCAGAAATGATGATTGAAATCAAGATTTAACGAGAAGCTTAGTTAGAAACAATCTTAACTACCATTTTATTGCTTATTAAATTAAATATTATTTAAAAACAAACATTTTAACCTAAATAAGCCTCGATTCTTTGTATTGCCTCTTCTAGTCCCAATTACTACCTAGATATGTCAGTTCATACCATCACGGAACCTCCTCTTTGTCAAAGATAATCTTGAATTCATATTGCATTAGAAACTATGAAAAAATTATCGATAACCAAGATCATTCAGGGACAGTAACCAAGTCGAGTTTAACGCTAAAAAAAAAACAAGCAGCAGTTTTCTCTAAAAAGGTTAACATTACAGAACCGGATATAGTCATGGCAGGACATGTAATGCCACTTGATTCATCTATTAATTTGCTGGGCGTCAATCTGGGAGGAAATATGTCTTGGCATAACCACGTTGTTGCAATCGCCAAGATAACTTCTCAGAAACTTGGTGTACTCTTCCGAATCAAAAAGTTGTGCATTCCTCAACAACTTTTGACACTATACAAGGCCCAGATTCGACCATCACTAAAGTACTGCTCTCATGTCTGGAGCTCTTCAGCTACTGTATTCCATCTAAAGGAGGGCCATTCGTCTGATCGGAGACCACGAACTGACGAAGAACCTTGACAGCCTAGAACATCGAAGACCGGTTGGGGATTTGACTCTATTTTACAGATATTTTCATGGAAAGTGCTCGGCTGACCTTGCCCTCTTAATTCCACCCAGAGCGGCGAATAGCAGAACAAACGAAAACCCGAACAAACCCGCCCATCCAAATGTGATTAAGCTTAGTACTCCTCGAACTTCATTATTTAAGAATTTTTTCATCTGGAGGACTTCATCCTAATGGAATGACCTTCCCAATAAATATAACCTCCAACGATTCAAAACCAACGTGAATCACTTTATTTGCACACGCACCACCCAGAGTACCCTAAAGGAGTTTTCCTATAGTGCTTGTGTTTGAACATAAAGAACAAAAAGTTGCATTTGTGTGAAAATAAATGAATGTATTGACATGAACCAAAAACAAAATATACCGAACAATGTTACTTAAAATTTGTAAAAGATAATTTAAAACTTATAGTTGTACCTACGTTCTCTAAAAAAATCATTAAAAACGGACTAAAAATAAAAAAGTTATTAAGTCTCTAACTTTGTGAAAATTTCGTGAGGGTCGTTTTCTCTGCCCGCAAGTGCACATTAAACCTATTCCATTAAAAAATGAGGCTAGGTCCGATAACTTTTTTACCTGACCCCGTATACTTATTCTGAAAACGACAGATTATTCAACAATCAATATAAAGAAACTTCTGTATAACATATTTTGCTGTATCTCTTTTAACTCAGATAACATAGGGTTATTTTGAAATTATCAATTATTTGATTTTCCCCCGTATCTCTTAAGCGAGCGAAAACACCCTGTGTATTTTTAAAATAGCAACGAAAATAAACATTACAGAGGTAAAATTTTATTTAACGATTTTTTTTATTACCGTCAGTGCATGGAAAACACACCTGGAAATTAAAAAAGCAATATTAATTTAAATGCACACCAAAACTCAGGTGTTTTACAATTTTATGCCTCAAATCGATCGCGCCACCGTGAAGCCGCGGCAGACATGCGGCTCTATGTGGACTCTGAATTTCATCCCTCAGTTTATGTGTGTCACTATCCCGGCTCTATCCGCTCGCCACCTCTATGTGTACAACCGTTCACAGCTTCGATGTCAGATATTGACTTAACAATTTTTGCGCTTCGTAATTTTTTTTGAAAACTTTTTTTTCTCGGTACTTAGTAAAGTTTGATGTGCACAGAAACGGGTTCGCTATTTAAAATTGTTCCTTAATTACTTCCAGGGCAACTTATGCGCTAACTTAACTTATTGAATATATTATAAACTTTTCTTGTTGCCTTAAGAGTTGTTACCTTGTGATAATAATCGACAACGCATTTTGAAAATGATAAACGAAAAGTTACAATGAATACGATAGCTGGTTATCTTACCTCGTTATTGACTCTAGGACTTTGTTGTTATTCTCACGCGTTAGCGATAAACTTTACTGGCTTGAGCAGCAACGGCGATCCGGCTCCGGGGAGGTCCCCCGGTCCCCCAAAACTTGATCAAGAAGAAATCGGTGCTTTGCCTGTAGACTTTGAGCAAATTGAAACGAACAAAGTTGATAATCTGTGCGATTTCGATGATACTGTTGAAGTTGCATACAATGATCAAATTGAGTTGAAACTGACGCATGGACTGTTTAGGAGTGATGAGGTGATAACTGGGCTAAAATATCAAGGTAAATTATTTAGTTTAACACGTTTATATTTAAAATTATTTTATGTCTTCCTCTACAGCATGGAGTTTATTTCTTTTGTTGATTATCCACAGTAATAGTTGATTTATTTTATCAAAATGTCTATTCTTCTACCTATATTCACTGATAATAAAGTCGATCCATTCAAAATTTCGTTCATTTTTAATGCATGACTTCTTTCTCTTCCGTAGTCCGATTTAAATATATTTTTTTTAAATTGTAGCTAAATGTTCTGGCTTTGATTAACTTTTTCAATTTCTTAAGAAGCTATATACATATTGAAATATACAGGAAAATTCTTCAGTGTAATGAAGAAGCTTTTTTGCCAAGTCGTATCTATTTTTAACAGTTAATTTTTACACTTTCTGCAAAATAGTTTTATTTTAGAAGAATATTATAGCGGTAAAGAACAAAACAATATTATAAAATAATGGATATTACCACTGCGAGCGCGAGCAACTGCGTCCATATGCATTGATATTCCTTGAATGAGGTGTCTAGTCTGATTTTGATCGATTTAATCCAAATCTTCAGTTATTGCTTCCTTTAATTATTTTAAGTTACTCGGAACCGGAACTCGTTTTCGAATCTTCCTACCCATCACCTTCCGGACATGCTTAAGGTCTAGATGCGTAGATGCGTTAAGGTCATGTATTGACCAATTTTTCAACTAATTTTATTTGAGATAGATGTTAATAATCTTTTTCAATTTGGGTTTTATAATGGCTACATTATGAAATGCAAAAAAATATTAATATCCTGCCACTTTAAGAAACTGAATTTTTTTTTATGTTGGCAGCAAGTAGGGTTCGAATTTTAGGCTTACTTTGATTTCGTTGAAATTAGTTTTCTTGGCATTATGGATTCGACAAAAAATTTTTATATAAAACTTTAAAATACTAACCTTTAACCTTGCAAATAGAACATTTTTACTAGATATTTATCTGAATGAAATACCTATACTCGGAAATATATAACAGGCTGACGGTGTCAGTTAACTAAGTTCTAGTCACAACTATACAACAACATAACCTAAAAATAATAGAAATATCTTCCAGTTTATGCTCTATTTCTAAAGTTTTATTCAATAAAGTACTATTTTTATTTTTAATTCAATATAGTATTATACATATTACTTTATATATACATATTTATAGTTGCTGTAGACATTTCCTGGGCTGTTATTCCTGTCAGATTCTGTGTCGACACAATATTTTGTTCAATAGTATTATTTATTATTTTCTTCAATATTTTGGACTTTGTTCTGCTCGCATCATAACTCAAAATTTTGCTTATTCTTTTAAAATGTTTTTCTAGATCATTTTCTGCAATTTCTAGTATTTCTGACGGAGTACAGGTTTCTTCCTGACTCATTTTTATTAAATTTAATAATAGGTATATTTATTTTTAATTATGACGGATGGGAAGAAGCTTCGTTGTGTCCAATTGTTTCTATCATGGCATATTTGATACTTGTAATATTTTATGAAATTGTAAAAGTATTGCCAACCCAAAAAGAAAGTATTAATTCAAATGGAAAAAATCTATTATAGATAAGTGTTTCAGACTTTAAAGACCCAAATAGAAAAAGTGTTATAAAATACACGATTCATAAGACAATTAGAGAACTTGTACTTTAGAAAACTCTATTGTACTATTTTCACATCATTTATAACAAAATTAAAGATGAAATACATTTCTTTTATTAAAATATCATTTATGTTTCATTTTATTAAATTGTTTCCATGGACAACTGACTAAAAACAGTGATATCCTTATTAACTGCTTATAATCAATTGGTCAAAACATTTGCCATAAATATTGAACCGAATGAAATACCAAAAAAATCTCAAAAAATGTTTTTTTCTTAAGATGCTATAACATGTAAGTTCCAAAGAGTTGAAAAAATAAAGAACTTCTTATTTTACCCTACCCTGTATGATATTCTAATTAGATCTTATTACTTTTAAATTATTTTATGAGAGCGAGAAATATTTCCTGCAAATTTGATTTAAAAATGATTTTGAACAATAGTTATTCAGAAAAGAATAAAGTGATCATTTTCTTTGATCTACCCTATATAATAAAACAAAATTAGAAATTTTAGCACAAGCTAATTGAAAAGAAACCAATTAAAAATAATTCTGAATTGGCATTTTATTATGATTAAAATGATATACTTTACCTATTCCTGCCGCATATCTGATCATACATAAAAGCTATGTTATTATTACATATTTATTTTTATATCCTACAAAACTTGTAAAGATTTAATCCGATTCTTTCCCGATTTATGGAATTTAAACTAACTTCAAGTCACTCTGTCGGAATTTATAAAAAATCAATTTATTCCTTTTCTTTGAATTTATCTCTTTGACGTTATCAACTTCCATACCAATCATTTATTCTGGCATTTGAAATCCCGCGATAACAAAACGGTAGATATTTGAAAGAATAAACTGCCTTGTCAATTTAATTTCCTGTAACTAAAACTTTAAAAAATATCTGAAATAAGGGCGGCTGTCAAAAAAAAACTAACAATATTTGATGTATTTTTCAAAAATTTAATTAATAATGAACCAATTTTAATAATTTTCGATTTAACAGATAGAAAATAGATCCAATTTAAAGCAGAGTAGTTTACGTTCTGATCTATCTAATTATGCGGGGTAAAGAATAAAATCTAGATGCATGTAAATCTCCTGAAACTTAAATTTAATAAATCTTACATAAAAACTGAATTTAATTTATTTTTAAACTAAACTAATCAGATACGGACCCAAAAAGTATCGTCACACTACTCGAGGTAACATAAATTACTATTTTTTCTACATCCAACCATCATTGCGATATTTTACAACTTTCGGGTTTTGTTAAATTAAAAATAAAAACAATTTCAACAAATAAAGTCTATAATACAGAGTATTATTCAATTATATATTCATTTAATTCGTTTACTTAACATTATAAATACAAAATAATTTAATACATTGATATAAGCCATATAGTTTTCATTGTATTAACTAAATGAATGAAATTAATATATAATTGCGTTGCACTCTGTATCATAGACTTTGATTGTGAAATGATTTCTATTTCAATTTATCAAAAGGTAAAGTGGTAAAATGTCGCATTGGTTGTCTACGAATCGTTTTTCGACAATACAACGTATTCATGAGAAATGGTAATTTTATTGTTACCTCGAACAAACCCGAACAAACCCGACAAACCCGAACAAACCTAACTGGTTTAAGTAATTAAATTCAATATTTATATAAAATATGTCAAATTGAAATTTTAGGAAATTTACACCTATTTTATGTTCTATTCCGTACAATTAAACGTGTCAGGAGATCACTACTCTGCTTTATAGAATCTGTCAAATAAAAGTTATTAAAATGGGTTCGTTATTAAAATTGATTCATTATACTCAATTGTACTTAATTTAGTAAAAAATTATCTACAAGAAAGACCACAAATGGTTAAAATCAATAATACATTGAGTGAGAGACAGGTGATCAAAATTGGTGTTCCTCAGGGAACGGTTTTGGGCCCGATCCTCTTCATCATTATTATCTTAATGCTCTGTGAACAGAAAATATAAGAGGTAGGTACAGTTATATCTTATGCAGACGACACGGCTATAATATTTACTGGTAACGATTGGGAAGAAGTTAAAAATAAGACAATAGAAGATGGGTTACGAGTTTGTTGGAAACTTATAATAAACTATCAATCAATCTAATTAAAACAAATTACATAGCTTTTTCATTAACAAGGGCTGGTCATCCAAATTTTACAGATACTATCGGTAATGATAGAATTGCTGAAGTAACCCACACAAACTATCTTGGTGTGCTGGTAGACCAATTTATGAAGTGGAGTCTACATATTGACTAAAAAAAATAAAAGATTTCCAACAAATTTATTGTTTTCGGAGGTTACTATAAATATCAGAACTTTATATATTTGCACTATTGTATATAATCTTGTTTATCGGTGGTCGTGGATCACTCTACCGAAACAAGGACTAAATCTAATAACAAATTTGAATTACCAAAAAATTTAACATCCGCCAATAAAAAGTTTATGGATTTCTTAGCACCAAAATCATTAAATTTACTCCCAGATAATATAAAATCAATTAAAAATATAAAAATTTTAGTAAAAAGTGTAATCAGTATGTTTATCGGAATACAGAAAAGTTTTCAATACTTTTTCACTAAATCAATAAGGAATGTGAGCATGTATTTCAGTAACATGTGTCACATAGAATTATAATAAAAATACAAAATAATAATATACATATGTCTAATTTTAGATTTCGACACATACGGGTGTTTTGCATCTAGGTGTCTATTATTGGTTTTTGCTATTCATTATACATTTTATATTATATAGGTATTAAAAATGTTAAAATGTTAAAAATGTTAAATAATAAATGTTAAATGTTATTAACTTTATTAATTTGGACGTGCATTCTTGAATATTAGATAATTAATAGGTATTAATAAGTATTAAGGTATTCTCGGGATTTGGTAATTTAGTTAGGTTTAGAGTAAGAAGAAATATTTCTTTTTATAGTTAAAGGATTTTAAAGAAAAAACAGTAACAATATTAAGTTCCAAAATATTTCAGAGCGTTTTATGACTCACTTCGACGAACGAACTTTTCTTCTCTGAAAGCTTAGAAATATTAGACGATATTATATCTTTTCCAATAATTCTCGTTATCTGATTTTTTTCACAAAAGTTGTTTTTACTTTTAGGTTGATTGCATCAGAAAAGTTCTTTGCCTGTCGGTTAATATGATAAGCTCGAATAAGATGGAAGCTGAAAGCTTCAATTTTAACTTTACAATAAAAAAATACGACCCACTGGGCAAGCAATAGTAATAATTTGATACACATCAACTAGACAGGGAACGACATTTGCTCCGACAATATACGCCTGCACAGGACGCACATCTATTTCCATTTAATAAGTATAATATATGTCAATTTATCAAGGTTTTGCAGTGTTGTCAAATACGTGGCTCGACCTTCCGCTATTCACTACCTAGCTGCGTGAAACAACTTTTTTATTTGTCGATTTACCCAAAAATTAAAAATAGGGATTTACATTCTTTTACTATTGGAGAACCCTGTATAATATAATAAATATGTTTCTTTTCAAATCTTCGAGACATTTTTTTTCATAAAACGCATAATAAAAAGGTTTCCTCTTTGTATAGAATTTCCTTGGAACGTTGTATATGAAATGAATATAAAACCTAAGTCATTCTCATATGATCACATGCTAAGGAGAATCATCTAGAAATATAGTCGATCATATAACGTTTAAAGATACAGGGTGTTCTGGAAATGACGTATTATATTTAAATGGGTGACTCCTTGGGTGTCCTAGAGTAGCGCTATATATTTTTTTTTAAATCGACCGTTTTAAAAGTGGGGTAACAAACACTCTTACTCACAGGTAGTTTTAGTTTTTTTTTCTTTTTCATGGGAACACTCCTGGAAGCGCTTTATGTACACACAGTAATAGTGAAACAGAACCGATAGTTAGCTTTCGAAAATACAATAATACAGATTATACTACAGATTATTAGATTTTATTACACGCGACGAAATTTGACGTCCAGAAGAAACGCGTCAATAAAAACAATATTCAAAGATTATTTATGGACGGGCAAGATACACGCGTAAACCGAAAAAACAGAGCGGATTGCTGAGAGTGTGTTGGTGATCGATGAGATACAACGTATCCGGCCGCTGGTTGGTCTTCAACTAACAGACGCAAGCGTGCGGCGCCATATAAACTACTTCGCTCAGCCGATGTAAGGCGTCAAGAGGTCATTGGCATTTGACCTAGTGACGCACGTGGCTATTACTATTCCATATGTTTTTTCGGGTTGTTTAAAACATAGTCCGTCGTAAATGTTCTTCAATTAATTGTACAAAAAGGTAGTACAGAATGGAAAAGTGTTTAAATTATTTTATTTTGTCTAAAGAGTTCAAGGTGTCCATATAACAACATCGGCCAGAATCCCTTGATTGCTTACATGTATCCCAGTGCCACACTGGTGTTTTTTGGTTTGACTTCAGGTACTTTTACCGCTGAATGAATTGAAAGCGCCATTTATGGCTATTTTTCTTCAATTTGTCTTTATCTCAGGAATTGCCGGTTTAAATATAATACGTCATTTCCATAACACCCTGTATAATTAGCATATTTACAAAAACTGCCTAATATAAAAGTTGTGGTACATGTTACAAAATTGTTTCTTAAAGCCCAAGTGCTATAATACATATCCACTTTAATATTTATCTGACTTGTTATGCATTCTTTTCTTCTTCGACACAAGAGAAAGAATGTATATGGCAGCAAATAACATCGTTGTGTTGATGTTATTTATTCAGCGTTGACCTATATTCGTCCATAAAAATATAATCCGGGGTTGCATGTATCAAAAAGTGCTAGCATCAGTTATATGTATCAAAATAAGGATGAAAGACGACATCCTGTATAGCTGTTATATATTTTTTTCATTAAAAAACGTATAATCATATTTTTTGACTTAGAATTAAGCCTAATAAGTAGAATATTTCCCACTTTGCGAACTCTGTGATAAAGCAAAACGATGTTTATTAAGCACGGCCTAATTAAATGGTCCTGTAGGAACAATCTACTCCATAATCATTAGGATTTCTTTCAAAATAACATCATGTCCCTCAGTGGCGGGTCTGAACTGAATGAAAAAAATGTTTCTATTTTTTTTGGCTTTGCGTCAAGCGCATGCAGCCACTAACCAAACTCAACTATTTCTTTCTGGAATACACGTCATACACAAGCTCAGTCACACCCATATCGAATCACCATTTAGGAAATCCATATCCTACTCGAAACAGATATAAACGGGGACACACGCTTCACGCTGGGCGGCTGTAACTGATGAGACATACAATACTGGACCGCTGACGATAGATTAGCAAAAGGTAAACATTGGGATTCTCAAAGCCCTACAGCATTCTCTCACACGTTCTTACAAATCCGATGAAAATATCGTCGATTCTGTTTTTCCATCTTATTATAGACATTAGGCTATCGGCGTTAATGGGCAAATAGTGTATTTTAGCCAGTTCTTGTATCAGATAATCAGAAGCTCTTTGGTTATGCAAACAATTAAACAACCAGTGGTTTAGATCGTCCACGCTTGTGCAATCACATAGACAGACTAGCAGTAAGACTCTCACGGTATGACTGCTTTAATAAAATAAATTATTAGGTATCATGAGTAATCACGATTTTTAGGTGAGCAGTCCCCTCACTTACTTTACCTGTATATCCGCCACTGATATCCCTCAGCGGACACCGAAATGTCACCAAAGCACTTCGCAACTAAGATAGTAAATTAGAGAAGTCGCGCTCCAGTCAAAAGGTTTGGATAATAAAGTCTATAAGTAATTAGGAAAGGTCCTCTTTTGCGCGTTTCGTTGGAAACCACCAGCAAATATATAATAATAAAAAGGTTATATATTCTTTTTCGAGAGTTTTTTTTATAAAAGAAATATTTTTTTTTTATGATCAGACACAAACACTATAGGAAAAATCCTTTAGGGCACTCTGGGAGTGGTGCGTGTGCGCAAAAAGCGATTCAAGTTGGTTTTGAATCCTTGGAGGTCATATTCGTTGGGAAAAACGACCTCGGGAAGGTCGTTCCATAAGGATGGAGTCCTCCAGGTGAAAGAATTCTTAAATAATGAAGTTCGAGGAGTACTAAACTTAACCACTTATGGATAGGCGGCAGTGGTTCGTCGTGTATTTCCGCTATTCGCCGCTCTGGGCGGAATTAAGAGGGCAAGGTAAGCCGAGGACTTTCCATGAAAATATCTATAAAAGAGAGTCAAATGCCCCCCAACCTGTCTTCGATATTCTATGCTGTCAAGGTTCTTCGTCACCTCGTGGTCTCCAATCAGACGAATGGCCCTCCTTTCCATGGAATCCCGTAGCCGAAGAGTATGTTTGGGTGCAGAGCTCCAGACATGAGAGCAGTACTCTAGTGATGATCGAATCTGGGCTTTGTATAGTGTCAAAAGTTGTTGAGGTGTGTACAACTTTCTGGTTCGGAAGAGTACACCAAGTCTCTGAGATGCTATCTTGGCGATTGCCACAACGTGGTTATGCCATGACATATTTCCTCCCAGCAAGTTAATAGATGAAGCCAGTGGGATTGAGTGTCCGCCCATGACTATATACGGGTCTGTAATGTTAACCTTTTTAGAGAAAACTGCTGCCTGGGTTTTTTAGCATTAAATTCGACTTGGTTACTGTCACCCCAAGCGAAAATTTCTTCCAGGTCTTTGTTGAGGCATGATTCTTCATGCTGTCTGCGAAGATGTGGATCGGCAGCCGTTGTTTGTGCATTCAAAGAGAAAGATGAGATAAGTGTGCTATCGTCAGCAAAACTAAATATCGAATTTTTCGTTTTCACTAGAAGATCGTTAATGTAATGTAAGAAGAGAGTGGGAGACAATATGGACCCTTAAGGAACACCGGCATTCATGGTGAAGGTGTTTGAGAGAAATCCGTCAATCGCCACTTGCAGAGAGCGGTCCTTAAGGAAGCTAGACAACCATGCACAGAATCGACTGGGCATACCATAAGATCGCAAATAATAATAATGAAATAAACTTTCGACTTTAAACAATTAGTAATAATTGTCGACACAGATAAAGTGAGGAGGATTCTTATGAAATATTAATATTTCGTAGAGATGAAGTTTGCATTCAGAAATACACTCACCCGCACAAAATTCGGGGAATCCGAAATTTTGATCAAGTCTGATATTTTATAACTTTTCATTTTTTATGTGATTTTCATGATTTTGTCATCAGTTTGTAGATCCGTTTATTGTGTTTTTCCTTAGTTATTTTATAAAGTAACATTTTTCGTATAGGCTATATTATACAGGAGTAAATCAAACTATTGGTTTTTATCGTAATTTCAAAATACCCTGTAGGAAAATTGAGGGGGATAATTTTATTTACATACTGTGTCTTGTAATCTTTGATGTATTCCAAACATTTCGATTTTTGATTCATTCCATTATCTCATTTCTGCTGCAAGCTGTCGTGTATTTCGCTCCTCTCGCAGCAATGACAGCTTGCAATCTTCATGGCATCTAATGAATAAGGTTATTTATCCTTTCTTGAGGGATAGCCGGATATTCTTCGATCAGCGCCAGTCGTAAGTCTTGCAAGGTTTGTGGTTGTACAGGACGACGACGAACGATCCTTTTAATTTGATCCCAAAGATGTTCGATTGGGTCGAGATCCGAGCTACATTGGGGCCATTCCAATCTTGGTAGTCCAACTTCATCCAGATATTCGCTCACTACATGAGCAACGTGAGGTCTAGGATGCATTAATGTAAATTGGTTCCCAATGAAAGGAGCAAATCGAACAACAACTTCTTGGAGGTTTTCCTCAATATAACGGTGAGCGGTTAGAGCTCAACAAATACAAGATTTTTGCCTGCTTCGGTACAAATACTCATGACATACATTTCCTAAACATAACATCGTTTCATTTAAAATTTTGCAGATCTCATCAGAAATGAGATAATGGAATGAATCAAAACTGAAATGTCTAGAATACATCAACGATGCACCTCAATTTTCCTACAGGGTGTTTTGAAATTACGATAAAAAAAACAACAGTTTGATTTACCCCTTTATAATATAACCTAATCGAAAAATGTTACTTTATAAAATAATTAAGGAAAAACACAATAAATTGATCTACAAATTGGTAACAAAATCATGAAAAACGCATAAAAAATAAAAAAGTTATAAAATATCAAACTTGGCCAAAATTTCAGTGTGGCGGAATTTTGTGCCGGCGAGTGTATATTGTAGAATGTCCAGAGGATTTGACATTTGAGGTTAGGAAAACCATCGTAGAGCTTTTATTTCGTTAAATTAATAATTTTCTTCCAGTCGGCCTCCTTTTTTATTGATCAACTGGTATTGTAGGTACGACGGTTTCATAAAAGATCCTCGTCATTTCACTTAAAAATATCTTTCCAAGTTTGTTCTAGGTTTACTTTAGAAACTTTTTGGCACAATGCGTATAATATATAACCATAAGTGATTGGCTGAATAGATGAACCTCTTAAGCCGAAAAAAAAAGTTTTTCAAGAAATCAATACCCTTGTCGTAATCAGATATCAGACTTACTAAAGAATTTATTTTTAAAAAACGGGTTTTACCAAATTCTTGTTTAAAGTTCCTATTTTTAATAAGAACCCCCTATGCTTTCATAAATTCAGTTCTCTAATTAATTTAATTAATTTTGCTCATTAGAAAACAAGCTCCATATTTTCAACAAAAATCTTCTAATCCGTTTACAAGTATAATCCTAATTACCCTTAAAATTTAATACATTTCAGTTATAATCGCTGATGGAAATGAACTTTGCTGTTTTACATTAAAGCTAGGATTAGTAATATAAATTTAAACTCAAATACAGTGTGTTATGGATATTTCAATTTTAATGTGGTTATGTATGATCCTAGAGCGCACTTTTCTATTTTATTATTTAGTATTTAGATATTTGATTTTAAAAAAAGTATGTGGGCTATCTCTAGGACACCTAAGGAGTCAGTCATTTAAATATAATAAGCCATTTCTACAACACCCTGTATATGTAGATGAGTTCGAAAGTTTACTGTGAATATTTAAAATAAATCAAGTCTATACATTCATGCAATAGGGATATATATTGATATGACATACAATTCATTTTCAAAAAACATATTTTACTTATCAAAGCCAGCATATCATTTTTCGAATTTTGTTCAATTCTAGTCTGTTTCGTTTAAGTTAATGCATAGTAGTAAAATCAATCAACTTAATGTTTTTTTTTTAATTAACAAGAAACTCTTGAATTTGATTTATTTTTGAGGTATAAATTCGATTAGTGCAGTCGACTGGACCTTAACTTCGAATCAAATTTAAGTTAAGGAAAACATACTTCTTGTAATGCTTCGAATTTTTAATAAGAGGAAAAAAACATTTTATTATTTAATTATGTACCAAATGTACTTTGAGCTCTTTAAGCTAAAAAAAGTTTTCCTGTGGGAAATTATACAAAATGAGGAAAGATTTGACGTTGTATATATTATGGGCAATGTAAATAATTGGGTATTATTTATAATGCCAGGGCGACGAAGAGGAACTATCTTCTATTGATAGTTATGTTCAATCTTCAACCTCGTTATCTGAACCAAGCTCTGATTTCCATAATAACGAAAGAGGAATAAATATCTCCGAGCCATCTGAAATTCAAGTACCCGATCATGAAAAGCGCGCGTTGGAAGGTTGTGAAGATTCCTCAGAAGATCCCAATGTGAAAAAAAGAAAAGCCGAGATATTAAAAATTAGGGAGATTTCAGCAAGCAATTTAAAAAAACAAGCTGAAAAATTCTTCAACCCTCTAATTCAAAATTCCCGGTTGCTAAAAAGGGTGACACAGTAAGACTTCGAGTGCCAGAAGTCGACAGGGGTCGCACCGATTGAAGAAATATTTTGGCATTAGTTCTTGAAGTAACAGATAACAATCTTTATAATTTAGTCACGAAACATGGAATTTTTTTTATGCTAGAAACCAATTTACAATATGTTATGAAAAGTTTATTTATGCCGAAGAAATTCCTCAGTCAGAGATTTCACTAAGAGAATTTGCAAAAATGTCATCCAAGACTGGAGGCCAAGGCTATAGTCAATGTAGCTATAAAGGGGGCTGTAAAAAATGTCACCAAAGTGGACGCTGCCCTAATAAATAGGAACTCTAGGAATTCACATTTTTTGTGTATATGTATTTGTAAGTACATACCGAAGAAGTTTTTTAGGTTACTTTGTTTGTCCGATTGTCTGTTTGTTACTTATTCAAAAATTTGTTTTAATATAATATATTCTCTTATTTTTGCATGTACATAAATGTGAATAAAAATTTTCTCAAATTGCCCACTCGACTTCAAACATAATTCATAATACCCGGAAAATGTGATATTTTCTATATAATTCGTCATATTGTCATATCCCTTTGGGCACTTTTTAAACTGCCCCGGCATTATAAATAATGCCCAATTATTTACATTGCCCTTAACATATACATCCACTCGAACAGCACAAATAAACGACCCGTTTAGCCTCCATATTGACTAAAATAGGACCAGAAAGGAAAGGCAATTGATTTGACTTATACATGAATATATGGAACACATTTCAGTTTTCAACATAACGTCCAACATAAACGTTTAAATTTGAAATAATTCTTAATAAATAAATTCATGTTTATCTTGTTGTCCATGTATTTTTTTCCCTATAATACTATTACTAATCTCCTCAGTTTTTAGAATCGCTGGCTTATAGACTTTCGTATTTTGTTATAAAGTTGAATAGTAATTTTTTATTGCAAGATAATAACGCAAACGATTCTGGCTATTAGACCACAAATAAGTAGTTTATTTTGATATTTGAACTTAAAGTTTTATATTGAACGTCATATATTCAATCTGTTTTAAACAGCCTGTGAATAATAAAGCCACAGTTTTAATAACAATTAAAATTGCTCTATCCAAGGCGCAAAGAAGGTACGAAATCGTGCTCTTTTGTTCACGTTTGACCTTTAACCATGTTGCTACCAAATTACTCTTGACGAAACAATGAATTTCCTTTAAGACTAAACGCTTTAAAAAACTTCCTGCGGTGCTTATGTTTTACCGTCAAGAAGTAAAATACCAAAGGAGTTCTGTAAAGATTAATATTTCGTTATTAAAGTAAAATTTATTCTCAAAAAATACAGGTAAGTATCGGCGATGTTTCTAATTTTGAGCCCTTTCTGCTTTTTAATGGTATCAAGAATTATTAGTTGCATTTATTTATTTATATTGTGTAAATACTCTTACAGCCAATATATTGAGCTTATGCTATATAAATTTTCCCAGAAAACATTCTTGCACCATTAAAAGATCTGTAAACATAAAAACCCCAGATTAACGAATTGATAGGTCTTATAAAACTGTTATAAATCATAAATCTGTCTTAGGAAAAGCTTATAAGGGAAGTTTGTTAGTTACGGTATCTTTCGACTTAAGTTAACATAATTAAATTGGTAACGAACTTCGAGTTTTAGTGTTATATGTAGCGTAATGGGTTTTGTTTTTAAATTGTACTTAGTTGACGATGAATATCTGCGAGTTCATTTGATGTGTCCTCTCGCGTAGATTTTAATAATGCCCTCATAGAGCAAGACGTGTTGGACGTGTATCATGACTTCACAGTAATATCAAAGACCTGTTATTTTTAAATTATTTTTATTTTATCAGTTAATATTTTGAAATTTAATTTTTGCTTACTTAATTTACATAATCTCGATTTGAATCATTTCCCAGGTTCAACTATAATTACAATATAAGAATCTTTTGAGACTTAGTGTCATTTTAGTTAGTATTTATGTCAATAATCAGTTATTTTCAAGAAAATGGACGATATATTAACAATACTTATGTTAATAGTAGAAAATGCTGGAGACAATATGTAGTTGACTTGCAATTTTTATTTTTGTTCATTTTTTTATTGTCGTTCATTATACATAGGTTTGTGATAGCCACTTCCTTATCCCGTATACAATATTTCATTTGATGATCTACAATTTATAATACTGTTCATGGTAATGGAATTGATTAATATTATGAAGATATGATTTATTGTTTAGAAGATAATAATATTTCTTAACAATGGTCACTAGTTGCCAACAAAATGATTTGTTACCTTTGGAATAGAACCACATTTCATCTAGAAAAATAAGTAATACAATTGCGATTTTCAAAATATATTCGTAGAAACAAAGCTCTTAGAGATGAAATGTTTCTCATTGCCGATACACACTAGTTACTTCCGATTCCAATGGTTGTTATTATTGTATTTTTATTGTATTTAAACAAAATACTATTTTTATAACTAAATATAGAATATTTAATACTAAAATTACAGAAAAGGAATCACACTAATAATAAGAACTGATGATTAAATTCTATATAACAAAGTACTTTCGTTTAGAGACTTTCTTAAAAATGTGTGCCCCATACGAGATACAAAACATAGATGTCATTGTATAAACACTTTGAACTGTAGTTCAGTGTTGAACTCTAGTTCAAAGTAAAAAAGTTGTTGTACAAACGGTATTCTACACTGATCTAAGTTCAAATCAGAAGTTCCACTTTTGGCGGTTCAGAAGTTGAACGATCCAAGCTACTTTCTAACCTTAAATATATTTTTTTGTATCAGTTAAGTGTCATGTTTCTTTGAAGGTTAGAGACAATGCTGTATCATGAGTGATAGACGTGTTTTGGACTTCCATTGTCTTTATTTCGTTTAAATCACAACGTTTCAACTGGTAAGTATCTCCAGTCGTCTTCAGGTGAATACTGAGCAAGTTACTACAAACCAACCAAACCTACCTACCAAACAACCACAAAGACACAAAGAATTGTGTATATAGAATACCCTGCGAGTGCGGACAATCCTATGTTGGTGAAACCCTACGGCCATTGGAAACAAGGATCAAGGAACATCAGAGCCACACACGAAAGGGAGAAACAAACAGATCCGGAGCAGCAGATCACGCTTGGACCCACGGCCACCACTTACAATGGGGACAATCAAGTATCATACTCAAAGAAGAACATTGGCGAAAGAGGAAATTCAAAGAAGCAGCTGTCATCACTCAGAATCCTGGTTGTTTTAGCAAACCCTCTTTAGATATAAGGAACATTTGGAAACCCCTGTTAAGCAAATGTAATCTTAGTTTAGGTACGTCCTCTAGTATTGACGCATGACTGCACCCACCTCGGTCATACTTGATTAACTTTCTCACCCCCCTTATTAGTATAAATACTCTCGTAGTTTAGTAACTTGCTCAGTATTCACCTGAAGACGACTGGAGATACTTACCAGTTGAAACGTTGTGATTTAAACGAAATAAAGACAATGGAAGTCCAAAACACGTCTATCACTCAGTTAAGTGTCATATTATACAATACAGGAAATTATCGTTATTTTATTGTTTATAAAAATGTAGGAATTTTATGAAAGTATAACTAACGACGAAGATCTTTGAGTCTTATGGATACTGCAGTCAATGCTATGAGCACGGACATACCGGAGAAATCCTGATCAATTTGCTAAATGAACCGACAATGAATATTTGCAAAGATTACGCTTAATAAAAATCATAGCTGTTGTTTTTATTTATTATAACGTACATAATAATATATATATTTTTTGGAATCAATAATCTCTATCCGCATTAGAAATGTATCACTAGTCTATAAATAAAATTAAAATATTTTAGTTC
Organism: Barypeithes pellucidus; assembly: GCA_963991005.1. Lineage (NCBI taxonomy): Eukaryota > Metazoa > Arthropoda > Insecta > Coleoptera > Curculionidae > Barypeithes > Barypeithes pellucidus. Next base: position 14,640,199 of record OZ022562.1, on the reverse strand, counting down.
TTATTTTTAACAGTAATTTCTAAGTACACAGAGTAGAAAGAATAGCCTGGAAAGCCTAGAAAGCAAGCCCACCAAACGCCAAATCAAATAAAAGGTAACTAAATAATAGTAATGCCAACATAAACTGATCGTAGTTCAGCTGAACTAAAGTTCAATTTATATAGAACAACGTAATATTGAATGAACATAGTTCACAGGTTGTTTTATACAGCCGGCCCTAGTGACATAATATAAAATATAATTGTATTATTTCCGGCTAACACACTGGAATTGTATTTCGTTTCCAAAGAAAAACGTTGTCTAATTTATCCTTTTTCATTACCTGATAAATAAATTAAAAATAACAGCAAGTTTATTCTTGCCTCGATCAAACTGTAATATGTTTGTGCGTTTTTTAAACATTTAAAGTCTAATATATTTAAAATGTAAGACTAAACTTGTAAATTATACAAAATACACTAATCACAAGATTGGAAGGTAAATTGAATCTCAAAAAAGCAGACGAAACTGGAAATATGCCTTAATTATAATATTCTTATTAAAAATGCTCCCTAATTACTTTTAATCAAAGAAATTTCTTTTCATTACCAATTCAAATATACTTGTATTAAACTAAATCTTGCGACGCTTTAATTTTATTTTAATTAACCGAAAAACAAATTTAATTTCTTTGCGTCCTTGAGGAAGTTTTCCGTTATATCTTTACATTTTATTGTGCAGTATTTTAGGCAAAATTTAGGTCGTTTGGCAAACGTAATTCAACAAGCCTGAAAATGGCTGGAAGAAATTTTATTAAGTTCGCTACAATGCAGATGATTTTATTTACAGCTGTACATTTTTAGTACAATATTCTTGTACTTGCGTCTTGTTGTTTTTGGGTTAATTTTAAATAAGATTATCTTCTGAAATGATAATTTTATTTCTATTAAAATCCTTAATTGGACACAAAATTTCCGGAAATATTCATCAATATAACACCCTCTTAATTATTTGCTTTAATTATTAAAGAAGAAACGGGTTTTGTCCCCATAAATAAAAATACAGACCAGATCAGATTCTCATTTCATAAACATTTTCTGTTAAGCGCTTATCCTTTTTCGAATACATTCCCAAAATACCTGCACATTTAAGCTTTACGTATTGTGATGGTTAACCGCAATCCCAAAGGTTTTTGCTTTAATTAAACAGAGTATTGTTTTCATCAGTGGCGGCTCGTGACCTATTATAGAGGGGTTCACAAGTATGGTGAAATTATTTTTAAAATTTTATTTCTCTGTCACGACCAAACAATTACTTTCTAGGCGTTTTAAATGTAGAAAGAAAAGAAGTAATAAGAAAATGCATTAGGTAAAACATATTTTTATTTATTTTTTTATTTTACACAAGGAAATACAACTTTTGGAAAATAAGGAAGGTATAGTGCTTAAACGTAAAGTCCGTTCTTCGGTTCTTAATTGTAGAAAATTGATCAATAACAACCCCATTAAAGTTTGGTATACCCTCTATAATTTTTTTTTCATATACTTAATTTTTAAACTTTCTAATAAAGTCCCTAGATTTACCCTTTGTGGTCTGCGTTAAATTAATTTCGGGTTTAGGTCTTCCCGCATTCTTCACTTCAATTTTTTGCTCCAAACTCAAAGAGCTTCCAAAGACGTGTACACCGTCAAACTATTCATTTTAACTTAATAAATATATAATATTAAAATATTAAAACATACACGCTCGGATTTCTAACTAGATGCACGAGCAGACAATGTACAGGGTGGTCACCATTCAAGGTTCATTCCGAAACAATTCCACCATTAAAAACTTTCATATTTTAAATGGAACACCCTATATATTTTTGTTTAATTTGACAGCAACATAATCGTCATTAACCTCGACCGAGGCACGGTTACCGGATCGAGAGCCTATAATATACAGTTTGGTTCACGGTACGATAGAATATTAGGGAGGGTCGGACTTTATAAGATAATTGACGGTACGATAAAATATTAGGGAGCGTCGGACTTTATACGATAAATAATATTCAATGAACATAAACTAATATTTTTTTATTCGTTTTGGGGGTGCACGTGCGCATCTGCTCCTATGGAAGAACCGCCACTGGTTTTCCTATTTATTCAGAATTGTTAAATTTTATAAATGTAGGAATACGCCTGCTTAAAAAAAAAGTAATGATGCTTTTACATGAAATAATGATACTTTTATATGAACATGATAATTTTTATTACATTTTCGATTAAGCTAAATACTAAGCACATTTTATAGAACATGTTTTTGTCAGACTCTGTTAGTTTTTGAGATATCTGGACTTTTTGTAACTATTTGGAAAATGCATGACGATAAAATAATTTTTTTACCTTAGCTCTTGGACTAAAAAATTTTTCTCATCGAATAGCTAGAAGATCATCAAGTCTCAAGAATATTTCAAATTCGGCAGAAAATGTACATGGTGGTCACAATTCAAGGTTCATTGTGACAGAATTCAACCATTAAAATCTTATTTTAAATGGAACACCCTGTATATTTTTGTTTAATTTGATGGTAAATTATACTTAGGGGCTATATACTGATGTCTATACGGAGGAAAAGTGATTTATTGCTTGAAAATACAACGTTCTAAAGGGTTTCTAAATTTAATTTATAAGTAAAATGCAGTTGATTGTTATAAATTGTTTTAAATTTAATGGTTTAAATATTATTATTTTAAAAAATAGCAAGGAAACAAGTTTATAAACTTTAAATTCTTTAATTAAAAATGTGTTTGAAAATTATACCTAATGTCTTTTGATTATATTTTTAAAATATGTTCATCTTTTATGAAGCATTTTTCATCAGACTATTTCTTGTAGCATTCCTAATTTCTTGTGCAGTGAGAGATTGAAATGCTGCCCCCACCCTTCCAATTCGATTTTTCTTTAGTATCTCTTCAGTACATCAGTATACAGCCCCTTAGTACAATATTGTTTACATAGCAAACTTGAACTTTGATATAGGTATAGGACAGAGGACAGTAAATACTATTTATAAAGAACAACAAAATTGCCGTCAAATTAAACAAAAATATACAGGGTGTTCCATTTGAAATATGAAAGTTTTTTATGGTTGAATTCTTTCGCAATGAATCTTGAATTGTGACCACCTTGTACATTTTCTGCCGAATTTGAAATATTTTTGAGACTTGATGATCTTCTAGCTATTCGGTGAGAAAAAAAATTTAGTCCGAGAGCTAAGGTAAAAAAAATTATATGGATTATTTTATCGTCATGCATTTGCCAAATAATTTCAAAAAGTCCAGATATCTCAAAAACATAGTCTGACAAAAAACGTTCTATAAAATATGCTCAGTATTTAACGCTTAATCGAAAAATGTAATAAAAATTACCATGTTGTATTTAAAAAACGATAATTGGCAGCTACTTCCAGTATAACTGGAAATGACAAAAACTTGTGAATATATTAGTTAAAGAGAGCATATCGATAAATCTAAATCCCCAAGGTTTCAGAAACATATATTCAATAGTTCTCCATAAAGTTCTAATGCAAGCTCGTCGTGAATCACCCTGTATATTTCTGTACGATTAACGTTGCTTTTAGAAGCTAGGAATTTAATACTGAATTATTTATTCTATATCTCAATTCAAATTTATAAAAGATGAAAATGTTTTTTTGAAATACTAAATTTTATATGTGTGTTTTGCCCGCAAGTGCTTTATTTATTATTTATTGTAGGCTTAGACATCAATGGAATCTAATATGAGATCTATAATATATTAGTATTGAGATACAAAAATAAGGAATATATAATATTGTTTTGTACTGTTGTAAATGTGTTTAATAACGATCTGAAAAAACATTTATAAAATGGTCGGCCGAACAAACGGAAAACATTAGTGCGCCTATAGTTGAAAGTGCAACTTTTGGCAGTCACAAGAAAAGCAATTAAATTCAATTTTTGATTAATGTAAGATACATATTATATCGCTTCTCTATACAATGAGACATATAACGTAAACTCATCTACCCTAAACCCTGAATCTATTTTCTATCAGTTAAAGAAAATTGGTTCATTATTAACGAAATAAGAACTTATTAATTAGGTGAATTTTTGAATATTCGATTATTAATTGGCGTAGTGTATATTTGCTACATTTATGGAAAACTACAGAAGTAAAATTTAAAATTAGACAGAACTTTTTACAAATGACTTAAACAAGACATATTACCTAATTATAATAAAAATGTGGCAATTGTCATTACGCTACACGTCTAAATGACGAATAACACAACTTCAATGATAATGTTAGAAATTTACTTTTAGACAAATCAATGAAACTCCACTTCCTTGCAAGTATGGAAATAACTAAAGATAATAAATTAAATATTCTAATAAACAACCAGTTAAGCTGGAATAGTTCCCCATTATTAAATTTGAACGTAGAATTAGTTAGTATTTCCACCCATAATAAAACCGTAACAATTTCCATTATTTGCCCTTAAAATATAATTAAGTAGGTATTTTTGAATAATTTATAGAATATATATTATTAAGTTATAACATTTACACTTTGAGAGTAGATATATTTTATACATATTAAATAAGAACTGGAATTTCTAAATGAGGAAACATTGGTGATGGTTTATAAAGCATTTCTGGAGTCGCCTGATTTACGCAAATATGGCAAAACTAGTCATAAGACTTGTCCCCATTTTCTATGAATACAACTGTACTAAAGTTAATAAAATATATTTTTTTTATAAATACATGTTTTTTAATAGTTATTGAAAAAAAAGCGTTATTTTAAAGACAAAGAAATATACTCTATATGCGAGTCACCTTTTAGGTATAAAACTGCAAAATTTGTGTTAGCGGTAAAATCACTTTTTCAAATGTAAGCAAAAAAAGTATTTTGTCGACTTATTTGTGTGATATGACTTACTTACTACTTTATGTACCTTATTTATGCAAGTATCCGATCACCCTGTATATTAATATTTATTTAAATATATATCTATAAGAACTACTAAATATTAAAACAAAAGTTTATATTTTAAATACCATAAATTCCTCACAAAATAAATAATATACATATTACTGATTGTCCTTTGTTTTTCGTTACCAACCCAAAAAGAAAATAAAAAAGAAATCGTGAAGTGTCCCGCAGATATTCAATTCCAAGTTTTATTGACTTTTGTAACTTTTTGTCATTCAAATAAAATAAATGGGACAAAGTTTCCTTTTATTTATCGTCGTGTGGTTTGACTTATCGAATTAAGGAAAAATATAAATAAAATGTTCGTTCTTTACTGTCAAACATCGTTAACCAGTTTGTTGGTAGTTTAATATTGTAGTGGTTTGTTCTCGCTATTGACATGTTTTGGGTCTAATATACAGGGTGTCGCGTTGAAATCTTTCCTGCTTTAATATCTCGCGTCCAGTAAATAATATTAAAACTCGGAAAGACGAGTCAATTTCATTGTGAAGGGGTTGACATGGGTCGCTTAAATCTCTTGCCAATAATACCCTAATTCATTATTTTTTTTGAATGATTGGTTCCAAGGAATCGCGTTCCAAGAATGGAGGAACAAACCCGCACTGAGATTTATGAATTTTAGGTTATTATTTAATAGTACATTACGTATCAAGAGGCTTTTACGGAAGATGCGGAGATGGCCTTTTACGGAAGATGCGGAGATGGCCGACCGAGTCGAAGGTGAGGGAGGCCACCGCACGAGTCCGTAAAGCCTCCGACGGCCCAAGATATGTACCATATTTTTTTTACAAATAATCCGAGTGAGGCCCAATAAATAAAGAAATTTTTGAAACAATACGATCCTGCCTGCTCCTGACTACATGACATGAAAACACTCACGCATGGAGAATGTAAATATCTATTTATTATCGTTGATATGTATGGCTCGGTGACCTAGTGTACGCCTGGCGATCTGAGAGTCGCGGGTTCAAACCCCGGACTCGACCTTTCTGGTTTTATTTATTTATCAGTTAAAAAACTATGAGGAGCGGGCGGTACATGGTGACTCGAAACGGTCGGGAAAAATCTTTCTCGCCCGCTTAGATACTTTTCCGCCCGCCCTCTCGGAAAGGTCTGGAAAGTGCCACTTTCGGTGAAGTGAACATGCATGAAAAGACACTTTCGGGACACTTGTAAAAAAAATATTATTGTATTGACTAGTCTTTTAGTAGAATGATTAGGAGTCCATGGGTAGTTACTCCGGATAACACTCTTTCCAACTTTTTACCAGGGACAAAGTCACCTCCTAAAAATGTACATGATTCGATAATAAAGAACCTTTTTGCCAACCAATTTTCAATACCCTGTATATCCGACTGCAAGCATTTCCAGTTACTGATATATACAGGGTATTTCAAAAAGCCGTCGCTCGTATGAGATCCTTACCCAAAAATACTATAAATAGATATTATCGACATGGAACCGTAGATGCATTGTCTGAAAGTAGTTAAATTTTCTATATTGTATTTTCAAGGTATTTTCGAAACTGTTTTATTAGTTTTAGTGAAATTTGTGTTATGAAAAATACCTAAAATAGAACATATTTTAGCAATAAAAATGTGTTAAGAGCTGCGTTTAATCACAGGTTGCGAAGCAGGCACTATTTTATGCGAACGTTTAGCCAAATATACTTAGTTTTTTTCTAATCTAAAACTCGATTCGTAAAGTTAAAAGATTGGAAAACGCTATGAAAAAATTGCATTAAAAAATATAATGTTATAAGAATAATAATATCAATTTCAAATATGAACAATTTGCAAATTTTCGTCACAGATCTTCCTATATTATTAACGGCTAAAACTTCACGAAAAGCAATATTGATCAGCTGGCGACTTTCGTCTCTTTCTAACCTGCCAAAAAGCGGTATGTTTTTTAATTAAATTGATGCAACGTAGATGGCTCTGATTGCTAATTTGAGATTGTTTGGGATCCTCATCTTTACAAAGGGGATTGCGTGCTATCAGGCCCTTTAATAATTAGAAAGAAAAAAAAATAGATGCGACAATGACTTTTCCACATTTTGATAACACAATTTGTTAGAAATTTAAAAGACAAAATCTGCTAATATTTATTTGATGTCAGTTTTGTTTACATGATAAATGCAATTTTATCAAGCTAAAATAAATAAGTTCATAACCCAAATTTTACTTAAATTACTAATGCAGTTTCGAAAATATACAATAGAAAACACCCTGTATCTTTCAAACAAAGCATCTGAGGACCCATGTTAATTGGAACTATTTCTCTTATTCAAGTAGTTTTGTTTTGTAAATTTTACGAAATGTCGTTCACATATTCATTCTGATTAAACCCGAGGGCGAAGCTCGAGTGATTTAATCTATGAATAAACATCACGATCAGTGAATAAAATTTCCCAAAAAATATTACTATAAAAAATTTAAACGATAATTAAAACAATTCTCGAATCATATTTGATAAGATTATTTCCAGAGCCTAAATTAAATATTATAATAACTCGAGAAATAATTTTAATATATACAATATAGATAAATAGTTATCAATATCGATAGTAGCTTATGCTCTCTACTCTAGATTTCAAATCTTTTGACGTTTCGTACGTTTAAGGTTATGTGACTAAAATTTCAAAAGAAAACAAGTCAACAATGTAAATAGGAAAATATATAGCAAATAAACCATAAATACATCTATTTTTACTTAAAACCTACCTTTGAAATAGTTTTCCGATTGTCTTTCGTAAATAATAATGGATATAAGACTTTCAGACTTGATATTTATTAAAAGTCATTCTTCAGTACTCCGGTACTACTTAGAAACGCTTTTTTTCTATTTGGGTTTCATAATGGCTACATTATGCACAAAAAATTTAATAACCTGCCAGTTTATGAAACTGAAATTTTATTTTTTTATGTTGGCAGCAAGTAGGGTTCGAATTTTGGGCTTACTTCGATGTCGTTGAAATTAGTTTTCTAGGCATTATGGATTCGACAAAAAATTTTTATAGAAAACTTTAAAATACTAACTTTAACCTTCCAAATAGATCATTTTTACTAGATATTTATCTGAAATACCTATACTCGGAAATATATAACATGCTGACCATCAACTAATTTCTTGTCACAATTATAAAACAACATTAACATATTACTTTATATGTACATACTTATAGTTACTGTAGACATTTCCTGGGCATTAAATGTTATTCCTGTCAGATTCTGTTTCGACACAATATTTTGTTCAATAGTATTATTTATTATTTTGTTCAATATTTTGAACTTTTTTCTGCTCGCACCATAACTCAAAGTTTTGCATATTGTTTAAAGGTTTTTCTAGATTATTTTCGGCAAATTTTCGTATTTCTAACGGAGTACAACTTTCTTCGTGACTAATTTTTATTAACTTTAATAATATATTTATTTTTAATTATGACGGGTGGGAAGAAGCTTTGTTGTGTTCAATTGTTTCTATCATGACATATTCGATACTTGTAACATTTTATTAAATTGTAAAAGTATTGCCAACCCAAAAAGAAAATATTAATTCAAATGGAAAAAATCTACTATATTTTTTTAAGTTTTTCAGACTTTAAAGACCCAAATAGAAAAAGTGTTATAAAATACACGGTTCATAAGACAATTCGAGCACTTGCACTTTAGAAAACACCCCGCTTCGCGGGTCGTTTTCTAAATTAAACGCGTGCTGTAAGATAATGTCTTATGAAACTTGTATCTTAATATACTATTAAAAATGTTTTGGGCCAATGAGAGAGTTTTATCACTGATAAGGAAGGTGCAAATTTTATTAGTATAATCACATGTGAATAGAGTAAATGAAATAATTTGATTGGCCGAAACGGTATATTTGACAAGTGATGGAAATGCTCATAGTTGAGAAGCATTTTATTTTATTTGTAAACAAATTTACATTGTAAAAATGCTATGTCTTGTGAAATACCTATAAACATTTAAGAAAAGCGATGTTTTATTTAAGTATTTGGCCAGTATAATTAGTATACAACGACCACTGGTTTTATCAGTTTTACCCCTTTTTTTACTCGAAGGTCTAACCTAGTAACCCGATTTTTTCGGAAGAGCGGACAATGGAACTGTCTAAAGGAATTTTGGCCATTTACATTTTATTAGTCATTAAGCGACTAAAGCTGGTGCAGAATGCTTTCCGTTTACTGCTCGGAAGGGGAAAAAAACATTTATATTGCTCAACATGAAAAGAAATTTTTTGTAATCGTTTAGCTCTAAAAACATCCCGAACTTTGCTTTAAAAATATTAACTCTATTTTGTTTTAACTCATTTTTAGCTTATTTTATAAAACTGTTACAATTCATAAATTTTTTTCAACCAAATGTTATAAAGGAAGTTTGCTAGTTATTCAACAAGCATATAAATGTGGCTGTTATTCACGAGGATGATATAAATGAACATATGCGAGGAAAATATTATAATACTTTACCCATGACAATTAATTAATTTTAGTAAAAATTGCAAAAAAACTTTTTTATACAAGTAATACTAGAACAAACTATTGGATTCCTCATAATTATGATTATTCAAAAATAGATTATAATTTTATTTATTAACATTATACACCGTATCCAAGATAAGGAGGGCCAGTACAGGGATCTCGGAAACCGTAAGAGATACGAAGTCGGTTAAATGGAGGTAAAATTGCGCATTTATGTGCCTGATAATATGCCGTTTAGAAAGTTTTAAAATTCCGAGTAGTTCCGGAGATATCCAAAAAAAAACGAAATTCTCAAAAATCGTTTTATTTTTTCCTGGGTTTCTTTGAGATCGAATTCTTTCTCTTTTTCAGACCGATTCAATAGAAGCTTGAAATAATGTTTCTGTATTTTGTTCACTTATTTGTGGTTTGTTATTAAATTATTTGTTATTTATTGAAGTAGTCCAACATAAGTAAACAGTTAAGCTGTATAAGATTTTATTTATAAAATTAGGAGAAATACAGGACCGTATCCCAAAATATCCTTATGTTGTTCAAAAAACCCTCGAACCTTCATTAAACCACAATGTTTCATAGATCGTTGCATTCGGATGAAAAAAAGCTCTCGAATTACAACATCAGGAAAACAGGACCGTATTTAAAAAAAGAAAGTTGATAATGGCCCGTCGTAGACGATTCGTCGGATTACAAAACAATTAACGATGTCAGAGCGGAAAAAGTGGCAATGTAAAAGTGCAAGTTACTTTAGAATTCGATCTCAAAATACCCAGGAAAAAAATAAAACGATTTTTCAGACTTTCGTTTTTTTTCGAATATCTCCGGAACTACTCGGAATTTTAACACTTTCTAAACGGCATACTATTAGGCATGTCAATGCGCAACTTTACCTCCATTTAACCGACTTCGTATCTCTTACGGTTTCCGAGATTCCTGTACTGGCCCTCCTTATCTTGGACACGGTGTATATTGTCTATACACCGCGAACTGCCTTGATCTATATACCGTCATACAAAACATACATATTTCGCAGTTATTTCAAATTGAAGAAAGAATTATTCAAGAATTGATGTCAAACTGAAAAGTGTTAAAATTATAGTATTTTTTTCTAAACCTTACATTAAGGACTTGCCTGCTTATTTCTGGTTATTTATTTTGCCTAGGTTTGTATGACATTCCAGGACCTTCCAGAACCGTACTACAATAGTACTTACGTTTATTTAAAAAATAAAACGAGTCTATTTATATTTTTAAATGCATTTTTTTATTATTTATTATAGGGAATAAAACACACAAACACATTGTATTATTACACACTACCTGATCAATAATTGCACTTCTGACCAAAACTATTAAAAATATCATGCAGATATTTCCTACTTTCCCAGCTAACCAAACTGTCGCCACACAAAAGTATTACCTGATATTTAACTGAAATAAATCTGAACTTACTCGGAAAGAAATAAAACATCAAGAATTTTTTTTATTAATAATAAAATTCACCTTAGTTTCTCTAACGGTGGCATCAGCTGAGGTAGAAGGCAGATTTATTAGTACATTACGTATCAAGGGCCGAAAAGAGGCTTTTACGGACGAGATGCGGAGAGTCCGGAAAAGCTTCCGACGGCCCGAGATATGTACCGTATTTTTTTATAAGTGCTCCGAAGCTTTGATGCCAAATAAATAAAGAAATTATTCAGACAGTTTTCCTGTCTACATGACATGAAAACACTCGCGCATGGAGAATGTAAATATTTATTTATTATTTTTGACAAATAGGCTTGGTGGCCTAGTGGTATAGCGTATGCCTTGTGATCTGAGAGTCGCGGGTTCGAATCCCGCACTCGGTATCTCTGGTTTTATTTACTTTTTTACAAGTGCCCGAGTCTTTGAGGCCATATAAATAAAGAAATTCTTCAAACATTTTTCTAAAACATCTGTGAAAAATTATCTGACAATTTAATTTATATATAATCCGCTATTTATTATCGCTTGTAGTGTGGCTCGGTGGGTAGAGTGTTCCCTGGTGATCTGAGGGCGCGGGTTCAAATCCCGCACCGAAAATTCTGGTTTTATTTATTTATGAGCACACTTTCGGTGAAGAGAACATGCATGAAATGAGGCACTTTCGGGGCACATGTAAAAAAAAAATATTTACCTATACATTTTTCGTTACGTGACTCATACTTACTGTGGTATACCGGATACACAAACAACTCAATATGTAGTTAATCAAAGCTTTCAAAACAAAATAAACTATACTAAAACGACGGAAATACACTTTTAAAACTTATTAGCACCAATCAAACTGGAAAAATATAAAATCAACACGCTCAATGCGGTTCCTATAAAACGGGGGTATTTGAAGTCCCCAAACAGCTGATCAATGACATATTGCTGATGTCAACTGTCGAAAAAGCTTGAGGGTTCACTGCAAAGACTATACTTGGCTTACCCTATTAGATATTTGATATATCTCGCCAGTGTCTACCTCGTGGTTTGTCGGGTTTGACACAAGATGGCTTATCTCGCTTTATCTCGCTTATTAATACAAAATGCCGGTTATGGTTATTTTTCTTCAATTTGTGTTCATCTCAGGATTTGCAGGTTTGAATATAATAAGTAATTTCTGTAACACTCTGTATATTGTAGCGGTTGGGGTTAATTAAATAATTTACTACTCGCAAATAATAATTACCACCATAAATTATATTATAATAATTGTGATCTGTAATAGTCGTAATAAAAACAAATGCGAATATATACGCTAAAATAAATAATTTCCCATATGTTGAATTTTGGTATTATACAGTCAACACTTAATTAATATTACGAGAGTGGATCAACGACTCGCTATTTGCTTCTGTTAAATTTTATTTTATAGAACCCACACAGCGCTTGCCATATTTTACATTCAAGTAATAATTTAATCATTAAATAAATTAAATTATCAATTTTGACGGTAGTAATTGAATTAGTTTTAACTTTATACTAAAATAGAAATACTCACATTCTGTATTTTGTTCCTCTCAGAATTTTTTACTAAATTTGAAAATATCGATGTTGCTATAACAAATATTCCGTTTGAATAAAATCATTTTTTCAACAGTAATATTTAAACTACTCATATTTTTGTTTTAATTTAAACAAATATTTTTATTTTGAGTAACATAAAACTTGGCCAGAGTTATAGCTATATACAGGGTTGCCCAGAAGTCCGGAATAAAATTAATATAGCTTTAACCTGTAACTATTGGGGAAAACGCTCGGACACGTCAATTTAGTTTTATATATGCTCACATTTTGACGTTATTCATTTGGTTTTTTTTTATAGACATTTGTCAAAGATATGACGACATCGATCTTTTTTTTAAATAGAAACCTACAGCTTGTGATACATCATTTGAAAGCTAATATATCATACAGTATGCTCATACATTTTAGCGCGATTCTGTCAAGCTATTTCAAAATCGTTAAAAGTTTTTAAAAAATCTCTATTTAAATAAGCGGAAATGAATCATTGATGGTTTTTTTTACTAACAGTGCCCTGTGAATTTGATTATCCGGATATTTAGCATTAAATAAACTGCATACTTCACTTTGACTTCTTATTTTATCTCCACATCCTAACAATATCAAGACTTCGATACTCTGTCTTTCCGACAAAACCATTTTTGTTTAGAAAATTGTAAAATAATACTTCGGAAATACCTAAATTAAGTTCGATGTCGTCATATCTTTGACAAATGTCTATAAAGAAAAAACGAATAACGTCAAAATGTGAGCATATATGAAACTAAATTGACGTGTCCGAGCGTTTTCCCCAAAAATTACAGGTTAAGGCTATATTAATTTTATTCCGGACTTCTGGACAACTCAGTATATGCTGAAAATGTGAAATAATTTCTTGATTTTGAAATCTTATGGTCCCCTACTGTAATGATTTAAAATATACAATTAGAAAATATATTTCTTTGCATATATATAAAGCTCAATTTTTTCAGGCTCAGCACCGACTTAAAACAAACATAGACCTGGTATTTCTATCTGCTTTGTACACGTCAATGCGTCAATTACGAAAATAAACACAACAAAAAAGATATGGGGATTCTATCTGTAGAATCTCCACCTCTTTTTATCTTCTGTCTGTTTCTGTTTTCATTCAGGTAATCGGTTTGATATGTCTTTGTTAGGAAAAACAAACAATCGATTGACGTGACTCAAAAGTCTATGTAATATCTTTGTCTAATTGACAGAAAATGACAAAGAAAAATTGTACTAATTTTCGGAGCTCCCCAATTGTTTTTCTGGAAACTTGTTTACAATTCACATAGATGGAAGATTCTTGAGGCTGAGTATTTTATACAGAGTGTTCCTTAATGACGTGCTAATATTTCAGGGTGTGATTCCTTAGGTTATTTTATAAAGGAAAGTTCATATGAACATAATTTGTCCGCAACGGCTTAAATTTTTATTTTTTGAATGGTTATTTTTTAATATCTCCGAAAGTACTTTAGATATTATTTTCAATTTTGGTATGTGTTAATAGGATATCGAACCACATATTTTAGTTTGAAAAGTTATTCAATTTTTCCACCCGTGGCGTCCCTGCAAACATGTCCTCTGATATTTTTTATAAGAAAAATGGTACGCAACTGACATTTTTCCATGTGGATATTTTTTATGATTAGTCTGGTCAATTTTCCATGAAAACGGCCTCTTAAGTTTTTCTCGTCAGACTGAAACCACTAAATTCATATTGAAACTTATTATTATTAACATTGATAAAATAATTAATGATAAATTTTGTTTTATACAAATTGTTGAAGTGGGCAATTCGATGCATGCCTTTTAAGTGAAGGTGGCCATTTCCAACAATTTTTATAAAACAAAATTTATCATTAATTATTTTATCAATGGTAATAATAATGATTTTCAATATGAATTTTTAGTGGTTTTAATCAAGAACGAGAAAAGCTCAAGAGACTTTTGGTTTGTCTTTTCCTATGCAACTCTCGTGTCCCAAATATTTGTATGTCGCAGTTTGGTCTATGTCATTTCCAGCCACAGTTATACTTTCGTTCAGCACGAGGTTTGTCATGATTTGCGTTTTGGCCATATTTATCATTAGTCCCACTTCCAGGGGAGAAAGGTAGAGCCTATCTAATAGATTTTTGGCTTCGTTCATTTGGTCATCTATCAATACCATATCGTCAGCGACTCTCAGGTGGCTAAGCCATTCTCCATTTATTTTTATACATTTCTCGTCCAGGTTTGCCCTTTGGCAAGTATATTCGAGCAGTGAAGTAAACAGGCTTGAAGATTTGGCATCTCCTTGTCGTACACCAGGCCGTATGGGAAATTAATTTGTTTGTTGGTTTTTTTAACATATTTTAACTAAAATTTAAAAAAATCATTGAGCATAGCAATTTGTATCTAAAAATTTTAATTTTTGATTGAGCATCGAGCCAAACAAAAACCGCAACTAGTAATTAGTTCTGAACTGTTGGTCTCTCAAATAAAAGTCAATTATCTAACAAACGTATTAAAAAGAACGAAAACGTTTTGACGTAAAAGGTATTTAGTACGCTGCGCTTCATCTACAGCTCGGAACAAATTATTTGATCGATACATTTTTAATGCTCTATCTATTTGGAGTTTAACGTCATTTATATGCAAGCAAATGCTTTTAGTAATACTGCAATCAGTTGTGCTGGGTTAAAAATACAATGGGGACCTAATTCTTATATAAATTGCGTTCAATGGTTAATGAGTTTTAGTTTCCCATTTCTCATTGGAAATTAAACCAGAAGCCCACTCTTACAATGAACACGGGAAAATGTGAGAAATCTCCCGGATATAAAGAAAACAAGTGAAAAGAGTATAAGTTCATATATACTTTTTTCGTATAGGAGATATGGGCTCCCAAAGAGCTCCAAATAGAATCAAGTTTTTTAAACATAATGATGATAAGAACTTTGGACAACGGTTTTTATATGCCTTTAACTATTGACTAAGAATTAAATACTCTTCAGTTATGGCGCTAATCCTAACCGTTTACGAAATAACGTGATTTCATATACATCATATATTTGGCGTTCTCAATAAAAGATAGATCTTTGTTCCGATCAAATGTTCAACCTTCAAAATTCCGCTTTTTCATATTTAACCCGTGAGAATTTAGGGGACTGGTGTAAATACCGTATCAGTTTTTCTAGTATTTACTATAACTTCTTGACCAAATCTAACAAAATTTGGGTTTGTTCTCAAAAATGTGGCGGGCTTTTCTGCATCCTGCATTAATCATTTGTCCCGCTTTTTCATTCACAAGATGCCAACAATCCTGGTTACAGGTAATGAAGCATGTTCATTATTTCCCCGGTACAACCGTATATTTTAAACCCGATATTTAGTTTTGCTGACGATATCACACTTATCTCATCTTTCTCTTTGAATGCACAAACATCGGCTGCCGACGCACATCTTCGCAGGCAAAGACCTGGAAGAAATTTTGGCCTGGAGTGACAGTAACCAAGTCGAATTTAACGCTAAAAAACCAGCAGTTTTCTCTAAAAAGGTTAACATTTCAGAACCGGATATAGTAATGGACGGACACGCAATCCCACTGGCTTCATCTATTAATTTGCTGGGCATTAATCTGGGAGGAAATATGTCTTGGCATAACCATGTTGTGGCAATCGCCAAGATAGCTTCGCAGAAACTTGGTGTACTCTTCCGAACCAGAAAGTTGTACACACCTCAACAACTTTTGACACTATACAAATCCCAGATTCGATCATCACTAGAGTACTGCTCTCATGTCTGGAGCTCTGCACCCAAACATACTCTTCGGTTACTGGATTCTATCGAAAGAAGGGCCATTCGTCTGATTGGAGACCACGAGCTGACGAAGAGCCTCGATAGCCTAGAACATCGAAGACAGGTTGGAAATTTGTTCCCTCTTTTACAGATATTTTCATGAAGAGGCTCGGCTGATGTTGCCCTCTTCATTTCGCCCAGAGCGGCGAATAGTAGAAATGCACGGCAAACCACTGCCGCCCATCCATATGTGGTTAAGCTTAGTACTCCTCGAACTTCATTATTTAAGAATTGTTTCATCTGGAGGACTTCATCCTTATGAAACGACATTCCCGAGGTCGTTTTTCCCAACGAATATAACCTCTAACGATTCAAAACCAACGTGAATCGCTTTTTGCGCACACGCACCACTCCCAGAGTGCCCTAAAGGATTTTTCCTATAGTGCTTCTTGTGTTTGATCATAAAAAAAAAATACGTAACTATTCATTCAGTGACAATGTGTGTTACCATGGAATTTTTATTAGTATACTGTTCATACCTACCGATACAGCCATAGAATTTTACACCTAAACCGTTTAAGTAAATGAACACGCACCATTTACGACCACAACGTGTCCAAAAATATTAAACTATTCGGTTTCAAGACCCCAATTTATAATTTAGAACAAACATGAACATTTGACCTTAACATTGGACTCCATAAATAGTTTTTATTAGTATTGGTTTCTTGATGATTTTCGGCGTTAATTAAATTGCTCTTGAAAGTTTGAAACTTTCTAAATAATTATTATTAAAGAGAAATGAGCTCGGGATAAGGAAAATATGGAATTATGGAAAATATACTTGTGACAGATTGTTGATTGTTATTTATATTCTGTGGAACTTTATCTGTTAATTGTATAGAAGATGTAAAGTATAAAGATTATTTGTAACTAGATCTAAAGTTTGTAAATTATACATGGTGTTATATTAAAGAACCATTTAGTTAAAATTGTACACGATGGGTCATTGTTATTTTCAGAATACCTTTATTGTTCAAAAGTTCTCATAAAATTAATTTAAAAGTAATAAGTCGACTTAGAATATCATACAGGGCAGGTTAAAATAAGACGTTACGTCAAACAAGCAAAAATAAGTTCTTTCTTTTTTCAAATACATATTAAAGCCTCTTATATTCTCTAAAAATAAGATTTTTTGTTATTTAATTTTTCATTCGGTTCAGCATTTGTGACTAATTCTCTGACCAAATATTTCTAAGCAATCGATAACTGAATATCAATGTGTTTAGTCTGCTTGCCATGGAAACAATTTTATAAAATGAAACAGAATTTATATTTGGATGAAAGAAATTTATTTCTTCTTTAATTTGTTGAAAAATATGTAAAAAACATTATTAACATCAAAATAATATCTTACTAGTAACAATGATCCAAATACCATGGAAATGACGTTTAGAGAAATCATTGAACAAACCGCAGTATTTCACAATTTTTCAAATAACTTTTTTTGGAACATTATTATTAGTAGTAAGCTAATCTTTTGATGTTAATAAATTTTTTCATATATTTTCTTATAAGTTAAAGACTAAATATATTTCTGTTATCCAAATATCATTTCCGTTTCAAATCAATTGAATCAGTCGATACTAGGTGGAAATACAGAACTATAATATTATGGGAAGAAGTAAAACAGAGTTGAAATTGTAAATTTTCACTATATTACAAAAGGAAACATAACATGTTTCGCTATACTATAGCTTCGTAATGCTATCCATTTATTTGATAACAAACATAATCTTGATTTATCTTTTAAAATTTTACATACTGAAAATAAAGGATTTAAAGTTAATCTGTTGGAGTTTATGGAAATTAATATACTTAAAAATACGGACTTGTTAATTAATGATCAATTAGATTTAAAATGGTTCTCCTTTGTTAAATTTATTTTGTTGACCTAAACATTGTAAAATCCCATCAGGTACTCTATTGAAGCACAGTGACCATAATTTTGGGTTTTCCCGACATTATAACCCTCCCTCTTCTTCCTTCTGTATAATTTTAAGAATGTGAATTTATTGTATATTATTTTTTCATTAGATCTTTATTATATAACTTTCATCTGACAGTATATCTGATAGTATAGCGAAACATGTTATGTTCCTTTTTATAATATAGTGGAAATTTACGAGTTCAACACTGTTTTACTTCTTCCCATAATATTATATTTCCGTTTCATTTTATAACATTGTTTCAATGTTTCTTTGAAGGTTAGAGATAATGCTGTATCATGAGTGATAGACGTGTTTTGGACTTCCATTGTCTTTATTTCATTTAAATGACAACGTTTCACCTGGTAAGTATCTCCAGTCGTCTTCAGGTGAATACAGTATTTACCTGAAGACGACTGGAGATACTTACCAGTTGAAACGTTGTGATTTAATCGAAATAAAGACAATGGAAGTCCAAAACACGTCTATCACTCATTGTTTCAATGGCCACATGACTAAAAATATTGATATTCGGTTATTGACTGCTTAGAAACATTTGGTCGGAAAATTAGTCTTAAATGCTGAACCGAATGAAATATTAAATAATCTCAACAAATGTTGTTTGTTGAGAAATAAGGGGCTTTAACAATTAAATCCCAATTATTTAAAAAAATTAAAGAACTTATTTTTCCGACTTGTTTACAGTAACTTCTTATTATAAACAGCCCAGTGTAATATTCTAATTCGGTATTATTACATTAAAATTCTTCATACGAGAACTTATACTTGTGTAAATATTTCCTGAAAATTTGGTTTAAAAACGATTTGAAGCAATAAAGTTATTCAGAAATGAATAATGTGGTCACTTTTTTGGCTCGCCTTGTATGGGGAAAGTTGGTGCAATGGTAAAAAAATATATAAGCCTATATTCATTGGAATGCAGTGCAGTGAAAAGGTTTATGAACTTTTATGTAAGAGGCAAAATAAATAGGTTTTTCCACATTATTTTGATAGGTACTCTGTGTTGAATATGTTTATTCTAAAATTACTATTTTTCATAACTTCAACAGGTTCGTTTTTGTGTTAAACTTCACTTATGAATATCTAAGCATCTCTCTCAGGTAAATATAAAGTTATAAATCTCTTCTGTATGCATACAGCCTTAGCTGCACCAAAGGTGAAACACTGAAACATACTTTTACTATATTTTCTTTAGTCTGACATATAATAAATAGTTTATGAACAAATTATGGATTTGTTGCATGAAAACATAAATTTTATTTATGCTAAAGCTGGATTTAGTGGTGAGACTGAGAGCGCCATAATGGTATAAGTTACCTCTATTTTCTATAGAGAAAATAATGTTACTGAAGATTCTTATTCTGACTAAGTCGATAAAATATATTTGAAAATTATTTTAATAACTGTTTTTCTACTTGTAAAACTCTTTAATGAAATATGCCCCAGCGTATAATAGCTTCTTGCGATGAGATAAAACGTGTAAAACAGTTTTAAAAAATTGCTTACATTTTTCTAATAAAATCTGTTAAATTTGTTGAAGGTTGAAATTATGTACCCAAAATTGGATATAGTAATAAAATTATTTTATTTAAGTGAATTCAAAAGTACTTCTCGTTGCTTAATCGAAATATTGCAAGAGGATCCTGGTTTCCAAAGTAGAATTTAACTTTTTTAATGAACTTAGAAATTCGACTTTCTTAACGAAATTTAAATTGTTTTGGAACTTATCTCTTAAAATTCGGATCGTTTCAAAGTTTCGAAATTAATACAGAAACGTTAAATACAAATCTGAAACATTATACAATATTATTTTGTGGTAACTTTTGTAATATCTTATAACTCCTGTAATTATAGTGAGCAGTACCTACTAGATCTCTTACAACATAAAAATTGAGAAATATATCACAGAAACCAACACCAAACCAACAAAACAAAAACAAAAGAGCAACGCAATGTTTTTAAACAATTTAGGAACAGCTCAGAAACATTTTACCAACTTTTATGTTTTGTTTTGGTTTTTAGAAACCTGATTTCTTCTCGTCGCGAAGCGGTAAACATCAAAGGGTTTCTGTTATTTCTTCATTTCCGGCAACACTGTAAAACAAATCCAAAAACGAAACACAAGTAGCACTAACATCTAGAGGTTGAGAACTATCGATAGTAGCACCATCGATTTATCGATAGTGATCCACTGACTATCAATATTTAATCGATAGTTTTCAATTCACAAAACGCCCCCATACCCCCCGAAATTAAACGAACAAGTTTGTTTACTTGTCAGGTGGTATTAATATCATATAATATTACAAAAAAATTATTCGTAGCTTTACGGACTGGTACGATTAGCTGATATTGCATACGGTATGAAGTCATATTGTAACGTTGCGCCTATATTTATAAATACATATTTTGTCATATTGTCATTAATTAATACTAATTAATGGATATTTAAGCTTCGGTGCCTCCTGGCTGACCGATAGCTCGGATCGAGTACGGCGCGCAACAGGTTGCGCACGGTACTATGATGCGGAGATGGCCGGGGGCTTGATGGGAAGCGTTAGGGACTTCTTCCTCGACTTCGTCTTCCACATCATCAGAAGACTTGCATTCCGACGTCTTCTAGAAAAAGGGCATCCAAGACTAGGTAGTGCTACGAATAGTCATTATAGTGAACTGAACAAGAAAAGAACCTCTCGCAGCCAGCAAAGTACATAGAATTGGTGACAGATTGACCCCCAGCCAGAGTAATTAGCCAATTAAGGTAGGACTGCGTTTTGCCAATAAGTATAAATAGGGCCAAATACAATTTGCATTAAAGTGATGAATCTTTCATTGGAAAGGTTCCCGTGACACTATTAAGTATTATTTAATTATTTAAAAACCGCCAGTTACAGATCGCCCCCTACACCACTGTTAGCTATGTAGTTTTGGTTTTGTTTCGAACTACATGGTTACTACATAGACTTTTGTTGACATTTTATCTCGCCGGTATGGACGCAAGTTTTCGTTTTGTTTTGTTTTGTTTCCAGAAACTTGCTAGCTTGATATGTTTCTGTTTCGTTGGATATTCTTGTTTTTTTGGTTTGATGTGAACGCGGCATTACTATGGTTGCCGGTCTAGATTAAGATAAATTAAGAGACTATTTTCATATAAAATTGATCAGGCTAATCATAAATAATATCCACATGGAACAATGTCAGTAGCGTATCACTTTTTTTATTATAAAATCATATACTTATTTCACTTACTTAACATTATTAATACAAATTCATTAGATACTTAACACATACCTAACTTTTATTTTGTTACGTAAATGAATTAAATAAATAGATCATTATGTAGCCCTATGTATTATAGACTTTATTTGTTGACATAATTTTTATTTTTAGGGTTTAGAAGAAATAGTTTTTGTTACCTCGAGTGGCATGGCGATTCTTGTGGGCCAATGTCTAACCCAGACATATATCTTTGGTTCAGTTTAAAAAATAAATTCAATTCAATTTTTATGTAAGATATGTCAAATTTAAATTTTAGGAAATTTACATGCATCTAGATCTTATGCACTATCCAGTACAATTATGCTTATGCACCAGTACAATTATCTTCGTATTTTAAATACTAGGAAACTTAGGAATATTTTACGACAGTAACCATCATGTTCACTTTATATCGCAACAGACCAAAAATCTATAATTTACTTATACTCTTCGTAGGCAGCATAAAATATTCAATAGGGGTTAGTATACCTATGGTAAAATATTAAATATTGATTATATAGGGTTCACAAAGGAAAAGAGCCGAATAAATCCCAAAGCACCTGTTTCTTTCTTCCCTGTAAAATATTTAGGCACATATTTAATTTTCTTTGTGTTTTTTTTTTTCGAAGTGAAAGTTTTTGTAGAATCATTAGGGAACATTTCAGTTTCTTATGTAGTGTTTTTGTCGGTTGTTTAATGGTTAAATGATCAATGTTTGAGTGGGTTTTTTTTTAGTTATTTTTTGTTCAATCGAAAAGAACGAAAGACAGTCTTGGAAATGGTTTGTTCGATAAACGATAAATAATAATTCTAGAAATAACAGTTCTTCGTTGGGGTTCTCCTCTGCAAGATTTTTCTAATTTATAGTCAAATATGCGATTCTTTAAAAAGTATTTTGTGATACAATTTCTTTTTTTATATATCAAACACAAGCATTACAGGAAAAATCTTTTAGGGCACTCTGGGAGTGGTGCGTGTGCGCAAAAAGCGATTCACGTTGGCTTTGAATCGTTGGAGGTTATATTCGTTGGGAAAAACGATCTCGGGAAGGTCGTTCCATAAGGATGATGAAAGATGAAAGAATTCTTAAATAATGAAATTCGATGAGTACTAAGCGTGACCACATATGGATGGGCGGCAGTGGTTCGTCGTGTATTTCTGATATTCGCCGCTCTGGGCGGAATTAAGCGGGCAAGGTCAGCCGAGCATTTTCCATGAAAATATCTGTAAAAGAGAGTCAAATTCCCAACCTGTCTTCGATGTTCTAGGCTGTCGAGGTTCTTCGTCAGCTCGTGGTCTCCAATCACACGAATGGCCCTCCTTTCGATGAAATCCAGTAGCCGAAGAGTATGTTTGGTTGCAGAGCTCCAGACATGAAAGCAGTACTCTAGTGATGGTCGAATCTGGGCTTTGTATAGTGTCAAGGTATATACAACTTTCTGGTTCGGAAGAGAAGCTATCTTGGCGATTGCCACAACGTGGTTATGCCAAGACATAATTCCTCCCAGATTGACGCCCAGCAAATTAATAGATGAAGCCAGTGGGATTGCGTGTCCGTCCATGACTACTATATATCCGGTTGATACACGGTGACTCAGTTAGTTATTAGAGAGAGAGAATTATTAGATGAGTAAAATATTATTCACAAAATGGTCCATTTTACAGTGATTAGGGTGAAAATAAAAGCAATAAAGGTTTGTCTAAACCACAAATAAAGACCGAGCCTTATTGACGAGGCGCGATATGGCAAAACGCGTCTCAGGATGAGTTTGACAAAAGGAGAAGGGTAGAAATTGTATATTTGTGGTCTCGATAGATATTTCTTTTAAAATATGTTTGTTTTCAACTTTATGTGATAACATAATATTTTCATGGCTTGCTGGTAAGTAACAGTGCAAGACAAATCCAGTAAATAAAAAATATGGGCCACCCTTTATACATTCTATACATGTTTCTTTTAAGTCCCCTTTCTAAAAATAAATCTGAACGCTGCTCAAATAATAAACTAGTTCGAAAACTGACACACATTTATTAAGAGAAATATTTCTGTATACAAGCCTTAATGGATGACCTGCTTTCCTTAGTTTTTCTTCTCTTACTTAACTGGATAAACCACCCTCTCAAAGGGTCAAAGACCGAACACCTGGAAAACCTGGAAATAATATTTAATCAATAACAAGCCTGAACGGCACGCGGAACGTGAATGGAATACTATTTTTTTGTTCCCAGTCAATTATTTATATGTAATTGATTGTTTTGGTGTGCTTTGATGAATGGAATTTTCATTTAATATGTACATTTTCCATTGGATAATAATAGGGAATTTCTCATGTGAAAAGCAGCAAATTCATGATATGCTTGCGTCATCAGAAACCACTTTTTTTTGTTATGTAATTGAAAACTTGTATAGTGCTTATGTTGTGAGCCTTCTTACTAGTGTAGCCATATGAAAGGAGATTTGTTCCTCCTCACTTCATTATTTTTGTCTATTATGTATTTCTATTATTGTATGTAATTCCTGTTTTATTTTTATACGCTCTCTTGCCCATGTCTTTCCTCGCCTTTTTTTGGATTCGCAAATAAAGTACCAGAGGATCTAGAAATTATGACAATTGCTCTTCCCTTATTTTGAGAGATATAATAATATAATTATCGTGGTTTTTCCAGCCTCGAGGAATATTCACCATCGCTTAGCGTTCTCTACTTGCTTTAAAGCAGAGGGTAGTAAAAAACACTTCTTGTCTGCAAGCTGCTATTCCTTTTTTCATTCAAAAAGGCAGAAACGGATATCTGTATAAACCAATATGATTTTGTAATATGATTATAATATCTCCCTCCAGAATAATTTTAATATTATATATTAATCGGTTTAGATCGATTTCTTACTCTATCGTAGGAAGAAAATAATATTTCAAAAGGCAAAGACTGTGAAAACACAAATAAATTACAGTTTATTTTCATATAAATTGACGATTGCATGTCAACTAAGCACTCTTAAAAGCCATCAAGAAAATAGGTTTCCAGGCATGTACATTAGAACACCTTCATACAAAATAAATAATATCGGTCACATTGAAAATATATTCGTGTTAATATTGAGGTCAAATTATTTAAGTTGAGTTTATGGCAAATACTTTTTATATTGATATACGTTTCTGGTTAATTTTGTTCAATTTCAATTTCTTTCAATACTCTTGTTAAGGTTGACGTATAATAATTATTTATATAGTTTTAAAATTTTTAATTTATTAAAAATTTGATTAAAAAATTCTTCGCCTAAGTTAGAATGAAAATTTGTTAGAAAGTTTTCGCAAATTTCTTAATAATATGTTAAGCAAAGAGAATATCCATATAACGTTTTCCTCATTAAGAAAACTAATTTTCTTGAAGAAATCCATAACTTCTTCATATGTATCTTTTAATAAAAGTTTGCATACCTTATCGGGATATACCATCCACCCTTTTAGCACTAGGCCCAATTAACTATGTATAACTTACCTCGGGAGTGTAAAATAATTTCCAAATTTATACGTTACCTATTCATTACCTTTATATTCAATTACGATAATGTTGGTTTAAGACTTAAAGTAGCCCAATTTTGATATTTCATCATCTGCTTCACAGCCGCCATGAACTATTACGCCTCAACAACGACCTGGAAGAGATATTGTCTTGGGGTGCCAGACCAAGTCGAATTTAATGTTAAGAAATCCAGTAAGCAGTTTTCTCTAAGAAGGGTAACATTGGAGTACATTGTAGGACACGCATTTCCACTGATTTCGTCTAATAATTTGTTGACAGCTTAGATTAGATCATCAAATACATGTTGGTGATTTGACTCCTTTTCACAATATTTTCATTGTTTAATAACTCCTTCATCTGGAGGATATCATTCTTGTGTAACGACCTTCCTGAGGTCAACAAATATAACTTCTAATGATACAAATCCAACGTGAATCGTTTTATTCCCACACACACTACTCCTA
Organism: Barypeithes pellucidus; assembly: GCA_963991005.1. Lineage (NCBI taxonomy): Eukaryota > Metazoa > Arthropoda > Insecta > Coleoptera > Curculionidae > Barypeithes > Barypeithes pellucidus. The sequence continues at coordinate 14,614,632 of OZ022562.1, read as the reverse complement.
GACTGCCTTAAGAGATTGTTCTTATAGTTCAGTGTTTGATCATAAAAAATTACATATTGTCGATCTTATAAAATTTTTCTGGACCTTTCCGGATGTGTAAGTAATTGGTGATATGTAACATGGCATATTTTAGTAGAGTTAGAGAGAATTTACTGAATAATAACATGATATTATGCAGATTTATAGTCGTAAATTAGATTTCTCTTGTAAGGTGCATAGAATGCATTATTCTGGTATCAACAACAAACTAAACAACAAACAAACATTAACAAACCCGAACAAACGAACGAAAGTTATGGAAGTTTAAGGATTTATTATATTGCATAATCGGTAAAGGAATGGTTGTAATGTCAAGTTTGTTTTCAGCATAAAAGAAGCTAATTATTCTAGAATTATAAACACAACTGTTTATATGACCTATATTTTAGAAAACAGAAACCTATCGCAATTATTAATAATTGTATACCTAGAAATGATTAATATAGCTAGAAATCTATAAACTGCTGAACATAAATTAAAACGGTATAGCCCTTGATAATATTTATTATATCTATAATCTATAGAATATAATAGAATGTTATAGGTGATGTCGCATAGCAATATTAAAATGCAATTACTTTTGTCACACCCATAATAATTATTAATTTCGCCTTGTTGTTTAACTAATTACTAAATTGCTTCTAGCTATGGCACTCTATATTTGTCGAATCAAATTTACTAATTAAATTATATTGCACTCACACCTGTTCCTGTTTCTACTGTTGTTTTATGAGTAACGGGATTTGCCACCGAAATTTTATTTTTATTTTAACAATTATATCGTTGAAAAATCAATTTTTTTAAATTATATTCCTTGCTATACTTAATCTGTGACTAGCGTGTATTGGGATTCTCACGAAGAAAATACTGTAATTACTGAAAAAAATATAATTTCTTACACAATTGTTTATACAGTGCAAGAATTACATTAATAAACTGTTGCCGATTATTATTTTCGAATTTTTTTTTTTTGTAATGTTTTTTTAAAACAATAATGATGCAAAAGATTTTATGTAATTACTCATCCTCATCAGTCTGCCGTTATAATTAAAATCGGCTTAAAAAGTTTTTATAATACACTTTAAACAAGAGCCTGATTAATGTCGAGTTACAATGCTGTAATTTAATATATTCCTAAATACATAAATTATAATTGCTTTTATTTTCTAAATGTCAAAGTTCAACCATTGTATCGTGCATAAAGTATTCTAACATGTAACCTTTAAACTTTGCAATGTGAGAATCTAGAAACTATTTCACTCCAATCAAAAATAGCCAATCAGACAGAAAAAATGTTACAAAAGATTTTAGTTAATATTGCAAAAGATGTTATTAAATTTTACAAACAATTTTAGTAAATTTTACAAAAATATATAAATATTCTTGTAATTTTTACTAAAAATTTAGAAAAAAAATGTTGCTATAATTTATATACAATGTGTACATAAAGTAAGGAACAAATTCATTATCTAGGAATCTAAAAATATTTCGGAAAAATCCTCGGACACGTGTATAATAATTTTTAATGGCGCATTTTTTTCCCATACAAACTTAGTATACAAGGTGGCTCATGTAGTAGATATGACATTATCGACGATTTTTATAAATGGGAACCCCTATATTTTAGTTCAGATCTGTAATCTCCAAGAACAGCTGATTTCAAAAACATAACACACTTAGGGCCTAAAATTCATAGTTTCGTTACTACAGGGTAAAACAAATAATTTTATTTAAGATATTTTTAATTTAAAAAATGTAAAAAAATTAAATAAGCTATTTAATTAAGTGTTGAAATTGTCCTCCTTCTGCTGCCTGACAGTACCCCAAGCGATCAATAAATTCTTGTTGGACTTTTCTTATGGTTTCTTCTGAAATGTTCCTGCATTTTGTTGTTATTCGATTTTTTAAATCTTCAATATTGGCAGGTCTGACTTTATAAACAACATTTTCAGGTGAGCCCACAAGAAAAAGTCCAGTGGTGTAAGGTCTGGAGACCTAGGCGGCCATTCAACAGGCCCACGTCTTCCAATCCACTTGTTCGGAAAAACTTGGTTTATGTAATGGCGCACTACTGCTGCATAATGTGGAGGTGCGCCGTCTTGTTGATACCACAAATTTTCATCTAGAATTCCTGGATTATTTTTCTACTAGGGTATAAGTTAACTAGCGTAGGGATAAGAAAGTTCTGAAGAAAATGAAGATAATTTAGCCCGTTTACATTGTTGTCAAAAAAATATGGCCCAATAATTTTGTTTTTCACAATACCAGCACAAACATTAATTTTTTGAGGATATTGAGTATGGTGCTCACGCATCCACCTGGGATTTTCTTTTGCCCAGTATCTACAGTTTTGCCGGTTCACTTCTCCATTTAATTTAAAGGTAGATTCATCCGAAAATAGGATATTTTCAACAAACAAAGGATCTAAGTTACATCTTTCCATTAATATTTGACAAAACTCCATCCTACGATCTGGATCATCTTCATTCAACTCATGAACCAATCGGATTTTAAACGGGTGCCATTTTTCTACCGTCAATAGGTTATGAACGGTCATAGCAGCCGCCCCATGATCAATGCTAATCTGACGGATGCTGTTGTGGGGATCTTCTTCCATAGCCAATAAAATATCTAATTTCTTATCATCCGGAATAGTTGGAATTCCTGGGAATATCTTCCACTGAACCCGTTTCCCGAAATTTTATTTCAAGTTTACTCACAGTTGATCTAGTAATTAGTCTTGCTGGATACTTAGTGTTAAACAAAATGCAAACTTCTTGTTGAGTACGGATCCTATCACCATATCCAATTATCATAAGAATTTCTATTCTTTGTGTTAAAGATAAACGCATAGTAACTCAATATGTTTTAAAATAAAATTTATTACTTCTAATAAACTTACTAGAAAAATACAATGTAATGACAATGACATTATCTAAATACCATAGTTACATAACAGCAAATAAGCCTACTTGAGAAAAAACATAAGTAACAGCAAATGATGGTGCGTCCATTAATTACGTAAGGCTTTCAGGTAAAATTGGATGATGGCGGAAGGGATTGAGCCAAATGTCACGAAATCTTTTATTGGGGGAAGGGGGGTTGAAAAATCGCTAAAAACGCCTCACGTAATTAATTGATGCCTCCCAAGCCAAAAAAAAATATCTTAAATAAAATTATTTGTTTTACCCTGTAGTAACGAAACTATGAATTTTAGGCCCTAAGTGTGTTATGTTTTTGAAATCAGCTGTTCTTGGAGATTACAGATCTGAACTAAAAAACTAAAGCTAAAAACGCCTCACGTAATTAATTGATGCCTCCCAAGCAAAAAAAAAATATCTTAAATAAAATTATTTGTTTTACCCTGTAGTAACGAAACTATGAATTTTAGGCCCTAAGTGTGTTATGTTTTTGAAATCAGCTGTTCTTGGAGATTACAGATCTGAACTAAAATATAGGGGTTCCCATTTAAAAAAATCGTCGATAATGTCATATCTACTACATGAGCTACTTTGGATATTAAGTTTGTATGGGAAAAAAATGCGCCATTAAAAATTATTATACACGTGTCCGAGGATTTTTCCGAAATATTTTTAGACTCCTAGATAATGAATTTGTTCCTTACTTTATGTACACACTGTAGAGACATAAATTATGTTTAGTTCTACTATTTTTATAGTAAGTTTTTCTTTCCGTGAATTTAATTTAAAAAACGATTAATTAATTGCTCCAATCACAAAACACGTTGCCTTACGTTGGGTCTTTTTTTTTTAATTTGGGACAGTTATAAATACTACTTCTCGATCATGTCACTTTTTGCCCCGACACGAGAAATTACGTTCCGTAGTTTTTTACTGAAAGCTTTTACTGTTCCTCTCAACGGAAGTTGGGGGTTATTTTTGGCCAAGTGTGGTTTCCCACGGGATTCTTCACAGACAAATTGCATTCCGTTCGATATTGAAAAAAGCTATTGTGTTACTGCTACACCGAAATATAAAACAATTCAATAAATCTCGAGGAAGACGTATTATATTGCACGCTAGAAAATACAATATTTTAAAATCTGTAGACATTTATTGAAACTTCATTGCCAGCGTAAAAATGTATTATAAGCATTAGATATTGGTTTATATTTATTAAAAAGAAAAAAACCATTATATTCCGTGTATTAAATTGTTTTTGTCAACATTATAATTTTATATACCTAAAATGTACATCTATCTATTTAGATAGACTCTATTTGATTTATTCAAATAAACGATTGTTCAGATTGCGTGGGACTGCTAAGAGATGGCGCTGGGCGTTGTGTTTTCTCGGCTACCGTTGATAATACAGCGTGAAGTATAAAGTCTTCTCTGGTGATAGGTATGTACACCTACCCTGAACTGACGAGAACAAAAGAGTTCGAAACCGGTCTGCAGATGGTGACATCCTATCAATGGAGAATGCTTCCTTTTCTTGGTAGTACCATTCAATCTGAAATAATATTTTAAAGTGCTACTGTGTAGACAAAAATATGCTCTTATTGTATAAGGTATCATCGGGTGGTCTGGGAAAGAATATTTATCCTTACATTAGTATTTGATAAAATGTACATGACTTGATTGTCATGTAGATATTTTAAATTGGCGATTTTATTTCTACAATCACGTAACTGAATTACCCGATAACAAATTCAATCAATTGATTTATTACCGGATTTGGATATGAAAACGGTTTGTAGATTAACGAACAGTGCTCCTCGTATATTATCTTCCCATGATTAAAAGATGAATTTATCACTTGTTTAAATTGCACATTTCACCTGTATCTTCAGTAGTCTTCAGGTGAATACTAAATAAGATTATATGAAGGGTGTCAATTAGAAAATATTAAAAATCGGAAATACACATCAATTTTACTGTGACAAGTGATACATCATTTTAACGACCGTGTAAATATTTTTCCATTTCCATAATTTATAACTTTTTGTATAGTAGTTTCCACGAAACCGCGTTCTAAAAATGAACATAGACAGAGACAGAGCATTAACAATTTTCATTTCCAAGGATATTCATATATACCGGGTGTTTCATTAGGAGCGCTCACCCCTATAACTTTTTTATTGTTTAAATTACAGAAATAAAATTTGGTAGGTTTGTATGTGATATTATTTTTGCATTTTGTGAGATGTCGGACTCCAGTTTGCCACCTCTGGTTTAACCCGAAATGAGCTCAACTCTGGGTGCCCAGTAGTATATTCTTGGCTATATCGATTCAGAACATCATATCAGATTCAACGACAACTCATACGTTACTTTTTAATACTTTAAAACAGTTTTCCTCTTATTTTTATTTTTCCAGCTAAATTATCATGAATTGATACTTTTAATAAATTATCTGTCTCTTTTTTAACTTGATAAAATGGTGGTGGTATCAAATTGTTGGAAAAAAGTGTTCTGCATTTTAACCCGAGCCAATATGTTTCCATTTGAAAAAATATTTTCTGGGAAAAAAACCTTCGTAAAAAGCTTAAAAAAGTAAAAAAATTAAAAACACAATAAAACTTGAAAATTGAATTTTCATTTATCAACAATTTGGCTTAGATGTAAACCATTTTAGTTAGTTCATAGCAATCTCGATGTAAAATAAAAAGAAAAATTATTTCAAGTGTCAAAAAGTGACGTATGGGGCGTCGTTGAATTTCGAATGGTATTTTGAATTGATGTAGCCAAAAATCTACAAGGTGTTAAATTTAAAAATTTTAAGTTGAGGTCACTTCCGATTAAACTGGATACATTTAATCCAATAAACTATCCAACATATTTTGAGCATGATTTTGCTTAGAAAAGAGTTGAATGCACAATAATTTCGACCGCTTTGCGTTCACGAATTTCTATTTTAAAATTATTGTGCATGAAACTATTTGCAAAGAAGCACACTCGTGAAAATAGCTTGTGTGTTTAGCCTTTATAACAACTGCAGATAGAGTTCGTTTCATGAAATTTGGATACGACTTAATGATTTCCTGGGTCGGTCCCATTGTGTCGACAAGGGCTTGGCAATAAACAAGTGAAGTATGAAGGGACCGACTAAGGAAAACAAGTAATGATATGATTATATTAATGTAATCAAATGAAATAACATTGTTTTAAAATATTATTAGTCATATTTATTTACATTTATAATGTCATTCTATAGATAGTTCTGTTTCTCTCCGAAGGCTAGTGCGGCTACAACTTATTTGGGTTTCATCATTGGTGAGTCGTTGCTCCAGAGAATCTAATGTAGGTACGCGTTGCTCTTCGTACATGGTGTTGATTTATCGCCTTATCAAGTACTTGTCGCTTTCGTCGAAACATTTGGTGAAACCGGCATCTTTACGCTTCTTTCTAGATTTAATGGGATTTGACGCGATTCTTTTCACTGTAGTCAGAGGTATCTTAGTCAAATCATACGTTTCAGTCGCAGCAGCACTAGCATAAAGTCCTCTGTTGAGTAAAGAATTATATACTCTTTTGACAATTTCTCTAGCATCGAGAGATAAATGCATTTTCTTCACTGCAACACTAGAAGAAGCACCATCAATGTTTTTCCATGGACGCCACATACTGTTTTTTTTTTATACGTTTGGTAAAATAATATCGGTAATACAACTAAACTCTTCCAGCAAGAACTAAAAACTAACAAATTTTACCACAAAAAGATATTTAAATATAAATTAAGCAACCTAACCTACCTGATGTGCCTATATTTAATTATAATTATTACAATCCGGTCCTTTCCACATAATAATAACAAACGGTCATAAATAATGGGATCGCCACAGGTACTTTTACTGCAGTCATTAAGTTATATCCATTTTTCGTGAAACAATCTTTAAACAATTCAATTCTGACCTATTTTTATCTTCTTATGTCACAATATTGTGAAATTAATGTTTTTTTTTATAAACTGTTGCTAAGAATTATAAGAAAGAATAGGTGATAAACGACGAATCGAAAATAAAATGGAGCACAAAAATTTAACCGCGGTTATACGGGTCTCAGGATTTAACCATTGATTTAAACAAAATTTTATTCAAAATATAATGGTGTCTGATTGGTCGATTTCATAACGAGGGAAATAATCAACTATAAACCTTAACAAAAACGGTTATGATATGAAACTAGTGGACCAAACATTAGTCTTGACATGTTACATATTTCTCAGTTAATAAACTAACTATAGTATATTACGTACCGAGTTGAAAAATTAGACAGAAATTTCAAATTACCGCAGGTGGTAAAATAACGTAGGTAATAATAGATATCACGATGGCAAATATCATTTTTTGAATACGGTTTCCATGTCACTAAACAATATATTATTTAAACAACAGAAAAATGCTATAAGATGAGGAATTTGATTTTGTTGCTACTCCACCAGAAATTCGAGAAGCAGCAAAAATAGTAGAAGAAAATCTTCTACTATTTTTTATTATTACTATTAGTTATTATTCTATGACGAGGCATATAACAGTTTGGAGAATGGTGTACGGGAAACAAAGTTCAAAATCCTGGTTCTTAGCCGGCGCTACTAGCTTATTTCAGTGAAAATGCCAAGACAAAGAAGATATCAACGATTTGGTCACAATATTGAATGCTGAGGACCACTCTATCAATTAGGGAAAAAGTAGACATATCTAAACACGCAAAGCTATTCGCATTTTTAAAAAAGTGTGTTCGTATTTTATTTTGAGATATCGATTTTTAAAAAAATTACAAAAAAATGTTGTACTTTCCACCCGGGTAGTTATTTTTTTTCAATTTATTTTCATCTCAGGATTTGCCGGTTTAAATATAATACGTCATTTCCATAACACCCTGTACACGTCATAGCATGTGTTGCTTTGGATAACCGTTCGTATATTCAATTAGAGCGATCAATCACATTGAAGTTTAAGATAGATTTAATTAACCCTTAATAAAATTAATAACTCCCTAGCTAATAACAGCACAGTTGGCAAGCATGGTCGGTAAGTTTAGGCTCCAAGGATATCAATGGTAAATATTAACTCGCACAAGTGCTCCTGATTTTAAGAGTTTCTTGTATAATTATAGAAGCAATTATAAAAATTAGGTCTAAATTCATGCAGACTCTTAAGAAATCTTGACGATTGTCGTACAAAAGAAGCCAATTTGCTACAACCCACTCTAAATATAAACATTAATGTTGTCATTTTTAAAATCTTTTAATGTATTTTCGATATTGGAAATAACTTTTGAAAGCCTAAAATATCGCCTTTATATATTTAAGTAGGGAAAAAGTTATTAACTTTCCATCATTCTTTAAATGTCAAATACATTCTGGTAATTGTACTTTATTTAATATGAAAGCACTTTAGGGTATTAAAGTGATAAATTGCTCAACCAGAAGTTATATATTATACAGGGTGTAACTTCCCGCCTTAAGAGCCGACATTTCAAAATCACCTTAAGGTACAGAATAACATAAGTCATCCTTAACACAAGTTTGACAGTATATTAAAGTTAGTAGAACTTTGAGTACTTAGTAATTAACTTACCTGCATTGAGATTGATGGTTTTTAGGTTATTATTTACAAAGCATTATTGTTTTTATTCCTCTTTTAGTAGTAATTAGTTAGTCAAAACTAACCATAATTTATAGCTCTATATTTTATGTGACTGGAATAACTATAATAATTTTACTATAGTCTTTTTTTTCCGTGTAAGTCCATATTTCACTATAGCCAATGTTAATTGGTACCTTCTAATTTCCTCAAACACCTGAAAAATTGCTTCTCTTCATTTCACCTTGGATATTTCCCCGTTTTTTTCCCCGCCTAACAGCTACAGCTGTGGGTTCCCATGGGATCCTTTACAACACTCGTGTACCATTGACATAAAGCGATCCGGTTACCTGAAATACGAAACCATCTTGTGTAAAACCGGTAACAAAATAAGCCACGCAAGGCTTATTAGGTCTGGATTTATTCTTGTGTAATTGAAATTTAAGACGGAATAAGTTATTTCTCACAAAACAATATATTATATATTACCTAAAAACACCCCGATTTTTTTATAAAAATAATTTTCTCCGGTTCTTGTAACGGTCTGGTATTGAAAATGTAGAATTTGGATTTTTATTCAATCGAATTCCTTTCAAAAGTCTTCCCAACGTTTCGTTTTATTATAACTGTTGTAGTCAAGGTTATGACATTGGCATATTAAATTAGGGGCTTATTGCTTAAACCGAAGCTTTGTGACGGTATTATAGTTTATATATAGCTTTTATTTTATTGTATGTGTCTTTCCTTTGTTTTTAAACCCCTGAAGAAGTTTTAATAGTTAAACGAAACATTGTGAAATTATAATTGCGTAATTTGTTTACCTGTCCTTATTCCCGCTATATTTATCCTAATTCTTTGCAATTTTTGTTTGATTGAAATGTAAACCAATTCAAGATAATTAATAAAAGTATAACGACTTTATAGGTCTCATAAAATATATCATTAAATGTATTTTATTGTATTTGACATCCTCTAAAGCAAAAACGTAATTAGTTTAATTTTATTTATTTTCTACTTAATAAGTTATTGTTTGAGCACGCCGTTAATACGCTTTCAAGTATGGTTTCTATACAGTTTTATCCCCTCGCTCTTCACACTAGAACATCAAGAAACCACTGGGCAAACAATACAATACAAATATTCGTTTTCGAGGTATTACTCGGAAATATAGCATTTCGGATTTCATTGCCTAAGAACATATATAGGTATAAAGTATTTCAGGTGTATATATAAATTTTTGTTTTATTTTACCACAGCTGATACCTTGTGCTGGTAGTATTTAAAGTTCCAATAAACTATACAACATCTACTAGGTAATTAAGCGAGCCTTGTTTTTAAAAATTTAGTTTGTGTTTATGATTTAGGTAGGATTTATTCACCTTATCTTTTATAGTAACAAAAACCAGTGCAAGTTGTAAAGAAAAAGGTATTCCGACATTTTGGGGCGTACACCAGACCTCTGCACGGGTGCAAAATTTCAAAACCGGCACTATAACAGTATCAGATCTTCGGAACCAAATTTCACTAAATAGCTTGTAAAAAAAGAAGAGAGTGTCACTCATATTCAACATAATATGTGGTCATTCCCTAACCTTTAAATTAGTGTATTTTTAAATTGGTGCATTAGTAGCTGATAATAATTCCCCAAATAGTCAATATAGTCATTCATTCTTAATTTTTGGTTTAGAAAAAAGTGAGGTTAAGAAACATACGACATCGGATGAAAGTTGAAATAAAGCTGATTGTGTCGATTGTTACAAATATTCGGACGGAATTTGGTACCAAAAGTTTACACCAATCAGGACACCGTCGGATCATTATATCGTCAGAAATCGTATGCATGGAACGCCGTCTTAATTCAAACTAATCGAAATTTTGATTGCAATATTTTTCCTAACTAACCAGTGACATTTACATTAAAAAAGTTCAAATCCGGTCCTGTCGAATGTTTACTTTCACAACAAAATTTCCGAACTGCGCAAACTCACGACGCCTCCTTCGATGCCCATAGCGGGGATATAGTTGCAGATAGTATTAGCAATATACTGTATATATATATACATGTGCGCGAAAGGCCCTGTGCATGTGCGCTGACCTAATAAATGAACATTTAAACATTAAAAATCCTTGCATTATGCTCAATTCTAAAAGTAAATCTCCTTCGGCAATAAAAGGGTAGAAATATCTTTCGAACAAGTCATCAAAAATTCAACCGGATCGTTAATATTCGTTAAAGCGGAGCTACTGAAAATAAAGCGCTTGCTATAGTTACATTTGGCTGCCGAGATAAATCATACAGAATAATGTTCCAAGCCATACCAAAATAAGTTTCGGGAAGTTTCAGAGCTCGGTTCAACCGAATCTTTTGGCAGCTGTAAGGCAGTAATTATTTCAAAAAGTTTCGAGACTAGAGGGACCTGGCATCAGTTTAAAACTGAAAATATACAGGGTGATTCATGGTGAGTGGCCCATTAAAAACATTAAAGATTAAAAAATTTGCGAAAATTTAGAAAAGTTGTGGATCTTTATATTTCCTAAAAATATTGGACCTTTGTAAATACATGATGGTATATTAAAAATTATACCGTTGAACACCCAGAATAATGAATAATTTAAGTTAATTGACAACGATTTAAGGTTACATGGAGCAACTAAGAGATAGTTAGGAGCCCACATAGATTATCTATTCTATTCTATTTTTGTAAACTCACAAGAATCCAGACAGAAAACAAATATTTATGGAAAACGCAGTATCATATTTCTATATAAAGAAAATGTCTATTTCCGATTTTTGTCGACAAAGTAAAGGACCAATAAAAAAAAGTGTATTATCTTAAATAAAAAATAGTATGTTACATAGCAAGAATGATAAGAAGCACACGATTTCAACACTTACGATATGACCATAAACCATTTCCTGAGTCGGTACTCACATAATTAACAGTACACCAGTCAATACATTTTTGATACACTTTTTCATACCCCTCCCGATAGTTCTCTAGTAATAAATTATTTGCTGCGGAGGCAGCTTGTAATGTAATCTCCCATGGCGTTCCCTCAATCTGTATATCGTAGTCACATTACTAATATACCCAAAAATAAAATCCAAATAAAAAATGTTGACGTTAAAAATTTTGTGACCATTATGTTGTCTGGATTTCACAGCCAACTTTGCATAAAATCTATTGGAAACATTGGCGGTTTTGGTATATTACGGGTAATGTGATTTGGAGTTCCGCCACCCTAATATTTTGGTCAAGTTTAATATTTTAAAACTTTTTTAATTTTTATGCGATTTTCATAATTTTGTTATCAGTTTGTAGATCCATTTGTTGTGCTTTTCTTTAATTATTTTATAAAGTAACATTTTTCGATTAGGCTATATTAGATAGGAGTAAATCAAACTGTTGTTTTTATCGTAATTTCAAAATACCCTGTAGGAAAATTGAGGAGGCTAATTTTATTTACACGCTATTTCTTGGAATCTTTGATGTATTCTAAACATTTCGATTTTTGATTCATTCCATTATCTCATTTCTGCTGCGAGCTGCAAAATTTTAAATGAAACGCTGATTTGAAGCCTATTTTCATTAAGAAAAACAAACACTAGATATATCATAAAGTTAAATAACAAAAACAATTTTAATATTGTGTATTTCCTTCTCTCACAGTAATGACAGCTTGCAGCTTTCGTGGCCTCGAATGAATAGGGTTACTTATCCTTTCTTGAGGGATAGCCTGACATTCTTCGGTCAGCGCAAGTCGTAAGTCTTGCAAGGTTTGTGGTTGTACAGGACGACGACGAACGGCACTTTTAAGTTGATCCCAAAGATGTTCGATTGGGTTGAGATCCGGGCTACATGCGGGCCATTCCAATCTTAGAACTCCAACTTCATCCAGATATTCGCTCACTATACATGTGCAAGGTGAGGTCTAGCATTATCATGCATTAATATAAATTGGTTCCCAATGAAAGGAGCAATTGGAACAACAACTTTTTGGAGGATATTCTCAATGTAACGGTGGGTGATTATAGCTCAACAAATACAAGATTGGTGCGGGCTTCGGTAGAAATACCCATGACATATTTCTAAAAATTACAACGTTTCATTTAAAATTTTGCAGCTCGCAGCAGAAATGAGATAATGGAATGAATCAAGAAACGAAATATTTAGAATATATGGAAGATGACAATTATCCACCTCAATTTTCCTACAGGGTGTTTTGAAATTACGACAAAAAACAATAGTTTGATTTTCTACTGTATAGTATAGCCTAATCGAAAAATGTTACTTTATAAAGTAATTAAGGAAAAACACAATAAATCGATCTACAAACTAATAACAAAATCATGAAAATCGCATAAAAAATAAAAAAGTTATAAAATATCAAACTTGATCAAAATTTCATGGTGGCGGAATTTTGTGCCGGCGAGTATATATATGTGTGAGGTGTTATGAAAATGACGTATTATATTTAAACCGGCAATTCCTGAGATAAAGACAAATTGAAGAAAAATATCCATAAATGGCGCTTTCAATTCATTGAGCGGTAAAAGTGACCTGACGTCAAATCAGAAAAACACCTGTGTGGCACTGCGATACATGTAAGCAATCAAGGAATTCTGGCCGGTGTTGTCATATGTACACCTTAAACTCTTTAGACAAAATAAAATAATTTAAACACTTTTCCATTTTGTAATACTTTTTTGTACAATTAATTGAAGAACATTTAAGATGGACTATGTTTTAAACAACCCGAAAAAACATATGGAATAGTAATAGCCACGTACGTCACTAGGTCAAATGCCAATGACCTCTTGACGCCTTACATCGGCTGAGCGAAGTAGTTTCATAGAGCGGCGCACGCTTGCGTCTGTTAGTTGAAGACCAACCAGCGGCCGGATACGTTGTGTCTCGTCGATCACCAACACACTCTCAGCAATCCGCTCTGTTTTTTCAGTTTACGCGTGTATCTTGCCCGTCCATAAATAAAAGCTAACTATCGGTTCTGTTTCACTATTACTGTGTGTACATAAAGTGTTTCCAGAAGTGTTCAGATGAAAAAGAAAAAAAACTGATTGTGTTTTACCCGGATTTCCTCGCTCTTTAGGTATAAGGATAAATATAAGTAGGTAAAAAATAATTTATTTTTATAATTTTATATGGAATTTCAGTCTTACATTAAGTTTGGCAACATTGCCATTGGGTCTGGGTGAAATGTTGTACAGTAGCGCGGACTGACCTGTGAGTAAGAGTGTTTGTTACCCCACTTTTAAAACGGTCGATTTAAAAAAGGACACCCAAGGAGTCACCCATTTAAATATTATACGTCATTTCCATAACACCCTGTATATTACGTAACAGTAGCCAGTGCTTAAGTAGGTTCTTACTAATATAGGATTAGAAAAAAATATATTACATATTATCTTTGTAGCTTGTTAAACATTGCCAAGGCACAGTAATAAATAACACATGTTCAAAAAACCTGAACGTTTAGAATACATTATTTGACCGTACCATACAATAAAAAAAAAATATTCCGAAACAACCCACTTTCCCCTACGCTGAAGGTTGCATTTTAATCTTGAAATAAATTATACCAAATTTTTCGCCGAATCCATTAAAGAACAATGCAAAATGGCTTTTCGTATTCTAAAACGATATTTTGGCAGCAGTTGAGGAAAGTAGTTGTTTGGAAATCTGAGTTATGGTTTATATGTTTCCAAACGACAGCTGCTGATGTTCCTAATAATGGCTCCTACTGAAATCTTTCGGAAATATGCAGTTAATCGCTTAAGTCTAAATTTGTTAGATAATTTAAATTTTTATTTACACTTATGCTTTCAAGATTATTTATATAAGTACCGATATTTAATTAAAAGTAAGAATGGTTAATCATTATTTGAAAAATTGTGATATGCGTATACAGGGTGTCCGGGAACATGTGGGAAATCTCCCGGATATGAAGAAAACACGTGAAAAGAATACTATAGGTTCATATAAACTTCTTTCGTATCGGCCTCCTCTTCGGAGATATGTGCTCCCAAAGAGCACCAATGGAATCAAGTTTTTTACACATAATTATTGAACCACCTGATATATTTCAATTATTTTTTAATATGATGTATACCAGGTAAGACCCGTCAAATTACTACCCAAGAAACTGTTGTGAATTACTCACAGCTGCAGGGACGGACTAGCTGTAACACTCATGGGCCCATTTTTTTACACCCTGTATGATGAGAACTTTGGACAATGTTTTTTACATACCTTTAACTATTGGATAAAAATTAAGTACTCTTCATTCATGTCGCTAATCCTAACCGTTTTCGAGAAAACGTCATTTTATTTACACTGAGTCCCCTAACTGCTCATGGGCTAAATATGAAAAAGCGGAATCTTGAAGGTTGAACATTGGATCGGAACAAAGATGTATCTTTTATTGAAATACCCGAAGCACATGATGTATATGAAATGCCGTTTTTTCGAAAACGGTTAGGATTAGAGACATGAATGAAGAGTACTTAATTTTTAGCCAATAGTTAAAGGTATGTAAAAAACATTGTCCAAAGTTCTCATCATACAGGGCGTAAAAAAAATGGGCCCATGAGTGTTACAGCTAGTCCGTCCCTGCAGCTGTGAGTAATTCATAACAGTTTCTTGGGTAGTAGTTTGACAGGTCTTACCTGGTATACATCATATTAAAAAATAATTGAAATATACAAGGTGGTTCAATAATTATGTGTAAAAAACTTGATTCCATTGGTGCACTTTGGGAGCCCATATCTCCGAAGAGGAGGCCGATACGAAAGAAGTTTATATGAACCTATAGTATTCTTTTCACGTGTTTTCTTCATATCCGAGAGATTTCCCACATGTTCCCGGACACCCTAATGACGTGCTAATATTTCAGAGTGTGGTTCCTTAGGTCATTTTATAAAGAAAAGTTCATATGAACATATGTCCGTAATGGCTTAAATTTTTTGCTACAGGGTGTTGAATTTTTATTGTTTAAATGATTATTTTTTAATATCTCCGAAAGTACTTTAGATATTATTTTCAATTTTTAGTATGTGAATAGGATATAGAACCACAAATTTTAATTAGAAAAGTTATTCAATTGTTCCACCAGTGGCGTCCCCACAAACATGTCCTCTGATATTTTTTACATGTAAATATTTTATTTGATTAGCCTAGTTAATTCTATATGAAAACGGTCTCTTGAATTTTTCTCGTCAGATACACGTATTGATTAAAATAATAAAATTCAATTTTATTTAGCAGTATTGGCGAATAATTTTTGAACACATACATCTAGTTATCCTGGAATAAATTACGTTTTTACAAACATCATTTTCCAAACAGTACTTGTTGACATTAAGTAAGTTGTTGGTGTTCAAAATCACCTCATAAGTATTATTTCTTCGATTTCGATTTATTTTTTCGCTGTTTTTATTCAAATATGGTGAATTATACGAATGCGGAAATGGCGGTAATGCATTTTGGCCATTTACAACAATTTTTATGAAACAAAATTTATCATTAATTATTTTATCAATGTTAATAATAATGAGTTTTAATATGAAGTTAGTGGTTTTAATCAAGAACGATGCGTCTGACGAGAAAAACTCATGAGACCATTTTCATGTAGAATTGACCAGGCTAATCAGAAAAAATATCCACATAGATAAGTGTCAGTGGCGTGCGTACCATATTTTTTGTGAAAACATCGGAGGACATGTTTGCAGGGACGCCACTGGTGGAATAATCGAATAATTTTTCTAACTAAAATGTGTGGTTCTATATCCCATTAATACATACCAAAATTGAAAATAATATCTAAAGAACTTTCGGAGATATTAAAAAATAACCATTTAAAAAATAAAAATTCAACATTTTGTAGCAAAAAATTTAAGCCGTTGTGGACATATAGTATGTTCATATGAACTTTTCTTTATAAAATGACCTGAAATATTAGCACGTCATTAAAGGAACACCCTGGATAGATCACAATTATTTATAACGTAAAACTCACATGATGTTTATTTGATATTTTGTCAAAATGCATTTTTTTAAGATAGTAAAAAAAATTAAACGTACCAATTCAATAACAGTCTTAAAAATACTTTTACATTTATTTCCTCTATTGCAAAATATTGAAAATTACTTTCTCTGTAAAGGTTTCTTTAGAATGTAGAAAAAGAATTTAATTTCTAAGTAAATCAAACAATTTTATATATAAATTGGAACGTTTTATATCACTTATTTTAAAAAAAATATATTGGAATTTTAAACTCAAAATATCCTATATAAATATTACTTTTACCGAATATATTGCAGAATGTAATTTCATATAAAAACGTAACATTACAATGATTTATGTTAGAGCAACGATCTTAGAAGGTATTTTAAATATGCAGGATATCAATTTGAAAACTTTTCACCATTTCACCTCCAATAAATAATTTTAAAAATCGGAAATTTTGTTGTGGAGGAGGCGCTTTCAAGGAATACTTGCAGCCTTCATGGGTTAACCCCCTGGGAGGGGTAGATATTACCCTTAAAATCTTAAATGAGTAGGGGCGGTAGGGGTGAAGTGGAACATCATTTTTTAAAAAGTATCTCTCTTAAATCTCTTGCAAATAATATCATAATTTATTATTTTTTGGTTAGTACTTTCCAAGAAATCGCTTCCCAACTATGGAAGTAAATAAAACTTTTTGTAATCGGCGACTTTGCCCCTGGCAAATAATTAAAAAGATTGTTAGCCTGAGTGACTACCTAAGGAACACCTAATGATTTTATTAAAAGAGGAGTCAACAATATAATATCTGGTATATATTGGAAAGTGATTCAAACGACCTTTAAGAGGATGTGCTCCTTGACCCTAATTACCATTTAAGATTTTAAGGGTAACATCTTCTCTTTTCTTTCCAGGGGGTTAAACCACGAAAGCTGCAAATATTTTTTAAAAGCCCTAGGGAATATTTATTATGTTTTATATTAATATTTATTATTCTAATATTTATTATTTTTTATTTTAAGATTTATTATTATTCCCCTTCACCCCTGTATTTTAAAGGTGGGAACCTTTCAAATTGAGTGACTGTATAGGTATATAAAATTGGTAAGCTAAGAACTATTACAGAACAAAAATATTACATTCTTCTGTAGCAGGAAGACTTTTCTTTGCTCTAAGTCATGTTACCCATTCAAATGTATTAAGGTTATATAACGCTTGCCGTAATTAAATTGTATTGTCTGCTTTTCGAATACAAAATATCATTTTGATAACAAATAGTCCGATGCTAAGCCGATTAGGAAATCCAATTGAATATAAATTAACTTTTTTTGTTGTTTTGTTGTTTTTCCTAATTACTTTAGAAGAGACAAGGGAAAATGTTAAATGGTTTTCAATTTGCCATTTTAATGATTATCAGCGTTCAACCGCGAGTTCTTGTTGACCTAAATACAATTTGACTATATTTATATTTGATCAATATTTTCAGAACATGGACAATACAATTTTAAAACTTTATCTTCTTTTAAAAATCAAAAAACTATTCTAAAAACTGATCTAATGGAATAAATGCAATCGTTAAAGAGATGTTGAGACTTGGAGGAACCCCCAAATAATACTAACTAAAAGGAACGTTACAAACCTAGCTACGTGATTGGTTACTTGTTAGCACGTGTTTTAGATTTAAGCAAATTCT
Organism: Barypeithes pellucidus; assembly: GCA_963991005.1. Classification (NCBI taxonomy): domain Eukaryota; kingdom Metazoa; phylum Arthropoda; class Insecta; order Coleoptera; family Curculionidae; genus Barypeithes; species Barypeithes pellucidus. The sequence continues at coordinate 14,596,324 of OZ022562.1, read as the reverse complement.
TTTACATCCTTGTATGACGCTTTTTTTTTGGTGATTGACAAATGACACTGATGATAGTCACATAGCTGCAACTCCAAAAAAGTCATATGCATTAAGTAGAAGATGACAAATAACACTAATATATGCAACAACTCCAAAAATGTATCTGCACTAAGTAGAAGAATATTTATCCCACTAGAACGAGAGAGTATGTGGTCTCCTAATGTAGAGATATTAGAACGTCAAAACAGTGAGAAGATGGCTGGGGCAATTGCTTGTTTGGATTGAACAATAGTCTATGGCTCTAAATCCTAACAGGAATAAAATTTAATTTAATGATTTATTACAAATATTTTACAAGTCATTTTCTAATTCTTTCTGAATTTCTCAGTATTTTCGTTTACACAGTGGAGTTCTGATTGAGATCGATAAACATGCGATGGTTATTTTGCAAGTATCAACACACAAATAATGCAGAATTTAAATTATTCCTCTCCGTTAGCCACTTTGACTGTCTAGACAGAGAATGTTTCTTCTAATCTCGCTGATTCCAACAAAATATTATTGATGTCTCACGTACCGTTACTAATTTGTACCTTTCAACTATATTGTACAGGGGTGTGCAAACCAATAAGAACTTTTTTCTACTCCTATATTAGTAAGAAACCACTTACTCACTATCTACTGTTACGTAATGACTGCTACGTAATATACATGGTGTTCCTTAATTACGTGTGATTCCTTAGGTTATTTTATAAAGAGAAGTTCATACCGACATATGTCCGCAACCGCTTAAATTTCTTGCTACATGGTGTTGAATTTTAATTTTTTAAATGGTTATTTTTTAATATCTCCGAAAGTACTTTAGATATTATTTTCAAATTTGGTATGTCATGATAGGATATAGAACCACAAATTTTAGTTAGAAAAGTTATTCAATTGTTCCACCATTGGAGTCCCTGCAAACATATCCTTTGATATTTTTTACAAAAAAGGTGGTACACCGCTGATATTTTTCCATGTGGATACTTTTTCTGATTAGCCTGATTAATTCTACATGAAAACGGTCTCTTAAGTTTTTCTCGTCAGATGTACCGTTCTTGATTAAAACCACTAAATTCATATTGAAACTCATTATTATTAACATTGATAAAATAATTAATGATAATTTTTTTTTATAAAAATTGTTGGAGTGGGCAATTCGATGCAAAGACGGGCGGAAACATGCCTTTTAATTTTTGTTTGCGCATCGCGAAAAAATGATGCTTTTATTGTTTTTGCAGTTGAAAATCGAACTCATTGAGATATCGGGATCGGGTTTCTTCGAGCTTACGCGCTCTGTCAAGCTCTTCAATTTTGCTGTTCATATTTTTTTTGTAGCATCAAAACCGGCTCAGTTATTTTCAATTTTCCGTTTTAGGTTAGATTTACGGGGCGTGCCCCCCTCCCCCCTATGCGGCGCCCTACACAAATCATTTCAGAATGTCGATGGGATCCTAGTGTATCGATTGATGGAAAAAAATTACTCGATTTTGTCAAGGGATTTTCGAATACCGGAACGACTCCACTAATCGTAGATGGCATATATAATAATTAATAAACATAATTATTTTAACATATTTTTTTTTAAACATGCCAACTTTATGCAATATTAACAAAATTATTTTACAATTGAGGTGGGTGGGAAGCCTTCCGTTATGCAGCGTTCAATAAAGCTACACAGAGCTAATTATCCTCCAGCTCTAGTGTAATATCGAGTTATGACAGGTTTGAAATATTAATCCAGTTTGAAAAGCGTGAGTTATTCCGGTTTGTCCAGATTATAAGTATCTAAATTGTTGTCATTTTTATTCAAAGGCAATTCCATGTGCCATTTTTCTTCATATTATTATGACAATAGTGTTGCGATTCTTGACAGAACACTTATGAGCACTTATCAGTGACAAACAACCAAGGCATCTTTCAACGTACTTTTGAGTATCCATTTGGATACGCAGGCCTTTTATTTGGATACCCAGTAAACATCAAATGGATCTAGAAATTTTTTAATTGCTTAGTAATTTAAAAACTACTGAACTGATACCAGTGATGACTGATACCTAAAAATTCTTTAAAATGATCAGAGTCAAAAAAAATATTTAAAAAATAGGGCTGTTTAAAAGACATGGATACGCAGCAAAAATTCACTAAAGACATGGATACCAGTAAAAAATCACTAAAAGATACCTTGCAAACTACAAGAAAACTATAGGATAGAATTTGTTAAAATTTTAAATTTAGCTTTGAAAAACGGTACTACACATTACCTTGAATTTTTCGAAACAGTATTTTAATTTTTTCAAAACGGTAAATAACGTTTAAATGCACTATCAATAATCTCAATGAATTTCATAGCTTAATTTTAATGCAAAAAAAGTAACATCGAGGTTTTCAGAAAAAATATCTAAAATCGCAACTATCTAAAGTGATTTGGCAACGCTTCGGGTGATCAAATGCAGAAGAATAAGAAAACAGTATCCTACTCGCTCGGTACAGCCGGCCAGCGCGCTGGCTCGTCGTGTATTGGAATGGCGATGTTGTGTCATTGTTCAATAACAATGACTTACGCTGTTTCGCGGCGAACTCCCAAACTGGACCACGCGTTTTACTTTTTATTTATGAGCAAACACACACACTATAGGAAAAATCCTTTAGGGCACTCTGGGAGTTGCGCGTGTGCGCAAAAAGCGATTCACATTGGCTTTGAATCGTTTGAGGATATATTCGTTGGGAAAAACGACCTCGGGAAGGTCGTTCCATAAGGATGACGTCGTCCAGATGAAAGAATTCTTAAATAATAAAGTTCGAGGAGTACTAAGCTTAACCACATATGGAAGGGCGGCAGTGGTTCGTCGTGTATTTCTGCTATTCGCCTCTCTGGGAGGAATTTAGAGGGCAAGGTCAGCCGAGCACTTACCAGGAAAATTTCTGTAAAAGAGAGTCAAATCCCCAACCTGTCTTCGATGTTCTAGGCTGTCGAGGTTCTTCGTCAGCTCGTGGTCTCCAATCAGACGAATGGCCCTCCTTTCGATGGAATCCAGTAGCCGAAGTGTATGTTTGGGTGCAGAGCTCCAGACATGAGAGCAGTACTCTAGTGATGGTCGAATCTGGGCTTTGCATAGTATCTGAAGTTGTTGAGGTGTGTACAACTTTCTGGTTCGGAAGAGTACACCAAGTTTCTGAGAACCTATCTTGGCGATTGCCACAACGTGGTTATGCCAAGACATATTTCCTCCCAGATTAACGCCCAGCAAATTAATAGATGAAGCCAGTGGGATTGCGTGTCCGTCCACGACTATATCCGGTTATGTAATGTTAACCTTTTTAGAGAAAACTGTGGCCTGGGTTTTTTAGCATTAAATTCGACTTGGTTACTGTCACCCCAAATCAAAATTTCTTCCAGGTCTTTGTTGAGGCGTGATACTTCATGCTATCTTCGAAGATGTGCGCCGGCGGCCGATGTTTGTGCATTCAAAAAGAAATATGAGATAAGTGTGCTATCGTCATCAAAACTAAATATCGGATTTTTCGTTTTCACTAGAAAGTCGTTAATGTAGAGTAAGAAGAGAGTGGGAGACAATATGGACCCTTGAGGAACACCGGCATTGATGGTGAAGCGTAATCCGTCAATCGCCACTTGCAGGAAGCGGTGCTTAAGAAAGCTAGACAACCAGAATCGAAAAAAAACTTACAAAAAACTTTTGATTTAGTTTTCCCAAATAGTCAAACGTCAGCAGATAAATTTAAAGTTGTTACTTTCATTGGAAAACCGAGTAAAAATATGGGTAAGGTGCTTAATAAACTCAACCTAAGGATAGCTTACAAAACTAACAGCACTTTAGGGAAATATATAAAAAATAATATAACTAAAAATCATAAAAATAGAAAATCAGGGTTGTATAAACTAAAATGTAAAGATTGTCCGAAAACATACATTGGCCAAACAGGAAGAAATTTTGGGAAAGAATACAAGAACATTATAATAGTTACATAAAAGATAAAACAGATTCTAATTATTCCAATCATTTAAAAGAAAAACAAAATAACTTTTATTCAAATTTTAAAATCTTACATACTGAAAATAAAGGCATAAAACTTAATCTGTTAGAATCCATGGAAATAAATAAACTTAAAAATACCGATGTTTTACTGAATGATCAAATAGACCTTAACAATTCTCCTTTGTTAAATTTATTTCACTAATCCGCTATTATATGTATAAATAAATCTATAAAATAATTTATATAATCACTTTACTGACTATTTGGAAAATCCCACTGTTACTATTATATCCTCTACACCCAACACCATCTTTATACCTGTAATAATATTTTAAAATTGTACACTTTGTTAGATATAGAAAAATATTCATTCATTCTCAATCTGAAGAAGCTACATGATAGCGAAACATGTCATTTTTAAGAATACAGTGGAAAAGAAATATAACGTAGTTTTATTGTTTCTCATAATATTAGTAAGATGTTATACTAATTTTAAGTGTTCCCCGACTGCTGTTACTGGACAGTTGTTTATAACCTACCTAAGAATGTGAATTATTTATTCTTCAAAGACTATGAACCAAAGCCTCTTTGTTTTAAGATCTTTGATTAAAACATACCGAAAATTAATTAGAACCTACTAAAGCCATTCAGGTCCTCTTCTCATCTGTCGTGTTGTCGGTGTATTCGGATTCTCAGCTCATACCGGTTCTGATATTTAAAATAACTGTCAAATTAAAATACAACAAAATAAAATACTCTGTTCGAATAGGTGCAAATTACTTCGCGAATAACCGTTCTCACTTAAAATCAATAATTGCTATACAGCATATGACGTGGATTACTAGAAGGTAATCGCATTTCCGTCATGACTTAGTTAAATTATACATGCAAAACTTGACAAACTTACCGTAACAGTTCCGTGTGTTTAAACGTACCTAATTTTACGTCGCATGTTCTTGAACAAATGCGTTATACAGGGTCTTATGGATATTATTTATTATATGTAAACCTACAAATCCTGAGATGGAAACAAATTGAAGAAAAATAACCGTAAATGGCACTTTGAATTAATAAGCGAAATAAGTCACCTTATGTCAAACCCGAAAAACCACGTAGCAGTAACTGGTGAAAGATATACAGAGTTCATTGTTGTAGGTCACGTCTCAAAGGACTTGACAGTAAATTGTTGCCAGTGTTGTCATATTTACACTTTAAATACTTTAGACAAAAATACTATAATTTAATGAGTGCTAGATAACTGCTGGATTAGATCGGTCCCGAATCCGTCAATCTAATCCAGTATAATTTTAATACTTTTTTCAATAATAATTTTTCTCACAAATCAAAATGACTGCCAGAAATGTAGGTTTTGCCACATAACCAATAGTAATATCACACAAAACTGAAATCACAACATTTATTTATCTTAATTTTTTTGTACCGTCTGGATCGTCAAAAGTGTACCAAATGTGGTGAAAATGTACCAACATTCACCAAGACAGTGAACAACTAAAAAGAAGGGTCCCCAGTAAAAAAGCCTCGTAGTTAACAGAGTAGTACTAAAAAAAAAGGTCGCCAAAAAAGATGCACCAACGTACCAAAACTTCGTAAAATGTACCGAATTCGGTACAAAAGTACGCAGCGGCACAACCCTGGGTACGACCACATATATATAACCATTATATTGCTAATACCATCTGCAATTATGTCCCCGCTATGGGCATCGAACGGGTAATAGTGAGTTTGCGCAGTTCGGAAATTTCCTTGTGAAAGTAAACATTCGACAGGACCCGATTTCAACTTTTTTAATGTAAATTTCAGCGATTAGTTAGGAAAAATATTGCAATCAAAATTTCGATTGGTTTGATTTAAGACAGCGTTCCATACGATTTCTGACGATATGATGATCCGATGGTGCCCTGATTGGTGTAAACTTTTGGTGCGAAATTCCGTCCGAATATTTATAACAATCGACACGATGAGCTTTATTTTAACTTTCATCCGACGTCGTATGTTTCTTAACCTCACGTTTTTGTAAACCAAAAATTAAGAATAAATGACTATATTGACTATTTTGGGAATTATTATCAGCTACTAATACACCAAAAAATACATTAATTTTAAGGTTAGGTAGTGACCACATATATATTATATTGTATACGAGTGACACTCTCTTCTGTTTTTACCAGCTTTTTAGTGAAATTCGGTTCCGAAGATCGTATAATGTGATAAGCAAAATATTTTCGTACATATGTACATACCTGAAATACTTTATACCTGGTATTGATCCACGACTTTTGCAAAAAAGCACCATACACTTGTATCCTTTCATTTTAAACAAAACAAGCCACTAACCTACCAAACAGCGAATCGAATCACCACAAATTAAAAACTCCTTTACAAAAATTGTGGTTCGGTAAGGAAAGTTTATAAGCACTAATATACCGACAACAATGTGGATGAAACACTTTTTATTCTGTAATTTGAAAAAGCATCCAGAACCAGAGATGGCGATGAATAACAACAAACAAATAATGTCGGGCCGGTTCTGACGAGATCGATAAGGTTTCCACCTACTGCGCAAACTCAATAGTACCACGCATCTCCCATAGCGGGGACACTTTTTGTATTTTGGAACGTTCGTGTTGGCAATATAATCATTATATATATGTGGGTACGACCGACCGATGCCTTGTTTGCGCAACGGTTTCCAACGAGACCAGCATGGTGACTTGGAATTATTGCTCGCCAACAGATCTATCTATATACACGGGTTAACTGGAAATAGATGTGTATGCTACTGCTGTATGTGAGATAAAGGGGTAATTAGTATTTAGACATTCGATTTAAGGAAAACGTATGTAGAACGTAACGTATTCTAGGACACCCACATATATATAATGAACCACACATAACATAAGTAATAAAACGGATACAATTCGGCACCGGTAAAGATAAAATGGAAGTAAATGTCGTACAGTTAACCGATATTATTGTAAATAACTATCACCATTGTTCGTTAATTAACATACTAACACAACCCCATAAAGCATTTTCCATCGAAATTTGCAAGCAGAGTTTAATATTCACTTTGCCCTGTCAAATGCTCCATGCTTCTCTTGGCAAGCTAGACTGATCCGATAGAGGAAACACAATTTCCTTTTTCTAATTGACTAAGCTTTTGCACATCCTGTGATCTATATTGGTTATCGATTATTATTATTAGGAACGAGGATTTAATTTACCGTTTATACCCGTCGGTATGGATTAAATTGACGTTGTTATAACAAAGCGTAATTTAATTTGTCGTTAATCGTGGTAAACCACGCTTAATAGGCGACATTTCCGTGATATTATTAAGGAAACAATACTTAGCTATGTTATTGAAAATCAGTAATGGGTGGAAGAGAGGGACCTACATGTGTGTGCACTGAATGGCAACAATGTTGAAGTCTGGTTAAATATTAAAACATAACCATACTTACCGATGGAAAGATAAATCCTTATTTAAATGATCCACTCTTTTGCAAACTAGACATGAATGCACCATGATTGTTTATAATAAATACGATTTTTCACCAATAATCACAAAAAACACAAATAAACCAAAATTTATAAACAATTCTGCGATCACACCGACAACGTTGTATTGCTTACGAGTTTAGTATTCATTCCTAGCGCGTAGTAAAATAGAAATAGATGTTGCCAGAGTGCAGTTGGATTAGTTCAAGATTCGTTTTATACTTTTAAGTATAATAACATTTTTTTAAGAATCTTTCATCGCCTTTTCACAGTTTATTTTAAAATTATTGGGAAATAAATTTGTATATTTTTCTATCTGTAGTTTACAATATCTTTGGCAACAATTAACATTCCCTGATCAAGAACAATCATTATTGGAAGCCATTTTTTACGCGTGCCAAGATTACCGTTATCGTATGTTCATCAACATCATTTTGAAAAAATATTAGTCTCCGAACATATAAATTATCTTCTTCTATTTGGGTTTCATAATGGCTACATTATGAAATCAAAAAAATTGAATAACTTGCCACTTTATGAAACTGAAATTTTATTTTTTTTATGTTGGTAGCAAGTAGAGTCCGAATTATAGGCTATTTCGTTGAAACTCGTTTTCTAGGCATTATGGATTCGCCAAAAAAATTTTATAGAGAATAAAATACTAACCTTTAACCTTGCAAATAGATCATTTTTAATAGATATTTATCTGAAATGCCTATACTCGGAAATATATAACATGCTGACGGTGTCCGTCAACTAATTTCTACTCACAACTATAAAACTTACCTTACAAATAATAGAAATAGCTTCCAGTTTATGCTCTATTTCTAAAGTTTTATTCAATAAAGTACTATTTTTATTTTTAATTCAATATAGTATTATACATATTACTTTATATATACATATTAATAGTTACTGTAGACATTTCCTGGGCATTAATTGTTATTCCTGTCAGATTCTGTGTCGACACAATATTTTGTTCAATAGTATTATTTATTATTTTGTTCAATATTTTGAACTTTGTTCTGCTCGCACCATAACTCAAAGTTTTACATATTCTTTTAAAAGTTTTTCTAAATTATTTTCTGCTATTTCTCATATTTCTGACGGAGTACAACTTTCTTCCTGACTCATTTTTCGTAACGTTAATAATTTTTTTTTTAATTATGACGGATGAGAAGAAGCTTTGTTGTATTCAATTGTTTCTATCATGGCATATTTGATACTTGTAACATTTTATTAAATTGTAAAAGTATTGCCAACCCAAAAAGAAAATATTAATTCAAATGGAAAAAATCTACTATATTTTTAAAAGTTTTTCAGACTCTAAAGACCCAAATAGAAAAGTATTATAAAATACACGGTTTATAAGACAGAGCACTTGTACTTTAGAAAACATAATTACTAATTTAAACACATGCTCTAAGATGTTATCTTATGAAACTTGTATCTTAATATATTATTTATTTAACAGGTAAAAATATAGTACAAATGTGTTTCTAAAATATACAGGATGTTCGAATAATGTATCACTTGGAGAGGTGATTCTATATGTTAAAATAAAAGAAATAAGTTATATAAGAAATATAATAAGTCGAAAACGTCAGTTTTGGTAAAAAAAAAGAAAATATGTTGTTTTAAAGACAAAAGAATACCAAATCACCAACATAGGTACCGTTTAGGCGAAAAACTGTATGTAACAAGTTCTTGTTACAAGTAAAATCAGTTTTTCTAATGAAAGAAAAAAAAGTATTTGGTAATATGGCTTACTTACTTATATTTTAAGATGTATAATTACTTTTTTTAAGTATTCTGATTTAATATCAGAGCACCATGTATAATTAATTAGGAATTCCTTGTGATCGCATTTTCTACAGACTGGCCGTATAGCTCTAGAATAATTTTTCCAGGTATCTTTGCAACTTTATTGTTTTCAACTACATAAACAAGCCAATTTTCAAAAAAATATATTCAGTGCATTTTAAATATTTTCAATATTCCGAACTATCTTGACATCCTGTATGTACAGCCAAGAACCATTACAAACGTTCCTCAAGAACTTCAGAATATTTATTTGTCTGCCATTTTTACCAAGTTTTTATCTTCTTTTAACCGACTAAAGCTGTAGATTAAAAATTCCGACTACCGACTGTAAACTCGAAAGAATCCAGTTTTAAAGCCATTTTATGTATTTTTCAAAAGAAAATCTCGTTCCTTTCAGATAATAGCTTAGAATAGGCAGTTTGAATATCAATTGAAAAAATTTTATCGTTATTAGTCGATTAAAGGGTAAAATATTTGTATTTTTTAATAAATTTTTTCCGGTTTTTCAACTTTAGAAACCTTATTTTCAATCTTATTGAGGATTTGAGTTAATGTGCTGTTGTAAAATGTTTAATTAAAATAATAATTATCGTTCACTCAAGATTGATATTTAACTTTATAACAAAATGTATAATTATACTTGGTTACTTTATGAAATAAACTTATTTGGGATACAACTTTTTAAATCAAAAAAGCCGAAGAAAAACGGAATAAACTGAAAACTTACCGTACCCCTCGAACCACGCGCCCACCTTCACAATAAAATTGACGTCTCTCCGATTTTTAATATGATTTACTGGAAGCGGGAACTTTTCGACTTGACACCCTGTATATATCACGTGATGAAATTGCCTATTTCCGTAAATGTCAGACTGAAGAAAATATGGAAAACTAGTTTTCCACTTTCCTTTTTTGTTGTAGTAAAGGTTCTATGCATATAGAGGAGATTTATACATTTAGATTGGTCTGCGAAAAATAGAATTATAGTTTTATCAATAAACTTTTCACAAAAAAATGCTTTAAGAATTCACTAAGGATAAAATTTAACTTATTTCCTAATTTTAAAATATCTTCTAAGGGTTTCTTAAGGATTAAAGGAATTACTTTTAAAGTTTTATAACTAGAAAATTAAATAGTTTTATCGCTTTAAAATTTTAACTGACAATAATTTAAAAAATATATTGTCTCCTCGACTATAATTTGCAGAACACAAGCTCCGATGATCAACAAACTACCGTGTGGGAAAGTTAATTGAGGCATGTGGACTTTAAATTTATAGAGTTGGGCTATTGAGTTAATTTAAACGTAATTTAATTAGAGACCTTGTTCTTGTTGCTTCGTTAGTTTAGGAGCTGTAATACGTTAAGAATATAGTTGTTAAAAAGGCACTGCTTCTATAATTATATAATCAATCGGGCCTTTCATCATGATTTGATTGATTTATGGATCAAATACTAGCACTATAAGAAAAATCCTGCAAGGCACTCTGGGAGTGACGCTTGTGCGATTAAAACAAGTCAAGTTAGTTCTGAATCGATAAAGATTATATTCGAAATTCAGGAAGGTCGTTTCACAAGAATGACGCCCTCCAGATGAGGGAATTCTTAAACTGTGACGATCGAGGAGTACTAAGCTAAATCACATATGGATGGGCGGTATTGGATTGTCGTGTACTATATTTCCGCTATTCGTCGCACTAGGTGGAATTAGGGTGGTAATGTCAGTAGAATATTTTTTTTTATGTTCAAATATAAGCACTATAGGAAAAATCCTTTAGGACACTCTGGGAGTGGTGCGTGTGCGCAAAAAGCGATTCACGTTGGTTTTGAATCGTTGGAGGTTATATTCGTTGGGAAAAGCGACCTCGGGAATGTCGTTCCATAATGATGAAGTCCTCCAGATGAAAGAATTCTTAAATAATGAAGTTCGAGGAGTGCTAAGCTTAACCACATATGGATGGGAGGCAGTGGTTCGTTGCGTATTTCTACCATTCGCCGCTCTGGGCGGAATTAAGAGGGCAAGGTCAGTCGAGCACTTTCCATGAAACTACCTGTAAAAGAGAGTCAAATCCCGAACCCGTCTTCTATGTTCTAGGCTGTCCAGTTTCTTCGTCAGCTCGTGGTCTTCAATCAGATGGCCCTCCTTTCGATGGAATCCAGTAGCCGAAGAGTATGTTTGGGTGCAGAGCTCCAGACATCAGAGCAGTACTGCAGTGATGGTCGAATCTGGGCTTTGTATAGTGTCAAAAGTTGTTGAGGTGTGTACAACTTTTTGGTTCTGAAGAGTACAACAAGTTTCTGAGGAGCTATCTTGGCGATTGCCATAACGTGGTTATGCTAAGACATAATTCCTAACAGGTTGACGCCCAGCAAATTGATAGATGAAGCCAGTGGGATTGCGTGTCCGTCCATGATTATATCTGGTTCAGTAATGTTAACCTTTTTAGAGAAAACTGCTGCCTGGGTTTTTTTGCGTTAAATTCGACTTGGGTACTGTCACACCAAGCCAAAATTTCTTCCAGGTCTTTGTTGAGGCGTGATACTTCATGCCGTCTGCAAAGATGTAAGTCGGCAGCCGATGTTTGTGCATTCAAAGAGAAAGATGAGATAAGTGTGCTATCGTCAGCAAAACTAAATAACGGATTTTTGGTTTTCACTAGAAGGTCGTTAATGTAGAGTAAGAAGAGAGTGGGAGACAATATGGACCCTTGAGGAATACCGACATTGATGGTGAAGGTGTCTGAGAGGAATCCGTCAATTGCCACTTACAGAGAGCGGTCCTTAAGAAATTTAGACAACCATGCACTGAATCGACTGGGAATACCATAGGATCGCAGTTTACTCAGAAGTCTCTCATGCCAAGCACGATCAAAGGCTTTAGAAATATCCAGTGCAACAGCCCAAGACTCCCCATGATCTTCGATTGCGTTGATCCAACTATGGGTGACATTGGCTAGAAGATCTCCAGTTGATCTGGACTTCCGAAAACCATATTGATGATCACTGATAATGTTGAATCCTTCCAGGTACTTTAGGAGATGTTGATTAAACAGTTTTACTACAAATTTACAAATTTACCAATACCAACCTGTCTCTGATGTTCTAAGCTGTCGAGGTTCTTAGTCAGCTCATGTTCTCTGAACAGACGAAGAGCTGTTGAAAAAAATACTTTAGTGATCCATTCTGTATATTTATTGTAATTTAAAATTAACATAATTAAGATTAAAATCAGAATAAATTTTTTTCTACAATTTTTCAGTACCTTTCATCTTGAAATTATATCGCTGTTCACAAAAGGAATGCGCTTGTAAATGTCGGATTTACTGAATAAGTAAGTGGTTAAGGATTATTCTGGACAGGAACGATTTATTAGTTTTTGTCTCATCCGACAAATATACATTTGTTTCCGAGTTGTTTTGTTCAAATTTAAGCTTTCTATGGGTCAATTTGTTGGGATTGGAACGAAATTCGGAAATAAACACTGCTGTTATAGTTTAATTTAAATTATGATCAGCATACTACAAAAACGAAGGCCCAAATTAATAACTGTACAGTTGTGTTCATTGAAAATGGGGACAAGTCTTATGACTAGTTTTGCCATATTTACGTAAAGCAGGCTTTTCTAATTGATTTATTATTTTTAAGGTTATGAGCAATAAGCATTGGCGTCGCTAAACAATATAAAATAATCTAATTTATGTGTGATAAATGAGTTAAATTTATAAAAATATTTCTGTAATAACACATAACTTTTACTCGACGTAACATAACTAATAATGGTATAGGTACTCGAACTTATTACCTATATTTAGATTGAAACACCTTTTCGTCAGTGAACACTGCCGCGTTCCACAACTGACAGTCGCGGAATATATAATTGAAGGTGAAAACTATCCTAGACTATCTACGTTCATCTGTGACCATTATTTTTTTACGCATCTACCCAGTTTTATAGCTCCGATTCTTTTGGGTCGGAAATGCCCGACTAGCCAGTTTTTCTTTTTCCGTATAAATTTGCTAGTGCCCGTATTGACCCCTCCTCTTCAATTCTGGCTACTGTTTGAAGTTTTTCAAGTTCTGTTAAATGGAGAGACATTCTGACAGTGACAGTTTTGTTAACCATATACTTTTGAAGAAGTTAAAATCAATGAAGACCAATTTACATTATAGCAAATTTAGTGTCCCCATTTTCAATGAATACAACTGTATCATCGTGCCGAAAAAAATCTGGGCAATAAAATTCTCGTTGTAGAGTATCTCCTAGGCCAGGGGTCGGCAACCTTTTCAGACGGAAGAGCCAAAAATTATAATTTACACAATTTCTCAGTTTTTAAATCGAAAGAGACACAACTTGACAACGAAAGAGCCGCATGCGGCTCGCGAGCCGTAGGTTGCCGACCCCTGGTCACAGCCAAAGCACTGGTGAAGACGCCAAATTTTCTTGCGTCGAAAACGAATTAAAACCTACATAGAAACATCCGACGACGGAATCATTCGAGAGCTTTCGACGGACTGACGACGGTAACGACGATTGTCATGGGGGAGGGGTGCGGTGAAAAGCGAGTACAAGTGGCTGAGAGATAGAATCGGTGCCTGTTACGGCTTGATAGCTCAATAACATAAAGTTATAATTTGAGAGAAGAATGGACTGGTTTTTGTTTCCTTGTTATGAGAGCGGTTAATTAAAATTGGCTCTCTAACTACATGTGGTTGCGTAATGATTTAATTGACGCGCCTAGTACCACCAAAACGACTTACCCTGATCTCCTTATCTCGTTGGAACGGCCGCTGTCGGCTAGAGGAGTGGTTCTTGTCAAGGTACCTTGGGGGCCACTGGTTGATTCTGAAGCGTCAATAGTCATTTACACATGTACAATTAGGGGAGCACTAATTTCGGGGCAATGCGGTACCCACAGGGGGTTAACTGGCGAAACTGCGGTAGTTAAAAAAGGTATTGCGGAGAGAAAAGCGTGAGTACTTCAATGCTGGTTATATCGGTACTACTCATTGCGCGCGTTGAAGTCGTCTTGGTGTTTATTCTGTTTATACAATTATTAGAGACTATTTTTAACCGGAGTTGGAAAGCCATAATCGAACATTCCGCCCGGCCAAAATGGATTGCTTTGGGCAATTCATTTTTAAATCGCGAAAAAAGAGAAGAAGAAAAAAAAAATAAAAATTCACACTGCGAAAGGTAAGGAAAAGAAAGAAAAAAAAAATCAAAACTTTAAACAATTCTAACTAACCTAAACAAATTTGCACCTTCATGTCAGAGTCATGACCGTACGCAACGAAAAACATCTAATGTTCAGCATACGGAAATGCAACGTAATAACCTATTGATACGTACTAAAATTAAAGTAAATATATACAATAGAAGAGAATAAAAGACTGAAATTTACATGGGAAGGGGACACAATTTGACTAAGGGTCTTTTAAATGTGCCACTAGCGGTTTTTACACTTGCTACACGCGCGACGCCATCCAATCCTGTACTTAAGGACAGTATGCGTCCAAGGGGCCACTGAGAGGGAGGATTATTATCACTTTTTATTAGCACTAAGGTGCCAATAGTAGGTGAAGCAGTAGAATCTAACCACTTGCTGCGCTGTTGTAATGTATGCAAATACTCTTTGTGCCAGCGACGCCAGAAATCTTGATGCATGCGTTGCAACAGCTGGTATCGTGACAACCGACCCAAAGAGATGTGAGACATATCAGGGACAGGTAATAAAGAGACAGGCTCTAAAGTTAAAAAGTGAGAGGGGGTAAGAGCTTTGAGATCATCTATATCAGAGCTAATTGGAGTAAGCGGGCGAGAGTTTAGAGTACTCTCGATTAATGTTAGGACTGTGTAGAACTCCTCGTATGTAAGAATTTGGTCTCCTACTACTCGGGTTAAATGGGATTTTACTGATTTAATTCCAGCCTCCCACAGTCCACCAAAATGAGGCGCGGAAGGAGGGTTGAAACTCCAATCAATACCCTCCTTTGAGGCCGCATTTTCGACAAAGGATTTCATTTCCTTGTTGGCACCAACGAAGTTCGTTCCACAATCGCTATAAAGACAACTTACTCGACCTCGACGAGCAAGGAATCGCTGAAGGGCAGCTAAAAACGCTTCCGAAGATAAACTACTGACTAACTCGAGATGAAGGGCTTTGGTGGTGAAACAAACAAATAAGCATAGATAAGCCTTATACGTTTTTGCGCCACGATAGCGACCCATGGCAATTTTAAAAGGACCACCCAAATCAACACCAGTATGCGAGAAAGCTTTGGCTTGAGAGATTCTTGAGGCCGGCAAATCCCCCATAGGGGGTTGGTAGGATTTTGGTTTCGTTTTCCAACAAGTAATGCATTTACTTATAACTGAAGTTATGCTTCGTTTGGGACACATAATCCAAAAGTTTTGGGCAATCAAGAAATGCAAGGTTCGGAGTCCCGCGTGTAAATGCTTTTCATGATAATATTTGATGATTAATGTTGTCAATGGAGATTTTCGAGGTAAAAGGATGGGATGTTTAGCATCATATGATAAAGAAGAGTGTTTTAAGCGTCCACCAACACGCAAAATGTGTTGATCATAAAAAAAAACTCTGAGTTTGCGTAAAGGTTTTGAAAAGATAGTTCTATTTTGCTCGTCTTCAAAATAAATTTCTTGCGTGCGTTTAACTAACAGATTCAGGGAAGCTGTTAGTTCCTTCATTGTAAGTGGTCCTAAACATTTTAGGGCTTTTGCGTGGGCGTTATGAATGAAGCGCAGAATATAAGCTAAAATGTGTTGAATGGTCAAAAAAGAAGACTGATTTTTAACAAGATTGTCAAGAACATTGTCAGCGGGAGAGAACGTTGCAAACACTACTTTTTTCTCTTCTGTAAGTTTGACAGTGTCACACAACGTCGACTCGATTGGCGGCGGTTCTAAACTGGTCAAGATTGTTGAATTAGAGAGTAGAAATTGGGGTCCCTCAAACCAAAGGGAATTACGCAACATACCCGATGGAAGCAATCCCCGGGAAGCGAGGTCGGCGGGATTGTCATTAGAATTGACATAACACCAGGAGGTGGGGCATAACTTCTCCTGAATATAAGCAACACGATTAGAAACAAAGGTCTTCCATCGATGTGGGGAAGATCGAATCCAAGATAGGACAATTTGCGAGTCGGACCATGCGAAAATCTTCTCAAAATGAAGGCTATCTTTGTACACGTCTAAAATGTAACTAAGAAGCTTGGCTAAAAGGACGGCTCCGCAAAGCTCGAGACGAGGAATCGTAATAGTTTTGAGAGGAGCCACCTTCGTTTTAGCACAAAGAAAGTGAGTTCGTATTGTTTGATCAGCCTGAAGAATGCGAAGATAAGCCACAGCTGAATAACCTCTCGATGAAGCATCAGAAAAGCCGTGTAACTCGTAGGCTCCATCCTTATCCGATAAAATCCATCGAGGTATTTGAAGCTGCGATAAAAGGGACAGTTCCAGTTTATATTGATTCCAGCTTCGTACTATGTCATCAGGCGGACTTTGGTCCCACGACAGACCGAGGGACCAAAGGGTTGAAAGAAGAATTTTATTATAAAATGTCAGAGGGGCTAAGAACCCAATGGGGTCATAGCACCTGGCTAACTCTGATAACATATGACGTTTAGTGCATGGGCGATCCAAGGGGGATAGCGAGAACAGAAAACAATCCTTGGTAGAGTTCCATTGCAAACCAAGAATTTTTATAGATGCGTCAGAATTTTCGGAATCAAATGATATAAGATTTTTATTCAAAAATTCTGTGGGAAAATTTTTTAATAAGGAAGGATAATTACTGGACCATTTGCGAAGTTCGAAACACCCTTTCGCAAAAAGTTCAATAAGTTCCTCTCTTAAAATGTTGGCTTCCTCAAAAGTTGATGCACCTGTAGTTACATCATCAACAAACGTGTGATGACGAAGGGCGTAAGAAGCTGTGGGATAATTTGAACCTTCATCAGCGACCAATTGACGTAACGTACGGAGTGCTAAATAAGGAGAAGGGGATAACCCGTAGACGAGAGTGGTCAATTGATAATCTTTTAACGGCTCCTCCGGCGAAAAACGCCAAATAATGCGTTGATAGTCATGCTGATGAGGATTAACGAGAATCATCCGATACATTTGCTTAATATCAGCGCAAATAGCATATTTGTGGCATCGAAAATTCAACAGAATTTTTACGATGTCAGGCTGAAGTTTCGGACCAGTCAACAACTGACCATTCAAGGACATCTGGTTGGGTAGCTTGGCGGAGCCATCGAAAACTACACGGAGTTTGGTGGTAGGGCTGTCGGGTCGCAAAATACAATGATGCGGAATATAGTAAGTATTTGGTGAAATAGAAGGTTGTAAAATTAATTGCATATGCTGAAGGTCCAAATATTCTTGCATGAACTGACAATATTCTTTATAGATATTGGGTTGATTTAGAAGACGGCGTTCTAGAGAGAGAAATCTCCTGACAGCGAGATCTCGCATACCAGGAAATGAAGGCGAAGAGTCTTTGAAAGGCAAAGACACAATATACCTGCCTTCAGGATTCCGGGCATGCGTGATCGAAAATTGATTTTCACAAATTTCCTCCTCGGGAGATAACAGTGCGGTAGAGGGAGAAGGTATAGATTCGATTTCCCAAAATTGTTTTAGGGTGCAATCGATTGAAGATTCGGAATCTTTACAAAAAAATGATAATGTTTCAGAGAAATGTTGGTTGTGTTTTCCCATCAGCACGTAACCAAACAGCGTATGAACAGCGGATGGCTCATTGTTATTTCCCGGAATATGAGAATCTAACAAAATTTGTGAGAAAATGTCAGCACCCAACAATATATCAATTTTTCCTGGGCGATAAAAAGTAGGATCCGCGAGGTTTAAATTGCGAATATGGGACCAAGTATTGGTAGTCACCTTTTGGCAAGGCAAATCGTCACATATTTCTTTCAGAACTATTGCGTCTGTAAGGAAATTAATGACTTCGTTACCACGCGGGCGAACTTTTAGCGTTACAGTACCGTGATTCGAAGTGACCTGCATCGGACCGAGTCCCTTAATTTCAAAGTTACCGTTCGCTTGGGACAGACCCAAGCGCGTCACTGTACGTTGCGTTATGAAAGAAGTCATGCTTCCCGAATCAAGTAAACACCTGACAGACTGATAACAGCCTTGGTTATCTAAAACTTCAACAATGGCGGTAGCTAAAAGAACCGTTGGGCGGTGATGTAACATTCCCGCACCAACGAAGGCATTCGCAATGGAAGATGGTGACGGATTTTGGATGATATCTGAAGCGGTTTTTTCTGAAACACCAGAGCGTGACAAAGCCGAAGAGGTGGCGGTTCCCTCGAGAGGCTTCGTATTAAATGGCGGTCGGGTATTGAATTGAGCCGAGCTGGAATCACCAGCAGGATTGATAATTTTTTGTAAATGTAACAGAGAGTGGTGGCGCTGATTACAAGTGCGGCAAGTGAAAACCGATTTACAGGTCTTGAGATCGTGCACAGTACTTAAACAGTTAAAGCAAATGCGCTTGCTTCGACAGAAGCTAAAACGTTCGTGCGGAGTTTTCCTTAAAAATTGTTGACAGCGATATAAGGCGTGATTGTCTTTACATAAAGGACAGTTCAACCCTTTAGATTGATTTGAGTGATTCACAAAGAAATTGCGTGTATTATTGCGTGGAGGAGTGGATTTTAACTGCGATATGGCCAAAGTAGTGTAAGCAATGCAGCATTTTTCGAGAAATTCAATTAACTTTGTATATGTAGGAATCTCAGTGGAGCCGTGACCCAATTCAAACTTAGTAGCTGTGTCGCTATCTAAACGTTTTAAAAGCATCATTACTAAAATAAAATCCCATTCCTCCGTAGGAAATCCTAAATTTTTTAAAGCGTTTAAATTTTCAGAAAATATATCGAGAATTTTTCGTAACCCACTAGGATTCTTTGATGTTAACTGTTGCGTATTTTCAAGAGCCTGCCAATGCTCCTGAGCTGGGAGTCTTTTATTAGCATATCGTGCTACCAGAATGCCATAGGTCGCTGGTTCAAATCCGGCTCGAAGGACCAATGTTACGGCTTGATAGCTCAATAACATAAAGTTATAATTTGAGAGAAGAATGGACTGGTTTTTGTTTCCTTGTTATGAGAGCGGTTAATTAAAATTGGCTCTCCAACTACATGTGGTTGCGTAATGATTTAATTGACGCGCCTAGTACCACCAAAACGACTTACCCTGATCTCCTTATCTCGTTGGAACGGCCGCTGTCGGCTAGAGGAGTGGTTCTTGTCAAGGTACCTTGGGGGCCACTGGTTGATTCTGAAGCGTCAATAGTCATTTACACATGTACAATTAGGGGAGCACTAATTTCGGGGCAATGCGGTACCCACAGGGGGTTAACTGGCGAAACTGCGGTAGTTAAAAAAGGTATTGCGGAGAGAAAAGCGTGAGTACTTCAATGCTGGTTATATCGGTACTACTCATTGCGCGCGTTGAAGTCGTCTTGGTGTTTATTCTGTTTATACAATTATTAGAGACTATTTTTAACCGGAGTTGGAAAGCCATAATCGAACAGTGCCTAATCCTCGTTAATCGATTCAGAACAAATTTTTAATGATTTTTTTCGATAAAATAAATAATATTTGCGTATGGAACTAAAGAGCCGCAACTTCACATCCAAAGAGCCGCAGCCTGTCCTACGCTATATACAAAATCTATTGAGAATAGGTAATCATTGTTGTCATGGATTATTATTGTTGTGAAAAATACAAGGAGAAATCAAAATATATATAGTTTATTGTTTTAAAATGTAACAAAAATAAAAACAATTTTTAATTTCAATGATATTTAAACTTTAATATAGGAAAAATAACATGTTTTTTAATATTTGGTAGCTGCACCGTTATCATCGATTATGGTTTGCAAACGTCGTGGCATACTTAACACTAGGTTTCTCGTATATTCTTGCGTTATTTCATCCCATACTTCCATTATCCTTTGGCGCAATTCATCTTAAGCTCTAGACTGGAAGTTATGTTTATACATAAATTTTGCCATTTCACGACAAACGTTTTCAATTGGGTTGATATCGGGACTTTCGAAGGCCACGTTAGAACACGGATATGATTTTCTTCTAAATAATTTTGCACTATGCGGCCTTTATGAATCGGAGCATTATCGTGTTGAAATATAAATTCTCGGCCATGTACTGCGCGGACTGATCGTATCATAACTTGGTTTAGTATATTCCAATATAATGGTGCATTGAGCCTTCCCTGCACTATTTGATAAACTCCTGGGTCCCTTGCACTAAATCCAGTCCCAAACGTTTATAGAAAAGCGTCAACTTTGATTGGTCTTATGTGTAGATCTTTCATCGTATCTTGAACCAGAAGGCCTGTAAACGCGGATTCTCCCATTGTTGCAGGATTGAAATGTTTTTTCATCGGAAAATATTACGGTGTCCGACATGTTATCTCGATTTATGTATTCATGAGCAATCATGAGGATCTTCTCTGCTTGTTTGCTTCGGTCAAAAATATTTTATTTGTAGGACAACAACTTTTTATATCCGAATTACGAATACTACGATGAGCTGTATTAGCCGAACAAGGAAAATGTGTCTCTTCTTTAGCCCTTATTGCTGTTTCGAATGAAGTATCTCTTAAAAAATTAATTAACTGCATATCTTGGCCTTCCTTCCAAATTTTGGGGCGACCAGTACCTGCTTTTCTTACGATACTTCCATATTCTGCAATTTTGTGCTTAGCCAACCGTACGATATTTTCGCTAATTCCTAATTCATCTACGATGTGTCTTATTTGATGCCCATCTGTCAATCGCGTTTTGCTGGACGGTTAACGCGGGCGTCACCAGTCGCAAAATTAAATCAAACTCACAACTTCAGTATAAACTAATAGTCTGGGAGATTAAACTACATTTTGCTGTCCCAGTTTTATTTCGGCACGATGGTATATTATATCAGAAAAATAAACAGGGTTTCGGGGAAAGGAATGTCAATTTCTTTGAACCACATACACATACAGGTCTTGATTATGCATTGGATACTTGGAGAGGTGATTCTACATATTAAAATAAAGGTAGTAGCTAGAGACACGGTGACAATAGGGGGTCCGTGAAGTCGAATATCAGTAATTTGGTTTTTCGTTTAGTTCAGGACCCCCTCTACAACTTTTATATCTGATGAAATGCCGTAGAGCGTTGCTGAGAGGCGCTGTACCGCTTTAGACAGGAAATTCTCAATAAATTCAAAATTATATCGAGCCATTTCTAAAAATGAATTTACAGCATCTGCGTGACCCCAAAGTCACGGGAAACACATTTCTGACAAGTCAACCCTTGCATATATTTATCCAAGCGTGTCAAAAAAAATGAAAATTAAAAAAAAAAAAAGAAAAAAAGCGAATTTGAAGTTGAAACTTTCTAGAATGGAACATTATATGTTAAAGATCAAGTGAAAAAAATTTTGTCGTTCCAGGTCTCGCCATTTCATTATTGGATTTTTTTTTAAATCTCCTTGGCGGAAATTCGGAAAACGATCGTGACATGTCAGAAAATTGTCATCCTACATTCCTTGACACCCAAATATTGTGGAAAATTTCAAAAGAATCGCACCTAGCTAGGCGGAATTCTGACAATATTACGCAGATATACCGGAAGGCAGGTATTGTTCAGTTGTATGACGAGAAAATATATAAGAATATTTCGCAATATTCTTTTTATCAGAAAATTGTTTACGAGTCTTCTCCATGTGAATACAAATCGATTAAGCCCACTTGGATCCATGTCACTTGAGACTTTATAATTTTTTAATTCATATTTTTTGACACGCTCGGGTTTGTTCATATAGGCAAGGGTTGACTTGTCAGAAAATGTGTTTCCCGTGACTTTGGGGTCACGCAGATGCTGTAAATTGATTTTCAGACATGGCTCGATATAATTTTGAATTTATTGAGAATTTCCTATCTAAAGCGATACAGCGCCTCTCAGCAACGCTCTAAGGCATTTCATCAGATATAAAAGTTGTAGAAGGGGGCCTAAACTCCACGAAAAACCACATTACTGATATTCCACTTCACGGACCCCCTATTGTCACCGTCTCTCTAACTATAGTAAGTCATATAAGGAAAAGTTGAAAACCCAATACGACTTCTATCATTATGTTATTAAAATGTTTCTTTTTATAACCAAAGGACACTTTAACGGAAATTAAAATTTAATTTTTGGCATATTTTTTTTGATTTGACAGGTATTGAAAAAAAGGACGTTCGTGCGGCATCAATGGTTTATGTTTAGTGCGTAAAGTGATTCCAAGAGTGCTAGCAATCACGGAGTGAATTTTTCGTATTGCAAGAGCGGTTATAAAAAAGCAGTTAATTAAAATCCAGATATTTAAATATAAATGTCGAAACAGAGAACTTCGAATCTGAATTTAATAAGAAAAAGTACGTGTAATTAATTTTAAAACAGAAATAAACATTTTTCTTGTCAGATGTTTTTCAACTTTACTTGTGGCTATTTGCGAAAACTGGAAATATAAATGTTTAACTTTATATCACAAAGAAATGTAAATATCTGGC
The DNA here is from genome assembly GCA_963991005.1 of Barypeithes pellucidus. Lineage (NCBI taxonomy): Eukaryota > Metazoa > Arthropoda > Insecta > Coleoptera > Curculionidae > Barypeithes > Barypeithes pellucidus. The sequence continues at coordinate 14,573,340 of OZ022562.1, read as the reverse complement.
AAGACGCTTATCCGATTTGCAACAGCTTACGAATAAAAAATTAAATAAATTTCAATCTTTTCTGCCTTCAAAGCAGTGTTCGAGCCCTAAAGAAAAAAAGATTAAATCCTTTAAGACCTTCAGGGAACGGTATAAAAATTTATTGTGACCCAGCTGACTGTTTTATCTCAAATCAAGACATAAAAAAGTACGAGAACGTTTGAAGAACCCACAATAAAACTTCTTTTAGTGAATTAAATTTAAATATATTATGTTTTAAAGAAGTATAAACGTAAGAAACGAACGAAAAATAATCTGAAATCGTATAAATATAGTTCTTTAGCCATTACAAATCGGAGAGGGTATTTTTTTGTTTTCTCAATTTTTTCGTTAGCCGCATTTCCAAAGTGGACATACAGTTTAATGGGTGCTCCGAATCACGATTCTCTGTCATACGCTGCTCCCACAGTGGCTATCAACCCTTGGGGTCTCGCATTGAGGTATCACCTACCGATTGGGGAGTATGTACCGTCTCCCCTTCTCCCCTACTCCACGAGATATCCGATCTCATCTGGCTGGTTAGTGCCATGAATGGAGATGATACATAATGATGTGACTAAAATCCATCCACTGCGAATCGGCTTACCAGCCGTGGTGTTTGCATGATATTATTAAGAGAAAAATAACTCCATTTATTAATTATTATGGTCTAGACTTCTGCAGTAATCTGAGAAGAGATCTCTGTGAACAATGACATCTTGCTGTAATGATTTAAAATGTTGGTTTTCTTGTTGCATGCATTTAATATCACTGGAAAATGTTACTTCATGCAGAAAAAGCAGGGAATCGAATCCAAAACCGCTCAATAATCGGGTGACACGCAAACAAATTGTTCCACGAGGATTGACTTTATCTCACCTATCTCGTCCAAATAAGTTATTCAATAACTAACATAAAAATTTAAATATCAATTAATGGAAAATTATTATTTTTTCCGGCCACCCGATGATACCTTATACAATAAGGTTATATTTAGTCTACACAGTAGCACTTTAAATACTATTTCAGATTGAATGGAAGCATTTTCCATTGATAGGAGGTAACCACCTGCAGACCGGTTTCGAACTCTTTTGTTCTCGTCAGTACAGGGTAGGGTACGTACCTATCAACAGAGAAGCCTCGAACACTTAACCCTGCATTCGCGCCATCTCTTAGCAGTCCCACACAATCTGAACAGACGTTATTTGAATAAATCAAGATTTTAAAATTCCATACATTGGTATTTGATATTAATACCACCTGACAAGTATAGACTTCTTATTTCTTAAATAGATTTATAAATATTTAACATAATAACATTGACTGTGAAGTTGTAAATAACTTTAAATTGTAATCAACCATATTTTATATCTTTAAATCGTACCATCCTTCTTCCCTCCTCTCTTCTGAGTAAAATTTAACTTTATTTTATTTACAAACAACAAATGCTAAAAATTCAATGCCTTAATGTACTATTTACTTATTAGTATTATTGCTCTTGTATACAATTTTTAGAACGTATGTTCTATATAATTTTCGTCTCGGACATTTCTTGACAAATACCTTATTTCACTTATTATTTTTATGGCGGTAAACGTTAGAGGATAAAATGTATCTCTTTGATCAGAAATTTGCCGCGAAATCGATATACATCCATCAAATTAACTAGAGAATCCCAAGATTGTGGTGCTGTGAAAACAAATACTTCCATCTAATTCACAGTCTAACGAAGATTAACATAAAGCATTCGCCTAATAGAAATTTATACTGTGAATTAGAAAGTTTTATTTTAGCAACAGCAATTATTTGGTTTTTGTCATTTTTTCAAAATATTTCCAAATTTTTCCTTTCTAGGTAACATATTTTACATTATGTTTAACCAGCAAAATGAATATTAGCCTGTTTAAACTTCTCCTATCGATAGATAGATGAACAAGAAACAATCGTGATATACAGTTGTATTCATTAAAAATGAGGACACTAAATTTGTTATAATGTAAATCGGTCTCCATTGATTTTGACTTCTTCAGAAGTTTATGGTTGAGAAGACTGTCTCTGTCGGAATTCTCAAAATGCCTCGACATTTAACGGATCTTGAAAAAGTTCAAATAGTAGCCAGAATTAAAGATGGGTGCTCAATACGGGCACTAGCAAATTTATACGGAAAAGGCAAGAACACAATTTTAACCGTTAAGTAACTTTGGGAGCAAGAGGGGTTTTTGAAAAGGAAATAACTGGTACTGATCAGGCCCGCATTTCCGACCCAAAAGAATCGGAGCTAAACAATTAGGTAGCTGCATAAATAATGCTCACAGATGAACGTAGACAGTCTAGGATAGTCTTCACCTTAAATTATATAATCTGCGACTGTCAGTTGTGGAACGCGGCAGTGTTCACTGACGAAAAGGTTTATCAATCTAAATATAGGGTGTTATGGAAATGACGTATGATATTTAAATGGGTGACTCCTGGTGTGTCATAGGGAAGCGCTACATATTGATTTTTTTTTAATCGGACGTTTAAAAAGTGGGGTAATTCACCCCTAAACCTACCGGTCCCTACTCGGCACATTCATATATGATCATATTTCATTACCAAGCTGTGTAATCACCAGATGTTCAGGAACAATGTTGCCAACTGTGTAAAAAATGTAAAACTTTAGATTCTTATAAAAATAATATTTAGTTTACCTAGTATCCAAATAGAAGTGAATCCAGGTGCCAGTACACTAGCAAGTAATCCAGGGCACAGACATCTTCAGGTTTTTTTTCTATGGGAAAAGCTTTATGCTCATCACGTACCCTGATGATAATGTGGAACTGCATAATAAGCTTATACCCACTAAACCCCATTCGGCCTCTTATTTCCAATCTCTCGGAACATTTGCACTAAATCACTTAAAGAAACCCACAGACACCCACGAGTTTCAAATTAGTTTTTTTGAAGATATGCACCTATTATCAGATTACACGCAAACACTAAACAGCACTTAGTTATTTCGCAATAGAAATAATAAAAACGCTAATTTCTATGGGCCATTAATCCTTTACTAAAGATAAAATGAAGCAATTATGTTGACAGGAACTACCCTTTGAAATAAATGGTCTCGTCCATGGTGCTTTCTTTGTGCATATTCAGAGAACTAACTTAAGCTAGCGGGCTTGCCATTTCCGGGACTATAATTATTATACAGGAAAGTAATATTATAGAAGGAAATTCCGCAATTTATTTATAAAACATCGAAAGAGGCAACGCTGTATTGATCTAGCTGTTTAAAGAAGCTGGCCGATTTTCACAGGCGTTATCGGTTTCCTACTGTTTTTTTAAGCAGATTTTTATGTTAAATTGTGTGTTAATACTTAAACCCGAGTTTAAATTATTAAGTTATTTGTTCTTTTCGCGACGGCAGTGCCCCAGCCCCGACGGAACCAACGTGTTATTTATTTTTAAAATTTTTAGATGTTAAATACATTATTTCCCAGACCACTCAGACAATAAAGGCGTATTTTTGTCTACACAGTAGCACTTTAAAATACTAATTCAGATTTAATGGTACTTAGATGTGTTATGTGATTTTATTATGCCAGTTTGTTTTTGTTCAAGTTACCTAGGTACTTGGTGTTTTTTTATAAATTAAGTTGGTTTTAAATAAGTCCGAAAAGCTAAATAAAATTACATTTTTTTTCTAAAGGGTAAGTGGCATTTATAAATTTTTAAGTTATCCAGATCTGACGGGTGTCGTTCGAATTGAACAAATGAGAACATACCTGGCCATTTAAAACTCCGCGGCGGTTCGTTCGAGTCAGTTCAAGTTTATAAATCAGAGATTGTTTCCTAGCGAACTGAACTGAACGTAAAAGTTTATAATAATATACCTTGAAAAACAAACAACTTGCAATCAAGCGGTTATTAACTTTCTAAAGAGTTTACCCTGAAGATATGACAACACTGCTCAAGATTCAGTGACGTTTTTCGCCATATGTTGCTTTGTTTGCCTTCCTGACAGGGGCACCACGTGGTCATTTTTGGTTTGACATAAGGTCATGTACAGGGCATATTAAATGAAAGCGCCATTTTTGGATATTTTTCTTCAATTTGTCTTCATCTCAGGAATTGCCGGTTTAAATATAATACGTCATTTCCATAACACCCTGTATAGGTAAGAAATTCGGGTACCTATACAGTTATTAGTTGTGTGAATATTTTTATAAATTTAACTTATTTATCACATTTAATCAGATTGTTTTATTTTGTTAGCGACGACAATACTTTCTCCTAAATAATATTATTATTTTTTTAACCTACTCGTTTTATTATGATTCATCAAAAAATAAACAATTTTTGTTCTCACTCTGGTTAGTAATGGCGACAATACACATACCACATCCCTGTTTCATGTTTACCAGCTGACAATATTTCCTGGACTTGCACATCGAATTTCGGCCATTCTCAAAATAAATATCATATTCGTTGCCATACAAATATAGGTCACTGCCATTGTTGACGCCTTTTTATTTATAGTCGTGTTTTCCATTTTAGTTTCAATTTTTCGCCGAAACACGCAAACATTTAACATAATAATGGAAGCATGCCACTGTTTACTGTGGCATATACTCTTTTTAGTTCGGGTTTGTTCGGGTTTGTTCGTTATACTTTAAGTAAAAGAAAATTGTATATTAATGATATGCATTATCCCAATTAATTATCTAACATTGAAAATGCACGTCAAAATTAATAAGTTCAAAAAAAATTTAAGATTCTAGAGTTTAAGGCAGAGTCGGTTATGTCCTGAAACGTCTAACTGTACGGGGTAACGCATGAAATGAATTACCTGAATAAATAATTGCGTATCACTCTGTATTATAGACTTTATTTGTTGCAATAACTTGAATTTTTTACTTATCAAAAGCCAAAAGTGATAAAAAGGCCACATTGATTGTTTACAAAACGTTTTTTCGACAATATAATGTATTTTGAAGAAATGACAATTTTATTGTTACTTCGAGTGGCATGACGATACTTTTTTGTCAGTGTCTAACCGAAGACATATCTCCAATTAGTTTAGTTTAAATAATAATAAAATTCAATTTTTATACAGGGTTTTCCTTAATGACGTGCTAATATTTCAGAGTGTGATTCCTTTGGTCATTTTATACAGAAAAGTTCATATGAACATATGTCCGCAACGGCTTAAATTTTTTGCTAGAGGGTGTTGAATTTTTATTTTTTAAATGATTATTTTTTAATATCTCCGAAAGTACATTAGATATTATTTTCAATTTTGGTGTGTATAATAGGATATAGAGCCAAAAATTTTAGTTAGGAACGTTATTCAATTGTTCCACCAGTGGCGTCCCTGCGAACATGTCCTCTGATATTTTTTATAAATCAAAATTTATCATTAATTATTTTATCAATGTTAATAATAATGAGTTCCAATATGAATTTAGTGGTTTTAATTAAAAACTCAAGATACCATTTTCATGTAGAATTGACCAGGCTAATCAGAAAAAATATCCACATGGAAAAATGTCAGTGACAAATGCCGACTCTCTCGTCAGGAATGAAACACTTTCCACCTCGGTACGTAATATACTATTCCTGGATCTCGTTCTATTAACTTTAATTAAGTTTACCACGGTTGTTAGAGAAATGATGTATAAACCACTAAAATGTTCCTAAGCAAAATTCAAAGACCCAAAATTTAAACCACTGACTGATGAAATCATTAATATTTAACTACTTTTAAACTCATTACTGTCACTCAAGATGTTGCTAAAACTTAATCCAATGAAAAATTAAGCACTTGGAGTCTAATTCCCAAGAATTGTTTTCCCTAAGCTCCTTTTATTTAGATTTAGGTTAATCCATACAAACCGGGATATTTATGTTTGTTTATCGTGTAGAAAAGTTTAACATTGTACAATAATAAAGTTACTATTGGTTAAGAATTGTGTTTAAACCCATGTTGCCAAGCAGGTTCTATTTTATGCGAAGATTTCGCTAAATAAAACGTATCCAAGATAAGAAGGGCCAGTACAGGGATCTCAGAAACAGTAAGAGATACGAAGTCGGTTAAATGGAGGTAAAGTTGCGCATTTACGTGCCTAATAATATGCCGTTTAGAAAGTTTTAAAATTAGGAGTAGTTCCGGACATATCCGGGAAAAACGAATTTCTGAAAAATCGTTTTATTGTTTTCCTGGGTTTTTTTGAGATCGAATTCTAAAGTAAATTGCACTTTTACATTGCCACTTTTTCCGCTCTATCTAACAGCGTTAATTGTTTTGTAAACCGACGAGTCGTCTTCGAAGGGCAATTATGAACTTTCTTTTTTTAAATACGGTCCTGTTTTTCTGATATTGGAATTTGATAGCTTTTTCCTTCTGAATGCAACGATGTATGACACATTGTGGTTTAATGACGTTTCGAGGGTTTTTGAACAACATCCGGAAATTTTGGGATACGGTCTAAATTTTTACTCATGTTGAACTAGTTCAATAAATAACAAATAATTTAATAATAAACCACAAATAAGTGAACAAAATACAGAAACATTATTTCAAACTTGTGTTGATTCGGGATTTAAAAGAAAAGTAGGCGCTTGAAACAAAAAATTTAAGATGGTGACGCGTGATTTGTTTCACTTGACATTCCCATTGTGATTGTTTGAGAGCGTTTTAAGAGGTTTTCTATTTTCCAGAAAATTTGGAACATAAATTTAAAAATGCTGAAAAGTTTAATATCCTATCGCATGTTTTATTTTATCTCTAGAAGATGCTATTTGTGGTTAGAGAATAACGGAAATCATTTTGAACACCTCATTATGTAGTTCCTTACTTTTTCCGTTACTCGTTTTATTACTGTTTTGGAATGATTTTTTTTCCCTTTGTTGTTTATTATTAAATTATTTGTTATTTATTGAACTAGTCCAACATAAGTAAAAAATTTAGAGCTTACTTATGAGATATTATTTATAAAATTAGGAGAAATACAGGACCGTATCTCAAAATTTCCTTATCTTGTTCAAAAAACCCTCAAAACGTCATTAAACCACAATGTGTCATACATCGTTGCATTCGGGAGAAAAAAAGCTTTCAAATTCCAATATCAGAAAAACAGGACCGTATTTAAAAAAGAAAGTTGATAATTGCCCTTCGAAGAAGACTCGTCGGATTACAAAACAATTAACACTGTTAGATGAGCGGAAAAAGTGGCAATGTAAAAGTTCAAGTTACTTTAGAATTCGATCTCAAAAAAAAAACAGGAAAACAATGAAACGATTTTTCAGAATTTCGTTTTTTTCCGGATATCTCCGGAACTACTCGAAATTTTAAAACTTTCTAAACGGCATATTATTAGGCACGTAAATGCGCAACTTTACCTCCATTTAACCGACTTCGTATCTCTTACGGTTTCCGAGATCCCTGTACTGGCCCTCCTTATCTTGGACACGTTGTATATTTAATATTTTTCCAATCTGAAACTGGATTCAAGGATTGGAATACGGTATGAGAAAATTGCGTTAAAAAATATAATGTAATAAGAATAATAATAATAATAATTTAAAGTATGAAGAATTGATATCCCAATCAACACTTTTAGACAATCTAAATATCAATAGATTAACTAAAAAACTTTATTATTAACGGCTGAAACTTCATGAAAATAAATATTGATCAGAGACTCTCGTCTCTTTCTAACCTGCCAACGAAAATGTTGTTAAGAAACATGGAAATCCTATATGCTGTAGTGCTCGCTCCGTTATCATATTGAAACAACATGGAAGGTAACGGAGCTGTAATTAATTTTAAAAGGATGCGAAGTAATGAAACGAAATCCCCCAGCGTCGATTCAATTAATAATAAATAAATATTCATTATATAGTCCGTTCCCGCCTGAGTGAAAGGTAGATGGTTTTTAAATTGTTGTTTTTGCGGATTTTTTGTAAATTTTTTTAAAATGTCACTTTGTACAATCGAAGAATAGAAGTAAATTATTAAATATTAGTACTCCCGTAGTTCTACCAGAAAGATAATTGACAGATTTACGTTATCGTTTGGAGACCGACCAATTCCAGTCTAATCTACCATTTTGGGTTTGTTATCATTCAAAACTTCGAAACTTATCAGTGATTAGATATAATTATACAAACCTTCACCTTGTTTCACAGTACATCTTTTTCGACAGCGTAAAAGGCACTAAAATTTAAAATTCAGTTTCAGTGCGAGGCAGAACGCAGCACAGAACAATTAGCGAGGTCCGATGCGATCGAGTTAGAAACGTAATCTACTTAAATAGTTTTTTGAATAGAAGTATATTTATTGTTGCACCATTTCTGTCAATCCGTCCGGTTTGTTCGGGTTTTATTCTACATTTTCTGTTTCAGCTTTTATTAAATTTCACAAATTACTTCAAAAGATTGAAATTGTTTTCTTTTATTTTGATGCAGTAGAATAAGAATATCATCTAAGGCCAACTAAAAAATAATGTAATGATCAGTTATTTTCTAAACTTAAAAAAATACTACACATTTAAGGCACCTTCGATCTAATTTTAAAATAATCCGTATTATAATTAAATTCCATAAGAAAATAAAACACAAAAAGTATGTTTTGCAACATAACCAATAATAAATAATATCACAAAAATTTGAAATCACATCACAACATTTATTATTATCAATTATTTCATAACAGAAAAAAAATCGGGTAATGCTACAACTAACAAAACGTTCAAAATTCGTATACATCAAGCACGGCAACGTCGTCCCAACACCGAGTATCGAAATATACTGAAGCAACGATACCCAAAGTTAAACATATAAATACGCGCGCGGCGGTTATCAAAGCAAGGGCGGGACACGCGATGTGATCTGACATCACTGTAGTTTCTCTTAGTGACCTATATTGTATATATATTGTTGACAACATGTAGGCAAAAAGGGTTTTACATGAGTATTTAGATATTTGATAAAAGTATGTAGACTTTATCTAGTACACCCAAGGAGTTTGTTCGAGTTTGTTCATTTAAATATAATAAGTCATTTCCTTAGCACCCTGTATAGACCATATCGATATCAATAAAAGTAATTGATTTTTTTTTTCAGTGTCTATCAATAGGAAACGCTCGGGTCCACCAATAGAATTCACAATATCCTGGTCAATTCCCAGCAAATTTGCTACTAAATTGACAAATTGGAAAAGCAATAACTGCGGTCCAGACGTTTTCAGCGGTCAATTGATATCTTCGGATGTGGTATTCAATTGGACACTTGAGGAAGACGTAAAGGAGCTTAATTCGAATTTTTCTTTTCGGTAAGTTTTAGATAAATATGTTTTTCAAAGGTTACCTTTATATTTATTTCCGTTCAATACCTATTGTTCGTGCTTGTTGTGTGGTTTTCGATCCATGCGCATAATCCTCATTTCTTTATTGGCTAAACATTTAATTGTGGTGTTCCACGAGGTACAATCTTAGGATTATTACTTTTGTGTATGTTTTTATTCTCTTCTGTTGCTTTTGGTGGCGTACTAAACTAAGGACAGGGGAATGATAGGTCGTTATTTACTTAAGCCGGGTCCAGAACAAGCGAGCAAGAGTTGCTCCAGACCTCGCTTTAGAAGTATAATATTCATCGAGCACTAATGACCCAAATAGCACCAACATGTCTCTAAGACGTCTTAAAGATATTGGCGAAAGATGTTTAGGACGTCTTTAACACATCGGCTAATATCCTAAATACATCTTAAATCAAAAATTGTACGTCTTTAAAACATCGTTTTACGACATCTTAAAGACGTTCCCTTACGTCGAATTTTCGGCATTATAGGTATGGTATACAGGTTGTGAATTTCTCTGAAACTTAAAAAAAATTGCAGTTCTTGGCGATCTCACTATATCTTTATTTTTATTCATTCCATTTTTTGTTTACTGAGTATATTATTTAAACCTTTTTTCCTACCGTTAGCCTGTCGTAACCATGCCTGAATGGACAACTTAGTTTCCTGCTTCTGGCTTGACGCTATATTAGCTACCTCAGCATACCCTAAAAGTAAATGTCCACATTATTATAAATCGTACATCTTACAAAAGATTTAGCTGGCACATCACAAATGAAACTCTTAATTCTCACATCATACAAAAGATTAACATAAAAATCATTATTTATTCCACTAATAGCATCAGAAACAAAACCAGTAACCAATAAATTAGCATCCTTTGGTTTTTCATTTCCCTGATATATACCTATCATATCGATCACATCACTAGTAATTCACTACCAACAATACTGCACAAAATATTTATGGATGTCCCTTACACTCATGTTTACTATAGCAAGTGTAGTAATTAATCAAATTAACTTACCTGGATCTTTGTCAAACAGAATTATACTAAGCTTCAAAGAAAAATAATAAACTCAATTCACAGTCACAAGCGTAGTTTAGAAATCTCGTCGAACGCCAATTCGCCAATGACGTTCACGTCATTTTAATGGATAAGCACCGCACGTTAATCCAGCATTGTCACATTTACTTAATTCTTTATGGAAATAAAGATCGGTGTACCGCTGTTATTTGTATATTTTTTACTTTCAAATAAATAATAAGTATTTTATTTTTTAGAGACTTGATATAAACAAAAAATGTATTGTTCCCTTATATATAATATAACCACCTCTAGTTAGTACATCTGGCAATACCGGTTCTTGTTGCGGCCTGTATAATAAATGTTTTATGAAACCCTTTTTATATTTATTGCAAGACAAGCCAATAATGTGGAAAAAAGTACAAAACGATGGCCTCGCAAAAACACAAATTATATTAAATTTAATGCTTCATAATTAAAGTTATATTATTTATGAAAAAAACAGAGGTTCTATCGTCGTCCACTTTTTGACGTATTAAAGACGTCTAAACTAAGACGTCTTAAATACGCGAATGTAGTTACATCTTTAAAATGTGTTTTTTATGCCCAAAGTACGCCAAAGACGTTCAGTCTAAAAATAGGCATAATATAGACGTCTTTAAAACGTAGTGATGTCAGTTATAATTTGCGATATTGAAATTTGAGCCGCGAGCTTTTTTTCTTTTAAATACTAATATCGAAAACGAAAAAGAAATCGTAAGAATATGTCCATAAAAAATGTTAAGCTAATATAAAAAAATTCTAACAGTATCGTTCACTGCCTTAAGACTACAAACATAACATTTTTATATTCTTTTTATGGTATTTTTATTATCAAGATCCTCTAATACCTCCCTTTATGGCACGGCTTATTATTCGTAAACATATTTGATTCGTTTGGCTATTAAACTTTTATTTTCTATGAAACATGACGTTCTTAATGAAATATATGTATATACTCAGTATTATGAATAAATTAAATATTTATTTAAAAAAATAATTCTAATCTAAAATTCAATTCAATTTGAAAGCTTCGCACCTTTAATATCTTGGCTATCAGTAAATAATATTAAAAATATTAAAGACAAGTCAATTTTATCGTGAAGGTGGATGCTTTTAAAAGATATTTATAGCATTTTTAGTGTAACCCCTTGGGAGGGGTAGTATCCTTAATATCGTAGATGGCAATTGGGAGGGTTAAGTGGCACATCATTTTAAAGTGCTTTTAAATCTCTTTCCAATAATACCGACTATTTCGTCCTCGCATTATTTTTAAATATCTATGAGTAATTACTTTTCATGCATTTCCCTTTATTTATATTATAATTCAGTTGCATTCAAAATTACGCGGCTTTAATTACAATTTTTTGGACATATTTTTATACCATGCTCTTCGACTTTCTTACTAGCTTTCGTATCATACCTTTTCCTATCCTTTCCATATATCTGGGATATATCTGTCTGGGAGGAAATATGTCTTGGGAGGAAATATGTCTTGGCATAACCACGTTGTGGCAATCGCCAATATAGCCTCTCAGAAACTTGGTGTACTCTTCCGAACCAAAAAGTTGTACACACCTCAACAACTTTTGACACTAGAGTACTGTTCTCATGTTTTTTTTTTGATGATCACATATGGATGGGCGGCAGTGGTTCGTCGTGTATTTCTGATATTCGCAGCTCTGGGCGGAATCAAGAGGGCAAGGTCAGCCGATGTTCTAGGCTGTCGAGGTTCTTCGTCAGCTGGTGGTCTCCAATCAGACGAATGGCCCTCCTTTCGATGGAATCCAGTAGCCGAAGAGTATGTTTGGGTGCAGAGCTCCAGACATGAGAGCAGTACTCTAGTGATGGTCAAATCTCGGCTTTGTATAGTGTCAAAAGTTGTTGACCACAACGTGGTTATGCAAAGACATAATTCCTCCCAGATTGACGCCCAGAAAATTAATAGATGAAGCCAGTGGGATTGCGTGTCCGTTCATGACTATATCCGGTTTCGTAATGTTAGCCTTTTTAGAGAAAACTGTTGCCTGGGTTTTTTAGCGTTGAATTCGACTTGGTTACGGTCACCCCAAGCCAGAATTTCTTCCAGGTCTTTGTTAAGGCATAATACTTCATGCTGTCTGCGAAGTTGTGCGTCGGCAGCCGATGTTTGTGCATTCAAAGGGAAGGATGAGATAAGTGTGCTATCATCAGCAAAACTAAATATCGGATTTTTCATTTTCACTAGAAGGTCGTTAATGTAGAGTAAGAATTGAGTGGGAGACAATATGGACCCTTAAGGAACACCGGCATTGATGGTGAAGGTGTCTGAGAGAAATCCGTCAATCGCCACTTGCAGAAAGCGGTGCTTAAGGAAGCTAGACAACCATGCACAGAATCGAATCGCAGTTTACTTAGAAGTCCCTCATGCCAAATACGATCTGTCTGGAACTCTGCACCCAAACGTACTCTTCGGCTACTGGATTTCATCGAAAGGAGGGCCAGTCGTCTGATCGGAGATCACGAGCTGACGAAGAACCTCAATAGCCTAGAACATCGAAGACAGGTTGGGGATTTGACTCTCTTTACAGATATTTTCATGGAAAGTGCTCGGTTGACCTTGCCCTCTTAATTCCGTCCAGAGCGGCGAATAGCAGAAATACACGACGAACCACTGGCGCCCATCCATATGTGGTTAAGCTTAGTACTTCTTGAACTTCATTATTTTAGAATTCTTTCATCTGCAGGACTTCATCCTAGTGGAACGACCTTCCCGAAGTCGTTTTTCCCAACGAACATAACCACCAGCGCTTCGAAACCAACGTGAATCGCTTTATTCGCACACGCACCACTCGCAGAGTGCCCTAAAGGATTTTTTCTATAGTGCTTTTGTTTGATCATAAAAAGAAAATATTTCCACGGTGTCACGTGTCACGTGATGTGACGTACGGGCTAGACGGAAAAAGGATTCATTTGTCTACCCTCCCGGTCCATTCGGGGAAGATAGCCGTTGACCGTTTTCAACGCATTAAAATTGATCCCAGCCTTCCTTTATTTTCCTTCAAGGTAAGTCGAAGGCATTCATTCATCATTTTGCGCTAAACTAAAAGTTGCCAGGCTGAAATAGGCGCATTTGGCAATCGAGGAAAGTCGGATTATTAGGGATCAACGGAACCTCAATACAGTCCTTCTAGCTCAAGGTGGCTAAGAACGCCCCACCGACTTTATCCCCTGGCAGCGAGAGAATTAGAAAAAATTAAACAACAACAAGTACATTCGTTACATGTTTCAATACAAATTAATGAACATCTATTTTGTTGCAATGTTTTTATGGAAACGACATTTGAGCTTTTTCCTTCAATAAAATATGAGGTAGAAAACTATGTGATAAGCTAGAAGGATAAATACATAGTAAATAAAATATTTCTTTCAAATACGATTTAATAAATATCTTTAGTTATTTATATAATAAAATATGAGCTAAAACTAAAAATGTACCATAAGCTAATAAATCTTCTGTCATAATCTTTCCACTTCTTCCTGTATTTTTTGCTCCTCAGAAGCTATTCTGCTCGCTTTCCGTCCACTATCCCACCACTGCCTTTCAGCAGACAAATAAACAATAAAGAAAGCTGCTGTTGCAGCATAAATAACAGCTGCAATGATAAACATTGTCCGCCACAGGGATTTGTCATTCTGAAAAATAATAATGACGTCGTTAGTTCCTTAGAACATAAAAGGGGTTACTCATATACTCTTATAAAATGGGTTTGTTATTTTATTTATTTTGTCTTATATGATTTATTTTTACTTTGATACAGAGAACAAACCGAATAATTAAATAATACGAAAAATACAAATTTCTTTTTAAATCGTCATTTTTAAATATCTTCGAAAATACTTTGGATATTATTTTTAATTTTGATATGTATTAATAGGATATGCAGTGTGTTTCCTAACGTTTCTGAAAAAATGAAGGTGAATCCTGACCTTATTTTAAGACAAAAATGTGGTATAAAAGTTTTTCGCATGTCGCTTCGTTTTCGAAATACAGGGTTTTTTTGTATTTTTCATTTTGTTAATTAACGTATTATATTTAAACCGGCAATTCCTGAGATAAAGCCAAATTGAAGGAAAGTAGCCATAAATGCCGCTTTGAATTCATTCAGTGGTGACGTCACACCAGAAAAACACCTGTGTGGCACTGCGATACATGTAAGCAATCAAGGAATCTGGCCGGTGTTGTCATATGTACTCCTTAAACTCTTTAGACGACATAAAATAATTTATACACTTTTCCATTCTGTAATACCTTTTTGTACAATTAATTGAAGAACATTTACGACGGACTATGTTTTAAGCACGCCTTACATCGGCTGAGCGAAGTAGTTTCATATAGAGCCGCACGCTTGCGTCTGTCAGTTAAAGACCAACCAGCGGCCGGATACGTTGTGTCTCGTCGACTACCAACACACTCTCAGCAATCCGCTCTGTTTTTTCGGTTTACGCGTGTATCTTGCCCGTCCATAAATAATCTTTGAATATTGTTTTTATTGACGCGTTTCTTCTGGAAGTCAAATTTCGTCGCGTGTAATAAAATCTAATAATCTGTAGTATAATCTGTATTATTGTATTTTCAAAAGCTAACTATCGGTTGTGTTTAACTATTACTGTGTGTACATAAAGTGTTTCCAGGAGTGTTTCCATGAAAAGAAAAAAAACTGATTGTGTTTGTGCCTGGATTTCCACGCTCTTTAGGTATAAGGGTAAATACAAGTTGATAGAAAATAATTTATTTTTATAATTTTATATGGAATTTCAGTTTTACATTAAGTTTGGCAACATTGGCGTTGGCTCTGGGTGAAATGTTGTACAGTAGCGCGGACTGACCTGTGAGTAAGAATGTTTATTACCCCACTTTTAAAACGGTCGATTTAAAAAAAGATATATGTAGGGCTTCTCTAGAACACCCAAGGAGTCACCCATTTAAATATAATACGTCATTTCCATAACACCCTGTATACCAAACTTATTTATAATAGTTTCTTAAATGGTTTCCTATTATCTAGAACTACGAACCTAATTGTCCCTAAAATAAAGTGTAGAACAGATAAACACGAAACACTCTGCGGTGTCGTGAGACATCTCGTAGAACACGTCGGCGTTTAAAGGCTTTAACCTCATTAACTCAAAGTTAGGAAGTGAAATAAAAACAAATTCCCCTTAACAAATTGCCGCTGCGAACCCTACGAAAACTAGTCCTTCGATTACTGGCTGTTTAAACATATTATGGATCTATAATGGTTTAAACGTGAACAGATAAAATATGCAATCTATTAGAGTTCAAAGAAAGTGCGTTTTTATACAACGTACTGGCTCTGTGCTCTAAATTAATGCACTTATATACAGGATGTTAAGGAAATGGTATATCATATGATTATAAATAGCTGCAATACCAACATTACTGAAACATAATTATATATACAAGGTGTTATGGAAATGACTTTAAATGGGTGACTCCTTGGGTGTCCTTGAGAAACGCTACATATTTTTTTTTTAAATCGACCGTTTTAAAAGTGGGGTCCAGCCCCATAAACCCACACCTCATCGGGCGTTTGTTCGGGTTTGTTCGTCATGTCACCCTGTGGTGACATATCAGGAAACAGGTGTTACGTGCAATGTTGCCAAACTTAATGCGATACTGAAATTCCATATAAAATTATAAAAATAAATTATTTATCTACCTACTTGTATTTATCTTTATACATCCAGGCACAAGTTTTTTAAAAATACACTCAGATCAGATCATTAGATTTTATTACACGCGACGCGATGAAATTTGACTTATTCGTCGGCGATTTTCCATTTTTCGGTCAAGTCAAACGTCCAAAACAAACTACTCTACTCGTTTTAACTGAGCAACTTAGGTTCGTCTATAAAAACAATGTCAAATAATATACAAAGTTTGGACGCGTAGCTCAAAAATTATTACAACTATTAATTATACGCGTACCTTCTGAAAACAAAGCGGATAGCCGAGAGTATAAATTGTTATCAACAGAAGCGACCACACCCTAACGCTGTTCTTCTATTACTGACACTTGCAAGTCGCACGCTTGTACCCATAGACCTACATCGGCCCGGCGCCTAATGGATTGTGTGAAAGAGATGGCCGCGTGAGGAAGAACATAAAATCTTCGTCGGTCTTGTCATTTGGAGTAGAGCTGGCTAATTTAATTTTTTAAGCTTCTCAAAAGAAAAAGTACAGTATTATCAGCTACCACTATCATTTTATTCGATTTGGTCGAAATTCCATTAACGCCATATCAATTAAACGCCTTGCAAGAGATCTCGTGGTAAATAGTCAAGTAATGGAGAAGAATCTCGTGAAATATCAAACTGTCAAATATTGCCCATCTCTATTCCGAGTTTTGAAGGTATCTATTTCGTTCGTTCGTAGGTTAACTGTTTTATGGTTCGTAGATAAAATGTCGTTTTTAAATTGAAGGATTGCATTGTGTGTGTTTTAAATTAGTTAAATAAATAAATCTACGCGAGAAAAAAAGGACCAATATTAAAACAGTGTTCGCGTGTATTCTTTCCATGTGAATAGCTGCTATTTTTGAGATTATGTGAGAGATTTTTTCCTAAAACTTAGATTCTGTGTGGTTTGTGTGAAATTATGAACTAACAATTGTATTTAAATAATATAGGTAAGAAAGCATGTGTCTTAAATAAAATTGCATTTTTTTTAAATAGTTTCCATGATAATTATTATTTAAAAGGTCAATGATGTTTGACCTATTTACTTTCCTGGGTTTGTAACGAATTTGAAATTAGTGTGTGATATTACCATTATTTGTTTTGCAAAACATCTTTCGCCGTCGGTTTTCTGGAATCATATTTGTTCATAAATGAAAATTGTTAAAATTATAAATTTTTTTCTAAAGAATTTGCCGTGTAGATATGACAACACCGGCCGCAATGCGCTGACGTCTTTTGACCCTGCAGACCTCAGTGTTGACTGTTTACATGTTTATCTGATTTGATATAAGGCCATTAATTGAAATGGGTATTTTTCTTCAATTTATTTTCATCTCAGGATTTGCCGGTTTAAATATAATACGTCATTCTCATAACACCCTGTATATACGGGGTGTCCCCACGTTTTAAAGTGCGTTCTATATTCTTCAAATTGTTAAAAATTTTGTGTTTTAAAAGCTGATTTATATTTGTATTCAAATCATCTTTAGATTAGTTTCATTTAGAAAACTCGTCATCGACTTCAAGAAATTATTTTTTTAAAGGCGTCCTTGTGAATTGTAGCTTAAATTCCCTGGATTAAGGTATCTAGCGTCAATCCCAATAGGATCCTTATTTCGTTTAAACCGCATTTTATTGAATTTCCAATTAGTTACGTACGTAGGCTTACCTCTCTTAAGCTATTTACTCGGGATAAGTATCTTCTTAGTAAGACACTTTCCGTAATTGGGTTTAGTTCGGCAAGTATGTATAACATTTCCTTTGTGTGGGTTAGGCGAAATAACTAAGGTAATAAGATGTGGAATTTTTTCTTAGAAAGCCTGTATTCCCAATATTCAGGGTGTTATCGAAATTATATTTAAACCAACATCGACGACTGACCAACATACAGTTGTTAAGTGAAAAAAGACGTGTAAGGTGTGGAAGCACATGGGGTAATGTTCAGGGTTTTTACCAAAGTATTTATAGACTCGATTTAAAAAAATGTATGTATGCTGTTTCTAGGACACCCAAGATGTCACTAATTTAAATACACATAGATTCAAAAGTTTTGCATCACTCTGATTCCCGAATAAGTAATTACGTCATCGCGAAAATAGACTAAATATTAGTTCATAGATAAGTTTAAAATAAAGATCAATGAGTTTTAAAATTTTTTATTTTATCACACAACGACGCCGCATGCTGTGCGTAAGGTTAGCAATCCGTTCTTGTGGAATAGCCTGCCATTTCTCGGTAGCAGCGACGACAAGCTCCTGGAGAGTTCTAGGGGGATTTCTTCTAACTCGAACTCCCTAGAGAGCATATCCCAATCATGTTCTATCGGGTTCATATCAGGGGACAAAGCAGGCCACTCCAAGCGATTGATTCATCCACAGCTCTAGTACGATGGGGCCGGGCATTGTCGTCCATAAACACAAAATTGTTACAAACAGCCCCTCTCCACGTCCTAACATCTGTCGCCAGTCATTGTGCCTTGAACGTGGACTAACTCAGTACGCCCGTCAGACATAATATCTGCCCAAAACATGGCTCTTCCTCCGGCGAATAGAGGCAAGGGGCGAGCATGGGCAAGTTGGGCGGCTCTTGTTGGTTCTCTCCAAACACGAATCCGGCGACTATCGTTTACCAGACAAATCCTGGTCTCGTCGGAAAATAGGACAGAATTCCAAAATTCTTCGGGTAAGCGAACGTGCGTTTCAGCCCACTGCAGTCAAAGAACTCGGTGGTCATATTGTAGTTGGGGAACTCTTACTGGCTGCCGACATCTTAAACCGGATTCAAGAATGCATCTTCTTAGTGTAGAGACGGATACGCGAACTTCAATCGCATACGTAACATCTCTCTGAAGTTGTGGGACTGGCATAGTAAGATTTCTCCGAATTGTTGACGTAATATAGCGGTTCTGCTGTTCATTAGTAGCACGCCTTCTACTACTTCGTGGTCTGTCTCGCACAGAATTGGTCTCTAGATAGCGATTCCATATGCGAGATACATCACTTTGAAAAACCCCTATTATTTCAGCAACAAATCTTTGGGAATGACCTTCCTCAACTAAAGCTACTATTCTTGCACGATCAATTTCAGATATTACTCGGCGATTACTTTGTACACACTGAACCGAAAAATGTAACTGGCCAGCGCCAACAAAATACAACACTGAAAATGCTATCTTAAACAAATGTCTTGATAATATTTTTTTTTGCTATAAAAATGATATCGTTTTAACTGATAAACATAAATTAACATTTAGAAAAAAAAATTCATTCCTGAAATTATCTTAACATGCCAAAATCACAGTGATGCAAAACTTTTGAATCTATGTGTATAATAATCCATTTCGCCTAATATAAGTTTCAAAGGCTTAAAATATAAGACTGAACTGAACATTCTCTTTTGTAGAATCTAAGAAACATCTTTGCAATCATGTCTTTCATTCTTTAACTTTTATTTCGACATCAAAAAATTCTTACCTCGTTGTAAACGACGAATTGTACAAGAAGTGGGGCAAGAATCGCCAACGTCTGACCTATGCCGTTGGAAAGACCAAAAAGGACACCAGAAAAACGAGGCGATATATCAATATGGTTTACGTTATGTCCGCAGAACATGGCTCCATTCAAACTTATTGCTACAATAAGCAAAATTGCTATTCCCCAACGGTTTTCTTCGTATGCGAGCCATATAAGGGCAGCGGCTGGGAGAAATGCTCCTGAAATGTGACGGAAATCGTTATATCGCAAAAAAGTGGCCGGGGCCAAATTACATGATAAGTATTCCGTGTAATAAAATATATCCACGACCCACAGGATAAACGTTTGAGTTGCTTTCAGTGGCGTATTTAAGCATTTGTTGGGGGGGGGCTAGGAAAGGCGGAAAAGTGGTGCAAGCAATGCGCAAACTGCGTTCACCTTTCGTCAAGAATTCACCTAAAAAGCACATATTCAATTTTCTATTTAAGTTATTTATTTAACTGGTTAGCAAAATATTCTTATTTTTGCGAACAGAAAAACGTAATCGGTGAGCAAAAATGGCTAGTTGGTCCGCAAACATTTCTGAATCGGTCAGTAATCAATGTCATACTAGAGTGCTTCATACAGTGCTGTCATACTTATTTTGGTACGCAAATTAAATACTGGGTGGTCCAGATGTCCGGAATAAAATTAATATAGCCTTACTTAACCTGTAACTTTTGGGGAAAACGCTCGGACACGTCAATTTAGTTTAATATATGCTCACATTTTGACGTTATTGGTTTGTTTTTTATAGACATTTGTCAAAGATAATAATATGACAACATCGATCTTTTTTTAAATAGAGACATACAGCTTGTGATACATCATTTGAAACCTAATATCTCGTACAGTATGTTCATAAATTTTAGAGCGATTCTGTCAACCTATTTCAAAATGGCGACTGTTAAAAGTTTTTAAAAATATCTCTATTAAAATAAGCGGAAATGATAAATCATTGATGGTTTTTTACCTTTCAAGGTAAGAAATCTTCATTGTTTCACGTTCTGACATTTTGTGACTTAACAATAGTTACGGTTTATTTGTTATTTATTTTGTTAAAAAAAAAAACATAACGAAGCACAACAAAAAGTTGGTTCAACGTGGCAAATGCTGGAAATGTCCTCCACCCTCTTCTTAAAACAACCATCAATGATTTATTATTTCCGCTTATTTAAATAGAGATTTTTCAAAAACTTTTAACAGTCGCCATTTTGAAATAGCTTGACAGAATCGCGCTAAAATTTATGAGCATACTGTACGAGATATTAGCTTTCCAATGATGTATCACAAGCTGTATGTTTCTATTTCAAAAAAAGATCGATGTCGTCATATCTTTGACTAATGTCTATAAAGAAACAAATGAATAACGTCAAAATGTGAGCATATATAAAACTAAATTGACGTGTCCGAGCGTTTTCCCCAAAAGTTACAGGTTAAGGCTATATTAATTTTATTCCGGACTTCGGGGCATATGTATATGTTGTAAATTTAAAATCAAATTATACAGGGTGTCAGGAGGACCGGACCAAAGTACAGGAGTTTATTTTGTGAAAACAATGTAAAAAAACTCATACATATGCCCTCATCCAATTTCCATTTGTTCTTAAGTTACAGCTTAGTTTAAAATAAACAAAGTTTCATACACTAACGTATTTTTAATCATATCATTCTTTTAATAAATGTTCAACCATATCGCCATTGGCCTCTAAATATTTTCCGCTTCGTCTATGAAAGGCGCCTGTTACTCACCTGATTGCTTTACGTCTTCCTTTAATATCGTCTGCAGTATTTCTAATACGTCAATCACGAATGTCGATTTTAACTTTGTAAACTTCATTTTTGAACAAGCCCCATAAATAAAAATCTAGTAGTGTGAGTGCTGGAGATCTCGGAAGCTAAATAATAGGACCACCGCGATAAATTAAAGCCTCAGAAATCTTTCGCCCAAATGTTGCTTGGTCTGATGACCGAAATGTGCAGGAGCTGATAATACAGTCGCATTCTTAGGTTTAGAGGAACATCCTCTAGTTGTTCTTGTAATTTATTTTGTGCAAAATTTAAGTAGTGCTCTCCCGTAAATGAACGGGCCTATTAAATAACTATGGACTATACCACAAAACACGTTCACCTAAATTTTTATTTTCCTTTAAATTAAGGTATAACTTGAAAGCAAAAGGAAATTCGGGTAAGG
The DNA here is from genome assembly GCA_963991005.1 of Barypeithes pellucidus. Lineage (NCBI taxonomy): Eukaryota > Metazoa > Arthropoda > Insecta > Coleoptera > Curculionidae > Barypeithes > Barypeithes pellucidus. The sequence goes on along the minus strand of OZ022562.1, from coordinate 14,551,468 downwards.
ACATAATGAGTTTTCACATTATTTTAACGTATACAATTTTATGTTACCTATTGCATGAAATATTCGTCTCGATGTTTTCCTCGATGTATATCCCTTAATGATAAGATAGTCCGCAATAGGTCCATAAAAGATAGTAAATACTGCTGCTACTACATAAGGGGCTGATGAATACAGGCTATTCTGAAAAGTAATCAATAATAAAGACCGGATATCACGTCAAATGATTGAAATGAAATTGCTGAAAATGCCACATAGCGGATACTCAATTCATATGTTAATCAATTCACGGCTAGTTAACTTTGAAACATTTCCGCTTAGTTTCACCAATTTCTTTAAAAAAATCGTTTTCTTAACAACATTAGCTTGCAGTGAAACATTTATAGTTATTTATGTACCAAGGGCGTTAAAAACACTCATAGTTCAGGTAATACCTACAGAGAACACCACCAAATAATTTCTATGATCAAAAGTTGAAGTAAACCTGATCATAACGAATAATGAAAATATTGTCACTGACACAATTTTTTTTAAATTAATAGTTATTTATGTATCAAGCGTACTAAGTAGATGATTATGCCCTGAGGGCGACAGTCTTACAAAGCCTTACCAATTTTTTATTCTTATCTGCGACATTACCTTGACATTATTATAGCCTGCGTTCTTGTTGCTAGGGAGATAAGTATTCAAATGTTTAATGCGTCAAAGTCAAAAATCAAAAATGGAACAAAGTTTTGAAACTCCCGACGAAATTGAAAAACAGGCTGAAAAGGCAACGCAAAACCTATTACCGAGAAAATCCAGAGACTCCACGACAAAGGATATGACCAATTTGTGAAGTGGATGTCAGAAAATGCTGTAGAAAACATTAACGAAACTATGCTGTTGGGGTACTTTAATGATCTATCTGAAAAATTTTCCCCAAGCTCTCTGTCGGCTAAATATTCGATTATTGAAGAAAGAAGAAGTATTCGAGGAAGAAGAAAGAACACTTTAATGGTAAATAAGAATATTAATAGTATATGTAATTTTCACAAATTATGCGAGAATTTGAAGCAAAGGTCAAAAGGGTACCAACCAAAAATATCCAGTGTGTTCTCTAGAGGAGATGTCCCAAAATTTAATCATGATGCACCAAATGATACGTTTTTAATGAACAAGGTCGCATTATGATTTGGTGTTTTTGGTGGATGTCGACGGCAAGAACTTGTAAATATGTTAGTCACACATGTAGAAGATAGAAAATCAGTTTTTGTTGTAACGGTGCCAGAAACCAAAACTGACCAAAAACGAGTTTTCACCATTATTGATGAAGACAAAATGAATAGCTTGAAACTTATAAGAGATTATATGTCTTTGCGACCACATGGCTGTTCAGAAAAAATACTATTACAAGATGCTACAGACAAGGCCGCTGTACTGTACATCCTTTTGGGAAAATTCCCTGTATTATTGCAAAATATTTGGGTTTGAACAACCCCGAAAAGTACACTGGTCATTGTTTACGTCGCAGCTAGCGCCATGGTGGATGGAAGAGTACAGTTTCTAAAGGATATTTAAAGGATAGCATATCCTAAAAAAAAAAAGTTTCAAGGATGTTGGCTGGCTGGATCTCGCTTTCCTTACAGAAACTAGAGACCCAGACAATGAATCATGAGTCAACCTTTGCTGCAGGAAATTTAGCTATCAGCGGACCCTTCCAGAATTGCTAGCTCTATGTAAATACAACCAAATAATAGATAAACGTAAATTTATATTTTGTTATTTTGTTAATAAAGAATAAGTTAATCGAAAACTTTTTTTGCGTCTTAATGCCAGCGCGGGCCCTAATGAGTACTTTATGCCCGCAGGAGCATAAAGTAATTAATTATGTAGATGGTATCTAAGGTATAAAAACACAATAATGCACTGGTATGACATAAAAACTATAATTACGTACGCTTACCTTTTCTATATCTATATCGGTAACTTTACTCAAATAAGTTGGTATTTCTGTAATCAAAAATGTGCTACCCCAAGATTCTCCAATAGCACCCATTATTACCGCCCAGTATGGCAAGGATGTTAAGATTGCTTTCCAAGGTACCTTTATAGCCTAAAAATAATAAATTAAAGCATAAATAATCCGGAACAACTTTCTTTCTTGAGATATCTCTCGCACCTTTCCCACATTATGCATTTATTTGTTTGGTAAAGATTTATTTAAAAAAAAAACCTACATTTTCTTCCGAATCTTGTCCCAAAGAGGTTTCAATATAATTTCTTTCTTCCCAGCTAATACTTTTATGGCTCGCTGGTCTTTCCGCACTATATATCATCCAGAATGCCGTCCATATTAAACCGAGAATACCGAAGAGGTAAAACGAGGCAGGCCATCCCCACCATGACGAAGACAAGTAACCAGTGATGGGCATCGATATTATGGTTCCAAAACTGCAACCTACAAAATTTGATTTCATTTTTAAAGTTCACAAATAGCTTCCTCATCATATATTTGATCTAAACTAGGAAATTTAATTAACTACATACAAGTACAAACCAGAGTATACCGTAGTAATAATCCAAGACCTCTCCTCGGTCGGTGCCCATTTGCCGAGCATATTATGTGTTAACGGTATCATGAAGCCTTGTGCAATCCCTTGCGCTACACGACATGCCACAACACCGCTGGCTCCAAAATAATCACCGAACAGCGGGATCAGAATACATGACAGCGAATTCACTATCATCGATAGGGTCAGGATCCATTTCGCCCCGAATATCTGTGCAATTGGTCCGGCGAAAAATTGTAGAACTGCGTAGCTCCAGTAGAAAGACGAGAGGATCACTCCGGTGTTGGTCCAGTTATAGGTCTAAAATTATTGAAATCGTAGGTTTGAATCAGCTGAATAACAGAGCAGACTGAAATAGTTCCAAACTGCCCGAAGTATGCGCAAAATCTGTGACATAAGACCAAAAATGCGATGTTCGTAGGATAAAATGTATCGATGTCAACTGATTTGCAACCGTCAAAATAATCCGAGGACTGTTTTGGCATTTGTACCCATTCATAGAGACAAAAAGGAGCAACAAGTTGGAAAATTTCTTATAAATTAATAATAATTAGTATGTGATGTTTTTAACTAAATTTTCTAATACTTACCGGCACATTCTCATTGCTAGATGTATTCGCGCTCGTCATAGCAACAATTGCAACTGAAAGAATTGTCCTTATACCATACGCAAGCCCCATTAGAAAAAATAGAAGAGCCATTTGAATATATCGTACTTTGATGCATGTAGCTAAAATTTTTAAAAATGAAAAATTGAAAAATGTGGGTGGCGTGCAAAGTTTTTAAATTTATAAACGTTTTATGTCTCCTCTGGAAACTGAACTGTCGCGTGCGTAACGAACATACTAACCAATTGCATCAGAGACCCTAAAATTTTCTATATAAACTTCGGCAATATAATTTATCCTTTTTCATGTTAGTTTTATAGTTTCAATTTTTCGGCGATTTCAAACCATGGAGGGTATAATTAGATGGAAAGGCAAGACTAATGATCTTTAATTATTTTATCTAGTTTATATTCCGTCAACATTTCTGCAGGACTCCGATATGAGACCTTTGAACTGCTAAAAGCATAATAATTTTTCATAGCTGCATATAATGGTTTATGAATGTTTCGTTTTTAGAACCAAATCACAAGAGACGATAATGCATGTGACAGCATCATCTATGAGTCAAAGTAATTTGTTTACATTACAAGTAACAATGAATCAAAATAGCGTAACTTTAAGTAATGGCAATGCCACTGCAAGGGCTACTATTAACACTGGAAATGGCGCTGGTGGAAATACAAAGATAGTTGTGCACAATTCCCCGGTAAGGTCAGTGATCACTTTCAAAAATGACAAGATGACAGAAATAATCCCAATGTTGTGGTTATTAATGGAGACGTCCAGGTCCACACAGACGCTCTGAAGACCGAATCTTCTTTAGACCAGACAAAGCCTGCTAAAAATACTAATAAAGAATCTCAGATCAGTCTAAAAGGAAATAAAGAGATTTCAACGAACTTTAAAATGTTGTACTATTTACCCTTCCTATTTAAGATTTGAAGAGTAACATCTACTTTTCTAGGGGGTTAAATCACGAAGGCTGCAAATATTCTTTAAAGCGCCCTTCACAATAAAATTGCCGTGCCTTTCATAGTTTTAATCGACACGGGATATTAAGGGTGGGTTTTTAAATTGATTATGCAAAAAAAAAGTTTATGGTGTCGTTTTCATTTGAAATAATTTAAATTTGCATAGGTAGGTGGTACATGATGCGAAGACTAAAAGGAATTATAATGCTTTAACAATAACATTTAAAATCGTGCAATATTTACATTATTTCACTTAAAAGGCATGCTCTTTGCATCGAATTGCCCACTCCAACAATTTTTATGAAACAAAATTTATAATTAATTATTTTATCAATGTTAATAATGATGAGTTTCTATATGAATTTAGTGGTTTTAATCAAGAACGGTGCGTCTGAAGAGAAAAACTCAAGAGACCATTTTCTTGTAGAATTGACCAGGCTAATCAGAAAAAATGTCCGTGGCCTACCATCTTTTTCCTAAAAAAAATATCAGAGGACATGTTTGCAGGGACGCCACTGGTGGAACAATTGAATAACTTTTGTAATTAAAATTTGTGGTTCTCTATACTATTAGCACAAACCAAAATTAAACATAATATCTGATGTATTTTCGGAGATATTAAAAAGTGGCCATTTCTTGTATGCCGCGCCAAGCGCGCATTTGGGAAAATAAAAATTTTTTGTCAATCCCCCCTCGTAGCTGATAAAAAAATTAACAAATTGAATCTTATTAGCATTTATGTAATATTTTTCCCCCCAATTACTCCCCTCCTAATTGCCCCACCAACCCCAGCCTACGGCCTATCAAAGTATTCGGTGTCACCCGTTGATTCGCGAAAAATTGATGCCCCAACTCCGCCCCTTCTCGAGATATAATTAGTTAAATTTTATTGTTTTTTGCAGTTGAAAATGGCGATAATTCGCGAACTCATTGAGATATCGGGATCAGGTTTGTTCGAGCTTCCGTGCTCTATAAAGCTATTCAATTTTGTCATTCACATTTTTTTTTGTAGCATCGAAACCTGCTGAGACATTTTCCATTTCCCGTTTCTCTACAAATCATGTCAGAATGTCGAGGGGATCCTACTGTATCGATTGGGGGAAAAAAATCACTCGATTTCGTCAAGGGATTTTCGAGCCGTTGATTTCGCCAGAACGACTCCACTATTAGTAAAGATTGTGGTTTTATGTTTTCGTCTCAAATCTTAATAAATAAAACAATATGAGTTTGTGATAAATATATGATAGAAGTAGGTACATTATTCAGAGAGGTGAAAACTATGTCCATTCAAACTAGTTTTGAAATGATAGAAGTAGGTACATTATTCAGAGAGGTGAAAACTATGTCCATTCAAACTAGTTTTGAAATGTTGTTTGTGCTCACTCGGTATATTAAAGTTCATTGTTATTATAGATACATTTGTATTGTTGTAATTGTTAATGTATTATCTCCTATACTTAACCATAATGATACAATTTAGTGTAGTAGTAAGTACTTCAACTTCGCCCTTTTATTGTTAAGCTTTTTTAATTGTTTTAATTTTTATTGGTATAACTTATTTACTTAAACGGAAGAATCCAAATTACAGGGTTATTTTTTTTATACTTGACTTAACTTTTTTATTTAAAAAGATAGACATATAGTTCATGAAGCAAAGTTTTAGGAATTAGTTTCAAATAAACTGCTGGCCATTTGCTTTCGAGCAAGAAAAATTTCGCCTAAATTTAAAAGTTAATATTTTCTGAACCAGATATGACATCGATGTCCGGTTTTTAATTGTTGATAGATTTGTCGCTTAGGAAACAATTGCCAAAGTTGGATTGTCTTAAACTGTCAGAAAATTGTATATACAGGGTGTTAAAGAGGACAATGATTTTTGCTCCAATTTCAATAGCATGTAACTTTCACAATAATACTTTTAAATTTTATTACTGTACGTCAATTGAATCACTGGTTCATAGCAAATAAAGTAATCTGTCAAATTTTTGATATCTGCTATATTTTAAGAGATACCGATTTTTTTGAAAAACTTTGCTTTTTTTCAACTTTTTGTTAGCTAGATCCCACTGTGCGTTGTATCGTGCAAACTGTGCAAGTGCTTATTATACCCTATGAAAAGCTTGTTTATGTTCAGTAACAACAATTGTACCTAAATGTTGTGATGTGCAGTGGCGTATTTATAATCACTTATATGTCTATGCTTTATGAGTATCTCGCAATTTTTTTGTATTGGAAAGTACTCGCCCCTAGATTCGGCAATTTTTTCTTATTTTTTAGTTTTTCATATAGCGCTACAGGTATATTATACAGTGTCTACAAAATTTTAAAAAATATAATTTTTTTATTTAATTGTTTCAAAAAATTTTTTCAAACAATTAAATAAAAGAATTATTTCAAACAAGAATTTTTTCAAACAATTAAATAAAAAAATTATCTTTTTTAAAATTTTGTAGACACTGTATAATATACCTGTAGCGCTATATGAAACTTGCCTAATCTAGGGGCGAGTACTTTCCAATACAAAAAAATTGTGAGATACTCATAAAGCATAGACATATTATAAGTGTACGCCATATAAGTACGCCACTGCACATCACAACATTTAGGTACAATTGTTGTTACTGAACATAAACAAGCTTTTCATAAGGTATAATAATCACTTGCACAGTTTGCACGATACAACGCACAGTGGGATCTAGCTAAGAAAAAGTTGAAAAAAGCAAAGTTTTTCAAAAAAATCGGTATCTCTTAAAATATAGCAGATATCAAAAATTTGACAGATTACTTTCTTTGCTATTAACCAGTGATTCAATTGACGTACAGTGATAAAATTTAAAAATATTATTGTGAAAGTTACATGCTATTGAAATTGGAGCAAAAATCATTGTCCTCTTTAACACCCTGTATATAAAATTTTTTGACAGTTTAAGACAATCCAATTTTGGCAATTGTTTCCTAAGGGACAAATCTATCAACAATTAAAAACCGGAGATCGATGTCATATCTGGTTCAGAATATATTAACTTTTAAATTTACGCGAAATTTTTCTTGCTCGAAAGCAAATGGCCAGCAGTTTAGTAAGTAAAATGTGTTGAAAAAGGAAACGCGTCGTTGATAGATTGGGCTCTATTTAAACAAAAATATTTTCTTAAATGGCAACACCGCATTTGTTAACAAATTTTGATACATCTAGACAAAACAAAAAGAGTACAAGTTTTTGATTAATGTTGGAAAATAAATTGAAGTTTAGGCACTATTGACTCGTAAACCGCCACTCTAATCAAAAACTTGCATACTTTTTGTTTTGTCTAGAATCTCAAGATGTATCAAAATTTGTTAAAAAAATGCGGTGTTGCCATTTAAAAAATAAATACTTTTTTAAATACCGCCCATATTTAGTTGAACAAAACTCTGCTTCAGGAACTATAGGTCTATCTTTTCAAATAAGAAAGTTAGTCAAGTTTTAAAAAAATAACCCTGTATACAAATTTTATAATTAAAAGTAGCACTCAAAGAAGACACAGCTTCGACAGTACGATAATAAAAAATTGCTGAAATATGTAGAATAAGATAATAATAAGATAAGAAATACGTTGATCCATTTTATCAGTTTTTAAATTTTATTTAGCCGTTACGATGTTCTGCTACAAATACATTGACTCTGTTCCAAAGTATGTATACACAGGGTGTTTCAAAAAATATGCGCCATCGCTCGTGGATGATCCCTTACCCAAAAATAATAAGACAATAGTTCCTATTAATTCATAACAAGTGCTATTAAAATCTTGAAAAAGTCATTGTCGTACCTATCTTTTGTTAAAAATTATTAGAACATCTGATCGCACAAACGCCCCTGTTAAACCTGTTCACACCTTTTTATTGCTAAAATGTGGTACGTTTCATAATCCAAATTTCACTAAAAAAAATTAAGAAAGACGTCTCGGATATATCTTGAAAATGTTGATAGAAACTATTTATCTTATATTTGGGATTTTGGCAATGAATGGCGCAGGTTTTTTTAGACACCCTGTATACTTAGTAGACCTTGTGACGATCTATTACACAATGGTAATTACGCTTCTCGTAATACCTGCTACCTAGTCATGGATTTAAAAAATTAATAAACTTAGAACAGTTAACGTGAATTCAATTAGTTTACTTCAAACATAACACGCAATAAAAATTATTGTATAGCAATTCAATCGTAAAAGAAACATAAATGCTTACCTGGTTTTCGAATCTTCTCGTCAAAATCCATAATTTACCTTCTGTCACCTCTTTGAAAAATTAGTTTTAAAAATTAGTTCCCACAGAGATACTTTCAGAAGCATATCTATTATTAAAAAACATATAATTTGTTTATTAGTGGAAGTTGTAGTTTATTTATCTTTAACATAATAAAGTTCATAGACCGATCACCGAATAAATACGAGCGTATTGTTCTCCCATAAAATAATAAATAATTTATTCAGCTCCTCAGGCCAGACGCATATTTCTGATTAAATGTCTGAGTTTTATCTTTATTAACTGAAATTAATCTAATTAAGATTTTAAATCATTGTTCTTTGTCAAGTAATATTTTGTTTAGGATGTCAATATTACTAAGTATACTTTACAGAATGATTATTTTTAAAGTAAGGTTAAATTAAATCGTATATGCGTTCCTCGTGATAATGTATTCATTTTACATTTTCCAGTGCTTTGGGTCAGTTTGAGGGCAGTATACGTCTCTATTAAACGTGCTAAATATATGGCGTCGTCTCTTTCTGGTTATGTCAGCATCAAACACGTTTCTGTTGAAAAGGAACATAATATTGTGTGCCAGTTATTTTAGTGATAGTAGACGCCAACATAAATAGGTTCTTACGAGAATTCAAAATAGCTTGATTACGTTCACTCCGAAAAAATATATTTACAGACTTTACACGGAATCAGTTGCGGTATTGGATTCCCATTTCTATTATGTAATAATATAATATGATAAGCTTCCCACCAGGGCCGGATTAACCGGGATTTGGCGATCGCCGGGGGGCTAAAAGTCAACTGTGACGAAAAGCGAAGGTAAAAAGATAATATACATAATATATAATAATCAAATGGTCTGGCATCCCTATGTTAGGATGAAAACAAATACAGCGTAGTCAACTAACTCTATATTAGTTACATATAAATATTACAACTATATCCTTGCATTTCCTAATAACACACTAAGTAAAGTCTCTACACGTCATTAAAATTAGTGTTGTGATCGTTCGAGCGAAAAACCGCTTGATTACTCGATTATTGAAATAAACGACATCGCTCGATTTAAAAAAAAAACCGCTCGAGTTATCTATTCATACGAAAACCGTCGCTCGTCACTTATTATCTTGCACTCGATACCCGAACTTCGCTTGACGCCGACGGAATTGTACCAATGTAGTGTGATCGAGTTAAAAAATTGCTCGTATATTCGAACAGTTTTTCGCTCGATAGGAAATACTCTAGCTATAAATTCGGACGAGAAACCGAAAAATATCGCCTGTCACTTGATACCCGACCTTCGTTCTACGCACCGCGCGATCTGAAATATGCCGATTGGCGACGTTCGAGTTTGACGCTGAGCGGGTAACACGACATACGTCTTTCTTGAAGGCACATAAACCAGAAGGTGCATATAAAAAAATATGCCAAATCCCTCAGCGGAGTCATCGCGACATGGGTTTTGTAAGTTTTGTATTAACTGGCTAGCCAGCGGCGTAGTTTAGGTCTCCGATTGTAAATATTAAAAAATTAAAGGATATAATTTTAAAATTTTTATTTACTATAAACTCGAGAAAACTTCTCAAAAATAACATAATAATAGAAATTGTTAATGAAAAATAACAAAACGAACAAAATGGTTAACAAAATATATAGAAAAATTCGTAGGTAATCTTATAGTAAACATTTTTAAATCTAAACGGAACTTTTTATTATTAAACTCAAGAAGACTTCTTTAAAATAACATACATTATAGAAAATGTTAATGGAAAATAAGAAAACGAGCAAAATAGTTAACAAAGCATAGGTATCGACAAATTTTTTGGTAACCAAAAGTAAACATTCTTAAATTTAAACAGGAACTTTCAGGTAACTATCAACATGAATTTAAAAAAATAATCACCTATTTTCTTATTTTGCCAGTCGCGTAACTAAGCCTAAATTTTTGAAGGGTACACAGTGGGCACCTGATAATTTAAAGTGGAAGAATTTGACAAGCCATTTTAAATATCTACTTATTTTATGCTCGTAGATTGATAAAGATGTGAAGAAAAATAAAATAACTCTTGGTAATACTTTTTGTTCGGGTTAAAAACGCACAATAATAAACCCGAACAATAAATACATATTTGGGTGATTTTTGGCAGTTCTTTTGTTTGGTATCGAGACACGTGGTAAAAATTCATTATTCACAAATAAGTAAATTTCTGGAATTTTTTTGGTGGCTACTACAATTTTTTAGCTAAACCTGTGCCCACCCGTAGTTACGTGCCATCTAAATACCCTACCTGATCACATGTAACCGGCTAGGCTGCCGGTCGAGCAGTCTGTGACGTCATCGCTTGGTGAATTGAAATTTCAAGCGATTCACTCGAGCGGTATCACTCGATTATTAAAATCGCACGAGCATCAAGTACTCGATTATTAAAATCATCGGTTTTTCCCAACGCTAATTAAAATCATACGAAGCAATCAAAATTTAGCGCAAGAAAACTATTTAATCAAAAACTGATTTCATAAACATTATATGTAATAGGCGTTCCGTTATACGTATTTCGAAAAATAATTTATAAATTGAACTAATGACAGCGAAAAACTGGCGTTCTCAGTTGCCATCGAAATTAGGTATTTTCATAATCCGCTTTATATCCACAATAAATTAAACGAACTTTAGCCAGCCCTTAAATTTTCGACATTTTAGGACATTACTTTACAAAACAAGGTTATATTCAGTTATATTAGAAACAAATATCCATAAAGACTTACCGAAAACACAAAAGTACGATGAAATTGCTCTAAAAAGAACAGTTTTTAGAATTACATTCAACTTGAAAGGTACAAAAACTAATGAAAACCAATTTTTAGTCTGTAATTAATAAAGATGGGGAATTTAAGTCCCGATGGCACTTGATTCGTAGGTTTGTGATACACGTGTAAAGAAATAACGTACATACTTTAAGTAGGTATTAAGTCTTTTGAAAGTATGTTTATTTTAAAAACTTGAAGAGAGAGCGCGAGAAGAGAAATGGTTTTGACCGCTCAGGGCCGAAATAAGTCTGAATACGCCCCAAGCAACGTTATAATGAAAATTTCGTTTACTGTACAATCACCAACGCATACTTCAAATCTGGCTTCATCACTCCACATAATGGAGTTCCATTGGTTCGGAAACCATAACTTGTGTTCTTTGGCCCACGCTAGTCTGTTTTTCTTCTGAATCTTTGTCAGCAAGGGCTTCTGTTTTGCCTAGAATTATTGAGCTAAGAACGAATAATAAAAAAATAATTGAAGCTTACCTTGTAAGTTTTTAATCCCAGTTTTTGGGCAGCTCTGTCACAAGTTGCTATTGAAATCTTTTTTCTGGTTGCCTGATTCCATAATATTTTCAATTTTTTATTAACTACCACGCCGATTTTCCTTGATAATCCGTTTTAAGACTCGTAAGTTGGTATTGGAATAACGCGGGCGACTTCCAGTTCTTGGGTTTTGAGCCACAGATCCAATTGTTTTGTACAATTTAATAATATTTCGAATTGTATACCTCGATTTGTTAACATTGTCAGCGATTTGGGAAGCATTTTGGCATTTTAAATGCAAGTGAATGATCACTTTTCTTATTTCGTCGCAAACAGCGAGCCACGGGCTATTTTTAATTGTTAACAACAACACAATACATTGAAAGTTGATTTAAACGTCAAAATCGACTTTTTCAACGTAAAATATTATAATATATACCTTTATCTTATCGAAGCGAATAAACGGACCATTCAATTTAAGTTGTCTCCATCATATATTTTGCTATATACACAAATCTTTTTGTAAAGAAGACAATTTTGAAATAAAAACGCTTTAAAAATAGCTGCGTTGATTTTGTTATCCTTCCATAAACATTTAAAGAAACCAAAAATATTATATTTGAAATGCACTCAAATAAATTCACAAATATCATGTTTTGGGGCCTTGGGCCCACTTCACTGAGACAACTTCACTGAGACAGGGCTCGTATATTATTAGTCAAGAGACATCAGTCGTCAGTGATGTTAATTTTACCCGCTATTTTTTGCTCTACTTTTAAATTCTAAAAAAATATAATGCTACAATTTTAATATCGCAAAAGTTTCAATAAAGATGACCATAAGAAATGTATCATCTTGCAAACGAGATAAAAAAGCAAGTTTCATGAAAAAATGGTACAAAAATACTATTGGAAAGTAAGTAGATCACTTCAATAAAAAAACTACACTGAAATAGCTCAGCATAAACCACCTACACATACATAAAGAAAGTCTTGAGACCGTTTTGTTGCCTAAAGGCCTGTACCTACTACCTACCCTTTAATTAAGGATAATAGCCTCTCGAAATTCCTAATTTGATTGTAATGAGCAGAGATTTCCCGACGTTTGCCTATAGGGATGGTCTGAGACGCCGACGAACAAAGAAAGACGGAACTATTTACATTTGGCGGACAATTTACATTACCTACGTATTGTAAGCCCAATAGTTTCTGAACATTGGAATGAATACGAGCAAAGAAATCAGGCTATGCTGCTGTTAGTTGTGTTGTAAAAACAACAGAAACTAATCATGTCATTTTCAATTAGAATCACTAAATTTACCAGTAATATAATAAATTTTAATATAATGTAATGTTAGCAAATCAACCTATACAAACGTGATCATTTTCCACATTATTTAAATTAATAAAATAAATCTGTATTTATTGTCTTCAGATATATGGCAACGCTGTAACAGCGGTCTGTTCCTTGCTAAGGGGCGAAACCACTCAAAATTTTTCCATAGCCTTCCATTAAGCTAACAAGAAATAATTAGGTCAAAATTGACTCAAATGTAAATAAATGCAAGATAATTTGTTATCATGGCTCGTTATACGTGTCATAAAATATATACTCACCGGCACAAAATTCCGCCACCCTGAAATTTTGGTCAAGTTTGATATTTTATAGCTTTTTTATTTTTATGCCATTTTCATGATTTTATTATTAATTTGTAGATCAATTTATTGTGTTTTTCCTTAATTATTTTATAAATTTTTCGATTAGGCTATATTATACAGGAGTAAATTAAACTGTTGTTTTTTGTCGTAATGTCAAAACACCCTATAGGAAAATTGAGGTGGATAATTTATTTACATATTGTTTCTTGTCATCCTTGATGTATTCTAAACATTTCTTTCCTTGATTCATTCCATCATCTCATTTCTGCTGAGAGATGCAAAATTTTAAATGAAACGATGTTATTTTTAGAAAATGTATATCATGGGTATTTCTACCGAAGCACGCACCAATCTTGTATTTGTTGAGCTCTAGTCGCCTACTGTTACATTGAAGAAATCCTCCAAGAAGCTGTTGTTCCATTTGCTCCTTTCATTGGGAACCAATTTACATTCATGCATGATAATACTAGACCTTACGTTGCACATGTAGTGAACGAATATCTGGATGAAGTTGGACTTCAAAGATTGGAATGGCCAGCATGTAGCCCGGATCTCAACCCAATCGAACATCTTTGGGATCAACTTAAAAGGCCTATTCGTCGTTGTCTTGTACAACCATAAACCTTGCAAGACTTACGACTGGCGCTGACCGAAGAATATCAGGTATCCCTCAAGAAAGGACAAGTAACCTTATTCATTCGATGCCACGAAGACTGCAAGCTGTCATTCTTGGGAGAGTAGGAAATACACGATATTAAAATTGTTTTTGTTAATTAACTTTATGATATACCTAGTGGTTGTTTTTCTTAATGAAAATAGGCTTCAAATCAGTGTTTCATTTAAAATTTTGCAGCTCGCAGCATAAATGAGATACCTAATGGAATGAATAAAAACTCGAAATGTTTAGAATACATCAAAGATTACAAGAAACTCTATGTAAATAAAATTATCCTCCTCAATTTTCCTACAGGGTATTTTGAAATTACGATAAAAAACAACAGTTTGATTTGCTCCTGTATAATATGCCTAATCGAAAAAATTTTACTTTATAAAATAATTAAGGAAAACACAATAAATTAATCTACAAACTGATAACAAAATCAAGAAAATCGCATAAAAAATAAAAAAGTTATACAATATCAAACTTTACCAAAATATCAGGGTGGCAGAATCTTGTGCCAGCGAGTGTATATAAATATGTTTTATCAAATTTTACATTCGACACTAACACACAAACTTTATTGTTTTAATTTAATCTCTTATATAATTCCGCTCTTCGTATCATAGACGTTTGTCTCTAAAATGGCGTGAAACGCTTTTTAGCATTATTTTTATACATTTTTCTCTCCGCGCCCTTCATACGGAAATGGTGGATTCACTTAAATCGCAAATTCTATTCGAGAGTGATTCGTGTACAAAATAAAACCCTATCTAATATCTAGGATTACGCGGTTTATTTAAATGAAACTATAAAATGTATTATAAAATATCAATAAAATCACATCACACAAAAATAATAAATATCGTACATACTTAAAATTTTTATTTTTATTTAACAGAGAAATTTTTAAATCCTGGATTGATTTCTCCTAAATCGGATGCGCTTTTCTCGGCATCTCGTTTCAGTTTATTTTTATCCACATCGTCCCACCATTGCCTTTCTCCGGAGCAAAATATGATGAAAAATACTGCTGCCAAAACGTTTATTACGGCCGCTAATATGAACATTGATCTCCACAAGGATTTGTCGGTCTAAAATAAAATAGTATTGTCTTGATACACAATTAACTAGTCTTGGTGATATGGCAAAATGCATTAAAAGATTAATCTAACGAAATCCAATTATTACAGTAATTTTTTAAAATCCACTAAAGCAAGAAGCAGTGGCGGACCTAGGATTCGATTTGGGGGGGGGGGGGGGGGGGGTTCTAGACGACGACGAGGCTTCATTTTGCAAGAAGTATTAACCATTTCATGGACGTCAATCTTCCGCGACGAATTCATATTAGCGAGTGCTAAACCTTGATCTTACCTCACCCATTTTAATGTTAGTCATGGGGGGGGGGGTATAGCTTCTCTAGTCCCCCCACCCCCCTTATCGGCCACGTATATCTGGAAAGAAGGTATTTATTATATAACCTTACCTCATCTTTTACTACAAAATGGACTAAGATGGGAGCAAAAATTGCTACCAACTGACCAGTTCCATTAGAAATACCAGACAAAATGCCGGCATATCTTGGCGATATGTCTATATGATTTACCAGGTGGCCCAAGGTGACCGCAGCTGAAGCGCTGGTTGATCCTATCAATATAGCTGCTATTGTCGCTTTATTTTCAAGATATGATAAGAGAATCAGTCCTGCTGCCATCATAAATGAACCTAAAATGTAAATGAGATAATTGAATATTGCAATAATAGGTTCCTCCGCGTAACTTTCAATCGGTTACAAATTTTGTCATGTGCATGTTCGATTGTTGACGCATTTCTAATTGGTTCCTGCTTTTTGTCTCTGTGAACGGCCGGCCACAAATCAAACGAACGAACAAACCCGAACGAACCTTCGACTGTAAAATCTGAGAATTGACTTCTTAACTTAACCAAAAAGTTCTCTTATCCTTGTTCATTTCTACTTTGTTTAGAGCTAGTCTTTCGTTTTGGAATGGATATTTAAAGAAAAATGGAAACTACACTCGCCGGCTCAAAATTCCGCCACCCTGAAATTTTGGTCAAGTTTGATATTTTATAACTTTTTTATTTTTTATGCGATTTTTATGATTTTGTTATCAGTTTGTAGATCCAGAAACAGTAGTTTTTTGTAGTAATTTCAAAACACCCTGTAGGAAATTTGAGATGGATAATCTTATTTGCATACTGCTTCTTGTAATCTTTGATGTATTCTAAACATTTCGTTTTTTGATTCATTCCATTATCTCCTTTCAGCTGCGAGCTATAAAATTTTAAATGAAACGCTGATTTGAAGCCTATTTTTATTAAGAAAAACAAACACTAGGCATATCATAAAGTTAATTAACAAAAACAATTTTAATATCATATATTTCCTCCTCTAGCAGCAATGACAGCTTGCAGTCGTTGTCGTGGCATCGAATGAATAATGTTACTTATCCTTTCTTGAGGGATAGCCTGATATTCTTCGGTCAGCGCCAGTCGTTAGTCTTGTAAGGTTTGTGGCTGTACAGGACGATGACGAACGGCCCTTTTAAGTTGATCCAAAGAATGTTCGATTGGGTTGAGATCGGGGCCATTTCAATCAAAGTCCAACTTCATCTAGATATTCGCTCACTACATGTGCCACGTGGGATCTAGCATTATCATGCATTAATATAAATTGGTTCCCAATGAAAGAAGCAAATGGAACAACAACTTCTTGGAGGTGTTTTGAAATGACAAGGAAAAACAAGTTTAAACTTTAAAGTTTATTCCTGTATAATATAGTCTAATCGAAAAATGTTACTTTATAAAATACTTAAGCAAGAACCCAATAAATGGGTCTACAAACTGATAATAATCATGAAAATCGCATAAAAAATAAAAAAGTTATAAAATTTCAAACTTGACCAAAATTTAAGGGTGACAGAATTTTGTTCCGGCGAGTGTAGTTTAACCAAAAACATGCCAAAACTAAAGAGTAACGAATCGATAAAACTAACAAGTCAATAGTAAACAGACAGCCGAAAGAGCTTATTCTTGTTTATTTCTGCTTTGTTTGGAGCCAACTTTTCGTTTTAGAATTTAATTATAGAGAATCATGGAAAGTAAGTTTAACCAAAACATGCCAAAACTAAAGAAAATGAAACGAATCGATGAAAACAAAAAGTCAACGGTTGAACATCGTTAAATTTTGTTCTACGAACACCGAATTTTTTATCAGCGCTCACAGATTTTCGTTCTGTTAACAGTTTAAAACAACTGCGCATGCCTCAAACTATTTCTGACTGCTCGGTGAACGAACCTCATAACCTTATCATGATCGGTTAAATTTAAAATCGATTCAACACAGTTTTGCAACAAAATTTAGAAATCCGAGAAAATTAATTACAGAATTAATTATTGATAATAGTAGATATAATTAAACATACCAAATCCATGAAAGAGTCTTCTTGAATTTGCTTTAGTTGTGTAGCCTTTATTGATGGTGAATGCTGCGATCGGACCATAACAAAGTCCGGCAATTAGGGCACCGGCTACCGGTGCCGCTGAATATAAACTACTCTAAAAAAAATACGTGGTACTTTATTATAAATTTAAAAAACTGGATAATGTTATAATAGTATATTAAGATACAAGTTTCATAAGACATTATCTTAGAGCACGCGTTTAAAGTACAAGTGTTCTAATTGTCTTATGAACCGTGTATTTTATAATACTTTTTCTATTTGGGTCTCAAAAGAAAACTTTAAAAAATATAGTAGATTTCTTCCATTTGAATTAATATTTTCTTTTTGGATTAGCAATACTTTTACAATTTAATAAAATGTTACAAGTATCAAATATGCCATGATAGAAACAATTGAACATAACAAAGCTTCTTCCCATCCGTCATAATTAAAAATAAATATATTATTAAAGTTAATAAAAATGAGCAGAACAACATGAAATATATTGAACAAAATAATAACTCATACTATTGAATAAAATATTGGGTCTACACAAAATCTGACAGAATAACATTTAATGCCCAGGAAATGTATACAGTAACTATAAATATGTATTTATATATAAAGTAATATTGAATTAAAAATAAAAATAGTACTTTATTGAATAAAACTTTAGAAATAGAGCATAAACTGGAAGATATTTTTATTATTTTTAGGTTATGTTGTTTTATAGTTGTGACAAGAAATTATTTGACGGACACCGTCAGCATATTATATATTTCCGAGTATAGGTATTTCAGATAAATATCTAGTAAAAATGATCTATTTAATGGTCAGTATTTTAAAGTTTTCTATAAAAAATTTTTGTCGAATCCATAATGCCTAGAAAACTACTTTCAACGAAATCGAAGTAAGCCTAAAATTCGAATCCTACTTGCTGTCAACATAAAAAAAATTCAGTTTCATAAAGTGGCAGGTTATTCAATTTTTTTTGCATTTCATAATGTAGCCATATAGGGACTTGAAATTAGAGGTTCGAAAATATAAACGAAAGGTTCCGTCTGCAATAATACGTCTCAAATAATTGATGTTTAAGTTGCATTGAGCAACCCCCTATAGTAACACTATGCTTACATCTTTAATATTAAGTCCGACAGCTCGACTTAAGTAACTAGGAAGTTCCGCATTCATCAGCGTCGATCCCCAAGATTCACCTAATGCCGCCACAATGATCGCCCAATATGGCAAAGATTTAAATATCGCCTTCCAAGGAACAGAGGTCTTGGCGATCTACAAAAGTAAATACATACAGTAACGTGGCTTTCCAGAATTTAAGATAGTTCCGTGACATATTTATTTGTTTTAGATTTAAATTCACTGTTTTCTATAGGAAGCATAAATTAAGAGAATTTCTAAGCTTTCAAAATTTGGAAAAGCCGTAATGGAAAATAAATATAGTTTTTCATAAGTTACGTCCATAATTTAAGGGTGTTTTTATAGCTGCAATGCGACCTTCCTGATACTAGTTGAATGCTCTTTTTCTCTCAATATAATTTCTTGTAACTCGTACTTATAATCGATGCAGGTCTGCCAGGAACTTCCAATACATGTATATAATTACACTGGATATAACTATCGTCTCATATAATAGATACATTTATTGCTTTCTAGATAATATTACCATACCAAATGATCATCTTGTTGGCCAAGCGATTGTTCAATATAGTTTCTTTCTTTTATCGATATAGTTTTGTGGGTAGCCGGACTTTCTGCGCTGAACAACACCCAAAATATACACCAGATAAAACCTAAAACACCAAAGAAATAAAAGGCAGCAGGCCAGCCCCATGCCGATGCCGAAAAGTATCCTGTTATTACCATGGATAACATAATTCCTGCTGGCGTTCCTAAAAATAAAAAATAGTACGTGGTAGTCATTTAAAGAAGAACATTGCAAATGTATAGCTATAATAAAACAAATCGATAGACATTCCAATACAGGGTGTTATAGAAATCATATTTAAAGCAGCAACCTGAACAAATCCTGAGAGGAAAATAAATTGAAGAAAAATAACCATAAATGGCACTTTAAATTAATAAGGAAAGATATGTCCTAGGTGAAGTATCAAAAGACGTGAGCTAATAGTGGCCGGTGTTGTCATATTTCCCCGTGAAACACGTTGGAAATAGATACTACATTTAATTTTAACACTGTCATTCCCGGGGTCAATACCTTTTTGCATACAATTATTCTCATAACAATGACGGCAAAAATATTTTGCAACACACAAAATTGTAAAAGCGAGCATATGATCAGTTTTGGCACTTGTTTGACCCGCGTTGTCAGTTATTTTTCAAATTCGTTAGAAGAAAAACTACAATTTTAAGACACGTTCGATATTATTTTAATTATCAATTATTGTATATTTAAATAATAAGAAAAATAATGTCAAATTATTGGATGATAATGCACAAAGTGCTATCAATACTGACATGTAATCAACAGTATCTAATCACAATACTGACGGAGACCTAGTCCCTATAATTTTCTTTTGTCCAAAATGGCGTCTGGTTATAACTACGTAGGTACACTTACCTGTAAAAATAAGCCCATTTAACCAAGATGCCTCATTGGCAGGTGCCCATCTTCCCAATACTCCGTTTATAATAGGTAATAAAAATCCTTGAAATAATCCTTGTAAAATGCGACAAATCATTACACCATTAGCACCAAAATATTCTGCCGACACAGGAATCTATTAAAGAGGGAAAACAAGCAAATTATATAATGTTCGTTTGAAGATTAGAGACAATACTGTATCATGAGTAATAGACGTATTTTGAACTTTAATTGTCTTAATTTATTTAATGTCACAACGATTCAACTGGTAACCAAGTCCAGTCGTCTTCGGGTGAATACTGAATAAGTTACTAAACTGCGAGAATATGTATAGTACTTAGGGGGATGGGCCAGTCAGTCAATCATGACTGAGGTGGGTGCAGTTTTTTTTTTGGGCAGCCGATGAGAATCTGCACACAGACACCTTGCACCTTACACATGCGGCTGCAAGTTAGTGTCGGGTTTCTGCAACTTGTGGGGATTATACCAAACCATCAATTTCTTTTCTGAGGGAAAAGAACCGCCTCTGAAGGAGGACGGGCCGACCGACTAAACTCACCGTGGGAGCCAGGCTAGAAAACTTTGACTCCTTTTCACTAGAGTGTGTTATTTTTGCATCATGTATGAGTGATTAGATTTAGCTTTTAAGCTATATATTTATGTTGGGTGCCAGCCCTTGAATCTTTCCCAATCGAACTTAATGGAATGAGCAAAATTTAAGAGCTCCTGACGTATAGGGTAGAGGGTAGGCGTAGGTTGTCTTATTGGTTTGTTGTTGGGTCAGAGTTGTTTTAGGGTCAATCACGAATGCGATTGATCCAGTCTTTAGGTAGTGTGTATGTTGCGTCTGGCAATGCGTGTATGTGAGAAAAAAGAATCTTACTGTTGTTGGCTATGTTAGCCTTAGTGTGGTATTTAGCGATAGTTTTGTCGAGAAACTTGGAAATTGTTTCAATTTCGAGATCTCTGTGTACTATGTCGTCTCTAGTGTATCGAGGAGTGTTTACTATAATTTTTAGTACCTTGTTTTGCATCACTTGGACCCGCTTCAGGTCTCACTTGCTCATAGTACACCATGCTGGTGCTCCACATGTCATCGCTGATCTGATGAAGGTTTTGTATAGGGTGACCTTTGTCCTTAGATTTAGTTTGCTGCGCTTGTTAAGCAAACTGTAGATTGCGCCGAGTTGTTGATTGGCTTTCTTTAGTATGTTGGCTGTATTTACTTTCCAATTGAGCCTTCTGTCAAAGTGTAGACCTAGGTATTTGACACTTTGTCCCAAGTATATTTCTTTGTTTCCAACTTTGATTTTCCCTTCCGTGAATTTACGGCACGATTTTGAAAAGAAAATTGCCCGGGTCTTGTCAGGGTTAATTTTGATCTTCCATTTGCTTAGCCATTTTTGTAGAATGGCTATGTTCCTTTTGAGCCTGGACATTATTATCCTAGGGGTCTTTGATGTCGCTGCGATCGCCGTATCATCCGCGTATATATATTTTTCGTTCAGAGGAAACTGAGGAATGCCTGCTGTATAGATGTTGAAGAGTAGGGGGGCTATTGCTGAACCTTGTGGAATGCCAGCTCTTATGTTCTTGGATATAGAGGTGGGTGCAGTCATGTAACACTACTGAATGACGCCTCAGCTTACATTTACTTAACAGCTTGAATTTCCTTTTTGGCCAATGTTTCTCTTTAAATATGATTTGTGACTGTTCCCATTGCAAGTGGTGGTCATGGATTCAAGCGTGATCTGCTGCACCGGATCTGTTTATTTCTCCTTATTGTGTATGGTTGGTTGGTTTTGTCTTCATCAGGTGGTTTCTTAAGAAATCTTTGGAGCTAAATACCGTGCGGATGTTGTATTGCAGTCCTATCCTTCGAATCTTCTCAGAAATTCTCTTGGTATAAGGTATGTTAATGGTGGGTCCAGCAGCACCCTCCTAAGGAGTATAAATATTCTCGTAGTTATAACTTATTCAGTATTCACCTGAAGATGACTGGAAATGTTTACCAGTTGCAACGTTGTGACATTAAATAAATAAAGACAATTGAAGTCGAAAATACCCTCAAGTATACACTCAAAGTGTATAATATTAAATTACGATGTTACTGCTTATGGTGCGCATGGTTGTTGTTCAATTGAAGGTAGTATTTTTTTTTAATAAACGAATTGTTGACGAAGAAAAAACGGCGTAGTATCAGTAGTAGTTCGTATTCTTACCATAAGTGATGCCAAGGAGTTAATAAGCACTGCTGCAAGAAGTAACCATTTTCTCCCGAAATATTGCTGTAAATTTCCTGCAAAGAACTGAAGAATAGCATAACTCCAGAAAAACGATGAAAGAATGATGTTTGGATTGTCCCAGTTATAAGTCTAAAAATAATAAGATATCATGTCGTATTATGATGTGGGACTCTTTTATAGGATATTGACAGTTTTCGTGGTTTAACCCCTTGGAAGGGTGTGTTACCCTTAAAATCTGAATGGGAAAGAGGGTCAAAGTGGCACATTCTTGGAAACAACTAAAAAAAATAATAACTATGTTATTATTGAAAAGAGATCCGACTTTAAAATTATGTACCACGTGACCGATCTTAACATCCACCTCTAGGGGGTTAAACCAGGGAGGTTGCAAATATTTTTTAAAAGCGTCCCCCTTCAAATTGACACCCTGTATATAAATATATATTACTTTCTTCCGATAGCGTTTTAGATCGGATTTCATGTTTACAGAAAAACAAATGATACACTTACCGGCACTTCCGGATTGTTAGACGTATTGTTCGTTGTCATTGCAACAATCGCCACTGAGAGACATGTTCTTAAACTAAATAGAATAACCATTGAAAAATATAGAAGTGATACTTGGACATATCGAGCTTTTATCCAGGGATCTGAAATAATGTAAAATTTTAAAATTATATTTTTTTAATTATACATAGACGAAGTTGATAAACAAACAATATGTTTGTGCATTTATGGCGAGAAAATTAAATTTCTTAGATATATGGAACAATATTATATTGTATGTTTCAAAAACAGGTGTCATCGCCCATGTGTATAACTGCATATGGGGGTCAACACATTTTTACAGGCAACTTTCAGTAAATCGGATTTTAAAAATAAATAATCTCAAAACACCTGTTAATTTTTTAATAGGTTTCTTATAGTATCTAATTAGAGGAATTATATATGTCCGCGCAAAAGATCATTGTCACAAAAATTTTGGTCTTTAGCATCGATTCTTTAATAATTTAACGCCCGTCACATGGCTAATTTTACTCTTCTGAATCATATAACGCCAATATTTGGAACCGAGTTATTTTAATCAGTCACTATAACAATTTTCCTATTATTTATAACAGCCTGTCTTATATTGGCTTAAAGTTTTGGAATGTTCTAAGGAACATTCTATAAGTAGAATGTTAAAATACTAAGAAAACTAGTCATATTTTTAATCTACCTAAGGTGTAAACGAAACTTGCACATCAATATATATTTTCCTTAATGGTTTATAAATGGTTAATAAAAAAATATTGTATATCGCTTCGGATAACAAACCGTCACATCAATTTATCTCCGGTAACATTTTCATGCATGACAGGCGATACAAAAATGCACAAATTCGTGTATAACAGCTAATACAAGCTATTTCTTAAACTTTGTTAGACTGAAATGAATATATGTACTCAAGCGAATGACTTCTTGTAGTAATTCAAATACATACCGTCATATTTGTAAAACTATTAGGCCGACCTGTAGTGGCCTTATTTATAAGCAATTTCTGCCGTCGCCGGCGATACATGCAGCTGCGGGGATGGAACTTCTGGTTAATAATTGCGTTAGAGAAGCTAAACTGTTGATCTTTAAATATTATCTTTTTCAATATAAATTGTACAAGGAGTGTAAATTATTTATATATGAAAGTAACTTTAGTAAAATGACGTGAAATATAAAAGGGTAAAGTAAGAAGTTATTGACTGGGGACACGTGACCGGCGATACATTTTTAAATTCAAATTTGAATACTGCAGCTATAATCTAAAAAAATACTGTTAAATTTGCTTTCGAATGCAGGAACATATATTTCGCAAATTATAATCGTTACTACAGGCAAAAAAGTTTATTTTAGTGAGTTATATGCCAAGGATTGAAAGTTGCCTGTAAAAAATTTTGACCCATATCATGTTTTTGCTTCGGTCACAATATAAAATGTAGGTTACAGAATACCGCTTCTATTTAAGAACAAATATTCAAAAAGATTAAATAAATCTCTCTTTTACCAAACTAGATATTTTGCATATAACATTTGTATACATTGTATACATTCAGAATCAAATCAATATTCGTTTAAAATTTTATTATACTAGGTCAAGGAAAACAGCTGTTTATTCATAAAAAATATTGCACACCTATTTCAAATTAAGCATATTTCTGTCCGTAGGCCATGAATGATGATATTTTATTATTATAAAGTACAAATAGAAAACGTAAAGATTTTTAAGTTAAGTTGATAAATGAAATGTTTTTCTTAATTAACGTATTTAACCTTTATACTCAGTAGAGCAGACAATATTGACAATAAAACAATAGCATCTTAATCACTGGATTTATCCGAAGAATATGAAATCAGTGGTAAATATAATAAAAAGGGTTACTATTGAAACTAAATTTTAAAAACATGGTAGAAGGAAAATCCTTAACGACGTCAAAAAGGTAAAGATGATGGAGGAAAAAAGAATTACTAGTTCTTAAGGCATATCTACACAATATAAATAATAGTACTGGTTAGAGATATATTTCCCAATTAGTATCAGTAGTCCATTAATGCTCAAATTAATACTTGAGATATATACTTTCAAAATATTTCATTTCTATCTAATCTGTTGTTATTTCCTGAGATAAAGTACCCATTAACTTTCTTGTATGCACAATAATAGTCAGTGATAAAATTCTCATTGTATCACATTTGTTCTCGATTCTTCAACAATTTTTAACATATATTTAGAACTTTATCCTCGGGCCATTCTTTTTATGCCTAGTATTATTCGAGTTAATTTGTTTTTCCATTGAATATTTTTACCGGGACGTGGCTGTCAAAATAATTTAAGTTCTATTAATTAATCAAGAACCAAAGTTCACTAAAATGTTAATAATTTCAGTTACGTATTTTTTAATACCATCTTTTTCTCTTGTGATAAAATCCGAGACAACATGTTATTAAAATGGTTAGCAAAATATTCTTATTTTTGCGAACAGAAAAATGTAATCGGTCAGGCTAATTGGTCAGCAACTTATGGACAGCAAACATTTCTGAATCGTGACAGTGCCCTGGGAAAACAAGTGAAAGCCCGCCCCCGCTACACCTTTTGTAGCCGATTTCCTTCTGTATTCGATAAAAGAAAACACAAGGAAGTTACATAAATTGACAGTGTACTGGGACCTCTGAAATAAACTGCTTCTAGACATATTTTTTCTACTGACTAATTGTAAACTGTTGCTGACCAAGTAATCATTTCGCAGCTCGACTGTTAATTACGGCAAACTATTTAATTACTTCTCTATTAAAATTAAGCAAAGTATTAGTTGTTCTTTTCACAGATGGATAGATATGTGGATGCGCAAGTTATTTTATGCACAAAAAAATCTGAAACAAAAATATGTCAGTAAAAATACGTCAACTTACCTCTCCATATTAAGAAATTCTTAAAAAATTTAATACCAAACATGGCCAGAATTCTGATGAAGAGGTCAAATGTTTTTTTTTATGATCA
Organism: Barypeithes pellucidus; assembly: GCA_963991005.1. Classification (NCBI taxonomy): domain Eukaryota; kingdom Metazoa; phylum Arthropoda; class Insecta; order Coleoptera; family Curculionidae; genus Barypeithes; species Barypeithes pellucidus. Next base: position 14,525,630 of record OZ022562.1, on the reverse strand, counting down.
AACACAAGCACTACAGGAAAAATCCTTTAGGGCACTCTAGGAGTGGTGCGTGTGCGCAAAAAGCGATTCACGTTGGTTTCGAATCGTTGGAGGCTATATTCGTTGGGATAAACGACCTCGGGAAGGTTGTTCCATAAGGATGAAGTCCTCCAGATGAAAGTATTCTTAAGTAGTGAAGTTCGAGGAGTACTAAGCTGAACCACATATGGATGGGCGGCAGTGGTTCGTCGTGTATTTCTGATATTCGTCGCTCTGGGCGGAATTAAGAGGGCAAGGTCAGACGAGCACTTTCCATGAAAATATCTGTGGTCTCCAATCAGACGAATGGCCCTCCTTTCGATGGAGTCCAGCAGCCGAAGAGTATGTTTGGGTGCAGAGCTCCAGACATGTGAGCAGCACTCGAGTGATGGTCGAATCTGGGCTTTGTACAGTGTCAAAAGTTGTTGAGGTGTGTACAACTTTCTGGTTCGGAAGAGTACACCAAGTTTCTGAGAAGCTATCTTGGCGACTGCCACAACGTGGTTATGCCAAGACATATTTCCTCCTAGATTGACGCCCAGCAAATTAATAGATGAAGCCAGTGGGATTGCGTGTCCGTCCATGACTATATACGGTTCTGTAATGTTAACCTTTTTAGAGAAAACTGCTGCCTGGGTTTTTTTAGCGTTAAATTCGACTTGGTTACTGTCACCCCAAGCCCAAATTTGTGTGTTTTTTTTAAAATTTACTAAGCATAATTAATATATTTTGCATTGGGGGGGATACCATCATTCAATATCTAACGTGATAACAGATTAATGACGACAACTGGTCAGCATGCGACGATTAATTCCATACTATTTAATATTAGCAAATATTGGCAATAAAATCTATTTCATATTCATATCAGGTTTTAATGCATATCATACTAAACTAAGACATAAAGCGCCAATCAGTAGCAGTACTTACCCCTTTCACAAACTTCTTCCAAGTCGATTTTCCCTATAACTTTGTTGATCATTCTACACTAAACCGCAGACACTCCTTCGCGCGAACTCGTATTTCCTTAAACGGTAACCAAATCGTTTAATTTCATGTCAAAATTTAACAACTTTTTGAAATATTTTTATTGTTTTATGTTGGTACTATTTGCCGACAAGATTGTAAAAACATAAAAATAACGGTACATGACCTGACTTTGGATAGGAGACTATTTGTTTGTGAAATTATATAGAATAATAAAACAATTCATATAAATAAAAACAACAACACATTAAAAAGACAATACACCAGATTTACGATTGCTTTAGTTATGGCAAGAACTCATCTTATGAGCCACAATATACAGAGAAAAATATTCGATAATTGTTTCGAATCAAGGTTGTTTACAACAAGAATTGTTAGTGAAAGAAAGGTGCGCATAGTACAGTAGTGGTTGTTTTTTTGATGGTACCACTTATTTGTACTACTTAAAAGTTACTATAAATTATCTAACCGCTGCACACTAATCGTGACTTCTCGCGCTAATTAGGTACTTGATATTTCACTTGTTTAGTAAGTTTTTTGACCCTCTTAAAAGAAGAAATTTACGAAGTTACGATTTATTTAATAATTTTAGATTTTGTAGCCTCCTTTAATTTGAACCCAATCTGAGCTGGGACGACCGACCGTAGCTCCTAATAAATATATTCCTATTCAATCTATCTAGACATTAATAGCCTCGTAAAGGAGTAAGGGAGTTGATTTTTTCAAATAATTCCTATTTCCTCCTTAAGAGACGTTGTCAATGAACTTTATAGCTGACAACTAAATGAAATAGGATATTGATTTTAACCGTTAACTACAGACGCCTGGTCATCTTGACTCTTCGATCTTCTGGATTGGCTATTTTCTAGACTCACCTACTATTTACACAGGTAAGCGTCAAGGTACAGTACGTTTCACCAAAATTTGATACGACTTAATGATTTCCTGGATGGGTCCCATTGTGTCGACAAGAGCTTGGCAAGAAACAAGTGAAGTATGAAGGGACGGACTAAGGAAAACAAGTAATGATATGATTATATTAATGTAATCAAATGAAATAACTTTTTTTTTAAATATTAATAGTCATATTTATTTACATTTATAATGTCATTCTATAGATAGTTCTGTTTCGCTATCGCTACCCTCATCAAAATTAATTATAATTGGATTAATTATACGATCCAGACTAATATACGAATTTTCGACAGTTATTACGTGACGGACTGAATTTTTCCAACTACCTGGAGGAATCATTAAAGCCTTTTCGTATTAATTCTACAACACTAGAACTTAAAGTCGGAGAAATATTTTCAGACCTGACCAGTGATTTTAACTGGTGCCACATATGCTCTATGGCAGCGTTTCTCAAATTGGGGTCCACGAGCAGTTACTTAGGGGTCCGCGAATAGCTAAGTGGGAATAAAATGTCAAGAAAACAAAATATCGTAATCGACTTAATGCCGAACCAGATATATAAGGCTGCAGCTTTCTTCAAATTAACCCCAACATAACATAGCTACGTGGAAGAAGAAGAAAGCAGAACTATTCATCTCACTAAGTACATTTGCTGCACCCAGTGATATATTATTCAGATTTTTGGCTTATTAATTATTTTTGATTTGTGAAAAATAATAAGATTCGAATAAAAGATATTTTTAACTAAAGGTAATTAGTTAGGCATGACTTCCTATCCCAGAATTAATTCTGTACTACTATGTAGTGAGTGGCTGGGGGTCCACAACAAAATTCTAGTATATCAAAAGGGGTCCGTGGTTAAAAAAGTTTGAGAAACGCTGCTCTATGGGGTTAAAAATGCAATAATAGGGTGGGAGCCATAGCACTGTATGTTCAATTTCTTCTGCCAATGTGTCACAAACATATACTTTTTTATACAAAATGTCTTTAAAACTTCTAAAAGATCACTTTTTTTATAACTTTCTTCAAAATATATATCATTCGCCGCCATGTAGTTCTGAATCTCCAATTTTATATTATTTGAGCTTGGAGCTTAATGTAATTGGCGACTGTGATAGCTCGCATTGTCCATTACTATCACGCTATTCTGAGGAATGTTTGGTAAAAGACAATTCTTGAACCATTCCTCAAAAACTAACAAATTTTACCACAAAAAGATATTTAAATATAAATTAAGCAACCTAACCTACCTGATGTGCCTATATTTAATTATAATTATTACAATCCGGTCCTTTCCACATAATAATAATAAACGGTCATAAATAATGGGATGGCCCAGGTACTTTTACGGCAGTCATTAAGTTATATCCATTTTTCTTGAAACAATCTTTACCTTTTCGTCTTTTAGTTCCACGGTTTCGTGGTATTGGGAGTTTTTAACTTGATAATTGATATTCAAAATATTTGGGGGGGTCACGTTCTTGTTTTATCTTCTCTATGTATTAATTTAATTAATTACTTTTGGATTTATAAGTGTGAACCTGGTCTCTTGAAAGCTAGTTTTGTGAAGCTATTGGTGATGATGATCGTTAGGTACTCGAGAAATGGAACAAAAATATCAAAATCTCCTCGTTGGTAGGGAAGTAAGATTTTTATCGGAAGAATACTAAAAATTGAATAACACGATACAGGAGAGGCTAAATTAAAAACAAGAAAAATCTCCAAAAGAAAAATATCTCCTCTCTGTCATATTTGCGAAATTTCAATTTATTTGGAGTGCAGAAGGCGAGTCTACAGAGGATTGTATATCATACAAAAATCAACATAAAAAGTGCATATTAGCACGTTTTGTTAGACGTCTATTTTCTAGATTTATTTTGGATCTATGGAATGAGTTAAGGAATTATTTAAGACATTCTTATCCCAAAACACATTTATTTTTTTTTTTTTTATTCGTCCAGCTAAAAAAGTCGGTTCTTACAAAATTACTCCAATAATGTAACCAATTTATGGATATATAAAAATTGTTTATTTATTTGAAATAAATTGTTATATTTGTTACACTTGTTTTGGAACCATTCATTAAATACTTAATAATATAAAGTAATATTCTCGAATATACGAAACTGTTTTTTTTTTGTTTTTTTTATGATCAAACACAAGCACTATAGGAAAAATCCTTTAGGGCACTCTGGGGTGGTGCGTGTGCGCAAAAAGCGATTCACGTTGGTCAGGTCAGCCGAGCACCTTCCATGCAAATATCTGTAAAAGAGAGTCAAATCCCCAACCTGTCTTCGATGATCTAGGCTGTCGATGTTCTTCGTCAGCCCGTGGTCTCCGATCAGACGAATAGCCCTCCTTTCGATGGAATCCAGTAGCCGAAGAGTATGTTTGGGTGCAGAGCTCCAGAGATGAGAGCAGTACTCTAGTGATGGTCGAATCTGGACTTTGTATAGTGTCAAAAGTTGTTGAGGTTGGTTCGGAAGAGTGCCCCAAGTTTCTGAGAAGCTATCTTAATCCTTAAGTCATTCTTATCCCGAAACACATTTATTTTTGTTTTTTTGGATTCATCAAGCTAAATAAGTTAGTTCTTACAAAATTACGCCAATAATGCAACAATTTAGGGATATTCTTCAAAAATTGTTTATTTATTTGAAATAAATTGCTATATTTGTTAAACTTGTTTTGGAATCATTCATTAAATACTTAATAATATAAAGTAATATTCTCGAATTTATTTGTGGTTTATTTACTTTGCATTTTTTAGAGGTCATAATAACCGCAAGGCTGTTACAAAGTTACAAATACAAAATAAAACAGGAATTGTTTTTTTATGGAAAAATATAGCCGCATCACGAACAAACCCGAACAAACCCGAACACACTTATAAGTCTGCTGATTCAGTGGCGTATATAGGGGAGGGGGCCAGGGGCCCTGCCCCCCCCCCCCCCAAACATTTAATGTTTTAACCAATTTATTCAAATATGAATTCGCTAGGAAAAATATAAATCTTGATTTTATTAGATGTTCCTTTTTGTAGATGATTGTTTTGTTCGTTGTTGTTTAATCGCTCAATATTTTTTTTTGTTCAGTTGATAATTAAGTCAGAGCTAGTGACGCATTCACCATTTTCTTTTTTGATCAATATTTTTCGTTTTATCCTAAAAGCGGTTAATTACCTGTTTTTAGGAACCAATTACCTTAAGTTTAGGGAAGAAATTTTTTTAATTAATAAATTAATGGAAGCAAGAAACTAAATTTTCTCAATTTGCACAAATTTCGTTTCCTTCACAATTTTTTTTTTCAAAAATTTTAAAATTTAGGTAACTGATCCCCTAAAATGGGTATTTTCGGATAAAACTAAAAATAAACGAAGTATTGGTCAAAAAACGAAAAGGCGAAAGCGCCACTATATTTTTTTATGTAAAAAAACAGAAACAAATTCTTATATACGCCACTGTGCTGATTGTATCTAGCTAGCCACCGCAAACTAAAAAACCTACGGAAGTTGAACTAGATATAAATATTACAAACGTCTAAAAACAATATATTAAATTACACATACAATAAATAAATATAGCAACATATAAAAATATTACCGGTACTTACAGGATGACTATTTATTTCGTCTAGCCTCCCTCCTCTATTTTGTATGTACCTAAGTCAGTGCTTATCCATTTTTGAATATGGGCAAGTAATTTTCAGTAAGTATACAAAAATATTAAAAATTGTGTTTAAAGAAATCCAATAAGAAATACCCAAAAGGTCCCTATTAACTAACAATCGTTTTCGAATCCCTCATTCGTTTTTCCAGATCGATTAATGGTTTCTGCATTCTTGTTTTGCAATTTGTCCTGGTCAAAATTATCCCACCACTGTCTTTCTCCGGAGCAAAATATTATGAAAAAAAGAGCTGTCAGAGTACAAATTACTCCCGATAATATAAACATATATCTCCATAACGCCTTGTCAGTCTAAAACAAAACTTTATTTAAAAACTGCCTACTAAACTATAGTAAACATTGCCTAGACCAGATAAACCACGACAACTGTATCACAAAATATCATCACATTTCCTTGAAAATAATCGAATAAAAAATATTACCTGATCTGTTACAACAAAATCGACTAAAAAGGGGGCAAACATGCCCAATAATTGCCCAGTTCCATTGGATATACCAGACAAAATTCCAACATATCTCGGTGATATATCTATTTGGTTGACAAAATGGCCGACAATTACGCCAGCGGCTGCCCCATTCGAAGCTATTAACAGTATTGCGATGGTCGTTTTATCTTCCATATATGGTAAAAGAACCAAGCCCAAAGCTAATGAAAATGAACCTGAAAAAATAATATTACAATTTTATGAGCATTCCTATAATCGTAAAACCACTAACTAAATGGAACGTAATTAAAAATAACTTCCCACCCTTAATATCTTTCTTTCAGTTAAAAATATGAATAATCGGAAAGACACGTCAATGTTATTTGTAAGGGGGACACTTGAAATTAATATTTTTAGCCTTGTTGTTTCAAGCCCCTAGGAGGGGTAGATGTCACCCTTAGAATCTGAAATGGGAATGGGGGTCAAGTGGCACATCGTTTGAAAGGGCGTTCAATTCTCGTTTCAGTGGTATCCATTAAATTTGTTGACCATTTTTTTTGGGTTAAAAAACAACGTATTTTAAGAATGTGTTGATGGAATAACAAGGCCTTTTGTGGCATTTCAGTGATAAGGAATCGAATGAACCCAAATTAACTAGGCAGGTACTCGTAGTGCCATCGAAATTTTTTTACATTTCTTTTGATGTCAATTTGTCGAAGTTACTTTGCCAATCCCCACATAAAGTTTAAAACCGTGCCACCCAGGGGCGCAGCGTGGGGGAGGCAGGGGAGGGTCATGCTCCCTCTGGAAGTTGCCACTTATTGGAATGTGATAAAAAAAACATTAATGTTTACGATGTTTTGTGGTTATTAGTATTTCACCCTCCCCTAGAAAAATGTCTCTGGCTTCGCCCATGGTGCCACCTAACCTTCTAATCATTTGTACTACAAGGAGACCCAATGCAGTAATTTTTTTGTAAACACTAACCTGAAAACCAAAATCTCAATGCAGGCAAGTTTAATTGTTTCTGCAACTTTGAAACGTGATTATTCGGAAACCTGTGGACAAAACGCAACAAAGTAGGATACCACTGAAACGAGAATTGAACGCCCTTTCAAACGATGTGCCACTTGACCCCCATTCCCATTTCAGATTCTAAGGGTGACATCTACCCCTCCTAGGGGCTTGAAACAAAAAGGCTAAAAATATTCATTTCAAGTGTCCCCCTTACAAATAAAATTGACGTGTCTTTCCGATTTTTCATATTTTTAACTGCAAGAAAGATATTAAGGGTGGGAAGTTTTCAAATTGACACCCGGTATATATATACAGGGTGCTGATAAAGTCTGGAATAATCGATTTTTCTTGAAAACGCATAACTTTTTCGAAAAACGCTCGTACCCGTCGATTTTATTTTATTCTTTGAAATTTTTCGGCGTTCTTCAATATTATACCGGATGCGCCAAAAACGCTAGGCAAGTGTCAACTTCACTTTTTCAAATAGAACACCCCTTTTTTTCTCCAATATTCAGATTCCTCTCTAAACTCTAGACAAGTTTCATATAACATATTGTATGGCTAAAGTCAACAGGAATTGAAATACAGGGCCCACAATAAAAATCAAGGTATAATTTTAAGGTCTAGGTATTTACCTTCTTACCGGTTTCTACATAATAACTTAGTTACGTAAATGTCAAAACATTTAATATTTACTCCAAAGTTGTCACTTTTACCCATAAAAATGTTTCTAACGGAAGCTGAGAGAATCGAAATATTAATAATAGTAGGATGTGGAGATCGAAAGAGAACACAAATAGAAGTTTGTGAGTATTTTAATGATAAATATCCAAATAGAGAACACATAAATCAGGCAACTGTTTCCAAAATTGTTAAGAAGTATAATGAAGTTGGTCACGTTAAGGATAAACCTAGAAGTGGACGACCTAAAATTTCCGACGATGTCAAACTTGATATTGTAGTTTCGTTGGAAGAGAGACCACATTCGAGCACAAGAAGCATTTCTCAAAATGTTCAAAATATCCACGATTCAACGGTGGCAAAGTTCCTGAAAAAGGAAAAATGGCATGCATATAAATGTCAAGGAGTACAGGAACTTTTGGAAGGCGACCCTGACAGAAGGAATGAGTTCTGCGAAATTCTCATGGATAATTACTTGATTAACGATGCATTATTTCCGAGTAACATAATTTTTTCCGATGAGGCTACTTTTTTCTTAGATGGCATGGTAAATCGTCAAAATTGCCGGTATTGGTCCAGGGAAAATCCCCATTGGTTCCGAGAAATTCATACCCAGCGGCCGAGAAAAATTAATGTATGGGCAGGAATAATTCGGGATACTGTTATAGGACCCTATTTTTTTGAGGAAAATTTGACTGGCCAAAGATATTTGCAGTTTCTTGAAGAAGACCTCGCTCCAGCGTTGATTGCCCTATTTCCCGATCGGAACATTCCTGACTCACATGATACAACTATGTGGTTTCAGCAGGATGGTGCACCAGCCCACTATTCGGTCGAAGTCCGTAGATACCTGAATGAGTTATTTCATCATCATTGGATAGGTCGACGGGGTGAAATAGAGTGGCCTGCGAGGTCCCCCGACTTAACGCCATTGGACTTCTTTCTGTGGGGCTATATTAAGGAAAGGGTTTACAAAAATAAACCAGAAGATATTGATGTTCTCAAAACGCGTATAAGAACAACCATAAGACAAATTACCCCAGAAATTGTACAGTTAGAATTTGTTGAGAGATTGGGACATTGTAGAGCCGTAAATGGACACCATTTTCAACACTTACTCAAATAATTTTTTAGATTGTTCACTGTATTACCAATTTCCTGTTAGAATTTTTTTTCTAGCCTAAGTATTTGTCATGGAAAACAAGCTTTAAAATTATACCTTGATTTTTATTGTGGGCCCTGTATTTCAATTCCTGTTGACTTTAGCCATACAATATGTTATATGAAACTTGTCTAGAGTTTAGAGAGGAATCTGAATATTGGAGAAAAAAAGGGGTGTTCTATTTGAAAAAGTGAAGTTAACACTTGCCTAGCGTTTTTGGCGCATCCGGTATAATATTGAAGAACGCCAAAAAATTTCAAAGAATAAAATAAAATCGACGGGTACGAGCGTTTTTCGAAAAGTTTTGCGTTTTCAAGAAAAATCGATTATTCCAGACTTTATCAGCACCCTGTATATATATTGGCTACCCTGTAAATTTTATAGAAAAACGGCGTTGTAACTTCTTGAATTGGCCGAAATGGATCCATGTGCTGAGTTTGAATACATTTTGGTGAGCCAATCCTAATCTATTCAATTAAACGTGATGGAAAACCCACGAAACTCTCATAGTTCAGAAAACACCAGCAAATAATTTCTATGACCCTATTGTCAAAAATTGACGTAAAGCTTAACATAACGAATAATGAAAATATTGTCACTGACACTAATTTTCGTTTATCAACATTTAATTTGCTGGTGTTTGCTGTATATTACCAGAACTATGAGAGTTTCGTGGTTTTGCCATCACATTTAATTAAATAGCTTAGGATTGGCTCACCAAAATGTAGTCGAACTCGGCAAATGCGTTTAACATGTCGGCCTCTTCAAGAAGTTATAATGCAGTTTTTCTATAAAATGTACAGGGTGTCCCATTCTCGGCACTTTTCTAGGGTATCTCCGTAATTGTTAGTGCTATCAAAAAAGTAATGTAGGTGTACAGTACAACATGACACCTACATTACTTTTTTGATAGCACTACTTTTTGGGTCAAACTTAAAATGGTAAAATCAAAATTTGAAAATTTTCGCTGGCTTAAGAGATACGGAGGAAAATCAAAAAATTGACAATTTCAAAATTCCCTATATTTTCTTAGTTAAAAGAGATACAGAAAAATGTTTTATACAGAAGTTTCTTTATATTGATTATTGAATAATCTGCCGTTTTCAGAATAAGTATACGGGTGCCATGTAAAAATTTATCGGACCGAACCTTATTTTTTAAATGGAACACCCTGTATATTTTAATCTAAAAAGATACTATTTTAAATTCTCCTTTCAAATATATAACACACCATGGATGATATTGGTTTTCTAGGCGATTTATTTAAATTTTATTACTTTAAACCACAGTAGACCATGAAACAAAAGCTAATATCGTAGAAACAACTAAGTTGACTATTAACATTTAACGTCAATTTCATTTTTACATATTCATTTGCAAAAATGACCTATCAACATTTTGAAAAATTTGATATGATATCAGTTTCTATTGAATGTGGAAAAAACGAAGAAATGGCGCAAAATTTATATTTTGTTCGCTATCCGGAAAGACGGCAACCATTTAAAGACATATTCCGAACATTTGCGATGATTCCCGTTATTTTTTACCTTAATCTGAATCTTTTATTTCGTTTCAAAGTAATAAAGTTTAAATAAATCGCCTAGGAAACCAATATCATCCATGGTGTATTATATATGTGGAAGGAAAAATTAAAATAGTATCTTTTTAGATTAAAATATACAGGGTGTTCCATTAAAAAAAATGAGGTTAGGTCCGATAACTTACTTACCTGACCCCGTATACTTATTCTGAAATCGGCAGATCATTCAGCAATCATTATAAAGAAACTTCTGTATAAAACATTTTTCTGTATCTCTTTTAACTAAGAAAATATAGGATAATTTTGAAATTGTTAATTTTTTGATTTTCCCCCGTATCTCTTAAACGAGCGAAAATTTTCAAATTTTGATTTTACCATTTTACGTTTGACCCAAAAAGAGCACATGACACCTACATTACTTTTTTGATAGCACTAACAATTACGGAGATACCCTATAAAAGTATCGAAATTGGGACACCCTGTACAGGAGAGCCAATATTCCAGTCACCTTATAAATTACATGGGGATTTCGTATGTTCAACTTAACGATGCATCACCCGGTAGATAGAGTATATTGTGAAATTGACAATATACTTTAATTTAATGAATAATTGTAATACTTGTTACCTCCGTACCAAGCTTAAATTTTATTGGCAAGAAGAAACATTTTTTAATTTATTACCAAAGCCATGAAAAATTCTTCTCGAATTCACTTTTGAAGTATAGCCTTTACTAATGGTATATGTAGCAATAGGTCCATAAAATAGGCCGGCAATCAGCCCGGCCGCCACAGGAACTGATGAAAACAAACTACTCTAAAACAAAATTGATTTGGTGAGGTTTAGGATTTGGTTTAGTTTGTTGCCGTATCGGTCTGATCAGTTTTTTTTTTAGTTAAACTAAATCCGTCGTAGGTTCAAATCCCGCTACATGGCGACCGCCGAAATGTGAGTTGTCTTGATGGAACAGCACTTTAGTCTTCTTCTTCAAACACTGTTGTTTTCCCGAAATTTCTTTGTTTAGCCTTTCAAGTAAGTAATGTTCGGGTTATTGTTATACCATTTTTAAATTATTCAATGAATATAATTCATCATCTTTGGCTACTCCTGAGCTAGCTCGCCCCTCGTAATCCACTGTTTTCAATGTTCCTTCATCTCAAGAGTGTAGGGCCTGGATTCAAGTTTTCATGATGTCGTGATGATTGTAACGGACCTAAGAGTGGCGATAGAATGATTTCATTCTTTTGGATTGATCCCAGCGCGGATTTCATTCATTTGGATTGATCCCAACGTACAAAACTATGAAACAACATTGAAGAAAATACTTACGTCTTCAATGCTAAGCCCTACGGCATTGCTAAAATAATTCGGTAGTTCTGAATTTAGAAATGTCGATCCCCACGATTCACCGATTGTTGCAAATAGGACTGCCCAATATGGTGGCGACATAAAGATTGCCTTCCATGGAACCGATTTCTTGTCAATCTAGAAGCAGATAATAAATTGATTGTTTATTTTGAAGGCTATTAACGGAAAATGTATATTTGCTAGTTGTTAAAAAAGGTTTTAAAGATTAGTAAATCTGTGTAAAGATTAGTAAATATGTGTCAAATTAAAAATCAGGGGGAAAAATTTTAAGTAACCGTTAATGTTGAAATTTGTCTACAAATATTTTACCAAGTGATCATCCTGCTGGCCAAGTGACTTCTGTATATAGTTCCGTTCCTCTATCGATATGCTTTTATGTGCTGCCGGTGTTTCTGCAAATAAAATCATCCATAACACGCACCATACCAATCCTACTAAACCAAACACATAGAAAGCAGCTGGCCAACCCCAGGAAGAGGCCGACAAATGTCCAGTTATTATATTAGAAAGTATAATTCCTATTGAATTACCTAAAAAAATATATTTTTTTAATTATTCTTTTTGCATCTTCCGAGCATTTTGCTAAATTTCTAGAATTTAACTTCTTTGCGAAATCTATCTACCTGTATAGATCATGGTATTAGCTATAGATGTCTCTTCGGCAGGAACCCATCTTCCTAACACGGCGTTCATTGAAGGTATCATGAATGCTTGAAATAACCCTTGGATAATACGGCAGGACATAACACCGCTATACCCTAGAAACTTTGCCGACATAGGAATCTGCAAAAGAAACTTGCTTTGAAATTAAACGAGATAATTTTGTAAAATAAAATTATCAAAAAAATGTTATATTTCTTTCCGAAGTAAAAACATCAGTTATAATTTGCATTAAAACTCTCGGTGTATTTGTCGTGAGGAAATGTTTGGCATGTACTTACCAGCATCGACACCGCTGAATTCATAAACATGCTAATGAAAAGTAACCACTTGGTCCCGAGCATTTGTGTGAAATTTCTGGCCAAAAAATGAAATATTGCGTAACTCCAATAAAACGACGATAATAGAATATTCGTATTATCCCAATTGTAGGTCTGAAAGTTAATAAAACTTATTAAAAAATATTACTATATTAAATAGGCATGAGATCACTAGAAAATGCAAATGCAGCATAGGTGACATACAGTTGAGCCAGAGAAATAATGAACATGCGTCATCATCTGTAGCAGAATGATTCAAATCAAGATTATGTAGATCAAATAAGACGGAAACACGTCAGCAGGTAATGGACGTGATTAAAATCCGTATTAGAGTCGGCAATAAAAATTTCCGGTGCAATGGCAATTATAAGTGCAATGGCAATGAAAATGGCGCGTACCCCATTTTTGGCAATGCGAGACAGACTAGAATTGCCGACTATAATAGGGATTCCATTCTTTCATTGCTCCCGCAATGCGAGAAGTATTTGGCCAGCTGATCCAGAACGGTTTAGTGCGCATGAATACGTGCAATTATAATTGCCATTGCTGGCGTACGAGACAAAAATTGCCGACTCTAATACGGCTTTAACATTATGAGGGCAGTATATATAAAAAATAGTTCTATATTGTTCTAAATTCAAAAAATTCATTTTAAAATTGTAGTAACTGAACCAAATTCGAAATTCTTACCGGTATATCAGGATCGCTTGATGTATTAGTTGTAGTCATGGAAACGATTGCAACTGAGAGACATCCCCTGATAAGGAACATGATAAGCAGTAAAAAGGATAAAAGGGTAACTTGTACATGTCGAAATTTGATGAAGGTTCCTAAAATAAAAAAAGTAAAAACATAGGAATAAAAGGTAGTTGTCCCCGAGGCAAAAATTACATATGATTCACACTTTAAATTGCAAAAAGCGAAAAAACAATTGAAAAACTCTTTTTTGTATTTTTTTTAAATGCAATTTTTTTTTAATTCGACACCAAATAATGCCAGAGGAATTTCACATTTTATAGCAACAACTTGTTTTATTATTGAAGTGCAGGTACATAGATAAGTACCTAGCTGGATAGTGTAGTGGGTAGACATAGAAAAATAAGCCATGCTTTTAGATGATAATTTACTCCTGGCTTTTTTATCATTGAGGTACCCTCGTAATTGCATCTGTACCCATAAACATATAATATAAAAGGGGAGACAAAACATTAAATTCATATTATTTACAATCATGCACAGTTCTACAGTTTCAAATAAGATAGAAGAAGATGGCTTTAAAAAATGGCAACGCTGTAATAATGTACACGTTTAGATAATTTCGATCTAACATTAGTCATAAATAGGTAATCGTTGTAGGTATTTTTTACAGAAATTCAGATAATATAAAGAAATATCAATATTTACTGAAAATATAGAATTAGCTACACCACTGCTTTACCTAAAAAAAAACCTAATTATTCTCACTTACCGACGAAATATTAATCCGGGGTTAGAATAGTCGAATTTCTTACACACCACGCACTGACGACCCATTGTAGATTGCTAATAAATATCTCTAAATAGTTTTAGTTCGAAGAAACATTAAAAATAAAAACACAATAGATCACAAACAATCACAATAGCAGCAGAGATAAACCGATAACAACACCACCGGCGATAAGAATGAAAAACATAACCTCATTATTCTCATTTACCGACGAAATATTAATCCGGGGTTCGAATAGTCGAATTTCCTACACACCACGCACTGACGAACCATTGTAGATTGCTAATAAATATCTCTAAATAGTTTTAGTTCGAAAAAACATTAAAAATAAAAACACAATAGATCACAAACAATCACAATAGCAGCAGCGAAACACCGCCGTCGATAATGAATGAAATTAGTAAACTTCAGGGTCATTTTTACACTAGCAGGTAAAAATGAGTATACAGCGTTGCCACTGTGATTTCCTTAAAACATTGCAATTTGATGTTCTTGGAATATATATATAAATAACTTTACAAGTAGAAAATTTAAAAAATACACACATATTTAGTACAATATTTTTACTTAATAGGTACATATGAGAAATGCATTCAATATAATTAATATTATATTTTTCGGTTTCAAACGCAGGCGGTAGATTTAGGACTCACGGGACTTGGCATCATTGATTACTATTTAAAACTTTGTATAATTCTGTCTATGTCTATTTATTAATTAAATCTTTTTGTCTGTTCCTGAATATAACTTAGATATTTTTAACTTGAGGCCTATAGTGCATAGACATTTTGTTTACAACTCGATACATGCATCGAATAAGTAAGCGACATATCGTGTTTTTACAGGAGAACACATAACAGGTTCGGGTATATGTTTAATTGTAATATATGTTTACCATTCCGGTTTTTCGAAAGTTTATATTTACAGAAGTCACAGAGTTTACAATGACTTCCTGTTTAAGAAGCCAGTTTTGTTCTAATTTATATTTTAACTAATAATCTTGTCGCTTGCCATTTCCAAAAAATGTAATTTTTATTAGCAGTAACATTGTAAACCTCATTTACCATTATTTTGGGAAAATATGTTTGAAAAGAAGATAGTTAGGTATTTTACGATTTTTGAAATCATTAAATTTTGCTTAAGAAACATTGTTAAATATTTGGTTAAATATAATACAATAAAACAATAAAATTTATTAAATGATTCCTTAATGTTTTTGAAATATAAAAACAACTAACTAAACGTCAAAACAAACAGTATAACACATACCAAATATACAATAAAATAACTGATCATCCAATGTCTTTTGTTTTCCGCCAATGACATTGTAGATATCATGAAACTAAAGAAATACATGATATATCATTGTAAAGTATATTACCATTAGAATATTGTGTTATATATTTGGTGAAAAAATATTGTAAACACATTTACTGTTTTGTTAACGAATAAAGGATTAGAGAGACAAAATGCAAAATATATTACAATGGTATAAAGAGAAATTTGTTTACTATATTACTTTACCATGATACTACAGGCAAAATACCAAAAAATGCAGATACAATGAGATGAAAGAGGCAAAAAAACTAAATCTAAGAAAACAAATTTTGGGTTTGAAATATTGAAATTTATTTTGAACTCGTTCTGACTGTATAAAAATGTGAAATTGGTCAAAATGTCACTTGCAATGTTATTTGATGCATGTATCGAACTGTATTTGCGACCAACGTATAGAGAAGTTTGTTGTTGTGAAGTTGTTTGCCATTTTAATCAACGGATAAGTGCTATTAGTTTACTAATTTAACCACCATCGTAGCACTAATAATAACGGAGTTAGCAAACACCGACTTTATCCTGAATAGAACGTATTCTTCAATTGCACCTGTACTCTACAGGGTTAGTCAACGATCAGTTTCTTCTTCTTAATAAATGTTTGAATATATGTCCTTCTTGTTCAATACACATGTCACTTCTTTTAATGATATTTTCTCGGACATTAGATAACATGCCTGGGGTTATTGTTTGACATATTATATCCCTAATCCTATTATTCATGTCCTGCTTTGTCGTTGGAGGTGTAACATATACCCAAAAAACATTTATTAAGAAGAAGAAACTGATTGTTTCTTGGAATGTTAAAGTAACAAAAAAATCAAAATATTTTGAAAACTGATTAAAGTGACATTTACATTTTTCAATTTGTTTTCCATGGCTACCTCGTTCGATTGACAAATTATTTAAAATGGTAAAAACCAGAAAAACCAAAATAGTTCGAAAACCATTAGAGATAGGAATTGGATACTTCCTACAAAAGTTGAAGAATATTATACTAGCTATAAGATGGCATAAAAATATACAGGGTGTTCCATTTGAAAATGTTGAGAAAAATGATTTTGAAATGTTTCGTTTTTGGAACCTTATTATGAACACACTGTATAAAATTCATAAACACTATTAATTGCATAGTATCTCTAGACCCCTTGTTTATAAACCTTACCCAATCCTGTGGTTAAAAAAATAATTTTAGAATGTTTTTTTGATTTTTCTTTACTGGACTACAAAACTTTTTTTCTTTAGTTTTTAATTTATTGCTCTTAAACTACCCAAGCAAATTAAATAATATTTTAGATATTTATAGAGGGCACCAATACGAACCTAAATATACAATAAAATACTGGGTGTCCCATTTAAAAAAATACAACTTTCTGCCACCCTACTTTTTGAACGCACCCTGTATAATTGAAAATATTTTTTAAATGTGCAGAATATACAACCATACCTCAACACAATAGCTCATTATCGACAAATCTTATCTTCAATGCATAAACTTACTCCGCGCAATCGTTGACTAACCCTGTACAATAAATGAGAATTATTCAGATGCAATTATAAACTTTTTACACTTACCTTTGTCATGATTTGTCTCCTCGATATTAAGCTTCTCATTGGTTTCGTTAGTCATTTTCTTAAAGGAACCAGAAAACGGCAAGGGTCAGTTCTAGTTCACGTTATATGAACCAGCAACAATAGCATTAAACTTTCCTTTAATTTTTTGATTTTTTGTTAAGGTTAATTAAAAAGGTACACCTGCAACGAAATTATCTACATGGATCATTTTATTCAAAGATTGTTTAAAAACAAATTCCAATAACAGTGATAATCTCCATACTTACTTTCTTATTCGTACTACAAAGATTAAAGTGGGTTCGCATAAATTATCAAAATATTTTCGTTTTTATGTACCTAGGTACTTAAAACTCACTGACGTGATTATTATTATTTTGTGCTTTGAAGTACACTTATTAAAACAAATTATTGTACTTTAAATACAGGGTGTCCGGTATATACTCTCAAACATACTCTCATAATCTCTCGGGGGTATATAGAGGAAGTCAAAATAAACCTAATTCATTATAGAAAAAAATTCTTAAAGTCCCCCCTAACAGATATACGGAACCCCAAAGGGATACATTTACTTTTTTTACCTCTAACTTTTGAACCGACAGGTATAATTTAATGAAATTTTACTATTTTATGGAAGCCGTAAAGAGCCATTAAGCCATACTACAGTAGATGTTTTACATCGTCGGGGAAGTCAGGAACGGACCTGCCACCTCAGTCGTTGGACCAAAATTTTGACCGGTGTCATTTGGCAGAGCTAAAACTCATTTTATTTACAACCATGTATGTAATAATTACATTTCATCTATCTTTGAAAGGTGGAAAGTTGAGGTTTTTTCCACCAGGGTGGAAAGTAAATTAGTTTTTTGTAATATATATACATACACATACAACTCATTACACAAATTTAACGACAATGATTTTTTTAATTTTTTAAAATAAACCTAATGACATTTATAAAAAAATAAAAAATTAACATGGTTTTTGTTTTACTTATTTACATTAAATATTACATTGGCATTATTGTAGGCAGTCACTGATACGTTAAAGCATTGAATATTGTGACCAAATCGTTGATATCTTCTTGGCATTTTCACTGAAATAAGCTAGTAGCGCCGACTCAGAACCCGGATTTTGAACTTTGTTTCCCGTATACCATTCTTTGAAAGAGTTATATGCCTTGTCATATCTCCGGCGGCTTTTAGTTTGCAGATGACCTTCTTCTACTATTTTTGCTGCTTCTCGCATTTCTGGTGGAGTAGCAGCAAAATGAAATTCCTCATCTGTTTTTTCTGTTGTTAAAATAATATATTGTTTAGTGACATGGAAACCATATTCAAAAAATTATATTTGCCATCTTGTTGTGTGATATTACTTACGTCGTTATTTTACTACCTGCGGTTACTTAAAATTTCTGTCTAATTTTTCAAGCCAAAATGACATTTATCTTTTATTAATAATTTTAATTCAAAATAATAAGAAGTAGATATTAGATGTAGTTGTAAATAAAATAGTATACAAACCTATGGTGAGAAGTTTCATTACTGTCTCGAGATTTAGTTAGAACTACAGACTCTCGCGGCAAGAATGAAACACTTTCCGCCACGGTACGTAATATACTATTTTTGCCTACTTTGGTCATTCCTCTTTAAAAAAAGTACTTTTAAATATAATATAAATGGAACTGGCGGTTTTCGAGATAATTCGTTTTTTATGCGAAACTCTCAAAAGTTACTAGTGCTAAACACAAACCGGTAAATATAAGTTTAGCATGAGGATGTTTTAAAAGTTTGGAAAGTAAATTTTGAAAATAAACAAAAAATTAAGTACTCTTATATTAGTAACTGTCCGACTCAAATTGGACTAAATTAATTGAATAAAAGATATTAGAGTGACTGCTACTAAAATATCCAAATTCTTTATCAAATAAAGTTAATCGCATTAATAATCAAAAACTTTTCACCAACAATCGTTATTGTTAGATTTTTTTTTTTAATTTCTACAGAATTTGTGTAAATCCTTTAGCTAACATTTTCTTTTATTGCAGGATAAACTATAAAACAGAAGACAATCCATCTGTATACCGAGCAAGATACACATTTCCCATTTCCAAAGGTAAATAAATAATTACATTTTAGAAGAACACGTCCGTGTGCTTGTCAGGTGTTAATATCTTATTAATAAACATGTTAATATAAAATCACATTTAAAAGTAATATTATTCGTGAGTAATTGTTATGAAAGGAGAAAAACTATTTCTCATAGGGAAAGATAGAATTTAGAAAAAATCACAGTAGGTTTTAATATTTCGATATATTTATTTCTAAATGTAATTTAATTATTTAAGTACGTCCTCTCGTCTTTTATTTTTCACATTTTTTGATATGAGTTTAAAATAAAATGGGAAGGGGGGGGGGGGGCGAGTTGGGCAGCGGTTCATAAATAATGAACTTTCACGGATATTGTTTATCATCTAGATTTAGATTAAAATAAAGTATTTTAGCAAGTTAAACTGCAAACTTTCGCAAAAGTTTTCTCGAGGAAGGAACTTTCTTTAACTACTGAGATTAACAACTTTAACTAATAAAATTACTGCATTTGATATCTCTTACGTAAGCACAAAGTATCGTGGTTAATGACACTAAGAACTATTTTTTAGAAATCTAAAGCTAGCAAACCCGCCACGTTTGCAAATAACTCTGTAAATAAATCGATTTTTACGTTTCATCATGCTCTTTGCGAAGAAAGTCAGAAAGCACTTTGTTAACACCATCTTCTTCGTAACGATTCTCTACAGGGTGCTCCAGAATATGTGGCCTATCTCCCGGGTTCACATAGAACACTTAAAAATAACAGGAGAAGTTCATATAAATTTTTCTTCCTACGGCTGCCCCTACGAAGATACGGGCCCATAGCGGACGTCCCTGGAAATCGTTGATTTTTAAATAATTTGTTAAGTACTAGGTGTAATTTA
Organism: Barypeithes pellucidus; assembly: GCA_963991005.1. Classification (NCBI taxonomy): domain Eukaryota; kingdom Metazoa; phylum Arthropoda; class Insecta; order Coleoptera; family Curculionidae; genus Barypeithes; species Barypeithes pellucidus. The sequence continues at coordinate 14,505,494 of OZ022562.1, read as the reverse complement.
ATTTTTTAGTATAATATTTACTAGATGAGTCGCCTTAAAATTCTTCCTTTTAAACACATTTGACTTATTTAGTTTGACAGGGACTGACCAGACGTAACACAAAAATGCTTTTTTTACACCCTGTACGATGAAGGAACGACGATACTATTTTTTTTTGAATACTCTAAACCTTAAGCTGAAAAAAGGTACTCTTGATCAATGTCGATAAAATGAACTGTTTTCGAAAAAAAAATATTTTTATTCAATATGGTTTTGCATTGGTTGTTGTTTTATGTTCATAAAATTCCCTCATTGTTGTTATGGTATTTTTCACATGTACCGATTTAAATAAGAATATTTATGTCAGTGTCGGTTTATGGTAGTGTCTTGTAAATTGCGGTTTTTCTCCTTTGTCTTATTAGTTACTAACTTAGTAATGGAATTTACGTATACTGAATATGACGACATGCATTTAATCTATGAACAGAAATAATTTTTTTTCGAAAACAGTTCATTTTATCGACATTGATCAAGGGTACCTTTTTTTCAGCTTAAGGTTTAGAGTATCCAGAAAAAATATTATCGTCGTTTCGTGTAAGAAATGCATTTTTGTGTTACGACTAGTCAGTCCCTGTCAAACTAAATAAGCCAAATGTGTTTAACAGGGAGAATATTAAGGAGAATCATCTGGTAAACATTATACTAAAAAATTATTAAATTACACCTAGTACTTAAAAAATTATTTTAAAGTCAACCATTTCCAGGGACGTCCGTTATGGGCCCGTATCTCCGTAGGAGGCCGAAGGAAGAAAAATGTATATGAACTTCTCCTGTTATTTTTAAGTGTTCTATCTGAACCCGGTAGATTGTCCACATAGTCTGGGACACCCTGTATAATTTGCTTCAATCGAATCGGTGAAAAAATTTGCAGAAACTGTCTAACATCTTTTAGTTACGTTACACCTTAAAGCTGCCGTACGACACGAAATTTGACAAAGTTACACTCTACTGTTATGTAAAGATTTTAAATCCAGTTTAGAGTTAATCTAACTGGAAACTTGAAGGTAAGTGTACGTATAAACTTACTAAAAGGTTTGTTAGCAGTTCATGGCAAAAGTTTGAATAATATTTGCGATTACTGAGAAATTGGTTAATCCAAAAGCTTCTACATAATACCTCACCGACGCCACATTCGGGTTAACAGTGGCGTAATCACGATCTAGTTAATGGTAATTTAGTATACAGTGTGTGTATACAGGGTGTCCGTTAAGTAATGGGACATGGAAAAACCACAGACTCCCTACGTAAAAATATTAGGATTTAATTATACTTTCATATCCGAAAGTTGATATTAACTGAGATACAGGGTGTTAAAGTTAAAACTTCATTTTTGTTTTTCTCTAATAACTTTGACCGAAACCAACGGTTTTTTACAAAATTTAGCAATTATGGTTTTTTAGGATGAGGAACTGATTTTTTGGTGAAATTTTAATGTATGCCTGCAGCATTTTTTGCATTTATTAGGTCATGACTTTTTTGTGCCTCCGTGTATTTAAGTTTTTAATGAAAATAATACTTTTCTCATATTTGTTACGTAAAAAAGGAACACTAATTTCAGGTCGCCCAGAGTTACCGTTTCAGAAATATATGCATTTATATTGTTTAGTGCCTATTATTAATTTGCAAACAAATTTTTTTTTTAAAGTAACCTATGAGAAAACAAATGAAATTTAGAGATGCAGTTGCTATAAAACCTCTATGTTGTTATTTGCTTATTTCGATTAGTTCGATTTAAGACAGCGTTCCATGCATACGATTCTGATGATATGATAATCCGACGGTGCCCTGATTGGCGGAAACTCGACACGATGAGCTTTATTTTTACTTTCATCCAACGTCGTATATTTCTTAACCTCACTTTTTCTAAACCAAAAACTAAGAATGAATGACTATATTGATTATTTTGGAAATTATTATCAGCTACTAATGCACCAAATTAAAAATACATTAATTTTAAGGTTAGGTAGTGATCACATATATATTATTTTGTATACGAGTGACGCTCTCTTCTTTTCTTACAAGCTTTTTACTGAAATTCGGTTCCGATGTTCGGATAATGTGATAAGCAAAATATTTTCGTATATAAGTACACACCTGAAATACTTTATACCAGGTATTGATCCACGACTTTTGCAAAAAGTACCATGCACAAAACAAGAAACTAAATTACCAAAAAGCGAACAAACCCGAATCACCACAAATTAAAAACTCCATTACAAAAATTGTTGTTTGATAATGAAAGTTTATAACCTACAATAATGTGGATGAACCACTTTTTATTCTGTAATTTGAAAAAGCATCCAGAACCAAAGATGGCGACTAATAACAACAAACAAATAATGTCGGGCCGGCTCTGACGCGGTCGATAAAATTTCCACCCTACTGCGCAAACTCAATAGGCCCGCGCGCCATCTCCCATAGCGGGGACATTTTTTGTATTTTGGAACGTTCGTATTGGCAATATATTGTTTATATATGTGTGATATACACACACTGTATTTCTTTTAACGCTTTACCATAAACAGTATAACAAACCAGGCAAGCAACTCGCTCCGAACGTCTACAGTTTAATTTTTTCTTTTAGATTGCTATCTGTACCTGACCCCAGAATCAACTACGATAAGCCAATCAGACCTTCCTCATTTTTCCGACTGCCGCGTATGGTTTCCCTCTCCAAATGACGGTCATGGACTCGTAGTCGAACTCAGTCGCCTTAACGTCCCATGTTCTAAAGGGTACATTCATTTTGCTGGTACAAATATCAGTCAACATCAGCATGGAAAAGGACACAATAAACTATGTGGTAAGAATATTATTTATTAGTATGTCTTGTTCTCGCCGTTAATGGCCCTCATTAACTTGGATGGTTGTCACCATAAACATATAATATAAAAGGGAAGACAAAACATTCCATTTTTAAACCACAATTTATTTACAATCATCCATTGTTCTACAGTTTCAAATAAGTTGGAAGAAGATGGCTTTAAAAACGGCAACGCTGTAATAAGGTACTTGATTAAATAATTTCGATTTAACATTAGTCATAAACAGGTAATCGTTGTAGGTATTCACACCCTGTATACCATTTGTCTAGACCAAAAACCTTTACTTCTATGCGATGCGATAAATTCCGAATTCGACTACAAAACATTTAATTCTGTTTAGTCCACTTAATTATAAATTAATCCCGAATAATTTAAATGAACAGTAAAATACGAGCTAGCTAACTACAACGTATAAATCTCCCCGGATTACCCTTTCTTGTTAAAGTTATATCCCGAACTCAATCATGGATGTCATTTTTTTGCGTTAAGTAAGGGTTATTGTTTGGAGAAACAAATATCCCAGATCCTTTGTCAGATTGTCACCGAACAAAATTCTTTGTATACATAACTTAACTGTTCATAATTTATAGCATAGCTTACATTATACCTTTAACCCATATTACAATAAATTAACTACCTGATTAATCCCCATCGTGTATACCCCAAAATCCTCAAAACGGAATAAATGGGTGCAGAGCCGGCTTGCTGCTTTCTTTATTGATTCAGGGCCGCCGTGGCGGTATCGGACTTTATCTGGTCTGCAGTGTTGCCACTTCTACTTGAAAGTATTAGCAACTTTGATAATTTACACGGAACACCCTGTGTATTATTTTTGTTTTAGAATCCTTATTATTTTCTTAATAACTTTCCTATACCTATTTGTTATAGTTCTCGAGATAATAATTAATTTCACTTTTTTTTTTCGGAAAACATGTCCTACAAAAAGTGATGATATTTTTAAACTCTGACAAATTAAAGCACTGAAATTTGGCATGGAGTCAGGTTATATCCAGAGGTCTTTCACCCTCTTTCCAAATATTAGTTATAATAGTACAGGGTGTTTCAAAATACAAATATTTTGATGGTTTGGAAAAATGGTAAATAGTACGTTTTTTTAAATGAAATACCCTATATTTTATCTGTTGTCCTAAAAGCTATTGAAATTATCTATCTTCCTATGTATAATATTACTATACCTATCTTGAACAGTTTTTGACTTATGAGCATTTATTTAGCAAAATTAATTATTACAGATAACAATCACACTTTTTAGACCAATTTGGCAAGTAGCCTATGGAAATTGTTTTGTAATGGTTAACATTTTGCTGTTATTAATTCAGTCTTGTTGTCAGTTGTTATATTTAAATATTTTAATTTTTTAAAGTAAAATTTAAAGTTTAAAAAAAAATAGAAGAAAACAACAACTATTCAGATGTAGTACGAATTTATTTATTTTACATGGTCAGTATAATAAGATCATCAGCCGTACATTTAGAAGATTCAATGAAATGTATCCAAATTTACCATCAATGAGCAATAAGAAATTTAGACGAATTCAAAGCAATTTCGAAAATTTTGGATCAGGCTTGATAGCATGCAGAAATTTACCTAGACCTATAACATCCAATGAGGAAAATGAAATCAATGTTTTGGCTTATTATCATGCCTATCCGCAGGCTTCAATAAGAAGTGCCAAAGAGGATTAGGGCTTATTGTTTTTTGGTGTGCAAGAAATATTGTCTACACATAATATGCATGATAATAAGTGTACCTAAGTTCCATTTCTCAAGGCTGAGGACTGTCCACAAATAAATTTGTTTTTTTTTCAAAATGCAAAATGCAAAATGTCAACCATTACAAAACAATTTCCAAAGGCTACTTGCCAAATTGGTCTAAAAAGTGTGATTGTTCTGTTATTATTAATTTTGCTAAATAAATGCTCATAAGTCAAAAACTGTTCAAGATAGGTATAGTAATATTATACATAGGAAGATAGACAATTTCAATAGCTTTTAGGACAATAGATAAAATATAGGGTATTTCATTTAAAAAAACGTACTATTTACCATTTTTCCAAACCATCACAATATTTGTATTTTGAAACACCCTATACTGTTATAACTAATATTTGGAAAGAGGGTGAAAGACCTCTGGATATAACCTGACTCTATACTAAATGTCAGTGCTTTAATTTATCAGAGTTTAAAGATATCATCCCTTTTTGTAGGACTTGTTTTCCGAAAAAAAATAGTGAAATTAATTATTATCTCGAGAACTATAACAAATAGGAATAGGAAAATATTAAGGAAAGTTATTAAGAAATTAATAAGGATTCTAAAACAAAAATAATACATATGGTGTTCCGTTTGAATTATCAAAGTTGCTAATACTTTCAAGTAGAAGCGGCAACACTGCATAGCTAAAAATATTTTTAGAAGATAGATCATGTCCGCTTCTATAAGTTCCCAAATTTTCAAAGTGGTCCGATTACTAGTTCTCCATAAACGTCTAATAGGCCATCCACCATCAATCACCACCCTGTATTTTCATGTCTATTGGAATTCGACCAGAGAATAAAATATCAACCATACCGGTAATTTTTAAATAAAGTTCATAATCAATAGTTCATAGAAACATAAAATTAAAGTATATTTTGTATAAATTACGCTTATATCGTGACAAACAAAACTCAAAAGGGAACCGTGTTCTGTTTATCAGCGGCTAGAATGGGACCTTGCCTGACAGAAAATAGATGCTTGGCTGAAACGCAGGAAGTCCTTTTAGTTCGACGGCGACACGAATCGGCAACTTTGAGCTGCTTTATCGCGAAAGCTCGTGTGTAAACTTTACATAATGTTACACTAATGTGTAACTTGTATTTATCATTTTTGTTATTAGTTTGTTTCTACAGTTAAATTTCTAAAATGAAATTTGTGGTTGCAAGTTGTGTCAATCGTGCCCATCCCCACACCACTGTCTTATTTAACCCGTATAAACTCTCTCGGACTTCATGCGACACATGTCGCGGAGCAGGAATAGGTACCTTAAACGATTCCTCTGTATACAGGGTGTTATGGAAATGACGTATTATATTTAAATGGATAACTCATTGGCTGTCCTAGAGAACCGCTACATATTTTATTTTTTTTAAATCGACCGTTTCAAAAGTGGGGTAACAAACACTCTTACTCACAGGTCAGGCCGCGCTACTGTACAACACCCAGACCCAATGGCCATGTTGTCAAACTTAATGTAAAACTGAAATTCCATGTAAAATTATAAAAATAAATTATTTTCTACCTACTTGTATTTATCTTTATACCTAAAGAGCGAGGAAATCCAGGCACAACACATAATCAGTTTTTCTTATTTTTTATGGGAACACTCCTGGAAACACTTTATGTACACACAGTAATAGTGAAACAGAACCGATAGCACTGGGAAACAAATTTCAACTTTTTTTTTGTTTCCTGAACAAAACCTATTTTTTTGGATTCAACTGTACCCAAGTAACTAAAAAATACCTATTAAAAATTTTAGTTGGCTCGCAAAAAAAAAAATCTCAATTATTTGTTACAAAATTTTAATTCATAGGCATATACAATGGACATACAAAATACCGATAACAATATATTGTTGGTTCAACAAAAGCAACTAAATAGCACATTTTTATCATTGAATCCAAAGTTTAGACACTCATTTTGCGCTTCTTAGCTTGCCTTTTGAAAGCAGCCTCTGGGGCATCTCTCGTAATAGTCCAGCAGTAGTCGGCTAACATCTCACAGTTCCATTTTCCCTGATATCTTCTTTCCATGTTCGAAATATCCTGGTGGAACCTCTCACCGTGTTCGTCACTTACAGCACCACAATTTTCCGGAAAGTAATCCAGATGAGAATCCAGGAAATGAATTTTCAACGACATATTACACCCTAGGTTTTGGTAACACAAAAGAAGTTGGGCAACCAGGTCTTTATAATTTTCTGCTTTTATGTTTCCCAAGAAATTTTTTGCAACCATTTTAAAGGCATCCCAAGCGTCTTTTTCCTTGCCTTCAAGTATGGAATCGAATTGCGCATCTCCGAAAAGTTTCCTAATCTGGGGACCCACAAATATTCCCTCTTTAATTTTAGCGTCACTGATTCTAGGGAACTTTTCTTTTAAATAACTAAAAGCACGGCCTTCTTGTCCATTGCCTTCACAAAATTTTTCATAAGTCCCAATTTTATATGAAGTGGCGGTAGTAAAATCTTTTCTGGGGCAACTAATGGCGCGCTGGTCACATTTTTCTTTCCTGGCTCAAAAGACTCTCTCGGTGGCCAAATTTTCTTTCTGTAGTGATCCGATCGTGCTCGACTGTCCCATTCGCAGAGGAAGCAGCAGTATTTGGTATAACCTAGCTGCATTCCAAGCAAGATCGCCACAACTTTTAAATCCCCACAAATTTGCCATTTATATCTTTCATATTGTATGGTCTCAAGTAACAATTTCAAATTGCTATATGTTTCTTTCATATGGACTGCATGACCAATTGGGACTGAAGGCAATTTGTTTCCATTATGGAGTAACACAGCTTTAAGACTTACTTTTGAGGAATCAATGAAAAGTCTCCAGTCTTTTGGATCATAGTCCAGATTTAAAGCGGCCATTAATCCCTCAATGTCCCTACAGGCTACCAAATTGTTATCCATGTTAAAAAATGGTGTTAGGTTTTTCTGACGGCTTCGGTACACAGAAACTTTTACTTCATCTTCAAGTAAATTCCATTGTTGCAATCGAGAGGCCAATAGTTCTGCTTTTGTCTTGGGCAGTTCCAAATCCCTTATAAGGTCACTTAATTCACTTTGACTTATTTTGTGAGGCTTTTTACTTGGAAGTTCACAGACAAAATCGGAGTCTTGCGAGGTTGATGGGCCGGCGACATTTTCCGGTACACTACCGTTTGAATCCTCTTGATCATCATCAGAATGAAGGGTATATTCCTGAGGTGGATTAGGTATAGGCAACTCGTCACTATGAGGCACCGGGCGTATGGCGGATTGTAAATTTGGATACTGTATCGCAGACCTTTTTTTCTCTGAAAAGCCTTTTTTGATGGGAGGTGTCAAACAAAAGTAACAGTCAGTAACGTGGTCTTTCGGTTCTCGCCAGATCATAGGAACAGCGAAGGGCATCTTACGGTTTTTTCCACTTAGCCAGCCGCGAATGTTGGACGCACATTTGTAGCAGCAGATATGGGGAGCCCAATTTTTATCCTGGTCTCCAACTTTGCAGCCAAAATACAAGTGGTAAGCCTTTTTTATTAAAGGGCTAAGCGTACGTTTTTGTTTCACAAAAGTCATTTCACCACATATATAACAAAAATGATCCGGCTTATTTACACAAACTCGCGACATGTTGCTCAAAACTCTCTAATTTCTCAAATACGAACAGCTCTCGATCAACTGGTGGTTGAAATACAACTAACTAACAATTTAGGATTTATATTATATGTATTTAAACCCCTTATAAAGTACACCTGTTATAATAAATCCAGGTATTTCTCATTTAATGGTGAAATTTTCCCATATATTAAGGGCAGGTAGGTAAATTATCATAATTGGGATGGATCTATAAAACCGGAGCCAACTGAGCCTTTTGAAAGACAGATTGTTAATTAGTATAATAAAATAAGTAAGATTTTGCTATTTTGGTCTCGGAAACATTTTTGCTGTTCCCCAGTGTAGTTAGCTGTTGAAAACAATAATACAGATTACTAGATTTTATTACACGCGACGAAATTTGACGTCCAGAAGAATCGCGTCAATATAAACAATATTCAAAGATTATTTATGGACGGGCAAGATACACGCATAAACCGAATAAACAGAGCGGATTGCTGAGAGTGTGTTGGTGATCGACGAGACACAACGTATCCGGCCGCTGGTTGGTCTTCAACTAACAGACCGCAAACGTGCGGCGCTATATGAAACTACTGCGCTCAGCCGATTTAAGGCGTCAAGAGGTCATTTACATTTGACCTAGTGACGTACGTGCCTATTTAAAACTTATTTAATACTATTCCATATGTTTTTTCGGCTTGTTTAACACATAGTCCGTCGTAAATGTTATTCAATTAATTGTACAAAAAGGTATTACAGAATGGAAAAGTGTTTAAATTATTTTATTTTGTCTAAAGAGTTTAAGGTCTACATATGACAACACCGGCCAGAATTCCTTGATTGCTTACATGTATCGCAGTGCCACAAAGGTGTTTTTCTGGTTTGACGTCAGGTTACTCTTACCGCTGAATGAATTGAAAGCGCCATTTATGGGTATTTTTCTTCAATTTGTCTTTATCTCAAGAATTGCCGGTTTAAATATAATACGTCATTTCCATAACACCCTGTATATTAAAAATTGTCAACGTCATATTGATTTGCGGCTTCTAGTTATTTAGGAGAACCCGTTTGTTCGAGAAAGAAATATCACCCTCAACTATGGCTACATATTTAAATAACCCTGTATTTAAGGTGATTCTTTGGGTGTCCTAGTAAAAGTGTGAATACTTTTAAAACGACCTCCGATAGAAATTATGCCACATGAGAAGCCGTCTTAGGCACATGGGTTCACTTAACAATCGTAATGTATCCAAATCATGCAAGGTATTACGATATTGCCAAACAGCTGCGCGTACCTTCCGCCGTTCACTACCATGATCAGGCGCGATGGTTCTTCTTTCGACGTCTTCGCTTTGCTCGATATGAATCAAAGTTCGAGGGAGGGATATGTCCCTATTAACTACGTGAAAACAACTACATGTCGACGCTGAGGACTGGTTCCCTTGAAGTCACGATTGTATTAGTTTTAAATTGCTCTTGCCCTTGCTCAATATATAAGGAGTAAAATTTACCAGTTGTTATTATTTCAATAGCGCAGATACAAAGTCTAACCGCATTTCGATTACTATCGTAAAGTTCTGCTGTGAAATAATTTGCAGCTGTGACTTTAAATTTGAAATTTGTGTAAGTTTGTTTATCTCGTTTGCAATAAAAACTTTTTGTGGTCATCTTTATTGTAGCACAAAAGTTTTCTAGAGTTTGATAGTCAATTCCACAACACTCTATATATGCATATGTATATTATGCACGATACTAAAATTAATCAAACACTATCTCGTAATCAAAGCTATACAAGTACAAATTACATGTACACCGGAAACGCGGCCGGAACTAATAGTCAAACAGTTTTACTACCGACGACAAAGTTTTGAAAGTGGGCGTCAAATTGAACAAACCTACTATTCCGAGGATGTATTATAGTCAAAACCATTGAATAATTGCTATTGGAGATGTATTGTTATATGTAATTCATGTGAATGGAAACTGGAACAATTATTTGTCCAAGAGTAGAAATTAGTAATTTTCAGAAGCTGGGAATTTCTTTTTAATTTTTTTTTAGTTTATAATGATCGAAAGGACACCATGTTCAAACTTAAGTACATTGTTTTTCGGGTTTTATGTCTTCTTTATACCAAAATATTATAAAAAGTGTCATATTTTCATACAAACAAGCCGCGTGAAGTCAAGTGGGCTAATCAGATTTTTGGGAAGAAATCCGTCTTGTGCGTATTGAAACAACTTGGTGAACATAGCTCATTTGTCAATAAAGTCGTATACAAATTGATTAAAATTCAGGGATTTGTTTCACTTAAACGCTCGAAGACGTCAATTAGTAAATTTAATTACCAAAAGGGATAACTCCTTGGATACAGGTTAGTAAAATAAACTTAGAAGATGAAATTTTGTATTTTGGCTACGTTTAGACCTCTATGAGGTCTGTAGTACAGCTAGCTATAGCTGCGACGTATCGGTAAGGGGAAAGCAATATCTGTTAAAACAAGGCCGACTCATGGGTGTGCTATTATTATTTTAATAATGTAATAAAAATAGGAAATTCTTCAATAATTGTATTTTAAGTTTGACTGTAGGTAATTATTTTTATCAAGGTTTAAATAATTACGTTTTAAAAGATGCCTTTCTTTCAGCATGGAGCAAACAGCTACATTTATGTCATTTCTTAGGTGCTGTAGCAATTTTTTTAAGGTTGGAACCACTTTTAGTTCCAAATAAATCTGTTGTATTGTTCTCCTAACAATGCCAAACTCGAAGCACCCTTCTTATGCCAGGAGATGACAACATTTGATCCGGATTGTTTTCTTTCCTTTCAGCATATTCTTTATGAATATTTTTTACTGCGCCCTCGCTTACTCCCGCATAAATTGCAACCCTTCCTAGCTCTCGCTTAAGTGGCAATTTAAATGATTTAATGTGTGATTCCTCTTCACACACCCTTTACACATTTGCAATCACTTCACGGGTTTGACTATGAAGGGTTTTACCACGAGTATATTCAATAATTATCGCAGTTTTAAAACAACGAACACTTTTAAAAAACTCAATTTAATACAATACAATAAAACTGTTGCACTTCCTATCACTACGCAACTGGATTAAACATATCGGATATCGCCGAACAACCACGCCGGCACAATGGGGGTGTTAGCAGACTCGTGTCGTCATCCTCTGTCTGGGATATTTTCTCGAAGGCAGTGGATTTCCTATCAAATTAGCCCTAGCCACCTGTTACCCATGGTTACCGTTGATATTGCGCTATGTTGTTTTTTTTTTAAATTATAAGTACTTTAACACAAAAATATTTTATTTTGCATTTAAATATTAAAATAAATAGTATGAAAAGAAAGTTTTAAGAACATTGAAACAATAATAGAATATTAGTTTCTCATATACTTATGATGACAATTTATTTTAAATGGTAAATTTAATTTTAGGGTATTGTTAAATTAAAATTTAATATATGTGAAACATTGTTAACCCAAGAAAGTTTCTTGACCTCATTCCTTTCGTACCTATAGATAAACTTGTCGACCTTGTATTGATAATGGTAAAAAGTGTTATACGGGGATAGCCCTGAGGATGACCTCATAGAGGTCGAAACGTAGGCCAAAATACAACTTAGGTCTTCTAAGTTTGTTTTACAGTATGTATCAAACCAGTTAACCATTTTTGAAGCTTGTCAGTGTGGCCAATAACTACTTTAAAAAAAAAGTAATTGTAATGGCGCATTTTTTTGTTTGGTATATCTGCTCCAGGTGGATGGCATCACGTCATCTAATAATTTTTAAAATATTTATAGTCAAAATTATCAAAAAGTAGACATGTTAATTTAACTTTTATACAAGAGAGAAAAATTTTAGGAAAATCATTCTAAATGTTGAAATCCATGATGAAACTTTTTGTATAACCAACCAAGTATTGACGTTTAAAATTTTAATATGCCGGTATAACTATTGTCGCGATGCTGATTTTATTACAAATGCAGTAAAATAAAGGTAACACTAGATTAAAATATAAAAACTCAACACAACAAAGATTATTTAATTAAATAATAATAAATTTATTAATTAATACTAATTGTGTGTCCGAGCGTTTAAAACCTTGAATTTGAACTCAATTTGTGCAATTTTCTTTGAATGCACTGTATATAGATCAGGCTCCTGCAAAACAAGTCCTGCAAAGTTCGACATGAAGAGCGATAAGAACAATGATGTATTCATTATATTACGAATTAAATCTTATATTCAGACATATATTCGAAAAATTAACTATAGTTGAAAAGAGAAAAATTAACTTATATTCAAATTGGCATAAATTTATTTATGAAATTCTTTATTCCTGCATATTTATTTTTAAATCAAACAACACGGTCTTGCAACCTTATTTACTGCTAATATTTTAAGACATACATAAAGAAAAAGTAGTGAGGTAGGAATCATTGAATCAATATTATTTGATTCGTAGACTTTTATTTCTTGGCACCCAAGATTTTATCATAATTTCATGTAATACAACTCTGAATTAATCAAATTAGACAAATAATACAACTTTTTGTCTAACTAATAAGGGGTGAACTCAATCTCACCCCTTGTTAGTTACCAAACAGGTCTCTTGGTGAAAATGGGCTTTTTCTTTAACTTTTTGTCTGTCTATCGTAATAATTTTATTAACTGAGTTTTCTAAATGACATATAAAAAAGGCGTTCCATAAAATAATTATTTACGTACATTAAAATGGACTTTCAACTAAGGAAATATGAAATTAATTCAAAGCTGGTGATTCCAAAAATAATAAAATCATATTTAAACTCCCAAATATCGATACAGAGCATTTTAGGTTAATTTTACCATACCAAAAATAAGAAACATAATACCTCAAAATACGACACGCCAATATTAACAGGAAAGAATATAACACAACATCACTAAACACGACAAGCGTTTTATATAAAACTACGTTCAAGAGCCAAAATCGTTATGTATATTTTGTGTCCATAATTTCCTTAGCAAATCACAAATTCATCAATATTTTTGAATTATATTTAGGTTAAAATCAAATACAGCATAGAAGATGCTTCCATATAAAATTTAATAACCAGGAATATTAGCGGATATATACATTTTTTGATATTAAAAGGAGTTATTCATGCATTAAAAATCGAAATAATAAGTTTAGTTAGTGTAGATAGCTATATTGAAACGGTTTTTTAAGAGAGTTTATAAAAAAAAACCTACGCGCATACAAGTTATCGTTTAAAATCAGACACTATAAAAGGCCTCTTAAAGCCCATTTATATTCAAGGGATTTAAAGGATTGACGAAATTCGATCGTTTATTTCATTGGGATTTGGAAACGCATATAAATTCATAGATATGAGTTTTTTTCGCAGAGACACTTTCAGTTTATTTTGTTGATTTCAATTTTATAGATGTCTAAATTTTAGGATCGTTAATTTTTAAAGTCTGTATCAAATATGATAAGTGTGATTCCCTAGGATATTTTATAAAAAAAAGTTAATATGAACATATTATTATGTGGGTTGGTTTTTAAATAGTTATTTTTTAATATCTCCGACCTTTACTGAATTTTCATATGTGTAGGATATAAAACTTAACATTTTAGTTAGAAAAGTTATTTTATTTACAACCATGCATGTAATAATGACATTTCAGCTATCTTTGAAATGTGGAAAGTAAATTATTTTTTTTAATTTTTTTAAAAATCGATATCTCAAAATAATATACGAATGTATGGTGTATACATACAACTCATTACACAAATTTAACGACAATAATTTTTTTTTTATTTTTTAAAATAAACCTAATGACATTTATAAAATATAAAAAATTAACATGGTTTTTATTTTACATATTTACATCAAATATTATATTGGCATTATCGTAGGTAGTCACTGGTATGTTCAAGCATTGAATATTGTGACCAAATCGTTGATATCTTCTTTGTCTTGGCATTTTCACTGAAATAAGCTAGTAGCGTCGACTCAGAACCAGGATTTTGAACTTTGTTTCCCGTACACCATTCTTTGAAACAGTTATATGCCTGGTCATATCTCGGGCGGCTTTTAGTTCGCAGAAGATCTTCTTCTACTATTTTCGCTGCTTCTCGAATTTCTGGTGGGGTAGCAGCCAAATCAAATTCCTCATCTGATGCATTTTTCTGTTGTTAAAACAAGATATTGTTTAGTGACATGGAAACCACATTCAAAAAATGATATTTGCCATCTTGATGTGTATTATTACCTACGTTATTTTACCACCTGCGGTTATTTGAAGTTTCTGTCTAATTTTTCAATGGAAAAGTCAAAATGACATTTATCTTTTATTAATAATTTTAATTCAAAATAATAAGAAGTGGATGTTAGATGTGGTTGTAAATAAAATAGTATACAAACCTCGGTGAAAAGTTTCATTACTGTCTCGAACAAACCCGTTTTATATACCCATAGAACTCAGCCAAGGTAGTTGCTATTAAATATTAAGGAAGTGTCTTATCAACAGTAATATACCGATAGAAAGGGCATCTTATGTATAATACCTCTGTTATTTACGAAAAAGCGATTTCCTGAACATTTCTACGAAATGGTATTTTCATCTGTGATATGACTCGAGGGGTCTTATCGCAATAATGCATCATAAATGAAAATACCATTGAGTATGTAAAGAAATTTTCGTGGGAAAATCGAGATTTCAATGATAACAGAGGAATGATAATAATGCTACGATTCTAGAGGTATACTTTGTTGTATATTTACTGAACGATTCTATTTTGTTTTCGAATTTGTATAGGTTTTCACTAATCGTAGGCAATAAATTATTATTATGGTATTCGATACTACCGACTCTCTCGGCAGGAACGAAACACTGACCACCTCGATAAGTGATATACTATTATCGATGCCTGAATGTATTTTAATATTTTTTTACAAAAAAAAGTGCTACGCCACTAACAATTTTCCATGTGGATATTTTTCTTATTAGCCTGGTATATTCGACATGAAGACGGTATTCTCTTGTCAACAAGATATAACATACTTTAAACATACAAGCAAATAATATGTTTCTTCTCTTCTACCAATTATTTTTAACAAGTAAGTAAAATCCTAATGTTTATTATAGGTTATATTTATTAAAATTAGTTATGACTTTTTCTCAGCGTAATTAAGATATCGCTCCAGATCAGTCACTGTAAAGGATCTACTAAGGTCCATTTATATTCAAGAGCGTCAGAGAATTGACGGAAATCGATCGATTATTGCAATGCGATTGGGGAAACTGAAATAAACTAGTTGTAATAGTTCTGTTTAACTAGACCCTCGATTGTATTTAACATATATCAGATGTTTAGAGACATGTAATTATTACAGATTTAAAAGAAGATGTACAATAATGAGAGGTTACGTTCTGTAGGGGAGATCCGCCGTGACACGGACTGTTTAATATCAATAGCTATATTAATATCTTTCCAAACGTTGAAATATTATTTTAAAAATGGATTTTGTTAATCCAATCAATGTTCATTGAAAATGAGATAATAAAGTAATTTGCAAAAATATATGCTTCGAGCAAAATTAGACTTATCCTTTTGAACGCATCGGTGCACAGAAAATGATAGTCTTTTGGAAAATACAAGTGATTGCTTCAGAAATAACTTTAATATAGTAACATATTTGTGACAAAAGAACTACCTACTATACCAATAGTTTTTGTAATAAAAGACCGGTCATACCACTGGATTCGTGTTCCCATGAATAAAACATATTAACCAATCTGTCATGCTGCTTTCATATTTTCCTCCGCAACAAACAAAGTTTTCCCCTGATTACCGTTATTTCCTTTTTTTAATTTGTTTCTGCTTCATTTTTGTTTACCTAATTCTTTGAGCCTAGTCCGGGCATTTGATTCTACTACTACTGAGTACGTCCACGTCAATGCACTGGCCACTTAAGCTTAAAAAAGAAATAAAAAAACATCAAAGATTAATTTAATTGACAAAGTCCAATAGTAGTTGGGCGAATTCTTGAGGAATTGTGAACATTTTTCCCCTGAAACGACCCCCTCTCCCATTCTGGTTTTAAGACGATTATTTAAATCGGTTTATTTCAAAACTTACCCTGGACTGCCATACCAACCTAAAAGCACTATCGGCCAGGGGGAACAAGGTAGAGCTCTTGTGGGTCCCTGGTCACTCTGGGATATTAGGAAATGAAAAAGCGGATGAACTAGCGAGAGCCGGATCCGCTCAAAGTCTCAGGGGCCCCGAACCGGTCTTTGGAATATCAAAACAGGGAACAAAAACAACATTAGATAGATGGTCGAAGCAACAACACCTATCTCGATGGCAAGGGTTACCTGATCAAACACACGTACGGGCCGTAATTGGAAAACCATCGAAAATACTATCGAATGGGACGCTAACCCTGACGCGGCCCCAGTTGAAACAAGGGATAGGTCTGCTAACAGGCCACTGCCACTTGCGAAAACACCTTCAACGGATAGGCGGATAAACAACGGATCCATTGAATGCAGAGTCTGCCGTGAAGAAGATGAAACCGCCTCACACATAATATACCGCTGCGTAGCACTGTCTCGTAGAAGACAAAATATCTTCTGGAACATACAACGTGGTGACAACCTCCCACATGACAAGCTTGGTAGAAGGTTACTGGACCTCATAGAAGGAGCAAACATTTTCTAACACGATCGGGGTACACAATAAGCCGGAAGCCTGCAGTGATAGAAGTTCGGGCCTGTAAACCGACGCTCGCCTATAACCAACCAACCAACCAAGACGATTATATTAAAAGGTTATTATTGATAAATATATTTCCATAATAATGTACGAGAGTTATGATCGTAACCGAATAGTAAAGCAAGGATATTGCCAGAACAAGTACTGCATTAAAATTACGCAACTTAAACCGCATAGGAATCACAATGCTTAACTCGGAAACAATAAATTTGTCACGAGATAATTTCTGAATATTCAGCGACTAGACCAATAACCAGTGTGGTTGTATAGACTATAGGGGGTGGTGGATCAAGGATACACAATACAAGGGCGTTAGTAGAGAAGCAATTAATGCTTGTACTGGATGTCCGGAAGCAGTTGCGGCTCGTGGCCTATGATAGAGGGGGTGTATGGTGAAATTATATTTAAAATTTTATTTTTGTGTAACGACCAAACAATTCCTTTCTAGGCGTTTTAAATGTAGAAAGAAAAAAAGTAAAAAGAAAATGCGTTAGGTAAAACATATTTTTATTTATTTTTTTATTTTACACAAGGAAATACAACTTTTGGAACTAAGAAAAGCTTTCTTAGTGTGTATAGCTGTCGGATCTTAACGTCGTCGCATGCAACCCTCGGAACAATATTTATTCAGTCCACTACTAATACTACTAAAGCCATCTAGAAAACCGAATGATGTCTAATACCACTACGCCATCTACGGCTACGTCATTAGGCGCAACAAAGACGAGAACAATAGTTAACTGTTTTATGACGAGAACGAATCGAGCCACGAGACTGACAAGTTGGCATTCTTCATAATTTCAGTGTTTTATAGTTTAAATCCTTAAACAAAATGGTTTAAAATCATATCGAGCATCATTTATCAAAATACGCAACATTTATCGACCCTACACAATAGTGCTTAAACGTAAAGTCCATTCTTCGGTTCTTAACTGTAGAAAATTGATCAATAACAGCCTCATTAAGTTTGGAATACCCTCTATAAATTTTTTTCATATATTTCATTTTTAAACTTTCTAATAAAGTCCCTAGATATACCCTTTGTGGTCTGCGTTAAATTAATTTCGGGTTTAGGCGTTCCCGCATTCTTCACTTCAATTTTTTGCTCCAAACTCAAAGAGCTAAAGTGATTTCTTAAATAGTCCACCGTCAACTATTCATTTTAACTTAATAAATATATAATATTAAAATATTCAAACATACACGCTCGAATTTCTAACTAGATGCACGAACAGACAACTGTGCGCCTTTTCTATGTTAAATCGCCATAGCCCCGCTATCCCCTGCTGCCACCCGCCACCTGTTACTACAGAGAAACTGCACTACTTTATCGCACGTGCGAGCAAGTATCGTCATTTACCTCGAACGAGGCACGGTTGCCGGATCTATACAGTTTGGTTTGACGGGATGATAAAATATTAGGGAGGGTCGGACTTTTTTAGTTTGACGATACGATAAAATATTAGGGAGGGTCGGACTTTATACGATAAATAATATTCAATGAATATAAATTAATATATTTTATTCGTTTCGTTTTGGGGGATGCACGTGCGCATGTGCTTCTGTGGAAGAACCGCCACTGTCCGGAAGCAATGAAAATTATTAGATCACCGTATTTCGCATAGAAACCAATGAAGGACCTATATTTATCAAATCATCTTTAAAATGAATATTTTTATCGACATTTTATAAGGGACGAAAAATACTCAAAAATAAATGATTATTCAAGGGGATTGGGAGCTTATATAAATGGACATGCTCTCTCGTTTAAAAAAAAATGTCAGCCGTGCAGTGCCGCCACTGAGATAGATAGATATTAGATACTGTAGTAATTTCTAAATAACTTTCCTTAATGTTACAACCGAGTTTAATGGATGACTCCTACATCCATTTTAAGTGGAAAAGTTCTACGTACTATGTACTAAAATGCTTTGTTTTCGATATACAGGGTGTTAAAGTTTTTTTGTTTCTGTTTCTTATCAAAAATGTCTCAACCAGCTTGGATATTACACACAATTTGGATATAGACTATATTATAAACCTTCATTTCTTACAGGTAAATTGGAAGAACTTCCAGAATCGGACAGAAACATTTATTTTCCAGAAACAAGCAAGTTGCAGCCGTTTATGCACGTACACGGATCGCCCACATTTTCGGTATCATATCGTCTCGTCGACTACTGCTATAATGTCACCTTTGTCAGCAGGGTCGATTCAATCGAGCTAATGCCAACCGGACCGTTACAATGCACTTTCAGGATATATTTGCCGTATGGAAATCGGGTCACACTCAAATTGCGGATTGGAGACAGCTTAGCAGAAGGTAAATATTTAAATTTCAGTGTGTTTTGAATTTTAAGCTTGTAGCTGTAAGCTTATATGAAGGTTATTTAGACTTAGCATCTTCTTTTAACTGATCTTATTTCCATTAAAATTAAAAGAAATAGTTCATTTTCTCCAAGATACCTGTTTAATAACTATTAAGAAGTAAACTTAAAGTCACAGTCTCACGAATTACATATACAACGATAATGAGGGCCAGTACAGGGATCTCGGAAACCGTAAGAGATACGAAGTCGGTTAAATGGAGGTAAAGTTGCGCATTTACGTGCCTAATAATATGCCGTTTAGAAAGTTTTAAAATTTCGAGTAGTTCCTGAGATATCCGGAAAAAAACCTAAATTCTGAAAAATCCTTTTATTGTTTTTCTGGGTATTTTTGATATCGAATTCTAAAGTAAATTGTACTTTTGCATTGCCACTTTTTCCGCTCTATCTAATAGCGTTAATTGTTTTGTAATCCGACGAGTCGTCTCCGAAGGGCCATTATCAACTTTATTTTTTTAAATACGGTCCTGTTTTCCTGATATTGGAATTTGAGAGGTTTTTTTCTCCCGAATGCAACGATGTATGACATACGTATTATTGAACTAGTCCAACATAAGTAAAAAATTTAGAGCTTACTTATTATTATTATTTATAAAATTAGGAGAAATACAGGACCGTATCCCAAAATTTCCTGATGTTGTAAAAAACCCTCGAAACGTCATTAAACCACAATGTGTCATACATCGTTGCATTCGGGAGAAACAAAGCTTTCAAATTCCAATATCAGGGAAACAGGACCGTATTTAAAAGCAGAAAGTCGTTAATGGCCCTTCGAAGACGACTCGTCGGATTATAAAACAATTAACGCTGTTAGATAGAGCGGAAAAAGTGGCAATGCAAATGTGCAATTTACTTTAGAATCGATCTCAAAAAAACCCAGGAAAACAATTAAACGATTTTGCCAAGACGTACATTAATGGTTTTTTTTTACATTATCAAGAAATAAACAGTATTACTTATTAGTTTTTGCGTGATTTTTGCAATAAATCTGAAAACACTTAATATTTCCGAAACAGTTGAAGATAAGCATAGGATATTGTACATTAAATATGTCTAAAATTTTCTGAGGGATCCAAAAATTAAATAATATACAGGGTATTGCATCTAAAATAAGAAAGTTGGTATTGTCTAATGTTACATGACACACCCTGTATGAAAAGTTTTTATTGAAAAAAATGCGCAACTAGAAATACCAATCGACGTATCTGAGCGTTTTTTCGCACACGTCCCCATTTATTTATTATAGAATTTATTCCATTTGGCTGATACACGCTGTATGTATATTAACGAAGTGCTAAAAATGTTGCATGTTTCGCCCAACTAGGCATCAACAGACCTAATTTTTTTAAAAATGGGAATAAAAAAGAAAATAAAAAAAAACACGAAATAACGTCTCTAAATTACCTTAAGTGCTGAAGGGAATCATTCGGGATTGGTCTGCAAATGATAGCCCATGTTATTAACGCTCTTAGGGAAGCAATAATGTAATTGTTAGAAAAAGGCGGCAAAATAAAATAGAGGTTACAAACAAACATTAATCAACTATGTTATTAATTAATAATTTTTTTTTGGTTTTGCGTCAAGCGCATGCAGTCACTACTCAACTATTCTTTTATGGAACACGTCACACACAAGCTCAGTCACACCCATATCTAATCACCATTTAGGAAATCCCTATTCTACTCGAAATATATACAAACGGGCACACAGGCTTCACGTCACAGGGCTCCGACTGGACGGCTTTATAACTGACAGACATACAACACTGGACCGCGAACGGTAGATTACCAAAAGGAAAACATTGGGATACTCAAAGCCCCACAGCATTCTCTCAAACTTTCTTACAAATCCGATGAAAATATCGTTGATTCTGTTTTCCCGTCTTACTATAGACATTAGTGGGCAAATAGTGTATTTTAGCCAGTTCTTGTACCGGATAATCAGAAGCTCTTAGGTTATGCAAACAATTAAACAACCGGTGGTTTAGATCGTCCACGCTTGTGCCATCACATAGACAGGGAGGGCTATCAGCCAAGTTCATCTTATTTAACAGATATCTGAGGTTGCCATGTCCAAAAATTGCTCTCACATAAGTTATGTAATACCCCCTACTAAGGGATATTTCCTGTATACTTGCCTTGGAAACCAAGGTTTTATTATTTCGGGTGTAGTGATTCGAGTTACTAGCTGCATAGTTTGCATATGATTCCTTCCATGCATTCTTAATATTGATCTGAACCTGTGAGAATATATCATAGAGCTGGAGGCCGGGTATTATCATGCCTTCATGAATCGCCCGTTTGGCAAGAAGATCGACCTTGTCATTACCTACAATTCCTGCATGGCCCTTAACCCAAACCAAGGATACCCTGACACTATTGCCTTCCAGACTTAGTAGTTTCTGACACACCTCGAATATGAGGGGATTCACGTACACAGTTTTAGCTTTATTCTCTATGGCTTTAATGCATGACATAGAATCCGATAAGATAATATACCTAGAAGGTGTAGTATGTTGGAGTAAGTAGTCAAAAGCCTGCCTAATAGCTATAATCTCCGCCGTGAATATGGAAGCGTTGAGGCCAATCTGAAAGGATCGCGCAACGTTTTCACTTGTATATAGAATGCACATCCCACTCCATCCGGTGTTTTGGAACCATCCGTAAAGGTCGGAATGGCCCCTGGTTGTTTCTTTATAATATTGTTAACTATTGCGTTATTGCTGTGGCTGAATTATGTGTATTCTGGGAACATGATATTAGTAAGGCATAAGATGGAATTAAAATCCCCCATAAAAATTAAATAATGATCAAAATTGAACACTTCGTTCACACATGACAGAATAGGAGTCCTCTTGGCTTTAGTTATTTTCAGTTCCTTAAGTAAATCTAATGTTTTACCTTTATGACAATCATGCAGAAGGATTACATTCTCAAATGCCGAAAAAGTATGTCCCAAAGCCAGCAAATGGTTGACGAAGGCTGATTGAGTATTACTTATGTCAGCATTTCGGTATTTGTAGAATAAACTCTCTCTGATCTAAGGCTACTACTACATAAAATTTGAGTAAAGGATACCTACACCGATGGTATCGAACAGTTTTAAAATGTAAATTTTATTTCCGTCATTACATTTTATTTTAGTTCAGTTCCTATCTACTCTCTTTTGAATATAATTTTTGATAATTCCAAGACTCGGAAATAATATTTAATAGCATAGCCTACAGCTGTTCCAGCGTTCCAAACCAAACAGTATTTTAAATTGGAAGTTATCGTAGAAACGCTGAAAATTTCCGCATCGCAATTGGCGACAGCGAGGAACCGGGCCATGGTACACTAGCTTAATTAAATTTATGATGTTTAACTTTTGGAACAGGATTATTGGGATGCCGTGTAGGTATTTTATGTCGTCTGGGAAAGGTCGGAACTGTGCCGCTAAATTTATGGCCCTTTTAAGATTTTTTATTGATATGGGCCACCGTAACTTAAATCTTGCCTTGTTTTTACTGTAGAATAATATTTACAAAGGATACAGTAAAAATGTATGAATAATTTTACAATTCGCAGGGGAACAACAAATAGTTAGAGAGCCGGTGACAATAGGGGGTCCGTGAAGTGGAATATCAGTAATTTGGTTTTTCGTGGAGTTTAGGTCCCCCTTTACAATTTTTATATCTAATGCTGTAGATAGGAAATTCTCAATAAATTTAAAATTATATCGAGCCATGTCTGAAAATGAATTTACAGCATCTGTGTGACACCAAAGTCACGGGAAACACATTTTCTGACAAGTGGACCCTTGCATATAATTTTCCGAGCGTGTCAAATAAAAATGAAAATTAAAAAAAAAGAAAAAAAGCGAATTTGAAGTCGAAACTTTCTAGAATCTCAAATTTACAAAACGAAGCGCCATTTTAAAGAGAATTTAATGCCCTGTAAAAAGATGTATCGCAACATACCCATTCCCATTTGAAAGAACAAGGGCAGTAGCCGCCCCCGCTAGGGGGGTTGAGGTTACAGAGATGAAATTAATAGTGAAACGTGTCCCCCTGAAAACACAAGTTTACAGGTCCGAGGTTTTTTTTTAATTTTCACGTACACAGCCGTAAACCTTGCTGGACTGTTTTCGATGGGCCACCTTGTATGTTAAAGATTATGTGAAAAAATTTTGTGGTTCCAGGACTCGCCATTTCATTATTGGAATTTATTTAAAATCTTCTCGGAGGAAATTCGGAAAACGATCGTGACATGTCAGAAAATTGTCACACCCAAATATTGTGGAAAAAAAATTCAGAAGAATCGCACCTAGCTTGGCAGAATTCTGACAATATTACGCAGAGATACCGGTAGGCAGGTATCGTTCAGTTGTATGACGGGAAAAATTATAACTGGTGATAAGGACAAGCAAGACACGACTCCACAAAGCTTTTTCGTCCTCTGGATCGATAGGATGGGTTTCAAACCCCCTCCCCCATACAGTGTTATTGTAAAATTTAAGAAAATATTACAATTCTAAGGGTGTTTCGCGCACGGGAAGCAATTGGCGGACTTTTCAATAAAATACCGCACTTCCGCAATAATCTTCTTATCAGAAAATTATTTACGAGTCAACTACATGTGAATACAAATCGATTAAGCCCACTTGGACCCATGCTACTTGAGACTTTATAATTTTTCCATTCATTTTTTTTGACACCCTCGGAAAAGTATATGCAAGGGTTGACTTGTCAGAAAATGTGTTTCCCGTGACTTTGGGATCACGCATATGCTGTAAATTCATTTTCCGGCATATAATTTTGAATTTATTGAGAATTTCCTATCTAAAGCGGTACAGCGCCTCTCAGCAACGCTCTACGGCATTTCATCAGATATAAAAGTTGTAGAGGGGAACCTAAACTCCACGAAAAACCAAATTACTGATATTCCACTTCACGGAACCCCTCCTACCTGGCCACAATTCTGGAAACTAGCTGCATCAGAAAAAACAACATTCTTTAGAAACCTGTTATTTCCTTGCATTTGCCCTGTTACCCAATTGCAAAATGTAACGCGATTTTCAAAGTCTTGCCCATAAAGCTCTTGGTGGAGTGTAATGTGGTATGGATGAAATTTGTACATATGCAATATGGTCACAACCGATTTTTGGCTTATTCCAGCATCTGCAGCAAGCCGTCTGGAACCTACATGCGGGTTAATAGCTACCATTCCTAAAACTCCAGCTGCCCTATCTGCATCTGTTTTAGTTCGCTTCCGAAATCGTGGTTTTGACTTCAGGCTGCCAGTAGTGCGACATCTAGTTTCCAGCCTTTTAAATGCCATGTGAGATTTCAGGTTGTTAGAAAACCTTTCCGCCCACCTTAGTGAAGCTTGTCTGTAGTTTCTTCTGCACTCCCCCAACATTAACAACATATCAACTTGCACACTAAAATTCGCTTCCATGTTCAATTGAGCAAGCTGAGAAATAATCGTTGATATGTAAAAATTCTCAACTGACTGAAGTCAAAACAACGCATTTCCAGGTAAACGAATAATAATTTTGAAATAAGTGAACTTGATTTATTTTAAATTTGATATTTTTTAAATCCAATAGAAATTTAATAATAAATTAATTATAATTCGGTAACCAGTGGAGCTAACCAAAAATTTTTTTTGTACAAATACGTAGTTTTTTACGTAGATCCGAATTTAATAAACAAAAGTACATATTCCTATTTAAAATTTCAAAGTTACCCCCCACCCCTCAAAATGGGGAAAGGGGGTAGATAACAAAAATATGTTTAAATATGTCCACCCATCTCACTATTACCTCATTAAAATTTCAAGAAATTATTTTAAACCGTTTGCGAGATATCGCCTTGTAACACTTTAAAAAACTCACCCTGTATATATAATTTTGAATTTATTGAGAATTTCCTATCTAAAGCGGTACAGCGCCTCTCAGCAACGTTCTACGGCATTTCATCAGATATAAAAGTTGTAGAGGGGAACCTAAACTCCACGAAAAACCAAATTACTGATATTCCACTTCACGGAACCCCTATTGTCACCGTCTCTCTAACTAAATAACTTTCTCCTTAATAATAAAATATTTTTGACAACTAAATGTATCTTAAGGCCGTTTTATATTTTGCAAGATTACCTGCAAGACCATGCGGAACGCAAAGTTACCTGGAAGTATGCGCAGTTGCGACATGTTTACTGTTAAGATGAAAGCATAGTGCCTATTAAATAATGTCTTATCTTATTTTCTTTAGATACGCCACTTTGTAAGATCAACGAAGAGTTATCCTGCTATTACTAAAAAAACATGTTTAATAATCTCCTCGTAGCGTTAACAGTAAGATACCAAACAAACAGACAAAATACAGACATAACAAAAGTCAGTAGCAATAATTCAATAAATTATTAGTATTGTTATTTTACTTTTCGAATGGTTTGCGTGATGAACAGTCAAACCAAAAAAAAAGAGGTGGGCAAGTTTCTCCGAATGACCAATTTCAAAACTACTATATTTGATTGTTTAAACCACTGGCATGCCCTGAAACACCCTTATTTTCTGCCTGGTAAATTGTTGTGATGCTGGCAAGCATTGTTTAACTTCCTGTTAACGCTATCAGGAGATTATTAAACAGGTTTTTTTTATTAACAGCAGGATAACTCTGTCAAACACTATTGTTTTTATTTATCTGGTTGGTAAGTCCAGACAATTGGCCAGCACATCATTAAACCGGATGAAAAACTGATTTAAAGTTAAAGTTAGCAGTAACATCGAGTTTTTCAAATTTAAGCAATAGAAAAAAGTATACAAGTTTCAATTTCTTGTTGT
Organism: Barypeithes pellucidus; assembly: GCA_963991005.1. Taxonomy (NCBI): domain Eukaryota; kingdom Metazoa; phylum Arthropoda; class Insecta; order Coleoptera; family Curculionidae; genus Barypeithes; species Barypeithes pellucidus. The sequence goes on along the minus strand of OZ022562.1, from coordinate 14,479,255 downwards.
ATGATTATTACCTTTATTTTAACATGTGAAATCACCTCCTTCAGGTATCCTCATCCATTATCCGACACCCTGTATACAGGGTGTCCCAGAATATGTGGGCAATCTCCCAGGTTCAGATAGAACACTTAAAAATAACAGGAGAAGTTCCTATAGATCTTTCTTCCTACGACCTCCCCTACGAAGATAAGGGCCTATAACGGATGCCCCTGGAATTCGTTATTTTTTTAAATAATTTTTTAAGTACTAGGTGTAATTTAATAATTGTTTAGTATAGTGGTTAGTAGATTAGTCTCTTTAAAACTCGCCCTTTTAAACACAAAAATACTTTTTTTTGTACACCTTGTCAAGCTGAAAAAAGGTACTCTTGATCAATGTCGATAAAATGAACTGTTTTCGAAAGAAAATATATTTTTGTTCAATATGATTTATATTCAGTATACGTAAATTCCATTACTAAGTTAGTAACTAATAAGACAAAGGAGAAAACCGCAAATTTCAAGACACTACCATATACTGACACTGGCATAAATTCTTATTTAAATCGGTACATGTAAAAAAAACCATAGACATGAACATTAAACAACAACTAATGCAAAAAACCATATTGAACAAAAATATTTTTTTTTCGAAAACAGTTCACTTTATCAACATTGATCAAGAGTATCTTTTTTTCAGCTTAAGGTTTAGAGTATCCAAAAATATTATTGTCGTTCCTGCATCATACAAGGTACAAAAAAAACATTTTTGTGTTACGTCTAGTCCGTCCATGGCAAACTAAATAAGCCAAATGTGTTTAAAAGGGCGAATTTTAAAGAGACTCATCTACTAACCATTACACTAAAAAATTATTAAATTACACCTAGTAGATACTTAAGAAATTATTTAAAAAACAGCGATTTCCAGGGACGTCCGTTATGGGCCTGTATTTCCGTAGGGGAGGTCGTAGGAAGAAAAGTTTATAAGAACTTCTCCTGTCATTTTTAAGTGTTCTATCTGAACCCGGGAGATTGCCCATATATTCTGGGACGCCCTGTATATTAGTATATTATATTGCTACCACCTGACAATGGAAGCAGACTTTTGTGTTCTTACGATTAACACTACATGTTTATATTTCAGAAAACTTCGAAACCTTCCTCAACTTCCAAGACGTAAAAAATGGCAACGGTCCTTGCAACGGTCTCCAGACCCAACTTCACGACGGAGACTTCCTTTGGTCGCACTGCACGAAACAAGGCGATCCGGAACGTCAGATCGAGATCGTATCCAAAGAAAACAAAGTGATCCTTAAAGTGTCACGAAGTGCCGGAAGTTTAGAGGGCGCGTTAAGTCTCAAAATGTCGTACAGAGCCGAACCGATCGAGGAGATTGTCGGTATGTGCGAATTCGGGTGGGTAGCTCTGAGGCAGTTTTGCATCACGGTCGTAGAAAACGCGAGATTGTCTTGGTCGCACGCAGAGGCGGAGTGCGTGAAACGCGGGGGACATTTGGTGAGTTTGAGGAGCGGAAGAGATCAGAAGATTGTGGATAATTTGCTCCTAAACAGGTAATATATTAATATACAACGTGTCCGAGATAAGGAGGGCCAGTACAGGGATCTCGGAAACCGCAAGAGATACGAAGTAGGTTAAATAGAGGTAAAGTTGCGCATTTACGTGCCTAATAATATGCTGTTTAAAAAGTTTTAAAATTCCGAGTAGATCCGGCGATATCCAGAAAAAAACGAAATTATGAATAATCGTTTTATTGTTTTCCTGGGTTTTTTTGAGACCGAATTCTAAAGTAACTTCCATTTTTGCATTGCCACTTTTTCTGCTCTATCTAACAACGTTAATTGTTTTGTAATCCGACGAGTCGTCTTCGAAGGACCATTATCAACTTTATTTTTTTAAATACGGTCCTGTATTTCTCCTAATTTTATAAATAATATCTCACAATAGGAATTTTAAAACTTTCTAAACGGCGTATTATTAGGCACGTAAATGCGCAACTTTACCTCCATTTAACCGACTTCGTATCTCTTACGGTTTCCGAGTTCCCTGTACTGGCCCTCCTTATCTTGGACACGTTGTATAGCTACTAGTGGCCCAGCATGTGTGTACCGCTGACTGCTCGTCAGGGGAAATAGGAAAGGGTCACTTCCTCAAGAAAGAGAGAGATAGTAAAAAACAATAAGTTTACTGTTATTTCCCCCTCCCCCCTCATATTTGCGGCCCTGGGCTCATGCTTAAATCCGGCCTTGTAAACTTCCAAACTAAGCACCAACTCCGCACTCAGGGTTGTTAAAGTAGATAATGTAATATTTACTACGTAATTTACTACCGTAGTAAATGTAATTTACTACGTATTTTGTTACATTTATTACATTTTTGAAAATAAAACGATTCCCTTTCTCTCTCTTTCTACTCTTCTTTCAACATTCGTTCCAATATCCAACTTTTAACATTAAATTTATGATAATAAGGTTGAGGTTTTGAAACTTTCAGCCAATCAAAACAATAATTACATTTTTTACTGGTAAACTTTATTTACTACATTTGAGAAGTAAATAAATCTAACAATGTAGTAAATTCCATTTTTCTGCGACATTAACAACCCGGCACCAAACTGATTTCAAGGTGTGTCAACTGTAATTGACCATGTCGTCGCATTAATAGACTCATTTTAGAGGATAGAGCGTTTTAAATCTTAAAAATCAACTTGCGATTATCCCGAAGTTTAGAGTCTTCTAGCATCAGCCAATATAACTTTGAATGTAACGTGTATACCAGTGGCGATTCTTCCACAGGAGCACATGCGCACGTGCACCCCCAAAACAAAACGAATAAAAAATATTAATTTATATTTATTGAATATTATTTATCGTATAAAGTCCGACCCTCCCTAATATTTTATCGTACCGTCAAACTAAAAAAGTCCCCCCCCCCTAATATTTTATCATCCCGTCAAACCAAACTGTATAGATCCGGCAACCGTGCCTCGGTCGAGGTAAATGACAATTATGACGAGACTTGCTCGCACGTTGCGATTAAGTAGTGCAGTTTCTCTGTAGTAACAGGTGGCGGGTGGCAGCGGGGGATAGCGGAGCTATGGCGATTTAACATGGAAAAGCCGCACAGTTTTTGTGTGCACCGCGCTGTTGTCTGTTCGTGCATATAGTTAGAAATTCGAGCGTGTATGTTTTAATATTTTCACATTATATATTTATTAAGTTAAAATGAATAGTTGACGGTGGACTATTTAAGAAATAACTTTAGCTCTTTGAGTTTGGAGCAAGGAATTGAAGCGAAGAATGCGGCAACACCTAAACCCGAAATTAATTTAACGCAGACCACAAAGGGTAAATCTAGGGACTTTATTAGAAAGTTTAAAAATGAAATATATGAAAAAAAATTTATAGAGGGTATTCCAAACTTAATGAGGCTGTTATTGATCAATTTTGTGCAATTAAGAACCGACGAATGGACTTTACGTTTAAGCACTATTGTGTAGGGTCGATAAATGTTGTGTATTTCGATAAATGATACTCGATATGATTTTAAACCAATTTATTTAAGGATTTAAACTAAAAAACACTGAAAATATGAAGAATGCCTACTTGTTAGTCATGTGGCTCGATTCGTTCTCGTCATAAAACAATATGGTTGCGCCTAATGACGTAGCCGTAGATGGCGTAGTGGTATTAGACATCATTCGGTTTTCTTGATAACTCATAGATGGCGGTAGTAGTATTGGACATCATTCAGTTTTCTTGATAGCTCGTTGATGGCTTTAGTAGTATTAGTAGTGGACTGTATAAATATTGTTACGAGGGTTGCATGCGACGACGTTAAGATCCGATAGCTATACACGCTAAGAAAATCTTTCTTATTTTCCAAAAGTTGTATTCCTTGTGTAAAATTAAAAAATAAATAAAAATATGTTTTACCTAACGCATTTTCTTATTACTTTTTTTCTTCCTACATTTAAAACGCCTAGAAAGTAATTGTTTGGTCGTTACACAAAAATAAAATTTTAAAAATAATTTCACCATACTTGTGAACCCACTCTATCATAGGTCACGAGCCGCCACTGGTGTATACTTACTAAGGTAGTACCTATTAAACATATTTCGGATAAAAAAATATCACGTAGACTACTTCTTCATGGAACTCTCAACGATGAACAATCGAAAATGCCTACCTACCTTTGAAATAACGAGATCATATCAATCAGTTCATTTCCAACTCTGTACGTAACTACTACGTTATTTGATTAAAGTTTAGAACTAAAATAAAAGGAATAAATTATGTTTTGCAATTTGAAAATCTCACTTCCTCGTAAATCAACTGAAATAAAGGCTAAGTTGAGAACTTTCGTAATTTCAACTTTGCCTTCTTGTTAGGAAGCTCCCCTGAATTTTAACACGTTGTTAGCGACGTAAACGTAAAATAGGATTAAGCAAAAAAGTTAATTTTATTTACCCAAAATAATGCACTTGTGCAAAGAATCATATTCTGGAAAAGATAAAGGCCAATTTATAAAGTTGACGTTCCTTTTGCCGGTGGCCGTTAAGGCCGTATTAGACTTGGCAATTTTTTGTCTTGCGCCGGCAATTATAATGGCACGTATTCATGCGCAGTAAACCGTTTTCGATCAGCTGGAGCATTGCATGTCAACGGTCAGAACAGCAGTGGGTACTGTCCAAATCCCTAAAATATCCCCAGAATTAGAGATGTGCAAACCTGTTCGTTTTGATTACCAGTTAAAGCAGCTACTGCTATTTACAAATAGGAGGTGCAAAAAGTTGCTGAATTAGCAGTCCATAAGTTTAATAAAGAATGTAAACTGCTACTTTAAGTACCAGTGGGTTTAAATGGCCATTACCTGTTCATACCTGGTTCGGCCAAATAATAAACAGTTAAAAATAACAGAATAATCCATGTCTACCCAATTGCGCCGGCAAGGGCAATTAAAATGGCGCCTGCCCCATTTCTGGTAATGAGAGACAGCTGATCGGGAACAGTGTACTGCGCATGAATCCGTGTCATTTTAATTGTCAGAAGAGTAGAATTTCTGACTGTAGTACGGAGAACGGTGTACTGCGCCTGAATCCTTAAATTATAATTGCCATTGAGGGCGCCATAAAAATTCCCGACTGTAATACGGCCTTTACAAATTAAAAACATTGAAATGCATAAGACCATTTATATTTGACGTCGACGGTGCCGTTTGACGGCGAACATAAAGCAAGATTACGGAGCCAATCAAAATCGTGTTAAAAATCTATTTAAGAAATGAAAAGTTTATGCTTGTCAGGTGCTATTAATATCAAATACCAATATAGAAAATTATTATTTCCCAGACCACCCGATAATCCTTATACAATAAGGGCGTATTTTTGTCTACAGTCTCTACAGTTTTGTTCAGTCGATAGTACGGCGTTAAGTTAAAGTCCTCTCTGATGATGGGTATGTACACCTACCCTGTACTGACGAGAACAAATAAGTTCGAAACCGGTCTCCGGAGAGGGCTTCCTTTTCTTGATAGTACCATTCAATCTGAAATAGTATTTTAAATTGCTAGTATGTAGACAAAAATACGCCCTTATTGTATAAGGATCATCGGGTGGTCTGGAAAATAATAATTTTCCATATTGGTATTTGATATTAATACCACCTGACAAGCATAGACTTTTCATTTCTTAAATAGATTTTTAAAATTTGATTTAATCAAATAACGTCTGTTCAGATTGTGTGGGACTACTAAAAGATGGCGCTGCGCGCTGTATTTTGTCGATAGTACGGCATAGAATACCGCATTTTTAGGTCGTTTCTGAAGATAAAACAACTATTTTTGTAAAACTCACAATACGCTCAATTAATCCTCCCATTTAAATATTTTTCGTTTTGTTAATACCACCTCAGAAACTAAACTTTTATAGAAAAACTGGCTACGCCACTGAATTTTACATAATCCTACTTACCACCTTGTTTAGTGACCAAACAAGTAATAATGGGGATTATTCGATATAGTAATACAAGAGATCACAAAGATGATGGTCGAGACCGGACATATCTCGAAGCCTGATCAAAATCAATATTAAATTATTTGATCGCTATTGTTCAAAGGGATCTAAGTAACTTTTTAGGTCAAAAGGGACCCCTCTCCTAGCATTACAAGCGTGTATTCGAGCAACATAGTTATTATTTCTTTTTCTTAGAATCCTTATAATCGTACAGTTTTATGTCCGTTTCTGACTGATATCCCTGTTAAAAATAGGTCATTCAAATAAATAAACTGCTGGCCATTTGCTTTCGAGCAAGAAAAATATCTCCTAAATTTAAAAGTTAATATTTTCTGAACCGGATATGACATCGATCTCCGGTTTTTAATGGTTGATAGATTTGTCCCTTAGGAAACAATTGTCAAAGTTGGATTGTCTTAAACTGTAAGAAAATTTTATATACAGGGTGTTAAGGAGGACGATGATTTTTGCTCCAATTTCAATAGCATGTAACTTTCACAATAATATTTTTAAATTTTATCACTGTACGTCAATTGAATCACTGGTTCATAGCAAAGAACTTAATCTGTAAAATTTTTGATATCTGCTATATTTTAAGAGATACCGTTTTTTTTTTAAAACTTTGCTTTTTTTCAACTTTTTGTTAGCTAGATCCCACTGTGGGTTGTATCGTGCAAACTTTGCAAGTGATTATTATACCTTATGAAAAGCTTGTTTATGTTCAGTAACAACAATTGTACCTAAATGTTGTGATGTGCAGTGGCGTACTTATAATCACTTATATGTCTATGCTTTATGAGTATCTCATAATTTTTTTGTATTGGGAAGTACTCGCCGCTAGATTAGGCAAGTTTTTCCTTATTTTTTAGTTTTTCATATCGCGCTACAGATATATTATACAGTGTCTACAAAATTTTAAAAAAGATAATTTTTTTATTTAATTGTTTGAAAAAAATGATTTATTAATTTTTAACTTTCTAACACGACACTATTCCTGCAATTAAACGTACATTGAAAGGCTTTTTAATATTAAATAACACTAGCTGCCGTCAAACCAAACCCCGTCCATCCGAGTGTATTAATTTGAATCGAGATTATCACGAAAAAAAAAACAATATCAAGTCAGCCATGCTAATGCGTTTAGCAACAAAGCTAACCATATATCAAGTAAGCCATGGTAACTAAACAATGGTTCAATGATGTACAAATAAACTTTTAATGGCAACTTATTGTCACAATGCCACGTTTAACGGAACACGAAAAAAATAATTGTGAGATACTCATAAAACATAGACATATAAGTGATTATAAGTACACAACTACACATCACAACATTTAGGTACAATTGTTGTTACTGAACATAAAGCTTTTCATAAGGTATAATAATCACTTGCAAAGTTTGCACGATACAACGCACAGTGGGATCTAGCTAACAAAAAGTTTAAAAAAAGCAAAGTTTTTCAAAAAAATCGGTATCTCTTAAAATATAGCAGATATCAAAAATTTGACAGATCACTTTCTTTGCTATGAACCAGTGATTCGATTGACGTACAGTGATAAAATTTAAAAATATTATTGTGAAAGTTACATGCTATTGAAATTGGAGCAAAAATCATCGTCCTCATTAACACCCTGTATATAAAATTTTCTGACAGTTTAAGACAATCCCACTTTGGCAATTGTTTCCTAAGGGACAAATCTATCAACCATTAAAAACCGGAGATCGATGTCATATCTGGTTCAGAAAATATTAACTTTTAAATTTAGGCGAAATTTTTCTTGCTCGAAAGCAAATGGCCAGCAGTTTAGATTGATTGAGATTCTTGGGATTAATTATCCCGTATAAGAACCACAATTCTTTACAATTCACCAACCATCGCCATATTGTCAAGGTAATGCTGATGTAAACGCTTTATATAACTTTTATAACCGCAATTAACTTCCGCTAAAAACACCTAAAAGAGTTTCTAATGAAATTTACATCACAAATTGCATTTAATAAAACTTTTTCCATTATTTCTGCGTGGTGTTGGGTCAAACGGGTTCGCTAATAAAGCAATAAAGTTCAGGGGCGGCTTTAATGTTATATAATTTATGGGATTGTGCTAATGTTTTAGGGGGCAGATCATATGAGGGCCAACAGACCTGGTATATGTAAATTTAAAAAAAATTTAAATAATTCTACAGTATTTCAATAAAATTTAGTCTCCCAAAGCGATTAAATTCACCTAACGGGTCGTCAAGGTCAAGAAGGATGATGGATCATCGTGAACCTTAAAACCAAATGCTTCTTGGACCCCTTGACTTTTTATATTATTATACTAGGTGATGCCTCATTAAGTTGAACATAGGAAATCCCATGTCATTTTTGAAGTTGCTGAATACTTGCTTCCCTGTACATTTTATAGAAAAACTGCATTATAACTTCTTGAAGAGGCCGATACGGTAAACCCATGTGCAGAGTTTGAATACATTTTGGTGAGCTATTCAACGACAAAAGCACGAAACTCTCATAGTTAAGGTAATACAGCAAACTCCAGCAATTTAAAGTTTGACATTGACAAAACGAAAATGGTGTCAGTGACAATATTTTCATTATTAATTATTATGTTCAGCTTTACGTCAATTTTTGGCAGTAGCCTCATAGAAATTATTTGCTGGAGGCGACAAAATACTATTTTTGTCGCCTACCGTCGCCTACAATCGATAGTATGGCGTTAAGTTAAAGTCCTCTCTGATGATGGGTATGTACACCTACCCTGTACTGACGAGAACAAATAAGTTCGAAACCAGTCTGCAGGTGGTTGCATCCTATCAATGGAGAGGGCTTTCTTTTCTTGGTAGTACCATTTAATCTGAAATAGTATTTTAAAGTGCTACTGTGTAGACAAAAATACGCCCTTATTGTAGAAGGATCATCTTTTCCATATTGGAATTTGATAACATATTCATACTTGAGTTTTTGAAAAATTCGAATAAGATAAAAATTTTCTCGCTTTCCAAGTTTTTGTTCTCGATTTTGATTAAAACCGTTTCAACACCAGCTACTTACTTTTGGGTAATATACTGTTGGAAACAAGTACAAAGTTTGTCTGCCCTAAACGAAAATAAAAATAAAATATTCCCTCCTGGGTATAACATACTACCAGTTGAGTTAATAATAAAAAAGTTTTAAACTTTATAAAAATGAAATATGTCTGAAAGATAAAACGGTATGAATATAAAGCGGTTTATTATTTTGTTAGGGGGTAACGAAAAATAATGTTTAAGTCTTTAGGAAAAATGATGAAACGGAGAGCAGGATTCAGATTTCGGTCACAAATGTGTTGTAAACAGAAGTTGAAGAGAAAGCAACGAGAAAATCCATTCTGCGAAAAGTCTATTTTCTTTTTTGGGCCTAAGAAAATTGAAATTTCTATGGATTTAAAAAGTTGACTAGTAATTGGGATGAGTAATATTTACAATTTTTTTAAGAATTTCCATAGACCCGTCAAGTAAACTACCAATTCACAATTTTTGAGACGTAAATCGACAAGGATTTCTCCTCTTTGGTCCTAGGAGCATAAGCAATAATTAAAATTCAATGGTTCATGGTTGCACTGACAAAAATGCATTTATCAATGTCGTGGGTTACAAAATTGGAGCTACCTCAACCCACCTCTCTATGTTGTTCTAACTGAGCCTACGAATTATCACAAATTATTTAAAAACGCTACAGTAATTCAGATTCTTTTGGTTCGCCTCAACCCAGATGGAGATTTTTTATCAACATTTTAAACATATTTGGGATCACCACAATTCCTCATCTTGTAACTATTTTATGAGTTACCTGAACTCAGTTTCTGGGTTGGGAAAACTTACTAATTGATTATAAAGTGTCGTTTCAACACGGACGTGCATTATTTTAACTCATTACCATGTGTAAATTATTTTAAGTTGGAATAATTCAGGAAACGTGCTCAAAAAGTCCATATCGAGAGTAAATCGCAAAATCGTAAGGTCACGGAAAGTTCCGAATTCGTCCTCGTGCAGGTTTGGCGCGGTTCATTCCATTGTTATTCGTCAATTCTCCTTCCATCGCGCGTATAGACACCTGTTGGCCGTTGCGCCGTTTGCGGGATTTTTCATCTTTGTTCTCTGTGTGTGAAAATTTGTGTTTTGCATAATTTTGGTCAGTATATGTAAAATGGAGGGACAGGAGGGAGATATGCATCTCCTAATTGTTATAATTGGAATTGAGCCTTATTATTTATAAGCAATCGTCATCACTTCGTCCGCATGGTTTCTTAGCCGTAGTATGCTTTCCTGTCTATAATTCATTTGATTATTTTTTTTAAAATATACAACAAAAATGTCATATCTTGAAAAAACAGAAGGCAATTGAAGTCCACAATATGCAAGCGTTAAATCAAAGAAATATTTTGAGTTCCGATAGTCCACAATTTAGGCACTGGTAGTCCAAAATTTGGAGTCTGGTAGTCCAAAGAATTAGTTATTCCAGCCACCATCGTAAGATAGAACAACTTAAATGTCAAGTTTTGATAGCTCTAATCATGAATTAATCTAACCCGACTAGTAATGCATCACAATTCACATACTGATAGCTACGGTAGCCTATCAATAATTTAAGACGGCGGGGCGTGAGCTATTCCAACGCATAAAATAACCCATCTTCTGTGCTATCATAACTTATGAATAGTGAGCAATTTCTTCGATCTGGTTGCCGTAATTCAGAGGTCTGGGTGGGCTGTCCCCTATCAGCAACACGCTTCGGTCTAGGACAACTCATATTTGAGTTATATCAACTCGAAATTTCGCTGAGTGTAGGGAGAACATTTTCTTGGGGATTATTAATTACCTTAGGGGCAAAAGTAAATAAGATACCAAGCTCGTATGTACCTTGTATTTCTTTATATGTTTACTAACAAGTAAATAAATACAATGTCATACTTTAATAGATAATAGTAAAACTTAGCAACCTGCTATCCATCTACTGTTGTCTCCTGCACAATTAGGCTCGTACGTAGTCCAGGCCTTGAATCCAGGTGTTTGGCCAATACGTTCAGTTTCTGCGTACACTTTTTTAATGCAACCGATATCGTTACTTATGTCGTCATCTAGCAAGCTGTTACAGGTCAGATCACACCCTTTTCCTGCAATGAAAAATAAGTTACTATACACGATGTCCCATTTTCGACACTATCGGTGGGGCTATTAGAGTTATTATCAACTACAGAATGTTCAGGGTTCCACTTTAGTGTCCCAGTTTTAAACTAAATGTCAATTTCTCATGGCTCTGTAAGTTTTTAATCTACAATGTGATTTTGAAAATCCTCGCTTCTTGGACACAAATCGTATTTCCGATATGCGTTAGATTATCAAAAATGTAAAAACGATTTTGTTAGAGACGTAAAGTTCAGTGGCGTACCTAACCAGTTTTTCTCTAAAAAGTTTAGTTTTGGAGATAATCGCAAAAGTAAAAAAATTTAAATTGAACACCCTGTATATTATATTTTTAATTAATTGAGCATACTTTGAGTTGTTTACATCTCACTTTTGATAATATCTGAAAAACTAAACTTGAAAAAAACTACCTACGTCACTGAATCTTACATAAAAATCTCCCGAACAAAATCAGTTCTTACATTTTTGATAATTTAACATTAACGGAAATACGACAGTAGTCTGCAAAGCGAGGATTTTCAAAATCACCCTGTTGATTAAAAACTAAGATTTTGGAAAAACGACATCGGGAAGATCCATAAGGATGAAGTCCTCCAGATGAAAGAATTCTTAAATAATGAGGTTCGAGGAGTACTAAGCTTAACCACATATGGATGGGCGGCAGTGGTTCGTCGTGTATTTCTACTATTCGCCGCTCTGGGCGGAATTAACAGGGCAAGGTCAGCCGAGCACTTTCCATGAAAATATCTGTAAAAGAGAGTCAAATCCCCAACCTGTCTTCGATGTTCTAGGCTGTCGAGGTTGTTCGTCAGCTCATGGTCTCCGTTCAGACGAATGAGCCTCCATTCGATAGAATCCAGTAGCCGAAGAGTATGTTTGGGTGCAGAGCTCCAGACATGAGAGCAGTACTCTAGTGATGGTCGAATCTGGGCTTTGTATAGTGTCAAAAGTTGTTGAGGTGTGTACAACTTTCTGGTTCGGAAGAGTACCCCAAGCTTCTGAGAAGCTATCTTGGCGATTTCCACAACGTGATTATGCCAAGACATATTTCGTCCCATATTGACGCCAAGCAAATTCATAGATGAAGCCAGTGGGATAGTGTCGAAAGATTAATTTAGTTGGACCTGAAGAACTGATTTTGAATTTAGCATGGTTATAGGTAATGATAATTGAATTAAATACGAAAACATTAATTTGACATCTAGCAATGAATGTTAGAGGCTACAATCCCCCCCGTATCAGGAACAAGCATTTGCGAAGAAAAGCAAAGGCAATTTGTCGCCTCATGTATTATAAGAGATTTAATTCTGGCTTACCTGGCTGATCTGAAGGATTGCACCAATAAAGTTGACTTATCTGGAAAATTCCATAATCCCAAGTGTTTCTGTTAACGGCTTGGGTATCAAATCCGGATTCTGCATGTGCGATGCAAACCCAGGTCGCGACTTGCCATTCGGGAATCCCTTGCTCTCTTAGGGTTTTTGCAAGGTCACATTGCGAATAAATCACCGCTCGTGTTGGAATTGCTACATAACCTAAAAAGGAAGTAAGTTTTTACCATTCCAATCAGAGAAAATATACTACTATAATTGCTCATCTATAACATATACTGTCGTAGTGTAAATACAATAATAACTAAGTTAGTACAGACCACTGGCTATACAGGGTGTCCGCTAATTAATGGAACATAGAAAAACCACAGACTCCTTACGTAAAAATATTAGGATTTAATTATATTTACCTATATCCGAAAGTTGATATTAACTGAGATACAGGTTGTTAAATTTAAAACTTTATTTTTGGTTTTCTCTAATAACTTTGCAGAAAACCAACGTTTTTTTACAAAATTTGGCAATTATGGTTTTTTAGGGTTTGTTTAAATGCAAATATCTCCAAAACGGTAAATCTGGGCGACCCGAACTTAATATACCTTTTTTACGTATTAAATAAGTTTGTATTAAAAACTTAAATACACTGAGGCACAAAAAAGTTATGACCGTATGAATGTGCGAAAAATGACGCAGACACCGCCCCCTACTTTGTATATTAAACTTTCATAAAAAAATCAATTTCTCGTCCTAAAAAAACATAATTGCCAAATTTTGTAAAAACACGTTAGTTTCCTACAAAGTTATTAGAGAAAAACAAAAGTGCAGTTTTAACTTTAACACCCTGTATCTCAGTTAATATGAACTTTCGAATATAGGTAAGTATAATAATAATTAAATCCTAATATTTTACGTAAGGAGTTTTTTAATGTCCCATTAATTAGCGGACAACCTGTATATATGAGTAAGTGTCTTTAAAATATTATAAACTTTTTATTTTTGGCTTTAAAAAAAGTTATTCTAGCATACCCTAGAAGTGAAAAGTGATTAATATGATATTTGACAAAATAATTTGTTGTCGTAGTGTACTTTTGAATTTTTCTCAAAAAAGCATTTTAAAATACATTTCTACAAATAGTTATTAAAATAAACAACATTTTGTGAAATAATACACTAATCTTGAACATGCCCACCATTTTCCACTGGTTGTTTGTTGTGTGTGCCTTGCACGATAGTGAGAATCAGCCTTAAATATCTCTCAGGTAATTAAGTCAACTTAACAACGACTTAATATAGGAACATCTATGTACTGAGCAATTAGATAAAGGGTGTAATTCTACACGTAATGGTAACTTAAAATGGAGGGTGTTCCAAATGCTTATTCTCACTATACAGGGTGTTACAGAAATGACTTATAATTTAAACCTGCAAATCCTGAGGTGAAAATAAATTGAAGAAAAATATCCATAAATGGCGCATTAATCAATATACACTTTAGTTATATGAAATCTGAAAATTTACGTGGCCGCTACTGACGACAGTCTGAAGTCTCAAAAGAGGTCAACGCATTGTAAGCGGTGTTGTCACATAATTGTAAACGTACGTGTTCGGTTTTTGACAACAAGACGTCTTTGATCCGCGCTGTCAGTTCTTTTTCAAACTTTTTAGGAAAATAAACTACAATTTTAAGGTACATACTCTATTCTTACCTTCGATCTTATTTTAAATTAATCCGCTTTATATATTTAAATTCCATGAAAAAATAAAACACGAAAAGTATGTTTTGCAACAGAACCAACAGTAGATAATATCACACAAATTTGAAATCACATGACAACATCTATTATTATGAATTATTGCACAACAGTAAAAAATTGGGTAATGCTACAACTAACAAAACGATTAAAATTCGTATACATCAAGCTCGCGGAACCCTCGGTAACGTCGTTCCAACACCGAATATCGAAACATACTGAAGCAACGATACTGAAGGTTAAAAGCAAGGACGAGACACGCGGTGTGATCTGGCATCACTGTAGTTTACTCTAGTGACCTACATTATTGCTAAATGCAACCAGATGGAGCGGCGCGACAGCATGTAAGGGTTTTACCTTAGTATTTAGATATTCGATTAAAAAAAGTATGTATAGGTACTTTCTCTAGGATACCCAAGGAGTCACCAATTTAAATATAATAAGTCAATTCTACAACACCCTTATAATTATCATACATAAAACAAACTGTAAGATATTATTAAAAATATTAAAATGTTCGAGTCTAAACCTTTCTTTTGTCCCTTTTTTTGGAATTTAAGGGCATTATTATACGAGGTAAAAAGTAACCTACCAAGAGCGAAGACCAAAAAAACTTTGACAAACATTGATATTTTATTGAAAATTGCAAACTATATCGAATAACTAATAACGGCGACAAGAAGTAGCCTTTTATACAAAAAAAATAATGCAAACTTATTGATAAAAAATAATTATATGATTTATGTTTAATGCATTGTTTAAGGTAATGTATGAAAGTGCTGCAATAATTATTTTTTATCTATAATAAGCGTTAATTTCATTACGCATATGCAACAATGATTATAGCCTGTTTGTTTTTTTCAACTACTGTTAATGTCAGCAGTACGATATATGTGATTAGGACCTTAATCAAAAAAGGTTTAAAGCAAAAATGTACACAAGGGGTTAGAGGTATGGTACAGAGGTATTAGTTATTATCACGAATCAAATGTTGATATATTCACTCTAGTTTCCTTTTTAATGAAACAAAATGTTTCGGTGTCAAAATTGTATTGGCTCTATTAGTTTTAATCATTTTTCTAAAATCTTCGCTTTTTGACAACCCCCGTATTTCCATTACGGGTTAACTTATCAAAAAGGTAATCAAAATTAATCTTGTTAGAGATTTTTACGTAATGTCCAGTGGTGTAGCTAGTTTTTCTCTAATTTTTGAGATATTAACAGAAGTAAACATTTTTTAAATTAAAATACAATAAATATTATTGTTTTTGATGAATTTTGAGCATACTTTGGGCTTTACAAAAATGCGTAGCTGTTTATATTTATATTCAAAAGAATCTAAGAATACGATATTTTTAATAAATTTAGGTTACTTATGACAGTAGGCCATGGTCAATTTATTAGAAACTAATTCAAGCCATTCTAAATATTAAATTCTATTATACTATAAATATGCCAACATATCATACTTTTCATAATTATTATCAAAAACGGCCATTGTTAAGAATAAGTACGTAAAAAGGTAATAGGTATTTCATAAATCGCACATCGTCGCAGACAGCATGAAGTATCACGCCTCAACAAAGACCTGGAAGAAATTTTGGCTTGAGGTGACAGTAACCAAGTCGAATTTAACGCTAAAAAAACCCAGGCAGCAGTTTTCTCTAAAAAGGTTAACATTACAGAACCGGATATAGTCATGGACGGACACGCAATCCCACTGGCTTCATCTATTAGTTTGCTGGGCGTCAATCTGGGAAGAAATATGTCTTGACATAACCACGTTGTGGCAATCGCCAAGATAGCCTCTCAGAAGCTTGGTGTACTCTTCCGAACCAGAAAGTTGTACACACCTCAACAACTTTTGACACTATACAAAGCCCAGATTCGACCATCACTAGAGTACTGCTCTCATGTCTGGAGCTCTGCACCCAAACATACTCTTCGGCTACTGGATTCCATCGAAAGGAGGACCATTCGTCTGATTGGAGACCACGAGCTGACGAAGAACCTCGACAGCCTAGAACATCGAAGGCAAGTTGGTGATTTGACTCTCTTTTACAGATATTTTCATGGAAAGTGCTCGGCTGACCTTGCCCTCTTAATTCCGCCCAGAGCGGCGAATATCAGAAATACACGACGAACCACTGCCGCCCGTCCATATGTGGTTAAGCTTAGTACTCCTCGAACTTCATTATTTAAGAACTCTTTCATCTGGAGGACTTCATCATTGTGGAACGATCTTTCCTATAGTGCTTGTGTTTGATCATAAAAAAAAAAAAAAAAAAAAAAAAAAAAAAAAAAAATAATAAAAATATTTAAGAAGTTTTAACCATTTGCATTTGTTTCTAATAAATTAACCATGGCCTAATAATATTATAAATAACGTAGATTATTAAAAATATCGCATTTTTAGGTCATTCTTGAACATCTATACATTTTTATGAAGCCCAAAGTGCTTACTTAATTAAAAAAATTAATAAACAGTGTGTTTCATTAAAAACTATTTATTTTTGTTAATATCTCGAAAACGGAACCTTTTAGAGAAAAAGTAGCTACGCCACTGAACTTTACGTGAAAATCTCTGAAAAGATCAATTTTTACCTTCTAGATAAGTTAACGCTTAACAGAATTACGAGGGGTGTCTTGAAAGCGAAGATGTTCACAATCATCACCCTGTAGATTAAAAACTAAAGGGGCCATGACAAACTTGACAAGGAATCTTTTGTTTCGTTAAAAAGTAGGACACTAAGGTGAAAACAGTCTAACTTTGATAATAACCCTAATACGTAAGTATGTCGTGTGTCAAAAATGGGACACCCCGTACAGACTGGCAAAAATAGAAAACAGTGTTATGTTGTGATGGAGGTCGAAAAAGAACCTACTACTAGTGGTGGAATACTATCGATAGCCAGCCCTATCGATAGTTTCCGATAGTCTAAAGAGTTACTATCGATAGTATCGATAGTACTATCGAAACTATACCAACCTTGATACGTGGTAGAGTTGTTGAGTAATACATTTTACTTATGGTTGACATATTAAGTTCCCACCTATACCTGCTTTTTATTGAAAAAAAAACATAATAATATTTGAAATAATAAAATATACATACAGGGTGTCCGGGAACATGTGGGAAATCTCCCGGATATGAAGAAAACACTTGAAAAGAATACTATAGGTTCATATAAACTTCTTTCGTATCGGCCTCCTCTTCGGAGATATGGGCTCCCAAAGAGCATAAAATGGAATCAAGTTTTTTACACATAATTATTGAACCACCTGGTATATTTCAATTATTTTTTAATATGATGTATACCAGGCAAGACCCGTCAAATTACTATCCAAGAAACTGTTGTGAATTACTCACAGCTGCAGGGACGGACTAGCTGTAACACTCATGGGCCCATTTTTTTTACGCCCTGTATGATGAGAACTTTGGACAATGTTTTTTACATACCTTTAACTATTGGCTAAAAATTTAGTACTCTTCATTCATGTCGCTAATCCTAACCGTTTTCGGATAAACGGTATTTTAATTATATCATGTATTTGGAGTATTTCAATAAAAGATACATTTTTGTTCCGATCAAATATTCAACCTTTAAAATTAAGCTTTTTCATATTTAACCCGTGAGAAGTTATAGGACTCAGTGTGAATAAAATGACGTTTTCTCGGAAACGGTTAGGATTAGCGACATGAATGAAGGGTACTTAATTTTTAGCCAATAGTTAAAGGTATGTAAAAAACATTGTCCAAAAAAAATGGGCCCATGAGTGTTACAGCTAGTCCGTTCCTGCAGCTGTGAGTAATTCACAACAGTTTCTTGGATAGTAATTTTACGGGTCTTACCTGGTAGGTATACATCATATTAAAAAATAATTGAAATATACCAGGTGGTTCAATAATTATGTGTAAAAACTTGATTCCATTGGTGCTCTTTGGGAGCCCATATCTCCGAAGAGGAGGCCGATACGAAAGAAGTTTATATGAACCTATAGTATTCTTTTCACGTGTTTTCTTATTATATATTATCAGGAACAAATATAGGAACAAATGATCAAACAAGATTAACTAATAATGATCTTAATAATAAGCGAATAAACACAAACGAATAGGAGAGAAAATTTTAAAAATTTAAAATAAATATTTATTATGCTACAAAAAGATAAGCATGTCCAAATTTTCTGCTTTTAGACGGTTTCTCCTCTTTTTTAAATCGAATTCCGTGAACTTGAATTTAAGAAATACTAATAACATGCGAGTTTAAACTATCGATAATTACTTAAAACAATCGATAGTTCTCGATAGTAACAAACTATCGATAGTATCGATAGTGCCGTCGATAGTATTCCACCACTACCTACTACCGACATCTTAATATGAAAAATGTTCTCGCTAACAAGGGAACAAAAGACTTAAGATTACATTTTTAGGCACACCTAATGTTAATATGAACACTTGTCTAAAAATAGCGTGCTGCTAACAGTAACATCTGTATACGAAATAAAAATAGATTAACGATTAGGGTTAAACTATACTTACAACATACCTAACATGCCGTGAAGGCACTATACGATATATTACACATTACAGATTAATGTAAATTCAACAGTTTCCAAGACAATTCGCATAATTTAGTTTTTGGTAAACTTTGACTCGTAATCGGTTTGCTTCACGTGATTTCCTTTCGGATAGAAGTTGTAGAGAATTTAGTTCTCTACAAAAAAAATAATTGCCATTTTTGTCAAAGAATTGAAGATTTGCGAGATATAACATTGAACTTTTTGCATAATTGGCTTTTTGTTTTTTTGCATAAACTTTCAGATTTTGCCAAGTTGTTGAAATACGTACTCAGAAGAGACAGCCTTGGACAATTTAAGAATCAAAAATTAAGTTAAGCGAATAATAGATTTTTGGGGTAATATTTTGACGAAAAAATAATGAGGTGAGAATGAACCCCGAACAAACCCTTACCCCAATTACTAGTTAAATTTTCAAAGCTCGACAAAATTCACATTTTAATTCAAGTTTCTGGTAATAATAATAATATATGTACAAAGTTTTTTTAGTCAAGAATCTTCAATAATATACCTCCAAAGTCCTCCAATTAATGGTACATGGAAAACCACAGACTCCTTACGTAAAAATATTAGGATTTAATTATACTTACCTATATCCGAAAGTTGATATTAACTGAGATATAGGGTGTTAAAGTTAAAACTTCATTTTTGTTTTTCTCTAATAACTTTGAAAGAAACTAACGTTTTTTTTACAAAATTTGACAATTATAGTTTTTTTAGGACGAAAAATTGATTTGTTGATGAAATTTTAATGTATAATGTAGGGGGCGCTGTCTGCGGCATTTTTCGAACATTCATAAGGTCATAACTTTTTTGTGCCTCAGTGTATTTAAGTTTTTAAAAAAATAATACTTTTCTCATATTTATTACGTAAAAAAGGTATACTAAGTTGAGGTCGCCCAGAGTTACAGTTTCGGAGATATTTGCATTTAAATTGTTGAGTGCGTTAGCTCAGGCAAGCAAATAATATTTTGTTACTTCTTACCAATTAACTTCTACATGATAATTAATGTTCTAGTAATGGTAATTGGGAATAATAAATATAACAATTTGATTGTTCTTTAACTTACTTTAATTAAATAACTTTGACCCTAGATAATATCGTGTCGAAAGAAACCAACAGCAATGAAAACACAAACTTACGAGAAACTCAAAAATTAAACATTTTCGGTTCCATAGCAACTGCATCTCTAAATTTTACTTGTTTTCTCATAGGTTACTTTAAGAAAAAAATTTTGTTTGCAATTTAAAATAATTGGGCAAGGTGCACTAAACAATTTAAATGCAAATATCTTCGAAACGGTAACTCTGGGCGACCTGAACTTAGTATACCTTTTTTACGTAATAAATATGAGAAAAGTATTATTTTCATTAAAAAACTAAATGCACTAAGACACAAAAAAGTTATGACCTAATAAATGTGAAAATAATGCCGCCGACAGCACCCCCTACATTGTACATTATAATTTCATAAATTTCTTGTCCTAAAAAAACCACAATTGCCAAATTTTGTAAAAATAACGTTGGTTTCCTCCAAAGTTATTAGAGAAAAACAAATATGAAGTTTTAACTTTAACACCCTGTATCTCTCCTATATCTCCTAATATTTTGACGTAAGGAGTCTATGGTTTTTCCTTGTACCATTAATTAGCGGACATCCTGTATAGAGGGTGTCAATTTGAAAACCTCCCACCCTTAATAATATAAAAAAAATCGGAAGAACACGTCAATATTATTGTGAAGAGGGACGCTTTTAAAGAATACTTGCAGCCTTCGTGGTAGATGGTACCCTTAAAATATTAAATTGGAAGGGGGGAAGGATGTCAATTGACACATCAACTAGTTGTTCGCTATGTTGCACTAATAAAATTTAAAAAAATAGGTAAAGATGAAGAAGAAAACAGATGTCAAAAGAAACTCGCAGTCGGTAGGATTCGAACCTACGCTCCCAGAGGGAATCTGATTTCTAGTCAGACGCCTTAACCGCTCGGCCACGACTGCTTGATATTGTATTTTTATGAACCTCAAAATTTATTAGAAAGCCAAACATTATATTTCATTATTGATTTAATAAGTAAGTAACTAAATTTGTCCGGTAAGAGATACGAAGTCGGTTAAATTGGGATAAAGTTGCGTAATTATGAATCTAATAATAAGCCACAAAAAATCAAAATAAATAGCTTATACAATACAGTGAAATCTCCCTTAGGCGGACACCTATACGGGACCGTCCACATATGTCCGCCTAATAGAGGTGTCTGCCCATGGGAAATTTGTTATTAGGTAATATGTAAATGCAAAATTATTACTATGTATATGTATGTATAAACATAACAAAACGAAAATACATTAGTTTTAGTTAGGATGTAGTACTAAAAAAATCTAATAATGTAGTTTGACGTGTTTGCGTTTTATACTTATAATCTAGACAATGTTATTCCAAGTCTGATAACAATTCCATTGCTGTAGAGTCGCCTCTTTTCTTTGCACACTCTTATAATTCCTTTGCCATACTAATGGCTTGTTGATAATTGGTGACATTTGTTTGATTACTGCATTCAACTTCTTCATCAGAGTCGTCAGATAGTGATGTGGTTTCAGTTTGGGACTACATAATCGTTAGGAATGGGGTCACTATCATCTTCTAATAGCACATTGCTATCAATGTTAATGAACTCGCCCAAATCATTGTTATCAAATTACAAACTTCCACAACATCAATATTCTCTTTCAGACTCAAAACGCGACATTTTTGTGCCATTGTTTCTGATTTTAACCATACAACTCGCAAATAAACGGCGGACTCTGCTGTCGGGGAATCACACATACTTTTATTCGGCGAAGTCCTTTCGCTCTGCCACGCATACGCGATTGGTTGCCGGTCTGTCTTCGGAGAGTTTTTGCACCGGACTTATTCGTCTCCCAAATACTTTAAAAAAAAATTTTGTCCGTTTAAAGGAGGTCTTTCGCACTCTTTGTAGAGAGGTTGATTTTCATGGAATTTCATATACCAAGTTCCGGACTATAAAAAAATGTCCGCTTAATAGAGATGTCCGTTTATTATAGGTATCCGTTATGAGAGGTTTCACTGTATTTAGAAAAATTTTGGGTTTCGGTTTTTATTTGTTCCCGACTTTGTTCGAGGATAAAAATAAATTTTACTTTCCCATTGCTACTTTTCATTATTCCATAATATGGCATTTGCAGATCTTTAATGCGTTGTTTCATCCTTGGGTCATCATCATCATGGTTTACATAATATAGTGGCGCTCTCGCCTTTTTCGTTTTTTGATCAATATTTCGATAATTTGACGTTTTTTCCTAAAAGCGGTTAATTTCTCGTTTTTAGGGACCCATTACTTGAAGTTTAGGGTTGAATGTTATTAATTAATAAATTAATGGAATCAATGTGCACACATTAATTTTTTAATCGAAAATTTAAAAACTTTTTGTAATTGATCCCCTAAAACTGGTATTTTCGCGTAAAACTAAAACGCAACGAAATATTGATCAAAAAGCAAAATGGTGAATGCGGCACTAGCTCGGACTTAATTATTAACTGAACAAAAATATACTGAGGGTTTAAACAACAACGAACAAAACAAACATCTAGTAAAATGAAGATTTATATGTTTCCCTGTATAGGTAGTATATAAAAAATGTACACGCGTATCTAATATTACAGTAGTAATTTCAACTTTTGTTTCAGTCCGGGATACCTAGATCACAACGCCTACTGGATCGGAGCTTCAGATAAGACTCACGAAAGTGACTTCCGATGGTCTGATGGACTTACATTTTCTTACACAAGTAAGTTTTAACGTTTAGTTCTATTTTAGTTTTATCTCTATCTAACTTTTTACCATCTATTAGCTGATAGTAAGAAAGATAGATGTTTCTTTATCGCAACTTTTAAACTTCGTTTAAACTGTTGACAATCTAAAGAAACTTCTGCGGTCAATCATTCGATAGATAAAGTTTAAACTTAAATTTCTGCAATCAATCGGATTCTTATTGAAAGTGGATTTAGATATTTTTTTCCTATGTAGTAAATCGGCTATTTTAGTGCCTGTATAGAGGCTTTTACTGCCTAGGCAATAAAAGTTAATTTCTAATGCCTTTAGGCATTGATAAAGAATTATGTACATGAGAGTATAAAGTAACTTTTATTCATTTCCTGGTTTAGTAGCAGCGAGTTATACAGGGTGTCCGCTAATTAATGGGCCATGGAAAAACCACAGACTACTTACGTAAAAATATTAGGCTTTAATTATGCTTACCTATATCCGAAAGTTGATATTAACTGAGATACCGGGTGTTAAAGTTAAAACTTCGTTTTTCTCTAATAACTTTGCAGGAATCTAACATTTTTTTACAAAATTTCGCAATTTTGGTTTTTTTTTGGACGAGAAATTAATTCTTTTATGAAATTCTAATGTACAATGTAGGGGGCGCTGTCGGCGGCATTATTTGCAGAGTTATTAGGTCATAAATTTTTTGTGCCTCAGTGCATTTAGTTTTTTAATGAAAATAATACTCTTCTCATATTTATTACGTAAAAAAGGTATACTAAGTTCAGGTCGCCCAGAGTTACCGTCTCTGAGATATTTGCATTTAAATTGTTTAGTGTGTTAGCTTAGGCAAGCAAATTATATTTTGTTACTTCTTACCAATTCACTTTTACATGATAATTAATGTTCCAGTGATGGTAATTGGGAATAATAAATATAACAATTGGATTGTTTTTTAATTATTTTAATTAAAATAACTTTGACCCTAGGAAGTGCCGTTAAGGAGTCTGTGCTTTTTCCATGTCCCATTAATTAGCGGGCACCCTGTATAAATAATTATGTTCAGTACTCAGATATACAGGATGAGTCGGGAGGAACGGGCCAAACTCCAGGGGGCTCAATGTAGTGTAAATAATATAAAAACTCATGTCCCTATCCTATATTCATTTGTTTTCATGTTATCGCATAATTTAAAATAAACAAAGTTCCATATACATTTACATTTTTTAAATCAATATTCAATATCACCATTGACCTCTGAACGTTGTCCACTTCGTCGACGAAGGGCGCCGATTGCTCTCCTGATTGCTTCATATAGTACAGCTCGACAAGCGAGTCTATAGCTACGCGGTATCGGTAAGGGGGAAGCAATATCTTTTAAAACATGGCCGAGTCATGGGCGTGCTATTATTATCTTAATAATATAATAATATATATTTTTTCATGGCATGAATATATTTGTATCACCAGTGCAATATATTAGGCCTTTCCATTAATATTTTTCGCTTATTTTGGCATTTGCGCCAATAAAATCGATTTGATTTCAACATGCACTTCAAAGTTTCACGGGAAAACGGAGAGTTTATGTTACTTCTCAGCTGTTGTAGCAACTTTTTTTTACGGTTGGAACCACTTTTAGTTTCAAATAAAAATTTTATATTGTTCTCCTAATAATGCGAAAGTCGAAGCATTCGATTTTTCCGACAGCAGAGAGACGGGCCCTTTTTTTGACAGGAGATGACAACAATTGATCCGGGTTATTTTCTTTCCTTTCAGTATCTTCTTTGTGAATATTTTTTATTGCGCCCACGTTTACTCCTGTATACATTGCGACTATCGAGATTTTAACTATCCCTACTAGTGAGAATTTCATCGATTCCAAAACTGTTCTTATTTTTTATTTTTTTGACTACTTCACATATTTCCCTTGGCATTGTTGGTTTTAAGTATATGAAATTATTGTTGCCTATATATAATGTTAGTACTAATATTGACCTGCTGTATTTAAAGAGATCTGTTATTATACGGTGAATACATTAAGCTCTTCGAACAAATATGACTATGGAAAAAAGGAATAAATTGTTTCCACTAAAACAACTTCCGGTAAATTAAATAAAACGGGTCGACTCCAGCCGATTCTAACAGAACCTCGACGCACGCAAGCTTTTTAAATTTTCTTCCAGAAAATTTATTTACTTTGTCGCGGCGTGAAAATTTCACTTCGGAAAATATTTATGTTTGTTTTATCCAGCACCAGCGTATGAGGAGCCATTAGAAAAGCACTTAAAGCTTCAAAATAATAACGTATTGTTTTTTTAACGAAGCGGAGTGATATTAGTTTAATAGACATAGAACCCACCCTTGTTAAAAATACGTATTTTCAGCTTCCATAATTGGAAACAGACAGATTTCGCAAACGCTCTAACCACATTTTTAATAACTCCTATATCACACACAATTTTTCAAAAAGAAATTTCATGTTCATTGGGATATGGTTACTGGTTATACAGTGTGTCCCAGAATATGTGGGCCATCTCCGGGGTTCAGATAGAACACGTACAAATAACAGGAGAAGTTCTTATACATTTTTCTTCCTACGTCCTCCCCTACGTTTTTTAAATAATTTCTTAAGTACTAAGTGTAATTTAATAATGTTTTAGTATAATGGTTAGTAGGAGTCTCCTTAAAATTCGCCCTTTTAAACACATTTGGCTTATTTAGTTTGCCAGGGACGGGCTAGACGTAACACAAAAATGTATTTTTTTTTGTACACCTTGTATTATGAAGGAACGACAATAATATTTTTGTATACTCTAAACCTTAAGCTGAAAAAAAGGTACTCTTGATCAATGTCGATCAAGTGAACTGTTTTCGAAAAAAAAATATTTTTGTTCAATATGGTTTTTACATTAGTTGTTGTTTTATGTTCATAAAATTGCCTCAATGTTGCTATGGTTTTTTCACATTACCGATTTAAATAAGAATATTTATGCTAGTGTCAGTTTATGGTAGTGTCTTGAAATTTGCGGTTTTTCTCCGTTGTCTTATTAGTTACTAACTTAGTAATGGAATTTACGTATACTGAATATTAATCATATTGAACAAAAATATCTTTTTTTTCGAAAATAGTTCATTTTATCGACATTGATCAAGAGTATCTTTTCTTCAGCTTAAGGTTTAGAGTATCCAAAAATATTATTGTCGTTCCTTCATCATACAAAGTGTACAAAAAAAAAGTATTTTTGTGTTACGTCTAGTCAGTCTGTGGCAAACTAAATAAGCTCAATGTGTTTAAAAGGGCGATTTTTAAGGAGACTCATCTAGTAACCATTATACTAAAAAATTATTAAATTACACCTAGTACTTAAAAAATAATTTAAAAAACAACGATTTCCAGGGACGTCCCTTATGGGGCCCGTATTTCCGTAGGCGAGGCCGTAGGAAGAAAAATTTATAGATACTTCTCCTGTTATTTTTAAGTGTTCTATCTGAACCTGGGAGATTGCCCACATATTCTGAGACACCCTGTATATAATATGGTTATGTATGATATTGTTAATAATCTAATATAATAATAATATGGTTATAATATGGTTATAACTTGTTATATACAATATAATTAATATTATTCGTTTCGGTTCCAAAAGCAAGCGGTACATTTAGTACTCTCAGTACAGGCTTGGCATCATTGATTACTGTTTAAAATTTTGCATGATTCTAACAGAATTCTGTCTATTTATTAATTATATGTTTTTGGATTAAAGGTACAAAGTCGAAAAACAATTGAACATCGCCTTTTTACATTATTTCAAAAAATGCAATTTTAAATAGGAAGCTCTGCTGAAGAAAACCGCATCATTCTATTTTTACTTATAACGAAGATCTTTTGAAAAATGGACACCTGCATATTGTGATTTTTTTTTCGCTTATGCCACTTTAATCGCCTAAAAAAAGCTACTAATTTAACAACCATCGTAGCTCTAATAATAAAGGAGTTTGCAATAGTACAGAGATAATTGCAGTCCCCTGTATAATAAGTAGAATATTGGAGACAAAAATGCTATGTTTTTAAAATAAATTCTAATAATTTTTATAAATTTTAATTAAAAATTTTTGACGCTTGTCAAGAATATTTGCAGTCTCCGAGATTTAACTCAATGGAAAGGGGTTGATGTTACCCTTAAAGTCCTAAATCGGATGGGGGTCGTTTCAATCTATTTTCAATATATAATCCAGTTTATTATTTTTTGAGAAAAAGTTTCCAAGAAATCGCATTCCAAAAATGGACTTATTCAAGTAAATTTATAAGCGGTGACTTTGCCACTGGTAAAGAATTGGCAAGGGTATCACCCAGAATGGCCCTTAATGATTTTACTAAAAGAGGAACCAACACAATATCTTTTTTAAATATTAACGTAAAACCTCTACAGGAGTGCGGTTAAGTTCTATTTACGTCCATTTTTGGTAGGTAATTTCTTGGAAATTGGAACTAAAAAAAATAATAAATAATGGTCTTATTGGAAAAAGATATAAAGGACCTTTACAATTATGTGCCACTTAACTCGCCCCCCACGCTTGAAATTCCAATTCACCAAGCGATGACGTCACCGAGTGCTCGACTGGCTGCCTAGCCGTTTACATGTGATCAGGTAGAGTATTTAGCAGGTACATAACTACGGGTGGGCGCAGGTTTAGCTAAAAAATTGTAGTAGTAACCAAAAAAAATCCAGAAATTTATTTATTTGTGAATGATGAATTTTTTCCACGTGTCTCGATACCGAACAAAAAACTGCAAAAATCATCCAAATATGTATTTATTGTTCGGGTTTATTCTTGTGATTTTTAAAACAAAAAGAGTACCAAGAGTTATTTTTCTTCACATCTTTCTCAATCTACGAGCATAAAATAAGTAGATATTTAAAATGGCTTGTCAAATTATTCCACTTTAAATTATCAGATGCCCCCTGTGTACCCTTCAAAAATGTAGACTTAGTTACGCGACTGGCAAAGTAAGAAAATAGGTGATTATTTTTTTAAATTCATGTTTATAGTTACCTCAAAGTTCCTGTTTAAATTTAAGAATGTTTACTTTTTGTTACCAAAAAATTTGTCGATACCTATGTTTTGTTAACAATTTTGCTCGTTTACTTATTTTCCATTAACATTTTCTATAATGTATGTTATTTTTAAGAAGTCTTCTTGAGTTTAATAATAAAAAGTTCCTGTTTAGATTTTAAAATGTATACTATAAGATTACCAACGAGTTTTTCTATATATTTTGTTAACCATTTTGTTCGTTTTGTTATTTTTATTTACAATTTCTATTATTATGTTATTTTTGAAGAAGTTTTCTCGAGCTTATAGTAAATAAAAATTAAAAAATTATATCCTTTAATCTTTTAATATTTACAATCGGGGACCTAAACTACGCCGCTGGCTAGCCAGTTGACACAAAACTTTATAAAACCCATGTCGCGATACTCCGCTAAGGGATTTGGCATACTTTTTTATATGCACCTTCTCGTTTATGTGCCTTTAAGAAAGACGTATGTCGTGTACTTGCTCAGCGTCAAACTCGAATGTCGCCAATCGAAAGGCGCGGCGCGTAGACCGAAGGTCGTGCATCAAGTGACAGGCGATATTTAGAGAGTATTTCCTATCGAGCGAAAAACTGTTCGAATATACGAGCAGTCTTTTAACTCGATCACACTACAGCGGTACACTTCAGTTGGCGTCAAACGAGGTATCGAGTAAAAGCGTTTTTTTTATTAATCGAGTGATGTCGGTTATTTCAATAATCGAGTGATCAAGCTGTTTTTCGCTCGAGCGATCACAACACTAACCGGAAGGCTACATTCATTTTTTCTTTAAAGCGTGATGTGACAATAAAAATTACATGTTTTCCCGATTTTTTATATTATTTCTAAATTGACACCAAATATGTTTGCTGATCATGTTCTGAAGACCTTTAACAATAAACAAACTTTGTCGATGTATTTCTGAAAATTTGCTTTCTCGATGGCAAAAAGGTTAAGCGGCCTGTGGATGAAATGGCACCCTTTCAACCCAAGAATGAACAGTCTAAATGCCTTAATGCCGCTCGCTTATTATGACAACGGCTCCTAAATTGTGAATTAATTGGATGTATTTCTGTTTTAAGTTGTAAACTTATTGTAATGTGTCTTATTTGAAGTCTTTTGTCCAACAAAAAGGCACAAAAAACTAGAAGCCATCCGATTCTTAAATTTGTGATGGCGCCTTTCGGGGCTGACTCACAGTGTAGCGAGTAGAACAGTATAAGAGACAAAAGCTGCGTCAAATGACAAATAGGCAACGCTATAACATATTTTGTATAGTCGATTTTCCATGTTTTTGCCCTCGATACCATAAACATCGACGTCGACATCAATTCGATGTTATATAATAATAATTCACAGAAAATAAAGTTTCAGGGCTTCCGATTACAACAAGAACGATCTAAACTAAATTGTTATTATTAAAGTACACTACAATCATTTAAAATTACTGTTCCACCAGCTGTAAGAAAATGATATCCAGTCATAAACTTTATCGGATACTCAAAAATTACCATACGTTGTAAAATATTAATTATTCTGCTTTCGGAAGTGGGGTAGCTGTAAAATTGACATAAAAGCATAATATAGCGAAGCTCCAGATGTTTTAAGTTTTAACTGAAACCAGTTTACTTAAAGCCCTAGGTTATGTTTACTTTTTAAAAAGAGCAAAAAATAGTTGAGAGTAGCTAAGACTAGTCCGCACCCAGACTTGTTACCTTATAAGTTGTTCCATTCTAATAATAACTCTCGGGGCCCAGTCGAATAGTGTAAATATTACAGAATACCTAGTTTTCGTAGCGAGAGATCCTGATGTTTCGTGAGTTATTTTCATAAAGTTAAAAATAACTTCCGTGACGGATATTTTTGTATACATACAACCTCCCACATTTGAAGTTGCATGTACTTATTAAGTCACTGATGCGTCGACTTCCAGAAAAGGAAACCTTCCTATATTTAGATTCTTTTTTGGGTTAGATTCGATTTTGGTTTAGTTTTGGCATTTTATTTCCTGCACTCTCGCATACGACTTTTATTTAGATATCACTATGGATAGTCTCGTAGCTTATAGGCCCTATTTATATGCAAGAGTGTAGGTTTTTCTAAATTGTTTTTGATTGATTTATTTTTAGACTTGATGAAATAGGATATGGAGTTAAATGCCAAAAATTACTAACCCAAAAAATTTATTAAAAAAATTACATAATATAACATAATAAATAACATCAAATCGCTGGTAATTTACTAAAGTAGGAAATAAAAGGCAGGCTTATTACTAGATAGGTTTTATTGACCTGCCTCGTAATAAAAGTATAATTACAATAGTAAATATTAACAAATAAGGTAAATATTCAAAAGATGTTAAATATATACAAGATGTTTTGTAAATAAAGTCTGTCTGATGGCAGTACAACCACGGTCGCATTATCAAAACTGCAGATGAAATACAGTAGAAACAACATGTCAAATAAGTTAAAAAAAATGCAATTAAATTGCTTAGAAGCACTTGCGGTGGACGATTCCAGGGCCGGATTCGTCGTATTCTTGTTTGGAGATCCACATCTGTTGGAAGGTGGAGAGGGAGGCCAAGATGGATCCACCGATCCATACGGAGTATTTCCTTTCTGGGGGAGCAATGATCTTGATCTTGATGGTGGATGGGGCAAGGGCGGTGATTTCCTTCTGCATACGGTCAGCAATACCAGGGTACATGGTGGTACCACCGGAGAGTACAGTGTTGGCGTACAAGTCTTTCCTGATGTCTACGTCGCACTTCATGATGGAGTTGTATACGGTTTCATGGATACCGCAAGATTCCATACCCAAGAAGGAAGGTTGGAAGAGAGCTTCAGGGCAACGGAATCTTTCATTACCAATGGTGATGACCTGTCCATCAGGCAATTCGTAGGACTTCTCGAGGGAGGTGGAGGCGGCGGCGGTGGCCATTTCCTGTTCAAAGTCGAGGGCAACATAGCAAAGTTTTTCCTTGATGTCACGAACGATTTCCCTTTCAGCGGTGGTGGTGAATGAGTAACCTCTTTCAGTCAAGATCTTCATGAGGTAGTCGGTCAAGTCACGACCAGCCAAGTCCAAACGGAGGATGGCATGAGGAAGAGCATAACCTTCGTAGATTGGTACGGTGTGGGTGACACCATCTCCAGAGTCCAATACAATACCGGTGGTACGACCGGAAGCGTACAAGGAGAGTACGGCTTGGATGGCTACATACATGGCGGGTGTGTTGAAGGTTTCAAACATGATTTGAGTCATCTTTTCTCTGTTGGCCTTGGGGTTAAGAGGAGCTTCAGTAAGAAGGACGGGGTGTTCTTCTGGGGCGACACGGAGTTCATTGTAGAAGGTGTGATGCCAGATCTTTTCCATATCATCCCAGTTGGTGATGATACCGTGTTCAATGGGATATTTCAAAGTGAGGATACCTCTTTTGCTTTGGGCTTCATCTCCTACGTACGAGTCCTTTTGTCCCATACCAACCATGACACCTTGATGCCTGGGGCGACCTACGATGGATGGGAAGACGGCACGGGGTGCGTCATCTCCGGCGAAACCGGCTTTGCACATACCGGAACCGTTGTCAACGACAAGAGCCGCAACATCGTCGTCACACATGTTGTCTGTTGTGGTTGATCACTGCTCACTAGACAGAAGTTTAACAGCGATAAAGCTTGAATGCGACTGAGGTTTGAACAGCTTCACGTATGTTTTTATAGGATCCGTTGCCAGTGGCGCCGTCTCCCCTATCCGAAACGAAAATTCTATTCCTACACACAGCTCAATATTACATATTTTCATACGGATATCAATGGGTGTGCGTCCAGAAATGGAAATATTTTTGAAAATACAATTGATAAAAATTAGTAAGTATTTATTTTAATTGTAGTATGTATAAAAAAAGTTTTTAAGAGAATGTTATTGGAAGTAAACGGTAAAAATATTTTTGTAAGAAAATTGACATTTGAGATTTTTTTTATAAATATTTAATTTCTTATTGTTTCCTTCAATGATTTCTTGTTTTTAAGGAAATGTAGTAGTTGCAAGTATTTTTTTTTTAGTAAAATATTTAGAAATTGTTTATGGTAAGAAGCAGCTTGACATTTTGAAATGGTTCAAACACACCACAGGCCAAAGGCACCAGCTAATGTGACACTGATAAAAAATGTGTTATTGTATCAGGTCCTTTTAGTACTGAATTGTTCATTTTATTGGATATACTGGGTGGCCCAGAAGGCCGGAATAAAATTAATATAGCCTTAACCTGTAACTTTTGGGGAAAACGCTCGGACACGTCAATTTAGTTTTATTTATGCTCACATTTTGACGTTATTCGTTTGTTTTTTAATAGACATTTGTCAGAGATATGACGGAATCGGTTTTTTTTTAATAGAAACATACAGCTTGTGATAAATCATTTGAAAGCTAATATCTCGTACAGTATGCTCATAAATTTTAGTGCCATTCTGTCAAGCTATTTCAAAATGGCGACTGTTAAAAGTTTTTAAAAAATCTCTACTTAAATAAGCGGAAATTATAAATCATTGATGTTTTTTTTACCTTTCAAGGTAAGACATCTTCTGAACGGCACACAATGAAGATTTTTGAAAGGTGGAAGAGCCATCAATGATTTATAATTTCCGCTTATTTAATTAGAGATTTTTAAAAAATTTTTAACAGTCGCCATTTTGAAATAGCTTGACAGAATCGCGCTTAAATTTATGAGCATACTGTACGAGATATTAGCTTTCAAATGATGTATCACAAGCTGTATGTTTCTATTTAAAAAAAAGATCGATGCCGTCATATCTTTGACTAATATCTATAAAAAACCAAACGAATAACGTCAAAATGTGAGCATATATAAAACTAAATTGACGTATCCGAGCGTTTTCCCCAAAAGTTACAGGTTAAGGCTAGGTATATTAATTTTATTCCGGACTTCTGGGCAACCCTGTATATTAATATACAAATATCAGTCATAGTAGGCCAAGCTGCGCACAGACGGACAAGCAGCAAATTAATTCAATAAGCTCAAGAATTCAAGCAATGTAGATTGAGCTCAATGATTTTTAGTCGCTAAAATTAAAGAAATTGAATTTTATAATATTAAGTGCATATTACAGAAGTCTGTAGTAATTATGTAAGTTAATAAAATAGTAATGGCGCTGTTAGGGATGATTGTCTAAACAAATCATGGCACCGGCATCGAGAATAGAAGCCCGCATTTGTTATTAGTACTTGCAGATGTCATCCTTTATAATTACTTATTTTAAACACTCTAGATTTTTATATTTGCTAGGGGATTTGCCCAACAATGACAGATAGGATGTATGGGAATACCAAATTTAAAATTAAATACAGAAGTTTTTACTAAAAGTCAAAAAAACTAGAATTGTACCCCTATATTTCCATTACATTTAAGGCCTCAAAAAAACGAATTAAATTTTTTTTTTAATTCAAGAAATAAAGGAACCCTCCCTTGTACCGCCTATGTCTCGTGGTGGCTATCCAAAATAGCACGTACCATCCATGTATGGCTTGGCCGATAGGGCGACGCAGTCGCGAGCGTCTCCCAAAATAAGACATCGGCATTCTGGATAGTGGGAGGGCCCGTTGCGCGCCGCGACGTCGATTTCACAAACGTGGCAAGGTGGACGCGCGCCTAAAATAGTACCAAGCGCCAAAAATGCATGCCGACGCCGATCTTCCGACTAAGTTGAAAATTTCGATCGGGCCTTTCATTTTTCGAAAAGTTTTTATGTTAACTGTTGCGTCTATTTTCTACACTTGTTTCTGTTAGCATTATTTTCTCTCACTATTACTCATGGTGGTGTTTTCTATGATGTCGTTCAGTTAGATCTTGCCAAGGCTTTCGACAACATAAAAAATATATAAATTTAACGTACTTAGATGTTCATTTTACAAAGTAAATTGTTTTTTTCCAGATAATTATTATTTATTCAAATGAACTATGCCTATTAATCTTATGCATGTAAGTAGATACAAAAAATGGGGATAAAGAATGTGAAAAAACTGTCAATGCGTATGGTGGTCGTTACATTCAAACTCTCTTTTCACTAAAGGAATTTAAAATTTAGTCTAGGTATCAAATTTAATAGTTTTAGCCGGCCAGTTGTGTTTTGACGGTGCCATCGTCTTATAATAGTGCATGCGAATTTACTTTTTCATATACCTATGGCTGAAATGGCTTAAATTTGTTGGTACAGTGTGTTGACATTTTTTTTAATCGTTTTTTTTTTAATATCCCAAAGTACTTTGAATATTATTTTCAATTTTGTTTTATGCAAAGTATTATAGATAGCAACCTATATTTGTCATTATCATTGTTAATAATAATAATAATGACCGTTGTAATGTAAGAATGGACCAAGCTAATGAGAAAGAATCCGCCTGGAAAAAGTCATTGACGTACCATTTTTCTGGTAAAAAGTATCAGATACCATGCTGGCAGGGATGTCACTGGTGAATCGATATAATATGTTTTCTATCTAACCTAAATATATGATTATATATCCTATTAGAACATATCCCAATTGAAAATAATTTCTAAAGTACTTTGCAGATTCAACTACAACAATTTCTTAATATTTTGGCATTATATCAAGAGTTCAAGCAGTAACTCTGTTTGTTAACCTTAAATCAGATCTTTGTAATGCTTCTGACAGCATAATAGACAGTGTTTGCAAACCAGTTTGGCCCATTTTTTAAACACAATTTAAAGTTTTACTCGGCTAGAAGAATATTTATCCTTGTATCAATTGTATGAACTATGTATCAATAATTTCGGCGATTTTAGACTTTGAATGATGGTTTGCAGAAACTTTCTGACAATTGCTAATCAGGGCGTGAGAAGAATTATTCGTAACAGAAAATTACAGGAATGTTTCGTCGAACTAAATATAACAGATTTTATTTTCCTAGACAATACCATTTTTCGAAGTACAGTAACAGTATATTAGATACCGAGGTGGAAAGTGTTTCATTTTTGTCGAGAGAAAACGATGGCTTATCGAGGCGCGTAACGCCTACGTGAATCATTTCTCGAGATAGGAATGAAACTTTTCACCAAGGTGTGTAAGCTATTTTATTTGCGACCATACCTTTTAAATGCAAGTCATGTTTTTGTGATATACTATGTGAGAAATTAACAAAATAAGACCCCTATATAACTAAATCGCCACCATCTATCAATAAAAGTTGTCAAGTAATTTTGGTTATTTAATTAATGCTAATATTTATCTGGATGGACAGTGACATTACCCGGGTGGAAAGTGATCGCTTTTCATCCGGGTAAATATCACTTTCCATCTAGATACACGTCAAAGTTAAAAATATGTTTCTTTCAAAATTTTAAGAAGTCTGAAACGTCAACATGACATACATGGTTGTAAATAAATAAATTTATTTATAAATACTCAAATTGGTATTGTTTTCGAGGGTTGATGGTCAAATAATTATGAATATATGTTTTTTTATCTTAAAATGATTTTTGTTAAATGTCAGTTCATTTCTGGGTATGCCAAATAAGGTATATTACAATAATATTTTAAACTAATACTAAGTTCAAATTATTTTTTTACGATTGTTATTGTAGAAATTGGTATTGTTTTCAAGGGTTAATGGTCAAATAATTATGAATATCTATTTTTTTTATTTTAAAATGATTTTTGTTAAATATCTGTTAATTTCTGGGTATGCCAAATAAATAAGGTATTGGTATTACAATAATATTTTAAACTAATACTAAGTTCAAATTATTTTTTTACGATTGTTATTGTACAAATTGGTATTGTTTTCAAGGGTTGATGGTCAAATAATTATGAATATCTATTTTTTTTATTTCAAAATGATTTTTGTTAAATATCTGTTCATGTCTGGGTATGCCAAATAAGGTATTGGTATTACAATAAATAATATTTTAAACTAATACTAAGTTCAAATTATTTTTTTACAATTGTTATTGTACAAATTGGTATTGTTTTCAATGGTTGATGGTCAAATAATTATGAATATCTATTTTTTTTATTTTAAAATGATTTTTGTTAAATGTCAGTTCATGCCTGTATGCCAAATAAGGTATTATGAATATCTGTTAAATGTCAGTTCATTTCTGGGTATGCCAAATAAGGTATTGGTATTACAATAAATAATATTTTAAACTAATACTAAGTTCAAATTATTTTTTTACAATTGTTATTGTACAAATTTTTTATTGTTTTCAAGGGTTGATGGTCAAATAATTATGAATACCAATTTTATTTATTTTAAAATGATTTTTGTTAAATATTTGTTCATGCCTGCCAAATATTGTATTGGTATTACAATAATATTTTAAACTAATACTAAGTTCAAATTATTTTTTTACAATTGTTATTGTACAAATTGGTATTGTTTTCAAGGGTTGATGGTCAAATAATTATTAATATGTATTTTTTTATTTTAAAATGATTTTTCTTAAATATCATTTCATTTCTGGGTATGCCAAATAAGGTATGGGTATTACAATAATATTTTAAACTAATACTAAGTTCAAATTATTTTTTTACGATTGTTATTAATCTATCGCTGAATCAAAAAATCGAATCTTTCCATTCTAGCTTTATTTGCTCGGGTTTAACAGCTGATTCCGTTTTTTACCCATAAGATTATAATACAAAGTGTTTCATATTTGCTCTGAAAAGATAGGACCTCCTAAGTTTTTCGCATTATTTGCTGGGGGCTACGATATATCTCATTGTGCTAACGAGCTGCTCAATCACAAATAGATTAATAAGTTATCGCTCCGCGATGCAAATTGACTTGTTAATGGATATTTTAAATATGCAACTCCAAAATTAGATTTAGTGTCAAAATTAGGTATGAAATTTTTAAGATCAATAATTATCTTTAGACCAAAACGAGCCATGTGGTAATATCTCTGGATATTACTGTTTTCCTGTTCTGCGATTTTGTTATGACACCATAAAGATTGTTTTTGACGACAATATTGTATGCCAGTAGACTCTTTTATTAAGAGTATTATTATACATGTACCCGTAGAGCCATTCCAACTCCCTGCCAGAAGTAATATTAAAAAAACGCAATAACATTTCAATTTTATCGTGAAGGCTATATTTGCAGCATTCGTGAACAAATCCCTTAGGAGGGTTAGATGTTACGCTTAAATTCTTGAATGGGAAGTGGCACATCATTTAAATCTTTCCAATAATACCATCAGTTCATATTTTTTGAATAGTCGTTTTCGAGAAATCTCGTTCCCAAAATGGACGTAATTACTTAACTTACCTACACTAAAATTTATGCTTTTTAGGTTATTATTAAAGAAAAACATCAGTTTGTTGACTCCTCTTTTAGTAGAATGATTGGAGGTCCGTTAATTATTTACAGTGGCAAAGTTATCGTCTACAAAAATTCTAATTACTTCCATATTTGGACCGCGAAAAACCACGGAAGCTGCAAATATTGTTTAAAAGAGTATCCCTCTTAACAATAAAATTGGCGTGTCTGTCTTAATTTTAATATTATTTACTGATATTAAGGGTGGGGAGCTTTCGAATTGACATCTTGCATATATTGTATAAGGGCTAATTAAAAAATAAATCATGAGTCAAGTATATACTCTGTATTGAATTGCCGAGCTAGTGTTATAAATAGATCCAGAGCTATTTAAAATTGAACCTTGACATTCATATTTTCTGGAATCATATGAAAATTTATTAGATTTCTATTACGGGAGGTAGAAGAAAAGTGTTTGGCTTTGTTCGACTAATGAAACAGTAGACTTGAATTAAAATTGTCAAAGACATCATTGGATCCGTACTGAATATGGTATAGAAAGTATACAATTGACAAATAGTGGGGTAAATTTCGCTTGTTGTAAAACACATATAATCTTAATGCTCATATATATACTTAGGTGTTCATGTAAGGAAACAAACTAATAGTAATTGGAACTAATCCTTAAAGTAAAGTAATTTTCATTTAACAATTCGCACTATACACCACTTGTTCCACTATACCGGGTGTTACAAATTCGGCCTTCACCATTGTGATTTCGAAAACGGTGGTAAGAGATACGAAGTCGGTTAAATTGGGGCAAAGTTGCATAATTATGGGCCCAATAATATGCCGCAAAAAAATCAAAAACAAAACAGGGGTTTTCAAAATATTTGGAAAAATCAAAAATTTCTCGTTTCGGTTTTTATTTTTTTCTGGCTTTGTTCGAAGAGATGTTCAAAAATAAATTTCACTCTGTCGTTGCTACTTTTTATTCTTCATAAGATGGCATTATCAGATCTTTCATGCGATGTTTCGTCTTTGGATCACCATCATCAACTTATTTTTTTTAAATACGGTCCTGGAACTTTTTGTTTAAATTACGAAAGAGGGCCGAAATCTACATTCAGTGATATACAACACTTACTGGTTTCCCGACATTTTATTCCTTAGATTGACCATCTTCATTAAAATACCCCTAGAACGTTCGTGTAATTTTTTTTATTCTATATAATTCGAAAATATAAAACTCAATACCTCCTTTAAAAGTCTTAAGAAAGTCAAATTTTATTTGTATTAATAAAATAAATTACTTGTACTTACGCTAAGTAGAAATGTGATACAACTATTAACAGTAGTAGTACGTAATAACAATAACAATTAAAGACAGAAATAGCATGTTTGTCGGTTTTAGTCGAACGCTGTAATTGTTGTTAATATCTGTATAATGTTTTTTTTAAAATGAAATATTGAAGCATTTAGAATTGGTT
Source organism: Barypeithes pellucidus (assembly GCA_963991005.1). Taxonomy (NCBI): domain Eukaryota; kingdom Metazoa; phylum Arthropoda; class Insecta; order Coleoptera; family Curculionidae; genus Barypeithes; species Barypeithes pellucidus. The sequence continues at coordinate 14,440,733 of OZ022562.1, read as the reverse complement.
TATAAGAAGTTAGAAAATTTGTTTTATAAGAGTAAGAAAGAACCTTGGAATATTACGGAACTGACGGAGGTAAGAAAATTCTTTTCAATTTTAAGGACATTCCTGATAATAATCAGTTATTTACAAACCTTTTAATGTAAAATACCTTATTTTCATGCACCACTGGCAACACTGTCCTAATTACAATGATTGACTAAAACCGGCACACAGGGTAACTTAAATCATTTAGTTAAGTACAGTGTTTGACTGAAAGAACTCCGTCATTACAGGGAATGCCAGATACTCTTAGGCAAACGGTGTACCAAACGTTGAGTTAGGCTATTTGCAGGCACTACGTGAAATAACTAGGCATTTCTGGGAATGACGGATTTCACGAATTGACGCCGACATATACACCCAAACATAGCTCTATCATAATCATAAAGTAGCCAGCAGAGCGAAATTCCCACCATGGACCGTGTACTACTATGGACCACCTTACCCTACATGGTAACTGTAAATTTTTTTGAAACGATAAACATATTTTGACGCAAGATGATTGTCGGAAGAAAACATAATATTCTTTTGTTAATATATTTATTTTAAAAGAGCCGTAAGTAATTCAGTAGCTCTAGCAAATTTAAGGATTTTTCGTTCATCAAAAATAATCGTAGTTTCTTACTCGAATAAATGCTGCTTCTGTGTCTATTTTGGTTAGTTAATCTAATTTAATTAGGTTAAGAAATTTTGCCTAAAAAATAAAATTCAATGTCAAAAATAATTCTACAACGTACACCTATGAATTTTTTAGTATATTTTAGAAAACACTGAAGCTAATCTAAACTTTAAAGGTATTTTCTTATCTAACAAAATCAATCCGCTTATGGATCATCAGGTTAGAAAATTCAAGTATATAGACTTATTTTTAGAAATATATATTTGAAACATTTAAAATTCCCACTTTCTAATTTTATGGCAAATATTTACAGGTCAGACGCCCACTGTCGTTACTTCATTGAAATCGTACTTTTTGAAACTGTGTTCCAAAATTTTTTTATAATAACAACTAATGTGATTCATCAACGGGTCCGTAAGTAGAGGCGTGGAATTTAAATATAACATGGTACCATTAAAGGAATTTACTGTTTTAATTAAAGGTACTTAATTATTCGATGGAATAGAATGATTTCGACTTTCTTGATGAAATGAACGAATTCTTTTTGTAATGACAACAAATGCCGTAAGTAAGAATTAAATTATTAAAATGTATTTAGTTGTTTTATGATCATTGATCATTGTCAATATAATGTATTAATTGATTTCTTCAGTTAATTAATTTTCGGTCCTTCGGGGTTGTTCTAGTTTCAAATGAATCTATATACGGGATGTTCGGATATTCCTTAATGACGTTTGAAATAAAATAATCGCTGAAGGTACTTTACTTTACTTCTACATGATTATTTTGAAATCCCCTATAAATCCAAATTCAAAACAATCAATTCAGAAATACCGAAAATATAAGCGTGGTTCCATTAACACTCTGTATAGATTTGCATTGATAAAAAACAATATTTTGCGGGGTATTTTTTTAACTTGCAACGATTGCTTTGCTTGCTGAACAAGCTTTATTAAACATTATATACACGGTGTCCGCTAATTAATGGCACATGGAAAAACCTCAGACTCCTTACGTAAAAATATTAGGATTTAATTATACTTGCCTATATCTGAAAGTTGATATTAACTGAGATACAGGGTGTTAAAGCTAAATCTTTATTTTTGTTTCTCTCTAATAACTTTGAGAGAAACCAACGTTTTTTTTACAAAACTTGGCAATTCCGGCTTTTTTAGGACGACAAATTGATTTTTTTGTGAACATTTAATGTACAATGTAGGAGGCGCTGTCTGCTTCATTTTTCGCACATTTATTAAGTCATAACTTTTTTGTGTCTTAACGTACAAGTTTTTAATGAAAATAATACTTTTCTCATATTTATTACGCAAAAAAGGTAAACTAAGTTGAGGTCGCCCAGAGTTAACGTTTGGGAGATATGCATTTGAATTGTTTAGTACAATTACTAATAACTATTAATCAGCAAACAAAATTTCTTAAATTAAAATATGAGCAAGCAAATGAAATTTAGAGATGCAGTTGCTATGAAACCTCCATGTTGATATTTGTTTGTTGATTATAGCTTATAGCTGTGTGAGAAAATGATTCATTTTTGAGTTTATCGTATTCGTATTAAGTTAACAATGCCGAGACAAAAATTTGTTTTCAAACGCACAAATGCGGGATACGTTGTGTGTATACGCGCAGAAATATTTTAATGGACAAGGTGTCCAGAGACGATATTCGGAACACTATACAACAACCTGATTTTAAGATCTTCAAAAATATTTACGACCGATTAGGCGAAACAGGTACCTTTCGTCCGAAATTCCAAATAACTCACACAGCGATCTTACAATAATCAACAAACAAATAACAACATGGAGGTTTCATAGCAACTGCATCTATAAATTTCATTTGTTTTCTCATAGGTTACTTTAAGAAAAAAAAAATTGTTTTCAAATTAATAGTAATTGGGTGCACCAAACAATTTAAATGCAAATATCTCCGAAACGGTAACTCTGGGCGACCTCACCTTTTTTACGTAATAAATATGAGAAAAGGATTATTTTTATTAAAAACTTAAATACACTAAGGTACAAAAAGTTATGACGTAATAAATATGCGAGAGATTAAAATATACAGGGTGTTCCATTTTAAAAAAATGAGGATAGGTCCGATAACTTTTTTACCGGACCCCGTATACTTATTCTGAAAACGGGAGATCATTCAACAATCAATATAAAGAAAGTTCTGTATAAAACATTTTTCTGTATCTCTTTTAACTAAGAAAATATAGGGTAATTTTGAAATTGTAAATTTTTGGATTTTCCCCCGTATCTCTTAAGCGAGCGAAAATTTTCAAATTTTGATTTTATCATTTTAAGTTTGACCCAAAAAGAGGACATGACACCTACATTACTTTTTTGATAGCACTAACAATTACGGAGATACCCTATTAAAGTGTCGAACATGGGACACCCTGTACATTAAAATTTCACAAAAAAATCATTTTGTCGTCCTAAAAAATCCGGAATTGCCAAATTTTGTAAAAAAAAAGTTGGTTTCTCTCAAAGTTATTAGAGAAAAACAAAAATGAAGTTTTAACTTTAACACCCTGTATCTCAGTTAATATCAACTTGCGGATATAGGTAAGTATAACTAAATCCTAATATTTTTACGTAAGGAGTCTGTGGTTTTTCCTTGTATGTACCAGGTACCATTAATTAGCGGACACCCTGTATTTTAATTAAATCGACAAAAATATATCTGCGGATTAAAAGAAAGTCTTTGTTTTTATATCGAAATCTTCCTTGCGTCTTAAATATTTTGATTTATAAAAATACTACTCAAGGACGTAGTGGGAGCCGACTAAATTTAGATTCCAGTCTAAAAATGCCCGCTATGTACGAGCTCTGCTACCATATTTTGTTCGAGACGCGTATGTTACAGCAATCAATCAGTAATTAGCGCTTTTAATTACTTATATGCCATATTAATTGTTTCATTTATTAATAACGTGCGAACTTTATATATTAAATACTTATTAATAATATATTTGGTACAATGGGTGCCAAGTATAGGAAAATTGAAATGCTATACACAAAGGAAGGGTTTTTTAGTGTTCTTTGCCAATATACCTTTTAAAATAGACGACGATACAGTTGGGCTGGAAAAAAATAAACGTGCGTCATAACTTACAAAGACCTGTCATTTTTAATGTCTTTTTGTTTTTCCAGTGGTGCATGACAAAACGATTTTCTTTGAGGCACAATTCCAATATAATAGACGGAAATGGCAAAATTAAAATATTGACATGTTATTATTTATCTTTATTGATATTTATATTTTGTGTTTCGTATTGTTTTTAACGTTTCTAAACGCAAGTACCGTGCTATATACAGGGTGTCCGCTAATTAATGGGACATGGAAAAACCAGAGACTCCTTACGTAAAAATATTAGGATTTAATTATCCTTACGTATATCCGAAAGTTGATTAAACTGAGATACAGGGTATTAAAGTTAAAACTTCATTTTTGTTTTTCTCTAATAACTTTGATAGGAACCAACGGTTTTTTACAAAATTTGGCAATTATGGTTTTTTTGGAAGAGAAACAGTTGTTTTTGTATTCCTGGCATTCGTGCAGTTCTTTTAGCCTGTTTTGTAGGAGTTGTTGGTTAACCCCTCGTTAATATTCTGATTATTTAATTTATTCTCATTAAATTTGTATAATCTGGTTCCCAAACCTACAAGATATTCTGACATTAAACACGTTATTCTCTTCCATAATTATTAAATACAACAAAACGGAACGACAAAAGATAATACTCAAGCGTAGACGAAGAAATTAAGCACTAAAAGTAGGGTTATGATTTATGATAAGTAACTAGTGTTCTTTCCTAGTCTAAGCACTAATCAGACAGGCGATCAGGATCAGCTGAGATTTTTACAGAGAATGATCATAAATACGTGCAAAATTAACGCCTGTGCACAACAACAATTTCGTGACGGTTCTAGAACGACGAAAACGGACGAGTCGCGATAACTCGAACAGCTTTAAAAAAATGATATACCTAAGATCCAACACTGCGGTTGCGCGTCGATGAAAATGTCCATCGAATAACGAAAAATAACATGCGACAAGTAAAACGGACGAGGCGTGATAAGTTGAATTCTCCGTCGTAAACAAATTTCGATTTTTCTCAAATCAAAACTATTCACCGCACGGAAAATGTCAGTTACTATTTTCATCACCTCAAAAAATAAAAAGAACGGACGAGGCGCGATAACTATTACGACCACTTTTTTTACATATGGAAAGATGATTCTCAATGATTTCGCAACGTTGCCAATGTCCGTTCTTGTTAATTTCCTTCTAACGTCCTTATTAAATCGCCAAAAAACTCAAGAAAATTTAGGTCGTGATCAGTCTGAACTGGTAACGGGCTGTCATACTATAAGTTGTGTAGCTGCTGCAATTTTCGACTTCCATTGTCATTATTTTTATTTGTATCACAACTGGTCGTCGTCTTCAGTTGAAAAGTATGGACTGGAGATGTTTGAAAGTTGAAACGTTGTGATACAAATAAAAATAAATACAATGCCTCTATCGCTCATGATACAGCATTGTCTCTAACCTTCAGATAATGTGCATCCATACAATATGTTTAATTACCGTTTAAGCACCATCAAGGGACACTGTTATCCTTTATGACGAACCTGATATAACTTAAGTGAAATTAAATGTATTATTATTCTATTGTTAGTTTTAGCATTATAGTTATACCGTATCTTTTAAAAAGGTATTATTTACTCAATTAAAGTAATTAAAAATAATTTTAAAGAAATACTTATCCTACACTATATTTTTCACATTCAGTGTAAAATTTTATTTTTGACCTATATTTTGTGACATCTGATTAGCACATGCGGATGCCAAGGATATTGAACTGCTAGAACGCTAATATTTTTTAAATGAAACGTATACAGGGTGGTGTATCGTTGAGTCGAACATAGGAAATCCCATGTCATTTTTGAGGTGGCTGAATATTGGCACTACTACATTTTACAGAAACACTGCATTATAACTTCTTGAAGATGTCGACATGGCAAACCCATATGGCGAGTTTGAATACATTTTGGTGAGCCAATCTTAATTTAATTAAACGTGAACGCAAAATCACAGTTCAGCAATACAGGCAAGCACGAGCAAATTAGATTTTGACTTGACGAAACGAAAATTGGTGTCAGTGACAGTATTTTCATTATTCGTTATATTCAGCTTCGCGTCAATTTTTGGCAATAGCGTCATAGAAATTATTTGCTGGTGTTTGCTGTATTAACTGAACTATGAGAGTTTCGTGGTTTTGCCATCACGTTTAATCGAATAGCTTAGGATTGGCTCTACAAAGTATATTTAAACTTGGTATACGAGTTCACCATGCCGGCCTCTTCAAGAAGTGATGATACAGTTTTTCCATAAAATGTACAGGGGAGCCAATATTCAGCCACCTCAGAAATTATGTGGGATTTCCTATGTTCAACTCAACGATACACCACCCTGTATACGTATATCACCAATCATCCAAAATAAATTAAGGTCAACAGTTTTCTTAAATAATGTTAGCAAATTATGTCAATATTTCAGTTTAAAAAAAAATCAAACTAGGTTAAATGTTTATTTACCGTAATAATTTTGGCGCACCTCTAGGATCCAAAATCAATGTGAGAAAGTGAGAAAAAAATATTATAAATAAGAATTAAAATACAACTTAACTGACTGTCCCCAATTTGCAGTCCTGATTTTATTTAGTAGAAAACGATACAGTATCTCAGTTCGAAACCGGTCTACAGGTGGTTACATCCTATCAATGGAGAAGGCTTCCTTTTCTTGGTAGTACCGTTCAATCTGAAATGGTATTTCAAAGTACTACTGTGTAGACTATTATTGTATAAGGTATACTCTAAAAAATGCATTGGTATCTAAGACTAATTGTATCTTGCTGTTAAAGTTTTAGCTTATGTAAAAGTAATTTTTAGTTTGCAAAACAAATTTTCCTTTTAACTGAATTACGATGAATAAGATGATCTAGTTAACAGAACTAACTCTTATTTTTAACTACTTCTTAGTTAACATAACTACATTATCATGTTGAAACCAACCCTTTTTTATTAATTAGCTCCCTATACTAATTTACTTAGTTATTGTTATTGACCAGATATAGTAGTAATAAGTAGGTACGATGTGACGTCACACCAACTGCCGCCATTTGCTGCTAGGAGATGGCGCTGCGCGCTGTATTTTCTCGATTACCGTTGATAATACGACGTGATGTATTAGATGTGCACCTTCACTGTACTGACGAGAACTAAAGAGTTCGATACCGGTCTGCAGGTGGTTACATCCTATCAATGGAAAATGTTTCCTTTTCTTGGTAGTACTATTCAATCTTTGTTACATCCTATCAATGGAAAAGGGTTCCTTTTCTTGGTAGTACCATTCAATCTGAAATGGTATTTTAAAGTGCTACTGTGTAGACTAAATACGCCTTTATTGTATAAGGTATGGGTGGTCTGGAAAAATAATATAATAATTTTTCCATACATTGGTATTTAATATTTCTTTGCTCTTTTTTTAACAATAAAATAGGTAATAATCAACAAACACAATTGTTGAAACAACAATATGATGTTGATCCTAATAACTAACTATATTGGTTATCATAAATATTTATTCTTTCGGGTACTAGAAGTACTTGGTTGACTTAAACAGAGTTATTAGTGACTTCGACTAGAATAATCGTAGCATTAAAATTTGGCCTTCGATACTAAATTTCCTCTTATCGCCAATTTCACTAAATTTTCTTGTTATTGAGGCTAAGATCTTGGTATCCTAAACTATACCATTTTTTAGAGTGTATCATCGGGTGGTCTGGAAAAACAATAATTTTTCCATACATTGGTATTTGATATTAATACCACCTGAAAAGTATAGACTTTTTATTTTTTAAATAGATTAGTATCTCTACTTATTCACAACCGGATTTTTTTGGTATACAAAATCTATAAACTATGCAGTAAGGTCCAAATCATTTTTCCCTGAAGCATGATATCCGAACAAGCCAGAACAAACCCGAGGATATGACTGGCATCCAGGATGTCCAAATGCTATAAATATGTATAAATACCAATGATTTTAAACCATGGAGGAGACGGCTTTGTTTCACAGTCTTTGAAGAATAAAAAATTCACATTTTTAGGTACGTTGTAAATAACTTCCCAGAAAAACAATCGGGGTTGTTGGTGTGTTGAGCTTTGAAAATTAGTATAATTTTTCTTTGTTGTTTTCTGTTAATTAGACAAAGACATTACATCGCCTTTATAATTCCCTAATTGGAACAACCGTCTTACATACCTGTTGACAGTACTGGACTAACTGTCATATTTGTTGTTATTGTTAAATAAAATTCTTTGTTGTTTTTCAGTGTTTGTGTGTTAAATTTAAGTATTGTTTGTGGAAAAAATAATACTTCTTAACTCAATATAGTAAGACTGTGCCAAGTATGCCGTAAACTGGATAAAAATATACACTTTTAAGTCACGCCCATCGATTGTTTGTTTTCTCTAAACAAAACATATCAAACCGATCAGCTCTCACAATGAAAACAGAAACAGACAGAAGATGAAAAGAGATAGGGATTGTAAAGATAGAATTCCCATCTCTTTTTTGTTATGTTTATTTTCGTAATAACAGGTGTCAGACTGACGTGTACAAAGCAGATAGAAATACCGAATTCACGTTTGTTTCAAGTCAATGATAACTACAGACGAGCTAGATGCCGATAGAGTTCACCAACATTAGCTTATAGGAGAAGGCGATAAATCATTCCAAGCAAGGGGCAGGGAAGGTGACACCCCCATCCAAAGTTCAGTTGGGCAAATCACGATTCTAAGAAATCAAATGGGGTTTTTGCTTAATAAAATATACAGACAGATATCTTTTTTAAAATTTTTTAAATTAGTATAACATTAATAGGAACTTTTCTTGTTCTGGTCACAAAATTGTCCATAGTATTTTAAAAATTACAACGTTGTTGTATAATATAACGTGTCCAAGATAAGGAGGGCCAGTACAGGGATCTCGGAAACCGTAAGAGATACGAAGTCAGTTAAATGGAGGGAAAGTTGCGCATTGACGTGCCTAATAATATGCCGTTATAAATAGTTTCTTTGAGATAACATAAAACATGCGCTAGGATATCAAATTTTTCAGCATTTGTAAATTTATGTTCCAACTAGTCCAACATATTTATAAAATTAAGAGAAATACAGGACCTTATCCCAAAATTTCCTGATGTTGTTCAAAAAACCCTCGAAACGTCATTAAACCAAAAATGTGTCATACATCGTTGCATTCGGGAGAAAGAAGCTCTCAAATTATAATATCAGGAAAACAGGCCCGTATTTAAAAAAAGAAAGTTGATAATGGCCCTTCGAAGACGACTCGTGCAATTTACTTTAGAATTCGATCTCAAAAAAACCCAGGAAAACAATAAAACGATTTTTCAGAATTTCGGTTTTTTCCGGATATCTCCGGAACTACTCAAAACTTTCTAAACGGCATATTATTAGGCACGTAAATGCGCAACTTTACCTCCATTTAACCGACTTCGTATCTCTTACGGTTTCCAAGATCCCTGTACCTACTGGCCCTCCTTATCTTGAACACGTTGTATAATAAATATTCAATTTCTCACTTAGTCAGTCAATTTGTCAAATTAAAGTCTACTTACGAAAAAGGCCGATACCTTATCTAAATTTTCTCAAATTTGTAAATTCTTAACAGCATTAGTTACAAAGTAATGTCAAATTACCTTCAACGAATTTTAGCGCAGGAACGGTTGGAGAGGAAATTTTAACAAAAGTTATTTTGATTTTTAAACTCTTTCGCACACTTTCCACAGTTTCGAAATCGTGTATAACAGACTTCTTACCATTCTTGGTACGTAATATATTATTATGCAGCTCAACCTTGTTTTAGATCAGCAAAGATGGCGAAATAAGGAAGGAGTAAGCTAGGCCGAACCACGTAGGTATTTATGTAAAAATTATTCTGCAGGTTTGCCAATACCTGTAATAGTAACAACATTTTTTTTGTCGATTGAACAAATAATCAAGGCATTAAACATACAAAAAAGTTATGATTGTAGAGAAGTTTTTAGCATTTTTAGCACAAAAACGCATTCTCTACATTGTCCAATTAGTTATGATGAATTAAATTGTATAAAATAGCCACATGTTATGGATATTTTAGTTTATAAACACACACACTGAGTACAGAAATTGCATTTTAATTAAAAACCTATCAAGTTCAGATTACTGCGTGGAGCATATGTATTCATTCTCCTCGTACTTCTAAAGCAAATTGACGTTGCCTAAACGAATTTATAAAATATATAAAATGCATTATTAATTATAAATACTGTTTATACAGAGTTTTCCTTAATGACTTGCTAATAGTTCAGACCATGATTTCTTAGATCAGTGTTTCTCAAATCGTGGTCCACGGACACAACAACGTTTTGTCTAATAAGAAACTTTCTATTTAAAGACGGTTTTCAATCAGTGACGAATTAATGACTGGGTCAGACTTGTCAAATCACTGGACCATTTAAGTCATTGCCTTGCTGTCCGGCGTCACTCAAAAACTAGGAGTGAAAAATGTTTCGTTGCCCATTCCTACCTTATTCACGCTGGTAACCAAGTCGAATGACGTCGAACATGTCCTGGGGTACAAACACTGACCTCTATCTATGGATAGCCAAAGTTTAAAAGCAAAAGTGGCAAAACTGGCGCATGTAAACATAGCCTCTCGTCGGATGTCATGAGCAATGCCGACTGATAAACGCTCGACCTTACCCGGCGAACAGGACCGTACGGCGCCCTTAATGAATATGATTGCACGGCAATATTTTGGCACATCAAGACCTTTTTTACTGGAAAACAAACAATCTATTTTCTCGCATAAGAGAAGGACTTGTGGGCATCACAGAAAAGCTTCTTTTAGAATTAATTTTTATATTTATTATTCACGAATCGAAAGATTTTTAATATCATTACATCCCTACGACTGATTTCGGTCCTGTACGTTGGTACTTTGTTGACCATCATAGATGCAGGCGTAGTTGCCTAAGAAACAGCATACGACAGCGAGAACATTGGGCGCAAGACAACGGACGATCATTCTTTAAATATATGACTCGTGAACCTTGCGCACCAACCCATTTTTTCACTCGTAAAATTTAACTTTCTACTGCGCATCCCATAACCTGTAAGTATCCATAGATACAGATCAGTGTGTGAAACAAAGACAGACCACTTAAGAGTACATAGTATGACTGAGAATCATGGTTTTCGAAGCGCGCGATAAGCTATATATACAGGGTGGCCCATCGAAAATAGTCCAGCAATGTTTACGGCTGTCTACGTGAAAATTAAAAAAAACCTCGGACCCGTAGACTTGTGTTTTCAGGGGGACACGTTTCACTATTAATTTCATCACTGTAACCTCAACAACCCTAGCGGGGGCGGCTACTGCCCTTGGTTTTTCAAATGGGAATGGGTATGTTGTGATATATCTTTTTAAAGGGCATTAAATTCTCTTTAAAATGGCGCTTTGTTTTGTAAATTTGAGCTACGCGCCGCCGAGAAATTGCGTTTTAAAAAATGTAATTTTATTGAGTAATACTTACATGTTATCTTATTAAATGTTGAAAATGTCCGCCATTCACCTCCATACAATAGTACAACAACTGTTCAAAGTGTTCTCGGACATTGTGAAGAACATCTGGTGTATTTTGTTGACATTAATTAGTAATGCTTTTCCGTAAATCTTCTAAGGATTCGGGTTGGGTGACATAAATTTTGGATTTTAGATGTCCCCACAAAAATAAATCAAGGGGAACTAAATCGGGCGATCTCGCGGGGCATTCAATAGCACCCCTCCTCCCAATCCATCTACCAGCAAACGTTTCATCCAGAACAAACCCGGTACGGGTAATGCATAATGGGGGGAAGCCCTGTCTTGTTGAAATATTGGATTTTCTTCCTGGTAACGTTGGTCGTTTTCCATAATTTCCATCAGCGCTGGGTTGACAGCATTCTCCAACAAGTCTAAATAAGTATCTCCATTTAAATTTCCCGGTAAGAAAAATGGTCCAATTATGTGATCACCGAAAATACCAGCCCAAACGTTTAATTTCTGAGGATTTTGAGTATGAACCTCGTGGTAAATCCTTGGATTCGTGTCGGACCAGTAACGACAGTTATGTCGATTGATAGTGCCATTAAGAAAAAAAGAACATTCGTCTGAGAAGCAAACGTTAAAAAGGTAGTTCGAATAATTTAATACTTGTTCTGACATTACTTCACAAAAGTGTAAACGGCGGTCATTATCATCTTCATTCAATTCTTGGAGAAGTTCAATTTTGTATGGGTGCTATTTATAATGTTTCAGAATTCTCTGTATAGTGGTCCTTGAAATTCCCGTTATATCAAACATTTTTCTGGTACTCAATGTTGAATTCATACTAACTTGACCCAGAACAGCTACTTCTACTGCTTCATTTCTTATCGGATTTTCAATGATCCTTTTTTTATTTGCCACTGGACCAATTTGCCGAAATTTTGCCACTAATTCTAGGATATAACCATGATGTACTTGTCTATCTAGATGTCTGGATCATTAAACAAAGTTGCCGTTACTCTTGCGCATTGATTGTTTATAAAATACAATTCAATAATTTCCACTCTCTCCTCAATAGAATAAACCATTTTTTATGTCACGATCAAATCAAAAGAAAATAATAACGCAGAAATAACGTATGTATGTAGATCTGGATCAACCACTTTACTGAAATAAAGTTGAATTGACTGATACATATTACTTTAAAAAAAATGTTTACGCACAAACCTGTGTACTTGATAAGAGGTGCAGTGAAATGTTTCAAATTCCGTTGCTCGGCGGCGCGTAGCTCAAATTTACAATTACATTTTAAAGAGAATTTAATGCCCTTTAAAAAGATGTATCGCAACATATCCATTTCCATTTGAAAGAACAAGGGCAGTAGCCGCCCCCGCTAGGGGGGGTTGACGTTACAGGCGTGAAATTAATAGTGAAACGTGTCCCCCTGAAAACACAAGTTTACGGGTCCGAGGTTTTTTTAAATTTTTACGTACACAGCCGTAAACCTTGCTGTACTGTTTTCGATGAGCCACCCTGTACTATATATATATCTCGGAAATTGCACTGACAAGCTCGAAGATGGAGAATTATTTTCAAACGGTATAACCTATACTTATAATTAGGCTACATATCAATTTTTCAGTGAAAAACGAATTTCGTGACGATGGTGTCTGTGATGAATTTAAAACCTCACCCTTTCACATTTTAATCATGACTCAGATGTGAGACAATACAATGTTTCGGATGCAATTACCAAATGAATCATATCCCAGTGAACCTGGCCAAAATGTTTTGTACATTTTGGAAACTATTAATTATGGCTAGGTTTTCAGTGACCCGTGCCAATTGTGATAATTCTATTTTTTATGTTCGTCTAGGACAACGTGGATATTTTAAGCATTGTCACAAGCTTAAAATGATACCTGCAAGCCTACGATTCGTTAAGAGCCCTAATTTAAATTATTTAGCCAAGCTTAGTATATCGTGCATAAACTATTTATTAATCTTTAAAATTACATTAAATTTTAATTTAGCAAACTGCATCGTTTTTAATTTAAATTAAGAAGAACTATTGGTACCCGAATTGTACTATAAAGTATGCAATACCAGCATTCAGTTACACTGCCGTCGGTCGTCGCCGGTTCATACCGATCCTGCTGGTTATGATTAGAATGGAAACCGATCATACAAATTTAGGTTAAAATTTTGCTGTAATTTAAAGGCAATTCTTAATAAAGGTTATTCCAGTCACATATAGAGCCATATATTACAGTCAATTTTACTATTTATATGGAGTGTCCGCTAATTAATGGTACAGGGAAAAACCACAGACTCCTTTACGTAAAAATATTAGGATTTTATTATACTTACCTATATCCGAAAGTTGATATTAACTGAGATACAGGATGTTAAAACTTCATTTTAGTTTTTCTGTAATAACTTGGCAGGAAACCAACGTTTTTTTACAAAATTTCGCAATTGTGATTTTTTTAGGACGAGAAATTGATTTTTTTATGAAATCTTAATGTACAATGTAGCTGCGGCATTATTTGCACATATATTAGGTCATAACTTTTTTGTGCCTCAATGTATTTAAGTTTTTAATAGAAATAATACTTTTCTCATATTTATTACGTAAAAAAGGTGTATTAGGTTCAGGTCGCCCAGAGTTACCGTTTCGAAGATATTTGCATTTAAATTGTTTAGTGCACCTTGCCCAATTATTTTTAATTTGCAAACAAAATTATTTTCTTAAAGTAACCTATGAGAAAACAATTCAAATTTAGAGATGCAGTGGCTATGGAACAGAAAATGTTTAATTTTTGAGTTTATCGTTTGTGTTTTCATTGCTGTTGGTTTCTTTCGACACGATATTTTCTAGGGTCAAAGTTATTTTAATTAAAGTAAGATAAATAACAATCGATGTATTTATTATTCCCAATTACCATCACTAGAATATTAATTATCATGTAAAAGTGAATTGGTAAGAAGTAACAAAATATTATTTGCTTGCCTGAGCTAACGCACTAAACAATTTAAATGCAAATATCTCCGAAACGGTAACTCTGGGCGACCTGAACTTAGTATGCCTTTTTTACGTAATAAATATGAAAAAGGTATTATTTTTATTAAAGACCTAAATACACTGAGGCACAGAAAAGTTATGACCGTATGAATATACGGAAAATGCCGCAGACAGCCTTATATTGTACATTAAAATTTCACAAAGAAATGAATTTCTCGTCCTTTAAAAAAACACAATTGCCAAGTTTTGTAAAAAAACGGTAGTTTCTCGCAAAGTTATTAGAGAAAAACAAAAATGAAGTTTTAACTTTAACGTATCTCAGTTAATATCAACTTTCGGATATAGGTAAGTATAATTAAATCCTAATATTTTTACGTAAGGAGTCTCTGATTTTTCCATGTCCCATTAATTAGCGGACACCCTGTATAGTAAATTTAACTTTTTCTTTCCGTGTACGAATTTAATTCCTTTAGTTTATTACCTCTCAATCAAGCGTTCCCAATCAACGGTTATTTTATTTGACCATGTAATTATTAAAGTAAACGAAGCTCCGAACAATTTATTTTATTTGATCACAACCGAAAGTCGGCAGCCCTTAGGAAATAATTAGTGAAAGATCGTCACATTTTTCAAACAGACACAAAAAGGCAAGCTCTAATTCAATTTTATCGTTCTGTCCTTTCGTCGTGCTTCGGTTTCTTTTAATTGTTCATCGCGTTGAAAACAACTGAAAATCCGTAAAGTTTTATTTTCTAAAAGGAACGAAAAGTGAAAAGTAGAGACAAGTTTGTGATTAAGGAACGGTCTTAATCCGACGATAATACACTGTAAAAATAAAAGTATTAAGGAATTACGTTTGGTAAATTGTGTAATGTTTGCTCGTAAACACGAGGACTTTAGGAATTACACGTCGACAAACATCGGTCTGTTATAGTCTTTGCAACGAACCCTCAAGCTTTTTCGACAGTTGACATCAGCAATATGTCATCGATCAGCTGTTTGGAGACTTAATCAAATACCCCAGTTTTATACGAACCGCATTCAGCGTGTTGTGTTTTTATATTTTTCCAGTTTGATTGGTGCTAATAAGTTTTAAAAGTGTATTTCCGTCGTTTTAGTATACTTAGTTTATTTTGTTTCAAAAACTTTGATTAACTACATATTGAGTTGTTTGTGTATCTGGTAAACCACAGTAAGTACGACTCACGTAACGAAAAATGTATAGGTTAATATTTTATTTATCTGTTTTTAGACGAAAATATTAATTATGGAGCATAATTATTATCTGCCTTCTATTCATTAATGTCACGTGACACTTGACATATCTGGCGCGAGGGTTTGCTGCAACGACCATATTTCATTATTGGCGCGGAAACGTTTGTACTCCCCCTCGTGCGCCCAAAGACTTAACAATTTATTATTATCGTATTAGACCTCTCTAACCTAAATATAATCATGACTTGAAAGTAAAGGCCAATTTATAAACTCGACGATGACGATTGACGGTGCAGTTTGACGGTGCTGTTTGACGGTGCCGTAAAAAGCTGGATTTATAAACTTGACGATGGCGACGATAACCTATAACCTGTTTTTCTCGGCTTTTCTGTATTTTTATGTGATTATATTAATTTTGGTGTTTATGTGATCTGAATGATACTATCAACACTTATCAACAGTACACTTTAAAATGGTTAATAAGATGGTATAAAATAAAATAATATTTTTACAAAATATCACGTGACAGGTAAACACGATTTTGATTGGCTGTGTAAACTTGCTACGAACGTTGCTACGGCCGTCCACCGTCAAAAGATAAAATTGGTTCATGTCGGCCGTCACCCACCGTCAAACTGCACCGTCATCGTCAAATATAAATGGTCTTATGCATTTCAATATGTTTAAGCTGTACCGTCACCGTCGAACAGCACCGTCAATCGTCAACGTCGAGTTTATAAATTCAGCTTAAATTTGCGAGCTTTCGGCAAATATCTACAGGGTGTTTATTGAGATTTGTCACGTACAATAGAATATGTCGAGAAAATTAATGCAAAAGGTCATGATCATGATGATGATGATTGATTTTATATAGTAACTTATCTTTGCCTACTATAATTTATTAACTTCCCAATAATTCATTTATACCAAGGATTTTACATCAAGTAGATACGACTTTGGTTCAGAGTCTTTGAAAAATAAACAATTCACATTCTTGTAAACAACTTTCCAGAAAAACAATCTGTTAATTATACAGGGGAAACCACAACTGGCCTAAAGTTCATCTGCCCTACTCCTCGGAGGTCACTTCGTGTTGAACCAGGAATTTTCGTTTCTGCAATTGCCCTACCCACCATTACGAAGCGCACGGAGCAGAAGTCGACAACCAAAGATGGAATATGCATACTTTCCTTGTTGTTTCGTGTGTGTTTCGTTATGGAAATTATTTGGTATAGTGTGTAAGTTTCGGGTTCGAACATGATTCGAAATTTGTTTTTTGGAATGTTGGCCAATGAGATCGTGTAAGACAGATGAACATTAGGACGGAAATAATAAATACTTGTTACATTTGTCTAATATATTTATATGTAGAGTAGCTGTCGACTGGTTTGCGTTCGAATTTTGTTTCTTCAAATTAAAATACAATAGGAAATCGTCTCCAAAAGACGTATAGGGGCGGGTTTGCACTTGATTCCCCAAGGCATCTATAAATATTAATACACATTGATTATCTTCTTATGTAAGAATAAAATTTCGATAATGATATAACTACAACTAACGGCGCAGTCGGGTAGGGTGCAGGAAATCCCAAAAATATTACAGTTCTAATATGAAAATAAATATGACTTAACCATTCAATAGTTCGGTGCTAAGAACAACATTTTAAGTCTCTATCCAACTTAAGTTAGAAAAATGGTATCGACTTCCGATTTGTGCCACTTTTTAAATAATTTTACGAGTAATACAACTAATGACTTAAAATGTTAGCCTTCCATTTAACTTTTCATGGAAAATTGAGTAAATTACTAAGGCGTTCAAAAAACGCCATCTGGTGATTCTTGCTTAAACTAAAACTCAAGTATTATAATAGACTATAATTCGACTGTCAAGGGGCTTTAAAACAAGACCAAGTTCGATGAAATCGGTTAACGTATTCGGAAGTTATCGAACTTTTTCTGCAACACGATTCAAACCTCCCCCACCCCTTATTTTAGGACATGGACCAAAATGTCAAATAAATTATTTGTACAGTGTTAATTGGAGAGTCCAAAACAGTTACACATGACATAACTTCACTATCGATTTTAAGAGATATTATCATTTCTTGATTTTGAATTCAAAATACGCCATCTAGCGGTAAAATTTCAAAGCTAAAAATAATTTTAGTATACTTCTAGGAGTCACTTTTGTAATAAATTTTTTTCCCAGAAGCCGTAGGACAAACAGTTATCGAGATACAGCCGCTCGTCGACCTTAGCGGGGACACCCGGTATATTTATCTGAAATACCTTTACTCGGAAATATATAACATGCTGACGGTGCCCGTCAACTAATTTCTAGTCACAACTATAAAACAACATAACCTAAAAATAATAGAAAGAAATAGCTTCCTTTGTATGCTCTATTTCTAAAGTTTTATTCAATAAAGTACTATTTTTATTCTTAATTCAATATGGTATTATACATATTACTTTATATATACATATTTTTATAGTTACTGTATACATTTCCTGGGCATTAATTCCTGTCAGATTCTGTGTTGACACAATATTTTGTTTAATAATATTATTTATTATTTTGTTCAATATTTTGAACTTTGTTCTGCTCGCACCATAATTCAAAGTTTTGCATATTCTTTTTAAAAGTTTTTCTAGATTATTTTCTGCAATTTCTCATATTTCTGACGGAGTACAACTTTCTTCCTGACTTATTTTTATTAATATTAATAATATATTTATTTTTAATTATGACGGATGGGAAGAAGCTTTGTTGTGTTCAATTGTTTCTATCATGGCATATTTGATACTTGTAACAATTCATTAAATTGTAAAAGTATTGCCGACCCAAAAAGAAAATATTAATTCAAATGGAACAAATCTACTATATTTTTTAAGTTTTTCAAACTTTAAAGACCCAAAAGTATTATAGAATATACGGTTCATAAGACAATTAGAGCACTTGTACTTTAGAAAACTCCCCGCTGGGCGGGTCGTTTTCTAAGTTAAACGCGTGCTCTAAGCTAATGTCTTATAAAACTTGTATCTTAATATACTATTTTCCATACAAAATATGTGAATTGACACACCCTGTTACTTGGGTTTATTTCTATAATCTCGGATTACAAGACGAGAATATTGATAATGTGGATTTACTGACTTTGTAACAATCGAGGATTAGTACTGTCAAATTTCTACTAATTATTCCGAACAAAGATCAATAAGTACAGGGATGGCTGATTCGCTTAGATACAAGGGACACCAGAAAGTGTCTTCATATAAAAAAGTCAGGTAGAGCCAAATCCCGAGTATACGGCGAATGATACAGCTAAAGGAACTTCCACTCGCAAAGGATAACGACCCGAACAAATTTATAAATGATATAAAAAAATTTATAAAACTGTTTTTACTACGGGAATTAATGAAACTCGAACAATTTGTTAACTCTATGTAATTTTGCAGTCCTTGAAAACAAACGCTCCATTTTAATTGTGTTGGTTTTTCGAAATCTCGTCTCGTTTTCTCTTAACTGGATCTGCAGAGTTTCCACAAAGAATATACTCTAAGGATTAAGAATTTAAGGGATGATTGTTTTAGGAATGGTTGCGAAGATTTGTGTTTTAAACTAATAAAGCTAAGTTCAGCATAAAAAGATAGTGATATGTAATTGAATTATAAAATTTCAAGAGCATCTTTTCTTCTTAAAAAAATATTTTTTCTACTACTGTATAAATAAATCAACTTTCGGGCCGTAGCAACACGAAAGAAAACGAAAGTAAATGTTACAGTTACCTGAATATTATCCGTTGCTAGCTACGAAAGTAGGTTGCTAGCTACGAAAGTAATACTTTCGGTGCCAGGACAAAAAAACAAGAATAAAATTTTTTATTGTATTTATTCAAGCGAATTAAAAAAAAATCTTACTTAATAATAAAAAGTTTATATTTATTGAAAAAACAAGTGGTATAATAACAATAATATAAAACATAAATAACACTAATTTTTATTTATTGTCATTAAGGTTAATAGTGAAATTTGAACAGTTAGAAATATTAATTGATGGAATATTATTCAATTCAATACCTTCGCCGCTTCTTATTAGAGACTCGTTATTATCCTGGACTTGGACCATACAACTATTTGTCACTCTCGCGTCGTTAGATGGAATAAAAGTAGGAGATCGATTTAAGATCTTTTTGGAAATTTCGATTTTATTTGTATACGAATCACCAATATATCCCTCCGCAACGGACGAAGATCTCCAACCGCCATGTCTTTTTAAATCCAAAATATCGATACCTGGAGCATTTGCAAATATTAATATTCTTATTTACCATTAAAGTCTTCTTTATCATCGAATATTTAGCCCATAGAGAGCTCGGGGAAAATTTTTCAGATAGATCATCCACTTCAAAAATTGGTCATATTCTTTGTCGTATGAGTCTCTGGATTTTTTCGGTAACAGGTTTTTCCGTTGCCTTTTCAGCCTTTTTTTCAATTTCGGTATGGCATGAAAGTTGGTATGCACCAAGGGTACTAATAAATATATACCCTCGGGCGACTTACGAACCCTCGGGCCAGAGGCCTTGGGCTTTGTAAGACGGTCGCCCTTAGGGCATAATCATCTACTTAGTACCTTGATACATAAATAACTATTATATCGAGTTGGAAAGTGTTTCATTTTTGTCGAAAAATGGTTTAGAGGCGTGTGTGCCAAGGTGAATCATTTCTCGAGAAAGAATTATTTCCCAATGAAAGGACCTCGTTGATCGTCGTCTTCGAAATGTAGGGAAGATATTTTTAAGAAACATCTTTAAAATCGCACCACTCTAGAAATTTTCCATAAGCAATGTCGTATTGTTTCTTGGACTTTTTCAGTAACAACTCAAAGGTAGCTCTACCAGCAGCTCACAAAATAAATTGACACTTTTAACACTAACATCATAAATAACTATTAAATTATTTTCAACAGCAAGAGAATTTCTCAGATATATTCTCATATAATGTTCCAACAGTTTGTCTTTTTAATTCTATAACAAGTTTTCCGATCCCGATCATTCACAAAATAATATTATCTTTTAATTTATTTCATCGATCCGAGCTAACACAAAGTCGATATCGAAAGTAAACTTAGCAGGATATTGAGGAAAATGTTCTATTTACTTAGGTTTATCTATATTTCCTTTGATAACAAAAGACGGAATATTGATCGAGTGCTTTTCGAATTTAACGTTGTTTTCTAGAGAATTACAAGAGACATCACAGTGTTAATGTGAGAAAATAGGCTTCTGATTGTCTAAATTCTAGATTATTTAATTTTAGTATTAGTATTTCCCTCATTGAGAAATAGACCAATCATGCACCACCATTTTTAGAATAAATTTTGTTTAGATTATTTCACCTCTCAAATTTACTGTTTCGATCAATAAAATTGTTTCATTTACATCAATTAGACGAAATTATTTTGATAAAATTTTCATCTTCCTTATAAGTGATAAATATTTTAAAAAGGCGTTTCTCAAAATAGGGCGAGTACTAGAGAATGACTTTAATGAATGTTAAGTTTAAATGACTTTTTCTTTCTTTCTTTCTTTTATAGGGTCCGTAGTTGTTAGTGCTATCAAAAAAGTAATGTAGATGTCATGTGCTCTTTTTGGTTTTGGGTCAAACTTAAAATAGTGAAATCAAAATTTTAAAATATTCGCTCGTTTAAGAGATACGGGGGAAAATCAAAAAATTGACAATTTCCAAATTACCCTATATTTTCGTATTTAAAAGAGATAGAAAAAATGTTTTATAAAGAAGTTTCTTTATATTGATTGTTGAATAATCTGCCATTTCCAGTATAAGTATACGGGGTTAGGTAAAAAAGTTATCGGACCTAACCATTTTTTTAGATGGAACACCCTGTGTATTTTAATCTTTTAACTTAATTCAAGAGATAGAGAGATTCAATTTGGTATGTGAGCATAAAATACAATACAAACAACTTCTCCAAATATTTTTTTTAAATTTTATCAGTAAATGCAATTTTTCGATATTTTGTGGAGAAAATATCAAATTTGACAGTTAACAGAACATGGTTATTGAAGCAATAACTTATGACAAATTTAAATTTTACCTAAATCGAATAATAAATACTTTCCTCTTTATGGTTCCAACTTTAATGGCTACACTGTATAATTTTTCCAGTGAAGATGAGGGCTTATGCCTTCGAAACATGTATGGAAATTAAAAATTGAACTTTTTATTAAACTAGTAGAGCAGACTCTGAATTTATTTCCCTCTCTGTTATTATTGATTTAGTGTTCGTTTGTTTTTCTCATCTTGAATGCTGAATTGCTTTCCACGCTCCTTTACCTATGCAAATATTCACATTTACGTCTTCAAATACAGACAATTGACACAATTTTCCCACTGATTTGTCTGGGAAAACCGCTTTCCCTCGGCTGAGTGTCAGATTAGTAAAATCCCCCATTTCTCCATCGCCATCGTCGCGTCGCCAATTGGTTTTCAGAGTAGTAAACAATTTCGCAATTGTAGCTTGAGAAGGAAATAAGGCGGTGATTTTTCGGCTTATTAAGTCCTTTAGAAGTTATTGACTGGGGGGAGAAATTAAGGTGACCTAATTTAGGTGATGCTTTTAACGGCGATTTAAATAGTAGCAATAAAGCAAGGAAAAATGAAGAAAAGAAATTGAAAAGAATTCGACAAAAATGGTACTCCAAGCTGGAGCAACGGTGCAAAGAAAATATTTATACGGGATTAGATTAATTGAGAATGAATTTACATAATACGTTTAATAAATTAGGTAAAAATACTTAAAAAAAAAACAATAGAATACTATAGGTACAGGGAGGCCAAGAAAGTTTGTAATAAATGGAAAACATTTTCATGGCTCATTTCTCAGAAAATTTTATTCTTGATAAAAGTTAGCGCATACTCTCAAACCTATAATTATGTTAATAGATATCAAATATTTCATAAGTAAGGTGGAAATCAACAATTCTTTAGGCAAATTGATTAGAATTAATAAGACCAAAACATATGAAAATAAAAAAATCAGGCGTTTATAACTTGACTTATAATCACTGTGCAGAGTCGTATGAAGGGTGTTATAGAAATGACTTATTATATTTAAAACGGCAAATCCTGAGATGCAAATAAATTGAAGAAAAATAACCTTAAATGGATCTTTAAATTATTGTACAAAATATACACTTTATATGAAATCTGAAAATATACGTGGCCGCTACTGAGGACGTTCGCAATCAATAGTTTATTGAGGCGGTCTTGTCATATATATTGCAACACAGAATTGTAAACGCACGTGTTCAGTTTTTTACAAGATGTCTTTGACCCGCGTTATTACTTTTCTTTCAAACTTTGTAGAAAAAAAAATATAATAATTTTAAGGTACAACTCTCTTACCTTCGATCTTATAATGCCCCTCTTTTTACGCAACTTTACCCCTAATTTAACCGACTTCGTATCTCTTACCGTTTCCAAAATCCCAATGGTGAAGGCTGTATTTGTAACACTAGCACCGTTACTGCAATAAATCAATTACATGCTTAACCGCCATTGTGTAGATTCCAACATCTTCAAACCCTAATGAAAATATAGCTTTCTACTTATTGATTTATTTTTATTTTGAATTAAAGATAAAATGCTACAATAATTATTAATGCAGGTAAATAATTTGTACTCCTTCTCTGCCCGAAACGATGCACAAATTTTGGACATTCTCTGGTCAGACAGAATCCTGTGTTGTTGCGTTATTTTTATTGGTTAAGAGTTTATAAATATCCAGGCTAGGTGTATGATAGGGCGATGCAAACAGGAAACTTTTTGTTGTATGTTCTTTGTCATTAATAGTTATAGTTGAATATACTCAATAATCAATTAGCTCCATTTTTCCATCCATTTGTCAGAATATATCATCGATTCCTGGACATTAGTTGTCCAATTAGTGAAATTTACTTATCTTGATCGTCGAAAATTAGTTTCCGAACTGGTAAACAATTTGGCAGATGAAATTCCGGAAGGAAGAAAAATAAAACCGTAATTTTTCGGCTTATTAAGTCATCGTTGGCAGAAGGAATTAAGTTTTCCTAAATAATTGGGATGACTTTTAGTGATGGTAAGGAAAAATTATTGGCTTAATTGATGAAGATTTAAAATTTTTCTGGAGTTTTCTACCGTATGTCCACGAATTAAGTTAAAAAGAGGAAAAATTTTTCGAAAGAATGTTACTTTTCATAACATTTCTCGCTTGTAATAAAAATAGGAATGGCGTCGACAAATTTGAGTTGCAACATACATATAGGGTGTCCCAAAAAATGAAAAACCCAGAAATTGCGCAAATAAACACACACAGGAAATTTTTATTTAATACACAATTAACAGTTACAATTACAACTTATACTACTACAACTTCTACTTACCGTTTATCTCTAAAATTATAATTTCTTGGATTTATGCATCTTTTCGACACCCTGTATGTTGAAACTTAGTCGACGCCATTCCTATTTTTACTACCAACAAAAAGTGTTAGGAAGAACAACATCTTCTCCAAACTAGATTTTTCCTTTTTTTGGGACATCCTGTGTGTTGAAACTCAAATTAGTCGACGCCATTCCTATTTTTATTACAAGCAAAAAATTTTATGAAGAACAACATTTTCTCGAAAAATGCAAAATAAAAGAGTCTTTCCTCTGTTATCCCTTTTTTTTGGGACCCTTGTATGTTGAAACAGAAATTAGTCGACGTCTTTCCTATTTCTATTACATACAAGCAAAAAATGTTAAGAATAACATTCTCTACAGAAAAATGCAAAATACAAAGTCTTAATTTTTTCCTTTTAAAACCATTTTCATAATGTGTCATTTGATTCTATCATACTTAAAGACTATACTTTTTTTCAGATTGGTTTCCCGGCTGGCCACAACACCAACACTATAACAGGCAACCCAACGATGACGGACTCAGCGAGCAAGACTGCGTGGAAGTCCGTCGGATTTACGCGCTGCCATCGGCATCTGTCAGTCTGACATCGGAGTTTATGTGGAACGACCGGGATTGTGCCACACCGAATTATTTTATTTGTGAACGACTTCAGAACGATGGTGAGTCTAAACGATTTCCTTTTGAACGAGTACTGAACAGTTTGTTATTGTAATTGATATTTAAAAGATGCGTTATTATCCTCTGTTCAGTTGACATCGTCTGCAAGATGACGGTTCTTATTCAAATAGTTTGCAGGATCAAATTAATTTCATTACTATTTACCATATTTTCAAATTTCTAACAATTCACTTGTAGAGAATCATTAAAGAGCACAACAGTTAAAGTTTAAAAAAATTTAAAATTATTTCAGCCGTTGGAAACTTTTCGTTTAGGTATTTTAAAAAGAACGATGAAATATCTACGTAATCGGATTACTTAAAGTGATTGTATATAGATTTTGGCTTCATAATGCTTTCTCAATAGGTATAACATATTGGAACTCTGAATGACGTTAAAAGTTCTGAATGACTTGAAACTCTCTTTGAATAGAATGTTTTTAAATTTGGAAAATTATTTAGTTATTGGGAGATGGATCAATCAGGCTTAAACGAATTTTTCGCCTAACGTATTAATAAGTATTTTTGGAGGTTTCATTTTTCAATATAGTCTCCTCTTAAGTGTACAGGGTCTTATGGAAATGACTTATTATATTTAAATGGGTGACTCCTTGGGTGTCCTAGAGAAAGGCTACATACTTTTTTTTTTAAATCGAATATCTAAATACTAAGGTAAAAGCCCTTTTTACCCATGTACTGTCGCCCCGTTCCATCTGGATTCACTTAGCAACAATGTGGGTCACTAGAGTATACTAACAGTGTTGTCAGATCACACCGCGTGTCTCGTCGAACTTTGAATACCGGCCGCGCGCCGCTTCATACCTCAGTATATGTCGAGACGCGGGAGTGGAACGACGTTGGTTCCACGACGTCGAGGGTGCCACGTGCTTGACGTATACGAAATTTAAACGTTTTGTTAGTGGCATTACCCGATTTTTTTTTGTTGTGAAATAATTCATAATAATAAATGTTGTGATGTGATTTCAAATTTGTGTTGATATTATCTACTGTTGGTTCTGTTGAAAAACATACTTTTTGTGTTTTATTTTTTTATGGAATTTAATTATAAAACGGATTATTTTAAAATAAGATCGAAGGTGAGAGAGTATGTACCTTAAAATTATAGTTTTCTTTGTCGAAAAAGTTTGAAAAAGAAGTGATAGCGCGCGTCAAAGACGTCTGACTCGTGCGTTTAGAATTATGTGTTACAACATCGTATATAATCCGCTAACCTCTTTTGAACCTGGAGACTGCCTCAATAAAATATTGATTGCAATGGGCCTCAAGAACGGCCACGTAAATTTTGAGATTTTATATAAAGTGTATATTACGCTTAATAATTCAAAGTGCCATTTATAGTTATTTTTCTTCAATTTATTTTCATCTCGGGATTTGCCGGTTTAAATATAATACGTCATTTCCATAACACCCTGTATACAGTTTTTTCAGCAATGCTCTAACTTCGTTAACCTTTGAAAATGCTCTGCCACTAAAGTCTGTAGATGCCAGATCTGGTGGTGGTGCATGGGATTATACTGCGTCTGTTATGGTGCAGTTTTTTTCCTCACTCATACACGAAATAACTCCAACAATAATATTTTCACCATTCTTTCCACTATTATGGTATTTTCTGTCGGTAAACCAGTCTTTTTTTAAACATACATCTTCCCACTCTAATCCAATCCATCATCGGCGGAAAGAACGAAAATAATAAATTTCGGCACGTAACATATCATTCCTGTGTACCTAGCCTTAATGTAAAAAGTAATATTTCTCCTGACCTGTCAAAAATAAAAGAAGAAGATAAATCCACAATATGTGTGTCGGCGAGATTCATTGCGGAAATGAAAAGCAATAAATTTACCCGGATCCGGTGTCCAGCCTGGAATTGAAAATATCTGATTTGCCAACTTGCTTGAATAGTAAAGCGACAAAGCAACTGGCTAGAAAATTGAAAGACTATATTACCCACCGAGATGGAAATTGTTTCATTACTAACGAGAGAGCAAAAGTATATTTTTTCTTTTGTGGGACAATAATCAAAATTTCAAGGGATTCACTGCTATTATTTTATAGTAGAGAAAATGTGGGCTGAACTTCTTCGAACAGTATCATTTCCAATAAGTAGAACTCCATAATATACAGCGTGTTTCACTTTTGAACCAGCCCCATAAGCAAAAGTCAAGTGGTGTGAGCACTCGAGATCTTGGTCTATAACAGGAGCGCCGCCACCAAACCAAAACCCTGGAAGCATTTCATCAAGATGCATCCTGATGAGTTAAATGTGCCGAAGTTCCATAATAATATCTCTAATAATCTCTATAATCTATCTCTAAATCACGATCTCTAAAATCTCTAATAATACAGTTGCATTCTGATGTATACACGAATTACAGGAACATTTTCTAGTAGTCCCTATAATTCCATTTGTAAATATTTCTCCAATTAAATAGTTATGGAGCTAAAGTCGGTTCGTTTTATGAAGTCCGATATCGGATTAAATCATTACAGGTTGTTAAACAGTAAGACGGTGAAGTTAACAATACCTTCGCTATACTTGATCGTACCGAACATTCCACTGGTTCACTGTAGTTAGCTGTGCAAAATCAGCGATTCCAAAACAAAATTATCTTAGAATTATGTACCGCGATAAATATTTTTATTTTGTTTATTTTTCGCTCATAGTTTTTTTTATTTATCAAAACCATTTTGCGTCAATAAGTTAAAGTTGTTCTCAGGTATTTTTTCCTAGAATTTAGTTATTTTGTGATCACTATAGTTAAATATATATAATAATCACTATTTTCCAAGAAATAATTAAAATTTGCTCAAGTGCAGGATGCTATGTTCTATTTTAAATAAGCAGTTATGCTTGTTGCTTTTAGTTTGTTTCTCATTGTGTGTGAATTAAAAGCAGTTATGAAGCAAAACTATGGAAAATGTTCACAACGCCTAGAAGGTGTTTATCTCCAGGTGAACGCCATTTGGTATTACAAGTGGAACGTTATTTTACTTAGAAAAAGATAACTCGGGCCCGTTAGTGTCTGTTTTGGCAGTGCAAAAATGAACATTGATGCTTGCGGCATTTCAGATAACACCTTAAGAAGACTTCGAAAAAAGAGTGAAGAGTAATTGAACAGACCATATAACAGGATTTGACTCCTTTGAAACCTTTGATTTATCCCATGGGATAAAACTATCGATTAGGAATATTGTTTATGATATGTATAAAGCCAAGGAATATGTTACCCTCAAAGCTATTCTTGAAAAGATAAAGAAGAAAGAACTTTGCGATATTGGAACTACCAGTTTGTCCATCATTTTAAAAGAACTGGGATTCAAATACAAAAAAACGAACAACAGAAAAGTGCTTTGCGAGCTGTCCAATAATGTTTCAAAAAGATGGCGACATCGGTTCTTCTTAGGCCGGTATTAGACTATCAAATATATTTGACAAAGATATTTTATAAAATAAATTTTATAAAATATTTGAAGTGTAATATCAGCCTTAGGCCGGTATTAGACTATCAAATATATTTGACAAAGATCTTTTATAAAATATTTTGTAGCATTTCTTTGATAATATTTCTTTTATAAAAGTTTTTACTAGTATTACACTATCAAAGAACTTTGACAATTTTTAAAGGGACTTGTCAAGTTTTTACAATTAAAAATGAACGATAGACGTGCATTAGCTTGTCTAGCGTTAAGTGCTGCCGTGATTACAATGTGTTTAGTACTAAAAAAGAAAAAAAAAAGAGCCAGGCGCCTAGGGTAAGGCCCTGGGTGACAAGACGTAATTTAAGGGGTGTCCACCACAATCTCCTTCGGGAGTTACCAGTTGAAGGTATTAGGAGTTATAAAAACTATTTAAGAATGGACGAGGACACATTTAACTTTATTGTTATAAAGATAGCTCCATTGATATCCCGACAGAATACACATTTAAGGAATTGTATCAGCGTTGAGGAATGCCTTATGGTTACCTTTCGGTTTATGGCAACAGGAGAGAGTTATGCTAGTTTACAGTACAGCAGTCGCATACCTCAATGTACCCTTTCAGGTATAATCCCAGAACTTGCAAGGCAAAAAATGAAAATAAATAAATAAATATATCCAGTCTTTTATTTCGGTTTTTGTCATCCGGGTGTTGATGGTTGTACAATATTTGGAACCTTTCATACTCCGAAATTAGCAATTTTGTTGTTGAAATGCACCAGACAAACTTATTTTCCGCCATGGTATTATATACCAATACCAGTCGCAGTCAATGTCAAATTTATGCCTTATTGTCAGAAAATGAGATTACTACCGTTACCAATCAACTATAAAATCTTTTATCAAAGATAATCGTCTGTTGTAATCTTTTATAAAATATCTTTTATAAAAGATAACAACATACGATTATCTTTGATAAAAGATTTTATAGTTGATTGGTAACGATAGTAACCTCATTTTCTGACAATAAGGCATAAATTTGACATTTACTGCGACTGGTATTGGTATATAATACCATGGCGGAAAATAAGTTTGTCTGGTGCATTTCAGCAACAAAATTGCTAATTTCGGAGTATGAAAGGTTCGAAATATTGTACAACCATCAACACCCGGATTACAAAAACCGAAATAAAAGACTATATATATTTATTTATTTATTTTCATTTTTTGCCTTGCAAGTTTCTGTGATTATGCCTGAAAGGGTACATTGAGGTATGCGACTGCTGTACTGTAAACTAGCATAACTCTCTCCTGTTGCCATAAACCGAAGGGTAACCATAAGGCGTTCCTCAACGCTGATACAATTCCTTAAATGTGTATTCTGTCGGGATATCAATGGTGATATCTTTATAACAATACAGTTAAATGTTTCCTCGCCCATTCTTAAATAGTTTTTATAACTCCTAATACCTTCAACTCGTAACTTCCGAAGGATATTGTGGTGGACACCCCTTAAATTACGTCTTGCTACCCAGGGCCTTACCCAAAGGCGCCTGGCTCTTTTTTTTTGTTTTTTAATACTAAACACATTGTAATCACGGCAGCACTTAACGCTAGACAAGCTAATGCACGTCTATCGTTCATTTTTAATTGTAAAAACGTGACAAGTTCCTTCAAATATTGTCAAAGTTCTTTGACAGTGTAATACTAGTAAAAACGTTTATAAAAGAAATATTATCAAAGAAATGCTACAAAATATTTTATAAAAGATCTTTGTCAAATATATTTGATAGTCTAATACCGGCCTTAGAACCAAAACTTTATAAAAATGGAATTCGTAAAACTAATTTGCCTAAATACTATAAAAGCTAAAAAAGAATTATTTTTCTTTCTAAACTAATTTTTTATTTACTTTAAATTATTTTATTTAGAAAATACCTAAAATATAATTCATTGTTTGAGAGCCACCGACTACCCGGCTCGAGAGGTTTTATTGCTTAGCCGGCTTCATACACCGTACCGACTTTAGCTAACATTTTTTAATTTCGCAATACAATGAAAACGAATTAGTGCAGTTATTAGTACCATGTAAAATATTGCAACTGGAAATAAAAACCAACTGGAAAATTAAATAAACAACGTGATCGTACACTCTTTATTTCAAATACTTACCCTGCCATATGTCAGAGAAAATTTAAACGAACAACATCAACATGGTATGTGCTCGGAGCAACTACGTGATCCTTAAATACAAGATGTGAAATGGGAATGGAGTTTTAAAGAAATGTAATAAGATGTAACACGTCCTGAAGTTAAAGAAAACAGAAATATTTTAAAATGCAAGCAATGTTTACTACAACTAAATTTCTTATTGGTTCAAGTGAATGTCATATCGAATGAACACAGATGTCACAGACAGTGACAACTTTCAACGTAACCTACAGATCTTAAATAGGAAACCAACGTTTTATTTTGCTCCGTCAGTTTTGTGAAATTTAATACCGGTTTTAATCAGAATAATTTGCGGCAATTTGTCCAAAATAGCTCCGAAACTAGCTTGTAAATAATTAATTTCAAATTCAGACTATTTTAGTGCCGAAAGTTCGTTGGAAACTTAATAGTTATTTATGTATGTATCAAGGGTACTAAGTAGATGATTATGCCCTGAGGGCGACAGTCTTACAAAGCCGAGGGCCTCTGGCCCGAGAGTTCGTAAGTCGCCCGAGGGTATACTAATATATCTATTAGTACTCGTGGTGCATACAAACTTTTATATTCCGACGTGTCATAATGACATTATTATGGATTTCATTTTCAGTGTCAAAATGACATACTTTATAGGACTGAGTACTATAATGATTTCATTATAGGACTGAATATTATAATGAAAAATAGACGCAAAAATTCTTCCTTGAAATATGCCAAAAGTACCTTTTCGTGTACGATATTGACAACCTTTTTCTGGGAACACCAAATTTTGTAATTGGCATAAGTTTTTTCATATATGCCTTTAGACTTTTCGGGCAATAAACCAACAACTGCTTTATTGGCCAATTCTTCGATTTCTGATGGCAAATTATCCATATTATATTATATAAACGTTAAAATTAAAAATTCAATTCTGACAATGACAATACAAACAAATATTTCTATAGTTACCTGGTTTTATTAAAATCAAGCTAGTAGTTTACTGACGAAAACTTAAAATTCATCAAAAAAAAAACACAAAAATCGTCGGAATATAAAATATTGTATGAAATTCGGATCATAAACAATCATTATGGTACACGCCGTGTTATTAGACTCGGCTGACGCCTCGTCCAATAATACTCACGGATAGTACCATAATGATCGTTATTATGATCCTTATAACATAAATATCTATTATGTCATTTTAAATAATAAATATTTTTTTTAAATTTAATTTGATTTACCAATTTTTTATTTTTACCTGCAACATTACCTTGACATTATTATAGCCTGCGTTTTTGTTGGTAGGGAGATAAATATTCAAATGTTTAATGTGTCAAAGTCAAAAATCGAAAATGGAATAAGGTTTTGAAATTCCCGACGAAATTAAAAAAAAGGCTGAGAAGGCAACGCAAACCTACAAACAAGGCCGCTGTGCTGTACAACCTGTTGGAAAAAATCCCTGTATTATTGTAAAATATTTGGGTTTGAACAACCACGAAAAGTACACTGATCATTGTTTATGTCGAACGTCGGCAACTCTTTTATCAGAAGCTGGAGCAATTATGACTACGCTGAAGCGCCATGGTGGATGGAAGAGTACCACAGTTGCTGAACGATATTTAGAGGATAGCATGTCCTCAAAAAATGAGGTTTCAAGGATATTGGCAGGCGTACCATCTGGATCTCGCATTTCCTTACCGAAACTAGAGACCCAGACAATGAATCATTAGTCAACCTTTGCTGCAGAAAATTTGGCTCAGCGGAACATTCAAGAATTGCCAGTCCTATGTAAATATACCCAAATAATATGTAAACGTAAATTCATATTTTGTTAATAAAGAATAAGTTAATTGAAAACTGTTTTTTGTGTTTTAATGCCAGCGCGGGCCATAATGTGTACTTTATGCCCGCACGGGCATAAAGTAATCCATTATGTAGATGGTATCTAAGGTATAAAAACACAATAATGCACTGGTATGACATAAAATAATAAATAACGTAAATAACCATATATTCTATAAATTAGCTGAATGTCTATTTTATCCATGTTTACAAAAACGATTACTTCACTCACAGTCAAACTCAATAAAATTAATATCAATAACAGCGATAAAGTTTAATAAAACTAATACCGAATTGATCACGGATAACTCTGATCAATGTTTCTATTGTTATAAATGATACAACGTCAACTACTGTATTCCAAATGTCTGCATAGACTAATCATGCATGTTAATCAGCAGCTAAAGTATCAGCATTGATTGAAGTAGAACAATCAGCTGTCTTAGTGAACAAGTAAACCATACCGAACTTTAAATGCATAGTTTAGGTAACAAAAAGTCATCCTTTTTTTCTTGACAATGCGAGAGTACACCAAGCAGCCCAAATTCAACTCATGAATTGCAAATGGAACTCTCTTGAGCTCGAACAAACCGGAACAAACCCCCTATAGTCCAGATTTGGCATCGTCTAACAATTGTTTATCCAGAAATTTGATTAAGCAACTTACGGGGTCTGTTTTCAGATGATAACCAATTGAAAAGCGATGCTGATTGATGGATTATCAAAATAAGGGCTTAGAGAGGAAATTTTCAATAATTAACTAATATTGGCATTTTATTTCCAGAATTTCCAGATGATAATTGGCCACCGGACTGCAATCGCACACTTTCGCTCACGAGGCAACACCCGAGAGCCTCTATTTCGAGTCCAGGTTTTCCGAGACATTATTCCGATAATGCAGACTGTGATACCAACATCATTGCCCCGCCAGGGTATCGGATAGTCTTGGATTTTGACGAGTTGGTGATTGAAAATGAACCAACGTAAGTACATATTAGGATTGATGAATTTTAAGCTGCGTACACATAATGTCGCTGATCAGTTCTGCGTCTTGTTGTATCATTTCGTCCAACAACAATGCTATGACGCGATCTTTAAAGGCGCCGATGACTTTATAGGCTTAATTAGACCATAATATATCTATTTTAAATACAGTGAAACCTCTCTTAGGCGGACACCTACGGGACCGTCTAAATGTGTCCGACTAATAGAGGTGTCTGCCCATGGAAAATTTGTTATTAGGTAATATGTAAATGCAAAATTATTACTATGTACAAATAAACATAACATAACAAAAATAAACTAGTTTTAGTTAGGATGTAGTGCTAAAAAAATTTAATAACGTAATCTAGAAAATGTAATTCCAAGTCTGATAACAATTCCATTACTGTAAAGTCACCTCTATTCTTTGCATACTCTTATAATTCCTTTACATTTGTTTGATTACTGCATTCAGCTTCTTCATCAGAGTCGTCAGATAGTGATGTGGTTTCAGTTTGGACTACATAATCGATAGGAATGGGGTCACTATCATCTTCTAATAGCACATTGCTATCAATGTTAATGAACTCGCCCAAATCATTGTTATCAAATTACAATCTTCCACAACATCAATATTCTCTTTCAGACTCAAAATGCGACATTTTTGTGCCATTGTTTACGATTTTAACTTTACAACTCGCAAACAAATGGCGGACTGCTCTCGGGGACTCACACATACTTTCATTCGGCAAAGTCCTTTCGCTCTGCCATGCATACGCGATTGGTTGCCGGTCTGTATTCAGAGCGATTTTGCACCGTACTTGTTCGTCTCCCAAATGCTTTAAAAATTTTTATTGTCCAATTAAAGGAGGGTTTTCATACTCTTTGTATGAAAACAACCTGTCCGCGTTCGCCCTAAGGAGAGTCCGCCCAAGAGAGGTTGATTTTCATTGAATTTCATATACCTAGTTCCGGACTATGAAAAAATGTCCGCTTAATAGAGACGTCCGCTTACTTGAGGTGTCCGTTATGAAAGGTTTCACTGTGGTTATGTCGTAAGCCGCATTACCACGCATTATCCACAACACTAAAAATGTAAGAACCAAACTTCATAAAAAATTTAAAAAATATTAATATTTTTTTCCTAAACTTCTCTAGAACTTCATTATTTTCCTTGCCTCCGAGAGCCTATTCAATTTAAATAACTGACTTTTCCAGATTTTCCTTATTTTCCAGGTTAGTGGACACCTTTACCGGGCAAAAGAACTATAAAAGACAAATTTAAAAAAATTGATAAATTTTTCTCATGTTATATTGGTTTTTAGACCTTTTTTTACAGTGGTACGATGAATGAACGTTTGAGGCCAAAGCTCAATATGGTTTTTTTTTATATTATATATTAAAAAAATTAAAATTTAAGGGGATAATTGTAGAGGGAAAATAAATGCTACCTCTTCCTATAATATTTTTTCGAAAATTGATTTTTAACGGAGTTACAAAGTTAAATTTTATTTGCAGTTTTTTTGCCATACCTCTTGCCACGCTCATAATATTTTAACGAAATTTCGTATCTGGGGTTTATTCGTGATGAGGAATACAAATTTGCCCACCGTTTTTTCGCATTGTATAGAGGGCGCCACATACGAACCTGTACTTTAGCTTGAATGGTCTCTTTTTGTGTTACACTGTATGCGCATTTTGACTACAAATTTTTATTCTCCTAACCTTTTGACATAAAAAAGGTATACTACTTTTGTTTCGATAAATCTAACCGTTTTCAAGAAAAACGCTACAATAACATTGCTTGCATGTGATGAATACGAGATCATATTGCCACGAAATCATTTTCATTAAGGGCGAAGTACGGTCCTGTTCGTTGGTTAAGATAAATAGTTTATTAGTCGGCATTAAGCATGACATCTCATCAGCTTTGTTTACATGCGCGAGGCTATAAATTTTCCACCTTTGCTTTTAGAGTTTGGCTATCATTAGATATAGGCTGGGTTTTTCAACCAAATATTAACATTCATGCCAATAGTATTAGATGAAATATTTTTAGGGGAAAACCAGACTCCGGGACCCCTCCCTCCCCTAAATATGCCACTGGGTGCCAGTAAGATGCTAATAAGAAATTTTGTTGAAGTTTAAACAAAATAAGAAATAATAAAACAAATTCAATATGATATTTACTTATCTGCTTATTATTATTACATTGTATTTATTTCCAACTTTCAAGATACTTTGCTTTAGTTGCAGCTATGACTTCCTGGAAATCTTAGAGAATGTAAACACCTCGAGCTCGAACAAATCAAGCGTGGGTCGCCGACTTTGCGGAGACTGGAGCACGAAATTGAAGCTACTGCGGTATGTCAGCCAGGGTTCCAGACTTACACTGCGATTTAGCTCCGATTACTCCCATCACTTTGGAGGTTTTAAGGCTCAAGTTTCAATGGAAAATGGTAAGAAGTGTTTTAAAGCTTAGAGATTTCATAATGTTAAAGCCGAGAGACTCAATAATAGGTTTGTAATATTACATACCGACATAACGAGGTAGGAAATATTTGATTACTGTTGAGAGAATTATTAACTAAGGAAGTTAGTCAAGAAGTTATAATGACGATTTTCTATAAAATGTACAAGGGAGGCAATTTCAAAAATGACATGGGATTTCCTATGTTCAACAACAACACTCTAGAAAATGCATTGGTATCTAAGACTAATTTTATCTTGCTGTTAAAGTTTTAGCTTATGTAAAAGTAATTTTTAGTTAGCAAAACAGATTTTCGTTTTAACTGAATTACGATGAATAAGATGATCTAGTTAACAGAACTAACTCTTATTTTTAACTACTTCTTAGTTAACATAACTACATTATCATGTTGAAACCAACACTTTTTTATTAATTAGCTCCCTATACTAATTTACTTAGTTATTGTTATTGGCCAGATATAGTAGTAATAAGTAGGTACGATGTGGGACCTCACGTCACACCAACTGCCGCCATTTGCTTCTGGGAGATGGCGTTGCGCGCTGTATTTTCTCGACTACCATTGATAATACGGCGTAGTAGTATTAGATTTACACCTTCACTGTACTGACGAGAACTAAAGAGTTCCATACCGGTCTGCAGATGGTTACATCCTATCAATGGAAACTGCTTCCTTTTCTTGATAGTACCATTCAATCTGAAATGGTATTTTAAAGTGCTACTGTGTAGACTAAATACGCCCTTATTGTATAAGGTATCATCGGGTAATAATTTTTCCATAATTGGTATTTAATATTTCTTTGCTCTTTTTTTAACAATAAATTAGGTAATAATTAACAAACACAATTGTTGAAACAACAGTATGATGTTGCTCCTAATAACTAACTACAGGGTGTTATGGAAATGACGTATTAAATTTAAACCTGGAATTCCTGAGATAAAGACAAATAAGTGCCGCTTTCAGCGGTAACAGTGACCTGACGTCAGACCAGAAAAACACCTGTGTGGCACTGCGATACATGTAAGGCCGATGTTCAATATGTACACCTTAAACTCTTTAGACAAAATAAAATAATTTAAACACTTTTCCATTCTGTAATACCTTTTTGTACAATTAATTGAAGAACATTTACGACGGACTATGTTTTAAACAACCCGAAAAAACATATGGAATAGTAATAGCCACGTACGTCACTAGGTCAAATGCCAATGACCGATTGACGCCTTACATCGGCTGAGCGAAGTAGGTTCATATAGCGCCGCACGCTTGCGTCTGTTAGTTGAAGACCAACCAGCGGCCGGATACGTTGTGTCTCGTCGATCACCAACACACTATCAGCAATCCGCTCTGTTTTTTCGGTTTACGCGTGTATCTTGCCCGTCCATAAATAATCTTTGAATATTGCTTTTATTGACGCGTTTCTTCTGGACGTCGAATTTCGTCGCGTGTAATAAAATCTAATAATCTGTATAATAATCTGTATTATTGTATTTTCAAAAGCTTTTTCAAACTATCGGTTCTGTTTCACTATTACTGTGTGTACATAAAGTGTTTCCAGGAGTGTTCCCATGAAAAAGAAAAAAAACTGATTGTGTTTGTGCCTGGATTTCCTCGCTCCTTTTGTATAAAGATAAATACAAGTAGCTAGAAAATAATTTATTTTTATAATTTTATATGGAATTTCAGTTTTACATTAAGTTTGGCAACATTGCCATTGGGTCTGGGTGAAATGTTGTACAGTAGCGCGGACTAACCTGTGAGTAAGAGTGTTTGTTACCCCACTTTTAAAACGCTAGATTTAAAAAAAATATATGTAGCGCTTCTCTAGGACACCCAAGCAGTCACCCATTTGAGTATAATACGTCATTTCCATAACACCCTGTATATTGGTTATCATAAATATTTATTCTTTCGGGTACTAAAAGTACTTGGTTGACTTAAGAAGAGTTATTAGTGACTTCAACTAGAATAATCGCAGCAATAAAATTTGGCCTGCGATACCTCTTATCGCCAGTTTTTTTAAATTTTCTTGTTATTGAGACTAAGATCTTGATACCCTAAACTAGACCATTTTTTAGAGTGAATGCATCACCCGTTATGGTTGTAAATAAATAACTTTTTGTGTTGTTACATGGCGAGGAAGAAAACTTATCTTCGTACTTTACAATTTGTCATTAAAATATGCTGTTTATTTTTCAGCGATGCAATGCGGCGATGACCGTCTACAAATGTTCAACGATGCCTGTTATTTAGTCGTAAACTACCCCGAAGTCACGTGGCCCACAGCTCAGCAGATTTGCAGAGGGATGAAAGCCGTATTGGCCTCGATTCTGACACCCGAGGAAGCAAGATTTATTACGACGATCATTAGGAAAAATTCTGAATATAGGACGAGCGCCCTTTATTGGTTAGTAAATTTCACGATCAATGATACCTTTGTATGGACGTCGCATTAATAGTCTATTATAATATATTGAGTTTAAGAGGCCAAGACATTTTTTATATTTTATAATACCATAATGTTTTCTCAAAGAACGTTGTAATAATGTACCTCAGAGGGACTAAAAGTATTCATTTCCCAACCTATGGCATGTTTTTTCCATATGGAGTTTGAATACAGAAGCACTACTATGGTTGTTATGGAAATCGCTTATTATATTTAAAAGAAAAGTAATTAAATGATTTGCCGTTATTAACAGTCGAGCTACGAAATGATTACTTGGTCAGCACGAGTTTTCAATTGGTCAGTAGAAACCAGCATGTCTAGAAGCAGTTTACTTCAGAGGTCCCAGGGCACTGTCAATTTATGTAACTTTCTTGTGCTTTCTTCTGCCGAATACAGAAGGAAATCGGCTATAAAAGGTGTAGCTGGGGCGCATTTTCACTTGTTTTCCCAGGGCACTGTCACGATTCAGAAATGTTTGCTGTCCGTAAGTTGCTGACCAACTAGCCATTTTGGCAGACCGATTACATTTTTCTGTTCGCAAAATATTTTGCTAACCAGTTAAATGATACCCTATTTAAAAGAATTGACATTATATTTAAATGACTAGAATAACGACCTAGACCTTAGACTCCTAAGACTTTAGAAGATAGTAGATAACTATAGATTTCAAATAAGCCTAAATTTGTATCAATAATGTAGGCTTATTTGCAATCTACAGTGAGTCCCAGAAGAAATGTCTAAATTCATTTAAAATTCAGCGGTAAGTTTTTTCAAAAAACGCTCGTACCCGTCGATTTTGATTTTTTAATTTTTTTTTTTTGTGGTAATTTCATGTATACAGGGTAGCTCAAAAATAAGTTACGACCATCAACTTCATTTTTTCAAATGAAAACATATATTTTTTATTTCATTTTTGAATTTTGCATTGAATTCTAAGCATGTTTCATGTACCATGTCCTATACATAAACTCAACAGTTATTGAAAAAATTAGGATTGAACATATCATTTAGGGAATCCAACGATCTATCAAATCTTCTGGCAATATGGCATTTTGGGCTCCATAATAAGTAAGAGTGTACTGTCTCACTGTCACCGTTTATTTCCATAGAAACTGTATGACAATTTTATTTCAAATAAGTATAATTATTGTCAAGCGTAGTTTCAAAGTTGCGGTTTTCACAATAATGGTGAAGTTAACGGAACGGGAAAAAATTGAAATTTTATGCATGGTTGGGTTTGGTGATAAAACACGTACTCAAATAGAAACAGCCCAATTATTGCATGAAATCCATCCTGATCGTCCTCCCATATGTCAAAAGATGGTGAGTAGAATAGAGGCTAAGTTTAGAGAATTCGGTCATGTTAGAGATTTGCCTAAATCTGGTCGTCCTACTCGAGATGAAAATGAACAACTTGACGTTTTGCTTTCCTTGTACCATGTACCCCCATGTACTCCCCTGTCGCACATTGGGGCCGATTTACACATGCCGAAATCTGTTGTTCACCGAGTAGTTCAAAAGCACAAATATCACCCATACAAAGTTATTCCAGTGCATGAGTTTTTTGAAGATGATTTCGATAGGCGAAGTGAGTTTTGCGGACGCATGCAAAATATGTGCAATCTAGATAATAATTTAGTAAAAAATATTATTTTTTCGGATGAAGCTACGTTCTATTTGAATGGTAATGTGAACAGACAAAATTGTCAATATTGGGCAACAGAAAATCCGCATTAGATGATAGAGGTTCACAGCCAGTACCCTAAGAAAATAAATGTTTTGTGTGGAATCGTACGCGAAAGAGTAATTGGTCTATTTTTCTTTGAACAGTCTTTAACTGGACAAGTATATCTCGAATTTCTCCAACTAGAATTAATTCCAGCATTAGTGGCTTTATTTCCGAATCCATTGGATCCAGACTCCCCTGACGAAGAACTGATATTCCAACAAGATGGTGCTCCTCCGCACTATGCGGCCACTGTGCGCACATTTTTGGATGAAACCTTTCCCAATCGGTGGATTGGAAGGAGAGGACCTATCGAATGGCCTGCCAGGTCGCCAGACCTAACTCCGCTGGACTTTTTTTTGTGGGGTTACCTCAAATCAAAAGTATTTGTTAACAGGCCAAACAATATGCAGGAGTTGAAAGAAAGGATCCGAAGAGAAGTGCGTGTCATAACTCCGGAAATGGTTGGAAACGTGCAAAGAGAGTTTATTGATCGTCTTGGATATTGTCAAGCCGTAAATGGCGCACATTTTCA
The DNA here is from genome assembly GCA_963991005.1 of Barypeithes pellucidus. Taxonomy (NCBI): domain Eukaryota; kingdom Metazoa; phylum Arthropoda; class Insecta; order Coleoptera; family Curculionidae; genus Barypeithes; species Barypeithes pellucidus. Next base: position 14,400,384 of record OZ022562.1, on the reverse strand, counting down.
ACATTTAATTTGATTTTGTTGTGTTTTTTTTTAATAAACAGGTCTTACTTATAGATATGTTCAATCCTAATTTTTTCAATAACTGTTGAGTTTATGTATAGGACATGGTACATGAAACATGCTTAGAATTCAATGCAAAATTCAAAAATGAAATAAAAAATATATGTTTTCATTTGAAAAAATGAAGTTGATGGTCGTAACTTATTTTTGAGCTACCCTGTATACATGAAATTACCACAAAAAAAAATTAAAAAATCAAAATCGACGGGTACGAGCGTTTTTTGAAAAAACTTACCGCTGAATTTTAAATGAATTTAGACATTTCTTCTGGGACTCACTGTATATCTACAATCTTCTAAAGTCTTAGGAATCTAAAATCTAGGCGCTTATTATAAAAATTCTAAAAAATATTTCTATTACTCTTCGTCATAGCGTTGACTTTCTGGGAGACCAGGGGTATAGTATTTTCAGAATTATACCGTTGATCTTTTGACTGCAATAAACCTCATTATCCTTTCGACCTTAAATAATTAAGGAAATCCCAAATTTTAAAACCTTTTCGAGCAGAGCCGGACCAGGTATACAAATTCAATTTTTACCTATGCCTGATGCATAAATAAATACAAAGTGATTTGTATAGCAGAAATTCAAAATTTTATGATTGAAAATGATTTATATTTTGAAGAAACTTACAAAAACCGAGAACTGCTAGAAGTATTAAAAGATTTTAAAATAAATAAGGAATACGAATGTGACAAACTTGCAGCAGAAAATGGACATCCAGTGTTGCGTCTTCCTCCGTACTATTGTATATTCAATCCTATTGAGGTAATATGGCACCAATTAAAATCCAATATTAGGAGAAATAATATTTCTCCTACATTAAATGCATCTGTAGTAGAATTAATTAAAAATGAAGTAAGAAAAATTTCTGCAGACAGCTGGAAAAACTGTGTAAAGCATGTACTTAAGGTGGAAAATTCTTACAATTGTATGATTACAAATGTTCAACCCTTAATTATAAGTTTAGGCTTAGATGAAGATAGTGATAGTGATACAGAGTTAAATTTTAAATAAATTATCAATAGTTTCTTAGAATTTAATTAATTTTTATTGTACTTGTTATCCTAATAGTTATACTTTTAAATTATATTATTTTCAATTATCATTAATTGTTATCATTATTTTACATTTATTATAGGTACCTAAAACTAAAAATACCTATCTATTTATTTTAAATTATAAAAATAAATCATATGGTGTGGTATACATTTTCAAGCCGGTCCTGATTCCATTTATTGAGCTTTGAAGAGGTTGAGGCGTATACAATAGGGTTTAATCAGGTAGTTTATTTATGGCAGTAAGAGTCAACGGTATAATTCTGCAACAACTATACCTGTCTCTGTTCATTGTATTGTTCTTACCAGTCTGAAGCAACAACTTAACATAAGAACCTAAAAAATATGTTTTCAACAATTTTTCAAAAACCCATAATAAAAATTGCAACAGCTTGACATAAAAACCTAAAAAATATTTTTTTACTCATCGTAATAATTCAGGGGGACAAGGGGGAGTAACTGTCTCTGTTCATTGTATTATTCTTACCAATCTACAGCAATAATTGAACATAAAAACCCCAAAAAATATAAGCTTCGTCATTCGTAGCCGTTTTTGGGAGACCGTAGGTCACCTATCTCTGTTCATTGTATTATGTGTGGTTTGCTCGGGTTTGTTTTCGATTAGTTTAGTTATAGGGAAGAAATAATTACTATCTGGCCCCTTTTACCCTGTTATAAAAAATAACCCTTATATCTTGATCCATCCAATTGTTTGTCTTGGCCTAGGTTAGGAGGAAAAGCAGAACCTACGTCAGAGTTTAAGTGGGTCGACGGCAGCGAAATGGAATATCAAGGATGGCTTCCCGACAAGAAACCATCGGAAAATGACCTGACGCAAAATTCAAACGATCCACATTGCCTGGGGATGCAATGGACGCCGTCGCCGACGCCTGTCCTTCCCAGCGGTCATTATTGGAAATCGGAGAGGTAAGCAGTCTCTTTTGTCTCAAATTAGCCGAATAGTTGTAAGACCGGGAGACGAATAACCTGTTTCCCGAGTACTGAAACTTTAAATTATTAGCCAGATTGCAGCATACAACGTGTCCAAGAGAAGGAGGGCCAGTACAAGGATCTCGGAAAGCGTAAGAGATACGAAGTCGGTTAAATAGAGGTAATATTGCGCATTTACGTGCCTAATAATATGCCGTTTAGAAAGCTTTAAAATTCCGAGTAGTTCCGGAGATATCCGGAAAAAACGAAATTCTGAAAAATCGTTTCATTGTTTTCCTGGGTTCTTTTGAGATCGAATTCTAAAGTAAATTGCACTTTTGCATTGCCACTGTTTCCGCTCTATCTAACAGCGTTAATTGTTTTGTAGTCGTCTTCGAAGGGCCATTATAAACTTATTTTTTTAAATACGGTCCTGTTTTTCTGATATGGGAATTTGAGAGCATTTTTTCTTCCGAATGCAACGATGTATGACACATTGTGGTTTAATGACGTTTCGAGGGATTTTTGAACAACATCAGGAAATTTTAGGATACGGTCCTGTATTTCTCCTAGTTTTATAAATAATATCTCATAAGACTTCTAAATTTTTTACTTATGTAGGACTAGTTCAATAAATAACAAATAATTTAATAATAAACCACAAATAAGTGAACAAAATACAGAAACATTATTTCAAACTTCTTTTGATTCGGGATTTAAAAGAAAAGTAGGCGCTTGAAACAAAAAAATTAAGATGGTACGTGATTTGTTTCACTTGACATTCCCATTGTGATCGTTTGAAAGCGTTTTAAGAGGTTTTCAATTTTCCAGAAAATATGGAACATAATTTCACAAATGCTGAAAAATTTGATATTCTATCGCATGTTTAATTTGATCTCAAAAAAACTGTTATGTGGCAGTTATAAGATGGTATTTGTGCTTAGAGAATAACGGAAATCGTTTTGAACACCTACTTATGTAGTTCCTTACTTTTTTCGTTGTTCGTTTTATTACTGTTTCGGTATGATTTTTGTTAACTTATTTGTGGTTTATTATTAAATTATTTGTCATTTATTGAACTAGTCCAACATAACTAAAAAATTTTAGAGCTTACTTATGAGATATTATTTATAAAATTCGGTGAAATACAGGACCGTATCCCAAAATTTCCTGATGTTCTTCAAAAACCCTCGAAACGTCATTAAATCACAATGTGTCATACATCGTTGCATTCGGAAGAAAAAAAGCTCTCAAATTTCAATATCAGAAGAACAGCACCGTATTTAAAAGAAGAAAGTTGATAATGGCCCTTCAAAGACGACTCGTCGGATTCCAAAACATCTAACGCTGTTAGATAGAGCGGAAAAAGTGGCAATGTAAAAGTGCAATTTACTTTAGAATTCGATCTCAAAAAAACCCAGGAAAACAATAAAACGATTTTTCAGAATTTTGTTTTTTCCGGATATATCCGAAACTACTCGGAATATTAAAACGGCGTATTATTAGGCAAGTAAATGCGCAACTTTACCTCTATTTAACCGACTTCGTATCTCTTACGGTTTCCGAGATCCCTGCACTGGCCCTCCTTATCTTGGACACGTTGTATAAAAATTAATTGAAGTAATTGTCAATCAATTACCTTACCTTATTAACCAGAGCCGTTAGATGCGACATGTTTCAATTGCCAGCACTAGCTATAAATAGTAAAGGGCACAACCATTTTGAATGTTTAAAAAACTACATGTAATACCGCACTAAAACAATTTCTTTTCAAACCGCATACTTATAACTTTAACGTAAGTGCACTTTATTGTTTTTGTCTCTCAAGATGAAATAACTTGATATCGAAGTCATTACAACATTATCTAACATCTTAAAGCATTTTCTTTATCGTATATAGTCCATTTTATTGTCTTGGAACGAAACGACTTTGGCCTTGTTCTATTTTGTTAATTTAGAAAAGTAAAGTAAAATCTTAATCACAGCCAGTTTTTGCGTTTAATGTAAGTTTTAACAGCTTTATGAATAACTGGTTCTTGTATTTGAAATATAGTTTTATCCTAAAATCTAACTTTTAACTTTTACTATAAATTTAGATTTCATTTCTAATTTTGAATGTTTCATTTTTCAGGTGCACTCAAGTAGGAGGTTACATCTGCAAGCGAAACCATCAGCTAGACAACTCGGGAATAAATTTTAATAAAACCATCAACAGCTCGGAGGGTACGCTGACGACCCCAAATTTTCCGGAAAGTTACTTTAATAATTTGGATTTTTTTATAAAAATTACTGGGCCGGAGAGAACAAGATTGAAAATAAGGTAAATAATTAAGAATTACAAGTTGTATCTGTTTAATTTACACTCATAATTATGACCACGGCATGAATAGAACAACAAAGAATATACAGAGTGTTCCATAATGTCGTGCTAATATTCCAGAGTATTATTCCTTAGATCATGTTATGAGGAAAAGTTCTTAATATGTGTACGTCTTAATTTTTTTGCTACAGGGTGTAAATTTGTTCAGGGTCCAGCAATAATGCGTCAGGGTTCCTTGTCCCTATACGATTAATTTCGCTGATTTATACTGTATAATAGGATGTGTTTCCGGAAAATATTTTCCCATATACAGGGTGGCCAAAAAAAGTATGATGACATAAAGTTGTTTTTTTAAATTTAAATTTATTATATATCTAGATTCACATTAGTGTCCTGATTGTCTGAAATGACATGCTTTGGTAGTTTAAAAACAATAAATGAATAACTAAAAGAAAAGTTTCGGAAGAAAAATCAATAGAATCGAAATTATGTTTTTAACCACGGGATTGGATGAGCTTTATAACAGGGGATCTAGAGATACTATGAATCGAATAGTGTATCTCCATTAATGAATTCTTTTTCACAGATTTAACAAAATCGACATGGAATCGCAACCCGAGTGCCTCTACGACTATGTGGAATTGAGGTCCTCCTCGAAGGAAGCTAAAAAACCGTTTGACGACGCAATTAGGCTTTGTGGCAGCCACGGCTCTCAATTGAATCGATTTGATTTCGTCTCGCAAACCAATGAATTGGAAGTAAAATTCCATTCGGATTACTCGGTGACTGGAAGCGGGTATGTCGCATTTTAACATAGTTGATACCAGTAGCAACTGAGATTGTACAGTAACGGATTACGAGTTCAATAGCTAATACTTTCTGTAGACATTCTGACGTATCAATAGACCTTAAGAAAAAAATACATTTTGTATTTTAAATTAATTTAGATATTAGTTTTTCGACTAGGAACATTCATATTTATTGACTTGAGATTTTTACTACCGCTATAAAAATGTTAACTACGGTAGCAAAAAAATACCTACATAGGGGATAATACAAAAAATAGCTGTTATAGTAAAATTGATTTTGCTGGGTATCATCAAAAGGAAAGTTCTTATGATTACAAAGCTACTTTCCAAATAGCATTTCTAGACACATTATGATCAATGTATCGTAACTATCGTTTCTGTTTCCGATCAAAATTGAAAACTGTTGGCAACAAAAATGGAAATATTTTCGAAACGTACCTATACATTTTAAATGGGACATTTACACGTGTTTCCAAGGGGTTTTTACTAGCTGTGACTTTCGCTGTTTCGATGCACAATCGAAACTTTTATCGAAAATGTTTCGAAAATGTTCGAAAATATTTCTAAATTGTAACTTCTGTTTATTCAAAAATGACAGTATAAATATAACTAGTGAAACCAACCACCTATAAGTTATTTTATTTCATATACCTAGTTATTGCACATAAGAACCAAAAAATCATTGTCGCAGTAAATTTTATCGTGCAGTTTAGTAATTTGGCTTTATATTTTTAACGTGCCCTCGATTCATTTGCATTTAAGAAAAAAAATATACTTTGTCAAAAAAATAAAAATTTTAATTTTTTCAAAATTTTATTTATATTTATGAATCGACATAGCTAAGAAAATGGAACTTATGTAACAACTTTTGACTTTGTAAAAGATGCAGGAACTTCATTAAAACTCATTTTAACAAAATAAAAATTCATTTCACAAAATGGCCGCTAGAAAGCAATAAATTATTCTGGTCCAAAATGGACTCAACACACAATATCTAGTCTTTGACTTCTATACTGTTTCGTATGATGCACAGAAAAATAAAAAGTTTATTAGGGGTGAATGCCACAGAAAAAAATGTTTTCTTGATAAATACAGTACAGTAAGCTTTTTTACAGAAAAATAACAATTTAAATCTCGCTAAACAATAACCTCAAACTTGTTCAGATGGTGATTAAAAATCTACCTAAAACACTTACCTCAATCTTTGGTTGAAAATGGATTACTAATAACACGTAAAATATAAATAATATCAAGAAGTTGCTTATTTATCGCTAATAAACGTACACCGATGCTATAAAAAAACTTATGGGAAATTCAATGCAATCTTGTGTCTTACCAAAACTTAATAATAATTTTACCTAAAAATATTTCGAACAATATTTATCTTCGCGTGTCGTTAATGTATCGACACTATGGTTTCTAAAATATTTCGAAACAAACACGTCTTTAAGTGTTTCTAGTAACTGGATCCGAAAATGTGTCGCAAAAGTTTCGTAACACATGTGTTTCGTTATAACTGTATAATTTTAATCGAAAATGCTTCGAAATGTTTCTCAGCAAAGAATGTGTGTCCAATTTGTATCTAAAAATGTTACTTTGGATTACAACCGATTGAAAATATACTTTTCTGGAACAATCAAGATGCTCTCTTACGCCCAGAAAAAGATTGTATTGTATATACAGGGTGTTTCGGGAGGAAAGGGAAATATTTTGGGAACATGTTCAGAAGGTCAAAATAAGAGAAATTAACCCATATGTTTTAATCCGATTCTCAACCGTCTAACCGGTTCTAAAGTTTTTTTTGTAAAGTTTTGGAGTAATTAAGAAGTTTTGTATTTCTAACTTCAGTTTGTAGGTATTTCATTGCTTGTCAATACCTAATTTAATTGACAAGCATGGTTGTCAGTTTGATTTATTCTGAGCGTTTCGACTCGAAAAGAGAAAAGGTTCCATACGTAATGCCTCACACATTCACCCATAGGGAGTATGCTGACATGATATTCGTGTATGGTTTCTGTAATGGTAGCGCATTACGGGCTGTTTATGAATACCAACGTCGTTTTCCAAATGGAAGAGTTTCTAATCGAAAAGTTTTTGCAAATGCTCAGGAAACAGGAATGTTTCCAAGCGTAAGGATTGATTCTGAACGAGCGGCGGGTCTAAATATGGAAAATGAAGAGAATGTTCTGGATATGGCTGAAGAGAACCCAGGTGTTAGTACGAGGCGGATTACGAAAGAACTTCGATTAGAATCACATGTGGGCGTTTGGAAGACACTTAGAAAAACGGTTTAAAGCCTTTCCATATTCAACCGGTCCAACATCTTCAAGAAAGTGATTATGGCTTAAGGGTTCAATTTTGTGAATAGATCCAACAAAATCGAGGCCCACATAAATACATTTTATTTAGCGATGAAGCTCAGTTCACCCGCGATGGAATCATTAACTGTCACAATGAACATCGGTGGTCAGATGAAAATCTTCATGCCACGTTTGAACGAAACTTTCAACATCGATTCAGTATTAATGTGTGGTGTGGAATGCTCAACGACAAGTTGTTTGGTTCTTTTGTATTGAATGAGCGTCTTACTGGAGATGGATATTTACGGTTTTTGGAAGACCATTTAACACACATGTTGGATGATGTTCCACTAATTGTTCGACACCGAATGTTCTTTCAGCACCTCATTTTAGTCGCCGGGTGCATAATTTCTTGAATAATCGTTTTCCTGATCGTTGGATTGGCAGAGGAGGACCTCAAGCTTGGCCACCGAGGTCACCAGACCTAAACCCACTGGATTATTGCCTCTGGGGGTGGATGAAATCACTAGTATACGAAACACGAGTAGAAACCGTGGAAGGACTCCACAATCGAATTTTTAATGCTGCAAATATCATTATGAACAATCCGCAAGCAATTAATTTTAACAAACGTGGTGCAGCTTGTGTTGAAATTGGTGGGGGTATTTTCGAAAACATTCTAAATTAGTGGAATTTTGTTGTTTTACTAGTATCTATTGGTGTTGCTTTTGAAATAAAAAATAGTTACAAAAAAAACTTTAGAACCGATTATTTCAGAGACGGTTAAGAATCGGATTAAAACATATGGGTTAATTTCTCTTATTTTGACCTTCTGAACATGTTCCCAAAATATTTCCCTTTCCTCCCGAAACACCCTGTATACAAAATTTAGCACAATAGACAGGTTCCCTTCGTTTAAGGATATTTATATCTTTACATTTAAAAAAAATAAATTAAGTGGTAATAAAACCAATATAAATCATTTTATATACCACATATCTCTATCTCGAAACAGCGCACAACACAGTCAATTGAAACGATATATCAACGGGTAAAACAGAAACAGAAAACAATTCCTTTAGTCCGTGGTCCGCTTCTGATCTGCTCCTCTGTCACCGATGACATGGATACGGTCTCGTTGTGTTTTGAGTGGAAAACAAGACGCAACGTATTCAGAAAATTGATTTGCTGAAACGGGACTCCGAAAGTTGCCGAGACTAACCGAAAAAGCAACGAAGGTCGTTTTTCAATCAAAAAATTTGCAGTGCCATTAAAAAAATTATAAAAATATTTTTATAAAGTTCTTTTTTAATCACAGTAAAGTGGCACACCTTCCCTAGCATATATAAATATTATATTATGACAGAAAATAATATTTTTAAAGAGTTATTTATTTAATTGTCACTATAAGTATTTCTAAAATAGCAAAGTTACTTCTAACAAAATATAGAATATCCAGGAGCAAGAGCTTTCCTCAGTGTAGTGGCAAAGATACACACGCGCCCTTCTTTTCCTTTGTTTAAGCATATTACATTTTATATTCGCATTAAAACATCATCAGACTGTTCAGTGTTTTTTGTTATTTTTCTTATTATATCGCTAAAAAGTAAACCGTGAAAAACAACATTAAAACGTTCCCCATAACGACCTGTTTTATCCGCGACCATAAATAATAAAATTACCGTGTTTGTCCTAGCGAGTGCTTTATTCGGTTTTAATGCACATTAAAGTTGCGGGGAAAATGTTTTAATAATGGAAGAGAAAAATTGTTTGTTGTAAAATTAAAAACAAAACCCAGATTCTTAATTATTCTAATTAAAGAGAACATTGACAGCCAACAATTTTGTATTCTCTGTTGAACACATTTATTGCGTGAATTATTGTGATCTGACCGTCCATCTCCATCAGTAGTTATTACATCACTTGAGTCACCCCCATCAGTGTGGGCGGAGATTATGACGGCAGAATAGAGGACAAGACTTGTGACAGAGATAAAAGGATGGGGGTAGTTTAAATGACGGGATAACTACCCATTCATTATTCTAAATGACAAAAACAACTTGTGTTGATGTTAAATTTATTTATATTAGTTATATCTTCAACCGGGTCCGCGAACGAAGCGGGGACGGAAGATTAAATCGTTATCGAAGAACTTATCAACAATACTAAAACAGCTTGAGATATGGGATTAAAAGCGGCATGTTTTAAAAATATTTTACATTATACAGGGTGGCCCCAAAAAGTGTGACAGCATAAAGTTATATTTTTTAAATGGGACACCCAATATTTTAATGCATATTTAGGTTCGTATTAGTATCGTTTATAAGTGCATCAAATTTTATTTAATTTGGTTTTGTAGTTTCGGAGAAATAAACTAAAAACTAAAAAAAAATGTTTTGCTGTCCTGAATAAAAAAATCAAAAAAACAATGCAGAACTATTTTTTTAACCTCGGCATTGGGTGAAATTTATGACAAGAGGTCTAGAAATACTAATCTAATTGCGTTTATCTATTTTATACAGGGTGTTCATAACAAGCTTTCAAAAACGCCATATTTTAAAATAATTTTTCACAAGTTTTTCAAATGGAACACCCTGTATATTATTGGGCTATTTGTCGTAGAATTCATAGAAATTTTTTTTTGTAATACAGGCATATAAGTTATATCCAGCCGTATTCGAAATAATTGTAAATATCATAAATTATGTTGTTTGGGTTTTTATTGGCAAATTTTGTTATAGGCGACTAGACTAATAATTTTAAACTAAAGCAAATGTTCAAAATAGCTTCCTTTTACTCTTAGAGTTTAAGTTATTTCAATATAACTTTTAAGAGCCTACATTCTTGCTACTTTTATTTATTTAATTTAATTTTTTATTTTTAATCGAGTTGCCATGATTTTTTTGCTTAGATTGTCACTATGACCGCCAAATAAAATTAAAATTATTTGTTCAGTCATCGAAATTAAGTACCTACTAACTTAAAATGTCGAATTTTACAATGGTAATATGATTTTTATATTGGGTGAATGTGCAAAAAATTGCCTCCTCGCAAGCCGAATGAATGCTGATATATAATTCAGATATTGAGAGAAAGCCGAGACCAGAAGCCTTCGCGTTGTTGCAACGATTTGTAGCAACAGGAAGCATTGCGTACACAAAAAGGATGATAATCAATAAACCCGTTATTAATGAAGAAAACGAATTAAGAGTTATGTTGGCAGTAGAGGAAAATCATTAAATTAAGTAAAATAAAGCTATTTTGAACATTTAGTTTACATTATTAGTCTAGTCGCCTATAACAAAATTTCCCAATATAATCTCTATTTAAACAACATAATTTATGATATTTACAATTATTTCGAAAACGGCTGGATATAACTTATATGCTTGTATTACAAAAAAAAATCTATGAATTCTACGTCAAATAGCCTAATAATATACAGGGTATTCCATTTGAAGAACTTGAGAAAAGTTATTTTAAAATTTGGCGTTTTTGAAAGTTTATTATGAACACCCTGTATAGAATAGATAAACGCAATTAGATTAATAGTATCTGTAGACCTCTTGTCATAAATTTCACCCAATGCCGAGGTTAAAAAAATAGTTCTGGATTGTTTTTTTTTTTTGATTTTTTATTCAGGACTGCAAAACTTTTTTTTTCTCCGAAACTACAGAACCGAATTAAATAAAATTTGAGGCACTTATAAACGATACTAATACGGACCTAAATATGCAATAAAATACTGGGTGTCCCATTTAAAAAAATATAATTTTATGCTGTCAAACTTTTTTGGGTATAATGTAAAATATTTTTAAAACATGCCGCTTTTAATCCAATATCTCAAGCTGCTTTAGTATTGTTGATAAGTTCTTCGATAACGATTTAATCTTCCGCCCCAACTTCATTTTCGGACCCTGTATATTTTCATTATATTTGACTCAAGCTGCATTGAAAAAAGTGTCTGCTCTCCTCTCAATGCTTTTTTTTCTAGTTTTTCTCTGATCTGGAAAGCCGTAGACGTATCAGCCTGCCCAACCCAAACTCTGACAGCCCACGAAGGCGTAATTACCAGTCCAAATTATCCCGACATTTTGCTGGCTCATCTCGACTGCACAATTTTCATCCAAGCACCGCGAGGCAAGAGAGTATGGCTGCAGTTTTCGGATGTCGACCTCGGCCTTAAAGATTTGGAAATCATAAATAAGGAGGATAAAGTTGCCACTTTGGAGTTACAGTTGGGGAAGAATTTGGAGGTATTTAAGCCATTTCAAATGGCTGAGTTACTAACGGAGGGTAAGTGGATGACTAGAAGAATAAAATTTAGCGTTTATTAACTGTGTAACTAATTGTAGAATAGAACACTTTTATTCAGCAAAATTAACACAAGATTTTGCTGATCAAGTAAAGAGCCCTGTCGTCGGGAAAGCTGAGTTTAATTACACTGGATATCAACGAAAATAAAATCAACTAAATCTTATTATTTTACCGAGAATAAACTTTTTTTTAAATATTAGTTCACGTTTAAGAGATACGTGACGTCATGTGCCCCTAATATATTAACACTGTAAAGATTGTTTCACGAAAAATGGATATAACTTAATGACTGCAGTAAAAGTACCTGGAGCGATCCCATTATTTATGACCGCTTGTTATTATTATGTGGAAAGGATTGTAGTAATTATAGTAATTATAATTAAATATAGGTAGGTTAGGTTGTTTAATTTATAATTAAATATCTTTTTGTGGTAACATTTGTTAGTTTTTGAGGAATGGTTCAAGAATTGTCTTCTACCAAACATTCCTCAGAATAGCGTGATAGTAATGGACAATGCGAGCTATCACAGTCGCCAATTACATAAAGCTCCAAGCTCAAATAATACAATTGCGGCGAATTATATATATTTTGAAGAAAGTTATAAAAAGTGATCTTTTAGAAGTTTTAAAGGCATTTTGTATAAAAAAAGTAGGTATATGTTTGTGACACATTGGCAGAAGAAATTGGACATACAGTGCTACGGCTCCCACCCAATTATTGCATTTTTAACAACATAGAGCATATGTGGCACCAGTTAAAATCACTGGTTAGGTCTGAAAATATTTCTCCGACTTTAAGTTCTAGTATTGTAGAATTAATACGAAAATGCTTTAATGATATTCCCCCAGGTAGTTGGAAAAATCGTCACGTAATAACTGTAGAAAATTCGTATATTAGTCTGGATCGTATATTTAATCCAATTATAATTAATTTTAATGAGGATAGCGATAGCGAAACAGAACTATCTATAGAATGACCTTATAAATGTAAATAAATATGACTAGTAATATTTTAAAAAAATGTTATTTCATTTGATTACATTAATATAATCATATCATTACTTGTTTTCCTTAGTTCGTCCCTTCATACTTCACTTGTTTATTGCCAAGCTCTTGTCGACACAATGGGACCGACCCAGGAAATCATTAAGTCGTATCCATTTTTCGTGAAATAATCTTTAACCGCAAGAACGCACGTGGTATATTTGTATTGGAATAACAATATATGGATCTTACATTGCCAAATCTACATTTTCAAAGAAGTAAAGGAAATTTACCAAGACAACACCGCATGGTGGGTCCCCATGGATGATTCCCCATATGCGAAGTGCGAACCCCCTATTGCTTAAAATAAGAGCGATATCCATTTAAACCCATGTAAATCCACTTCCATGTCGGCCTTGTACTGAACAATCCTTGTATAATAAAAATCTGTTCACAAATATAAGAGGGCGAAGTAATGAGTTTAAATTAAATTTACTTAAATAGGGATATTGAGACAATGCCGACGGAGCCGAAACCGCCCTAAGAAAGCGATAATATTGAAATTTTAATTAAGCGGCAAATAAATAATGCTTTACTACCCTATTTTAAATAAATAAAGGACTAAACGGATAAAAGGTCACTTGTTTATCACTATTTTTATTGTTTTGCTGAGGACGGTACTATAATAAGGACCAATAAACCAGTAGTACCTGCTCAGTCGGCATTGTGTCCTCTCGTGAGAGATCTTCCAAAAAGTAAGGCAGAGTTACTAGGATCAAGATTGCAGAAGTGGAATCTATTAGAAGACGATGTAAGTGTTTTTCGTAAACGCCATTAAGGCCTAGCACCATTTTTTTAACATTGGCGGTTTATTGGCGGCTTTAAATATAAACTATAAACCAGTGGGAATGGAGATTGTTTATAGATAGTTCAACATTGGGTTTAAAGGCAGTACTATTGCATATTGGCAATATTCTTCCGTCTATTCCTTTCAGATATATAGTTCACATGAAGGAATCATACGACAATATGAAGATCCTATTGACAACCATAAAATATGATGAGCAGCAATGGCAGATATGTGGCGACTTAAAGGTTGTTGCACTGTTACTTGGGTTGCAGCAAGGCTACACTCGTTTTTATGTGAATGGGACAGTCGGACAAGGTCACTTCATTACAATAGCCAATACTGGCTACTTCGACAATCATTAGATCCAGAATGTACAACATATTCCATTGGTAGACTCCAAAAAGATTTTGTTACCACCTCTGCATATCAAATTGGGCCTAATGAAAAGGCACTGAATAGACATGTGCCAGCATTTTCCGAGGCTAAGTGAAGCAAAAATTAAAGAAGGTATAAGGCCACACCTTCGAAATATTCGGAAAGACGAACACTTTGACAGCTCTCTAACAGATATTGAAAAAAATGCTTGGAATGACTTTCGTCTCGTGGTCACTAAATTCTTGGGAAATAAAAGAGCTGACAATTTACGTTACTCTGAACGTTGAATATGCTGTCGTCGTATCAAAAAATGGGTTGCAATATGTCTCTAAAGATCCATTTCCTACACTCCTAACTGAACTTTTTCCTGACAACTGCGGAGCTGTAAGTGATGAGCACGGCGAACGCTTCCATCAGGATATATCAACAATGGAGAACAAGTACCAGGCAAACTGGAATGCTTCCATGGTTGCCGACTACTGTTTGACTCTTGTTAGAGATGCTCCAGAAACGATTCACAAAATAATAGCCAAACGACAGCGCATTTAGTGACTCTAAAAGTGTAAAATTATCTAGTTTTTATTATTTTGTTAAAAATTAAATAAAAAACTTTTTTTTGGAAACGGCAACTAAGTTTTTAATTTCATTATCGTTTTTGCATCCCAAAATTAACATGAAAAATGCATTTTGATACAATATACAACCAATAACCTAAAATTTGTTGTCTAGTGTTATCGTCCTTTAATTGTTTTAAACAAGCTAAATTTCACTTTCAACTATTTGAATTTTGTTTACAAATTCCTTTCATTTACTACAAAAATTACTAGCAAATATGTATGAGCTAGAATTCGCGAACGTTGACCCCCGGTGCCGGTGTCACGAAATTTGGAAGCCATAAATAATGAGGATAAAGATGTCACTTTGGAGTTACAGCTGGGGAAGGGGTTGTAAGCCTTTAAGCCGTTTTCAAATGGCTGGTGCCTTTAACTGGGTCAATCCTGTAAGTTAGTTTATTTGTTAAAACGGTAAGTAGAAAAAGGAAGAGTTATAGTAAAGTTTACTCCATTATGCCGTTGATCGTTTGACTGGCATAAAACCTAATTACCCCTTTGACTATAAAGTGCCCCAGATTTACTTATTTTTCGGGCAGAGCCAGAGAAATAATTTGATTTACCTGCATCCCTAATTATTGTACCATTTTAAGTAGATGCCCGTGCGTTTAGAGCTTTTAAGGTAAGGAAGGCTTTTTAAGAAGAATAGTTTTTCATAAAATCAAAGATAAAAAAAGTTTTGCATATGGTGCCAATATTTTCTCGCACACTGTAGAAATTAACAAATGTGCGGTCTTTTAAGTATATACAGTATGTCCGCGGATGCAGTTAACAAGAGGACAAATGGACCAAAAATTGAAAGATACGAAAAAAATACATTCTTCATTAACAAGTCTGCTTGTCGAAAACATAGGAATTACGATGAGAAAATTGATTCTAATTGTACTCATTTTCTCAAAAATGCAAAAACATCAAATAAAACAAGAGTAAACAGTGATTTACTTGGTTATTACCTTTACATTACTAAACATTAATAAAAGTAAATAATAAATTTACAATGGACGAGGTATCATACACCATAGTCATAGTTCAAAAACTCCTACCCCATATTCAACACATTTTTCCAACTGCTTCCTAATGTGATCAAAACTGGTTTGAATCTCTTCGACTGATAATGATTCCAGGGCTCGCCTAATTCTTAGTTTTAAAATTTCGACATTACTATCCATTGGTTGCGCAAAAGTAAGATGCTTTATACGGCCCCAAAGGTAAGAATCGGCTAATGTCAGATCGGGGCTTCTTGGAGGGCCATAAAACTGGCCCATTTCTTCCTATCCATCTCACACCGAATTTTCTGTTCGGCCATTCTTTGACCTCTCCAGCGTAATGTGCAGGGCACCCATCTTGTTGAAAATAAATTGCGTTGCGATAATCCAGGGGCAGCTCTTCAAGATGATCGCTAAAGAATGTATCTAGTAATTGCAAATAGCTCGCTCTGTTATAAGTACCTTCAAAAAAATAAGTCCCAATGATACCGTAAAATGAAATTGCACACCACACATTGACTTTTTTAAAGTACTGACGTCTTGCGGGAATCCTAAATTCAGGATTCTCTTTACTCGAATATCTGACATGTTGAGAAGCAACAGTTCCGTTGGTTGAAAATATTGATTCATCAGAAAACATTATAAGCTTGTGAAAATTTCTATTGACGTTTAAAATCCCATGTTCAAACCATAATAAAATAATCTAGCCTTTTAGCTTCATCCCCAGTCACCAAGGTTTGGTTCAAATGAGGCTTGTAAGGGTAAATTTTATTATTTTTTAAAACTGTTTGAATGGTAGTTCTTGAACCACCTCTAAATGCTTAGCTCTGTTTCTCAAGGAAAGCAATGGATTTTCATTTATAGATTGCAATATAAAAACTGTACAGGAATGTTCCTCATTATATTGCTTCTTCTCTTGTTTAATGTCAATAACTGATCCTGTTATTTGAAATTTTTTCACTAGTTTGTGTACATCAACTTTCGAAACGTACACGCCAGGAAACTTGCGTTGGAATTCCTCTACGTAGCGATAAGAGCACTGACCATTTCCATAACATGGCACTATAAAAACTTGTTCAACGGTCAGCATTTTCAAGAATATTTATTTTGACACTGACACTAACAACTACAAAAACAGGTAATAATGTACAGGTATAAGTCATAATCATGTGAAAGTAGTAAAATGCGGACTTGCAAAAATGTTTAATTTTTGTATAAATTTCCTAAAGTTCAATTTCCTTCAGTAAGTTCGAAATCAGGATAGGAATAAAATTTGGAGCAAGTTATTTATTTATCATTTCACGTTAAAAGGTCAAAAATCACTGTTTACTCTTGTTATATTATATGTTTTTGGCTTTTTCGGGACGCCCTGTATAATAAGAATCAATTTTCTCATCGTAATTCCTATTTTTTCCACAAGCAGGCTTTTTAATGAAGAATGCCTTTTTTTCGTATCTTCCAATTTTTGGTCCATTTGTCCTCTTTTAACTGCATCCGCAGACATACTGTATATCCCTATTGCTACCACCGCGGCGGCTGTTTCTTACATTTTCAATTCTTATCTTAGATCAACAAATAATACTGAACAAGTTTGAAACAACATTACCAATACCTACACCTACAAACCACTTTCGAGAGAAAATCCATTATTTTTTAAACTTCTTGTCATCTTTTACAAGAGACCTGTAATGAAAGCAACGAGTTTCAACAGACTTTCAAGGGCATTAAAAAACGACAAGTGGCTTTCGAGAATAACGCAAAAAATTAAGAGCCACTTTAGTTTGCCATTGTTTTTTTTTTCAATTTTCTAAAGTGAAACTAAATTTTCTTTTATAGTTGAAAACAATTTTATTTTATACAATGTATTATTATTACACTTAGAAGCGTTATATGGTATTTTACAGGCTGTCTATTTCGTTCATGTTAATACGCCCACTTGAATACGACATGTTTAAGATAAATTATAAAATATTTTTATTTCTCACTAAAATGTCCAGTTGTCCAGTTTGTTTAAAAAATTGTCAACTTAAAAATGTTATTCCTTCTGATCGTATAAGTAATAATGCATAGTCATGTTTCAGGTAGTTTTGTATCGTTAGAGGAACTACTAAAAATAAGGCTACAAACTGGAAAACATCCTAAGGGTAAGGGTTTCCAGGCAACCTACAGAACATCTGATAAGGCTTTCATCGAAGAAAAAATCATCTCGCTCAGCAACGAATCGATAGGTAAAAATTAATATCTTAAAGAAACGCACTGTTCTTTGTTTTATAAATTTATTAAGACTTCGTTAACAACCAATTGTGATTTATCAAGCGTTTTAAGAGCGCTACGCAACAACAGAAACTAATATTAATAAACAGAAGATTTATTTTTCATTTTCAGGTATCCTTTTACATCTTAACTTTCCCAGACAAAGCCCCCCAGGCGTGGATTTCCTCCAACGCTTTATCGCCCCTCCAGGTTACACAATTTCCTTGGAACTTTATTCTGTGAAGCTGAGCCATGCCGATTGTGCAGATGGAAACGGACTTTTGGAAGTTTTTGATAGCTACGCGGATGCTAACGGGTCTTTGTGGAAATTATGTCATGATACGGATGGCGAACAAAAAGGTATTAAATTGGCAGTACAGGGTTATAAATTTAGTTTGTTCCACTTTTAAGAGCCTGTAACTTTCTTGTATTTTGAGTTAGCACGTTCATTCAAAAAACAATATATAGCATTCTTAGCCAAGTTGTTATGAGTGTTATCAAAAATAACAGTAGGTGTCAGACCGAAAAGAAATTTTTCTTTTCTATACAACGTGTCCAAGATATGGAGGGCCAGTACAGGGATCTCGGAAACCGTAATAGATACGAAGTCGGTTGAATGGAGATAAGTTGCGCAATTACGTGCCTAATACTATGCCGTTTAGAAACTTTTAAAATTCCGAGTAGTTCCGGAGATATCCGGAAAAACCCGAAATTCTGAAAAATCGTTTTATTGTTTTCCTGGGTTTTTTGAGATCGAAATCTAAAGTAAATTGCACTTTTGCTTTGTCACTTTTTCCGCTCTATCTAACAGCGTTAATTGTTTTGTAATCCGACGAGTCGTCTTCGAAGGGCCATTATCAACTTTCTTTTTTTAAATACGGTCCTGTTTTCCTGATATTCCAGACCTAACACCCTGTGATATTTTCTTTTGGGGTTATATTAAAAATATTGTTTATAATACACCGTGTTATTCGTTGAATGAACTATATATTAAAATTGAAAACGCCATCCTTCAGATTCAAACTAATAGAGAAGTTTTATTAAAAATTAACAGTCACATTGTAAAAGTGTTTCGTAAATGTATCGAAAATGGAGGTGGTCATATAGAGCAACATAGATTATGAAATAATTATTATATAATTCTAGTTATTAAATTAATGTTATAAACTTTTGTTATTTTCTATTTATGCCAATATTAATAAAATTGTTTTTCCACTACTCCCTTGAAGAAAATAATGTATATATGTGTTATATTTTTGAGATTGGAAGATGAGGCGCCATCTAATGCGCTTCTGACATATAGTGTTCCATTTAAAAAATAATAATAATTGCTTTTCGATGTGACAGATGACACCTACTGTCATTTTAGACAACACTCATAAAAAAACTTGCCTAAAAATGCTACCATCTCGTTTTTGAATGAACGCGCTAACTCAAAATACAAAAAAGTTACAGGCTATTAAACATAAGGACAAACTAAATTGATAACCCTGTACTACATACCTATTAAATATTAAGGTGCTGTTTTTTATAATTTGGATTGCTAGAACATGAAAGTATCTTTATAGATGATGTCCCCACATAGTCACATTTAACGATAAACTAATATTTATCGATTTTAATTTAGAGTTTTAAATTTTCAGGTGGCAGCTTTATATTTCCAACACCGGCACTATATATAAAGTCCTTTCTTAACGCGATTCAGCTACGCCAGAGAAGCGGCATGTCAGGAAACCTTTTAAACGGATCCGTGAAGGTTCTTCCCGATGAGGGATACAAAAAGAAACTCATTAATTATAGCCTGAAAGACGTGGAGTCGTGTAAACCGAACCCGTGTCAAAATGGAGGAAAATGTGTTAAAAGAAAGGCTAAGAATGTTTGTCAATGCATTGGACATTATACTGGTAAGTAAATAGCGATAAGGCATAATAAAACGATATTATAACCGAGATCATCTCCATTTCCATCATGGAAGCAATTATTAAATCTTACATTCTTGTCTAGAAAATTCGGTGACAACATAGAGTTGTATGATACACTATTCATTAATTTACCACAACTTTTAACATTGTGACGATCATTTTTTTCATTTGACCACAGATTAAAATATAAATATCTGTATACAGGGCGTTCCTTAATGACGTGCTAATATTTCAGGGTGTGATTCCTTAGGTCATTTTATAAAGAAAAGTTCATATGAACATATGTCCGCAACGGCTTAAATTTTTTGCTACAGCGTGTTGAATTTTTATTTTTTAAATGGTTATATTTTAATATCTTCGAAAGTACTATAGATATTATTTTCAATTCTGGTATGTGTTAATAGGATCTAGAACCACAAATTTTAGTTAGAAAAGTTATTCAATTGTTCCACCAGTGGCGTCCCTGCAAACATGTCGTCTGATATTTTTTACAAAAAGGATGGTAAGCCACTGATATTTTTCCATGCGGATATTTTTTCGGATTAGCCTGGTCAATTCTACATGAAAATGGTCTCTTAAGTTATTCTCGTCGGACGCGTTCTTGATTAAAACAACTAAATTCATATTGAAACTCATTATTATTAACATTGATAAAATAATTAATGATAAATTTTGTTTTATAAAAATTGTTGGAGTGGGCAATTCGATGCGAAGATGGGCGGAAGCATGCCTTTTAAGTGAAGGTTGCCATTTCCAATAATTTTTATAAATCAAAATTTATCATTAATTATTTTATCAATGTTAATAATAATGAGTTTCAATATGAATTTAATGGTTTTAATCAAGAACGGTGAGTCTGACGAGAAAAACTCAAGAGACCGTTTTCATGTAGAATTGAACAGGCTAATCAGAAAAATATGCACATGGAATAATGTCAGTGACGTACCATCGTTCTTGTAAAAAATATCAGAGATCATGTTTGCAGGGACGCACTGGTGGAACAATTGA
Source organism: Barypeithes pellucidus (assembly GCA_963991005.1). NCBI lineage: Eukaryota > Metazoa > Arthropoda > Insecta > Coleoptera > Curculionidae > Barypeithes > Barypeithes pellucidus. The sequence goes on along the minus strand of OZ022562.1, from coordinate 14,379,601 downwards.
ATACCTTTTCTAACAATAATTTGTAGATCTATATCCTATTAACACATACCAAAATTGAAAATAATATCTCAAGTACTTACGGAGATATTAAAAAATAACCATTTAAAAAATGAAAATTCAACACCCTGTAGCAAGAAATTCAAGCCGTTGCGGACGACATATGTTCATATGAACTTTTCTTTATAAAATTACCTAAGGAATCACAGCCTGAAATATTAGCACGTCATTAAGGAACACCCTGTATAAGAGGAAAGTACATTTCGCAATATTATGTTTTTAACGGGCTAGTTTGTACTGTCTTTTGCATTGCTAAGCATACTGGACTTTTCTGGGTCAGTTAAACTTGTACATTGCAAGCAGAATTTATAGATGCCCACATACTCAAAGAACTTTTAGTAATACCACTGTATTTTATTTTCTATGTGTATTTATAGTTCCTAGGCCACTGTAGTTTCTTGGGACTTTAAAGAATATATCGTCGTGTGATCAACAAGGGCAAAACAAATCTTTCTTATGATGTAATATGTAAATCAATTTAAACAGGCTGGGTAATTTGGTTTTAATATTCTCTAGATACGTGTTCAGAAAATTGGTTTCGTTTGCTTTTCCGTATTGTCCATGATACTCTTGTTAAGGTGAAAGCGGTTCGAATCTTCTGCATTATACAAACACAATTATATTAGTGCACAAAGATATTATACGTATTTCGTAATTTATAAAGGCTGGTAAGTGGTGTACTCGTTTTACTCCATAAGCGTTATTGTCACTATAACTAAATTATTCGCGTTTTAAAAAACTATTTACGTATACAGGGTGGGTCGGGTGGAACGGGTCAAACTTCAGGAGTGTATTGTACAGGGTGGTCAACTAGGCGAAGTACGGGCTGTAACTCGGAAACCGTTCACCGTACAGCTTTCGGAAAAAAATATGTATAGGAAAATACACTCGCCGGCACAAAATTCTTTCACCCTGATATTTTGGTTTAGTTTGATATTTTATAACTTTCTTATTTTTTATGCGATTTTCATGATTTTGTTATCCTTTTGTAGATCCGTTTATTGTGTTTACCTTAATTATTTTATAAAGTAACATTTTTCGATTAGGATATATTATACAGGAGTAAATCGAACTGTTGTTTTTTGTCTTAACTAAACACCTAGGAAAATTGAGGAGGATAATTTTATTTAAATACTGTTTCTTGTAATCTTGATATATTCTAAACATTTCGATATTCGATTCATACAGCTGCGAGCTGCAAAATTTTAAATGAAACGCTGATTTGAAGCCTATTTTCATTAAGAAAAACAAACACTAGGTATATCATAAAGTTAATTAACAAAAACAATTTTAATATCGTGTATTTCCTCCTCTCGCAGCAATGACAGCTTGCAATCTTCGTGATATCGAATGAATTAGGTTACTTATCCTTTCTTGAGTAAGAGCCTGATATTCTTCGGTCAGCGTCAGTCGTAAGTCTTACAAGGTTTATGGTTGTAAAGGACGACGACGATCGGCTCCTTTAAGTTGATACCAAAGATGTTCGATTGGGTTGAGAACCGGGTTACATGCCGGCCATTCTAATCTTGGAAGTCCAACTTAATCCAGATATTCGTTCACTACATGTGCAACGCATTATCATGCGTTAATGTAAATTGTGTTAAACAACTTCTTGGAGGATTTCCTCAATGTGACAGTGGGCGATTAGAGCTCAACAAAAACAAGATTGGTGCGTGCTTCGGTAGAAATACATTTTCTAAAAATAACATCGTTCCATTTAAAATTTTGCAGCTTGCAGCAGAAATGAGATAATGGAATGAATCAAGAAACGAAATGTTTAAAATACATCAAAGATGACAAAAAACAGGTTGTAAATAAGATTATCCACCTAATTTTTCCTACAGGGTGTTTTGAAATTGCGACAAAAAACAACAGTTTGATTTACTCCTGTATAATATAGCCTAATCGAAAAATGTTGCTTTATAAAATAATTAAGGAAACACACAATAAATTGATCTACAAACTGATAACAAAACCATGAAAATCGCATAAAAAATAAAAAGTTATAAAATATCAAACTTGACCAAAATTTCAGGGCGGCGGAATTTTGTGCCGGTGAGTATAGTAATTTGTTAACGGTATGTTCCTCTATAATTTGCTTGGATAAGGCATATTGAACAACTTTGCTTATAAACTTTTTTCTATAACCATTCAGATAAAGTGGTGGGGGCGACGCAAACATTGATTTGGAAAAAATGCAATATCTCAGAAACGCTTTACGCGAGAAATGTTAAAATTAGTGTCATTAAAAAGAATTTTCTATGTCACGCTTGCAGTAGTCGCTAGATGGCGCATTATACAGATTTAACATATTTTATGTTATTCTCGAAAAACTTTAAATGAGATGGTAAATATGTTACCACACCGGTACAGGAGTAAATGCCAAAGCAAACAGTGAAACAGCAAGTTCCTATCTTTTTTCTAACCGGAGATATCGATGAAAAATTAATTTACATAATTACTACCAATTAATCGTCCCGGTAATTACTTATATCGTAAAATATAAGAAGGCTTCGAAAACAAGTCAGTAGTCAAAGTAGTCATATTTATAATTAATTTCAGCGCTGTTTTCTTTTCAGGGCTTTTTTGTTCGATTACTCAATGCGATCTGGAGCCTTGCGTTTTCGGAACCTGCGAACTTACAGACACAAGTTATCGCTGTCACTGTAAGACCGGATATGTAGGACCAACCTGCGAACAAAAGAAGAAGCCATGCGAAGGAAATCCTTGCGAAAATCGTGGTACTTGTATGGAAAAAGGAAACGGGTACCACTGTAGATGCCATGCTTGGTGGGAAGGTGAGAGAAATAGTTCCAGTCTGATATTACATCAATCGTTTGGGCATGTTTATTCATAGATTAAATCCCTCGATCTTCGTTCCCGAGATTTAATCAGAATAAATGAAATTTTCAAAACAACACTTTTCTTGAACATGAAAATTTTTGCTTGCATTAGAACTTTATGGAGAACTACTGAATATATGTTTCTGAAACTTTGGGGATTTAGGTTTATAGATACGCTCTCTTTAACTAAAATATTCACATGTTCCTGTCATTTCCGGTTATACCGGAAGTATCTGCCAATTTTCGTTTTTTAAATACAACATGGTAATTTTTATTATATTTTTCGATTAAGCCTTAAATTCTAAGCGTATTTTATAGAACATGTTTTTGTAAGTCTCTGTTCGTTTTTGAGATATCTGGACTTTTTCTAATTATTTGGCAAATGCATGATGATGAAATAATCTATATAATTTTTTTACCTTAGCTCTTGGACTAAATTTTTTTTCTTACCGAATAGCTAGAAGATTATCAAGTCTCAAAAATATTTCAAGTTCGGCAGAAAATGTACAGGGTGGTCACAATTCAAGGTTCATTTTGACAGAATTCAACCATTAAAAACTTTCTTATTTTAAATGGAAAACCCTGTATATATTTAGTTAATTTTATGGCAAGTTAGTTGTTCTTTATAAATAGTATTTACTGTACACCTATATCAAAGCGTTTTCTCAAAAAATCCAATTTTATTCCGAAAATACTATTTGTTCAAGTGTGCCATGAAAACAATTGTACTTAGGGGTATACTGATGTCTATACAGAGGAAAAGTGATTAATTGCTTGAAAATACAACGTTCTAAAGCATTCCTTAATTGAATTTATAAATAAAATGCAGTTGATTGTTTTAAATTGTTTTAAATTTAATGGTTTAAATACTATTATTTTTTTTTAAATAGTAAGGAAACAAGTTTATAAACTTTAAATGCTTAGGATAAAATGGTAACTTCAAATACCTTGTCCAGTATTGGTTTAATTCTTCGTACTTTGGCCTCAAATGATCCAAATATTAAAGAATTATTATTTAGTCTTCTAATAATATCAGGTGTGGGAATTGGCCTATTCTGATATTTATCCTGATATATTCGACATGCTCGTAACTTAATTTTGCTACATTCAATGTAAACCGTAAATAAATTTAAAAAATCTTCACTTGAAAATCCGTATAGACATTTTCATAGCATATCAACACCGAAAATCACCAAGTTTATCTGCTGCCTTTACCGTCCTCCAAGTGATACCCATTACAGAGGCCTTTTCTCATCACTAGCCAATACAATCGACTTCGTGCAAACCAACTATCCAAATGCCGAGATTGCTATCTTTGGTGACTTTAACGTCCACAATGTCAACTGGCTTAAATATTCAAATACAGACGATGAGCAAGGCCGCGAGGCCGAATCCTTCGCGATCAGTTCTGGTCTAACTCAACTCGTAGAAGAACCAACGCGGATTCCAGACCGAGCTGGAGATTTTGCTAGTCTTTTGGATCTTTTCTTAACGTCAAATCCCGATCTATATACAGTCACCGTACAGCCTCCGTTAGGATCTTCCGATCACAAACTTTTTTTTCGGACTTTTCCTTGGATGAGCGTATGCTTCTCTTCTGATGATCCATCCGTCTGTGCTGGGGAGGTCTCCGACGTCATTCTAACGAGCATGGAAGCATTTATCCCCTCCTCCCAAAAACGCCCTTCCAACGGCAAGCCCTGGTTTAGCAAGGATTGTGAGCGTGCTGTCAAATCAAAAAATCTGGCTTACCGACAGTGACGTAAAAACCCTACCACTGAGAATCGTACCGTCTTTATTACCGCTCGAAACCAATGTAAGCTAACAATAGATCAAAGCAAAGAAGCCCATAACGTGAGGATCAAAAACAAACTTCTTGACTGTCCAAACGGATCAAGGTCCTTTTGGTCAGTCGCTAAGGCCGTCAGCCAAAATTTTACCAAATCAACTATTCCACCTCTAATACGTCCCGATGGTACAATAGCATCCACAGCCGGAGACAAAGCAAACTTACTTGCTGAACTATTTTCTTCACATTCCACTGTAGATTTCCAGGGAAGAACACTACCCGACATTCCTGCAGTTGAATCCGAAATGACCGAAATCGTGTTCCGTCAGCGTCCCGTCAAACGAATCCTGAAAGGACTCGACGTCAAAAAAGCTACTGGTCCAGACGAAATTCCTATTATAGTTCTCAAGACATGCGCCGATGAACTAACACCAATATTTTGTAGACTTTTCAACTTATCCTACAAAAAAGGAATATTTCCATCTTGCTGGAAGACGGCGCGAGTCCAGCCTATTCCAAAGAAAGGTAAGAGAACCCTGCCTAACAACTATCGACCAGTCGCATTGCTTTCAGTTATATCAAAAGTAATGGAGAAAGCTATTAACCAACATCTTCTAAAGTACCTGGAAGGCTTCAGCATCATCAGCGATCATCAATATGGTTTTCGGAAGTCCAGATCAACTGGAGATCTTCTAGCCTATGTCACCCATATTTGGAACAACGCAATCGAACATCATGGGGAGTCTCGGGTTGTTGCGCTGGATATTTCTAAAGCTTTTGATCGTGTTTGGCATGAGGGGCTTCTAAGTAAACTGCGATCCTATGGTATGCCCAGTCGATTCTGTGCATGGTTATCTAGCTTTCTTAAGGACCGCTCTCTGCAAGTGGGGATTGACGGATTTCTCTCAGACACCTTCACCATCAATGCCGGTGTTCCTCAAGGGTCCATATTGTCTCCCACTCTCTTCTTACTCTACATTAACGACCTTCTAGTGAAAACTAAAAATCCGATATTTAGTTTTGCTGATGATACCACACTTTTCTCATCTTTCTCTTTGAATGCGCAAACATCGGCTGCCGACGCACATCTTCGCAGACAGCATGAAGTATCACGCCTCAACAAAGACCTGGAAGAAATTTTGGCTTGGGGTGACAGTAACCAAGTCGAATTTAACGCTAAAAAAACCCAGGCAGCAGTTTTCTCTAAAAAGGTTAACATTACAGAACCGGAAATAGTCATGGCCGGACACGCAATCCCACTGGCTTCATCTATTAATTTGCTGGGTGTCAATCTGGGAGGAAATATGTCTTGGCATAACCACGTTGTGGCAATCGCCAAGATAGCTTCTCAGAAGCTTGGCGTACTCTTCCGAACCAGAAAGTTGTATACACCTCAACAACTTTTGACACTATACAAAGCCCAGATTCGACCATCACTAGAATATTACTGCTCTCATGTCTGGAGCTCTGCACCCAAACATACTCTTCGGCTACTGGATTCCATCGAAAGGAGGGCTATTCGTCTGATCGGAGACCACGAGCTGACGAAGAACCTCGACAGCCTAGAACATCGAAGACAGGTTGGGGATTTGACTCTCTTTTACAGATATTTTCATGGAAGGTGCTCGGCTGACCTTGCCCTCTTAATTCCGCCCAGAGCGACGAATAGCAGAAATACACGACGAACCACTGCCGCCCATCCGTATGTGGTTAAGCTTAGTACTCCTCGAACTTCATTATTTAAAAATTCTTTCATCTGGAGGACTTCATCCTTGTGGAACGACCTTCCCGAGGTCGTTTTTCGCAACGAATATAACCTCCAACGATTCAAATCCAACGTGAATCGCTTTCTGCGCACACGCACCACTCCCAGAGTGCCCTAAAGGATTTTTCCTATAGTGCTTGTGTTTGATCATAAAAAAAAAAAAAAAAAAAAAAAAATACTGAACAAGTAGTATTTTCGGAATAAAATTAGATTTTTTGAGAAAACGCTTTGATATAGGCATAGGACAGTAAATACTATTCATGAAGAACAACTAATTTGCCATCAAATCAAATAAAAATATACAGGGTGTTCCATTTAAAATAAGAAAGCTTTTAATGGTTGAATTATTTCACAATGAACCTTGAATTGTGACCACCCTGTACAGTTTCTCCCAAATTTGAAATATTTTTGAGACTTGATGATCTTCTATCTATTCGGTGAGAAAAAATTTTTAGTTCAAGAGCTACGGTAAAAAAATTATATGGATTATTTCATCATCATGCATTTGCCAAATAATTACAAAAACATGTGCTATAAAATGTGCTTAGTATTTAACGCTTAATCGAAGAATGTAATAAAAATGACCATGTTGCATTCATAAAACGAAAGTTGGAAAGTCCGGTATGACCGGAAATTACAGGAACATGTGAATATTTTAGTTAAAGAGAGCGTATCTATAAACCTAAATCCCCAAAGTTTCCGAAACATATTTTCAGTAGTTATCCATAAAGTTCTAATACAAGCTCGTCGTGAATCACCCTGTATATTTTTTTACGTTTATAGGTCAAAGGTGTGAAAAAAGGATGCGTCACATCCCCTACAAGCCCTTGAGTGAACGCATGCTCCACGAACCATTTTGGCTTGGTCTTATGACCGTCTTCGTCGTTATGGGCGTTATCGGTCTAGTGTGGTGTGCAAAACGACATTTTCCTGAAAAAATAGAAAAGCTTTTAGCGGAAGATGATAACAGAAACAGAAGTAAGTGAGAAATAATAAAAATGTTTTCATCTCCTGTCCTGTATTTAAAGATCCAATAACTTTGGACTATTAGCAAAGTAATACCATTACCAACCGTTTCAGTCCACTCACTGCGAAGCACCTCGGTCCGAGAACAACTGGCGGCATCTTCAGCTTCGACTACGGCATTGGCAGCGGCGCCATCACCGGGTCCGGCAACCGCTTCCAGATCACTCTTCGGCCGCCTGGGTATCCGCAAGCCGTCCATCCTCAGCCTGACCAGCCCACACGCCAGCAGCGGCGGCTACTCGCCCGCCACAGCCCGAACCTTTAGTTTGGACGATTTACTAAAACCTCCCCCTAGACGTAAGGCGCTATGCCTGCGCTACAGTGTTTTGTACACCTAAAACACTATATATATATATTTCTTAAACTATCTCTCTCTATCCTCTTTGATATTTTTTTAATTATAAAGTTAAGTTAAATGGCAATGATATTTTATGAAGCCGTAGCAAATTACTAAACTTCGTCTTAAAGCCACTTACGAAAACCTTCGATATATCCAGAACTGTGACTGACTGCTTTACCTTAAGGTGCCTATCCACAACTGCGCAAAATGTTTGCGATTGTTAGCAAATATTTGCAAACTCTATACAACGTGCCAAGATAGGGAGGGCCAGTACAGGGATCTCGGAAACCGTAAGAGATGCGAAGTCGGTTAAATGGAGGTAAAGTTGCGCATTTACGTGCCTAATAATATGCCGTTTAGAAAATTTTAAAATTCCGAGTAATTCCGGAGATATCCGGAAAACCCGAAATTCTGAAAAATCGTTTTATTGTTTTCCTGGGTTTTTTTGAGATCGAATTCTAAAGTAAATTGCACTTTTGCATTGCCATTTTTACCGCTATATCTAGCAGCGTTACTTGTTTTGTAATCCGACGAGTTGTCTTCGAAGGGCCATTATCAACTTTCTTTTTTTAAATACTGTCCTGTTTTGTTGATATTGGAAGTTGAGAGCTTTTTTTCTCCCGAATGCAATGATATATGACACATTGTGGTTTAATGGCGTTACGAGGGTTTTATGAACAACATCAGGAAATTTTGGGATACGATCCTGTATTTCTCCTAATTTTATAAATAATATCTCATAAGTAAGCTTTAAATTTTTTACTTATGTTGGACTAGTTCAATAAATAACAAATAATTTATTAATAAACCACAAATAAGTGAACAAGAATCATTCCAAAACAGTAATAAAACGAACAACGAAAAAAGTAAGGAACTACATAATCAGGTGTTCAAAATGATTTTCGTTATTCTCTAAGAACAAATAACATCTTCTAACTGACACATAACAGTTATTTTGAGGTAAAAATAAAACATGCCATAGAATATCAAACTTTTCAGCATTTGTAAATTTATGTTCCATATTTTCTGGAAAATAGAAAACCTCTTAAAACGCTCTCAAACGATCACAATGGGAATGTCAAGTGAAACAAATCACGCGTCACCATCTTAATTTTTTTTGGTTTCAAGCGCCTACTTTTCTTTTAGATTCCGAATCAACAGAAGTTTGAAATTATGTTCCTGTATTTTGTTTACTTATTTGTGGTTTATTATTAAATTATTTGTTATTTATTGAACTAATCCAACATAACTAAAAATTTAGAGCTTACTTATGAGATATTATTTATAAAAGTCACCATCTTAATTTTTTTTTGTTTCAAGCGCCTACTTTTCTTTTAGATTCCGAATCAACAGAAGTTTGAAATTATGTTTCTGTATTTTGTTCACTTATTTGTGGTTTATTATTAAATTATTTGTTATTTATTGAACTAGTCCAACATAACTAAAAATTTAGAGCTTACTTATGAGATATTATTTATAAAAGTCACCATCTTAATTTTTTTTGGTTTCAAGCGCCTACTTTTCTTTTAGATTCCGAATCAACAGAAGTTTGAAATTATGTTCCTGTATTTTGTTTACTTATTTGTGGTTTATTATTAAATTATTTGTTATTTATTGAACTAGTCCAACATAACTAAAAATTTAGAGCTTACTTATGAGATATTATTTATAAAAGTCACCATCTTAATTTTTTTTTGTTTCAAGCGCCTACTTTTCTTTTAGATTCCGAATCAACAGAAGTTTGAAATTATGTTTCTGTATTTTGTTCACTTATTTGTGGTTTATTATTAAATTATTTGTTATTTATTGAACTAGTCCAACATAACTAAAAATTTAGAGCTTACTTATGAGATATTATTTATAAAATTAGGAGAAATACAGGACCGTATCCCAAAATTTCCTGATTTTGTTCAAAAAACCCTCGAAACGTCATTAAACCACAATGTGTCATACATTGTTGCATTCGGAAGAAAAAAAGCTCTCAAATTCCAATATCACGAAAACAGGACCGTATTTAAAAAAATAAAGTTGATAATGGCCCTTCGAAGACGACTTGTCGGATTACAAAACAATTAACGCTGTTAGATAGAGCGAAAAAAATGGCAATGCAAAAGTGCAATTTACTTTAGAATTCGATCTCAAAAAAATCCAGGAAAACAATAAAACGATTTTTCAGAATTTCGGTTTTTCCGGATATCTCCGGAACTACTCGGAATTTTAAAACTTTCTAAACGGCATACTATTAGGCACGTAAATGCGCAAATTTACCTCCATTTAACCGACTTCGTATCGCTTACGGTTTCCGAGATCCCTGTACTGGCCCTCCTTATCTCGGACACGTTGTATTTGTTTGGTAAAGATAATAATTAGACGCAATCGCCAAGGTTTGCAAACATTTGTTCCTGCTCCGACCACTGTCGGTACATCAAAAGGATGTGTTCTTTGCGTGTGCGCTCTACTATATTAGTGGAGACATAGTCACGAACAGCGAGTGAGTTAGGCGGCAATATACTGCATATTTTTACATCAAATAAACCCCGGATGTTCATATGATACATTTTCATTCCTGTCAACAAACGAATAACCGAAATTTTCATCCAGCGATAACGTAGAGAAGACATGTAAATGATTTTCGATTCATCCTTATAAATCAAGTAGTGTGCTGGATGTTTAATAAAATAATAATTGCAAATTTCTACGAACAGTTGAGGAATGATTAAAAGAAATCAGACTATGCACTACTGCAAGCCGAATGCGTTTCAATTCATTCGTTTTACTGGATAAGTCAAGTGAATATTCGGCGGACATCTTCAACCATAAGCTGGTTTATATATTTGCATTGTAAACGATATGTCAAATGTTCTATGTTAATATATGCGCCACTACTTAATATAAGGTAAGATTAATCCTGCAGAAAAAACATGCGGTATGTTGCCGTCTGAACCCAGCTTTAGTAGGCATTCGGACCAGTCGGATCGATGGCAAATGTTCCTTTGTTTGCTAATATTTAGCTAGTGGAGACGAATGTCAAACATACAATTGCAAACATTTGCACACTTGATTTTGATTTTTCCTATAGTGCTGGTGTTTGATCATAAAAAAACACGTTTGCTGTTAATGATTTTTTGGTGGATAGGTTTGCAGGTTTATGCAATGGCAAGAAATACAATAAAGTGCCAACCAAACATAAAAAAACCCAAATTATTATTTCTTAAATTCCTTCCTACAGCAATTCTAATATAAAGCGCTCCAGGTGACTGATTAAATTCCACCCCCGTCGGTCGTCGACGGTTCAGCCAAACGCCCGCTGGTTGCGATCGCAATGCAAACCAATCGGTTACAATGCGCGCATGTATGTGGGCATGACTGAACCCCCATCTAATTACCATCCATAAAGTAATTAAACAGAAATCAGTTCTTTAGCTCATGATGGTTGGTACTATGTAAGACCTTAGGATTTTGTTGTATACGTTTTGACGGATTTAAATTTAATTAAAACGCACTCTGAATTTAAATATAAAGCAATCCGTATCTAGCGACGCTTTAGAGATAAAGTCATAGATAGTAATATTTCAAAATTTACGAATGGCTATGAAAAACCATTCCTTTTAACTTAACTTTATTACTTTTCACTTATAAAACTTCAGTTCTTATACTCTAATATACTATTAACTCTATAATTATGCTATATACCTCTATCTTTTTTCTCTATTTTTTTTGTAGATGAATTAATCCCTCCCTTATCACTTTGCGTGTGGCTGGTAGGTTGCACAGTATATGTTTGTATATTCTATTTGGTGTGCTTTTAACAGCTAACAATTTTTTGAATGGTTTCGTATTAAAAAACTGACGTATGGTTATTTTTCAGGGTGTATTTCTACTTTTCGTGCATAAGGCACTGATATCTACAATAATTACTCTAAATGGCATTATAACTTCTAGCCGACTTGACTTGACTCAAAATTTATTACGATTGTTACTCGAAAAGTTTACTGCAAACCGCCAATGCAATGGTTTTATACCCTTACAAATCTTGATTTTTGGTACGAAACCATGAAAGTACTAAAATGTAAACTGAAATTTCAAGAGCATGACTGTTCGGAGTAGGAATGTTATGGCCTATTCACATATTCTATACAGAGTATTCAGATAATACATCAGGATGCAGAAGTTATTCTACATGTTAAAATAAAGGTAATAAGTCATATAACAAAAAGTCTAGAACTCAATACTTTTCGAGTTACAGCCAAAGTTAATTTTTTTTCTTATTTAATTTTAACTTTCAGTAAATCGAATTTTAAAAATAAATAATCTCAAAAACACCTGTTAATTTTTTAATAGGTTTCTTATAGTATCTAATTAGAGGAATTATAATATGTCCACGCAAAAGATCATCGTCACAAAGATCTTGGTCTATAGCATCGATTTTTTTAATAATTAACGCCGTCACATGGCTAATTTTACTCTTTTGAATCATATAACGCCAATATTTGGAACTGAGTTATTTTAATCAGTCACTATAACCATTTTCCTATTATTTATAACAGCTTTGTCTTATATTGGCTTCAAGTTTTGGAATGTTCGTTATAGAATGTTAAAATACTAAGAAAATTAGTCATGTTTTTAATCTACCTAAGGTGTAAACGGAACTTGCACATCAAAATATATTTTTCCTTAATGGTTTGTATATAGCTTCGGATAACAAACCGTCACGTCAATTTATCTCCGGTAACATTTTCATGCGTGACCGGTGTTACTATGACCGGCGATACAAAAATGCACAAATTTGTGGATAACAGCTAATACAAGCTATTTCTTAAACTTTTTTAGACTGACATGAGTGTCTGTACTCAAGAGAATGACTTCGTGTAGTATTTTTCCCTTAATTAAGACTACTAGGTCTGAGGTAACCCTGTAACCGGCGATACAACCAAAAAACATACGCTTGGTAAAAAGTAGGCAATGTTCTAGTTTATACCTAAATAAACATAATAAGGAACTTACCTAAACAGGAGCACGCTTTAAACAAATTCAAACAAATACCGTCATATTTGTAAAACTATTATGCCGACCTGTATTATTTATAAGCAATTTCTGCCGTGACCGGCGATACATGCAGCTGCGGGGACGGAACTTCTGGATAATAATTGCGTTAAAGAAACTAAACTGTTGATTTTTGAACATTATTTTTTCAATACAAATTGTAGCAGGAGTGTAAATTATCTATATCTAAAAGTAACTTTAGTAAAATGACGTGAAATATAAAAGCGCAAAGTAAGAAATTATTGACTGGGGACACGTGACCGGCGATACATTTTTAAATTCAAATTTGAATACTGCAGCTATAATGTAAAAAAACTTTTAAAATTGCTTTCTAATACAGGAAGTAACATATATTTCGCAAATTATAATCGTTTCTACAGGCAAATAGTTTATTTTAGTAAGTTATAAGGACTGAAAGTTGCCTGTAAAAAATGTTGACCCGGCTACGCTTACTATCTTTATTGTAACATGTACAATCACCTCTACGAGTATCAGAACACCCTGTAGAATGGTCATTATACCAATATATATAACACAGTGATTTTCAACCTGGTTTTAGCGGAAGTAAAGGGTTCCACATTCCACAATGGGGTGTTAGTGATTCCGTTAGGGGTCAAAAAGGAAGAGAAAGAATCTTAGTATCATTGTCTTTAGTTATACTGTATTAATGGATAATGTATATATTTAAGAAGGGTTCCTATACCCAACTGCCCTAGGGTTCCTCATTCTGCAAAAGGTTGAAGATTACTACTCGACAGTTCAGATTACGAAAAATAATGGTCAGAAGTAGTACATAGGCACTGCTTTTTTTTAGAGACACCAAGAATATTTTCTTGTTCTGGATATACTGATGATTATAAAAAAATTAATCCTTAACATGAATTTTAAAAGTACATTTTAGTATTTATAAACGCTAATGTTAAGTTATAAAATTAATAATAATTTTTAAAGATGTATTATTGCTTGCTGTGTGATTTCTATGGAGCGCCTCTAAAATTATTATTGTTTTCATAGGTAGCCCGTCGCCAAAAAAGAAACGAAACAACTCGACGCCCACTAAGAAGAACATAGCGGAGAAAAAGCAAATACTGCAGCAGCTCATATCACCTGTAAACAAACACCATTCGAAAAGAGTAAGTTTAGGTGAACTAATTCATATGACTGAACAAAAAAATAACGGAGTTCAATCTGCTCCATCTGTAGTGATCAAAGAAACGAAATTTGGTGATAACGATGCCGCTATGACTGCTTTAAACGATCCTAAACTCGAAAAGAAAGTGACTTTTGCTCGTTTGCTAAACAAAGTTTCCGCAGAAATGAGCTCTGGTTCCGACATGGAGATGGGAATAATGCAGACCAACAGACTGGGATGTATGTTTGCACGTCCATCAAGCACGCCTCCATCTCCGAGCGTGATCAACCGAAGTCCCAACAGTACCTCGAGCAATCAAGGTAGCGATTCGTTTACCAGCTCTGACTTGGCTATTCCTACCGCTTTAAGCTGCAGTATTTCGGATCTGCTAATCAACAGGCGGCAAAGCAAAAATCCCGTGGGTCGGCAGAAGCCCGCTAGTGCCGACTCAATCTTAGCGATGTTTAGAAACTTTTCTTCCAGTTCGGCTGGTGCAAATCTTCCTTCTTCCTTGAAGCTATCTCCTTCGACTACGCCGACTGCCTCGAGTCCACACGACGATATGGTAGGTGATGATGAGTCGTCGTCATCGTCTGTTCACACTCCAGTTTCGTTTTCGAGCGGGGCCGCCGAGAGCCCGATCATGACTCATCAAGGATACAGTCAAAGCACGATCGAAGTGCCTGTATTGGATCCACTTAGCGCGCACAGATCGTCCACGAGCGGAAATAACCTTCTACACCCCCCAACTATTTTATTGGAAATACCAAGCACAATCAACAAGTGCCTTTCACCAATTCGAGAATTGCCCACACCGTTACCGTCACCAATGCCATCGCCTGCTCTTACACCGATTATGCGTCGCAACCAATCAGCTATGACGAAACGTAATGCTATTTCTGCCTCGTCACTGGACGAACCTGAAAACAGCGACGATAAGATTTCCGTTGAAATTCCGAATATTTCGATCAGTACCAGCGATGATGAAGATATACATTGTCCGGATATTGCAATCGATCCACAAGCTGAAGATGGTCTCATCTTTGAGGAAGCTGCAGCAATGCACAATAGTGCCTTATTTAAATCAAAGGTAATGGTCCAAACAATTGTTAAACAAAACTTTGATCGCAAGACATTACTAACCATGCATCTTTGATTGTGAGTAAAGTCTACCAATGTCGTTGATGCCACCATAAAAGTTCTCAATCAGTTACTCTTTAAAATATTTCTACAACTCAACATTAAGGTCCTAAGTAGTGGGTTTAATTTAATGATATTGAGAATATCACTTGATGTGACTTTCAAATAAATTAATTAGGCATACTTTAAAAATTAACCAGACGTCGTCAGTATTTCATTTGGCATCGTAATATTTTTATATTTTTCTTTAGAGTCGGCCTGCTCCACTTGGACAAATCAACGACAGAGACAGAGACCAGCAATCCAACCGCGTCCCACCTCTAGTGATACCCACACTTACAATCGAAACTCCATCGCCAACACGAAAATCGCCTTCTCTTCTCGGGTCACCTCCACCGCATAGAGCCAAGACGCAACTACAGGAGACTTCTTTTTATTTTCCTCCATCCACCAAGTCTGGCCGCAAGATGATAAAAGATTTCGAAAAACCGACGTCACTAGACTTACCCGGTGCTCCTCCCATGATCACTATTACATTTAACATGAGTGAAGCTGAATCAGATGCGGAGTCTATGTCACCAGCTGTTAAAGCTTCGGGGCACCATGGAGTTCCCCCTGGCGGAATGACGTACTTGAGCCCATTCTCTATGGCCCATCGGGGAGAACAACATGCATCCGAGTCTAACCTAAGCTCATCTGGATACAGCTCTATGGCAAGTCCTGGACCATCTCGTTGCGGATCAAGCAATCCCCTATGTCCGTCTGAAATGGAAGATCAAGGACCTTCAGGTTCTGGAAGTGGTATTAGACGGCAATCTCTCACACCCGTACTGAGACCATCTGGATCGCCAGGTGGTAGCGATACAAAAAGTAATCAAGGGGACCAAAGACGAGGTCGTTCTGATTCCGAAACTTTATCAGATGATCCTCTACTCGAATCCAATGATGAAGGTATCGGTACTGATCATATAGATGAAAAAATCGACGAAGGTGAAGTTAAAAGTGCAAAAGAACTTAAAGTATTTATGTCTGTCGACAGCGACACGAAAACTATTTTAGACTTGCCGCTACTTCCATCATTAACAACGCCGCGCGTGGCAAAGTGTATTAATATTGAAGATACTGTAGATAGATTACTTCCGTCATTAGCAAGTTCGAATAGCAAAAATTCGCTCCAGTTGCCGTCAATAGTCGTTCAGTTAGATCAACCCGGTTGTGAAAAATATTTGAGCCCTATGAGTTCGCGAAGTGAAAGTCCTTTAAGTGATCGCACAACCGGCATGGGTCGCTTCTCGCCGCTGTTTTACGGTAAAAATAAAGATTTGTTGCCTTTTACCGATTCCGATGGCCTTTATGATTTTCCTAGTTCCGATAAAGTTAACGTTATTAACGCAACACAGCATAAGAAAGTAGGTAGGAAACGCGAAAAACGAACTGCTCGTAGCTGCAAAACTCCTAGTCCTACTAAGCAGCACCCAAATGTAACATGGCACAATCATTTAGATGTTCCTAGTAAAGATCTGTACTATAAAGTTCCGCCGCCTAGGAAACTTAGTCCTAAGCGACGATTAGCGCGTACTCAAGTAGTTAGTTCTTCATCTAGTTCTGACAGTATTATTTCTACAAGAGAGCTTAGACATTCCTCATCTAGTCCTAGTCCTGATACCATAAGATGGTCATCTCCAGTTGGTTGGTTGGATCAGAAACATCCTAAATCACTTGATGCTTCAGCCGAAGACAAAGTAAGTTCCGTGTATTTATTTATTTATTAATCTTTATTTCATAATTACATTTATAAATAGGTACAAGTAAAAAGAAATGTCGTCAAAAGGAAAACAAAAAAAAAACAAATGAAAAACCACACTGATCATTACAATTCACCTAATGGTATCAAACTTGTCCTTGTTTTTATACAAAAATAAAATAGTTTCGTAGATGTACAATGCATAAACTGTTAAAACTTTTTTTGACCTAAAAATACCTCTACATGATTGCAAATAATACATATTATACATTATTCGTAAAACTCGTTTCTGGATAACAAAGATTTTTTCCAGTTTCGAATTGCCTCCCCAAAAAATAATTCCAAATCTGGCTGTGGCTTCAAAATTGGCAAAAAAGACAGTTCTTTTTGCCGTATCATTTAGATATTTTGATATTATGCGCAAGTTGTAGCATATCATATTTAATTTGTTACAAAGATAGTCAATATGGTGTGACCAATCCAGAAATTCATCAATATGAATGCCTACAAATTATTTTCTGTCGGTTGCTGATTTTGATAAAGTTCTACATATTCTGGTCGCTCTTTTCTACTTAGCTTGGTTTTAAAAATAGCAATCTTTGTTTTATCCTCATTTACAATTAACTTGTTCCTTTGAAACCAAGCCTCGGTGTTCTGCAGAATTTGTGTTGCATTATTCATTATTTCCAAAAGATCATTACCCCCCACTAAAATGTTAGTATCATCACCATACTCTGTGACACTAGAAACTGTGTATAAATCATTTGGTTCAAGATTTAAATCATTAATAAATATAATAAACAATATTGGCCCCAAGATGCTCCCTTGTGGTATTCC
Source organism: Barypeithes pellucidus (assembly GCA_963991005.1). Lineage (NCBI taxonomy): Eukaryota > Metazoa > Arthropoda > Insecta > Coleoptera > Curculionidae > Barypeithes > Barypeithes pellucidus. Next base: position 14,361,885 of record OZ022562.1, on the reverse strand, counting down.
TATTGTACTTTGAGCAATCTTTGATTTATACAAACAGTTCTCCTTTTCCAGCACAACCCTTTGGGTTCTGGTTTCTACATATGATGAGATCCATTTCAGAGCACTAGAAGCATATTTCTATCCAAACAATCATACGCTTTTGACAAATCCATAAATACACCCATAGCCATTTCTCCCTCTTCAAAGTACTCCAAAATCAAACGCGTAAATTGAAAAATGGCGGTTTACGTTGATCTTCCATTGAGGTAACCATGCTGGTTCTTCGAAAAAAGATTACATTCATTCAGAAACTTTATTATTCTATCACACATAACCAACTCGAACAACTTTGAAAAGCTCGGAAGAAGGCTTATCGGTCTATAACTGTCCATACTTTCTGAATCTCCCTTATTTTTATAAAGTGGTTTAATAGATGCCAATTTAAGCTGATCTGGAAATACAGCCACTCTAATTGAATTGTTAATAATGTGGCACAATACCTTACAAATTGAAGGGATGCTAAGTTTCACAATGCTTGCAAGTGTCTCATCATCTCCACTGCTATGTTTGTTTTTAATTTTCTTTGACAATTCTGAAATTTCTAAACACGTAACTGGTCTTAAATTAATTTAATTAATTAAATTAATTCGATTAAAAATTATTTTGTATTCTACATTCCCAACCCACCCTTTTAGTATTTTTTATCACATCTGGAACAATCTGAAGCAGAAATTCATTATAATTATTCGATAATTCTTCCGGGTCTCCAGAAAGCATGGTGTTATCCTTTTTGTGTCGTCCAGAGAGCTCATCATAAATAGTCCACATACATTTATTTTTATTGTCTGATTGCCTAATCCTATTTTTCTTAATGCTTAGATCTGATATTTACTAGAACCTTATCATACTGATATTCTAATATTATATTTAATATCTTATTTATTTTGATATGTTTTCCAGGACGATTTCAATCCAAGCTCACCCATGTTATCCAGATCATTGGAGTTCACTAGAAAGTCGCCGAAGTATCAAAAAGTTAGCAGACTTAGGGCTATTGGTAACCAAATAAGGTAAATTTCTGTTTCTAGGAGACACGACAACATTGTCTACCTATTCTGCACCGTTATTCAATCAGAAAAAAATTAAACCTGTTGACCCTCAAAATAATAAATGATGATAAAATATTTTTAGATTTTTAAGAAGATTGGAACAAAGTCTGAAAAGACGTGAACGTACCGTCAGTCCTGGTTCCGACAACGACGACAGCGACGATGATTCCCCAATGGTCACGTCTCCCTTGCTCCAGCAACAACAAAAGAAAATCGAAATACGGAAAAGTAGCAGCATAAGCAAGTTACAAACCAATCCAGGCCTTAATAATAAAACCAACAAAGGAACCAAGTATAAAAAGTGGGATTCGTTGCAGGAACGAAGTTGGCCTGTTGAAGTAACGGCAAAAAACGGTCATTCGGAATAAAAATGTTATATTTATTTTCGATTGACAGTCGTATAAGTCGTCTAAAGAGTTTGAAACTTACTAAACCAACTAAAGTTGTTGAAATTTGTTAAAAACGTATTTTTGAATCGGAAATAAATGTAACATCGCGGTAAAAATATTCATTGGAGAAACGAACTGCAAATTATATACATGGTGTTAATGCATCAGGATACTTGGAGAGGTAATTCTACATTTTAAAATAAAGGTGGTAAGTTATACAACGTGTCCAAGATAAGAAGGGCCAGTACAGGGATCTCGGAATCCGTAAGGAGATACGAAGTCGGTTAAATGGAGGTAAAGTTGAGCATTTGTGTGCCTAATAATATGCCGCTTAGAAAGTTTTAAAATTCCGAGTAGTTCCGGAGATATCAGGAAAAAAACGAAATTCTGAAAATTCGATTTATTGTTTTCCTGGGATTTTTTGAGATCGAATTCTAAAGTAAATTGCACTTTTGCATTGCCACTTTTTCCGCTCTATCTGACAGCGTTAATTGTTTTGTAATCCGACGAGTCGTCTTCGAAGGGCCGTTATCAACTTTCTTTTTTTAAATACGGTCCTGTTTTCCTGATATTGGAATTTGAGAGCTTTTTTTCTTCCGAATGTAACGATGTAGGACACATTGTGATTTAATGACGTTTCGAGGATTTTTTGAACAACATCAGGATATTTTGGGATACGGTCCTGTATTTCTACTAATTTTATAAATAATATCCCATAAGTAAGCTCTGAATATTTACTTATGTTGGACTAGTTCAATAAATAACAAATAATTTAATAATAAACCACAAAATAAGTGAACAAAATACAGAAACATTATTTCAAACTTCTGTTGATTCGGGATTTAAAAGAAAAGTAAGCGTTTGAAACAAACAAATTAAGATGGTGACGCGTGATTTGTTTCACTTGACATTCCCATTGTAATCGTTTGAAAGCGTTTTAAGAAGTTTTCTATTTTCCAGAAAATATGGAACATAATTTCACAAATGATGAAAAGTTTGATATTCTATTGTGTTTTATTTTATCTGAAAAACATGTTAGGTGGCAGTTAGAAGATGTTATTTGTGCTTAGAGAACAACGGAAATTATTTTGAACACCTGATTGTGTAGTTTCTTACTTTTTTCGTTGTTCGTTTTATTACTGTTTTGGTATGATTTTTGTTCACATATTTGTGGTTTATTATTAAATTATTTCTTATTTATTGAACTAGTCCAACATAAGTAAAAAAATTTAGAGCTTACTTATGAGATATTATTTATAAAACAGGGAGAAATACAGGACCGTATCCCAAAATTTCCTGATGTTGTTCAAAAAACCCTCGAAACGTCATTAAGCCATAATGTGTCATACATCGTGGCATTTGGAAGAAAAAAAGCTATCAAATTCCAATATTAGAAAAACAGGACCGTATTTAAAAAAAGAAAGTTGATAATGGCCCTTCGAGACGACTCGTCGGATTACAAAACAATTAACGCTGTAGAGCGGAAAAGTGGCAATGTAAAAGTGCAATTTACTTACAGTATTCGATCTGAAAATAACCCAGGAAAACAATAAAACGATTTTTCAGAATTTCGTTTTTGTCGGATATCTCCGGAACTACTCGGAATTTTAAAACTTTCTAAACGGCATATTATTAGGCAAGTAAATGCGCAACTTTACCTCCATTTAACCGACTTCGTATCTCTTACGGTTTCCGAGATCCCTGTACTGGCCCTCCTTATCTTGGACACGTTGTATAATTAAAAGTTGAACACTCGATACTTTTTGAGTTACAAGTTAATTTTTTTTTCTTATTATTTACATTTTGCTGTCAGTTTTTAAACTATCAAGTTGAATTTTGTCACAGGGACTACACTTAGCGACTTCTATGATTCTGTTATAAAAATGTTTCTCTACTGTGCCACCAGAGGCCGCTTTACCTGAAATTCAATTTTTGGCATATATTTCTTGTTTTGACAGTTATTGTCATTTAAAAGACAATAGAAATAGAACTAATAAAAAAGGTTGGTATCTACCCTTTATTCGTGTCGATAAAGCTGCAAACTCACTATTATCACGTCACGTGAATTCACGTGTTGTCATATCGGCAAAATAGCACATGCTCTCACGGCTTAGAAACAGACTACGTACACTGCAGATCATTTTTATTACATATTTTGTGTTTGTCAAGATCGCAAGTGAATCTTGTAGCCGTCTAGCATCAAACTCTGACACAGTGATATCACGCGTGCCGAATATGTAAATTTGCAAAAATAAAATTGTGTTGTCAAGTATGACTTGCCGTGAGCTGCGTGAGGTGACTATAGTGTACTTCTAAACCTATTTATAAGCACGCATAAACCGCCTTGCAGATATTTCGGGTATGCCGTGACATTGCATGTGATCTCACGCGACGTGATGATAGTGTGTTTGCAGCTTAAACCACACCGTTTAAGTTTTTGTTCGAGGTAAAATCAATTTTTCAAATGGAAGCAAAAAAAATAATGAGTTTGCTACTTTTTAATGACTTAGGTACTAGCTTTATTTTAACGTGTGCTTCTTCATGTATCCTGATTCATTATCGGAACACCCTGTATATACAGGGTGTTATGAAAATGGTTTATTATGTATGACTCTTGGGTGCCCTAGAGAAGCACTACATACTTATTTTTAATCGGCCGGTTAAAAAATTGGGTGAAAACCCCTAAAATGAGACCACATGCGCCACACGCCTACGGCAAACAAATCTCACGTTCACTTTTGCTCCGGTGACGCGCACAGTATTCAATTCTAAACACATTATGAATATTCAGGCTTATAATCGCAAAGAACCATGTTTGATTATTCTTCTGCAATTTATTTTCAACTTTTCGGACAAACCCGAACAAACCCGGACACCCTGTATGTTAAAGTTTCACAATAGGTTGAATTCAGAAACCCTTTAATAGCTACCAGGGTAATTGTTTCGTCAGGTAGGGCACGTTATACAGGATGTAAATAAAGTTGCATATGGCCAATTTACAAAAAAAAATTGACCAAAACATTACGTGTTTTTACACAGATTGAATGCCATGTTATTTATGTGGCTGTGTGGTAATTATTTTTATTGAGAAAAACTCCATATAAGCCAATGAAAACGCGTAAACATAATAGAGCTAATTAATTATACCAGATTTCGTCGATTAATATTTAATTGTTATTTAAATTTTAACTAATTACTATTCTATTCAAATCCAAAACGTCAGTTAATTGGTTTACATCCTGTATATGTACAATGATACTTATAAAACTGAAACATGTACATCCACAGTAAAATATTTCATACAATGTATATCTTTATCATGACTTGCAGTGATATAGACTTTAAAATTTAATAAATTATTCAAGAACATGTCAGTACCGTCACAAAAATCCGGGCACTAATCTGAGAGCTAACATTTTTTTCCTGAATTTTGGTAATTCAGGCTTTTACCGTTACTACCATAGATTACTATGGCAATTTAAATAAATTGAGGAGGAAATAAAACCAATAGTATTTAATATTTTATTGCCCTTCCATTACTTTGAATAACTGAAGTTAATCGTTTAGGCATGGAAGCCACCAGACCATTACAGTATTCTTGCGTTAGTTGATTCCAAGTCTCTTGTATTTTCAGCCACAATTGTTCTCTATTTTCTGGCCGAAAATCATTATATTTGTTAATTCTCTTGATCATGTAACCACGGCCATGTAACCTCCAACATTTTCCATCGGATTTAAATCTGGACTCCTAGAAGGCCAGGGTAATACTTGAATATCCCTTTGTTACATCCAATCAGATACTGCGTGGGCAGTATGAACCGGGCAGTTATCATGTTGGTAAATGTAGTATTGGGAAACCTATCATTAACCGATGGCAACATCACGTTCTCCAATATTTGTATGTAATTTTGTGCATTAAATCTACCTTCTATGCGCGTACAAACTCCTATACCCTGTGCACTCATCCATCCCCAAACGCGGACAGAAAAACGGCCGCTTGTTGAAATATTCTGAGTGTAGAGTTCGTCAAACCGGGTATTTGGTGGTCTATAGACCCTTACTCTCCCGCTGTAACATGATTGGAAAACATTTTCGTCTGTGAAAATTACATTTTCCCAAGCATTTACACCACCTCCGTAATATTGTAGTGCATAACCCACTCTTTGCTCTTCGTTGGTTACCGTTAGGAAAGACTTTTTAGCTGCAGGGTGATTGCGAAGATTTGAACCATGCGGTTCTAACGGAACCTGGAAAATCAGTTACATTGTGAGCTAAAACAGCCGTTTTAAAAGGATTTTCCCTTAGGTATTGAATTAGAGTATTGTCATGTTCTTCTGTCGATACCCTTTTAAGGCCTGTTCCTGCTATTCTTTCCAGCGAATGTGTTTCCATCCATTTTATTTTGATATCATGAACTGTACTTTCTGGTGTTTGAAATCTTTGAGCCACACGTCTCTCTGACCATCATTCTTCTAGCAGCTAGCATTTTGGCCTTTTCCGCAGCATTTAAACGACGGGGCATATTTGTAAATTTATTTCACTAGCCGTAAATAAATTTCAGTTGACAATTTTTGTCAATGTCATTAAAACAGGTAATTTTTAGGTATTCGAGATGTATTAAGGTCGGCTTACATTAGAAAAATCTGCTGCCCGGATTTTTGTGACGGTAGCGTTAAGGCATCGTTTCTCAACTCAACCTGGGGGGTAACGATCAGGTATATGCACTGGTGCCATCGATAAGGATTCGAGGGCCCTCTCGTCGAATATTGTCTGTTTTTATTGGAATAAAGTAAGGCAAATTAACATGAGGTCCCTTATCGCCGCCGGCGGGGATACGGGGGTCGGAATCGGTCATGATTATTACACCACTTCGTGCGATTATAATGTCTTACAGAACTCGTATTATAAATGAGCAAGCCCGAACAAATCCAATTAGTAAAGGCCGTATTAGAATCGGCAATCGGCAACACGTATTCATGCGCAGTAAACCGTTTTCGATCAGCTGGAGCATTGTCAAAGGTCAGAACAGCAGTGGGTACTGTCGAAATCCCTAAAATATCCCCAGAATTAGAGATGTGCAAACCTGTTCGTTTTGATTACCAGTTAAAGCAGCTACTGCTATTTACAAATAGGAGGTGCAAAAAGTTGCTGAATTAGCAGTCCATAAGTTTAATAAAGAATGTAAACTGCTAATTTAAGTACCAGTGGGTTTAAATGGCCATTACCTGTTCATACCTGGTTCGGCCAAATAATAAACAGTTAAAAATAACAGAATATTCCATGTCTACCCAATTGCGCCGGCAAGGGCAATTAAAATGGCGCCTGCCCCATTTCTGGTAATGAGAGACAGCTGATCGGGAACAGTGTACTGCGCATGAATCCGTGTCATTTTAATTGTCAGAAGAGTAGAATTTCTGACTGTAGTACGGAGAACGGTGTACTGCGCCTGAATCCTTGAATTATAATTGCCATTGCTGGCGCCATAAAAATTCCCGACTGTAATACGGCCTTAAGAGATTTTCTATTGACGAATGACATTGTTTTTGCTGTAATGAACACAGCTGTCAGTAAGGTTGGTTCAGAAAGAATCCACTGCAACGATATGATCGTTTCATAAAAACCAGAATCAATGCTACTGGTGAGAGCTTCTAGGTTAAGCCACTGGGCTCTGAGACAGAAATATTAATAAACATTACAAATAAATTAAATATTTTTAAATCCTAAGGAATGGTAACCGGTGATTTTATTATAAATATTTAAAATGTGTTAACGCTCAATCGTCACCACATACATATATACGCATCGTTCCATCAATTTTTGTGCTAGCTTCTTGTAAAAACGATATTGTTTCGCCAAACAGTTTATTTGTGATTTTAAATGTGAATCGTCCATCACAGTTCGTGGGTTGTGCCTAATTTTTTGTTAAGTTTATTTTTGAAACCAAATTTGACGTTAATATACTACCCTAATTAATTAATAGATGAATAGATTGAACTAAGAACGGGTTTATCAGTGAAGTGTTATCTTTAGCCCAGAGCTATCGTTAGCTCTGGGTCAACGTTGGTGTTGCAAGTGAAAGTGGTTATCCGGGTGTTTTTTTATAAACGAGCAAATTTTGTTTGACAAAAGTCAGATTATAAATCTTACAGGTAACTTTGAGTAAATCGGATTTTGGATGTTAATTTTTTAATAGGTTTCTTATAGCATATAATTAAAGGAATTATATATGTCCGCGCAATAGATCATCGTCACAAAGATTTTGGTCTATAGCATCGATTTTTTAATAATATAACGCCCGTCACACGGCTAATTTTACTCTTCTGAATCATTATAACAGCCCTGTCTTATATTGGCTTAAAGTTTTGGAATGTTCCTTATAGAATGTTAAAATACTAAAAAAAATAGTGATATTTTTAATCTACCTAAGTTGTAAACGAAACTTGCACATCAAAATATATTTTTCCTTAATGGTTAATAAAAAAATATTGTATATAGATTCGGATATCAAACCGTAACATCAATTTATCTTAGGTAACATTTTCATGCGTGTCCGGTTGTACTGTGACCGGCGATATAAAAATGCACAAATTTGTGGATAACAGCTAATACAAGCTATTTCTTAAACTTTTTTAGACTGAAATGAGTATCTGTTCTCAAGAGAATGACTTCGTATAGTATTTTTCCCTTAATTAAGACTACTAGGTCTAAGTTAACCCTGTGACCGGCGATACAACATAAAAACATACGCCTGGTAAAAAGTAGGCAATGTTCTAGTTTTTACCTAAATAAACATAATAAGGAACTTACCTAAACAGGAGCACGCTTTACACAAATTCAAACCCATACCGTCATATTTGTAAAAACTATTAGTCCGACCTGTAGTGGCGTTATTTATAAGCAATTTATGCCGTGACCGGCGATACATGCAGCGGCGGGGACGGAACTTCTGGTTAATAATTGCGTTAGAGGAACTAAACTAATGATCTTTGAACATTATTTTTTCAATACAAATTGTAGTAGGACTGTAAATTATTTATATACAGTGAGTCCCAGAAGAAATGTCTAAATTCATTTAAAATTCAGCGGTAAGTTTTTTCAAAAAACGCTCGTACCCGTCGATTTTTATTTTTTTTTTGTGGTAATTTCATGTATAGCTCAAAAATAAGTTACGACCATCAACTTCATTTTTTCAAATGAAAACATATATTTTTTATTTCATTTTTGAATTTTGCATTGAATTCTTAGCATGTTTCATGTACCTACCATCTCCTATACATAAACTCAACAGTTATTGAAAAAATTAGGATTGAACATATCTATAAGTAAGACCTGTTTATTAAAAAAAAACACAACAAAATCAAATTAAATGTTGAAAATGTGCGCCATTTACGGCTTGACAATATCCAAGACGATCAATAAACTCTCTTTGCACGTTTCCAACCATTTTCGGAGTTATGACACGCACTTCTCTTCGGATCCTTTCTTTCAACTCCTGCATATTGTTTGGCCTGTTAACAAATACTTTTGATTTGAGGTAACCCCACAAAAAAAAGTCCAGCGGAGTTAGGTCTGGCGACCGAGCAGGCCATTCGATAGGTCCTCTCCTTCCAATCCACCGATTGGGAAAGGTTTCATCCAAAAATGTGCGCACAGTGGCCGCGTGTGCACTATTGAATGGTTCACGATCATTTATTTATTGCATTGTGGTTATTTATTAACTTTTGTATTGTTCAATTTAATAGATGTATTTTGTCTTCGTCAGGGAAGTCTGGATCCAATGGATTCGGAAATAAAGCCACTAATGCTGGAATTAATTCTAGTTGGAGAAATTCGAGATATACTTGTCCAGTTAAAGACTGTTCAAAGAAAAATGGATCAATTACTCTTTCGCGTACGATTCCACACCAAACATTTATTTTCTTAGGGTACTGGCTGTGAACCTCTATCATCTAATGCGGATTTTCTGTTGCCCAATATCGACAATTTTGTCTGTTCACATTACCATTCAAATAGAACGTAGCTTCATCCGAAAAAATAATATTTTTTACTAAATTATTATCTAGATTGCACATATTTTGCATGCGTCCGCAAAACTCACTTCGCCTATCGAAACCATCTTCAAATAACTCATGCACTGGAATAACTTTGTATGGGTGATATTTGTGCTTTTGAACTACTCGATGAACAACAGATTTCGGCATGTGTAAATCGGCCCCAATGTGCGACAGGGGAGTACATGGATTTTCTTCCAAGGAAAGCAAAACGTCAAGTTGTTCATTTTCATCTCGAGTAGGACGACCAGATTTAGGCAAATCTCTAACATGACCGAATTCTCTAAACTTGGCCTCTATTCTACTCACCATCTTTTGACATATGGGAGGACGATCAGGATGGATTTCATTAAATAATTGGGCTGTTTCTATTTGAGTACGTGTTTTATCACCAAACCCAACCATGCATAGAATTTCAATTTTTTCCCGTTCCGTTAACTTCACCATTATTGTGAAAACCGCAACTTTGAAACTACGCTTGACAATAATTATACTTATTTGAAATAAAATTGTCATACAGTTTCTATGGAAATAAACGGTGACAGTGAGACAGTACACTCTTACTTATTATGGAGCCCAAAATGCCATATTGCCAGAAGATTTGATAGATCGTTGGATTCCCTAAATGATATGTTCAATCCTAATTTTGTCAATAACTGTTGAGTTTATGTATAGGACATGGTACATGAAACATGCTTAGAATTCAATGCAAAATTCAAAAATGAAATAAAAAATATATGTTTTCATTTGAAAAAATGAAGTTGATGGTCGTAACTTATTTTTGAGCTACCCTGTATACATGAAATTACCACACAAAAAAAAATTAAAAAATCAAAATCGACGGGTACGAGCGTTTTTTGAAAAAACTTACCGCTGAATTTTAAATGAATTTAGACATTTCTTCTGGGACTCACTGTATAAAAGTAATTTTAGTACAATGACGTGAAGTATGAAAGGGTAAAGTAAGAAATTATTGACTGGGGACACGTGACCCCCCCCCCCCCCCCCCCCATACTCCAGCTATAATCTAAAAAAAATACTTTTAAAATTGCTTTCTAATGAAGGAAGTAACATACCTATATTTCGCAAATTATAATCGTTTCTGCAGGCAAATAGGTTATTTTACTAAGTTATAAGGACTGAAAGTTAACTGAAAAAATTTGTTTACCCATAACATGGATAAAACAGTTTAGCTCTCAGAGTTATAGTTTAGCTCTAAGCTAAATAACCTAACACTCCACTGATAAACCCGTCCTAAATTAAACACCTGGTATTACCGGATAATAATAAACCAATTTTAATAATTTTTTTATCTGATAGAAAACAGATTCCAGAGTTTTAACAACTCTAGAATCTGCAAAAAATTATGCACAATCGTATTCATCCGCCATTGTACATACATCGAGTCGAGAGGTTAAACTAATATAGCTGTTAAAAGCAGCTCGAAAAAGGCTTGTATATGAGACTGATTTTCTACTGTAACTAAGTAGTATTTTTCTTGTTCTTCATATGTAAATACTAGTTCGTCGGAATTCTTGTGTGTAGTTTAACATTCCAGCTGCACTTATACTTATTATACTGATCTTCAAGTTTTGAAAAAATTATAGACCCAGAAAGTGTATTTTTAAAGGCATTTCTGTAGATTCATGGTAAACGGGCAAATAAATATTACATACAAACTAAATTTGTATGTGAAGATATATGAGAAAATTATTTCCTAGCCATATAGAGCTGAAAGCTGGCATAGTTATAGTTAGAATAGTGGACCAATAACAGACGTACAGTACAAAAATGAAATTTGAAACTTTTGGGTATTAAATCATTCATTAATCTTGACAAATAAAAGTAAATACAATAAGTTTAAAAGTATAAAATTGATTTTAAAACGGCTGTAACTAAAAGTTTTACCAATTTTCCCTAAGGCCAGTCTATAATTTTTTTAAAACTTTTTTAAAATTTTTAACATTTATTTTACTTCATAAAACAGTCTGTAAACCAAAGTACCCTAGTTGCACTACAGAAACCAATAATCCATGCACGATACAGAACGTTATGGGAATAGTTTCATGTGTATTGGTGCTTTGGATCAGATGTTTTAACGCCTTTTTCTCAATTAAAATAAAAATCCTGCCAATTCTTTATTATCATACGGGTATCACATAATATATACCTATACTTTGATACCACTGTGATACTTTCTAAATTCTCAGGATGTTTGTTACTTGTGTCGCACGGTAAATACACCAGTCTATTCATTTTCCCAATTCAGAAGATCAAAAGAAATACACGCGACGAGCACGTGAACAACACACAAGGTCAATTAGTACAATCTGGAACCACCTATGAATAGATCTGAAATAATATCCTACACTGAACTACGACCCAGCTAGAAATGCAGCTCATCGGCATCGGTTTTATCGTCGATTGACCAATAGCAATATGTTTATGCATCGAGCACTTAGCTATCAGGCGCCGATCTTCGCTTTGTCTCCTGAATCGGTAAAATGAATAGAGTATAGTAAAAGGAATTGCATTCTTTAGAGCTCATTAGTATACAACGTGTCCAAGATAAGGAGGGCCAGTACAGGGATCTCGGAAACCGTAAGAGATACGAAGTCGGTTAAATGGAGGTAAAGTTGCGGATTTGCGTGCTTAATAATATGCTGTTTAAAAGTTTTAAAATTCCGAGTAGTTCCGGAGATATTCGGAAAAAACCGAAATTCTGAAAAATCGTTTTATTGCTTTCCTGGGTTTTTTGAGATCGAATTCTAAAGTAAATTGCACTTTTACATTGCCACTTTTTCCGCTCTATCTAGCAGCGTTAATTGTTTTGTAATCCGACGAGTTGTCGTCGAAGGGCCATTATCAACTTTCTTTTTTTAAATACGGTCCTGTTTTCCTGATACTGGAATTTGAGAGCTTTTTTTCTTCCGAATACAATGTATGACACATTATGGTTTAATGACGTTTCGAGGGTTTTTTGAACAACATCAGGATATTTTAGGATACGGTCCCGAATTTCTACTAATTTTATAAATAATATCTCATAAGTAAGCTCTAAATTTTTACTTATGTTGGACTAGTTCAATAAAAAACAAATAATTTAATAATAAACCACAAATAAGTGAACAAAATACAGAATCATTATTTCAAACTTCTGTGGATTCGGGATTTAAAAGAAAAGTAAGCGTTTGAAACAAAAAAATTAAGATGGTGACGCGTGATTTGTTTCACTTGATATTCCCATTGTGATCGTTTGAAAGCGTTTTAAGAGGTTTTGTATTTTCCAGAAAACATAGAACATAATTTTACAAATGCTGAAAAGTTTGAAATTCTATCGTAATTTATTATTTCTCAAAAAAACTGTTATGTGGCAGTTTGAAGATGTTATTCGTGCTTAGAGAATAACGGAAATCATTTTGAACACCTGATTATGTAGTTCCTTACTTTTTTCGTTGCTCGTTTTATTACTGTTTCGGTATGATTTTTGTTCACTTATTTGTGGTTTACTATTAAATTATTTGTTATTTATTGAACTAGTCCAACATACGCACAAATTTAGAGCTTACTCATGAGATATTATTTATAAAATTAGTAGAAATACATGACCGTATCCCAAAATATCCTGATGTTGTTCAAAAAACCCTCGAAACGTCAATAAACCACAATGTGTCATACATCGTTGCATTCGGAAGAAAAAAAGCTCTCATTCCAATATCAGAAAAACAGGACCGTATTGAAAAAAATAAAGTTGATAATGGCCCTTCGAAGACGACTCGTCGGATTACAAAACGATTAACGCTGTTAGATAGAGCGGAAAAAGTGGCAATGCAAAAGTGCAATTTACTTTAGAACTCGATCTCAAAAACCCCAGGAAAAAAATAAAACGATTTTTTAGAAAACTTTCTAAACGGCATATTATTAGGCACGTAAATGCGCAACTTTAACTCCATTTAACCTACTTCGTATCTCTTACAGTTTCCGAGATCCCTGTACTGGCCCTCCTTATCTTGGACACGTTGTATGTGTTTGATATAGAAAATAGAGCAGCTCAGTCATTTACAGTATTGTGCAACACAACGAAACAAACCTTTGAGGATTTTTATTCTTCAGCAATATAAATATAAATTTATAGGGAGCAAATAATGTATTTGAGGCACATAATAAGCAATCTATTCACTATAATAAATCTGCACCATTCTAAAAAAAAAAAACATACATTAAAACATCTTGTTGTTGTTGTGTTTTGTTGATGATTCCTAAATTAAGATTTTAAAAGTTATATATTGTCATTAAGAGTATGAAATTATTACACATGAGCGAGTATTTTATATTTGTTTTGCCATGTAATCGTGATTATAACATTTTTATTAACAATAAAGCTTTGTTTATAAAAGTAATATGTTTTGTCTGTATTTTCTTGACATCGCTTTCTCGCGCAGCATTGCCGTCTAGACCAGGGGTGACCAACCTTTTCAGCAGACGGGCCAAATTTCAGATATAATGTTTCCTGCCGGGCAACGCTTGTAATTTTTTTGGAAACTTATGCCTAGTGGCGCTTTCACCATTTCGTATTCTGATCAACATTTTGTAGCTTTTTAGTTTTATCAGAAAAGCGGTCAAATTACCGTTTTAGGAAAGTTAATAAATCACTGCAGCTCAAAATTAAAATCAGAAGTGGGACCAACCACTATTGAATGGTTCACGATCATTTATTTATTGCATTGTGGTTATTTATTAACTTTTGTATTGTTCAATTTAATAGATGTATTTTTGTTGTTAATTTATATTGTTTGGGGGATATTGCTAAATCGTATCTTTATTGATAAACCTTCTATGGGCTTGACAAAAATTTAAGCTGGCGCATCATGTATACTTTTACGTATTAGGTAGGTATACATAAAATGTGATGTTCTGGAAAAAGCGATATAAACTTTAAAGAAAAAAAAATTTAAAAAATGTAGTGAGAACACTAACCTTTACTAGTGAGTATTTAGGTATAACTGAAAATTTTCTCCTTTAGTGTAAGCCGTCCGCAAAATAGTATTAATTATATACCGATCCGTCGGAATAAAAGGTTGGAGATCACTGGTCTAGACGATTGGAGATTGCGTCACAATATGAAGAGTTAACTATAGGAATTACAGGGCAAGTCGGGATTAACGAACCAAACTCCAGGAGTGTATTGTACGTGAAAATAATGTAAAAACTCATACGCCCTTCCCCGATTTTCTTTAAATTTAAAGTTAGGGCGCAATTACAAATACCTAAACAAAGTTTCATACATTAACATTTCTTTAATCATAGCGCTATTTTAATAAATGTTCAAAGATATCGCCATTGACCTCTCAATCTGATTGCATCATGTCTTTCTTTAATACCGGCTGCAGTATTTCATCATTAGTAATGCATCTCGGAGTTCATTTTTACTATGTAATCGTCATTTCTGAACCAGTCCCATAAATAAAAGTCAAGTTGTGCGAGGTCTGGAGAGCTTGGGGGCCAACCAATCCAAAGCCCTGGAAACCTTTCGTCCGAATTTGATTGGCCTGATGACCAAAATGTGCAGTAGATCCATCGTGCTAGCTGATTATACAGTTGCATTCTGAGGTTTACACGAGTTAATTTAAAAAAATAACTATTGTCCTGCCACGAGGCCCTCCAAAGGGTCAATTAAATAACTATGGATCATACCACATTCACCATATACGTTTACCGAAAATTTGTGCTGAAAATTACTTTCCACAATTGTTTCGGGATTTTCTAATCACGCTACAACTTGAAAAAACATGAAAATCGGATAATATGTAATATAATTACATTTGTATACAGGGTGTTCCTTAATGACGTGCTAATATTTCAGGGTGTGATTCCTTAGGTCATTTTATAAAGAAAAGTTCATATGAACATATGTCCGCATTTTTTGCCACAGGTGTTGCATTTTTATTTTTAAATGGTTATTTTTTAATATCTCCGAAAGTATTTTAGAAAATTAATCTTTTTAATTGTGGTATGTGTTAATAGGATATAAAACCAGAAATTTTAGTTGGAAAAGTTATTCAATTGTTCCACCAGTGGCGTCCCTGCAGACATGTCCTCTGATATTTTTTACAAAAAAGATGGTACGCCACTGATTTTTCTATGTAGTAGCTCCAACAATTTTTACAAAAGAAACTTTATCGTTAATTATTTTATCAATGTAAGTAATAATGAGTTTCAATAAGAATTTAGTGGTTTTAATCAAGAATGGTGCGTCTGACGAGAAAAACTTAAGAAACCATTTTCATGTAGAATTGACCAGGCTAATCGGAAAAAATATCCACATGGAAAAATGTCAGTGGCGTACCATGTATTTTGTAAAAAATATCAGGGAACATGTTTGCATGGACGCCACTGGTGGAACAACTAAATAACTTTTCTAACTAAAATTTGTGGTTCTATATCCTATTAGTACATACCAAAATTGAAAATAATATCTCAAGTACTTTCGGAGATATGAAGAAATAACCATTTAAAAAATAAAAATTCAACACTTTGTAGCAAAAAATTTAAGCCGTTGCGGACATATGTTCATATGAACTTTTCTTTATAAAATGACCTAAGGAATTTCACCCTGAAATATTAGCACGTCATTAAAGAATACCCTGTATAATACGATCCTAGAGTTTGGTCCGTTCCTTCGACTCATCCTGTATAGGAACGGAAATTTTAGATACAGAATGGCATATTATATGAAATAATGTATATTTAAGGTTATTTATAACATACGTTTTCAAACATTAAAGATATATTAAGGAATTAATCTATAACAAAATAAATAGTCGATAATACACTACTAATTGTCTTCGTCTGAACTAAGTAGCATTGTCTTTTCGGTATAATTATTGGATATAGTGGATACTTTTGAGCTTAAACTAATGGGTGGTTTAGCGGGGTTGTCCAGACTATTATAGGACTGGGGTACTGTACCACCACTTGGACTCATGGGGTCGTCTGGGTCGTATTGGGATAGGCGTATCCCTCGACCATTTTTACCACCTGTAAGAAATCAGGTAGTTATGGTACTAATTGCATTAGACGTAATTATTGCGGGAAACAACGTATAGGTAAAGAACGTTTCACGAAATTTGGATACGACTTAATGATTTCCTGGGTAGGTCCCATTGTGTCGACAAGAGCTTGGCAATAAACAAGTGCAGTATGAAGGGACGGACTAAGGAAAACAAGTAATGATATGATTATATTAATGTAATCAAATGAAATAACATTTTTTTTAAATATTACTAGTCATATTTATTTACATTTATAATGTCATTCTATAGATAGTTCTGTTTCGCTATCGCTATCCTCATCAAAATTAATTATAATTGGATTAATTATACGATCCAGACTAATATACGAATTTTCTACAGTTATTACGTGACGGACTGAATTTTTCCAACTACCTGGGGGAATATCATTAAAGCATTTTCGTATTAATTCTACAACACTAGAACTTAAAGTCGGAGAAATATTTTCAGACCTAACCAGTGATTTTAACTAGTGCCACATATGCTCTATGGGGTTAAAAATGCAATAATAGGGTGGGAGCTTCTTTCTAGATTTAATGGGATTTGACGCGATTCTTTTCACTGTAGTCAGAGGTATCTTAGTCAAATCAGACGTTTCAGTCGCAGCATCACTAGCATAAAGTCCTCTGTTGAGTAAATAAGTATATACTGTTTTTACAATTTCCCTAGCATCGAGAGATAAATGCATTTTCTTCACTGCAACACTAGAAGAAGCATTATCAATGTTTTTCCATGGACGCCACATACTGTTTTTTTATACGTTTGGTAGAATAATATCGGTAATACAACTAAACTCTTCCAGCAAGAAATAAAAACTAACAAATTTAACCACAAAAAGATATTTAAATATAAATTAAGCAACCTAACCACCCGATGTGCCTATATTTAATTATAATTATTACAATCCGGTCCTTTCCACATAATAATAACAAACGGTCATAAATAATGGGATCGCCCCAGGTACTTTTACTGCAGTCATTAAGTTATATCCATTTTTCGTGAAACAAACTTTACATAAGGATAAAGGAAAGGAAAAAGTTTGAGATTGTAAACGGCATTAAAAAAATTTGAAAAAGAAGCATCTCATAAAAAAAAACAAAAAAAAACTTGATTTTGACGGGTCTTGTTTAAAAGGCATTTTTTAATACGCAAAAACTGTGCAGCGTTATAAGGAGAATTTAAAGGCCTTTGAAATTAGCAATCATTTGACCCCTGTTTAAAATTTTAGTGATCCCCAGATAAGATACAGGTCGACAAGTGGATTTGTGCCTCCGACGTATCAGTAAGGGGAAAGCAATATCGTTTAAAACATAGTCTAGTCACGGGCGTGCTATTATTATTTTAAATAATGTAATAAAAATAGGAAATTCTTCAGTAATTGTTTGAAGGTAGGTTTGACCATGTTCATCAAGTTTTAAAAAATTACCTTTTCCCAAGATGTAAATATTTCAACATGGAAAAAACAGCTACATGATTAATTGATTAACGATTATTTTTCAGTTTTGGTCATATTAATGTCCCTTTCTAGCTTTCGCTTAAGTGGCAATTTAAATGTATTGATTTGTCAATCCTCTTCACCTGCCCTATAAACATTTACAATCACTTCACGGATCTGACTGTGTAGTTTTTTACCAGGAGTATACGCATTCATTATCACAAAGTTTAAAATTTAAAATAACACCCTAAAACACGACACAATGATCACGTATTTAGAAAACACTATTTAACACAATACAATCACTAAGCAACTGAGTGGGTACATCCATCATGTATCGGACATAGCCGAACAAGCCCGATTATGCGCTATCATCTCTCTGGGATATAACCAATCAAATAAGCGCTAGCTACTTATAACCATTGGCAGCGGACTATGTTGCCACATTTTTAGATTAAAAGTACTTTAAGCAAAAAATATATTACTTTGCATTTAAATATCAAAATAAATAGTTTATGAATCAGGTTTTAATAATATTGAAACTATAAAAGAATATTGGTTTCTTATACGGTTGGTACCTTTTCAATTTATTTTAAATGCTTAAATGTAAATTTAGGTTCTTCTCGGTAAGATATTATTAAATGAAAGATTTATATACAGTGAGTCCCAGAAGAAATGTCTAAATTCATTTAAAATTCAGCGGTAAGTTTTTTCAAAAAACGCTCGTACCCGTCGATTTTAATTTTTAAATTTTTTTTTTGTGGTAATTTCATGTATACAGGGTAGCTCAAAAATAAGTTATGACCATCAACTTCATTTTTTCAAATGAAAACATATTTTTTATTTCATTTTTGAATTTTGCATTGAATTCTAAGCATGTTTTATGTACCATGTCCTATACATAAACTCAACAGTTATTGAAAAAATTAGGATTGAACATATCTATAAGTAAGACCTGTTTATTAAAAAAAAAACACAACAAAATCAAATTAAATGTTGAAAATGTGCGCCATTTACGGCTTGACAATATCCAAGACGATCAATAAACTCTCTTTGCACGTTTCCAACCATTTCCGGAGTTATGACACGCACTTCTCTTCGGATCCTTTCTTTCAACTCCTGCATATTGTTTGGCCTGTTAACAAATACTTTTGATTTGAGGTAACCTCACAAAAAAAGTCCAGCGGAGTTAGGTCTGGCGACCTAGCAGGCCATTCGATAGGTCCTCTCCTTCCAATCCACCGATTGGGAAAGGAAAATAATATTTTTTACTAAATTATTATCTAGATTGCACATATTTTGCATGCGTCCGCAAAACTCACTTCGCCTATCGAAATCATCTTCAAATAACTCATGCACTGGAATAACTTTGTATGGGTGATATTTGTGCTTTTGAACTACTCGGTGAACAACAGATTTCGGCATGTGTAAATCGGCCCCAATGTGCGACAGGGGAGTACATGGATTTTCTTCCAAGGAAAGCAAAACGTCAAGTTGTTCATTTTCATCTCGAGTAGGACGACCAGATTTAGGCAAATCTCTAAAATGGCCGAATTCTCTAAACTTAGCCTCTATTCTACTCACCATCTTTTGACATATGGGAGGACGATCAGGATGGATTTCATTAAATAATTGGTATGTTTCTATTTGAGTACGTGTTTTATCACCAAACCCAACCATGCATAGAATTTCAATTTTTTCCCGTTCCGTTAACTTCACCATTATTGTGAAAACCGCAACTTTGAAACTACGCTTGACAATAATTATACTTATTTGAAATAAAATTGTCATACAGTTTCTATGGAAATAAACGGTGACAGTGAGACAGTACACTCTTACTTATTATGGAGCCCAAAATGCCATATTGCCAGAAGATTTGATAGATCGTTGGATTCCCTAAATGATATGTTCAATCCTAATTTTTTTAATAACTGTTGAGTTTATGTATAGGACATGGTACATGAAACATGCTTAGAATTCAATGCAAAATTCAAAAATGAAATAAAAAATATATGTTTTCATTTGAAAAAATGAAGTTGATGGTCGTAACTTATTTTTGAGCTACCCTGTATACCTGAAATTACCACAAAAAAAAATTAAAAAATCAAAATCGACGGGTACGAGCGTTTTTTGAAAAAACTTACCGCTGAATTTTAAATGAATTTAGACATTTCTGTATATGACAACATTGTTTAGACCCAGAATATTTTGGCGCGCATTCCTTTCGTATCTAACAGATAAACTTGTCGACCTGTAGGTACGTGTACACTTTTTTTAAGCGAGGATAAATATGAAGAATGGGGCTTGTTCAGTTTTTATTTGTCAACCCTGCATGTTAAATACAAACAAATCGATCGTTATTTCGTTTTATCAAAACTGTAACGAATCGCTCTTACAGCGAAACTCGCCGTATCCACGTGCAGGGGAAAAGCAAAACTTACTTTGTCCGCCATGCGTATTAACGACATCAAGTAATCTTTTTAAAATTGTATTATTGAGATTTCGTTCTTGTTGTAGGTACCACAAAACTGAAGTCAAATTATTGCAAAGTTTTAGGTAATTAGTGAAGAGCATATTCTAAGGGAAACACACAGTCTGTGACATGATGTAATTAGACTATTTATATGCCAAAGTATTTGATATAGAAACTTGACAAATTTGAAACGTGCACGAGTATATTAGCCGATTTGAGGAGTTCGCAAGCAGAACGGAATATGTGCAGTTTCATGCAATGGCGCATATGCCTTTCTTCTCACGAACTCCATATGTATTACTTAGAAAATTGCGTACGAACGTCATAAAAACAGCCGATATATCGAAATCTAGAACTGAAATAAATCACACAAATAAATAAATACACCTATAAGCCATTTATTTAAAAAAAAGGTAGGTACACATATAGCCTATATAAAACTAAAGATAAGGGGCCTAAAATAACATTCTAAGATGGAATTATATACATACGTAAGTTGATAATGACACTCCATTCGCCTCGCTATATTTAATATACATATATCAATCACTAGGATGCGATTTAGACATCTTTGTGCCAGCTAGCTAGCTGAATAAATTGTTTCAATAATTTCTTTTATCGGTAAAACTAACGTACAAAACTAAATTGTTGCAAGGCCGTCAGCATGGGGACCCCTCCTCCTCCCCTCCTCCTCCCCGCCAAAGAAAATTGACTTAGGCATTAAAAATTTCCACCAGAAATTTTCAAAAATGTATACACGAGTCCTGGTTACGGCCCTGGTTGCACAAAACTATATTACTGCACTGTTGTATAGGCATTATCAGAGAAAAAAGGTTGTCCCGTGGTAAAATCTCTTAAGAACAATACAGATATTATGATAGGACCCCGCACCATGACCGACCCTGTATATTTCAAATGAACAAACTGGCTATATTGTCAGATCAACCAGAATAAGGACGACGACAATTTGCCACAATTGTATTAATGTTAATTAAAATAACAGTTATAGCGAATGAAGCACCACAGGCTTTGCTAAAAGCAAAATTATAAATTAAAAAAAAAATTAAAGTCAAATGCAAAGACTCAAAAAAAATCACTTTCGAAAGGCTAGATATATTTATTATTTTATAATAATACGAAGTGAATAATACCAAACGTTTTCTATATTCTAATGTAAAAAGTCTAAACAATACGGTATTAATAATAGGCTTAAAAAACTGTAAGGCCAACAACAAATTTAATACACTCGAAAAACTTAACAGTCGAATCCGAACCACCATTTTGTCTACGATTTCTACGTCCCACCCATGTACTGCCACGTATAGTATTTCCACATCTAATTGAAGTACGTACATGAAAAAACTACCGCCGAGTCGCATCACAGAGCTTTGTTAGGTGCTGGAATGTCCAAACGACTACATAAAGTTTGCACTTGAAATGCAACCATCCGCCGCTTTATGGATTGTAACTAAACCGGAACCAGCGGTCGTGATAGGCAGGGTTTTGGCTGAGCCGGCGACGACCGAAGACGGTAGAATTAAATAGAGAGTTATTTTTACCAACATTCATTACTGCATATTAATAATCACGAAGCTACAAAATGGTGGATGTTACTGTTATTAAAGCTAGATTTTTGATTATCAAAACAAACTACGTTTCTATCACAAAATTGTTCAAGTTATTTTTTGTTTTTTTATACTTTTTAGGTTATGAGAAAAATATATACAAATATACAAAAAAAAATTATAGTCATTAAGTACACCGTTGTGCTATGTCCTAGTTATTTAGTTAATACGTTATTAATTTAGTTACTTCGTAGGTCAATAGGTCACAGAATTTCGCTAGGAAAATGGCAGAATAAAAAAAAAATAGAAGATCGGGATAAAGTATGTGCCATTTTATTCTTTAAGCTGGTACGGCATCAATTATCCGTTCAATAATGAAAATGCGTTATGTTCAACTCGTATAACAGATAAAATAGTATATTACATACCAAGAGTGTTAAGACGTCTATTACACACGACTTTGAACCTTACGGACGAGCATAGCGATTACCGTACTTCGAACCAGTGTGTAATGGGCTTACCAATCGAGTTGTGTACTATACTATTATGTTAAATTATCGAAATATACTAATAAAACATTTTGAGTCGGAACTCAACGGAAGCAGCTTGTAATGTAATTTCCCGTGGAGTTACCTCAATCTGAATATCGTAGTCACCCATACTTTACCCAAAAATATCCAAATTAAAAATGTTGACGTTTCAAATTTCCTCACATTTACGTTGGAATTCGCAGCCAACTTCACATTAAATCTATTGGAAACAGTGACGGTTTTGGCGTATCACGGGCAATGTGATTTGTGGAACTGTTACGTATATTTCGTAACAGGTTCTTACTAATATACGAGTAGAAAAACGTATTTTATTCTACCATTTTCTTAGTTAAGCCTCGTGCAGTTGAAGTCTACTTCTAGGGAATGAATAGTTAAAAAATTATAGATACATTAAATGGCCGTTTTTTTGTCATCTTTAAGTTGCACGTTATTTTTAGGGTTGGTGAGAAAGATTTTAAAATTCGATTGTGACAGTTTTCGATGTATTTATTCGTCTCAAACTCTGATAAGAAAAAGAGTATACCAAAATAAACAGACAGATCTTTGTCCTCATTTTCATTCCCATATTTTCTTAATATTTCCCGGTAAAATGTGAAGCGTTAAAGTAAAGAAATTAAGAAAATAATAATAAGCGAAGCAATTTTAGTCTGTTAGTATATTATTACTTTCTGTACTAATTAGGGATATATAGGCTTTAACGAAGATATAGTTGGCCCCCCTCCACTGTCACCTCAAACCTGAACGACCCCTTCCAAGTCTCTGATTGGTTGTTCCCCCTTCCTCCCCCCAGGTCCTACCAACTTTACTAACTCTACTAAAACTATAAAACCCGACATTAGTAAAGAAATTTTTTAAAAATATATCCAAGTTGTGTGGCCTATAACCGTTTACAACCACGGATATACACGGTGTTATGGAAATTATTTATTATATTTAAATGGATGACTTCTTGGGTGTCCTAGAGAAAGTCTACATACTTTCTTTTTTAATCGAATATCTAAATACTAAGGAAAAAACCCTTTTGTCTACATACTGTCGCGCCACTCCATCTGGTTTCAATTAGCAACAATATAGGTCACTAAGAGTAAACTACAGTGATGCCAGATCACACCGCGTGTCCCGCCCTTGCTTGGATAACCGCCGCGCGCGTATTGATATGTTTAACCTTCAGTATGTTACGATACTCGATGTTGGAATGACGTTGCCGAGGGTTTCACGTGCTTGATGTATACGAATTTTAAACGTTTTATTAGTTGTAGCATTACCCGATTTTTTTCTGTTGTGAAATAATGCATAATAATAAATGTTGTAATGTGATTTCAAATTGCTGTGATATTCTACTGTTGGTTCTGTTGCAAAACATACTTTTGTGTTTTATTTTTTTATGGAATTTAATTATAAAACGGATTATTTTAAAATAAGATCGAAGGCAAGAGAGTATGTACCTTAAAATTGTAGTTTTATTTTTTCTAAAAAAGTTTGAAAAAGAAGTGCTAACGCGGGTCAAAGACGTATTGTTGTCGAAAACCGAACACGTGCGTTGTAATATGACAACACCGCCTACTGTGCCTCGTCTTTTGAGACTTGAGACTGCCTCAATAAATTATTGATTGCGAACGTCGTCAGTAGCTTCCACGTAAAATCTCAGGATTTGCCGGTTTAAATATAATAAGGCATTTCCATAACACCCTGCAGAACCGGTACTCAAAAATGAAAAATAGTGAAAGAATTATTTAAAAACAAAAATTGCCCCGTTTAAGTCGACGGTATATTTTGAACCAAACTATAACCGCCAGAAAATAAAGAGTCATGCAACAAAAGATGAGTAACTTTATTAAGATATTTTTGACTAAAATTACTATAGAATTACTTATATGCATTTTTGTTTGCTATTTTCTTCTAACTAAATATACTCTATCCTATTCTAGAACTTCTATGGCAAAGAAAATGCATAGTGAACATTACAATAGTTATATTATGATACACGAGGGCTTTCGATACCAATCTGCAAATAATTATACAAATAAACCGACAACAATTGTTAGTGGAGAACAACTGTCTCTCTATGATAAACTTAATTCTATGAATTGTTTACAGGATGGTATAGACTGCCCAAGAATTCCCAAAAGGAGTCCCCGTATATTTTTCCAGAAGGCCTCATATACGCCCGAGAATACCGGGTGGTGCGTCCGAAAAGGACGCATGGGATTTACCATGCAAATTGCGAGGTGGTCAAATTTAATATTGGCTTCCGTATTGATTTTAAAGAAAACTTGTTTTAAGACTTTTTAAAGATAATAATGAGTAAAAAGTCAGCCAAATTTGAACTTTTTTACACATATCTTCCGTTTTTAGGATAATAAGAAAATTCTGTCTTTAAACTAGCTTAAATCTCGAGTAGGATTATGTATAATTTTAATTTAGGTTAGAAAATACCAGCCATCACCTTTAAGGGCAATTTATAGACTTCACGGTCGCAGTTGCCGCCTGCCGTTTCGGTCCACCATTCGTAGATACAAAATTCGACCATTTATAAACGTGACGCTGGCGACAATAACATAACCTGTTTTTCTGGGCATTTCTATATTTTTATGTGATTATATTGATTTTAGTGTTTATCTTATCTGAATGATACTATTCACACTTATCACAGTATAGTTTAATAGTATATTAAGATACAAGTTTCATAAGACATTATCTTAGAGCACGCGTTTAATTCAGAAAATGACCCGCGAAGCGGGGAGTTTTCTAAAGTACGAGTGCTCTAGTTGTCTTATGAACCGTGTATTTTATAAGACTTTTTCTATTTGGGTCTTTAAAGTCTGAAAAACTTTTAAAAATGTAGTAGATTATTTCCATTTGAATTCATATTTTCTTTTTGGGTTGGCAATACTTTTACAATTTAATAAAATGTTACAAGTATGCCATGATAGAAACAATTGAACACAACAAAGCTTCTTCCCATCCGTCATAATTAAAAATAAATATATTATAGTTGATAAAAATGAGTCAGGAAAAAAGTTGTACTCCGTCAGAAATACGAGAAATTGCAGAAATTAATGTAGAAAAACTTTTAAAAGGAATATGCAAAACTTTGAGTTATGGTGCGAGCAGAACAAAGTACAAAATATTGAACAAAATAATACTATTGAATAAAATATTGTGTCGACACAGAATCTGACAAACCCGAACAATTAATGCCCAGGAAATGTCTACAGTAACTATAAATATGTATATGGCACCCCCACTAGAAAACAGTCACAACTCAAAAAAAAACTGTTTTGAGGTAAACGGTTTTAAAGTATTCATATAACTCTGCGTCTCAATTTTTCGGTAACGATAGCAAGATATTACATATACTTTGTTTGATTTTAACCGTGACAGTAATATTTATAATTTTATAATATACTATATTTGTAAGGAAACTCTGTATATCTGCATTAACTCACCATTTTCCATTTTTTGAGTTGTGACTCTTTTCTAGCGGGGGTGCGATTATTAATGTAATATGTATGTTACTATATTGAATTAAAAATAAAAATAGTACTTTATTGAATAAAACTTTAGAAATAGAGCATAAACTCTTATGTTGTTTTTTAGTTGTGACTAGAAATTAGTTGACGGACACCATCAGTATGTTATATATTTCCGAGTATAGGTATTCCAGATAAATATCAAGTAAAAATGATCTATTTGCAAGGTTAAAGGTTAGTATTTTAAAGTTTTCTATAAAAAATTTTTGTCGAATCCATAATGCTAAAAAAACTAATTTCAACGAAATCGAAGTGAGCCTAAAATTCGAACCCTACTTGCTGCCAACATAAAAAAATAAAATTTCAGTTTCATAAAGCGGCAGGTTATTCGATTCTTTTGCATTTCATAATGTAGCAATTATGAAACCCAAATAGAAAAAATGGCTAATAAAATGGTATAAAGTAAAATAATATTTACTAAATATCACGTGACTGACAAACACGATTTTGATTGGCTCTGTGAACTTGCTACGAACGTTGCTACGGACGGCCACCGGAAAAAGATAAAATTGGTTCATGTTGGCCGTCAAACGGCACCGTCAACGTCAAATATAAACGGTCTTATGCATTTCAATGTTTTTAATTTGTAACGGCTACTGTCAAACGGAACGTCAAGTTTATCAATTTCACTTAAACGACACTAGGGCGATTCTATAACATAAAATAATATTTTTAATCATATACATATTTGTTGGTGTACTGACAGAAATGTACCAAGCTCGTAGTTCCTAGTTTATCGTTTTAAAAATACATTTTAACTCCTAAATTGCTAGGAAACTACAATTTAAATTCAACCAGGTCATTTCTCTTATTGTAGTCTTTAAAACGTATATTTTTGGGATAAAATAAATAGGGGAGATAATATTTGACCATCTTACAATTTACGTGGGATGTATTATGTATCCTGACTGAACGTACCACCCGGTATAGGGCAGTTAGAACCGTAATTTTTTTACACGTTTAGTTTGATGGGCGATATTTAATTTATTTCTTGCAAATGTCAATTAAATTCAAACAAGATCATGGAAAATGTACGTCAATTCTGACCCATGAAAGTTTAAAAAACCCATGGATCGTATCGATTTCTTACAGTCAGAAAACCGGCTTATATGTTGCCCTGGAAAAAAACAACTCAAAAATCAATCCTAGAGTCCCTGAGTCTAAATAATGGTATAAAACGTCGATATTTTAATGATTGTTTTAGCAATGCTAGCAACGGGACGATTTGCCATGCATAACGGCATGCGCTCGCTGCATCACAGTCTCTCATATGGTTGGTGTGAAATGACATCTGTAAAAAGCATTGGATCATGCAACGGCTTACAATAGGTGGTAAAAATAAATTATTAAACTCATCGGTTTCCTTAAGTGGACTCTGTTCACCTTTAAAACGAGATTTCTTCCCAAGGCTTTATTAATCGATTAAGACAAACATGTTCTACATAAAAGTTTTTAGAAATTAAACGAAGAGTATTGGAAAGTTTTTTTTTTGTCATATACATAAAGTCTGTACGTTATATCTTATTACAATCCTACGAATTAATCAAAATTTTGTGCAAGAAAAATATCACAACAAAGACTGATTTCCTAAACATTATAATAGACGTGCCTAACGTTCCGATACACGTCTTTCGAAAAAAAAAAATAGAAATGACGGCGAAAAAATGGCGTTCTATTTATAATCAAACCTCGGTCGCCATTTATTTCGACTTGACTTTACAAAACAAGGTTATACTCAGTTATATTAGTAACTAACGTCCATAAATACTTACCGAACACACACAAAAGTACCATGAAATAGCTCCGAAGAGAACTGCTTTTAGGATTAAATTCAACTTGAAGGCACAAAAGCAACCGACACTTGATTGACACATCAAAATGATCAAAACAAACAGTAACTGCTGACAAATATTTAGTGGCTACAAATACTGAACTACGCCTGCAACTTTTGTCTTTGTCTAACACGTTACTGAATTCAAAACGTATTGCGGAACTCTGCAGACGATATATTATGTTTTTATTCACTTTTAAGGATGTAATAGATAAAGATGGGGAGTTTTAAGTCGCCATGGGTCTTGATTCATGGGTTTTGTGATATACGGGTAAAGATATAACATACAGACTTTATGTATATATACAGGGTGATTCACGACGAGCTTGCATTAGAACTTTATGGAGAACTACTGAATATATGTTTCTGAAACTTTGGGGATTTAGGTTTATCGATATGCTCTCTTCAACTAAAATATTCACATGTTTCTGTCATTTCCGGTTATACCGGAAGTATCTGCCAACTTTCGTTTTTTAAATACAACATGGTAATTTTTATTATATTTTTCGATTAAATACTAAGCACATTTTATAGAACATGTTTTTGTCAGACTCTGTTAGTTTTTGAGATATCTATACTTTTTGTAATTATTTGGCAAATGCATGACGATGAAATAATCCATTTAATTCTTTTACCTTAGCTCTTGGACTAAAAATTTTTTCTCACCGAATAGCTAGAAGATCATCAAGTCTCAAAAATATTTCAAATTTAACAAAAAATATACAGGGTGGTCACAATTCAAGGTTCATTGTGAAAGAATTCAACCATTAAAAACTTTCTTATTTTAAATGGAACACCCTGTATATTTTTGTTTAATTTGATTGCAAATTAGTTGTTCCTTATAAATAGTATTTACTGTCTTATACCTATATCAAAGCGTTTTCTCAAAAAATTCAATTTGTTGTATAAAATGTGCTTAGTATTAACGCTTAATCGAATTATAAAATAAAATTTACCATGTTGTATTTAAAAAACGAAAGTTGGCAGCTTCTTCCGGTATAACCGGAAATGACAGAAACATGTGAATATTTTAGTTCAAGAGAGCATATCGATAAACCTAAATTCCCAAAGTTTCAGAAACATATATTCAGTAGTTCTCCATAAAGTTCTAATGCAATCTCGTCGTAAATCACCCTGTATCTTTAAATCATTTAATTTTTAATTGCCTTTCCAATATACTATAATTAATTCCAAACAATTTTTGTCAAAGTGTAGGAAAGATCTCTGGTCCTCTGGTGGCAGTTTATGCACAGACATCCACTGAGGAACGATAATATAGTGGAACTCTTATTAAAATATGAAAATAATGAAATTTCAAAATCAATAATCATTTTCTAATAAAGAGCAACTGAAATTATAATTATTAGTCCACCAAAATATCATGTGTTCCCATAAACAAAAAAGTAAATAACTATTCCGTTGTTGCAGTTTCAAAAAAAAGCAACAAGCTTAAAATGAACAACAATCGTGCAACATTTATTTACATTTACGTGCAAAAATAATAAAGAAAAATTTCAGAATATTTCACCTGTCATTCTCATAAATCTTACCTGAACTGTACTGCGTATACTGCTGATACTGAGGATGGAAATTGTGAATTGCATCCGTCATAATATCTTTAGGATTCATGGTTTCCTGAAAAAAAAATATATAAATCTTAGGATGGTGCTGCAAATGTGCTCAGATAGGAAATGACAAGAGCCACTAATATGATTATTCTGTGAACCAATCGGAGCAAACCCATAACGAATTATGAAGATATTATTGACTAAAAATTAAGTACTCTTCATTCATGTCGCTAATCCTAATCGATTTCGAACAAACCCGAACAAACCCTGTATACAGGGTGTTATGGAAATGACTTATTATATTTAAACCGGCAATTCTTGAGATAAAGACAAATTGAAGAAAAATAGCCATAAATGGCGCTTTCAATTCATTCAGCGGTAAAAGTTACCCGACGTCAAACCAGAAAAACACCTGTGTGGCACTGCGATACATGTAAGCAATCAAGGAATTCTGGCCGGTGTTGTCATATGTACACCTTAAACTCTTTAAACAAAATAAAATAATTTAAACACTTTTTCATTCTGTAATACCTTCTTGGACAATTAATTGAAGAACATTTACGACGGACTATGTTTAAAGAACCCGAAAAAACATATGGAATAGTAATAGCCACGTACGTCACTAGGTCAAATGCCAATGAGCTCTTGACGCCTTACATCGGCTGAGCGAAGTAGTTTCATATAGCGCTAGATGCGTGCGTCTGTTAGTTCAAGACCAACCAGCGGCCGAATACGTTGCGTCTCTCGTCGGTCACCAACACACTCTCAGCGATCCGCTCTGTTTTTTCCGTTTTAGGCGTGTTTTCTGCCCGTACATAAATAATCTTTGAAAATTGTTTTTTTGACGCGTTTCTTCTGGACGTCAAATTTCTCGCGTGTAATAAAGTCTAATAATCTGTAGTATAATCTGTATTATTGCATTTTCAAAAGCTAACTATCGGTTCTATTTCACTATTACTGTGTGTACATAAAGTGTTTCCAGGAGTGAAAAAGAAAAAAAACTGATTGTGTTTGTGCCTGGATTTCCTCGCTCTTTATAAGGATAAATACAAGTAGGTAGAAAATAATTTATTTTTATAATTTTATATGGAATTTCAGTTTTACATTAACTTTGGCAACATTGCCATTGGCTCTGGGTGAAATGTTGTACAGTAGCGTGGACTGACCTGTGAGTAAGAGTGTTTATTACCCCACTTTTAAAAAGGTCGATTTAAAAAAAATAAAACATGTAGCGCTTCTCTAGGACACCCAAGGGGTCACCTATTTAAATATAATACGTCATTTCCATAACCCCCTGTATATCGGTAAAATATTTTGCCGATACCGATTATCGGCGAAATTTGCCGATTTGCCGATAAAATAAAAATGTACCGATATTTATATCGGTATCGGCCAATAACTACTTACTACCTTTATTTTAACATATAGAATCACATCTCCAAATATCCTAATGAATCCCACTATACCCTGTATAACAGAGGGTAGATGTTACAACCAAAAATCACATGTTAAAGATTACCTTAGAAATAATGACCCACCACAAGAATAAATTGTCAGCATTTCTGTATAAACCGTCAGCTGTGAACTTACCTTAAGGCTACTCGAAATACTCTGCATCGTAACGGACCTTCCCCTGGAATCAGTCACACAGCCCTGGATATATACTCTGTGGGGGAACGCGTAACGCAGGGCAATTGCGGCGAAGAACATCTCGATGCAAATCAAGAAGTTTTGGTAACCGGCGGATACGGTTCCGGTGGAGGCGCCGATAATTGGGGAAATTACGTGGGCCCTTTCTAGGATTGCCAGACCGACACCTGAAAAGTGATAAAGGGCAGGATTAGATAATTTGTAATAATAATAACACCGGACAATAAAATAAAAGGCATATTATCTCTTAACTGCCGCCGTATATTCCAGACTTGATTCCATCAGACTTTTTTATTCATAACCTTGAAAGCTTTCCCCTCAATTTGGAGTCAATAACCAAAATCATTTCATTAATAAGGAGACTTGTTTTTATTCTGTCAGAATCATACAAAGTTTTAAACAGTAATCAAAAAAAATATAGTTTTTATAACAATCGTATAAAATAGTATGTTAAGATACAAGTTTCACAAGACATTATCTTAGAGCACGCGTCGAATTTAGAAAATGACCCGCGAAGCGGGGAGTTTTCTAAAGTACAAGTACTCTAATTGTCTTATGAACCGTGTATTTCATAATACTTTTTCTATTTAGGTCTTTAAAGTCTGAAAAACTTAAAAAAATATAGTAATTTTTTTCCATTTGAATTAATATTTTCTTTTTGGGTTGGCAATACTTTTACAATTACAAGTATCAAATATGCCATGATAGAAAGAATTGAACACAACAAAGCTTCTTAGACCCATCTGTCATAATTAAAAATAAATATATTATTAAAGTTAATAAAAATGAGTCATCAGGAAGAAAGTTGTACTCCGTCAGAAATACGAGAATTTGCAGAAAATAATATAAATAAACTTCTAAAAAGAATATGCAAAACTTTGAGTTATGGTGCAAGCAGAACAAAGTTCAAAATATTGAACAAAATAATAAATAATACTATTGAACAAAATATTGTGTCAACACAGAATCTGACAGGAATATCAATTAATGCCCAGGAAATGTCTACAGTAACTATAAATATGTATATAGTATAAAGTAATATGAATAATTGAATTGAATTAAAAATAAAAATAATACTTTATGGAATAAAACTTTAGAAATAGAGCATAAACTGGAAGATATTTCTATTATTTTTAGGTTATGTTGTTTTATAACTAGTTGTGACTAGAAATTAGTTGACGGACACCGTCAGCATGTTATATATTTCCGAGTATAGGTATTTCAGATAAACATCTAGTAAAAATGATCTATTTGCAAGGTTAAAGGTTAGTATTTTAAAGTTTTCTATAAAAAAATTTTTGTCGAATCCATAATTTCAACTAAATCGAAGTAAGCCTAAAACTCGAACCCTACTTGCTGCCAACATAAAAGAATAATTTCAGTTTCATAAAGTGGCAGGTTATTCAATTTTTTTGCGTTTCATAATGTAGCCATTATGAAACCCAAATAGAAAAACACTATTTTATAGGTCATACGAGTAAAAAATCTGTATATTTCAACTATGTTCCTAGCGATACCACTTTTAATTACATATATTCGGTTTACTTACCTTGCCAAAAGGATAAGAAGATCACAGACTTAACAGTACAAAACTTAAGTACAGGCTCGAACGGAGTCAAAAGGTCACGTGTGGCAAAATAGAAAAGGAACAGTCCATACAGGGCAAGAGAAACGGAGATATTGTAGATAATTGTGATGTAAATGTATCCACCATCGGGGCTAAAAAACATACAATCATTTCTAATAGACAATTAAGTTTTTAAACAACTTTTAATACAGGAGAATTTTAAAGGAATAATATTAGTATACAGGGTGTCCCAGAATATGTGGGCCATCTCCCGGGTTCAGATAGAACACTTAAAAATAACAGGAGAAGTACCTATAAATTTTTCGTCTTACGGCCTCGCCTACGGAGATACGGGCCCATAACGGGCGTCCCTGGAAATCGTTGTTTTTTAAATAATGTTTTAAGTACTAGGTGTAATTTAATAATTGTTTAGTATAATGGTTACTAGATTAGTCTCCTTAAAATTCGACCTTTTAAACACATTTGGCTTATTTAGTTTGCTAGGGACGGACTAGACATAACACAAAAATGCATTTTTTTTGTACACTTTGTATGATGAAGGAACGACAATAATATTTTTGGATACTCTAAACCTTAAGCTGAAAAAAGGTACTCTTGATCAATGTCGATAAAATGAACTATTTTCGAAAAAAAAATATATTTTTGTTCAATATGATTTATATTCAGTATAAGTAAATTCCATTACTAAGTTAGTAACTAATAAGACAAAGGAGAAAACCTCAAATTTCAACACACTACCATAAACTGACACTGGCATAAATATTTTTATTAAAATCGGTACATGTGAAAAAAACCATAACAACAATTAGGGAATTTTATGAACATAAAAAAACAACTAATGCAGAAAACCATATTAAACAAAAATATTTTTTTTCCGAAAACAGTTCACTTTATCGACATTGATCAAGAGTACCTTTTTTCAGCTTAAGGTTTAGAGTATCCAAAAATATTAATGTGGTTCCTTCATCATACAAGGTGTACAAAAAAAAGCATTTTTGTGTTACGTCTAGTCCGTCCATGGGCAAACTAAATAAGCCAAATGTGTTTAAAAGGGCGAATTTTAAGGAGACTCATTATTATACTAAAAAATTATTAAATTACACCAAAAACCACGATTTCCAGGGACGTCCGTTATGGGCCCGTATCTCCGTAGGGGCGGCCGTAGGAAGAAAAATGTATAATACCTGTTATTTTTAAGTGATCTATCTGAACCCGGGAGATTGCCCACATCCTGTATACTAAACGTCGTATTGTATTCGACGACTTTGAATTTATTATGTATTTAGTATTAACAGTTGCTTATACAGGGTGTTCCTTGATGACGTGCTAATATTTCAGAGTGCGATTCCGCAGATCATTTTTTGAAGGAAAGTTCATATGATTTTATTTTTTAATATCTTCAAAGATACTTTTGATATTATTTTCTATATGGTTGGTATGTGTTAATAGGATACGCCACTGTGGATATTTTTTCTGATTGGCCCGGTCAATTCTACATGAAAACGGTCCTAAATTTGACCGTTAGGCTTTTTACAAATACTTATTCATATTATTGCGAATACCCTTATTATTATATCAACTAGGACATGTAATTTTTTCTGCCGATTGTCGTATCGATGTTAAACGAATTCTAATCAGGAGAGCTCGTAATTGAATATAAGCTAATGTACGCTTTAAAGTTTAGATAACTACAGACACTTCCTATAACAAAAATGTCCTGTAGATTGCGGAATTAGTCGTAATAAAAAAATATTTTATTGTTCTCACTAAATCGGCTAAATCAAAGATAAAATAAATTAGTTGGTATTAAGCTGATAGCGGTAACGAGTGTGAAAATTACATTTTGTTTTTAATAATAAACAATAATTTCATTAAAAATGAAACAATAAATATATAAATGATCTGTTATATCCACAGCAACAAAAAAAAACAACATTTAATTTGGAAAAAGTGTATTCCATTCTGAAGAATATATCATTTCGCCGTCTAGCAGAACTTATTCGAATGCAAAAAACAATACATTCGAAAAATGGACACATGTTAGGCAGAGTACACTTAATATAGTATGGCAGCCCGTTACCAGAATTTCAGACTGATCACGACCTAATTTTTTTTAGTTTTTTGGTGATTTAGTAAGGATTTGAGAAGGAAATTAACAAGAACGGGCATTGGCAACGTTGCGAAATCATTGAGAATCATCTTCACATATGTAAAAAAAAGTGGTTGTAATAGCTATCGCGCCTCATCCGTTCTTTTTATTTTTTGACTCAGAGTGATGTTTTTGATGAGATGAAAATAGTAACTGACATTTTCCGTGTGGTGAATAGTTTTGGTTTGAGAAAAATCGAAATTTGTTTACGGCGGAGAATTAAACTTAACACGCCTTGTCTGTTTTACTTGTCGGATGTTATTTTTCGTTATTCGTGACTGGAAAAAAATGAGAACGGACATTTTCACCGACATGCAACCGAAGTGTTGGATCTTAGGTATGTAATTTTTTTACACGCTGTTCGAGTTATCGCGCCTCGTCCGTTTTCAAGCAGAAATCGTGTATTGTGGCTCCGAAAATGGGGGGAAAATATGAACTAACATTTTTACACACGTATTTTTTAGCAAACCCGTTTTCAGGCAACACAGTACGTGAACAAATAATAATGCAATATGGGAACATAGCTCATGCCGAGTTGTTACAACCAAGCCATACAGTGTACCGCGATCATGAATTACAAGATCATGAGATACGAGATCCGACTCCGCTGCCCTCCTTGCAGCTGCGCAACACGGAAAATGTCCGTTCGACTCAATATTCCTTAGAGTGTTATCAACAATTTAAAAAAAAAATTACCCGGGCGCTTTAACTTTTTTTACACCCCTATTCTTTACATCTTTTATTTAAACTACGGGATTCTTGCAACACTGAAAACGTCCGTTGTCGATAATTCACGTTTTTCTTTATATTTTTAATATGATTTCATCAAGAAAGGACAAGGCGTATTAACAAAAAGACGATCTGTTTTTTTACAGACTGAAATCACTCTGACCGGTAAGCAGCGTTGCCGAACTTTTTCGCTCGAGTAAAACTTTCTTATTTTTTAATAATTTAGCGATTAGTCATTGACTAGAATATAAAATATCACCCATAGAAATGACAACTTATCCACACAAAGATCAACTTTGAATATGTAAAAAAAGATACTAAATACACAAAACTTATTTATTTAAGTTTGATTTACCATGGCTTAACCATACGAGCCTTTCCTTTAATGCCTAATTATACAATTTTAATATAAAAAGGCGCTTACCTCCAATCACCATCGTGATAATGTTCAAAAGCTTGCAAAAATATAATGACGAAAGCCATCAGGGGCTTCACCAAGCAAAACTGCAGTGTGGCTTGTTTGCAAAACCTTAAAAATCCTATTGTATAGGTTTTGCCTTGAAGACAACATGTTCCATAAACGCAACTGGACCTTATGGGTTTCCCCCTTATTTCGGACATGATATTTCCCTCGCCCCCAAGGTATTCGTAGCATAGCGATAAGAAGTTGTAGATTACAAAGGCTAAAAAAATGAGAGTTTATAAATTATCGTTACTTATTTTTTCCATATTTTTGCTACAAAGAACTATGATAGTTATTATCCGCTACAAGAGACATCAGAAAGTGGACATTGTATTTCATTTCGACCGGAATATTTTTAATATTTCAATTATACTGGGGCCGGCACAATGTATTACCCATTTTTAATGAGTTTTAAAAATGTATTAACTTAAAAATGGAAATAACGATACATATTTATAAAGAAAGGATGTTTGGCACAAATGTCGTCAAATTCAAACCACATTTGTTTTCGTATGTTGATCTGTGTATACCGGGTGAGGGTGATGAGTTGAACATAGGAAATCCCATGTAGTTTCTGAGGTGATTGAATATTGGCTTCCCTGTACATTTTATAGAAAATCTGAAAACATTTCTTGAAGGGGCCGACATGGTGAACCCATTTGCCGAGTTTCAATATGTTTTGGTGAGCCAATCCTAAGCTATTCAATTAAACCTGATGGCAATCCAAGAAAATGTATAGTAGAACAAAAACCAGCAATTTCTATAACGCTAATGTCAAAAATTGACAAACCCGAACATAACGAATAATGAAAATATTGTCACTGATAAAATTTAATTTGCTGGTATTTGCTGTATAACCTGAACTATGAGAGATTCGTGATTTTGTCATAACGTTTAAGATGAGGATCCCAAACAATCCCAAATTAGCAATCAGAGCCATCTATGTTGCATCAATTTAATTTAAAAATAGGCCACTTCTTGGCAGGTTAGAAAGAGATAAGAGTCATCAGCTGATCTATATGTATTTTCGCGAAGTTTTAGCCGTTAATAATAAAGTTTTTTAGTTAATTTATTGACATTTAGATTGTCTGACATGTCGATTGGGGTATCACAAGTTTCAGGAAGATCTGTGACAAAAATTTGAAAATTGTTCATATTTGAAATTGTTATTATTATTCTTATAACATTATATTTTTTAACCCAATTTTTTCATAGCGTTTTCCAATCCTTTAACTTTACAAACCCAGTGTTAGATTAGAAAAAAACTAAGTATATTTGGCTAAACGTTCGCATAAAATAGTGCCTGCTTGGCAACCCTGTGATTAAACGCAGCTCTTAATTGAATAGCTTAGGATGTGTTCATCAAAATGTATTCAAACTCGACACATGGGTTTAGCATGACAACCTCTTCAAGAAGTTATAATGCAGTTTTTCTATAAAATGTATATGAGTCAATAATCCTAAAATATTACATGGGATTTCCTGACGATGTATCACCCGGTAGTAAAAAAAAATGAACCGTCACATTACCACATCCATAGTTATCAGATTATTAGGTAGTGTTACCAATCAATATACCAAATATGTAAAACTTTATTATAACTTAATATTAATTATTTAATACAAGGATTTTCCGTATACATGCGTTATTTTTTTTAATGGTCGAGACAACGATGATCTAAATAAATGAATTATTAAATGTCCGACATTTGATGACACCTAACCGATATTTAGATGCGTACCTATATACACATAGATTCGAAAGTTTTGCATCAATCTGATTCGCGAATAAGTAATTACGTCATCGCGAAAATAGACTAAATATATTAGTTCATTGATAAGTTTAAAATAAAAATCAATGTTTTAAAATTTTTTATTTTACCACAACATTTTAAACCTTCCAAAAAAAACTTAACAAAAGTAAAATTTATTTATATTGTATAAATTGTAAAATTAAAAAAATATAGCTTCTAATAAAGTGTATTTCCTCCGCTGGCCTCAATGCAAGCTTGAAAACGACGCCGCATGCTGTGCGCAAGGTTAACAATCCGTTCTTGTGGAATAGCCTGCCATTTCTCGGTAGCAGCGACGACAAGCTCCTGGAGAGTTCTAGCGGGATTTCTTCTAACGCGATCTGCCCTAGAGAGCATGTCCCAAGCATGTTCTATCGGGTTCATGTCAGGGGACAAGCAGGCCACTTCAAGCGATTGATTCCCTCACTTTCTAGGTATTCATTAACAGCTCTAATACGATGGGGCCGGGCATTGTCATCAATAAACATAAAATTGTTACCAACAGCCTCTCTCCACGTCCTAACATAAGGATGTAGAATATCCCTAATGTACCTGTTGTCAGTCATTGTGCCTTGAACGTGGACTAACTCAGTACGCCCGTCAGACATAATACCTGCCCAAAACATGGCGCTTCCTCCCGCGAATGGAGGCAAGGGGCGAGCATAGGCAAGTTGGGCGGCTCTTGTTGGTTCTATCCAAACACGAATCCGGCGACTATCGTTTACCAGACAAATCTTGGTCTCGTCCGGAAAATAGGACAGAATTCCAAAATTCTTCGGGTAAGCGTTCTACGTTTCAGCCCACTGCAGTCGACGAACTCGGTGGTCATATTGTAGTTGGGGACCTCTTACTGGCAGCCGACATCTTAAACCGGATTCAAGAATGCGTCTTCTCTCTCTCTCTAACATCTCTCTGAAGTTGTGGGACTGGCATAGTATGATTTCTCCGAATTGTTAACGTAATATAGCGGTTCTGCTGTTCGTTAGTAACACGCCTTCTACCACTTCGTGGTCTGTCGCGCACCGAATTGGTCTATAGATAGCGATTCCATATGCAAGAGACATGACTTTGAAAAAACCCTATTTCAGCAACAAATCTTTGGGAATGACCTTCCTCCACTAAAGCTACTATTCTTGCACGATCAATTTCAGATATTACTCGGCGATTCATTTTTACACACTGAACCGAAAAATTTAACTGGCCAGCGCAAACAAAATACAACACTGAAAAATGTTATCTTAAACAAATGTCTTGATATTATTTTTTTGCTACAAAAAATGGTATCCTCTTACCTGATAAACATAAATAAACATTTAGAAATAAAATTCATTCCTGAAATTATCTTAACATGCCGAAATCAGAGTGATGCAAAACTTTTGAATCGATGTGTAGTTGGTAGATTGCACGGAAAAATATAACAATGTAAAATTACTAACTACTGGTAATGTATATTGTAAAAAGTACTCTAAAACTATTCTTAGATACTCCGCATTTCGTAATTTGCAATTAAAAAATTATAGTAAATAGATAGTCCCACACAGCAGCAAACTCTGTGTTAAACTATTTGTATACGGAAAAACTTTATCTGCCATAAAAATGTCGGTGATAAATATTCAATGATTATTTATATACAAACATAATGAAATTATGTATATCGAACAAGTTTTTTTTTAAATTATAAAATCATTAAATCCAATTAATACATTGAAATCATTCAAACACAAATGATGGAGATGTACGAAGCATGTTAAATATATTCTTACCTTCATAACAATCTCTTACAGTGAAGAAGTATACGTAATAGCTTTCAGAATTGAAAAATAACAAGCTTATCCAGGAATATGTCCCATATATTGGTACTATGAATAATATTCTGACAATCCATCGCTGTTCAGCTGGGTTCGTATACCAGCGTAAATGGTGATAGATCTGAAACAAAAATTATTACTAAGTATTTTACATTCTAAGGGCTTCTCTCAAAGCTCGATATTTGCACTAATCAGCATTAACTCTCAATTTACCCAGTTTAATTACCATGTAAATTGAAACCTCTAGTCCGTCAGTAATTACTTCCCAATTACAAACTTCTCTTATGAGATTTGGGTCTCCCTAATAGATTTTTGTTATTAGGGTCTACCATCAAAAACATTTAATTAATAAATAGAAAGATGCTGTCAGAATCATACAAAGTTTTAAACAGTATAATCAATGTTGCCAACTCTGTGCTGAGGGTTATAAATCTACCACTTGCCTTTGAAACCGAAAGGTATAATATTAACTATTGAATGCATTTCTCATGTGTACCTATTGAGTAAAAATATTGTACTAAATATATGTGTATTTTTTAAATTTTCTACTCGTAAAGTTATTTATATATATCCCAAGAACATCAAATTGCAATGTTTTAAGGAAATCAGAGTGGCAACGCTGTATGCTCATTTTTACCTGTAAAAATGACCCTGAAGTTGACTAATTTCATTCATTATCGCCGGCGGTGTTGTTATCGGTTTAGCGCTGCTGCTATTGCGATTGTTTGCGATCTATTGTGTTATTGGATTAATTTTTAGTGTTATTTCGAACTAAAACTATTTAGAGCTATTTATTATCCATCTACAATGGTTCGTCAGTGCATGGTGTATAAGAAATTCGACTATTCTAACCCCGGATTAATATTTCGAATAAAAAAATGTTTGGGTTGCTCGTTTTTTAATGAAGGTTCGGAACCTGCGAGAAAAAAAACGGGTTCCCATTTAAAAAAAAAAAGTTTGCCCTGCGCAGGGTACCACCTGAACACCGCAGGTGAAAATAACCTGCCCCCTCAAAACTACGAAAATCATCTGAGGAAGTCGAAATCAAAAAAATGCAATCTGAACGAGATAAAAGGGTGTTCGGGTTTTAAAAAGACACCCTGTATATGTATATTTTAGTTATTATCTTATCACAATAACTTGATAACATCAGGAGTGTTCCGAGTGAAGCATCGTCATAATAAATACTTTTGATAAACGTCGTTTATCATCAAAAGGCTAAATACTTGTTCATCTGATAAAAAATCCCTTAATTATTGGAAACAATAGATGAATCAACATTATTAAACGAAAAAAAAATAAAATGGATTTGAGAAGTGGTTGGATTTAGTATTTGCACAATATTACATTACCAGGCAACCCAACCAACATTTTTTCTATCTAGGGTGTTACAAATTCGACCTTCATCATTGGGATTTCGGAAAGGGAAAATCGTTTCTCGACTCTGACAGTTTTTCGCAAAAAATACGCAACGTCGAAAATGTCGAAACTGACGACAACAATTTTTCCACCCACTGGTAGGAGTACATATCGACCCGAAGAGACGATATATAATAAAATATATATAAATACAGGGGGCTTTCAAAATATTTGGAAAAATCTAAAATTTTGCATTCCGGTTTTTATTTGTTTCCGCTTATTGGGAAATAAATTTATTTTAAGAGCAATGGCGGATTAATCTTAAACCAGTTGTAATTGCCAAATTAACAAATTTTTAATTGGGATTTTTCAAGATACCTTTGCGATAAAATCTGGCTATGCTGCATTAATGACCGAAAGAGGTGGGAAAGACTGTTGGCGTCGTTGCCTACGCTAAAAATGTATATTTTTCTATGTATTATTTTAACAACAGAAAAATGCTATCAG
Source organism: Barypeithes pellucidus (assembly GCA_963991005.1). Lineage (NCBI taxonomy): Eukaryota > Metazoa > Arthropoda > Insecta > Coleoptera > Curculionidae > Barypeithes > Barypeithes pellucidus. The sequence goes on along the minus strand of OZ022562.1, from coordinate 14,320,285 downwards.
ATGAAGAATTTGATTTTGTTGCTACTCCACCAGAAATTCGAGAAGCAACAAAAATAGTAGAAGAAGATCTTCTGCCAACTAAAAGCCGCCCGAGAGATGACAAGGCATATAACTGTTTCAAAGAATGGTGTACGGGAAACAAAGTTCAAAATCCTGGTTCTGAGTCGGCGCTACTAGCTTATTTCAGTGAAAATGCCAAGACAAAGAAGATATCAACGACTGGGTCACAATATTCAATGCTGAGGACCACTCTATCAATTAGGGAAAAAGTAGACATATCTAAACACGCAAAGCTATTAGCATTTTTAAAAAAGTGTGTTCGTATATTATTTTGGGATATCAATTTTTTTTAAAATTACAAAAATAATTTACTTTCCATCCGCGTGGAAAGTAAAAAGTAAAAAAACGTCAACTTTCCACCTTTCAAAGATAGATGAAATGCTATTATTACATGAATGGTTGTAAATAAAACATATAACAGCATTTGGGAAATATCAATAACCAAGTTTTACAGCAAAATAGCTTACATATTTAAACATGAAATACTAAATATTTGTATTAAGTCTGATGGTATTTACATTTGATACTTAAACAAATAATTTCTAATTAAATTACACTAAATATTTGTTTTATGCAGTTATTTTATAATAAGTTTTATTTTGAAAAAATGTTATTTCATTTGATTACATTAATATAATCATATCATTACTTGTTTTCCTTAGTCCGTCCCTTCATACTTCACTTGTTTATTGCCAAGCTCTTGTCGACACAATGGGACCGACCCAGGAAATCATTAATTCGTATCCATTTTTCGTGAAACAATCTTTAACAGAGGAACTTCGACATGCTAACGGTTATATATTTCTTAACACGTATACTCTCTGAGAACAAATTTTCGCTCTCGGACTACAATGCCTTACATTTTAGTTATTCCATGATTGCGTGCCAAATTTCAACGCGTACAAAGGCCAAATTAAGTTTTTTCTGTACATCTAATCTTATTAATCTCGTGTCTGGAGGTGGTCAAACATATAAAAAAGCAACCGTTTCAAATAACCGAAGCCGGATAAAGCATGTTTTCTCTCATAACAAACAAAGAATTCACGCTATTATGCCTGAACAACACGACAAGAAAATTTCAAACAATTAGGAAAATTATCGTATCGATCCCGTTAGTAACGCGGAAACATGCGGGCGCCCCGCTTTGAGCAAACCGATTTTATGGTTGTGTCAATAAATCCATACAATGTTAAAAATAGAAAATAACTATTATCGGTAATAATAAAGAAAAGTTGTTTTAATATTTCACAGAAGCGGTTGAAAAAATTAATGACTTTCTCATTACAAAGGACAAAGCTATGCTTGAAAAATACCAAATAATACAGGGTGTTATGGAAATGACGTATTATATTTAAATGGGTGACTTCTGGGGTGTCCTAGAGAAGTGCTACTTTTTTTAATCGAACGTTTGAAAAGTGGGATAATTCACCCCTAAACCCACGGCACATTCATATATGAACATATTACATTGCCCAGCTGGGTAATCAACAGATGTTCAGGCACAATGTTGCCAAACTGTTTAAAAGTGTAAAACTTTAGTTTCTTATAAAAATAAATATTTAGCTTACTTAGAAAGTAAATCCAGGACGCGATTTTTTATGTTAACAATTGACAGGAACTACCCTTTGAAATAAATGGTCTAGTCCACCTTGCACTTTCTTTCCGAGAACTCTCCGCTACTAGAGCCAGCGAGGTTGCCATTTCCGAGACTATAATTATACAGGAAAGTAATATTATAGAAGGAAATTCGGTAATTTATGATAGTCGCTTATAAAACATCGAAAGTGGCAACGCTGTATTTTTAAATATTAGCCCGATTGTCCAAAATCAGCTGATATCGATCGACAGAACTAACGTGTTATTTATTTTTAAAGTTTTTAGATGTTAAATACATTATTTCCCAGACAATATGGGCGTATTTATGTCTACACAGTAGCACTTTAAAATACTAATTCAGATTGAACGGTACTTAGATGTGTGACGCGAAAACTAATGTGATTTTGTGATGTGAGTGCTTGGTGTTTTTATAAATTAAGTTGCTTTTAAATAAGTCCGAAAAGGTAAATAAAATTACATTTTTTTTAAAGGGTAAATGGCATCTATAAACTTTTAAGTTGTCCAGATCTGACGGGTGTCGTTCGAATTGAACAAATGAGAACATACCTGACCATTTATAAACTCCGCGGCGGTTCGTTCGAGTCAGTTCAAGTTTATAAATCAGAGATTGCTTCCCAGCGAACTGAACGTAAAAGTTTATAATAATGTACCTTGAAAAATAAACAACTTGAAATCTGTCAAACGGTTATCGACTTTCTAAAGAGTTTACCATGAAAATACGACAACACTGTTCAAGATTCACTGCCATATGTTGCTGTGTTTACCTTCCGAACAGGGGCACCACGTGGTAATTTTTGGTTTGACATAAGGTCATGTACAGGGCATATTAAATTCAAGCACAATTTTTGGATATTTTTCTTCAATTTGTTTTCATCTCAGGAATTGCCGGTTTAAATATAATACGTCATTTCCATAACACCCTGTATACACATATTCAACAATTGCATTTCTAAAAGATCGTACATGACATGGGGCCAAAAATGGCGAAATTATGCGAAATATATATATTATCTGAGCCCTTATTTCGGTTTCGAACGATAACGACAACAAAAAAAATGCTGACAAGAGCAAAGTTGTTTTAATCGTGACAGTACCATATTCTCACCAACTAACTACCTAAATATAACCTAAACTACTTAGTTCCCGTCATGAGGAATCTTAATCTTAGGGAAGACAAGCTAGTGAAAAGGAATATCTGACATTAGGAAAACCCAGCCTATAGCCCTTGTTGAATCTATTCCGACAATGGTACATAATAAACCAAATTGGTATGCTTTAACGCTTTTTTCGTCACACCTGTATCGAATATCCACGTAAATAGACTTCAACAAAGAAGCTTAACTAACACTCCCAGAAGTAAAAAATACAAATACGATCGTTATCGTTATGCAAATACCGCAAGTTCTGTGACCTAAACCATGACAATAAAGATGTACGTGAAACGAATAAAAACATTAAAATTTTTAGAATTACATGGACAGTTCATAAAAAAAACACCGTACAACATTAAAATGAGAGGAGCCATTTGCCATATATTCTTTCATATGTCATGTCACCTTTCCTATACTACTTGTACGGGTTTTAATGAACGCAACTGTACATTTATTTACTCCTGTCAGTTCTATTTGGACATTTTTTTGTAAATCCCAAGATGCGCATCTGCTTTTAGAAACAGATACAGTGAAACCTCTCATAACGGACACCTCTATTAAGCGGACATTTTTTCATAGTCCGGAACTAGGTATATGAAATTCCATGAAAATCAACCTCTCTTGGGCCGACTCTATTTGCGCGGACGCGGACAGGCTGTTTTCATACAAAGAGTGCGAAAACCCTCCTTTAAACGGACAAAAAAAATTTTTGAGTATTTGGGAGACGAATAAGTACGGTGCAAAAACTCTCTGTATACAGACCGGCAACCAATCGTGTATGCGCGGCAGCGCGAAAGGACTTCACCGAATGAAAGTATGTGTGATTCTCCGACAGCAGTCCGCCGTTTATTTGTGAGTTGTAAGCTTAAAATCGTAAACAATGACACAAAAATGTCGCGTTTTGAGTCTGAAAGAGAATATTGATGTTGTGGAAGTTTGTAATTTGATAACAATGATTTGGGCGAGTTCATTAACATTGATAGCAATGTGCTATTAGAAGATGATAGTGACCCCATTCCTACCGATTATGTAGTCGCAAACTGAAACCACATCACTATCTGACGACTCTGATGAAGAAGTTGAATGCAGTAATCAAACAAACGTCATCAATTATCAACAAGCCATTAGTATGGTAAAGGAATTATAAGAGTATGCAAAGAATAGAGGTTACTCTACATCAATGAAATTGTTATCAGGCTTGGAATTACATTTTCTAGATTGCAAGTATAAAACGCAAACACGTCAAACTACGTTATTAGATTTTTTTAGTACTACATCCTAACTAAAACTAGTGTATTTTTGTTATGTTATGTTTTTTTGTACATTTTTGCATTTACATATTATCTAATAACAAATTTCCCAAGGGAGGACAGCTCTATTAGGCGGACTAATTTGGACGGTCCCGTCAGTGTCCGCCTAAGAGAGGTTTCACTGTAGTTTCGCGGTTCTGGTTGCTGCCTTTTGTTTCCATATCCGTATGCAGATTATTCTGACGATTGCAAATCGGTTGACAATAGTTACATTTTGCTCTGCGAACACCGTATTTTTGAATGAAGAATGAATGTCGCTTATCTTTCGCCTAAAGTACGTATCCATAATCAGAATTTTGCTTTCAAAATACCCCAAGATAAATATTTCGTTAAAATAGTATTTAAAAAAAACGGATACTTCCGACAATTTAGTATTTTAAAGTTTAAAAACCGTAGATTATGATGGTGCAAAATACTGCTTGCTCACGTTCTTCGCTTTACGTCGAAGAAACCAACGAACCAGCATGGTTCAAGGTTACCGAATCTCTTTGTCAGCTGTGGCAAGAAATAACATTTTATCTGGGAAATATTAGTCGACCTATCTCTATTTAAAGAGTAAATTGTGGACATTTGGACGCACACAGGAAAAATGATTTAATTAAAAGTCCAAATTAATTAAATTGGGATTATGCTGTTTTTCATAGTCATTACTAAATGTAATTTAAAATGTATAAATTTTTTATTTGAAATATTGTTCGAAGTTCACTGACAGGGAAGTTTTCAAATTGTGTGGCCTGTATACAGGGTGTTATGGAAATGACGTATTATATTTAAACCGGCAATTCCTGGGATAAAGACAAATTCAAGAAAAATACCCATAAATGGCGCTTTCAATTCATTCAGCGGTAAAAGTGACCTGACGTCAAACCAGAAAAACACCTCTGTGGCACTGCGATACATGTAAGCAATCCAGGAATTGTGGCCGGTGTTGTCATATGTACACCTTAAACTCTTTCGACAAAATAAAATAATTTAAACACTTTTCCATTCTGTAATACTTTTTTCTACAATTAATTGAAGAATATTTACGACGGACTTTTGATGTTTTAAACAACCCGAAAAAACATATGGAATAGTAATAGCCACATACGTCACTAGGTCAAATGCCAATGACCTCTTGACGCCTTACATCGGCTGAGCGAAGTAGTTTCATATAGCGCCGCACGCTTGCGTCTGTTAGTTTAAGACCAACCAGTGGCCGGATACGTTGTGTCTCGCCAATCACCAACACACTCTCAGTAATCCGCGCTGTTTTTTCGGTTTACGCGTGTATCTTGCCCGTCCATAAATAATCTTTGAATATTGTTTTTATTGACGCGTTTCTTCTGGACGTCAAATTTCGTCGCGTGTAATAAAATCTAATAATCTGTAGTATAATCTGTATTATTGTATTTTCGAAAGCTAACTATCGGTTCTGTTTCACTATTACTGTGTGTACATAAAGTGCTTCCAGGAGTGTTCCCATGAAAAAGAAAAAAAACTGATTGTGTTTGTGCCTGGATTTCCTCGCTCTTTAGGTATAAGGATAAATACAAGTAGGTAGAAAATAATTTATTTTTTTAATTTTATATGGAATTTCAGTTTTACATTAAGTTTGGTAACATTGCTATTGGCTGTGGGTGAAATGTTGTACAGTAGCGCGGACTGACCTGTGAGTCAGGGCTTCTCTAGGACACCCAAGGAGTCACCCATTTAAATATAATACGTCATTTCCATAACACAATGTGTAACAGAACATAGCTAAATATAATATATTAATGGCATTCAGTTACAAAATAAACACAATGCAAGTTCGTCAAAATCAGAATTTTGATGGTTATGCAATTTTGCGTACCTGCACAGTTGAATTAACTTCCGTAAAGCTACGATGGTTACTTATTCCCGCTAATAGGTCTACGACCGCGACGCCACGAGCGTTGAGCATCTAGTATTGATAATCTCCTTTGTTGCAAATTTTCTAATTTGCTATTATTTTTGTCGTTTTTAACAAAGGGCAGTAAAAAAGTATTCTCGCCAACATGGAAATAGAAGATTCTTGATTATTTTTAATTGGTTTCAATTTTGTAAAGTTGGCCCCAGAGGGCCGGGTATCCGGGTTTGTTCAACAAACCCGTTGCCCGGTTTTTAAATAAAACAATTCGTGGTGCTTCTCTACTTATTAATGTAATCGTCAAATACGAGTTTCTCCATCGAGGAAAAGTCATATGTAAATTACGGCTGAAATGTCACTACCAAAAGTGAAAGTGTTTAAAAATCGTTTACAGCATCAGTTAGCATTCGAACGTCCGTATTATCGGCTACATCCTTGTTGTGGTGAAACGAGTTTAACTTGTAAAATATATATTGGACAGTTTTTGAAGACGCAATCCCCAATTCTTTAAACGCAAAGCATGAGGAAACCTGAAATATGATTTGTTTCAGTTAGCTGTACACTGAGCGAAATCTCCGAGTTGATATAACTCAAATATGAGCTGTCCTAGACCGAAGCGTGTTGCTAATGGCGGACAGTCCAGACCTCTGAATTACGGCAACCAAATCGAAGAAAGTGAATCAACTCACTATTCATAAGTTATGATAGCACAGAAGATGAGTTATTTTATGCGTTGGAATAGCTCACGCCCCACCGTGTTAAATTATTGATAGGCTACCGTAGCTACCAGTATGTGAATTGTCATGCGTGACTAGTCGGGCTAGATTAATTCATGATTCGAGCTATCATAACTTGACATTTAAGTTGTTCTAGCTTACGATGGTGGCTGGAATAACTCACTCTTTGGGCTACCAGAGTCCAAATTTTGGACTACCAGTACCTAAATTGTGGACTATCGGAACTCAAAATATTTCTTTGATTTAACCTCTGCGTATTGTGGACTTCAATTGCCTTTTGTTTTTTCAAGATATGACATTTTTGTTGTATATTTAAAAAAAAAATAATCAAATGAATTATAGACAGGAGAGCATACTACGGCTAAGAAATCATGCGGACGAAGTGATGACGATTGCTTATAAATAATAAGGCTCCATTCCAATAATAACAATTTGTGTGCATCTCCCTCCTGTCCCTCCATTTTACGCCAACTGACCAAAATTATGCAAAACACAAATTTTCACGCACAGAGAACAAAGATGAAAAATCCCGCAATCGGCGCAACGGTCAACAGGTGTCTATACGCGGAGAATTGACGAATAACAATGGAATGAACCGCGCCAAATCTGCCCGAGCACGAATTCGGAACTTTCCGTGACCTTACGATCTTGCGATTTACCCTTGATATGGGCTTTTGGAGCACGTTTCCTGAATTATTCCAACTCAAAATAATTTACATGGTAATGAGTTAAAATAATGCACGTCCGGGTTAAAACGACAGTTTTCCCAACCCAGAAACTGAGTTCAGGTAACTCATAAAATAGTTACAAGATGAGGAATTGTGGTGATCCCAAATATGTTTAAAATCTTGATAAAAAAATCTCTCTCTGGGTTGAGGCGAACCAAAATAACCTGAATTGCTGTAGCGTTTTTAAATACTTTGTGATAATTCGTAGGCTCAGTTAGAACAACATAGAGAGGTGGGTTGAGGTAGCTCCAATTTTGTAACCCACGACATTGGTAAATGCATTGTTGTCAGTGTAAGAGGGAGTATGCCCCGTTGAATTAGAAATAACGTTGATAAACCTGCGTTTGTAGTTTCGGAGATTTTTGCGTTTGAAAAATAGATAAACCTGTTTTACCTGATCGCAAAAACTATCTAATAAACCGACATACCAAATATTATATCGTAACAGTGTTACTATCGATTTTGCGATGAGAATAGAAACAGATATTTGTTGCGGTGCGGTACAAGCTGATCTGACCTTATTTCAAGCCTTATTTATAATTCAAATTATTTCTCCTACCGATATTTTCACTTTAAAGAAATAATTTACAACGATTTAGTATATTTTAGTTACACGTTTAAGCATCGCTGAAAACTAGTTCACATTGCACGCAATAATGCAGAATTACGGTCAAGGGTAGTCTTTTATACGTTTATTTAAGAAAATGGGAGCCAGTATATACAGTGTGGTCTATAAAATGTGCAAAATATGGGGGATTTCCTTATTAATTCCACAATCTAATAAATAACAATTTAATATTTAGTTTTAATACCGGGTGATGCATGGCTGAGTTGAACATAGGAAATCCGATGTAATTTTTGAGGTGGCCGAATATTGGCTCCCCTGTATATTTCATAGGAAACCGGCATTGTAACTTCTTGAAGATGTCAACATGATAAACCCATATTCTGGGTTTGAATACATTTTGGTGAGCCAGTCATAAGCTATTCAATTAAACGTGATGGCTAAAGCACGTAACTCTCATAGTTCAGCTAATACAGCAAATAGGACGCTATTGCCAAAATTTGACATAAGGCTGAACATAACCAATAATGAAAGTATTGTCACTGACACTAATTTTTAGTTTTGTTAATGTCAACATTTAATTTGCTGATGTTTGCTATATTACCTGAATTATGAGAGTTTCGTGGTTTTCCCATTACATTTACTTGCTTCACCAAAATGTATTCAAACTCGACACATGGGTTTACCATGTCAGCTTCCTCAAGAAGTTATGATGCAATTTTTCTATAAAATGTACAGAGGAGCCAATAATCAGCCACCACAAATTGAATTTTTCTGGAATTCGCCCTCACAAGTCACGACACAAAAAAAAATACCGTCCCTTTTCTATTTTGAAATTCTTGGTGGTTCAGTGTAGAGATCTTTTGTAATAGCGATGCATTTTCGAATCTGCTACTTCTACGACCTCTTATTTCTATCTCGAAAAATTTTCGTTAAAATTGTATTAAAAGAAATTGAAAATGGGGACCTAAATTCGAAAATTCCAATATTGAACCAGTTTACTTTCTCTCGTTCTTTGTGTTAATCATGAAATTGTTTCCAATTTGAGTGGTTAATTCTTTGATCGCTGGATGTCCACTTCATGGACCTTATACGGCAATGAATTTTTTCCGCTAAAGCGATTACTGGAATTGTTCTGGAGGGGGGGCACCTTTTAGAACTCTCCTGTATAAGTATAACAATGTACTTATAGTGAAATTTGTTCTGTCAATGAAACACAGTCAATTATGAGATAAATATACAACATACATGTATTTTATTATAATAGTTATAATAGCCACAGGCTAATGAGATTTTTTTGTTGTTTACCTTATTAATCTTACCTTGAAATGTATCTGGATTTATTTATAAATATCTGATGAAAAGTAATTTGTGTCGATTTTTAGGTAAACTCAAGCATGATATGACACTAAAAAAATTGTGTAAAATCAGAGACGCGCCAAGTATATCTTCAGCACCGTCGTGCGAAATACTGATAGACGCCCTTGTACAAAAAAAGGCCATTACTTTCATATTTTAGCTCCCACAGATTTAACATCTAAAAAAGATCGCGCTTATCAGTCACAGCGACTCTGCTTGCGAAAGTAGGCTCATTTAAGGTCTTGGCGTCGTCGTGCCATGCACGACCTTGCCCATATGGTCCCTGTGTAAAACCAGGAACAATAGATGAAATGAAATACGTTTTATTATTAGCATCGAGCTACTACAAACATTCATATACAAGTACAAACAATTTTTACTAACAATTAGTCACACAAGATAAGACTGCCTTAACATGCACAGAAAAATCTGCACAATTGGCGAGTCCTTAATCTCTGGAGGCAGTTAATTTTAGATGTGACAAAAACACTTGCTTTGTTTATGATAATACATATTTTTTTTAGCCCTGTAAATAGACAGACTTTTAATACAGATATCGCATGCAATAAAAAACAAAACAGTTTCTTTACCTGAGAACATGTCATAAAAAGTGCAGCCCAAACGAAAAGTCCACCAATACCTTGAGCCATTTTGGTCTGAAGGAAAATTGGCTCTGACGGTTGGGAATGGACAAGGTCAGTTTCAACTGATGTCACAGTGGACGTAGCATTACTCAGCAATGCAGCAGTCATTGCCGCTGCAGTACTACTGATTACTGACAGAGCCTCTGATGAAGCCATATTGAGTCCTGTAATATAAATAGTTATATGTGATAATGTTGTTATGGATGAGGTGACACAGTCCCTGATATGTTGTCAAAGTGTTAAAGAATAAGTTGGATTTTCGAATTAATTGGTTACTATGTACAAAAGCTTTTAGTTGGGGTTTTCCTGATCTAACCTCCTATAACTGTTCAGTTACACTTGGTTCCATGAATCTCATTTTGGTGGAAAAACTGATTGGTGTCTCCTTATACCAATCCTGTACATGTTTATTCTACTAATAACAGTAGTAAAACTAGTAATTCTTATACCTTTCAGCCTTCCTTTACTTTTGCATGAAATGTGTCTGTGACAAACAGGAGAGACAGAGGAACCAACAGAAACTAAAATATTAGCTGTTATTTTAGCAAACACATATTAAAAGGAATTAGGCAGAATACCTATATATGTTCTGGTTTATTTTCTTTGGTATGGGTAGGTAACCATTTATTTTGTAAAACGTATGATTTTTTCTATAAGAAACGAAATCACATACAACTGATAAATCGATTTACTAACAAATACTGATTTAGGAACTCCAGTGCTTGATCGAATAACGAATTAGATCATTATTTTGACATATGGTGCTCACCTGAGAATTTATTTTGATTTTGTAGATAAATTACACAGCCGTATACAAATAATAAATCACTAAATTGTCAAGATATCCTTTCGTACACTAAAAGTCACTATCAATTTTACACAACACATATTTTTAACAACAAAACATCCATAATTTTACGAAAAACTAGGCACTGACGTATGATGCAAACAAAAAGCTGAGCTCACCCACCATATTTTTCCCTACTCAATGATTTTTTGCTAAATCAAAAATTTGCGCAGGTGCAAAAGCTGCCAAAAGTTTATTTACGAACTCTAGAACTCGTAGTTATAATCCACTCTGAAGATGGCACCAAGTACAATCGAGTTTACAGAGGTATATCAAGAAATCGAAAAGGCTTTTCACATGCTCTACACCACGGCCACTCACTGCTACTGAACTATTTATACCCCGCAAGCATATTCTTCACAAAAACATTAGAAGTATCTCTATAAAACCTGCTTATGAATATATTAAATTCTTAAGAAATGTTTTGGTATACATTTTCAAGTGCCCTGGTATATACCGAGTATCAAAAGTTGCATATGGGTAGGCGATCAACCCTAGCGCCATCTATGAAAATATTTAGGGATTGCTCGCAAAAGCACCGAAATAGATTGAAGTTACCTACTTTACGGCATGTATAATTTTTATTATAACGCTCACAATCGAGCACTCAAATTTTAAAAAGCGGGAAATTAAACGAACTAGTTTTAAAGTTCATACAAAAATAATTAGTTCTTATAACTTTTCTATACAACACAGAGAATGTATTTAGTTCGTAATAACTCCAATAAATAACTTGACATGAAACAGAATATGAAATAAGTAGCCAAATAGGCAATCTACTTACCATTTGCGACCATTTTATTTATTTCCCTATTTTTTTCTTATTTTTCCAATAATCTTCCAACAAAATAGTTTTTTCCAATTATACAAGTGCCTATTAAGTTTCATGTCTGCAGGCGAACAACGCAAAACGAAGTTTTATAGATAAACTGCACCACAATTTTAAGCTGTCACCTCCTAGAGAGAACAGCAAAATACAATGGCCTCGCCAGTAATGCAGCAATAAATGTTCCTTCTTAGGTGATAAGTATCTAATGAAACTCCTGCTAATAGCAAATACATGTTCCTTTTCGGCATTCCTGGATCTGACGTACAGGCTCCCAGCATTCATCCACCATAAGCTTCATTCCCTTTACGGACAGTAATTATCTGCAAAAAATATGTTGGGTAACACATTTTTTCCAAAGAGAAATATACTGCAAAGAGGTGCTTGATCTTGTGATGATCTGTCGACATCTCACGTGTAAACCAGACACATTAATATTCCTCGGTTATTGTTTGTTGTCCATCGAATTAGGCTTCTTGTCGTTTCGCGAATTCAATTAAATGTCCACAGATCAGATTATTGAAAAGTTCTCGTGTTTGGCACTCACTATGTCACTGCCCTCTGATTTTCTTGGATATGTTCTATTCTCAACTGGAATTACAGACGAAATAAAAGTGTTTTATTTGGCGTGAACAACGGACAAACGTTTTGAATCCCTGTTTAATAACCGGCATGATGAGAAGCGAACTCTTTCGCAACGTTGGCTACACTATAAATTCACCACATTCAGTTCTTAAATTATATGTGATTTCTTCAACAGGTACAAGTAAACCATAATTCCAGTTAAACTCTTTCCAGTCACAAGTAGCGCACAACCTAAATTCTCCTGACTAGTTAATGTAAGACGACCCTTATGATGTAAATATTTCCAAATTTCCTTTGTTAGTTTTATTGCTTTGCCCGAAATTCCTACGCTTCAACATCTATAGATAGAAACTACCGATATTACAATAAACTACTTCCTTCAGCGTCACTTTCCTCGGTGATTTATAACCCAGAAGACTAAGCAAATTCATCATTTTGTCCAATGTAACGTCCTTCTAATGCTTGTAAATTGCTTTATAAAAAAATATATCAGCACGATTCTGTTGATCGGCATACAGCGAGGTCCGTCTCTTATCAGTTTTCAACACTCTTGTTTACATCGAAGCACAAGTCCAGTTGCTGATGCTCATTCTGAAAACGACCGGACATTCCCACATATAACAATACAACGTCAACAACGTCATAGAGCAACGGATTGGTTAGAACTTGTTCTCATTTAATGCCGTTCATTTTACTTACCTACATTAGCTGTCCAATTCAAAAAATAATTGCGGCGAATAAGCCGATAACTTTTACAATTGTGAAGCTTCTTTCCATAACTTCCACAACAGCTTCTCGGATCTCCACAGCACCGTCGGAAATATTCTTCGAACAAACCCGGACAGTGCAAATACCTCGAAATAGACTGTCACAAGCTATTAACCTGGTATGGTGGTGTAATCTATTACCAATGCCTTAATTACATTGTCCGTTAGCTTCTTATTCTGTGCGTTGTTGCATTGGAGCACCGAACACTCATCGGAATCCATATTGGGTCGTTTCTTCCATCACCACGAGCTCTAAGTCCAGAGCAAGCTGGTATAGCTTGTTAACTGCTCCGATGTAGACGCTCCCCATGTTATTGTCGACTACCAGACGGTTAAATGCCTGCACCGTCTAGTCGCTGAAGATGAGAATGATGTCCGTTGACAGGGTGGCAGCGACTGCGCTGCTTGGATATATAGTTAATAAATTCTTCAATTTCTCAGTTGTATGAATAAATCCTGACAAAATAAATCCATCTAATTTAAATTTTACGGAACATACCAATCACAGTTAGATTTTCTTATCAGCAGGAATACAGCAATTCCAATCATGAGCCACAGGCTACAAGCTTCTTTACATCACTTGAAAAAGCGGCTTGGATATATGGTTAATAAATTCTTCAATTTCTCAGTTGTATGAAGAAATCCTGACAAAAGAAGTCCATCTAATTTAAATTTTAAGGAACATACCAACCATAGTTAGATTTTCTTATCGGCAGGAGTACAGCTATTTCTACCATCGGCTACAAGAAACCATAAGGTAAATTACATCTCCTGCTTTCACTGTAGACTGGCCTGAAAAATTACGAATGTAGGCATTCAGATGAAACGGCATTCCCAATCAGTAGGACTACTGTACAGAAGTTCTCATCCCGTGAGGCAAAGACTACAGAAGACTGAATTAATTTTGCTTTTCATATTTTTTTAAGTTCCGACGCGATACACCATATCCTTGAAGATTTAAAGTCCACCTTGTTTAGAGACGAAATTTCTTTAGCGAATGTATCGTGTTTTGATCAAGAGGAATTTTCAGATATTGACCTTGTAAGTCCGGTAACTGCGACATCAAAATCAGCAAGAAAAGTTCTTCAATCTGTAGACGATTTGTATGCTTCTTTGGGATCGTCTTAGAAACTTCAAAGCGAATAATCGACCAGTAACTTTATTCTATATGTTACTCTGCCGGTTCCCCTTATGTGACGATTTTTATTAAAAAAATATTTAGTAGACAGAACTCTGGCATAATAACAGAATTATTGTAAAAAAAGCTGATAATTAAATGATGGCAATCTACGGTATTATAAGAGGAATATATATATATATACTATATTGGTATAATTATAAATTTCATCAAATCAACAAATTGAGATCTTTAAGCATAAATAAAGTGTATCACCATCATTTATTTTGTATAATGTACAAGTTACACCTCTGCATAAAGTTTGGATATGTTCGGCTTCGTGAAAATGAATCTCGGTTAAAAAAAAAGTTAATATTTATATTGTGTTTGGTTAAATAGCAGGTTCGAATGTGTATTTTTGTAAACAAAAAATATTATTTGAAAAAAACCTTCCTCTGTGCAGAGTCTACCTACTTATATAAAACTAGCATTTCCTCTGAAAAAAAAAATAATAATGTTTCTACATTTCAACACTATATTTCTGGTTAAATTAGGTACTTCACACGATATCTTATATTATACTACTCGCTAAAATTAGAACACATAAACCGTCGCAACCGACTAAATATTTCAAATTTGGACACCTGGATATTTGACTGTGGATAGTGAATGCAACCTAGGTGTATCGTTTGTATGTGTGTCAAAAGTTCACGGTTCAAGGAAAAAATGTTAGTAAATTACTTTTGTTCCAGAATGTTACTCAAAGGATTAATTTGGATAAGAGAGGAAAACCTAGTCAAGGCCTAAAAAATATTTTTCCCTAAGCTAAATTTAGAATATGTAGTTCCAAAAAATTAAAATCGTCAAAAATGTATATCAAAGCATCCGTAAATATCGGCAAAGTATATATTATAAAACTTCTCATGTATGCATGCACTGAATTTTACTAGTTTGTGAATTATTAAAATCATATTAGATTAAGATTTAAAAAAGCTAATATTTTGAATAAAGTGATGTGAAGATACGAGGCCCTACATTTAGAAAGAATTGTGGTCATACGTCTACGACAATAAAACTGTTACCCTGTGTTCTATGCACATGTGTGTAATTTTTAAATAGAAAAAAAATCTAAAATTTTGTAACAATATGCAAACCAACGTATACATGTTAATGTTAAACTTAGCATGTGTGTAACTAGGCCTGTATACAAAGACCAGGTTACTAGGAACATAGAAAAATTTAGGGGTTAGCGCGCTAAGTCGCTTCTCATCATCCTTGGAAGGTATGCACATATTCCACCTAAATATTCCTACATTTCCAGTCCGTAGCATATAGATTAATAAAGAAAAGCAATTAAATTACCATAATTAAGGGCAAACCAACCTTGGAAGCAACATACACATACAGCTTAGTTCATTTGTATTGTAGGTGTGAGATTCAATCAACCTACATATTCTTAACTATTAATTATTATAATAAGAGGGGACATATTTTAATAAACCCAAACAAAAATATGAAGCAAATGGAGGCGCCTTCTCCCCTCTATTTTTTGCATTTAAAATAAATATACTTGAATGCAGATTAGCTCAGTTGCTCAGTTTCTTACTATAAAATGGGTATATTTTATTCCTTCATATTATAAGTATGTAGGTACCCATGTTTGTAAATAGATTCAAGTAAATGAACCATACATTGAAACAGTAATTCTTAAATGCCCTCTAAAAGGTGATATGACACAGGTAAGTATCTGTTTTTATATTAGTTTTTAACCTACAGGTTCAAACTGTAAACCTGCACATAAAATATTGTTTTATTTAAAATTCAGTATCTACTAACTCTGCTAATAAGTAATAACATATGCTAGACATTTTGTCATAACTATAGAGTTCAATTTTTACCAACCAAAACTATCAATTTAAGGTGTTATAGTGTTGTGTAATGTATTCCCTAGGTGGTTTACCTTTCATCTCTTATGTACTTTTTATAAACTAAGTATATGGAAACTACTAAAATTATCTAAAAAAAAGTTAGATCTAGGAAATTCTAACAAAATAAACAAGATTATTTTTCAAATCATTCTGAGTCAGTATCGGTAATGTGTACCTTACCATCCTGTATTAAAACTGACACATTTTTAGATAAAAACTCCTGACCAACGATGAGCGGGACATCCTGACTATTGTCATCAACAATTAAAACCTTGACCAATCGCTGAACAGAATCTACCATCAAAGTCTCATTGGCTTCCCCTAATGGTAACACAATCGATCCTCCATATCCCCTAAGAACTTCAGTAGATTTTTTCACATTCAGGTTCAAGTATGTGGCAAGATTCTTCCTTATGGTCACTGTCATGGCCCCTGTGTCAATGATACCGTCAAATTCCTTTCCTTTAACTTTACAAGTGATTACCGGAGCTCTGTGCAATGAATGACCTGAAGAAACAATAAGCATAACATTGTTTATGTGACATTTTGCAGCAATATGTCCTTTCTTCTTGCAAGCATAACAAATTGGTGCATGTCGGCAATCAACAGCAATATGTCCAAACTTTTTGCAAGTAAAACACTTTTGTCTTTCTCGTTGTCTCTCCATTGGCGGTTCAGCAAGTTGATTTACAAATCGTTCCCCGTGAAAAACTGGAGGACCCGGTGGCATTCCATAATTACGATCCCTCTGCTCAATTTCCAAAGGAATAAAGTCTTCATTGTGATATTCAACTTCTTCTCTGTGTTCCACATGCACCTCCCTGTGTTCCACTTTTACAGGAACATCACGTTCAGGAAACTTTGATAGATACTCGGAGTACAGAGCTTCAGGAGTAAGGAAGTTGCATGACTTAACATCCTGTTTCATAAATGGGTTACTAAGACCATCTACCAGACAGGAAACAGCATTTTCCCCAGTTACCTTGCAGGCTTCACACAAATACACTTTACTAAAATAATATTGTGTCATAGTTTCATTAGAAGCTTTATCCCGAGCCACTAATAATTTCAAAGTTTGTACAAAGTCCACATTATCAGGAAATGTTTTTGTTATAAGAAGTTTTAGTTCAGGCCAGGTAAAATCATAATTGGGAACTGATTTAAACCATGCTTTCATGATTCCGGTCATTTTGTCATGCATGAACCTTATACTTGACTTTTCATCATAATTTCGCTGAAGACACTCCGCATGGATTGTGTTAATCCACATAGACGTTGTAAATTTAGTGTTACTTGGAATAAGTTCTGGTATGATATCCTTTGATTTTGGGTTAGTGCTCTCGTTCGAAGTTGTTGGCTTCACATTGCTTCCGACAAGCTTTTCAACTAGCTTTTCCAAGCGATTAATCCTATCTTCAGCATTTTCTTCCTTTTGATGTTTAACTGGGTGTTTACCAAACGAATTAATTGGACTAGGATGTCCAGGCACATATCGGATCTCTCTTGGTTTATCTCGGGAAATTTCTGGTGGATAAGCAAAAGTTATTGATGCTGGGTCTAATATTTGTTCCTCGTGATTATTATGAAATGAAACATTGCTGCCAAAGTTATTCTTTTGCTGATCCAGATAGTTTTCTTCAAATCCATCGATTATTGACACTTGATTATGGTCAAGAGAAAGTTGTTTCTGAAGATGCTTGTGTTTTGCCTCATTATTTTCATTTATTCTTGAGGCATGGAAAGCCCTGTCGCGTTCTCTTTCTCTATGCCGTTCTCTAGACCTTTCTCTTCTTTCTTCTTCTGTCCGTAAAACTTCCCTAGGAGGTTCGCGTCCAAGTTCTCTAGTTCTGTCAAATCGGCCTCTAGATTGCTCTTCCTCAATGGACATAACAGGGGGTCCTCTGTCCCTATTCATTCTTCCCCGCAATCTATCCCGCTCAGTTTCCCTAGAACGCATCATTCTTTCTCGTGACCTAGATCTGCTTCTTGGTCTTTTATGGGGACTTTGGGCATCCCATGGATTCAGTTTTCGATTTCTCTCTAACCTTTCCTCTCCTGGAGGGGGCGGTTGAATTCTCGACGATGAATTTAGTTTCCTATTTCTTTCTAATCTTTCCTCCCCTGGAGGAGGTGGTTGAATTCTGGATGGAGGACTCAGTGAACGGGGGCGTCCACCTCTCCTTGGAGGCGGACTACGCCGAAGAAACCTTGGCGGCGAGTTCCGTCTCATTATTACCTTGTTCAGTGTTCTTTTAAATGGCTTTGATTAGATTTCCTAACGACAAACCGATGCAAAATCACATAAACGCAAAACACCAACCCAACACGAATATAATTTTATTTATTTCTAGACGGCAAATGGCACATTAGGCTCTTCTTTTAGTTTTCTTCTTCTTCTTCACTTCCTTATGGCGTTGGCTGCTGAAGGCGCCATTCGCCAGAACAATTTGTGTGATCGTAAATTAGTCTGCTTCCAAATTTTAATTAATTTAACATACTTGCATGTCGTTTATATTTTCATAAAATACATTTTCAAAAATTTAATAAAGAAACGTTCTGACTTGATGGATTTACTATAGAGAAGTATTTAATTGAGCCGAACATCCTCTGTGGTGCGAATTCCTGATCGACTTCCTCGGAGTCTTAAGCCGCGTTCTCAGAGCTTCGACGTGTCGCAGCGACAGTCCCCCACTCCTTTTGTAGGGGGTGACGTCTGTCACTTGTCATTCGGGTGAAACCTAACCTTACAATAATTTGTTATTGTTTTTTAAATCGAAACAATTTGTTTTGTACAAATTTCGTTTTGAATAATTTATCATACTGATTGAGAGTCTGATAATGAAAGCGGCGAAGCAACGAAATCTTTGAATAATGTCTGGCAGTGTATTTTAATATGACTATTCTTCCAGACTAAAGAGCTAATTTCGTTAAAAAACGTTACAAGCCAAAAAAACGGACTAAATTAACTAATTTGTGCATTTTAGAGCTCAAAATATAAATGTAATGAAAACCGCCTAGTTTTATTCCTGTATTTTTTATTATAAACTTAAAATTGTAGAGTAGCACACGTGTGCACTACATCGAGACTCTACTGTATTTAGGCTACGATGCACTAGAAAAACAAATACATTTACATATCTTATTAGGTAGTTTTTATTAACCACTGTTAAGTAGGTAGGTAGGAGAACCATTTCATTGTGTCTCCTCTATATCTTCACTCCAAGCAGATACAAAGCCATCTTCGTGCAGAGCATACTTGCCCTTTGTAATCTGTATCTACAATAATCTAAAAATATTTATATTATAAGATTTAGGCATCTATAGAGCTACAAAACTAATTTTTAGATAACATTACGAAATTGCCAAAAGTAGGGCTAACAAAATACCTTGTGACCTTAAAAACAGTTTACAATTTTAATTCAAAATGATGTTTTACCAGTATTATTAACTCTTGCACTTTCTTCTGTAGATAAACTTTATTCTAAATTCAGCTTCAGAACAGTGAAGAATTTCCACATTTGAATTTGTGTCCACATCCATATTATGGTTTCCGCTTAACCTAAAATTTAATGTTTTAAACTTGAACTTATCACATTTCTTAATCTCTTCCGATTGCAGCAGGCCAATATTTACGTTTTTTAAGGGTGTGAGTATGTGGAATGCGGATGTTGGATTAAAATTTTCCCCTCTCGGAGGTTATAGGTTTGTTTTTTAAAAGATTTTTTCGATGACAGCGTCAAATTTGATTTTTATTTTCGTATTCTACTCCTCAAAATATGTATATTTATTCTGGTTAGTAAAAAATGAACCAATGTGATTAAAAAACCAATGTAATTAAAAATTATTTAAATATTTTGTGGGATTTAGGTAGGTAATGATCAAATAAATTTTAAAAGCCAAAGTACATACTATTCACAATATTTTAGGACCAAATAATTAGTAATTACCTTTGTTCGGAAACAACGAATACTTATTTCGGAAAACTGAGGTTCAAATTTCAAAACAAAATAAAAAATTAATAATACTACAGCGCAGTGTTGCCAGGTATCTCGTGAAATGTCACCAGATCTGTTGATCTTTTTGTGATTTTATGAATAATCCGGTGGTCCATGAAAATCTTTTTAAAAAAGTCTGTTTTCTGGTGTTACCACTGTTACCAGTTTCGTGTTGGGGGCGGTATATTTTATAAATCACAAAAAATCACCAGATCTGGTGAAATTTCACCAGATATCTGGCAACACCGCTAGATCAGCGTGGGGATGAGGGGTAATGACGTATTGGTGTCGCGGGCGACACCATCCTAACCAATCAGAACCGTTTACGTCATTACCCCTTATCTCCACCATCGAACGGTGCCGAAGTAGCGGTGTTGTCAGGTATCTGGTGAAATTTTACCAGATCGGGTGATTTTTTGTGATTTATAAAATATACCTCCCCAAAACGAAGCTGGTAAGACCCGACAACGGACTTTTTAAAAAAGTTTTTCATTGTACACCAGATTATTCATAAAATCACAAAATAATCAACAGATCTGGTGACATTTCACGAGATACCTGACAACGCTGCGCTGTAGTATCAATAGTATCATTATTTTTTTATATATTTTTTATTTTGTTTTGAAATTTGAACCTCAGTTTTCCGAAGAAAGGTAATTACTAATTATTATGCCGTGTAAATAGTATGTACTTTTATAAGCTGTCATCGAAAAAATCTTTAAAAGAATAAAAACCTAACCTCCAAGAGGGGAAAATTTTAATCCAACAGACATTTCTTTTCCGCAGTCCACATACTCACACCCTAAAAAAACGTAAATATTGGCCTGGTACAATCGGAAGAGGGTTTCGTTACACTATTCGGACACACTAATTACTTGTATTTTTAACGTTTTTTTTGTTAAATTGTGTAATATGAATACTTTTAAGTAAAATTAGATGCGGAAAACACACATTAATTCATAAAATTTGAGTTTAAATGCAAAAATGGTCGTAAAATTGTTGATTCTTAAAATTTACGCTGCGAACATGTCATATTTGCAAATTCGGTACTTTAACAGTGTTGCCACATAGAAAAGCTTTCTGCAATAATACAGTTTTTAGGTTGTTCGGGTTTGTTTATATCGATATAAGACCGCAGTTTATTGTCAATGTAGTTATGTCACGACTAAGCAATATCTTTTAAGAGGGTTAGCTGCGATAGAAAGGCCCAAAAATATCCGTTTTTGTGCAATATTTTTTTCCTATGTAGCTAATAAAAGACAACTGGCAACTCTGTTGAAGATGTCACTTTTAAGTCGAACACAAATTTGACATTACATAACACTGTTGCCAAGAGCAGTTATACTTTGGCGTTCAAGGAAAAGGAAAGAACAAATCAAAATAAAATGGAAATAGCAAATATAGATAATGTTGACGCAATTACAAACAAGCATGATGTGGATTTTGCAAAATATTTACAATACAATACAATACATAGGATTGATTAGAGATAATTTCAGATACAAAACCAGAAATTGTCGTCTCGTATGCACTATTAGGCAGGAAGTTAATGCAAATGCCTTGAATTCCTGCTTTTATTGTTGCAAATGCCGGAAAGATTATCCTTTGTTTTCGGGATCTTTTTTTTCAAAATATGAATATTCCTGTTAGGCAGATATTTAAACTACACCGGTGGCGACCACAAAGTGGTTGTGTTTGCGACCAGCCTTGCTGGTCGCAAACACAGCCGCTCCGCCGGTGGCCGCTACACGCTGCGGGCACTATGTTGTACACAGTTCTTATTGGCCGAGGGATGGCGTTTTCAGTGGCTCGGTTGAGCTGCACTGAGTCCATAAGAGGCGCGTGGCGTAATAAGACTCCAAAAGCTGTAGCGGGGTGGATTTTCACTTGTTAGGACATTATCAATTTATGTAACTTTCTTGTGTTTTCTTTTCCCGAATACAGAAGGAAATCGGCTACAAAAGGTGTAGCGGGGGCGGGTTTTCAGCGGTTTTCCCAGGGCACTGTCAATTTATGTAACTTTCTTATGTTTTCTTTTGCCGAATACAAAAATAAATCGGCTACAAACGGTGTAGCGGGGGCGGGTTTTCACTTGTTTTCCCAGGGCACTGTCAATTTTTGTAACTTTCTTGTGTTTTCTTTAGTCGAATACACAAACAAATCGGCTACAAAAGGTGTAGCGGGGGCGGGTTTTCACTTGTTTTCCCAGGGCACTGTCAATTTATGTAACATTCTTATGTTTCCTGTTTCCGAATAGGAAATCGGCTACAAAAGGTGTCGCGGGGGCGGGTTCTCACTTGTTTTCCCAGGGCACTGTCAATTTATGTGACTTTTTTATGTTTTCTTTTTCCGAGTACAGAAGGAAAGGGTACAAAAGGTGTAGCGGGGGCGGGTTTTCACTTGTTTTCTCAGGGTACTGTCAATTTATGTAACTTTCGTGTGTTTTTTTGCCGAATACAAAAACAAATCGGCTACAAAAGTGGTTTTCCCAGGGCAGTGTCAATTTATGTAACTTACCCTAACTTTCTTATGTTTTCTTTTTCTACAACCATATCTTTCCATTACATTTTCAAAAATTGTTAAATTCCGTGGGTGCTCAAGTGTAGTCATTACACAGAACCTTTACTTTTTATTTTTGTTATAAAATTATAAATCCGGCAACATCGCTAAAAATGTTGGGGTCAGAACCTTGTCAAATCACTCAAAAACCATAAAATTAGGATTTTTATTAATTAATTTCTTAAAAATTACTGAGTATTCCGCAAATTTTTTTATTGAATATTACTACTAAAAATGTATACTTTTAGAAAAAAATAGTAAAAATTTAAAATTCGTGTGTCAGAATAGTGTAACGGACCCCGGAAGAGACTATCGACTATACTATAAGTTTTTTAAAGAAATGTGACCATTTCCAGTTTAAAACATTAAAAATTCAAATTATATTCCTGTGAAAATTCTCCATCGCTCTGGAGCTAAATTTAGAATAAAGTTATCTGCAGAAGAAAGTGCAAGAGTTAATAAATACTGGTAAAGCATAATTTTGAATGAAAATTGTAAACTATTTTTAAGTTAGAAGGTATTTTGTTAGCACTACCGTTGGCATTTTCGTAATGTTATCTAAAAATTAGTTTTGTAGCTCTATAGATCCCTAAATCTTATAATATAAATATTTTTAAATTATTGTAGATACAGATTACAAAGAGCAAGTATGCTCTGCACGAAGATGGCTTTGCATCTGCTTGGAATGAAGATATAGAGGAGACACAAGCTAGTGAGGAATGAGGATAGTAGTGAAGCTATCAAAAGCCTTCCTATTACAATTAGTACCATGAGATCAAGACTGTGGAATGTGAATGATGAGGAGACACTGTCAGAACGACCATGTCTATGATTTTAGACTTCCTTATTGGAGGAAATTATATTAGAATGAAATGGTTCGCCTACCTACCTACTTAACAGTGGTTAATAAAAACTACCTAATAAAGTTTACTTTGAGAATATTGGTTCTTTAAATTTCTCGTTATTTCTCCAAAAATAAACGAATTCTTGCATATTTTTCTCGAATGGTTTAAAAAAAAAAATAGAAATAACGAGAAATTTATTTTGTTTCTTAAACCATTCGAGAAAATTATGCAAGAATTCGTTTATTTTTGGAGGAATTATGTTTAATATAATTTAATATTTAACAATATGTTCGGGATCTTCAATTGGAAACCCAAGCCTTTTTTGTACAATATTCGCAGCTGTATGGCAATCCTGTGGATATAGTCATTTGGAACTCCAGCCTTGAAGATATTAACCGCCGTTGTCATAGGTACTTTTATATTAGCTAACATCAGCCAATATGTAGGCGCTGCCCTCTCAGCTTCAGTTTGAACCTAAAAGTACAACTTTTAAACTTTATATACCCTTACGTGCAAAGAAAACCGTCATTTTAAAATTTTGATAAGTTTAGGTTTAATAAGTTTTAATTAACATTGGTTATTCGACATATTATACAAAGATAATTGAAATGTTCTTTGTTATGTCTTGGTAACCTGCTGACTAAGGCACGCTATCCCCCTCTTTATCCCACGCTGATGCGAGGATATAAATATAAGTAGTTGTAAGATTTACGTCAGATTTTTACTTGTTCGGTTGCTATACTCTGTATTGAATCATGATACAATAAACTATATACCATGGTATTGAATAAAACAAACTTCTTGGCCAAGTACATATCTTCTTTTTTATCTAATTTTAAAACCCCCATGTGGCATAATAAAGCAGTTTATTATTATTTCAAAATACTAATTCTAATTTAGAGGCATCTATTCTGTATATTTTGTTTTTTGGTTCATGTCAATACACGACACAAACACACACAACACATTCTCAAACAAATGATCTTGGTTATCAAAAGTTTAAATTTTTCCATAATTTCATTATTGTTATGGAATTAGAATATATTTTTTTAATGGATAAACAAAATATTATCATCAAGATTTAACTACAAATTCATTTAGAAACAAACTTAACTACCAATTTTTACTTAAATATGCTATATTATTTAAAAACAAACATTTTAACTTAAATATATCTCGATACACGATGTTACAAATTCGGCCTTCAATGGGCCAAATAATATGCCGCAAAAAATCCAAAACAAATACAGGTGCTTTCAAAATATTTGAAAAAATCTAAAATGTTGTGTTTCGGTTTTTAAATTTCCCTGACTTTGTTTGAAAAGATGTCCAAAAATAAATCACTTTCGCATTGCTACTTTTCATTCTCCACAAGGTGGTATGGTAGATTTTTCAGGCGACGTTTCGTCTTTAGGTCACCTTCATCAATTTAATTTTTTTAAATACGGGCCTGCATCTTTTTGTTTAAATTATGAAAGACGGCCGAAATCTACGTTCAGTGGTATACAACACTTACTGATTTTCCGACGTTTTGTTTCTTAAATTGACCATCTTCATTAAAATACCCCTAGTATGTAAGTAATGTAGCACTTTCTTAAAACTTTTAAAAGAGGCATTGAGTTTTACATTTTCGAATTATACCAAATTAAAAAAAAAGTAAATTACCGGAACGTATACTGGGGGAATTTTAGTGAAGATAGTCAATTAAGGAACAAAACGTCGAAAACCCAGTAGATGTTGTATACCACTGAACGTAGATTTCGGACCTCTCTCATAATTTAAACAAATAGATCCAGGCCCGCATTTAAAATAATTAAGTTGATGATGGCGACCCAAAGACGGAAACGTCGCATGAAAGATCTGATAATGCCATCTTGTTGCAATGAAAAAGTGAAATTTATTTTCGGACAGTTCTTCGAAAAGTCAGGAAAAAATAAAAATCGAAACGCAAAAATTTAAATTCTTTCAAATATCTTGAAAGCCTCAGTATTTATTTTTGATTTTTTTGCGGCATATTATTGGTCCCATAATTATGCAACTCTGCCCCAATTTAACCACCTGTTTCTGAAATCCCTATGGCGAAGGCCGAATTTGTAACACCCTGTATATACTTCGGTTCATACCATCACGGAACCTCCTCCTTATGAACGAAATTACTGAATTCATATTGCAGCAGAAATTATGGAAAAACTTAAATTATTGATAACCAAAATCATTTTGCATGTATTGGACATGAATCAAAAAAAAACAAAATGTGCAAAATAAATTACTCTAAATGAAAACTGTTATATCGAAATAATTTTGATACTTGATTATTCGACAGGGTGTTGGGTTTTGTAAAAGGGACACCCTGTAAAAGACACGTTAAAACTGATAGTTGTAGCTACAGTGCTCTAAAAAAAATCATTCATTATCGGACTAAAAATAAAAAGGTTATAACGCCTAAAACTTTATCAAAATTTTGTAGTGGCCGTTTTCTTTGCACGTGAGTGTATTATAATAAAAAATAGTTAAAAAAAACATAGAACATAATTTTCAAAGAGAAATGTCGAGATACTCTCGATCAATGTCGATAAAATGAACTGTTTTCGAAAAAAAAATATTTTTGTTCAATATGATTTATATTAAGTATACGTAAATTTCATTACTATAAGTTACTAACTAATAAGACAAGGAAGAAAAACCGCAAATTTCAAGACACTACCATAAACTGACACTGGCATAAATATTCTTATTTAAATCGGTACATGTGAAATGAGAGAATTTTATGAACATAAAACAACAACTAATGCAACTAATGAACAAAAATGTTTTTTTTTGAAAACAGTTCACTTTATCGACATTGATCAAGAGTACCTTTTTTCAGCTTAAGGTTTAGAGTCTCCAAAAATATTATTGTCGTTCCTTCATCATACAAGGTGTACAAAAGAAAACATTTTTGTGTTACGTCTAGTCCGTCCCTGGCAAACTAAATAAGCCAAATGTGTTTAAAAGGGCGAATTTTAAGGAGACTCATCTACTAACCAATATACTAAAAAAATATTAAATTACACCTAGTACTTAATAAATTATTTAAGAACAACGAATTCCAGGGACGTCCGTAGGGGAGGCCGTAGGAAGAAAAATTGATAAGAACTTCTCCTGTTATTTTTAAGTGTTCTATCTGAATCCGGGAGATTGCCAACATATTTTGGGACACCCTGTATATTGTATATTAGGAGCAAAGCTCGAAAAAAATAACCACCGCTTTTGCTAAATTTTAGGATTGGACGTTTTAAAGCGAAATTTAATTTACTTTCGGGCTTTGACCGTCTCCAAACACCCAAACCTGGAATTCTGCAATTATGAAATACGACCAAAGCTTGGCAACAATTTTTAGTAGATCGATACGTAAATTTTAAAACTAAGTACGTGGGAATCATGTTATTTAAATTTGTAGGATAGTTAATTTAGTCAATTCATAGAAATATTTAAATAAATACTAGATTGAGTATGCATACCTTGTATTCATATCCTCTAAGGCCTCGGCAACTGTTTCGGCATTCCATGGCCATCGTCAGTGTTGTACGGCCCTGCACCAGGGGGGGCAACAACAGACAGCTGCTTACCCATTAAAAACAACAACCTAAAATGCAAACAGCTGCCAAGAATATATAAGGAACATTCAAGTTTGACCACTTATAATATATTCTTAAACCCTAAAAAAAGCTGTTAATTAAAACACAAGAAGGGTGGTTTTATACATCAATATTCGAAAATATTGGACAAAACCTTTCCTAAAAGTCAAATCGTTAATTAAAACCTAAAAAAAATGTATAAAATTAATATAACCCGGTGGTTTTATACATCAACATTTGAAGATGTTGGACAAAACCTAAGCTAAAAATGAATTGGTTAGTAACCTGAAAATAAAAGGTTATTAGTAAAGGATAATGAGGGTTATGCATCGAAATTAATTCGATTCTATTTCTTCCTTTTTCTGGCTTTTATTCAACATGGATTATAGATTCTCCATCGGTTCCATGTTGGCCAGTTTAATGAATAGTGTGCCTAAAACAAACGTATAAGACGACTGATTTATCTTAAATTAATTCAGGTAATCTATATTTAAATAGTTTACCAAATATTTTACATTTATACCATACCAGAAAGCCGTCCTCCATAATTGAATAGGTTTGTTTCTTCAGTTGCAGCTTCTTATTTTCACTCACTTCCCTAACTTACCAGAATTGGCAACGTGTCCCATCTTTAAGAGCAATAACAAAGCTCCTTCACCATATTTTGGTGATTAAAAGAGATGCGCACAGCCCGATTTTTAAAAACTATTATAAATATCTTAATATGATCCAAAATATAATGAATGAGAAAGAAGAAACAAAATAGTGCGGACCTATATATTGCTATTGCTCTTAACCCTTCATTCTTTCACCTGTAGTAACAGGAAAGGAGAGAAAACTATCTTACCTTTCAATCATGATAGAAGCGAAGGTGGTGGTATTAACAACGGTGCCAATTGCAGCAAGAAGGATCAATCCACGTTCAAACAAGCACTTGAGTGAGGAATGACCCGTAAAACACTAAAGGTCACTGTTCACTTATTCCAGGTTGTAACAACATGACTGTGAATATTTAAAATAGAGAAAAACTTTATAAAATTTATTGAAAATTGGGATAAACCGATCAGCTGATATTGCCAAATATTTTATAAAATTTAAAAATATGAAGAACTAAAAATAAATTAATTAATTATTTATTTGAAAATTTAGCAATTATAAATAAAAATATTATTTGAGTCCAAATAATATTTCAAAAAAAAAATTAAATTAAAATTTAATTTTTATCAAAAATTCTCAGTCCTCAATCAAAAAAAAACAATAAATAAATAATTTAATAAAATTAAAATTTAATATTCAAAACTGTAGAAAATTAAATTAATGACAAATAATACTGGAAAAACTTTTAAAAACGACTTAATAAGGAATTAACATTTTTTTATCTATTTACCAGAATTTTCTAAGTCCATAAGAGCCAAAAATTAAATAAAATAAAATAAATTCAAATAAATTGTAGAAAATTATCAAAAAACTTACGTTTTTATAGATAATCCAAAGAGTAATTTCACAGAAGAAAATAAAATTACTATAATTTTATTTTATTTTTACAAAAATAACTTAGAAAAATGCACTCTACACGTATAATTCCCTTCTTTCTCAACTTCGGAAAACAATTGTAATTCAGACCAACCGCGACGGAAATTTTAATATTACTAAACGCGCGGAAAACGATACGGCCATCGGGTAACTCTATCCCTACTACCTCTGGAAAACATGACTAAACAAATAAAAGGGGTGCCCTCAATGAAAGGATTTACGACGTGGGCATATTGGGAGTCAGGGATTTCGGGGACTAATGCGCGATTTTGAACCTTATACGCCGATAAATCGTCAATTCTGTCACGATTCCAAGAAAAGCAATAAAACTGTCGAAGGGGAACCCTTCTTTTGGCCACCCAGAGGGCGGAAAAGCCTTATTTAAGCGGAAAATTTCGCTCGTTGCAGCAGTCAATCCAACGAACTGGTCGCGAAGTCTACAGAAAACTCTGCCCGTTTTCCGGGAAAATAAGTAAAAAGTTTTGATCCAGAACGAATCTCTGTCTGACAAAAAGTAGAACGCGAATATATGTCATCGGGTCTTCCTAAATCTATTAGGACGTGGAAGGTTAGCGCTCAAGAAACCGATTAATTTACGCTATCCAGAACAAAGTTATTTTGTGAGTTATTGTGACTGAAAGATATTAACTCGGAAATACGTGAGTTTTATGACCTTTTGAGAATTTTGTAGATTCAGTTCGTAACAACTTGGGTGACTCCACAATTTTAGTAAATTGTGTTAAATTTAGAAGTTTTGTCAAAAGTTATATTGTCTATTAAACTAGAAAGCCAGCATAAATAAAATGGGAAGTGACATTTGTAATAGCAAGTAAATATTTCTTAAGGAATGACAATTATGTAAGAAGCTGAATGATTTTTTTTACAAGATAATAAAACAAGTGTATGTCAAAGCTAATTCGTGTCTAATTGCCTAAGTTTGGAGCAGACATATAGTTAAAACTACAGGAATTCAGGTGTGATATCAATTAAAACTATTCGAGGGTGTCTTTTCAACCCCTCTGAATTAATAACATCAGATAACAAAAATAAGGGTCATTCGATACTAACACAGGAATCTTCCGAACCCTGCGAAAGTGTTTTATATAGCCCACCTTGTAAAACAAATCAAGCCGCTCGGATTTTACCAACAGAATATACAGGGTGGTTGCTATATGACGTTAAGGCGAAGACTTGTTTGCCGACAACGCGAAACGGACGCTTCCAACACCAATCATGCTCACTTACCTGAAACAATAGAGAAAATTTTTAGTTACACAGTTTATATCAATAAAAGTTGAAATCAGTTATTATAGGTTTGATAAAATTCGATTTTTGTTCTTATTAATTTATATGTTAAATAATTATATGGCGAATGCGTCACTACCATTAGCTCTAAAAGCGAATATGATATATCTAAATCTAAATTACATTGCGTTATGATTAGTACCAACCCTTTTTTATCCTTACTTATTTATCGGTGAACAATTTCGACGACACAATTTTTTATCAATTTTGACTTAATAGTTATGAAAGTCTAAAGGATATAAATTCTTAACTAGAGCAGTACTCAATGTAACAAAAATCAATTTTTATCATCCTAACAGTTGGTACAGTCATTATTCGAATAATAATTTTAAAACGTTTTGTGTCATGCTCATAAGTAAATAACAATGTCTAATTTTAACTATTTATGAGGGAAACGAGCTGCGACAGACAAACGGACAAACAAACACGCATACAGACATCAAGCGCCTCGTTTTTCCAATGTTGGTACGGACCAAAGCTATTACAAACTACACATAGAAAAATGTACATTTCTAGCCTACGCAACGACTGCAAACACTCTTTCCCAAATCTTTCGGTCATTATTGCAGCATAGCCAGATTGACATATTTATCGCAAAGGTATCTTGCAAAATCACAATTAAAGATTTGTTAATTTGGCAAATAGAACTGGTTTAAGATTATTCAGTAATTGCTCTTAAAATCAATTTATTTCCCAATAATTTTACTATAAACTGTAAAAAGGCGATGAGAGATTCTTTAAACAAATATTATTATACTTAAAAGTATCAAACGAATCTTGAACTAATCCAACTGCACTTTGGCAACAACTATTTCTATTTTACTGCGATTCGGGCTCAAAAGATAAGCAAAAGGTGAATGAATACTCATCTCGTAAACATTGCTATGTTTGCCCTTTGATCTAACGGATTGTTATATATTTTGGTTGATTCATCTGTAGTTTGTAAACGAGTGGTTCATTAAATAAGGATTTATCGTTTCATCGGTAAGTATGGTTATGTTTGAATATTTAACCATCTGATATAGCCAGACTTCAACATTGTTGCCATTCAGCCAACAAACATGTAGTTCTCTCTTCCGCCCATTAATTATTGTTCAATAATTACAGCTCGAAATCTTTTGATTGCCAAACTGCTTTGCATATAAAAATAAAATATTATTAGTTTCAAGCTTCCCCAGTAAAATTGATGATTTGGTTGGTGAACGCAGAAAACAGAAAACCAAATAAATGCACATTTAAAATATTGGCAACTACGATTCACTTCACACATACTTATTTTCGAAAACAATGAAACATTGATCAACCAACACTGATGGAAACCTTAAAATGATATTTTTAAACTAAATATTACCTTAATAAACTCTCGCAGGCTGCTCTAATCCAGCTTGTGTCCCGAATGTTTAGCTTGCAGGTTTAAGTTTCCATGGTCGCAGTCAATTGAAGCCCTCGGACCGATCCAAAAAACAACAATTTTTTGCAGCAACTGGTCCTTAGGGAATCGGCAATTAAACAGACACAGAAACCAACGGAGTTTGATTGGATGAATCTACTTCAAATACTGCATATACATTTTTATGAAGTTACGATTGCTTATAATAGCTGCTTAAAAGTTATGTCATCATAACGCGTTAAAAAGTTCATTTTGTTTAATCATTCATACCCCATTTTGAAATTGTCAATACGATCAGTCAGATCCTTCCTCTACGTTAGACTAGGAAAAGTCGGACCGATTTACCAATCAGATTTTTTCTGTACATACGTTAGACTAAAACAAATCGGATTGATTAAGGCGCGATGGGGTTCAGCAAAACGATCAATCAGATCATTCCTGTACGTTAGACTAGGAAAGACCGGACTGATTTATCATCCAGATTCTTTCTGTACGTTAGACTAAAAAGAATCGGATTGATTTGACCGCGTGATTGGTTCCTGTGTCTTCTGCTACCCTGGAAAATTCGCGTGCCGATTTTATAAATTTTCTTTAGTGCCCATGACCATGATCCTAAAACAAAGTAAAATGCGTTTAGTTTTCATATAAATAGGCAAATTTGAGTAAATTAGTAAAGTGTAGGTCATAATCGACTCGAAGGCTTATTTGAGAAATTGTACATTTTGACATGAACAAGTGATTGAGTAAAAATATTAGGTCAATGCTAATGAGCATATACTATTAAAAATAAATAGCCAACACTAGCGAACTCCAGATAAGTTATGAAATAAGAAATACCTGTTCAGGGAAGAAGGCTTGGGGGAAGCCAAAGCCAAAAAATAAAATTAATTTCAGTTCACATTAGTTGGGAGGGAAAAAAATATTTTCTTGAAAAAAATTCTAGTTCTAATCACAACTAGCTATAATAAATTCATTAACTAATTAGCTAACTTAGCTAAGCTGATTCTTGCTATTCAGGGTGTAACAAACACGTCCCTCACCATTGGAATTTCGGAAACGGTAAGAGATACGAAGTCGGTTACATTGGGGCAAAGTTGTATAATTATGGACCCAATAATATGCCACAAAAAAATCAAAAATAAATACAGGGGC
Organism: Barypeithes pellucidus; assembly: GCA_963991005.1. Lineage (NCBI taxonomy): Eukaryota > Metazoa > Arthropoda > Insecta > Coleoptera > Curculionidae > Barypeithes > Barypeithes pellucidus. The sequence goes on along the minus strand of OZ022562.1, from coordinate 14,287,778 downwards.
TTTCAAAACATTTGAAAAAATCTAACATTTTGCGTTTCGGTTTTTATTTGTTGCTGACTTTGTTCGAAAAGATGTCCAAAAATAAATTTCACTTTTTCATTGTTACTTTTTATTCTTCTCGAGATGGCATGATCAGATCTTATTTAATACGACGTTTCGTCTTTGGGTCACCATCATCGACTTAATTTTTTTAAATACTATAATACAATAATAATTTTAAAATCTTCAGTTTCGTCGAAACAAAAGTTAATTACAGGAACGGACTAGGGTTATTTTAATGAAGATGGTCAATTTAAGGAACAAAACGTCGGAAAACCAGTAAGTCTTATATTCCGACGAACGTAGATTTAGTTCCTCTTTCATAATTTAAACAAAGTTAAGTTGATGATGGTGACCCAAAGACAAAACGTCGCATTAAAGATCTGATGATGCAATCTTATGGAGAATAAAAAGTAGGAATGAGAAAGTGACATTTATTTTTTAACAAAGTCAGGAAAAAATTAAAACCGAAACGCAAAATTTATTTTATTTTTTGGGGGATATTATTGGGCCCATAATAATGTTTAACGGAAAAATAACATTTAGTTATACAGGGTGTTTTTTAATTGAGTGCCGAGATACTGAATGTGAATCTTTGGGTTTTTTCGGGTTTGTTCGAAGAAAAGTTAATACAGTGCAACCTCGATAATCCGGACTAATTAAAACCGCGGTTAGTAAATAATCCGGATTATTGAAGAGAGACAGATTTTTTATTGAAAAACGAAACATTTAATAGAAAACAACTAGAAAATAGTACATAAACAAAAATTATTTAAAACAGAAGCATACTTATTAAATTTTATATTATTTTGTGAAGTAATTTGTAATTTTTGTTTGCTTGAATTACCGAGTACTATCAAATGCTGATCATAATGTATACAATGCAGTTGAAATGTTTGGCCGGATTATTGAAGAATACGTAAATTCCATTACTAAGTTAGTAACTAATAAGACAAAGGAGAAAAACCGCAAATTTCAAGACATTACCATAAACTGACACTGGCATAAATATTCTTATTTAAATCGGTACATGTGAAAAAAACCATAGCAACAATGAGTGAATTTATGAACATAAAACAACAACTAATGCAAAACATCATATTGAACAAAAATATTTTTTTTTCGAAAACCTTTAAACCTTTATCGACATTGATCAAGAGTACCTTTTTTTCAGCTTAAGGTTTAGAGTATCCAAAAATATTATTGCCGTTCCTTCATCATACAAGGTGTACAAAAAAAAACATTTTTGTGTTACGTCTAGTCCGTCCCTGGCAAACTAAATAAGCCAAATGTGTTTAAAAGAGCCAATTTTAAGGAGACTCATCTACTAACCAATATACTAAAAAAATATTAAATTACACCTAGTACTTAATAAATTATTTTAAAAAAAACGATTTCCAGGGACGTCCGTAGGGGAGGCTGTAGGAAAAAAATTTATAAGAACTTCTCCTGTTATTTTTAAGTGTTCTATCTGAATCCGGGAGATTGCCCACATATTTTGGGACACCCTGTATATTGTATATTAGGAGCAAAGCTCGAAAAAAAATAACCAACAGTTTTGCTCAATTTTGGGATTTTATAGCGAAGTTTAATTTACTTTCGGGCTTTGACCTTCTCCAAACAGTCAAACCTGGAATTGTGCAATTATGAAACGACCAAAGCGTGGCAACAATTTTTAGTAGATCGATACGTAAATTTTAAAACTCAAAAAAAGTACGTTTGAATCATGTTATTTAAATTTGTAGGATAGTTAATTTAGTCAATTCATAGAAACATTTAAATAAACACTGGATTGAGTATGCATACCTTGTATTAATATCCTCTAAGGCCTCAGCAACTGTTTCGGCCTTCCATGGCCATCGTCAGTGTTGTACGGCCCTGAACCAGGGGGGGGGGGGGGCAACAACAGACAGCTGCTTACACATTAAAAACAACAACCTAAAATGCAAACAGCTGCCAAGAATATATAAGGATCATTCAAGTTTGACCACCTATAATATATTCTTAAATCCTAAAAAAAACTGTTAATTAAAACACAAAAAGGGTGGTTTTGTACATCAATATTCGAAAATACTGGACAAAACCTTTCCTAAAAATAAAATCGTTAATTAAAACCTAAAAAAAATGTATAAAATTAATATAAACCGGTGGTTTTATATATCAACATTTGAAAATAGTGGACAAAACCTTTCCTAAAAGTAAAATCGTTAATTAAAACCCAAAAAAAATGTATAAAATTAATATAAACCGGTGGTTTTATATATCAACATTTGAAAATAGTGGACAAAACCTTTCCTAAAAGTAAAATCGTTAATTAAAACCTAAAAAAAATGTATAAAATTAATATAAAAAGGTGGTTTTATATATCAACATTTGAAAATAGTGGACAAAACCTTTCCTAAAAGTAAAATCGTTAATGAAAACCTAAAAAAAATGTATAAAATTAATATAAACCGGTGGTTTTATGCATCAACATTTGAAGATGTTGGACAAAACCTGAGCTAAAAATAAAAGGTTATTAGTAAAGGATAATGACGGTTATGCATCAAAATTAATTCGATTCCATTTCTTCCTTTTTCTGGCTTTTATTGGCAATGGATTATAGATTCCCCATCGGTTCCATGTTGGCTAGTATAATGAATAGTGTGGCTAAAACAAATGTATTAGTAGACGGCCAATTTATCTTAAATTAATTTAGGTATCTATATTTAAATAGTTCACCAAATATTGTACATTTATACCATACCAGAAAGCCGTCCTCCATAATTTAATAGGCTTGTTTCTTCAGTTGCAGCTTCTTATTTTCACTCACTTCACTAACTTACCAGAATCGGCAACGTGTCCCATCTTTAAGAGCAATAACAAAGCTCCTTCACCATATTTTAGTGATTATAAAGAGATGCGCACAGCCCGATTTTTAAAAACTATTATAAATATCTTAATAGTGTCCAAAATTTAATGAATGAGAAAGAAGAAACAAAATGGTGCGGACCTATAAATTGCTATTGCTCTTAACCCTTCATTCTTTCACCTGTAGCAACAGAAAAGGAAAGAAAACTATCTTACCTTTCAATCATGATAGAAGCGAAGGTGATGGTATTAACAACGGTGCCAATTGCAGCAAGACGGATCAATCCACATTCAAGCAAGCACGAGTGAGGAATGACCCGTAAAACACTAAAGGTAGTAGATAAGCTACAAGAGTTCGGGGCCAAATACCACCACTTTTACATGTTATTTCTTATGGGAAAATTTAAGGTTCGATCTGCATTTTTTTGTACCGACGCCCAGCGAGAATGAGAAGAACGTGAGGAGTGTGGAGATGAATGGAGAGCAAATATCGTCATTTTTACATGTATTTTCCCATAAGGAAAATTAAGGTTCGATCTGCATTTTAAATCTAACGACGCTTAGCGTCGCGACGCCCAGAATGAGAAGAATGTGGGAAGTGTGGAGATGAATGAAGAGCAATATCATCATTTTTACAGGTATTTTCCATAAGGAAATTTAGGGTTCGATTTGCATTTTTTTTACCGACGCCTACCGTCGCGACGCTTAGAATGAGAAGAACGTGACGCAATTTACCAGTGGCTGTTAGCGTCTCCACCATAACCATCAAACTTTAATATTTGATTTAAATTTTACTTTTTGTGTGTGTGTGTGTTTATCGCAACCATTTCAGGATGGCTGATAAATTTTCTATTTCATTATAAGTAATTACTGATTAAATACAGTTTTTTTTACTTCTAAATTATCCAAAAAATAGTTGAAAAATCACATTCAAAGTAAAAAAAAATCTCTTAATTCTTACATATCAGTTTTTAACGTTTGTTGCTTTTAAATTTAAACCCCTAATTAAAAAAAAATATTGAAGGAAAGACACATACAAATTTAGAAAATTATAATTTCCCATCATAACCCTTTAGAGGTGGCCGATAGATGATTTCTTTAATAGCCAACAGGCAACAATTTTCCCTGATCGTGTCTATAAGACATATGGAAAACACTGTATATACCTAACTCTTTAAAAGTGTCAACCTCTTTTGTAGGGAGGGATTATCGATCACCAGAGTCGGTACGTCTCCCCTCGGAAGGGTACCTGTCGTGTTTCCATGCGGAAAAAAGTCGATCATCCCTTTATATCACAGAAGCCAAATCGTATATAAAATATTTAAGTTTTAACTCTATTATTTATCGCAACCCTCTCAGGATGATTTAATAAATTTTCTATTTCATTATAAGTAATGACTGAAAATTTATCAGCCATCCTCAAATGGTTGCGATAAACATACACACACACAAAAAAAGTAAAATTTAAATCAAATATTAAAGTTTGATGGTTATGGTGGAGACGCTAACAGCCACTGGTAAATTGCGTCACGTTCTTCTCATTCTAAGCGTCGCGACGGTAGGCGTCGGTAAAAAAATGCAAATCGAACCCTAAATTTCCTTATTGGAAAATACCTGTAAAAATGATGATATTGCTCTTAATTCATCTCCACACTTCCCACATTCTTCTCGTTGTGGGCGTAGTGGACAAAACCTTTCCTAAAAGTAAAATCGTTAATTAAAACCTAAAAAAAATGTATAAAATTAATATAAACCGGTGGTTTTATATATCAACATTTGAAAATAGTGGATAAAACCTTTCCTAAAAGTAAAATCGTTAATTAAAACCTAAAAAAAATGTATAAAATTAATATAAACCGGTGGTTTTATATATCAACATTTGAAAATAGTGGATAAAGCCTTTCCTAAAAGTAAAATCGTTAATTAAAACCTAAAAAAAATGTATAAAATTAATATAAACCGGTGGTTTTATATATCAACATTTGAAAATAGTGGACAAAACCTTTCCTAAAAGTAAAATCGTTAATTAAAACCTAAAAAAAAATGTATAAAATTAATATAAACCGGTGGTTTTATATATCAACATTTGAAAATAGTGGACAAAACCTTTCCTAAAAGTAAAATCGTTAATTAAAACCTAAAAAAAATGTATAAAATTAATATAAACCGGTGGTTTTATATATCAACATTTGAAAATAGTGGACAAAACCTTTCCTAAAAGTAAAATCGTTAATTAAAACCTAAAAAAAATGTATAAAATTAATATAAACCGGTGGTTTTATATATCAACATTTGAAAATAGTGGACAAAACCTTTCCTAAAAGTAAAATCGTTAATTAAAACCTAAAAAATGTATAAAATTAATATAAACCGGTGGTTTTATATATCAACATTTGAAAATAGTGGACAAAACCTTTCCTAAAAGTAAAATCGTTAATTAAAACCTAAAAAAAATGTATAAAATTAATATAAACCGGTGGTTTTATGCATCAACATTTGAAGATGTTGGACAAAACCTGAGCTAAAAATAAAAGGTTAGTAGTAAAGGATAATGACGGTTATGCATCAAAATTAATTCGATTCCATTTCTTCCTTTTTCTGGCTTTTATTGGCCATGGATTATAGATTCCCCATCGGTTCCATGTTGGCTAGTATAATGAATAGTGTGGCTAAAACAAATGTATTAGTAGTCGGCCGATTTATCTTAAATTAATTTAGGTATCTATATTTAAATAGTTCACCAAATATTGTACATTTATACCATACCAGAAAGCCGTCCTCCATAATTTAATAGGCTTGTTTCTTCAGTTGCAGCTTCTTATTTTCACTCACTTCACTAACTTACCAGAATCGGCAACGTGTCCCATCTTTAAGAGCAATAACAAAGCTAATTCACCATATTTTAGTGATTATAAAGAGATGCGCACAGCCCGATTTTTAAAAACTATTATAAATATCTTAATAGTGTCCAAAATTTAATGAATGAGAAAGAAGAAACAAAATGGTGCGGACCTATATATTGCTATTGCTCTTAACCCTTCATTCTTTCACCTGTAGCAACAGAAAAGGAAAGAAAACTATCTTACCTTTCAATCATGATAGAAGCGAAGGTGATGGTATTAACAACGGTGCCAATTGCAGCAAGACGGATCAATCCACATTCAAGCAAGCACTTGAGTGAGGAATGACCCGTAAAACACTAAAGGTAGTAGATAAGCTACAAGAGTTCGGGGCCAAATACCACCACTTTTACATATTATTTCTTATGGGAAAATTTAAGGTTCGATCTGCATTTTTTGTACCGACGCCCAGCGAGAATGAGAAGAACGTGAGGAGTGTGGAGATGAATGGAGAGCAAATATCGTCATTTTTACATGTATTTTCCCATAAGGAAATTTAAGGTTCGATCTGCATTTTAAATCTAACGACGCTTAGCGTCGCGACGCCCAGAATGAGAAGAATGTGGGAAGTGTGGAGATGAATGAAGAGCAATATCATCATTTTTACAGGTATTTCCCATAAGGAAATTTAGGGTTCGATTTGCATTTTTTTTACCGACGCCTACCGTCGCGACGCTTAGAATGAGAAGAACGTGACGCAATTTACCAGTGGCTGTTAGCGTCTCCACCATAACCATCAAACTTTAATATTTGATTTAAATTTTACTTTTTGTGTGTGTGTGTGTTTATCGCAACCATTTCAGGATGGCTGATAAATTTTCTATTTCATTATAAGTAATTACTGATTAAATACAGTTTTTTTTACTTCTAAATTATCCAAAAAATAGTTGAAAAATCACATTCAAAGTAAAAAAAAATCTCTTAATTCTTACATATCAGTTTTTAACGTTTGTTGCTTTTAAATTTAAACCCCTAATTAAAAAAAAATATTGAAGGAAAGACACATACAAATTTAGAAAATTATAATTTCCCATCATAACCCTTTAGAGATGGCCGATAGATGATTTCTTTAATAGCCAACAGGCAACAATTTTCCCTGATCGTGTCTATAAGACATATGGAAAACACTGTATATACCTAACTCTTTAAAAGTGTCAACCTCTTTTGTAGGGAGGGATTATCGATCACCAGAGTCGGTACGTCTCCCCTCGGAAGGGTACCTGTCGTGTTTCCATGCGGAAAAAAGTCGATCATCCCTTTATATCACAGAAGCCAAATCGTATATAAAATATTTAAGTTTTAACTCAATTATTTATCGCAACCCTCTCAGGATGATTTAATAAATTTTCTATTTCATTATAAGTAATGACTGAAAATTTATCAGCCATCCTCAAATGCAAATCGAACCCTAAATTTCCTTATGGGAAAATACCTGTAAAAATGAGGATATTGCTCTTCATTCATCTCCACACTTCCCACATTCTTCTCATTGTGGGCGTAGTGGACAAAACCTTTCCTAAAAGTAAAATCGTTAATTAAAACCTAAAAAAAATGTATAAAATTAATATAAACCGGTGGTTTTATATATCAACATTTGAAAATAGTGGATAAAACCTTTCCTAAAAGTATATATATATATATATATATATATAACATCGGTTTACAACGTTCTACGTCTTCCGATTCCCAATCTCCATCCTTCTCTATCTCTCCATGCACCTTCTTCCAGTCGGAGCTTTTGGACCTCTTCGTCTACTCCCTCTCTCCAGCTTCTTCTTGGTCTTCCGCGTTTCCTCCTTCCGCCTGGTTTCCACTGCATCACTTGTTTAGGTATTCTTGTCTCTGGTATTCGTTGTACATGCCCAAACCATATTAGTTGTTTATCCTGAATGTCGTCCACTATTGTATGCTTGACTTTCATTACCTCTCTGATTCTCTCATTTGGTATCCTTTCCATCCTTGACCTGCCCGCCGCTCTCCTCCAGTAGTTCATTTCTGTTGCTTTCAGCATTTTCTTTGTTGTCTCTTTTAGTGGCCATACCTCCGAGGAGTAGGTGGTTATTGCCTTTACGATTGTGTTGTAAATTCTTGTTTTGTTTTCCTTGCTAATATTTTTGTCCCAGAGCACGCTATTAAGTAATGCTATTGCCTTTCTTCCCTGTGTATTTCGGTCTTTTATTGCTTCTGTTAAATCTCCGTTGTTTGTTAGTCTCATACCCAGATATTTATACTCTGTACATTGTTTTATTGTTTTTCCACTGTTTAGTATAAGGTCCCGTTGTTCTCCTCCTATACAGATATATTCTGTTTTGGATAAGTTGACTTCCAATCCCCATTTGGTGTACTCCTCTATCAGCTTTCGGGCCATATATTCAAGGTCTTCATAATCTTGTGCGATTACTACTTGGTCATCCGCGAAGCTCAACGTGTATAGTATATAGTCTTCAAGGGGCAGACCCATTCCTCTGCTGTTTCTCTTCCATGTTTTTATTGCCTGCTCTAGGTATATTTTGAACAGGGTTGGTGACAGACAACATCCCTGCTTAAGTCCTTTATCTGTTTTAAATCCTTTACTGATGTTCTTTCCCTGTTTTATTTTTGTTTTTATGTCTTCGTATAATGATCTTACCGCTTTAATCAATTCTGTATTTATATTGCTTGTTTCCAGAGCATGCCACAATTTACTGAGGGGTATGCTGTCGTATGCCTTCTTTAAGTCGACGAACAATAAGTGTAGCTCTTGGTTGTAACCTAGTTTTTTCTCCATTACTTGGGTTATCGTGAATAAATGGTCCACCGTCGACCTTCCTGCTCTGAAACCTGCTTGTTCTTCTGCTTCGCTATCTGTGTATTCGTTTTCGATTTTGGCTTTTAATATTTTTCCATAAATTCTACTCAATGTACTTGTCACTGCTATACCTCGATAGTTTTCACATTTGTTCCTGTCCCCTTTTTTAAATATTGTTGTTAAATAGCTGGTTTTCCACTCCATTGGTACCTCCTTCTTATTTATGCACGTCTGAAACAGTTTTGTTAAGTGATCAGTCAATTTGCTGCTTCCGTTTTTGATTAGTTCCCCATATATCTCTCCCGGTCCCGGTGATCTTCCATTTTTTAGGAATCCGCATTGTTTTTTTACTTCTTCTTTTGTTATCCGTACTGGTGATCCCATTGTTTTTATGTTCTGCGTTTCCTCTTCTTTGAATTCTATCCGTTGTTCCGTTAATAGCTCTTGAAAGTATGTTTCCCATTGTTGTGATGTTATCGGGGTTACTATTTCTTTTGATCTATTACTTCTTAGGTTTCTTAGTGTTCTCCAACTTTCCGTATTCCTTTTTCCTCCCAAGTAGGTATTTAGCCGTATACATTTTTTCTCCCATGATTCGTTTTTCTTCTGGCTGATTTTTCTTCTAACTTTTGTTTGGGCCTTTTTATATGTTTCCTTATCTTCAGTTTTTTTTGAACTTAGGTATATCTGATATTTCTTCCTTTTTTCCTCTATATCCTTCTCTATTTCCTCGTCCCACCAATATGGTTTGTTGTGGGTGGCGATATTTTCGTATCTCCCTAGGGCTTCTAATGCTGCGTTGTGTATACTTTCTTTAATATGTAGGTAGTGCTCTTCCAAGTTCGTGAATGTCATATTGTTACTTAGTTTTTGATCCAGTCGGTTTCTATATAGCCACCTGGCAGTTTCATCCTCCAATGATGCCAGGTTGTACTTTTTTGTGTCTTCGGTTTCTTCTGAAGCTAGTTTGCCCTTAGATTCGTTTTGATTATTTTGTTTACCTCCCGGGAACCAGATTTTCGTTTTAAGTAGATAATGGTCGCTGCCGCATGTTGGTCCTCGACATATTTTTACGTCTCGTATTTCTAGGTTTGATTTTTGCTTTGCTATAGTATAGTCGATAATTGATTTTTGTCCCCGTGTCTCGTTTGTCCATGTAAATTTGTGGATTTCTTTATGTTGGTAGAAGCCGTTCATAATTTTGAGGTTGTTTTGTTCACACAGTGCTATTAGTCTTTCCCCGTTGTTGTTCCTTCTGTCTTCTCCATACTTTCCAATCACTGGATCATTTTGCTTCCTCCCAACTCTTCCGTTTAGATCTCCCAGTATCAATTGTTCTCGTGTGTTTCCTAATTTCATGATTTCCTCACTCATTTTTTGGTAGAACTCCTCTTTAGTTGTCCACGGATCTCCCTCATCTACTCCGTAAACTCCTAGCACTGTTATTTTTTCTCCAAACATTTGTAAATTCAGCTTTATTATTCTTTCGTTCACTGCTTCCCATGACTTTATACACCTTCTCCATTTTCGGTGTATTATAATTCCTACTCCTCTCTTTGCGCGTTCTTCTTTTGGTACCCCGCTGTAAAAGTGGTCGTATTCTCCTAAACCTTCCGATCCTTGTCCCTTCTTTTTTGTCTCGGTTACGACGGTCAGGTCTATCTTGAGGTTTTTAAGTTCCACTATTACTTCATTCAGTTTCCTTGCGATGCCTTGTACATTCCATGTAGCCAAAATCATTGTCCTTTTCCGTTGCTTGGGTCGACTTAAATGTTCCTTTTTCTTCCGAGGCTTTTGATTGGGTCTTTTAACATTTCTATTTTTTCCGAGTACTAGGGAGTTAGCCTAGTGCCTCAACCTCCAACCTGTAGGGCTAGGTAATTTTTACTCAGGGTTTTCTTCCCCTAGCCTTTGACGAGCCACCATCCATCTACAAGGCAGCAGCTTCTTCACCTGTAATCCTAGGCAGGAGCCCTCACAGGGTACTACCATCCGGGCCAGATGGACCCTGGTTTTTTTCCGAGGTGTTACTCCTCGATCCCTCCTCCTTTCCCGTAATACTATGGGACCCCGGGCTTGGGACCGGCATGGCGGAGTTTTTCCTAAAAGTAAAATCGTTAATTAAAACCTAAAAAAATGTGTAAAATTAATATAAACCGGTGGTTTTATATATCAACATTTGAAAATAGTGGACAAAACCTTTCCTAAAAGTAAAATCGTTAATTAAAACCTAAAAAAATGTATAAAATTAATATAAACCGGTGGTTTTATATATCAACATTTGAAAATAGTGGACAAAACCTTTCCTAAAAGTAAAATCGTTAATTAAAACCTAAAAAAAATGTATAAAATTAATATAAACCGGTGGTTTTATGCATCAACATTTGAAGATGTTGGACAAAACCTGAGCTAAAAATAAAATGTTATTAGTAAAGGATAATGACGGTTATGCATCAAAATTAATTCGATTCCATTTCTTCCTTTTTCTGGCTTTTATTGGCCATGGATTATAGATTCCCCATCGGTTCCATGTTGGCTAGTATAATGAATAGTGTGGCTAAAACAAATGTATTAGTAGACGGCCGATTTATCTTAAATTAATTTAGGTATCTATATTTAAATAGTTCACCAAATATTGTACATTTATACCATACCAGAAAGCCGTCCTCCATAATTTAATAGGCTTGTTTCTTCAGTTGCAGCTTCTTATTTTCACTCACTTCACTAACTTACCAGAATGGGCAACGTGTCCCATCTTTAAGAGCACTAACAAAGCTCCTTCACCATATTTTAGTGATTATAAAGAGATGCGCACAGCCCGATTTTTAAAAACTATTATAAATATCTTAATAGTGTCCAAAATTTAATGAATGAGAAAGAAGAAACAAAATGGTGCGGACCTATATATTGCTATTGCTCTTAACCCTTCATTCTTTCACCTGTAGCAACAGAAAAGGAAAGAAAACTATCTTACCTTTCAATCATGATAGAAGCGAAGGTGATGGTATTAACAACGGTGCCAATTGCAGCAAGACGGATCAATCCACATTCAAGCAAGCACTTGAGTGAGGAATGACCCGTAAAACACTAAAGGTAGTAGATAAGCTACAAGAGTTCGGGGCCAAATACCACCACTTTTACATGTTATTTCTTATGGGAAAATTTAAGGTTCGATCTGCATTTTTTTGTACCGACGCCCAGCGAGAATGAGAAGAACGTGAGGAGTGTGGAGATGAATGGAGAGCAAATATCGTCATTTTTACATGTATTTTCCCATAAGGAAATTTAAGGTTCGATCTGCATTTTAAATCTAACGACGCTTAGCGTCGCGACGCCCAGAAAGAGAAGAATGTGGGAAGTGTGGAGATGAATGAAGAGCAATATCATCATTTTTACAGGTATTTTCCATAAGGAAATTTAGGGTTCGATTTGCATTTTTTTTACCGACGCCTACCGTCGCGACGCTTAGAATGAGAAGAACGTGACGCAATTTACCAGTGGCTGTTAGCGTCTCCACCATAACCATCAAACTTTAATATTTGATTTAAATTTTACTTTTTGTGTGTGTGTGTGTTTATCGCAACCATTTCAGGATGGCTGATAAATTTTCTATTTCATTATAAGTAATTACTGATTAAATACAGTTTTTTTTACTTCTAAATTATCCAAAAAATAGTTGAAAAATCACATTCAAAGTAAAAAAAAATCTCTTAATTCTTACATATCAGTTTTTAACGTTTGTTGCTTTTAAATTTAAACCCCTAATTAAAAAAAAATATTGAAGGAAAGACACATACAAATTTAGAAAATTATAATTTCCCATCATAACCCTTTAGAGATGGCCGATAGATGATTTCTTTAATAGCCAACAGGCAACAATTTTCCCTGATCGTGTCTATAAGACATATGGAAAACACTGTATATACCTAACTCTTTAAAAGTGTCAACCTCTTTTGTAGGGAGGGATTATCGATCACCAGAGTCGGTACGTCTCCCCTCGGAAGGGTACCTGTCGTGTTTCCATGCGGAAAAAAGTCGATCTCGATCATCCCTTTATATCACAGAAGCCAAATCGTATATAAAATATTTAAGTTTTAACTCTATTATTTATCGCAACCCTCTCAGGATGATTTAATAAATTTTCTATTTCATTATAAGTAATGACTGAAAATTTATCAGCCATCCTCAAATGGTTGCGATAAACACACACACACACACACACAAAAAGTAAAATTTAAATCAAATATTAAAATTTGATGGTTATGGTGGAGACGCTAACAGCCACTGGTAAATTGCGTCACGTTCTTCTCATTCTAAGCGTCGCGACGGTAGGCGTCGGTAAAAAAAATGCAAATCGAACCCTAAATTTCCTTATTGGAAAATACCTGTAAAAATGATGAATTGCTCTTCATTCATCTCCACACTTCCCACATTCTTCTCATTGTGGGCGTAGTGGACAAAACCTTTCCTAAAAGTAAAATCGTTAATTAAAACCTAAAAAAAATGTATAAAATTAATATAAACCGGTGGTTTTATATATCAACATTTGAAAATAGTGGATAAAACCTTTCCTAAAAGTAAAATCGTTAATTAAAACCTAAAAAAAATGTATAAAATTAATATAAACCGGTGGTTTTATATATCAACATTTGAAAATAGTGGACAAAACCTTTCCTAAAAGTAAAATCGTTAATTAAAACCTAAAAAAAATGTATAAAATTAATATAAATAAACCGGTGGTTTTATATATCAACATTTGAAAATAGTGGACAAAACCTTTCCTAAAAGTAAAATCGTTAATTAAAACCTAAAAAATGTATAAAATTAATATAAACCGGTGGTTTTATATATCAACATTTGAAAATAGTGGACAAAACCTTTCCTAAAAGTAAAATCGTTAATTAAAACCTAAAAAAAATGTATAAAATTAATATAAACCGGTGGTTTTATGCATCAACATTTGAAGATGTTGGACAAAACCTGAGCTAAAAATAAAAGGTTATTAGTAAAGGATAATGACGGTTATGCATCAAAATTAATTCGATTCCATTTCTTCCCTTTTCTGGCTTTTATTGGCCATGGATTATAGATTCCCCATCGGTTCCATGTTGGCTAGTATAATGAATAGTGTGGCTAAAACAAATGTATTAGTAGACGGCCGATTTATCTTAAATTAATTTAGGTATCTATATTTAAATAGTTCACCAAATATTGTACATTTATACCATACCAGAAAGCCGTCCTCCATAATTTAATAGGCTTGTTTCTTCAGTTGCAGCTTCTTATTTTCACTCACTTCACTAACTTACCAGAATGGGCAACGTGTCCCATCTTTAAGAGCAATAACAAAGCTCCTTCACCATATTTTAGTGATTATAAAGAGATGCGCACAGCCCGATTTTTAAAAACTATTATAAATATCTTAATAGTGTCCAAAATTTAATGAATGAGAAAGAAGAAACAAAATGGTGCGGACCTATATATTGCTATTGCTCTTAACCCTTCATTCTTTCACCTGTAGCAACAGAAAAGGAAAGAAAACTATCTTACCTTTCAATCATGATAGAAGCGAAGGTGATGGTATTAACAACGGTGCCAATTGCAGCAAGACGGATCAATCCACATTCAAGCAAGCACTTGAGTGAGGAATGACCCGTAAAACACTAAAGGTAGTAGATAAGCTACAAGAGTTCGGGGCCAAATACCAATACTTTCGTTCACTGCTTCCCATGACTTTATACACCTTCTCCATTTTCGGTGTATTATAATTCCTACTCCTCTCTTTGCGCGTTCTTCTTTTGGTACCCCGCTGTAAAAGTGGTCGTATTCTCCTAAACCTTCCGATCCTTGTCCCTTCTTTTTTGTCTCGGTTACGACGGTCAGGTCTATCTTGAGGTTTTTAAGTTCCACTATTACTTCATTCAGTTTCCTTGCGATGCCTTGTACATTCCATGTAGCCAAAATCATTGTCCTTTTCCGTTGCTTGGGTCGACTTAAATGTTCCTTTTTCTTCCGAGGCTTTTGATTGGGTCTTTTAACATTTCTATTTTTTCCGAGTACTAGGGAGTTAGCCTAGTGCCTCAACCTCCAACCTGTAGGGCTAGGTAATTTTTACTCAGGGTTTTCTTCCCCTAGCCTTTGACGAGCCACCATCCATCTACAAGGCAGCAGCTTCTTCACCTGTAATCCTAGGCAGGAGCCCTCACAGGGTACTACCATCCGGGCCAGATGGACCCTGGTTTTTTTCCGAGGTGTTACTCCTCGATCCCTCCTCCTTTCCCGTAATACTATGGGACCCCGGGCTTGGGACCGGCATGGCGGAGTTTTTCCTAAAAGTAAAATCGTTAATTAAAACCTAAAAAAATGTGTAAAATTAATATAAACCGGTGGTTTTATATATCAACATTTGAAAATAGTGGACAAAACCTTTCCTAAAAGTAAAATCGTTAATTAAAACCAAAAAAATGTATAAAATTAATATAAACCGGTGGTTTTATATATCAACATTTGAAAATAGTGGACAAAACCTTTCCTAAAAGTAAAATCGTTAATTAAAACCTAAAAAAAATGTATAAAATTAATATAAACCGGTGGTTTTATGCATCAACATTTGAAGATGTTGGACAAAACCTGAGCTAAAAATAAAATGTTATTAGTAAAGGATAATGACGGTTATGCATAAAAATTAATTCGATTCCATTTCTTCCTTTTTCTGGCTTTTATTGGCCATGGATTATAGATTCCCCATCGGTTCCATGTTGGCTAGTATAATGAATAGTGTGGCTAAAACAAATGAATTAGTAGACGGCCGATTTATCTTAAATTAATTTAGGTATCTATATTTAAATAGTTCACCAAATATTGTACATTTATACCATACCAGAAAGCCGTCCTCCATAATTTAATAGGCTTGTTTCTTCAGTTGCAGCTTCTTATTTTCACTCACTTCACTAACTTACCAGAATGGGCAACGTGTCCCATCTTTAAGAGCACTAACAAAGCTCCTTCACCATATTTTAGTGATTATAAAGAGATGCGCACAGCCCGATTTTTAAAAACTATTATAAATATCTTAATAGTGTCCAAAATTTAATGAATGAGAAAGAAGAAACAAAATGGTGCGGACCTATATATTGCTATTGCTCTTAACCCTTCATTCTTTCACCTGTAGCAACAGAAAAGGAAA
The DNA here is from genome assembly GCA_963991005.1 of Barypeithes pellucidus. NCBI lineage: Eukaryota > Metazoa > Arthropoda > Insecta > Coleoptera > Curculionidae > Barypeithes > Barypeithes pellucidus. Next base: position 14,272,015 of record OZ022562.1, on the reverse strand, counting down.
GAAAACTATCTTACCTTTCAATCATGATAGAAGCGAAGGTGATGGTATTAACAACGGTGCCAATTGCAGCAAGACGGATCAATCCACATTCAAGCAAGCACTTGAGTGAGGAATGACCCGTAAAACACTAAAGGTAGTAGATAAGCTACAAGAGTTCGGGGCCAAATACCACCACTTTTACATGTTATTTCTTATGGGAAAATTTAAGGTTCGATCTGCATTTTTTGTACCGACGCCCAGCGAGAATGAGAAGAACGTGAGGAGTGTGGAGATGAATGGAGAGCAAATATCGTCATTTTTACATGTATTTTCCCATAAGGAAATTTAAGGTTCGATCTGCATTTTAAATCTAACGACGCTTAGCGTCGCGACGCCCAGAATGAGAAGAATGTGGGAAGTGTGGAGATGAATGAAGAGCAATATCATCATTTTTACAGGTATTTCCCATAAGGAAATTTAGGGTTCGATTTGCATTTTTTTTACCGACGCCTACCGTCGCGACGCTTAGAATGAGAAGAACGTGACGCAATTTACCAGTGGCTGTTAGCGTCTCCACCATAACCATCAAACTTTAATATTTGATTTAAATTTTACTTTTTGTGTGTGTGTGTGTTTATCGCAACCATTTCAGGATGGCTGATAAATTTTCTATTTCATTATAAGTAATTACTGATTAAATACAGTTTTTTTTACTTCTAAATTATCCAAAAAATAGTTGAAAAATCACATTCAAAGTAAAAAAAAATCTCTTAATTCTTACATATCAGTTTTTAACGTTTGTTGCTTTTAAATTTAAACCCCTAATTAAAAAAAAAATATTGAAGGAAAGACACATACAAATTTAGAAAATTATAATTTCCCATCATAACCCTTTAGAGATGGCCGATAGATGATTTCTTTAATAGCCAACAGGCAACAATTTTCCCTGATCGTGTCTATAAGACATATGGAAAACACTGTATATACCTAACTCTTTAAAAGTGTCAACCTCTTTTGTAGGGAGGGATTATCGATCACCAGAGTCGGTACGTCTCCCCTCGGAAGGGTACCTGTCGTGTTTCCATGCGGAAAAAAGTCGATCATCCCTTTATATCACAGAAGCCAAATCGTATATAAAATATTTAAGTTTTAACTCAATTATTTATCGCAACCCTCTCAGGATGATTTAATAAATTTTCTATTTCATTATAAGTAATGACTGAAAATTTATCAGCCATCCTCAAATGGTTGCGATAAACACACACACACACACACACAAAAAGTAAAATTTAAATCAAATATTAAAGTTTGATGGTTATGGTGGAGACGCTAACAGCCACTGGTAAATTGCGTCACGTTCTTCTCATTCAAAAAAAAATGCAAATCGAACCCTAAATTTCCTTATGGGAAAATACCTGCAAAAATGAGGATATTGCTCTTCATTCATCTCCACACTTCCCACATTCTTCTCATTGTGGGCGTAGTGGACAAAACCTTTCCTAAAAGTAAAATCGTTAATTAAAACCTAAAAAAATGTATAAAATTAATATAAACCGGTGGTTTTATATATCAACATTTGAAAATAGTGGATAAAACCTTTCCTAAAAGTATATATATATATATATATATATATATATATATATAACATCGGTTTACAACGTTCTACGTCTTCCGATTCCCAATCTCCATCCTTCTCTATCTCTCCATGCACCTTCTTCCAGTCGGAGCTTTTGGACCTCTTCGTCTACTCCCTCTCTCCAGCTTCTTCTTGGTCTTCCGCGTTTCCTCCTTCCGCCTGGTTTCCACTGCATCACTTGTTTAGGTATTCTTGTCTCTGGTATTCGTTGTACATGCCCAAACCATATTAGTTGTTTATCCTGAGTGTCGTCCACTATTGTATGCTTGACTTTCATTACCTCTCTGATTCTCTCATTTGGTATCCTTTCCATCCTTGACCTGCCCGCCGCTCTCCTCCAGTAGTTCATTTCTGTTGCTTTCAGCATTTTCTTTGTTGTCTCTTTTAGTGGCCATACCTCCGAGGAGTAGGTGGTTATTGCCTTTACGATTGTGTTGTAAATTCTTGTTTTGTTTTCCTTGCTAATATTTTTGTCCCAGAGCACGCTATTAAGTAATGCTATTGCCTTTCTTCCCTGTGTATTTCGGTCTTTTATTGCTTCTGTTAAATCTCCGTTGTTTGTTAGTCTCATACCCAGATATTTATACTCTGTACATTGTTTTATTGTTTTTCCACTGTTTAGTATAAGGTCCCGTTGTTCTCCTCCTATACAGATATATTCTGTTTTGGATAAGTTGACTTCCAATCCCCATTTGGTGTACTCCTCTATCAGCTTTCGGGCCATATATTCAAGGTCTTCATAATCTTGTGCGATTACTACTTGGTCATCCGCGAAGCTCAACGTGTATAGTATATAGTCTTCAAGGGGCAGACCCATTCCTCTGCTGTTTCTCTTCCATGTTTTTATTGCCTGCTCTAGGTATATTTTGAACAGGGTTGGTGACAGACAACATCCCTGCTTAAGTCCTTTATCTGTTTTAAATCCTTTACTGATGTTCTTTCCCTGTTTTATTTTTGTTTTTATGTCTTCGTATAATGATCTTACCGCTTTAATCAATTCTGTATTTATATTGCTTGTTTCCAGAGCATGCCACAATTTACTGAGGGGTATGCTGTCGTATGCCTTCTTTAAGTCGACGAACAATAAGTGTAGCTCTTGGTTGTAACCTAGTTTTTTCTCCATTACTTGGGTTATCGTGAATAAATGGTCCACCGTCGACCTTCCTGCTCTGAAACCTGCTTGTTCTTCTGCTTCGCTATCTGTGTATTCGTTTTCGATTTTGGCTTTTAATATTTTTCCATAAATTCTACTCAATGTACTTGTCACTGCTATACCTCGATAGTTTTCACATTTGTTCCTGTCCCCTTTTTTAAATATTGTTGTTAAATAGCTGGTTTTCCACTCCATTGGTACCTCCTTCTTATTTATGCACGTCTGAAACAGTTTTGTTAAGTGATCAGTCAATTTGCTGCTTCCGTTTTTGATTAGTTCCCCATATATCTCTCCCGGTCCCGGTGATCTTCCATTTTTTAGGAATCCACATTGTTTTTTTACTTCTTCTTTTGTTATCCGTACTGGTGATCCCATTGTTTTTATGTTCTGCGTTTCCTCTTCTTTGAATTCTATCCGTTGTTCCGTTAATAGCTCTTGAAAGTATGTTTCCCATTGTTGTGATGTTATCGGGGTTACTATTTCTTTTGATCTATTACTTCTTAGGTTTCTTAGTGTTCTCCAACTTTCCGTATTCCTTTTTCCTCCCAAGTAGGTATTTAGCCGTATACATTTTTTCTCCCATGATTCGTTTTTCTTCTGGCTGATTTTTCTTCTAACTTTTGTTTGGGCCTTTTTATATGTTTCCTTATCTTCAGTTTTTTTTGAACTTAGGTATATCTGATATTTCTTCCTTTTTTCCTCTATATCCTTCTCTATTTCCTCGTCCCACCAATATGGTTTGTTGTGGGTGGCGATATTTTCGTATCTCCCTAGGGCTTCTAATGCTGCGTTGTGTATACTTTCTTTAATATGTAGGTAGTGCTCTTCCAAGTTCGTGAATGTCATATTGTTACTTAGTTTTTGATCCAGTCGGTTTCTATATAGCCACCTGGCAGTTTCATCCTCCAATGATGCCAGGTTGTACTTTTTTGTGTCTTCGGTTTCTTCTGAAGCTAGTTTGCCCTTAGATTCGTTTTGATTATTTTGTTTACCTCCCGGGAACCAGATTTTCGTTTTAAGTAGATAATGGTCGCTGCCGCATGTTGGTCCTCGACATATTTTTACGTCTCGTATTTCTAGGTTTGATTTTTGCTTTGCTATAGTATAGTCGATAATTGATTTTTGTCCCCGTGTCTCGTTTGTCCATGTAAATTTGTGGATTTCTTTATGTTGGTAGAAGCCGTTCATAATTTTGAGGTTGTTTTGTTCACACAGTGCTATTAGTCTTTCCCCGTTGTTGTTCCTTCTGTCTTCTCCATACTTTCCAATCACTGGATCATTTTGCTTCCTCCCAACTCTTCCGTTTAGATCTCCCAGTATCAATAGTTCTCGTGTGTTTCCTAATTTCATGATTTCCTCACTCATTTTTTGGTAGAACTCCTCTTTAGTTGTCCACGGATCTCCCTCATCTACTCCGTAAACTCCTAGCACTGTTATTTTTTCTCCAAACATTTGTAAATTCAGCTTTATTATTCTTTCGTTCACTGCTTCCCATGACTTTATACACCTTCTCCATTTTCGGTGTATTATAATTCCTACTCCTCTCTTTGCGCGTTCTTCTTTTGGTACCCCGCTGTAAAAGTGGTCGTATTCTCCTAAACCTTCCGATCCTTGTCCCTTCTTTTTTGTCTCGGTTACGACGGTCAGGTCTATCTTGAGGTTTTTAAGTTCCACTATTACTTCATTCAGTTTCCTTGCGATGCCTTGTACATTCCATGTAGCCAAAATCATTGTCCTTTTCCGTTGCTTGGGTCGACTTAAATGTTCCTTTTTCTTCCGAGGCTTTTGATTGGGTCTTTTAACATTTCTATTTTTTCCGAGTACTAGGGAGTTAGCCTAGTGCCTCAACCTCCAACCTGTAGGGCTAGGTAATTTTTACTCAGGGTTTTCTTCCCCTAGCCTTTGACGAGCCACCATCCATCTACAAGGCAGCAGCTTCTTCACCTGTAATCCTAGGCAGGAGCCCTCACAGGGTACTACCATCCGGGCCAGATGGACCCTGGTTTTTTTCCGAGGTGTTACTCCTCGATCCCTCCTCCTTTCCCGTAATACTATGGGACCCCGGGCTTGGGACCGGCATGGCGGAGTTTTTCCTAAAAGTAAAATCGTTAATTAAAACCTAAAAAAATGTGTAAAATTAATATAAACCGGTGGTTTTATATATCAACATTTGAAAATAGTGGACAAAACCTTTCCTAAAAGTAAAATCGTTAATTAAAACCTAAAAAAATGTATAAAATTAATATAAACCGGTGGTTTTATATATCAACATTTGAAAATAGTGGACAAAACCTTTCCTAAAAGTAAAATCGTTAATTAAAACCTAAAAAAAATGTATAAAATTAATATAAACCGGTGGTTTTATGCATCAACATTTGAAGAATAATGACGGTTATGCATCAAAATTAATTCGATTCCATTTCTTCCTTTTTCTGGCTTTTATTGGCCATGGATTATAGATTCCCCATCGGTTCCATGTTGGCTAGTATAATGAATAGTGTGGCTAAAACAAATGTATTAGTAGACGGCCGATTTATCTTAAATTAATTTAGGTATCTATATTTAAATAGTTCACCAAATATTGTACATTTATACCATACCAGAAAGCCGTCCTCCATAATTTAATAGGCTTGTTTCTTCAGTTGCAGCTTCTTATTTTCACTCACTTCACTAACTTACCAGAATGGGCAACGTGTCCCATCTTTAAGAGCACTAACAAAGCTCCTTCACCATATTTTAGTGATTATAAAGAGATGCGCACAGCCCGATTTTTAAAAACTATTATAAATATCTTAATAGTGTCCAAAATTTAATGAATGAGAAAGAAGAAACAAAATGGTGCGGACCTATATATTGCTATTGCTCTTAACCCTTCATTCTTTCACCTGTAGCAACAGAAAAGGAAAGAAAACTATCTTACCTTTCAATCATGATAGAAGCGAAGGTGATGGTATTAACAACGGTGCCAATTGCAGCAAGACGGATCAATCCACATTCAAGCAAGCACTTGAGTGAGGAATGACCCGTAAAACACTAAAGGTAGTAGATAAGCTACAAGAGTTCGGGGCCAAATACCACCACTTTTACATGTTATTTCTTATGGGAAAATTTAAGGTTCGATCTGCATTTTTTTGTACCGACGCCCAGCGAGAATGAGAAGAACGTGAGGAGTGTGGAGATGAATGGAGAGCAAATATCGTCATTTTTACATGTATTTTCCCATAAGGAAATTTAAGGTTCGATCTGCATTTTAAATCTAACGACGCTTAGCGTCGCGACGCCCAGAAAGAGAAGAATGTGGGAAGTGTGGAGATGAATGAAGAGCAATATCATCATTTTTACAGGTATTTTCCATAAGGAAATTTAGGGTTCGATTTGCATTTTTTTTACCGACGCCTACCGTCGCGACGCTTAGAATGAGAAGAACGTGACGCAATTTACCAGTGGCTGTTAGCGTCTCCACCATAACCATCAAACTTTAATATTTGATTTAAATTTTACTTTTTGTGTGTGTGTGTGTTTATCGCAACCATTTCAGGATGGCTGATAAATTTTCTATTTCATTATAAGTAATTACTGATTAAATACAGTTTTTTTTACTTCTAAATTATCCAAAAAATAGTTGAAAAATCACATTCAAAGTAAAAAAAAATCTCTTAATTCTTACATATCAGTTTTTAACGTTTGTTGCTTTTAAATTTAAACCCCTAATTAAAAAAAAATATTGAAGGAAAGACACATACAAATTTAGAAAATTATAATTTCCCATCATAACCCTTTAGAGATGGCCGATAGATGATTTCTTTAATAGCCAACAGGCAACAATTTTCCCTGATCGTGTCTATAAGACATATGGAAAACACTGTATATACCTAACTCTTTAAAAGTGTCAACCTCTTTTGTAGGGAGGGATTATCGATCACCAGAGTCGGTACGTCTCCCCTCGGAAGGGTACCTGTCGTGTTTCCATGCGGAAAAAAGTCGATCTCGATCATCCCTTTATATCACAGAAGCCAAATCGTATATAAAATATTTAAGTTTTAACTCTATTATTTATCGCAACCCTCTCAGGATGATTTAATAAATTTTCTATTTCATTATAAGTAATGACTGAAAATTTATCAGCCATCCTCAAATGGTTGCGATAAACACACACACACACACACACAAAAAGTAAAATTTAAATCAAATATTAAAATTTGATGGTTATGGTGGAGACGCTAACAGCCACTGGTAAATTGCGTCACGTTCTTCTCATTCTAAGCGTCGCGACGGTAGGCGTCGGTAAAAAAAATGCAAATCGAACCCTAAATTTCCTTATTGGAAAATACCTGTAAAAATGATGATATTGCTCTTCATTCATCTCCACACTTCCCACATTCTTCTCATTGTGGGCGTAGTGGACAAAACCTTTCCTAAAAGTAAAATCGTTAATTAAAACCTAAAAAAAAATGTATAAAATTAATATAAACCGGTGGTTTTATATATCAACATTTGAAAATAGTGGATAAAACCTTTCCTAAAAGTAAAATCGTTAATTAAAACCTAAAAAAAATGTATAAAATTAATATAAACCGGTGGTTTTATATATCAACATTTGAAAATAGTGGACAAAACCTTTCCTAAAAGTAAAATCGTTAATTAAAACCTAAAAAAAATGTATAAAATTAATATAAATAAACCGGTGGTTTTATATATCAACATTTGAAAATAGTGGACAAAACCTTTCCTAAAAGTAAAATCGTTAATTAAAACCTAAAAAATGTATAAAATTAATATAAACCGGTGGTTTTATATATCAACATTTGAAAATAGTGGACAAAACCTTTCCTAAAAGTAAAATCGTTAATTAAAACCTAAAAAAAATGTATAAAATTAATATAAACCGGTGGTTTTATGCATCAACATTTGAAGATGTTGGACAAAACCTGAGCTAAAAATAAAAGGTTATTAGTAAAGGATAATGACGGTTATGCATCAAAATTAATTCGATTCCATTTCTTCCTTTTTCTGGCTTTTATTGGCCATGGATTATAGATTCCCCATCGGTTCCATGTTGGCTAGTATAATGAATAGTGTGGCTAAAACAAATGTATTAGTAGACGGCCGATTTATCTTAAATTAATTTAGGTATCTATATTTAAATAGTTCACCAAATATTGTACATTTATACCATACCAGAAAGCCGTCCTCCATAATTTAATAGGCTTGTTTCTTCAGTTGCAGCTTCTTATTTTCACTCACTTCACTAACTTACCAGAATGGGCAACGTGTCCCATCTTTAAGAGCAATAACAAAGCTCCTTCACCATATTTTAGTGATTATAAAGAGATGCGCACAGCCCGATTTTTAAAAACTATTATAAATATCTTAATAGTGTCCAAAATTTAATGAATGAGAAAGAAGAAACAAAATGGTGCGGACCTATATATTGCTATTGCTCTTAACCCTTCATTCTTTCACCTGTAGCAACAGAAAAGGAAAGAAAACTATCTTACCTTTCAATCATGATAGAAGCGAAGGTGATGGTATTAACAACGGTGCCAATTGCAGCAAGACGGATCAATCCACATTCAAGCAAGCACTTGAGTGAGGAATGACCCGTAAAACACTAAAGGTAGTAGATAAGCTACAAGAGTTCGGGGCCAAATACCAATACTTTCGTTCACTGCTTCCCATGACTTTATACACCTTCTCCATTTTCGGTGTATTATAATTCCTACTCCTCTCTTTGCGCGTTCTTCTTTTGGTACCCCGCTGTAAAAGTGGTCGTATTCTCCTAAACCTTCCGATCCTTGTCCCTTCTTTTTTGTCTCGGTTACGACGGTCAGGTCTATCTTGAGGTTTTTAAGTTCCACTATTACTTCATTCAGTTTCCTTGCGATGCCTTGTACATTCCATGTAGCCAAAATCATTGTCCTTTTCCGTTGCTTGGGTCGACTTAAATGTTCCTTTTTCTTCCGAGGCTTTTGATTGGGTCTTTTAACATTTCTATTTTTTCCGAGTACTAGGGAGTTAGCCTAGTGCCTCAACCTCCAACCTGTAGGGCTAGGTAATTTTTACTCAGGGTTTTCTTCCCCTAGCCTTTGACGAGCCACCATCCATCTACAAGGCAGCAGCTTCTTCACCTGTAATCCTAGGCAGGAGCCCTCACAGGGTACTACCATCCGGGCCAGATGGACCCTGGTTTTTTTCCGAGGTGTTACTCCTCGATCCCTCCTCCTTTCCCGTAATACTATGGGACCCCGGGCTTGGGACCGGCATGGCGGAGTTTTTCCTAAAAGTAAAATCGTTAATTAAAACCTAAAAAAATGTGTAAAATTAATATAAACCGGTGGTTTTATATATCAACATTTGAAAATAGTGGACAAAACCTTTCCTAAAAGTAAAATCGTTAATTAAAACCAAAAAAATGTATAAAATTAATATAAACCGGTGGTTTTATATATCAACATTTGAAAATAGTGGACAAAACCTTTCCTAAAAGTAAAATCGTTAATTAAAACCTAAAAAAATGTATAAAATTAATATAAACCGGTGGTTTTATATATCAACATTTGAAAATAGTGGACAAAACCTTTCCTAAAAGTAAAATCGTTAATTAAAACCTAAAAAAAATGTATAAAATTAATATAAACCGGTGGTTTTATGCATCAACATTTGAAGATGTTGGACAAAACCTGAGCTAAAAATAAAATGTTATTAGTAAAGGATAATGACGGTTATGCATCAAAATTAATTCGATTCCATTTCTTCCTTTTTCTGGCTTTTATTGGCCATGGATTATAGATTCCCCATCGGTTCCATGTTGGCTAGTATAATGAATAGTGTGGCTAAAACAAATGTATTAGTAGACGGCCGATTTATCTTAAATTAATTTAGGTATCTATATTTAAATAGTTCACCAAATATTGTACATTTATACCATACCAGAAAGCCGTCCTCCATAATTTAATAGGCTTGTTTCTTCAGTTGCAGCTTCTTATTTTCACTCACTTCACTAACTTACCAGAATGGGCAACGTGTCCCATCTTTAAGAGCACTAACAAAGCTCCTTCACCATATTTTAGTGATTATAAAGAGATGCGCACAGCCCGATTTTTAAAAACTATTATAAATATCTTAATAGTGTCCAAAATTTAATGAATGAGAAAGAAGAAACAAAATGGTGCGGACCTATATATTGCTATTGCTCTTAACCCTTCATTCTTTCACCTGTAGCAACAGAAAAGGAAAGAAAACTATCTTACCTTTCAATCATGATAGAAGCGAAGGTGATGGTATTAACAACGGTGCCAATTGCAGCAAGACGAATCAATCCACATTCAAGCAAGCACTTGAGTGAGGAATGACCCGTAAAACACTAAAGGTAGTAGATAAGCTACAAGAGTTCGGGGCCAAATACCACCACTTTTACATGTTATTTCTTATGGGAAAATTTAAGGTTCGATCTGCATTTTTTTGTACCGACGCCCAGCGAGAATGAGAAGAACGTGAGGAGTGTGGAGATGAATGGAGAGCAAATATCGTCATTTTTACATGTATTTTCCCATAAGGAAATTTAAGGTTCGATCTGCATTTTAAATCTAACGACGCTTAGCGTCGCGACGCCCAGAAAGAGAAGAATGTGGGAAGTGTGGAGATGAATGAAGAGCAATATCATCATTTTTACAGGTATTTTCCATAAGGAAATTTAGGGTTCGATTTGCATTTTTTTTACCGACGCCTACCGTCGCGACGCTTAGAATGAGAAGAACGTGACGCAATTTACCAGTGGCTGTTAGCGTCTCCACCATAACCATCAAACTTTAATATTTGATTTAAATTTTACTTTTTGTGTGTGTGTGTGTTTATCGCAACCATTTCAGGATGGCTGATAAATTTTCTATTTCATTATAAGTAATTACTGATTAAATACAGTTTTTTTTACTTCTAAATTATCCAAAAAATAGTTGAAAAATCACATTTAAAGTAAAAAAAATCTCTTAATTCTTACATATCAGTTTTTAACGTTTGTTGCTTTTAAATTTAAACCCCTAATTAAAAAAAAATATTGAAGGAAAGACACATACAAATTTAGAAAATTATAATTTCCCATCATAACCCTTTAGAGATGGCCGATAGATGATTTCTTTAATAGCCAACAGGCAACAATTTTCCCTGATCGTGTCTATAAGACATATGGAAAACACTGTATATACCTAACTCTTTAAAAGTGTCAACCTCTTTTGTAGGGAGGGATTATCGATCACCAGAGTCGGTACGTCTCCCCTCGGAAGGGTACCTGTCGTGTTTCCATGCGGAAAAAAGTCGATCTCGATCATCCCTTTATATCACAGAAGCCAAATCGTATATAAAATATTTAAGTTTTAACTCTATTATTTATTGCAACTCTCTCAGGATGATTTAATAAATTTTCTATTTCATTATAAGTAATGACTGAAAATTTATCAGCCATCCTCAAATGGTTGCGATAAACACACACACACACACACACAAAAAGTAAAATTTAAATCAAATATTAAAATTTGATGGTTATGGTGGAGACGCTAACAGCCACTGGTAAATTGCGTCACGTTCTTCTCATTCTAAGCGTCGCGACGGTAGGCGTCGGTAAAAAAAATGCAAATCGAACCCTAAATTTCCTTATTGGAAAATACCTGTAAAAATGATGATATTGCTCTTCATTCATCTCCACACTTCCCACATTCTTCTCATTGTGGGCGTAGTGGACAAAACCTTTCCTAAAAGTAAAATCGTTAATTAAAACCTAAAAAAAATGTATAAAATTAATATAAACCGGTGGTTTTATATATCAACATTTGAAAATAGTGGATAAAACCTTTCCTAAAAGTAAAATCGTTAATTAAAACCTAAAAAAAATGTATAAAATTAATATAAACCGGTGGTTTTATATATCAACATTTGAAAATAGTGGACAAAACCTTTCCTAAAAGTAAAATCGTTAAATAAAACCTAAAAAAAATGTATAAAATTAATATAAACCGGTGGTTTTATGCATCAACATTTGAAGATGTTGGACAAAACCTGAGCTAAAAATAAAATGTTATTAGTAAAGGATAATGACGGTTATGCATCAAAATTAATTCGATTCCATTTCTTCCTTTTTCTGGCTTTTATTGGCCATGGATTATAGATTACCCATCGGTTCCATGTTGGCTAGTATAATGAATAGTGTGGCTAAAACAAATGTATTAGTAGACGGCCGATTTATCTTAAATTAATTTAGGTATCTATATTTAAATAGTTCACCAAATATTGTACATTTATACCATACCAGAAAGCCGTCCTCCATAATTTAATAGGCTTGTTTCTTCAGTTGCAGCTTCTTATTTTCACTCACTTCACTAACTTACCAGAATGGGCAACGTGTCCCATCTTTAAGAGCACTAACAAAGCTCCTTCACCATATTTTAGTGATTATAAAGAGATGCGCACAGCCCGATTTTTAAAAACTATTATAAATATCTTAATAGTGTCCAAAATTTAATGAATGAGAAAGAAGAAACAAAATGGTGCGGACCTATATATATTGCTATTGCTCTTAACCCTTCATTCTTTCACCTGTAGCAACAGAAAAGGAAAGAAAACTATCTTACCTTTCAATCATGATAGAAGCGAAGGTGATGGTATTAACAACGGTGCCAATTGCAGCAAGACGGATCAATCCACATTCAAGCAAGCACTTGAGTGAGGAATGACCCGTAAAACACTAAAGGTAGTAGATAAGCTACAAGAGTTCGGGGCCAAATACCACCACTTTTACATGTTATTTCTTATGGGAAAATTTAAGGTTCGATCTGCATTTTTTGTACCGACGCCCAGCGAGAATGAGAAGAACGTGAGGAGTGTGGAGATGAATGGAGAGCAAATATCGTCATTTTTACATGTATTTTCCCATAAGGAAATTTAAGGTTCGATCTGCATTTTAAATCTAACGACGCTTAGCGTCGCGACGCCCAGAATGAGAAGAATGTGGGAAGTGTGGAGATGAATGAAGAGCAATATCATCATTTTTACAGGTATTTCCCATAAGGAAATTTAGGGTTCGATTTGCATTTTTTTTACCGACGCCTACCGTCGCGACGCTTAGAATGAGAAGAACGTGACGCAATTTACCAGTGGCTGTTAGCGTCTCCACCATAACCATCAAACTTTAATATTTGATTTAAATTTTACTTTTTGTGTGTGTGTGTGTTTATCGCAACCATTTCAGGATGGCTGATAAATTTTCTATTTCATTATAAGTAATTACTGATTAAATACAGTTTTTTTTACTTCTAAATTATCCAAAAAATAGTTGAAAAATCACATTCAAAGTAAAAAAAAATCTCTTAATTCTTACATATCAGTTTTTAACGTTTGTTGCTTTTAAATTTAAACCCCTAATTAAAAAAAAAATATTGAAGGAAAGACACATACAAATTTAGAAAATTATAATTTCCCATCATAACCCTTTAGAGATGGCCGATAGATGATTTCTTTAATAGCCAACAGGCAACAATTTTCCCTGATCGTGTCTATAAGACATATGGAAAACACTGTATATACCTAACTCTTTAAAAGTGTCAACCTCTTTTGTAGGGAGGGATTATCGATCACCAGAGTCGGTACGTCTCCCCTCGGAAGGGTACCTGTCGTGTCTCCATGCGGAAAAAAGTCGATCATCCCTTTATATCACAGAAGCCAAATCGTATATAAAATATTTAAGTTTTAACTCAATTATTTATCGCAACCCTCTCAGGATGATTTAATAAATTTTCTATTTCATTATAAGTAATGACTGAAAATTTATCAGCCATCCTCAAATGGTTGCGATAAACACACACACACACACACACAAAAAGTAAAATTTAAATCAAATATTAAAGTTTGATGGTTATGGTGGAGACGCTAACAGCCACTGGTAAATTGCGTCACGTTCTTCTCATTCAAAAAAAAATGCAAATCGAACCCTAAATTTCCTTATGGGAAAATACCTGTAAAAATGAGGATATTGCTCTTCATTCATCTCCACACTTCCCACATTCTTCTCATTGTGGGCGTAGTGGACAAAACCTTTCCTAAAAGTAAAATCGTTAATTAAAACCTAAAAAAATGTATAAAATTAATATAAACCGGTGGTTTTATATATCAACATTTGAAAATAGTGGATAAAACCTTTCCTAAAAGTATATATATATATATATATATATATATATAACATCGGTTTACAACGTTCTACGTCTTCCGATTCCCAATCTCCATCCTTCTCTATCTCTCCATGCACCTTCTTCCAGTCGGAGCTTTTGGACCTCTTCGTCTACTCCCTCTCTCCAGCTTCTTCTTGGTCTTCCGCGTTTCCTCCTTCCGCCTGGTTTCCACTGCATCACTTGTTTAGGTATTCTTGTCTCTGGTATTCGTTGTACATGCCCAAACCATATTAGTTGTTTATCCTGAATGTCGTCCACTATTGTATGCTTGACTTTCATTACCTCTCTGATTCTCTCATTTGGTATCCTTTCCATCCTTGACCTGCCCGCCGCTCTCCTCCAGTAGTTCATTTCTGTTGCTTTCAGCATTTTCTTTGTTGTCTCTTTTAGTGGCCATACCTCCGAGGAGTAGGTGGTTATTGCCTTTACGATTGTGTTGTAAATTCTTGTTTTGTTTTCCTTGCTAATATTTTTGTCCCAGAGCACGCTATTAAGTAATGCTATTGCCTTTCTTCCCTGTGTATTTCGGTCTTTTATTGCTTCTGTTAAATCTCCGTTGTTTGTTAGTCTCATACCCAGATATTTATACTCTGTACATTGTTTTATTGTTTTTCCACTGTTTAGTATAAGGTCCCGTTGTTCTCCTCCTATACAGATATATTCTGTTTTGGATAAGTTGACTTCCAATCCCCATTTGGTGTACTCCTCTATCAGCTTTCGGGCCATATATTCAAGGTCTTCATAATCTTGTGCGATTACTACTTGGTCATCCGCGAAGCTCAACGTGTATAGTATATAGTCTTCAAGGGGCAGACCCATTCCTCTGCTGTTTCTCTTCCATGTTTTTATTGCCTGCTCTAGGTATATTTTGAACAGGGTTGGTGACAGACAACATCCCTGCTTAAGTCCTTTATCTGTTTTAAATCCTTTACTGATGTTCTTTCCCTGTTTTATTTTTGTTTTTATGTCTTCGTATAATGATCTTACCGCTTTAATCAATTCTGTATTTATATTGCTTGTTTCCAGAGCATGCCACAATTTACTGAGGGGTATGCTGTCGTATGCCTTCTTTAAGTCGACGAACAATAAGTGTAGCTCTTGGTTGTAACCTAGTTTTTTCTCCATTACTTGGGTTATCGTGAATAAATGGTCCACCGTCGACCTTCCTGCTCTGAAACCTGCTTGTTCTTCTGCTTCGCTATCTGTGTATTCGTTTTCGATTTTGGCTTTTAATATTTTTCCATAAATTCTACTCAATGTACTTGTCACTGCTATACCTCGATAGTTTTCACATTTGTTCCTGTCCCCTTTTTTAAATATTGTTGTTAAATAGCTGGTTTTCCACTCCATTGGTACCTCCTTCTTATTTATGCACGTCTGAAACAGTTTTGTTAAGTGATCAGTCAATTTGCTGCTTCCGTTTTTGATTAGTTCCCCATATATCTCTCCCGGTCCCGGTGATCTTCCATTTTTTAGGAATCCACATTGTTTTTTTACTTCTTCTTTTGTTATCCGTACTGGTGATCCCATTGTTTTTATGTTCTGCGTTTCCTCTTCTTTGAATTCTATCCGTTGTTCCGTTAATAGCTCTTGAAAGTATGTTTCCCATTGTTGTGATGTTATCGGGGTTACTATTTCTTTTGATCTATTACTTCTTAGGTTTCTTAGTGTTCTCCAACTTTCCGTATTCCTTTTTCCTCCCAAGTAGGTATTTAGCCGTATACATTTTTTCTCCCATGATTCGTTTTTCTTCTGGCTGATTTTTCTTCTAACTTTTGTTTGGGCCTTTTTATATGTTTCCTTATCTTCAGTTTTTTTTGAACTTAGGTATATCTGATATTTCTTCCTTTTTTCCTCTATATCCTTCTCTATTTCCTCGTCCCACCAATATGGTTTGTTGTGGGTGGCGATATTTTCGTATCTCCCTAGGGCTTCTAATGCTGCGTTGTGTATACTTTCTTTAATATGTAGGTAGTGCTCTTCCAAGTTCGTGAATGTCATATTGTTACTTAGTTTTTGATCCAGTCGGTTTCTATATAGCCACCTGGCAGTTTCATCCTCCAATGATGCCAGGTTGTACTTTTTTGTGTCTTCGGTTTCTTCTGAAGCTAGTTTGCCCTTAGATTCGTTTTGATTATTTTGTTTACCTCCCGGGAACCAGATTTTCGTTTTAAGTAGATAATGGTCGCTGCCGCATGTTGGTCCTCGACATATTTTTACGTCTCGTATTTCTAGGTTTGATTTTTGCTTTGCTATAGTATAGTCGATAATTGATTTTTGTCCCCGTGTCTCGTTTGTCCATGTAAATTTGTGGATTTCTTTATGTTGGTAGAAGCCGTTCATAATTTTGAGGTTGTTTTGTTCACACAGTGCTATTAGTCTTTCCCCGTTGTTGTTCCTTCTGTCTTCTCCATACTTTCCAATCACTGGATCATTTTGCTTCCTCCCAACTCTTCCGTTTAGATCTCCCAGTATCAATAGTTCTCGTGTGTTTCCTAATTTCATGATTTCCTCACTCATTTTTTGGTAGAACTCCTCTTTAGTTGTCCACGGATCTCCCTCATCTACTCCGTAAACTCCTAGCACTGTTATTTTTTCTCCAAACATTTGTAAATTCAGCTTTATTATTCTTTCGTTCACTGCTTCCCATGACTTTATACACCTTCTCCATTTTCGGTGTATTATAATTCCTACTCCTCTCTTTGCGCGTTCTTCTTTTGGTACCCCGCTGTAAAAGTGGTCGTATTCTCCTAAACCTTCCGATCCTTGTCCCTTCTTTTTTGTCTCGGTTACGACGGTCAGGTCTATCTTGAGGTTTTTAAGTTCCACTATTACTTCATTCAGTTTCCTTGCGATGCCTTGTACATTCCATGTAGCCAAAATCATTGTCCTTTTCCGTTGCTTGGGTCGACTTAAATGTTCCTTTTTCTTCCGAGGCTTTTGATTGGGTCTTTTAACATTTCTATTTTTTCCGAGTACTAGGGAGTTAGCCTAGTGCCTCAACCTCCAACCTGTAGGGCTAGGTAATTTTTACTCAGGGTTTTCTTCCCCTAGCCTTTGACGAGCCACCATCCATCTACAAGGCAGCAGCTTCTTCACCTGTAATCCTAGGCAGGAGCCCTCACAGGGTACTACCATCCGGGCCAGATGGACCCTGGTTTTTTTCCGAGGTGTTACTCCTCGATCCCTCCTCCTTTCCCGTAATACTATGGGACCCCGGGCTTGGGACCGGCATGGCGGAGTTTTTCCTAAAAGTAAAATCGTTAATTAAAACCTAAAAAAATGTGTAAAATTAATATAAACCGGTGGTTTTATATATCAACATTTGAAAATAGTGGACAAAACCTTTCCTAAAAGTAAAATCGTTAATTAAAACCTAAAAAAATGTATAAAATTAATATAAACCGGTGGTTTTATATATCAACATTTGAAAATAGTGGACAAAACCTTTCCTAAAAGTAAAATCGTTAATTAAAACCTAAAAAAAATGTATAAAATTAATATAAACCGGTGGTTTTATGCATCAACATTTGAAGATGTTGGACAAAACCTGAGCTAAAAATAAAATGTTATTAGTAAAGGATAATGACGGTTATGCATCAAAATTAATTCGATTCCATTTCTTCCTTTTTCTGGCTTTTATTGGCCATGGATTATAGATTCCCCATCGGTTCCATGTTGGCTAGTATAATGAATAGTGTGGCTAAAACAAATGTATTAGTAGACGGCCGATTTATCTTAAATTAATTTAGGTATCTATATTTAAATAGTTCACCAAATATTGTACATTTATACCATACCAGAAAGCCGTCCTCCATAATTTAATAGGCTTGTTTCTTCAGTTGCAGCTTCTTATTTTCACTCACTTCACTAACTTACCAGAATGGGCAACGTGTCCCATCTTTAAGAGCACTAACAAAGCTCCTTCACCATATTTTAGTGATTATAAAGAGATGCGCACAGCCCGATTTTTAAAAACTATTATAAATATCTTAATAGTGTCCAAAATTTAATGAATGAGAAAGAAGAAACAAAATGGTGCGGACCTATATATTGCTATTGCTCTTAACCCTTCATTCTTTCACCTGTAGCAACAGAAAAGGAAAGAAAACTATCTTACCTTTCAATCATGATAGAAGCGAAGGTGATGGTATTAACAACGGTGCCAATTGCAGCAAGACGGATCAATCCACATTCAAGCAAGCACTTGAGTGAGGAATGACCCGTAAAACACTAAAGGTAGTAGATAAGCTACAAGAGTTCGGGGCCAAATACCACCACTTTTACATGTTATTTCTTATGGGAAAATTTAAGGTTCGATCTGCATTTTTTTGTACCGACGCCCAGCGAGAATGAGAAGAACGTGAGGAGTGTGGAGATGAATGGAGAGCAAATATCGTCATTTTTACATGTATTTTCCCATAAGGAAATTTAAGGTTCGATCTGCATTTTAAATCTAACGACGCTTAGCGTCGCGACGCCCAGAAAGAGAAGAATGTGGGAAGTGTGGAGATGAATGAAGAGCAATATCATCATTTTTACAGGTATTTTCCATAAGGAAATTTAGGGTTCGATTTGCATTTTTTTTACCGACGCCTACCGTCGCGACGCTTAGAATGAGAAGAACGTGACGCAATTTACCAGTGGCTGTTAGCGTCTCCACCATAACCATCAAACTTTAATATTTGATTTAAATTTTACTTTTTGTGTGTGTGTGTAGCACCCATTTCAGGATGGCTGATAAATTTTCTATTTCATTATAAGTAATTACTGATTAAATACAGTTTTTTTTACTTCTAAATTATCCAAAAAATAGTTGAAAAATCACATTCAAAGTAAAAAAAAATCTCTTAATTCTTACATATCAGTTTTTAACGTTTGTTGCTTTTAAATTTAAACCCCTAATTAAAAAAAAATATTGAAGGAAAGACACATACAAATTTAGAAAATTATAATTTCCCATCATAACCCTTTAGAGATGGCCGATAGATGATTTCTTTAATAGCCAACAGGCAACAATTTTCCCTGATCGTGTCTATAAGACATATGGAAAACACTGTATATACCTAACTCTTTAAAAGTGTCAACCTCTTTTGTAGGGAGGGATTATCGATCACCAGAGTCGGTACGTCTCCCCTCGGAAGGGTACCTGTCGTGTTTCCATGCGGAAAAAAGTCGATCTCGATCATCCCTTTATATCACAGAAGCCAAATCGTATATAAAATATTTAAGTTTTAACTCTATTATTTATCGCAACCCTCTCAGGATGATTTAATAAATTTTCTATTTCATTATAAGTAATGACTGAAAATTTATCAGCCATCCTCAAATGGTTGCGATAAACACACACACACACACACACAAAAAGTAAAATTTAAATCAAATATTAAAATTTGATGGTTATGGTGGAGACGCTAACAGCCACTGGTAAATTGCGTCACGTTCTTCTCATTCTAAGCGTCGCGACGGTAGGCGTCGGTAAAAAAAATGCAAATCGAACCCTAAATTTCCTTATTGGAAAATACCTGTAAAAATGATGATATTGCTCTTCATTCATCTCCACACTTCCCACATTCTTCTCATTGTGGGCGTAGTGGACAAAACCTTTCCTAAAAATAAAATCGTTAATTAAAACCTAAAAAAAATGTATAAAATTAATATAAACCGGTGGTTTTATATATCAACATTTGAAAATAGTGGATAAAACCTTTCCTAAAAGTAAAATCGTTAATTAAAACCTAAAAAAAATGTATAAAATTAATATAAACCGGTGGTTTTATATATCAACATTTGAAAATAGTGGACAAAACCTTTCCTAAAAGTAAAATCGTTAATTAAAACCTAAAAAAAATGTATAAAATTAATATAAATAAACCGGTGGTTTTATATATCAACATTTGAAAATAGTGGACAAAACCTTTCCTAAAAGTAAAATCGTTAATTAAAACCTAAAAAATGTATAAAATTAATATAAACCGGTGGTTTTATATATCAACATTTGAAAATAGTGGACAAAACCTTTCCTAAAAGTAAAATCGTTAATTAAAACCTAAAAAAAATGTATAAAATTAATATAAACCGGTGGTTTTATGCATCAACATTTGAAGATGTTGGACAAAACCTGAGCTAAAAATAAAAGGTTATTAGTAAAGGATAATGACGGTTATGCATCAAAATTAATTCGATTCCATTTCTTCCTTTTTCTGGCTTTTATTGGCCATGGATTATAGATTCCCCATCGGTTCCATGTTGGCTAGTATAATGAATAGTGTGGCTAAAACAAATGTATTAGTAGACGGCCGATTTATCTTAAATTAATTTAGGTATCTATATTTAAATAGTTCACCAAATATTGTACATTTATACCATACCAGAAAGCCGTCCTCCATAATTTAATAGGCTTGTTTCTTCAGTTGCAGCTTCTTATTTTCACTCACTTCACTAACTTACCAGAATGGGCAACGTGTCCCATCTTTAAGAGCAATAACAAAGCTCCTTCACCATATTTTAGTGATTATAAAGAGATGCGCACAGCCCGATTTTTAAAAACTATTATAAATATCTTAATAGTGTCCAAAATTTAATGAATGAGAAAGAAGAAACAAAATGGTGCGGACCTATATATTGCTATTGCTCTTAACCCTTCATTCTTTCACCTGTAGCAACAGAAAAGGAAAGAAAACTATCTTACCTTTCAATCATGATAGAAGCGAAGGTGATGGTATTAACAACGGTGCCAATTGCAGCAAGACGGATCAATCCACATTCAAGCAAGCACTTGAGTGAGGAATGACCCGTAAAACACTAAAGGTAGTAGATAAGCTACAAGAGTTCGGGGCCAAATACCAATACTTTCGTTCACTGCTTCCCATGACTTTATACACCTTCTCCATTTTCGGTGTATTATAATTCCTACTCCTCTCTTTGCGCGTTCTTCTTTTGGTACCCCGCTGTAAAAGTGGTCGTATTCTCCTAAACCTTCCGATCCTTGTCCCTTCTTTTTTGTCTCGGTTACGACGGTCAGGTCTATCTTGAGGTTTTTAAGTTCCACTATTACTTCATTCAGTTTCCTTGCGATGCCTTGTACATTCCATGTAGCCAAAATCATTGTCCTTTTCCGTTGCTTGGGTCGACTTAAATGTTCCTTTTTCTTCCGAGGCTTTTGATTGGGTCTTTTAACATTTCTATTTTTTCCGAGTACTAGGGAGTTAGCCTAGTGCCTCAACCTCCAACCTGTAGGGCTAGGTAATTTTTACTCAGGGTTTTCTTCCCCTAGCCTTTGACGAGCCACCATCCATCTACAAGCCAGCAGCTTCTTCACCTGTAATCCTAGGCAGGAGCCCTCACAGGGTACTACCATCCGGGCCAGATGGACCCTGGTTTTTTTCCGAGGTGTTACTCCTCGATCCCTCCTCCTTTCCCGTAATACTATGGGACCCCGGGCTTGGGACCGGCATGGCGGAGTTTTTCCTAAAAGTAAAATCGTTAATTAAAACCTAAAAAAATGTGTAAAATTAATATAAACCGGTGGTTTTATATATCAACATTTGAAAATAGTGGACAAAACCTTTCCTAAAAGTAAAATCGTTAATTAAAACCTAAAAAAATGTATAAAATTAATATAAACCGGTGGTTTTATATATCAACATTTGAAAATAGTGGACAAAACCTTTCCTAAAAGTAAAATCGTTAATTAAAACCTAAAAAAAATGTATAAAATTAATATAAACCGGTGGTTTTATGCATCAACATTTGAAGATGTTGGACAAAACCTGAGCTAAAAATAAAATGTTATTAGTAAAGGATAATGACGGTTATGCATCAAAATTAATTCGATTCCATTTCTTCCTTTTTCTGGCTTTTATTGGCCATGGATTATAGATTCCCCATCGGTTCCATGTTGGCTAGTATAATGAATAGTGTGGCTAAAACAAATGTATTAGTAGACGGCCGATTTATCTTAAATTAATTTAGGTATCTATATTTAAATAGTTCACCAAATATTGTACATTTATACCATACCAGAAAGCCGTCCTCCATAATTTAATAGGCTTGTTTCTTCAGTTGCAGCTTCTTATTTTCACTCACTTCACTAACTTACCAGAATGGGCAACGTGTCCCATCTTTAAGAGCACTAACAAAGCTCCTTCACCATATTTAAGTGATTATAAAGAGATGCGCACAGCCCGATTTTTAAAAACTATTATAAATATCTTAATAGTGTCCAAAATTTAATGAATGAGAAAGAAGAAACAAAATGGTGCGGACCTATATATTGCTATTGCTCTTAACCCTTCATTCTTTCACCTGTAGCAACAGAAAAGGAAAGAAAACTATCTTACCTTTCAATCATGATAGAAGCGAAGGTGATGGTATTAACAACGGTGCCAATTGCAGCAAGACGAATCAATCCACATTCAAGCAAGCACTTGAGTGAGGAATGACCCGTAAAACACTAAAGGTAGTAGATAAGCTACAAGAGTTCGGGGCCAAATACCACCACTTTTACATGTTATTTCTTATGGGAAAATTTAAGGTTCGATCTGCATTTTTTTGTACCGACGCCCAGCGAGAATGAGAAGAACGTGAGGAGTGTGGAGATGAATGGAGAGCAAATATCGTCATTTTTACATGTATTTTCCCATAAGGAAATTTAAGGTTCGATCTGCATTTTAAATCTAACGACGCTTAGCGTCGCGACGCCCAGAAAGAGAAGAATGTGGGAAGTGTGGAGATGAATGAAGAGCAATATCATCATTTTTACAGGTATTTTCCATAAGGAAATTTAGGGTTCGATTTGCATTTTTTTTACCGACGCCTACCGTCGCGACGCTTAGAATGAGAAGAACGTGACGCAATTTACCAGTGGCTGTTAGCGTCTCCACCATAACCATCAAACTTTAATATTTGATTTAAATTTTACTTTTTGTGTGTGTGTGTGTTTATCGCAACCATTTCAGGATGGCTGATAAATTTTCTATTTCATTATAAGTAATTACTGATTAAATACAGTTTTTTTTACTTCTAAATTATCAAAAAATAGTTGAAAAATCACATTCAAAGTAAAAAAAATCTCTTAATTCTTACATATCAGTTTTTAACGTTTGTTGCTTTTAAATTTAAACCCCTAATTAAAAAAAAATATTGAAGGAAAGACACATACAAATTTAGAAAATTATAATTTCCCATCATAACCCTTTAGAGATGGCCGATAGATGATTTCTTTAATAGCCAACAGGCAACAATTTTCCCTGATCGTGTCTATAAGACATATGGAAAACACTGTATATACCTAACTCTTTAAAAGTGTCAACCTCTTTTGTAGGGAGGGATTATCGATCACCAGAGTCGGTACGTCTCCCCTCGGAAGGGTACCTGTCGTGTTTCCATGCGGAAAAAAGTCGATCTCGATCATCCCTTTATATCACAGAAGCCAAATCGTATATAAAATATTTAAGTTTTAACTCTATTATTTATTGCAACTCTCTCAGGATGATTTAATAAATTTTCTATTTCATTATAAGTAATGACTGAAAATTTATCAGCCATCCTCAAATGGTTGCGATAAACACACACACACACACACACAAAAAGTAAAATTTAAATCAAATATTAAAATTTGATGGTTATGGTGGAGACGCTAACAGCCACTGGTAAATTGCGTCACGTTCTTCTCATTCTAAGCGTCGCGACGGTAGGCGTCGGTAAAAAAAATGCAAATCGAACCCTAAATTTCCTTATTGGAAAATACCTGTAAAAATGATGATATTGCTCTTCATTCATCTCCACACTTCCCACATTCTTCTCATTGTGGGCGTAGTGGACAAAACCTTTCCTAAAAGTAAAATCGTTAATTAAAACCTAAAAAAAATGTATAAAATTAATATAAACCGGTGGTTTTATATATCAACATTTGAAAATAGTGGATAAAACCTTTCCTAAAAGTAAAATCGTTAATTAAAACCTAAAAAAAATGTATAAAATTAATATAAACCGGTGGTTTTATATATCAACATTTGAAAATAGTGGACAAAACCTTTCCTAAAAGTAAAATCGTTAAATAAAACCTAAAAAAAATGTATAAAATTAATATAAACCGGTGGTTTTATATATCAACATTTGAAAATAGTGGACAAAACCTTTCCTAAAAGTAAAATCGTTAATTAAAACCTAAAAAAAATGTATAAAATTAATATAAACCGGTGGTTTTATATATCAACATTTGAAAATAGTGGACAAAACCTTTCCTAAAAGTAAAATCGTTAATTAAAACCTAAAAAAAATGTATAAAATTAATATAAACCGGTGGTTTTATATATCAACATTTGAAAATAGTGGACAAAACCTTTCCTAAAAGTAAAATCGTTAATTAAAACCTAAAAAATGTATAAAATTAATATAAACCGGTGGTTTTATATATCAACATTTGAAAATAGTGGACAAAACCTTTCCTAAAAGTAAAATCGTTAATTAAAACCTAAAAAAAATGTATAAAATTAATATAAACCGGTGGTTTTATGCATCAACATTTGAAGATGTTGGACAAAACCTGAGCTAAAAATAAAAGGTTATTAGTAAAGGATAATGACGGTTATGCATCAAAATTAATTCGATTCCATTTCTTCCTTTTTCTGGCTTTTATTGGCCATGGATTATAGATTCCCCATCGGTTCCATGTTGGCTAGTATAATGAATAGTGTGGCTAAAACAAATGTATTAGTAGACGGCCGATTTATCTTAAATTAATTTAGGTATCTATATTTAAATAGTTCACCAAATATTGTACATTTATACCATACCAGAAAGCCGTCCTCCATAATTTAATAGGCTTGTTTCTTCAGTTACAGCTTCTTATTTTCACTCACTTCACTAACTTACCAGAATGGGCAACGTGTCCCATCTTTAAGAGCAATAACAAAGCTCCTTCACCATATTTTAGTGATTATAAAGAGATGCGCACAGCCCGATTTTTAAAAACTATTATAAATATCTTAATAGTGTCCAAAATTTAATGAATGAGAAAGAAGAAACAAAATGGTGCGGACCTATATATTGCTATTGCTCTTAACCCTTCATTCTTTCACCTGTAGCAACAGAAAAGGAAAGAAAACTATCTTACCTTTCAATCATGATAGAAGCGAAGGTGATGGTATTAACAACGGTGCCAATTGCAGCAAGACGGATCAATCCACATTCAAGCAAGCACTTGAGTGAGGAATGACCCGTAAAACACTAAAGGTAGTAGATAAGCTACAAGAGTTCGGGGCCAAATACCACCACTTTTACATGTTATTTCTTATGGGAAAATTTAAGGTTCGATCTGCATTTTTTTGTACCGACGCCCAGCGAGAATGAGAAGAACGTGAGGAGTGTGGAGATGAATGGAGAGCAAATATCGTCATTTTTACATGTATTTTCCCATAAGGAAATTTAAGGTTTGATCTGCATTTTAAATCTAACGACGCTTAGCGTCGCGACGCCCAGAAAGAGAAGAATGTGGGAAGTGTGGAGATGAATGAAGAGCAATATCATCATTTTTACAGGTATTTTCCATAAGGAAATTTAGGGTTCGATTTGCATTTTTTTTACCGACGCCTACCGTCGCGACGCTTAGAATGAGAAGAACGTGACGCAATTTACCAGTGGCTGTTAGCGTCTCCACCATAACCATCAAACTTTAATATTTGATTTAAATTTTACTTTTTGTGTGTGTGTGTGTTTATCGCAACCATTTCAGGATGGCTGATAAATTTTCTATTTCATTATAAGTAATTACTGATTAAATACAGTTTTTTTTACTTCTAAATTATCCAAAAAATAGTTGAAAAATCACATTCAAAGTAAAAAAAAATCTCTTAATTCTTACATATCAGTTTTTAACGTTTGTTGCTTTTAAATTTAAACCCCTAATTAAAAAAAAATATTGAAGGAAAGACACATACAAATTTAGAAAATTATAATTTCCCATCATAACCCTTTAGAGATGGCCGATAGATGATTTCTTTAATAGCCAACAGGCAACAATTTTCCCTGATCGTGTCTATAAGACATATGGAAAACACTGTATATACCTAACTCTTTAAAAGTGTCAACCTCTTTTGTAGGGAGGGATTATCGATCACCAGAGTCGGTACGTCTCCCCTCGGAAGGGTACCTGTCGTGTTTCCATGCGGAAAAAAGTCGATCTCGATCATCCCTTTATATCACAGAAGCCAAATCGTATATAAAATATTTAAGTTTTAACTCTATTATTTATCGCAACCCTCTCAGGATGATTTAATAAATTTTCTATTTCATTATAAGTAATGACTGAAAATTTATCAGCCATCCTCAAATGGTTGCGATAAACACACACACACACACACACACACACACACACACACACACACACACACACACACAAAAAGTAAAATTTAAATCAAATATTAAAGTTTGATGGTTATGGTGGAGACGCTAACAGCCACTGGTAAATTGCGTCACGTTCTTCTCATTCAAAAAAAAATGCAAATCGAACCCTAAATTTCCTTATGGGAAAATACCTGTAAAAATGAGGATATTGCTCTTCATTCATCTCCACACTTCCCACATTCTTCTCATTGTGGACGTAGTGGACAAAACCTTTCCTAAAAGTAAAATCGTTAATTAAAACCTAAAAAAAATGTATAAACCGGTGGTTTTATATATCAACATTTGAAAATAGTGGATAAAACCTTTCCTAAAAGTATATATATATATATATATATAACATCGGTTTACAACGTTCTACGTCTTCCGATTCCCAATCTCCATCCTTCTCTATCTCTCCATGCACCTTCTTCCAGTCGGAGCTTTTGGACCTCTTCGTCTACTCCCTCTCTCCAGCTTCTTCTTGGTCTTCCGCGTTTCCTCCTTCCGCCTGGTTTCCACTGCATCACTTGTTTAGGTATTCTTGTCTCTGGCATTCGTTGTACATGCCCAAACCATATTAGTTGTTTATCCTGAATGTCGTCCACTATTGTATGCTTGACTTTCATTACCTCTCTGATTCTCTCATTTGGTATCCTTTCCATCCTTGACCTGCCCGCCGCTCTCCTCCAGTAGTTCATTTCTGTTGCTTTCAGCATTTTCTTTGTTGTCTCTTTTAGTGGCCATACCTCCGAGGAGTAGGTGGTTATTGCCTTTACGATTGTGTTGTAAATTCTTGTTTTGTTTTCCTTGCTAATATTTTTGTCCCAGAGCACGCTATTAAGTAATGCTATTGCCTTTCTTCCCTGTGTATTTCGGTCTTTTATTGCTTCTGTTAAATCTCCGTTGTTTGTTAGTCTCATACCCAGATATTTATACTCTGTACATTGTTTTATTGTTTTTCCACTGTTTAGTATAAGGTCCCGTTGTTCTCCTCCTATACACATATATTCTGTTTTGGATAAGTTGACTTCCAATCCCCATTTGGTGTACTCCTCTATCAGCTTTCGGGTCATATATTCAAGGTCTTCATAATCTTGTGCGATTACTACTTGGTCATCCGCGAAGCTCAACGTGTATAGTATATAGTCTTCAAGGGGCAGACCCATTCCTCTGCTGTTTCTCTTCCATGTTTTTATTGCCTGCTCTAGGTATATTTTGAACAGGGTTGGTGACAGACAACATCCCTGCTTAAGTCCTTTATCTGTTTTAAATCCTTTACTGATGTTCTTTCCCTGTTTTATTTTTGGTTTTATGTCTTCGTATAATGATCTTACCGCTTTAATCAATTCTGTATTTATATTGCTTGTTTCCAGAGCATGCCACAATTTACTGAGGGGTATGCTGTCGTATGCCTTCTTTAAGTCGACGAACAATAAGTGTAGCTCTTGGTTGTAACCTAGTTTTTTCTCCATTACTTGGGTTATCGTGAATAAATGGTCCACCGTCGACCTTCCTGCTCTGAAACCTGCTTGTTCTTCTGCTTCGCTATCTGTGTATTCGTTTTCGATTTTGGCTTTTAATATTTTTCCATAAATTCTACTCAATGTACTTGTCACTGCTATACCTCGATAGTTTTCACATTTGTTCCTGTCCCCTTTTTTAAATATTGTTGTTAAATAGCTGGTTTTCCACTCCATTGGTACCTCCTTCTTATTTATGCACGTCTGAAACAGTTTTGTTAAGTGATCAGTCAATTTGCTGCTTCCGTTTTTGATTAGTTCCCCATATATCTCTCCCGGTCCCGGTGATCTTCCATTTTTTAGGAATCCGCATTGTTTTTTTACTTCTTCCTTTGTTATCCGTACTGGTGATCCCATTGTTTTTATGTTCTGCGTTTCCTCTTCTTTGAATTCTATCCGTTGTTCCGTTAATAGCTCTTGAAAGTATGTTTCCCATTGTTGTGATGTTATCGGGGTTACTATTTCTTTTGATCTATTACTTCTTAGGTTTCTTAGTGTTCTCCAACTTTCCGTATTCCTTTTTCCTCCCAAGTAGGTATTTAGCCGTGTACATTTTTTCTCCCATGATTCGTTTTTCTTCTGGCTGATTTTTCTTCTAACTTTTGTTTGGGCCTTTTCATATGTTTCCTTATCTTCAGTTTTTTTTGAACTTAGGTATATCTGATATTTCTTCCTTTTTTCCTCTATATCCTTCTCTATTTCCTCGTCCCACCAATATGGTTTGTTGTGGGTGGCGATATTTTCGTATCTCCCTAGGGCTTCTAATGCTGCGTTGTGTATACTTTCTTTAATATGTAGGTAGTGCTCTTCCAAGTTCGTGAATGTCATATTGTTACTTAGTTTTTGATCCAGTCGGTTTCTATATAGCCACCTGGCAGTTTCATCCTCCAATGATGCCAGGTTGTACTTTTTTGTGTCTTCGGTTTCTTCTGAAGCTAGTTTGCCCTTAGATTCGTTTTGATTATTTTGTTTACCTCCCGGGAACCAGATTTTCGTTTTAAGTAGATAATGGTCGCTGCCGCATATTGGTCCTCGACATATTTTTACGTCTCGTATTTCTAGGTTTGATTTTTGCTTTGCTATAGTATAGTCGATAATTGATTTTTGTCCATGTAAATTTGTGGATTTCTTTATGTTGGTAGAAGCCGTTCATAATTTTGAGGTTGTTTTGTTCACACAGTGCTATTAGTCTTTCCCCGTTGTTGTTCCTTCTGTCTTCTCCATACTTTCCAATCACTGGATCATTTTGCTTCCTCCCAACTCTTCCGTTTAGATCTCCCAGTATCAATAGTTCTCGTGTGTTTCCTAATTTCATGATTTCCTCACTCATTTTTTGGTAGAACTCCTCTTTAGTTGTCCACGGATCTCCCTCATCTACTCCGTAAACTCCTAGCACTGTTATTTTTTCTCCAAACATTTGTAAATTCAGCTTTATTATTCTTTCGTTCACTGCTTCCCATGACTTTATACACCTTCTCCATTTTCGGTGTATTATAATTCCTACTCCTCTCTTTGCGCGTTCTTCTTTTGGTACCCCGCTGTAAAAGTGGTCGTATTCTCCTAAACCTTCCGATCCTTGTCCCTTCTTTTTTGTCTCGGTTACGACGGTCAGGTCTATCTTGAGGTTTTTAAGTTCCACTATTACTTCATTCAGTTTCCTTGCGATGCCTTGTACATTCCATGTAGCCAAAATCATTGTCCTTTTCCGTTGCTTGGGTCGACTTAAATGTTCCTTTTTCTTCCGAGGCTTTTGATTGGGTCTTTTAACATTTCTATTTTTTCCGAGTACTAGGGAGTTAGCCTAGTGCCTCAACCTCCAACCTGTAGGGCTAGGTAATTTTTACTCAGGGTTTTCTTCCCCTAGCCTTTGACGAGCCACCATCCATCTACAAGGCAGCAGCTTCTTCACCTGTAATCCTAGGCAGGAGCCCTCACAGGGTACTACCATCCGGGCCAGATGGACCCTGGTTTTTTTCCGAGGTGTTACTCCTCGATCCCTCCTCCTTTCCCGTAATACTATGGGACCCCGGGCTTGGGACCGGCATGGCGGAGTTTTTCCTAAAAGTAAAATCGTTAATTAAAACCTAAAAAAATGTGTAAAATTAATATAAACCGGTGGTTTTATATATCAACATTTGAAAATAGTGGACAAAACCTTTCCTGAAAGTAAAATCGTTAATTAAAACCTAAAAAAAATGTATAAAATTAATATAAACCGGTGGTTTTATATATCAACATTTGAAAATAGTGGACAAAACCTTTCCTAAAGGTAAAATCGTTAATTAAAACCTAAAAAAAATGTATAAAATTAATATAAACCGGTGGTTTTATGCATCAACATTTGAAGATGTTGGACAAAACCTGAGCTAAAAATAAAAGGTTATTAGTAAAGGATAATGACGGTTATGCATCAAAATTAATTCGATTCCATTTCTTCCTTTTTCTGGCTTTTATTGGCCATGGATTATAGATTCCCCATCGGTTCCATGTTGGCTAGTATAATGAATAGTGTGGCTAAAACAAATGTATTAGTAGACGGCCGATTTATCTTAAATTAATTTAGGTATCTATATTTAAATAGTTCACCAAATATTGTACATTTATACCATACCAGAAAGCCGTCCTCCATAATTTAATAGGCTTGTTTCTTCAGTTGCAGCTTCTTATTTTCACTCACTTCACTAACTTACCAGAATGGGCAACGTGTCCCATCTTTAAGAGCAATAACCAAGCTCCTTCACCATATTTTAGTGATTATAAAGAGATGCGCACAGCCCGATTTTTAAAAACTATTATAAATATCTTAATAGTGTCCAAAATTTAATGAATGAGAAAGAAGAAACAAAATGGTGCGGACCTATATATTGCTATTGCTCTTAACCCTTCATTCTTTCACCTGTAGCAACAGAAAAGGAAAGAAAACTATCTTACCTTTCAATCATGATAGAAGCGAAGGTGATGGTATTAACAACGGTGCCAATTGCAGCAAGACGGATCAATCCACATTCAAGCAAGCACTTGAGTGAGGAATGACCCGTAAAACACTAAAGGTAGTAGATAAGCTACAAGAGTTCGGGGCCAAATACCACCACTTTTACATGTTATTTCTTATGGGAAAATTTAAGGTTCGATCTGCATTTTTTGTACCGACGCCCAGCGAGAATTAGAAGAACGTGGGAAGTGTGGAGATGAATGAAGAGCAATATCATCATTTTTACAGGTATTTCCCATAAGGAAATTTAAGGTTCGATTTGCATTTTTTTTACCGACGCCTACCGTCGCGACGCTTAGAATGAGAAGAACGTGACGCAATTTACCAGTGGCTGTTAGCGTCTCCACCATAACCATCAAACTTTAATATTTGATTTAAATTTTACTTTTTGTGTGTGTGTGTGTTTATCGCAACCATTTCAGGATGGCTGATAAATTTTCTATTTCATTATAAGTAATTACTGATTAAATACAGTTTTTTTTACTTCTAAATTATCCAAAAAATAGTTGAAAAATCACATTCAAAGTAAAAAAAAATCTCTTAATTCTTACATATCAGTTTTTAACGTTTGTTGCTTTTAAATTTAAACCCCTAATTAAAAAAAAAATATTGAAGGAAAGACACATACAAATTTAGAAAATTATAATTTCCCATCATAACCCTTTAGAGATGGCCGATAGATGATTTCTTTAATAGCCAACAGGCAACAATTTTCCCTGATCGTGTCTATAAGACATATGGAAAACACTGTATATACCTAACTCTTTAAAAGTGTCAACCTCTTTTGTAGGGAGGGATTATCGATCACCAGAGTCGGTACGTCTCCCCTCGGAAGGGTACCTGTCGTGTTTCCATGCGGAAAAAAGTCGATCTCGATCATCCCTTTATATCACAGAAGCCAAATCGTATATAAAATATTTAAGTTTTAACTCTATTATTTATCGCAACCCTCTCAGGATGATTTAATAAATTTTCTATTTCATTATAAGTAATGACTGAAAATTTATCAGCCATCCTCAAATGGTTGCGATAAACACACACACACACACACACACACACACACACACACACACACACACACACACACACACACACACACACACACACACACACACACACACACAAAAGTAAAATTTAAATCAAATATTAAAGTTTGATGGTTATGGTGGAGACGCTAACAGCCACTGGTAAATTGCGTCACGTTCTTCTCATTCAAAAAAAAATGCAAATCGAACCCTAAATTTCCTTATGGGAAAATACCTGTAAAAATGAGGATATTGCTCTTCATTCATCTCCACACTTCCCACATTCTTCTCATTGTGGACGTAGTGGACAAAACCTTTCCTAAAAGTAAAATCGTTAATTAAAACCTAAAAAAAATGTATAAAATTAATATAAACCGGTGGTTTTATATATCAACATTTGAAAATAGTGGATAAAACCTTTCCTAAAAGTATATATATATATATATAACATCGGTTTACAACGTTCTACGTCTTCCGATTCCCAATCTCCATCCTTCTCTGTCTCTCCATGCACCTTCTTCCAGTCGGAGCTTTTGGACCTCTTCGTCTACTCCCTCTCTCCAGCTTCTTCTTGGTCTTCCGCGTTTCCTCCTTCCGCCTGGTTTCCACTGCATCACTTGTTTAGGTATTCTTGTCTCTGGCATTCGTTGTACATGCCCAAACCATATTAGTTGTTTATCCTGAATGTCGTCCACTATTGTATGCTTGACTTTCATTACCTCTCTGATTCTCTCATTTGGTATCCTTTCCATCCTTGACCTGCCCGCCGCTCTCCTCCAGTAGTTCATTTCTGTTGCTTTCAGCAATTTCTTTGTTGTCTCTTTTAGTGGCCATACCTCCGAGGAGTAGGTGGTTATTGCCTTTACGATTGTGTTGTAAATTCTTGTTTTGTTTTCCTTGCTAATATTTTTGTCCCAGAGCACGCTATTAAGTAATGCTATTGCCTTTCTTCCCTGTGTTTTCGGTCTTTTATTGCTTCTGTTAAATCTCCGTTGTTTGTTAGTCTCATACCCAGATATTTATACTCTGTACATTGTTTTATTGTTTTTCCACTGTTTAGTATAAGGTCCCGTTGTTCTCCTCCTATACACATATATTCTGTTTTGGATAAGTTGACTTCCAATCCCCATTTGGTGTACTCCTCTATCAGCTTTCGGGTCATATAATCAAGGTCTTCATAATCTTGTGCGATTACTACTTGGTCATCCGCGAAGCTCAACGTGTATAGTATATAGTCTTCAGGGGCAGACCCATTCCTCTGCTGTTTCTCTTCCATGTTTTTATTGCCTGCTCTAGGTATATTTTGAACAGGGTTGGTGACAGACATCATCCCTGCTTAAGTCCTTTATCTGTTTTAAATCCTTTACTGATGTTCTTTCCCTGTTTTATTTTTGTTTTTATGTCTTCGTATAATGATCTTACCGCTTTAATCAATTCTGTATTTATATTGCTTGTTTCCAGAGCATGCCACAATTTACTGAGGGGTATGCTGTCGTATGCCTTCTTTAAGTCGACGAACAATAAGTGTAGCTCTTGGTTGTAACCTAGTTTTTTCTCCATTACTTGGGTTATCGTGAATAAATGGTCCACCGTCGACCTTCCTGCTCTGAAACCTGCTTGTTCTTCTGCTTCGCTATCTGTGTATTCGTTTTCGATTTTGGCTTTTAATATTTTTCCATAAATTCTACTCAATGTACTTGTCACTGCTATACCTCGATAGTTTTCACATTTGTTCCTGTCCCCTTTTTTAAATATTGTTGTTAAATAGCTGGTTTTCCACTCCATTGGTACCTCCTTCTTATTTATGCACGTCTGAAACAGTTTTGTTAAGTGATCAGTCAATTTGCTGCTTCCGTTTTTGATTAGTTCCCCATATATCTCTCCCGGTCCCGGTGATCTTCCATTTTTTAGGAATCCGCATTGTTTTTTTACTTCTTCTTTTGTTATCCGTACTGGTGATCCCATTGTTTTTATGTTCTGCGTTTCCTCTTCTTTGAATTCTATCCGTTGTTCCGTTAATAGCTCTTGAAAGTATGTTTCCCATTGTTGTGATGTTATCGGGGTTACTATTTCTTTTGATCTATTACTTCTTAGGTTTCTTAGTGTTCTCCAACTTTCCGTATTCCTTTTTCCTCCCAAGTAGGTATTTAGCCGTATACATTTTTTCTCCCATGATTCGTTTTTCTTCTGGCTGATTTTTCTTCTAACTTTTGTTTGGGCCTTTTTATATGTTTCCTTATCTTCAGTTTTTTTTGAACTTAGGTATATCTGATATTTCTTCCTTTTTTCCTCTATATCCTTCTCTATTTCCTCGTCCCACCAATATGGTTTGTTGTGGGTGGCGATATTTTCGTATCTCCCTAGGGCTTCTAATGCTGCGTTGTGTATACTTTCTTTAATATGTAGGTAGTGCTCTTCCAAGTTCGTGAATGTCATATTGTTACTTAGTTTTTGATCCAGTCGGTTTCTATATAGCCACCTGGCAGTTTCATCCTCCAATGATGGCAGGTTGTACTTTTTTGTGTCTTCGGTTTCTTCTGAAGCTAGTTTGCCCTTAGATTCGTTTTGATTATTTTGTTTACCTCCCGGGAACCAGATTTTCGTTTTAAGTAGATAATGGTCGCTGCCACATGTTGGTCCTCGACATATTTTTACGTCTCGTATTTCTAGGTTTGATTTTTGCTTTGCTATAGTATAGTCGATAATTGATTTTTGTCCCCGTGTCTCGTTTGTCCATGTAAATTTGTGGATTTCTTTATGTTGGTAGAAGCCGTTCATAATTTTGAGGTTGTTTTGTTCACACAGTGCTATTAGTCTTTCCCCGTTGTTGTTCCTTCTGTCTTCTCCATACTTTCCAATCACTGGATCATTTTGCTTCCTCCCAACTCTTCCGTTTAGATCTCCCAGTATCAATAGTTCTCGTGTGTTTCCTAATTTCATGATTTCCTCACTCATTTTTTGGTAGAACTCCTCTTTAGTTGTCCACGGATCTCCCTCATCTACTCCGTAAACTCCTAGCACTGTTATTTTTTCTCCAAACATTTGTAAATTCAGCTTTATTATTCTTTCGTTCACTGCTTCCCATGACTTTATACACCTTCTCCATTTTCGGTGTATTATAATTCCTACTCCTCTCTTTGCGCGTTCTTCTTTTGGTACCCCGCTGTAAAAGTGGTCGTATTCTCCTAAACCTTCCGATCCTTGTCCCTTCTTTTTTGTCTCGGTTACGACGGTCAGGTCTATCTTGAGGTTTTTAAGTTCCACTATTACTTCATTCAGTTTCCTTGCGATGCCTTGTACATTCCATGTAGCCAAAATCATTGTCCTTTTCCGTTGCTTGGGTCGACTTAAATGTTCCTTTTTCTTCCGAGGCTTTTGATTGGGTCTTTTAACATTTCTATTTTTTCCGAGTACTAGGGAGTTAGCCTAGTGCCTCAACCTCCAACCTGTAGGGCTAGGTAATTTTTACTCAGGGTTTTCTTCCCCTAGCCTTTGACGAGCCACCATCCATCTACAAGGCAGCAGCTTCTTCACCTGTAATCCTAGGCAGGAGCCCTCACAGGGTACTACCATCCGGGCCAGATGGACCCTGGTTTTTTTCCGAGGTGTTACTCCTCGATCCCTCCTCCTTTCCCGTAATACTATGGGACCCCGGGCTTGGGACCGGCATGGCGGAGTTTTTCCTAAAAGTAAAATCGTTAATTAAAACCTAAAAAAATGTGTAAAATTAATATAAACCGGTGGTTTTATATATCAACATTTGAAAATAGTGGACAAAACCTTTCCTAAAAGTAAAATCGTTAATTAAAACCTAAAAAAATGTATAAAATTAATATAAACCGGTGGTTTTATATATCAACATTTGAAAATAGTGGACAAAACCTTTCCTAAAAGTAAAATCGTTAATTAAAACCTAAAAAAAATGTATAAAATTAATATAAACCGGTGGTTTTATGCATCAACATTTGAAGATGTTGGACAAAACCTGAGCTAAAAATAAAATGTTATTAGTAAAGGATAATGACGGTTATGCATCAAAATTAATTCGATTCCATTTCTTCCTTTTTCTGGCTTTTATTGGCCATGGATTATAGATTCCCCATCGGTTCCATGTTGGCTAGTATAATGAATAGTGTGGCTAAAACAAATGTATTAGTAGACGGCCGATTTATCTTAAATTAATTTAGGTATCTATATTTAAATAGTTCACCAAATATTGTACATTTATACCATACCAGAAAGCCGTCCTCCATAATTTAATAGGCTTGTTTCTTCAGTTGCAGCTTCTTATTTTCACTCACTTCACTAACTTACCAGAATGGGCAACGTGTCCCATCTTTAAGAGCACTAACAAAGCTCCTTCACCATATTTTAGTGATTATAAAGAGATGCGCACAGCCCGATTTTTAAAAACTATTATAAATATCTTAATAGTGTCCAAAATTTAATGAATGAGAAAGAAGAAACAAAATGGTGCGGACCTATATATTGCTATTGCTCTTAACCCTTCATTCTTTCACCTGTAGCAACAGAAAAGGAAAGAAAACTATCTTACCTTTCAATCATGATAGAAGCGAAGGTGATGGTATTAACAACGGTGCCAATTGCAGCAAGACGGATCAATCCACATTCAAGCAAGCACTTGAGTGAGGAATGACCCGTAAAACACTAAAGGTAGTAGATAAGCTACAAGAGTTCGGGGCCAAATACCACCACTTTTACATGTTATTTCTTATGGGAAAATTTAAGGTTCGATCTGCATTTTTTTGTACCGACGCCCAGCGAGAATGAGAAGAACGTGAGGAGTGTGGAGATGAATGGAGAGCAAATATCGTCATTTTTACATGTATTTTCCCATAAGGAAATTTAAGGTTCGATCTGCATTTTAAATCTAACGACGCTTAGCGTCGCGACGCCCAGAAAGAGAAGAATGTGGGAAGTGTGGAGATGAATGAAGAGCAATATCATCATTTTTACAGGTATTTTCCATAAGGAAATTTAGGGTTCGATTTGCATTTTTTTTACCGACGCCTACCGTCGCGACGCTTAGAATGAGAAGAACGTGACGCAATTTACCAGTGGCTGTTAGCGTCTCCACCATAACCATCAAACTTTAATATTTGATTTAAATTTTACTTTTTGTGTGTGTGTGTGTTTATCGCAACCATTTCAGGATGGCTGATAAATTTTCTATTTCATTATAAGTAATTACAGATTAAATACAGTTTTTTTTACTTCTAAATTATCCAAAAAATAGTTGAAAAATCACATTCAAAGTAAAAAAAAATCTCTTAATTCTTACATATCAGTTTTTAACGTTTGTTGCTTTTAAATTTAAACCCCTAATTAAAAAAAAATATTGAAGGAAAGACACATACAAATTTAGAAAATTATAATTTCCCATCATAACCCTTTAGAGATGGCCGATAGATGATTTCTTTAATAGCCAACAGGCAACAATTTTCCCTGATCGTGTCTATAAGACATATGGAAAACACTGTATATACCTAACTCTTTAAAAGTGTCAACCTCTTTTGTAGGGAGGGATTATCGATCACCAGAGTCGGTACGTCTCCCCTCGGAAGGGTACCTGTCGTGTTTCCATGCGGAAAAAAGTCGATCTCGATCATCCCTTTATATCACAGAAGCCAAATCGTATATAAAATATTTAAGTTTTAACTCTATTATTTATCGCAACCCTCTCAGGATGATTTAATAAATTTTCTATTTCATTATAAGTAATGACTGAAAATTTATCAGCCATCCTCAAATGGTTGCGATAAACACACACACACACACACACACAAAAAGTAAAATTTAAATCAAATATTAAAATTTGATGGTTATGGTGGAGACGCTAACAGCCACTGGTAAATTGCGTCACGTTCTTCTCATTCTAAGCGTCGCGACGGTAGGCGTCGGTAAAAAAAATGCAAATCGAACCCTAAATTTCCTTATTGGAAAATACCTGTAAAAATGATGATATTGCTCTTCATTCATCTCCACACTTCCCATATTCTTCTCATTGTGGGCGTAGTGGACAAAACCTTTCCTAAAAGTAAAATCGTTAATTAAAACCTAAAAAAAATGTATAAAATTAATATAAACCGGTGGTTTTATATATCAACATTTGAAAATAGTGGATAAAACCTTTCCTAAAAGTAAAATCGTTAATTAAAACCTAAAAAAAATGTATAAAATTAATATAAACCGGTGGTTTTATATATATATTTAAATAGTTCACCAAATATTGTACATTTATACCATACCAGAAAGCCGTCCTCCATAATTTAATAGGCTTGTTTCTTCAGTTGCAGCTCCTACTTCACTAACTTACCAGAATCGGCAACGTGTCCCATCTTTAAGAGCAATAACAAAGCTCATTCACCATATTTTAGTGATTATAAAGAGATGCGCACAGCCCGATTTTTAAAAATTATTATAAATATCTTAATAGTGTCCAAAATTTAATGAATGAGAAAGAAGAAACAAAATGGTGCGGACCTATATATTGCTATTGCTCTTAACCCTTCATTCTTTCACCTGTAGCAACAGAAAAGGAAAGAAAACTATCTTACCTTTCAATCATGATAGAAGCGAAGGTGATGGTATTAACAACGGTGCCAATTGCAGCAAGACGGATCAATCCACATTCAAGCAAGCACTTGAGTGAGGAATGACCCGTAAAACACTAAAGGTAGTAGATAAGCTACAAGAGTTCGGGGCCAAATACCACCACTTTTACATGTTATTTCTTATGGGAAAATTTAAGGTTCGATCTGCATTTTTTGTACCGACGCCCAGCGAGAATGAGAAGAACGTGAGGAGTGTGGAGATGAATGGAGAGCAAATATCGTCATTTTTACATGTATTTTCCCATAAGGAAATTTAAGGTTCGATCTGCATTTTAAATCTAACGACGCTTAGCGTCGCGACGCCCAGAATGAGAAGAATGTGGGAAGTGTGGAGATGAATGAAGAGCAATATCATCATTTTTACAGGTATTTTCCATAAGGAAATTTAGGGTTCGATTTCGCATTTTTTTTACCGACGCCTACCGCCGCGACGCTTAGAATGAGAAGAACGTGACGCAATTTACCAGTGGCTGTTAGCGTCTCCACCATAACCATCAAACTTTAATATTTGATTTAAATTTTACTTTTTGTGTGTGTGTGTGTTTATCGCAACCATTTCAGGATGGCTGATAAATTTTCTATTTCATTATAAGTAATTACTGATTAAATACAGTTTTTTTTACTTCTAAATTATCCAAAAAATAGTTGAAAAATCACATTCAAAGTAAAAAAAAATCTCTTAATTCTTACATATCAGTTTTTAACGTTTGTTGCTTTTAAATTTAAACCCCTAATTAAAAAAAAAATATTGAAGGAAAGACACATACAAATTTAGAAAATTATAATTTCCCATCATAACCCTTTAGAGATGGCCGATAGATGATTTCTTTAATAGCCAACAGGCAACAATTTTCCCTGATCGTGTCTATAAGACATATGGAAAACACTGTATATACCTAACTCTTTAAAAGTGTCAACCTCTTTTGTAGGGAGGGATTATCGATCACCAGAGTCGGTACGTCTCCCCTCGGAAGGGTACCTGTCGTGTTTCCATGCGGAAAAAAGTCGATCTCGATCATCCCTTTATATCACAGAAGCCAAATCGTATATAAAATATTTAAGTTTTAACTCTATTATTTATCGCAACCCTCTCAGGATGATTTAATAAATTTTCTATTTCATTATAAGTAATGACTGAAAATTTATCAGCCATCCTCAAATGGTTGCGATAAACACACACACACACACACACACACACACACACACACACACACACAAAGTAAAATTTAAATCAAATATTAAAGTTTGATGGTTATGGTGGAGACGCTAACAGCCACTGGTAAATTGCGTCACGTTCTTCTCATTCAAAAAAAAATGCAAATCGAACCCTAAATTTCCTTATTGGAAAATACCTGTAAAAATGAGGATATTGCTCTTCATTCATCTCCACACTTCCCACATTCTTCTCATTGTGGACGTAGTGGACAAAACCTTTCCTAAAAGTAAAATCGTTAATTAAAACCTAAAAAAAATGTATAAACCGGTGGTTTTATATATCAACATTTGAAAATAGTGGATAAAACCTTTCCTAAAAGTATATATATATATATATAACATCGGTTTACAACGTTCTACGTCTTCCGATTCCCAATCTCCATCCTTCTCTATCTCTCCATGCACCTTCTTCCAGTCGGAGCTTTTGGACCTCTTCGTCTACTCCCTCTCTCCAGCTTCTTCTTGGTCTTCCGCGTTTCCTCCTTCCGCCTGGTTTCCACTGCATCACTTGTTTAGGTATTCTTGTCTCTGGCATTCGTTGTACATGCCCAAACCATATTAGTTGTTTATCCTGAATGTCGTCCACTATTGTATGCTTGACTTTCATTACCTCTCTGATTCTCTCATTTGGTATCCTTTCCATCCTTGACCTGCCCGCCGCTCTCCTCCAGTAGTTCATTTCTGTTGCTTTCAGCATTTTCTTTGTTGTCTCTTTTAGTGGCCATACCTCCGAGGAGTAGGTGGTTATTGCCTTTACGATTGTGTTGTAAATTCTTGTTTTGTTTTCCTTGCTAATATTTTTGTCCCAGAGCACGCTATTAAGTAATGCTATTGCCTTTCTTCCCTGTGTATTTCGGTCTTTTATTGCTTCTGTTAAATCTCCGTTGTTTGTTAGTCTCATACCCAGATATTTATACTCTGTACATTGTTTTATTGTTTTTCCACTGTTTAGTATAAGGTCCCGTTGTTCTCCTCCTATACACATATATTCTGTTTTGGATAAGTTGACTTCCAATCCCCATTTGGTGTACTCCTCTATCAGCTTTCGGGTCATATATTCAAGGTCTTCATAATCTTGTGCGATTACTACTTGGTCATCCGCGAAGCTCAACGTGTATAGTATATAGTCTTCAAGGGGCAGACCCATTCCTCTGCTGTTTCTCTTCCATGTTTTTATTGCCTGCTCTAGGTATATTTTGAACAGGGTTGGTGACAGACAACATCCCTGCTTAAGTCCTTTATCTGTTTTAAATCCTTTACTGATGTTCTTTCCCTGTTTTATTTTTGTTTTTATGTCTTCGTATAATGATCTTACCGCTTTAATCAATTCTGTATTTATATTGCTTGTTTCCAGAGCATGCCACAATTTACTGAGGGGTATGCTGTCGTATGCCTTCTTTAAGTCGACGAACAATAAGTGTAGCTCTTGGTTGTAACCTAGTTTTTTCTCCATTACTTGGGTTATCGTGAATAAATGGTCCACCGTCGACCTTCCTGCTCTGAAACCTGCTTGTTCTTCTGCTTCGCTATCTGTGTATTCGTTTTCGATTTTGGCTTTTAATATTTTTCCATAAATTCTACTCAATGTACTTGTCACTGCTATACCTCGATAGTTTTCACATTTGTTCCTGTCCCCTTTTTTAAATATTGTTGTTAAATAGCTGGTTTTCCACTCCATTGGTACCTCCTTCTTATTTATGCACGTCTGAAACAGTTTTGTTAAGTGATCAGTCAATTTGCTGCTTCCGTTTTTGATTAGTTCCCCATATATCTCTCCCGGTCCCGGTGATCTTCCATTTTTTAGGAATCCGCATTGTTTTTTTACTTCTTCTTTTGTTATCCGTACTGGTGATCCCATTGTTTTTATGTTCTGCGTTTCCTCTTCTTTGAATTCTATCCGTTGTTCCGTTAATAGCTCTTGAAAGTATGTTTCCCATTGTTGTGATGTTATCGGGGTTACTATTTCTTTTGATCTATTACTTCTTAGGTTTCTTAGTGTTCTCCAACTTTCCGTATTCCTTTTTCCTCCCAAGTAGGTATTTAGCCGTATACATTTTTTCTCCCATGATTCGTTTTTCTTCTGGCTGATTTTTCTTCTAACTTTTGTTTGGGCCTTTTTATATGTTTCCTTATCTTCAGTTTTTTTTGAACTTAGGTATATCTGATATTTCTTCCTTTTTTCCTCTATATCCTTCTCTATTTCCTCGTCCCACCAATATGGTTTGTTGTGGGTGGCGATATTTTCGTATCTCCCTAGGGCTTCTAATGCTGCGTTGTGTATACTTTCTTTAATATGTAGGTAGTGCTCTTCCAAGTTCGTGAATGTCATATTGTTACTTAGTTTTTGATCCAGTCGGTTTCTATATAGCCACCTGGCAGTTTCATCCTCCAATGATGCCAGGTTGTACTTTTTTGTGTCTTCGGTTTCTTCTGAAGCTAGTTTGCCCTTAGATTCGTTTTGATTATTTTGTTTACCTCCCGGGAACCAGATTTTCGTTTTAAGTAGATAATGGTCGCTGCCGCATATTGGTCCTCGACATATTTTTACGTCTCGTATTTCTAGGTTTGATTTTTGCTTTGCTATAGTATAGTCGATAATTGATTTTTGTCCCCGTGTCTCGTTTGTCCATGTAAATTTGTGGATTTCTTTATGTTGGTAGAAGCCGTTCATAATTTTGAGGTTGTTTTGTTCACACAGTGCTATTAGTCTTTCCCCGTTGTTGTTCCTTCTGTCTTCTCCATACTTTCCAATCACTGGATCATTTTGCTTCCTCCCAACTCTTCCGTTTAGATCTCCCAGTATCAATAGTTCTCGTGTGTTTCCTAATTTCATGATTTCCTCACTCATTTTTTGGTAGAACTCCTCTTTAGTTGTCCACGGATCTCCCTCATCTACTCCGTAAACTCCTAGCACTGTTATTTTTTCTCCAAACATTTGTAAATTCAGCTTTATTATTCTTTCGTTCACTGCTTCCCATGACTTTATACACCTTCTCCATTTTCGGTGTATTATAATTCCTACTCCTCTCTTTGCGCGTTCTTCTTTTGGTACCCCGCTGTAAAAGTGGTCGTATTCTCCTAAACCTTCCGATCCTTGTCCCTTCTTTTTTGTCTCGGTTACGACGGTCAGGTCTATCTTGAGGTTTTTAAGTTCCACTATTACTTCATTCAGTTTCCTTGCGATGCCTTGTACATTCCATGTAGCCAAAATCATTGTCCTTTTCCGTTGCTTGGGTCGACTTAAATGTTCCTTTTTCTTCCGAGGCTTTTGATTGGGTCTTTTAACATTTCTATTTTTTCCGAGTACTAGGGAGTTAGCCTAGTGCCTCAACCTCCAACCTGTAGGGCTAGGTAATTTTTACTCAGGGTTTTCTTCCCCTAGCCTTTGACGAGCCACCATCCATCTACAAGGCAGCAGCTTCTTCACCTGTAATCCTAGGCAGGAGCCCTCACAGGGTACTACCATCCGGGCCAGATGGACCCTGGTTTTTTTCCGAGGTGTTACTCCTCGATCCCTCCTCCTTTCCCGTAATACTATGGGACCCCGGGCTTGGGACCGGCATGGCGGAGTTTTTCCTAAAAGTAAAATCGTTAATTAAAACCTAAAAAAATGTGTAAAATTAATATAAACCGGTGGTTTTATATATCAACATTTGAAAATAGTGGACAAAACCTTTCCTAAAAGTAAAATCGTTAATTAAAACCTAAAAAAAATGTATAAAATTAATATAAACCGGTGGTTTTATATATCAACATTTGAAAATAGTGGACAAAACCTTTCCTAAAAG
Source organism: Barypeithes pellucidus (assembly GCA_963991005.1). Classification (NCBI taxonomy): domain Eukaryota; kingdom Metazoa; phylum Arthropoda; class Insecta; order Coleoptera; family Curculionidae; genus Barypeithes; species Barypeithes pellucidus. The sequence continues at coordinate 14,228,472 of OZ022562.1, read as the reverse complement.
TAAAATCGTTAATTAAAACCTAAAAAAAATGTATAAAATTAATATAAACCGGTGGTTTTATGCATCAACATTTGAAGATGTTGGACAAAACCTGAGCTAAAAATAAAATGTTATTAGTAAAGGATAATGACGGTTATGCATCAAAATTAATTCGATTCCATTTCTTCCTTTTTCTGGCTTTTATTGGCCATGGATTATAGATTCCCCATCGGTTCCATGTTGGCTAGTATAATGAATAGTGTGGCTAAAACAAATGTATTAGTAGACGGCCGATTTATCTTAAATTAATTTAGGTATCTATATTTAAATAGTTCACCAAATATTGTACATTTATACCATACCAGAAAGCCGTCCTCCATAATTTAATAGGCTTGTTTCTTCAGTTGCAGCTTCTTATTTTCACTCACTTCACTAACTTACCAGAATGGGCAACGTGTCCCATCTTTAAGAGCAATAACAAAGCTCCTTCACCATATTTTAGTGATTATAAAGAGATGCGCACAGCCCGATTTTTAAAAACTATTATAAATATCTTAATAGTGTCCAAAATTTAATGAATGAGAAAGAAGAAACAAAATGGTGCGGACCTATATATTGCTATTGCTCTTAACCCTTCATTCTTTCACCTGTAGCAACAGAAAAGGAAAGAAAACTATCTTACCTTTCAATCATGATAGAAGCGAAGGTGATGGTATTAACAACGGTGCCAATTGCAGCAAGACGGATCAATCCACATTCAAGCAAGCACTTGAGTGAGGAATGACCCGTAAAACACTAAAGGTAGTAGATAAGCTACAAGAGTTCGGGGCCAAATACCACCACTTTTACATGTTATTTCTTATGGGAAAATTTAAGGTTCGATCTGCATTTTTTTGTACCGACGCCCAGCGAGAATGAGAAGAACGTGAGGAGTGTGGAGATGAATGGAGAGCAAATATCGTCATTTTTACATGTATTTTCCCATAAGGAAATTTAAGGTTCGATCTGCATTTTAAATCTAACGACGCTTAGCGTCGCGACGCCCAGAAAGAGAAGAATGTGGGAAGTGTGGAGATGAATGAAGAGCAATATCATCATTTTTACAGGTATTTTCCATAAGGAAATTTAGGGTTCGATTTGCATTTTTTTTACCGACGCCTACCGTCGCGACGCTTAGAATGAGAAGAACGTGACGCAATTTACCAGTGGCTGTTAGCGTCTCCACCATAACCATCAAACTTTAATATTTGATTTAAATTTTACTTTTTGTGTGTGTGTGTGTGTTTATCGCAACCATTTCAGGATGGCTGATAAATTTTCTATTTCATTATAAGTAATTACTGATTAAATACAGTTTTTTTTACTTCTATATTATCCAAAAAATAGTTGAAAAATCACATTCAAAGTAAAAAAAAATCTCTTAATTCTTACATATCAGTTTTTAACGTTTGTTGCTTTTAAATTTAAACCCCTAATTAAAAAAAAAATATTGAAGGAAAGACACATACAAATTTAGAAAATTATAATTTCCCATCATAACCCTTTAGAGATGGCCGATAGATGATTTCTTTAATAGCCAACAGGCAACAATTTTCCCTGATCGTGTCTATAAGACATATGGAAAACACTGTATATACCTAACTCTTTAAAAGTGTCAACCTCTTTTGTAGGGAGGGATTATCGATCACCAGAGTCGGTACGTCTCCCCTCGGAAGGGTACCTGTCGTGTTTCCATGCGGAAAAAAGTCGATCATCCCTTTATATCACAGAAGCCAAATCGTATATAAAATATTTAAGTTTTAACTCTATTATTTATTGCAACCCTCTCAGGATGATTTAATAAATTTTCTATTTCATTATAAGTAATGACTGAAAATTTATCAGCCATCCTCAAATGGTTGCGATAAACACACACACACACACACACAAAAAGTAAAATTTAAATCAAATATTAAAGTTTGATGGTTATGGTGGAGACGCTAACAGCCACTGGTAAATTGCGTCACGTTCTTCTCATTCTAAGCGTCGCGACGGTAGGCGTCGGTAAAAAAAAATGCAAATCGAACCCTAAATTTCCTTATGGGAAAATACCTGTAAAAATGAGGATATTGCTCTTCATTCATCTCCACACTTCCCACATTCTTCTCATTGTGGGCGTCGCGACGCTAAGCGTCGTTAGATTTAAAATGCAAATCGAACCTTAAATTTCCTTATGGGAAAATACATGTAAAAATGACGATATTTGCTCTCCATTCATCTCCACACTCCTCACGTTCTTGTCATTCTGGGCGTCGGTTAGAGAAAAATGCAGATCGAACCTTAAATTTTCCCATAAGAAATAACATGTAAAAGTGGTGGTATTTGGCCCCGAACTCTTGTAGCTTATCTACTAAAGGTCACTGTTCACTTATTCCAGGTTGTAACAACAGTCGAAGACTTGTTTGCCGACAGCGCGAAACGGACGCTTCCAACACCAATCATGCTCACTTACCTGAAACAATGGAGAACATTTTTAGTTACACAGTTTACATTAATAAAAGTTTAATCAATTATTATAGGTTTGATAAAATTTGATTTTTGTTCTTATTAATTTATACGTTAAATAATGATATGGCGAATGCGTCACTACCATTAGCTCTAAAAGCGAATATGATGTATCTAAATCTAAATTACATTGTGTTATGATTAGTACCAACCCTTTTTTATCCTTACTTATTTATGGGTGAAAAATTTTTCGACGACACAATTTGTTATCAACTTTGACGTAATAGTTATAAAAGTCCAAAGGATATAAATTCTTAACCAGAGCAGTACTAAATGTAACAAAAATCAATTTTTATCATCATCCTCACAGTTGGTACAGTCATTATTCAAAATTTTTTTACTGCCCATCACAATAAATGTTTAGCCATTCCAAACTGCTTTGCATATAAAAATAAAATATTATTAGTTTCAAGCTTCCCCAGTAAAATTGATTTTTTGGTTGGTGAACGCAGAAAACAGAAAACTAAATAAATGCACATTTAAAATATTGGCCACTACGATTCACTTCACACAAACTTATTTTCGAAAATAACGAAACATTGATCAACCAACACTGATGAAAATATATTTTTTAACTAAATATTACCTTAATAAATTCTCGCAGGCTGCTCTAATCCAGCTTGTGTCCCGAACGTTTAGCTTGCAGGTTTATGTTTCCATGGTCGCAGTCAATTGAAGCCCCCGGACCGATCCAAAAAAAAACAATTTTTTGCAACAACTGGTCCTTAGGGAATCGGCAATTAAACAGACACAGAAACCAACGGAGTTTGATTGGAGGAATCTACTTCAAATACTGCATATACATTTTTATAAAGTTACGATTGCTTATAATAGCTGCTTAAAAGTTATGTCATCATAACGCGTTAAAAAGTTCATTTAGTGCGAGCGGCAACGCTGTATGTTGATAGTAATATTGTGATCTAGAAAATCGGTAATATTAGTTGGAAAATCGATCAAAAACTGGCTAAAGTATCTCGTGACAGATTGTGAGTGCTGGCTAATTCGTTTAGCTATAAAAAAAAATCGAAAAATTGCAAATTATAGTGTAAACAACTTAACAAGTGTTATCTGGGTACAAAACAGACTATAAACAACAGGCAAAACCCGGGCGGTGTTGCCATACCCCAGAGTAAATTATCTTGACCTGAGCGGTAATATGCAGGAGAACGAAATATGCGATTTGTGCATGAAACTCGTGTCGAATGATGACGAAGGCCTACAGTGCGATAAATGTCTAATATGGAAGCATCGAATTTGTTTATCTATTGGACAAAATGCATATTTGAAACTAGCAAAATCGAAGGAACCTTGATACTGTAACACCTGCAAGAGCGCCAAGAATGAGAAAAAAACTGTGGCTAAGAAGACTCAACCAATGCCAGACGCATATACAATCGCCGACGTAATGGCAAAGCTTGAAGACATGGATGCGAAGTATAGCAACTTGTTTACGCGATACAAGGAGCAAGTTAAAGTTAATGATGAGTTGAGAAAGGAAATATCGCAGATAAAAAAAATACTAAATAAAAATGAACAAAACGAGCTTAACAGTAACATTACAATTTACGGTGTAGAATACAGGGGAAATGAAAATGTGAAGGAAATTGTTAGAAAAATAGGAGATAAATTGCAAGTGAACTTAACAACTGAAGATTTTACAGCCATACGACTTGGAAGGGACCAAACAGGAACAAATCCAATTAAAGTATTTTTCGAAAGTTTAGAAACAAAAACGAAGATATTGAAATCAAAACTTAAGTTTAATTTGAGCAACCAGTCTTTAGGGTACAATGCAAACAACAAAATTTACCTCAATCATGATCTGACCAAAAGAAATTTGCAATTATTCAAGGAGGCGCAAAAATTTAAAAAAGAAAATGGATATAAGTTCCTCTGGATCAGCGGGGGAAATATATTGCTGAGAAAGGATGAAAATAGCAGAGTCATACGGGTGGAGGATGAGGAAGATTTAAAAAACTTGACTCCAAAAAGTTAAATATTGTGTATATGAACATTCAAAGCTTAAGGAACAAAATAGACCAAGTGCAATGTTACGTGCATCAAAAAAAGTGTGATATGCTGTTGCTGGTGGAAACATGGCTCTCCGAAGAGGAAAAGTGGCTTTATGATATCCAGGGTTACAATTCAGCTCATGCATGCAGGGATAAAAGAGGAGGTGGTGTCTCAATATTTGTAAAAACTGGAATTACTCATCAAGAATTGGACAAGTCAACACCAGGGGACAATCTAACCTGGATAAGTATGGCCATTGGTAAGGAAGGTACTAAAGTAACTCTATTGTACAAACCACCGTCCTATAATAATGTCCACTTTTTGGATAGATTGGAAACTTTTATGCTAAAATATCCCAAAAACCATCTACTGGTCGGAGACTTCAATATTAATATTTTGGATCTGTCATCCAGTTTTGTACAGGTTTATAAAAACCTTGTGGCAATGAATAATTACAAAATTATGAATAAAATCGACAATGAAAATGCAACAAGAGTGACGACGAACACGTGTAGTTTACTTGATCATGTGCTGGTGGATCAAAGTAGCAAAAAGTGTTCGGTTACGGTTGAAGACAATCCACTATCTGATCACAGTAGACTATTAATAAATACAAGAGAAAATATAAAACCCCATAAAGTAAAAAACACGTATGAAATTAAACACATCAACTATAAGAAATTTAAAGAATTATTTAAAAATATAGCTACAAATAGACATATTGAAACATTCAAAGAGCTAACGGATCGAATTAGCGAATGTAAACAAAAGTCTGAGTATACTACCATAATTAAATGTCACAAAAATAATACATGGATTACCAATGAACTTCTAAACTTGATGGCTTGTCGGGACAAATTATTCAAAAGAAAAAAAGCAAACCCTACTAATATGACCATAGCTGTGGAATTTAAAAATATAAAGAATAGAATAAACAACAGGATCAAGGTACTCAAGAACCAACACTTCAACAAAAAATGGAATGAAGCTGGAAGAAATCCAAGAAAGCAATGGAAATTGATAAATGGCATGCTAAAGGAGACAAGAACAGAAACAAAAGTAGATAAGCTGGTGGTAAACAATGTACATGTCACGGAACAAAATGAAATTGTTAACAATTTGAATGTTCACTTTGCCAGAGTGGGAAAAGATATTGTTGACCAGATAAATAAAGATATACAGACTGATCAGCCAAACATTGCATTTAATGAGATATATTGTGATAAAAGTTGCTTCATAGAAGAAACAAATGAAAGTGAAGTTCGTGACATAATTATGAAGCTAAAAAGGACGTCTGCTCCTGGAGACGATGGTATTACCGTGAAAGATATCCTAAACATAAAAGATGAGATTGTGACAATTATCGTTAGGCTGACAAATATAATGCTTATTACCGGAAAATTTCCAGAAGAACTTAAGTTAAGTAAAATAACACCCATCTTCAAGACTGGTACCAGAGAATCTATGAACAACTATAGACCTATCTCGGTGATAAGTGTTTTTTCGAAAATTATAGAAACTGTGATAAAGGCTAGAATGTTAAGATTTGACGATAAGTATATTGACAGAGATGTGTTTCAATATGGTTTTGTAAAGGGTAGTAATACTTTGAGCGCTACTATGGATCTTATAGATAAAATTTCTGCAGCTCTGGATGGTGGAAGAGTTGTGGCGGCGGTGTTTGTAGACTTGAGTAAGGCATTTGATGTTGTTAGCTTTGAGATATTATTGAAAAAACTGAGTTTAATGGGATTTAGAGGAAGAATGTATGATATAATAAAATCGTATTTAGTTCATAGGCAACAGTATGTTATAGTGAATGGTAACAAAAGCTCAAAATTAGGTAATTCTTGCGGAGTGCCTCAGGGGTCTGTCCTGGGGCCTTTGCTGTATTCGTTGTATGTATTGAGTTTAAGGTGTGCTAATCTAATAGCCCGTTACTTTACGTTTGCGGATGACACTGTACTATTGTATTTTGCTGATAATTGGGACGAGTTACAAACGGTGATAAATAATGATCTGATTGTGTATTTTGGGTGGCTGTTATGTAATAGACTAAAAATTAATATAGATAAGACCAAATTTATGCTTTTCAAACAAAAAAACAAAGTGATACAAATGCCAAAAATACAAATCAGAGATATGGAGTTGCGATCGGTAGATAGTATTAAGTACCTGGGTTTAAATATTGATATAAATCTAAATTGGAGTGAACATATTGAGCGGGTGATTGACAAGATTGCTTCTATGATTGGCGCGCTGTATAAATGTAGAAATTACCTAACAAATAGTACTAAGATTAACATTTATAATGCATATTTTGCATCGCACCTGAGGTATTTACTCCCTGTATGGGGAACATGCGGTACGGTCAACTTCAGAAGGGCACAAACTGTACAGAATAAAATTTTAAAAATCTTATTCAATTTTGATAGACTTATGCACACTAGTGAGTTGTATAAAATAGTTAACGTTCTCGACCTATCTAAGCTGTTACGGTTAGAGCAATGTAAACATATTTATAAAGTTATTAATAAGAAACAAAAAAGTAACACTACAATTATATTTGCAAATAACATACATGGTTATGGTACTAGGCAATGTGATAATATATATCAATGTACTGTAAAGAGCAATAAAGGGCTCAATAATCCTATGTCGAAAGCCTGTGATTCATACAATGATTTACCAGATGTACTGAAGAACTGTAGCAGTATACCAACATTTATAAAGCTACTAAAGCTACACGTGAAGAATAATTAGTTAACATTGGCGTTGTATTTAAATGGAACAGTTCTCGTTACCAGTGTTTTTAGGCACTGCTTAGAGATTTAAGTATATTGTAAATTGTATATTGTACTTTCGTAATATATTTTGTTAATTTCCATTTTGAAATTGTCAATACGATCAGTCAGATCCTTCCTGTACGTTAGACTAGGAAAAGTCGGACTGATTTATCAATCAGATTTTTTCTGTGCGTTAGACTAAAAAAAATCGGATTGATTAAGGCGCGATGGGGTTCAGCAAAACGATCAATCAGATCATTCCTGTACGTTAGACTAGGAAAGACCGGACTGATTTATCAACCAGATTCTTTCTGTACGTTAGACTAAAAAGAATAGGATTGATTTGCCTGCGCGATTCTTTTCTGTGTCTTCTGCTACCCTGGAAAATTCGCGTGCCCGATTTTATAAATTTTCTTTAGTGCCCATGGCCATGATCCTAAAACAAAGGAAAATGCGTTTAGTTTTCATGTAAATAGGCAAATTTGAGTAAATTAGTAAAGTGTAGGTCATAATCGACACGAAGGCTTATTTGAGAAATTGTACATTTTGACATGAACAAGTGATTCAATGCTAATGAGCATAAATTAAAAATAAATAGCCAATACTAGCGAACTCCAGATGAGTTATGAAATAAGAAATACCTGTTTGGGGAAGAAGGCTTGGGGGAAGCCCAAGCCAAAAAATAAAATTAATTTCAGTTCACATTAGTTGGGAGGGAAAAAAAATGTTTTCTTGAACAAAATTCTAGTTCTAATCATAACTAGCTATAATAAATTCGCTAACTTATTTAGCTGATTCTTGCTATACAGGGTGTAACAAACAAGTCCTTCATCATTGGAATTTCGGAAACGGTAAGAGATACGAAGTCGGTTAAATTGGGGCAAAGTTGCATAATTATGGGCCCAATAATATGCCGTAAAAAAATCTTAAATAAAAACAGGGGCTTTCAAAATATTTGGAAAAATCTAAAATTTTGCGTTTTGGTTTTTATTTGTTGCTGACTTTGTTCCAAGAGATGTCCAAAAATAAATTTCAGTTTTTCATTGTTACTTTCTATTCTTCTCGGGATGGCATGATCAGATCTTATTTAATGCGACGTTTCGTCTTTGGGTCACCATCATCAACTTAATTTTTTTAAATACTATAATACAATAATAATTTTAAAATTTTCAGTTTTGTCGAAACAAAAGTTAATTACAGGAACGGATTAGGGGTATTTTAATCAAGATGGTCAATTTAAGGAACAAAACATCGGAAAACCAGTAAGTCTCATATACCGCCGAACGTGGATTTAGTTCCTTTTTCATAATTTAATGAAAAAAATCCAAGCCCGTATTTAAAAAATTAAGTTGATGATGGTGACCCAAAGACAAAACGTTGCATTAAAGATCTGATGATGAAATCTTATGGAGAATAAAAAGTAGCAATGAGAAAGTGACATTTATTTTTGGACATCTGTTCAAACAAAGTCAGGAAAAAATAAAAACCGAAACGCAAAATTTTAGATTTTTCCAATTATTTTGAAAGACCCTGCATTTATTTTTGATTTTTTTGGGGGATATTATTGGGCCCATACAGGGTGTTTTTTAATAGAGTGCCGAATCCTTGGGTGATTTTAAGAAGAAATGTTAATACAGTGCAACCTCGATAATCCGGACTAATTAAAACCGCGGTCATCCGGATTTGTAATTAATCCGGATTATTGAAGCGACACAGTTTTTTTATTGAAAAACGAAACATTTAAAACATTTAATAGAAAACAACTAGAAAATAGTATAAACATAATACAAAAATTATTTAAAACAGAAGTATACTTATTAAATTTTATATTATTTTGTGAAGTAATTAGTAATTTTTGTTTGCTTGAATTACCGAGTACTATCAAATGCTGATCATAAAGTATACAATGCAGTTGAAATGTTTGGCCGGATTATTGAAAAATCCGGTGTAACGAAGGTTCGGATTATCGAGGTTACACTGTATTAACATACAGGGTGATTGATGGTGGATGGCCTATTAGATGTTTATAGAGAACTAGTCATTGGACCACTTTGAAATTTTGGGAGGTTATAGAAGCGGACATGATCTATCTTTTAAAAATAAGCCATGCAGTGTTGCCACTTCTACTTGAAAGTATTAGCAACTTTGATAATTTAAACGAAACACCCTGTGTATTATTTTTGTTTTAGAATCCTTATGAATTTCTTAATAACTTTCCTTAATATTTTCCTATACCTATTTGTTATAGTTCTCGAGATAATAATTAATTTCGCTTTTTTTTTTCGGATAACATCTTCTACAAAAAGTTATGATATTTTTAAACTCTTTCACCCTCTTTCCAAATATTATTTATAATAGTACAGGGTGTTTCAAAATACAAATATTTTGATGGTTTGGAAAAATGGTAAATAGTACCATTTATTACTATACCTATTTTGAACAGTTTTTGACTTATGAGCATTTATATAGAAAAATTAATTATTACAGATAACAATAACACTTTCTACAACACATCAAACCCAATTTGGCAAGTAGCCTATGGAAATTGTTTTGTAATGGTTGACATTTTGCTGTTATTCATTCAGTCTTGTTGTCAGTTGGTCTATTTAAATATTTTAATTTTTTAAAGTTAAATTAAAGTTAAAAAAAAAATGGAAGAAAACAACAACTATTCAGATGTAGTATGAATTTATTTATTTTACATGGTCAGTATAATAAGATCATCAGCCGTACATTTAGAAGATTCAATGAAATGTATCCAAATTTACCATCAATGAGCAATAAGAAATTTAGACGAATTTAAAGCAATTTCGAAAATTTTGGATCATGCTTGAAACATACAGAAATTTACCTAGACCTATAACGTCCAATGAGGAAACTGAAATCAATGTTTTGGCTTATTTTCATGCCTATTCGCATGTTTCAATAAGAAGTGCCAGTTCTTCTTAAAATCACCCAAGGATTCACAGCCTTAAGTATCGGCTTTCAATTAAAAAACCCCCTGTAGTTACAAATATTGTTATCACAAAATATTTTCTCTTGCCAAAAAACTATAAATAATTTTTTAAATATTAATTAAACAATTGGGGTATACTTTTAAAATTAAATAAATAGTTACCTCCTTATATGTGCCCATTTGCCCGACGACATCATCTTCATTCTTCCAGTTCCACTCTCCAAGGGACGAACAAAAAGAACATCGCCCTGGACAGGCCAGGTTGCCCATCAGCCTTTTTCAGACATGCGGGAGCCTTGAAAAGGGTTATCTCTACCACGCTCTAAACTGCGACGATGTTTAGGCAAACCCTTGAAGAGCGGAACCCTCACACCTCACACGCGGTACCGCACTCTATTTTAGACCCGTCAAGTATCTGAAACAAATAAAAGTAATTGTTAGGGAAAGGTTTGTTTGGATTTGTTCATTAACTTTCCTATTTTTATTTTAAACAAAAACAAACTATCTATAGTTCTTGGTATTATTATGGCCATATAAAAATATAAAATTGGCAAATTTTTGGAATCGACAACCTTATATAAACTTACCCTTATTTTTAACGCTAAATAGAAAATAATTATAATATATGATTTATATTCAGTATACGTAAATTCCATTACTAAGTTAGTAACTAATAAGACAAAGGAGAAAAACCGCAAATTTCAAGACACTACCATAAACTGACACTGGCATAAATATTCTTATTTAAATCGGTACATGTAAAAAAAACCATAGCAACAATGAGGAAATTTTATGAGCATAAAACAACAACTAATGCAAAAAACCATATTGAACAAAAATATTTTTTTCTCGAAAACAGTTCACTTTATCGACATTGACCAAGAGTACCTTTTTTTCAGCATATCTCGTATCAAAAATATTATTGCCGTTCCTTCATCGTACAAGGTATAATAAACATTTTTGTGTCCTAGTCCGTCCCTGGCAAACTAAATAAGCCAAATGTGTTTAAAAGGGCGAGTTTTAAGGAGACCCATCTACTAACCATTATACTTACTAAAAAAATATTAAATTACACCTAGTACTTCAAAAATTATTTAAAAAACAACGATTTCCAGGGACGTCCGTTATGGGCCCGTATCTCCGTAGGGGAGAGGCCGTAGGGAGAAAAATTTATAAGAACTTCTCCTGTTATTTTTAAGTGTTCTATCTGAACCCGGGAGATTGCCCACATATTCTGGGACACCCTGTATAGGGTGTGCCATTTAAAATAAAGAAGTTGACACCGACTTCCAGTTTAACCGGACGTAGTACCTTAATGAAAATGTTTTAGCCCAGTGCTCAAATCAACATTAGCATACTATCAAAATTTCAATTTCAAAATTAGTGAGAGAGAGCAACAGGGCCCGCTCAAGACGCCTTAATCATTTTGTGCTCTTATTAATACATATTAATAATATTTCTGAAAAGAAATTAAAAAAATGTGCTATGCTATTCTAACTAATTAAAATAATAACTATCAACAAACCACCTTGTAACTCTGCAAAATTTTTTTATTTAAATCTATTTTATTAGCTATTTCGTGCTCAATAGATATCATAGTAAAGCTAGCCCGTTTCGGGCTTGTTCGTAACATGCCGCCCAGTTTACCCCCTCCTCAGTGGCGTTGCCCCCCCCCCCCCCAACGAAATGTAATGTTTTAACCAATTTATTCAAAGATGTATTCGTTAGGAAAAATATAAATCTTGATTTTACTAGATATTTGTTTTTAGTAGATGATTGTTTTGTTCGTTGTTGTTTAAACACTCAGTATATTTTTTGTTCAGTTAATAATTAAGTCAGAGCTAGTGGCGCATTCACCATTTCGTTTTTTGATCAATATTTTTGATACTATTTCGTTTTATCCTAAAAGCGGTTAATTATCTGTTTTTAGGGACCAATTGCTATAAGTTTAGGGTAGAAATTTTTTTAATTAATAAATTAACGGAAGCAAGAAACGAAATTTTGTCGATTTGCACAAATTTCATTTCTTGTACAAGTACGCCACTGCCCCTCCGAACCAAAAACGGTCCTCGGCGACTCTTAGAATCCAGATTTTTCCGCCCCAATATACTTGACCCCCCCTTCTCATTTACGATTTTAAGGGTAACAGTTACCTCTCCCAGTGGGTTACTCCATGAAGGCTTTAAATAGTTTTTAAATTCCTTTTAGGGTATTATTTAACAAAAAATTTATTGTGTCGACTCCTCTTTTATTATTATTGGAAATAGATTTCAACGATTTTTAAAAATGATGGGTCACTTGACCTTTCCCCCCCCCCCCCCCCCCTCCTTCCCAATTAAGATCTTAATGGTAACATCTACCCCTGCCAAGGGGGTTAAACCACGAAGGCTGCAACAATTCTTGTGAAGGGCGGGACCTTCACAATAAAATTTTATTTTTATTTACCGAAAGCGACCTATTAAAGGTGGGTAGTTTTCAAATTAAAACCCTGCATAACTGAAAACTGAAGGGGCCCATACACTTGCGAGCAAAAAAAAAGAATTGTGGAAAGAGTTTATAAGTATTTATCGCCAGTTACTACCCCAGTTATGGAAGGTAAAAAGCGAGGAACCCGTTGCATAATAGCGCATGGGCCCCTTGTGATGTGACTTAAATACTTCTTCTCTATTATAAATTAATTTATGGAACTGTGAATGCTGCTAAACGTATTTTGAAAAAAAAAATGTTTAAAGACTCACCTTACAGGGAACAGAGCAAAACTTCGTTTTAGGATGACACTATTACCCGGAATTCCGACAACTCTTTAAGCAGTGGCAGGAGCACCCTGTCCTGGACGTCGAATTATCACGCGGGATAATTTTCCAGAAAAAATAAAACCGGCGAATATGCGAGCTCCTTTCGAACCGACCACTGCAAATAAACTAACAAAGTAAAGCAAGGCAAAGGTATTTTGGTGCAAAAAATTCGTTTGTTTTTCTAACGATTACTCACTTACATTGTAGAAAAAACGGCATGACTCATGTCGATTCGTTATGTCCCGGAGGATCCTAAAGTTTTGTATGAGGCGGTAACCCTTTTGTCATTTGACTTGTGTTTCGTAACGTTCTTATTAGCAAAATTACAATTACCGGAAAATTTAACGCGGAAAATTGGGTTTTCTGAAATAAATAAAATATTTACTAATACAGGGAGTCCATTTAGTGTGTAATTCTTCGATATCTCCTATATCGTGGATAGAAGGGAAACTTTAAAAATAAATATTAGCGGACTGTTGAAGACGCATATTTTAAAAGTATGTTTAAGTATACAGGGTGTCCATTTTTGGGTAGTTTTACGGGGTATCTCCCTTATTAGTAAAGATAGAAGGATGCTGTTTTCGCAGCACTTTGCTACTTTTTTGTCAAACAGAAGATGCCGTAATCATTTTGGGACACCCCCCCCCCCCCATATCTCGGTTACCCCGTAACGTATCAAAAAGAAATAAAAATGTTCTTTTTGTAACTCTTTATGTAGAATACAGTGACGTACTCAGATTTTTTCTACATTCAATAATTTTCAAGGAAAATAAACAAATTTGCTTCTTTAAATGGGTCACCGTATATAAAAAAATGGTATATTTTTGAAAAACGTATATTTCGGGCCTAATACTAAGACTAAAAATAAAGTGTTATATATTTGAAGCTTGTTACAAACTAAATTATATTATTAAAAATATAGGTATAGGGTACGTGTGAAAACAAATATATCGGAGATACCCCGTAAAACTACCCAAAAATGGACACCCTGTACAGTGTGTGTCATAAATGAAATGACCTATATTTTTACTCGGAATCAGTGCCCCTCCTTATCGTTTATGTAACTCCAATTTTTTTCCCCAATCTGTTGCGGTGTTGCAAAGATATTATTAATTTTCCTATTTTTATTGCATTGGTACGATCGTAATAAACATGCTACAGATTGATTGATTGATTTTAATTAGATCAAAAATTTTTTATCTGGATTACATGAGTACTATTTATAAAATTTTACAGTTTTATACAGGGTGCTTTAATTTTACTTCCAAACTTCGGGTTTGTTTGGATTAAATTTACTCAGTATTTTCAAATGGAACACCCTGTATATTTCATCAAGAATTGAAACTTCTACTCCTTATAAGTACAAAATATTTTATTATTGTCTGTAGCGTTGCCAATCGTAATGATAAATCTTGGTATTATTGGAAAGATATTTAAACAACCTTTAAAATGATGTGCCCTTCCCTACCCATTTAATATTTTCGCTCAAGTCTTCAGTCTTGGGCTTTCTTCGTTTACATTTTTTAGTATTTTTCTGTATTATATTAAATACGAATATGGAAAATTATTATTTCCAGACCACCCGATGATCCTACAATAAGGGCGCGTATTTTTGTCTATACAGTAGCACTTTAAAATACTATTTCAGATTGAATGGTACTACCAAGAAAAGGAAGCCCTCTCCTGATAAGCATAGACTTTTTATTTCTTGAATAGATTTTTTTAAAATTTGATTTAATCAAATAAACGTCTGTTCAGATTATGTGGTGACTACTAAGAGATGGCGCTGCGCACTGTATTTGATCGACTACCGTCGATGGTACGGAGTTAAGTTAAAGTCCTCTCTCTCTCAAGAAATCCACCTTTCCAAATTATAATGTATTTCGAAACGATCGCGAAACTATAATGGGCGGAACCATGATTCTTGTCAACTCAAAAGGCACGTCCCAGCAACTTCTATGCCAAATCCGGATAGTAGCAATATTATAGATGGTACATACGTTAAGATTGCAGTGAACCACAGGTCTGTAGTGGTCGGGTCCGTTTACTGCAGCCCCTTCCCTCACGACAGTCTTAACAGGGAGTGTTTAGGAAATATCTTCAACAATAACAGGACAACAATAATCGGAGGAGATCTGAATGCCAAAAATCGAGAATGGAACTGTAGAGCAACCAACACCAGAGGGCTAATGTTATACAACAATTCTGATGTTTTTAATTACCATATATTACCACCAGAGGGCCACACATCTAAGTGCCAACGGATTACCGGAGCTACTAGATATATTCGTAATTAAAAACACAGATCACATGTCACAGCCTGTAGTAATCAATGATCTAACATTTGATCATCTCCCAGTGATTATCGAATATGGTGACCCACGCAGGAGGGGTCTTAGCATCATAACCAAAACCAGAACTGACTGGAAAAAATTCCAGACTCAGCTGGAGGGTGCGAATCTATCGCTCCTCTTGTAGGCAAACCAGATATCGACGAGGCTGTAAATGTGCTCACAAAGAACATACAGCAAGCACTTGCTAGAGCAACAACAACAAAAACAGCTGATTACACTAAATATGGTAATCTCAGTCATGACATAAAGAACGAAATAAGAGCGAAGAACCGTCTCAAAAATAGAGCGTACAGAACTGGAGATCCGAGGATCAAACAACAGGCAAACCAGGCAACACAGAGGGTCAAAAAATCCGAGAGATGGGAAAGGAAGGTCGAAAGCCTAAATACACAAGATGGATCCCTCTATTGGATGACAAGTTCGCTTGTCAACGGAAGTAGGACACCAATGCCGCCCATAACAACGAGCGGCAACACTGTAATCACTGAACCTCAGGAAAAAGCGGAAAAATTCGCTGAAGCACTCTACGAGCAATTCAGCGAAAATCCGGCTACAGATGTAGACCTAGAAAATCGGATCAACAGGACTGCCGAAATATATAAAAGCATGGATCACCCTCCTGAACCAAATCTGCAAGAAGTCACCGCAGAAGATGTCAAAAAGATCATACGTTACGTAAAGCTCAAAAAAGCTCCCGGGCTAGATAGAATCACCAACCTATCACTGAAAAATCTACCGGAGAAGACAATAAAGGACATAGCCAACATCGCAAATGCTATACTGAAAACTGGACATTTTCCCGTCCCATGGAAACAGGCAAAAATCATTATGATAGGGAAATCAGGCCAAGACAGAAGAAAATTGACCAGTTACAGGCCAATCAGTCTTCTGTCTAACATAAGCAAGATAGTGGAACGGTTAATTTCGGGTAGGCTCACAACCTTTGTCGAAACTAACAACTGTCTACCAGTGGAGCAGTTTGGCTTTAGAGCTAACTTGTGCACCGTTAGACAGACAACAAGACTGGCTTCTAACATAATCAATGGATTCAATAGACGGAGGAGCACGGGAGTCGTCCTATTCGATATCAGTAGAGCTTTTGACAGGGTATGGCATAACGGGTTAATTGTCAAAATGATCAGGCTAGGAGTACCAAACTATATGATAAAACTTATAGCCTCCTATCTTGAAAATCGATCGTTTAAAACTTTTGTTGAAGAGTGTTACTCTACGTCAAAAATAATCAGGGCCGGAGTCCCATAAGGTTCGGTAATAGCCCCCCTACTCTTCAATATCTTTACTTGTGATATCCCAATGCATCCGTCTTGCGAAAAATTCATATACGCTGATGACACAACCATAGCAGTGACATCAAGAAATCCAAAACAAATAATGCTGGCGCTAAAAGAAAACATCATTACTCTGGAAAAATGGCTCAGCAAGTGGAAAATAAAAATCAATCCAGAAAAAAAAAACAGGCAATTTACTTTACCAAGAACTCATCAAGGTTCAGAAGACCGGAAGGCAGGGTCACTGTAGGAAACAAACCAATCAATTGGAGCCCAAGCGTAAAATACTTGGGACTTCACTTCGACAAACGCCTTAATTGGAAAGTAAATACAGCCCACAGGAGAAAGATGGCTCACGCCCAACTGAGCACTCTATACCCGCTGCTCAACAGTAGGAGCAAGCTAACAATCAGGACAAAAGTCGTGATGTACAAAGTGCTCATCAGGCCGGTGCTCACATACGGAGCACCGACATGGTGCACACTGGGTAAGCAGGACTTACAAAGACTACAGGTAATACAGAACAAGGCACTTAAAATAATACTGAATACACCTAGATATACCAGAACTCACGTTATACATCGAGACCTCCAAATTGACACAATTTCGGAGTTTCTCGATAAAATAATCGTGAAATATCACACCAAGGCTAACTTGGCCAACAACGCCAAGATAGCCTCATCGCACATACGCAGACTACCGCGTCAAAAACACAGAATGCCTAAAGACTGGATCACTCGCTAAATCCACACTCCAAATTATTTAAGAACTTGTTCTGTATAAAATAAGTGTGCACGCACACTACGCGCACACTATACGCCTCTGTAAACAATTACAATAACTACCCCTCTACCTCTGCACCCAGTATGTTAACGGAGCTCTTAAAACTTGCTTATTTGATTAAATTCAAATAAGAAAGGGTTAAGAGCTGTAACCGAAACACACCAAGCAACGCTTCAAGGCTTAACCTAAAAAATCATACTGATGATAAACAAAAATAACACGTCTAAGTGAAATGAGTTACAGGTATCATGCCTGACTCAGACGGTGAGTTTTAGTCGGTTGGCTCGTCTCCTTCTGAGGCGGATCCTCTTCTTCAGAGCGGATGATATTGATGGTCTTTCCCCACAATGTTGCTAGCCCGACACTACCTTGCAGCCGCGTCTGTAAGGTGCGCAGATTTCTCATCGTGTGTCCAAAAAAAAACAAACACCAACCTAACCAATCATAACCGTTTACGTCATTACCACTTATCACCACCATCGAACGGTACCGAAGTAGCGGTATTGCCAGGTATCTGGTGAAATTTCACCAGATCTGTATCGTCGAGGTATCCCTCTTAGCCCTAGAAAATGTTGAGGGAAAAAGGTTAGGTGATTTTTTTGTGATTTATAAAATATACCTCCCCGAAACGAAGCTGATAACACCAGAAACCGAACTTTTTCAAAAGGTTTTTCATGGACCACCAGATTATTCATAAAATCACAAAAAAATCAACAGATCTCCTGACATTTCATGAGATAACTGGTAACACTGCGCTGTAGCATTAATTTTTTATTTTGTTTTGAAATTTGAAACTCAGTTTTCCGAAATAAGTATTCGTTGTTTTCGAACAAAGGTAAATTATTTTGTCCTAAAAAATTGTGAATAGTATGTACTTTTGCTTTTAAAAGTTTATTTGATCATTATCTACCTAAATCCTACAAAATTATTAAATAATTTTTAATTACATTGGTGCATTTTTTACTAACCACATACATATTTTGAGGACTAGAATACAAAAATAAAATTTGACGCTGTCATCGAAAAAAATCTTTTAAAAAAACAAACCCAAATATAACCTCCAAGAGGGGAAAATTTTAATCCAACATCCGCATTCCACATACTCACACCCTAAGCTGCAATCGGAAGAGGTTATCGACTATACTATAAGTTTTTTAAATAAATGTGACGAGTTCAAGTTTAAAACGTTAAATTTTAGGTTAAACGAAAACCATAATGGATGTGGCCACAAATTCAAATTATATTCCTGTGGAAATTCTTCACCGCTCTGAAGCTGAATTTAGAAAAAAGTTATCTGCAGAAGAAAGTGCAAGAGTTAATAATACTGGTAAAACATCATTTTGACTTAAAATTGTAAACTGTTTTTAAAGTCCCATGGTATTTTGTTAGCCCTGTTGGTATTTTTGTAATATTATCTAAAAATTAGTTTTGTACCTCTATAGATCCCTAAATCTTATAATATAAATATTTTTAAATTATTGTAGATACAGATTACAAAGGGCAAGTATGCTCTGCACAAAGATGGCTTTGTATCTGCTTGGAATGAAGATATAGAGGAGATACAAGCTAGTGACCACCACAAGACATAGGGTATGGAATGATGAGGAGACACTGTCAGAACGCCCATGTCTATGATTTTAGACTTCCTTATTGGAGGAATGAAATGGTTCTCCTTAAAAACTACCTAGCTAGCTATTTAGTCTTGAAGAATAATCATATTAAAATACACTGCCAGATATTATTCAAATATTTCATTGCTTCGCCGCTTTCATTATCAAAGTCTCAGTCAGTATGATAAATTATTCAAAACGAAATTTGTACAAAACAAATTGTTTTCATTTACAAAACAATAACAAAATATTGTAAGGTTAGGTTACATCCGAATGACAAGTGACAGACGTCACCCCCTACAAAAAGAGTGGGGGACTGTCGCTGCGACACGTTGAAGCTCTGAGAACGCGGCTTTAAAGCTCGTTCTCAGAGCTACGTACTGTCGCCCGCGACACCAACCTAACCAATCAGAATCGTTTACGTCATTACCCCTCATCCCCACGCCGCTCTAGCGGTGTTGCCAGGTATCTGGTAAAATTTCACCAGATCTGGTGATTTTTTGTGATTTATAAAATATACCGCTCCCAACACGAAACTGGTAACACCAGAAAACGGACTTTTTTAAAAAGATTTTCATAGACCACCAGATTATTCATAAAATCACATAAAGATCAACAGATCTGGTGACATTTCACGAGATACCTGGCAACACTGCGCTGTAGTATTATTATTTTTTTATTTTGGTTTGAAATTTGAACCTCAGTTTTCCGAAATAAATATTCGTTGTTTCCGAACAAAGGTAATTACTAATTATTTGGTCCTAAAATATTGTGAATAGTATGTACTTTTGCTTTTAAAATTTATTTGATCATTACCTACCTAAATGCCACAAAATATTTAAATAATAATTTTTAATTACATTGGTATTTTTAATTACATTGGTTCATTTTTTTACTAACCAGAATAAATATACATATTTTGAGGAGTAGAATACGAAAATAAAAATAAAATTTGACGCTGCCATCGAAAAAAATCTTTTAAAAAAAACAAACCTATAACCTCCGAGAAGGGAAAATTTTAATCCAACAGCAAAATTTCTTCTCCGCATTCCACATATCCACATACTCACACACATACGCTGTAATCGGAAGAGATTATCGACTATACAACAATTTCAAGTTTAAAACATTAAATTTTAGGTTAAACAAAAACCATAATGGGTGTGGACACAAATTCAAATTATATTCCTGTAGAAATTCTTCACCGCTCTGGAGCTAAATTTAGAATAAAGTTATCTGCAGAAGAAAGTGCAAGAGTTAATAATACTGGTAAAACATCATTTTGAATTAAAATTGTAAACTGTTTTTAAAGTCACAAGGTATTTTGTTAGCCCTACTGTTAGCATTTTCGTAATGTTATCTAAAAATTAGTTTTGTAGCTCTATAGATCCCTAAATCTTATAATATAAATATTTTTAAATTATTGTAGATACAGATTACAAAGAGCAAGTATGCTCTGCATGAAGATGGCTTTGTATCTGCTTGGAATGAAGATATAAAGGAGACACAAGCTAGTGAGGATAGTAGCCAAGCTATCGAAAGCCTGCCTATTACAATTAGTACCATGAGACCTAGGGTATGGAATATGAATGATGAGGAGACACTGTCAGAACGCCCATGTCTATGATTTTAGACTTCCTTATTGGAGGAATGAAATGGTTCTTGTACCTACCTACATAACAGTGGTTAATAAAAACTACCTAATAAGATGTGTAAATGTATTTGTTTTTCTAGTGCATAGTAGTCCTAAATACAGTAGAGTCTCGATATAGTGCATGCGTGTGCTGTTCTACCGAGGTTGTTCACTATTTCAAGTTTATGATAAAATAAATACAGGAATAAAACTGGGCTGTTTTCATTACATTTATATTTTGAGCTCAAAAATGCACAAATTAGTTAGTGGAAGGAAACAAGTCGGTTAATTTAGTCTGTTTTTTGGCTTCTTGTAACATTTTTTAACGAAATTAGCTTCTTTAGTCTTGAAGAATAATCATATTAAAATACACTGTCAGATATTATTCAAATATTTCATTGCTTCGCCGCTTTAATTATCAAAGTCTCAGTCAGTATGATAAATTATTCAAAACAAATTGTTTTCATTCTCAAAATAATAACAAAATATTGTAAGGTTAGGTTACATCCGAATGACAAGTGACAGACGTCACCCCCTACAAAAAGAGTGGGGGACTGTCGCTGCGACACGTCGAAGTTCTGAGAACGCGGCTTTAAGCCGCGTTCTCAGAGCTACGTACTGTCGCCCGCGACACCAACCTAACCAATCAGAACCGTTTACGTCATTACCCCTCATCCCCACGCTGATCTAGCGGTGTTGCCCGGTATCTGGTGAAATTTCACCAGATCTGGTGATTTTTTGTGATTTATAAAATATACCGCCCCCAACACGAAACTGATAACACCAGAAAACGGACTTTTTTAAAAAGATTTTCATGAACCACCAGATTATTCATAAAATCACAAAAAGATCAACAGATATGGTGACATTTCTCGAGATACCTGGCAACACTGCGCTGTAGTATTATTAATTTTTTATTTTGTTTTGAAATTTTAACCTCAGTTTTCCGAAATAAGTATTCGTTGTTTCCGAACAAAGGTAATTACTAATTATTTGGTCCTAAAATATTGTGAATAGTATGTACTTTTGCTTTTAAAATTTATTTGATCATTACCTACCTAAATCCCACAAAATATTTAAATAATTTTTAATTACATTGGTTTTTTAATCACATTGGTTCATTTTTTACTAACCAGAATAAATATACATATTTTGAGGAGTAGAATACGAAAATAAAAATCAAATTTGACGCTGTCATCGAAAAAATCTTTTAAAGAATAAACCTATAACCTCCGAGAGGGGAAAATTTTAATCCAACATCCGCATTCCACATACTCACACCCTAAAAAAACGGGAATATTGGCCTGCTGTAATCGGAAGAGATTAAGAAATGTGATAAGTTCAAGTTTAAAACTGTTGTGAAACAGTACCCGTATCCCACTAACAACACGCTTAATAATTCGCTTATTATATTCAAGAACTTACAAAACATGTCCATGCAATTTATAACACGTCAAAATAGGCACGGTTCGAGAATAGCCAAATAATCTATCAGTTTAATCATTAACACCGTTTATGTAATTTGCGCTATATACCAATCCCAAACATACTTTTCGAGCCTAATATAAGCATAATCAAGTAATATAATATAAATACTCAAATCAACATCAAACCATATTTGCATATTTTGACATAACTGTACCACATTCCAACCCTAGACACGATAAGCAAACATCTCCCGTCGTGTTAAATACATGCATGTATCGAAGTGACACACAATATATTCGTTCTTTGTCACACCTGTTAGCGAAGAATATTTAAAAGCATTTAAAATCTGTACAGTCGACCTGTCTATTTCTCACCTACATTTGACGTACTTGCAGATGATTGTACATCCTAACTACTGTACCTTGCCGTTGGCCTGCTTCAACTAGCATGTCGCCGTTCGATTGGCCAACACCGGTCACATGTGTAATGCCCCACCCCTATTCCTATACTTTTATTATAAGGGCAGAAGCACTGCAGAACGTTGAAGGGGAACTGGGTCGGTCCTAGAGTACTATTCTATCAGTAAAACCCTTTGATTTAATTTTAAAACATCTATTGTATCAGTATTTAAATTTTCACAAGGTATTACAATTTTGACAAACTGCATACGTTCTTTTACAATTTCATCATTGCCTTCCAACATTGGCAAACTGCATAAAATCTTGTAAACATCAATATTATGGTTATAATTTGATAAGTGCATAACTTCTGGTTAAATCTTAAAATGTCACATTTGAAATAGTTCTAAATTCATTTACAAATTCTTGAAAGGGAACTTTGTCATTAAACAAATTCTATTTTCTCAAAATGTTACTTTCACTTGATTTAAAGTCATTTATAAAGTCTGAAAGGGAGCACCTTCAACAAATAATTTTTGTTTCTTTAAAATGTTAAAGTACTGTTTTTCCGCACTATTGTTATATTGTTCAACATCAATTACAATTTTCTTGAAAGTCGAAAGGGAACATAAACAATCTCTAATTTGTCACAATGTTTAACTTACTCAAAATTCTGTCCTTCTATTTTAACAACTACCGTGATTCATCAATTTTCCACAATTTACACTTTCATTTTACAAGGGAGCTTCACTAGTAACGATCTTTACTTTCTTTAAATTGTCATAAAATTTCTCAATGATTGAACATTTCTTTCTGACACTATCATTTTCAAGTTACAAAGTAAACCACGTTCCTTTTATCTCATTTGCTCTTGTGACTTTCCGTGCCGCGACTGACATTTTCCGATTAAATTAACTGTTCTTTCGCGAACCGACTATACGATTTTACGTCGCGTTTTTGTTGCACTGCTTTCGTCTAAAATCTTGTCTCGTATAATTTCTTATCCCGTTTATGAAATCTTTCCCGAATAAAGTTTATTCTGTCTGTCTAACTATCTCACTTGATGGCTTAACAACTACAATTTCTGACTATCGCACAACTTATCTTCGAACTTTGTATAAATTGACCCACCCCGACCTCCGAGGGGTCGGGACCAATTTCTTTAGTTAACGACTCTAAAACTGATTTTTCACTGTTCTAAGGCTACCCTAAGACTGCTTAAGAGTGATTATCAGACTGCCTCAGACTTCAGACTGCAGACTGCCTTTTTCAGACTGACTTCACCAGACTGCGTGTCGGATATTTATAGGGGGTTTTCGTTACGTATGTTGTTGATCGCGTGATTTTTGTTTGTGCCAAAAACTCATGGTCAACGCTGACTTTTCTAAGAATTTTTGCTGTTAAAAACAAGAAGGAATTTATTCCGCGAAGAAAACCGAAAAACAATCTCAGGGCCAAAAGTGACGTGATCGTTTCCAAGTTTAAGAATTTTATCCTCGAAGAGGCCCCGAGCTTAGTTAAGCTACCTCTTATAAAGAATTTCGTATGTTAATTTGGTTGGTTGCACCTTTTTAGATCCTCTAACTTTTGAACCGAAAGAATTTGCGGTATGCGCGACTCGAGCAGAGTACCAAGAATTTTGTTATTGAAAACAAGTTGGAATTTTTCCTAAGAAAATCTCAAGGTGATGATGAAATACTATTGCACAACTTGTTCCCACTCCTTGAACCTTTGGTAGGGTTTGACTTTAGGAATCTTTTCAGTTTACCGTTTCTGTTTTTGGAGTGATGGCGCACGACGGTCTTCGATTTTATTCTTAATTTAAAGTAAGTTTATTTTATTCTTAAACTTTAAGAATATTTTTCAAGAAAATATTTATCTTTTAAAACTTAATCCTGATTTTTAATTTATTTTGAATAAGAACAAAAATATTGAACCTTTTATTAAAATTCTAATTCCTGAATTTACTTTTTAAAACACTACCGTAAATCATTTTATTTTTAAATCAAATAAAATCTTTGTTTTATTTTAAAATTTTTATAAATCCTTTCAATTTCCCAATCTCCTCTTTCATGAATGGTTATTTAACATTTACTTTATTTGTTTAAAATAAAAGGGCATATAATTCCCCGGGGCATCACATCACTCCAACCTTTATAAGACGAATGAAATGATTAATTCATTTTATTCGTTAGCGACGCCCGTACAAAATTTTTCTGTGTTACGATTCTCGTTCGTATGGATCCTTTTGTCAACCTTCATATAAGCTTCATATCGATAGGGTTGCCGTGCGCGTCTCGATTTCCTCTGTTACCTTTTCGTTCGTATTTTCCTTGTGGCAGACTTCATAGTGCTTACGTCACGGGTGTTTTTTATGCTTCTCAATTTGGCGCATGATAGGCGCGGCGCGGGCATCTGACTGTCTGAGCGAGATAGACTTAAGGTTGGCGGTCAATCCCGATTTCATTGTTAAATTAATTTCTTTTGTTTGTTTGTAAAACGGAAAGTGGTTTACCTTTTACATACCTTTTAAAATATTCGTTACATTTACCTGTACTAACGTATCCCAAAAAGAACTTCTGAAACGTTATGCACTTAGAACAATTAACAAAATCCTATAAATTCCTAATTTATAAAACCTTTAAAGAAAATATTTCGCTGCTTACTTGAATTGGGTCAACATATCCCCTTTTGTAAATTTTTCGAAACATTTCCCTTTTTACAGTTTTCTTAAATCCCAATTCAGTACTTCAACAAGGTTAAGTTTTTCTTTGTGACTTCGTGACTTCCAATTACAATAGTATTTTTAACATAAGAAAAACTTGCCTTGGCTTTCCTTATTCATCCTGAAATAATTTCTACCTAAAAAAATTTTCTTAATTTTTGTGTTACTGACCTTAATTTACATTATTCCTGACATAATTTAAATCTTAAGAAAATTTTTCTCTTGGCCCTTGGGTTATAACGATTTCCCTTTTTTGATGTTATTAAAACCCCTTTTTTTTTTTTTTAGATAATAAATAGGCTATATTTTTCACTAAGTTATAATTCAAAATTAAAAAAAAACTTTTCTTTTACACATTCTGTTTGTAATGTTTATTCTTCGTCGTCATTATCTACGTTCTCGGTTTGATTTTCTGGGCTTGTTGGATTTGGCGGATTTAGGGGGGGAAGGTGATGTCGAATTGGTGGATATGGCCGTACAACGGAAAGGAATGGTCTTGAGGGGGTTGTAGGTGGTTGACGGGTAGGACGGCGCAATCGTAGGGGGGAGGGAGTTTGGCAAGAGACATCGTGGGTGGTGGTAGCTGGAGGGTTGGTTCTATTGTTTCCAGAGCTGGCATCTCTCCGTTCTATCCCCTGGTGTAGTGGCTGCGGCCGGGCCCTGCATACCGGGCAGATACACACCGGAAGTCCGGCTATCGCCCATATACTCCAGAAGTAGCCCGGTCCATGATCTAGTCCAGTTGTTGGGTCGCATAGGGCGCAGTTACATGCATGACTCACTGGCCGGTTCCCGCGCGCTGCCTGTGCCTCCCGGAAAATCTGGTAGCTCATATGGATATGGCCCTGCCATAAGGCTAGGGTAGCTAGTATCGGTAGCACTCCCGGTCCCATCGCATTTACTTGATAAAATTGCCTCAGTTCCCTGATGTGGTACAAGGCAAGCTGGTACAGAGTCGCGCGTACCCCGCGGTTAATATATGTTAAAAATATCACTAGCCACAACATTTTGAATCTATAATTTTTCCGTCGGTCTCTATCTAAGCGTTTGGATAATACTGAAGGATTTTTTTTTTCGTCTTCCCTCAGTGTTCATATTTTCAGTTGATTCAGCATAATTTTGTTTTCTATTAGTCTAATTCTACTTAAAGATTTCGTTCTCAATTTTTCCCGTCAGCTAGTTGATACATTCCAAGTCGAGTTGAACGTAACTTAATGTCGATTTATATCTCGTATCAATTTTCAAAGAGCCGCCGAAATTGTGTCTATGTTGCTATTCCTTAATTTTCCGTTGGCCTGCTTCCTTTTGGGGAGTCACATAATTTCTTAATTCGTTCTAATAACTACTTACGAACTCTATTAGGTATTCATTTAACTAATAACTTCAGTGACGTAGTTCTTTAACTCGTACCGCCTTACTTTTCATATGTTCCGCTAGGTGACACTATCCTCTTAAAATTTTCGTTCCTTCTTCTTGACACCTTGTCGTATATTGTTTTACGTATAGATGGCTCTCCGTGTTCTATTTTCTGTCGCTGCTTGTTTCCCTCTTCTCTTCTCGCGGTTTCGCCGGGTGTGGTTGGTCGGAGGTAGTTTAGGCACAACAACCACTTCTTCTTCTGGTATGGACTTCACGATTTATTCTTCCTTCACTTTTTCTTCCATTACGTGTTATTTTCGTTTTACCTTGTTCCTTTTTTATATCTTTCTAGTGCTTTCCGGATCCCTAAGTTTTCTTCCTCTTCATTGGTCCATTTTCCTAAGTTTACTTTTTAATTTCATATTCTATTGGTTATTATTTTTGTAATTTCTAATGTTATCGTATGGCTTCTTATCTTCTTTGATGTTACGTAAATATATTTTTTTTTCTTATTCTGCCTTCCTCTGGACATTCACGCGCCTGTCAAGTACTTGAGCGTCTGATTCTTCTGTTATTGACAGTAACGAAGAATCTCTGGTAGAGTAACCTTTTTAAATTTTTGTTATCTGAATCATCATGTTCTTTACTTCCTCTATTTCTTTTATTGTCTAAGATTCATTCCAACTTGGTTCTTAATTTTTCTTTCAACAAAATTTCTGCTCTTCTTTTCCTGACACAAATCTCTGGCAACCCACAACAACCTTTTAGGCTCATCTATACATTAGTTTTTCAACTGAATATTGGCCTTGACCTTAGATACAACCATAAAAGTTCTCCTTCCCTTCTCATGGGACAACAACAAATTTTTCTTTTTACTTCATCTCTTACATAAATCTCTAGTAACTTGCAAGAGCCCCTTTTGGACATCTGCACTTAGTTTGGCAACTGAGTGTTGACCTTGGCCTTTTGATAGTCCATCAAAGCTGATTCTCAAGTAACTCAAATATTTCACTTCGAGGCCTCTCATAACTTTATTCTCTCTTCCTTCCTCTCTTGAAGGCTTAGCTTCTTTTTCTCTATATCTCACAAAATTCTAAATCTTTCCTTTTGCTTCCTTTTGAAGACCTATCTTCTATTATTCTTCCACAACCCTTGAGGATGATCTACACTTTTGGTTCGAAAACTCTTATGTGGGCCTTAACCCTAGATACTTCCTTAGAATTGAATCTCAAATAACCTCGGATATCTTCATCGCAAAAATCTTTTTCTACTTGCTTCCTCTCTTGAAGACTTACTTTGTTCTCCTTTAACTCGAGTATCTCACTGTTGCCTTTGTGTCTTTCTTCTTAACTTTAACTCTGTCTTGCTCATACATATTTCAAAAATGTATATTTTTGTTTTTCATAATTAGAATTCATCTGCTTGAAATTCGTGCCATCCTAATTTTTTTTTTATTTTCTCAAAACTTATTCGTAAGGTTGACCTTTCCATATGTAGGAATTCCGGTTCTTTGTTTTTCTACTCAATTACTTTCAATCTCTGGTTTTCACTATAGCTCCTCCTGGATCTATTTTTCACTACTTAACTCTTCTTTGAAAACTGGTATATATTTGTTTAACACGGTAGGTAGTTGATTTCAAAATTGTTTTTTTTTTTTTTTTTTTTGTAATATTTTCTGATAGAAGTACTGTCGTAGAGGGTAAATGATGCTCTACAGTTCTAGGACCTTTGGTTCTTTCTCAATTGATAATTCCAATTCAACCAAACAAAACCCCACACAACTGACACCAATGTAATGCCCCACCCCTATTCCTATACTTTTATTATAAGGGCAGAAGCACTGCAGAACGTTGAAGGGGAACTGGGTCGGTCCTAGAGTACTATTCTATCAGTAAAACCCTTTGATTTAATTTTAAAACATCTATTGTATCAGTATTTAAATTTTCACAAGGTATTACAATTTTGACAAACTGCATACGTTCTTTTACAATTTCATCATTGCCTTCCAACATTGGCAAACTGCATAAAATCTTGTAAACATCAATATTATGGTTATAATTTGATAAGTGCATAACTTCTGGTTAAATCTTAAAATGTCACATTTGAAATAGTTCTAAATTCATTTACAAATTCTTGAAAGGGAACTTTGTCATTAAACAAATTCTATTTTCTCAAAATGTTACTTTCACTTGATTTAAAGTCATTTATAAAGTCTGAAAGGGAGCACCTTCAACAAATAATTTTTGTTTCTTTAAAATGTTAAAGTACTGTTTTTCCGCACTATTGTTATATTGTTCAACATCAATTACAATTTTCTTGAAAGTCGAAAGGGAACATAAACAATCTCTAATTTGTCACAATGTTTAACTTACTCAAAATTCTGTCCTTCTATTTTAACAACTACCGTGATTCATCAATTTTCCACAATTTACACTTTCATTTTACAAGGGAGCTTCACTAGTAACGATCTTTACTTTCTTTAAATTGTCATAAAATTTCTCAATGATTGAACATTTCTTTCTGACACTATCATTTTCAAGTTACAAAGTAAACCACGTTCCTTTTATCTCATTTGCTCTTGTGACTTTCCGTGCCGCGACTGACATTTTCCGATTAAATTAACTGTTCTTTCGCGAACCGACTATACGATTTTACGTCGCGTTTTTGTTGCACTGCTTTCGTCTAAAATCTTGTCTCGTATAATTTCTTATCCCGTTTATGAAATCTTTCCCGAATAAAGTTTATTCTGTCTGTCTAACTATCTCACTTGATGGCTTAACAACTACAATTTCTGACTATCGCACAACTTATCTTCGAACTTTGTATAAATTGACCCACCCCGACCTCCGAGGGGTCGGGACCAATTTCTTTAGTTAACGACTCTAAAACTGATTTTTCACTGTTCTAAGGCTACCCTAAGACTGCTTAAGAGTGATTATCAGACTGCCTCAGACTTCAGACTGCAGACTGCCTTTTTCAGACTGACTTCACCAGACTGCGTGTCGGATATTTATAGGGGGTTTTCGTTACGTATGTTGTTGATCGCGTGATTTTTGTTTGTGCCAAAAACTCATGGTCAACGCTGACTTTTCTAAGAATTTTTGCTGTTAAAAACAAGAAGGAATTTATTCCGCGAAGAAAACCGAAAAACAATCTCAGGGCCAAAAGTGACGTGATCGTTTCCAAGTTTAAGAATTTTATCCTCGAAGAGGCCCCGAGCTTAGTTAAGCTACCTCTTATAAAGAATTTCGTATGTTAATTTGGTTGGTTGCACCTTTTTAGATCCTCTAACTTTTGAACCGAAAGAATTTGCGGTATGCGCGACTCGAGCAGAGTACCAAGAATTTTGTTATTGAAAACAAGTTGGAATTTTTCCTAAGAAAATCTCAAGGTGATGATGAAATACTATTGCACAACTTGTTCCCACTCCTTGAACCTTTGGTAGGGTTTGACTTTAGGAATCTTTTCAGTTTACCGTTTCTGTTTTTGGAGTGATGGCGCACGACGGTCTTCGATTTTATTCTTAATTTAAAGTAAGTTTATTTTATTCTTAAACTTTAAGAATATTTTTCAAGAAAATATTTATCTTTTAAAACTTAATCCTGATTTTTAATTTATTTTGAATAAGAACAAAAATATTGAACCTTTTATTAAAATTCTAATTCCTGAATTTACTTTTTAAAACACTACCGTAAATCATTTTATTTTTAAATCAAATAAAATCTTTGTTTTATTTTAAAATTTTTATAAATCCTTTCAATTTCCCAATCTCCTCTTTCATGAATGGTTATTTAACATTTACTTTATTTGTTTAAAATAAAAGGGCATATAATTCCCCGGGGCATCACACATGGACCTTTTCGCTCTAGGAACACCGCGTTTTACTACCATTGTATATCGAGAACCCAAACAAAGTGCTACGGAACGACAGGTTCGAAAAGGGCGATAGTTTAGGGGATTGCAGTCATTAAAGTTAAATACTTTTCTTATCTAACGACATTGAGGTCATTCTTATCTACCGACATTGAGGTCATTCTTATCTACCGACATTGAGGTCAAATACTTTTATTAACTAACGACATTGAGGTCATTCTTATCTACCGACATTGAGGTCAACTACCAGTTTACTACCTTTTTACTACCAGTTTAACGTCTAAGTACTGAGTCATAACAGGTCGTCTCACACAACAGATTAGTGAACAATGTGTTAAAGATAATTAGTACTAAGACTACCATGTAAGTAAACCTAACATCACAGATTGTATATACAGTAGAAATTGTACTTTCTGTACTTTATTACTTACCCGAAGATAATAGATATATTTTACCCTACAAATTGTTTAACCTTACATTTTACCCTAAAACGAACCAGCGACCACAACCTAGGGAAATACAGTAGTACCCAGTGAGTCTGAGGATTGAACCACCACGGACCCATCAAAAACATTAAATTTTAGGTTAAGCGAAAACCATAATATGGATGTGGACACAAAATCAAATTATATTCCTGTGGAAATTCTTCACTGTTCTGAAGCTGAATTTAGAATAAAGTTTATCTGCAGAAGAAAGTGCAAGAGTTAATAATACTGGTAAAACATCATTTTGAATTAAAATTGTAAACTGTTTTTAAGATCACAAGGTATTTTGTTAGCCCTACTTTTGGCAATTTTGTAATGTTATCTAAAAATTAGTTTTGTAGCTCTATAGATGCCTAAATCTTATAATATAAATATTTTTAGATTATTGTAGATACAGATTACAAAGGGCAAGTATGCTCTGCACGAAGATGGCTTTGTATCTGCTTGGACTGAAGATATAGAGGAGACACAAGCTAGTGAGGATAGTAGCCAAGCTATCGAAAGCCTGCTTATTACAATTAATACAACGAGACCAAGGGTGTGGAATATGAATGATGAGGAGACACTGTCAAAAGGACCATGACTATGCTTTTAGACTTCCTTATCGGATGAAATTATATTAGAATGAAATGGTTGTCCTACCTACCTACTTAACAGTGGTTAATAAAAACTACCTAATAAGATGTGTAAATGTATTTGTTTTTCTAGTGCATCGTAGTCCTAAATACAGTAGTCTCGATGTAGTGCACACGTGTGCTACTCTACAATTTCAAGTTTATGATAAAAAATACAGGAATAAAACTGGGCGGTTTTCATTACATTTATATTTTGAGCTCTAAAATGCACAAATTAGTTAATTTAGTCCGTTTTTTTGGCTTCTTGTAACGTTTTTTAACGAAATTAGCTCTTTAGTCTGGAAGAATAATCATATTAAAATACACTGCCAGACATTATTCAAAGATTTCATTGCTTCGCCGCATCAGAGTCTCGATCAGTATGATAAATTATTCAAAACGAAATTTGTACAAAACAAATTATTTTCATTTACTGTCGCAGCGACAGTCCCCCACTCTTTTTGTAGGGGGTGACGTCTGTCACTTGTCATTCGGATGTAACCTAACCTTACCATATTTTGTTATTGTTTTGTAAATGAAAACAATTTGTTTTGTACAAATTTCGTTTTGAATAATTTATCATACTGACTGAGACTTTGATAATGAAAGCGGCGAAGCAATGAAATATTTGAATAATATCTGGCAGTGTATTTTAATATGATTATTCTTCAAGACTAAATAGTTTAGGTAGTTTTTAAGGAGAACCATTTCATTCCTCCAATAAGGAAGTCTAAAATCATAGACATGGGCGTTCTGACAGTGTCTCCTCATCATTCCATACCCTAGGTCTTGTGGTGGTCACTAGCTTGTATCTCCTCTATATCTTCATTCCAAGCAGATACAAAGCCATCTTTGTGCAGAGCATACTTGCCCTTTGTAATCTGTATCTACAATAATTTAAAAATATTTATATTATAAGATTTAGGGATCTATAGAGGTACAAAACTAATTTTTAGATAATATTACAAAAATACCAACAGGGCTAACAAAATACCATGGGACTTTAAAAACAGTTTACAATTTTAAGTCAAAATGATGTTTTACCAGTATTATTAACTCTTGCACTTTCTTCTGCAGATAACTTTTTTCTAAATTCAGCTTCAGAGCGGTGAAGAATTTCCACAGGAATATAATTTGAATTTGTGGCCACATCCATTATGGTTTTCGTTTAACCTAAAATTTAACGTTTTAAAC
Organism: Barypeithes pellucidus; assembly: GCA_963991005.1. Classification (NCBI taxonomy): domain Eukaryota; kingdom Metazoa; phylum Arthropoda; class Insecta; order Coleoptera; family Curculionidae; genus Barypeithes; species Barypeithes pellucidus. Next base: position 14,195,654 of record OZ022562.1, on the reverse strand, counting down.
TTGAACTTGTCACATTTCTTTAAAAAACTTATAGTATAGTCGATAATCTCTTCCGATTGCAGCAGGCCAATATAGGGTGTGAGTATGTGGAATGCGGATGTTGGATTAAAATTTTCCCCTCTCGGAGGTTATATTTTTTTTTAAAAGATTTTTTTCGATGACAGCGTATTTTTGTATTCTAGTCCTCAAAATCTGTATATTTATTCTGGTTAGTAAAAAATGCACCAATGTAATTAAAAAGACCAATGTAATTAAAAATTATTTAATAATTTTGTAGGATTTAGGTAGATAATGATCAAATAAACTTTTAAAAGCAAAAGTACATAGGTACTATTCACAATTTTTTAGGACAAAATAATTTACCTTTGTTCGAAAACAACGAATACTTATTTCGGAAAACTGAGTTTAAAATTTCAAAACAAAATAAAAAATTAATACTACAGCGCAGTGTTGCCAGTTATCTCATGAAATGTCACGAGATCTGTTGATTTTTTTGTGATGAAAAACCTTTTGAAAAAGTTCGGTTTCTGGTGTTATCAGCTTCGTTTCGGGGAGGTATATTTTATAAATCACAAAAAAATCACCAGATACCTGGCAATATCGCTACTTCGGCACCGTTCGATGGTGGGGATAAGGGGTAATGACGTAATCGGTTCTGATCGGTTAGGTTGGTGTTTTTTTTTTTTGGACACGATGAGAAATCTGCGCACAGACACCTTACAGACGCGGCTGCAAGGTAGTGGTAGTGTCGGGCTCTTTGAATATAAAACAAACAGGAAGGAGCATATGTGAGACCGGAATGGAGCTTCAATATGGCCGACTATTGCTTCTGTCTGGTCAGTGACGTAGAGCATATATATTGCATGTAACATAAAATTAATGCAAAATAATAATTTTATCCCCAGGTACGCCTATGTGATACGTTTATTGGATAACCTTTAAATGTCATTCACACGAAATGAGTTTTTATTTCTGAATATTCAATAAAATTGGCATTAAAAACACTTATCTGTGAAATGTTAAACCAGAATTTCGATGTTTTGGTGTCAGGGAACAACCATAGATACATAACTAACCATCTTTTTCGTTATTGTCTCAGTAATAGTATAATGAAAATGTTTTATCAATTTATTTAGATATTATTGCTACATGATAGATATTATCACTAAAACAACCAAAAAATTATTTTATTACACTAATTACAACGATTATTAACACTTGAAACTGCTCAAAACTATCAAAAATCCAATTTGTTTCCAACATCTACGATCAAGAAGCAAAACATGAGTCATCCGTGGAGCTTCAAGATGGCCGTTTCTGTCTCTCGCTTAAATCGTGCGCGGTTTTCGCAATGCTCGTTCCTGTTCGTTTTATATTCAAAGGTCGGGCTAGCAACATTGTGGGGAAAGACCATCAATATCATCCGCTCTGAAGGAGGGGATCCGCCTCAGAAGGAGACGAGCTGAGTAGTCCCACATAATCTGAACAGACGTTATTTGATTAACTCAAATTTTAAAAAAGTCTATTCAAGAAATAAAAAGTCTATGCTTGTCAGGAGAGGGCTTCCTTTTCTTGGTAGTACCATTCAATCTGAAATATGTTTTAAAGTACTACTGTGTAGACAAAAATACGCCCTTATTGTATAAGGATCATCGGGTGGTCTGGAAATAATAATTTTTCATATTCGTATTTAATATAATACAGAAAAATACTAAAAAATGTAAACGAAGAAAGCCCAAGACTGAAGACTTGAGCGAAAATATTAAATAGGTAGGGAAGGGCACATCATTTTAAAGGTTGTTTAAATATCTTTCCAATAATACCAAGATTTATCATTACGATTGACAACGCTACAGACAATAATAAAATATTTTGTAGAAGTTTCAATTCTTGATGAAATATACAGGGTGTTCCATTTGAAAATACTGAGTAAATTTAATCCAAACAAACCCGAAGTTTGGAAGTAAAATTAAAGCACCCTGTATAAAACTGTAAAATTTTATAAATAGTACTCATATAATCCAGATAAAATTTTTTGATCTAATTAAAATCAATAAAGAATATGTTGCATGTTTATTACGATCGTACCAATGCAATAAAAATAGGAAAATTAATAATATCTTTGCAACACCGCAACAGATTGGGGAAAAAAATTGAGGTTACATAAACGATAAGGAGGGGCACTGATTCCGAGTAAAAATATAGGTCATTTCATTTATGACACACACTGTACAGGGTGTTCATTTTTGGGTAGTTTTACGGGGTATCTCCGTTAAATTTGTTTTCACACGTACCCTATACCTATATTTTTAATAATATAACTTAGTTTGTAACAAGCTTCAAATATATAACACTTTATTTTTAGTCTTAGTATTAGGCCCGAAATATACGTTTTTCAAAAATATACCATTTTTTTATACAGGGTGTTATGGAAATGACGTATTATATTTAAATGGGTGACTCCTGGGGTGTCCTAGAGAAGCGCTACATATTTTTTTTTTTTAAATCGAACGTTTAAAAAGTGGGGTAATTCACCCCTAAACCCACCCGGTTACTCCTCAGCACATTCATATACGATCATATTACATTGCCAAGCTGCGTAATCAACAGATGTTCAAGCCCAATGTTGCCAAATTGTTCGTGTAAAACTTTAGATTCTTATAAAAATAAATATTTAGCTACCTAGTATCCAAATAGAAGTGAATCCAGGTGCCAGTACACTAGCAAGTAATCCAGGGCACAGAGACATCTTCAGGTTTTTGTTTCTTTTTCTATGGGAAAAGCTTTATGCTCATCACGTACCTTGATGATAATGTGGAACTGCAAATAAGCTTATACCCACTAAACCCCATTCGGCCTCTTATTTCCAATCTCTCGGAACATTTGCACTAAATCACTTAAAGAAACACACAGACACCCACGAGTTTCCAATTTTATTTTTTTTTTGAAGATATGCACTTATTAGATTACACAAAAACAATAAATACTAACGCATAATTACACTTTACAAATAACCTACCGTACACATAAAATAACAGCACTATAGGATACAAATTATTTCGCAATAGAAATTCAGAAATAATAAAAACGCTAATTTCTAATGGCCTAATCAGAAGAATGATGAAATAATTATGTTGACAGACCCTTCGAGTCTAAGCTTCCCTCCCTTTAAAATAAATGGGCCCGTCTAGTCGAATATGCAATAGTGCTGGGACATCGAAACGGAACATCGATGTTCAAACATCGACATTTAAAAAAGTATATTTGCGATTAGGAATAAATTAGATATAAAAAATAAAAATAAATTTGTTATTAGAAAGAATTGAAAAATTATGAAACGTCAAAAAACAAAAATTTTAAAAAATAATATAAACAACAAAATAAAGCAAATATTAAAACATAATATTTTATAACTGCATGAATTCCAGTCACTAACAACTTGTAAACTATTTTTTTTTTGTAAAACTAGATTAATGATGATTCCTTGCAAGCTATTTCGTTTTTGGGGCCATAGTTTCGCCGGCTTTGGAAAAAAAAAAATTCGTTCTGGATAAGCTGGCCAAATACTTCTCGCAATTGCGCCGCGAGAATGGAATCCGTATTACAGTCGGCAATTCTAGCCTTCTGTCAATTAAAATTGCACGGATTCATGCGCAGTGCACCGTTCTGAGCTGTCTCGCATTGCCAGAAATGGGGCACGCGCCACTTTCATTGCCATTGCCGGTGCAAGTCTGGGTAGAGATGGATTATTCTGTTACTTTTAAATGTTTATTAATTGGACGAAGCACCTATGAACAGCTAATGGCTACTGCCATTTGTAAGTAGCAGTAGCTGCTTTAACTGCCAGTAAGATCTTTGCTGCCAGTCAAAACGAATAGGTTTGCCCATCTCTAATTCTGGGGGTATTTTAGAGATTTCGACACTACCAACTGCTGTTCTGACTGTCAGCAAGGCGCCAGTTGATCGAAAACGGTTTACTGCGCATGAATTCGTGCAATTATAATTGCCATTGCACCGGAAATTTTTATTGTCGACTCTAATAAGGCTTTTAGCAAATGAAATCAAAAGCTTTCGCTCTTATTTTCTTGTGCTGGGAAAATTGAGTTTAAGATTACAACCTAGTTTTCTTGTTTTGTTATAACATTGAACCTCGAAAGGTAAACATCGATGTCGACATCGATGTTTGACCTCTAACATCGATGTCGAAAACATCGAACATCGGTACCAGAACATCGATGTTTCAAAAACATCGATGAACATCGCCCAGCACTAATATGCAATGGTTTTGCAGATGAGCTGTTAATAATACGTCATTTCCATGTTCCTCTAAAATTAGACCGCCGTTTTCATACTCAACGACGGAACCAACGTGTTGTTTAGACAATAAGGGCGTACTTTTGTCTACACAGTAGCACTTTAAAATATTAATTCAGATTGAACGGTACTTAGATGTGTTGTGACGCGAAAACTATGTGATTTTGTGCTGTGAGTACTTGGTGTTTTTTTATAAATTAAGTTGGTTTTAAATAAGTTCGAAAAGGTAAATAAAATTGCATTTTTTTTCTAAAGGGTAAGTGGCATTTATAAACTCAGTCAGTTCAAGTTTATAAATCAGAGATTGTTTCCCAGCGAACTGAACTGAACGTAAAAGTTTATAATAATTGTAGTGTCCTTTATATACTAACACAGGACACAATCACTAGTTTCTATTCTTACACTATAAACAAGGATTAACGTTATCTCGCATTCACGATGCTCACTGGTTCCCTGTCTTACCACGACTGACTTCGTTCAGTACTTACGTAACTCAGCGAAACAGTGTATTCGTCATCGGTGTTTATACCTACTTATTATTCATTTGAAGTAGTACACTACATCCCTTCTTTGTCAACAAAATTAAAGTTTCAACTTTTACTAACAATGTATTTATTGAATTGCCACTTGTACTAACACTAACTATATATTTTAATTTCCAAAAATTAACATTTCAACTTGTACTAATAATTATTAATTTACTTTCTAACTTGTACCAATAATCCTAGTTATACATTTTAATTTCTGGCTTGTACTGACAATACTAACTATACCTTAAGTTTAGTTTTCAGGTTCGTTATTACTATCAGGATTATCCACCACTTTCCATTCCCCATCCATCTTTTTTAAATGAACAGTATTTCTTCGATACACTTTCCCTGTGTCATCATTTTGGACGCAAACGTCTCCACAGTTTTGTTTGATAACCGTATGAGGAGTTGGACTAAAATTTGGAGTAAGTTTATTTTCTTTCACCATATTTTTAACATATACCTTATCTCCCTTTTCTAAGGTACTTTCTTCTGCCTTCCGTTTCCTGTCAGCACAGTCTTTCCCAAATTCCTTTTTTAATGTGTCCCGATCTCTAACTTCGTCATCGTGTGCGTTGTTCTCCAAATTTCTTATTGTTGGAATTTTATCCCGAAATTGCCTTCTGAAAAAGAGTTCAGCGGGAGGTTTTCCAGTTGTTGAATGAGGAGTTGCATTGTACATTGTGATATAATCCAGTAGGTCCTGTTTCCAATCCGATTTTGTGGTCTGGCTTATTTTTAAACGTTTAACAATATCCCTATTTTGCCGCTCTACCTCTCCATTCTGTTGTGGCCAAAAGGGAATTGTATTAAAAATTCGAATTCCTGAACTCCTACAGAATTCTCTTATCTCATTACAATTGAACTGTTTTCCATTATCAGCCGTAATGGAATATGGAAATCCTATTCGAGAAAATATTTCTTGGAGAATTTTTATCGTATTCGTCGCAGTTATTGATGTCATTATTTTGATTTCTTTGTAGCGACTAAAGTAGTCTATTATGACAAATATGTAGTGGCCACTTGGCAATGGCCCTAGAAAATCCACGGCGACATCCTGCCCAAACTAAGGCCAATGCCTCTTTCTCGGTCTGACAGTATCGTCTTTCGCAATCGGATAAACTTTTATTGCCATATGCTATTACTCTAGGACCTTCGGAGTCATACTGTATTAAAACAGCCCCCAATCCGACAGGGCTGGCATCAGCGACTACTTGAGTTCTATCTTCAGGGTCATAATACCCCAGCGTTTTAATGTGGGATAAAGCATATTTTAGTTTGTGGAAGGCGATATCTTGTTTTGTTTTCCAAAACTTACTAATGTTTGCGTTCTTTCCTAATTTAAGTCGCAGTATTTCTCTTAATGGTTCAGTGAGCGTTGCCAGATTATCAACCCATTTACCAACATAGTTTACTAACCCCAAAAAGCTTTGCAACTCTTGCGTAGTTTTAGGGGAACGGAAAGTTTTGATAACAGCGATATAGTTATCTAAAGGCTTAATGCCTTTTGGTGATAACTCGTGCCCCAGAAACTGAATTACGGATATATTATATATGCATTTGTTTTCATTTAAGAGGACATTGTTATCCTTTAAGATATTTAATGTGCATTGTAAACGTATATTATGCTCAGTTTCATTTCGGCCAATGATAACAATGTCATCAATGAAGTTGGTAGTTCCCTCGCAGCGTGAAAGGATTCTCTCCATGATTTTTTGGAACATTTCTGGAGCACAAGAAATCCCAAAATTAAGACGTGTATACCTAAACAAACCTTTGTTAGAAATAAAGGTGGTTATATATCTCGAGCTCTCATTAATCTCGATTTGATGGAAAGCGTTTTTTTACATCCAACCGTGAAAATATTTTAGCTTTCCTGAAGTTTGGTACTAACTGGTCCATAGTTGGTAAAGGGTAATTTTCCCTTAATATTGCCATATTTGCCCTTCTCATATCAATGCAGATTCTTACTTCACCATTTGGCTTTAATACTGGTACCATTGGTGAGATCCATTTTGAAGGACCATCCACTAATTCAATAATATCGGAATCAAGTAACTCCTGAATTTTTTTGTTAACTTTATTTTCAAGAGGTATTGGAATTCTTCGATATGATTGAATTATGGGCTTGACAGTGTCATCAATGGGAATATTTACTAACACGTTTTTAAATTTTGGAAAGGCAGATATGGCATTGACCTGTGAAGTAGCATCTACACCTATTCGTAAAACTCCTACTAATTTTGCTGTATCTTTTCCCAAAAGATTTTTTGAGCCATGTTTTACGACATAAAAAGTGGCAATACTTTCTATATTATTAACTTTTATTTTAGCCTCAAAACTGCCCAAAACATCTAATGGTTTATTACTTGCATATGCCATAAAAATTTTATCTGGCCTTTTAATTTGATTAGACACAACAACTTTCGAATTTTTTAGATAGTTCCACGTCTTTTCGTTTAAAATATTACATCTGCTACCTGAGTCGATTACTAATTGTACAGGAACCCAACCAATATTGCACAGTATGTCAGAATCGTTGTCCATATGAAAAACATAGTTAATGTCGTCATCCTGATCTCGCTTTGGCTTCTCAAACTTTGGTTTCTTTGCTTGTTTTAATGAAAACTTCTGTTTGTGTCTCTTGTTTGCGGCTGTAGCATGGCAGTGTTGACTGGTATGACCCTTGAAGCCGCATCTTTGACATGTCGCGTTCTTGTCCGGACAATGGAACGATAAGTGACTTTTGGAGTGACATCGGTAACACGATCTAGAGTTACTCGTATTTATACTAGTTCCTGGTCGGTCATTTCTGGATAACACCTTATTAACCTCAAATGAAGGTTTTTTCTCACAGAATTCCTCCATTTGCCTATTTAGTGACTCAAGCGCATTGGCTTCCAATATGATTCCGTTTAATGTTATCGAATCACCAGTGGTAAGTATTTTCTTCCTTAAATCAACTGAATTGCACTTTTCAACGATTTGGTCGATTAAGGTGTCTTCAGTGTTTGTAAATTTACATTTTTCGGCTTGATTTCTTAGCCGCACCAAGAATTTTTCAAATTTTTCTCCCGCCTCTTGTTTTATGAGACGAAAAACATGTCGTTCGTATACTTTGCTTTGTTTTGGTGCAAAGTATTCATCTAGCTTTTGCAACGCTATTTTGTATATATCTGTGTCTTCCGAATCGGGCTGAACATGAGCGCCGGGTAGGTTATAATAAATTTCTTGGATTCCCATTCCTCCCACATGTAATAAAGTCGCTCGTTTCTTTCCCGGACTCTCGATATTAGCAGCATCCAGATAAATTTCTAACGCTCTTTTCCACCTTTCCCATTTTACCCCTACAGAGCCGACTTCACCATCGCAATCGAAAGGCTCTAATGCCGTAAGATTTGACATATTTAGGTACTGTAACAAAACGTATATTATTTTACTTTACATTATTTATATTGTACAAATTTAGGTCCTACAAAAATGAATAAAATATTGGTTTTACTTTTAAACTTTGCTATGGATAGCAACTGTAAATTGTACTGTTTATGTAATGTCATTCACGTAGTGTTAATCAATATTTTATCTCACTTATTCTAGGTAATCACATTCATGGACTCTCATTTTAATCAATGTATCTCATTCATTGATTGCCATGTATTATCATACATGGACTCTCATTTTAATCAATGTATCTCATTCATTGATTGCCATGTATTCTCATACATGGACTCTCATTTTAATCAATGTACCTCATTCATTGATTGCCATGTATTCTCATACATGGACTCTCATTTTAATCAATGTACCTCATTCATTGATTGCCATGTATTCTCATACATGGACTCTACTTTTAATCAATGTATCTCATTCATTGATTGCCATGTATTCTCATACATGGACTCTACTTTTAATCAATGCATCTCATTCATTGATTGCCATGTATTCTCATACATGGACTCTACTTTTAATCAATGTACCTCATTCATTGACTGCCATGTATTCTCATACATGGACTCTACTTTTAATCAATGTATCTCATTCATTGATTGCCATGTATTCTCATACATGGACTCTACTTTTAATCAATGTACCTCATTCATTGACTGCCATGTATTCTCATACATGGACTCTACTTTTAATCAATGTATCTCATTCATTGATTGCCATGTATTCTCATACATGGACTCTACTTTTAATCAATGTACCTCATTCATTGACTGCCATGTATTCTCATACATGGACTCTACTTTTAATCAATGTATCTCATTCATTGATTGCCATGTATTCTCATACATGGACTCTACTTTTAATCAATGTACCTCATTCATTGACTGCCATGTATTCTCATACATGGACTCTACTTTTAATCATTGTATTTAATTTTCAGATTTATAGGGCTAAATTAACTACGTACGGCAAAGAGATGTTTATAATTGCTGTTACAGGAGTTCCTTAAATGGGATGCATTATTTTTTATTTTTCGCTTTTATAATATAATAATATTTTATGTTTGCCTGAAACACCCTATTTTAATTTTTTTTCGAAAATATATTATTATACCTTATTTAAATCTATATGAATCAATATCGTTTAAAAATTACGTCACGTTATTTATATACGAATAAGTAAAAACTTGATAAGGCAGACCGTTCTTCGATTGTGTAACCAGCTACGGTCAGTGTCATCGTATTTACATTTGCTTTATTGCTTATTTTAGTATTGTTTATATTTGTTGGCCCTATTCGTCTTAACCAATGAGTGTCTTGTAATTCCCATGCATTCCCCATATAGTGTTAACACTACGTAAATGACAGTTTTGTTTGTTTTTTTTTTTCTTTGACAATTTATCTTATTAGATGTGTCCAGAGGAGCGGTTATACTCAAATTTCTTTTTTTTTTCCACTTTTATTATTTCATCCTACCTTTATCCTCGTCGCCAATTTGTAGTGTCCTTTATATACTAACACAGGACACAATCACTAGTTTCTATTCTTACACTATAAACAAGGATTAACGTTATCTCGCATTCACGATGCTCACTGGTTCCCTGTCTTACCACGACTGACTTCGTTCAGTACTTACGTAACTCAGCGAAACAGTGTATTCGTCATCGGTGTTTATACCTACTTATTATTCATTTGAAGTAGTACACTACAATAATGTACCCTGAAAAATAAACAACTTGCAATCTGTCAAACGGTTATTGACTTTCTAAAGAGTTTACCCTGAAGATGTGACAACACTGTTGACATATGTTGCTTTGTTTACCTTCCTGACAGGGGCACAATGTGCTTATTTTTGGTTTGACATAAGGTCATGTACAGGGCATATTAAATTAAAGCGCCATTTTTGGATATTTTTCTTCAATTTGTTTTCATCTCAGGAATTGCCGATTTAAATATAATACGTCATTTCCATAACACCCTGTATACGGTGACCCATTTAAAGAAGCAAATTTGTTTATTTTCCTTGAAAATTATTGAATGTAGAAAAAATCTGAGTACGTCACTGTATTCTACATAAAGAGTTACAAAAAGAACATTTTTATTTATTTTTGATATGTTACGGGGTAACCGAGATATGGGGGGGTGTCCCAAAATGATTACGGCATCTTCTGTTTGACAAAAAAGTAGCAAAGTGCTGCGAAAACAGCATCCTTCTATCTTTACTAATAAGGGAGATACCCCGTAAAACTACCCAAAAATGGACACCCTGTATACTTAAACATACTTTTAAAATATGCGTCTTCAACAGTCCGCTAATATTTATTTTTAAAGTTTCCCTTCTATCCACGATATAGGAGATATCGAAGAATTACACACTAAATGGACTCCCTGTATTAGTAAATATTTTATTTATTTCAGAAAACCCAATTTTCCGCGTTAAATTTTCCGGTAATTGTAATTTTGCTAATAAGAACGTTACGAAACACAAGTCAAATGACAAAAGGGTTACCGCCTCATACAAAACTTTAGGATCCTCCGGGACATAACGAATCGATATGAGTCATGCCGTTTTTTCTACAATGTAAGCGAGTAATCGTTAGAAAAACAAACGAATTTTTTGCACCAAAATACCTTTGCCTTGCTTTACTTTGTTAGTTTATTTGCAGTGGTCGGTTCGAAAGGAGCTCGCATATTCGCCGGTTTTATTTTTTCTGGAAAATTATCCCGCGTGATAATTCGACGTCCAGGACAGGGTGCTCCTGCCACTGCTTAAAGAGTTGTCGGAATTCCGGGTAATAGTGTCATCCTAAAACGAAGTTTTGCTCTGTTCCCTGTAAGGTGAGTCTTTAAACATTTTTTTTTTCAAAATACGTTTAGCAGCATTCACAGTTCCATAAATTAATTTATAATAGAGAAGAAGTATTTAAGTCACAACACAAGGGGCCCATGCGCTATTATGCAACGGGTTCCTCGCTTTTTACCTTCCATAACTGGGGTAGTAACTGGCGATAAATACTTATAAACTCTTTCCACAATTCTTTTTTTTTGCTTGCAAGGGTATGGGCCCCTTCAGTTTTCAGTTATGCGTACTTGTACAAGAAATGAAATTTGTGCAAATCGACAAAATTTCGTTTCTTGCTTCCGTTAATTTATTAATTAAAAAAATTTCTACCCTAAACTTATAGCAATTGGTCCCTAAAAACAGATAATTAACCGCTTTTAGGATAAAACGAAATAGTATCAAATATATTGATCAAAAAACGAAATGGTGAATGCGCCACTAGCTCTGACTTAATTATTAACTGAACAAAAAATATACTGAGTGTTTAAACAACAACGAACAAAACAATCATCTACTAAAAACAAACATCTAGTAAAATCAAGATTTATATTTTTCCTAACGAATTCATCTTTGAATAAATTGGTTAAAACATTACATTTCGTGGGGGGGGGGGGGGGCAACGCCACTGAGGAGGGGGTAAACTGGGCGGCATGTTACGAACAAGCCCGAAACGGGCTAGCTTTACTATGATATCTATTGAGCACGAAATAGCTAATAAAATAGATTTAAATAAAAAAATTTACAGAGTTACAAGGTGGTTTGTTGATAGTTATTATTTTAATGAGTTAGAATAGCATAGCACATTTTTTTAATTTCTTTTTAGAAATATTATTAATATGTATTAATAAGAGCACAAAATGATTAAGGCGTCTTGAGCGGGCCCTGTTGCTCTCTCTCACTAATTTTGAAATTGAAATTTTGATAGTATGCTAATGTTGATTTGAGCACTGGGCTAAAACATTTTCATTAAGGTACTACGTCCGGTTAAACTGGAAGTCGGTGTCAACTTCTTTATTTTAAATGGCACACCCTATACAGGGTGTCCCAGAATATGTGGGCAATCTCCCGGGTTCAGATAGAACACTTAAAAATAACAGGAGAAGTTCTTATAAATTTTTCTCCCTACGGCCTCTCCCCTACGGAGATACGGGCCCATAATGGACGTCCCTGGAAATCGTTGTTTTTTAAATAATTTTTGAAGTACTAGGTGTAATTTAATATTTTTTTAGTAAGTATAATGGTTAGTAGATGGGTCTCCTTAAAACTCGCCCTTTTAAACACATTTGGCTTATTTAGTTTGCCAGGGACGGACTAGGACACAAAAATGTTTTTTTATACCTTGTACGATGAAGGAACGACAATAATATTTTTGATACGAGATATAATAAAAAATATTTTTGTTCAATATGGTTTTTTTGCATTAGTTGTTGTTTTATGCTCATAAAATTTCCTCATTGTTGCTATGGTTTTTTTTACATGTACCGATTTAAATAAGAATATTTATGCCAGTGTCAGTTTATGGTAGTGTCTTGAAATTTGCGGTTTTTCTCCTTTGTCTTATTAGTTACTAACTTAGTAATGGAATTTACGTATACTGGATATAAATCATATATTATAATTATTTTCTATTTAGCGTTAAAAATAAGGGTAAGTTTATATAAGGTTGTCGATTCCAAAAATTTGCCAATTTTATATTTTTATATGGCCATAATAATACCAAGAACTATAGATAGTTTGTTTTTGTTTAAAATAAAAATAGGAAAGTTAATGAACAAATCCAAACAAACCTTTCCCTAACAATTACTTTTATTTGTTTCAGATACTTGACGGGTCTAAAATAGAGTGCGGTACCGCGTGTGAGGTGTGAGGGTTCCGCTCTTCAAGGGTTTGCCTAAACATCGTCGCAGTTTAGAGCGTGGTAGAGATAACCCTTTTCAAGGCTCCCGCATGTCTGAAAAAGGCTGATGGGCAACCTGGCCTGTCCAGGGCGATGTCCTTTTTGTTCGTCCCTTGGAGAGTGGAACTGGAAGAATGAAGATGATGTCGTCGGGCAAATGGCAACATATAAGGAGGTAACTATTTATTTAATTTTAAAAGTATACCCCAATTGTTTAATTAATATTTAAAAAATTATTTATAGTTTTTTGGCAAGAGAAAATATTTTGTTATAACAATATTTGTAACTACAGGGGGTTTTTTAATTGAAAGCCGATACTTAAGGCTGTGAATCCTTGGGTGGTTTTAAGAAGAACTGGCACTTCTTATTGAAACATGCGGATAGGCATGAAAATAAGCCAAAACATTGATTTCAGTTTCCTCATTGGACGTTATAGGTCTAGGTAAATTTCTGTATGTTTCAAGCATGATCCAAAATTTTCGAAATTGCTTTGAATTCGTCTAAATTTCTTATTGCTCATTGATGGTAAATTTGGATACATTTCATTGAATCTTCTAAATGTACGGCTGATGATCTTATTATACTGACCATGTAAAATAAATAAATTCATAAGTACTACATCTGAATAGTTGTTGTTTTCTTCCATTTTTTTTTTAACTTTAATTTAATTTTAAAAAATTAAAATATTTAAATAGACCAACTGACAACAAGACTGAATGAATAACAGCAAAATGTCAACCATTACAAAACAATTTCCATAGGCTACTTGCCAAATTGGTCTAGAAAGTGTGATTGTTATCTGTAATAATTAATTTTTCTAAATAAATGCTCATAAGTCAAAAACTGTTCAAAATAGGTATAGTAACATTATACATATAAAGATAGACAATTTCAATAGCTTTTAGGACAACAGATAAAATATAGGGTATTTCATTTAAATAAAAGGTACTATTTACCATTTTTTCAAACCATCAAAATATTTGTATTTTGAAACACCCTGTACTATTATAAATAATATTTGGAAAGAGGGTGAAAGATCCGAAAAAAAAAGCGAAATTAATTATTATCTCGAGAACTATAACAAATAGGTATAGGAAAATATTAAGGAAAGTTATTAAGAAATTCATAAGGATTCTAAAACAAAAATAATACACAGGGTGTTTCGTTTAAATTATCAAAGTTGCTAATACTTTCAAGTAGAAGTGGCAACACTGCATGGCTAAAAATATTTTTAAAAGATAGATCATGTCCGCTTCTATAACTTCCCAAAATTTCAAAGTGGTCCGATGACTAGTTCTCTATAAACATCTAATAGGCCATCCACCATCAATAACCCTGTATGTTAATACAGTGTAACCTCGATAATCCGAACCTTCGTTACACCGGACTTTTCAATAATCCGGCCAAACATTTCAACTGCATTGTATACTTTATGATCAGCATTTGATAGTACTCGGTAATTCAAGCAAACAAAAATTACAAATTACTTCACAAAATAATATAAAATTTAATAAATATGCTTCTGTTTTAAATAATTTTTGTTTATGTACTATTTTCTAGTTGTTTTCTATTAAATGTTTTAAATGTTTCGTTTTTCAATAAAAAAACTGTGTCGCTTCAATAATCCGGATTAATTACTAATCCGGATGACCGCGGTTTTAATTAGTCCGGATTATCGAGGTTGCACTGTATTAACTTTTCTTCTTAAAATCACCCAAGGATTCGGCACTCTATTAAAAAACACCCTGTATAGGCCCAATAATATCCCCCAAAAAAATCAAAAATAAATGCAGGGTCTTTCAAAATAATTGGAAAAATCTAAAATTTTGCGTTTCGGTTTTTATTTTTTCCTGACTTTGTTTGAACAGATGTCCAAAAATAAATGTCACTTTCTCACTGCTACTTTTTATTCCCCATAAGATTTCATCATCAGATCTTTAATGCAACGTTTTGTCTTTGGGTCACCATCATCAACTTAATTTTTTAAATACGGGCTTGGATTTTTTTCTTTAAATTATGAAAAAGGAACTAAATCTACGTTCGGCGGTATATGAGACTTACTGGTTTTCCGAAGTTTTGTTCCTTGAATTGACCATCTTGATTAAAATACCCCTAATCCGTTCCTGTAATTAACTTTTGTTTCGACGAAACTGAACATTTTAAAATTATTATTGTATTATAGTATTTAAAAAAATTAAGTTGATGATGGTGACCCAAAGACGAAACGTCGCATTAAATAAGATCTGATCATGCCATCCCGAGAAGAATAAAAAGTAACAATGAAAAACTGAAATTTATTTTTGGACATCTCGTGGAACAAAGTCAGCAACAAATAAAAACCGAAACGCAAAATTTTAGATTTTTCCAAATATTTTGAAAGCCCCTGTTTTTATTTAAGATTTTTTTACGGCATATTATTGGGCCCATAATTATGCAACTTTGCCCCAATTTAACCGACTTCGTATCTCTTACCGTTTCCAAAATTCCAATGATGAAGGACTTGTTTGTTACACCCTGTATAGCAAGAATCAGCTAAATAAGTTAGCGAATTTATTATAGCTAGTTGTGATTAGAACTAGAATTTTTTTCAAGAAAACATTTTTTTTCCCTCCCAACTAATGTGAACTGAAATTAATTTTATTTTTTGGCTTGGGCTTCCCCAAAGCCTTCTTCCCCAAACAGGTATTTCTTATTTCATAACTCATCTGGAGTTCGCTAGTATTGGCTATTTATTTTTAATTTATGCTCATTAGCATTGAATCACTTGTTCATTTCAAAATGTACAATTTCTCAAATAAGCCTTCGTGTCGATTATGACCTTCACTTTACTAATTTACTCAAATTTGCCTATTTACATGAAAACTAAACGCATTTTCCTTTGTTTTAGGATCATGGCCATGGGCACTAAAGAAAATTTATAAAATCGGGCACGCGAATTTTCCAGGGTAGCAGAAGACACAGAAACCAATCGCGCAGTCAAATCAATCCGATTCTTTTTAGTCTAACGTACAGAAAGAATCTGGTTGATAAATCAGTCCGGTCTTTCCTAGTCTAACGTACAGGAATGATCTGATTGATCGTTTTGCTGAACCCCATCGCGCCTTAATCAATCCGATTTTTTTTAATCTAACGCACAGAAAAAATCTGATTGATAAATCAGTCCGACTTTTCCTAGTCTAACGTACAGGACGGATCTGACTGATCGTATTGACAATTTCAAAATGGGGTATGAATGATTAAACAAAATGAACTTTTTAACGCGTTATGATGACATAACTTTTAAGCAGCTATTATAAGCAATCGTAACTTTATAAAAATGTATATGCAGTATTTGAAGTAGATTCATCCAATCAAACTCCGTTGGTTTCTGTGTCTGTTTAATTGCCGATTCCCTAAGGACCAGTTGTTGCAAAAAATTTTTTTGGATCGGTCCGAGGGCTTCAATTGACTGCGACCATGGAAACATAATCCTGCAAGCTAAACGTTCGGGAGACAAGCTGGATTAGAGCAGCCTGCAAGAATTTATTAAGGTAATATTTAGTTAAAAAATACATTTTCATCAGTGTTGGTTGATCAATGTTTCGTTATTTTCGAAAATAAGTTTTTATAATAATTTTACTGGGGAAGCTTGAAACTAATAATATTTTATTTTTATATGCAAAGCAGTTTGGCAATCAAAAGATTTCGAGCTGTAATTGAACAATAATAATTAATGGGTGGAAGAGAGAACTACATGTTTTTTGGCTGAATGGCAACAATGTTGAAGTCTGGTTATATCAGATGGTTAAATATTCAAACATAACCATACTTACCGATGAAAAGATAAATCCTTCTTTAATGAACCACTCTTTTACATACTACAGATGAATGCACCATGATTGTTTATAATAAAGACGATTTTTCACCAATAATCACAAAAAAACACAAATCAACCAAAATATAACAATCCGTTAGTTAGATCAAAGAACAAACATCGCAATATATACGAGATTAGTATTCATTCATCTTTTGCTTATCTTTTGGGTCCGAATCGTAGTAAAATAGAAATAGTTGTTGCCAGAGTGCAGTTGGATTAGTTCAAGATTCTTTTGATACGCCTTTTCACAGTTTATAGTAAAATTATTGGGAAATAAATTTATTTTAAGAGCAATTGCGGATTAATCTAAACCAGTTGTATTTGCCAAATTAACAAATTTTTAATTGCATTTTCCAAGATGCCTTTGCGATAAATATGTCCATCTGGCTATGCTGGAATAATGACCGAAAGAGGTGGGACAGACTGTTTGCAGTCGTTGCGTGGGCTAGAAATGTACATTATTCCATCTGTAGTTTGTAATAGCTTTGGTCCGTACACCAACATTGGAAAAACGAATCGCTTGATGTCTGTATGCGTGTTTGTTTGTCCGTCTGTCTATCGCAGCCCGTTTCCCTCGGGATCGTTTCGTTTGACATAAATAGTTAAAACAAGCCATTGATATTTACTTAGGAGCATGACATAAAACGTTTTAAAAATTTCAACTTATCCGTGGGGGGGGAGAGGGGGGGGTTCAAACGAATGGCTAAACATTTATTGTGATGGGCAGTAAAAAAATTTTGAATAATGACTGTACCAACTGTGAGGATGATGATGATAAAAATTGATTTTTGTTACATTTAGTACTGCTCTGGTTAAGAATTTATATCGTTTGGACTTTTATAACTATTAAGTCAAAGTTGATAACAAATTGTGTCGTCGAAAAATTGTTCACCGATAAATAAGTAAGGATAAAAAAGGGTTGGTACTAATCATAACACAATGTAATTTAGATTTAGATACATCATATTCGCTTTTAGAGCTAATGGTAGTGACGCATTCGCCATATCATTATTTAACGTATAAATTAATAAGAACAAAAATCAAATTTTATCAAACCTATAATAATTGATTAAACTTTTATTGATGTAAACTGTGTAACTAAAAATGTTCTCTATTGTTTCAGGTAAGTGAGCATGATTGGTGTTGGAAGCGTCCGTTTCGCGCTGTCGGCAAACAAGTCTTCGACTGTTGTTATAACCTGGAATAAGTGAACAGTGACCTTTAGTATATAAGCTACAAGAGTTCGGGTTTGTTCGGGTTTGTTCACCACTTTTACATGTTATTTCTTATGGGAAAATTTAAGGTTCGATCTGCATTTTTTTCTACCGACGCCCAGCGTCGCGACGCCCAGAATGAGAAGAACGTGAGGAGTGTGGAGATGAATGGAGAGCAAATATCGTCATTTTTACATGTATTTTCCCATAAGGAAATTTAAGGTTCGATCTGCATTTTAAATCTAACGACGCTTAGCGTCGCGACGCCCACAATGAGAAGAATGTGGGAAGTGTGGAGATGAATGAAGAGCAATATCATCATTTTTACAGGTATTTTCCCATAAGGAAATTTAGGGTTCGATTTACATTTTTTTTTACCGACGCCTACCGTCGCGACGCTTAGAATGAGAAGAACGTGACGCAATTTACCAGTGGCTGTTAGCGTCTCCACCATAACCATCAAACTTTAATATTTGATTTAAATTTTACTTTTTGTGTGTGTGTGTGTGTGTTTATCGCAACCATTTCAGGATGGCTGATAAATGAAATAGAAAATTTATTAAATCATCCTGAGAGGGTTGCGATAAATAATAGAGTTAAAACTTAAATATTTTATATACGATTTGGCTTCTGTGATATAAAGGGATGATCGACTTTTTTCCGCATGGAAACACGACAGGTACCCTTCCGAGGGGAGACGTACCGACTCTGGTGATCGATAATCCCTCCCTACAAAAGAGGTTGACACTTTTAAAGAGTTAGGTATATATAGTGTTTTCCATATGTCTTATAGACACGATCAGGGAAAATTGTTGCCTGTTGGCTATTAAAGAAATCATCTATCGGCCATCTCTAAAGGGTTATGATGGGAAATTATAATTTTCTAAATTTGTATGTGTCTTTCCTTCAATATTTTTTTTTAATTAGGGGTTTAAATTTATTATTATTACTTATAATGAAATAGAAAATTTATCAGCCATCCTGAAATGGTTGCGATAAACACACACACACACACAAAAAGTAAAATTTAAATCAAATATTAAAGTTTGATGGTTATGGTGGAGACGCTAACAGCCACTGGTAAATTGCGTCACGTTCTTCTCATTCTAAGCGTCGCGACGGTAGGCGTCGGTAAAAAAATGCAAATCGAACTTTAAATTTCCTTATGGAAAATACCTGTAAAAATGATGATATTGCTCTTCATTCATCTCCACACTTCCCACATTCTTCTCATTCTGGGCGTCGCGACGCTAAGCGTCGTTAGATTTAAAATGCAGATCGAACCTTAAATTTCCTTATGGGAAAATACATGTAAAAATGACGATATTTGCTCTCCATTCATCTCCACACTGCTCACGTTCTTCTCATTCTGGGCGTCGGTAGAAAAAAATGAAGATCGAACCTTAAATTTTCCCATAAGAAATAACATGTAAAAGTGGTGGTATTTGGCCCCGAACTCTTGTAGCTTATCTACTACCTTTAGTGTTTTACGGGTCATTCCTCACTCAAGTGCTTGCTTGAATGTGGATTGATCCGTCTTGCTGCAATTGGCACCGTTGTTAATACCATCACCTTCGCTTCTATCATGATTGAAAGGTAAGATAGTTTTCTTTCCTTTTCTGTTGCTACAGGTGAAAGAATGAAGGGTTAAGAGCAATAGCAATATATAGGTCCGCACCATTTTGTTTCTTCTTTCTCATTCATTAAATTTTGGACACTATTAAGATATTTATAATAGTTTTTAAAAATCGGGCTGTGCGCATCTCTTTATAATCTCTAAAATATGGTGAAGGAGCTTTGTTATTGCTCTTAAAGATGGGACACGTTGCCGATTCTGGTAAGTTAGTGAAGTGAGTGAAAATAAGAAGCTGCAACTGAAGAAACAAGCCTATTAAATTATGGAGGACGGCTTTCCGGTATGGTATAAATGTACAATATTTGGTGAACTATTTAAATATAGATACCTAAATTAATTTAAGATTATTCGGCCGTCTACTAATACATTTGTTTTAGCCACACTATTCATTATACTGGCCAACATGGAACCGATGGGGAATCTATAATCCATGGCCAATAAAAGCCAGAAAAAGAAAGAAATGGAATCGAATTAATTTTGATGCATAACCGTCATTATCCTTTACTAATAACCTTTTATTTTTAGCTCAGGTTTTGTCCAACATCTTCAAATGTTGATGCATAAAACCACCGGTTTATATTAATTTTATACATTTTTTTTAGGTTTTAATTAACGATTTTACTTTTAGGAAAGGTTTTGTCCACTATTTTCAAATGTTGATATATAAAACCACCGGTTTATATTAATTTTATATATTTTTTTTAGGTTTTAATTAACGATTTTATTTTTAGGAAAGGTTTTGTCCACTATTTTCAAATGTTGATATATAAAACCACCGGTTTATATTAATTTTATATATTTTTTTTAGGTTTTAATTAACGATTTTACTTTTAGGAAAGGTTTTGTCCACTATTTTCAAATGTTGATATATAAAACCACCGGTTTATATTAATTTTATATATTTTTTTTAGGTTTTAATTAACGATTTTATTTTTAGGAGAGGTTTTGTCCACTATTTTCAAATGTTGATATATAAAACCACCGGTTTATATTAATTTTATACATTTTTTTAGGTTTTAATTAACGATTTTATTTTTAGGAAAGGTTTTGTCCAGTATTTTCGAATATTGATGTACAAAACCACCCTTTTTGTGTTTTAATTAACAGTTTTTTTTAGGATTTAAGAATATATTATAGGTGGTCAAACTTGAATGGTCCTTATATATTCTTGGCAGCTGTTTGCATTTTAGGTTGTTGTTTTTAATGGGTAAGCAGCTGTCTGTTGTTGCCCCCCCCCCCCTGGTTCAGGGCCGTACAACACTGACGATGGCCATGGAAGGCCGAAACAGTTGCTGAGGCCTTAGAGGATATTAATACAAGGTATGCATACTCAATCCAGTATTTATTTAAATGTTTCTATGAATTGACTAAATTAACTATCCTACAAATTTAAATAACATGATTCCCACGTACTTTTTTTGAGTTTTAAAATTTACGTATCGATCTACTAAAAATTGTTGCCACGCTTTGGTCGTTTCATAATTGCACAATTCCAGGTTTGACTGTTTGGAGAAGGTCAAAGCCCGAAAGTAAATTAAACTTCGCTATAAAATCCCAAAATTGAGCAAAACTGTTGGTTATTTTTTTTCGAGCTTTGCTCCTAATATACAATATACAGGGTGTCCCAAAATATGTGGGCAATCTCCCGGATTCAGATAGAACACTTAAAAATAACAGGAGAAGTTCTTATAAATTTTTTTCCTACAGCCTCCCCTACGGACGTCCCTGGAAATCGTTATTTTTTAAATATTTTATTAAGTAGCTACTAGGTGTAATTTAATATTTTTTTAGTATATTGGTTAGTAGATGAGTCTCCTTAAAATTCGCCCTTTTAAACACATTTGGCTTATTTAGTTTGCCAGGGACGGACTAGACGTAACACAAAAATGTTTTTTTTGTACACCTTGTATGATGAAGGAACGGCAATAATATTTTTGGATACTCTAAACCTTAAGCTGAAAAAAGGTACTCTTGATCAATGTCGATAAAGTGAACTGTTTTCGAACAAAAAATATTTTTGTTCAATATGGTTTTTTGCATTAGTTGTTGTGTTATGTTCATAAAATTCCCTCATTGTTGCTATGGTTTTTTTCACATGTACCGATTTAAATAAGAATATTTATGCCAGTGTCAGTTTATGGTAATGTCTTGAAATTTGCGGTTTTTCTCCTTTGTCTTATTAGTTACTAACTTAGTAATGGAATTTACGTATTCTTCAATAATCCGGCCAAACATTTCAACTGCATTGTATACATTATGATCAGCATTTGATAGTACTCGGTAATTCAAGCAAACAAAAATTACAAATTACTTCACAAAATAATATAAAATTTAATAAGTATGCTTCTGTTTTAAATAATTTTTGTTTATGTACTATTTTCTAGTTGTTTTCTATTAAATGTTTCGTTTTTCAATAAAAAATCTGTCTCTCTTCAATAATCCGGATTATTTACTAATCCGGATGACCGCGGTTTTAATTAGTCCGGATTATCGAGGTTGCACTGTATTAACTTTTCTTCGAACAAACCCGAAAAAACCCAAAGATTCACATTCAGTATCTCGGCACTCAATTAAAAAACACCCTGTATAACTAAATGTTATTTTTCCGTTAAGCATTATTATGGGCCCAATAATATCCCCCAAAAAAATCAAAAATAAATGCAGGGTCTTTTTAAAATAATTGGAAAAATCTAAAATTTTGCGTTTCGGTTTTAATTTTTTCCTGACTTTGTTAAAAAATAAATGTCACTTTCTCATTCCTACTTTTTATTCTCCATAAGATTGCATCATCAGATCTTTAATGCGACGTTTTGTCTTTGGGTCACCATCAACTTAACTTTGTTTAAATTATGAAAGAGGAACTAAATCTACGTTTGTCGGAATATAAGACTTACTGGTTTTCCGACGTTTTGTTCCTTAAATTGACCATTTTCATTAAAATAACCCTAGTCCGTTCGTGTAATTAACTTTTGTTTCGACGAAACTGAAGATTTTAAAATTATTATTGTATTATAGTATTTAAAAAAATTAAGTCGATGATGGTGACCCAAAGACGAAACGTCGTATTAAATAAGATCTGATCATACCATCTCGAGAAGAATAAAAAGTAACAATGAAAAAGTGAAATTTATTTTTGGACATCTTTTCGAACAAAGTCAGCAACAAATAAAAACCGAAACGCAAAATGTTAGATTTTTTCAAATGTTTTGAAAGCCCCTGTATTTATTTTTGATTTTTTTGTGGCATATTATTGGGTCCATAATTATGCAACTTTGCCCCAATGTAACCGACTTCGTATCTCTTACCGTTTCCGAAATTCCAATGGTGAGGGACGTGTTTGTTACACCCTGAATAGCAAGAATCAGCTAAGCTAAGTTAGCTAATTAGTTAATGAATTTATTATAGCTAGTTGTGATTAGAACTAGAATTTTTTTCAAGAAAATATTTTTTTCCCTCACAACTAATGTGAACTGAAATTAATTTTATTTTTTGGCTTTGGCTTCCCCCAAGCCTTCTTCCCTGAAGAGGTATTTCTTATTTCATTACTCATCTGGAGTTCGCTAGTGTTGGCTATTTATTTTTAATAATATATGCTCATTAGCATTGACCTAATATTTTTACTCAATCACTTGTTCATGTCAAAATGTACAATTTCTCAAATAAGCCTTCGTGTGCTAATTTACTCAAATTTGCCTATTTATATGAAAACTAAACGCATTTTACTTTGTTTTAGGATCATGGTCATGGGCACTAAAGAAAATTTATAAAATCCGGCACGCGAATTTTTCAGGGTAGCAGAAGACACAGGAACCAATCGCGCGGTCAAATCAATCCGATTCTTTTTAGTCTAACGTACAGAAAGAATCTGGCTGATCGTATTGACAATTTCAAAATGGGGTATGAATGATTAAACAAAATGAACTTTTTATCGCGTTATGATGACATAACTTTTAAGCAGCTATTATAAGCAATCGTAACTTCATAAAAATGTATATGCAGTATTTGAAGTAGATTCATCCAATCAAACTCCGTTGGTTTCTGTGTCTGTTTAATTGCCGATTCCCTAAGGACCAGTTGCTGCAAAAAATTGTTGTTTTTTGGATCGGTCCGAGGGCTCCAATTGACTGCGACCATGGAAACTTAAACCTGCAAGCTAAACATTCGGGACACAAGCTGGATTAGAGCAGCCTGCGAGAGTTTATTAAGGTAATATTTAGTTTAAAAATATCATTTTAAGGTTTCCATCAGTGTTGGTTGATCAATGTTTCATTGTTTTCGAAAATAAGTATGTGTGAAGTGAATCGTAGTTGCCAATATTTTAAATGTGCATTTATTTGGTTTTCTGTTTTCTGCGTTCACCAACCAAAACATCAATTTTACTGGTGAAGCTTGAAACTAATAATATTTTATTTTTATATGCAAAGCAGTTTAGCAATCAAAAGATTTCGAGCTGTAATTATTGAACAATAATTAATGGGCGGAAGAGAGAACTACATGTTTGTTGGCTGAATGGCAACAATGTTGAAGTCTGGTTATATCAGATGGTTAAATATTCAAACATAACCATACTTACCGATGAAAAGATAAATCCTTATTTAATGAACCACTCTTTTACAAACTACAGATGAATCAACCAAAATATATAACAATCCGTTAGATCAAAGGGCAAACATAGCAATGTTTACGAGATGAGTATTCATTCACCTTTTGCTTATCTTTTGGGCCCGAATCGTAGTAAAATAGAAATAGTTGTTGCCAAAGTGCAGTTGGATTAGTTCAAGATTCGTTTGATACTTTTAAGTATAATAATATTTGTTTAAAGAATCTCTCATCGCCTTTTTACAGTTTATAGTAAAATTATTGGGAAATACAGTAGAACCCCGATTATCCGTGCTCCACGGGACCGGACGAGGCACGGATAAGTGAAAAGCACGGATAATCCGAACATTCATTTATTACATGTTACATACATACATATGTACATATTATGTATATAGTATACTCAAAATATGACAGAAAAAAAAAGATCTCATAATTTCAAACTAAGTTTATATTATGTATGTATTGCATAAAAAGATAACAGAACAAAAAATATAATTCTACATAAGGTAAAAAGTAAACTACACAAAATAATAAAAATAAAAACTCTACATCATAGGTACATAATGTTAATTTGCGTTTAAATAAAGCGGATATGGTATTTTATGTAGCTATGCGTTTGAAAAAAAGTCAGTCACCTTGGTCTGTGTTAAAATTTGTCGATCTTTTTAATTGTCTGACGTATTCTGCGCAAGTTCAAAATGTCGGTAAGGTCCAAAGATTTTCGTTGCTCAAAATAATCTAGTAGAACGTTGGCAGTTTCTTCAGCCTCTCGGTTAGAAACTCTTTTGATTGATACCGTCCCATCATTTTCTTCGTCTTGACTGATTCAAAACTTGTACGACAATATCGTCGTCATTGAAGAGTTGATAACCTGGCTCATTTTTGTCACACTGAATCCATCTTTCAACTTCGGTTTCGTCAACTTCTTTGAACTCATCGGCGCTGCGCACTAATGCAGTTAATTCAGTTGTGGTCGCTTCTTCCTCCTCAGATTCCACGATGGTTTCATCTTCCTCTAGCGTCATTATTTTGTAAAAAGCTCTTTTAAAATTTGTTTCTTTCACTCCATTCCATGCATTTGCCACTGTAAAAATTGCGTCTTTGATCGTAAACGATTTCCAAAACCTCATTAGATCATATTCAATGATTTCCGTGTGTAAATGTTTTTAAAAGAGTCGGACTGCGATATAAAATTTTGTAGTTACAATTTGTTTTTATTGATATCGCGTATTGTTTGTTTGCCAACCATACACTCGTGATAACATTGCTACACTTTCGCCCTTTTCAAGTTTATTTAAAATCTCTAGTTTTTGCTCAATTGTTAAAACATTTCTTTTGCGTTTAACACTGGTTGTTGCCATTTTAAAATGAAACCCACGCGTTTTCGATAGAACTTCAAAATTTCGATGATGGGAAATCATAGCACGGATAATCCGCAGCCCGGATAATCCGCGCACGGATAATCGGGGTTCTACTGTAAATTGATTTTAAGAGCAATTACTGAATAATCTTAAACCAGTTCTATTTGCCAAATTAACAAATCTTTAATTGTGATTTTGCAAGATACCTTTGCGATAAATATGTCAATCTGGCTATGCTGCAATAATGACCGAAAGATTTGAGAAAGAGTGTTTGCAGTCGTTGCGTAGGCTAGAAATGTACATTTTTCTATCTGTAGTTTGTAATAGCTTTGGTCCGTACCAACATTGGAAAAACGAAGCGCTTGATGTCTGTATGCGTGTTTGTTTTTCCGTTTGTCTGTCGCAGCTCGTTTCCCTCATAAATAGTTAAAATTAGTTATGAGCATGACACAAAACGTTTTAAAATTTTCAACTTATTCGAATAATGACTGTACCAACTGTTAGGATGATAAAAATTGATTTTTGTTACATTTAGTACTGCTCTAGTTAAGAATTTATATCCTTTAGACTTTCATAACTATTAAGTCAAAATTGATAAAAAATTGTGTCGTCGAAATTGTTCACCGATAAATAAGTAAGGATAAAAAAGGGTTGGTACTAATCATAACGCAATGTAATTTAGATTTAGATATATCATATCCGCTTTTAGAGCTAATGGTAGTGACGCATTCGCCATATAATTATTTAACATATAAATTAATAAGAACAAAAATCGAATTTTATCAAACCTATAATAACCGATTTCAACTTTTATTGATATAAACTGTGTAACTAAAAATTTTCTCTATTGTTTCAGGTAAGTGAGCATGATTGGTGTTGGAAGCGTCCGTTTCGCGTTGTCGGCAAACAAGTCTTCGCCTTAACGTCATGTTGTTACAACCTGGAATAAGTGAACAGTGACCTTTAGTGTTTTACGGGTCATTCCTCACTCAAGTGCTTGCTTGAACGTGGATTGATCCTTCTTGCTGCAATTGGCACCGTTGTTAATACCACCACCTTCGCTTCTATCATGATTGAAAGGTAAGATAGTTTTCTCTCCTTTTCTGTTACTACAGGTGAAAGAATGAAGGGTTAAGAGCAATAGCAATATATAGGTCCGCACTATTTTGTTTCTTCTTTCTCATTCATTATATTTTGGATCATATTAAGATATTTATAATAGTTTTTAAAAATCGGGCTGTGCGCATCTTTTAATCTTTTAATGACCAAAATATGGTGAAGGAGCTTTGTTATTGCTCTTAAAGATGGGACACGTTGCCAATTCTGGTAAGTTAGTGAAGTGAGTGAAAATAAGAAGCTGCAACTGAAGAAACAAACCTATTAAATTATGGAGGACGGCTTTCTGGTATGGTATAAATGTAAAATATTTGGTAAACTATTTAAATATAGATTACCTGAATTAATTTAAGATAAATCAGTCGTCTTATACGTTTGTTTTAGGCACACTATTCATTATACTGGCCAACATGGAACCGATGGAGAATCTATAATCCATGTTGAATAAAAGCCAGAAAAAGGAAGAAATAGAATCGAATTAATTTCGATGCATAACCCTCATTATCCTTTACTAATAACCTTTTATTTTCAGGTTACTAACCAATTCATTTTTAGCTCAGGTTTTGTCCAACATCTCCAAATGTTGATGTATAAAACCACCGGGTTATATTAATTTTATACATTTTTTTTAGGTTTTAATTAACGATTTGACTTTTAGGAAAGGTTTTGTCCAATATTTTCGAATATTGATGTATAAAACCACCCTTCTTGTGTTTTAATTAACAGTTTTTTTTAGGGTTTAAGAATATATTATAAGTGAAAAACTTGAATGTTCCTTATATATTCTTGGCAGCTGTTTGCATTTTAGGTTGGTCCTGGTGCAGGGCCGTACAACACTGACGATGGCCATGGAAGGCCGAAACAGTTGCCGAGGCCTTAGAGGATATGAATACAAGGTATGCATACTCAATCCAGTATTTATTTAAATATTTCTATGAATTGACTAAATTAACTATCCTACAAATTTAAATAACATGATTCCCACGTACTTAGTTTTAAAATTTACGTATCGATCTACTAAAAATTGTTGCCAAGCTTTGGTCGTATTTCATAATTGCAGAATTCCAGGTTTGCGTGTTTGGAGACGGTCAAAGCCCGAAAATAAATTAAATTTCGCTTTAAAACGTCCAATCCTAAAATTTAGCAAAAGTGGTGGTTATTTTTTTCGAGCTTTGCTCCTAATATACAATATACAGGGTGTCCCAAAATATGTGGGCAATCTCCCGGATTCAGATAGAACACTTAAAAATAACAGGAGAAGTTCTTATCAATTTTTCTTCCTACGGCCTCCCCTACGGACGTCCCTGGAATTCGTTGTTCCTAAATAATTTATTAAGTAGGTACTAGGTGTAATTTAATAATTTTTTAGTATATTGGTTAGTAAATGAGTCTCCTTAAAATTCGCCCTTTTAAACACATTTGGCTTATTTAGTTTGCCAGGGACGGACTAGACGTAACACAAAAATGTTTTCTTTTGTACACCTTGTATGATGAAGGAACGACAATAATATTTTTGGATACTCTAAACCTTAAGCTGAAAAAAGGTACTCTTGATCAATGTCGATAAAGTGAACTGTTTTCAAAAAAAAACATTTTTGTTCATTAGTTGCATTAGTTGTTGTTTTATGTTCATAAAATTCTCTCATTTCACATGTACCGATTTAAATAAGAATATTTATGCCAGTGTCAGTTTATGGTAGTGTCTTGAAATTTGCGGTTTTTCTTCCTTGTCTTATTAGTTAGTAACTTATAGTAATGAAATTTACGTATACTTAATATAAATCATATTGAACAAAAATATTTTTTTTTTTCGAAAACAGTTCATTTTATCGACATTGATCGAGAGTATCTCGACATTTCTCTTTGAAAATTATGTTCTATGTTTTTTTTAACTATTTTTTATTATAATACACTCACGTGCAAAGAAAACGGCCACTACAAAATTTTGATAAAGTTTTAGGCGTTATAACCTTTTTATTTTTAGTCCGATAATGAATGATTTTTTTAGAGCACTGTAGCTACAACTATCAGTTTTGACGTGTCTTTTACAGGGTGTCCCTTTTACAAAACCCAACACCCTGTCGAATAATCAAGTATCAAAATTATTTCGATATAACAGTTTTCATTTAGAGTAATTTATTTTGCACATTTTGTTTTTTTTGATTCATGTCCAATACATGCAAAATGATTTTGGTTATCAATAATTTAAGTTTTTCCATAATTTCTGCTGCAATATGAATTCAGTAATTTCTTTCATAAGGAGGAGGTTCCGTGATGGTATGAACCGAAGTATATACAGGGTGTTACAAATTCGGCCTTCGCCATACGGATTTCAGAAACAGTAAGAGATACGAAGTTGGTTAAATTGGGGCAGAGTTGCATAATTATGGGACCAATAATATGCCGCAAAAAAATCAAAAATAAATACTGAGGCTTTCAAGATATTTGAAAGAATTTAAATTTTTGCGTTTCGATTTTTATTTTTTCCTGACTTTTCGAAGAACTGTCCGAAAATAAATTTCACTTTTTCATTGCAACAAGATGGCATTATCAGATCTTTCATGCGACGTTTCCGTCTTTGGGTCGCCATCATCAACTTAATTATTTTAAATGCGGGCCTGGATCTATTTGTTTAAATTATAAATTTTATTGATTCACCAACATTAATATCAATTATAACTTTTCACATTCAACCTAGAGAAACGAGAACTCATCAATTATTTGATATTAATTATAGAAGAACAAATCTTGGGCCAAATTCACCTTTAGTAAGAATGTGCACAATTTATAATAACAATTGTGAAGATATTGATATATTCAATACAACTCTGTTTACTTTTAAAAGGCAAATAAAGGGATTGAATCTTTGACCGGTCGAGTCTATTGCTTTTTGGATTTTATAGTCTATTGTTTTTTGGATTTTATAATTTATAATTTATTAAATTTTGAATGGTTTCCCATGACGCCGTGGTTGGTGTATTGGAGTGGTCCCGAATAATTTGTTCATATTTAGATTTAGTTAGGACATAGATTATAACGTACTTGTACACGTAACTGAAAATTAGTGGGTACATTTTTGGGTCTAGAACCTGCCAGTACCCCAAATCGTAAATAAATAAATAAATAAATAAATAAATAAATAAATAAATAAAAAATTATGAGAGAGGTCCGAAATCTACGTTCAGTGGTATACAACATCTACTGGGTTTTCGACGTTTTGTTCCTTAATTGACTATCTTCATTAAAATTCCCCCAGTATACGTTCCGGTAATTTACTTTTTTTTTAATTTGGTATAATTCGAAAATGTAAAACTCAATGCCTCTTTTAAAAGTTTTAAGAAAGTGCTACATTACTTACATACTAGGGGTATTTTAATGAAGATGGTCAATTTAAGAAACAAAACGTCGGAAAATCAATATTTTGAAAGCACCTGTATTTGTTTTGGATTTTTTGCGGCATATTATTTGGCCCATTGAAGGCCGAATTTGTAACATCGTGTATTGAGATATATTTAAGTTAAAATGTTTGTTTTTAAATAATATAGCATATTTAAGTAAAAATTGGTAGTTAAGTTTGTTTCTAAATGAATTTGTAGTTAAATCTTGATGATAATATTTTGTTTATCCATTAAAAAAATATATTCTAATTCCATAACAATAATGAAATTATGGAAAAATTTAAACTTTTGATAACCAAGATCATTTGTTTGAGAATGTGTTGTGTGTGTTTGTGTCGTGTATTGACATGAACCAAAAAACAAAATATACAGAATAGATGCCTCTAAATTGGAATTAGTATTTTGAAATAATAATAAACTGCTTTATTATGTCACATGGGGGTTTTAAAATTAGATAAAAAAGAAGATATGTACTTGGCCAAGAAAAACGCGTTTTTAAAAACAGTTTGTTTTATTCAATACCATGGTATATAGTTTATTGTATCATGATTCAATACAGAGTATAGCAACCGAACAAGTAAAAATCTGACGTAAATCTTACAACTACTTATATTTATATCCTCGCATCAGCGTGGGATAAAGAGGGGGATAGCGTGCCTTAGTCAGCAGGTTACCAAGACGTAACAAAGAACATTTCAATTATCTTTGTATAATATGTCGAATAACCAATGTTAATTAAAACTTATTAAACCTAAACTTATCAAAATTTTAAAATGACGGTTTTCTTTGCACGTAAGGGTATATAAAGTTTAAAAGTTGTACTTTTAGGTTCAAACTGAAGCTGAGAGGGCAGCGCCTACATATTGGCTGATGTTAGCTAATATAAAAGTACCTATGACAACGGCGGTTAATATCTTCAAGGCTGGAGTTCCAAATGACTATATCCACAGGATTGCCATACAGCTGCGAATATTGTACAAAAAAGGCTTGGGTTTCCAATTGAAGATCCCGAACATATTGTTAAATATTAAATTATATTAAACATAATTCCTCCAAAAATAAACGAATTCTTGCATAATTTTCTCGAATGGTTTAAGAAACAAAATAAATTTCTCGTTATTTCTATTTTTTTTTTTAAACCATTCGAGAAAAATATGCAAGAATTCGTTTATTTTTGGAGAAATAACGAGAAATTTAAAGGACCAATATTCTCAAAGTAAACTTTATTAGGTAGTTTTTATTAACCACTGTTAAGTAGGTAGGTAAGCGAACCATTTCATTCTAATATAATTTCCTCCAATAAGGAAGTCTAAAATCATAGACATGGTCGTTCTGACAGTGTCTCCTCATCATTCACATTCCACAGTCTTGATCTTATGGTACTAATTGTAATAGGAAGGCTTTTGATAGCTTCACTACTATCCTCATTCCTCACTAGCTTGTGTCTCCTCTATATCTTCATTCCAAGCAGATGCAAAGCCATCTTCGTGCAGAGCATACTTGCTCTTTGTAATCTGTATCTACAATAATTTAAAAATATTTATATTATAAAATTTGGGCATCTATAGAGCTACAAAACTAATTTTTAGATAACATTACGAAAATGCCAACGGTAGTGCTAACAAAATACCTTCTAACTTAAAAATAGTTTACAATTTTCATTCAAAATTATGCTTTACCAGTATTATTAACTCTTGCACTTTCTTCTGCAGATAACTTTATTCTAAATTTAGCTCCAGAGCGATGGAGAATTTTCACAGGAATATAATTTGAATTTTTAATGTTTTAAACTGGAAATGGTCACATTTCTTTAAAAAACTTATAGTATAGTCGATAGTCTCTTCCGATTGTACCAGGCCAATATTTACGTTTTTTTAGGGTGTTTGGCCGTGGTGTGGGTATGTGGACTGCGGAAAAGAAATTTGGCTGTTGGATTAAAATTCTCCCCTCTTGGAGGTTAGGTTTTTATTCTTTTAAAGATTTTTTCGATGACAGCTTATAAAAGCAAAAGTACATACTATTTACACGGCAAAATAATTAGTAATTACCTTTGTTCGGAAAACTGAGGTTCAAATTTCAAAACAAAATAAAAAATATATAAAAAAATAATGATACTTAGTGGTGAGCGATATTTCACGAACTGTGAATTAATCACTGATATCAACAAATCACAGGTAGTCACAGTTCCCCAGCAGCAATAAAAAGCGTGATATGTGATCACAGTTTAATCAAATCACTTTTGGACTGGACGTATTTCACTTTCAGTCATAGACAGTGAATATTAAATATCTATAAACCGAAGATAACCGACTAATCCCGAGGTTCGTTAATATAGTAATAATCACGGGCAAGTCGCGATATTATTTAAAATGCAATTCCGTGAAGTCGTTACTTCGTTACTTGTTACATGACTGTGAATATAGTAATAATCACGGGCAAGTCGCGATATTATTTAAAATGCAATTCCGTGAAGTCGTTACTTGTTACATGACTGTGACTTGGGGTTGCGACCTTTGATCTTAAAACCGTGAATCGAAAATGGGTAGTAATAGTATAGTAGACATTTTTTTAAAGACGTGGATGAAAATTATGCGACCTTTAATATGTGCAAAGTAAAATCATCATTTAGAACCAGGACTTCGAATTTGAAAAAACATTTGAAAAATAGACATCCTACGGTCACAATCCTAACTTCAGCGCAAACTAGAATAACAGGGTAAGAAAAGTTAAAGTTTTATTATTATTTTTTGAATAATAATGTCGTACCTTGGCAACTTCAGTTCCATGCGAACGTCTATCAAGGGCGGATCCAGAACTTCAGCTTGGGAGGGGGGGAGACCGAAATAACGTTTTTTTTTTGTTATATATATGGTGTGTGATATTTTTCTAGAGATATTATTTTTCTTTTGTTACACCTAGTCTACGTTGAAATATCATTTTTTAGTTTTTCTATCTGTTTTGTTATATTTTTTCAGAGAGTTTATTTTTATTTTGTTATAGTTCATTTAGTGGTACCTACACATAATAAATAATTTAAATTCACCCACTAATTATTTTACGAGGCCTGCTATATTCATTATTCTTACGTATAATCCTTCGTTAATAGTGACAATATTTATAAACCGTGATCACGTCACGTTTTAATTTCACTGATATCAAAAAATCACAGTCGCGATTCACAACGTGATTGAAAAATCACGATATCGCTCTTCACTAATGATACTACAGCGCAGCGTTGCCAGGTATCTCGTGAAATGTCACCAGGTCTGTTGATTATATTGTGATTTTATGAATAATCTGGTGTATAATGAAAAACTTTTTTAAAAAGTCCGTTTTCGGGTGTTACCAGCTTCGTTTTGGGGAGGTATATTTTATAAATCACAAGATCTGCCAGATCTGGTAAAATTTCACCAGATACCTGACAACACCGCTGCACCGCTACTTCGGCACCGTTCGATGGTGGGGATAAGGGGTATTGACGTAAACGGTTCTGATTGGTTAGGATGGTGTCGCTGGCGACAGTACGTAGCTCTGAGAACGCGGCTTTAACCTAAATGCCTAAATGGGACTTTGTTGATTTTAATTTTAATTTTTTTTTCTGCTTTTACAGAGGCAAGGAAATTCTTCACCAACAAGAAAAATGGCTCTTTTATTTTTAGGAGAAGATTCTTGGTAACATTCAACAGTAAACATTGGTAATAATATACTACCGACTTTGTATTTTTTAAATTTTAGGCTTCTAGAGCATGAATCATGTGAAAAGTTGCAGAGGGAAATTATGGGACAGTTAACTGAACGACAGAAATTCCCTAGGACAAGTGAAAAATATGCTCAAATATCTGCTGACATAAGACTTAGGCTGAAACAGTATAACAATGAAGTCAAACAGTTAAAACAGAAACTGGATGTTTCATCTACATCTGGAGCAATGTATCCTTTAAAACTTACTAGCTAGATCTTCCAGTTTAGCAGTAATTTTTACAAAGATTTAGCTAGGGGCATTTGTCTATTTTAATTGATATACCTATATTATTAATCTAAGATTTATATCCTTAACTGTTCCTTAGAACCTCGGCAGAAGCAGAGAGACGAACACGCCAAATTGAGGTAATGCTTACAAAAGCTACACAAATGCAAAACACTTTTGATGAACAAGTGCTAGTAAAACGAATGGAAGAAAGGAAGAATCTGTTAGGTCCTGGAAGCTCGGACTGGGGTGATAGCACTGCTGCTTCATCAAATATATCTGTAGATCAAATGAGAAATAAACAGAAACAAATGATGGGAGGTAACTTGTAATTTCCACTAGTAATTTTTAAGCTATTATTTTTATTCATTTTCAGAACAAGAAAAAGGATTGGAAAATCTTTCAAAAATAATTTCAAGACAAAAGGATATTGCCAACACAATTACAAATGAAGTTGACTATCATAATGGTAAGTAATGTTTACCGAATGATAAAAGTTGAAGATAACTAAACCCAAACAAACATCATTTTTGTGAATGACATAACTAAGACTAACTAAGTATAATAATAGTTTACTTCATATTTTAAATGGATTTTTAGAAATTCTGGATGATATTGGTACCCAAATTGACAGAACTGACCAAAGAGTAAGAGACGAAACTGCACATGTCGGACTAATTAGCAGAAAAGACAACACTTGCGGTTACTGGATTGTCATAATCATACTTTTTATTAGCATAATACTTGTCAGTACAATATAATGTTAAACGATAGGATTTATTATTTTCAACTGATATTTTTTTAAATATTTTTGTACATACCTACCTATTTTTTAAGTTTATGCTTTTATAACAATATATAATATTTACATAAAGTTTATAGATACTTTATTTTAAGAAAAAACTTTTCCGCAAATATTAAGTTTCTTATGTGATTTTGTTGTACCCTCTGTTAAGTTTTAAAAATATAAATACTAAGTATCACTGATATGCTGTTTAATTTTACAACCAGCTTTTTTATGATTAAAATTAAATATATCGTTTTATCGGGTTTCCCACCTCCTGCTGAATAACGATAATATACAGGGTCACCATTAAAGTTAGAACCATATTGGGAAAAAATGTTTTGTTCAATTTATATAAAATTTGACTTCGCCATAGCGGCGGAACTGAACTGAACTTAAATGCCACTTTATTTTTGCTTCAATAAAGACCAGAAATGACATAAATGGGACCATGCGGCTTTTGATAACTGTCAAATTTGACATTTTGAATTTAAAAAAAAATGTTTGAAAAAAGTTGTTTGTATTTTCAATTTTATGCCAACTACCAAATTTGAATCAATTATGATATCTATTTTCAGAAGGTACATTTTAATAATCGTTGTTTTGAACAATTGGAAATTCGATCTGGAGTGCCACAGGGATCTGTCCTCGGCCCTTTGCTTTTCCTAATTTACATTAATGATCTGACCAATGTTGATATAAGGGGCAAATTTAAGCTTTTTGCTGATTCTACCATACTTTGGAAGAGTAAAAATACAAAGGAACTCGAGGTCCATATTCATAATCATCTCACTAAAGTAAAAAAATGGACTGATGTAAATTTCTTGGCACTTAATATTTCTAAAACAAACATAATTACTTTTAAGTGGTCTTTAAATGAAATTAGTGTAGGGAATCCGGTTGTAAGCAGTGAAAATGTAAACAATTTTTTAGGTATAGTATATCGGGTGGCCCAGAAGTCCGGAATAAAATAACCTGTAAGTTTTAGGGAAAACGCTCGGACACGTCAATTTAGTTTTATATATGCTCACATTTTGACGTTATTCGTTTGTTTTTTTATAGACATTTGTCAAAGATATGACGACATCGATCTTTTTTTTTTTAAAGAAACATATATACAGCTTGTGATACATCATTTGAAAGCTAATATCTCGTACAGTATGCTCATAAATTTTAGCGCGATTCTGTCAAGCTATTTCAAAATGGCGACTATTGAAAGTTTTTAAAATATCTCTATTTAAATAAGCGGAAATTATAAATCATTGATGGTTTTTTTACCTTTCAAGGTAAGAAATCTTCATTGTGTCGCATTCAGAAGACGTTAAGATCCGACAGCTATACACACTAAGAAAACCTTTCTTATTTTCCAAAAGTTGTATTTCCTTGTGTAAAATTAAAAAATTAATAAAAATATGTTTTACCTAACGCATTTTCTCATTACTCTTTTTCTTTCTACATTTAAAACGCCTAGAAAGTAATTGTTTGGTCGTTACACAAAAATAAAATTTAAAAAATAATTTCACCACACTTTGTGAACCCCCTCTATCATAGGTCACGAGCCGCCACTGATGTAATGTTGTATTTATTATTATTGTGTATTATATTTTTACTTTTTTATGTCACTTTATATTGTACTGGTGACGCATAACAATTTACTTTTATGTCTCTTATTTTATTTTCATACTATATTTAGGACTCACAGCTTTCTTTATGGGAATGTGTTCTTTTAAACAATAAAGCATATTTTGACTTTGATTTTCATTGAAAACGAAAGTCGACCCTAGCATCGTAAATTTATTTATTTATACAATACTCATCATCTAAATTCATTCCTTATAAATATTTTCACC
Organism: Barypeithes pellucidus; assembly: GCA_963991005.1. Taxonomy (NCBI): domain Eukaryota; kingdom Metazoa; phylum Arthropoda; class Insecta; order Coleoptera; family Curculionidae; genus Barypeithes; species Barypeithes pellucidus. The sequence goes on along the minus strand of OZ022562.1, from coordinate 14,158,841 downwards.
ATATGGTTGCAACCTTATTGGTGACGCTGTATTGGGCAGAATAAGAAGTGCGAAAACAATTAAATTTGATTTATTACAACAAAAAATTAAATTACATAAAATAAACTTATAAATACTTTACAAAGTAAATTCCTGAAGTACATGTTGTTTTGTACTTATTGAAATTTGATTTACTTTAAATCATCAACGTAAGGTACATTTGAAAGATTTCCAACTGATGCGACGGTTAGCTTCTTGCTAGCTTTTTGCAGCGCCTAAAAAATTAATGACATTTAAGGGCAAGACCTGTAGTAAGGTCAGTTATATTAGGGAAAACAACTCTCGTTTTTAAAAGTAATTTTCGATATTGCAACTATCGGTGACGTCGTTTATAAGGGGCAAGAGGGGGCAGTTGTCCTCCCCTGGCCTTTGATAACTTAATAACACATCAAAAAACTTTAGAGTTCGTTCGCGGAAAAGGTAGGTAGTTTGTATGTTTTTCTATTTTTTCTTAAATTTGATAGTTGCTATTGCATTGGCGTTCGTCCCACATTATGTGGTTCGTCCTAAACATAGCGGGCTTTTAGCATGCGTGGTTGTGGCCTAATGTCAAAACTATACATCAATAATCTTTTATTTCGTTAGCGGAAAAGATATTAGGTATTTTCTATTTTTTCTCAAATTTGGTACGTATTTTTAAAGTCTTCGGGCTTTGCGAATGAGCATTATTTATATTCTGATACAACAGAGTATGTTTTGACTGATCGAATTGAAGCATATTATAAGTGCCTGTTAATATCGTTTTTCAATACTGGTTTGTCCGTCTTTTTCTTCTGTAAATTATTGCTTATTGCATACCTGCCTTGTTTTTAACTCTAAATTTATGTGATTTCGATTTGTTTAGATTATTTCTGTTAGCCAGAGTGATTTTGTTTTATATGTATTGTTTTACCATTTGTTTCTGTATTTAATGTATTGTTTTACCATTTGTTTCTGTATTTAGTTTTTCTGTATTTGTAAATCAATACTACTTACTGCTTCTTCTTTTTTTTTCTGTTTATTTGATGTTTACTAGTTAGTTTTTCTGCTTTGTTAACAAGAATAACGATTTCTTATGACAATAAAGCATATTTTGATTTGATTTGATTTGAGTAAATTTGACATTCGAGGCGGTGCATAGTCGGACATTGTTCTTCAAAAATATTTCTCTTAATCGAAGCTAAGCTAAACGAAGAACAATTCTAATATAGCGGATCCGAAGCTGCTATGCAGAGTGTCTACTTAAGTTGGAACCATATGGAAAACTTTTTTATAGAGATCGACCGATATGATTTTTTGTGGCCGATACCGATATCGGCCGATACCGATATACTCATAGCCGATATCGGCCGATACCGATATATCGGCCATAAAATTTTGTCGTAATTTGTTTGCTTTATAAATGAGGTAAAAGTGATTTATAATGATATACTGTTACTGTTGCCGTTACATGGATTAACCATAAAATCACTAAAAAAAATGCAGAGCAAATTCAATATTTTGTGAAATCACCTAACGAGATAAAAATAAATACGGTAATTCCCCGGTCGGGGAATACCAGAATTTCCGAATACGGTTGGAAACAGTAAGTAAATAAAACTCGTAGTATTGCTCTGATTTTTCACAAACATGGATCGTTTTGTAGTGCGTTCTCCATGCATACAGTCGTCGTCGTCATCTTTACAAGAGTCTGGTTCTGGTTCATTATCTTCAATAAGTAGCAGTATTAGTAACTAGTAGTAAAAGTGTTTACTGGAAGTATTTCTCCAAGAATGAAATTAATGCCCTTACAATAAAAGCAAATGCCACCTGTAAATTATGTAATGCTGTTGTTTACTGGAAGTATTTCTCCAAGAATGAAATTAATGCCCTTACAATAAAAGCAAATGCCACCTGTAAATTATGTAATGCTGTTGTTTGTCGGGTTGTTATAGTAAGAATAGTGCATCTGTAAACTCTCTTAAATTACCTCGAGAAAGCTGAAGGAGCTGACTTTTCAGGGGTGCAGAGTACTAAAAATGAGCTTAAAGACTCCTTGATTAAGAGATGCAAAGCATGCTTTACTGATAGAAACCTTCTTTTTGCCACTTTATTGGACCCAAGGTTCAAGACATCTTTCTTTGATAATGATTTATCTCAAGGAACCTTTACAGATTTAAAAAAAGAACTTTTAAAAATTAATGGGCAAAATTCAGACTTGCTGGAAGATAATGCAGGAGAATCTGAAGTAAGCGATATTATGAATAAAATTGATGATGAGATTGAATTGTATAAGAAATTAGAAAAAATATCAAGAAATGAAGATCCTTTGACTTGGTGGGCGCAAAAAAAAGACATTTTTCCATTGATGTATAAAGTTGCAATAATATATTTAGCGTCGTCGCCAAGTAGTGTTGCTAGTGAACAGCTTCAGCCGGAAATGTTTATGAAAGCGCAAGAAATCGTCTAACTCCGGAAAGAGCAGAAAGCCTAATTCTGTTACATTACAACTTGCCAAAACTTCACTTTAAATATTAATTTGTTTAATTTAGTGTGTTACTTTACTTCTACATTTTTAATGACTTTTTTGTTAAATTTTCAATAAGAATAAATTTGTTTGTTTGTTGTTTGATTTTTATTTAGTATTTCTGTTTTAATTTCTTTAAAAAAAGGCTTAGCAACTGAAATATTAAGCAATTTTAATTTTTTTAGGCCGATACCGATATAGGCCGATATCGTGGTTACATATCGGCCGATACCGATATCGGCCAAGAAGGCCGATATGGCCGATATACCGATACCGATATCGGTATCGGTCGATCCCTACTTTTTTATTACTTATTGGTTTTATGAAGAAAAGTTATTCTTCATAAAAAGTTCTGCATGGTATAAAACTCAAAATGCAACCTTCAGTTATCAAAATCTCCCAGTCATATACGAGGTATATCAGAAATTACGAATTTTGCTCAAGAGTAATAAAGTACCTACCTTTATTTTTGACAATAGAAGAATGTTATGAAGAAAAGTTATTTTGTATTAAAAGATATATTCAAATATGCAATTACAGTTATTTAGCATGAAAATGTAGGTTTGTGATTATTTCTTAATCATTCCGTATTAATTATTCTGGCCTGATACAATTTAACGTAATCTAGGATGATGCACTGACAAGAAATATTTGACACGGAATGTCATAGTGCGTTGGTATTTATAAAATACATTAGAAATGGCAGCTTTACTAAGTTGTGGAGAAAAAATAGAAATTGTTTTAATAATTGAAGCCCTTGGTGCAAAAAGGTGTTAACTCAAAATTTATAGTTTTGAGAAAAATTGATTTAACTTTTAGCAATTGGAGCTTTTGTATAAAAGGCATTTTATTTATTTTGGTAAATCATATTACATTAAAATACATTTAAAAATCTTGTAGTATATGCTTTTTTTTGTAAAATAGCATTGGCTCTCAGAAATCAAGAAAAAAACATAAAAATTTTGAGTTAACACCTTTTTTCAAAATTTGTTTTAGTAGTTGAAGTAAATTATATACACCAAAAAAGTGTTATTAAGAAACATATTTATTAAAATAATTATTATACCAAACATTTAACATTGAAATTTAAATTTCATCTCGTTTGAGGTTGTGGTAGAACCTTCTGAAGTTTTCTGGAATGAATGGAATTTGTTCCTGAATATTATCAAATTTTTTACCTGCAATTGCCCGACTTTTATCTATAGTTACTAAAATCGTGTCATTTTCTTGGTTTCTATCGATTTTTCTGCTCTTTTTCATGTCAACAGTGCTCCATTCTTCAGCCTCGTCAAAGGAGTATCTGTATTTGGTTTTACCAAACTCTTCAATCTGTATCCACCTGACATCCCTAAATAAAACTCTTTCATTTTTTTCGTTCTTCTTTCTATCGATAAGTCCTAATTTTCTGGGCAGTTCTTTAATGTCTACAAATTTATCGGCCATTCTCGTAATATTAAAAGGAGTTTTTTTTCTTGCTTCTGTCATGATTGACATATTATTATATTGATCTACTGTGTAAACATTTTGTTGTTTTCTGATTGCCTTTTCTACAGCAGCAAAATCTCTATCCGAGTCCATAAACGTGTGCCCTACTTCCGGAAATTTATGGTCAATTTTCTTAAAAACACCAGTGTTTATCAAATAATGCCATAAACAAACAATGAAAAAATTTTTGTTTTGACACCCAGCCGAATCACTCCATGCAATCAGATTATCAAAAGCTATGTTATTTATTTTCATGTTCTCGAGATAAGCTAAAATTGAACTACCAACTTCTTCAGGTCCACGAGACCCTTGGTCTTCTGTCCAGATATGAAAATACCCTCTCCCATTTTGCTGCTGTGTAGAAATTGAATGAATCCCCAAATTATACAGCCAGACTTGTCTTAAATAAAATGCTTTGCTCGTTGAAATTTTTGGCAAAGGAAGTGTTTTTTGTAGATCAAAGTTCTCCTTCTACTGTAAAAAAATATTTAAAAGACTTTTGGCGATGCTTGCGGACTCCAGAAGGCTGCTTAACACCGAAGGGTTCCATAACTCCAAACAAATAGGTGTTTTTTTGATTCAACTCTAACGAGTAATATTCTTGAAACAAACGAATCCGCGTTTCGTTAGAAAACCGACATTCGCATTTTAGCCGACACTTTTCCCCACACAGACGTTTTTCTGTGCGTTCTTCTGCTGTTATTTACTCCTAAATATAAACATACCTTACCTTTTATTTTAATGGGAAAACACTAGAAACACTAACAATACCGAACAACCGTTTACAACTAAACGTGTCTAAACGTAAATAAAATAGAAATTGTAATGCAAAAAGGTGTTAGCTTCGAAGTTAACACCTTTATGCATAAAATGAATGAATTAACACTTTCGTGCACGAAGAAAATATTAATTTAAAAGAGATAACACTTTTATGATTCTTTGTACCGACGAAACCAGTGCCATCTAGCGCCTAAAAAGTATACCATCAGATAGGGAGCCCAGTTAACACCTTTTTGCAATGAAAATCAAAAATTACAAAAAAAGTGAGTTAACACCTTCTTGCACCAAGGGCTTCAATTAATACGGAATGATTAGTAAATAATCACAAAACCTAAATTTTCAGGCTAAATAACTGTAATTGCATATTTGAATATAACTTTTAATTCAAAATAACTTTTCTTCATAACATTCTTCTGTATTGTCCAAAATAAAGGTAGGTACTTTACTCTTGAGCAAAATTCGTAATTTCTGATATACCTCGTATATGACTGGGAAATTTTGATAACTGAAGGTTGCATTTCGAGCTTTAGACCATGCAGAACTTTTTATGAAGAATAACTTTTTTTCATAAAACCAATAATAAAAAAGTTTTCCATATGATTCCAACTTAAGTAGACACACACACTGTATAAACAAATTTATAAAGAAATTTTTGGCACCGATATTATTTAAATTAAATTTAGATTTTCGGACATCAGTGGATTACATTTTTTCGATTTGTTGCCCAAAAATAATTTTTTTTTATTCACATTTGTTTCAGCAAAAACTATTTAACATTGAAGCAATTTACGATGAAATTATTGCATATTTGGAATTACAACCGTAGAATACCATTAAAATACAAATAAGCATACTAATCAATGTTACTTAAAAATAAATAGGTATGGAATTATTTTTTGGTTTGTTTTCCGCCGTTTCTTTTTGTATACAGGGTGTTTCGGGAGGAAAGGGAAATATTTTGGGAACATGTTCAGAAGGTCAAAATAAGAGAAATTAACCCATATGTTTTAATCCGATTCTTAACCGTCTCTGAAATAATCGGTTCTGAAGTTTTTTTTGTAACTATTTTTTATTTCAAAAGCAACACCAATAGATACTGGTAAAACAACAAAATTCCACTAATTTAGAAGGTTTTCGAAAATACCCCCACCAACTTCAATACAAGCTGCACCACGTTTGTTAATCGCTCGTGTTGCGCGTTGAATTGCTTGGGGATTGTTTATAATGATATTTGCAGCATTAAAAATTCGATTGTGGAGTCCTTCCACGGTTTCTACTCGTGTTTCGTATACTAGTGATTTCATCCACCCCCAGAGGCAATAATCCAGTGGGTTTAGGTCTGGTGACCTCGGTGGCCAAGCTTGAGGTCCTCCTCTGCCAATCCAACGATCAGGAAAACGATTATTCAAGAAATTACGCACCCGGCGACTAAAATGAGGTGGGGCTCCATCGTGCTGAAAGAACATTCGGTGTCGAACAATTAGCGGAACATCATCCAACATGTGTGTTAAATGGTCTTCCAAAAACCGTAAATATCCATCTCCAGTAAGACGCTCATTCAATACAAAAGGACCAAACAACTGGTCGTTGAGCATTCCACACCACACATTAGTACTGAATCGATGTTGAAAGTTTCGTTCAAACGTGGCATGAAGATTTTCATCTGACCACCGATATTCATTGTGACAGTTATTGATTCCATCGCGGGTGAACTGAGCTTCATCGCTAAATAAAATGTATTTATGTAGGCCTCGATTTTGTTGGATCCATTCACAAAATTGAACCCTTAAGCCATAATCACCTTCTTGAAGATGTTGGACCGGTTGAACATGGAAAGGCTTTAAACCGTTTTTTCTAAGTGTCTTCCAAACGCCCACATGTGATTCTAATCGAAGTTCTTTCGTAATCCGCCTCGTACTAACACCTGGGTTCTCTTCAGCCATATCCAGAACATTCTCTTCATTTTCCACATTTAGACCCGCCGTTCGTTCAGAATCAATCCTTACCCTTGGAAACATTCCTGTTTCCTGAGCATTTGCAAAAACTTTTTGAAACACTTTTCGATTAGGAACTTTTCGGTTTGGAAAACGACGTCGGTATTTATCAACAGCCCGTAATGCGCTACCATTACAGAAACCATACACGAATATCATGTCAGCATACTCCCTATGGGTGAATGTGTGAGGCATTACGTAAAGTATGCACAGGGGATCTTTACCCTGACGTCATCGCTAACAAATAGATATCCCGACATATTTCATATCTCTGCATCTTTGTTTGGTACAGACATAAAGGCGAATAAAAATTGTGTTATACGTCGTCCGGAATTAAACGTGTTAGACAGAGAAATAATTATAAAGAAGAGTTGCCAAATAATTATTTTGACTTACGCAGTACTACAAATTACAAAAACGTCATTGTGACAATTGATTCACAATTTTTTCGTTTTTATACATTTTTGTGCATTAAAACTTCATTTACTCCTGCAAACAGTTCTTTTCAGAGTTTTGGTATCGCTTTTTTGTGTTAGTGGTAAGTACATATTGATATTTATTGTTATTTATTTATTGTAATAAAGTATTCCTAACCCTAAAAATTGTGGATAAGTCTCCGCTCCGCTATTTTGCCATCCCAAAAACGTAAAAACACGTCTTTTTAGTTTCGAAAAAAATAAGTAAAATCGCCCGAATTTCCAAACGCTCTGTATATGTATCGACACTAGAAGGTTCACAGAACGTATTTCGGGCAAAATCAAATCTGAAATCGCCAAATTAAGTTCACAATCTCGTCTCAAAATGTGGTAAAAATTGGTCGAAAAATACAAATATTCAATAGAATAATTAATTTAAATTTCCAAGGCAATGCCTATTAGCTTGCATTTTTTCGTAAATTGATTTTTTTTTCATGTTTTACGACATAAATTACCATTTATCTTCAATTCTAATGAAAAAAACTCTTGACTTTTTGGGGTGATTCCTGTAGGGGATGAATGGGCGGAGCTTTTTAATCTGTGTAATCAAAATGTCACATTCAAACCGAGTTTATCATTTTGTCAAATAAGAAGTAGGTACATAACTGCCAGTAAAAATTCAAGAATATCAGATTTATACCTACATATTCCTAACAATCTATTTTATGTAAGACCGACTCAAAATTTTGATTCGGAGTTTTAAAGAAATTTTTAAAAATCCGTATATGGGAACGTTATTTACGTCAATTAAAATGTTATGAAATTAGTTTTTGTTTTGACAACTTTTCTTCCACGTAATTTTGATTTGATTCATACGATTTTTATGACGTGTAAGCGATGACGTCAGGGTAAAGATCCCCTGTGCGTACTGTATGGAACCTTTTCTCTTTTCGAGTCGAAACGCTCAGAATAAATCAAACTGACAACCATGCTTGTCAATTAAATTAGGTATTGAAATACAAAACTTCTTAATTACTCCAAAACTTTACAAAAACAACTTTAGAACCGATTATTTCAGAGACGGTTAAGAATCGGATTAAAACATATGGGTTAATTTCTCATATTTTGACCTTCTGAACATGTTCCCAAAATATTTCCCTTTCCTCCCGAAACACCCTGTATAGCTCGTAAAATCGGGATCGTTTTAAAAATACTGAAAAATCCTCAGAAAAAGGAAAACTCTTCTTGAAAAAAAAAATTACTTTTGTTCATCTGCTGTAACTTAAGTAAAAATGTCGCGCTTTTTAAATTGAGTATAATGAGAGCACCTTACTGACCTTACCGCTCGGTTTTTCTAGTATTTACTATAAATTATGGACTAAATTTAGATGTGTATTTTTTTTTTGCTCGCGGTCCATAAATAATTTCGCCTGCGGCGCTTTCGTTCGCAACAAGCTTTTCCCCTTGTTGCTACCTCTGGTGTCCTGGTTTTTAAGTTTATAAAATTACTCATTTTATCATTGTCCCCCCTACAAAATATTCTAACGACACCCATGCTACCGGTTTATAGGCGGGTATTTATTAGAACAAAAAGAACCGATAATTTTTTTTAAAATACCATTAAAAAATCTTACATTTTTAACATCGCTAGTAGATACAGAATCAACAGCCGCTGCTAGCTCCAAAGGTGTAAGGGCACTTCCTGTGAGAACAGCCTGGACTCCCAAAAGTTGTACAGCCTTCGAGCCACTTTCAAGCTCGGTAAGCAGAGCCGTCTTCAATTGATTTTTAGCTATAGAAGAAAGATTAGTTAGTGTGGTCCAAGATGCCCAAATGTAAGATCCGTCCATATACAACGTGTCCAAGATAAAGAGGGCCAGTACAGGGATCTCGGAAACCGTAAGAGATACGAAGTGGGTTAAATGGAGGTAACGTTGCGCATTTACGTGCCTAATAATAAGCCGTTTAGAAAGTTTTAAAATTCCGAGTAGTTCGGGAGATATCCGGAAAAAACCGAAATTCTGAAAAATCGTTTAATTGTTTTCCTGGGTTTTTTTGAGATCGAATTCTGCACTTTTACATTGCCACTTTTTCCGCTCTATCTAACAGCGTTAATTATTTTGTAATCCGACGAGTCGTCTTCGAAGGGCCATTATCAACTTTCTTGTTTTAAATACGGTCCTGTTTTTCTGATATTGGAATTTGAGAGCTTTTTTTCTTCCGAATGCAACGATCTACGACACATTGTGGTTTAATGACGTTTTCAGGGTTTTTTGAACGACATCAGGAAATTTTGGGATACGGTCCAGTATTTCTCCTAATTTTATAAATAATATCTCATAAGCTAAATTTTTACTTATGTTGAACTAGTTCAATAAGTAACAAATAATTTAGTAATAAACCACAAATAAGTGAACAAAATACATTATTTCAATCTTCTGTTGATTCGGGATTTAAAAGAAAAGTAGGCGTTTGAAACAAAAAAATTAAGATGGTGCCGCGTGATTTGTTTCACTTGACATTCCCATTGTGATCATTTGTTCGAGTTTGTTCGCGTTTTAAGAGGTTTTCTATTTTCCAGAAAATATGGAACATAATTTTACAAATGCTCAAAGTTTGATATTCGATCGTGTTGTATTTTATCTCAAAAACACTGTTATGTGGCAGTTAGAAGATGTTATTTGTGCTTAGAGAATAACGGAAATCATTTTCAACACCTGATTATGTAGTTCCTTACTTTTTTCGTTGTTCGTTTTATTACTGTTTTGATACGATTTTTGTTCACTTATTTGTGGTTTCTTATTAAATTATTTGTTATTTATTGAACTAGTTCAACATAAGTAAAAAATTTAGAGCTTACTTATGAGATATTATTTATAAAATTAATAATAATAATAATAATCTTTATTGTCTAACAGAGTAAAATCCAATTACAAGACAATATGACCTGTAAAAAAAAAATTATACATAAGCAACAAAAAAATCCAAGAGATAGGAAAAAGAATAAAAAAAAAGAGAGAAAGATAATGGTTCCATCAAGGTAACAGTTTATGCTTTATAAGTTTAGTAAATTGGGTATTGGACAAACCGAATACATCAATGTCATTAAGGGTATTATTGAAAATCAACATGGATTGGTATACAGGTGTTTTAATTAGAAAGTTAGAGGAGGGAGTTGGGAGATAAAAGACGGGATGGTGCCTAACTGAACGAAGAGGAACATGGAAAAGAATACAAGACAGCAGCTCCGGGGAATCTATGAGCGAACAGCAAATACGATACAAAAACTGCATAAACATGAGGTATCTGCGGTTGAGGAGCGATGGCATCTGGAATCTAGATAACAGTGCATTCTGGTTAGTGCCCCGGGTAGGATATATACCATCTTCTCTATAGGCGATAAATTAAAATATTAGGAGAAATACAGGAAGGTATCACAAAATTTCCTGAGTTGTTCAAAAACCCTCGAAACGTCATTAAACCACAATGTGTCATACTCGTTGCATTCGGAAGAAAAAAAGCTCACAAATTCCAATATCAGAAAAACAGGACCGTATTTAAAAAAAGAAAGATGATAATGGACCTTCGAAGACGACTCGTCGGATTACAAAACAATTAACGCTGTTAGATAGAGCGGAAAAAGTGGCAATAAAAGTGCAATTTACTTTAGAGTTCGATCTCAAAACAACCCAGGAAAACAATAAAACGATTTTTCAGAATTTCGTTTTTTTTCCGGAACTACTCGGAATTTTAAAACTTTCTAAACGGCATATTATTAGGCACGTAAATGCGCAACTTTACCTCCATTTAACCGACTTTGTATCTCTTACGGTTTCCAAGATCCCTGTACTGGCCCTCCTTATCTTTGACACTTCGTATTGCACGCATTTCGAAATGTGTATTTATTACTTACCCCTAGCAACATCAGAATCACTAATATTTCCATCCTTCAGTGCCTTCAAGGCGCCCACCAGCAGTTTGCCGGCACTTCCGGCAGGTGCGGCAATCAGAACTCCAACTAATCCTGAGTCAGAGTAATTTGCATTGATAGCTGTTGAGGCAAAGGCATCGTTGCTGGCTTTAGTTAGGACCTTGCTAAGAATGCCATTATCGGTGGTGCTCCATTTAATCTAAAAAAAAATTATGGAAAGACAATGAGGTTTCAGGAATATTATCACCCTCAAATTGAATAATACAGAGAGAAATGAGGAATATCCATGATTGGATTGGAATTTTTGTAACATCCATTAGGCAAAATTAGATTCTTTGGCAAAAATACAAAGCTCAATTTCCCTGGTGGTGCACCATTTCCCATAACACTGTATAATAACCACTTGTCTACAACTATACTTTTCTGTTAGCTACTTACTTGTGGACCAGATCCAAGAGCTTTCTGTAATACAGCAGTAGCAAGTGCTTCTTTGGTATTTTTAATGGAGGCACCCTCACCAGCAATGGCAATGTAGGCAAAGTCTCCACCTTTATCAGACCTAGAAAAGAACCACTGTTTATACTGTTATTGGTATTTTTTTAATAAAAAAAGGAACATCTTGTGATATTCTACAATAATTTTCTCTAAAATTATAATTTTTTTGGATTTATGCATCTTTTAGACACCCTGTATAAGTTTTTAATGTGTTCTGAGATTCATGATGGAAATATCATGCTTAGTGTATTTATTGGCCTCCAATGGGCGTTAGAGACCATAGACAGGGAATGACTTAAGAGACAAAGTAAAAAAATATGGTGCAGAGGCGAATGTGCTTCGATTGTTTAGTGACTATCTTAGTGATCGTTGCCATGTTACTAAAGTTAATGATGCTGTATCCAAAAAAGTAAATAGTTATATAGGTGTGCCCCAGGGGAGTATTCTGGGGCCACTACTATTTGTTTTATACATAAATGACATGGATCAAATCTTGAAAAATTCTTTTGTCAGTCTTTTTGAGGAAGATCCAATGTTGGCTGTGCAACTTGTTGAATTTAGAATTAGATATATTATATAATTGGTTGTGTATTAATAGATTAACCTGGACCCATATTCTCACCTGATTTCACCACCCTTGTATGGACTGGCTCTGGTAATGCCATCTCCATCATCTAAGCTTAAAGATTGTGCAAGTTGAGTGACTTTAGCAGAATCAAGTCCCAAGCCAACGACAGCTCCCCTGCCCGAAGTGAAATTGCTTACAACATAGTGTTGAAGTGTTTCAGGAGAAATTTTTCCAATTTGAAATTTTGGAATGAAGAGAGAATTTCCAAGGCCTGTACGGAATGCAGCTTTGTGGAGTAGGTCCACAGCACGTACCTAAACATAAAAGTTTAAACCAGTACAGCACTGAAAGTTATATCCTCATTTTAATTTAAAATATTTCTAGAACTTTAATAGGTTTTATTATTAAATGTTACTTACTTGCAAAGGACGGACAGCTAAATCGAGCTTTAATCGATCGACAAGTTCAGCAACTTCCCATGGTTTAAATACTTGTTGGGTGGCAACTTCTGTTAAGAAATGTAAAGATTTTTCTACAGCTTGCCTAGTGCCCTCCAAAGTGTATGAGATAGTTTCACGATCAGCTGTAGCAGTTAAACTAGCTCCAACTTGCTGAATATTTCGGGTAATAGCAAATTGGGAAGCATTTCTGGTAGAAAGACCAGCTGCAACACGAACTACATGAGCAGCTCCTATGTTCTCAGGGGTTTCGTTACGAGCGCCAGCTCTATAATTTATCATTTTAGAGTTTAGATACTTAAAATATTGGAGTTTAGGACTTACCTAAAAACTATGGATACTCTTGCAATAGGAGAATCATTTTCTCCTGATACAACTACAAGCTTGTTTGGAAGGGCATTAACTTTAAGATCATAGTTTGTTGTGCCGCTAACCGGGACTAACTGAGCATATCCTCTGGTCTAAAAAATTGTGAGTTTACATAACATGACATGGAATTCCTTTTGATAGGAGGTTTTTAAATAGGCACAATATTTAACAATTATTAGATACCGATGCTTACCACGATAGCTCGAAACAATGGCCCTTTAGCAATATGCGAAGCCATAATGTTACTTTAGCGAATAGTTATGTAATTCTTGAGAAATTTATTTTCTCAGGAAACCGAATTCCAACCTCCCCTTGACCCAGTGCTGCCAGATCAAAAATGACAAAAACGGTAGATTCGACATTTAAAAAACGGTAGATTATGGTAGACGGTGCACGGTACCACATAAAATAGATTTTTTTAAACAAAATACTAAGAAAAAAGGTAAAATTAAACACAAATAGAAAACGGTAGGCGGTACACATAAAGAACTTTGTTTAGCAAGTTACTAAAAGAAAAAAAAATTATTCTAATGATAATTTTGAAAGGGAAAACCTACTAAATTCAATTTTAATTTCGGTTGTTTTGTTTCTGCTTCTCATTTTTACGACTCTTAAAAAGCGGTAGACTACCGTATTTTCATTTTTTACGACTCTCAAGGCGGTAGATCTACCGTAAAAGCGGTAGCTCTGGCAGCACTGCCTTGACCGCAACTGACATTGACATATAGGTGTATTTCTTTTAAGGCACAGGGAATGAATCAAATAAAAATTGTTGTGACAACTTTAATTTATCTGGTGGACATGAAAAAGGTAATACCTTTAGGATATCCCAAAAAAGTGATCAATTCTTTTTCGAGGGCATTAATTCACAAATTCTACAGATCACAAAGAATATAAATAATTTGCGCCCACTTATGACGTCGCAGCTTCGATTATCTTCTCTTCTCGTAATGGAAGGCGACGCGCGACGATGAAAAATATCATGTTTTTGCTTATTGCCATTGCCCTGTGTAAAGTAAAACATTATCGTTTTCTTTTTAAAAGGGGGTTTGCGTTCACTTCGAGGTTCTAAAAAAATTGTCTCAAAATGGTGTGTAATATGAAAATTTAACAAAAAATTTTCCTTCAGGGTTTAAAGAATATAGCCAATATTCCATAGAATACGTTATAACACTCTCTGGCATTCAATATTGATTAACAAGGAAAGAAAACAATCGTTAGGGTCTAGTCTCTATTAAGTAGTAACTATAAAAATAAAAATACTTTGTACTTTACAAAACTTAAACTAATAGTCGCTCAATTTCTTGCTGAATGGTTTGAATTTGAGGTTTTAATTGTGAGCCTTCGTTAATGGTAACACTGCAGGCAATAACAGACCTTGAAACTCCACATGCCCTGCCCAATGCTTGCTTAGAACGTATAAACACATAAGGAACATTCTTGTCTTCACATAGTAAAGGCAAATGCATAAGGATTTCTATTGGTTCTGCATCAGCAGCCATAACAATAAATTCTGCAATGCCTCGATTCAGAGTTTTTGTAACCTCATTGGCCCCTTTACGTAGCTGCTTATAATTTAGAGCTTGCTGTACCAAGTTCAGGATCTTGGTTGTCAGAGTTGCATCAGCTAGAGGGTAGGCTTTTGGATTTATTTCTTCTGCCTGAAAAAGAATTACAATTGTTACTTTTGGTAGGAATAATTCCATCAATGTAGGTTGGTTTAAGTTTAAAATACAATAGCTTACCATATTGTTAAAAGCTTTTAACGAGAAATTACAAACTGCAACCTCTCGGCGATCTGTTCGCTTCACGGAGGAGCAAAATAAATTTTTTAAAATATCGCGTGCACGCCGCAAACAAAACGATTTGTTTGTGAGGTTAGGTTGCACCACAGAAGAATAATGGAAGTTGCATTGAATGTTGTTGTTTGATATCGGCACAGAAAATACATTGGTTCACCCCAATGATCTATTTGATATGAATAACAATTCTTGTTTCTTAAAATATAAAAACAATTACTTAATATTTAACGAAAAAAGAATGTAACAGAAGGTTCTATTCATATAAAATTGGACAGTAAGAAGTAAATTTTAAGATTTACATAAATCGAATTCAGTTAAAAGTCCATTGTATTTCTGGCATTAAATGATAAAGGATGGTAAATACATAACAGCAAACAATTTTCTTATCCACTTTTACGACTGAAGTAAAGCGGACACATATTTATTTTGTGGCAGAGCAAAACGGAACGCAGCTTGGCAACGTTCGTTGTGCGGCCGAAGTGACAACTCCCATTTGACTCCCATAAATATAATCAGCTGTTTATTGTAGATGACCCAAAAATCCGAAAACTAGCGATTTCAAAATTAAGAAAAAGTCGCTTGGCGCTTTATTTAATAAAAATAATGTCTTAATTCTAGCTTGAAGTTTTGTGAGTTAATGTGAAGAAAGTTGAAAAAGCATCATGACAGAGAAAAACCAAAATCAATTGGACATAAACGGGCCTAACTTTAATCCAAATTTGTATTTGGACAAAATATTCAAAGAATCTACTCTACGGCAAGTAATGGACCACGAAAATGAAATTGTCAAAGATACTCAAACTTTACATTCAGATATGCAAACACTAGTCTATGAAAACTATAACAAATTTATTTCGGCCACTGATACGATTCGAAAGATGAAGAATGATTTTAAAAAAATGGAAGATGAAATGGATCTACTGGCCTCAAATATGGATTCCATTACCTCGTTTTCAGAAAAGATAAACTCGAATTTGCAGGAGACTCGTGGTAAAATTAGCCATTTGTCCGGTGTCCATTCACTATTGCAAAGATTACAATTTTTGTTTAAGCTACCTGCAACTTTAAAATCGAGAATGGAAGAGAAAAATTATATTCAAGCTACTCAAGATTACCTGCATGCCCAAAGGGTTTTGCAGCAATATGGGGACATGCCTGCTTTTGAAGGAATAAAGGGAGACTGTGCTGCTATTTTAACTGATTTAAAAAGTGAGTTGAGGAAGCATTTCTCTAATCCCAATGCCTCCACCAAGGAGTTGACCGAGTCTGTTGATTTACTTCTGCAACTTGAAGAACCTGCCAAGGAACTGTGTTTGGAATTTTTGTCTTGTGCAGAAAAACATCTTGGGGAACAGCTAGTAATGTTAAAAGATCAGAGCGAGCAAAGAGACATTGTTGAGTTTGTCGATCTAGGATGTTGTGGTTTCTTAACTGATCTATGTTTAATGGTTACTTCATTTCATGATATGTTTATCAACAGAATGAACACAGATAATATTGAAAATAGTGAAATTTTTGAAAACTTTGCTGCCGTTGAATTAGAATCGTTTGTTAAGGAAAATATGCAAAAGTATTTTGATTTGGTCCAAAGTAAAGTGGATTCTGAACAAGATATCGCAGATACAACCACTTTGGTTCAAGCCCTTGATCGTTTCTACATAAGAATTGAAGGTAACAAGTTCTCTAAAGGTGTTGACTTTAGTGAGATGGCTACTGAAATTATTAATAATGCTGGAAGGAAGCAATGTAAGGCTCATTTGCAAATCCTGAAATTGGCCTTTTCTGACACATTAACTAAAGTGAGACAAGCTTTATCAACTCCAAAGCTTATTGGTCAAGATGACTCCTCAAAGAATTTAAGTGAACTGTTGGGTTCCATGATTATGACGGTTGTAGAAAAGACAAAAGGAGTGCTGCAAGACCTAGTTGCATTCATAAGTCCAGAAATATCATTTGCAAAGAAAGCACAATTCAGGGATAGTTTCTGCATCGACAATGTTAGGGAAGGTTTAGTAGTTTGTTTCCTACATCATCTTACTGCATCAGTTCGAAGTTTATGTTCAGAAGGTGTTCTAAATTCAAAAGTACCTCCCACTGTAATATTGTTGTTATCAAAATTCTGTTTAGACTTTCGTACTGGCAGTGTACACTTTTTGCTGTCTGAAACAGATGAAGTTTTCCACATAAATGTCAAGAGGAATGGCAATGCTTTAACCAATGAAACAGAAATCAGCAGTAACATGCAGGAATCGGCCCAGTATTTGCTAAATTACTATGTGCATCTTCAAGGTCATAACTGTTCTCAGATGTTAAGGAAAAGTGTGGAAACTAGAGATTGGCTGCATACAATCGAGCCACGAACTGTTAGAGCTGTGATGAAAAGGGTAGTAGAAGATATTTCAGTAATTGATACTACAGTTGCTTTACTTTATGAAGACCAAGGAACTACAACGGGCAACAGCAGTGACTCTAGTCGAAAAACACATAGTATTTCTGTTTCGAGGCATCAGTATAGGTCCAATTGGTCAAGTTATACTCCCAACCATTTGGATTCTACCTTGGTATCGAACATGCACAAATTATTCAGTGAAAGAATTGAGATATTCTCACCAGTGCAGTTTTCAAAAGTGTCCATACTCACTGGAATCATAAAAATAAGTTTAAAAACCTTTATGGAATGTGTACGACTGAAAACTTTCAGTAAATATGGTTTGCAGCAAATTCAAGTGGACACTCATTATTTGCAACTTTACCTGTGGAGATTTGTTGCTGATGAAAACTTGGTTCATTTCTTACTGGATGAAATTTTGGGGTCTGCAGTGCATAGATGTTTAGAACCAGTTCTAATGGAACCTAGTGTCGTTGACATTATTTGTGAGAGGGGTTAAAACCTAAAATTAATTACTTACTGTATTTATTTTTAATTATTATTTTAAAGATTTTGGTTATACGATATTCCTACTTTAAATAAAGATTTAATATATTGTTTCATAAATGAATTTATTAATTATACAGCCGTCAATTTGAATTTACGAACATATAACGTATCCACTTAGAGCAGTTAGTGTATCTAGAGGAAGTGAAAAATTGGCTTGAGACTCAGAAGCTAGCGGCCATTGCAAACACGAACAGACCATCTTCTGTGGCCTCGCATTAAGGAAGGGGGAGGGGGGTATTTTTGACGTGACATGACAGTCATGACACAGTGAGTGATAACATTTGGACA
The DNA here is from genome assembly GCA_963991005.1 of Barypeithes pellucidus. Lineage (NCBI taxonomy): Eukaryota > Metazoa > Arthropoda > Insecta > Coleoptera > Curculionidae > Barypeithes > Barypeithes pellucidus. The sequence continues at coordinate 14,140,793 of OZ022562.1, read as the reverse complement.
TTTGTGTAATAATTGTAAAAACTATTTTTTGATAGAGAAGTATTGGAAAATCGTGTTCATATTATGCAGTAACGAATTGTGCATAGTACTTAAGACTCATATGTTTTCATTTTATATGTAAAAGTTAAAAAAATAATATTAATTGCTTCAGTTAGCCAAAATAAATATGCGAAAGGTTTTTTTAAAAAGTATCCTTTGTTTGTGTTTTTTAAAGTGTTTTGCTAGAATACATAAGTTGGAAATATCCGTAAGTAGAATTATCACCAAAAGCTATATTAGCCTAATCTTTAATAAATTGTAGAACGATGCACGAAAGTACATTGGACTCAGTACTTTCGGATTCTACCAAGGAGGCACCTTAGAGGTAAAACTTTCAAATTTTCACGCTACTCCTGAAAATGAAAGTGCTCAGGTAAGTTATTTAAGAAAATACCATCTGGTTATTATGTAGGAGAATAATTAGTAATGACCTCGATCCTGTGTGTAATGTACTATTTATTTTTTAGTTTGGCTTTAGCCTAGATCGCACTATTAATGATGGAATGAACCCTTACTTGGACAGTCACCAAGAGACATGTATCCTTGAGAAACCGATAACCAACAATAACAGCAATGAAGAATTTGTTTATTTTCTTTTGGATCTGAAAAACAAAAAGTAAAGTACTTACATAGGTAACCTACAACCATAGAGACATTAATGCTCTTTCTATTTAGACTTCAGGTAAAATGTGCTGACCAACATGGTACAGGAACCCACTCATCACTTCACATATACAAGAGCCAGGTAGAGAAAAAGACCTCTTCAACAGCTAATTCCTGTCAGGCTCTAAACTTTGATATAACCTCTTTTAGTGTTAAGGACAAAACTTACTACAATGCCTCAGTAAGTATTGATTGCTAAATAATTTTGCAGTAACAGTTTGAAATAACTTAAAATTTACCAAACATTAAAATATTTTCTTTTTTGTAGTTCATGATGATAGTAGAAACTCTAGGTGAAGAAGGCCTTTACAACTTGTTTTTTCATAGTTGTCCAAATTACAATCCACATACCGAGACAGTGGTAAATTTTGAAATGGAAATTATTGAGCTAAACACGGGAAACAACTACCTGTCAGCTAGCGAAATGCCATTGCCTGCTCTGTACTGTACAATGTCTATCCTTTTCTTCTTATCTGGAATGTTTTGGGTATTTCTGCTAAAACAGTCCAAACATCCCGTATTTAAAATACATTATATGATGGCTGTACTAGTATTTCTCAAGGCTATCTCACTTGCTTTTCACGGAGTAAACTATCACTACATAGAGAGACTCGGATTTCACTTGACAACTTGGGCAATACTATTTTATGTTGCTCACTTGTTAAAAGGTGCCCTTTTATTTGTCGTGTTGGTACTGGTAGGGACTGGGTGGACCTTTATAAAACATGTTTTGACACCAAAGGATAAGAAGCTTTTTATGGTGGTGATTCCATTGCAAGTACTGGCAAATATAGCCGAGATAATTTTAGAGGAGAGCGAAGAAGGCGACAGGGAATATTTGGCTTGGAGGAATGTTGTTATTTTGGTTGATTTACTGTGCTGTGGTTGTATTTTATTCCCTGTTGTTTGGTCGATACGGCATTTACAGGTAAATATACCTTTATTATTAAAATTATTGTAATTCGCTTAATTTAATTAAATTAATTAGTATTTTATTTATACAGGTTAGGTTATTCATTACATGATTACTTATATAATATATAAATTAGCCTAGATCTAGTTTCCTGTATATTGTACAAGTGTATCGTAAGGTACCTAGATGTAGAAAACATCTATATGTACCGACTTCATAATAAATTATAGTAAATATCATACTTAATTATTTATACAGCCAATTAACATAAAACCATAATCATAAACCAGCATAGATACACTAATAGAAACCAATATGGATAATATACTCACATAAATATAGCTAGTTGAAAAACCGTTTAAATGTATGTTGATTTTGAAAAATTACATTTTTACTGAGTGTCTTAACGCGATTTATATTTTTACAACTCCTTACTTCACCAGGTAGCAAGTTGTATAATTTAGGGCCAGAATAATTTATATACAGGGTCCGCAAACGAAGCGTGGACGGAAGATTAAATCGTTATCGAAGAACTTATCAACAATACTAAAAAAGCGGCATGTCTTAAAAATATTTTACATTGTACAGGGTGGCCCAAAAAAGTGTGACAGCATAAAGTTATATTTTTTTAAATGGGACACCCAGTATTTTATTGCATATTGAGAGGTTCGTATTACTATCGTTTATAAGTGCCTCAAATTTTATTTAATTTGGTTTTGTAGTTTCGGAGAAATAAATTAAGAACTAAAAAAAAAGTTTTACAGTCCTGAATAAAAAAATCAAAAAAAAAATCCAGAACTATTTTTTTAACCTCAATATTGAGTGAAATTTATGACAAGAGGTCTAGAGATACTATGAATGTAATTGCGTTTATTCATTTTATACAGGGTGTTCATAATAAGCCTTCAAAAACCCCACATTTTAAAATAATTTTTCTCAAGTTTTTCAAATGGAACACCCTGTATATTATTTGGCTATTTGACGTAGAATTCATAGGCAATTTCTTTTTGTAATACAAGCATATAAGCATTATATCCAGCCGTTTTCGAAATAATTATAAATATCATAAATTATGTTGTTTAAATAGAGTTTTTATTGGGAAATTTTGTTATAGGCCACTAGACTAATAATTTACTAAAGTAAATGTTCAAAATAGCTTCCTTTTACTCTTAGAGTTTATCGTATTTTAGTTATTTCGATATAAATTTTAAAAGCCTACATTCTTGCTACTTTTTCTTAAAATCTAGCGGTAACTTTTTAATGGTTTACATTTGTTATGCATAAGTTCATTTGCAACAACTTCTCGAAGGTTTCTGGTCTCGGCTTTCTCTCAATATCTGGATATCTTTCAGCATATACTCGGCTCGCGAGGAGGCAATTTTTCTTGCACATTCACCCAGTATGAAAATCATATTCACCATTTCTAAAGTTGTAAAATTCGACATTTTGTGTAAGTTAGTACTTAATTTCGACGACTGAACAAATGAAATAATTTTATTTGGCTGTCATAGTGACAATCTAAACAAAATCATGGCAACTCGATTAAAAATAAAAAATAAAATTAAATAAATAAAAGTAGCAAAAATGTAGGCTTTTAAAATTTATATCGAAACAACTAAAATACGGCAAACTCTAATAGTAAAAGGAAGCTATTTTGAACATTTACTTTAGTTTACAATATTAGTCTAGTCGCCTATAACAAAATTTCCCAATAAAAACTCTATTTAAACAACATAATTTCTGATATTTATAATTATTTCGAAAACGGCTGGATATAACTTATATGCTTGTATTACAGAAAAAAAATTGTCTATGAATTCTACGTCAAATAGCCAAATAATATATAGGGTGTTCCATTTGAAAAACTTGAGAAAAATTATTTTAAAATGTGGGGTTTTTGAAAGCTTATTACGAACACCCTGTATAAAATAAATAAACGCAATTACATTCATAGTATCTCTAGACCTCTTGTCATAAATTTCACTCAATGCCGAGGTTAAAAAATCAGTTCTGGATTTTTTTTTTAATTTTTTTATTCAGGACTGCAAAACTTTTTTTTAGTTTTTAATTTATTTCTCCGAAACTACAAAACCAAATTGAATAAAATTTGAAGCACTTATAAACGATAGTAATACGAAAATAAATATGCAATAAAATACTGAGTGTCCCGTTTAAAAAAATATAACTTTATGCTGTCACACTATTTTGGGCCACCCTGTACAATGTAAAATATTTTTAAAACATGCCGCTTTTAATCCAATATCTCAAGCTGTTTTAGCATTGTTGATAAGTTCTTCGATAACGATTTAATCTTCCGTCCACGCTTCTTTTGCGGACCCTGTATATGTGATTAAGGTTACTGTGACTTAATGGTAGTGTTATTTGTTTATCCAGTCTGGCTCGTGTATGGTAGTTATGATTACCAAGAGGTTTTAAATTTGAATGAGTATGAATATATGTACAGATTGTCAATATGTAGCTTGATCTTATATCGCAAATATATTTGTCAAAAAGTAGATGACTAGGATATAGTCTGTTCTGTCCATACATGATTTTGAGGATATATTTCTAAATTATATTCAATTTGTATAAGCTATTCTCATAGAGTCCACCCCACACTAAAATTCCATATCTTATAATTGAGTCAACAATTGATTTATATATTAAAATTACTGTTTTTCTGTCTAAAATTATTCTCAACAAGTAGAACTTATGAATGAATTTACGTAATTTATTTGAAATATCATCAATATGTGGTTGCTATTTAAGAAATTTGTCGATGACAATGCCAAGGTGTTTTATAGAAGATGTTTCCTTTATAGTATGATCATCAACAATAATACTATTATATCCTGGTCTGTTAACGCTTGGAAGTGAGAAAGCTATATAGTTTGTCTTTGACAGGTTTAAAGTTAGTTTGTACGTCTGTAGCCAGTTTCTTACTCTCGTTAAGCTAGTTATTGTTTTATTCTTCACCTCTTCCCAGCTATCTCCCAAGATAAATATGGCTATCTCATCAGCATATGAGATAGTTAAACCTTCAATAGGCAAGTGTAACAATGAGTTTATATAGATTATAAAGATTATCGGTCCCAAAACTGTTCCCTGTGGTATGCCAATTTTTATTTGTTGTTTATCGCTTAAAATATTGTTAGTCTAACCATTTGGTACCTTTCTGTCAAATACCTTTGAAATAACTTTGCGGCTATTACCCTGATTCCATAGTTTTGAAGAATATTCAGAAGTTTGTTGTATGGTACGGTATCGAACGCCTTTGCAAGATCTAAAAATGCAGTTATACATGTCTTGTTTTTATTTAAGTTATTAACAATTTCTGTTACTAAAGTGTGCATGGCGTCCGCTGTACTGCACCCCTCAAGAAATCCAAATTGATTTACTGATAAAACTTTTTTTGCATTGATTTATTAATGAGTTATAATATTTAGTTCATTAGGTAAATATTTTAATTTACAAAACTTTCAATAACATTTACATAAACATTTTAGGAAGCCTCAGCTACAGATGGTAAAGCAGCAATGAATCTTCGCAAACTAAAGTTATTCAGACATTTTTATATTATGGTAGTATGCTATATCTACTCCACTCGTATTATAGTGTACCTGCTCAAGATAACAGTGCCTTTCCAATACGGCTGGTTACATGAAATGTTTCGAGAAATGGCCACCTATGTGTTCTTTGTGCTGACTGCGTATAAATTTAGGCCCGCGTCGCAAAATCCTTACTTTGCTTTGAGCGATGATGAAGACGATGTTGAAGAAGTGTAAGTGCCATTTTATAGTATTTTTCACGTTCTTTCATTGAAATTATACAGGGTATTCAGATAATGCATCAGGATACATGAAAAACTCAATACTTTTCGAGTTACAGATTTGAAAAGGTTATTTTTTTGTTCTAATTTTTAATACAAATAGATATGTTGGCACAGAACAGATAGGATCTAAACTAATTATAAATATTACAAATTACATATTACAACAGAATAAGCATTATTTTCTTTATTTTTAGACTTACTGAATCGGGTGCAACCGAGGGATTGAAAAAAGTTAACTCGCGACTAGTGAAAGTACCGATACATTTAACTATAACGGAAGTTACCGAAGAGGAAAAGGATGCTTTACTGGGACAAAGCGAGAGTAGCCACGACTACGATTGAAACCGACGATCGACAGTGCATACTTAAGGTTAAATCACTATATTTATTTGCTGTGATAGTTAAAGTGGAGGCGTTTTACCCCTGTACTCTCCATATGGGCTTAATTCCGTTTCATGCTAAATATAACAATCGCATTGGTTCAAATCGCTGATGTGAAGGCTTAGACAAGTCCGTGGGGTATACAAGGGGTAGTTATTATAAAAAAGAGTTGGATTTAAGTGACCATTACTTTAAATTTTACATATTGTATTTTACTAAAACTTTTTTGAATTTAATTTTACACTGGACATAAAAAAAAAACGGAAATCTTCATTCGGCGAGAAACGACAACCTGTTAAGATTCTAATTAAATATACAGGGTGTCCGGGAACATGTGGAAAATCTCCCGGATATGAAGAAAACACGTGAAAAGAATACTATAGGTTCATATAAACTTCTTTCGTATCGGCCTCCTCTTCGGAGATATGGGCTCCCAAAAAGCACCAATGGAATCAAGTTTTTTACACATAATTATTGAACCACCTGGTATATTTCAATTATTTTTTAATATGATGTATACCAGGTAAGACCCGTCACATTACTACCCAAGAAACTGTTGTGAATTGCTCACAGCTGCAGGGACGGACTAGCTGTAACACTCATGGGCCCATTTTTTTTACGCCCTGTATGATGAGAACTTTGGACAATGTTTTTTACATACCTTAACTATTGGCTAAAAATTAAGTACTCTTCATTCATGTCGCTAATCCTAACCGTTTTCGGAAAAAACGTCATTTTATTTACATCAGTCTCCTAAATTCTCACGGGTTAAATATGAAAAAGCCGAATTTTGAAAGTTGAACATTTGATCGGAACAAAGATGTATCTTTTACTGAAATACGCCAAATACATGATGTATATGAAATGCCGTTTTTTCGAAAACGGTTAGGATTAGCGACATGAATGAAGAGTACTTAATTTTTAGCCAATAGTTAAGGTATGTAAAAAACATTGTCCAAAGTTCTCATCATACAGGGCGTAAAAAAAATGGGCCCATGAGTGTTACAGCTAGTCCGTCCCTGCAGCTGTGAGTAATTCACAACAGTTTCTTGGGTAGTAATTTGACGGGTCTTACCTGGTATACATCATATTACAAAATAATTGAAATATACCAGGTGGTTCAATAATTATGTGTAAAAACTTGATTCCATTGGTGCTCTTTGGGAGCCCATATCTCCGAAGAGGAGGCCGATACGAAAGAAGTTTATATGAACCTATAGTATTCTTTTCACGTGTTTTCTTCATATCCGGGAGATTTCCCATATGTTCCCGGACACCCTGTATAATTATTTTTTTTGCAGGAAACAATATAAAATTAGACTCGGTAGAAATGGGTTTTGTGACAAAAGTTTTCCCCTCAAATTAAAATTTTTCAAAAATTTAAGAAATCAATAAAATAACCCAACTCTATTAGGGAACACGATAATTATGTAATTTGATGATAGTTGCTCATAGCAAAGTAAACAAATCTATTTTAAGAAAAATACATTTTTTCTCTTCTTTGCTCTTCATTGCTCCCCAAAGGCTATCATTTGCCATATTTTTTATGATATTTTTTTTGTCTGAATTTATGATCCGATTTGAATGATTTTTTTTTGCATTGTAGGTTGGTTCCTTGACAATGTCATAGCTTTCGCTGTTTATGATAAAAATTTAATTTTTGATTTATTCTGGGGGTACTAAAAATGCTATGTTTTTTTCCGATTCCGACCGAAATTCGCATCACCCTGTGGAGTATATTAGCAAGCGGAACATATTGCAGTTGACATTAAACGGTAGGTCCATCTTTCCCCAACATTTTCTTTTTTGGTTTTCTTCATTATCTCTGTTATTAAAGGAGATACACCGTTTTATAGCGTAACATGTTTTTATAGACTTTAATATTCAACACATTCATTATTAAATGTTTTCAAGTAGACTATGGACTTTTTCTGACATTGCAAGCGATGTGTCAGCAGATGTTGTGTTTTAAAGTTGCAATGGTCAAATAGAATTCGCCATACTGATAAAAACTGTTGGGAAACTGCTTACTAAACGTTAGTTTCGTATGCCCAGTTGCCCGACGAGTATTTTAATCTTGAAACCTACTTGAAAACATTTAACAATGAATATGTTGAATATTAAAGTCTATAAAGACATGTTACGCTATAAAACGGTGGATCTCCTTTAATAACAGAGATAATGAAGTAAACCGAAAAAGAAAATGTTGGAGAAAGATGGACCTACCGTTTAATGTCAACTGCAATATGCTTCGCTTGCTAATATACTCCACAGGGTGATACGAATTTTCGGAAAAAAACATAGCATTTTTAGTAAACCCAGTATAAATCGAAAATGAAATTTTTATCATAAACGGCGAAAACTATGACATTGTCAAGGAACCAACCTACAATGCAAAAAAAAATTATTCAAATCGGATCATAAATTCAGAAAAAAATAGCATCAATACTATGGCAAATTTATGATGTTGCGTTAGTTTTGTCCAGGAGTTTATATAAACTGCTGGCCATTTGCTTTCGAGCAAGAAAAATTTCGCCTTAATTTAAAAGTTAATATTTTCTGAACCAGATATGACATCGATCTCCGGTTTTTAATGGTTGATAGATTTGTCCCTTAGGAAACAATTGATAAAGTTGGATTGTTTTAAACTGTCAGAAAATTTTATATACAGGGTGTTAAAGAGGACGATGATTTTTGCTCCAATTTCAATAGCATGTAACTTTCACAATAATATTTTTAAATTTTATCACTGTACGTCAATTGAATCACTGGTTAATAGCAAAGAAAGTAATTTGTCAAATTTTTTATATCTGCTATATTTTAAGAGATACCGATTTTTTTGAAAAACTTTGCTTTTTTTCAACTTTTTGTTAGCTAGATCCCACTGTGCGTTGTATCATGCAAACTTTGCAAGTGATTATTATACCTTATGAAAAGCTTGTTTATGTTCAGTAACAACAATTGTACCTAAATGTTGTGATGTGCAGTGGCGTACTTATAATCACTTATATGTCTATGCTTTATGAGTATCTCACAATTTTTTTGTATTGGAAAGTACTCGCCCCTAGATTAGGCAAGTTTTTCCTTATTTTTTAGTTTTTCATATCGCGCTACAGGTATATTATACAGTGTCTACAAAATTTAAAAAGATAATTTTTTTTATTTAATTGTTTGAAAAAATTTATTTATTAATTTCTAACTTTCTAACACGACACTATTCCTAACATTAAACTTAATAATTTTTTTCAAACAATTAAATAAAAAAATTATCTTTTTTAAAATTTTGTAGACACTGTATAATATACCTGTAGCGCGCTATGAAAAACTAAAAAATAAGGAAAAACTTGCCTAATCTAGGGGCGCGGACTTTCCAATACAAAAAAATTGTGAGATACTCATAAAGCATAGACATATAAGTGATTATAAGTACGCCACTGCACATCACAACATTTAGGTACAATTGTTGTTACTGAACATAAACAAGCTTTTCATAAGGTATAATAATCACTTGCAAAGTTTGCACGATACAACGCACAGTGGGATCTAGCTAACAAAAAGTTGAAAAAAAGCAAAGTTTTAAAAAAAAATCGGTATCTCTTAAAATATAGCAGATATCAAAAATTTGACAAATTACTTTCTTTGCTATGAACTAGTGATTCAATTGACGTACAGTGATAAAATTTAAAAATATTATTGTCAAAGTTACATGCTATTGAAATTGGAGTAAAAATCATCGTCCTCTTTAACACCCTGTATATAAAATTTTCTGACAGTTTAAGACAATCCAACTTTGACAATTGTTTCCTAAGGGACAAATCTATCAACAATCAAAAATCGGAGATCGATGTCATATCTGGTTCAGAAAATATTAACTTTTAAATTTAGGCGAAATTTTTCTTGCTCGAAAGCAAATGGCCAGCAGTTTAGTTAAATGTTACGGTTACTTAAAAATGTCAATACAAGTCAACATCAGTATTACTGGTTTACCGTAATCACGGCCGCTGGTGTTAACATTTTAACCTATATCTGGGCGGGCCAATCAAAATTGATCCAACACTGACAATATGCAGGTCACCGACTTTAATTACCACGTTGCTGGCTAATTTATTTAATATTGTGAATATGACGGACCTGTCATCTGATTATCAAGCATGGCGACGCTGCCAGCTAATAGCAAAGCGATAAAGTGGTACAGAATTGCGACATAAGGCCGCATTACAATCGGCAAGTCATGCAATACACTTGAAGCAGGCGCATTAAGGAGCCACCTGATTTGACACGTGCCAAAAAACGGGGTTGCTCGATTTTTGTTGCAGTTTCTGCTACAAATCGGGTGGAAAACACAGTGATTTTTACATTACCAACCAAAATAAAAGTTACTAAATACGAACCTTAAAATACGTCTCGTTTTGTTTATTTTTGATTGTGTTTATTTATATTATTATTCAATTTTTAGTTGTGTTTTGCGGAGTTTAAACGTTTTTTTGATAGTTTCACGGTACTTTTTTTTGCTGGGTTGGCAGCTCTCGCCGTTGAAGCCGCATCCGCGAATTGCCGACTGCAACATGAATTGCATGGCATATCGCTTGTAACTCTCATATCGTATATTAACTTGCAGCGACAAAATTGCAAGAGTATTGCAGACTCTAAGTATATGGCCACAACGGCGCACCGCACAGCGTCCTCGCTCATAGCCTGGCACCATAGCCCCCCACAGTAGTGTCCACAACGGCGCACCGACCCTCGCTCAATACCTTGCCTGTCGATCAGTTTGTCTCCCGACATCGAGATATAAACATGGACTGTGCCTTGTCATCTTCTTCCGATGAAGAAGGATTTAGACGCTAATATAACCAAGTGGTATATGTTTAAACAGAAATCAAGATTACCAGTGCATCCTATTAACGCAAAGCGAATATTCTATGGAGAATTTTATCACCTTTATAAAGATCTAAGGAAAGATCCCCAACGCGTTTGTGAATATATGAGAATATCTTCTTCATCGGAAGAAGATAACAACGCACAGTCCATGTTTATGTTTTGATGTCGAGGGACTACTGTGCGAAGCTCAAGCGAGGCTGTGCGGTGCTATGGTACAAGGCTATGGGCGAGGGGCGGTGCGCCGTTGTGGACACAGACTAATGCGGCCTATACAAATGAATGTCCCTTCACAAATAGACTTTCGTTGTTTATTTTACTCTCAGTTATTGAAAACTTATTTATGACTGATATGTGATTATTCTGGAGAAATACGTTGTATATGTTATTGTAATTAGCTACATATATCTTTAAAAAATATAAGGTTTGCATAGAATCATCGCTGATAAAAAAATAAATTTAGCATGTAAGATTACTGATACACTATACTATTAAGAAGGATCTTTAATAAAAAAAAATTCTAAAAGTTTGCCTTTTTTCAATTTCCATTTACGTTTAGGAACTGAATAATTGTATTTGGTGTTCTGCTGAGAATATTGGCTTCGTGAAAATCAGGCGAACTCAAACCTGCTGGTTTCCCAAGTAGCATTTTTAGACACAAATTGGACACACATTCTTTGCTGAGAAACGTTTCGACACATTTTCGATTCGAATTAGAAACTTGTATCGAGACATATGTGTTACGAAACTTTTGCGACACATTTTCGAATCCAGTTACTAGAAACATTTAAAGACGTGCTTGTTTCGAAATATTTTACAAATCGTGGTGTCGATATATTAAAGACACGCGAAGATTAATATTTTTCGAAAAATTTTTAGTTAAAATTATAAAGTTTTGGTAAGACACAAGATTGCATTGAATTTCCCATAAGAGATTTTTTATAGCATCGGTGTACGTTTATTAGCGATGAATTAGCAACTTCTTGATATTATTTATATTTTAGGTGTTATTATTAATCCATTTTCAACCACAGATTGAAGTAAGTATTTTAGATACATTTTTAATCACCATCTGAACAAGTTTGAGGTTATGTTATTGTTTCTCGAGATTTAAATTGTTATTTTTCTGTAATAAAAAGCTTACTGTACTGGATTTATCAACATAAAGTATGGCTATAGGGTGGGTATACTCTATGTTGATAAATACAGTGCAATAAGCTATTTTTAACAGAAAAATAACAATTTAAATCTCCCTATGCCAACAATAATAACATAACTTACGTCAATCTGTTTCTGAAAATGAACCAATAATAATATCTAATATACAAATAATACCAGGAAATTGCTTATTTATCCCTTATAATTTTCGTTTGGAAAGGTTTTTGCTATTTTTAACAGAAAAATAACAATTTAAATCTCCCTATGCCAACAATAATAACATAACTTACGTCAATCTGTTTCTGAAAATGAACCAATAATAATATCTAATATACAAATAATACCAGGAAATTGCTTATTTATCCCTTATAATTTTCGTTTGGAAAGGTTTTTGCAACCAAGCCTCTCGTGACGTCACACCGCGGCTGTCCATACTCAACCTTTCTTTTCTGTGCATGCAAGCAAACCTTTTTTTTCTGTGGCATTCAGCTTACAAACTTTTTATTCTTCTGTGCATCATGGAAACATTATAGAAGCCAAAGAGTAGAAATTGTGTCGAATCCATTTTGGACCAGAATAATATCTTGCTTTCTAGCGGCCATTTTAGGAAATGAATTTTTATTTTGTTAAAATGAGTTTTAATGAAATTCCTGCATCTCTTGCAAAGCCAAAATTTGTTAGATAAGTTCCATTTTCCTAGCTAAGTCGATTTATAAAAGAAATAAATAAAATATTGATAATATTTTAATTTTAATTTTTTTGACAAAGTTAATTTTTTTCTGTAAATGAAAATAAATCGAGGGCACGTTAAAAATATAAAGCCAAATTACTAAACTGCACGATAACATTTACTGCGATAATGATTTTTTGGTTCTAATGTGCAATAACTAGGTACCTATATAAAATAAAATAACTTATAGGAAATATAACAGTGAAGGCATCCTAATTGTTTTGCGCATGGTTTAACATAGCCCCGCCCCTTTAACTGTCATTTTTAAATACAAATAAGTAACATTTTCGATAAAAGTTTCGATTGTGCATCGAAACAGCGAAAGTCACAGCTAGTACCAACCACTTGGAAACACGTGTAAATGTCCCATTTAAAATGTATACGTTTCGAAAATATTTCCATTCTTGTTGCCAACAGTTTCTAATTTTGATCGGAAACAGAAACGATAGTTACGATACATTGACCATAATGTGTCTAAAAATGCTACTTGGGTTGACTATAGCTGTAGTATATATTCTGTGTAACAGATGGATTTTGCCAACGCACAAGTTCTAAATTTCAACAAAATCATCGAAATCCTTCTGCTAGGCTTGTTGTAAAATAGTTCCAAGTAAAACAACTAATAAATTTTAATATTTTTTAAATTTATTAAGTGAAATAACAACAACTAATTTATTACAACTTTACAGATGTGAATATTTACCAAAGAAGGACCAATTTACAGGCACAACATTTTCCGGACACATATACAGGGCGTCAATTTGAAGCCTTCCCCAGGTAGTCATGATATACAGTATGTCCACGTATGGGGTTTACAAGTGGACAAATGGACTAAAAATTGAAAGATGCGAAATAAAGTCACTCTTAATAAACGTTTTTGCTTGTCTAGAAAATACGATTCATCGTAAGAAACTTCGGTTTTTTTATACAGGGTGGATAAAAACTGCAAAAATGTTATGTTGCTTAAGAGTAAACATACTTTATTTTGAAAGATACGAAAAAAAGTCACTTTTAATGAATGTGTTTTCTACACAACAAACCGAAGTAGAACAGTTCATTAAAAGGTTTACCTATGTAAAAATTATTTCCCAAAAAGTATTCTCTGGCACACCTCTGACTGGTGAAGCTAGTTAAAATAATAATGACACTTAAGGTGATAGGTGCTTGTTGTCAATGTCTTTATTTAAAGAAGTTATTATTTAAGTAGAAATGCTATCTACTGAACAAAAAGTTTTTATAATACAATGTTATGGGGATGGTCAAGTTTCATACCGCAACGTCATGGAACAATTTACCGAGAAATTTGTAGGAATCCCAATAACTAGGAGGGCAATCTGCAAGTTAATAAAAAAGTTCAAGAGAACTGGTTCGGTTTTGGTCCTAAAAAAAAATAAGACAGACGACCATGATGATGCTGCTACAGTCTTAGTTCTTAGTTCTGTTGAAGAAAATCCTATCACGTCCCTTAGAATTCGTGTTACTCAGTTGGAAGTTGTGAAAAAAAGTCAAATTCAGAAGATTCTTAAAGCAAATAAATTGTATCCGTATAAACCGCACTTTAATCAAAGATTGGAAGAGGGAGACGACGCGAAACGACTTGATTTTTTGCCTGTGGATAGGAGACAAAATTTTAAGTGGAAATGTTGATTTTTATAAATGTATCATTCATATTTTCTGATGAAAGTACATTTTCAACAAATGGAACCGTTGCAACCCAGCACGTTAGGTACTGGTCTTTAGAAAATCCCGAATTCATAATTATGACGAGAACACAATATTTCACAAAAGTGAACATGTGGTGTGCGATATCCATCCATGGCATTATAGGACCATATTTTTTGATAACACGTGCAATAGATTATCATATTTAGAAATGCTGGATACATTTTTCCATGATGAACTCGAAAATCTACCATTAAATTTTCGACAAAATATGTATTTTCAGCAAGATGGTTGTCCATGAGCCCATTTCGCTCGTGAGGTTAGTGATTGGCTTGACCGCAGATTTGGTCCGAGGTGACTTGGCAGGAATGGCCCAGTTTTGTGACCCCCAAGATGGCCGATATGTTTTTATGGGGCCGTTTAAAACAAATTGTTTTTGCAACCGCCATACCAAATGATATTGAAGTGCTGAAGGGCAGAATTATCCAGGCTGTTCAATCGATATCTCAGGAAGAAATTAGAAATTCTTTCACTTATTTGAGAAAGCAATTTGGAAAAATGTGTCGGGCATGGGGGTGGGGTTTTTGAATTATGAAATCGTTATCGTATTCTTTTCATGTTAATAAAAATGTTCGTATTATTATTATTATAATTACTTCATTAAATAAAGACATTGACAACAAGTATCACCTATTCATTATTCAAGTAAAAACATTTATTAAGAGTGACTTTTTTTTCGTATCTTTCAAAATAAAGTATGTTTACTCTTAAGCAAAATAACATTTTTGCAGTTTTTACCCACCCTGTATAAAAAAATTGAAGTTTCTTATGATGAATCGTATTTTTTAGACAACCGAAAACGTTTATTAAGAGTGACTTTTTTTCGTATCTTTCAATCTTTAGTCCATTTGTCCTCTTGTAAACCGCATCCGTGGACATACTGTATATATTATATATAATATATTATTTACCGGAAGCGAGATATTATGGTGGGAAGTTTTCGAATTGACACTCTGTTTATCGAACATTACATCTTATGATCGGTATTTGCTATATTACAATGTAGGTACAACAAATATAAAAATTTTGATTAATAAACAGTTGGTATTATTAATAATTAGCAACAGCATTCCATCTCCTTACACGTTAAAAAATCGAATTTTTTTTGTTGTAAAGTGTGCCGAAATGTGGGTATCCATTTATTGTCTACTGGAATTAGGCCATTACAGAAAATGCGATGAGGTTAATCCGAACGTCATATATCTAATACATCTGTTTATTTGCATCTGATCGAGGAAGAAAAATATCAGCTAACGATTAATCCGTATCGTAGTGTCCATAAACGCCAATAAAATTACTATTCTTTGAAAAATATGTATTACAAAATAAGTTTTAAAACAGATATACAACGTGTCCAAGATAAGGAGGGCCAGTACAGGGATCTCAGAAACCGTAAGAGATTCGAAGTCGGTTAAAAGGAGGTAAAGTTGCTCATTTACGTTCCTTATAATATGCCGTTTAGAAAGTTTTAAAATTCCTAGTAGTTCCGGAGATATCCGGAAAAACCCGAAATTCTGATAAATCGTTTTATTGTTTTCCTGGGTTTGTTTGAGATTGAATTCGAAAGTAAATTGGACTTTTGCATTGTCACTTTTTCCGCTCTATCTAACAGCGTTAATTGTTTTGTTATCCGACGAGTCGTCTTCGAAGGGCCATTATCAACTTTCTTTTTTAAAATACGGCCCTGTTTTTCTGATATTAGAATTTGAGGGCTTTTTGCTTCCGAATGCAACGATGTATGACACATTGTGGTTTAATGACGTTTCGAGGGTTTTTTAAACAACATCAGGAAATTTTGGGATACGGTCCTGTATTTCTCCGAATTTTATAAATAATATCTCATAAGTAAGCCATAAATTTTGAGTTATGTTGGACTAGTTCAATAAATAACAAATAATTTAATAATGAACCTCAAATAAGTGAACAAAATACAGAAACATTATTTCAAACTTCTGTTGATTCGGAATCTAAAAGAAAAGTAGGCGCTTGAAACAAAAAAAAAATTAAGATGGTGACGCGTGATTTGTTTCACTTGACATTCCCATTGTGATCGTTTGAGAGCGTTTTAAGAGGTTTTCTATTTTCCAGAAAATGTGGAACATAAATTTACAAATGCTGAAAAGTTTGATATTCTATCGCATGTTTTATTTTATCTCAAAAAACTGTTATGGGGCAGTTAGAAGATGTTATTTGTGCAAAGAGAATAACGGAAATCATTTTGAACACCGATTATGTAGTTCCTTAATTTTTTCGTTGTTCGTTTTATTAGTTTTGGAATGATTTTTGTTCACTTATTTGTGGATTATTATTAAATTATTTGTTATTTATTGAACTAGTCCAACATAAGTAAAAAATTTAGAGCTTACTTATGAGATATTATTTATAAAATTAGGAGAAATACAGGACCGTATCCCAAAATTTCCTGATGTTGTTCAAAAAACCCTCGAAACGTCATTAAACCACAATGTGTCATACATCGTTGCAATATCAGGAAAACAGGGCCGTATTTAAAAAAAGAGAGTTGATAATGGCCCTTCGATCTCAAAAAAAACCCAGGAAAACAATAAAACGATTTTTCAGAATTTCGGTTTTTTCCGGATATCTTCAGAACTACTCGGAATTTTAAAATTTTCTAAATGGCACATTATTAGGCACGTAAATGAGCAACTTTACCTCTATTTAACCGACTTGGTATCTCTTACGGTTTCCGAGATCCCTGTACTGGCCTTCCTTATCTTGGACACGTTGTATAAGTTGTAAAAAAATTATCGGACGATTCTAAAACATCAAGGTTAACAGTGTGTGGTTCGTAAAAGAATGTCCCATATCTATTATGCCTATTTATACATCGTATAAAGTTTAGAAAAACCTTAATTTATTTTTCCGTAACAAAACTGGGTTGTGTCTATAGTTAAGCGCTTAAGTTTAGAATCTTTGGTATCACATAAAAAATGAGATTATTTTAAGGCAGTGTAAATGGGATCGTTTTCGGACAAGTTGTAATCTGGTAGTTAAAATTTAATTGCAAGAAAACATTACTTCACCACGTCTTAAGATACGGCAGTTCCCAAACTTTTTCAGTTCGCTGCGCACTTAGAGGTTTAATATTTTGTCACGGCGCTCTAGTCGCGACTATAAGTGAATCCTATCGGAAAAAATAATTCATGTGTATATTCAAAATGTTCTCTTCGGGTCGAGCGGCTCTGGAACTGACGCCCCAACTGGAAATGTTATAAAATTTGTTTACGAGAGATTTAAAACAGATATGAAAAAACTCGATTTGCATATTTTTTATGTAAAGGACACATTTTTGTTTTTAGGGTCACATAGCGACAATATTACGCCGCGAGAATGTCCTTACAACTAATTTATAAATCTATTTTATAGAATTTTTTTTAAAACATAGTTGTAAGAGCACCAACATAACTCAAATTATACAGCAAAAGTTTTTTGCTGTATAGTGCATTTATTAATGTTTCTTAAATGCTGTTATACAATTTTTATCTAGAAAATCTGGGGATTGGGGAGAATTGCTACAATCAATTATTTAAACGCAATAATCTCCAAAACATAACATACAATTTGCTCGACATCGCACGATTTCTGAAAAAAAATCATTTCTATGAAAAGTTGGTGCATCAAAACGATATTTTTGCCACTAGAAACCTTTTAAAAAGCAATCCCTAGTAATTTGCAGTTAAATAATCCATTGGCGAGTTTGCATTCATGAAAAGAGATGCTTTGAAAGAATTAGTGATGCCAGCGGATCTACCTTTTGAAAATGCCAGATACCGGAACCCGTATTTGCAACAAAACGTTCTAAAATAGATCAAAATCCAGTTGAATGGTGGAAAAACACACAAGAAAAAATTCCATTTTTATCAAAAAAGTCAGAAAAAATATTTATCTGCGCTTGCATCTAGCGATGTATACGAAAAAATATGTTCGATACATAAACTCATTGCTATTGGTCAAACGGCGATAAAACTTCCCATGCGAACGAGAACAGGCTATTATTTTAGGTATATTCATGCGTCAACGCAACCGAACATCATGGGGAGTCTAAAGCCTTTGATCATGTTTGACATGAGGGACTTCTAAGTAAACTGCGATCCTATGGTATGCCCAGTCGATTCTGTGCATGGTTGTCTAGCTTTCTTAAGGACCGCTCTCTGCAAGTGGCGATTGACGGATTTCTCTCAGACACCTTCACCATCAATGCCGGTGTTCTTCAAGGGTCCATATTGTCTCCCACTCTCTTCTTACTCTACATTAACGACCTTCTAGTGAAAACTCAAAATCCGATATTTAGTTTTGCTGACGATAGCACACTTATCTCATCTTTCTCTTTGAAAGCACAAACATCGGCTGCCGACGTACATCTTCCCAGACAGCATGAAGTATCACGCCTCACTAAAAAACCCAAGTAGCAGTTTTCTCTAACATTAACATTACAGAACCAGATATAGTCATCCCACTGGTTTCATCTATTAATTTGCTGGGCGTCAATCTGGGAGCAAATATGTCTTGGCATAACCACGTTGTGGCAATCGCCAGGATAGCTTCTCAGAAATTTGGTGTACTCTTCCGAACCATAAAGTTGTACACATCTCAACAACTGTTGACAATCTACAAAGCCCAGATTCGACCGTCATTAGAGTACTGCTCTTATGTCTGGAGCTCTGCACCCAAACATACTCTTAGGCTGCTGGATTCTATCGAAAGGAGGGCCATTCGTCTGATTGGAGACCACGAGTTGACGAAAATCCTCGACAGCCTAGAACATCGAAGACAGGTTGGGGATTTGACTCTCTTTCACAGATATTTTCATGGAAAGTGCTCGGATGACCTTCCCCTCTTAATTCCACCCAGAGCGGCGAATAGCAGAAATACACGAAGAGCCACTGCCATCCATCCATATGTGGTTAAGCTTCAAACGATTCAAAACCAACGTGAATCGCCTTTTGCGCACACGCACCACTCTCCCAGAGTGCCCTAAAGGATTTTTTCCTATAGTGCTTGTGTTTGATCATAAAAAAAAATGCGTGGTTCAAGTTTGTTCTGTTATATTGTTCTTAATGCGACCCTGTGTTCTGTTCACGTGCTCGTCGCGTGTATTTGATTTGGTCTACTGAATTGGGATAATGAATAGACTATAGTGGAGCGGATTATGAGTTTCTTTGCCTCTTGTTAAAAAAGAAGGCCCGATTCCGGAGGCATCACTAGAAAAAAATGCAATGAATATGTTTCAATAACACATGAAATGGGTATGATGTGGCCAATCCTTTGATGACGTACGAATTGTCCTTTAAAATTTACACAAATCGCATCTTAGCAGGAATTGAAATGACATATAATCCGAACAATACATTAAATTTATAGCTATAAAAAAACTTTTACCAAGGACTTGTTTTGCACCTAAATTGCTCTTCATTATTTATAATGAAGTCTGCGTATACCATATGAGGGGGGTCGGAAGCCAAGGGTTCCAAGATAGAAACTAGATGTTTGGAAATTTACTTGCCTGTAAAAATCCTACCTAAATTTTGTTCTCCTTGCTGCCATCTTCCGCTATTTATTGAAACTTGCTGCAACTTGGTGAAACCACATATACATTATATTGCCAATTCGAACGTTCCAAATTACAAAAAGTGTCGCCGCTATGGGATATGGCTTGGTACCATTGAGTTTGCGCAGTAGGGTGGAAATTTTATCGATCGCGTCAGTGCCGGCCCGATATTATTTGTTTGTTGTTATTCGTCGCCATCTGTGGTTCTGGATGCTTTTTCAAATTACAGAATAAAAAGTGGTTCATCCACATTGCTGTCGGTATATTAGTGCTTATAAACGTTCATTACCTAACAACAATTTTTGTAAAGGAGTTTATAATTGAGGCGTTGGCGGGAAAAACGATGAACGTGTTGTAACGAAAGAACTGAGATATTTGATTTTTAAAGTTTGAAGCACTGTAATGTTAAGAAGATAACTTTCAACACCTGTTTTATGTTAAAATTATAAAAGACCTATGTTTTCAGAATGAGAAATCAATGTTTTATTCTATTAAAATTTTTTTTTTCGTTGGTTTTTTTTACTTTTTTCAAAGTAACTCAATAAGATTGCGGGAAAAACGATGAGGAGGCTATTTAAACAATACTAAAAGCCTGAAATTTTTTTAATAGTAATAAAATTTAGAACAAACCCGAACAAACCCGAACAAACCTGAACAAACAATAATAAAACATCGTTCGTTGTGATATTAGGGACTGGCATATTTTTTTGAAAATGAAAAGCTACAGCTTCAAAATTTAAGTTTTTTCTTGCTTTGTCCCCACTTTCCTCCTTTCTGTCGTAAAAAACTTGAGCTTTCTTTTTGTGTGCCTTATTTTCTATAATAAGTTTATTACGTTCTTCTATCAAGCTTTCCTGAGAAGAAACAACGGTTTCAGCGATTTTTTTCTTTAAGATAGCTTCCTTAGAGGTAAATTCATCACATTTACTGCAAGTATCATACCGAGGATAACCGAAAGAGATGTTATACTCAGATATGAAAATTTTTCGATAGGAGTGATACGAAATTGGAAAGTCACTATATTTCTCTAAAAACATTGTATGCAGTTTTTTTATATCAAAGCTATCTGGCAAGTACACCTTTGCTGATTTTTTTAAAGAATAGTGCGCTTTACTACCTTTTAAAGATTGTATGTGTTCATGCACTTTTTCTATTGTATTAGTGTTTAAAGCGTGTCGTTGCTGTTTGTGTTTTCCTCTTCCATCGGCGATAACTTTTCCATGTGTGGCTCTCTGGTTTTGAATGTTGCGTCCTTCGGGGTGTGATACCATGTAAACTAATTATAGCCTTATAACAAATTGGTATTTCACAAAGACGACCATCTCTCATCAAGCAAACTTTATACTTGTAAGAATATGAATGAAAATGAGCTACTTCTTCGTGATTTCTATTACGCCTTCGTTTAACTAACTCTGTAGATATTAAACCAGATAAGTAAATATTTTGAGCATCATACGTATCAAGGCTATTGAAATCTTTTATTAAACGCATTTTTAGCAGCATCACATAATCTCCGTGCGATTTTCTTTTTCGAGGTTTGTCTGTAATTTCTGGATTTATATTTTCATCCATTTTCTATCCTAATCCCAGCACAATCGTACTATCAGACAAACCACGTGTTAATTGAACCACCAACTACCACGAAGCACGAACTAATTAAATAATCGATTGGTTTTTGTCATAACCGAAAAAGAGTGCACTCTCATCAGTTTTACCGCAAACACACGTCAGGGTCATCGTTCTTCCCATAACCGCTTATATTATTTTGCTGTGTATAACCGGGACCTTCATTGTTATTAACGCCAGCACTTTTTACAAACAAACTACAGATCATAAGCTACCTATTGCGCTATCTAACTCGATTTAGAAGAAATGTGCACCTTCATCGTTTTTCCCGCCAACGCCTCAATTTGTAGTGATTCGATTCGCTGTTTGTTAGGTTAGTAACTTGTTTTGTTTAAGATGAAAGAAGAAGAAAGAAAGAAAAAGAAAGATGAAAGAAGTGCATGGTGCTTTTTAGCAAAAGTCGTGGATCAATATCAGGTATAAATCTATCTTGTCTCCCTTTCTTCGATTTAAAAACAAAACTCAAAGTGCCATTTATGGTTATTTTCCTGCAGTTCGTTTTCATCTCGAGATTTTTGGTTTAAATATAATTCATAACGATTTTGAATTAAATATTTTAAAAGTTATGCGTTTCTACTTATTGCCCTTGGTTTTTGAATCGCTCATATGATTGTGGAATGTTTTTATAAACTGATGTAAACAATTGGTTACTTTTACAAATGTAAAAAAGGTACTAGTACTACCTTATATTGAGTTAAGCTTATATATTTTATAAAAAAATTTTGTAAAGACCGTTTAACATCGATTAGGTACTGAAATTTTATAAACCCATTTTTTAAGGAAAAAGGCCAAAAATATATAATGGAAACAAGCTTATATTTTCTGTATTGTTGAGTTGATTGTTTTGAAATTTGGTGTGGTTATGTGTGATCCTAGGGCGCACAGTTCTATTGCTTAAAATTTTAGTTAACTCATTGGCGTACGAATTTATAATTGTTTTAAAATAATAAGTTAATGAGTAAAGTGCCTTAAGCGATTAGTTTATTTCAAAACTAATATCAAAAGTTGATTTGGCATCCCTTAAAACAGGGGTCGGCAACCTTTTGAGACGGAAGAGCCAAAGGTATAATTTACACAATTTCTCAGTTTTTAAAGAGGCACTAACGGCCCCAATTTGATATCGAAAAAGACACAACTTGACATCGAAAGAGCCGCATGCGGCTCGCGAGCCGTAGGTTGCCGACCCCTGGTCACAGCCAAAGCACTGGTGAAGACGCCAAATGTCTTGCGTCGAAAACGAATTAAAACCTACATACAAGCAGCCGACGAGGGAGTCATTCGAGAGCTTTCGACGGACTGACGACAGTAACGACGCGTGTCACGGGGGAGGGGTGCGGTGAAAAGCGAGTACAAGTGGCTGAGAGATAGAATTGTTGCCTAATCCTCGTTAATCGATTCAGAACGAATTTTTAATGTTTTTTTTTCGATAAAATAAATAATATTTGCGTATGAAACTAAAGAACCGCTGCTTCACATCCAAAGAGCCACATGTGGTTCGCGAGCCGCAGGTTACCGATTCCTGCCCTAAAACAACCAAATGCAAATCTGTAATAATTTGACGCAGCCAGTGGCTTGCGTATGACCAATTTTATGTTTATTTCTTTTTAAAAATATTTACATCCAAAATATACGCGATAAGGAACAAGCTAATTACCAAAAATGATGACTGCTTCATTAAAAAAAAATACTGTACAGGTTGTCCAATTTTCGACACTTTTATAGGGTATCTCCGTAATTGTTAGTGCTATCAAAAAAGTAATGTAGGTGCATGTGCTCTTTTTGGGTCAAACTTTAAATGGTAAAAATTGAAAATTTTCGCTTGCTTAAGAGATACGGGGGCAAATAAAAAATAGACAATTTCCAAATTACCCTATATTTTCTTAGTTAAATCAGACACAGAAAAATGTTTCATACAGTAGTTTCTTTACAATGATTGCTGAATAATCTGCCGTTTTCAGAATAAGTATACGGGGTCAGGTAAAAAAGTTATCGGATCTAACCTCATTTTTTTAAATGGAACACCCCGTATATTTTAATCTAAAAAGATAGCATTTTAAATTCTCTTTTCAAATATATGTATAACACACCATGAATGATATTGGTTTCGTAGGCGATTTATTTAAACTTTATGACTTTAAACCACAGTAGACCGTGAAACCAAAACTAATATCATAGAAACAACTATGTTGACATTCTATTTGTTATAACCATTTAAAGTCAATTTCATTTTTTCATATTCATTTGTGAAAATGACTTATCAACATTTTGAAAAATTTGATATGATATAAGTTTTTACTGAACGTGGAAAAAACGAAGAAACGGCGCAAAATTTATATTTTGTTCGCTATCCGGAAAGACGGCAAACATTTAAGGACATATTCCGAACATTTGCGATGATGCCCGTTATTTTTTACCTTAATATGAATCTTTTATTTCGTTCCAAACTAATAAAGTTTAAATAAATTGCCTAGAAAACCAATATCATCCATGGTGTGTTATATATTTGAAAAGATAATTGAAAACGCTATCTTTTTAGATTAAAATATACATGGTGTTACATTTAAAAGAATGAGGTTAAGTCCGTTAACTTTTTTACCTGACCTCGTATACTTATTCTGAAAACGCCAGATTATTCAACAATCATTATAAAGAAACTACTGTATCGAATATTTTTCTGTATCTCTTTTAACTAAGAAAATATAGGGTAATTTTGAAATTGTCAATTTTTTGATTTTCCCCCGTATCTCTTAAGCGAGCGAAAATTTTCACATTTTGATTTTACCATTGTGAGTTTGACCCAAAAAGAGCACATTACACGACACCTACATTACCTTTTTGATAGCACTAACAATTGCGGAGGTACCCTATAAAAGTGTCGAAAATGGGACCCCCTTTACGTTAAAAGCAGTGGCGTACTGCATTTCCTTCTATAAAATCAAATTTTGTACATAATAATTTATTCTTACAATAACAATGGTTTTCTCGCTGACGTGTAAATAATATTTTGTTTACATGGCCAACTGATTCAAATTTTCTTATTTATGCCTTTTGATTCTTTTCTAATTTTTCACATTGCAAGAATAAATTATTGGATGCCCTATTTTATAGCAGAAAATACAGTAGGTACGCCACTGCCTTTGACGTATGGTTTTTTAGATGAACCAGTTAAACAGTCAACATTATAGTAGAGTATTTTAGTATTAAATATTTTTAAAATGAAATTAAAATAAAATTAGTCATACGCACGCTTCTGGCTATGTCAGTTTATTGAAATCTTGTATTTGGGCGTTTTGAGGGAGGCCAAATCGACTTCTGATGTTAGTTTTGAAATAAAATGATCCCTAATGGTACTTTATTCTTTAAATTATTATTTTAAAACCCTTATAAATCCGTACGCCAATGAGCTAACAAAAATTGTAAGCAATAGAACAGTGCGCCCTAGGATCATACGTATCCACGCCAAAATTCATAACAATCAAATCAAAAATACCGAAATTATAAGCTTGTTTCCATTATAAGTGAGACACCGTGTATGTATTTTCTTTTATAAGAGAAAAATCATGATTTCAATAGAGTCAAAAGGTTGACTATTTACAAATATTATTAGAAAATATATAAGCTCATTCTTTTTGGTCTTTAATAATTTTGATTCTATATTTAATTAAAAAAAAGTTTCTTAAAACCCTATGTTTCAATGACCTTAATAATAACGTACAAAATCCTAATTTAATTAGGCCTGATTCACAATAATAATTTAGACCGAAGTCACCTCCGATCTGGAGTTCTTATATCAAACACTTTTTTGTGTATTTTGAGTAATCGTAGTGGTTGCGGTGGGCGGTGGAGGTTTTACAAGCCCTCTTATCGGTGTGGCATCTGCAAGGTTCAGTGTCCTTAACAAGGTATTCCGGAAGTCTTCGGAAAAAAGGCAGTAGATGTAGAAGGTAATAGAGTAGTTGGCTACTTCTAGCAGGTTGGCTATTGCACGAAATACCTGAAAATTAAAAAAATTTTAATCCTTAATATTTATGCTGTATTCTAAAGTTCAGTTCCGTCTCAAGTCTTGTAGGTAAGTTGTTTTTACTGGCGAATATCACGATTCCTCACCTGATAAGGATACTTCATCAAATTAACATCTGACAAGGTTACGTTGAGGATAACCATTGGCGTAACACAAACTAGAAAAAGTATACTCGTAGATCCCAGAAGGAGCACCAATCTTCTTTCTTCTGCGAACTTTCGCGGATCTTCTTCCCCCGACGTGGTTCGGCTGAGAGTCATTTTTCGTCTTTTTTCACAAGACCTCCTGGAAAACGCATCGTGAGAAATATTTTATTATCTTACTAGAGGGAAAAGTGAAGTTTTACTCCTTGACCAAGCGGTACAGGATTAATTTACTACAAGGAGCTGAGCACCGTCCCCAACAGAGCAAGCGCTTTCAACTTCTTATTGCATGGAAATGATTCAATGCACTTTGAATTGGCTTTTTGAAATTACTTAAAATACATTCAAGGGTTAAATTTGGATCCTATTGTTTGTGTTTTTTTTTAAAGAACAAATTATGAAATACGAGTTATTTGAGATACGACCTGTCGAGCGAGCGAAGTTTGTTTTGAAGTACGAGCGACATTTGAGATACGAGGAACGGTAGGCTGCGACGCGATCTCTACAAGTGAGATAAAAGAGATCTTGGGAATGTGGGAGAGAGTTTCACAGTTCGTGGCAAAGAAACACCCCGAAAAAATTGCAACTGGTCGTGCATCGGAGCTATTTAATGACTCTTGCCTAACTCATTTCCGCAGCATTCTGAAAGGGAGGAAGAAACAAACCTCCTTGGACAGTCTTTTTTTGAAGCCGACGAAAAAGGCAAAGAAGTGAAAAGCAGTGACTAAAATTAAGCATACAGTAGCATTTAAGTTGTGTGTAAGTTATTATGTTTTTATACAATATTTGTCATTTATAAATACATTTTTCTTATTCAAAAACACGTAACAAAAACAATTGGGGGTAGCATTTTTGGGGCTGGAACGGATTAATGGCATTTTAATTAATTTCAATGGGGAAGATTGCTTTGAGATACGAGCAATTTGACATACGAGCAAGGCTACGGAAGGAATTAAACTCGTATCTCGAGGTATCACTGCAATAATGGAATTACTTTATACCAGTCCTAAATATATACAGGGTGTCCCATAACTAATGGTACACAGGAAAACTGCAGATTCCTTGGGTAAAAATACTGAGATTTGATCATACTTAATTTAGTCCAATAGCTGGTAATAACCAAGTAAAAATTTAATTTTCAATTTTCCTAAATAACTTATTTCTGCATCAATATTTTTGCACAAAATTTTGTGACTAGGGTTTTTTTGGGGAAAGGAATTTGAATTTGTTAATAATTTTGATGTAGATTATAGGGGGCGCTCT
Source organism: Barypeithes pellucidus (assembly GCA_963991005.1). Classification (NCBI taxonomy): domain Eukaryota; kingdom Metazoa; phylum Arthropoda; class Insecta; order Coleoptera; family Curculionidae; genus Barypeithes; species Barypeithes pellucidus. The sequence continues at coordinate 14,113,855 of OZ022562.1, read as the reverse complement.
CTGCGGTACTCTGGATACATAAAAAGAAATGTAACTTTTTGTGCCTTAGTATAATTATATTTTTATTAAAAATATCATTTTTTCCGTCATTTTTAAGCAATAAAGGTATACTTTGTAAATGTCGCTCCGACTAACCGTTTTCGAGATATTTTCAATTACAATTTCTAATGTGCCATTTAAATTTTGATTTGTAAATGTGAAATTTGTCACAGTAGGCTTTGGTAAAAACAAATACAATGAAAGCCCTTTGAAACCTCATTTCTGTCAAAGTTTATTTTCATTTGTCAGCATTGTGGGTGTTTTTAAGGAGTTCTTGAAGATACTGTTATCAAAAATTAAACTAAAAATGCCGCGACATAACTGTTTTCTAACGGAGAAATGCGAGACATGGTATTTTTATACGCTCAAAAAAATTTTAACAGACCCGGGGCACATCGGCGGTATTTGGAAATGTATCCAAATAGAAGTCAGCCAGATTTTAAAATTTTTAGAAGCCCATATGACAGACTGGGAGACACAGGATCCTCCACTATTACGTTTTGGACGCAAGGATCCTGTTTCTCCCAATCTGTCATATAGGTTTCCAAAAATTTTAAAATCTAGCTGCCTTCTATTTGGATACATTTCCAAATACTATAATTTTCTTGAGCGTACCTATAAACATACCATGTCTCGCATTTCTCCGTTAGAAAACAAGTTATATCGCGGCATTTTTAGTTTAATTTTTGATAACAGTATCTTCAGAAACTCCTTAAAAACACCCACAATGCTGACAAATGAAAACAAACTTTGACAGAAATGAGGTTTCAAAGGGCTTTCATTGTATTTGTTTTTACCAAAGCCTACTGTGACAAATTTCACATTTACAAATCAAAATTTAAACCGGCGCATTAGAAATTCTAATTGAAAATATCTCGAAAACGGTTAGTCGGAGCGACATTTACAGAGTATACCTTTATTGCTTAAAAATTACGGAAAAACTGATATTTTTAATAAAAATATAATTATACTAAGGCACAAAAAAGTTACAGTTCTTTCTATGAATCCAGAGTACCGCAGAGAGCGCCCCCTATAATCTACATCAAAATTATTAACAAATTCAAATTCCTTTCCCCCAAAAACCCTAGTCACAAAATTTTGTTCAAAAATATTGATTCAGAAATAAGTTATTTAGGAAAATTGAAAATTAAATTTTTACTTGAACACCCTGTATCTCGGTTATTACCAGCTATTGAACTAAACTAAGTATGGCCAAATCGCAGTATTTTTACCCAAGGAATCTTCAGTTTTCCTGTGTACCATTAGTTATGGGACACCCTGTATAGTAGTTAAAAAAAAACATTGAATATTTAAGTCCTTTGAGGGTGTGCCCTCCAAGGTCCTGGGCTTCTCAAATCCTTAAGGCTGGCCGGCTCTGACCGGACTGTAATAAACGTTTCCTAATTTTAAATCCAGAAACGGTATTTACCAATGACAATATATTTTCTATAAAATATGAATAGCTTATCGATAAAGATTGGGGGAATCCCCCTTTACTAACCTGTAAACTATTAGAATCCTTAAATTAAGCGCAGCCAACAAAATCACTGGCACCACTTTAAATATTAATTCCAGCACCACCTTATAAATACTGTACAACGGATGTGACAGAAACTCTGTATTCTCAGTTCTTTGGAATATCACATTGCCTTCGGGCAAAAGCCGACAAGTCTTCACGTAACTTCTAAACATAACTGGAATGTAGAAAATAAAGGTGAGGATCGGTATCAGCGTGACGGCTCTAATAGGCGATCCCAGGATCGGCCTGGCGTGTCCCGGATGGCAAACGCTGACGTACCGCTCTAGGGTAAGCGCCAGGAGCATCATCACTCCTATGCCCAGGCACCCGTTGCCTAGGAATAATTCTAAATAGGCGAAGTAGTGGGCGGGAATGGAATTTTCCCAGTGGCCGTGCTCCCTGTGGACCAGCACCCGCCATGCGAATGGAAGGGCGAATAGGATTGCTAGTAGGGCTGCTGCTGAGTAACCTGAAACAAAAAGTAACTCGGTTAAGATCGGTTAGGGCAATCGGAGTTTTAATTGAATTATCGGCAAGTCGTTTTCAGTACTTTTACATGTAAAATTCATCAAATTCATCAAAAATTTTTTACAGGCAACTTTCAGTAAATCGAAATTTAAAAATAAATAATCTCAAAAACACCTGTTAATTTTTTAATAGGTTTCTTATAGTATCTAATTAGAGGGATTATATACAGGGTGTTCGCTAATTAATGGGACATGAAAAAATCACAGACTCCTTACGTAAAAATATTAGGATTTAATTATACTTACCTATATCAGAAAGTTGATATTAACTGTGATACAGGGTGTTAAAGTTAAAACTTCATTTTTGTTTTTTCTCTAATAATTTTGCGGGAAACCAACGTTTTTTTTACAAAATTTGGAAATTATGGATTCTTTTTAGGACGGGAAATTGATTTTTTTTATAAAATTTTAATGTACAATGTCTGTCTGCGGCATTTTTCGCTCATTCATACGGTCATAACATTTTTGTGCCTCAGTGTATTTAAGGTTTTAAAGAAACAATACTTTTCTCATATTTATTACGTAAAAAAGGTATAAGTACTAAGTTCGGGTCGCCCAGAGTTACCGTTTCGTAGATATTTGTATTTAAATTGTTTAGCGCGTTAGCTCAGGCAAGCAAATAATATTTTGTTACTTAGTGATGGTAATTGGGAATAATAAATACAACAGGTCGATTGTTCTTTAACTTACTTTAATTAAAATAGCTTTGACCCCAGAAAATATCGTGTCGAAAGAAACCAACAGCAATGTAAATACAAACTTACGATAAACTCAAAAATTAAACATTTTCTGTTCCATAGCAACTGCATCTCTAAATTTTATTTGTTTTCTCATAGGTTACTTTAAGAAAAAAATGTTGTTTGCAAATTAATAATAATGGGACAGGGTGCACTAAACAATTTAAATTCAAATTCGAAACGGTAACTCTGGGCGACCTGAACTTACTATACATTTTTTACGTAATAAATATGAGAAAAGTATTATTTTCATTAAAAACTTAAATACACTGAGGCACAAAAAAGTTATGCCAATTAGTGCCAAATTTTGTAAAAAAACGTTGGTTTCTTGCAAAGTTATTAGAGAAAAACAAAAATTAAGTTTTAACTTTAACACCCTGTATCTCAGTTAATATCAACTTTCGGATATGTAAGTATAATTAAATCCTTATATTTTTACATAAGGCGCCTGTGCTTTTTCCATGTCCCATTAATTAGCGGACACCCTGTATATTATGTCCACGCAAAAAATCATCGTCACAAAGATCTTGGTCTATTTTTGTATAGCATCGATTTTTTAATAATTTAACGCCCGGCTAATTTTACTCTTCTGAATCATATAACGCCAATATTTGGAACCGAGTTATTTTAATCAGTCACTATAACCATTTTCCTATTATTTATAACAGCCCCGTCTTATATTGGCTTAATGTTTTGGAATGTTCCTTATAGAATGTTAAAGAAAAAAAAGAAAATTAGTCATATTTTTAATCTACCTAGGTGTAAATGAAACTTGCACATCAAAGTATATTTTTCCTTAATGGTTTATAAAAAAATATTGTAAATAGCTTCGGATAACAAACCGTCACATCAATGTATCTCGGGTAACATTTTCATGCGTGACCGGTGTTACTATGACACAAATTCGTGGATAACAGCTAATACAAGCTATTTCTTAAACTTTGTTAGGCTGAAATGAGTATCTGTACTCAAGAGAATGACTTAGTGTAATATTTTTCCATTAATTAAGACTACTAGGTCTGAGTTAACCCTGTGACCGGCGATACAACATTAAAACATACGCCTGGTAAAAAGTAGACAATGTTCTAGTTTATACCTAAATAAACATAATAAACAATTTCTGCCGTGACCGGCGATACATGCGGAACTTCTGGTTAATAATTGCGTTAGACAAACCAAACTGTTGATCTTTGAACATTATTTTTTCAATACAAATTGTAGTAGGAGTGTAAATTATTTATATATAAAAGTAACTTTAGTAAAATGACGTGAAATATAAAAGGGTAAAGTAAGAAATTATTGACTGGGGACACGTGACCGGCGATACATTTTTAAATTCAAATTTGAATACTGCAGCTATGATCTAAAAACAAAACTTTAAAAATTGCTTTCTAATGCAGGAAGTAACATATATTTCGCAAATTATAATCGTTTCTACAGGCAAATAGTTTATTTTAGTAAGTTATATGCTAAGGACTGAAAGTTGCCTGTAAAAAATTTTGACCCACATAGCTGTATGTTTTTTTTCAGCATTCAAAACTTATAAATTTGTCACTTGCTTCGACGAAGATGCAAGTGTCACCGATACAACAATAAGAAGACTATGAGTAAAACCTGTTTCCTATATTTTTGTGTACCGCAATTAAATGTCTGGATTTTAAAATGTACCGATTGCATGGACAACGATAGTTGACTGCAAAATCCGAAACATCTGACTAGAACATAGAATAAAATAGATCATGAATTATATGTCGCAGTATTTATTTGCCAAACAGAACTAATAAAATTCAAGGTAAATTGATGATTCGCGACCACAATCTGTTTTATATACTATACAGGGTTCTTTTTAAAAACGTATTAATTTAATAATTCCGTGTGTGATTCTTTCGGATATTTTATGAAGAAAACTTCCTATATGAACACATATCCTTCAGTCTTAAAGTCAATACAGTGTTCTACATAATAAAGTAAATGAAACGATTGAGTCTCATGGCTTACTTTTTTTTTGCTACAAGGTTGATAGCATATAATAGTATATTACGTACCGAGGTGGAAAGTGTTTCATTCCTGCCGAGAGAGTAATGAAACTTTCACCGAGGTTTGTATACTATTTTATTTACAACCACATCTAACATCCACTTCTTATTATTTTGAATTAAAATTATTAACAAAAGATAAACGTCATCTTTTCCATTGAAAAAATAGACTGAAATTTTAAATAACCGCAAGTGGTAAAATAACGTAGGAATAATACACATCAAGATGACAAATATCATTTTTTGAATATGGTTTCCATGTCACTAAACAATATATTACTTTAACAACAGAAAAATGTTATTAGATGAGGAATTTGATATTGCTGCTACTCCACCAAAAATTCGAGAAGCAGCAAAAATAGTAGAAGAAGACCTTCTGCCAACTAAAAGCTGCCCGAGATTTGACAAGGCATATAACTGTTTCAAAGAATGGTGTACGGGAAACAAAGTTCAAAATCCTGGTTCTGAGTCGGCGCTACTAGCTTATTTCAGTGAAAATGCCAAGACAAAGAAGATATCAACGATTTGGTCACAATATTTAATGCTGAGGACCACTCTATCAATTAGAGAAAAAGCAGACATATCTAAACATTCAAAGCTATTAGCATTTTTAAAAAAGTGTGTTCGTATATTATTTTGAGATATCGATTTTTAAAAAAATGACAAAAAGATAATTTACTTTCCACCCGGGTGGAAATTAAAAGTAAAAAACGCCAACTTTTCACCTTTCAAAGATAGATGAAATGTCATTATTACATGCATGGTTGTAAATAAAATCATATATTTTAGTTTAGGCATCCCTGCAAACTTGCCCTATGATATTATTTACAAAAGAAGTCACTGATATTTTCCCATGGGGATATTTTGCTGATAAGCCTGGTCAATTCTGCATAAAAACGATCCCTTCCGTTCTTGGCGTTGGTTTTTTTGTGCGAAAATATGTAAATTTCTTTGTCCCCTGGGCATGACATCGGCCGATAAACATGAATATCTATAATGAAACACAATTGAAAACCATAACGTTAATTTGAATTTATTCTCGGTTTCTTTGGATGCAAAAAAAACGAAAGACATGTGTGACGTTTCGTGTTTCCATGAAAATAACTTTTTGATTATACAACTAATTCTAAAGTTATCTTAAATTTCATAAAGATCTGGATTATTTCATTTACAGAAAATACGATTTTTTTTTCTAGTGGCGTTTCTTATAAATAATTGGCTTAAATCGAAATCACGTAGGAGTTTTCAAAAGTTTACAACAGATTGATTATAAATAGTAGTTTGGCCTATTAGCATGATAACATATCCCGATTTATCGAAAATCCACGTGCAAATTAATAAGATGATATTTCACGTCCTGATACTTCTAATTGATAAGTCTGATTATACAATTGAACAGTCAATGCGACATTTGAGCATTTTTAGCTTCTGCTAAATTAAAAATTAAGATCATTTCAACAAATAAAGTCTATAATACATGGTATAATATTTAACGGTGTGTATATACAGGGTACTTCATTTAAAAAATAGGGTTAGGTCCGATAACTTTTTTACCGGACCGCGTATATTTATTCTAAAAACGGCAGATTATTCAAAAATCATTATAAAGAAACTTTTGTATAAAACATATTTCTGTATCTCTTTTAACTCAGAAAATATAGGGTAATTTTAAAATTGTCAATATTTTGATTTTTCCCCGTATCTCTTAAGCGAGCCAAAAATTTTCAAATTTTGATTTTATCATTTTAAGTTTGACCCAAAAAGAGCACATGACACCTACATTACTTTTTTGATAGCACTAACAATTACGGAGATACCCTATAAAAGTGTCGAAAATGGGATACCCTGTAGGGGAGAGACGTCGAAGATGGCGTAGCGGGAAAGATGACGCGCCTCAATAACTCATCTGCTTATAGGTTTGAGAAGTTTATTTCGAATTTTACACTAATACTACGATGTCCACAGATAGCTGATAACACTGTATGTCGCGAGCGTCATGTTTAGCTCGCCCAATAATGACAAACGTGTTTTCCGTTTTCGTGATCATATTTTTACGTGTTAGCAATTAAGCAGAAAGTCTTTTATTTTTCTAAATAAAAAAATTGTCTCACTGCATGCATAATTATATATCTATTACTTATCTTGTCACAGGTACGTTTTTATATAAAAAATGTTAATATGGAAAATAAACTGACGTTATTAAATTAAAGTCACGTGCGCCATCTTGGCCACCTAAATAAATAGAGTTATTTTTATTTGTTTTTTATCTCTTTTAAATGGGAAAATATAAAAGGACGACCCAGCGAGGCTCCTATACCAAAGTGTGCACCAAAAGAGTAGTTGTGCCAAACAACATTCTGAAATATTGACGGCTACTCCTTTGAAAATAATGCTGGAAGAAAAATAATTGAAGAATCCGAAGAAAATTCAAAAAGTTAACTTAAAAGCTAAAAGAAAAGTAAAAAAATAAGTATTTATCGAAACCGACAGTGAAAGTGAAGGAAGCTTGAATGAAAAGAACCTATGCTATGATGATGAACTAGACGATCTTGATGATGATGTTAAAAATTATTGCAATATTTGTGGAGAGCTCGGCAAATCTGGATGAATATGGTATCCATGTGTGTCATGTGGTTATTGGTCTCATAAAGACTGCAGTGGTGAAACAACTCCAAAAAAACTATATTTGTGATTTTTGTAGAAACTAAATGTGTTTCTCAATGATTTGTTTGATATTTTTTATTTGTTTCTTGCCTAAAACTTTTTAGTTCAAATTTTGACGTTTATTTGCGTCCTAAGTATTTTACATTTTTAGAGGGTTAAAATAAAATTTATAAGTATTAAAACATACTACTATTCCTTCAAGTTTACCATGCGTCATCTTTGACTACTCTATGCGCCATTTTTCCCGACATTCATGAAATAATTGCAATACATTTTTTTGTTCTAAAGTTTCATTAGATTTGTTTAATTATATCGTTAGTATGCATATAAACGAAACGTACAACTTGGGGCAATTCAATTTTTCCTGGTATATATCTTTGACGTCTCTCCCCTACCTTTGTTTTCGATTTCGCCAGAAGTAGTTTAGTGGGTTATATTGTAACAAACCCATGCAATATGTGACACCCTGTATCTTTCGAATAGTTTAGTCGGTTATACTATAATAAACCGTTCAAGTTCACATATTTACTGATGCGCTTTAAGTTATCATTCCAGACATATCGCCCCACGTTTACATTACATTATTTGCCACTTCAAACGAGGTTATTATTACTTCGGAAATTTGTTTACCAAATTAAATTTTATTAACATAAACTACGGTTATACCGGAATTTAGAATATCGATAACGTACACCTGGATGTTGGAGTTACAGGCAACGAATTTAAGAGGTTCCGACCGAGCTAAAATCCAGTTTCCGAGTTGTTCAGCAGGGCGGCAAGGTTCTCAGATTTTTGCGTTTTCTGATATCGACCACAAATATTTCTTCTTTGTCGAACATTGACATTTATTTGTTGTTGCTACACGTTGTTAACAGTTTCATAGTTAAATACACGAACAGAGTGGGTAAGGATGACAAAAGAGAGGTCGGACGCTCTTAACGCAAATAGTATAGACACGTTCTGGGTAAAAACTTAAATTTAGAAAATGATTTAAGGAATTGTTTTCAAGTTTTTCGCAGTGAAAGAATCTCAAAAACGTTTTGGCAGTGAACGTATAAACGCCGGCGTTTGAAAATGTGGAAGTGTTGGTGTTTTGGATTTGTATCGATGTAAGTAGCATTATGTTCTAGGAAAAATAATTTGGAATATATTACGGTAAAATATTTGCAGTAGGCGCGGAACTACTATGCAGGAAGACCACGCGGGGGAGGGGGGGGGCAGGCGTCCAGGGGGCCCACGGCCCAAAGTGGCCTCCCGTTATGCAATGCGAGGCCCCTCGCCACTTCAAAAAGTGTTCGCAACGCAACACTAATTTATTATGTTTTAATATTATCATCAGGAAAAGGAGTTCCTACACATCTGGCGATCGCCTTAGATTTTAAGAACCTTTACAATTTTTTTTGTAATAAAAAAGTATACCTATTCGTTTTGAAAATAAGGTAAGTTTTCGTCTTGTTTGTATTGAATAAGTATAGTGTTTCGCAAGCCAAGTGCTGAGCTCCTCTGAAAATAGGTTCTTTACAAAGGCTTTCGTAAAATGAACTTAAAGGAAAATATACATAATAAGATCGAATTAGAATATCATACAGGGCAGGTTAAAATAAGAAGTTACTTCAAATAAGTTGGAAAAATAAGTTATTTCTTTTCTCAAATAGTTAGGATTTATATGTTAAAGCCTCTTATATTCTCAACAAAAAACACGTTCAAAGATTTTTTGATTTTTCATTTGGTTAAGCATTTGTGACTAATTTTCTGACTAAATGTTTCTAAGCATTTAAAAATTAAATATCTCTGTTTTTAGTCAGTTGGCCATGGAAACAATTTTATAAAATAGAACAGAATTAATATTTTTATGAAAGAATTGTATTTCATATTTAATTTGTTAAATAATATGTGAAAAATATTATTAATCAAAAGAATAACTTACTAGTAATATATTCACCTACAAACAAAATTTTGTAAAAACCGTTGGTTTCTGTCAAAGTTATTAGAGAAAAACAAAAATGAAGTTTTAACTTTAACACCCTGTATCTCACTTAATATCAACTTTCGGATATAGGTAAGTATAATTAAATCCTAATATTTTAAAGTAAGGAGTCTGTGGTTTTTCCATGTGCCATTACTTAGCTGACACCCTGTATAGGTGTCCCGAGGCACGGACCGTTACATACGAGAGCTTTATTCCCTGTTTCTGACATATTATTGTGTCCAAGGTCTGCATTAGCTGCGATATAAAGAGATTTATCGTCGCATGCTGGCCAGTTTTCATTGGTTACTCATTTAACACATCCAGATATTTAAGCAATGGTTATTTCACTGCAATGCAGAAGCAGCAATACATAACATACCTAATACATACTAAAAAATCTGAAGACATTGCGTTCTCTTACTGCGAATCCGGCAATGCTTGGTATTTTATTTTTATAAACTCTTTTGGTTTGGATTCTATGGGAAATGATTGGTGTCTTTTATTATTCTTATTAAGTAAAAGGCACTTTATGTATTTTTTATAAGACATTGAAGTTGACTCAATAATACGGGTTTGCCCTTGCTTATATTTCGGTCTTGGAAGTATTTGTCTCATTCTCAGCATAAAAAGAACTTTCGAACACACACGGAAAAAAAACTATAGTAAAATTATTATAGTAAAGATTTTATTGTAAAATTTCCTATAAAATATTGTATTAATACAATTTTCATTATTAAACGTTACCAAAATAATATTATACAGGGTGTTATGGCAATGACGTATTATATTTAAACCGGCAATTCCCGAGATGAAAATAAATTGAAGAAAAATAACCATAAATGGCGCTTTGAATTCTTAAGCGAAATTATACACTTTATATGAAATCTCAAAATTTATGTGGCCGCTCCTGAGGCCCTTCGCAATCAATATTTTATTGAGGCAGTCTCCAGGTTCAAAAGAGGTTAGCGCATTATATGCGATGATGTCATATTGCAACACATAATTCTAAACGCACGTGTTCAGTTTTTGACAACAAGACGTCTTTGACGCGCGCTATCACTTCTTTTTCAAACTTTTTAGACAAAGAAAATTACAATTTTAAGGTACATACTCTCTTACCTTCGATCTTATTTTAAAATAATCTGTTTTATAATTAAATTCCATAAAAAAATAAAACACAAAAAGTATGTTTTTCAACAGAACCAACAGTAGATAATATCACACAAATTTGAAATCACATCACAACATTTATTATTATGAATTATTTCACAACAAAAAAAAATCGGACAATACAACTAACAAAAAACGTTTAAAATTCGTATACGTCAAGCACGTGGCACCCTCGACGTCGTGCAACCAACGTAGTTCCACTCCCGAGTCTCGAAACATATTGAAGTATGAAGCGGCGCGCGGCCGGTATTCAAGCTACGGCGAGACACGTGGTGTGATCTGATAACACTGTTAGTATACTCTAGGGACCCACATTGTTGCTAAGTGAATCCAGATGGAACGGGGCGACAGTATGTGGGTAAAAAGGATTTTTACCTTAGTATTTAGATATTCGATTTAAAAAAAAGTATTTAGACTTTCTCTAGGACACCCAAGGAGTCACCCATTTAAATATAATAGGTCATTTCCATAACACCCTGTAGATACACATATTTTCTAAAAAAGTATAGTTAGAATTTCTAATAAATTTAGTAAAATCAAGGAATTACTAAAATATATTGTAAATTTTACAACGAATGTATAGTGAAAATAATATATTTATAACTCTAGTCGTTAAATATTTTTTTAAATGTATGATACCTTTTACTGACGACTATTATTGTACTATTAAGTATTTTTTATTGTAAAAATGACCAAGTTTTAATAAAGAGTTGTAAAAATACCTTTTCCCAAGAACGAAAGGCTTCAATCAGATTCAACGGATTCCTAGGATTTCATTTTCCGTAATAAATAATACATAATACAACGGGGAACACCTGGATCACTGAAGTCAAGACTTTGGGCACGGTTAGTACCTAGATGGGTGGCCGCTTGGGAATAACACGTGTCAAAATATTTACAAAAGATCTTAGTATATGTTACAAAATATTTTAGTAAATTTTATAAAAGATTTTATTAAATTTTACAAAAGATTTTAGTAAATATTTTAAAATATGTAAATATTGTAAAATTTACTAAAATCTTCTGTAATTTTTACTAATCTTTTCTTTCCGTGTATATACCTTTGCAATTTGTACAAAAATTTGCTTAAATTTTTGTGATTAAAAAAAAAAAGAGAATTAATTAAATGGTTTGCCGTTATTAACAGTAGAGATGCGAAATGATTAATTGGTCAGCAAGAGTTTACAATTGGTCAGTAGAAACAAACATGTCTAGAAGCAGTTTACTTCAGAGGTCCCAGGGCACTGTCAATTTATGTAACTTTCTTGTGTTTTCTTCTGCCGAATACAGAAGGAAATCGACTACAAAAAGTGTAGGGAGGGGGGTGGTTTCACTTGTTTTCCCAGGGCACTGTCACGATTCAGAAATGTTTGCTGTCTATAAGTTGCTGACCAACTAGCCATTTTGGCTGACCGATTACATTTTTCTGTTCGCAAAAATAAGAATATTTTGCTAACCAGTTAAATGATAAAAATGAGCAAATTTCTTGATTGGGTAGATCTATAGGCCGATTTAGTACTCAATAGAATTCTTCGAAAAGTAGTATTTGTCGAAAAAGACACACGGAGCCATTCCAATCTCGTATTAGATAAAAATATCCCAAAAGTAACATCTTATTGCGACTTACCGAACGAGCAGTTTACATCCGTCGAATCATACAATTTATGTGTAAATTTCCGTATGCTCGCCAAAAAGACGCCGCAATAAAACTCTCAATTGTAACTTCTAAAATCCTACCTCAACTTCATATGAGATAAGAAGATTTATTTTATTTATATTCTCAAAAATATAAATTTTAACGAGGTTTTGCAATATCTTTTAGGGGCTTGATAATATCGCAACATTGAAGCTGGATTTTAGAGCTGTGATATGCTTTTAAACGAGAGCTCACTTTTTGGTCGATAATAACAAGGAATGTATACGGGAAATATGTAACCAATAAAAACAACTGTTTTTATTTTGTAAAAAAAAATCATAATCAAGTTTTTTTCTGATCTAAAAAATCTAAAATCGAATAATATCCTCCTTTGACGAAGTTGGGGGTACCCCAAGGCTCATGGCAGTATATACTGGGGCCCCCTCCTTTTAAAATTTATCTCAATGGTTTGCCTGAAGCATGTAGTTATCTAATATCGTTGATATATTACGCGGCTGATACAAACATTATTATACGTGATAAAAACATAAATATGTATATCGATCATTTTCTATCTATAAAGACATGGATCCATGATAATTGTTTGATTCTTAATGCGGATAGGTTAAAATGCATTATATTTCGAACACAGTAGATTAAATCAGATTTTCCTGAGACTGTTCCTCTTGGTTTACCAAGAGCAACAGCGACATAATTGTTTCGAGCAAAAGTAAACTCCTCGGTGTGTATATTGACTGGTTTTTAAAGTGGCGTTATCATGTTGAAAATATACAGGGTGGCCAATTAGTGCGACAAAGCTCAATATCTCTTTTACCGCTAGGGATAGCAGAAAACTTTTTTACGAAAGTTATTAAGCGTTAAGAGGTGCAGATTTTAAAATTATTTTCGACTATACAGGGTGCTCCAAAAAGGCGGTGTGATAAAAATTTCATATTTTTTAAATGGGACACTATGTATACTTTTACATATTTGAATTCACCGTAAAATTCTGTACATAGCACCGTAATTATTTGTACACATTTTTGCAACGTTGCCAAATAGATTGGAAAATTCCCAAAAATTTGTGCAAAAACATGGTTCAATGAAATGTGTAATATTTCTTAACTTATAATAATTTGAAATAAAATATTTTTATGTCGGAAAGAGGAATGTTAACATAAGTCTCCTATGATAACACATATCAATATTTTTATACAGGGTATTTTCTATGGATATGCCAACATTAGGAACTTGAAACCTGAGTTTCGTAAGTTTTTTAAATGAAACACCCTATATATGATTACTTTGTCTTATAGATATTTTAATCCTTTCTAATTTTTATTAAGGTCTTTCTATGTCTATCTCTACCAATCTTGGTGATATTTCAATTTTTTAAATTTAAACTCGAGCAAAGAAAAGTGGATGCATAATTTCTAAAGTAAATTATTAGTTAATTATTTGTTCATATAGTGACCCCCACTAACTTGAACACATAATTCAATACATTTTTCAAAAGAATGAGTCATATTTCTACACATTTGGAATTGTTTTCAAACTATTGCTTAATTATTTGTTCATAGTGACCCCCATTAACTTTAACACATATTCAATACGTTTTTCAAAAGAATATTTCTAGACATTTGCCTAGTAATACTTTGAAAACAGTTGAAAATGTGTCATTCTTTTAAAAAACGTATTGAGTATATGAACAATTAATTAGGTAATAATTTACTTTAGAAATTGTCCACAAACTTGAATCGCTAAAATATTATTGTGTCGTATCCTCCCGTATGAATAAATAATTTTTTTAAATTACAACATTTTGTTTTTATTTTGTCATAGGTGACTAGATAAAGGACAATGTTAAAATACATCCACTTTTTTTTGCTCGAGTTTAAATAAAAATTGAAATACCACCACGATTGGTAGATATAGGCATAGAAAGACCTTAATAAAAATTAGAGAGGATTAAAATATCTACAAGATAAAGTAATCACATACAGGGTGTTTCATTTAAAAAACTTAAGAAATTCAGGTTTCAAGTTCGTAATGTTGGCGTATCCATAGAAAATACCCTGTATAATAATATTGATATGTCTTATCATAGGGGACTTCTGTCAACATTTCTCTTTCCGACATAAAAATATTTTATTTCAAATTATTATAAGTTAAGAAATATTACACATTTCCTTGAACCATGTTTTTGCACAAATTTTTGGGAATTTTCCAATCTATTTGGCAACGTTGCAAAAATGTGTACAAATAATTACGGTGCTATGTACAGAATGTTACGGTGAATTCAAATATGTAAAAATATACATAGTGTCCCATTTAAAAAATATAAAATTTTTATCACACCGCCGTTTTGGAGCACCCTGTATGGTCGAAAATAATTTTAAAATCTGCACCTCTTAACGCTTAATAACTTTCGTGTAAAAAGTTTTCCGCCATCCCTAGCGGTAAAAGAGATATTGAGCTTTGTCGCACTAATTGGCCACCCTGTATGTAGAAAACGCTGTTATTTGAATATTTGCACATTTATTTGTGCACCCTAGCCGTAAATGAGTTACTAAATTTTCTATTACTTTGATGTATTTGATTTATATTATGAAATTTTTATTCTGACATATTTAAAATTTTGTCTTTGTACAAATGTGCTGTGAAATAAATGCTTCTTATCTTATCTTGTGAAAAATTCCGTGATAAAAAGTACGCATGCAACATTTTTGTAATCAACTTTATTAAAATAAAAAAGCCAACTAATCTCTCTTATCTTATTCCTTCCAGCTTATCATTGCTCTCCAGTGCAACATCATCTTTTCTTTATGGCCAACCGTGCACTGACCGAAATACGGCGTTCTTGTACGCCTCGACCTGGATAATTCCAGAAAATGAGACAAATTGCGTGGATATAACGGGCTCCGGAAATCCGAATCGAATAAACTACACTGAATTTTCCCAGCTCGTCTCGAATGCCGACACTTTGTATGCGGATCATATGAATTTAACACAATTTCCAGCTTTGGTGATCTACTCATTGCCTCTCCTGGAAACTATGGATCTATCTGGAAATAATATAAGGAGACTGCCTTATAGGATGTACAAGGTGGCTCCTCGTGTCGGCAAAATGCTCCTACCCGAAAATCAAATTTTTATTCCCAGGAAAAGAGCTTTATTTAAATCGGTGTCGATTAAAATGTTAATGTTAAGCAAAAATAGGATAACCAGAATTTATCCGACGACGTTTTCTAGAATGCCTTCTTTGGAAATATTGTATTTAGATGGTAATCGGCTCAAGCATATTATACCAGAAATGTTTTTACCGATGCCAAAACTGCAATATTTGCATTTGGGCCAAAATATTATTGCTGAGTTTCCGCCAAAGGACTTGATGCCAAGTTTTTTAAGGTATTATATTGTTAAAGATCAGAGAAAAATTGTTAAATAGAAGTTGCGTGTAGTTGTCTGCACAGAGAAATAATTAAACTGTAGAAAAAAATATTGTATAAAGAGTTCACTTTAATTTCTGCTCAGTCGTGTCAACTTTAAAACGATATATCCGTTTAATATTTTGCATTGGTGTGTTAAAATACCCTGTCTTTCTCCTGAATCATTACGAAAACGAAGGAAATTCGCTGGTTGTACTGATTGATTTTTCCAGATCGTTTGTATATCATATGAATTTATCTGGGCTGGATATTATGGATTTTTCTGGAAACAGTATACAACTTACAACCTTACAAGATGTACCTACAACATTGCAATAAGCAAAATGCTTCTATAACACAAAAATTAAATTTCTATTCCTAGGAAAGTGCTCTAATTAATTTATTATCAATTAAAATGTTAGTATTAAACAAAAAAGTACATTTCTAAGCAGTTAGTAATTGTTAATTTAGTAAGTATTAGTTTTAGGAAATATTATATTTTTTATATAAATAAATTCTGATCCTTTTAGTAGGTATAACCTTTATTTTTCAATTTTTTTAACTTTAATATACAGTGTGTCCGCGGATGAGGGTACGCGGGGATACACTGTATATATATCTACAGGGTGTTCATTTGAAAACTTCCCACCATGGATTTATCGAAAACCACTGATTAAAAGAAAAAATGCCGAGACACGTCAAAAGATTTGCCAAAGGGGACAACTTTTTAACCAAAAACTACTTCACCCCCTTTTACCCTCTGGCCCCCGGGGTCATCCCCTTAAAAATTTTAAATGACAAGGGGTAGCAAGTAATAGCTTGTTTGAAAGGTCTTTCAAAGTGCTTTATTTTGACGTTTGATTTTTAAAATCGGTCGATTCGTTTTCGAGAAAATTAGAAAACTTTTTACCGCCTTCTTTTTATCAACACCGATAACATGGGCGAACTGTTTTTATTGTTATACCTGTTTAGTTTTTTATACCTGTTTAGTTTTTTATAGTTGCTAAGGGAAAGAAACAATTTAATTTGCTGTCAGTTACCTTTGTGACAATCTTGGGATAGTGAAAATTAATTTATTGATTCAGATTTGACTTCCAAAATGGTTTACACACTAGAGGAAAGAGTGGAAATGATTCTAATTTATGATGCCCAAAATCAATGTGCTCGGCAAACTGCCGTTACATTTAACGCCAGACATCCGGAAAAGATAACTTCGCATAGGTATGTTTTGGACGTTGTTACTAAATTTACTCAAACTGGATCTGTTGCAAATAAAAAACGTAATAATCGTAGAGTTTTGGATGAAGCCGCTCAAGTTGAAGTTTTGGGTCATTTTGCTATAAATTCTAATACTTCATTACGCAAAATTGTTGATTGTTGATGCGACGGGTATTTCATTAGGCTCTGTACACACAGTTACTAAATTACATAAATTTCATCCATTCAAAATGAAAATATTACAAGAGTTAGCCGAAGATGATTTCGATAGGCGAGTTGAGTTTTGTGAACAAATGACTGCAGCGATTATTGATAATACCATTCATGTAAAGAATATCTGCTTCAGTGATGAATGCACATTTTATCTAAATGGATTTGTTAATAAGCATAACTGCAGGTATTGGAGCAATGAAAATCCTCATGTTTTTGTAGAAGGGCATACTCAGTACCCCCAAAAAATTAATGTATGGGCAGGCATTTTAGGAAACAAAGTGATTGGGCCATTGTTTATTAATGGGAATTTAAATGGAGGCATTTATTTAGATATGTTGGAAAATACCATCAATCCGCTTATCACTGAAACCATTGAAAACCAAATCGAAGACGATGGAAACCCTATACTTGATGAGGCTGATATATATTTCCAGCAAGACGGCGCTCCTCCTCACTATGTTCTTCCGGTTCGGCAATGGCTAGACGATGAGTTTCCAGATAAATGGATAGGGCGAAGAGAGCCTATAGAATGGCCTGCTAGATCTCCTGACTTGACGCCATTACACTTTTTTCTATGGGGCCATTTGAAAACTATTGGTTTGTTGGGGGTTTGTTACCCTTACCACATTAAAGTCATCCCCATTCACAATAGAATAGACCTGGTCTAATAATATGTTAAAGATAAAGTGTATTTATGTGCTCCTCATATCACTATTTATTTTGTTCTTTAATTTTAAAAAGGGAGTGTTTTATATTTATAGCCGAGAAATATTTTTATGTGAAACCGTTAACGGAGATATGATAACGATACCAAAAATAAAACTGATCTTTCGGTTTTTATTGCTTGCACTAAAGTTAAGACAAACGCTTTTATTCCCCGATATTTATATTTTTGAAATCCCCACAAAAACAAATCATAATTTTTTATTTTACAATCCGTATTACAATTTTTATAATATTTTTCATGATTTGTTTTAACTACGGCTTTTTAAAGGGGGAGAGGATTATACCCGAAATGTTTTTACCTATAAATCGGGAAATAAAATTTTGGACCGTTATTTATCGATTTATCAGCTCTTCCTTTCGTCCTTCTTTTTGTTTACTACCTTACCGGAAGTATAGGATCAGGTGTTTTTGGGAAATTAAATAAATCTTAGGTTGTTTTTTTCCATTAAGGGTTCTTCAAATTTAAACTATAAAGGACGCCGACTAATTATCTGTATAAAGGCTTTAAGAATAATGTTACAGCAAATATTTTAAGCTTAAAGGTGTATAAATTCTCTTCTTTGCAGCATTTAGGCAACTTCAACCAAGTTATATAGCAAAAACACTAGTGTTGTGATCGCTCGAGCGAAAAACCGCTTAATTACTCCATTATTGAAATAACCGACATCGCTCGATTATTAAAAAAACCGTTCGAGTTATCTACTCAGGCGAAAACCGTCGCTCGTCACTTATTATCTTTCACTCCATACCCGCGCGTCGCTTGACGCCGACGGAAATGTACCGCTGTAGTGTAATCGAATTAAAAAACTGCTCGTATATTCGAACAGTTTTTCGCTCGATAGGAAATACTCTAGTTATAAATTCAGGCGAAAAACCGAAAAATATCGCCTGTCACTTGATAACCGACCTTCGTTATACGCGCCGCGCCATCCGATTGGCGACGTTCGAGTTTGACGTTGAGCAGGTAATACGACATACATCTTTCTTAAAGGCATATAAACGAGAAGGTGCATATAAAAAAGTATGCCAAATCCCTTAGCGGAGTCATCGCCACATGGGTTTTGTAAAGTTTTGTTTTAACTGGCTAGCCAGCGGCGTAGTTTAGATCTCCGATTGTAAATATTAAAAAATTAAAGGATATAATTTTTAAATTTTAATTTACTATAAACTCGAGAAAACTTCTCAAAAATAACATAATAATAGAAATTGTTAATGAAAAATAGCAAAACGAACAAAATGGTTAACAAAATATATAGAAAAATTCGTTGGTAATCTTAGAGTAAACATTTTTAAAACTAAACAGGAACTTTTTATTATTAAACTCAAGAAGACTTCTTAAAAATAACATAGATACATTATAGAAAATGTTAATGGAAAATAAGAAAACGAGCAAAATAGTTAACAAAACATAGATATCGACAAATTTTTTGGTAACCAAACATTCTTAAATTTAAACAGAAACTTGTAGGTAACTATAAACATGAATTTTAAAAAATAATAACCAATTTTCTTATTTTGCCAGTCGCGTAAGTAAGCCTAAATTTTTGAAGGGCACACAGTGGGTACCTGATAATTTAAAGTGGAAGAATTTGACAAGTTATTTTAAATATCTACTTATTTTATGATAGTAGATTGAGAAAGATGTGAAGAAAAATAACTCTTGGTAATACTTTTGTTCGGGTTAAAAAAGCACAATAATAAACCCGAACAATAAATACATATTTGGGTGATTTTTGCAGTTTTTTTGTTTGGTATCGAGACACGTGGTAAAAATTCATTATTCACAAATAAATAAATTTCTGGAATTTTTTTGGTGGCTACTCTAATTTTTTAGCTAAACCTGTGCCCACCCGTAATTACGTGCCTGCTAAAAACCCAACCTGATCACACGTAAACTGCCAGGCTGCCGGTGGAGCAGTCGGTGACGTCATCGCTTGGTGATTGGAATTTCAAGCGATTCACTCGATTATTAAAATCGCTCGAGTATCAAGTACTCGATTATTAAAATCATCGGTTTTTCCCAACACTAAAAAACACTGACAGAATCATGTTTCTATATAATGTACGTTCAGCTATTTAAAAAACTTCTACAAAATTTTATGCAATAATTTTATAGTAAGAATTTACTGCGCAATATTGTAGCCAGTCGACTCTAAAAACCGTTTTAAATCGCATTTTGTAAATTCTCTTGTGCTATTTAATCCTTTTTCGCTAAATAATTTATCGTTTTAAATTTAAATTAAACTTACATTGGCTATATAATTTACGTACAGGGTGTCCCATTTTCGACACTTTCTGGGGGTATTAGAACTATTATCAAAGATAGAATGTTGCGGTTTTCACTTTAGTTCCTCACTTTTAAACGAAACGAAAGATTCTGATGTCAAATTTGTCATGGTCCTCTTAGTTTTTAAGCTACAGGATGATTTTGAAAATCGTTGCTTTTCAGACATCACTGGTATTTCCGTTACGCGTTAACTTATCAAAAGGTAAAAACTGATTTTGGTAGAGATTATTGCGTAAAGTTCAGTGGCGTAGCCAGTTTTTCTCTAATTTATTTTCAAAAATAGCCTAAAAATGCGATATTCTTAATAATTTACATTACTTATGGGTCAAATTTTTTTTACAGGCAACTTTCAGTCCTTAGCATATAACTTACTAAAATAAACTATTTGCCTGTAAAAACGATTATAATTTGAGAAATATATGTTACTTCCTGCATTAGAAAGCAATTTTAAAAGTTTTTTTTTTTAGATTATAGCTGCAGTATTCAATTTTGAATTTAAGAATGTATCGCCGGTCACGTGTCCCCAGTCATTAATTTCTTACTTTACCCTTTTATATTTCACGTCATTTTACTAAAGTTACTTTTATATATAAATAATTTACACTCCTACTACAATTTGTATTGAAAAAATAATGTTTAACGATGAAGAGTTTAGTTTCTCTAGCGCAATTATTATTAACCAGAAGTTCCGTCCCCGCAGCTGCATGTATCGCCGGTCACGGCAGAAATTGCTTATAAATAACGCCACTAGAGGTCAGCCTAATAGTTTTACAAATATGACGGTATGTGTTTGAATTTGTGTAAAGCGTGCTCCTGTTTAGGTAAGTTCCTTATTATGTTTATTTATGTATAAACTAGAACATTGCATACTTTTTACCAGGCGTATGTTTTTATGTTGTATCGCCGGTCACAGGGTTAACTCGGACCTAGTACTCATAATTAAAGGAAAAATACTACACGATGACTTCGTGTAGTATTTTTCTGAGTACAGATATTCATTTCAGTATAACAAAGTTTAAGAAATAGCTGTTATCCACGAATTTGTGCATTTTTGTATCGCCGGTCACAATAACACCGGAAACGCATGAAATTGTTACATTACGGAGATACATTGATGTGACGGTTTGTTATCCAAAGCTATATACAATATTTTTTATTAACCACTTATAAACCATTAAGGAAAAATATATTTTGATGTGCAAGTTTCGTTTACACCTTAGGTAGATTAAAAGTATGACTAATTTTCTTACATTAATAATTCTATAAGGAACATTCCAAAACTTTAAGCCAATATAAAACAGGGCTGTTATAAATAACAGGAAATTGGTTATAGTGACTGATTAAAATAACTCAGTTCCAAATATTGGCGATATATGATTCAGAAAAGTAAAATTAGTCATGTGACCAGCGTTAAATTATTAAAAAATCGATACTATACAAAAATAGACCAAGATCTTTGTTACGACGATCTTTTGCGCGGACACATATAATTCCCCTAATTACATACTATAAGAGACCTATTAAAAAATTAACAGGTGTTCTTGATATTATTTATTTTTAAATTCCGATTTACTGAAAGTTGCCTGTAAAATTTTTTTGATCCTTATAATAGTAGGCCATGGTCAATTTATTAGAAACAAATTCAAAATTTTGTGACTTTCAATAATCCTTATTATAAACATTAAGGCATATTATAACATTAGTGATTTTTTTGGCGTGTTTTTACAAAATATTTCAGACTGTAGCACTGCAGTTAATTATTATACAAATATTGTAAAATTATTATAAAAGTATTGATGAAATTCATAAAATAAATAATCCCTTCTATTCAAACTAATTCTTCCGGAGTAGATGACATATCTTCTAGAATGTTAAAATATTGTAGTCCTTATATAGATAAGTACGTCACTCATATTATCCACTGTTGTTTGGAGTCAAACTATTTTCCCGACCAAGGAAAGATCTCTGTGGGCAAACCTTTACCTAAAGTAAAAGATCCTTTTAATGATATTAGGATAATTAGGATCTTGCCTATTCTTTCCAAAGTGTATGAGAAGGTCCTATATTGTCAATTATTTCAATACTGTATACAAAATTCTATTATACCGGATAGTCAGTGAGGTTTTAGGAAGGATTCTAACACCTCAATAGCATTGGTTGAGGTTACTGATGGTATAATGACGGCTATTGATAGGAAATTGACTAGTGTTCTGATTTTTTTGGATTTTTCCAAGGCTTTCGATACCCTTAATCATGAACTTTTATTTGCTAAACTTAAATATTATGGCTTCTCAGATCCTTCTCTTAATCTTATCAAATCATATTTCACTAACCGTTATCAAGAAATTTTCTGCAATAATAATTTCTCAGATCAAGTTCAATTTCTCAGGTGTGCCACAGGGATCTATCCTTAGACCGCTTCTTTTTATAATTTATACATCTGATATCTTAAAATTTTAAATTTTTGTAAGTTCCATGCTTACGCGGATGATACGCAGGTTTACGTCCGTTTTAAACATAATGATTATCTTGCCGTGTCTCATTTAATTAATGAAGATCTGTCTACATTAAAAAAGCTTTCTTCAGAACATAATTTGAAGTTAAACCCATTAAAGTCATGTTTGATGTTTTTTGGTAACTTAATTGAAAATATTAATATAACTCTTGATGGTATTAATCTTCCTAGTGTTAAGTCGGTAAAAAAATTGGGCATAATTATTGATACAGAATTAAGATTCAAGGAGCATATTAAAAAGTGAATTCAAATTTGTATAGCAACCGTCATTTTCTTAATTATGGGTTGCGTAAAATGCTTTGTGATCCTCTTGTTCTGTCTAGCTTTAATTACTGTGATTTTATTTATGGTCCGTGTTTGGCTATTTTGGATAGGAATAGGATACAGAAAGTTCAAAATACTTGTTCTCGTCTTATTTTTGGTCTAAGAGAATTTGGCCATGTTTCACATACATTTAAAGATCTTGGATGGCTCAAAATGCACAATCGCCGATCTCTCCATTTGGGAAATTTCTTTCAGGGGATTTTGTGTAACCCTGTTTTACCTCTGTCTATAAAAAATAAGTTCCAATTTCGCGATGATATACATTCACGTAACATAAGATTTTCTAATAAAATTACTCTTCCTCATTATCATAGTGCCATGTTTCAGAGAACATTCACTTATAATTGTATTAAATTATATAACAATTTACCGGATTATCTTCTTTCTCTCAACTGTAACAAATTTAAACTTTTGTATAAGAAATATTTGCTCAATCTCCAAATTTCCTAATTGATTATATTATTATTACTTTTTTTATTATTATTTTTCTTTTTTTTATCGATATGCGATATCTGCGTTAGTTCAGTATTTGCCTCTATGTGGGCCAGTTTTAATTTGTTTGGGTATATCAGAACTTTGATCTTAACTTTGACTATTCCTATATTTTTTTTTTATTGTATTCAACTGTTTTTTCCTTCTTTATTCTTCAACGATTGGGTTGTTTGGGGTTCAGTAGAGTAGTCTTTGGCTAGACTGCGTCTCGAATTGACTCCATATTATTTATATGTAAGTATTTACTTGTATTTCACTTATTTAATAAAAGGCATTTATTATGATTATTATAAAAATGAGAGAGCAGTCAAGTTTTGAGCATTCAATCATCTATGGACATCCGATAGTAATTATGAAAAATTATTTTTCATCATTTGTGGAATAATGTAAAAGGCGTGCACTGTGAACCTAGTCTTAATGTTACGAATACCGTCCATAAGAGAGAGGCAAACCGTCTGTTCCATTTCAGTTGCGTTTATTATAGACATTAAAATAATTTTAATAAATTCCTTCTTTGTGTCTAAACCTAAGCCTAAGCTATTCAAACACGAGTGAACTCGAAACGTTGCCAAATTTTAAAAATTATTAACACGTTCATTTTTATCCCTTAATCCTTTTTCCACAACATAATTTTCCTTTAGTTGACTATGGGGGCTTTTCTCGAGAGAGCTCTAAAATAAGCCAGACGATTTCATTTCAGATTTCTATATTCATTTTATTACACGTTTTTTATCTGTTCATTAGTTGAGATATATTCTTCTTCTATATTCGTAACTAGGTATTTTGAAAATGGTTCGTGCGGATAGGATGTGATAAGCCGGGAATTATTATATTTCTATCGTTCCATGACCAAGTTCAAGTTTAAAAGTTTTAAAAATATTTTTACAAATAAAAGGTATGGTTGGTTGGTGGTTGGTTTAAGGGGGGGTCGGTTTAAAGGCCCGAACTTCAATTCACTGCAGCCTTTCGGCTTATTGTGTACCCCGATCTTGTTAGAAGATGTTTGTCCCTTCTATGAGGTCCAGTAACCTTCTACCAAGCTTGTCATGTGGGAGGTTGTCACCACGTTGTATGTTCCCGAAGATATTTTGTCTTCTACGAGACAGCGCTACGCAGCGGTATATTATGTGTGAGGCGGTTTCATCTTCTTCGCCGCAGAGTCTACATTGAATGGATCCGTTGTTTATCCCTATCCGTTGAAGGTGTTTTCGCAAGTGGCAGTGGCCTGTTAGCAGACCCATCACTTGTTTCAACTGGTGCCGCGTCAGGGTTAGCATCCCATTCGATAGTATTTTCGATGGTTTTCCAATTACGGCCCGTGCGTGTATTTGACCAGGCAACCCTTGCCATCGAGATAGGTGTTGTTTTTTCGACCATCTATCTAATGTTGTTTTTGTTGCCTGTTTTGATATTCCAAAGGCAGGTTCGGGGCCCCTGAGACTTTGGGCAGATCCGGCTCTCGCCAGTTCATCCGCTTTTTCATTTCCCAATACCCCGGAGTGACCAGGGACCCACAAGAGTTCCACCTTGTGCCCCCTGGCCGCCAGTACTTTTAGGTTGGTAAATTTTGTTATAATTTAATGGCAGTTAAAAGTTATTCCAGTCACATAATAGAGCCATAAATTTTGGTTAGTTTAACTATTCTTGTAGTAAATTTAACCACTTAAAAAAATATTCTAAAAACTGAAAATTGAAAATTGTGTCTCTGCATTGCAAGATAAAATATGGCAAACTTTTCGGTTAATACCTACCATAACTCCTAGAGAATGAAATATTAACGAATATTTTTTAAACTCTATAGCGACGTCACAACCCTTTTCTTTTTGCCAGAAAAGCGGCTTCCCATAATACGGCTAAATCTAATAAACCTCTTGCCATATACCGTAATGAAATTTTAGTCTAGCGGGGCGTATCCACTATAAAACAACGATTTCTTGATTTTCTTTGTAATTTATTACTGCTTTTTAAGCGAAAAATGTGTTTAAAGGGGTAATAAAATAATGCAAAACAATAAATAAAGCGAAAAGTCAATAAAAAAAGGAAAATTGTAATAAAACCAGAATTGTCGGTGGTTGATTTGAACCCGCGACCCTCAGATCGCCAGGCGGACACTTTACCCACCGAGCCACACTACAAGCGATAATAAATAGCGGATTATATATAAATTAAATTGTCAGTTAATTTTTCAAAGATATTTTAGCAAAATGTCTGAAGAATTCCTTTATTTATATGGACTCAAAGACTCGGGCACTTGTATAAAAGTAAATAAAACCAGAGATGCCGAGTGCTGGATTCGAACCCGCGACTCTCAGATCACAAGGCGTACGCTACACCACCAATGATGTTTTTTTGAGTAAGAAATGAGAATTTGTAGAAATTTTTAAGTTTCACATTAGGGGACGCTAGTTATACAGGGTGTTATGGAAATGACTTATTATATTTAAACCGGCAAATCCTGAGATGAAAATAAATTGAAGAAAAATAACCTTAAATGGCGCTTTAAATTATTGTACGAAATATATACTTTATATGAAATCTGAAAATTTACGTGGCCGCTACTGAGGACGTTCGCAATCAATAGTTTATTGAGGCGGTGTTGTCATATATTGCAACACAGAATTGTAAACGCACGTGTTCGGTTTTTGACAACAAGACCTCTTTGACCCGCGTTTTCACTTCGTTTTCAAACTTTTTAGAAAAAAAATACTACAATTTTAAGGTATATACTCTCTTACCTTCGATCTTATAATCCGTTTTATAATTAAATTCCATAAAAAAAATAAAACACAAAATGTATGTTTTGCAACAGAACCAACAATAGGTAATATCACACAAATTTGAAATCACATCACAATATTTCTTATTATGAATTATTTCACAACAGAAAAAGAATCGGGTAATGTTACAACTTACAAAACGTTTAAATTTCGTATACATCAAGCACGTGGAACCCTCGACAGCGTCATTCCACCCCCGAGTCTCGAAACATACTGAAGCAACGATATCCGCGCGCGGCAGTTATCCAAGCAAGGGCGAAACATGCGGTGTGATCTGACAACACTGTTAGTATACTCAAGTGACCCACATTGTTGCTAACTAAATCCAGATGGAACGGCGCTACAGTATGTGGGTAAAAAGAGTTTTAACCTTACGTATTTGGATATTCGATTAAAAAAAAAAGTATGTAGACTTTCTCTAGGACACCCTAGGAGTCACCCATTTAAATATAATAAGTCGTTTCTATAACACCCTGTATTTCTACACTGGGTTTAATAAATCTATGATTTTTCTTTAAATGTTATGAAGTATTTTTTATCCAAGATTCTAAAGGAAGGGCAATTTCTAAACTAAAAAGATATACTTGTTCGACCTTAAATCTCTAATCGTTTTCAAGATATTTCCATTTAAACATCACAAGAACTGAAGTAATAATGGAAATATCTCGAAAACCGTTAGAGATTTAATATCGAGCAAGTATACCTATTTAGTTTAGAAGTTGACCTTCTTTGAGAATCTTCGATTAAGAATACTTAATAACAGGTAAGAGAAAACTCATAGATTTATTAGGACCAGTGTATGTAACTAGCGCCCTCTCATGTGAAACTTAAGAAACATTTTTTACACATTCTTATTCATAAAACATAAAACCGCCAACTTTGTCAAATTATTGCTATTTTCGAAAATAAACTTTCACTTCTGGAGCACCCTGCATAGATATTAGTGTTGTAATCGCTCGAGTGAAAAACCGCTTGAGTACTCGATTATTGAAATAACCGACATCGCTCGATTATTAAAAAAAAACTCTCGAGTTATCTATTCAGGCGAAAACCGTCGCTCATCACTTATTATCTTTCACTCGATACCCGAGCTTCGCTTGACGCCGACAGAAATGCACCGCTGTAGTGTGATCGAGTTAAAAAACTGCTCGTACCTATATTCGAACAGTTTTTCGCTCGATAGGAAATAGTCTAAATGTAAATTCAGGCGAAAAACCGAAAAATATCGCCTGTCACTTGATACCCGACCGTCGTTCTTCGGTCCGAAATATGCCGATTGGCGACGTTCGAGTTTGACGCTGAGCACGACATACACATAAACGAGAAGGTGCATATAAAAAAAGTATGACAAATCCCTTAGCGGAGGCATCGCGACATGGGTTTTGTAAAGTTTTGTTTTGACTGGCTAGCCAGCGGCGTAGTTTAGGTCTCCGATTGTAAATATTAAAAAATTAAAGGATATAATTTTAAAATTGTTATTTACTATAAACTCGAGAAAACTTCTCAAAAATAATATAATAATAGGAATTGTTAATGAAAAATAACAAAACGAACAAAATGGTTAACAAAACATAGGTATCGATAAATTTTTCGGTAACCAAAAGTAAACATTCTTAAATTTAAACAGGAACTATTAGGTAACTATAATCATGAATTTAAAAAAAGAATCACCTATTTTCTTATTTTGCTAGTCGCGTAGCTAAGACTAAATATTTGAAGGGCACACAGTGGGCACCTGATAATGGAAGTGGAAGAATTTGACAAGCCATTTTAAATATCTACTTATTTTATGCTCGTAGATTGAGAAAGATGTGAAGAAAATAATCCTTGGTAATACTTTGTGTTTTAACAAAGCACAAGAATATACCCGAATAATGAATACATATTTTGGTGATTTTTTGCAGATTTCTTGTTTGGTATTGAGACACGTGGTAAAAATTCATTATTCACAAATAAATAAATTTCTGGAATTTTTTTGGTGGCTATTACAATTTTTTAGCTAAACCTGTGCCGACCCGTAGTTACGTGCCTGTTGAATACCCTACCTGATCACGTTGAAACGGTTCGGCTGCCGGTCGAGCAGTCGGTGACGTAATCGCTTGGGTGAATTGGAATTTCAAGCGATTAACTCGA
This sequence comes from Barypeithes pellucidus, assembly GCA_963991005.1. Classification (NCBI taxonomy): domain Eukaryota; kingdom Metazoa; phylum Arthropoda; class Insecta; order Coleoptera; family Curculionidae; genus Barypeithes; species Barypeithes pellucidus. Next base: position 14,085,445 of record OZ022562.1, on the reverse strand, counting down.
GCGATTCACTCGATTATTAAAATCGCTCGAGTATCAAGTACTCGATTATTAAAATCATAGGTTTTTCCCAACACTAATAGATATGATACAAAATTATTTTACACAAACCAGGGTAGTCCCGTTTCGTATACAAGAATAAAAGAATATATTATTCAACTAGACTCCTTATTTTATCCCGGTTTTACCATTAAATAACAGAAGGTCCCGTAGTGCCGGAATCCAATAAACATTGTATTTATTACGCAATGCTTTCAGTGTTGTTAGGTTGTAAATTGCTCGAGCTAGGGGAGGTCCGTCCGTCAGAAACACTATTATTTTGTCAAGCACGGTTCTTTGTATAAAAAGTATTTTAATAAGGAAAATGTCTACTTTGCATCATTTTTAAAACACAAATGAGTTGTGAGTTTATGTTTTGACATATAAAAAAAATTATTATACAGGGTATCCCATAAAAGAGTTAAGTTTTTTAAAATGTTAGGTTTTCAAATTACGCGTAAGTAAATTCTAAGTGAGTATGTACTATTTGTTGAAAAAAGGTCGGTACCCCGGAATAACTCCGGTGCATCGCATTGCAGCTGAAAATGTCTGGGGAAAAAGTTGTTTGGTTTTGAAGGAGGAATGGCTGGATGGAATTGGCCTGGGGTGACAGTAACCAAGTCGACTTTAACGCTAAAAACCCCAGACAGCAGTTTCCTCTAAAAAGATTAACATTACAGAACCGCATATAGTCATGGACGGACACGCAATCCCACTGGCTTCATCTATTAATTTGATGGGCGTCAATCTGGGAGGAAATATGCCTTGGCATAACTACGTTGTGGCAACCGCCAAGTTAGCTGCTCAGAAACTTGGTGTACTCATCCGAACCAGAAAGTTGTACACACCTCAACAACTTTTGACACTATACAAAGCCCAGATTCGACCATCACTAGAATACTGCGCTCATGTCTGGAGCTCTGTACCCAAACATACTCTTCGGCTACTGGATTCCATCGAAAGGAAGTCCATTCGTCTGATTGGAGACCACGAGCTGATGAAGAACCTCGACAGCCTAGAACATCGAAGACGGGTTGGGGATTGGACTCTCTTTTACAGATATTTTCATGGAAAGTGCTCGGCTGACCTTGCCCTCTTAATTCCGCCCCGAGCGGCAAATAGCAGAAATACCCGACGAACCACTGCCGCCCATCCATATGTTGTTAAGCTTAGTACTCATCGAACTTCATTATTTAAGAATTCTTTCATCTGGAGGACTTCATCCTTATGGAACGACCTTCCCGTTCCCAACGAATATAACCTCCAACGATTCAAAACCAACGTGAATTGCTTTTTGCGCACACGCACCACTCCCAGAGTGCCCTAAAGGATGTTTCCTATAGTGCTTGTGTTTGATCATAAAAGAAAAATTAAAAAAATAAAAGTTTGCAATTTAAACCACCCCTCACCCCCTCAACCCCCGGGCGCGGGTGGGGGTAAGTTAAGAGACAAAAACAAACAACTTTTTCCCCTTAATTTTTTAGTACAAGACAGAGAAAAAGAGTATTTCCGGGATAAAACTTGATTTTCGCACGGTTCTGATTTTGTCTTTCTCATGGTGATTATTGGTGAAGGATGGGCCCGAATAAAAAACATTTTCGGACAAGAGATGTTTATTTTTGGTCGGAGAACACGATACTCCAATAAAAAATATGGGGTTCCATTTGAAAATCTTAACTTACTCCCACCCGCGCCCGGGGGCTGAAGGGGTGGGGGTGGTTTAAATTGCAAAGTATTCCTCATTCAAAACCAAACAACTTTTTCCCTAGACATTTTCCGCTTCAATGCGATGCACCGAAGTTATTCCGGGGTACCGACCTTTCTTCAACACCATGTATAATGATTACTATTCCGATTATTAACTGTTTTCGAGATACTGACGTTTATTTCGATGATGTGTGACGTTTCATCAGATATCTTGTACAATATTTTTTTTTGTCAAAAAATAATGGAATAAAAATTAACCCGTTCGAGCATTTTTTTCCTTTAATTAATATGAATTTTATGAGGAAATTTTGGAAGACCCAGTATAAAATTATCATTAAATGGCCTCCGTTATGGAAATACGTACTGTACTGATTGGTTTAACTGGCTTTCTAACCATAAGGTTTATGGATTATGGTGCGTTCCCTTCTTTTTTAATGGCGACCAAACAAGGATATAATAACTTTTATTTTAGGGTTATTTATTTCGACACAAAGCTAACTTATCCTGCTAAGGCATAGCCATCGAGTGAATTTATGGAATGGGGACCAGTGGAACATAGAAAATTTGCTCAGCATAAAATAAATGAATATATAGGCTGAGGAGTCGATTTTAAATTGACAAATATTTGGGGTCTTTTCGGTTTTTATGTATCTATATATATTAATATATAGCCAGATGCTTTATTTTGAGAAACGAGTAGACAAAGAGAGAAATAAGTTTAAAGTATTTGTTCGGGTTTGTTCCAAAAAGTCTTAACAGTAATGCCGCCATATTGTTAGAGGTTGCCAGATTGCAGTCCCAAAGGGTTGGTGTATTTAATTTTTAGGTCAGATATGAAGATTTCTTAAATTATGGCAAATTATAACACATGTCAATTGTTGAATGTCAATAATTGGGTGTTTTACCTTAGTTGTGTTCAAAACATACCGTTGATTGCAATAAACCAACTACCTGATTAATCCCCATTGTGTATATCCCTAAATCTTTACACTGTAATAAATCTGTATATTGATTTATTTTTATTTCAATAAAAATTAAGTTTTTATACAGGGTGTTCCTTAATGACGTGCTAATATTTCAGGGTATGATTCCATAGGTCATTTTATAAAGAAAAGTTCATATGAATTGTTTGCTACAGGATGTTGCATTTTTATTTTTTAAATGGTTATTTTTCAATATCTCCGAAAATACTTTAGATATTATTTTCAATTTTGGTATGTGTTAATAGGATATAGAACCACAAATTCTAATTAGAAAAGTTATTCAATTGTTCCACCAGTGGCGTCCCTGCAAACATGTCCTCTGATATTTTTTACAAAAAAGATGGTACGCCAATGACAGTTTTCCATGTGGATATTTTTTCTGATTAGCCAGGTCAATTCTACATGAAAACGGTCTCTTCAGTTGATAATTGGTGACATTTGTTTGATTACTGCATTCAACTTCTTCATCAGAGTCGTCAGATAGTGATGTGGTTTCAGTTTGGACTACATAATCGGTAGGAATGGGGTCACTATCATCTTCTAATAGCACATTGCTACCAATGTTAATGAACTCGCCCAAATCATTGTTATCAAATTAAAAACTTCCACAACAACAATATTCTCTTTCAGACTCAAAACGTGACATTTTTATGCCATTGTTTAAGATTTTAACCTTACAACTCACAAATTAACGGCGGACTGCTGTCGGGGAATCACACATACTTTCATTTGGCGAAGTTCTTTCGCTCTGCCACGCATACGCGATTGGTTGCCGGTCTGTCTTCAGAGAGTTTTTGCACCGTACTTATTCGTCTCCCAAATACTTTTAAAACTTTTTTGTCCATTTAAAGGAGGGTTTTCGCACTCTTTGTATGAAAACAGCCTGTCCGCGTCCGCCCAAGAGAGGTTGATTTTCATGGAATTTCATATACCTAGTTCCGGACTATGAAAAAAATGTCCGCTAATCAGACGTGTCCATTATGAGAGGTTTCACTATATATTAAAAAATAAAATTATCAAAAATGTCTCGTCTCTTGCATAAGGTTAGAGAGAAAATATTTATCTTCTCATACCTCTGGACTCTAGTTAAAATATATATATTTCTGCTAATAATACAATCGCATTAAATTACTGAACTCCCATGGTTTGCATTCCTGCTAACCTCATATTTTATTTACATCAGTGGGTGCGATTGTAAACATTTATCCTTTAAATGGAATAGATAAAAAAGGAGTACTAAAAGCAAAAGATAGAAATCTGAAATTTTATCGTCGGACTGATAATAAAGTTCCCTCGTCAAAACGTTCTCTCAGACACTAAACACAAATAGGGCACAGTGAGAGAAAAGGATTAAGGAATAAAAAACTGAACGTAAATTTCTAGACATATTCGGTCTGATGTGGTACTAAAAAGAAATTATCCACTAACTAACAGAAATAAAAAGTCTATTTACTTTTCAGGTTGTATTAAAATACCAATCAATGGAAAAATTATTGTTACCCCGACCACCCGATGATACCTTATACAATAAGGGCGTATTTTTGTCTACACAGTAGCACTTTAAAATACTAATTCAGATTGAATGGTACTACCAAGAAAATGAAGCCTTTTCCATTGATAGGATGTCACCACCTGCATAACGGTTCTTTTGTTCTCGTCAATACAGGGTAGGTGTCCATAACTATCATCGGAGAAGACTCTATACGTCAAAATGTATTATCAACGGTAGTCGAGAAAATCCAACGAGCAGTGCGTGGTCTGGGAAATAATAATTTTTCCATACATTGGTATTATATTAATACCAACTGAAAATTAAATAGACTTTTTATTTTTGATTTATTCAAATAACACAAGGCATCTTTTAACGTACTTTTGAGTATCCATTGTGGATATGCAGGCCTTTTATTTTGATACCCAGTAAACATCAAATGGATCCAGAAATTTTTAATTACTTAGTAATTTAAAAACTACTGAACTGATACCCGTGATGACTGATACCTAAAAATGCTTTAAAATGATCATAGTCAGAAAAAATATTAAAAAAATAGGGCTGTTTAAAAGACATGGATACGCAGCAAAAATTCACTAAAGACATGGATACGCAATAAAAAATCACTAAAAGATGCCTTGAAATAATGTTCAGAATGTGTGGGAGTGCTAAGAGAACTAATATGTGTATATATTTATGTCTTCTACAGAATTCGCTTAATCAGAATTACCGTTCACTTATTTACGGAACCGGGAGTATTGACGTTTCAAATCTCCTCCTGCTAGAATAATTTACTCCCTTCCGTAACCAACGGTATTAAATTCGCCTTATAAAGGGTATTTGTCTTAGTCCTGCAAAATAAATAACAGTAATTTGTTAGAAATTTAGGAAAACCCTTGCAAAACCAAACATTTAATGGAAGCATTTATTACTAAAGTCTTCATAGTGGAAGAGCTGTCGGCGTTTTGATCAAGTGCGTTCTCTTGATTTCTAAAATTAGGTCAAAATATCTTATATTGCGCATAAAAATTAGGAATTTAATCGGTTAATATCACCATAACTCCAGTCCCACCCTGTTTCAAATACAACATCCAGTCTAAACAATCAGAATCCTGCAGTGCGTTAATTGTAAGCTCTCTCCTGCAGTTCCCATAGAATGCGAATTATTCCTACAAAGGGGTGAATGTACTCTACGAATTTTTGCTCACCATACAGAATTATATGCCACGCATTTGTTTGTCCGATTCTGGTTCATTCGTAACCCGGAAGGAACAAAAATCCTGCGGTGTCGGAATTGAAGCCTCATTCGTTTACCCTGTTCTGTCCCAACCGGAGATGAGAAATCGATTCCTTCATATTATATGAATGAAGTGTGAAGTTCTATTTCCATGTGTAGGTATTAATTACATTTTAAAACCAGAGAGTAGATTTATTAAATATTTAGAATTTGATATTGAGGAATGTTCATATATTATATCATAATACCTAAAAAAGTGATCGACTAAACTATGCAACATATATTGCGCTTGATTTTGCAGGGAAAATAGTTGAATGCACTATAATTTTCATTTTAAAATTATTGTGCATGAAATTATTTGCCAAGAAGCATAATCATGCAAAAAATATTTGGATAGTTTAATCCACTCAATTTTATAGGTCGAGTAGTATAGGTCTAGATAATTTCCCTCATTGTGCAATAGACCAATCAGACATCACCATTTTTTGAATAAATTTTGCTTACTTGCTACTCTAGACTTCAAACCTTTTGACATTTCGTAAGTTTGAGACTATGTGACTAAAATTTTAATAGGAAACAAGTCAACAATGTTAGTAAATAGGAAAATGCATTACAAATAAACAGTAAGTACAACCCGAACAAACGGGGTATCTCCATTATTAGTAAAGATAGAAGGATGCGGTTGTCGCAGCTTTGCTACTTTTTTGTCAAACAGAAAAACACAATTTTAAGCCATATAAATGCCACCGTGTAGAAAACTTACATCTTGGTGATGCACACCGTATAGAGTTTTGCAATTGGTATTTGCAAAATCTGAACAGGGAAAACAATTTTGAAAAAACCGCTATATTATGGTCTGTGAGGCCCATTTTACCAGTGCTGGCATGTTTAATCGACCGAATACGAGGTGTTGGTCTCAGGAAAATCAGCATGTAATATTTCCGTTAGCGTTTCATACTTTATACTGAATAGCAAAATAGTTTATAATATATTTGAAGGAAGCCTTAATGCAAATAAATATTTGGAAATTCTGGAAAACGTTGTGCCAGAAATAATAGAAGATGTGCCCTTAGCTAGTCTCAATAACTTGCATCTTCAACAGGATGGAGCGGGTTTGTTCTGACAATGCCCAAATTGTAATGGCATACCTAGATAATAACTTCCCAGATCGCTGGATTGGAACTAGTGGACCTGTAAGATGCCCACCAAGGTCAGCCGACTTGTCGGTTTTGGATTTCTTCTTATGGGAATACCTTCAAAATAAAATATATTCCATTCAGTACCAAACAATGTCAGATTTAAGAATTGCCATTGACAGAGCTTTTAGGGAGTTACAAACGCGGCCGTTTATTATTTTTAATTGATTAAGGCGAATAAGAACCATGTGTGAAACATGTCTAAGGCATAATGGAGAACAATTTGAGCAATATTTATGAGGGAGTTCAATTTTTGTGTCTAATATTTAATCACACCAGTATTTTTTTTAATATCCGTCATGCCCTACTAAAAAAAAATGGTATATTTTTGAAAAACGTATATTTCGGGCCTACTACTAAGACTAAAAATAGAGTGTTATATATTTTTGAGAAGCTTGTTACAAACTAAATTATATTATTAAAAATTATATAGGGTGGCCCATTTAAAAAAGCAAATTTGTTTATTTTACTTGAAAACTATTGAATGTAGAAAAATCTGAGTTCGTTACTGGATTCTACATAAAAAACTATAAAAAGTGCATTTTATCTCTTTTTGATATGTTACGGGGTAACCGAGATATGGGGCGTGTCCCAAAATGCACAATTCTCAAAAACATCCCGTATATCAAAAACAAGGCGGCCTAGAAAAATTCTGTTTGACAAAAAAGTAGCACAGTGCTGAGACATCAGCATCCTTCTCTCTTTATTAATAACGGAGATACTCCGTAAAACTACCCAAAAATGGACACCCTATACATATTTTTTTACTTAAATCCTACCCTTAAAGTAGTTTTTCGTTTGTCACGTGTAAATAATTATGAAAATCTAAAAAAAATATGCATATATTTGAAAAAATCATTCAAACTTAACATGCATGAACAGACAACAGCGCGGCGCACACTAAAATTGTGCGCCTTTCCCATGTTAAATCGCCATAGCCCCGCTATCCCCCGCTGTCTCCCGCCACCTGTTACTACAGAGAAACTGCATTATGCCCCGCCCACTTATACGCATATGCGAGTATATCGCGTCGTTCACGTCATTATCCTTGCTGAATTGCCGGATGAATCGAGAGCTTATAATATACAGTTTGGTTTGACGGTACGATAAAATTAGTTAGGGCCGGACTTTATACGATAAATAAAATTCAATGAATATAGTTAATATTTTTTTATCCGTTTTGGGGGTGCACGTGCGCATGTGTTCCTGGGCAAGAACCGCCACTGGACATAGGCGATGGAAATAATCGCGATTATTTCCATCACCTCAACTCCTCAATTTTTTTTCATAACCTTCTATACAGGGTCCGCAAACGAAGCGTGGACGGAAGATTAAATCGTTATCGAAGAACTTATCAACAATACTGAAACAGCTTGAGATATTGGATTAAAAGCGGCATGTTTTAAAAATATTTTACATTATACAGGGTGGCCCAAAAATGTGTGACAGCATAAAATTATATTTTTTTAAATGGGACACCCAGTATTTTATTGCATATTTAGGTTCGTATTACTATCGTTTATAAGTGCCTCAAATTTTATTTAATTTGGTTTTGTAGTTTCGGAGAAATAAATTAAAAACTAAAAAAAAAAGTTTTGCAGTCCTGAATAAAAAAATCAAAAAAAACAATTCAGAACTATTTTTTTAACCTCGGCATTGAGTGAAATTTATGACAAGAGGTCTAGAGATACATGAATGTAATTGCGTTTATTTATTTTATACAGGGTGTTCATAATAAGCTTTCAAAAACACCACATTTTAAAATAATTTTTCTCAAGTTTTTCAAATGGAACACCCTGTATATTATTTGGCTATTTGACGTAGAATTCATAGACAATTTTTTTCTGTAATACAAGCATATAAGTTATATCCAGCCGTTTTCGAAATAATTATAAATATCATAAATTATGTTGTTTAAATAGAGTTTTTATTGGGAAATTTTGTTATAGGCGACTAGACTAATAATTGTAAACTAAAGTAAAAGTTCAAAATAGCTTCCTTTTACTCTTAGAGTTTACCGTATTTTAGTTATTTCGATATAAATTCTAAAAGCATACATTTTTGCTACTTTTATTATTTAATTTTATTTTTTATTCTTAATCGAGTTGCCATAATTTCTTTTTGTTTAGATTGTCACTATGACAGTTAAATACAATTATTTACATTTGTTCAGTCGTCGAAATTTAGTACTAACTTACACAAAATGTCGAATTTTAGAAATGGTAAATATGATTTTTATACTGGATGAATGTGCAAGAAATTGCCTTCTCGCGAGCCGAGTGTATGCTGAAAGATATCTAGATATTGAGAGAAAGCCGATAGCAAAAACCTTCGAGAAGTTGTTGCAAAAATTTGTAGCAACAGGAATCACTGTGTACACAAAAAGGATAATAATCAATAAACCCGTTATTAATGAAGAAAATGAATTAAGAGTTCTGTTGGCAGTAGAGGAAAATCATTAAATTAAGTAAAAGGATGCTATTTTGAACATTTACTTTAGTTTACAATTATTAGTCTAGTCGCCTATAACAAAATTTCCCAATAAAAACTCTATTTAAACAACATAATTTATGATATTTATAATTATTTCGAAAACGGCTGGATATAACTTATATGCTTGTATTACAAAAAAAAATTGTCTACGAATTCTACGTTAAATAGCCAAATAATATACAGGGTGTTCCATTTGAAAAACTTGAGAAAAATTATTTTAAAATATGGGGTTTTTGAAAGCTTATTATGAACACCCTGTATAAAATAAATAAACGTAATTACATTCATAGTATCTCTAGACCTCTAGTCATAAATTTCACTCAATGCCAGGTTAAAAAAAAAGTTCTGGATTGTTTTTTTTGATTTATTTATTCAGGACTGCAAAACTTTTTTTTTTAGTTTTTAATTTATTTCTCCGAAACTACAAAACCAAATTAAATAAAATTTGAGGCACTTATAAACGATAGTAATACGAACCTAAATATGCAATAAAATACTGGGTGTCCCATTAAAAAAAATATAACTTTATGCTGTCACACTTTTTTGGGCCACCCTGTATAATGTAAAATATTTTTAAAACATGCCGCTTTTAATCCAATATATCAAGCTGTTTCAGTATTGTTGATAAGTTCTTCGATGACGATTTAATCTTCCGTCCACGCTTCGTTTGCGGACCCTGTATATCTCAACATATCATTCGACTATGAAAGAATCCATTCCGGGACTGTATTTTCATTCAGTGGCAACCCGTAAACAACAAAGAATCCCATGGTGTCGAGATTCAATAAAGCCTATATGCGTTACGTCATGCTCTTAGTCCCGATAGGGTGTAAATTATTCCGACAGAGGGCGGTCCCGCACGTCAACAATACCATTTATGCAAAGCGGTAGCAGTTTCCTCATATTCCGTTATATACAAAATGTAAATTCCGGCGCCCTTTTCAAATTTAAATAGGATAGGAAGTAGATTTATAGGGTCTTGCTTGTTAAACGAATATTTATTAGCGACATGGATCCTAAGGTAAGCAAGCAAAATATTTTGAGACCGTCCAGATCTGGCCTTTTTTTTTCAATGGTATGTTCAAAAGCGTTTTCATAAAGGCAGCTTCCATTAACTTCCGTTTTTTTATCAGAGGAACAAAATTTTAGATTCGAACCATTGCATATGGTATGATTTTGTCCAAATATACTACATTATGCTATGCTGATCTTAATGCTTCTATACAGGTTTGGCAAACATCTACTACAATAAGACGCCTAGTGGTAAAGGGATCGTAATATACCAGCAATAAATTAAATAAAGAAAAACAAAATTCCTCGTCGTATCTTAATGCACATTGATTTCTTTTTCCATCATCAATTAACATGACGTAAAGCAGTCATATGTTACACGCGGAAAAACGTAAATCCTGCAAGCGGCTCATGCCTATCGATGCAATGTTGCCTGGTTAAAAATTCACTAGATTTAAGACTAAAGGGTTTGTTCGGGTTTCCATAAAAAAAGTACAAAAACTAAAAATAAATATAATGAAAAATTCGAAATATATTATTTACAAGTACCTAATTTCGTTCTGTTCCTGGTTACACCACTGATTTAGGTATTGTACATTGAAGACATAGCAACACAACGGTATTTAAGAAAATTAAATGGTAAAGCAATAGATTCAAATTTTAAATTAATAATTATATTTAAATGTGATTAAGAAAATCAGTAGAAAACAGCATTTTTTAGAAAGTTTTCACTAAATCACTAGATTGGAAAAAATTCACTAGATCTAGGAACATTTTACTAAACCTGGCAACACTGTATCGACGGCTCGCCGTGTTAGAGAGGGTAAGCAAGCGAATTAGGATACGACAAGGAAATCTGTTGCCTCTTTATTTTATTTGTGGTTAGTATATTAAGCCCTGGTTTTTATTACATTTCGTTACGAAATATTTCGGTGGATTGGAACGGAAAAGTTCGTCGTTGGCCATTTGGTCACATGTGTGGTTTTACTGCAGTACAAGTGCGTGGTTAAAAATGAACGATATTAGTAGATTCATTTGTACAGTCTGATCACGTATTATGTTCCCCCATCTTGACCTTTTTATTTTACGTACTTGAGAATAATTAAATCGATTGGTATACAAGGTTTTTAAAGTAGTATTTGCTATGAGAACAATATCATTTAGATCTGTTGATTTACAAGTAGGGTTGGTTTTCCTCAACATGATGTTGAGACCCTTTGTTAGACATCTATTTTATAATATGCAACCAAGTAATTTACGAAATAACCTACAGAGTTATGTACAGGATAAATGTATAAGACGACACTAACTTGTGATCGTATGATATTAGTAAATCATAAGAAATTACTTTTGCATAACTTATTAAGGAAAAAACATTTTTTGAAGTGATAAGGGACCCCGAATTGCGTAACGGGCCTAGGGCCCCCTATAACCAAAAATAATATTCCGATTTATTAATAATAATAAAGTCGGTAAAAATAATGAGCGCGTTTAGTTACGCTGATTCTTTATTCTGTCGTAGATTTTCTTGCCCTGTTGCCAGTTTGAGGCACCGCACGCCTAATTTAATTTGTCAATTTAAAATCGTATATTTTATTTTAAACTCTTTTATTTTTTCGTTCTTTTCGAGGCCCCTTTAAATATAAGGCCGTAGGTTAGAGTCTAGTATGCCTAGTGATATATCCGAAAGCAAAGAATCGATATCCCGTGTCACTTAATAATGACACACGTCAAGCGGGAAAACTTTTCGTTGACGAAATTTTGTCGGTATCCAACCTTTTGGATTTGAACGGAGTTTTTCGGCGGTAGATTATTATGGCGGAAAATCGTGATTGCTATGGAAGTAAGGAACCGATAACCCGTGTCACTTAATAATGACACACGTCAAGCGGAATAACTTTTCGTTGACGAAATTTCGTCGGTATTCAACCTTTTGGATTTGAACGGAGTTTTTCGGCTGCAGATTATTATTTTTGTGAACTTTTATTTTATTAACTATGAGTGTAAAATACCATAAACAAGAGTTTAGTGCCTTAGAAGATGAATTGTTGATAGAAAGTAAAAGTAGATAGATACAGGGTAAAAGAAAATCCACCCATATATGCAAAAAAATTAAAAACTTCTAAAGGCATACAAATGAAGGAGAATATTTGAAAAAATAGCGGTAGAATTTGGATCAAATAAACAGGTATGTTCAACCCTACTTGTAAATCAACTGATCTAAATGATATTTGTTTCCATTGCAAATACTACTTTAAAAACCTTGTATACCAATCGTTTTATTTTTTCTCAAGTACGTAAAATATAAAGGTTAAGATCGGGAGACATAATACGTGATCACCCTGTTCAAATGAATGTACTAATATCGTCCATTTTTAACCACGAACTTGTACTTCAGTAAAAACCACACATGTGACCAAATGACCCACGACGAACTTTTCCGTTCCAATCCACCGAAATATTTCGTAACGAAATGTAATAAAAACCAGGGCTTCTCTGTCCGCTAGATGCCTGATTATAATAGTTGCTTGCCAAACCTGTATAAGGATCCATGTGTACAACATTTTACTCATATATAGGCAAGAGAACTTATAACAACTATGGTTATACCATTGATATATTGCTCTGTTGAGATGATTACATTTGATACTGATATATGTGGGGGCTGTAAAACTCCATCAGTCATTTTGGTTTATGAAATAATACAGTTACTGGTTTAAGATCACGACTGTACGTACATCTGTTGTCGAATATAAATGACAAAAATAAAATAAAAAAAATATAGCTTTATCCATCGGTTCAAAACACACGAAATTTCGATCGTAACAGTTACTCTTAATACATTTAAATTGTAATAAAATTGAAAACGTGCTTCGTAACATGTTTTACCACTTCACTTTGTTGACTTGATCGCTCCGGGGGTAACTTACGATCGTTTTCTAATAAGAAAACCTTTTAGAAAGTATTTATTTTGAAATGCTGCCAGTGCATTTCAGAATTAATGGTAATGTTATGTTTGTAGAAAAATCGGGAAAGTTATAACTTTGTTAAGAATCATTATCCGTTTCGAAAGTGGACTTTTAAAATATCGCTACATATTTTGCGTTTTCACGTAGGGTTAAGGTATGTTCACACCGCACGTTTTTTTTGCAGGATTAATTTTACCGAATAAGTGGTGGAGTATACGGTTGACGTCGGCCACCGAATACTCACAGGACTTGTCAAGCAAACCGAATAAATTGAAACGTATTCGGTTTGCAGTAGTGCATTGTATTATACCAGCTCATCCACACGGCGCGATGCCACACGTGTTTTAACGAATAGCAACCGACTATTATATAGTAATTGCTAGTACATATTTTCTTACAGGAAACTTTCAGTCCTTAGCATATAACTTACTAAAATAAACTATTTGCCTGTAGAAACGATTATAATTTGCGAAATATATGTTACTTCCTGCATTAGAAAGCAATTTTAAAAGTTTTTTTTTACATTGTAGCTGCAGTATTCAAATTTGAATTTAAAAATGTATCGCCGGTCATGTGTCCCCAGTCAATAATATCTTACTTTGCCCTTTTATATTTCACGTCATTTTACTAATCCTGTTTAGGTAAGTTCCTTATTACGTTTATTTAGGTATCAACTAGAGCATTACTTTTTACCCAGCGTTGTACACGAAGTCATTCTCTTGAGTACAGATACTCATTTCAGTCTAAAAAAGTTTAAGAAATAGCTTGTATTAGCTGTTATCCACGAATTTGTGCATTTCGTATCGCCGGTCATGCATGAAAATGTTACCGGAAATAAATTGATGTGACGGTTTGTTATCCGAAGCTATATACAATATTTTTTTATTAACCATTTATAAACCATTAAGGAAAATATATTTTGATGTGCAAGTTTCGTTTACACCTTAGGTAGATTAAAAATATGACGTATTATATTTAAACCGGCAATTCCTGAGATAAAGACAAATTGAAGAAAAATAGCCATAAATAGCGCTTTTAATTCATTCAGCGATAAAAGTGACCTGACTTCAAACCAGAAAAACACCTGTGTAACACTGCGATACATGTAAGCAATCAAGGAATTCTGGCCGGTGTTGTCATATGTACACCTTAAACTCTTTAGACAAAATAAAATAATTTAAACACTTTTCCATTCTGTAATACCTTTTTGTACAATTAATTGAAGAACATTTACGACGGACTATGTTTTAAACAACCCGAAAAAACATATGGAATAGTAATAGCCACGTACGTCACTAGGTCAAATGCCAATGACCTCTTGACGCCTTACATCGGATGGGCGAAGTAGTTTCATATAGCGCCGCATGCGTGCGTATGTTAGTTGGAGACCAATCAGCGGCCGGATACGTTATGTTTCGTCGATCACCAATACACTCTCAGCAATCCGCTCTGTTTTTTCAGTTTACGCGTGTATCTTGTCCGTCCATAAATAATCTTTGAATATTGTTTTTATTGACGCGTTTCTTCTGGACGTCAAATTTCTCGCGTGTAATAATGTCTAATAATCTGTAGTATAATCTGTATTATTGTATTTTCAAAAGCTAACTATCGGTTCTGTTTCACTATTACTGTGTGTACATAAAGTGTTTCCAGGAATGTTCCCATGAAAAAGAAAAAAGACTGATTGTGCTTGTGCCTGGGTTTCCTCTCTCTTTAGGTATAAGGATAAATACAAGTAGGTAGAAAGAAATTTATTTTTATAATTTTATATTGAATTTCAGTTTTACATTAAGTTTGGCAACATTGCCATTGGCTCTGGGTGAAATGTTATACATTAGCGCAGACTGACCTGTGAGTAAGAGTGTTTATTACCCCACTTTTAAAACGGTCGATTTAAAAAAAATAAAATATGTAGCGCTTCTCTAGGACACCCAAGGAGTCACCCATTTAAATATAATACGTCATTTCCATAACACCCTGTATATTATTACTTACTATATTACTTACATCATTGCGAAGGCGTCTTCAATATACAGGAAAATTATGCCGGCTGTCAAATTTGTTTAAAAAATTGTTTTTCTTGCCATGAAAATAGTTAATAGTCAATAGATGACTTTCGTATAGTTTTAATTGCTGAATAATAAAATCCTATGACATTGAAAAAAAAGTGGCGTACTTTTAAAAAATATTGTATGACACACTGTATAATGAAAACAAAGCCGTTTTTAGGACCCATGTTTATATAAACTTAAAAGTGAGGAAGGAATAACACCCTCAAGTTTGGCCAGATACTTAATTAACATCCTGTATAAGTACAACAACGCTTGGATCCATCGTACACACGTCTACTCTGGATGACAACTGCAGTTATTTGTTTTTTACAGGATCCCGCTGTTTATTCGGTTAAAACCCTATATAAAAAATGTGCAGTATATTGTCATGTGAACCCAGCCTTACCGAATCGAATTACTGGATGTAAGCATGAAAATTAACCGGAATTTGTTTACTCGCAGTAAAAAAAAAGCTTTGGACTGTCAAATACAAATTAAAGGTGGAACTAGACGCAGGCCTTTTAATCAAGCTATTTTAATTCTTCAAGTGGACTTAAAGGAGATAATAATTTGCATAAATGGCACTGTTTTGCCTGTTAACTTTATGCAGACATATTTTAATCCGGAGGAGTGGCCACTATAGAAAATTAAATTCTTATATTCGTATACATAAAAAAATATTGTGCATTTTCCACCAGATCGATACTGATTAGACACACAAAAAATAAGAAGCTTTGCTGAAAAATATTTGTTTCAGGAAACTTAATTTTAAATAGGCGCTTTTGGGTAAAATTTAATTACTTATAAACGTTTCCTTGTGCGAAGCTTTACGGAAAGTCGTGATAAAGAAAGTAAATAAATATTAAACCAAACGACCGAAAGTTTAATGAAAGACACCCCCCTAAATTGTTATTGTTTTTATAATTATTGTAATTAAGCAGACAAAGCAATCTACTGGAATTGATCCTTGGATGAAAATATATAACCAAGAAGTCGAAAACTCTAATTACATTTTTTGGCCTCCATTTGATCTTTTGTCTTTAAAATGACATATTACTTTTTCCAATAACTGTCGAAACAAAAAAGATATGTCAAAATAGTGTATCAAGTTTCATAAGACATTATCTTAGAGCACGCGTTTAATTTAGACCTAAAGTACAAGTGCTCTAATTGTCTTATGAACCGTGTATTTTATAATACTTTTTCTATTTGGGTCTTGAAAAACTTAAAAATATATAGTAGATTTTTTCCATTTGAATTAATATTTTCTTTTTGGGTCGGCAATACTTTTACAATTTCATAAAATGTTACAAGTATCAAATATGCCATGATAGAAACAATTGAACACAACAAAGCTTCTTCACATCCGTCATAATTAAAAATAAATTTATTATTAAAGTTAATAAAAATGAGTCAGGAAGAAAGTTGTACTCCGTCAGAAATACGAGAAATTGCAGCAAATAATCTAGAAAACTTTTAAAAAGAATATGCAAAACTTTGAGTTATGGTGCGAGCCGAACAAAGTAAAATTATTGAACAAAATAATAAATAATACTATTGAACAAAATATTGTGTGGACACAGATTCTGACAGGAATAACAATTAATGCCAAGGAAATCTATACAGTAACTATAAATACAGGGTGTTATGGAAATGACGTATTATATTTAAATGGGTGACTCCTTGGGTGTCCTAGAGAAGCGCACATATTTTATTTTTTTAAAATCGATCGATTTAAAAGTGGGGTAACAAACACTCTTACTCACAGGTCACTCCGCGCTACTGTACAACATTTCACCCAGAGCCAATGGCAATGTTGCCAAACTTAATGTAAATCTGAAATTCCAACTAAAATTATAAAAATAAATAATTTTCTACCTACTTGTATTTATTTTTATACCTAAAGAGCGAGGAAATCCAGGCATAAACACAATCAGTTTTTTTTCTTTTTCATGGGAACACTCCTGGAAACAGTTTATATACACACAATAATAGTGAAACAGAACCGATAGTTAGCTTTTGAAAATACAATAATACATATTATACTACAGATTATTAGATTTTATTACACGCGACGAAATTTGACGTCCATAAGAAACGCGTCAATAAAAACAATATTCAAGGATTATTTATGGACGGGCAAAATGATACACGCTTAAACCAAAAAAACAGAGCGGACTGCTGAGAGTGTGTTGGTGATCGACGAGACACAACGTATCCGGCCGCAAGCGTGCGGCGCTATATGAAACTACTTCGCTCAGACGATGTAAGGCGTCAAGAGGTCATTTGCATTTGACCTAGTGACGTACGTGGCTATTACTATTCCATATGTTTTTCGGGTTGTTTAAAACATAACATAAATGTTCTTCAACTAATTGTACAAAAAGGTATTACAGAATGGAAAGTGTTTAAATTATTTTATATTGTCTAAAGAGTTTAAGGTGTACATATGACAACGCCGACCAGAATTCCTTGATTGTTTACATGTATCGCAGTGACACACAGGTGTTTTTCTGGTTTGACGTCAGGTCACTTTTACCGCTGAATGAATTGAAAGCGCAATTTATGGGTATTTTTCTTCAATTTGTCTTTTTCTCAGGAATTGCCGGTTTAAATATAATACGTCATTTCCATAACGCCCCCGATATGTATATATAAAATAATATGTATAATACTATATTGAATAAAAAATAAAAATAGTACTAGTATTGAATAAAACTTTAGAAATAGAGCATAAACTGGAAGATATTTCTATTATTTTTAGGTTATGTTGTTTTATAGTTGTGACTAGAAATTAGTTGACGCACACTATCACTATGCTATATATTTCCGAGTATAGCTATTTCGGATAAATGTCTAGTAAAAATGATCTATTTGCAAGGTTGAAGGTTAGAATTTGAAAGTTTTGTATACAAAATTGGTGTCGAATCCATAATGCCTAGAAAACTAATTTGAACGAAATCGCAATAATCCTAAAATTCTTGACTTGCTATCTTTATTATGACGTTTAGAATTATCTCTCCGAATGCATTATTCGAACGCCAAGTATAGATCGTAACTGTCATTGCCTCGCATTGAATAACTGGCAACAGTTAAAAACAAAGGTTTGTTTGCAATTTGCTGCTCATTTCCAAGTGAAAGAGGAATAGAGGAAACGGCCATCGTCAGTAAACAGAGCAAGTAAACGTTTTCCGTTTATTCGTTTCGGCTTCTGTTTGCTCTTTAAATATACCTTGGGAAATTGAATTACTCTACAGCTATTGATGGGGGGGACACGAAAGAGCCATTAAGTTCCGAAAAGGCGGTAGAAAAATAAAATTATCGATGAAAAAATTCTGTACGTTTTGCAATAAAAAATGTACGAATGGAAATTTAAAAGTTCTAGGAAGAAAATAACATTCACTTATAATACTAAACATGAAAAAAACAATTTATTTTGTGTGTATATTTTACTACAAATTATTGCTCTGTAAAGGCTGTTATGGAAGTGGCTTATGGTGACCCCTTGGCTGTCCTAGAGGAAGCCTACATAATTTTTTTTTAAACGAATATCTAAATACAGTGAAATCTCTCATAACGGACACCTCTAATAAGTGGACATCTCTATTAAGCGGACATTTTGTCATAGTCCGGAACTAGGTACAGTACGTTTGACGAAATTTGGATACGACTTAATGATTTCCTGGGTCGGTCCCATTGTATCGACAAGAGCTTGGCAATAAACAAGTGAAGTATGAAGGGGCGGACTAAGGAAAACAAGTAATGATATGATTATATTAATGTAATCAAATGAAATAACATTTTTTAAAAATATTCCTAGTCATATTTATTTACATTTATAATGTCATTCTATAGATAGTTCTGTTTCGCTATCGCTATCATCATCAAAATTAATTATAATTGGATTAATTATACGATCCAGACTAATATACGAATTTTCTACAGTTATTACGTGACGGACTGAATTTTTCCAACTACCTGGGGGAATATCATTAAAGCATTTTCGTATTAATTCTACAACACTAGAACTTAAAGTCGGAGAAATATTTTCAGACCTAACCAGTTATTTTAACTGGTGCCACATATGCTCTATGGGGTTAAAAATGCAATAATAGGGTGGGAGCCGTAGCACTGTATGTCCAATTTCTTCTGCCAATGTGTCACAAACATATACTTTTTTTTTATACAAAATATCTTTAAAACTTCTTGAAGATCACTTTTTTTATAACTTTCTTCAAAATATATATCATTCGCCGCCATGTAGTTCTGAATCTCCAATTTTGTATTATTTGAGCTTGGAGCTTTATGTAATTGGCGACTGTGATAGCTTGCATTGTCCATTACTATCACGCTATTCTGAGGAATGTTTAGTAAAAGACAATTCTTGAACCATTCCTCAAAAACTAACAAATTTGACCACAAAAAGATATTTAAATATAAATTAAGCAACCTAACCTACCTGATGTGCCTATATTTAATTATAATTAATATAATCCGGTCCTTTCCACATAATAATAACAAACGGTCATAAATAATGGGATGGCCCCAGGTACTTTTACTGCAGTCATTATATCCATTTTTCATGAAACAATCTTTATATGAAATTCAAAGAAAATCCCTCTCTGGGGCGGACTCTCCTTTGGGCGGACGCGAACAGGCTGTTTTTTTGGGAGACGAATAAGTACGGTGCAAAAATTCTCTGAAGACAGAGCGAAAGGACTTCGCCGAATGAAAGTATGTGTGATTCCCCGACAGCAGTCCGCCGTTTATTTGTGAGTTGTAAGGTTAAAATCGTAAACAATGTCAGAAAAATGTCGGGTTTGTTCGGAGGCCTGAAAAACAATATTGATGTTGTGGAAGTTTATAATTTGTTAACAATGATTTGGGCGAGTTCATTAATATTGATAGCAATGTGCTATTAGAAGTTGATAGTGACCCCATTCCTACCGATTATGTAGTCCAAACTGAAACCACATCACTATCTGACGACTCTGATGAAGAAGTTGAATGCAGTAATCAAACAAATGCATGCAAAGAATAGAGGTAAAGATTGTTTCACGAAAAATGGATATAACTTAATGACTGCAGTAAAAGTAC
This sequence comes from Barypeithes pellucidus, assembly GCA_963991005.1. Classification (NCBI taxonomy): domain Eukaryota; kingdom Metazoa; phylum Arthropoda; class Insecta; order Coleoptera; family Curculionidae; genus Barypeithes; species Barypeithes pellucidus. The sequence continues at coordinate 14,065,176 of OZ022562.1, read as the reverse complement.
CTGTGGCCATACCATTATTTATGACCGTTTGTTATTATTATGTGGAAAGGACCGGATTGTAATAATTATAATTAAATATAGGCACATCAGGTAGGTTAGGTTGCTTAATTTATATTTAAATATCTTTTTGTGGTAAAATTTGTTAGTTTTTGAGGAATGGTTCAAGAATTGTCTTTTACCAAACATTCCTCAGAATAGCGTGATAGTAATGGACAATGCGAGCTATCACAGTCGCCAATTACATGAAGCTCCAAGCTCAAATAATAAAAAGTTATAAAAAAAGTGATCTTCAAGAAGGTTTAAAGACATTTTGTATAAAAAAAGTATATGTTTGTGACACATTGGCAGAAGAAATTGGACATACAGTGCTACGGCTCCCACCCTAATATTGCATTTTTAACCCCATATAGCATATTATGTGGCACCAGTTAAAATCACTGGTTAGGTCTGAAAATATTTCTCCGACTTTAAGTTCTAGTGCTGTAGAATTAATACGAAAATGCTTTAATGATATTCCCCCAGGTAGTTGGAAAAATCGTCACGTAATAACTGTAGAAAATTCGTATATTAGTCTTGATCGTATAATTAATCCAATTATAATTAATTTTGATGAGGATAGCGATAGCGAAACAGAACTATCTATAAAATGACATTATAAATGTAAATAAACATGTAATATTTAAAAAAATGTTATTTCATTTGATTACATTAATATAATCATATCATTACTTGTTTTCCTTTGTACGTCCCTTCTTACTTCACTTGTTTATTGCCAAGCTCTTGTCAACACAATGGGACCGACCCAGGAAATCATTAAGTCGTATCCATTTTTCGTGAAGCAATCTTTAACTAACTCTACAGCAATGGAATTGTTATCAGACTTGGAATTACAGAATGTCTAAATACTTATTTCTTTATTCCAAATGTTACCACGCCATATTCACATCTGTTTTCAGTTAACAAATGTGTGTAGGCGAGCAGTGATGCCAGCTCATAACGTGGGCATCGACCTCGACCGTTGGAAAATATTGCTGAAATGCGATCTCCGTGTGTCCAAGGGATATGTCGCGGCTCGCACCATTGTCCATTCAATTCCCACGTGCTTGTATACTGATTTTAAACGTAAAGATATTTCTGGCTAAATGAAATGGGGTGTGCTTTAAATTTACCAGTGGTTCCAGAAAGAACCAAAAAATCACCCGAAATCGGGCATTTTAAAAAGTTTTTCAATAATCACCAGATTATTCATAAAATTACCAGATCTGGTGAAATTTCACCAGATGTGGCAACACTGTTGGACTGACAGGTAAAACGTCAGGTAAGACGTCATGTAAAACCTTATGTGTAGACGCCGCTGTTAAGTCGTCAGGTAAAACGACAGGTAAGACGTAAAATAAAACCTTATGTGTGGACGCCGCTTTACAATTCTTTGTGCAGCAAAACATTTTGCGTCGTCATTTTTCTGGAATTAATTGTACAAAAAGGTATGAACGAATGAAAAAGTGTTAAAATTATACTATTTTTTTATAGTGATTGACGTGTAAATATGACAACACCGTCCAACATTCACTGACGTCATTTGAGATGATCTACCACATGTGTACATTCCTCGCCAGTACCCGCGGTTTTCGAGTTTGATATAAGTCCCTCGCTTATTAAGTCATAGCGCCTTTTTTAAGTGTCAGGATTTGCTGGTTTAAATATAATAAGTCATTTTCATAACACATACACACATACAAAGTCATATGTGCCAAATGGATTTAGAGGCAAGCTCTTTATCTTTATTCTAAACCATCAACTGTTATTATAAAATATAGTAAAAAATATTCGTGGCTGCAGAAATACCGAAACATTTCTCGTTTCTCATTTCCTGCGAAAAGCGTGTTACTGGAGAAAAAAAAACTGCTACGGATACTTGTCAGCCCCACACTGGCAACAATTTTTATTCAAGTGCCTGCGGCAGAGATTGAAGAGGGTAATTTTTATGCCGGCTTCTGTTTGTAATTTCAACAAATGTATGTGTATACCATTTGTTTAAATAACAAGACCAATTTCAATTGATGACAGCGTATATATACATAGTATATATCTGTAGGAACAAATCAAACTCAACTCTTCTTTCTTAACAAAAACTATAGACTAAATTCATTCATTCATTCATTCGGAAGTTCATGCCATACAAGCATGTGTACACAATGTGTACTACAAAATCTTGAAAAGGGCTACCACAACCAAAGGGTATACATCCTGTCGGACAGCCAAGCTGCTCTTAAGGCTCTGAACTACAATCGATTTACTTACACTGGAGTGCCATACCAACCTAAAAGTACTGGCGGCCAGGGAGAACAAGGTAGAGCTCTTGTGGGTCCCTGGTCACTCCGGGATATTGGGAAATGAAAAAGCGGATGAACTAGCGAGAGCCGGATCCGCTCAAAGTCTCAGGGGCCCCGAACCGGCCTTTAGAATATCAAAACAGGCAACAAAAACAACATTAGATAGATAGTCAAAAAAACAACACCTATCTCGATGGCAAGGGTTACCTGGTCAAATACACGCACGGGCCATAATTGGAACATCATCGAAAATACTATCGAATGGGATGCTAACCCTGACGCGGCTCCAGTTGAAACAAGTGATGGGTCTGCTAACAGGCCACTGCCACTTGCGAAAACACCTTCAACGGATAGGGATAAACAACGGATCCATTGAAAGTCGAAGACAAAATATCTCCGGGAACATATAACGTGGTGACAACCTCCCAAATGACAAGCTTGGTAGAAGGTTACGGACCTCATAGAAGGAACAAACATCTTCTAATAAGACCGGGGTACACAATACGCCGAAAGGCTGCAGGGATAGAAGTTCGGGCCTTTAAACCGACCCCCGCCTTTAACCAACCAACAACCAACCATAGACTAAATTTCTAAAACTTACAAACACAACCCCTGGTGTTTTATCAACACATTCTTCTTAGTCATAAAAATTTCAAGTACTCGATTATTAAAATCATCGGTTTTTCCCAATATTAAAGAAGATTATTGTTACGCAACGCGTACTTTTCTTGAAAATAATCAAGGCGGCTGTTTACCGTGCCATTTACATTACAGTACGTACAGTTTAACGTCCTTAGACAGTACCTAGGTAGGTAGGATGTTTTTTGCTATTTTTTTAGTGATCGTACGTAAACATCTTTAAATTTAGCAGTGGGAATATTAGAATTTACCTACGCGCATCATCTCTTGATGACTCCCATTAACGATGTGGAATTTACTTGCATCATTCGGGAATGTCAATTATACTTGACGTTTTTCGCATACTTTAATCCAAAAGACAGACCATATTTATCTACACACATCGATTCGCTAGTCGCTATCCCTTCGGTTTAATTGATCCTAATTTTAATCCATCCTATTGCGATTCTCGGATCTTTATATCCACCCTTCATGAAGCTGGATATAGACAAGGAATCCGAGATTACATGTTTGTGGTCTCTAAGGAATTTTTGGGTGTAAGTCTAAGTGGAGTTGGTCTGTCCAGTCGAGGGTAAGAGAGCAAAGATCGCGATAGCAAAAGCCATCCCAAAGTATAATAAAATACTAGACCTTTATTTTATCGTTTTAGGTGTTTCGACACTGCAAATATATAATAGTATATTAAGATACAAGTTTCATAAGACATTATCTTAGAGCACGCGTTTAATTTTTAGTTAAACTAAAGTACAAGTGCTCTAATTGTCTTATGAACCGTATATTTTATAATACCGTATATTTTATAATACTTTTTCTATTTGGGTCTTTAAAGTCTGAAAAACTTTGAAAAATATAGTAGATTTTTTCCATTTGAATTAATATTTTGTTTTTGGGTTGACAATACTTTTACAATATAATAAAATGTTACAAGTATCAAATATGCCATGATAGACACAATTGAACACAACAAAGCTTCTTCCCATCCGTCATAATTAAAAATAAATATATTATTATTAAAGTTAATAAAAATGAGTCAAGAAGAAAGTTGTACTCCGTCAGAAATACGAGAAATTGCAGAAAATAATCTAGAAAAACTTTTAAAAAGAATATGCAAAACTTTGAGTTATGGTGCGAGCAGAACAAAGTTCAAAATATTGAACAAAATAATAAATAATACTATTGAACAAAATATTGTGTCGACACAGAATCTGACAAGAATAACAATTAATGCCCAGGAAATGTATACAGTAACTATAAATATGTATATATAATGTAATATGTATTATACTATATTGAATTAAAAATAAAAATAGTACTTTATTGAATAAAACTTTAGAAATAGAGCATAAACTGGAAGATATTTCTATTATTTTTAGGTTATGTTGTTTTATAATTATGACTGTAAAGAAATTAGTTGACGGACACCGTCAGCATATTATATATTTCCGGGTATAGGTATTTCAGATAAATATCTAGTAAAAATGATTTAATTAAAGGTCAGTATTTTAAAGTTTTCTATAAAAATTTTTGGTCGAATCCATAATGCATAGAAAAGTAATTTCAACGAAATCGAAGTAAGCCTAAAATTGGAACCCTACCTGCTGCAAACATAAAGAAAAATAAAATTTCGGTTCCATAAAGTGGCAGATTATTCAATTTTTTTGCATTTCATAATGTAGCCATTATGAAACCCCAATAGAAAAATATATTTTCAGGGTGCATTTTTGCTTTTTTGTTCTGTTAGTGTTATACAGGGTGTTCGTAACAAAAAATTACGCTTTGAATTAAGGTCAAACCCGAGAAACCACGTGATAGCCCCTGGTGAGAGACGTGCACAATCAATTATCGTAGGTCAATTCTTTGAAGACGTCCGTAAATGCTGACCGATGTTGTCATATTTAAACGTCAAACACTTTACCAAGAAATTCTATAATTTTAAAACTTTCTCATTCTGTCATACCTTTCAGGTCATATCGCACAAATTTGAAATCACATCATAACATTTATTATTATAGATTATTTCACAACAGAACAAAAGAACGGTAATGCTGCAACTGGTAAATTTAACACTTGATTTATTAACACAAAAATACCTTAACGTTTAATTCATATACAAACAAGTGGGATTTCAAAGGAATGACTAGCGCGACGACTTGTCCGTGTCGAACATCAAAACAGACTGAAGAACGACCGACCTAAGCCGCGATTGAGCAACGGTTTCCAACCTGGCATCACTATTACCCTATTGCCCTACATACACTTGTTAACTGAAAACAGGTGTGTATGGCATTGCACGTAGCAGTACGTCGAATATAATGAAAGGGTTTTTACTTAAGTATTTAGACACTCGATTACAAAATATATGTAGGCCTTTTCTAGGACACCCCAGGAGTCACCCATTTAAATATTCCATAATATCATATATCAAGTCAATAATTGCTCAACCAAACGAAATTTGATTAGACGAAAAACAGAAGCAATAACTCAGTGTTTTCAGATTCTTTTTAAGCGGAAAAATATCATTCAATCCCGAAAAATACCGGAAATTCCCTTACGATGTTATTGATGCCACATCAGCATGTGATAAATTTTCCACCCACTTGTCAATGACAATAAATCGTTCCGCATCGGAATTTTCTGTCATCCTCTACACTTTATTTAGTTCATCAATGTTCCCTTTTAATGTAAACGTCCGACATTTTTATGCAAGTAAGGTCCGGGATTCCCACAGGAGTTTGGACAGGTGATAAGGGCGAGTTTATTGATTTTTACCGGATAAATTCCATCTAATACTACTAATATTTCGAAAATAACATAGAGTATGACAGTATTAATGTGATTATAGATCGGTGATTTTGTTAAATCGCTATAGAATCACTTAGATGATTAGTCCAAGGAAATCTATAAGCTTCTCGATCTTCTAGATCTGGGCATCAGTGGCGGTTCGTGACTTATGATAGAGGGGGTTCACAAGTATGGTGAAATTATTTTTAAAAATTTTATTTTTGTGCAACGACCAAACAATTACTTTCTAGGCGTTTTAAATGTAGAAAGAAAAGAAGTAATAAGAAAATGCATTAGGTAAAACATATTTTTATTTATTTTTTAATTTTACACAAGGAAATACAACTTTTGGCAAATAAGAAAGATTTTCTTAGTGTGTATAGTGCTTAAACGTAAAGTCCGTTCTTCGGTTCTTAATTGTAGAAAATTGATCAAAAACAGCCTCATTAAGGTTTGGAATACCCTCTATAAATTTGTTTTCATATATTTAATTTTTAAACTTTCTAATAAAGTCCCTAGATTTACCCTTTGTGGTCTGCGTTAAATTAATTTCGGGTTTAGGTCTTCGCGCAATCTTCACTTCAATTTTTTACTCCAAACTCAAAGAGCTAAAGTTATTTTTTAAATAGTCCACCGTCAAACTATTCATTTTAACTTAATAAATATATAATATTAAAATATTAAATCATACACGCTAGAATTTCTAACTAGATGCACGCACAGACAACGGCGCGGCACACACTAAAATTGTACGCCTTTCCCATGTTAAATCGCCATAGCCCCGCTATCTCCCGCTGTCTCCCTCCACCTGTTACTACAGAGAAACTGCATTATGCCCCGCCTACTTAATCGCACATGCGAGCAAGTCTCGTCATAATCGTCATTATCGTACGATAAAATATTTGGGAGGGTCGGACTTTATACGATAAATAATATTCAATGAATATAAATTAATATTTTTTTAATTCGTTTTGGGGGTGCACGTGCGCATGAGCTCCTGTGAATGAACAGCAACTGCTAAGCATATAGTTTTGTTCCTGTACTTTTGGAAAATTTTGCATATTTTGTAAAGTTTACACATATTTTAATCCCTGCTACTCTTTTGTCTAGATTAATATGATTCGTAGAACTATTTACAGACTATTCAGGTTATTGAGGAAGTTACCCCATTTCCCATACCCAAGAATATACATACACCCACGAGAAATAATTTATATTTACATTAAAACGAATAAAAAATAAATTAAAATACGCATTTTTTCCGTACTTTAATTATCTATTTCAAAAAGTGTAAAATCTGTAAAATCATTTATTTCGCGTCTTTATAACAATTGGTGTTAGGTCATAGTTCAAAATTATTAACTAATAAAAAACACAAGTTATGGTTTAAAAAATTATTTTTAATTAAAACAGTTACATGTTTCGGTCTTACGTGGGCATCATCAATTGATAAATTTGATGACGAAAAACATAAACCACTGACATAACTCAAAAACAGCACAGTGTGCCTTCGATTGAGTTGGCACTATTGCTAATTCTGTTATTGTTAGAGCTACGATGTTGGTTGAATTAGTAAACTAATATCATTTTTGCTGATTAAATACATTTGAAAATGCAAAAATTCGGTGTTGCAAATAATACCAAAGGGATTTTTAATTTGATAGCAAATTAACCTGTTTTATTAGGGCTACTGAAGCATCTTCTCGCTGATTAAAACCGCAAAAGTGAAATAAGAAATTAACATCGCGTTTTTGCACTATTTTTTTTCCAATGAGATACCAAATAATACAAAAGGGATTTTACCCTTAATAGCAATTTAACTTGTTCTATTAGAGCTACTGCAGCAGGTAGATACGTAGTAGGACAGCGTAGTGGATAGATATAGTAAAATAAGCAGTGTTTTATGATTTACTCCTGGCTTTCTTTACCATTTACTCGAAAAATTACATCTGTAAATAGCGTGGTACTATTGACTTTGCGCAGTAGGGTGGAAATTTTATCGATCGCGTCAGAGCCGGCCCGACATTATTTGTTTGTTGTTATTCGTCGCCATCTTTGGTTCTGGATGCTTTTTCAAATTACAGAATGAAAAGTGGTTCATCCACATTGTTGTCGGTATATTAGTGCTTATAAACTTTCATTACCTAACAACAATTTCTGTTCGGTGGTTTTCAGGCAATAAGGCAATAATTTTACTATAAAGTGTGAAAAGGCGATGAGAGATTCTTTAAAAAATATTATACTTAAAAGTATCAAACGAATCTTGAACTAATCGGACTGCACTCTTGCAACATCTATTTTATTTTACTACTGCGCTACGATCCAGGAGACAAAATATGAATGAATACTAATCTCGTGAACGTGGCGCTGTGATCTAACGAATTGTTTATATATTTTGGTTGATTTGTGTTTTTTTCTTCTAATTATTGGTGAAAAATCGTCTTTATTATAAACAATCATCGTGCATTCATGTGTAGTTTGTAAAAGAGTGGATCATTTAAATAAAGATTTATCTTTTCATCGGTAAGTATGGTTATGTTTTATGTGTCACGAGTAGTTGCAGGACGATAGAAAGGGGAGTTCCGCAGGGCTTCATTCTTGGGCCTTTTTTTGTTTCTGGTGTTTGCCAACGACCTGATAAGTTTTATTACCAAAATTGCAGAAAATATATACTTGGTCATGTATGCTGATGATACGAATATTCTGATTGTCAGGGATAATATTATTTCTCTGATACCTGATGCAGAAATGGCATACAGCAGAACTATTTTTTGGTCTGAACAAAAAAAAAACAAAATCTGAATAGGGATTTTTCATTGAGGTCGACTGACATTGATTTTGCTCTTCGCGACGAATCTGGATTGACTGTGAGATTGTCTGAAACGGCAAAGTTGCTGGGTGTAACTTTTGACAGCAATCTTAAATGGCTACCACAAATCGAGGGGTTTTGCTCACGATTGCGCAGCTGTTGCCACGCACTTAATTTCTTGCGACTGCACTGTAGTCAAAAAGTGCTCTTAACCCTTTATTTTGTCAATGTTCACTCGCGAATTAGGTATTGTATTCTCAATTGGGGGAGGAGTGTATGTAGAGTCTTCATTTTGCAAAAATATGTTGTTCTCGTGGTTGCAGGACTGTCATATAGGGACTCATGTCGGGAAGCTTTTAAAAGATAGAGAATTGGACGGTCGCAGGCATTTACATTTACGAAGTATGTTGTTTCGTTTAACGTAACAAGGCATATTTTCGGGGCATCAGATGTAATCATAATCATGATACTAGACTGAAAACTATCTTATTGCCTGAAAACCACAGATCTGCCAAATATCAAAAATATATATTTTTTACAGGCTGTCAATTTTTCAATAAATTAGATGCTGAAACTAGAGATGCCGTTAATTTAAATGTATTTAGAAGAAGGTTGAAGGAGTTTTTGTTGGAGGTAAACTGTTATTCCTTACAGGAATTTTCTTAAGGCTTGTGCCAAACATGATTAACAAAATTTATTTAAATTTTTTTCCCTTTTTGTATTTAGTTTCATATTATATAGTTGAATTGTATCTAGTTTTTAACTTTACTTTTGACGTTTTCTTCAATTATTGTCATGTCTCTTGCCTAGTGCTGTTAAATTGAAGAAATAGAAGATTTTGAATTGAAAAAAAAAAAATTAACCATCTGATATAACCAGACTTCAACATTGTTGCCATTCAGCCAACAAACATGTGGTTCTCTCTTCCACCCATTCTGATTTTCAATAACATTTCACACAATCACAGCATCACTTTCCAAGAGTTTTATGAATGGATTATGGAATTTGTAGTTTACAATACCTTTGGGTATAGTAGATTTCTTTTGAGTTGTATCGGTGTCTGTTTTTCAGTGGCGTAGCGCTACTACCGCGAACCCCCGCAGTCGCGGGGGGGGGGGGGGGGGGGCAAAAACTTGGGGTGCCCGAAAACTTCGAGTGCCGATAGAGCCTATTGCTAATTAGCAAATCTTTCAAATAAATACCAATATTACCAATGTCCACCTGATCTAGATTTTGTCACACTGTGCCCGTAATTATATAAATTTGAAGAATGAAGCAATTGGTATATCAAGATCATGGAATATAAACCCGGAATTTGAAGATAAAAGACAATTAAAACCAAAAAAACACTTTGATGAAGCCAATACAAATTATCTATTTTCTAGTCGAGAAAACTATTTTAGGATAAATATATATTACAAAGTATTTGATATTGTAATTAATCAAATAGGTAATCGTTTTGAGGGAATGGAGTTATTTGTTAATAAATTTAGATTTCTATGTCCCCAAGTTCTAGTAACTTTGCCAGAAAAAGAATTATTTATGTCTGCAGAAACACTACAGCAAACATATTCCAGCGATCTGTCTGCGATTTTTCCTTTAGAGATAGTCGCGTTGTGTATGCCGTTAAAGGAAAAAATTGCTTCTCTTCAAAGTATTAAAGACTTTGCTGTATTTTTAATTGTGGAAAATAACACTTTATCATCAAATTTTCCAGAGGTAACAACAGCCTTATTATTATTTTTAACTCTTCCAGTAAGTGTTGCTACAGCTGACAGATCCTTTTCCAAATTAAAAATCATTAAAAATTATTTACGAAATAGTTCCTCTCAGACAAGGTTAACCAACTTGGCTATCCTGTCTATAGAGGCACAAGAGGCGGCCAAAATTGATAATAACCATTTAATAAAAAATTTTGGCGGCAAAAGCTAGAAAAAAAAAATTGACCTCCTGAAAGCAACAATATAAGAATAATTTTACAATATAATAATTAAAATAGGAAATTGGCCAATTGCCTCGCAATAACTATTGAGATACCTATAATATTATATTCAAGATTTTGTTGCTTAATTTTAAATACTTTTGGTTTTATCTCACTGTAACTTTCAAGTATCGCTACCTTAGCTCGGTACCTAAAGAATTTTTTCGTGTTTGTTCCTTTTAGTTTTAAAGAATGTTTTTTGTTTTCTTCTTGTTGTTCAATAATTTTATTTTTTGTAACGTTCTCTACATATAGGTTTGTAGTTTATATAATAAACAGTATTATCTAATTTTGTTTGTTTATATGTTTATATATGTATATTCTTAATATAGGGTAGGGGGCCCTAACTCAATTTTCGCGGGGGGGGGGGGGCTATAATTTGTCGCTACGCCACTGCTGTTTCTTATGAAATTATTGAGTCTGATGATACCTACATAATGACGAAACATGTAACAACCGTATCATAAATACAAGACATAATAACGAATCCATAACAATTATTAAAAATACCAATCAGGCCTACCCAAAGCCAACATGACCCAAATTCCCTTACAGCGTAATTGATGCCACAGCGTGTGACAAATTCTGCGCCCACTTGTCAATGGCAATGTATCGCTCGTCATCGAAATCCTCCGTCATTCTCAGCACTTTATTTACTTGATCGATTTTTCCTTTAATGTGCCCGTCTAAAATGTACGATACAAGTAAATTTTCAACTTCCTCTTCGCTCATTCCCAATTGGTCGCTTATAAACGTAATTTTCACATTTTTATAAGGTTTTATCAAGCCAATCAAGGCATTTCCACGGACATATTTGAGCAGTTGCTCCAGATGTTCTCGAATAAAAGGGTCGGCCATTAGGGATTTCTGAAATTTTATTATATTTAGCACTAATGTTTGCTTTGGTAATTTTCAAGAAAGAGGAGTGTATTATTTTTATTATTTTCTTGATATGTAGGATGACCTAAAGTAAAAAAAAATAATACAAGAAGAAACAGATCTGCCTCGACATTTTGTACATTAATATGTTTGTTCGCAATGCGAAATTTACAACCGTTCTGCTTATGTTCGGTTTTGGACGAGTTTCTAACCGGTTTCTGTTTTTTGTAACTGTGAATGCCAAACCCTCATCTGTCAAATCTGAGAATTGACTACTAAAAGCCGTATTAGAGTCGGCAATTTTTTCTCTTGCGCCGGCAATTATAATTGCACGTACTCATGCGCAGTAAACCGTTCTCGATCAGCTGGAGCATTGTCAACAGTCCGAACACCAGTTGGTACTGTCGAAATCCCTAAAATACTCCCAGAATTAGAGATGGGCAAACTTGTTCGCTTTGATTACCAGTTATAGTAGCTACTGCTACTTATAAATAGCAGTTCAAAAAAGTTGCGACGAATTAGCAGTCCATAAGTTTAATAAAGAATATGAACTGCTAATTTAAGTATAGTATTTGCAGAATTATACCCTTGATCTTTTGACTGCAATAAAACCTCATTATCCCCTCGAACATAAAATAAATAAGGAAATCCCAAATTTTGAAACCTTTTCGAGCAGAGCCGGACCAGGTATACAAATTCAATTTATACCTATGTCTGATGCATGTAGAAATACAAAGTGATTTTTAATAATTTTAATCTTTAGTGGTTTTCCGGCGAGTAATTTTTAGTTAGGCTTATTAGTGGTAGAATGTGGCGTCCTTGGAATTGTGCTGATATGGGGGCATCTTCAAGTGTCATTTTTAAAAGAAAGCATTTATCTACCGATGCCAAACTAATAATCCTACATTAAATGCATCTGTAGTAGAATTAATTAAAAACGAAGTAAGAAAAATTTCTGCAGACAGCTGGAAAAACTGTGTACAGCATGTACTTAAGGTGGAAAATTCTTACAATTGTATGATTACAAATGTTCAACCCTTAATTATAAGTTTAGGCTTAGATGACGATAGTGATAGTGATACAGAGTTAAATTTTGAATAAGTTATCAATAGTTTCTTAGAATTTAATTAATTTTTATTGTACCTACTTGTTATGCTAATAGCTATACTTTTAAATTATATTATTTTCAATTATCATTAATTGTTATCATTCCTAAAACCAAAAATACCTATCTATTTAGTTTAAATTATAAAAATAAATCATGAGGTGTGGTATACATTTTCAAGCCGGCTCTGATCCCATTTATTGAGCTTTGAAGAGGTTCAGGCGTATACAATAGGGTTTAATTAGGTAGTTTATTTATGGCAGTAAGAGTCAACGGTATAATTCTGCAACAACTATACCAGTGGGTTTAAATGGCCATTAGCTGTGCATACCTGCTTCGACAAAATAATAAACAGTTAAAAATAACAGAATAATCCATCTCTACCCAATTGAACCGGCAATGGCAATTAAAATGGCGCGTGCCCCATTTCAGGCAATGAGAGACAGCTGATCGGGAACGGTGTACTGCGCATGAATCCTTGCAATTATAATTGCCATTGCTGGCGCAACAAAAATTGCCGACTCTAATACGGCCTTTAGAGTCGGCAATAAAAATTTCCGGTGCAATGGCAATTATAATTGCACGAATTCATGCGCAGTAAACCGTTCTCGATCAGCTGGCGCATTGCCAACAGTCAGAGCAGCAGCTGGTAGTATCGAAATCCCTAAAATACCCCCAGAATTACAGATGGGGAAACCTGTTCGCTTAATGGCAGTTCAAAAAAGTTGCTACAAATTAGCAGTACATATGCTTAATAAAGAATGTGAACTCTTAATTTAAGTACCAGTTAGTTTAAACAGACATTAGCTATTCATAGGTGCTTCGACCTAAAAGTATTCTTATTCTTGTTCATTTCTGCTTTGTTTAGAGAATAAATATTTAAAGAATAATGAAAAGAAAGTCTAATCAAAATGCGAAAACTAAAAGAAATAAGACGAATCCGTAAAGATAAGTGAAAAGCACACAAACAACCGATTGAGCACATGTGAGTGATCCAAACCCACGATTCCGTACCAGTACGCGGATTATTGTAGGGATATTTCGTCGCGGTATTTTCGTGTAGCGCGACGGTACATACCGTTATTCACACTGTTGCAAATCAGTTGACAATCGATACAGTTTTCTTTTCGAACATCGAATTTTTGGTCAGCGGTCACAAATTGGTAAAAAGGGAAACTTTGAACTAAAATATTCTAAATCATATTTTTATTTTTGCTTTCAATTAAGCCTATCGGTTTTCCACCGCATTTATTTGCCATTTTTCGTTTTAAAATAAATAGGACGCGTTCGTGTCATAAAAAGGCAAATCCCCGAAGCTCTCGGGATAATGCTGAAACTCATCAAACCGGATTAACCTTAAAAACAAACCTTGTTTTTTTCGAAAATAATGACAAAATCTCCCATCTTGTTGTTTTGAAACGCGTTTATCGGTAGAGTAAGAGCCTTTTATCTCTGGATCGTTAGCGTAAGGCTTAAGCCGGCTGCGAATCGAACGGGTTGATTGCGTTTTACATTAGCATGCTATTTAGAATTAGGTATTTTAGACAGTTTAACTGCGGCGTATAGGGCCTCCCATTTTCAACACTTTCTGGGGTGTATTAGAGTTATTATGAAAGATAGAATGTTGAGGATTTCACTTTAGTGTCCCACGTTTCAACGATTCAAAATATTTCGTTGTAAAATTTGTCATAGCTCTCTTAGTTTTTAATCTACAGGGTGATTGTGAAAATTTTCGCGTTACATTTTAACTTATCAAAGAGGTAAAAACTGATCCTGTTAGATCATTTTACGTAAAGTTCAGTGGCGTAGTTTTTGAAATAATAAGAAAAGTAAAAATTGTTGAAATGAACACCCCGTATATTATATTTTTAATTAATTGAGCATATTTTGGGCTTTTCAACAAATAATAAACAAATATATAGATGTTTATACAGAGTATTCCTTAATGACGTGCTAATATTTCAGGGTGTGATTTCTTAGGTCATTTTATAAAGAAAAGTTCATATGAACATTATGTCCGCAACGAGTGTTGAATTTTTATTTTTTAAATGGTTATTTTTTAATATCTCTGAAAGTACGTTAAATATTATTTTCAATTTTGGTATGTATTAATAGGATATAGAACCACAAATTTTAGTTGGAAAAGTTATTCAATTGTTCCACCAGTGGCGTCCCTGCAAACATGTCCTCTGATATTTTTAAAAAAATGATGGTACGCCACTGACATTTTTCCATATGGATATTTTTTCTGATTAGTCTGGTCAATTCTACATGAAAACGGTCTCTTGAGCTTTTCTTGTCAGACACACCGTTCTTGATTAAAACCACTAAATTAAAATTGAAACTTATTATTATTAACATTGATAAAATAATTAATGGATAAATTTTGTTTCATAAAAATTGTTGGAAATGGCCACCTTCACTTAAAAGGCAAGCTTCCGCCCGTCTTCGCATCGAATTGGCCACTCGAACAATTTTTATAAAACAAAATTTATCATTAATTCTTTTATCAATGTTAATAATAATAAGTTTCAATATGAATCTAGTTGTTTTAATGAAGAACGGTGCGTCTGACGAGAAAAACTCAAGATATCGTTTTCTTGTTGAATTGACCAGGCTAATAAAAAAAATATTCACATGTAATAATGTCATTGGCGTACCATTTTCTTGTAAAAAAATCAGAGGACATGTTTGCAGGCACGCCACTGGTGGAATAATTGAATAACTAAAATTTATGGTTCTATATCCTATTAACACGTACCAAAATTGAAAATAATATCAAAAGTACTTTCGGAGATATTAAAAAATAATAATTCAACACCCTGTAGGAAAAAATTTAAGCCGTTGCGGACATATGTGCATATGAACTTTTCTTTATAAAATGACCTAAGGAATCACACCCTGAAATATTAGCACGTCATTAAGGAACACCCTGTATATTAATCTTCAAAAACAAGCTAAAAATGTGATATTTTCAATAATTTTCGTCGCTTTTAACGGTAGGCCATGATCAATTTACAGCGTAATGTTGTATCCATCTGATCCTAAATAAAAAATGTATCAAGAAAGAACTATACTGGGTGTTCAAACTCTATTTTTACACGTTATATCTGCTACCCTGTATATGTATGTATATAGAAAAAGTTTTAAGACAAATAATTCTTGGTTTAGTAATTGTACAGGATTTTGTGCCAAATATTGTAAACTGTTTTTGAAATAATGATATGTATGTAAATCAAGTTTTCAAAGAATATTATTTTTACTGACCGATTTTCTAGTAAAGAAATTATAAAAATGTCATAAATGTCAAATTTTAGTTTTCAATGTAATTTGTAATTTTGAATTTTGACAAAAAATACAGGGTGTTCTTTTTTTATTTTTATGATCAAAGACAAGCACTATAGGAAAAATTCTTTAGGGTACTCTGGGAGTGGTGCGTGTGCGCAAAAAGCGATTCACGTTGTTTTGAATCGTTGAAGGTTATATTCGTTTGGAAAAACGACCTCGGGAAGGTCGTTCCATAAGGATAAAGTCCTCCAGATGAAAGAATTCTTAAATAATGAAGTTCGAGGAGTACTAAGCTTAACCACATATGGATGGACGGCAGTGGTTCGTTATGTATTTCTGCCATTCGCCGCTCTGGGGAATTAAGTGGGCAAGGTCAGCCTATCACTTTCCATGAAAATATCTGTAACAGGAGTCAAATCCCCAACCTGTCTTCGATGTTCTAGGCTATCGAGGCTCTTCGTCAGCTCGTGGTCTCCGATCAGATGAATGGCCCTTCTTTCGATGGAATCAAGTAGCCGAAGAGTATGTTTGGGTGCAGAGCTCCAGACCTGAGAGCAGTACTCTAGTGATGGTCGAGTCTGGGCTTTGTATAGTGTCAAAAGTTGTTGAGGTGTGTACAACTTTCTGGTTCGGAAGAGTACACCAAGTTTCTGAGAAGCTATCGTGGCGATTGCCACAACGTGGTTATGCCAAGACATATTTCCTCCCAGATTGACGCCCAGCAAATTAATAGCCTTTCTAAGGCTTCTATTTAAAAAGGTAAAGTAGATATTAAAAATTGTACTTTCGAGACACCCTGTATACTTTCCTGTACTCCCACTAAAAGTAGTATTTTAAACCAAGAACTATTTGCCTTAAAACTTTTTTATATCATATACAAGGTGGAAGACAGCCAGTATAGAAAAAATTGGCAAATATGTTATAAATTATAAATCTCCATTAATTAAATCCTATAAGAGATGTCCGCTAGTCGGGGATTATCAGTGCAATATTTATACGTCTGAAGAGAATTGTTCTCCCCAGGGGTACTTTTAGTAGGACATCTCATATAATTTATCATTAAGAACCAACCTTGTTTTTTTCAAAAATAATAACGAAACCTCCCATCTTGTTGTTTTGAAACGCGTTTATCAGTAGCGTGAGGGCTTTTATCTCCGGATCGTTAGCATAGGGCTTAGCCTCCTGCGAATCGAAGGGGTTGATTGCGCTTTTCATCAGCATGCTATTCAGAATCAGATATTTTAGACAGTTTATGCGACGAGGATTGCCCGATTCGTCATAGTTTTTGAAGGCCTCGAAAAAATCCGTGTATGCTTTCTCGAACTCCCCGGCTCTTAAATGCATTTTTCCACCTAAAAAATATGTCTGTCACATTTAACAAGCCCATGCACCCTTCAATTACGAAATTCGATAAATATATTTATTCGCCACTTTGATGGCCATTTATCATTATTACGATCATAACTGCCGACCCTAGGCCCGTTTCTCATAAAAAATAAAATTGAGCAACATCTTTATGGGCCCCAAGGGGCCCTTAAGAGACACACCCTCCCCGTTTGCAAAAAAATATGTTAAAAAGGCGGAAACTTAAGGAAGTTTCGATACATAAATAAAAAGTGTTAAAGATGTAAAAGTTTTTACCGCATTCTCGAATAACGCTCATTATCAAGGGATGCGGAACCGCCGAACGGACTCTAAGGGATTTTTCATAAAGTTCCTTAAGTTTTTTATTGTTCTTTTGTTCAGTGTACATCTGAATTTCCAAGGCGAAAATCTCCAGCATTTGAGTTCCTAAAAATATAAATCCTTGAAAAAGTCCTGAAGGCTCTTTCCACCCCTTAAGCGGATTCATTCAATATACCTAAAATCCACCCAAAGGTGTTAGCCGTGACGTAAAGAGAAATACCTGGTAAAAACCAGGCAGATGTTAATATTTTTAACGATAAATAACAAGGAGAGTTTCTTTACAATTTGTTATTTGAATTTTCAGGATTGACGTATTTTGAGACGTCGAGACGATTTTATTCAGTCGATTTCAATTTCTTTCTCTTGTGCTATTCTCTACCAGAACGCAATTTTTTTATAATAGACTCTCACTATCTAAATCTAAATGAATACTCTATAGTCTATTCACTTTAACTATTCAGAAGATCAAAACAAATACACGCGATCACGTGAACTTCACACAAGGTCGCATTAAGAACAATACAACAGTGCAAACTCGAACCATGCATGAATAGATCTGAAATAATTTTACGATTGACCAATAGCAATAAGTTTATGCATCGAGCACGTGGCTATCACGCGCTCATATTTGTTTATTCTTCTCAATGGGTAAAATGAATAGAGTATAGATAATATGCCAGACCCTATGGCCAGAACATGGTAAGTATGTTGATGAAATATTTTTAAACTAAAAATAGTAAAACTCTTTCCCCAAGGAACGTTATTCCTGAAAATCTCATCAATGTCAATATGCTATATTAAGTATTATTAATTTATTCTCACAATTACCGAATCAAAAAATGTATAGATTAAATGTCAATACCAAAATCTTACCTTTATGTGGATCCATATCATTTTCATCACATTTACAACTATTTTTCAGTTCCCTAATAATTCCAGCCAACTTAAAATATTCTCCACGTTCCAAGAACACTTTTCCAAGTTTCGTATTTGTTTTAAACCACAACCTCTCATTTTTAGCATTTCTTAAGGCTTCTAAAGTAGTTTCATAAAACTTTTGCAGCATTTTAATATCTTTTGAAGTAGACGTGTAGTCGAGGATTGAATTGATCGATTTCTCTCCATGGTTTTTTGTTACAGCATGATTGATATATCCCAATAGCTCCTTGTATCTGGACATGGTTTCTTCGTAGTTGTTAAGTTGAAAATTTATTTTGACTAGTTGTTTTAGGGCTTTAAATCCCCATTCCCCTTTGTTTTCCCCTTGTATGTCGAGTACCTTTTGAAAAGCTGGAATGGCACTTCTAGGATTCTCTTCTTTCATGGTTTTTGCTAGGTAGTACTGATTTTCCAAGTCAACATCTGGCTCTGAGGTACTGTCCTCGCTATACTCCAAACCGTATTCAGTATCAAAAATATAATCGTCACTCATTATCCTCTATTTTCAGAAATTACAGTTTATTACGCTTCCTATTCTGTCAGATTTAGCACAAACGCAAGGCAAAATGACAAGTAAATTTTATATTACAAAGACTAAGGTTACTTGATTCTTGAATCACATAATTCGAACGCTATTCCTTATAATAAGATATGACATGAATTCTCCAAGGCACTCTAGACAAAGAACGCGAAATCCAGACTGCCCATAAGAAAAAACAAGTGAAATAAAAGAGGCGTTAATGATGGGGCAACGCCAACTTAGTTTATTGTAGGTTGGGATCTTATGTCAGCATAACCTCAAACGTGGAACGAATGGAATATACAATATTTATATGGCTAATGTAACATCATATACAGATTTTTATGAAAAGAAACGTATAAACATAAAATTTACGACAAATTATTATTAAATTAAATTCGTCGAGTATTTTCTTTAAACATCTCACTTCTTGAACTTCTTATTATTCTCCAGACAGTTTGAATTAATGAGGCAGACACAACAACGCAAAAGTTTTGATTAAAGTTTGGTTTTGTTTTTTAAAATTGTGGTAAAAGTAAATTTAAGTTCTTGATTAACCCACAGCGTAAACAAGATGAACTTTAAAGTTACTAAAAGTGATCCAGTTACCTGTTTTATTGGCAGACTTTTTAAATACATTGTTGGATTTAATTTTTTTTAAATGTTTACTTTGGATTTCTTTCGTAACTTTTAAAACGAAAGGATTTCCTTAAATTGTTTATAATTTTTTAATGGGACGCTGTTAGCAATTCGGCGCAATTCTATTGTATAAAATTTATTTAAAATCCATGCTAGTGATATAAGCATCGTGTAGGTAGACAAATAAATATCTTTTGGACAGTCCGAAATCTATTAAAGCAGCAAAATTATTAGTTTGCCGGTGAAACTATTATTCACCTGGGCATTTAGTGTAAGAAGTTGTTCAGTTGTTAAATTTAGTTATCGCTGGGTTTTGATGTTCAACTTATTTTTTTAATGGTTAAAAGTTTTTGTAGACTTTTATTCAAATTCAAAACGTAGCTCAATATAACATATCTTTTATTATTTATACTTCTCTTACTTTATCTACTTTCTTACTTTACATACTATGCATTATACACCGTGTCCAAGATAAGGAGGGCCAGTATAGTGATCTCGGAAACCGTAAGAGATACGACGTCGGTTAAATGGAGGTAAAGTTGCGCATTTACGTGCCTAATAATATGCCGTTTAGAAAGTTTTAAAATTCCGAGTAGTTCCGGAAAAAAAACGAAATTCTGAAAAATCGTTTTATTGTTTTCCTGGGTTGTTTTGAGATCGAATTCTAAAGTAAATTGCACTTTTTCCGCTCTATCTAACAGCGTTAATTCTTTTGTAATCCGACGAGTCGTCTTCGAAGGTCCATTATCAACTTTCTTGTTTTAAATACGGTCCTATTTTTCTGATATTGGAATTTGAGAGCTTTTCTTCTTCCGAATGCAACGATGTACGACACATTGTGGTTTAATGACGTTTCGAGGGTTTTTTGAACAACTCAGGAAATTTTGGGATACGGTCCTGTATTTCTCCTAATTTTATAAATAATATCTCATAAGTAAGCTCTAAATTTTTTACTTATGTCGAACTAGTTCAATAAATAACAAATAATTTAATAATAAACCACAAATAAGTGAACAAAATACAGAAACATTATTTCAAACTTCTGTTGATTCGGGATTTAAAAGAAAAGTAGGCGACTTCGAAACAGAAGGCGAACTTAGGAGGTTGGTGCTTGAAGCCTTTCAAAGTATTACGCCAGAAATTTTGTCAAATGTTTTTGAATCGACAGTTAGAAGATGTTATTTGTGCTTAGAAAATAACAGAAACCATTTTGAACACCTGATTATGTAGTTCCTTACTTTCTTTCGTTGGTCGTTTTATTACAGTAAGTTTTTTTCTTCACTTATTGTTATTTATTATTGAATTATTTTTTGTTCACTTATTTATGGTTTATTATTAAATTATTTGTTATTTATTGAACTAGTCCAACATAAGTAAAAATTTAGAGCTTACTTATGAGATATTATTTATAAAATTAGGAGATATACAGGACCGTATCACAAAATCTCCTGATGTTGTTCAAAAACATCTCGAAACGTCATTAAACCATAATGTGTGAGATACATCGTTGCATTCGGAAGAAAAAAGCTCTCAAATTGCAAAATAAGGAAAACAGGACCGTATTTAAAAAAAGAAAGTTGATAATGTCCCTTCGAAGACGACTCGTCGGATTACAAAACAATTAACGCTGTTAGATAGAGCGGAAAAAGTGGCAATGTAAAAGTGCAATTTACTGTAGAATTCGATTTCAAAAAAACGCAGGAAAAAAAAAAACCATTTTTCAGAATTTAGTTTTTTTCCGGATATCTGCGGAACTACTCGGAATTTTAAAACTTTCTAAACGGCATATTATTAGGCACGTAAATGCGCAACTTTACCTCCATTGAACCGACTTCGTATCTCTTACGGTTTCCGAGATCCCTGTACTGGCTCTCCTTATCTTGGACACGGTGTTTAACGGGTCCAATTATACCACGCGATTTTCTCGAGTATGAGTCAATTTTATTGCCTTAGTTCACGCTTTTCCATATCTGCTTTATTAATTTAAAATGCAAATATTCAAGCAGGCCTAGATCTCAAATGATCAAATTTCATTAGAATTTTATTTTTGTCATTTACACCTATAAATTCTCTTATCCTGGGACACTCTATATATGTCAATTTCGGACCGACGTCACGACAATTAATGTACAATTGAAATATGACGTTAGATAAGATTGGCAGTTTTTCTTATCATTATCAATTATACAATACAATTATGTTAACAAGAAAGAAAAATAAAGTGCTTTAAAGTCTAGAAGGTTTGACACCAAATTTTGGACACCCTTTAGAATTCTTATCAATCAAACTTGGTTAACAACATTGTTGGATTATTTAATAAATAATTATTTAATATTTATAATGTTATTAGTGAGGCAGGCACTATTTCCATTTTTAATTTAATTTCAATACAATTTTAGGGGTATGTAAGTAACCACAAGAGGCATCTAAACAAGTAACAAAATATATGGCATGTAATCTAAAAAAATATATCATCGTGACGTCACACTTTTTGGGATACCCTGTATGAACGAAAATATTTTCCTGAAACGCACCCTAAGATACTGGAAAAGTGTGTAATATATCAACATCCTAACTTAATTAATAACTGAGCTGTAGAAGACGGCGGGTTTGTTCGAAAATTTAACAATTTTATTCGATGTTTTTAACAATTCATTTCGGGATTTCCGTATTGTTATAAATTTAACCTTATTCAAGGGCTCGTTAACACCGGCTCTGGAGAATGAAAACATTCGGGGTACATTAATATTTCATTTTTATTTTCATTTATGCTCGAGCGAGTCATCTATATTCCTGTTAGCGACAGAAACATAAAATTTCTATTCCCCTTGAAGGATCCTTACAGATGTCAACCCAAAGAAATGGGGTATTAGGCCTGATAGTTGTTGCCAAGTGTAAAATATTATTCCTTGCAAAATATTATTCCGTATAAGCTGATACTCGTTAATATATGAACCAATTTTAATATATTTATTTACAACCATGCATGTAATAATGACATTTCATCTATCTTTGAAAGGTGGAAAGTTGACGTTTTTTTACTTTTACTTTCCACCAGGGTGGAAAGTAAATTATTTTTTTGTAATTTAAAAAAAAATCGATATCTCAAAATAATATACGAATACACTTTTTTAAAAATGCTAATAGCTTTGCGTGTTTAGATATGTCTACTTTTTCCCTAATTGATAGAGTGGTCCACATCATTGAATATTGTGACCAAATCGTTGATATCTTCTTTATCTTGGCATTTTCACTGAAATAAGCTAGTAGCGCCGACTCAGAACCAGGATTTTGAACTTTGTTTCCCGTACACCATTCTTTGAAACAGTTATATGCCTTGTCATATCTCGGGCGGCTTTTAGTTGACAGAAGATCTTCTTCTACTATTTTTGCTGCTTCCTGAATTTCTGGTGGAGTAGCAGCAAAATCAAATTCCTCATCTGTCTGTTTTAAAATAATATATTGTTTAGTGACATGGAACCCATATTCAAAAAATTATATTTGCCATTTTGATGTGTCTTATTACCTACGTTATTTTACCACCTGCCGTTATTTGAAATTTCTGTCTAATTTTTCACTGGAAAAGTTTAAATGACATTTATCTTTTATTTATAATTTTAATTCAAAATAATAAGAAGCGGATGTTAGATGTGGTTGTAAATAAAATAGTATACAAACCTCGGTGAAAAGATTCATTACTGTTCTCGACAGGAATGAAACATTTTCCACCTCGGTACGTAATATACTATTTTATAACTGATAGAAAACAGATTGAAGTTTACGTCCCTGATAGGTCTAATTGTACGGGGTAGGGCATAAAATCTAGATGAATGTAAATTTCCTAAAATTTAAATTTGACATTATCGTACATAAAAATTGAATTTAATTAATTTTTTCACAATTAAACCGATTAGATATATATTAGGCGCTGCCCCAAAAGTGCCGTAATGCCACTCGAGATAACAAAAAATACTATTTCTTGTAAATACGTTATATTGTCGAAAAAAGCATTCCATAAACAATCAATGCGACATTTTGTCATTTCAGCAAATAAGGTCTATAATACAGAGCGAACGCAGTTATTTTTTTTTTTTATGATCAAACACAAGCACTATAGCAAAAATCCTTTAGGGCACTCTGGGAGTGGTGCGTGTGCGCAAAGAGCGAATCACGTTGGTTTTGAATCGTTGGAGGTTATATTCGTTGGGAAAAACGACCTCGGGAAGATCGTTCCACAATGATGAAGTCCTCCAGATGAAAGAGTTCTTAAATAATGAAGTTCATTAGTTAATGAATTAATTGAATAGATAGTTGCGTAGCCCTCTGTATTATAGACTTTATTTATTGAAATTATTTCTAATTTGAAGCAAAAACCAAAAGTCACCTAATAGCGCATTTATGGTTTACGAAACTTTTTTTATTTTTTTTTTGTTCTTTTTTTTATGTTCACACACAAGCCCTATAGGAAGAATCCTTTAGGGTACTCTAGGAGTGGTGCGTATGCAAATACAGCGATTCACGTTGGTTTTGAATCGTTGGAGGTTATATTCGTTTGGGAAAAACGACGTCGGGAAGGTCCTTCCATAAGGATGCAGTCCTCCAGATGAAAGAAAGTTCGACGAGTACTAAGCTGAAGCACATATGGATGGGCGGCAGTGGTTCGTCGTGTATTTCTGATATTCGCCGCTCTGGGCGGAAATAAAAGGGCAAGGTCACCGAGCACTTTCCATGAAAATATCTGTAAAAGAGAGTCAAATCCCCAATCTGTCTTCGATGTTCTAGGCTGTCGAGGTTTTTCGTCAGTTTGCCGAAGAGTATGTTTGGGTGCAGAGCTCCAGACATGAGAGCAGTACTCTAGTGATGGTCGAATCTGGGATTTGTATAGTGTCAAAAGGCGTGTACAACTTTTTGGTTCGGAAGAGTACACCAGGTTTCTGAGAAGCTATCTTGCCACAACGTATTTTCACATATATTTTCTCCCAGATTGACGCCCAGCAAATTAATAGATGAAGCTAGTGGGATTGCGTACACTAGAAGGTCGTTAATGTAGAGTAAGCAGAGTGTGGGAGACAATTGATAGTGAAGGTGCCTGAGAGAAATCCGTCAATCGCCACTTGCGGAAAGCTGGTAATTTAATTGTTACCTTGAGTGGCGATATTTTTGGGACAGTGTCTAACCCAGATATATAAATTAAATTAACTTCTTATGTTAGATATGTCAAATTTCAATTTTTGGAAATTTATATGCATCTAGATTTTATGCGCCACCCAGTATAGTTGTACATGTATCACGACGTAAACTACTCTGTCTGAAACTCTAGGATCTATTTCCTATCAGTTAAAAAAATAATTCCTAAAATTGGGTCATTATTAACGAAATATGGGAGTTTTTGAATATTCGATAATTAAATTGGGGCAGTGTACTTTTCCACATAATCTAAAACGGAATCAAAATTATTTAGACAGGTAATTTTTTTATCGTAATCTAAACGTAAAACGACGAGCCCTCTTCTAACCACATCGTCACGTTTTTGGAATTACTTTTAAAGATAAGTCGGTTGAACATGCATGTAACTGGAATGACAAAATAAATTTCGAAGCATTGACCCCAAAAATAATATGAATAAAAGAAACCCGTACGCATGAACGGGATTCAGGAGCCGTTTTCGTTGCTTTGCCTAAATTCAATTTGAATAGTAATTGAAATACTGCTGGAGTATCGATTAATAAGCATATAATAAGTACTATACAACGTGTCCAAGATAAGGAGGGCCAGTACAGGGATCTCGGAAACCGTAAGGGATACGAAGTCGGTTAAATGGAGGTGAAGTTGCGCATTTACGTGCCTAATAATGTTCCGTTTAGAAAGTTTTAAGATTCCGAGTAGTTCCGGAGATATCCGGAAAAAAACGAAATTCTGAAAAATCGTTTTATTGTTTTCCAGGGTTTTTTGAGATTGAATTCTAAAGTAAATTACACTTGCATTGCCACTTTTTCCGCTCTATCGAACAGCGTTAATTGTTTTGAAATCCGACGAGTCGTCTTCGAAGGGCCATTATCAACTTTCTATTTTTTAATACGGTCCTGTTTTTCTGATATTGGAATTTGAGAGCTATTTTCTCCCGAATGCAACGATGAATGACACATTCTGGTTTAATGACGTTTCGAGGGTTTTTTGAACAATATCAGGAAATTTTGGGATATGGTCCTGTATTTCTCCTAATTTTATAAATAATATCTCATAAGTAAGCTCAAAATTTTTTTACTTATGTAGGACTAGTTCAATAAAAAAACAAATAATTTAATAATAAACCACAAATAAGTGAACAAAAATCATTCCAAAACAGTAGATAATAAAACGAACAACGAAAAAAGTAAGGAACTACATAATCAGGTGTTCAAAATGATTTCCGTTATTCTCTAAGCACAAATAACATCTTCTAACTGCCACATAACAGTTTTTTTGAGATAAAATAAAACATGCGATAGAATATCAAACTTTTCAGTATTTGTAAATTTATGTTCCATATTTTCTGGAAAATAGAAAACTTCTTAAAAAGCTCTCAAACGATCACAATGGGAATGTCAAGTGAAGCAAATCACGCGTCACCACCTTAATTTTTTGTTTCAAGCGCCTGCTTTTCTTTTAAATCCCGAATCGTGTGTCGAGTTAACTGAAAATTAAAACACTGTATCAATATCTGATAAGCGGTAGATCTGACAACGTCGTAGATATCACCAACGAATACAAAAGCATTTTTTACCCTTATGTTTAAAATTTGAAGCACTTTGATACAGTGCCGAACTTCCCTGCCACACTGTATAAATAATCATGCAATTTAAATGAACTTCCTCAATCGGCATTAACATTTCTATACAGGATGTTTCACTATTGCGTGGGGATTTTCGTCGGATCATACATGAGGGTTTCGAGTACTATTAATGTTATCACATGACAACAAATGCAAGTCGGATAATCATATAAGTTTTTTTACATTATTTTCACTGGTACAATACACTCCCGAAGTTTGTTCCGTTTCTCTTGACTCGCCGTGTATAATATCGGCTAATGATTTCAGTTCCATCTTGTTAATATTCTATAAGCGACTTTCTGTAAAAGCCAATTAATGAAAGCGCGAAAAAACATTTTATTACACTAGCGTGTTTTAAAATTCTCTTTAAAACCAACTTCATTTAAATTGGTAGTTTGCTCGTGTCCTCCATTCCAAACAATTTACAATTCCTTCGGGGTTACGAGCACTTGTTGAAGGGTTGAATGCCGCTTTTTTTCGCCGCCACTTTTTAGGTCAGCGCTTTTAATTTCTGATTTATTGTGTCAGTCGACTTATCTTTAAAAGTTATTTAGAAAACGGAAAACGTGACAATACGGTTATAAACGGGGGGCTTGCGTTTAAACCCTGTCATTGTGGATAATTTCTTTCTTCAGTAGCTGACCGTAAAAATTTCCCACTGTTTAATTAATCCATACGCGAAGAAAATAATGGACATAATATCCATCTAGACATGAAAGAAACAACTGACGGTGTGTTGCCCAGATGTGTTCAATATGTGTTGTTGTTCAATAATGAATTGTGAGCGTGCTGTCAGATCAAAAAATCTGGCTTACCGATAGTGGCGTAAAAGCCCTACCGCTGAGAATAGTACCATCTTTATTACCGCTCGAAACCAATGTAAGCTAACAATAGATCAAAGCAAAGAAGCCCATAACATGAGGATCAAGATTAAACTTCTTGACAGTCCAAACGGATCAAGGTCCTTTTGGTCAGTCGCTAAGGCCGTTAGCCAAAATTTTACCAAATCAACTGTTCCACCTCTAACACGTTCCGATGGCACAATAGCATCCACAGCCGGAGATAAAGCAAACTTACTTGCTGAATTATTTTCTTCGCATTCCACTGTAGATATCCAGTGAAGAACACCACCCAATATTCCTGCAGTTCAATCCGAAATGACCGAAATCGTCTTCCGTCAGCGTCCCGTCAAACGAATTCTGAAAGTGCTCGACGTCACGAAAGCTTCTGGTCCAAGCGAATTTCCTGTTATAGTTCTCATGAGATACGCCGATGACGTGACATATTTTGTAGACTTTTTAACTTATCCCACAAACAAGGAATATTTCCATCAGGCTGGAAGACGGCGCGAGTCAGCCTATACCAAAGAAAGGTAAGAGAACCCTTCCTAACAACTATCGACCAGTCGCATTGCTTTCAGTTATATCAAAAGTAATGGAGAAAGCTATTAACCAACATCTTCTAAAGTAACTGGAAGGCTTCAACATTATCAGCGATCATCAATATGGTTTTCGGAATTCCAGATCAACTGAAGATTTTCTAGCCCATCATTGTAAAGCAGGACACTTTATTTCGGTATGCCTTCGCCATTCTGGCCAGACCTACCCAGCCGTGTTTTTCGTATGAACAGTTTTTTGTGGTCTTCCTTATCTCAAAGGCCCACGTCGATACGGTACCAACTGCCTGCTATTTGGTTTCATTTTGCTGGCAGCTTGTCGACGTTCTGTGTGTAGAGTTAAATTAAGTGTTTAAAATCTACTCCTGAGTCTGTAGTGCTAGGTAGGTGAATTACCTTTGACTATTATTATGTAATATTCGTACGTTTCAATGTAATCTGAAAGTACCTGCTTAAAACGCCACTCTATGACGACTAATTATGTTTTTTCTCTATTTGCTAGTAAAATCAAAGTCATTAAATCAACCTGTTCCTCAAATCAACGTGTACGATTATTCACCCCACCTACTCTCCATCCTGAGATCTGTTACATCTGGCGCCCACGAGGAGTGGTGAAAGTTACACAACAAAGATGAACAACACGAGGAACGAAACACCAAGGAATGCTTCTACAGCAAGTACTCAACGATACGACTTGAGAAGAAGACCAATCCTCCGGGATTTCGGCGGATTACCACCGCAGCAGTCACCGTTGAGGCTAATTCCGGAGGTACCCCCTCCCCCACCAGCGTCTACCCCGAGTACATCATCAGGTAGGCCCGTTTACTTTCCTAATTCTGCTCCAGAAAGGGGAGGCGTACAGCCACCGCCCCCAGATTATTTTCTTCGGCCAAGAATGGAAGGCGACAATGGATTTTTCCAACAACCACTGGCGCAGCCAGCAATGCCTTTATTTTCACCGGTAGGTATCACTCGCTTGGTCACCGAAGTAATCACACAATTCCAACAGCAGTGTAATTTAAACAATAGAAATGATAATTTTAGAAATATAATTGATGTAAAAAAGCTGCCAGCATTCGATAACGATGCAATACACCCGGTTGAGTTTCTTAATAATATTGAGTACCATTACCAAGGTCAAGGGGTACCTTACGACCAAATAGTATGGCAAATAAATTCGCTTTTTTCAGAAAAAACCAAATTATGGGCAGACGCATACCTATCGTCTTTCACAAGTTACCTAGAATTTAAACAGGCTTTTCTAGACCATTTTTGGGGTCCTACAAAACAGTTAGGGGTAAAATTAAAAATTGAGGCTGCTTTTTACTCATACAGTGATAACATCTCTTTTGTAGACCATTTTAATTATTTTGTTGCACAGGCAAAATTTTTAAATCCACCATACCCTCCTGAACAATTAATACAAATAATCGCGAGGCATTTCCCACCGAACATTTCATCAATTTTAGTGGGAGTGAAAAATTTTCAGGAAGCATTAGAAAAACTAAGACAAGCCGACTACTACTTTAACAGAAAAAATATTTTAGGGTCGAATGGCGGTAATTCTAATAAGACAACCTTTAAACCTGCGGATTACGCCACAAGAAATAAAAGTAATAATGATAGAACGGATTTTGTACGGAAAAATGTAGCAAATATGCATTTAGACGAAGACTTCTCGATTCCTGATTCGGAAAACGGGAGGGATTCCCCCCACCAGGCGTAGTGGCGGGGAGTCTAAATTCAGCGGACGTCATTTTGAGAACCCCTCGCGAAGAAATGCATGAAGCCTGTGATTTTGAACATAAAAGCGATGAATCTAGATCGCCACAAATTAAAATTAATTTTTATGGCTATAATAGTATCGCCCTAATTGACAGTGGTTCAGAGGTATCATGCATTGCAGAGGACGTCTGGGTAGTTTTAAGCGATTTTCATGATATTGTCCCATCATTCTCATGTTCTGGGGTGAAGTTGTCCGGTGCCTTTAAATCAAAGCAAAAAAAAGTTAAAAAACAATGCTTGTTGAAGTTTACCGGTGGCGATTTTACTTTTGAACATGAATTTTTACTTGTACCCGATCTTGTTTTCCCCGTCATTCTGGGCGCGGACTTCTTACGCATGACGCATGCGCAGATCGATTTTTCAAAGAAACAACTCGTTTGTTTTTATCAAAATAAAAAAATCGTGATCCCCGAAGTTTTTTTTCATGAGTTCGAACAAAAAATCGACCGCGGAATAAGAATCGTGGCTTGTGATAGGGGGCGCATGATAGCGCACGTCGTCGAACAAAAGAAAAACGAGTTCGAGGAAGTTTTGTCCACGTGTGAATCGTTGAACATAGTACAGCGAGGAGAATTTAGTAAGGTGCTCGAGGCGAACAAATCGGTTTTTTCGAATATACCGGGGTTAACGGATAAGTATTTTCACGTAATAAAACTGCACGACGATAAAGATTTCTTTATAAAACCCTATCCTTTGCCTTTAGCGCACCGCGATGCTGTCGAACGCGCGTTGCAAGATATGGAAAAGTGGGGGATAATTGAGCGCGCCGCAACTCCATTTGTTTCTCCTATTATGACCACAATAAAAAAAGACAACAGCGTTCGAATATGCCTGGACGCTCGTTTTTTAAATAAACGCATGCGCAAAGAATACGAAATGCCTCCTCCGATTGAGGAAATTTTGTTATCTATGTCCGGTTGTAAGTATATGTCCACTTTAGATTTAACAATGGGCTATTATCAAATTCCACTTAGCCCCGAATCAAAAAAATACACCGGGTTTATGGTGGGTCAAAAGACCTACCAATTTCGAGTTTTGCCTTTTGGGTTATCCACAGCGGTATCCGCATTTGTGCGGTGTATGGACGTCATTTTCGGAAGCGAATTTAAAAGTTTTCTAAAGTGTTATGTGGATGACGTTTTGATATTGTCGAATTCGTTTGAAGATCACGTGTCACATTTACAAAAAGTTTTTTCTAGACTAAAGGAATGCGGACTTAAATTAAAATTTAAAAAATGTTGTTTTTTTCAATCCGAAATTAAGTTCGTCGGGTACATTTTAACGCCGGAAGGAGTAAAGCCCTCGTTGGAACGGGTTCAGGCAATTACGGAGTACCATGAACTACAAAATGTAAAAGAATTGCAAAAATTCATAGGGTTATGTAATTTCGATCGACCCTTTTGCCCCAATTTTTCCTTTGTAAGCCAACCACTGACTAATCTTTTACGCAAGCAACAACGCTGGAAATGGTCGGAAATTGAAAAAACTGCGTTCGAGCGTGTGAAACAACTACTTATCGATGCCACCCTGTTATACCATCCCGATCCGGTACGAGAATGGTACGTTGTCGTCGATGCGTGCGATACGGCTCTGGGCGCGCAGCTGTTTCAATTGACTGATAGCGGAGATAAGAAGGTGGTCGCATGGGCTAGCAGGATTTTGCAGCCACGTGAAACACGATATAGTGCGACAGAGAAGGAAATTCTCGGTGCCGTGTGGGCTATGGAACGTTTCCGTATTTATCTGTTGGGAAAAAAATTCACTTTATACACGGATAACCGGGCACTTACATACTTAAATACGTGTCGTTTACTTTCACCCAGAATAACGCGTTGGGCGTTGGCGCTGCAAGAGTTTAACTTTGATATTAAATATATACCGGGTCGCGAAAACTACGTGGCTGATGCGCTGTCGCGTTTTTCGGGGACTTCGCGTCTACCTACCCCTATGAGTAGAGAGTTTAAAATCCTCAGTAATTTTAAAACGTCGCCTGCTTTTACGGATGTCCTTAAAAACATAAAAGAATACCAGCTAGCTGACGAAAAAATCGAGGATATAAAAAATAATTTAAATAGCGACGAGAAGCTTCAAAGTCGTTTTGCATTGCGCGAGGGTGTATTATATTACCGTTCGGATTTGGAAGAACCGTATGTGCTATGTGTCCCTAAAGCATTAACACAAGATTTTGTTTGTTATTTTCATGAGCGTACAGGCCATTTTGGTGCTTATAAAACCTGGTGCGCGTTAAAGCGTGAAGCGTGGTGGTCGAATATGTACCGCGATATTAAGAGGATACTTCGTTCGTGCGACGTTTGTCAAAAAACCAAACATACCATTCTGCCTAAGCCACCCATCCACCCTGTCATACCTAATGGCAAGAGTGAGCTAGTCGCGGTCGATCTTTATGGGCCGTTGCCTACTAGTCGGGGGGGCGCGACTTATGTGTTCGTAGTTTTGGATGTTTTTTCAAAAATAGTGGCTTTATACCCGTTAAAGAAAGCCACCACCCGGGCTTGCTTGAGCCGGTTAACCTTAAATTATTTTCCACGTTTTGGCCGTCCATTGAGGGTGTTGGCTGATCATGGCACCCAATTTACGTCGACAGCATGGAAAACCACCCTTACGTCATTAGGGATAGAGATTTCTCATTGTTCTGTTCGACATCCACAGGCAAATAATTCGGAAAGAGTTATGCGCGAGCTAGGGCGGTTGTGTCGTGTGTACTGCCACTCGAAGAATACAAGATGGGCGTGCGAAATAAAAAATTTCGAACATTTTTTGAATAACGTGGTCCACGAGTCCACGGGGTTTGCCCCTATGGAATTGCATTTCGGGATGGACCGACCTTTTTTGTTGCCATCTAAAGTACAATATCCGCGTTGCCCGGGTGATATGACTCACGCGCAGAAGTTGTTTTTGGCCCGCGAATGCTTGCAAGGAAGAGCGGCAAGGAGAGCGGCTAAGTACCCGTCGCGTCCTTTTCGCGCTTTTAAACTTGGCGATTTGGTTCTCCTGCGTGAGGACCCTAAGTCCTCGGCTTTGTCCTCCGAAACAAAAAAGATGTTGTTACTTTTCAGTGGTCCATTTAGAATTAAAAAGTCTATTAGCTTCTGTACCTATGTTTTGGAGGAACCAGAAAGCGGGAAGGAGAGGGGAATGTTCCATGCCAGCCATTTGCGACCCTATGTGCCATCGCCTACTTGAGAGGGCGATAGTGCGCTGTTCTCTCTGCTCTGTTTTTAGCCTTATTTGAATGTTATAAGCTTTTTTCTGCTGTGATTTGCATAAAAAAGTTTTGGGGGGCGGATAAAGCAGGACACTTTATTTCGGTATGCCTTCGCCATTCTGGCCAGACCTACCCAGCCGTGTTTTTTCGTATGAACAGTTTTTTGTGGTCTTCCTTATCTCAAAGGCCCACGTCGATACGGTACCAACTGCCTGCTATTTGGTTTCATTTTGCTGGCAGCTTGTCGACGTTCTGTGTGTAGAGTTAAATTAAGTGTTTAAAATCTACTCCTGAGTCTGTAGTGCTAGGTAGGTGAATTACCTTTGACTATTATTATGTAATATTCGTACGTTTCAATGTAATCTGAAAGTACCTGCTTAAAACGCCACTCTATGACGACTAATTATGTTTTTTCTCTATTTGCTAGTAAAATCAAAGTCATTAAATCAACCTGTTCCTCAAATCAACGTGTACGATTATTCACCCCACCTACTCACCATCCTGAGATCTGTTACAATTGGAACAACGCAATCCAACATCATGGGGAGTCTCGGGCTGTTGCACTGGATATTTCTCAAGTATTTGATCGTATTTGGCACGGGGGACTTCTAAGTAAACTGCGA
This sequence comes from Barypeithes pellucidus, assembly GCA_963991005.1. Lineage (NCBI taxonomy): Eukaryota > Metazoa > Arthropoda > Insecta > Coleoptera > Curculionidae > Barypeithes > Barypeithes pellucidus. Next base: position 14,031,736 of record OZ022562.1, on the reverse strand, counting down.
TCCTATGGTATGCCCAGTCGATTCTGTGCACGGTTATCTAGCTTTCTTAAGGTCCGCTCTCTGCAAGTGGCGATTGACGGGTTTCTCACCTTCACCATCAATGCCGGTATTCCTCAAGGGTCCATATTGTCTCCCACTCTTTTCTTACTCTACATTAACGACCTTCTAGTGAAAACTAGAAATCCGATATTTAGCTTTCCTGACGATAGCACACTTATCGCATCATTCTCGTTGAATGCGCAAACATCGGCTGCCGACGCACATCTTCGCAGACAGCATGAAGTATCACGCCTAAACAAAGACCTGGAAGATATTTTGACTTGGAGTGACAGTAACCAAGTCGAATTTAACGCTAAAAACCCCAGGCAGCAGTTTTCTCTAAAAAGGTTAACATTACAGAACCGTATATAGTCATGGACGGACACGCAATCCCACTGGCTTCATCTATTAATTTGCTGGGCGTCAATCTGGGAGGAAATATGTCTCGGCATAACCACGTTGTGGCAATCGCCAAGATAGCTTCTCAGAAACTTGGTGTACTCTTCCGAACCAGAAAGTTGTACACACCTCTACAACTTTTGACACTATACAAAGCCCAGATTCGACCATCACTAGAGTACTGCTCTCATGTCCTGGAGCTCTGCACCAAAACATACTTTTCGGCTACTGGATTCCATCGAAAGGAGGGCCATTCGTCTCATTGGAGACCACGAGCTAACGAAGAACCTCGACAGCCTAGAACATCGAAGACAGGTTGGGAATTTGACTCTCTTCTACAGATATTTTCATGGAAAGTACTCGGCTGACCTTGCCCTCTTAATTCCGCCCAGAGCGGCGAATAGCAGAAATACATGACGAGCCACTGCCGCCCATCCATATGTGGTCAAGCTTAGTACTCCTCGAACTTCATTATTTAAGAATTCTTTCATCTGGAAGACTTTATTCTTATGGAACGACCTTCCCAAGGTCGTTTCTCCCAACGAATATAACCCCCAACGATTTAAAACCAACGGGAATCGCTTTTTGAGCACACGCACCACTCCCAGAGTGCCCTATACGATTTTTCCTATAGTGCTTGTGTTTGATCATAAAAAAAAATTACATAACTAAAAATGGCCTGTATTCCCATTCTATACTTACATTTAAACTGAATATACAATATATAGTCGAAATACTAAATTTTTTGACACCCATATTGAACATTAATTTTACAAAGAGCACCTTAGAGTCACCCACAATTTTTCTTTACAGTAATTTCCTCTAGCTTTAATCCCAAACGACAAGCCGTATTACAATTAGTATAAAATGTACGTCACATACGCCACAGTTGTGTTGGAATTTTAGATATTAACAATATGAGCGTCATACTCTATAATGTTATGTTTAGGTTTCTAAAACTTGGCTTTAATAAGTTTTGGTGACATGTTAGTCAGTTGGTTAGTTAATTTGATTAGTTGCTCAGGTACTTAGTTTCGCAATAATTACTCAATTTAAAAAATCTTAATTGGCAGTGAAGCCTTAGATTATGGGTTTGTTCATCACCAACCAACAAACCCACTAACATACTATAATAAAAACTTGGTGGTATAATTTTTGATAAGCCATAATAAGTAACTGAACAGTATAACAAAAAAAATGAGCTTACCAACGTGTCATTCACTCTCGAGCATTGAAGCTTTATTGGATAAAATTCTACTTTGCGAAATAAAAGTTATTAAAAGATATCCAGTTTCGTATTTTACATAATAAAATTATATTAGGCATAAAATATCTTACAGTAAAATCCGGCTCGTCTTCTCCAAGTGGGCACATTTTTTGCTTACTTTTTGTTTTTCGTCGAATAATTCTCAAATTGTTTGATGATCTAACAAAAGTTACAGAAGAACGAAAAGGTGAAGAGGATGTTGCGAAATTGTTATTGAAATCTATTCTAAATGAATGATGTATACAGGGTGTTCCTTAGTGACGTGCTAATATTTCAGGGTGTGATTCCTTAGATTATTTTATAAAGAAAAGTTCACATGAACATATGTCCGCAATGGCTTAAATATTTTGCTACAGGGTGTTGTGTTGAACTTTTAGTTTTTAAATGGTTATTTTTATATATCTTCGAAAGTTCTCTAGATATTATTTTCAATTTTGGTATATGTTAATAGGATATGGAATCACAAATTTTATTTTAGTTAGAAAAATTATTCAATTTTTGCACCAGTGGCGTCCCTGCAAACTTGTCCTCTGATATTTTTTACAAGAAATATTGTACGCCACTGACATTTTCCCAGTGGATATTATTTCTGATTATCCTGGTCAATTCTACATGAAAATTGTATCTTGAGTTTTTCTCGTCAGACGCACCCACCGTTCTTGATTAAAATCACTAAAGACCTATTGAAACTCATTATTATTAACATTGATAAAATAATTAATGATACATTTTGATTCATAAATTTTTTTTTAAATAGCCACCTTCACTTAAAAGTGCTTCAGCCCGTCTTCTCATAATTGCTCACTTGTTCAAATATTAAAATTTGTATAAAACAAAATTTATCATTAATTATTTTATAAATGTTAATAATAATGAGTTTCAATATGAATTTACTGGTTTTAATCAAGAACGGTGCGTCTGACGAGAAAAACCAGGAAAAATGTGAGTATCGTAAAAAATATCAGAGGACATGTTTGCAGGAACGCCATTGGTGGAACAATTGAATAACTTTTCTAACTAAAATTTGTGGTTCCATATCCTATTAACACATACCAAAATTGAAAATATTATCTGAAGTACTTTCGGAGGTATTAAAAAATAACCATTTAAAAAATAAAAATTCAACACCCTGTAGCAAACAATTTAAGCCATTGCGGTCATATGTTCATGTGAACTCTTCTTTATAAAATGACCTAAGGAATCACACCCTGAAATATTAGCCCATCATTAAGGAACACCCTGTATAGATATTATTTCATTTCCCGTAAAATATAGAAAAATTGTAGTTATTTAACATGTCAATGATAAGGGGATTTTCAAGAACGTGATTATTTATGTACAGATCAAAATGGAAGACATTTTGACCACTTACTGTAGCTTACAATTATTGGTCTAGGCGCCTATGCTATTTAACAACATAATTTATGAAATTTGGAATTGTGTCGGAAAGGGCCGAGAATAATTTATTAATCATAATTATAATTGCTTATGAATTCTATATTAAATTGCCAAATAATAATATACAGGGTTTCAATATCTCCAGATTTTAAAGAAATATTTAGTCAACTTTATGATATTACAGAAACGTTTAAGAAATTGACATTTTGTTCTTAATTATTTTTCATAATTTAATATTCCATATTTTGTCAGCGAACTCTTTTTGCTCGCAAATATCCGATAAATAAAATTATACAAAGGTGTTAAGTGATAGAAAAGTAGGGTTTCGAGTTCCATTTTTTTTTGTGTTAAATAAAGGAAGGTATACAAATTTAGTTAAAAAGACGTGAAAATCATTTCCAGGAAATCCATTTCAGTCAAAATCTAATAAAACTAAACAGAAAATAGCCATTTTCTTTACTAGAAAATCCATCGTAAGCAGTATCCTTCGATTTGCGATCCCCAGAAAAGAAAAATCCTGAATAAGGGTCTTGTGCTTTTACACCCTTCCTCTAGTTTTAGTATCACTTTATTATTCCAAAACAATTTGTTAAAAACTTGAGGCATGCACAAACACCATCAATTTTTCTTTCATTTATGAAGCAAGAGACTGAATCAATACCGATTTTGTTCGGAGCAAAACTATTTTCAATGGATCGTCATAAAAGTTTATTTGATGGGGCAGAAGCGCAACTAGAAAAACATTATCTCTGAGATTCAATTTAATGTGAATCATATTATTATACAGTGTGTCGTATACGTACGTTGGAATCATGTGGAGAACTTATTATTATTAATTTTAAGGAAAGAAGATATTCTTCATAAAAAATGATCTAAAACAAAGATTAAATAACCTGCAGACATTAAATTTTTGCACTAGTATACGATATAATACAATATAAAATAAATACACACACTGTTTATACCCTTTGCCATCACCGAATCAATATGAAATTCATTCATTCATTCATTTATTATTATACAGTGTGTCGTATACGTACGTTGGAATCATGTGGAGAACTTATTATTATTAATTTTAAGGAAAGAAGTTATTCTTCATAAAAAATGATCTAAAACAAAGATTAAATAACCTGCAGACATTAAATTTTTGCACTAGTATACGATATAATACAATATAAAATAAATACACACACTGTTTATACCCTTTGCCATCACCGAATCAATATGAAATTCATGTTGTGGTTGTGGTCTAGGTTACTTTACTTACCTCTCATATAAATATATGCGGTTCCTCTCATATTTTTCCTGGTGAGCACTATTAAATTGAATATGTTTCCTACGATATAATACAATATAAAATAAATACACACACTGTTTATACCCTTTGCCATCACCGAATCAATATGAAATTCATGTTGTGGTTGTGGTCTAGGTTACTTACCTCTCATATAAATATATGCGGTTCCTCTCATATTTTTCCTGGTGAGCACTATTAAATTGAATATGTTTCCTACGATACCAAGAAGACAGATGGAAGGAAGAGCTACTCCGTAGGAATATCTTCGTAGATTTTCTATCCGAGGGTCTTCGGAAGCCGGAATAGTGCCTGCAAAAATAAATAATTAAAAACTGATAAAAAAAGTTCAACAGTCCCGAAAGAAAATGAAAAAAACAATTCAAAACTATCTTTTTAACCTCGGTATTGGCTGAGATTTATGACGAGAGGTATAGGGACAAAAATTAATCTTTTAATCTTTTAAAATAAGTTTTCTAAAGATTTTCAAATGGAACACTCTGTATATTATTAGGCTAGTTGATGTAGAATACATAACCTTTTTTTTAAATGTAAGCATATAAGTTATTTCCAGCCGTTTTCGAAATAATTCCAAATTTCATAAATTATGTTGTTTAAATGACATAGGCGCCTAGATTAATAATTGTAAACTACAGTAAATATTCCAAACGTCTTCTATTTTGATCTGTGCACAAGTAAATACATCCTTGAAAATATACAGGGTTGCCCAGAATCCGGAATAAAATTAATATAGCCTTAACCTGTAACTTTTGGGGAAAACGCTCGGACACGTCAATTTAGTTTTATATATGCTCACATTTTGACGTTATTCGTTTGTTTCTTATATACATTTGTCAAAGATATGACGGCATCGATCTTTTTTTTAAATAGAAACAGCTTGTGACAAATCATTTGAAAGACAATATCTCGTACAGTATGCTCATAAATTTTATCGCGATTCTGTCAAGCTATTTCGAAATGGCGACTGTTAAAACTTTAAAAAGCTCTATTTAAATAAGCGGAAATTATAAATCATTGATGTTTTCTTACCTTTCAAGGTAAGAAATCTTCTGAACGCGACACAATGAAGATTTCTTACCTTGAAAGGTAAAAAAACCATCAATGATTTATAATTTCCGCTTATTTAAATAGAGATTTTTTTAAAACTTTTAACAGTCGCCATTTTGAAATAGCTTGACAGAATCGCGCTAAAATTTATTAGCATACTGTACGAGATATTAGCTTTCAAATGATGTATCACAAGCTGTATGTTTCTATTTAAAAAAAAGGTCGATGTCGTCATATCTTTGACAAATGTCTATTAAAAATCAAACGAATAACGTCAAGATGTGACCATATATAAAACTAAATTGACGTGTTCGAGCGTTTTCCCAAAAAGTTACAGGTTAAGGCTATGTTAATTTTTTTCCGGACTTCTGGGCCACCCAGTATATTTACATCCCGTAACATTTTAGTTGCAAAAGTAGCGAACACTTCTAATTTCTTTGCTGCATATCAATAGCACTTATAGGCGGATCCTAGTAGATAATTTGGTTACCTGTTCCGATAAAAAAGTCATGTTTTGGATAACGCTACGCAAAATGACTTACGAGTTGAGTTAGTGAACTATCAAACTATAATAAATAAATGAATCCATATTTTATTTCAAAGCCTGATATGGTTTTCAGGCTTAACCACTACTAATGAACGGTTGTTCGGGTTTGTTTGGGTGTGTTCGGCTAGTGTTTCACCTCAAATGATAAGGGGATTTTCAAGAACATGATTATTTATGCACAGATCAAAATGGAAGACATTTTGACCACTTTCTGTAGTTTACAATTATTAGTCTAGACGCCTATGCTATTTAACAACATAATTTATTAAATTTGAAATTATGTCGAAAACGGCCGTAAATAATTTATTAATCATAATTATAATTGCTTATAAATTCTATATTAAATAGCCAAATAATATACATTTGAAAATCTTGGGAAAATTATTTTAGAAATGTGTCACACATACACAACACCCTGTCTAAAATAGATAAAGGCTATTTGATTCATAGTATGTATGTCTATACCCCTTGTCATAAATCTCGCCCAATTCCGAGGTTAAGAAAATAGTTTTTGAATGTTCCTTTGATTTTTTCAGGACTGCCAACATTTCTTTTTATAGTAGTTTATAATTTATTGCTTCTAAACTATAGAACCAAATTAAATAAAATTGTAGGCAATTATAAAGGACACTAATACGAACCTAAATATGAAATAAAACACTGGGTATCCCATTTAAAAAAATATAACTTTGTTATCACATTTTCTTGAGCCACCCTGTACAAGGTAAAATATTTTTAAAACATGCCGCTTTTAATTCCATGCCTCAAGCTGTTTTAGTGTTAGTTTTCGATAATGATTTAATCTTCCGTACCCGCTTCTTTGGCTGAATTGGTAGAATATAATAAATTAACTCACTTTAATAATAATAAATTCTCCTTTGGCTCTGTAGTAGTAAAGATGGGATTATTTACTATCCAAATACATACGGTTTAGATTTAAACCTCTGCCATCAGGTTTTTATTAAACTGGGGCAAACTGTGACTTTTACTTTCCCTTCAATCATTAGTAAGTAAAATTCCTTTTTTTTAATTCCAAACTATTTGGGTCAATCCTCGTATAACTTTATTTTTCGCTTTCGGTAAAAGTCATCAAATTAAAGTTAAGTAGCAAGTTAACAGATCCCCTATCGCTCCAGGCGAAAATAAACAGGAACAAAAAGGACGTATTTTATGCGAGTTGAAGATTGAACGGACAACGAATTAAAGAAAATACGGTTTTATGAAACAATCAACAATTATTCCGTATATGGGGCCGTATAAAGCTTTATTTACTCATTCATCTCGCTTATACTGGATGAAAACGTAATTTAGAAATAGCAGTTTGTAACATGACTTGTTTTACAGATCTCATAGAACTGGTCGGTACCATGGATTTATTATAAGTAAAGGGCGGATGATATACAAATTGAATTTGAATGAAATTTCATAATTTTTTCGATAATTTCTGAAAAATTTGCATATTATTAATATTTCGTATAAAGGGTTAATTAATGGTACATGGAAAAACAACAGACTCCTTACGTAAAAATATTAGAATTTAATTATATTTACTTATATCCGAAAGTTGATATTAACTGCAGTGGCGGTTCTTCCACAGGAGCACATGCATCCCCAAAACAAAACGAATAAAAAATATTAATTTATATTCATTGAATATTATTTATCTTATAAAGTCCGACCCTCCCTAATATTTTATCGTACCGTCAAACTAAAAAAGTCAGACCCTTCCTAATATTTTATCATCCCGTCAAACCAAACTGTATAGGTCCGGCAACCGTGCCTCGGTCGAGGTAAATGACGATTATGACGAGACTTGCTCGCACGTGCGATTAAGTAGTGTAGTAACAGGTGGCGGGTGGCAGCGTTTGGTCGTTACACAAAAATAAAATTTTAAAAATAATTTCACCATACTTGTGAACCCCCTCTATCATAGGCCACGAGCCGCCACTGATTAACTGAGATACAGGGTGTTAAAGTTAACATTTCATTTTTGTCTTTCTCTAATAACTTTGCCAAACCAACCAACGTTTTCTTACGAAATTTGGCAGTGATGGTTTTTTTAGGACGAGAAATGATTAAATGAAATGATTTTTATATGAAATTTTAATGTACAATGTCTTCGGCATTATTTGCACATTTATTCGGTCATCATTCTTTTGTGCCTCTGTGTATTTAAGTTTTTAATTAAAATAATACTTTTCTCATATTTCGGGTTTAGGTGTTCCCGCATTCTTCACTTCAATATTTTGCTTCAAACTCAAAGAGCTAAAGTTATTTCTTAAATAGTCGACCGTCAACTATTCATTTTAACTTAATAAATATACAATATTAAAATATTAAAACATGCACGCTCGAATTTCTAACTAGATGCACGAACAGACAACAGCGCGGTGCACCACACAAAAGCTGTGCGCCTTTTCCATGTTAAATAGCGATAGCCCCGCTATCCACCGCTGCCGCCCGCCACCTGTTACTACAGAGAAACTGCATTACTTAATCGCACGTGTGAGCGAGTCTCGTCATCATCGTCATTTACCTCGACCGAGGCACGGTTGCCGGATCTATACAGTTTGGTTTGACGGGATGATAAAATATTAGGGAAGGGCGGACTTTTTTAGTTTGACGGTACGATAAAATATTAGGGAGGATCGGACTTTATACGATAAATAATATTCAATGAATATAAATTAATATTTTTATTCGTTTTGTTTTGGGGGTGCACGTGCGCATCTGCTCGTGTGGAAGAACCGCCACTGAGGGCATTACATTTAAAATATCACTGTAAAGCCTAAGTTCCGGTGTAACCGGAAGTGATAGATACGTGAAAATAAATTAATTAAAAAGATCGGTATCGTTAATAGCGATGCCCATTTTACGAATGATTATTTTATAAACATCTAAAAATGTACAAATATCTCAGTCTTGCAAAGGAAACTATTTCATTCCTATTTATCATCGTCCTTTTTAACATACCCAATGAAAAAAGTTAAGGGATCTCGAAAATTTATATCGACGTTCAAACTTTACCTCATAACTTCCACAAATTGCTTCAATTTCATTGAATGGTGCAATTGGTGTAGGCATTTATTGGGAGCCTGCTAGATTCCTATCATACAAAAGAAAGATCAACTAAATGCGCTATAAAATACTGAGTATTTTTTTGTCGTTGAGTTTAACTTTTCCATCTTTAATTTTAATTATTTTAATAAAACTTATTTTAAAAGTGTTGAAAATACTCTCCGGAATTTTCTCTAAAAATGAAATTAATTATATTTGACTTCTATTTCAATGTCGTTGACTTTATGTAAAGAATGTGTCACAATGTACAGGGTGTGCCATTTTCGACACTTTTATAGGATATCTCCGTAATTGTTAGTGCTCTCAAAAAAGTAATGTAGGTCATAATATGCTCTTTTTGGGTCAAACTTAAAATGGTAAAAAAAATTTGAAAATTTTCGCTCGCTTAAGAGATACGGGGGAAAATCTAAAAATTGACGATTTCAAAATTACCCTGTTCTCTTAGTTAAAAGAAAAAATTTTCAGAAAAAGTGTACGGGGTCAGGTAAAAAAGTTATCTGACCTAACCTCATTTTTTAAATAGAACACCCTGTATATTTTAATCTAAAAAGATAGCATTTTAAATTCTCCTTTCGAATATACAGTGAGTCACAGAAGAAATGTCTAAATTCATTTAAAATTCAGCGGTAAGTTTTTTCAAAAAACGCTCGTAGGTACCCGTCGATTTTGATTTTTTAATTTTTTTTTTGTGGTAATTTCATGCATACAGGGTAGGTCAAAAATAAGTTACGACCATCAACTTCATTTTTTCAAATGAAAACATATATTTTTTCATTTTTGAATTTTGCATTGAATTCTAAGCATGTTTCATGTACCATGTCCTATACATAATCTCAACAGTTATTGAAAAAATTAGGATTGAACATATCTATAAGTAAGACCTGTTTATTAAAAAAAAACACAACAAAATCAAATTAAATGTTGAAAATGTGCGCCATTTACGGCTTGACAATATCCAAGACGATCAATAAACTCTCTTTGCACGTTTCCAACCATTTCCGGAGTTATGACACGTACTTCTCTTCGGATCCTTTCTTTCAACTCCTGCATATTGTTTGGCCTGTTAACAAATACTTTTGATTTGAGGTAACCCCACAAAAAAAAGTCCAGCGGAGTTAGGTCTGGTGACCTAGCAGGCCATTCGATAGGTCCTCTCCTTCCAATCGACCGATTGGGAAAGGTTTCATCCAAAAATGTGCGCACAGTGGCCGCATAGTGCGGAGGAGCACCATCTTGTTGAAATATCAGTTTTTCGTCAGGGGAGTCTGGATCCAATGGATTCGGAAATAAAGCCACTAATGCTGGAATTAATTCTAGTTGGAGAAATTCGAGATATACTTGTCCAGTTAAAGACTGTTCAAAGAAAAATGGACCAATTACTCTTTCGCGTACGATTCCACACCAAACATTTATTTTCTTAGGGTACTGGGTGTGAACCTCTATCATCCAATGCGGATTTTCTGTTGCCCAATATCGACAATTTTGTCTGTTCACATTACCATTCAAATAGAACGTAGCTTCATCCGAAAAAATAATATTTTTTACTAAATTATTATCTAGATTGCATATATTTTGCATGCGTCCGCAAAACTCACTTCGCCTATCGAAATCATCTTCAAATAACTCATGCACTGGAATAACTTTGTATGGGTGATATTTGTGCTTTTGAACTACTCGGTTAACAACAGATTTCGGCATGTGTAAATCGGCCCCAATGTGCGACAGGGGAGTACATGGATTTTCTTCCAAGGAAAGCAAAACGTCAAGTTGTTCATTTTCATCTCGAGTAGGACGACCAGATTTAGGCAAATCTCTAACATGACCGAATTTTCTAAACTTAGCCTCTATTCTACTCACCATCTTTTGACATATGGGAGGACGATCAGGATGGATTTCATTAAATAATTGGGCTGTTTCTAATTGAGTACGTGTTTTATCACCAAACCCAACCATGCATAGAATTTCAAATTTTTCCCGTTCCGTTAATTTCACCATTATTGTGAAAACCGCAACTTTGAAACTACGCTTGACAATAATTATACTTATTTGAAATAAAATTGTCATACAGTTTCTATGGAAATAAACGGTGACAGTGAGACAGTACACTCTTACTTATTATGGAGCCCACAATGCCATATTGCCAGAAGATTTGATAGATCGTTGGATTCCCTAAATGATATGTTCAATCCTAATTTTTTCAATAACTGTTGAGTTTATGTATAGGACATGGTACATGAAACATGCTTAGAATTCAATGCAAAATTCAAAAATGAAATAAAAAATATATGTTTTTATTTGAAAAAATGAAGTTGATGGTCGTAACTTATTTTTGAGCTACCCTGTATACATGAAATTACCACAAAAAAAAATTAAAAAATCAAAATCGACGGGTACGAGCGTTTTTTGAAAAAACTTACCGCTGAATTTTAAATGAATTTAGACATTTCTTCTGGGACTCACTGTATAACACACCATGGATGATATTGGTTTCCTAGGCTTTGGTTTCCTTTATTACTTTAAACCACAGTAGACCATGAGACAAAAGCTAATATCCTAGAAACAACTATGTCGACTATTAACATTTAATGTCAATTTCATTTTTGCATCTTCATTTGGGAAAATGACTTATCAACATTTTGAAAAATTTGATATGATATAAGTTTTTATTGAAAGTGGAAAAAACAAAGAAATGGCGCAAAATGTATATTTTGTTCGCTATACGGAAACATATTTCGAACATTTGCGATGATTCTCGTTATTTTTTCACTTAATCTGAATCTTTTATCTCATTTCAAAGTAATAAAGTTTGAATAAATCGCTTAGGAAACCAACAATATTAATTTAAAATAGTATCTTTTTAGAGTAAAATATACAGGGTGTTCCATTTAAAGAAATGAGGTTAGGTCCGATAACTTTTTTACCTGACTCCGTATACTTATTATGAAAACGGCAGATTATTCAACAATCAATATAAAGAAACTTCTGTATAAAACATTTTTCTGTATCTGTCTTTTAACTACGAAAATATAGGGTCATGTTGAAATTGTCAATTTTTGGATTTTCCCCCGTATCTCTTAAGCGAGCGAAAATTTTCAAATTTTGATTTTACCATTTTAAGTTTGACTCAGAAAGAGCACATGACACCTACATTACTTTTTTGATAGCTAACAGTTACTTAGATATCCTATAAAAGTGTCGAAAATGGGATACCCTGTACATACTACATGTCTGAAATTTCTCTCTACGAATAAAGGCACAAGCTAATATTGAATAAGAGAAAGCATATTGAACTTAAACGTTAGTTGAATGGAATATCGATATCGAAATGTTTTCTACTCAATGAGTCGGAGACTCCCGGAGGCCGCAATAGTGCGGATGAAATTAGGGTTCTATTCATAAAACGATCGTGATTTTCAGGAATATTTGCGGGCAATAAAAGACGCGTCAAAGGCGACAAACTAGTCAGACATTTTTATACTTTCTGTCTGGTTGTACGGAAATGCCGTATAAAATGCATTTATATAAATTTTATGGGGAAAAATATTTGTCTCTCTTGCGATATTTTTATGCAGTGGCAAATAAAACCTTTATGGTGCAAATTGTCTGCTTTGCCGGAGATTGTAAACTTCTGTTTCGTTTATGACTTCATATTTACGCTGTTAATAACTTTTAGTTTTTAACGTTTATAGTAATAATTAGAGGAAAGTATAGCAGCTACTGAGTAGTCTGTGTGTGTGTGTTTGCCTTTTCCTTTTTCTCGAAGGTCTCCGCATTATACAGGGTGTTATGGAAATGACTTATTATATTTAAATGGGTGTCCTAGAGAAAGTCTACATCGAATATCTAAATACTAATGTAAAAACCCTTTTTACCCACGTACTGTCGCGCCGTTCCATCTGGATTCACTTAGCAACAATGTGGGTCACTAGAGTAACTAACCGTGTTGTCAGATCACACCGCGTCTCTCGCCGTTGCTTGTATACTGGCCGCGCGAAACTATCGCTGCTCGAGTATATTTCGAGACTTGGATTGGACTGACGCTGTCGATGGTTTCACATGCTTGACGTATACGAATTTTAAACGTTTTGTTAGTTGTAGCAGTACTCAATTTTTTTTCTGTTGTGAAATAATTCATGTTAATAAATGTTGTGATGTGATTTAAAATTTGTGTGATATTATCTACTGTTGAGCTGTTGAAAAACATACTTTTTGTGTTTTATTTTTTTATGGAATTTAATGATAAAACGGATTATTTTAAAATAAGATCGAAGATAAGAGAGTATGTACCTTAAAATTGTAGTTTTTTTAAAGTTTGAAATGGAAGTGATAACGCGTCTTGTTGTCAAAAACTGAACACGTGTTCTGTGTTGCAATATGACAACACCGCCTATAATGCGCTAACCTCTTTTAAACCTCGAGACTGAAGAAATACATTGCTTAAATCTTACCAACTTGTTTGTTTTAAAAATATAAAAATGTAATTTTAATGAGTTATTTTTAAACAAGAAAAACCATGAAACAAGTTGTTACTTTTCTTATTTCAAGATGCAAATTCTAGTTGGGGGTTTACAAGAATTTGTGTGGAAATTACTTATTATATTTAAACCGGCAAATCTTGAAATGGCGCTTTGAAATATTGTACAAAATATACACTTTATAAGAAATCTGAAAATTTACGTGGCCGCTACTGAGGACGTTCGTAATCAATAGTTTATTGAGGCGGTTTTGTCATATATTGCAACACTGAATTGTGAACGCACGTGTTCAGTTTTTGACAACAAAACGTCTTTGACCCGCGTTATCACTTCTTTTTCAAACTTTCTAGAAAAAAATACTACAAATTTAAGGTAGGTACATACCTTCGATCTTATAATTCGCTTTATAATTAAAGTCTATAAAAAAATAAAACAGAAAAAGTATGTTTTGCAACAGAACCAACAATAGGTAATATCACACAATTTTTGAAATCACATCACAATATTTCTTATTATGAATTATTTCACAACAGAAAAAAATCGGGTAATGCTACAACTAACAAAACGTTTAAAATTCTTATACATCAAGCACGTGGAACTCTCGACAGCGCCATTCCATCCCCGAGTCTCGAAACATACTGAAGCAACGATAGTCACGCGCGGCGTGGATCTAAGCAAGGGCGAAACATGCGGTGTGATCTAACAACATTGTTAGTATACTCTAGTGACCAACATTGTTGCTAACTGACTCCAGATGGAACGGCGCGACAGTATGTGGATAAAAAGGAGTTTTACCTTAGTATTTAGATATTCGATTAAAAAAAAGTATGTAGGCTTCCTCTAGGACACCCTAGGAGTTACCCATTTAAATATAATAAGCCATTTCCATAACACCCTGTATAACGACAACTAAATGAAAATAAAATTATCATCAACAAGAATATAATACCTGAAATTGTGGCGGGCAGAGCCGAGAGGTTGGTCCAGACGCATGGTGCGCAGTCGGATGAAGAACCGTTGGTGCAGAGTAAGTGGACAGGCGAAGTTTCACTGGAGTACAGCATAGACATACTAGCAAATGATCAATGAAAATGTGAAGACGCTGATTTAATCATTTTGGAAGAACCTCCCATTAGAACATCTGAAAGATAATTGTATTGTAAAGCCGAATCCGGACCAAATGAGAGCAAGTTTACACGAATGCACATGTGGTATCGAATGCTTTAAAATCCGTCTACCCGTGAGCATTCATATAAATATGATCTTGCTCTTGCTCGCTCTTGCTGGCTGCTTTGGTATGGATCCGGCTTAATAGGGACACATAAAAAACGGTAAATTTAAAAATAACCGGGACCCTGAATTGATAATATAAAATTACCTTTAAGGTAATATAAAACATTTATAGCACTGGGCATAGCATATACAGGTTTGGCAAACTTCTATCACAATCAAACGCTTAACGGACAGGAAAGAGAACCTAGTATACCAGCTATCAATGAAATAAAGCGAAGCTGAATTCCCCGTCTTATCTTAAAGTGCTTTGATTTCTTATTCCACCATCAATCAATATGATGGCACGCAGTCATGCCACGCGAGGAGAAAGGGAAATACTGCAACGGGCTTTATCCCTGACTGATTAAATCAGACTTATCGATGCAATGTTGCCAGATCAAAAATTAATAATTTATTAGCACAAGATAGTGGTTCAAGAATTCACTAAAATGTCTAGATTTAAAACTAAAGAGTTAATTAATAACAATCTTATTAAATAACAACATTTTATTTATTTAATAAAAGAAAAACTAAAGACCACAATCATAATGATTCGAAAAGTATTTTTAGGCCAGTTCCTGATTACACCACTGATATAGGTATTGTATATTAATGACTGAACAAACCCGAACAAAGTTATTTAAGAAAACTAAATGGTTAATAATGAGTGATTCAAATTTAATATTAAAAAAATACATTTTGGATGTGAATGTGAACAAATCAGTAGAACATAACATTTTAAAAAACTTTTCACTAAATCATTAGATTAAAAAAGACAACTAGATCTACAGAAATTTTCCTAAATCTGGCAACACTGTGTCGACAGTTCGCCTTGGAAGGTCTGCGAGAAGAGAGTACGAAAATCCCCCTACCGTGGTAGAAGGAGAAAGCTAGGAAATTAGGACACGGCAATGAAATCTGTTTCCTCTTTGTTTGGTTTATAGGTGGTATATTACGATCTCTTTTCTGCCTATTAGGCCTCTGGTTTTAATAGTTTTTTGCCAAACCTGTATATTAATCAATAACATTCCATATGATCCATATAATTTATTATGTCGTTAAAATCCTTGATGATGTAGAATGACTTGAAGCAACAGTACTCGCGCTATATTTAACCTAGATTCCATTGTTTTATGCAAACGTTTAAGAGTTTTATAGAACTTAAAGTCGCCTGCTTCAAACCGTATAAATTTATATATTTTTCCATAAAATTTATTCCCAAAGTAGGCCTTAGCATTAGGTAAAAGAGCTCTCTCCCTCACTTTAGGGAAAATCGAATATTTTCAAGACTACCTACTTTATTAAATTTGCTTCTTATTTAGGGAAAAAGATAACGTGAAGGAAACAAGAAGTTGCAGGTTTCTTTACAGATTTTTAATATTAGATTTCATTCTAAAACGAGATACAGTTTTGAATTTACATAGGCTATACAAGATTGTAAAAAATATCATAAATGCTCTTTCACAAAACAAAATGTTTGGTGCGCTTTTAGCAATCCCTGGAGTTGTTTGTTTCGCTTGATGGCGCTGCGAAAGTTCGAGATATTTTAGGCGAATTAGAGGCTTCTGTGATTTTATAACAAATTTTCAGGATTTGTGTTTCCTAAAATGTAAAAGAAAGCGTTTGGGTAACAGTGAAACCTCTCTAACGGACACCTCTAATAAGCGGACATCTCTATTAAGCGGACATTTTTTCATAGTCCGGAACTAGGTATATGACTCTCCTTTGGGCGGACGCGGACAGGCTGTTTGCATACAAAGAGTGCGAAAACCCTCCTTTAAATGCACAACAAAATTTTTAAAGTATTTGGGAGACGAATAAGTACGTTGCAAAAATTCTCTGAAGGACAGACCGTCGTGAAGGGACTTCGCCGAATGAAAGTATGTGTGATTCCTCGACAGCAGTCGCAAGGTTAGCAGTTGTAAGGTTAAATCGTAAACAATGGCACAAAAACATCGTGTTTTGAGTCTGAAAGGGAATATTGATGTTGTGGAAGTTTGTAATTTGATAATAATGATTTGGACGAGTTCATTAACATTAATAGCAATGTGCTAATAGAAGATGATAGTGACTCCATTTCTATCCGTTATGTAGTCCAAACTGAAAGACTATCTGACGACTCTGACGAAGAAGCTGAATGCAGTAATCAAACAAATGTCAATTATCAACAAGCCATTAGTATGGTAAAGGAATTATAACAGTATGCAAAGAATAGAGCGAGTGACTCCACAGCAACGGAATTGTTATCAGACTTGGAATTACATTTTCTAGATTGCAAGTATAAAATGCAAACACATCAAACTACGTTATTAGATTTTTTTAGCACTACATCCTAACTAAATCTAGAGTTTTTTTGTTATGTTATGTTTATTTGTACATACATATACATAGTAATATTTTTGCATGTACATATTACCTAATAACAAATTTCCCATGGGCGGACACCTCTATTAGGCGGACACATTTAGACGGTCCCGTAGGTGTCCGCCTAAGAGAGGTTTCACTGTATATGTAATTTATTATACGTAATGTCAGTATAATATAAAATAATAATAAAAATGAGAAAGATACTTTAATTTTATGGAGAAGCGGGACAATTTTTAAGAATATTTACAGCCTTAATTCTTGGTTTTAACCCTCGGGAGTGGCATATGTTACCCTTAAAAGCTTAAATACTAGGGGGGTGGGTGGAGCAGCATATAATTTTAAAGACCATTTAGATCTCTTTCCAATAATGTTTTAATTTCTTATGTTCTTAGCAGTACTTAAATTGTACTGACATTGATGATTTTTTGGATATGATTTTAAAAACATTATTGGGTTGTCTTTTAGTAGAATGATCAGGGGTCTGTAGGTAATCACTCCGGGTGATACTCTTTCCAATTCTTTACCAGCGGCAAAACCACCGCCTGAATATTTACATCTAACGAAATTTCTTGGAAACTTCTACTTTAAAAACAATAAATTATGGTATAATAGGAAAAAGCGACCTTTAAATATTGCACCACTTCCCATTTAAGATTTTAAGGGTAGAATGTGCCAGTCTCAGGGGGTTAAACCACAAAGGCTGCAAAATTTCTTTAAAGTTTCACCACCTTCACAACAAAATTGACTTGTTTTTCCGATTTTTATTATTATTTTTTAGTGGAAGCCAGATATTAATGGTGGGAAGTTTTTAATACGACACCCTGTATACCAGTAACTTATCTATGTGATAATAACCATACCATGACAGAATTTGCAACAGCAGTAAACTTATAAGCTGCAGGGAGTCTTAGCGGAAAGTAGTAGATAAACAAATAGATCCTGTACATGAAATTTCATCTAAATTCGTATTAAAGTTTTAGCTCGGACTGGGAAAATGAATATTAATGTGCTTTGAACTAACTTTGCATATTTAACGAATCAATCAATACATTTACCTACGAGCACTTCTCTAAATGGTAAACAGCTCAGTAGCTGTCATCTATGTAAGTTGAATATTACACATTGTAAATAAGAAGCACTGGTAAGCATGGGCCCCCGAACAAACCCAAAATACACACCTAAACTTGACGACTAATTTATAGTAAATAGTAGAAAAACCGAAGGTGTGAATTCAGATAATTTAACACAAATTTTGATGAATTCTCGTTATAAAGGGTTTTCCAATAAGAGGTGTTATTTTGAATAGCCCGCTATTTCGGTAGATGTCACTTTTGGAAGTGTAATTTTTTTGTCATTTGACAAGTAGAAACTACGCCATTCATAAAAATGGAACGATACACGCTTCAACAACCCATTGAAATTATTAAAATTCACTATAAATATGGTGAAAATTTGGCAGAGACGGTTCGTAAAACTCGAACATTTTTGGGTCGTCGTGAAGCACCTTGTCGGACCGCAATACAGAAGTTGGTGGGAAAATTCGAGCTGTTCGGACAAGTTAGTGATGTGAAGAATAAAACCCGTGCACGTCGCTCAAGAACAGCCGAGAATATTGCTGCTGTAGCCGAAAATGTGGAAGAAAACCCAGGTTTGTCCATTCCTCGTCGTTCTTTGGAATAAAACATTCCACAAACATCATTACACCGTATTTTGCATAAAGATTTGGGGCTTAAGGCTTATAAAGTTCAGTTAACACAAGAACTCAAGCCGGCCGATCATCAACAACGGCGTGTCTTTGCCGATTGGGTCCTTGAAATGCATGAAAATGATCCGGAATTCCATCGAGAAATCATCTGGACTGATGAGGCCCATTTCCGCCTCGGTGGCTTCGTCAACAAACAAAATTGTCGCATCTGGGGCTCGGAAAACCCAAGAGTTATTGTTGAAAAGCCTCTCTATCCTCAACGTGTGACTGTTTGGTGCGGTTTATGGTCCGGCGGGGTCATTGGACCTTACTTTTTCGAAAATGAGGCTGGAGCACCAGTTACGGTGAATGGATTGCGCTATCGAGAGATGATTAATGATTTTTTATGGCCGGAATTGGATGGTATTGATCTGGACAACGTTTACTTTCAACAAGACGGCGCTACGTGCCACACAAGCAACGAAACCATTGATCTTTTACGGGAAAAGTTTCCGGACTCTCGAAGAGGTGATCACAATTGGCCACCGAGATCTTGTGACTTAACACCTTGCGACTTCTTCCTTTGGGGCCACGTGAAAGAGAAGGTCTACGCCAATAGCCCAGCGTCGATTTAAGACCTCAAAGATGGAATTCGTGAGGCTATGGAGGACATACGGCAGCCACTTTGCGACTTGGTTATGGAAAATTTCATGAAAAGGATATGGTCCTGTAGGCGTGGTCGTGGTGGTCATTTGGCAGATGTTATTTTCCATTATTAACGGCATACCTTCCTCTGTATAATGAAATAAACATCCGATCATTTATCTCAAAAAATGACATTTTCCTTTCAATATCAAAATAACACCTCTTATTGGAGAACCCTTTACTTAATTTAAAAAGCGCGACATTTTTACTTAAGTCACAACAGACGAACAAAAGTAATTTTTTTTTTCAAGAAGAGTTTTCCTTTTCCTGAGGATTTTTCAGTAATGATCCCGATTTTACGAGCTATATACAAAAAGACACAGCGGAAAACAACCAAAAAAATAACTCCATACCTATTTATTTTAAGTAACATTGATTAGTATGCTTATTTGTATTTTAATGGTATTCTACGGTTGTAATGCCAAATATTATGCAATCATTTCATCGTAAAAAAGTTCATTGTTTGTTAATACTACAACGAGATCTCCTGAGTGTCCTGAAGAGTTGTATTTCGTATTTTCCGTATAATTTTTGATTCATTTCAAACAATAAAAGCTTCTCTCGACAGATGGAAGTAATGGGTTTCAGAATGAAATATTTTATTTATTGCTTCAATAAACAGTCAAATAGTTCTTGAGGAAACAATTTTGAATAGGATTAAAAATTATATTTTGTCCATTAAGCGAAAAAATGTAATTCCATGATGTCCGAAAATCTAGTTTTAATTTAATTAATAACAGTGCCTAAAATGTCCTTTTCTATTTGGGTTTCATAATGGCTACTTTATGAAATGCAAAAAAAAATTAATAACCTGCCACTTTATGGAAATGAAATTTTATTTTATTTATGTTGGCAGCAAGTAGGGTTCGAATTTAATCTTACTTCGATTTCGTTGCAATTAGTTTTCTAGGCATTATGGATTCGACAAAAATTTTAAAATACTAACCTTTAACCTTGCAAATAGATCATTTTTACTAGATATTTATCTGAAATACCTATACTCGAAAATATATAACATGTTGACGGTGTCCGTCTAATAATTTCTAGTCACAATTATAAAACAAATAACCTAAAAATAATAGATATATCTTTCAGTTTATGCTCTATTTCTAAAGTTTTATTCAATAAACTACTATTTTTATTTTTAATTCAATATATTATTATACATATTACTTTATATATACATATTTATAGTTACTGTAGACATTTCCTGGGCATTAATTGTTATTCCTATCACATTTTGTGTCGACACAATATTTTGTTCAATAGTATTATTTATTATTTTGTTAAACATATTTTTAACTTTGTCCTGCTCGCACCATAACTCAAAGTTTTGCATATTCTTTTTAAAAGTTTTTCTACAATTTCTCGTATTTCTGACGGAATCCAACTTTCTTCCTGACTCATTTTTATTTACTTTAATACTATATTTATTTTTAATTATGACAAATGTGAAGAAGCTTTGTTGTGTTCAATTGTTTCTATAATGGCATATTTGATACTTGTAACATTTTATTAAATTGTAAAAGTATTGCCAACCCAAAAAGAAAATATTAATTCAAATGGAAAAAAAAGTTTTTGAGACTTTAAAGACCCAAATAGAAAAAGTATTATAAAATACATGGTTCATAAGACAATTAGAGTACTTGTACTTTAGAAAACTCCCCGCTTCGGGGGTCGTTTCTAAATTAAACGCGTGCTCTAAGATAATGTCTTATGAAACTTGTATCTTAATATACAATTATAAATTTGTTTATATAGCAACTTAGGATCGGCTATATCAGAATTTTTCTTCACTTGGCTTCGCTTCGATTAAGAGAACTACACACACTATCCCACCACGCACCGCCGCGAACAGTGAACCTATTTTAGACTTTAAAAATACGTTCCAAATTTGAGAAAAAATAGAAAAAACCTCTTTTCCGCTAACGAAACAAAAGATGTATAAAGTTAACAACTTCCAGGGGATTGGGGGCAAGTGCCCTATCTTGCCCCTCCCAAACGACGCCCATGTTGGCAAGGAAAGTGCTCGGGACGGAGATTCCGGGCATTGTCAAAACTGACATACAATTTTTTAGTGCTGACAAAGAGCCGAGATTTTGCTAAATCCATGTCTTGTAATTTTAATAAATGTGGTCGTATGTAAAGTCGTTTGTAAAGGAATTGCGTGCCAAATATAATATCTGAGGAAAAAAGAACTATTCAAAATTAGTACCTCGTGAGTAAGCGTTATTAGCGAAAAGAACATAATCCGAGAACGCCGTCCAAAGCATAATTAGCGTTTATGGAGACTGGCGGAAATATTTTTTGCAGCAAGTTTTCATTGAGTCAGGTTTGTTCAACACGAAAATTAAAAAGGAACATATAGGGTGAACCGGGCGGAAGGGACCAAAATCCATGAGTGTATTGTGCATCTCATTTTCATTTGTTTTCAATTCATAACGAAATTGCAAATAAATTAACATTTTTTAAATCATACTGTTCTTTAAATAAATGTTCAAAACTATTATATCCATTGGCCTCTAAACATTTTCTGCATCGACTACGAATGGCGCCTGTTGCTCTCCTGATTGCTTCATATTCATGATACATTTTCGAATCCAGTTGCTAGAAACACAGAAGTGCTTGTTTCCAAATATTTTACCAACCATAGTGTCGATACATTAACGACACGCGAAGATAAATAGTTTTCGAAACATTTTTAGTTAAAATTTTTAAAGTTTTGGTAGGACACAAGATTGCATTGAATTTCCCATAAGAGATTTTTTTATAGCATCGGTGTACGTTTATTAGCGATAAATAAGCAACTTCTTGATATTATTCATATTTTAGATGTTATTATTGATCCATTTTCAACCACAGATTGAAGTAAGTATTTTAGCTAGATTTTAATCACCATCTGAACAATTTTGAGGTTATGTTATTGTTTAGCGAGATTTAAATTGTTATTTTTCTGTAAAAAAAGCTTACTGTACTGTATTTAGCAACATAAAGTATGGCTATAGGGTGGGTATACTCTATGTTGATAAATACAGTGCAATAAGCTGTTGTTAACAGAAAAATAACAATTTAAATCTCCCCATGCAAACAATAATAACATAACCTCAAACAAGATATTGATTAAAAAAATCTTCAAAAAACACTTACGTCAATCTGTTCCTGAAAATGATTCAATAATAACATCTAATATACAAATAATATCAGGAAATTGCTTATGTATCCTTTATAAACGTGTCTCGATGCTTTAAAAAATCGCTTATGGGATTTTCAATGTAATTTTAGTTTGGAAAGGTTTTTGATATCACGCCTCTCGTAACGTCAACCTTTGTTTTCTGTGCATACAAGCAAACCATTTTTTCTGTGGCATTCACCATCACCCTAACAAACCTTTTATTTTTGGATTCATCATGGAAACATTATAGAAGCCAAAGACTAGAAATTGTGCGTTGATTCCATTTTGGACCAGAATAATTTCTTGCTTTCTGGCGGCCATTTTGGGAAATGATTTTTTATTTTGTTAAAATGAGTTTTAATGAAATTTCTGCATGTCATGTAAAGCCAAAAGTTGTTGGATAAGTTCTATTTTCCTAGCTAAGTCGATTTATAAAAGAAATAAATAAAATTTTGATAATATTTTAATTATTATTTTTTTGACAAAGTACCTATATTTTTTGCTGTAAATAAAAATAAATCGAAGGCGCGTTAAAAATATAAAGCCAAATTACTAAACTGCACGATAAAATTTACTGCGAGAGTGATTTTTTGGTCCTTATGCCCAATAACTAGGTATATGAAATAAAATAACAGTGAAGGTATCCTAATTGTTTTGCGCATGGTTTAACATAACCCCGCCCCTTTATACTGTCATTTTTGAATGAACATAAGTAACAGTTTAGAATTATTTTCGAACATTTTCGAAACATTTTCGGTAAAAGTTTCCATTGTGCATCGAACAGCGAAAGTCACAGCTAGTACCAATCACTTGGAAACACGTGTAAATGTCCGATTTAAAATGTATACGTTTCGAAAATATTTCCATTTTTGTTGTCAACAGTTTCTAAGGCCATTCTTCAAAATCGATGGGTCAATTAAATAACTAGGGACCATACCACCAATACAAACTACTCGTTTTAGGTTCGTCAATAAAAACAATGTAAAATTTTATACAAAGTTTAGACGCGTAGCCCGAAATTCATTACAAAACAATTCTTATACGCGTAACTCCTGAAAGCAAAGCCGATAGCCGAGAGTGTAAATGGTAAGAAACAGAACCGATCGTATTCTAACGCGTATCTTCTAATACTGACACTTGCAAGACGCACGCTTGTACGCCTAGACTTACGTTGCCCCGGCGCCCAGTGGATTGTGTAAAACAGATGGAGAGATGACAGTGTGAGAAAGAAATTTAAATCTTCGTCGGTCTTGTCATTTTTTGGAGTAGAGCTCAGCTAATTTAATTTTTGAGCTTCCTCAAGTACAGTCGCAGTATTATCCCTTACCTTAATTGATGGATATATCACTACTATCATTTTATTCAATTCAGGGAAGAATCTCGTTTATCACCATAAGAAACGCATTTAATCGATCTTAGTCCGTCCCATAACGCCTATTATTAGGATTCAATTACCGTGACCGTGAAATATCAAACTGTCAAATATTGCACATCTCTATTCCGAGTTTTACACGTATCATTTCTTTCGTTCGTAAATAAAATGTCATTCTTAAATTGAAAGAATTGTATTTAAAGTGTGTGTTTTTTAAATTAGTTAAATAAATAAATCTAAGCGAGAAAAAAAGGACTAAAATTAAAACAGTTTTCCCGTGTATTCTTTCCATATGAATAGCTGCTATTTGTGAGGTTATGTGAGAGGTTTTTCCTAAAACTTAGATTCTGTGTGGTTTCTGTGAAACAAATGAACCTAATAATTGTATTTAAATAAGTTAAGGTAAGAAAGCACGGGTCTTAAATAAAATTGCATTTCAGAATTTGCCGGTTTAAATATAATACGTCATTTCCATAACACCCTGTATGTACTTTAGTTTACTCACTAATTTTCCTCTGCCAACCAAAAACTAACATTTAAATATACATCGCGATTTTTTTACAAATTCAATTCAATAGATTAATTAGAAATCTTGAAGGTGCGGTGGGGTCCCCCCTTAATCCGTTCAACCTTTGTTTTCTGTGCATACAAGCAAACCATTTTTTCTGTGGCATTCACCATCACCCTAACAAACCTTTTATTTTTGGATTCATCATGGAAACATTATAGAAGCCAAAGACTAGAAATTGTGCGTTGATTCCATTTTGGACCAGAATAATTTCTTGCTTTCTGGCGGCCATTTTGGGAAATGATTTTTTATTTTGTTAAAATGAGTTTTAATGAAATTTCTGCATGTCATGTAAAGCCAAAAGTTGTTGGATAAGTTCTATTTTCCTAGCTAAGTCGATTTATAAAAGAAATAAATAAAATTTTGATAATATTTTAATTATTATTTTTTTGACAAAGTACCTATATTTTTTGCTGTAAATAAAAATAAATCGAAGGCGCGTTAAAAATATAAAGCCAAATTACTAAACTGCACGATAAAATTTACTGCGAGAGTGATTTTTTGGTCCTTATGCCCAATAACTAGGTATATGAAATAAAATAACAGTGAAGGTATCCTAATTGTTTTGCGCATGGTTTAACATAACCCCGCCCCTTTATACTGTCATTTTTGAATGAACATAAGTAACAGTTTAGAATTATTTTCGAACATTTTCGAAACATTTTCGGTAAAAGTTTCCATTGTGCATCGAACAGCGAAAGTCACAGCTAGTACCAATCACTTGGAAACACGTGTAAATGTCCGATTTAAAATGTATACGTTTCGAAAATATTTCCATTTTTGTTGTCAACAGTTTCTAAGGCCATTCTTCAAAATCGATGGGTCAATTAAATAACTAGGGACCATACCACACGTTTGCCAATAATTTGTTTTTTAAATTACGCTAGACGTAAATGAGGCTCTTACTAGCGGTATTACCGAAAAAAAGATATGCTGAAAATTAAAATTTAAAAAGTTTTTCTTTGGTTCATCATTCGGAAGGAGCTTTTCTTAATAATCATTAAAAATCCCTAAAAATTAATTAGAAACATAAAAAGTAACAAAATGCTTCGCTGCCTTTGAACAAAACCGAAAAGTTGGGGCTGTTGACAATTTAAACGGCTCCTTGGAAAGTTCTGAAGGTTAAAAATAAAGCCTTAAGATTTGTTTGTATAAAACTCCAAAAGAAACAGGAAATCGATGATGGGGCTGAAAGTTTTGTTCTTAATTTGAATTTTTTAACAATATTTCACCTTTATCGGAACGAGATAGACTTTAAAAAATATATGAAACTTCTAAAGTTGAGTATCAAAATGTATACAATGACATTCATTCGATAGGAAGTTAACAATCAGAGAATACAATTTTTTTTTTTTTTTTTGAAGTAGTCCATCTCAAAGTGAAGTGAAGTTTTAAGAAGGTAAAGAAACTCACAGTCTGCTCCACTAGTTTAATAACCGGTAATAAAAACCATACATGTTTCGAAGGTTTAAACTTTCATCATCAGTGAAATATACATATTAAAAAAAATAAGTTTATTTTCGGTTCTAACACACCTAAAATAGTAAGATTTAGTTGATTTTATTTTATATACATTTTCGTTGTTGTCCAGTGTTATTAGACAATTTTGATTTTCAAAATGACTTGAGACCGATGACAAATGACATTTTTCTTCCACGATAAGTTTCCTTTACTGCCAGCTCAGGTTTAAAAATTAGAACACTAAACGCTGGACGATCAGTGGCGGCTCGTGACCTATGAATATGAATATTCACAAGTATGGTGAAATTTTTCTAGGCGTTTTAAATGTAAAAAAAGTAATAAGAAAATGCGTTAGGTAAAACATATTTGTATTTATTTTTTAACTTACCACAAGGAAATGCAAATTTGGAAAATAAGAAAGGTTCTCTTAGTGTGTGTAGCTGTCGGATCTTAACGTCGTCTCATGCAAACCTCGTAACAATATTTATACAGTCCACTACTAATACTACTAAAGCCATCTACGAGCTATCAAGAAAACCGAATGATGTCCAATACTACTACCGCCATCTACGAGTTATCAAGAAAACCGAATGATGTCTAATACCACGCAACGCAACCAAGACGAGAACAATAGTTAACTGTTTTATGATGAGAACGAAACGAATCACGAGACTGACAAGTTGGCATTCTTCATATTTTCAGTGTTTTTTAGTTTAAATCCTTAAATAAAATGGTTTAAAATCATATCGAGTATCATTTATCGAAATACACAACATTCATCGACCCTACACAATAGTGCTTAAACGTAAAGTCCATTCTTCGGTTCTTAATTATTGTAGAAAATTGATCAATAACAGCCTCATTAAAGTTTGGAATATCGTCTACAAATTTGTTTTCATATTTTTAAACTTTCTAATGAAGTCCCTAGATTTACCCTTTGTGGTCTGCGTTAAATTAATTTCGAATTTAGGTGTTCCCGCATTCTTCACTTCAATATTTTGCTCCAAACTCAAAGAGCTAAAGTTATTTCTTAAATAGTCCACCGTCAACTATTCATTTTAACTTAATAAATATATAATATTAAAATATTAAAACATACATGCTCGAATTTCTAACTAGATGCACGAACATATAACAGCGCGGTGGCCACAAAAACTGTGCGCCTTTTCCATGTTAAATCGCCATAGCCCCGCTATCTCCCGCTGCCACCCGCCACCTGTTACTACAGAGAAACTGCATTACTTAATCGCACGTGCCAGCAAGTCTCTTCATAATCGTCATTTACCTCGACCGAGGCACGGTTGCCGGATCTATACAGTTTGGTTTGACGGGATGATAAAATATTAGGGAGGGTCGGACTTTCTTCGTTTGACGGTACGATAAAATATTAGGAAGGGTCGGACTTTATACGATAAATAATATTCAATGAATATAAATTAATATTTTTTATTCGTTTTGTTTTGGGGGTGCACGTGCTCATGTGCTCCTGTGGAAGAGCCGCTACTGTGGACGATGCGATTATTGTTCTAGCAGATGATTACCCTTAACCGACCTTATTTATAGCCACAAATTTCCTTAAAGACTTATTAATAAAGTTTCCAGCTTCATAAGCGCGCTTTGGTCTTTACGAATATTAATTTAATTAAGCCCAAGCCTAAAATAAGCTTGAATTCAATATTTCTCGTATATACAGTTCAATGACTCACATTAAGTTTGCTGTTAAAGACATTAGTTAATTCTAAAGTACTTTACTTAAACAATAATTCAGTGCGTGCTGTGTTGATTATCAGAAATGTTTGTTTCTTATTATCAAACTCATATTTTAAATTACTAAAATAGCTTTAAGGTCTTTGAGTATAAGATGTTAATAGTCGGAGCTGTAAAATTTTATGGATTTGAACCTTCGGAAACGAAATTACAGTAGACAGTGTGCTACCCTGAAGTATATTGATCAAATCAAATATCAGATCAAATAAACTTTTACTATTATGTTACAAACAGATGTTAAACTCTTTTCCCGTACCTTTACCTTATTAGTACAATTTTATGTGTTTTCAAAATAATGACCGTTTATTTTCGGTTAAAGTAACTCGAACTCGTTCGTGGTACTTTCGATTCGCGATACTTTCGATTCGACGTACTTTTTTCCGAAATATCCATTTCATCGGCACATTTATTCATAAACTGGTCAAGAAAAAGAATTATCTTTATACCTAAAGAGTGAGGAAATCCACGCACAAACACAATCAGTTTTTTTTGTTTTTCATGGGAACACTCCTGGAAACACTTTATGCTCGAAACATTCCATCAAGTCAAACGTCCAATACAAACTACTCGTTTTAGGTTCGTCAATAAAAACAATGTAAAATTATATACAAAGTTTAGACGCGTAGCCCGAAATTCATTACAAAACAATTCTTATACGCGTAACTCCTGAAAGCAAAGCCGATAGCCGAGAGTGTAAATGGTAAGAAACAGAACCGATCGTATTCTAACGCGTATCTTCTAATACTGACACTTGCAAGACGCACGCTTGTACGCCTAGACTTACGTTGCCCCGGCGCCCAGTGGATTGTGTAAAACAGATGGAGAGATGACAGTGTGAGAAAGAAATTTAAATCTTCGTCGGTCTTGTCATTTTTTGGAGTAGAGCTCAGCTAATTTAATTTTTGAGCTTCCTCAAGTACAGTCGCAGTATTATCCCTTACCTTAATTGATGGATATATCACTACTATCATTTTATTCAATTCAGGGAAGAATCTCGTTTATCCCCATAAGAAACGCATTTAATCGATCTTAGTCCGTCCCATAACGCCTATTATTAGGATTCAATTACCGTGACCGTGAAATATCAAACTGTCAAATATTGCACATCTCTATTCCGAGTTTTACACGTATCATTTCTTTCGTTCGTAAATAAAATGTCATTCTTAAATTGAAAGAATTGTATTTAAAGTGTGTGTTTTTTAAATTAGTTAAATAAATAAATCTAAGCGAGAAAAAAAGGACCAAAATTAAAACAGTTTTCCCGTGTATTCTTTCCATGTGAATAGCTGCTATTTGAGAGGTTATGTGAGAAGTTGTTCCTAAAACGTAAATTCTGTGTGGTTTCTGTGAAACAAATGAAACTATATTTATTACTATATAGTATTTAAATAAGTAAAGGTAAGAAAGCACGGGTCTTAAATAAAATTGCATTTTTTTTTAAAGAGTTTGAAAAATAATAGGAAGGTCAATGACGTTTGACCTATTTACTTTCCTGTGCTTGTGACGAATTTGAAATTTGTATGTAATATTACCATTATTTGTTTTGTAAAACATATTTCGTCGTCGGTTTTCTGGAATCATATTTGTTCATAAATGATAGATTGAAAAATTATAATTTGTTTTCTAAAGAGTTTGCCGTGTAGATATGACAACACCGACCGTCGTCAGTAGCGGCCATGTACATTTTCAGATTTCATATAAAGTGTATAATTTCGCTTAATAATTCAAAGCGCCATTTATGGTTATTTTTTTTCAATTTGTTTTCATTTCAGGATTTGCCGGTTTAAATATAATACGTCATTTCCATAACACCCTGTATGTACTTTAGTTTACTCACTAATTTTCCTCTGCCAACCAAAAACTAACATTTATATATACATCGCGATTTTTTTACAAATTCAATTCAATAGATTGATTAGAAATCTTGAAGGACATAGTTGCGGTGGGGTCCGCCCTTAATCCGTAATATTATGTTGCAAATGGATATTGAAAAACTTTTACTACATCTTCTGCTATTTCTGTTTAGGATTAACGAAATAAATCTCGTTCAACTTTCTTTTCATGGTCGAGTCACGGATAAATAACTAGTAAAAGTGTTATTCCCTACGACTACCTACGAAACTGAGAATAAAAAGCACGGCTAACTTCCCTAGAAAGTGTCTTATATCACACGCGTGTTGAAAAAATTAATTTCACCTCCCGAGTTGAAATATTACATTTCAATGCATATAATACCCAACTAAACCCGAACAACCTCTCGGAGTAAATTGGGATGTTGGATGAGGTAAAGCGCACTAGAGCTATACTGAATATTAAAAAATTACATACATTTGTCTTCAGTTTGTTGGGATCTTTATGGTTTGTTATGATACATATGGTAGCGCTGTAGCGGAAAGGAGAAGAACCAAGAACTGGCAGCAGACCAGTGGAAAGAATACATCTATATTATCGGACGGATAATTAGGCAACTTTTTCCCCAATTTAACCGACATCGTGTCTCTACCATTTCCGAAATCCCAATGGTGAATATCGACTTTGTTGCACCCTGTATATCAAAGTTACACCTATACTAATTATACCATGACTTTTGTAACTTAATTTTGGGGTCTACTTTATCATATTTCAGCTTAGGAAAAAACATAAGGCTTTGATTAACATTTTTACAGTATCAAGAACCCCAAAAGTTTTGTGAGTCCGTTTGGATGTAATTTTTGTCATTATAGAACATCCGAAAACTTTTTCAGGCTTCGTCGTTCGAAAATCCAGAGTGACAGGGGTTGACTTACGACACGTTCTAATATACACACACAAAATATTACTGGAAAGTTTGCTGCTGCCATCAAGTTTATCTATATTACAGGTCCATTAGGGTCAGGTTATCTTGGTACACCTTCCCGTTTGGCTTTTGTACGATAGCTATAAAGAAACATCTTAAAGAGAGATAACAGTAATCGAGTGTAAATGGGTCTGTGTATCATTCCGTTTTGTTCTGGCATGGTCCGATTATTTCTTGTTGCTAAGCTTATTTTATATTGCAGTAAATCTCGAGATAAATCAAATAATATTTGAGAATATAATTTGTTGATATACAGGATGTTATGGAAATGACTTAATATATTTAAATGGGTGACTCCTAGGGTGTTCTAGAGAAAGTCTACATACTTTTTTTTTCCATGGAATATCTAAATACTAAGGTAAAAACCCTTGTTACCCACATACTGTCGCGCCGTTCCATCTGGATTAAGTTAGCAACAATGTGGGTCACTAGAGTATACTAACAATGTTGTCAGATCACACCGCATGTTTCGCCCTTGCTTGGATACCTGCCGCGCGCGACTATCGTTGCTTCAGTATGTTTCGAGACTCGGGGATATTGTGTTTTATTTTTTTATGAAATTTAATTATAAAACGGATTATAAGACCGAAGGTAAGATGGTATATTAAAAGTATAGTATTTTTTTTCCCTAAAAGAAAAAGAAATGATAACGCGGGTCAAAGAGGTTGTCAAAAACTGAACACGTGCGTTTATAATTCTGTGTTGCAATCTATGACAACACCGACTCAATAAACTATTGATTGCGAACGTCCTCAGTAGCGGCCACGTAAATTTTCAGATTTCATATAAAGTGTATATTTCGTACAGTAATTCAAAGCGCCATTTAAGGTTATTTTTCTATTCAATTTATTTTCATCTCAGGATTTGCCGGTTTAAATATATTAAGTCATTTCCATAACAACCTGTAGTTACATCAGCTATAGTATGAATTTTGAGTTGGCATAAGTTTGATATATATCCTAGGACGGGACTTAGAAATTACACATTTTTAATTTGTAACGTTTGTCTTAAACACTATATACTTTGCGGTATTGATTATAATATAAACGTCCCCATTAAAGTATATTGGTTAAGGTAAAGTAATAAAACAGTATAGGAACCTGACGAAATAAACAAGGAACTGATAAAATGGGTGGTCCTTCTAAAGTAAAATTAAATATTCAATCCAATCTAGACCCCAAAATAGCGCATATGGAATTTGTTCGCTATACACTATACGGTTACTTCTCTAACGAAGTTTGTAGGTTCACATAATATTAAATACTTTAATTTAGCCAGACTAAATTTTTATTTTGTAGTCATTGCCGTACTATTATCCAAAGTTTACTTTTCTAAGATCTGAATCTTAGGTGTCACTCGGGGATATCATAGACAGAGTAAACTTAAGACTTTAGTTGTTTTATCCCAAAATATTGCAGCTTAGCTGCTCGAAGTGGATTTATGATAAATTTGTTTTAGATCTAATCTGAAACTGCTTTAAATTTTCCAGTCTAGACAGATGACAAATTGTTTGTTGTGACGTATTCCTAAAGTTAAGGAACTCCTTAACTGTGTGGTAATAACAAAAATAAGGAAACAATAATTTTTTTTATCTGGCACCAAAAAAGTTACTGGGCAAACTGAAATTCAGCTTTTCTGTATCACGTTTCAATAAAATTCCCCTAATAACTCAATTATTTGCAGCATGTTTTATCCGTTAGGTCGCGTCGCTCAGGTATGAAGATCTTCATTATACCTAAATGTACCTCAAAATACAATTTCTAGGATTATTAAAGCAACTTCTTCCACTAGGTCCCATATTATAATTTTTTATGAATATTCTCTAATTTCTACTGGCGTAGTTGGCACCGAACAAACCCCCTTCTGAAACTTTGACAATCCTTATTATGCTCTGAAACGTTCCAAGGTCTTTAGGCAAGGAAATAACTTCCTGCCTTGAATGTCTGAATTCGATTCTTCGAATAAATATGAAAATATATTCAAAATTTCGTACACTTCAGTCAGTCGTGGAATTCACATTTAAATATTAAAACTTCTCTTAATACTAAAAACATTTTGTTAGAAACGTTTCCTAATTTTACGAGTATATGGTTCACTGACAAAGTACAGGGCACTGGGAACAACATTATGTATTTTCTGGAGATTCTTCTTACCACTTTTCGACTTATTTTCTTTTGTATTTGATTGGAAAAATATATATTTAATGATTTCTTGACGCTTTAGCTTATTGATTCTCCTAATTCCTGTTTATTAAACATTTAAACGGCTTCGCTGCTCTGCTTTTATATCTAGCTTTAATTTATTATGAATTACCTTTCCTGTAGTTACCCTACAATTTTCCGGGTTAGGTAGATAAGAAGTTATAAATATGTATGCGGTTTTAATATATTATTAACTAAAATGTACATCCCAGCTATAAGAAGGTAAATTTGGAACGTTGAAGTTTGGAGATACGAGAATTAGTTTGTTTCCTCGAGAAAAGCCCGAACAAATACCTTAAACTTTCGCAATTTCTTCAATTTTATTTAAACTTTGGAACTTTGGAATACTGCAAAGTTTAAGAGGCAATCTACATACGTAGGAAAAATATTATTAGCACGAATTCGCTTAGAAAATATATACAAGGAATACATCAAAGGATTTGTATAATTCTATTTAAATTGTATGGTAATCAACCAAAATTCTAATCACTATACAATACAGCAAACAAAATTATTGCCGAACAAGTTTATTGTTATGCCATTTATAAGCCATCAAGCCTACAATAGACCATAATATACTTAAGTAATGGATTCATATAAATGGGACGTTTTACAAATTTTTCAATCAGCCTTTATGGGCGTTCAAGAGTGGATCTTTTTGAGAGATGTCTTTGGATATTTCGATACAAATTGATCTAAACTGATACGAGGAGTATTACAAAATGTTTTCTCCCTTTGATATTTTTTATTCTACATATTGTCCCTTAAATTTAACGCTCTTACGCCATGCATCGGTATTGTAATTTTCTGTTAATTCTTATAGGTATTACCCAATATACGTCAAATTGAATTGAATAGTAGGAAAGTCCTTAGTTATTTATCGTTTATTGACCTACTGATTGTCCCAATCGCTGAAATTCTTTTTAATAAGAAATCACAGCCCCTATTCCTAATACTATTAGGAAAACTTTAAGTAAATATAAAGTTAATCAAGTTTCGCTAAATCCAAGTTGCGTCTTATATTTCTGATATCGGTGTCCATTTCTCTTTGATTTAGTTCTTCGGAAAGCAATTTATTCATGCCAATAATTTATATCAATCAAGAGTTCGTCGAAACTTTACGGCTTTAGAAAAAAAGTTCTATCGAGTAGGATAAACTTGAGATATTTAACAGATTTTTTATTACGTTGACGACAAATTGGATATTCTCTTGACGGAAGAGGATATTTTGCAATTTTCTTAAGGAATTATCATAAGTAACTGCTGTGATTGACATGTATTCAATAAAAATAACCACTGCTTGGTCTCTGATGGTGGAAATAAGCATACCAGCTAAAGATTGTGTACGCGAATTCTTGAAGGCGGAAAAACTTTATCGACACTCTCCTTTTGTTTCTCGATATCACTGACTCAACAGACTACCTAATGCACATCGCCTATCACTATTTTAGAGAACAAATCAGATTCTCCATTCAAAGATTTCAAATTATTTTTAGACGTTTGTTCTTGATCTTGAATACACCTTGCTGAAACTTTAGCAATGTCCAGTACAGCATGTAAAATTGTCAAATTGGTTCGGATATATTTAATACTTTAGTAAAAGTAGATAATTTCGAACTGCGATCTTTGAGAACTATTTTTTCCGCTTTTCTGGAAACATCATGATTGATTACGACTGAAGGTCGTCCAGTTCTTTGGGCATCTTCAATGGATTCACAGCCTCATTGAACCTAATTCAACCAATATTTTACTTAAAATCTGACGCTGCGTCGTCACCATATACTCATTCATTCATTTATAAATATTCTATTAACTTGTAAAAATGTTGTTGAAACTGCAAAGTTCCAATACAAACATAAAACGCAATAATGAAGGAATATAAATTACATTTGAGACAAAAGCAAATACAAATTGTTGCTACCGTACGGTTAGTTATTTCTATCATGACAAGATAGATTTTTTTTAGAGTTTCCATCGTAACTTTACCGCCACCGATTCTGCGAACGGTCTATTCATATTAAATAACGACGTCTAACAATAATTAATGTTAGAAGATTAATTGAAACAACAAGACTATACACCTACCCTACCTTCACCTTACAACCTATCATTTTCAGCTTAGGATAAGCAAGATTAATATATAATATGCATTAATGAATTAACCATTAATTTAAGATTTATCGGGCACACATGCTCAATTAATCAAAGACTACCACATTTTCTTATTTGCAGAGGAAATGATTTGTTATTAATTGTTGTCTCAACTAGAAAAATATTTACAAAATATAAAAAACATATATTTAATATGTTTTATATAAAATCATATTGTATCTACTTACAATATTTGAAATTATGATACACCTTTTTTTAAACAGTAACAATTTTATATTTTATGATTCACATTTCTTAATACGAGCTGGGCACAAAGCTTAATATGTGTAGGGCGAATGCTTAATCTTAGGATGTGACGTTTTAAAGCAACCAAAGGACAAAACCAGAAAGTCCCATCCTAAGATAGAGCATAAGTCTCGACCATTGGTAGTTTTCTAGCGTAAATATAGTCAAAAAATATATTTCAAACGATCATCAATTTTTTTAAAGATGGCATGTAGAGTTTCAGCGAGTTTAGGACAAATGAAAACGATTCCTTATTATTAAGAACTTGCTGACGATTCGGTATTTAACAAAAAAAATTTAAATAAAACCTCTGATATATTAACAAATTCAAATTCAAAATCTTATTTCTTCAATTTAACAACACTAGACAATAATTGAAGAAAACATCAACACTAAAGTTAAAAACTAGATACAATTCAACAAAATGCAGAAAGAAAAAAAATTTTAATAAATTTTGTTAATCATGTCATCTTGTCACAAGCCTTAAGAAAATTCCTGTAAGGAATAACAGTTTACCTCCAACAAAAACTCCTTCAACCTTCTTCTAAATACATTTAAATTAAGGGCATCTCTAATTTCAGCATTTAATTTATTGAAAAATTGACAGCAATTTCCACAAATTCCCAAAGCCACAAAACATTGATTCATATTATGATACAAGACTACGTTCCGCTTCTACTTCTATTACACTGAATTAAGACTTAAATTATTGGGAGTGAATTGCGCGAATAGTTTAAAATTTGTCATATTTTCGTTAAGTTTAACTAAATCTGTGTAAACAGATGAAGCTCAGGCATATATATCTATCAAAAATTTTCATGTGGTAAACAGTTTTTCTACCATTCTAATGTCATGAAAATATAGTATCAATTATCTTTCTGCGTCTAGGCAATAAATTCCTACGCCTATAAATTTCTGTCGTCATCCTATTTCATTAAGTATCATTTGCGGCTTATCTCTAGGAAGATAAATTCGTGTCATTTATCCAGCGAGACACCGTTAATATAGAAAATATTTCTTAAAAATTGGAAAAGTTTATTTTCTCGTCAGATTAAAGAAAAATATGTTTTAGTATACTGGGCGAGGCGGTATTTCAAAAACAGTTTAATGATTTGGCTTGTTTGTAGTTTTTTGCATTTTCTATACTTAATTAAGCAATAATAAACTTAAATAATCCTTTGAAAGTAATAATTCTCAACTGACTGATTAAAAATATGGCATTTGGAAACGAATAATAATTGTGAATATGATTTATTGGTATCTTTTAAATTCAATCAAAACTTAGCTGAGCATAATAATTATGTAACCGAGAAAGCTAATACTACTATATACGAACACCCCCCACCCCTCATAATAGAGAAAGAGGTAATTGTAAATAATGCTTAAACATAATCCGTTTTGCTTGCTTGCCCACTACCACTTTGGCTGTTAATATTATTTAATAACCAAGTGTTGTTTAAAGAGCAACAGAAATAATTTTATATGTGTAAATTTCAGAAAAGGTTCTTTTTATTTGTAAAGTGAAACTGTTTAGTTTAACTACCTATCTTCTATTGTAAAATCAGTTTCCATAAATCTTTGACCCAACCTAGATCAACACGTAATTTATTGGAGTTGTCTAACTGATTTAAAAAATATGGAAATTCAATTTAGTATAAATTTACTATAAAGCTATTCCCCAGCATCCTGCCTTAGATAGAGTAGGGTCGATATATATGCCTTATGAATTTGTAACTTGTGCGGTCTTACCGTATTGTC
This sequence comes from Barypeithes pellucidus, assembly GCA_963991005.1. NCBI lineage: Eukaryota > Metazoa > Arthropoda > Insecta > Coleoptera > Curculionidae > Barypeithes > Barypeithes pellucidus. Next base: position 13,994,611 of record OZ022562.1, on the reverse strand, counting down.
AAAATTATATTTTAATTTTTTACACAATTTTTAAGAATACGATACATTTTCTATGTGTTGACAATTTAATGTTTTATGATTCGCATTTCTCATATTTATACAGAATGCGGTAGTTATAAAACCAGTTGATAAAAACGAATTTGTTGGTACTGGGGTAAATTGTATAAAATTCAGAGCCAGTAAACATATTTCGTCAACTAAAATAATGCATAAAATGTTAATAAATTTGGTCCAATTAATAGGGACTTTATTTTGTTTACGTAAAGATCTTTGTGGGAACCAAAATATACTTATGTCAAAGAATTTATTTGAACTTCAATTTAATGTACGTTTCAAAAATAAACTCGAACGTTCCTTAGAAGAAAATATACTTGCTATTAAATCCTACCATTAGAAAAATATTAGAATTAGTTTATCGACACATTAAAACCAAACGGACATTAAAACTAGAATGCTTTCATTACGGTGGTTTCAATTAAGTTGTTGTTTTGAAACAAGGGCTTGATGCGATTTGCAAGTTCATTATTTGGTAAAACTTTGTTTAATTAGTTCGTACACTCGAGCGTTGAGGGATGCTTAAATTAGGTTATCTTTGTGGGAAGAATTACTACAAGACTTTGCAAATTCTTAGGGCTTATGAAGGACATGAAATAGCGAAAAGTTTTGCAATAACCTATATTTGTAAACTCTGTAAAATAACATCTAGTATTTATTGTAATAATCAACAAGTTTCATAAATCTATTTAAGAAATGTCTATGCTTGTCAGGTGGTATTAATATCAAATACCAATATGGAAAATTATTATTTCCCAGACCACCCGATGATCCTTATACAATAAGGGCGTATTTTTGTCTACACAGTAGCACTTTAAAATACTATTTCAGATTGAATGGCACTACCAAGAAAAGAAAGCCCTCTCCATTGATAGGAAGCAACCACCTGTAGACCGGTTTCGAACTCATTTGTTCTCGTCAGTACAGGGTAGGTGTCATCATCAGAGAGGACTTTAACTTAACGCCGGACTATCGACGGTAGCAGGTCTACAGGTGGTTCCATCCTATCAATGGAGAGGGCTTCCTTTTCTTGGTAGCGCCATTCAATCTGATATAGTATTTTAAAGTGCTACTGTGTAGACAAAAATACGCCCTTATTGTATAAAGATCATCGGGTGGGAAATAATAATTTTCCATATTGGTATTTGATATTAATACCACCTGACAAGCATAGACTTTTCATTTCTTAAATAGATTTTTAAAATTTGATTTAATCAAATAACGTCTGTTCAGATTGTGTTGGACTACTAAGAGATGGCGCTGCGCGCTGTATCTTGTCGACTACCGTCGATAGTACGGCGTTAAGTTAAAGTCCTCTCTGATGATGGGTATGTACACCTACCCTGTACTGACGAGAACAAATAAGTACGAAACCGGTCTACAGGTGGTTGCATCCTATCAATGGATAGGGCTTCCTTTTCTTGGTAGTGCCATTCAATCTGAAATAGTATTTTAAAGTGCTACTGTGCAGACAAAAAATACGCCCCTATTGTATAAGGATCATCGGGTGGTATGGGAAATAATAATTTTCCATATTGGTATTTGAACAAGTTTCATGGTTGATATTTTTAAGTATTTTTATTATATTTGCTATTGAAACTTATCAACTTAAATTTCAAAATACGAACAATTAAATGGTAAGGTAAGGAGGACAACGGGCGCCCTTTGTAGAGGAAGCAGAAGATGTTTAACGGTTAATGGCGATTAAAAAAGTGTTAATATATGAAATTTCTAATTACCCTATAACTTGAAAACAAACAAAAGGATAAGGATACATACATTATTTACATTATTTTAATGTACGTATCTGCTTAGCTCGACGGGAACTTTTAACGTCAGAAGTGAAACCTTAAGACAATGAAGAAGCTCGTTAAGACACAATGAATAATTCTGCTAAGCAGTTTTTATTCAACAATTACTAGATTTATTGTATTTGTTAATTAACACATTTGTTCATCAATATTCACAGTATTCTTTTTAAAGAAGGAGGTATAAACACATGGGTAATAAACACTCTTGTTTATGTTTACAGCCGGTTGTTACAGATGGCTGTAATTTTCCATTGATGGCGGATTTTCAATTAATACTGGATTTTCTATTAACACTGGCGGTGTCTTGTTCACGAATGACAACTGTGGTTTAATTAAGTTGTTTTCCAGCAAGGCTATTGATGAGACTTGCACGTCTATCAGTCGACAGAGCTATATTAACGTCGATTGACCCTAGAATAACGTTACTCGAATAATTTTATGTATAAATTGAAATAAAAATTTAATAATATACAGGGTGTTCCTTAATGACGTGCTAATATTTCAGGGTGTGATTCCTTAGGTCATTTTATAAAGAAAAGTTCATATGAACATATGTCCGCAACGACTTGAATTTGTATTTTTTAAATGGTTTTTTTAATACCTCCGAAAGTACTTTAGACATTAATTTCAATTTTGGTATATGTTAATAGGATATAGAACCACATATTTTAGTTAGAAAAGTTATTCAATTGTTCCACCAGTGGCGTCCCTGTAAACATGTCCTCTGATATTTTTTACAAGAAGATGGCACGCCACTAACATTTTTCCATATGGATATTTTTTTTGAATAGCCTGGTCAATTCTACATTAAAATGGTATTTATTATAAATGGAGTTTTTTCGTCACACGCACCGTTCTTGATTAAAACCACTAAATTCATATTGAAACTCATTATTATTAACATTGATAAAATAATTAATGATAAATTTTGTTTCATAAAAATTGTAGGAAATGGTCACCTTCACTTAAAAGGGATGCTTCCGCCCGTCTTCGCATCGAATTGCCCACTCCATCAATTTTTATGAAACAAAATGTCAATGTTAATAATAATGAGTTTCAATATGACTCTAGTAGTTTTAATCAAGAACGGCGCGTCTGACGAGAAAACCTCAAGAGATCGTTTTCATGTAGAATTGACCAGACTAATCAGAAAAATATCTACATGGAAAACTGTCAGCGGCGTACCATCTTTCTTTTAAAAAATATCAGAGGACATGTTTGCAGGGACGCCACTGGTAGAACAATTGAATAACTTTTCTAACTAAAATTTGTGGTTCTATATCATATTGACACATACCAAAATTGAAAATAATATCTAAAGTACTTTCGGAAATATTAAAAAATAACGATTTAAAAAATAAAAATTTAACACCCTGTAACAAAAAAATTAAGCCTTTGCGGACATATGTTCATATGAAGTTTTCTTTATAAAATGACCTAAGGAATCACACCCTGAAATATTAGCACGTTATTAAGGAACACCCTGTATATTAAAAATATTTTTGTTCTAAAAAAAGTTTTTTTAAGGATGACATAAAATTTTCGTTGAAAAGTTAGCCCGTTAATATAACTTTTTATATTTGAAACTTTACATGATTGATGCTGTAAGTTTTAGAGGGAAGTAAAGGTAAGATAAAACTACCCTGTTAAATTGTTTTCTATATTATAAAGACACGTAGATAAAATTCCATAAAAATTATCTATTCGTTTGCTCGCTGCTGAACAGAAACGTATCACTAGGTAGCTAGAATGTATTATAATTTCTCCAAATTTTTAATATAATTTTAATGCGATAGTTTGATGTATTATACATAATACATTTTTTTGCTGAATTTTTTCCTCTTTATACATCGCCAGGGAATCTAAAGCTTAACACGGACTCCGAACCACCATTCTCAGTCATACGAATCATCCCCTAAGCGTATGAACGTTTGTCGCAAGCATCATTGTATGATTTATCTATTGAAGTATAAGTATGTACCCTCTCATGCACCCCATGAGATATCCGATCTCGTCCGACAGGAATGGGGTAGGAAGGAGGATAATATTGATTACATATACCACTAAAATAATATTGTGGGGGAACCTACAGGGAACCTACAGCTTAACACGGGCTCCGAACCACCATGTCTTGGCACACCCACGTTGTGGCAATCGCCAAGATAGCTTCTCAGAAACTTGGTGTACTCTTCCGAACCAGAAAGTTGTACACACCTCAACAACTTTTGACACTATACAAAGCCCAGATTCGACCATCACTAGAGTAGTGCTATGGAGCTGGAGCTCTGCATTAAAACATTCTTCGGCTACTGGATTCCATCGAAAGGAGGGCCATTCGTCTGATTGGAGACCGCGAGCTGACGAAGAACCTCGACAGCATAGAACATCGAAGACAGGTTCTGGATTTGACTATCTTTTACAGATATTTTCGTGGTAAATGCTCGGCTGACCTTGCCCTCTTAATTCCGCCCAGAGCGGCTAATATCAGAAATACACGACGAACCACTGCCGCCCATCCATATGTAGTTAAGCGTAGTACTCCTCGAACTTCACTATTTAAGAATACTTTCATCTGGAGGACTTCATCCTTATGGAACGACCTTCCCGAGGTCGTTTTTCCCAACGAATATAACCTCCAACGATTCAAAACCAATGTGAATCGCTTTTTGCGCACACGCACCACTCGCAGAGTGCCCTAAATGATTTTCCTATAGTGCTTGTATTTGATCATAAAAAATATATATATTCTCAGTCATACGACTCACCCCCTAAGGAGTATCAACGTTTGCCACAAGCATCATTGTATGATTTATCTATTGGAGTATACGTATGTACCCTCTCATGCACCCCATGAGACGTCCGATCTCATCCGACAGGAATGGGATGGGAAGGGGGAGGATGCTGATTACGTATACCACTAAAATAATATTCTGTTTAATTAACAAGACTTAATTCCCTGGATTTATGGCGTAAATATTATCATGTATATACGAAATCATAAAACCCTTTGACGAAAACTAGGATATGTCGCCCACGTAGTGTTTATATTAAATTATTTTTACATGACTTTACTATACTATACAATTTGAGATGATGAGGCCACGTAAAGGTATATCATTCTACAAAGAAATGTCATAAAGTTAGGTTAAATCAGATATATTTATGCATGGATATTCACAGCACCCAAGCAACAAACTTTCTAATTTATATAGTATTTAATCAAGGCCCGTAATAACGAACCGTGGACCTTTAATTATAAAAGGTTATAATAATTATTCTTCCACACTGAGAGTATTCCGTTTACGTTCCGATGGTTAAAAGTTTCAGGTTCTGGAATATACTAGATTAGACTGGGTAAATAAATACGTATAGCGCTTAGGTCTGCTTATTAAATATCTAAAAAATGTTTAGAATGTGTTGGTAACTGGGAATGAAACGGGAGATTGTTTTGATTATTTAATTAAAGATGGTCCCGGAAATCTTGCTAAGATAAGAATTAATTATATCTCTCCCAATTGGTAAGTAACCAAACTTCCTAGACGTGCTAAATTAGTTTTTCGCAAAATTGTTTCTTCGCTAAATTGTCCTTCACCATTCTAGCTTGCGACAAAATGTTATGTTATTATTTCGAACAATATCCGTATTCCGCTGAATTTTGACTTAAAACAAACAATATTAAAAGAGCGTTGCTTTGAAATATACCAACTAATAGTACACAGTAAAACTGCATATTCTTTGGGTAAAAATATGGCGATTTTGCCAAACTTTCTTAGTTCAAAAGTTGATATTAACAATTATTATTTTTTATTGTAATACTTCTTATTTTTATTCTAATACTTATTATTTTTTATTCTAATATTTATTCTTTTTATTTTAATATTTACTATTTTTTATTCTAATATTCATTATTTTTGATTGTAATATTTATTATTTTTTATTTTAATATATACTATTTTTTATTTTAATATTTATTATTTTTTACTCTAATATTTATTATTTTTTATTCCAATGTTTATTATTTTTTATTCTACTATTTATTATTTTTTATAGTAATATTTATTTTTATTTTAATATTTATTATTGTTTACTCTAATATTTATTATTTTTTTTTCTAATATTTATTATTTCTTATTTTAATATTTACTATTTTTTACTCTAATATTTGTTATTTTTTATTCTAATATTTATTATTTTTTATTTTAATATTTATTATTTCTTATTCTAATACTTTTTGAACGAACCCGATAACAAACTAGGACAGCAAAATCTCAAAACTGGGAACGGAAATACATCATAGACTATAAAAGGTGCGCGACAGCTGTAAAGGTGAAAACACCTAACTTTTAGAAATTAACCTAGGTTACATAATTTAAGGTTTGTATTTTCGATACGAGGTGGCATCAAAATATGTTACCTGTTTTATAAAGTTGAGCGGAAGTTTATATGGAGGAACTAAATGTATTACGCATTTTTTTTATTAAGAAAAAGTCAAATACTTTATTTAAAGTAGGTATATTTAATGTTGCCAAAAAATGAAAATAAAAGAAATTTAACAGAAATGAAAAAAAATATACAAACACAAAATTTGATTTAGCAATAATTTTTTTTTAATATGTAGTCATAGAACATTGTTGTTTATTACTTCCTGATAGATTAGTATTCTTCTATTTTCATCTTTAGCAAACATTTTAGGGGAACCTGAAACTGCTCTTAATAATAGTTCGATGCCTTGGTATTTTTTGTTTTGCCAACAACACGATATTTCTGTTTACTCCCCGTTCGCCTGCAGTATCCCTAATAAAAGTACCATCTCGCAACCGGCTGAAAATAATATCCTTTTGCTGGGGGGTTAATTGAGGCATATTTAAAAAAAATGTGCTTGACAAGTTAATGATAAAATGACAATCTATGTTGACATGTAAAATTTGTATATGACATTTTACTGATACCAGACTAGACAGTAAATAATTCCTAATAGTCAAGGAGAAAATAAGAAATTTTGCAGTCCTAGTTTTTTATCGGCACGATGGTACATGTGAAAATTTTATTTTCTAATTTCCTAATTAATTTTCTTATTAACCAATATTTTTGCATACAATTTTGTGAGGATTTTAGATTGCTACAACTGGTTAAGTTCGCCATTTAAATACCCTTCATATATCTATAAACCTCATAAAACTTACCCTGTAGACTGGCGGCATATTCCGACTAACACAAAGTATAAAGAAAGAGTGCTAAATTGTGAACACTACAGTTCACCTTTTTGTTAAGGTGAAATTAGAATATTGATTAGTTATTAGTTATAGATAAAGCTCATCAAATATTATTTTGGAGACGTAAAAAAAATTAACAACATCCGATAAACATCAAACTCTCAAACTTTCGCGAATAAATTAATAATACAAATACACCGAAAAAAATTAATTAATAAATAATGAATGCCAAAAATCTACCGTTATATCGCTCCCCTTTAGCCCATCTTTGACAGAGTAGTAGCTTGAAGTTGCAAACAAAGGCCCTTTGTTAGGAACAATAAAATAATTTATAAGTGCTTTCCTCAACGTGTATCTGTTTGGGGGGCTCTAGAACAGTATACAGTGTCGAGAGGCAAAAAAAGAAATAATTATTTCCACGCGTATAAGCGTGAAAACAGCTTTCAAGGCGATGCTGAATATTATTAAACTTTGTTACTTCCCAACCAAATGATAATGTATTTACTTTTAGCTTCATAACTGTATAATATGATTAGGTGTATAAAGCAATGGGGCTGACGTCTATGGAAGCAATGTTTCCCCTAAAATATTGATCGCTAGATATAGAATATATACAGTGTGTCCCAGGATAAGCGAACCTATAGGTGCGAACAAACCCGGACAAAATCAAAAATAAAAGTCTATACTTTTCAGGTGGTATTAATATGAAATACCAATGTATGGAAAAATTGTACTACCGAGAAAAGGAAGCCTTTTCCATTGATATGATGTAACCACCTGCAGACCGGTTTCGAACTCTTTTGTTCTCGTCAGTACAGGGTAGGCGTACAATCGTACATACCTATCATCACGACTAAAAAAAACTCACCGTCTGAGTCAGGCATGATACCTGTAACTCCTTTCACTTAGACGTGTTATTTTTGTTTATCATCAGTATGATTTTTTAGGTTAAGCCTTGAAGCGTTGCTTGGTGTATTTCGGTTACAGCTCTTAAACCTTTCTTATTTGAATTTAATCAAATAAGCAAGTTTTAAGAGCTCCGTTAACATACTGGGTGTAGAGGTAGAGGGGTAGTTATTGTAATTGTTTGCAGAGGCGTATAGTGTGCGTGTACCCTTATTTTATACAGGACAAGTTCTTAAGTAATTTGGAGTGTGGATTTAGCGAGTGATCCAGTCTTTGGGCATTCTGTGTTTTTGATTCGGCAATCTGTGTATGTGTGATGAGGCTGTCTTATCGTTGTTGGCCAAGTTAGCCTTGGTGTGGTATTTCGTGATTATTTTATCGAGAAACTCCGAAATTGTGTCAATTTGGAGGTCTCGATGTATGACGTGAGTTCTGGTATATCTAGGTGTATTCAGTATTATTTTAAGTGCCTTGTTCTGTATTACCTGTAGTCTTTGTAAGTCCTGCTTACCCAGTGTTCACCAGAAAAGACTCTAATACTTCACGCTGTACTATCAACTCTCTTAGCAGTTTAAGATATGTTGATTCTTATGAAATCCAGCGGGCTTTGACCGGAGCATTATTTTTATTTGCTGTCTAGGTAAACTGTCTCTCTTTCACAAAATTTCGAAAAATTTTATTAGCAAATGTTGCTCATAATTCAAAATCAACGAACAAACCCGTGCCGAATTTTGTAACCATCAGCCTACATTGATTGTTTTCATCTGTCTGCAATATTTTCTCTTGTTAGAAATTTCTAATTTCTTCAGTTTCCTCATCGTTTGTTATATTAGCCTAGGAAATAAAATGTTATTTCCGAAATAATATTTTGTAATAAATTTATTTAATATCATGAAGATTTTTTTTTCTCTTTAGAGGTGTAGAAAAAATGCAAAAACAATTATGTCTGATGGTTATTAAATTCGGTACGCCCGCATGATTTTTGATTCTGGGTAACTTTTATTAATAGTATTGTGATCGCTCATGCGAAAAACCGCTTAAGACAGCGGAGACATCGCTTGATTATTAAAAAAATCGTTCGAGTTATAAATTCAAACAAAAATCGTCGCTTGTTACTTATTACCTTTCACTCGATGCCCGAGCTTCGCTGGACGCCGACGTATATTCGAGCAGTTTTTCGCTCCATAGGAAATACTCTAGTTATAAATTCAGGCGAAAAATCGAATCATGCCTTTCACTTGATACCCGATCTTCGCGCGCCATCCGAAATGTGCCGATTGGCGACGTTCGAGTTTGACGCTCAGAAGGCTGACACGACATACGTCTTTCTTAAAGGCACATAAACGAGAAGGTGCATATAAAAAGTATGCCAAATCCCTTAGTGGATTCATCGCGACACGGGTTTGTTTCGGGTAATTTCTTTAAAAATCAGAATCAATTGTTCTTCCATAATAAAAACTCTAGACTAAACTTCTAAAACTTACAAGAGGTGTTTTATCAACACATTCTTCTTAGTCATAAAAATTTTAAGTGATTAATCGCTCGAGCGATTCACTCGGTTATTAGAATCGCTCGAGTTTCAAGTACTCGATTATTAAAATCATCGGTTTTTCCCAACACTATTTATTAATGAAATTTTTCGGTATTTTGTGAAGAGGCGCTTTACCTAAACAAAAATATTTCAATAAAAGATTGTTACCTTGATTTTCGATTTTAACAAATTTGTCATTATATTCCTGGGAATTTGGACTCCAAACTTTGAAAAAAACCATAAGATTAAAATCTAATCACTTTTTTCGATATCTCGCCATCTCAGTTTTCCATAACAAAATACATTTTATGTCATACCAGTGCATAATTGTGTTTTTATACCTTAATGGATTACTTTATGCCCGTGCAGGCATAAAGTACACATTAGGGCCCGCGCTGGCATTAAGAAGCAAAAAACAGTTTTCGATTAACTTATTCTTTATTAACATAATAACAAAATATAAATGTACGTTTATATATTATTTGGTTCTATTTACATAGAACTGGCAATTCTGGAAGGTTCCGCGCTGATAGCTAAATTTCCTGCAGCAAAGGTTGACTCATGATTCATTGTCTGGGTCTCTAGTTTCTGTAAGGAAATGCGAGATGCAGATGTTACGCTTGCCAACATCCTTGAAACCTGATTTTTTGAGGATATGCTATCCTCTAAATATCGTTCAGCAACTGTGGTTCTCTTCCATCCACCATGGCGCTTCGTCGCGTAGTCATACTTGCTCCAGCTTCTGCTAAAAGAGTTGCCGACGTTCGACGTAAACAATGACCAGTAGATCATTAAAGTACCCCAACAGCACAGTTTCGTTAATGTTTTCAACAGCATTTTCTGATATCCACTTCAAAAATTGGCCATATTCCTTGTCGTATGAGTCTCTGGATTTTCTCGGTAATAGGTTTTGCGCTGCCTTCTCAGCCTTTTTTTCAATTTCGTAGGGAATTTCACAACCTTGTTCCATTTTTGATTTTTGCTTTTGACATATTAAACATTTGAATACTTATCTCCCTAACAACAAAAACGCAGGTTATAATAATGTCAAGGTAATGTCGCACGTAAAAATAAAAAATTGGTAAATCAAATAATTAAATTAAAAAAAAATATTTATTATGTAAAACGATCTGGTATGACATAAAAGTTTGTATGCACCACGGGTACTAAGATATATACCTTCGGGCGACTTACGAAACCTCGGGCCAGAGGTCCTCGGCTCTGTAAGACTGTCGCCCTCAGGGCATAATCATCTACTTAGTACCAGTCAAACGAGTAGTCACGTAACAAAAATCAAAATAAATCTTTAGGTGACCAATCCTGCAAAGGCAATTGGCGTAAAAAGTTTTTTTGAATATTTAAATAATAAGAAAGTCTCCGTTATGAGGCAAACTTTTCGCCGGTCATTGTAATAAATGCAAAAACTCGAAACTCGTCTCCTCAGTAATAAATTCCTGGGAGCTTAAATTCCTAGATACATGTTCAAGCATGTACGCTCGAAAATGTATTTTGGAATCTGAACTAATAAAAGCACTTTCGAAAAAAGTTTTCATATTCATACCGCAGACATGTTTCATACACTTTCTACCTAACAAGAAGTTTGTTAAACTTGTTTGGTGCGGATATACGTTAAATAGGAAAAGTTTTATCATACATGGGTGGTACAATACTTTCGTTGTAATAAATCAGAAGTTACGGAGAAATATTTTAGGGGGAAATAAAAACTTTCTACGGTCTTAAAGTATTCGCTTTACGATTGTTGACCGGCGTTATGAATGCGTGAAAAAGCAAGGGATCCGATAGAATATTTATTGACTTAAATAAAAGTTAGTTCTGGACACTTTTATCAAAATATGGATATAATATCTTATTTACGAAAAAATAAAATCATTTTCATAAAATATAAGTATCCATTTTATATTTTTCCAATTTTTTTTATTTTAAGGACTCAAAAAGTTAAAGTTTAGTCCCTTAAAATCTTAGATAGATCTTATACAGTGGCGGCCAATGATAGAGGGGGTTCACAAGTATGACGAAATTATTTTTAAAATTTTTGTGTAACGACCAAAGAATTACTTTCTAGGCGTTTTAAATGTAGGAAGAAAAAAAGTAATAAGAAAATGCGTAACATATTTTTATTTATTTTTTAATTTCATAAAAAAGGAAATACAACTTTTGGAAAATAAGAAAGGTTTTCTTAGTGTGTATAGCTGTCGGATCTTAACGTCGTCGCATGCAACCATCATAACAATATTTATACAGTCCACTACTAATACTACTAAAGCCATCTACGAGCTATCAAGAAAACCGAATGATGTCCAATACTACTACCACCATCTACGAGTTATCAAGAAAACCGAATGTCATTAGGCGCAACCAAGACGAGAACAATAGTTAACTGTTTTATGACGAGAACGAATCGAGCCACGAGACTGACAAGTTGGCATTCTTCATATTTTCAGTGTTTTTTAGTTTAAATCCTTAAATAAAATGGTTTAAAATCATGTCGAGAATCATTTATCGAAATACACAACATTTATCGACCCTAGACGTACAGTTCATTCTACGGTTCTTAATTATAGAAAATTGATCAATAACAGCCTCATTAAGTTTGGAATACCCTCTATACATTTTTTTTTTATATATTTAATTTTTAAACTTTCCAAGTCCCTAGATTTATCCTTTGTGGTCTGCGTTAAATTAATTTCGGGTTTAGGTGTTCCCGCATTCTTCATTTTTTGCTCCCTACTGAAAGAGCCAAACTTTTAAAATATTTGGGAGGGTCGGACTTTATACGATAAATAATATTCAATGAATATAAATTAATATTTTTTTAATTCGTTTTGGGGGTGCACGTGCGCATGAGCTCCTGTGAAAGAACAGCAACTGCTCAGCATATAGTTTTTGACAGACAACAGCCGCCAGATGTGCGTCAGCAGTCGATGATTATGCATTCAAAGAAAAAGATGAGATAAGTGTGCTATCATCAGCAAAACTAAATATCGGATTTTTCGTTTTCACTAGAAGGTCGTTAATGTAGAGTAAGAAGAGAGTGGGAGACAATATGGACCCTTGAGGAACACCGGCATTGATGGTGAAGGTGTCTGAGAGAAATCCGTCAATCGCCACTTGCAGAGAGCGGTCCTTAAGGAAGCTAGACAACCATGCACAGGATCGACTGGGCATACCATGGGATCGCAGTTTACTTAGAAGTCCCTCATGCCAAACACGATCAAAGGCTTTCGAAATATCCAGTGCAACAGCCCGAGACTCCCCATGATGTTCGATTGCGTTGTTCCAAATATGGGTGACATAGGCTAGAAGATCTCCAGTTATATTACCTTCTATAAATTTTATTTTATAAAAATTGCTACCATTCACTTAAAGATAGACAAATTGTTAACAATATCATTTATATAAAATAATTAACTTCAATAAAAGTATGAATTAACTAACCCATTCATGCAGTAACTATATAAAAATGTGTTAGAGTAAATCTCGTGAAATCTGGGTTTATTTGAAAAAAGAAAGGTTTCCGTTTTCTATAAAACATGTTAAAGTGTCCGAAAATAATTTTAGATGTTAGTTTAATGGGCCATTTTTTAAACGTGATGACGGGTATTTCATTAGAGATTCCCGCTTTCGCAAAATTTATTTGATATTATTTTTGATGATAAATGACCTTTGGATTATGTAAGGTTTATGGTTTGTAAGCGTAGTAGACGTGATATTTTTTCTGTGAAAAAGTCGGACATTTTACTACATGAAAAAATATATAATTACGTATTTACGTGAATAAAGGAACAGAGAAATTGTTGGTACAAGAAAAATACGCCATAAATATAGAACAGTGATTCGAGAAGAGGCAGCAAAAAAGAATAATTCAACTTTTAAATTATCTGTAATAAGGCGCATCCCGCAATATATATTTTTTAAATTTGTCTGTTCGCTATAATAAAATAAAAAATAAAATAATAATCATAATTATTAATTATTATTTTTAATTTTGTGAAGCATAAGAAGCAGCAGATACAGATAAAGTGAGGATGATTCTTAATGACATGGTAATATTTGGTAGAGATAAAATTAGGTCATTTTCAAATATACAGGGTATTTTTTTTAAACTTGACATAGGCTAACTTTTTTATTTGAAAAGATAGAACTATAGTTCCTGAAGCAAAGTTTTAGGAATTAGTTTAACAAAGTAAATTGTGTGGAAAAAATAAAGGCGTTTTTGCCAGATTGGACGCTATTTAAAAAATAATTATTTTCTTAACCCATTTGTTACTGTTTTTTTTTTTCCTTTCGAATTTGAATAAAGTTACTTATCCTTAACAATAGTGAAAAATTATTTTTTTTCACATTTAGCAAAAAAGCGGCGTCCTTTTAAAAGGTCACTAGTAATTTAATGCACAATAAAGCAGCAATATTTTTGGAAAAGGAAATTACCACTTTTTGCCACGTATGGATATTCTATAGAGCTCTATATTTTCGTCGGACCTATCAACTCCACCCATGTACATGTATAGGTTTCAGTAATACACTTTTCTTTTCCTTTTTAGAATACCGTTTCACCTGTGAAATTGGCTCTAAATATAACGCATTTGAAGCAATTGAGAAAATGTTATTATCATTCCATTTGCAGATCACCCCATTAGTTCCAGAATTTGCGACGTCATATTCATATGTTCCTCTCTCTGTCTTTTGCAAAATCTTAGCCTTAGTCAGTGGACACGATGCTAATCTATTTTTCCTTATGGTACCTGTAGCTTTTATATCTCTTGTTGCAAATGCATCTAATAGAGGAAGAGACGTGAAGAAATTGTCGAAATATAAATGAAAATTCGAATTACTTCTGAAGCTTTGTAAGCCATCCGCATAAGGCAAAATAACACTGGAACCTAAACCTAAAGATTTATAAGCTTGCGGCAGCGTTTGTGAGGCGCCTTGGTAAGGATCAAACCAAGGAATGTATCCTAAACGTGTAGTAGCTGACCAAAATTTGTATCCCCATCTTATGGGGTTTCCTCTTATAAATTGTTTGCAGCTATGTCGCCCATCATATGGGACCATAGCTTCGTCAATGCTATGGTTTTCTTCGAAGGGGGAGAAATTTAGAAAACGTCAATATCAATATCGCAGCAATGAATATTTTTCATAATGAAAGTAAATCTGTCTCGTGAAATGACATGTTGTACTAATTTATTGTTTGAGTCTTCTGCGGATTCCCAGTACATATATCGTTTTGGAACCCAAACGTATCCACTGAGAAGGAGAACACCTATGAAACATTTAATTTTCTCAAAAGTTATATCCCCAATACAATTCTTTTGCATAGCATATTGGTTTATGCAATGATGTAGCATTTCACAAACTTGTTCATCGAAGAAATGGCTAAATAATTCTAAGGGAGACTCTAGGGAGCCATGCAGGAAAATCTTTTAACTGTTCATCTCGATTGTGCCAAGTAAATGATTTAGAATTTACAATTTCTGAGTGGGAAGGCGACTATCTTGTTGCTGTTGATCCTGTAAATTACGACGAATTTCTGATGAAGGTAAGTCATCTTCGGATTGGTTCTGCCGAAGTAACCGGTTCCCCATTACTCGCAAATTGATCCATAGTTTGGACATTTGCTCTAAGCTGGCTCCCCGGAAGATTATTTAGTGTGACAAGATCTTCCAGATCTCCAGAATCTTCGTCAGTTAATTCTTGGTTTGCATTGTCAGGAGGGAATATAATAATCTCCATCGAGGCTCCATTCTCATTATCAATATTTTCAGCTTCCTCCAGCAGCTCATGCAGTTCTAAAGGCCTCTTTTTCCACGGGCATTTTTTAATACAAGACAGAGAAAAAGAGTATTTCCGGGATAAAACTTGGTTTTCGCACGGTTCTGATTTTGTCTTTCTCATGGTGATTATTGGTGAAGGATGGGCCCGAATAAAAATTTTTTTCGGACAAAAGATGTTTATTTTTGGTCGGAGAACACGATATGCCAATAAAAAATATGGTGTACCATTTGAAAATCTTAACTTAACCCCACCCGCGTCGGGGGGTTGAGGGGCGGGGGTAGTTTAAATTGCAAACTATTCCTCCTTCAAAACCAAACAACTTTTTCCCCAAACATTTTCCGCTGCAATTCGATGCACCGGAGTTATTCCGGGGTACCGACCTTTTTTCAACACCGTTGGTAAGTTTAGTTATTCTAATTGGAAACTACATGATTATCTTCTGTTAAAAAAATTTTTACAACACAACTAATGGCAGTACCTATAGTCTAATTTTTTGCTCGCATTCCTTCTGATGTGGAGAAACGGCTGGGCATACAATATGCAAGTCTTAATAACATTTAATATTCCACTACGGACTAAAATGGCCGTTAGGCGAATAATTGGACACTATAAACGTAAAACAGACTCGAATATCTCGAGTCAAAGATTTATACTTTACTGTCCTTTTATGACGCATTAATCAATCGCTAACAAAAAAAAAACGCCATTTTTCCAGAACTTTTAGCGGCCCAATCGAAGCTAATATTTTTTCTTTATTGCCGATATATTTAATCGAATGGTGTGGGTCAAATTTATAGCTGGATGATTTTTTGTCAACGTAAGAAACGACCACCCGTTTCTTGTTAAAGGTTAAAATATTATCGTCGTCCGAAAACTTTTAACTTGAGGAGGAGCTCATTTCGAGAGCGCATATTTTTAAATAAATTTAAAAAAATTAAATATAATAGTTTGGTTGGTTGCTTACAAAAATACTTATATAAAATATTAGCAAACCTTTTGAATTTCTTAAAATGTTGATTTTTGTCATAGAAAAGAAGACCTTTTGCTAAACCCAGATGAATTTAATGGGTCTTAACGTGCTTTTGAAATTTTCTGATTCAAATATTCCTCATTAAGAAATTTTGTGATACATATTATGTTCCTTTTTCTTTTATAGAAAAATCTTAAAAACTGATAAATTTGAAAAATAAGACTTTAAAATTATTTAAAAACAAATGAAGAAGGGTGGGGGGGGGGGGGGGGGGGGAATACCTGCACTGAGTATTATAGTTTTTAGGTTATTAATTAAAATACATTATTGTGTTGACTTCTTTTAGTAGAATGATTAGGGGCCCGTAGATAGTTGTATCAGCGAAGAGCTTAGAAACATGCATGAGAAACTTCATCTAGCATCGATGGAAATTGGACTTGAAATGAATTTAACGAAAACAAAGCTCATGCGTACAGAAGACATCCAGGTAACTGTTAACGACCAACCCATAGAAGCGGTCACTGAATACATTTACCTAGGCCACAAAATTCAACTTGGGAAAGAAAACCAATTCTCCGAAATCTCAAGAAGAATAGGCCTCTCCTGGGCGGCTTATGGAAAACTTGGATTTATCCTTAAATCGTGCAAGTTACCTATAAATGTCAATTACTCGCAAATCTGCCAATAAACTGCAGACTACTCAGCGAGCGATGGAAAGGGCTTGCAAATCCGCAACGAGGAAATTCGCAGGAGAACTAAAGTGACAGAAGTACTGAGACTTATACACAGCTGAAATGGAGAGGCAGGAGGACCACAGGTGGACATAATAATGTATGGTCTTGACTTGGCTGCCGAGAGAGACGAAGCGGAGCATCGGTAGACCCCAGAAACGGTGGCCAGATGACATCCGGCGCTTTGCGGGAAGAAACTGGATCCAAACTGCAGAAGACAGAAGAGCATGGAAAGACATGGAAGAAGCCTACATCCAGGAGTAGATAATCATAGGATGAGAAGAAGAAGAAGAAGAAGAAGAAGAAGAAAAAGAGTCTGTATTAACTACAAGGAGTGCAAGAAGAAGAAGAAGAAGAAAAAGAGTCTGTATTAACTACAAGGAGTGCATGTTAAATTGTCAGAGAAATTTCCGCGATAATTTCGCGCTTAGTAAACTGAACTGAACTAACACGGGTTATTTTATTGTTAGCAAGTCGACTTTGACCGTTGAATGAAATTCACAACATAATCTACACAAACTTCGACACACTTTCTGCAACCGGTTTATATCTTTTCGGCACGAAATATATATTTTTAAAGGAATGACCAATCAAATGGACGTAATGCGTTTCCTTTATTGGCGATAAATTTGAACGAGGCGTGTATGTCAGATCTACGAACCGATAAACTTTGTGAAAGCCGGAAATTTTGAGGTTGTATACGTCAAAGTTGTAAAACTTTAATTAACGACGGCTTAAGGATATCCTTTGATTTCCGGAACTCCGGGAACCAATGACCTTTTGATGGCGTATATACAGGGTGTTACAGAAATTACTTATTATATTTCAACCCGCGAGTCCTGGGACGAAAACCGAGATAAACTAGGCAACGCCAGCGAATGTTGGCCAGTGTTGTCATATTTACACTTCAAACACTTTTAAGACTTGCCCGTTTATTATTCCCACGGTTTTGTTTTGCAAGGTTTTCTGGATGGATTAAACTAAAATGGATATAGCTATAAGAATTTGATCGCTTATATCTTAAAAACGGTTTGAGCTAATATAGATAAACTAAATATTTTTTTGAATCAGGAAAAAAGGATTTCTCATAAAAATAAAAAATATACGGGGTGTATTCGGTTTGAATGGAGGATGATGTATGTTTCAATATACCATATTATTCATGACGCTGGACTGTTAAGTCATGACTTATGCTACTAGAATCCACCATTTTGCTAGCCGTGGGATACGCGTCCATATTCTCTCGTACTGAAGGTCCCAGCAACTACATACATACATACTAAAATATATTTTGCAACAGTTTAAGGTATACAGGGTGTAACAAATTGGTCCTTCACCATTGGGATTCCGGGAACGGTAAGAGATACGAAGTCGGTTAAATTGGGGCAAAATTGCATAATTATAGACCCAATAATATGCCGCAAGAAAAAAAATAAATACAGAGGCTTTCAAAATATTTGGAAAAATCAAAAATTTTACGTTTCGGTTCTTATTTTTCCTGTCTTTGTTAGAAGACATGTCCAAAAATAAATTTTACTTTCTCATTGCTACACATTGTTCTCTATAAGATGGCATCATCAAATTTTTTATACCACGTATCGTCTTTGGGTCCCCAGCATCAACTTAATTTCTTTAAATAC
Organism: Barypeithes pellucidus; assembly: GCA_963991005.1. Taxonomy (NCBI): domain Eukaryota; kingdom Metazoa; phylum Arthropoda; class Insecta; order Coleoptera; family Curculionidae; genus Barypeithes; species Barypeithes pellucidus. The sequence goes on along the minus strand of OZ022562.1, from coordinate 13,975,962 downwards.
GGGCCTGGACTTTATTGTTTAAATTATGAAAGAGGAACTATATCTACGTTCTGCGGGTAGTATACAACACTTACTGGTTTTCCGACGTTTTGTTCCTTAAATTGACCATCTTCATTAAAATTCCTCTCCTGTAATTTACTTTTGTTGCAAAAATTCGGTTTAATTAGCAACGCAATGCCTTTTTCAACAGTCTTAAAAAAGTTCTGGTTTTAAGAGTCAAATTTTATTTGTATTAATAAAATAAATTAATTTACATTAAGTCAAAATTTGATAAAACTATTAGTGTGAAAAAGAAGCAGTAGCAGTACGTAAAAATAATAATTAAAGACAGAAATAGCAACAATAATTTAAATATTTTCAGTTCCTTGGAAACAGAAGTAAATTACATACCGCTGAACTTAGATTTAGTTTGTCTTTCACAATTTAAACAAAAAATTCAGGACCGTATTTGAAAATATTAAGTTGATGATGGTGACCCAAAGACGAAACGTCACATTAAAGATCTGATGATGCCATTTGTGGAGAATACGAAGGAGCTGTCAATAAATTAAATGCATTTTTGGAAATCTCTTCGAACAAAGTCAGTAGAAAATAGGAACCGAAACATAAAATTTGAAATTTTTCCAAATTATTTGAAAGCCCCTGTATTTATTTTTGATTTTTGTGCGACATATTATTGGGCCCATATTTACGCAACTTTGCCCCAATTTAACCGACTTGCCGTTCCCGAAACAGTGTTACACCCTGTATAATTTACTTAAGTGACATGACGAATAATAAAAAAAAATAATAAAAAATAGCGAGAATCATGATAATATGACATTTTGATATTTAATTATCTGCAAACTAATAACTGTCAGTTGTAATCTATAACTTGATACCGTCATAAAATAATCGACAATATAATTCCGACAAGCTTAACGAGCTTTTAATAACGCTGTGCCTAGAAAGATCAAATAACCGGTTGGAGCGATAACCGATATCACTCAATATGTTATAAACATCGGGCGACATTAATAATGGCGGCTCACACGTGCAAAAAAGCTGAAATCTCAGATATATCTAGATCAATGTTAATTTAAAATTACCGGCGGAAGGATAAATGGGGGATTTTGCAGAAGCCTATTTTCGTTTATGGGATAAAAATTGATATTTATTTAAGGCTTATAAAATAAATTTTTAAATTGATATCCTCAAATGATAGGTCTTTGTGCAGGTGTTCCCTGAAGTGACTAGAGTGATAGACGTGTTTTGTACTTTCATTCTCTTTATTTCTTTTTATTACAACGTTTCAACTTGTGGACATCTTCAGTCATTCAGGCTAATACAGAGAAACAAACACATCTGGTGCAACAGGCCATGCTCGAACCCATGCCCATCACTTGCACCGCCAAGAGGCAAAATTATACTTAAAGAAGAACAATGGCGAAAAATGGAAGTTATAGATGCAGCTCATAACCCAAAATTCTGATTGTTTTGATAAATCTTCTCTAGAGATAAGAAATATTTGGAAACCCGTGTTAAGTAAATTAATGTAAGTTCCTATTAGAGAGTGTGATATTCGCGCGCGCAAAGTGAAGAACGCCCTTGCCCATAAAGATAAATAAATGCAATTGAAATTACAATTAGATTTGATTTACATCATTTGATTACATTTAGAGTATGTTTCTTGATGCTTGAGTGTAGTTTTGACGAAACCTTAGCCCTGAAGATGCCCTTCTAATAGGCCGAAAGCTCTAGGCAATGGTGATGTTAAATTAAGATGAATACTTGCATAAAATATTTAGTTACTTAACAAAGACACAAAAAAGCGTCAATAGCGTCCTTTATTTCTTATCATCGTTTCCTTAATATCCTTTTTACACAATTTCTCGTGTTTCCGGCCTAACCTCCTACCGCTGCATGAGACAATTTTATCTTGTGGTCTTATCCGTCTCGTCCCGACTAATATCGGATAAATTTTCTAAATCTCAGATTTAAACGTTTTTGTGAAGGTTGAAAACCAAAACTGGTTATAATAGAAAACACATTTAAAATCCCTTTACGGAATGTGTGTAAGGGAGAAGTTCTTGATTTTGAAGAACAGAACAGTTTTAATAGAGTGGAACAGTTTCATTTATTACTTTTATTATGTATTTAGTGGTTCCTTATTTATCTGCATGCATATTTTATAAAAATATAGTGATTCCAGAGAGGAGGAGGAGGAAGCAGAGTTCCTAAGGTCAACAAATATCCGCAGCAGCTTACGTTTTGTGATACAGCCTGTTAATTTTTTTTAAATCGGCATTTGTTTATATCTCTGAAAGTACTTTAGATGTTATTTTCAATTTTGGTATGTGTTATAAAATCACAGTTAGGATAGTTTTTCTACTGAGAGTTCTGCAAATATATCCTCTGACTGTTTTTCAATGTATTTTTTCCAAGTTGATAGCTTCTCTGATCAGCGGTAAATGCTACATGAAAACGACCTCTTGCATCTTTCCCATCAGAGTTGGTACTTCTTGATAAAAACAATCAGAGGCAAATTGAAACTAATTAAAATCTGACCATGTATAATAATCCGTTAATCAATTAACACATTTATTGGAGTAAAGATGTGTCAAAGTTATAAGTCGCAGGCATAATGTAGTAGAAAATAAAGTAGCACTTTTTCTCAGTAACAAGTTGCTATATTAGTGAAACAAATATATCGTTTTCCGTATCGGTATTTTTATTTAATCGTTGTGTTCTTGAAAATCATTCATTTCAACCATTTATCAGAAAGTTTGCGTGACTGGTTACTAACTATGCTGGTATTTATTGGTAAACGAACACGTATTAACACTGGTAACAATCAATAGAACCCATAAAACATTGCTGCTTTATTTTAAGTAATTCTACGATGTATGTACAGGGTGTCCACTTTTGGGTGGTCTCCGTTATTAATGAAGCTGGAAGGATGCAGGTGTCGCAGCACTGTGCTAAAAAATTGTATATTTTTAAAGAACGTAAATTTCGGGCATAATATTAAGACTAAAAACAAAGTATTATACAGGGTGTTATGGAAATGACGTATTATTAAACCGGCAAATCCTGAGATGAAAATAAATTGAAGGAAAAGAACCATAAATGTCGCTTTGAATTATTAAGCAAAATTATACAGTTTATATGAAATCTGAAAATTTACATTGCCGCTACTGACGACGGTCGCAATCAATAAAATAAAAGGTATGCAGTGTGAAAAGACGTCAGCGTATTTTGGCCGTTGTTGTCATATCTACACGGCAAACTCTTTAAAAAGAAATTATAATTTTAACAATTTTTCATTCTATCGTTTATGAGGTTGAAAAACGTTTTGCAAATCAAATAACAGTATTATCACACACAAATTTCAAATTCGTCACAAGCCCATGAAAGTAGAAGATCAAACGTCATTGATGTTTTGAATGGTTATCTTTCAAACTCTTTAAAAAAAATTCGATTTTAATTAAGAGACATGCTCCTGACTGACCTTTACTTATTTAAAAACAATTACTAGTTTCTTAATTTCCATAAAAAATCTAAGTTTTGGGAAAAAATCTCCTTAATGTAAAACACTAAGAAAATGAACTTAAACAGAAGTCTTTACTTTAAACAGCCCTACATAACAAAACAAATCCTTGGATGGACAGTGTACCAAAAACTCGAAAGATGTACCAACGTGCCAATGAATATTTTGTAAAGTGTACCGAATTCGGTCCAAAAGTACGCTCTAGAACAACCCAGCGTTCAAATCTCAAAATTGCGAAGTGACAAAGGCTACAATGCCATCTCACCATCTTTGTCACACACTCGGCTCGACCGAGCAGACGTAGTTTGTATATGAGTGCATGCTAGCGACTGCGGGCTGTCAGTATAAAACAGACAGCGTCGGTATGTGGATGTTTTTGTCAGATAACCAATACACCCAAGCAACCCGGTCGATTTGCAGCTGTTTGTTCGGGTACTTGTGTTGTAATATGTAATATTTGTCGGTTTACGCGTGTATCTTGCCAGTCCATAAATACACTATGAATATTGTTTTTATTGACGAAACTAAATTGCTCATTTTAAGACCGGTACTTTCATCTGGAAGCAACAGCTGCCGTTCACAACGTCAACAAGTCAATTTTCGTCACGTCGCGTGTAATATAATCTAATAATCTGATAGTGTCTTTACAAAAAACATATTAGTCCTCTTCCACTATGTGTTTTTCAGTGTTGCCGTGAAAATCTGTGTCCCGTGCATAAAGTGTTATTATGAAAAAGAATAAACAACTGATTATGTATGTGCCTGGATATCCCGCTCTTTAGTTATAAAATAAATACAGGTAAGTAATTATTTCAGTTTTACATTAAGTTTGGCAACATTGCCATTGGGTCTGGGTGAAATGTACAGCAGCGCGGACTGACCTGTGAGTAAGAGTGTTTGTTACCCCACTGTTAAAACGGTCGATTTTAAAAAATAATATATGTAGCCCTTCTCTAGGACACCCAAGGAGTCACCCATTTAAATATAATAAGTCATTTCCATAACACCCTGTATAAATCTGAGTATGTTAGGTACTGGATTCTATATAAAAAACTATAAAGAAAACATTTTATTTCCTTGTAATAAGTTACAGGTTAACCGAAATAAAATGTAAAATTCTCAAAAACATCCCGTATATCAAAAACGAGTAGGCCTAGAAAAATCTAATTAGCGCATCTTCTGTTTCACGAAAAAGTAGCACTTGCTGCGAAAACCGCATCCATCTATCTTCACTATGTACGTACATTTTTAATATTTACTCGAGCTTGCCATTTAGCTTGTTGAGTCATCCCTTTCAATCTTGATCTCGAGGTATAATTCTCATTAGTGTTGAGTTGTGAGACTTGGCTCGATGGTCGTGGCAGGAAACGTAAACATTAATATAAATCAAAATTCAGCCAACTAGATAATGTATGGCAATTATCTAAATGAATAAAATAAAAAATATGTACCTCGTCCCTTCATAAATGAAATGCGAATCCGACGGTTATAAAAGTCTTTAAATATTCTGATATAACATTTTTATAACAGAGTATTTCCCTTTTTTAATGTGATATTCTGTTGCCTGCCGCCTAAAATAAAAATTAATTAAGGCCGACCCGGGAATTCGAGAGAGAGACGAGAAGTTAATTCAAATACATACCATTTTGTCTGGGGGTTCCGGGGATTCCATTTCAATATTAATTGACATTTTTATGTTCGCATATGTAAACCAAGGTTTACGGATTTAATTTTGACGTATGTTTTGATTGTACGAGCTTGCGATGTCGTATTTTAAAATTATGAACACAGGATATGTCCTTATCCGTGTTTAATAAGTTTTTAAGTTATAGCGTAGTCAAAAACCAATATCTATCGTTTTTGTAAATGGTTCAAATTTTTTTTCCACGGCTTTGGATTAGTCGCGAAGGTCCAATTAGTTCACCTGTAAAGGTGCGTATAAATATGACGAGAAGGGACCGAGATGCGCCTGAGCCGCGCCAACAACGAACCTGGTTCGTCATATTGGTACGGGCTGCAAGCCTCGGACGCGCCTACCATGAGCCTCTCGAGGAAGGCTCGCACCGATCCATTTTTGGTCGGTTTTTACGTCGAGCTCAAAGGGATTTGGTGCGTCCAGTGGACCGAGTTTGTGGCTGGCTCGTAAAGAAGTTCTGTTTGCAGCGAGAGCGACCATAATATAGATGTTCTTTATTATTTAGTGGAGACCTATAAGTTATTTTCTAATGTGTGGGATCCGGTGATCCGAGTGAACCACTGGGATATTTGATTGTACCAGTGAAGGGTATTTTTTGGGAATATATCTAAAAAAACGTTGGTCTTTGGATTTTTTTTTGGTGTATTTATGAGTACAGTGAAACCTCTCTTAGGCGGGCACCTACGGGAATTTGTTATTAGGTAATATGTAAATGCAAAATTATTACTATGTATATGTATGTACAAATAAACATAACATAACAAGAATACACTAGCTTTAGTTAGAATGTAGTACTAAAAAAAAATCTAATAACGTAGTTTGACGTGTTTGCATTTTAACTTGCAATCTAGAAAATGTAAATCCAAGTCTGATAACAATTCCAGTGCTGTAGAGTCACCTCTACTCTTTGCATACTCTTGTAATTCCTTTATCATACTAATGGCTTGTTGATAATTGATGACACTTGTTTGACTGTTTACTGCATTCAACTTCTTCATCAGAGTCATCAGATAGTGATGTGGTTTCAGTTTGGACTAGATAATCGGTAGGAATGGGGTCACTATCATCTTCTAATAGCACATTGCTATCAATGTTAATGAACTCGCCTAAATCATTGTTATCAAATAAAAAACTTCCACAGCATCAATTTTCTCTTTCAGACTCAAAACGCGACGTTCTTCTGTCATTGTTTACGATATTAACCTTACAACTCACAAATAAACGGCTGACTGCTGTCGGGGAATCACACATACTTTTAATCGGCGAAGTCTTTTGCTCTGCCACGCATACGCATACGTGATTGGTTGCCGGTCTGTCTTCAGAGAATTTTTGCACCGTATTTATTCGTCTCCCAAATACAAATATTTTTTTGTCCGTTTAAAGGAGGGGTTTGGCACTCTTTGTATGAAAACAGATTGTCCGCGTCCGCCCAAAGTAGAGTTCGCCCAAGAGAGGTTGATTTTCATGAAATTTCATATACCTAGTTCTGGACTATGAAAACATATCCGTTTAATAGAGATGTAAACTTATTAGAGGTGTCCGTTAAGAGAGGTTTCACGACAAAGAAAAAAATATCGAGTTTATTGGCCTCACATCGCCAATTTTACGTGTTTCATTCACTAAACTTGATGGTAATAAAGAACCACTACACATAACAAATTAAGCTGCCGTCTGTTCTTCGTCGTCAGACGACGACCTCCTTTGGCTCCCCGTGTAGGTACAACTAAAAATAAAATAGGTTCCTGGAAACTTGTGGCGGGCTCGCCTTACCATACGGAAAAATTCGAAAGAGGCTCGCGGTAGGCTCGTGGTAGGTTCGTTGACAGATGCTCGACTAGGGCTCATCATGGGGCTAGTTCATAAACAAATGTTATACAGTGAAAGTCGACACGGATGCACTAATTCGGTGTATTAGAAATACTGCAGACGATATTAAAGACATACATGAAGCAAATAAGAGAGCAACAGGCGCCCTACTTAGACGAAGGAGAAAGGAATTTCGTCTATTCCTACCGACTTTGTATAGTGTTCACAAAAACTGCCTGATGTTTTAACTTCTTACGCTATATTTCCGGGCTTCAAAATATAGGTAACCTTCCTAAAAATTTTTATAACGCATAATATTTTATTACCTGCACTGAAGAATGTACAGGAAAGAAATAATTTTAATGTATCACGACTTTCCTTCCTTATGTATAATATTAAATTACTCCTTCGCCTTGTCCACACGCTGTAACCACATTTATTAAGGTTTGTAATAAATGTGTTTATTTGTCCTAAAGCTAAAAGCTTTTTTATCGAGGCAATGTGGAATACTTGTTACAAGTATTACAAGTCTAACTCATAATTATAATTTTTTTAAACCTTGACATGAGAAGAATATGGGAGCTTGATAAATTATCCAAAAAACATATTACGATGTTTCTTTACCTAACCGTGAATATCGTACATATAAAGTATCGAAAACGCAAATATAATTAATAGAGCAGTAATATGCGATAGAATCCTTCAAAATTAACAGATTAGTATAATATTCACACATGAGTAAGCTCCATTATCTTTTTCGTCCTATAAATCCATAGTATATTGCCTTGAATGTCATAACATGTCGAATATTCCCAAAGGACTCTTAAAGGAAATTAAATTATTTCTTAAAAAATTATATGAAATTATTTTATTTTAATAAAAATAGCACAAAAATTCAACACTCTGTTACAAAAAAAATTAAGCCGTTGCAAGAAATTGCGAACATATTATGTTTATATACAGGGTTGCCCAGAAGTCCGGAATAAAATTAATATAGCCTTAACCTGTAACTTGTGGGGAAAACACTCGAGCACGTCAATTTAGTTTTATATATGCCCACATTTTGACGTTATACATTTGTCAAAGATATGACGACATCGATTTTTTTTAAATAGAAACATACAGCTTGTGATATATCATTTAAAAGCTAATATCTCGTACAGTATGGCGACTGTTAAAAGTTTTTAAAAAATCTCTATTTCAATAAGCGGAAATGATAAATCATTGATGGTTTTTTAGCTTTCCAGGTAAGAAATCTTCATTGTTTCACGTTCTGACATTTTGTGACATTGTGAAGTTGTAAAATTAATTTAGGTAGTTATTTCCGAAGTATTATTTTACAATTTTCTAAACAAAAATGATTTTGTCGGAAAGACAGCGTATCGAATACCCTGTATTCTGCTAAAATGCATTTAAAAAGCTGAGAAACCGAAATAAAATGTATAGAATAAGTAACGATGTATTTTTTTAGGAAGGCAATGAAGTTAAATATATACAATTTAATATAAGTGTTTCCGGCATTTCCGAACCTTTTAAACAGCCTTTCAACAATAAACATTAATTTCCCCCAGCAATTAACGGAACATTGTTACGAAAAAAAAAACCTTCCTGAGTCTTATTAGTCGACGTAATGAAAAGCTGGACCCAAATCGCTAAACTTGTAACGCAATCAAGAAGATGTTAAGGAAACTCGAGTAAAGATTTTCGAGGAAATTGCGTTTTATTGTGTTGTGAAGGCCAATACCTACAACTGATTCGTGTGTTACCAGCAGCAGTAAAGCACCTTAAACGATATTTTGTTATTTTATGATTCATTTTTTTAATTCAGTAAGTTCAACATGGCTTTAACGATCAAACATCATAGGGAAAATCTTTTAAGGCACTCTGGAAGTGTATTCGTAGGAAAACACGATCTTAGGAAAACTTCTTAAACAATGAAGTTCGAGGAGTACTAAACAGCAGACGAATGGCTGGAATCCAGTAGCCGAAGAGTATGTTTGGCAGAGCTCCGGACATGGATAAAACAGATCCAATTTTTTAGCGATATCTTCCTATATTATTGCAAGTGTATTGCATAATGATATTGTACTGTTGTTATATTGTATTGTTGGTGATTTACTTGTAAGTACGTCTAGGATTTAGTAATTAACTATTTCATAGGTAACAAATTTATGCCTAGTTGGTTGGCCATATGTTGTGGGAAAATCCATGTTTCTGATTATTCCATCATGTCTCCTCTACTAGACTTTCAGTATTCTCGTGTCTTTGCGAAAACTGCAATTTCATTTCTGGATCTTCCCACAAAGCTTTTGGCACTAGCCATGGCATTTCTATATAATAATTTTGAGACATTTATCCGATTTCTCCTTTTTCCCACTGCATCCAATGGATGAACATGAATTACATACAACAGAACACGTTACTAATATATCAAGTTCATGGCTTCTCATCTCACAATAACAGCGGAACATTCTGAAACTACAAGAACGAAACTTCCTACTGCGACTATTTAAATTGTTCGCAACGATTAATTTATTTCAACCGTCAGTCAGTTGTGGAAACAGTGTTTCTATTATAAATTAAATCTTTGGAATATTATACAAAAGGTTTTAAAATGGTTATAAATCGGATTTCATGAAAAGTCAACACGATGAAAAGGTTTCAAGTAAGCTGGACCCAAATCAGTTCAACTTTTATAAGGAAAACAAACGTTAAAAACCTGAATGACGGATGTGGTGAGGAAGAATGGTACATACACATTTAATGGGGCTCCAAGTTTTGGATAGCCCCGTTTAAAACAGTAGAGGTGGCGCTACTGTTTAGTTAAGTACGGGTATGTTAAAGTCTTATGTTTTATTGTCATTTTGATGGCCTCCGTATCTTCTCTGCAAGCAGCTAATATTACCGCGTCATTCGGCATTTATTTTGAAATTAACTTTTAAGCACCCATTTTACAGCCCTTGATCCGGCCAGAACAGTACAGGGTGTCCATTTTTGGGTAGTTTAACGGGGTATCTCCGTTATTAGTAAAGATAGAAGGATGCGGTTTTCGCAGCGCTGTGCCGTAATTAGAATTTTTCTAGGCCGCCTTGTTTTTGATATACGGGATGTTTTTGAGAATTGTACATTTTGGGACACCCCCCATATCTCGGTTTCGCCGTAACGTATAAAAAAGAAATAAAATGTTATTTTTGTAGTTTTTTACGTAGAATCCAGTAACGTACTGGTTTTTTCTACATTCAATAGTTTACAAGGGAAATAAACAAATTTGATTTTTTTAAATGGGTCACCCTATATGTTTTTTAATAATATAATTTAGTGTGTAACACTTTATTTTTAGTCTTGGTATTAGGCCCGAAATATACGTTTTTCAAAAATATACCATTTTTTTTTAGTAGGTCATGACGAATATTAAAAACAAGCAAAAGAACACAGTCCTATGTGTCATAATAATAATATGTGTTATAATAATAAAATCTTCTAATTCTGTCAGAGCATTCAGGTTCTCTAAGTTGTTTTAAAATTTCTAATCAATAGTGAAAAATCTGTTTGTCCTAATTATAGCAGAACATGTAAACTTTGAGAAGTACGACATGCTCGTTTGTTATATCCAGTGTAACGAAAATGCAGATGGAGCATTAGAACTGTATTTAAATAGGTAAATATTAGCCCCTATGTAATAATTCTATGAAATTTATAAATTTTCTTAAATTACTTGTAGATATCCCAAAAGACGACAACAGGATAAACGAATTTTTTCAAGAATAAAATCAAATTTAATTGAACATAGTTCATTTTCTAAACCTCGCCCTAAAATCTACCACAAGGATAATCGCGAGATGATGAAATAAATGTGTTAGCTTCAATTGAAACAAATTCAAGTAGTTCTTGTAGAAAAGTTGAAGGTTCGGTGGGAATAATTGAATCAAAAGTGCAAGCAATCCTAAAAAAACACAATTTTAAGCCATATAAATTCCACTGTGTACAAAACTTATATCCTGGCGATGCACAGTGCCATATAGAGTTTTGCCAATTGGTATTTACAAAATCTGAACAGGGAAAACAATTTTGAAAAAACCGTTATATGGTCTGATGAGGCTCATTTTACCAGTTTAATCGACAGAATACGAGGTTTTGGTCTCGCGGCATAAGAGCCATATGTGAAACATGTCTAAGGCATAATGGAGAACAATTTGAGCAATATTTATGAGGGAGTTCAATAAATTTTCAAATGTTGTATCTAATATTTAATCGCACCAGTATTTTTTTAATATCCGTCATGGCCTACTAAAAAAAAGGTATATTTTTGAACAACGTATATTTCGGGCCTAATACTAAGACTAAAAATAAAGTGTTATATATTTTTGAGAAGCTTGTTACAAACTAAATTATATTATTTTTTATTTTGATACGTTACGGGGTAACCGAGATATGGGGTGTGTCCCAAAATGCACAATTCTCAAAAACATCCCGTATATCAAAAATAAGGCGGCCTAGAAAAATTCTGATTACGGCATCTTCTGTTTGATAAAAAAGTAGCAAAGTACTGCGGAAACTGCGTCCTTTTATCTTTACTAATAACGGAGATACCCAGTTAAACTACCCAAAAAATTACACCCTGTACTACAACCGGATTTCCATCCCATCCCTACAACTAAGTTACTTTTCTTCAAGTTAGGTCAGAATTTGTGTTGTTCGTAAGCAGCTAGTGTTTGTTCGGGATTTAAAAATAGGCAATGAACCATGTCGCGGTAGCCGGGATAGTTTATCTCCCGATTGCCGCTAGATTTCATACAATTTGACGTCTGCAATCTCGTCAGAGCGGATTCCTTTAATTACAAACATAACATCAAGTTGTTACATGATATGGAATCGACAGGAACTAGTATAAGAAACCTTACGTATATTGGGTCTTTATCAATTTCGAATTAGATAGATTCGGGTCTCGTCAAACTAATTTAAAGCTTTGACGTTGCCTTCTAATTTCGCATTGATTTTGAACGGTTCAAGAACTATCAAGAATACGTTCCACTTGATCAGATATGAGGGTTAAATTGAGGGTCTTGAGTAATGGCAAACAGGAAGTTTTTATTTTTTACGCCTTAATTTATAAAGTTATAAGGAAAGCAAGAAGCAAAACGTTTTACAGCAGTTTTTTTTTTATTTTAAAAGAAAACGCCGTAAGCTTTTAAATTTACTTCCTGTAGTTCATCTCAACTTTTTCAAATACAGACTTCCAATTTTTAATACGCTTTTACGTATTCTTACACCTTCAAAATTTTAATCGACTTTTTCAAATATAAAATTTAAAAATAAATTGTAGTTGACGAATTGTGATGACGAATCTTTGTGCCAACATGTTGCATATCGTCGGCTTAATCCGAAATGAACAATTTTACAGGAAAAAACAAAAAACTGATGTACAGGGTGTCCTATTTTCAACACTTTTATAGGGTAACTGTTATTACTATCAAAAAAGTAGTGTAGGTGACATGTACTCTTTTTGGGTCAAACTTAAAAGGGTAAAATCAAAAAGTTGACAATTTCAAAATTACCTTATATTTTCTTCGTTAAAAGAGATACAGAATAATGTTTTATACAAAAGTTTCTTTATAATGATTTTTGAATAATCTGCCGTATTTAGAATAAGTATACGCGGTCAAGTACAAAAGTTATTGGACCTAACCCCATTTCTTTAAATGGCACACCCTGTATATTTTAATCTAAGAAGACTATTGCGTTTTAAATTCTTTTTTCAAATAGATAACACACCATGGATAATATTGGTTTCCTAGGCGATTTATTTGAACTTTATTACTTTAAACCACAATAGGCCATGAAACAAAAGCTAATATTCTAGAGACAACTATGTTGACATTCTAGTATTCTAGTTGTCGCTTAATTTTCATACTAAAAACTGAATTTAAACAACATAATTTATGGCAATTATTTGGAGAACGGCTGGAAATAACTTATATGCTTCAATTACAAAAAAGAATGCTTATGAATTCTGCATCCAATAGCCAAATAATATACAGGGTGTTCTATTTGAAAATCTGGAGAAAAATTATTTTCAAATGTGTCGTGTTTGAAACCTAATTATAAACACCCTGTATAAAATAGATAAACGCTATTATAATCACAATATATATAGACCTATTGTCTTAAATTCTAACCAATGCCTTCGTTAAACAGTTATTTTAGGTAGTTTTTGAATTTTGATCTAAGATTCCAAAACTTCTTTTAGTTTTTAATTTATTACTCTTAAATTACATAACCAACTGAAATAAAACTTTAGGCAATGATAAAGGACATTAATACGAACCTAATTATGTAATAAAATACTGGGTGTCCCATTTAAAAAAAACCGAATTGTTACCACACATTTTTGGCCCACCCTGATTATTTAAAAATATTTTCCTAAAATCCACCCTATAATACAGTATAAAACGGCGTATGAATGAAATTCCTAAGTTAATTCGTATAGGAGCTATGGAAGCCTGACAAACTATTGCAGGATACTATAGGCAGCGAAAAAGAACCCAGTTTCGGACGACGATATCTCTCGACAGGGAGTTTTTTATGCTGGGCGCCCACCCTGGTGGAAAGTAAATTATTTTTTTGTAATTTTAAAAAAAAATTGATATCTCAAAATAATATACGAACACACTCTTTTAAAAATGCTACTAGTTTTGTGTGTTTAGATATGTCTATTTTTTCCCCAATTGATAGAGTGGTCCTCAGCATTGAACATTGTTACCAAATCGTTGATATCTTCTTTGTATTGGCATTTTCACAGAAATAAGCTAGTAGCGCCGACTCAGAACCAGGATTTTGAACTTTGTTTCCGGTACACCATACTTTGAAACAGTTATATACCCTTGTCATATCTCGGGAGGCTTTTACTCGGCAGAAAATCTTCTTCTACTATTTTTGCTGCTTCTCGAATTTCTGGTGGAGTAGCAGCAAACTCAAATTCCTCATCTGAGAGCATTTCTCTGTTGTTAAAATAATATATTGTTTAGTGACATGGAAACCATATTCAAAAAATGATATTTGCCATCTTGATGTGTATTATTACCTAAGTTATTTTACCACCTGCGGTTATTAGAAATTCCTGTCTAATTTTTCAATGGAAAAGTCAAAATTACATTTATTTTTTATTAATAATTTTAATTCAAGATAATAAGAAGTGGATGTTAGATGTGATTGTAAATAAAATAGTATATAAACCTCGGTGAAAAGTTTCATTACTGTCTCGACATTAAGTTAACTTCGCCGCTTTGCGCCTCGGTTAACTACCGACTCTCTCGACAGGAATGAAACACTGTCCACCTAGGTACGTAATATAGTATTGTTACCTCTAGTGGCATTGGCAATAGTTTTAGGCCAGTATCTAACACATATATATCTCTAGTTGGGAAGGGATGAAATTACATTTTATTTCACAAAAAAAAGAAATTTGTTATTAGGTAATATGTAATTGCAAAATTATTACTATGTATATGTATGTACAAATAAACATAACATAACAAAAATACACTAGTTTTAGTTAGGATGTAGTACTAAAAATAATTTAATAACTTTGTTTGACGTGTTTGCATTTAATCTAGAAAATGTAATTCAAAGTCTGATAACAATTCCATTGCTGTAGAGTCACCTCTATTCTTTGCATACTCTTATAATTCCTTTACCATACTAATGGCTTGTTGATAATTGGTGACATTTGTTTGATTACTGCATTCAACTTCTTTATCAGAGTCGTCAGATAGTGATGTGGTTTTAGTTTGGACTACATAATCGGTAGGAATGGGGTCACTATCATCCTCTAATAGCACATTGCTATCAATGTTAATGAACTCGCCCAAATCATTATTATCAAATTACAAACTTCCACAACATCAATATTCTCTTTCAGACTCAAAACGCGATATTTTTGTGCCATTGTTTACGATTTTAACCTTACAACTCACAAATAAACGGGGGACTGCTGTCGGGGAATCACACATACTTTCATTCGGCGAAGTCCTTTCGCGCTGCCACGCATACGCGATTTGTTGCCGGTCAGAGAGTTTTTTTCATCGTACTTATTCGTCTCCCAAATACTTAAAAAAATTTTTTTGTCCGTTTAAAGGAGGGTTTTCGCACTCTTGGCAAGAAAACAGCCTGTCCGCGTCCACCCAAAGGAGAGTCCGCCCACGAGAGGTTGATTTTCATGGAATTTCATATACATAGTTCCGGACTATGAAAAAATGTCCGCTTAATAAAGACGTCGGCTTATTAGAGGTGTCCGTTATGAGTGGTTTCACTGTAACTAGAAAACAAATTACATTTCATTATTTTCACTTGTATAATACGTTCCCGGAGGTTTACTCGGGTTTGTTCGAATAAACCCTGTATAATAAATAAATAGTTCTTGGTGACATGAAAACACGACATCCCCTGATTCAAATTTCTTAATAAAAATCCGTTTTCCTTATGAGAAATACATAAAATGTATTCTCGCGATTATATTTCCGATCTTTTTCATTCCTAGTTGTGCCACGACACGAATTTTGCTAAAGTGCTTTATAATCACGTTGAAAAGGTTGCGTGCTAGAGGAGTGTGATATAACGGAATTTTTATTGGTAAGGGCGACCGGTAAGCAATAAACGAAATAACTACATTAATTTAAGTTGTGGGGTCGCTTTTTGTTTATAAATGTCGCAGAATCACTAAAAAAACTAAATCCATAACGGACCTTCTGGTAGAGACCGACCTTTGATAGACTACGTTGACATTTCTCGTACTAATTTGACGTTTTGCCCTCATATTGACGTAATGTTATTAACCTTTTTATGATAATACGACCAAAGGATTTCTAACATTATTCATTTATAACCAGTGGCGGCTCAGGACAAGTATAGTGAAATAATTTTTAAAATTTTATTTTTGTATAACGACCAAACAATTACTTTCTAGGGGTTCTAAATGTAGAAAGAAAAAAAGTAAAATAAGAAAATGCGTTAGGTAAAACATAATTCACATATTTTTTAATTTTACACAAGGAAATACAATTGGAAAATAAGAAAGATTTTGTGTAGGTATATAGTGCTTAAACGTAAAGTCCGTTCTTCGGTTCTTAATTGTAGAAAATTGATCAATAACAGCCTCATTAAAGTTTGGAATACCCTCTATGAATTTTTTTTTCATATATTTAATTTTTAAACTTTCTAATAAAGTCCCTAGATTTACCCTTTGTGGTCTGCGTTAAATTAATTTCGGGTTTAGGTGTTCCCGCATTCTTCACTTCAAACTTCTTTGCTCTTCTTGCTCCAAACTCAAAGAGCTAGAGTCATTTTTTAAATAGTCCACCGTCAAACTATTCATTTTAACTTAATAAATATATAATATTAAAATATTAAAACATACACGCTCGAATTTCTAACTAGATGCACGGACAGACAACGGCGCGGCGCACACTAAAATTGTACGCCTTTCCCATATTAAATCGCCATAGCCCCGCTATCCCCCGCTGTCTCCCGCCACCTGTTACTACAGAGAACCTGCATTGTGCCCCGCCTACTTAATCGCACATGCAAGCAAGGCTCGTCATAATCGTCATTAACCTCGACCGAGGCACGGTTGCCGGATCGAGAGCCTATAATATATAGTTTGGTTGACGGTACGATAAAATATTAGTAAGGGTCGGACTTTATACGATAAATAATATTCAATGAATATAAATTAATATTTTTTTATTCGTCTTGGGGGTGTACGTGCGCATGTGCTCCTGTGGAAGAACCGCCACTGTTTATAACACAACGTTTCAACTGGTAAACATATCCAGTCATCTTCAGGTGAATACTGTATTCAATGGAAGTCTGCCAATCATGATACACCGTTGTCTCTAACCTTCAAACAAACAATTTCTAACATTCTTATAAGGTTGTTTAGATATAATTGTCAATGTTAAAATTTTTTTAGCCGAATTTAATTTGTATTAGCAACATTGAGTAAAAATAAATTTACGTTGGATACCCTAATGAATTATGACAAATTACAGGAATGATTCCTTTTAAGATAATTTTTAGATCATATTGATACTAAGAATAAAACCCTCTTGAATAAAAAAATATTTCATCTAAGGAAAATAATATATTTTTTTTCATTTATTGTTTTCCTCGGTTTTTCAAGCAAGCGCTCCTGTAAATTCCTGCGTAATCAGTTTGGTAGTGCTCCGTGTTTTTCCTAAAGGATCACGATATCGGGAAATTGATTAAGGGAAAGGCATTTTTTTTATTTAGAGAACAAAACAAAATTATGACTGAAATATAAGAAAAAATGCGAGTTTGTTATACATAAGGGAAAACGCCTGGGCTAAATAATATAATATAATACATTTTTTATTTACATAAAATAAGAAAATTTGTTGTAGAAGCTTTTTAAATTACATCGTCTTTCGTACCACTAAAATAAAAAATGTATTGTTCCTGTAATTTTTTTGTCTTTATTAGTGTTGAAAAAAAAACGGCCGATTTTAATAATCGAGTACTTGATACTTGAGCGATTTTAATAATCAAGTGAATCGCTCGAGCGATTAATCACTTGATATTTTTATGACTAAGAAGAATGTGTTGATAAAACACCAGGGGTTGTTTTTGCAAGTTTTAGAAGTTTAGTCTAGGGGTTTGTTTGGTATTAAGGAAGCTAAGGAAGCTATTGCTTTCAGTTATATCAAAAGTAATGGAGAAAGCTATTAACAAACATCTTCTAAAGTACCTGGAAGGCTTCAACATTATCAGCGATCATCAATATGGTTTTCGGAAGTCCAGATCAACTGGAGATCTTCTAGCCTATGTCATCCATATTTGGAACAACGCAATCGAACATCATGGGGAGTCTCGGGTTGTTGCACTGGATATTTCTAAAGCTTTTGATCGTGTTTGGCATGAGGTGCTTCTAAGTAAACTGCGATCCTATGGTATGCCCAGTCGATTCTGTGCATGGTTGTCTAGCTTTCTTAAGGACCGCTCTCTGCAAGTGGCGATTGACGGATTTCTCTCAGATACCTTCACCATCAATGCCGGTGTTCCTCAAGGGTCCATATTGTCTCCCACTCTCTTCTTACTCTACATTAACGACCTTCTAGTGAAAACTAAAAATCCGATATTTAGTTTTGCTGACGATAGCACACTTATCTCATCTTTCTCTTTGAATGCACAAACATCGGCTGCCGACGCACATCTTCGCAGACAGCATGAAATATCACGCCTCAATAAAGACCTGGAAGAAATTTTGGCTTTTGGGGTGACAGTAACCAAGTCGAATTTAACACTAAAAAAACCCAGGCAGCAGTTTTCTCTAAAAAGGTTAACATTTCAGAACCAGAAATAGTCATGGACGGACAAGCAATCCCACTGGCTTCATCTATTAATTTGCTGGGCGTCAATCTCGGAGGAAATATGTCTTGGCATAACCACGTTGTGGCAATCGCCAAGGTAGCTTCTCAGAAGCTTGGGGTACTCTTCCGAACCAGAAAGTTGTACACACCTCAACAACTTTTGACACTATACAAAGCCCAGATTCGACCATCACTAGAATACTGCTCTCATGTCTGGAGCTCTGCACCCAAACATACTCTTCGGCTGCTGGATTCCATCGAAAGGAGGGCTATTCGTCTGATCGGAGACCACGAGCTGACGAAGAACCTCGACAGCCTAGATTGCCTAGAACATCGAAGACAGGTTGGGGATTTGACTCTCTTTTACAGATATTTTCATGGAAGGTGCTCGGCTGACCTTGCCCTCTTAATTCCGCCCAGAGCGACGATTAGCAGAAATACACGACGAGCTACTGCCGCCCATCCATATGTGGTTAAGCTTAGTACTCCTCGAACTTCATTATTTAAGAATTCTTTCATCTGGAGGACTGTATCTTTGTGAAACGACCTTCACGAGGTCGTTTTTCCCAACGAATATAACCTCCAACGATTCAAAACCAACGTGAATCGCTTTTTGCGCACACGCACCACTCCCAGAGTGCCATAAAGGATTTTTCCTATAGTGCTTGTGTTTGATCATTAAAAAAAAAAAAAAAAAAAAAAGAACAGTTGTATCTGATTTTTAAAAAAATGATATCATTTACTTTTATGAAAATTTACAATCGCCGCTGGCTAGCCAGCTTCAGTCAAAACAAATCCCATGTCGCCAGATTTCCTGCATATCTACACCGATGCCTCAAAATCTGAACCTGGATGTGATGGCGCCATTTATATCCCCAAAATCAACTTCGATAATAAATTTAAATTAAATTCCAGTTTTTCAATTTTCTCTTGCGAAGCAATCGCTATCCTGGAATCTATCAATTTTTGTATTACCTCAGTGCACAATAAATTCCTTATCCTATCGGATTCTATGTTGGTTTTGAAAGCACTAAAAAACCTCAATAGCTGGGATTATCGCAAGTGTCCAATACTTTTCAATATAAAACAGGCACTAAATAAGATTAATCAATACAATAAAGTGGTGGAATTCATGTGGATCAAGGTCCACACAGGTCTAGCATACAATGAAGCTGTGGATAAACTTGCGAAATACGCCATACTCCATGGTACACCTAAGGACTATCATATGAACTTATCAGACTCCTATCTTATTTCCAAAAATAAAAGCCTAGTACAATGGCAAGATAAATGGGATAGATATAAAATAAACCGAAATACAAGACTGTCACTGATGCATCCAATTATTCCTAGGACTTTCTGGCATTCCAACCTTAAGGTCTCAAGAAGGTATATAACAACCTTAATAAGAATAAAATTTGGCCACGCATCTTACCCTGCCCACCTAAAAAAAATGTTATCGAATCAGATCTATGTGAACACTGTGCTGTTTTATGTGATCTGGACCAAATATTTTTCGAATGCACCCAATACTCCAACAATATATATAATGCTTTAATAAAAGATTTCCATTTATCGGCTCCTCTTAACATACTGCATGTCTTATCGAAATTGAATGATGCCAATATACAGAAGAAAATAATGTCCTTTCTACATCAAAATAACATAAAATTATGATTCTTAAAATACTTTAGATATCCTTATTTCCCTTTGTTATGTGTTTTCCCCGGCCCCTCCTGTTTATCTATAGAATGCTCTGATCGGCCCAGAGCGAGAAGAGTGTGACCTTGTGTTCTTCCTGTCAGGGAAAAGTTTAAATTGAACTACCTTAATCTAAATGTTTCAACGATCGAATCAATAAACCAATTAGTGACTGGCCTAATGGCAGACCTGCCTAAGCAAAAAAAAAACCATGTCGCGATGAATCCACTAAGTGATTTGGCATACCTTTTTGTATGCACCTTCTCGCTTATGTTCCTTTAACAAAGACGGATGTCGTCGCCTACTGAGCGTCAAACTGGAACGTCGCCAATCGGCACATTTAGAGTGGCGCGCGGCGTCAAGCGAAAATCGGGTATCAAGTGAAAGGCAACGATTTTTCGCTTGAATTTTAGTATTTCCTATCGAGCGACAAACGGCTCGAATATACAAGCACTTTTACCACGAGCGATCACACTACCAAGCAGCACATTTCGGTCGACGTCAAGCGAAGCTCGGGTATCGAGTGAAAGGTTATAAGTGACAAGCGACGATTTTCGCTTGAATTTCTAACTCTAGCGGTTTTTTTAATAATCGAGCGATGTCGGTTATTTCATCGGTACTCGAGCGGTTTTTCACTCTAGCGATCACAACACTAGTCTTTATTATGCGTATATGACACGTACCCTTAACCTAGTTGCTTTGTAAGCAATTCGTGTAGAGTTAAAAAAATGTTTACGAGATATTAATGGGGGAAGTTTTCAAATTGATTATGATTCATATTGAGAGACTAGCCTTTATCGTTACAATTCTGACGTATAGGATATACTGTTTACTTTTCTTACAGATCAAAGGTTCGAGTATTTCTTTTGAATCATTTGAACATAACAGGATGATAGAACGGAGGGGCAACTATACAGGGGTATACATATATGTAACCTGCTTCAGTTTCGCTTTCAATAAATAAAACAAAGACATAATTAATATCGTCGGAAGAAAAATTATAACAAAGCGTAAAGAAGTGACTAATTTTTACAAAATAAATGCCTCTCGTAATCTCGTTAAGAATTTTTTTGTTGAAGCCAATAACTGAAGTTTTAAACAGGAACAGGCTTAATTTATAAGCTCGGAATTCCTTTATATTTACAAAGAATAAAAGAAGGGAATTTGAGAGTAACGCGAACATTTCTAAAGATATTTGCACGACAATTTTCATCGACAGATTCGTTATTTTTTTGCCAAATTACATTTTAAGGTTTTATTTCTAAACATACAGGTATTATAAATAGGGAATTACATGCATTGGATGGATCAATATTTGGTGAAACCTAAAACACCAACCAATCTGCTGAGGTTATTAATCAGCATATGAATTTGTTTACATTAGTTCCACTTATACAATAAACTCCTGGAGTTCGGTCCATTCCACTGGACTCACCCCATATATAGAATTTAGAATTTCATGTAATATTACATGGAATATACAGTATGTCTTCTTAAGTTGGCGCGATATGGGAAACTTTTTTATTATTAATTTTGAGAAAAAAGTTAATTTTTTAAAAAGTTCTACATGGTCCAATACCTAAAATACAACCATCATGTTACATTTTTTCAGTTGTGTACTGGTTTGTCAAAAAATATGAATTTTCTATAAGAATTCCACTTCTTGCTTAAAAAATTGTTCCTGTGAGACAGCATGAAGTATCACGCCTCAAAAAAGACCTGGAAGAAATTCTGGCTTGGGGTAACAGTAACCAGGTCGAATTTAACGCTAAAAAAACCCAGGCAGCAGTTTTCTCCAAAAAGGTTAACGTTACAGAACCGGAAATAGTCATGGCCGGACACGCAATCCCACTGGCTTCATCTATTAATTTTCTGGGCGTCAATCTGGGAGGAAATATGTCTTGGCATAACCACGTTGTGGCTATCGCCAAGATAGCTTCTCAGAAGCTTGGGGTACTCTTCCGAACCAGAAAGTTGTACACACCTCAACAACTTTTGACACTATACAAAGCCCAGATTCGACCATCACTGGAGTGCTCGCACGTCTGGAGCTCTGCACCCAAACATACTCTTCGGCTACTGGATTCCATCGAAAGGAGGGCTATTCGTCTGATCGGATCGAGGAACCTCGACAGCCTGGAACATCGAAGACAGGTTGGGGATTTGACTCTCTTTTGCAGATATTTTCATGGAAGGTGCTCGGCTGACCTTGCCCTCTTGATTCCGCCCAGAGCGGCGAATAGCAGAAATACACGACGAACCACTGCCGCCAATCCATACGTGGTTAAGCTTAGTACTCCTCGAACTTCATTATTTAAGAATTCTTTCATCTGTAGGACTTCATCCTTGTGGAACGACCTTCCCGAGGTCGTTATTCCTAACGAATATAACCTCCAACGATTCAAAACCCACGTGAATCACTTTTTGCGCACACGCACCACTCCCAGAGTGCCCTAAAGGATTTTTCCAATAGTGTTTGTGTTTGATCATTAAAAAAAAAATTATTATGTTTCTCGTATTATTCTTTCTGTTAAAAGAAACTACATAGATTCATGGTAATAAGAAATCCTTATACAACCTACGTTTAAAGCTTACTACCCTAATTTGTCCACAATAAAAAGAAAACCCACACAACTGAAGAGAAACAATAAAATACTTTTTCTTGCAATTCTTTTCTTATAAAGACAATGAGTGCTATTTTCCAAATTACAATGTTCTAATTTTATAAATCTGGCTCGTTCCTTTTTAAGAATGGGCATACTCAAGTTGTATTTATAGATCGAGTTCCTGTGGGTTTTGTTGTTGGAAATACAATGATATAATTTTTCTATAGTTTTTTTGATGTGTGATTTACGAGGCGTGGGGATCATGCTCCCTATTATATACGGTGGGTCAAAAGGTGACCACATTATTCTTTCCTTCTTTTTTGAATAACTATATTGTTTAAGATCATTATTAAACCAAATTTGCAGGAACCATTTACACAACTATAAGTTCTCGTTAAATGAATAAGAATATTATACAGGGTAGGTTAAAATAAGAAGTTGCTTCACACAAGTCGCAAAAATAAGTTCTTTCTTGTGTGAAATAATTGAGACTTATTAAAGACTATTATATTCTCAACAAACAAATTCACATTTTTTGATATATCCTTAAGAGCTGCGTTTAATCACATGTTGCCAAACAGGCACTATTTTATGCGAACGTTTAGCCAAATATACTTAGTTTTTTTCTAATCTAAAACCGGATTCGTAAAGGATTGGAAAACGCTATGAAAAATTGAGTTAAAAAATATAATGTTATAAGAATAATAGTAATAATTTTAAATAAGAACAATTATCAAATTTTTGTCACAGAACTTCCTGAAACTTGTTGATACCCCAATCGACATGTCAGACAATCTAAATATCAATAAATTAACTAAAAAACTTTATTATTAACGGCTAAAACTTCACGAAAAGAAATATTGATCAGCTGATGACTCTCGTCTCATTCTAACCTGCCAAAAAGCGACATATTTTTAAATTAAATTGATGCAACATAGATGGCGCTGATTGCTAATTTGGGATTGTTTGGGATCCTCATCTTAACTGCATATCACTGGTTTTAGTCACTTGGCTATGGAAACTATTTTATGAAAAAACACAAATGATATTAGGATGAAAGAAATGTATTTTATCTTTGATTTGTTAAAAAAATAAATGAAAAACATTGATACTGAGCATTTTACCAATAATTTTGTTTTGGTAGATTATTATTACTAGTAAGATAATATTTTTATGTTAATAATGTTTTTTGCATTTTTTAACATGTTAGAGATGAAATACATTTCTTTAATTCAAATATAATTTCTGTTCCATTTTTAAACTTATTCCCTTATTTACAGTGATATTTAGTTCACATTTAGTTAACTGCCTAGAAACATTTGATCAGTCACAAATCTTATTACTTTCAAATTTATTTTATGAGAACTTACACTTTTGTAAATATTTTTTGTAAATTGGTTTAAACATGATTTGAAACAATAAAGTAATTCGGAATTATTCAGAATAATGTAGCCACTTTCTTTGCCCACCGTGTAGATGCTCCTAATATGGAATTAATGTATTTGAACTTGCAGTTAGTACCTGTTTACCTTGAAAGTTAACTTTAATATCCTCTTTTCATCAGTTATTGTGTGCTTGGTGATACCGATTCAAATTTTTGAGTCGAATCCAAAACCACAAATGTAAATATATTTTAATTTTATTGTTAGAAAGAATACTTTTCTAGTAGTACCCCTAGTAGGTATTTTTCAAATAATTTCCTTGTAATCTGCCTGAAAGCCTGCCAATAATCCTTTGTTGAAACAAATAGCTCCTCTAAAAAAAGATCAATTTATAAGTCTGGGATTTCTTTTGTATTTACTTACAGCCCTCAAAGTTAAAAGGAATGGTCCCTAAAAATAATATAAGAAGGTGTAACTCAAGAACAAGGCAACATTTTCTATTTTGCGGTCACCGATTGATTATGTTCTCAATTTTATAATTTTTTTTTATTCGGTAAAAACTATTTTTAATTAGAAATTACTGTCCAAGCTAATGAGTTCCTTTAAATTAAAACATCCGGTGGCAACAACACAGAGAAATTTAAGCGTAGAAGTGTAGTTTGACTAAACTTTTAGTTGAAACGGCACCTATAAAACCAGTTGTACCCTTAAAAGTTATTTGGTCATTTCCTTTCCGAAGACAGTTTCTGTCACTGTAAATAAAAGGGCCAGAAGTCAAGGAGTCTAAGTGTATTTTTTTTATAAATTGAGATAAATACAGAATTTAATCGAGATAAAGTTGGATTTTTATTCTTTAATCCAATTTAAAATGAAATAATATAAAAATTATTATTTTTATATGGGTCCTTCTTTTACAAACCGCATACTTTTTAACCTTGCTATTTTAGAATCATCCGAGAAATTTTTGACAACTTATATAGGGTGTTCCTTAATGACGTGCTAATATTTCAGGATGTGATTCCTTAGGTCATTTTATAAAGAAAAGTTTATATGAACATATGTCCGCAACGGCTTAAATTTTTTGTTTTGCTGTTGAATTCTTATTTTTTATATGGTTATTTTTTAATATACGTTAGATATTATTTTCAATTTTGGTATGTGTTAATATAATATAGAACCACTAATTTTAGTTAGAAAAGTTATTCAATTGTTCCAACGGTGGCGTCCCTGCAAACATGTCGTCTGATATTTTTTACAAAAAAGATGATTCGCCACTGATATTTTTCAATATGAATATTTTTCTGATTAGCCTGGTTAATTCTATATGAGAACGATCTCTTGAGTTTTTTCATCACCGTTCTTGATTAAAACCACTGAATTCATATTGAAACTCATTATTACTAACATTGATAAAATATTAATGAGAAATTTTGTTTCATCAAAAATGGTTTGAAATGGCCACCTTCCCAGGCATTCTTTCGCCCATCTTCGTATCGACCACTCCAACAATTTTTATAAAACAAAATTTATCATTAATTATTTTATCAATGTTAATAATAATGAGACGTCTGACGAGAAAAACTCGTAGACCGTTTTCATGTAGAATTGACCAGGCTAATCAGAAAAAATATTTATATGGAAAAATATCAGTGGTGTACCATCTTTTTTGTAAAAAATATCAGAGGACATGTTCGCAGGGACGCCACTAGTGGAACAATTGAATAACTTTTACACTAAAATTTGTGGTTCTATATCCTATTACCACATACCAAAATTGAAAATAATATTTAACGTACTTTCGGAGATATTGAAAAATAACCATTTAAAAAATAAAAATTTAAGCCGTTGCGGACATATGTTCATATAAACTTTTCTTTATAAAATAACCTAAGGAATCACACCCTGAAATATTAGCACGTCATTAAGGAACACCCTGTATACATACAATTAGTTGACACGTATTTCAGGATTTTACAGAAAAAAATTTATTTTCTAAAATATCCACGCATGAATTTTTCATAATTTGCTGGATTTTCTCCACTGTTCTCATACTTAAAATTTAATATATCCAGTTGCACTGATCGTATCAATGTCGCTGGTGCAGTCCCCGCGCACTGAGTGACTTTTGATCGAAAATATTTAATAACTACCGATCTAATAGAGATGACACTTTTTCGTAAAATGGGTTTTGCAGATAAGAGCATAAAGAACAAAATTGTATGTTAAAACAAACTCCTTAGGGCGAGCATGTTACAATTATTTAAATTGTTATTACTTTGCATTTGTTTATAATGACAATTTTTTCAATGCATGCAAAGTGTTAAATAAATATATATATACCGATATTGATTCGATCATTACAACTGGAGATATCAAGTTTCAAGATTGGATAAAATCTAGCAAATTATCAAAAATTCATGTGTAGCGTTAGTCTGTGTCCACAACGGTGCACCGCCCCTCGCCCATAGCCTTGTACCATAGCACCGCACAGCCTCGCTT
The DNA here is from genome assembly GCA_963991005.1 of Barypeithes pellucidus. Lineage (NCBI taxonomy): Eukaryota > Metazoa > Arthropoda > Insecta > Coleoptera > Curculionidae > Barypeithes > Barypeithes pellucidus. The sequence goes on along the minus strand of OZ022562.1, from coordinate 13,949,359 downwards.
GAGCTTCGCATAGTAGTCCCTCGACATCAATATATAAACTTGGACTGTGCTTTGTTATCTTCTTCCGATGAAGAAGATTTTGTTTTAGACTCTAATATAACAAAGTCATATATGTATATGGTTAAATAAAAATCTAGTATTTATATGCATTCTCATATATTCACAACAGCGTTGGGGATCTTTCCTTAGATCATTATAAATGTGATAAAATTCTCCATAGAATATTCGCTTTGCGTTAATAGGATGCACTGGTAATCTTGATTTATGTTTAAACATATAACACTTGGTTATATTAGTGTCTAAAATAATATCTTCTTCATCGGAAGAACATGACAACGCACAGTCCATTATCGACAGGCAAGGCAATGAGCGAGGGTCGGTGCGCCGTTGTGGACACTACTGTGCGGTGCTATGGTGCCAGGCTATGAGCAAGGGCGCTGTGCGGTGCGACGTCGTGTCCATACACTTACGCGCGGAGAAAAGGAAATCCTGCAACCGGCTTCATCCCTGGCTGGGTGAATCCTGCTACTCGACGTAATGTTCCTTGGTCAAAAATTAAAAAATCACTAGCACGAGATAGAGTTTCAAGGATTCCCTAAAATTTCACTAAGATATAAAACTAAAGAGTTAGTCAATAGTAATCCAAACATTTTATTTCCATAAAAAACAGCACAAAAACAACAACTTATAAAAATTCGACAACTCTTGTTTATAAGTAAGAAATATTTCTCCACAACGACCCATTCAATTCGTATCCTCCATAAAATAAATGACACAAACGTGGCAAGACAATTTGACATTTAAAATTAAATATGGAAATGAAGTAAATTTGCGAATACACAAGATTTATTACGCTCAAAAATATACAGCTTAAACAGTCGTATTTCAAAATATCTTTATATCATGTATTCGTGCTGATTTCTTTATAAATTACCCCGAAAATCTGTTCGAAACGCTGCTGCGTGTTTTTGTTGAAAATAAACCATTTGTTAGAGGAAAATATATTCCATTTTATCCATTTGTGGTAGTAGCTTTTGTCCTTTGTTTCAGCTTAAAATCCCGAAAATAACTCCCTTTACAAAAAATTATATATTTTATTTATCTTTACTTGAACATGATCAGACATAGAAGTTGTCAGTGCCAGGTGCCTTTTGTTTTCCTCCTTTATCCTTTGGCTGCGTGACAGCGCTCTCCTTATCCTCGCTTCTCCATAATTTACAATATCTTCTGCATGTATATATACATATGTACATAATGTACTGGACAGATAGAATGAAGCTATAGGAGAATTAATGGATGTTAATGTTAAGCTAGGAGGCTCTGCCTTTTGTAACCTCTTACAATAATAGTATATTAAGATACAAGTTTCATAAGACATTATCTTAAAGCACGCGTTTAATTTAGAAAACGACCCGACGAACGAACGAAGCGGGGAGTTTTCTAAAGTACAAGTGCTCTAATTGTCTTATGAACTGTGTATTTTATAATACTTTTTCTCTTTGGGTCTTTAAAGTCTGAAAAACTTTTAAAAATATAATAGATTTTTCTATTTGAATTAATATTTTCTTTTTGGGTTGGCAATACTTTTACCATTTCATAAAATCTTACAAATATCAAATATGCCATGATTGAAACAATTGAACAAAACAAAGCTTCTTCCCATCCGCCATAATTAAAAATAAATATATTATTAAAGTTGATAAAAATTAGTCAGGAAGAAAGTTGTACTCCGTCAGAAATACGAGAAATTGCAGAAAATAATCTAGAAAACTTTTAAAAAGAATATGCAAAACTTTGAGTTATGGTGCGAGCAGAACAAAGTAAAATTATTGAACCAAATAATAAATAATACTATTGAACAAAATATTGTGTCGACACAGAATCTGACAGGAATAACAATTAATGCCCAGGAAATGTCTACAGTAACTATAAATATGTATATATAAAGTAATATGTATAATACTATATTGAATAAAAAATAAAAATAGTAGTTTATTGAATAAAACTTTAGAAATAGAGCATAAACTGGAAGATATTTCTATTATTTTTAGGTTATGTTGTTTTATAGTTGTGACTAGAAATTAATTGACGGACACCGTCAGCATGTTATATATTTCCGAGTATAGGTATTTTAGATAAATATATAGTAAAAATGATTTATTTGTAAGGTTAAAGGTTAGTATCTTAACGTTTTCTATAAAAAAATTTTGTCGGATCCATAATGCCAAGAAAACAAATTTCAACGAAATCAAAAGCCTAAAACTCGAACCCTACTTGCTGCCAACATAAAAAAATAAAATTTCAGTTTCATAAAGTGGCAGGTTATTTAATTTTTTGGCATTTCATAATGTAGCCATTATGGAACCCAATTAGAAAAAGTAATTTATTATTATCATCTTTGCTGATTTTGTTGTCTTTTTTTAAGCGAATGCGAAATTCTCATGTCTTATTTGTTGAAGAAAATATGGCAAAAACGATTCACTTTCTACAGGAAAGCAAACTTAAAAGCTTTTATATCCCATTTAGAAATTAAAAAAAGGTGCGTGGTGTTCGCATGAAACATAATTAACCATTAATATAACCACGTTTACAATTTAAAATAGAATAGGAGTTGTCCATTAGTAAGTGTAATTGTAATTGTGAATGGTGGGGTTGATATTACCCTGCAAATCTTAAATGAGAAGGGGGAGGGTTATTTTAAAGGTAATTTATATCTTTTTCCAATAATACCATAATGTAGTAATTTTTGGGTAGTGGTTTCCAATAAATCGAGTTCCATAAAAACTTAAGAAGCATTATTGTGTGAATAAACTTCTTTTAGTATACTTCTTCCAATTATTTAAGCATAAAAAACTGCATACCATCATAGATATTCGTTCCCTTGGTGATGATCAAAAATGCAAAATTTTTATTAGTTTTTTTGTAATTTCCGTCAAGAACATTGTTAAAAACTCTAAGATTTTTAGTTATTTCGAATCCTCTTAAGCGATTCTCTTCGCTACTCATAGATGTTGACCGGACATTGATACTGACCCACACTTGATCGGTTATATTTAAGAAAAAACGTCTTTGAAAATTCACCCTTCTATATTACTTATCCCCTTATTCTTTGAGCGGCCTTCGTTGTTGATAACATTATGTTCTGCAGCTTAAAGTAGCGTTTTTTGATATTCACCTAATATAATATACTTTAAATAAAGTTTTTCCTACCAAAGCGCAAAAAGTATCGGTTTTCTGTCCGCAATTTTTAAGAGGAATCATGTTAAAAATGATCTGTTATCTGTTTATCTGTTGTTAGTGGTTGTTGAAATTTTTTGTAACCTGACAAAACGACGCGTATTACCGATTTTATCTTTATTTCTTTTTAAAAATATAATAAATATCTAAAATACTCGCGATAACGAAGCTAATTACCAAGAATGACTGTTTAACGCATAATCTAAAGTAATACTACGTGAAAAGTGGCCTACTGTATTTTCTGCTATAAAGTTTAATTTTGTACATAGAAAATATATTAATTTATTTTTGCAATTTGAAAAATTAGAATATCAGACATAAATAAAAGAATTTAAATCAGTTGGCCATGTAAGCAAAATACGAGTATTATGAATCAAAATTAAAAAGTGTATACTTGTCTATACAGTGTAGACTAAATACGCCCTTATTGTATAAAGTATCATCGGGTTGTCTGGGAAATAATAATTTTCCCATACATTTGTACTAAACATTATGAATTTTCATATTTTTTGTCATTTACGTTTTAACGAATGAATGACGCGTTTCGATTATTTTCTAATTTATCACATTGCAAATTTAATTTTATAGCAGGAAATATAGTACGCTACTGCTTTTAACGTGTGTTATTTTTTTAGATGAATTAGCAAAACAGTCAACATTTTTGGTAATTAGCTTGTTCCTTATGCGAGTATTTTAGATGAAAATATATTTATATAAAAAAAATTAAATTGAATTTTTGAAAAAAAAATACAGTTTCTTTAGAAACGGAAATTTCAATTTTTTTACCTAATTCTAAGAGTAATTAATATTCCATCTCAGTTGCCCGCTGATGCTCTTCTCTTTCTAATAACAGTGGCCACGGTTACTGCTGGAGCCCGCGCCAGCCGGCGGTATTGTTAGAAATTCATCATTTTCATCTTAAATAATAATTTTTTCATAATATTTATAGTCAGATCATGTATGTTTAATGATCAAACGTTTTGAAAAACGATTTATCTTTTACATCTACGGACGACAAGTGTGTTTGTTTAAATTTTAATAAAATATTTTATTTCTGTCTTAAATTACATAATTTTAAACGTTACGCATTTCTAATGCGATATATGTTTTCCTTTCCGCTAGGTCGGAACTTCAAAGGACCGATGACGTCTGGATAAAAAAAAACATTAAGGGTAATTGAACTTCTACTTCTGATGTAAATATGGGAACTTTCAGAGCGTTAAAAGGTGTGAGTATAAATCAAACTGAGGTCTACCTTTCTAAACCAAAAGTTTATATTAATCAACAGTCGCTGTTTCCACCTTCGTTAATTTCTGATTATAAAGTAAGATACAGTGAAATCTCTCTTAGGCATATACCTACGGGACTGTCTAAATGTGGCCGCCTAATAGAGTTGTCCGCCCATGGGAAATTTGTTATTAGGTAATATGTAGAAGCAAAATTATTACTATGTATATGTATGTACAAGTAAACATAAGAAAAATACACTAGTTTTAGTTAGGATGTAGTACTAAAAAATCTAATAACGTAGTTTAATGTGTTTGCGTTTTAAACTTGCAAGCTAGAAAATGTAATTCCAAGTCTGATAACAATTCCATTGCTGTAGTCACCTCTATTCTTTGCATCCTCTTATAATTCCTTTACCATACTAATGGCTTGTTAATAATTGGTGACATGTATTGGATTACTGCATTCGACTTCTTCATCAGAGTCGTCAGATATTGATGTGGTTTCAGTTTGGGCTACATAATCGGTAGGAATGTGGTCACTATCATCTTCTAATAGCACATTACTATCAATGTTAATGAACTCGCCCACATTATATGTTTTAAACAACCCGAAAAAACATATGGAATAGTTATAGCCACGTACGTCACTAGGTCAAATGCCAATGACCTCTTGACGCCTTACATCGGCTGAGCGAAGTAGTTTTCTATATCGCCGCACGCTTGCGTCTGTTAGTTGAAGACCAACCAGCGGCCGGATACGTTGTGTCTCGTCGACCACCAACACACTCTCATTGAATATTGTTTGTATTGACGCGTTTCTTTTGGACGTCAAATTTCTCGCGTGTAATAAAATCTAATAATCTGTAGTATAATCTGTATTATTGTATTTTCAAGAGCTAACTATCGGTTCTGTTTCACTATTACTGTGTGTACATAAAGTGTTTCCAGGAGTGTTCCCATGAAAAAGAAAAAAAACTGATTGTGTTAGTGCCTGGATTTCCTCGCTATTTAGGTATAAGGATAAATAAAATAGAAGTAGGTAGAAAATAATTTATTTTTATAAGTTTATATGGAATTTCAGTGTTATATTAAGTTTGGCAACATTGCCATTGGCTCTGGGTGAAATTTTGTACTGTAGCGCGGACTGACCTGTGAGTAAGAATGATTATTACCCCACTTTTAAAACGGTCGATTTAAAAAAAATAAAGTATGTAGCGCTTCTCTAGGACACCCAAGGAGTCACCCATTTAAATATAATACGTCAATTCCATAACACCCTGTATATTTGTAAAATTTGTTTTTATTATAATTTTATTCCCACATACCAAATTTGCGTCAGTTATGATAATTTTTGTTTTCTATCTATTTTTGGCCAATACATATATATTTTCATTGAAAACGAATTCGACCCTACCACTGTAATTGTAAACAAAGGCGCTATTATTCTAATAAGTCCATTTTTTTCAACGTATTTATTATTTGAATAACAAGAATATCCTCTTTGTTAGTTAAATCTTTAAAATTATGAGAAGTTTGCTCCACACATTTTTAAACTACGATTTAATTTTTTTAGAAAAATTAATATTTTGGTAGAATTTTTGGTATAAAGAACGAATTTAGACGATGAGTATTGTATAAATAAATAAAGTTACAGTGATATGGTCGACGTTTGTTTCCAAAGGCAATAGATATAGAACAAAAAGAGATAGGAAACAAAAATTATCTTTATATATAAGTGACTCCAATTCGGTATATGGACATAAATACAATGAAAATAAATTTTATTTACAACCATGCATGTAATAATGACATTTCATCTATCTTTGAAAGGTGGAAAGTTGACGTTTATTTACTTTTACTTCCACCCGGGTGGAAAGTAAATTTTTTTTTTGTAATTTTAAAAAAAATCGATATCTCAAGTAATATACGAACACAATTTTTTTAAAATGCTAATAGCTTTGCGTGTTTAGATATGTCTACTTTTTCCCTAATTGATAGAGTTGTCCTCAGCATTGAATATTGTGACCAGATCGTCGATATCTTCTTTGTTTTGACATTTTCACTGAAATAAGATAGTAGCGCCGACTCAGAACCAGGATTTTGAACTTTGTTTCCCGTACACCATTCTTTGAAACAGCTATATGTCTTGTCATATCTCGGGCGGCTTTTAGTTGGCAGAAGATCTTCTTCTACTATTTTTGCTGCTTCTCGAATTTCTGGTGGAGTAGCAGCAATATCAAATTCCTCATCTAATAACATTTTTCTGTTGTTAAAGTAATATATTGTTTAGTGACATGGAAATCATATTCAAAAAATGATATTTGCCATCTTGATGTGTATTATTACCTACGTTATTTTACCACCTGCGGTTATTTGAAATTTCTATCTAATTTTTCAATGGAAAAGTCAAAATGACATTTATCTTTTATTAATAATTTTAATTCAAAATAATAAGTTGTTGGGTGTTAGATGTGGTTGTAAATAAAATAGTATACAAACCTCTGTGAAAAGTTTCATTACTGTCTCGAGATTTAGTTAAACTCGACAGGAATGAAACACTTTCCACCTCGGTACGTAATATACTACTCCAAATCTGTCCAACAAACCTGTTCCAATTTGTTTTAAATTCCATCAATAAATGCCATTTTTCAATAATTTGTGGAGAAAATGTCAAAATTGACAGTTAAGCCGCATGGTTCCATATAATTATGTCATTTTATATATTTATTAAAGCAAAAACTTATGGTAAACTCAAATTTTACCTAAATCAAAAAATATATATTTTTTCGCATATGGTTCCAACATAAATGATGACACTGTATATTTGTTAGATCGACCGCCTAGAAACTTAGGTAAAAACCCCTGAAATCGTCCCATATTGACTTTAATCATGCGATGTTGCCACACAACTGCGCAGGCTGAGACATTCGTGCATTGGCTACTTGACTAATCATATGAGTTTGTTCACAAATTTTCAGGAGTTCACGCGACTTTTATGACAATGCCATAAAATCTTATTAAGTCAAAGTTCCCTTCATGGTTATTTTTCTGCAATATATTTTCATCTTAGGATTTGGGGGTTTTAATATAATAAGGTAATTCCATAAAATCCGTATATGAAAGAAAAAAAACCTAGAACTAATAAAATTATTGTATCACGTAACGCTTACCAGGCGATTCGCCTTTGGGCGATGTTTATCTGACTATAAGCCCCCAATCTTTAGATATTAAATAATATTCTTGCTCTATTGTAAATCCTATCCAAAAGATTTTAAAAATTTAAGGTAGGTAATTAAATTCACTAAATTATGCTGAATATTTGTAATAAAGCGCTGCTAAACAAGAAAATAAATATTTATTTAACCAGATAGCCTAAGTAAATTATTACTTTAAAGTAAAACATTTACCGAAAAGATCTGTAAGATGTTACAATGTTCTCAGGTTTAGAATGTTTGGTGGAATGGTTTATAAATATTACCTAATTAACAGGCTATTATTTTATTTTAATCTAAATTACTTATAATAACAAAAATTATTTTTAATAATAGTTTTTTTATATTCTGGATAAAATTCTAAACATATGTATTTATATGTTTCGAATTTTGTATACCTAAATTAAACTATTTGAGTGTTTATAATAAAGAATAGTAAATGTTTGTTGTCCTTTCATATTTACAAGTTACCATTTTTATGTACAGGGTGTTCCATTTTCGATACTTTTATAGGGTATCTCAGTAATTGTTAGTGCTATCAAATAAGTAATGTATGCGTCATGTGCTCTTTTTGGGTCAATCTTAAAATGGTAAAATCACAATTTGTAAATTTGCGCTCGCTTACGAGATATGGAGGAAAATCAAAAAACTGACAATTTCAAAATGACCTTATATTTTCTTAGTTAAAAGAGATACAGAAAAATATTTTATACAGAAGCTTCTTTATATTGATTGTTGAATAATATGCCGTTTTCAGAATAAATATACGGGGTCAGGTAAAAAAGTAATCGGACCTAACCTATTGTTTTTTAATGGAATACCCTGTATATTTTAATCTAAAACGATACTATTTTAAATTCTCGTTTCAAATATATAACATACCAGGCGATTTATTAAACTTTATTACTTTAAACCACAGTAGACCATGAAACAAAAGCTAATATCCTCGAAACAACTATGTTGACTATTAACATTTAACGTCAATTTAATTTTTACATATTCATTTGCGAAAATGACCTATCAACATTTTGAAAAATTTGATATGATATCAGGTTATATTGAAAGTGAAAAAACGAAGAAATGGCGCAGAAGTATATTTTGCTCGCTATCCGGAAAGACGGTAGCCATTTAAAGATATATTCCGAACATTTGATTCCCGTTATTTTATACCTTAATTTGAATCTTTTATTTCGTTTCAAAGTTTAAATAAATTGCCTAGGAAACCAATATCATCCATGATGTGTTATATATTTGAAAGGAGAATTTAAAATAAATAATATCTTTTTAGATTAAAATATAGAGGGTGTTCCATTTAAAAAAATGAGGTTAGGTCCGATAACTTTTTTACCTGACCCCGTATACTTATTCTGAAAATGGCAGATTATTTAACAATCATTATAAAGAAACTTCTGTGTAAAACATTTTTCTGTGTCTCTTTTAACTAAGAAAATATTGGGTAATTTTGAATTTCCCCCATATCTCTTAAGCGAGCGAAAATTTTCGAATTTTGATTTCGACCATTTTAAGTTTGTCCCAAAAAGAGCACATGACACTTACATTACTTTTTTAATAGCACTAACAATTACGGAGATGCCCTATAAAAGTGTCGAAAATGGGACACCCTGTACTTTATAAATTTTAACGCGTTTTGACGGTCGCTGTCAAATATTTCTTACTATAAACAATTCATTTATATGTCAGGGCATCCTAGATTACATGTAACTACAGTTAAATTTGCATTGTTATTGTACACATAGCTACGTTTCAGAAAAGAAAAAATAATTTTTTCTTGGTAAATGGGTGCGACCGCATATTTAAACGTGGCTTTTAGTTCTGATCAAGTTCTTTTAATAACAATTTTCGATATTGTCAAAAATGAAGGTACCTTGCTCTTAGGGAAAATTCATATTTTTTGACAAACCTCGTATATGCCTAGAAGAATTTAATATCTGATAGTTGCATTTTATGTTTTAGACCATGCATATCTTTTTATGAAGAATATCTTTTTCTCGTAAAATTAATAATAAAAAAGTTTTTCATATGGTTCCAACTTACGGATACATACTGTATATATAAATTCCTTTATGTATAGTCGTTATGTAAATCTAATTTTTAAATGTTTTGATCGATCTATCAGTTATACCAGCCTATGTAAAAAATATTAAAATTTTTTAATTAGGTACAAATGAAAAAGGAATTTTCATTCGCGTACAACGTCTTTAAAATTGGAAAAGTTTTATGGCCCCTCTGGCAACCTGACATCTCTAATCAGGTATTTAAGTATTAAAAATCCATAAACCTATTTAAAATATCTTTATATCTTTCCCCCCAAATTACATTTCGGTGTTTCTTTTATTAATTGTTTCTACATTAGTTCTATATTAGTTATATTATCTACAGTGTGGACAAATAGGTTCCATTAAATTCATTAAAAATGCAACCTTTAATTTTTCAGAAAAATGCGCTTTTTGCATTTTTACAACTTATTATCATTTATATAGGGTGGCTTAAAATAAAGATTTGATGTGACAATTCGAGACTTGAATTGAAACCCCATTCTTTATTTGATTTTAATAGAAAAAAAATAATTTAGTTCAAATTAATAAATGTGTGAAATATTTTTTTAGTAAAAGTTGGAATTGACCACCAGAAATTCAAATTCAAATTCTTGCAAAACATTGTGCATTATTTTAGGTTTCATCAGTATATTTCTTTTTAAAATAAAATAGTTCTTTTTAAACAATTTAATTTATAATTTATAATACATAAAATGTGATAAAATTTTCCGTATTATTCGAAAATAAAATAAAAAATGGAGGTTTAATTTTAAAAAATTGAAGTGTCACATGAAATCTTATTTTTGAGTAACCATGTATAAATGAAAATAAATTTAAAAAATTCAAATCTATAAATTAGCATCGACGGATCCGAGCTTTTTTCGACAAATTAATGGTTGAATTATAAATGAATTTATTCAAACTTTGTCCTCACTGTATATGAAAGAACACAAGAATGGTGTAGTACTTTTTATTACTAGGTACGTTTTACGAATCAGCAAATCTATAATCAATTTATGTTACTGTTGGCTAATAGTTTTTTTTTGCGTTCCTACATTATAAGTCATATGAAGAAAACTGAATAAAGAAATAACAAAATCATAATTTTAATTATTTATCTATTAAAAACAACAAACCTATTGAAAATGTATTGTCACTTAAAATTCAAGCTTGTTATCTCATTAACTTTTATGTATATACTTGAACAAAGTACGATAATTAACTATCTATACAAAAATCAAAAAAAAAAAATAATACTTACATAGTATTACAAACCAACTAACTTATTAAAAATATCTCCCGCACTTAAAATTCAAGTCTATTTTATAATTTTTTTTAACTTAAATTTCAGCTAATTCTTTTTTACTGTAACAAGTTGTGATGTTTCGGAATTGCGCGATCTAGAAGCCGAAAAATGATCCGCGACAGCTGAAATTCGCCGCTGAGTTTCGAAAGCTACTACGCTAAACCTCGAAGCTTTCGAAGCTTTTACCCGAAGAGAAGACTCTCATGGGCCAGGCGCATTAAACCCATGTGGGTGAAGTGGAAAAATAATTGAGAAAGACGAATTTTTGGAAAATGGCGTGTTTGATGTGTGTTTATACGAGGATATTGAGTACTTTCAATGTACAGCGTGTCTACTTAAGTTGTAGCCATATGGAAAACGTTATTTATTATTAATTTTAACATTTTTTGAGAAACCTTATACCGGTTGTTTCATGAGGGACGCTCACCCCTATAACTTTTTTATTGTTTAAATTACAGAAATAAAGTTTGGTGGGTATGTATGTGATATAATTTTTATTTTTTCATCTATGCCAAATTCTTGATAAAATAGTATATTAAGATACAAGTTCCATAAGACATTATCTTAGAGCACGCGCTTAATTTAGAAAATGACCGGCGAAGCGGGGAGTTTTCTAAAGTACAAGTGCTCTAATTGTCTTATGAACCGTGTATTTTATAATACTTTTTCTATTTGGGTCTTTAAAGTCTGAAAAACTTTAAAAAATATAATAGATTTTTCCATTTAAATTAATATTTTTTTTTTGGGTTGGCAATACTTTTACCATTTAATAAAATGTTACAAGTATTAAATGTGCCATGATAGAAACAATTGAACACAACAAAGCTCCTTCCCATCCGTCATAATTAAAAATAAATATATTATTAAAGTTAATAAAAATTAGTCAGGAAGAAAGTTGTACTCCGTCAGAAATACGAGAAATTGCAGAAAATAATCTAGAAAAACTTTTAAAAAGAATATGCAAAACTTTGAGTTATGGTGCGAGCAGAACAAAGTTCAAAATATTGAACAAAATAATAAATAATACTATTGAACAAAATATTGTGTCGACACAGAATCTGATAGGAATAACAATTAATGCCCAGGAAATGTTTACAATAACTATAAATATGTATATATAAAGTATAATACTATATTGAATTGAAAATAAAAATAGTACTTTATTGAATAAAACTTTAGAAATAGAGCATAAACTAGAAGATATTTCTATTATTTTTAGGTTATGCTGTTTTATGGTTGCGACTAGAAATTAGTTGACGGACACCCTCAGCATGTTATATATTTCCGAGTATAGGTATTTCAGATAAATATCTAGTAAAAATGATCTATTGCAAGGTAAAGGTTAGTATTTTTAAGATTCCTATAAAAAATTTTGTCGAATCGATAATGCCTAGAAAACTAATTTCAACGAAATCGAAGTAAGCCTAAAATTCGAATCCTAGTTGCTGTATAACATAAAAAAAATACAATTTCAGTTTCATAAAGTGGCAGGTTATTCAATTTTTTTGCATTTCATAATGTAGCCATTATGAAATCCAAATAGAAAAATGCAATTTTCAAGTTTCATTGTGTTTTAAATTTTAGCACACACCCTTAAGTCAAGTTAAAATAGGAGAAATAATTTATTCACAATACCAATTTATGGCAAAAAATAGAACAGGACGCGCAAACCTTTTTGCAATTATGTAGGTGCCCATGGCGCGATAATGCTAACAAACAAATGAACGTAATTACAAATTTTATATCTGCCATAATTTGACTTAAGAAGTAAACTATTTCAGGGAGTTCATAGCAATTTACATGAAAATATAAAAAGAAAAATGATTTAAAGTGTCAAATAGTGACGTGTGGGATGTCATTGAACTTGGAAATTATTCTGAATCAAAAATATACTGGGTGTGCCATTTAAATATCCAAAGTTGAGGGCATTTTCGATTAAACCGGAAGTGACAAAATGGAGTCATATCACATTTCAGGTTCTAGGCAATGCAGAACGTTTTATGAAAATTATCAATAAAAAGTATTCCATACAACTTAAGTAGTCATGCTGTATATATGTTTTTTCAATATCAAATATTTTCAATGTGGTCTCGGTTTTGAGTTATCCTATCTATTTATGAAAAAAATTCTATCAACGAACACGTAGTGTATGTTGCTTTTAGTTTATTTATCTGTTCTGAAGTGGAAGATAAAAATAAGTAAAACATTTATATAAAATACAAGACACTTGTCACAACCTTCGCAAACCTCCTACATTCTGTAATATTTGCTTTGTCCGTATTTCTTTACACTTGTACATTAGTGAGAAACCAGGGCCCCATAAGGCTTATCGGCGCCAATGTTCCGGAAATATTTTGTCACTCTTTGAATAAGGTATATAAATAATAATAACCTTAAGTAATGAGTTATTATAGTTATTTATGTATCAAGGGTACTAAGTAGATGATTATGCCCTGAGGGGGACAGTCTTACAAAGCCGAGGGCCCCTGGCCCGAGGGTTCGTAAGTCGCCCGAGTATATATAGATATTAGTACCCGTGGTGTATACAAACTTTTATGTCATACCAGTTCGTTTTAAATAATAAATATTTTTTAAAAATTTAATTTCATTTACCAATTTTTTATTTTTACCTGCGACATTACCATGACATTATTATAGCTTTCGTTATTGTTGCTAGGGAGACAAGTATTCAAATGTTTAATGTGTCAAAGTCAAAAATAAAAAATGGAACAAGGTTTTGAAATTTCCGACGAAATTGAAAAAAAAGACTGAAAAGGCAACGCAGAACCTGTTACCGAGAAAATCCAGAGACTTATACGATAAAGAATATGGCCAATTTTTGAAGTGAATGTCAGAAAATGCTGTTTTCTTCGAACGTCGGCAACTCTTTTAGCAGAAGCTGGAGCAAGTAAGACTACGCTGAAGCGCCATGGTGGATGGAAGAGTACCACCGTTGCTGAAGGATATTTAGAGGATAGCATATCCTCAAAAAATGAGGTTTCAAGGATGTTGGCAGGCGTATCATCTTAAACTAAAGACCCAGAAAATGAAACATGAGTCAACCTTTGCTGCAGGAAATTTAGGGGAACCTTCCAGAATAGCCAGATCTATGTAAATACAACCAAATATTCTTCTTCTTCAAGTGCCATCTCCTCTTAGAAGGTTGGCTATCATCATAGCTATTCTAACTTTTGATGCTGCAGCTCTAAACAACTCAACGGAACTACAGTGGTACCATTCCCTTAGGTTATTTAGCCAGGAAATGCGTCTTCTTCCTCTACTTCTTTTTCCCTGTATCTTCCCCTGCATAATATTCTGCAACAATACATATTTTTCTCCCCTCATCACGTGGCCCAGGTATTGCAACTTTCTTATTTTAATTGTGTTTAATATTTCCTTTTCCTTTCTCATTCTTCCCAGTACCTCCTCATTTGTTACCATGTCTACCCAACATATTCTTAAGATCCTTCTATATGACCACATCTCAACTGCTTCCAGTCGATCACTTATATTTTTCTTTAACGTCCAGGATTCCATCCCATATAGCAACACGGAGAAAACATAGCAATTCTGAGGCGTAAATTAAGATCTCTATTGCATAACACCTTTCTCATTCTGTTAAATATGGTTCGCCAAATATTATATAAACGTAAATTTATATTTTGTTATTTTGTTAATAAAGAATAAGTTAATCGAAAACTGTTTTTTGCGTCTTAATGCCAGCGCGGCCCATAATGTGTACTTTATGCCCGCACGGGAATAAAGTAATCCATTATGTAGATGGTATCTAAGGTATAAAAACACAACAATGCACTGGTATGACATAATAGTACATTATACACTTAGGGACTAAAGTGGTATTTTAAATCCCGAGACAAAAAGTTTATAGCCCGACCAACTGGAGGGCTATAATTTGTCAAGGGATTTAAAAACACTTTGGTCTTGAGGTGTATATACTATTTTATGTACTTTAGGATAGGTAAAACGTTAAGAAAAATTAAATGCCATGATCGAAGCGGCTGATGTTGCCATATCAACGACCAAATGACAATTTATGACAAGTAACTAAGTAAAACAAAATTCACTCGATAAATATTAGTCAAACACGCTACATCCACTGAAAGACGTTTTTGCAAAGAAATTTACTTTAAATCCCTAAGGATTTAAAGAACCACTTTTTTCCATGAAAATAGGGATTTAAAGGGTATTTTAAATCCCTAAAGTACATAAAATATATTTTTAAATTTCATTGCTAGTAATATCTGTAAAATATAATAATAATATAATATTTCTTGTGCCTGTGTGAATATAATCTTTCTCGTGGATCTCAAATAATATTTTATTATTTTTAATTTTGAGAAGAACCTCATCATTTTCTTCCACGTCACCCTTCTTATTTTCTTGTTCAGTTAGCTTTTGTTATAGATCATCATGGTTTCTTAAAATATCCTCGTCATTTGATTTAAAAATATCATTAAGAAAACCAAAAACGTTGTCGTAATCAGATAAATCAATACAATTGAAAGTGTCTGATCAATTATTTTTTGAAAAGCGGTTTTTGGATCTTGAGGGAATCTCATCCCTCTCCAATCTTGGTTTATACTTTCTTCTGATGTAAAGAATGTAACGAAAGAAAACCTTGCTCTAAAATTTTTAAAATAATCAACTCGAATAGATTAGTTTTGTTTTGATAAACTTTAATATTAACTGTTACATTTTGCATCATTTAGCTTGTTCGTTGCAATTTCTAGATAAATTAAAAATTCAATTTCTAGTATAAAAGTTAATTTTTAATTTTATTTTTCTTTTCAATGCAACTTACAACGCTCCGATTTGGCACCCCTTCGGATTAGCGCCCCCACGTTCCACGTACCCTTGTGGGGGCCCTGTCCTGGTGAGAACGCTCAAACATGACGCGGATTGACGAGAATACGGAAAATAAATTATGTATGACGTTCACATGAGGGCCACATGCGAGTTATTGCGAAATGTACGACTAATATATATATATAATTGTTAGGAAGACATAATAAAATTGTAGTTACCCCTGGTATTTTATTTATTTTAAATGATAAATAAAAAAAATATATACAGTGTGTTCCTTAATGACGTGCTAATATTTCAGGGTGTGATTCCTTAGGTCATTTTACAAGGAAAGGTTCATATGAACATATGTCCGCAACGGCTTAAATGTTTTGCTACAGGGTGTTGAATTTTTATTTTATAAACGGTTATTTTTTAATATCTCCGAAAGTACTTTAGATGTTATTTTCAATTTTGGTTATAAAAGTTATTCAATTGTTCTACCAGTGGCGTCTCTGCAACCATGTCCGCTGATATTTTTTACAAGAAAGATGGTACGCCACTGACATTTTTCCATGCGGATATTTTTTCAATTAGCCTGGTCAATTCTACATGAAAACGGCCTCTTAAGTTTTTCTCGTCAGACGCACCGTTCTTGATTAAAACCACTAAATTCTTATTGAAACTGATTATTATTAACATTGATAAAATATTAATGATAAATCTTGTTTTATAAAAACTTCAATATTTGAACGAGTGCACAATTCGATGCGAATACGGGCGGAAGCATACCTTTTAAGTGAAGGTGGCCATTTCCAACAATTTTTATTAAACACAAGTTATCATTAATTATTTTATCAATGTTAATAATAATGAGTTTCAATATGAATTTAGTGGTTATAATCAAGAACGAGTCTGACGAGAAAAACTCAAGAGACCATTTTCATATATAATTGACCAGGCTAATCAGAAAAAATATGCAGATGGAAAAAGATCAGTAGCATACCATCTTTCTTGCAAGAAATATCAGAGGACATGTTTGCAGGGACGCCACTGGTGAAACCATTGAATAACTTTTCTAACTAAAATTTGTGGTTCTATATCCTATTAACACATACCAAAATTGAAAATAATATATAAAGTACTTTCGGAGATAATAAAAGATAACCATTTAAAAAATAAAAATTCAACACCCTGTAGCAAAAAATTTAAGCCGTTGCGGACATATGTTCATATGAACCTTTCCTTATAAAATGACCTAAGGAATCACACCCTGAAATATTAGCACGTCATTAAGGAACACCCTGTATATATAAAATAAAGTAATTAGTTTTTTGCCCAAAACTAATAACTTTATTTTTATGGAAAAATTGGGTTCTAATAATATAACTTTATACTATAGAAATATATGGTGACTCGAGAGGAACAGACATATAAGTGAAAATAATGTAAAAACTGATATGTCCTTATACGATTTTCGCTCGATAGGAAATACTACTCTAGTTATAAATTCAAGCGAAACATCGTTGCCTTTCACTTGCTACCCAATTTTCCCTCGATGCCGCGCTCCACCCGAAATGTCCCGATTGGCGACGTTCGAGTTTGATGATCAGAAGGATGACACGACATACGTCTTTGTTACATGTATATAAACGAGAAAGAGCATACAAAAAAGCATACCAAATCCCTTAGTGGATTCATCGCGACATGGGTTTTATTTTGACTGGTACTGGCTAGCCAGCGGCGATGGTACATTTAAAAAAAATTAAAGTATATCATTTTTTTAAAAATCAGAATCAACTGTTCTTGCTTAACAACAACTCTAGACTAGACTTCTAAAACCTGCAAAAACAACCTCTGGTGTTTTATCAACACATTCTTCTTAGTCATAAAAGTTTCAAGCGATTCACTCGATCATTAAAATCGCTCGAGTATCAAGTACTCGATTATTAAAATCATCGGTTTTCTCCGAACACTAGTTTTTAGGTTATTATTTTTTAAAAAAGCATTAAGTATTGTGATGACTCCTCTTTTATCTGAAGATTGGGGTTCGTAGATAGTTACTCCGGGTGTTATATTTACGTCAATTAACTTTAGGAAGAGTATCATTTTTTTTAATGTGACGTATTCAACGAATCTTTTTCGTTTAAGATAATCAAAAGTAAACATGATAAAAACAATAATCAGTTTGAACTTACATGTCCACCTCGAGCGTTTATTATAAATTCAGGTAGGCGAGAAATTTAAAAATATAGTATTTTAACAGTTCGCTGTTTTCATCTAATATGTGTGAAAAATACTTTAAATAAATCCGTATAATTTAAGGAATATATGCCTTCAACCGTTTTTTTAGAAATATAATCATTGAAAGATAAGTAATTGTTAAATGGCACCAAAATATAGACTGACTTATTTTGATATTTTCGGGGCAGCTGAACCAATCAGATTTATTTTTGCCTATCTGAACATAAAGTATGAGGATGTCAGACTAACTCCTACCGAATGGCAAAGTCTTAAACCAAGTAAGTTATGAATATAATTATTTTATAAAGTAGATCCGATAGAAATTAAGAAATCAATCAAAGTGTAGGGGAAGGCGGGACTCAGGGTTGTACGGGGTACAGTGTTATAATCGGAATTATAGCCTTATGCGAAGCAGCATTGCGCTGGAATAATTGCGACTTTCAGCTAAGACTATAACTAGATGGGTACAGTGTTGCATTCGACATGCGTAGAGATCATAGACAAAGGAAGAGAGGGGACGAATAATTCCGGTTTACGGGCCGTCGCAGAAAGTGTTACCTAAAATTGATCGGCCGCCATTGATAGGGAGCCAGTCAATCGAGGTGGCACCCAATGTATTTTGGTGATTTGTGGTGAGAAGAGCTATTATAAGAATTCGGTTTATTTACAGAAAAATGGTGAATTGTTGTGCCTATAGCTATAAAAGCCGTAATGAACGAAAGAAGCTTGGAATTACTTCCCATCGGTAAATATTCAAATTGTATTTTTTGCATGCATTTATTTTATATTAGATATCTCCCTTGTAAGTTTAGCAGTATATATTATTTGAAACTATGATTAAGGCCATAGTTAAAGCTACCTTCCTTTGTAATTTGTACTAGATTTGTTGCACTTTTCATTCAAGATTTCTAATAAGAACCAGGTAATTGCCCTTGGAGAGGATGTGTCACTCAATGGCGTACCTGCATGATTTGTATATTTTGACAAAATTAAATTATTTCTTATTTAATTTTGGTTAATTATTAGTGAAAGCATTATATTATTTCGAATGTATACCAGTGTTATTTTTTAAAGAAAGCGATTAACGTTTGTCTTGAATCGTTGAAGGTCATAGTCTTTGAGAAACACGACTTCAGGCGAAGGTCGTTTCACAAGGATGGCGTCCTGTTAAAACTTATTTTAAACCACTAAGCTGACACATTGTTGTATTGTTTTTAGATTTCCGAAAGATCCACAAAAAGCAAACATTTGGGTGCAGAACATGGGACTTAGAGATTGGACACCTTCTCCTGCCTACAGGATTTGTTCAGAGCATTTTGAGAAGTCCTTTTTTATAAAGTTGAGGAAAGAGTACGATTACTTGGAGGTGCTGTGCCAACAATACTTTCAAAACTACCAGTAATTACATTTTGTTGCTTCTTTGTAATAAATTTTGAATCGACCAATTTTATTTGTTATCTTACATTTTCCTTAAAGTTGAAAGATATTTAAATTTCACAACCTTTCCTATATGAAATTATATTTTTGGCTAATAAAATTAATATTTACTAAGCATTCATAAATTATTGAGAAGCAGAAGAACATTTGTACTCAGTAAGGGACACAATATACAAATTCAATTCAATAAAAATGTTACTTCCATATTCCATAAATAATAATTTTGTACTGGGATAATACTAAGAAAATATTCATGTAACGCCACTGCTAAATCCGATAAGGAGCCAGGCGGTAACAAAATAGCTTCTGGTTTTACGCGTCCCCTCTCTTCCTTTGTCTATGGTAGAGATAATAATTTCATATAAAACAATATATAAATTTAATGCAACAAGGACTCAGGAAATCTGTTGCTAAGGCATCAATAAACCTATGCAAAATAAAAAATATACTTTAACTTAATATATGAAAAAAATATAAGTCTAAATGTTTTTTGTGTAACACTGTGCCCCCTCCTCCTTCCCCTATATTTAAGTTTGATAATTTCTGTTCCATTTCTTTTTTTCTTCTAGACTTTGATTCAAATTAATAATTTTTAAAAAAATTATTTATATGTTTTGTAGCTATGCCTTACCATAGAATTCCAGTCCTAGAAATTGATGGCAAACGGATCCCGCAAAGTAAATGTATAGCTAGATATCTCGCTCAGCAATACGGTCTTGCAGGAAAAGACGAGTGGGAATCATTAGAATGTGATTCATTGGTTGATACATTAACAGACTTTATACAAGGTAAGCAGAGCATAGATTTATACAGGGTGTCCGCTAATTAATGGTACATGAAAAAACCATAGATTCCTTACGGAAAAATATTAGGATTTAATTCTACTTACCTATATCCGAAAGTTGATATTAACTGAGATACAGGGTGTTAAAGTTAAAACTTCATTTTTGTTTTTCTCTAATATTTACAAAATTTGGCAATTATGGCTTTTAAGGACAATTTTAATGTACAATGTAGGGGGAGCTGTCTGCGGCATTATTAGCCCATTAATTAGGTCATATTTTTGGTGCCTCGGTGTATTTAAGTTTTTAATAAAAATACTTTTCTCATATTTATTACGTAAAAAAAGTATACATACTAAGTTGAGGTCGCCCAGAGTTACCGTTTCGGAGATATTTGCATTTAAATTGTTTAGTGCACCCCGCCCAATGATTAAACTTGGAAACAAAATTTTTTTCCTAAAGTAACCTATGAGAAAGCAAATGAAATTTAGAGTTGCAGTTGCTATGAAACCTCCATGTCGTTATTTGTTTGTTGATTATTGTAAGATAGCTTTGTCAGAAAATGTTTAATTTTTGACTTTATTGTAAGTTTGTGTTTTCATTGCTGTTGGTTTCTTTCGACACGATATTTTCTAGGGTCAAAGTTATTTTAATTAAAGTAATTAAAGAACAATCCAGTTGTTGTATTTATTATTCCCAATTACCATTACTTGAACATCAATTGTCATGTAAAAGTGAATTGGTAAGAAGTAGAAAAATATTATTTGCTTGCCTTACCTTGCGGTAACTGTGGGCGACCTGAACTTAGTACACATCTTTTACGTAATAAATATGAGAAAAGTATAATTTTTATTAAAAACTTAAATACAATTAGGCACAAAAAAGTTATGACCGTATGAATATGCAAAAATTGCCGCAGAGAGCGCACATTGTACATTTTCACAAAGAAATCAATTTCACGTCCTAAAAAACCATAATTGCCAAATTTTGTAAAAATAACGTTACAAAGTTATTAGAGAAAAACAAAAATGAAGTTTTAACTTTAACACCCTGTATCTCAGTTAATATCAACTTTCGGATATAGGTAAGTATAATTAAATCCTAATATTTTGACGTAAGGAGTGGTTTTTCCATGTACCAGTAATTAGCGAACACCCTGTATATACGTTTATAAAATAATGGAAAGGAAATATAAATTTAGATCAGATTTTAAAGCACTATACAAACTAACTAAGTTTTTATATCTCTAATTTACTAAAAAGCTTTACGGTCAAAGTGGCACCATCTGTCGAGTGTCGAAATAGTATATTACATAACGAGAGGTGTAAGAAGCCTACTACACACGGTTTCGAAACTCGAGACTCGAAAGAGTGTGTAATAGGCTTACCACTGGAGTTGTATACTAATAAAATCATAAAAAATGTTTTGACGTTTCAAATTTCCTGACATTTACGTTGTCAAAGCGACCCGATGGATTTCACAGTCAACTTATATCACGGGTAATGTGATTTGTGGAACTGTTACGTAATATATATATGTATATTACAACAGTTCTTACGTACCAGTAGACAGTGTATAAGTATTTTCTTACTAAAATATAGGAGTAGAAAGAAATTTTTTTCAACACATCTGTGAGCCAAATTAGCCGTATTTTTTTCTAATTTTCGTAGATCATCATAGGAAAAAGTTATTTCCGGTCATTTCTTAGTTTCGTTTAAACTTTAATTTAATTCTTAGTTCATTTAATTTCTTAATTGAGAGGTAAAATGAGGCCTTTAATGGCTTCTTGGGTTAAAGTTGGTAGTTTCGTCGGGACTTTATTGTCTTAATTTCATCGTTAAAGTTTAACAACAAGTCCAAGTCTTTCACTTCACGCATACTTTACGTCTTAATTTTTTTTATTATTATTTTAGGTTTTTATAATTTGTACTATGAAAAAGACCAACAGAAGAAAAACGATCTTAAGAAAGAGTTATTTGCAAATGATGTTCCGTTCTACCTGGGAAAATTTGAAAAAATTATTTCCGATAATCCCGAGGGGTACTTGGTTGGACCACAGGTACAACAGACAATATTTTATTTGGTTTAAATTAAATCGTTTAAGGTTAAGGTCGAAAATTCCACAGTATTCGAGTTAGTTATAGCCTGTCAAAGTTAGTTTCTAAACTATCAATATGATCAAATACCAATGTATGGAAAAATTATTATTTTCCCAGACCACCCGATGATAGGGCGTATTTTTCTCTACACAGTAGCACTTTAAAAGAATAATTCAGATTGAGTGGTACTATACCAAGAAAAGGAGGCCTTTTCCATTAATAGGATATGACCACCTGCGGACCGATTTCGAACTCTTTTGATCTCGTTAGTACAGGGTAGGTGTACATACCAATCATCAGAGAAGACTCTACACTTCACGCTGTATTATAAACGGTAGTCGAGAAAACACAACGCGCAGCGCCATCTCTTAACAGTCCCACACAATCTGAATAGACGTTATTTGAAAAAATCAAGCTACTGTTTAGACAAGAATACGCCCTTATTGTATAAGGTATCATCGAGTGGTCTGGGAAAATAATAATTTTTCCATACATTGGTATTTGATATTAATACCGCTTGAAAAATAAATACTTTTTATTTTTGATTTATCAATATGATATTGGGAACAGGGACTGTGACATTCATTCCGTTATAAAAATGTTTCTCTACAGTGCCACCAGAGGTCCCAATTGAAATTTAATTTTTGGCATCTTTTTTGTTACAGTTGCCTAATAAAAATGGTATTTCTTATTCGAGTCGATAAACCGCAGCATTTAGTCGCAAAACTGGAATTAAAGTTTTTGCTGTCAGTAAAATTAGTTTTTCAAATAAGTATCCTGACGCATTATTCGAATATCCGATATTACCAAGCCTTCAGGTGCAATGTAGACTATGTTTTTAGGTCACATGGGCAGACTTGTTTTTTGCAGCCAATTTAGGATGGCTGGAGCAATTAATACCGGGATTTTTAAAACAATATCCGGCAACTTACGGCCACTTGGAAAGAATTACCAACGTTCCTGGTGTAAAAACTTGGATAGAAAACAGACCACCAAATGCAGCAACGATAAATCTTTAAATTAATTGATTTTTTGTAAAATTTTTATTAATAGAGTTTTATTATTAAATTGAATGAATGAATGAATATTTTATTCAAATTTATTTCGTTTATATTCTACGATTCCCTCAAATAAATATAAACTTATTCGTGTATAATGAGTAGGGTGTTTCTTAATCACATGCTAATATTTCAGAACGTGATTCGTTGGGTCATTTGATGAAGAAAAGTTCCTGTGAACATCATGCTTCCAATAACATTGTAAGTGACAAATCGTGTTTTTACAGGCGAATACATAACAGGTTTGGGTATATTACTTTACCATGATACTACAGGCGAAATACCAAAATAATCAGATACAAATGGGATGAAAGGGGAATTTAAAAAAAAAATTAAGATAAAAAACCAAATTTTAGGTTTGAAACATTGAAATTTATTTTGAACTCTGAAATTGGTCAAAATGTTATTCGATGCATGTATCGATAATATGTTCGCAATGGCTGTTTCCATGTATCTATGTAGATGATAAGAGTAGATGATTTGGTAATCTTCAAATATAATAATTATGTTGTTGCACCGAGTTCTCAACAATATTACCTACTATTTATTTAATGTTGGGGAAAACCGATGATTTTAATAATCGAGTACTTGATACTCGAGAGATTTTAATAATCGAGTGAATCGCTCGAGCGATTAATCACTTGAATTTGTATGACTGAGAAGAACGTGGTGATAAAATACCAGGGGTTGTTCGTGTAAGTTTTAGAAGTTTAGTCTTAGAGTTTTTATTAAGGAAGAACAGTTGATATTAATTTTTTTTAAAATTACATGCTTTAATTTTTTAAGAATTTACAATCTCCGCTGGCTAGCCAGTCCAAACCAAACCCAAGTGGCGACATGTTTTTATAGACTTTAATATTCAACACACTCATTGTTAAATGTTTTCAAGTAGACTATGGACTTTATCTGACATTGCAAGCGATATATCAGCAGATGTTGTGTTTTAAAGTTACAAATGTCAAATAAAATTCGACATACTGATAAAAACTGTTCGGAAACTGCTTATTAAACATTCGTTTCGTATGCCCAGTTGCCCGACGAGTATTTTAATCTTGAACCTACTTGAAAACATTTAACAATGAATGTGTTGAATATTAAAGTCTATAAACACGTTACGCGATAAAACGGTGTATCTCCTTTAATAACAGAGATAATGAAGTAAACCAAAAAAGAAAATGTTGGGGAAAGATGGACCTACCGTTTTATGTTAACTGTAATATTCTTCGGTTGCTAACATACTCCATAGGGTGATACGAATTTTCAGAAAAAAACATAGCATTTTTAATAAACTCAGTATAAATCGAAAATTAAATTTTTATCATAGACAGCGAAAACAATGACATTGTCAAGGAACCAGCCTACAATGCAAAAAAATCATTCAATCGGATCATAAATTCGAAAAAAAATAACATCAAAAATATGAGAATTTTTTGATGTTTTGTCCAGGAGTTTATATTTTTTTAATTAATTGAATGACGAACAATTTTATTTTAACCCTGTATCTCGGAAACGGAGCAATTTCGGACTAAGGTAAGTTGCTTCAAATCGCCTTATTTTGGCCTCAGGAATGTGTGCTTACATTTTGTATAGACCTTTTAGAGATATTCGTTTTGAAATTTAAAAAAAAAATCGCTAAAGCTAGTGTACTTTTTAAATTATTATTTTAAACAATGATAAATCGGTACGCCACTGAGTCCCTGAACTTTCAAGAGAAAAGTGCGCCCTAAGATCATACGTAACCATTCCAAAATTCTCAAACACTCAATTCAGAAATACCGAAAATATAAGCTTGTTTCTATAAGTGGGAAACCCTGTATAACAGGAGATTGTATATGCAAACGGTATTTTTTATGAAAAAAAAAGTAATAATACAAATATTCTTTATTTATATGGCGTTCATTTTGTTGAGCGGTGTTTCAATATTTATTACAGGTGATTATCACTTTGCTAACATAAATATTACGAAATTGTTATTTGTTAGTCATCTAATAACATCGGACGTGGAACATCCTATATTGCCTTGTCATTGGACTGATGCGGCGAGAAACAACATTATTCATTTGTTTGTAGTGAATTTTATCAATAAAAGGGTTCGCCGCAGTTATTGTTTCTGATTCGTTCGTGTCGTGTTCTTACCGTACCTACCCAGAGTATACAAGTAAGTAAGAAGATAAGTTTTAATTTGATTATAGGGTTTGTTTTTCAAAATTAGAAGAAAATTTAATTCAATCTACACTGACTAAAAAATCGTTAAAGGAAACACGCTATTTCCTTTAATGATTTCTGGATTTTCAGCAAGTTGAAACTATAAAAGTGTCAAATTTTTTTTTTCAGGCAACTTTCAATAAATCGGAATTTAAAAATAAATAATCTCAAAAACACCTGTTAATTTTTTAATAGGATTTTTTATAGTATCTAGGTGGGTTTAAATGACCATTAGCGTTCATACCTGCTTCGACCAAATAATAAACAGTTAAAACTAACAGAATAATCCATGTCTACCCAATTGCGCCGGCAATGGCAATTAAAATGGCGCGTGCCCCATTTCTGGTAATGAGAGACAGCTGATCGGGAACGGTGTACTGCGCATGAATTCGCATCATTTTAATTGTCAGAAGAGTAGAATTTCCGACTGTAATACGAAGAACGGTGTACTGCGCATGAATCCTTGTATTATGATTGCCATTGCCGCCACAAAAATTCCCGACTCTAATACGGCCTTAAGGACTGAAAGTTGCCTGTAAAAACAATTTTGACCCAAGACTAAAACAGATTTATTTCGAAAATGGTAGATTCTAGCGAATAAAACAAAGTATCTTATAGCTTTTTTGTAAAATAATAGAGCTATGGAGGACCTACAGAAGCAAATTGTAAAATTTTACAACACTGTTAGAATTATATAGATTTTAAAATTTAAGTATTCTGATGCATTATATTTCTTAAATTTGATTTAAAAAAATGTTCCTGTTGTTCAAGTTTATTAGTAGCTCCAGGTTAAACACAAGCATACTACTTATTTAATCCCAACTTTCATTTTTTTATTTTAAAAATTAACTTTTAGGAAAAAATACATATAAGCGCTAGAATGGCTCCAAAATATAAGCTTATTTACTTCGGTGTTCCCGGAGCTGCTGAACATATCCGATATATTTTTGCCTATGCCAATCAAGAGTACGAGGATTCTAGAATAAGCCATGCGGATTGGCCAGCTATCAAACCCAGTAAGTTAGCATTTTCTGTAAGGAATCGAATTAATGTAAAACATTCAAAATACCATTCTCTGTTCTGTTCTAAAATTTGTCGATTTTAAATCTTTGTGGCTATACTTGTTCGCCATTTACGAAAACTTTCCTTTCACACCTCGTAGAAAATAATTTTTATTTCTAAATTTATCTATAAGAATAAAACAGGTTATTTGAAGTAGCAGTACGTCATATCGTTATGCACACGATTATACAAACGTAGAGAGCAACTATTTAGTGCTAAAAATAACATAATAATGCAATATTACCGAATAATTGGATAAAACATGGGAAAATACAGGTTTTCTGATTTTCTATTTGGAATTTGGTCCTGGTTTGCCCATACAGGGTGTTATGGAAATTACTTATTATATTTAAATAGAACTCCTTGGGTGTCCTAGAGAAAGTCTACATACTTTTTTTTTTAATCGAATATCTAAATACTAAGGTGAAAACCCATTTTACCCACATACTGTCGCGCCATTCCATCTGGATTCACTTAGCAACACTTGAGTATACTAACAGTGTTGTCAGATCACACCGCGTGTCTCGCCCTTCTTTGAATACCGGCCGCGCGCCACTATCGTTGCTTCATACTTCTACTTCAGTATGTTTCGAGACTCGGGTTTGTTCGGGTTTGTTCGTAATAAGAAATGTTGTGATGTGATTTCAAATTTGTGTGATATTATCTACTGTTAGTTCTGTTGAAAAACATACTTTTTGTGTGTTTAATTATAAAACGGATTAATTTACAATAAGATCGAAGGTAAGAGGGTATGTACCTTAAAATTGTAGTTTTCTTTGTCTAAAAAGTTTGAAAAAGAAGTGATAACGCGCGTCAAAGACGTCATGTTGTCAAAAACTGAAAACGTGCGTTTAGAATTCTGTGTTACAATATGACAACATCGTCTATAATTCGCTAACCTCTTTTGAACCTCGAGACTACCTCAATAAAATATTGATTGCGAAGGGCCTCAGGAGCGGCCACGTAAATTTTGATATTTCATATAAAGTGTATATTACGCTTAATAATTCAAAGCGCCATTTATGGTTATTTTTCTTCAATTTATTTTCATCTCGGGATTTGCCGGTTTAAACATAATACGTCATTTCCATAACACCCTGTATAACATTATATATCAAAAATAATAATAATCCAAAAATTGATATAAATACGGGGTGTTTCATTTAAAAAACCTAAGATACTTTCGCCACGTCTTTATGGGCAACCCTGTATACTCCAATATAATTTTAGAATGTGCACCTTAATGATGTCTAAACTTTTGTATTTCGAATTTTTATCTAATTCTTAACGTAAAGGAGAAAATTTATTTTACTCTCTCGTTGACTTACCCTATATATTAGACTGTGTGCAAAAGACATTAATGTCACCGTACTCCAATGAACTATTTCCATAAAAATGAAAAACATTTTGTCTTGAGAAGCTGGTTTTTAAAAATGTGTTTCTTTTTGTGGTTTTACCAATATTTTTATTTTTTAGCTACACCTTTTGGTAAACTGCCATTATTGGAAATTGATGGCGGCAAACCAATTGGACAGAGCAATTCCATAGCAAGATATCTTGCAAAGCAATTTGGGCTTGCGGGAAAGAATGACTTGGAATCTTTACAGTGTGACGTCATGGTCGACACTTTAAAAGATTTCACACAAGGTGAGTTAAGGAAGATGTTATTGTCAATTTTATTATGAATGGTGACGCGTTTAAAGAATATTTACAGCCTTAGTTTAATTCCCTAGGAGAGGTAAATGTTACCCTTAAAATCTTAAATAGGAAGGGGTCAAGTGGCACCATTTCTAAGGTCGTTTAAATCTCATTCCAATTAAAAAGAAGTAAGATTGTAGTTTCTTACGTAGATTCCCATGACATACTCATATTTTCTTTAAACTTGCTTTAAATGTTATGAAACTTGACTTCCTTCCCATTTAAGATTTTAAGGATAACATCTACCCCTCCACCATAAAGTCTGCAGCAGATATTCTTTAAAGAATCGTCCCCTTTCACAATAATGTTGACTTGTCCTTCTCTGATTCTTAATATTATTTACGGGAACACCCTGTATATTTATAAGAGTGTTCATTCAACCTTCATGATGCAAACAAATCGGAGAAATTTAAATATTTTTGATAAGACAATACAAGATTATCCAATATAATTTTAATACACCTTTTTTAGAACTTATTAAATTATATACTGAACAGGACCCAGAAAAGAAAGAAGAACTAAAGAAGAAATTACTAGAAAAAGACATTCCTTTCTATTTTGAAAAGTTCAACAAAATTGTTGCTGATAACCCTCATGGATATTTGGTTGGGTCTCAGGTAAACAATCTCTAACAAACCATATAAAATAAAGAGAACACTTTTAAAAGTCGAGTTTTGAATTAAAAATATATGTCAAATTTATAGTGGAGTCGTCCTGGCGAAATAAACGGCTCGAAAATCCCTTGACGAAATCGAGTAATTTTTTTTCCCCAATCGATACAGCAGGATCCCCTCGACATTCTGAAATGATTTGTGCAGGGTGCCGCATGGGGGGAGGGGGGGTTGCACGCCCCGTAAATCTAACCTACAACGGAAAATGGAAAATAACTCAGCCGGTTTTGATGCTACAAAAAAAAATGTAAAAAGACCAGGCAAATCAGAAAAAATATCCACATGGAAAAATATCAGTGGCGTACCATCTTTTTTGTCAAAAATATCAAAGGACATGTTTGCAGGGACGCCACTGGTGGAACAATTGAATAACTTTTCTAACTAAAATTTGAGGTTCTATATCCTATTAATACATGCCAAAATTAAACATAATATCTAAAGAATTTTCGGAGATGGCCATTTCTTGTATGCCGCGCCAATCGCGCATTTGGGAAAATTAAAATTTTTCGCCAATCCCACCTCGTAGCTGAAAAAAAATGAACAAATAGAATCTGGCCTGATCCCCGTAGCTCGATTAATAAACTACTTATTAGCATTTATGTAAAAAATTTCCCCGACCCCTAACTCCCATCCTAATTTCCCCACCAACCCCAGCCTCCGACCCATCAAGGTACTCGGTATCACCCGTTGATTCGCGAAAAAAATTATGCCCCAACTCCGCCCCTTCTCGAGATATAATTAATTAAATTTTATTGTTTTTGCAGTTGAAAATCGCGTTAATTCGCGAACTCATTAAGATGTCGGGATCGGGTTTGTTCGAGCTTACGCGCTCTGTCAACCTTTGACATTTTTTTGTAGCATCAAAACCGGCTGAGTTATTTTCCATTTCCCGTTGTAGGTTAGATTTGCCCCCCCCCTCTGCGGATGTCGAGGGGATCCTACTGTATCGATTGGGAAAAAAAAATTACTCGATTTCGTCAAGGGATTTTTGAATACCGGAACGACTCCACTATTAGAGAACTTTGTAGTCTTTTCATAAGAGGCTGATTAAAGTTATGTATTTATGGAGAATAATTTCAATTTTATATAAAATTAGTCCATGAAGTCTATTGTTATCCTATTTTGATGAGCACTATCACTACCTTAAATATCTACGTGACATTCACTAGCACCCTTTATATTAATGTATTCTTGTTAAAATTTTTAGACAACGTGGGCTGATCTGACATTTGCAACATATTTTGATGTATTGGAGAGAGCGAAACCAGGAATTTTAAAACCTTATCCAGCCTTAGAAAGCCTTTTACAAAAAGTGAATAGCAATCCAGGTGTCAAGGATTGGATCGAGAAGAGGCCTCCAAGCCCATATACTTTAACGCTTTAATTAGTAGTAGTAGTATTTTGTTTAAATTATGATTTAAGATTAAATATAAGAATAATTTTTTTTCTATTTTGAATTTTTCTTTATCTTACGGGCTTCAGTTTTATTTGCAGATATTTTAATATTGCCTCCTTATTTTGGTTACATATTTGAAAACATTTCGAGATAACTGACATCAACTAGATATGAAAAATGTCATAAGCTCTACAGGGTATTTCTTAATAACACGCTAATATTTAAGGAGATTATTTTTGGATCCATTTTCAGAAAAAACTTCAAATGAACATATGTCCTAAACGTCTTAACTTTTGTGATACTGAGAAAATCTTTAACATCGGATTTTCAAAAATCTCCTTTTTTATTGATATCTGAGCTACTGCTCTAGATATTTTTGTGAAATTTGGTACACACTTACTATTCATCAAGAGGCATTTTATGATGTATAACATGTTTTATTATTCCGACCAGTGGCGTTCGTGCAGGAATTATACTTTTGAAATTCTCATCCCATGCTGAGCAAATGTCGTCTCTTGATTTTTTGCCGATTGACGTACAGTTTTCGTATAAAACAAATGAAATTCATTCATTTGCACTCTTTAATGAAATTTAGCAAAGATTAAAAAGGATCTAGTAGGTAAGAAGCAGATTTTTTTTTATAAATATAAGCAGCTTTGACAGTTGTCTACTTAGTCTAGTTGTCACGTATTTAAGTCATTCACCTTAACAAATTAAAAAAAACATAATAATCTTTAACACCCTGTATCTCAAAACTGATGACGTCTGAGTCTTTTCCTGAAAATGGACCCCAGAATAACCTCCTTAAATATTAGCATGTTATTAAGAAGCACCCTGTATATGCATGTAGGAATATTATGATACAGATTCTAGTTGTCAACTGTCGCACCTGTAGACAGAAAACGTGTAATTTTAGATCCTAAAATAGTTTATTTGAGGTAATCTAGAGTTCCATTTCGTTCTTTAATAGAATAAAATAGGATTAGAAATTATCTTTGAACATAATTTTGTCTGTGAAGATGACACCGCTGGCTCCTAGCCCTTTAGGTGGTCTGATATCAGATCAAATAATTTCAAAATACATTTTTTCTATTTGGGTTACATAATGGCTACATTATGAAATGCAAAAAAATTCAATGACTTTCCACTTTATGAAACTGAAATTTTATTTTTTTCATGTTAACAACAAGTAATGTTCGAATTTTAGGCCTACTACTTCGATTTCGTTGAAATTAGTTTTCTATGCATTATGGATTCGACAGAAATTTTTTATAGGAAACTTTAAAGTACCAACCTTTAACCTTGCAAATAGATCATTTTTACTAGATATTTATCTGAATACCTATACTCGGAAATATATAACATGCTGACGGTGTTCGTCAACTAATTTCTAGTTACAACTATAAAACAATATAACCTCAAAATAATTAAAATATCTACCAGTTTATGCTCTATTTCCAAAGTTTCATTCACTAAAGTACTGTTTTTATTTTTAATTCCATATAGTATTATAGATATTACTGTATATATACATATCTATAGTTACATTTCCTGGGCATTAATTGTTATTCTGTCAGATTCTATGTCGACACAATATTTTGCTCAATAGTATTATTTATTACTTTGTTCAATATTTTGAACTTTGTTCTGCTCACACCATAACTCAAAGTGTTGCATATTCTTTTTAAAAGTTTTTCTAGATTATTTTCTGCAATTTCTCGTACTTCTGACGGAGTACAACTTTCTTCCTGATTCATTTTTATTAACTTTAAGAATATATTTATTATTAATTATGACGGATGGGAAGAAGCTTTATTGTGTTCAATTGTTTCTATCATGGCATATTTGATACTTGTAACATTTCATTAAATTGTAAAAGTATTTCCAACCCAAAAAGGCCACAATATTAATTGTGGCTTCGCGGGTCGTTTTCTAATTTAAAAAGATAATGTCTTGTCTGTATCTTAATATACTATTTTGACATAAGTTAGTGCTATTTGAAGAACGCGAAAAAAAAAAATTTTTTTTAATAACAGCTATTAATTATTATTTACCATTATGTTATTCCTAACAGTAACAAGGAGTATCAAATAACACGAATCTTTAACTATATTAGTTACAAAGTAAGGTCCAATTAATTATCTTTGACATGCTTTTTTATGAAAAATTTCTTTAATAATTTTTATCTCAGAAACGGTTGGAGATGGATATAGTAAATTGTTAACAAAGTCATTTGGAGTGAAGAAAATAAATGTTAAAACATACAGGGCGTTCTACTGAAAATAACAATTCCGGTATAATTGTAAGTGATCGATATGTTAAAATATCTTCAATAAAAGGTACTGAGATATTTTAATAGTTCTCAACAAAATATTACTTGCGGTGTTCCTCAAGGATCAATTTTAGGACATACTTTATTCCTTATATATAAAAATTCAATTTCTAAGTTAAATCTAAAAGGTAATGTCAAATTGTTTGCAGATGATACTACAATTTTTTTTTTGGCGAGTCTTTTTCCGATATTCAAACTGACGTTACTAATGATTTGAAAATTATACTTTCATGGCTGCGATCCTATAAACTTTCTTTAAACTTTGAAAACTCATCTTTCACGTCTATTTTTAAATGTGCAATTGGGAACAATATTTCACCAATAATTTTTAATGGAAACGAAATTAAGTATGCAATCTCCGTAAAGATTTTAGGCTGATATATAGACGAAAATTTAAATTGGAGAAAACATGTTGAAAACCTTCGAAAAAGCTTATCACCACTCATTGGAATATTATTTAAAATTCGAGATTATATACCTTTAATATATTTAAAAAACATTTATTATTCATTAGTTTATTCAAAATTTCAATATTTAATATCAGTTTGGGGATCTGAATGTGCCACAATATTAAACCCTTTAAAAATACTACACAACAAAATTGTAAAATGTAGTCATAAACTAAATTTTTTGGAATCGACAACAAATTTATATAAACCAAGAGGATATCTAGATTTGAATAGTTTATACAAATTAAAAATTAGTATACTAATTCATGCAATTAATAATCAAAATAAAAAATCTTGTATAAAATTTGTAAAATCAACTGATATACACAATCATAATACCAGAAATATTGACCATTCAAAAAAATCAAATCAAAAGTAGCATAGCAATGAAATCAATTTTATTTGATGAAATAAATATTTATAATACGTTACCTAAAACATTTTAAAAAATTTTAAATTTAAAATTATTTAAAAAAAATGCAAATAATTTTTTTTCTGGAAAATATACAAATTAATTAATAAAAATAACCATTTATAATAGTTTTTATTTTTTTTATTTTTATATTGATTAATTACAATTTAATAATTATTATTTACATTCTATGTTATTAATATTCCCTATGATGGACTGAAATAGCTCGTTGGGATTTAAATAAACATTATTATTATCATTAATAGGCCGCTCATCATGAATAACTCTGTATTCGAAAACATTATCTGTTGGTGTACAGGTTTGTAAATCATATAACTTATTTTTGGACTCCGTGTATTTTGAATACATGTAGGTACGTAACCTAAGATAAATAAACCAGTGCGATAAGAAAACATTTATTATAGATATAAAGAAGCAGTGGCAACATTTATGGGTGTGTATAGGATCCAGCAGTGTCAGTGGGAATAGCATCTGTGGTTTCATCTCCTAAAATAAAGTAAGTCTTTAAATTTTAAAACTTAGGATTATTGGAAAATATTTGAATTTTTGCAACTTAAAAAGGTTTTATAATTTAAAAAAAAAATGCTCTTAATCATACGGTCTTATTGCGTAGAAAATTCGAATGCAAATATTTTTGGATGAAGTTTTGCATTGGAGAGTACAAGGTTGTACACATCTTCGACACCTTTATAGGGTATCTCCGTAATTGTTAGTGCTATAAAAAAAAAGTAATGTAGGTGTCATGTGCTCTCTTTGGGTCAAACTTAAAATGGTAAAATCAAAATTTAAAAATTCTCGTTCGCTTAAGAGATATGGAGGAAAATCAAAAAATTGACAATTTCAAAATTACCCTATATTTTCTTATTTAAAAGAGATATAGAAAAATGTTTTATACATAAGTTTCTTTATATTGATTGTTGAATAATCTGCCGTTTTCAGAATAAGTATACGGAGTCAGGTAAAAAAGTTATCAGACCTAACCTCATTTTTTTTAAATGGAACACCCTGTATATTTAAATCTAAAAAAATACTATTTTAAATTCTCCTTTCAAATATATAACACACCGTGGATGATATTGGTTTCCTAGGTGATTTATTTAAACTTTATTACTTTGAAACGAAATAAAAGGGTAAAAAATAACGGGAATCATCTCAAATGTTCGGAATATGTCCTTAAATGGTTACCGTCTTTCCGGATAGCGAACAAAATATACATTTTGCTCCATTTCTTCGTTTTTTCCACTTTCAATATAAACTGATATCATATTAAATTTTTCAAAATGTTGATAGGTCATTTTCGCAAATGAATATGTAAAAATTAAATTTAGGTTAAAAGTTAATAGTCAACATAGTTGTTTCTAGGATATTAGCTTTTCTTTCATGGTCTACTGTGGTTTAAAGTAATAAAATTTAAGGCCTAGGCGCCTAGGAAACTAATATCATCTATGGTGTGTCATATATTTCAAAGGAGAATTTAAAATAGCATCTTTTTAGATTAAAATATACAGGGTGTTCCATTTAAAAAATGAGGTTAGGTCCAATAACTTTTTACCTGACCCCGTATACTTAGTCTGAAAACGGCAGATTATTCAACAATCAATATAAAGAAACTTCCGCATAAAACATTTTTCTGTATCTCTTTTAACTAAGAAAATATAGGCTAATTTTGAAATTGTCAATTTTTTGATTTTCCTCCGTATCCCTTAAGCGAACGAAAATTTTCAAATTTTGATTTTGCCATTTTAAGTTTGACCCAAAAGAGCACATGACACCTACATTAATTTTTTGATAGCACTAACAATTACGGAGATACCGTATAAAAGTGTCGAAAATGGGATACCCTGTACATTTTAGTCCACAATTCCCGACGGTGTGATTGTCACTTATATTGCAAGAAGCAACAGGTTTCTACCTAAGAATGCAATCGAAGAAAATACCTTTTGGTACGTTTTTTCTATCGCCCTTATAACATATTACATTTTTCAGAGGAACAGCTCTTAACATGTCTCCAAAATACAAGCTTATTTATTTCGATGGTTATGGAGCGGCTGAACACATCCGTCAAATTTTTGCTTTCGCCAATCAAGATTACGAAGATGTTAGGCTGAAACAGGAAGAATGGCCAACTGTCAAACCAAGTAAGTATACGTGGCGTTTATTTTGCTAATATCTCCGAAACGGTAACTCTGGGCGGCCTGAACTTTGTATATCTTTTTTACGTAAAAAATATGAGAAAAGTCTTATTTTCATTAAAAACTTAAATACACTGAGACACTAAATTTTGTAAAAAAAAACGTTACAAAGTTATTTGAGAAAAACAAAATGAAGTTTTAACTTTAACACCAGGTATCTCAGTTAATATCAACTTTCAGATATAGGTAAGTATAATTAAATAATATAATATTTTTACGTAATTAGTCTGTGGTTTTTCCATGTACCATTAATTAGCGGACACCCTGTATATTGCAAAGTACGCTCATTTAGAAACTTGAAACATTTGTGAACCACATTTAATGACTAGGAGTGTATGGATATTACCTAATTTCTCGTCATCTCCTGATATAAGTATTTTTTTGGTTCTATTATATACGAGTATATAATTTTTGCATAGCTACACCTTTTGGCAAAGTCCCAGTGCTCGAAATTGATGGTAAACCCGTTGGACAGAGCCATTCCATAGCTAGATATCTCGCTAAGCAGTTTGGACTTACAGGAAAGGATGATTGGGAGTCTCTGCAATGTGACGTTCTGGTTGACACCTTAAAAGATTTTCAAGAAAGTGAGTTTGATACACAATTACTTACACAAAATTGTTATTTTAACATTGAAAGGCATTAGAATTAACTTATAGTTCCTCTATAAGGTAGCCGCTCGGTGAGGCTTGGTTGTTACTTTATAAAAAATATAGACAATAAAAAAAAACTGTAAGGTATTTACTAATGTACCTCTACATAAAAAATATATTTTTTTGAATTTTGTAGGTTTCACTAAGTTGTATTTTGAAAAAGACAACGACAAGAAGGAAGCACTCAAGAAGCAATTAGTTGAAACAGATCTCCCCTTTTATATGGGAAAATTCGACAAAATTGTTGCTGATAATCCTGCTGGACTTTTGGTTGGGTCTCAGGTAAGCATAATTATTTGAAGCTTTTATGATGGATAAGTATTAGTAAAAGAAGTGTCGCAATATTTGAACCAGAACAGGCCTGTGTTTTTCCAGATACATTGTCATTATTAACGAAACAAAAATTTAAAATATTTTAATTCACTTTACTACTAAAACACACTTTTAGCTTATAGTGGAGTCGATCCGGTTTACGAAAATCCCTTGACGAAATCGAGTAATTTTTTTTTTCCACAATCGATACAGTAGGATCCCCTCGACATTCTGACATGATTTGTAGGACGGCTCATGCGGGGGGAGGGGGGCACGCCCGTAAATCTAACCGACAACGGTTTATCCTAAATATCTCAGCCGGTTTTGATGCTACAAAAAAAGTATTAAGGGCAAAATTGAAGAGCTTGGGGCATCAATTTTTCGCGAATAAATGGGTGATACCGAATACTTTATAGGCCGGAGGCTGGGGGTGGTGGGGCAATGAGGTGGGGGGGGGGGATATTACATGTAATAATAAGTTTATTAATCGAGCTACGGGGATCAGGCCGGATTTAATTTGTTCATTTTTTTATCAGCTACGAGGGGGGTTTGTTCGAACAATTTTTATTTTCGCAAATGCGCGCTTGGCGCGGCATACAAGAGATGGCCACTTTTTAATATCTTAATATATTTTAGATATTATGTTCAATTTTGGTATGTGGTAATAGGATATAGAACCACAAATTTTAGCCACAGAAGTTATTCAATTGTTCCACCAGTGGCGTCCCTGCAAACATGTCCTGTGATATTTTTTACAAAAAAATAGGTATGCCACTGATATTTTTCCATGTGGATATTTTTTGTGAATAGCCTGGTCAATTCTACATGAAAATGATCTCTTCAGTTTTTCTGGTCAGACGCAACCACTAAATTCATATTGAAACTTATTATTAACATTGATAAAATAATTAATTATAAATTTTGTTTCATAAAAATTGTTGGAAATGGCTACCTCCACTTAAACGGCATGCTTCCGCCCATCTTTGCATCAAATTGCCCACTCAAACAATTTTTATGAAACAAAATTTTTAATTAATTATGTTTTCAATGTTAGTAATAATGAGTTTCAATATGAATTTAGTGGTTTTAATCAAGAACGGTGCGTCTGACCAGAAAAACTCAAGATACCGTTTTCATGTAGAATTGACCAGGCTAATCTATGAAAATATCCACATGGAAAAATGTCAGTGACGTTTTTTGTAAAAAATATCAGAGGACATGCTTGCAGGGACGCCACTGGTGGAACAATTGAATAACTTTTCTACTAAAATTTGTAGTTCTATATCCTATTAATACATACCAAAATTGAACATAATATCTAAAGTATTTTCGGAGATATTAAAAAGTGGACATTTCTTGTATGCCGTACTAAGCGCGCATTTGCGAAAATAAAATTCTTTCGCCAATCCCCCCTCGTAGCTGATAAAAAAATGAACAAATTGAATCCAGCCTGATCCCCGTAGCTCGATTAATAAAGTACTTATTAGCATTTATGTAATATTTTTTCCCCTTCCATAACTCCCCTCATAATTGCCCCACCTCCGGCCTATCAAAGTACTCGGTGTCACCCGTTGATTCGCGAAAAATTGATACCCAATCTTCGCCCCTTCTCGAGATATAATTAATTAAATTTTGTTGTTTTTTGCAGTTGAAAATCGCGATAATTCGCGAACTCATTGCGATATCGGGATCAGGTTTATTCGAATTTACGCGCTCTGTCAAGCTCTTCAATTTTGCCCTTCACATTATCTTTGTAGCAACAAAACCAGCTGAGTTATTTAGGATAATCCGTTATCGGTTAGATTTACGGGGCGTGCCCCCCTTCCCCCCGCATGAGCCGCCCCCTACAAATCATGTCAGAATGTCGGGGGGATCCTACTGTATCGCCCGAACGACTCCACTATTAAAAATACCGAAAAAGATCATAACATTTAGGTTTGATCCCGGTAACACCAATGTGGTGACATTGATTGAATCTAACGATATGTCAAAAATGACGGCTGTAGTGTTATTGGTGCACGTAACCATAAAAGTAACGTGTAAGTGTAAGTTACTGCCTGCAGCTGCTATTTTAAGTCACGTGATTTGGATATCCTAATTATCCCCAATGACGGAACTGGTTTGCGATCTATCGACTCGACCTCTGCATGGTGGCAGGTTTATCAGCAACATTTTTTTTTCAGGTAACATGGGCTGACATTACATTTGCCTCGAATTTGGACATATTTGAAACGTCAAAACCTGGAATTTTAAAACCATTCCCAAATTTAGAGAAGCTTCTCAAGAAAATTCAAAGCAATCCCGGCATTAAGGCTTGGTATGGAAAAAGGCCCGCAAACCCATGGCCACTACCATTTTAATTTATGAAATATTTTATTTATGTTTTTTAAATTTGTAAATCAAGTTACTAAAATAAAATTTGTTATTATTATATCTCTTTTCAATTATAAGCTCCATGGTTATTGCCGCCAATTCAAATGTTCCCGCAAGGAATGGAGCGTATTCTTTTCGTACAAAACTGTGTCTTATCATTCAGCCTGTGCTGGTATTGAAAAAGAAAGTGAAAGTTTATTCATGCAAAATTATGCATATTTTTGGATACATGCATCGTTACAAATAAATTCTGTTTTTTAGTCGTTTCAGAAATATTTTTAAATTTAAATTTCGGAAAAAAATGTGTTGTTGATAGATATTATTAAATTTATTGTTATCTCACAGATAAGATATTATGCTTAATTTTGAAAAACACTTTTAAATTCTTAATAAACAACTTAGAAATTTATTTTTGCAAGGAAATAAAAATAAATCCTACATTAAAGTTGCCATTGAATGCCTTAAAAATGAAGAAATTGTTAAATATAAAGAACTGCTATCGGTTCTTGGTTTAAAACTACTAGAAAATCGGAAGTTAAAATAGTATTTTTTGTTAAATTGTATTTATTATTATTTCAAAAACTGTTGATAATAAGCATAAAACATAGTACCTACATACAGTGAGTCCCAGAAGAAATGTCTAAATTCATTTAAAATTCAGCGGTAAGTTTTTCAAAAAACACTCGTACCCGTCGATTTTGATTTTAAAATTTTTTTTTTGTGGTAATTTCATGTATACAGGGTAGCTCAAAAATAAGTTACGACCATCAACTTCATTTTTTCAAACGAAAACATATATTTTTTATTTCATTTTTGAATTTTGCATTGAATTCTAAGCATGTTTCATGTACCATGTCCTATACATAAACTCAACAGTTATTGAAAAAATTAGGATTGAACATATCATTTAGGGAATCCAACGATCTATCAAATCTTCTGGCAATATGGCATTTTGGGCTCCATAATAAGTAAGAGTGTAGTTGTCTCACTGTCACCGTTTTTTTCCATAGAAACTGTATGACAATTTTATTTCAAATAAGTATAATTATTGTCAAGCGTAGTTTCAAAGTTGCGGTTTTCACAATAATGGTGAAGTTAACGGAACGGGAAAAAATTGAAATTCTTGGCATGGTTGGGTTTGGTGATAAAACACGTACTCAAATAGAAACAGCCCAATTATTTAATGAAATCCATCCTGATATAATTAGTGGCTTTATTTCCGAATCCATTGGATCCAGACTCCCCTGACGAAGAACTGATATTCTAACAAGATGGTGCTCCTCCGCACTATGCGGCCACTGTGCGCACATTTTTGGATGAAACCTTTCCCAATCGGTGGCTTGGAAGGAGAGGACCTATCGAATGGCCTGCTAGGTCGCCAGACCTAACTCCGCTGGACTTTTTTTGTGGGGTTACCTCAAATCAAAAGTATTTGTTAACAGGCCAAACAATATGCAGGAGTTGAAAGAAAGGATCCGAAGAGAAGTGCGTGTCATAACTCCGGAAATGGTTGGAAACGTGCAAAGAGAGTTTATTGATCGTCTTGGATATTGTCAAGCCGTAAATGGCGCACATTTTCAACATTTAATTTGATTTTGTTGTGTTTTTTTTAATAAACAGGTCTTACTTATAGATATGTTCAATCCTAATTTTTTCAATAACTGTTGAGTTTATGTATAGGACATGGTACATGAAACATGCTTAGAATTCAATGCAAAATTCAAAAATGAAATAAAAAATATATGTTTTCATTTGAAAAAATGAAGTTGATGGTCGTAACTTATTTTTGAGCTACCCTGTATACATGAAATTACCACAAAACAAAAAAATTAAAAAATCAAAATCGACGGGTACGAGCGTTTTTTGAAAAAACTTACCGCTGAATTTTAAATGAATTTAGACATTTCTTCTGGGACTCACTGTATAGGTATAGTTTTAATAGAGAATTTAATAAAGAAGCAATATTTGACGAAAAATACAGTGTGTTTAAGAGAGCAAATTATTAAAAATTGTAGCTCCGAGATATATGTATGTAGAAATGTACTTCCACTAAAAATAGTTTCTTAAACCAATAACTATTTGTCATAATTTTTTTATATCATGTACAGGTTAGAAAATATTACGTGAATAAATAGAGTTGAGAAGACCCATTATATAACTTTTATTATCAGCTAGATAAGATAAAGGCAAGCCCTAAATTATCCAAGGTCAAGTTTTATGTGTACTGAATCGTATGCTTATTGTGATATATAATATATATTATGTATTTAATAAGTAGCTATAACTATGCAAATCTAAAGGATGTTTTTAAATTACAGTCATTAAACTCATTTTATGGTTATAAAAAGCAATAAATTCTAAAGTAATTAGAGATATCTTGTTTTTCGGTTTAATCTTGCCTAAAAATAATTCCCATTTGATATGATAATGGATGTTAATATTGTTTTTCATAAAATTATATTTGGTAAGGTTTAGTTATTTTGTAATAGCGGATATCATAACTGTAAGGTAAGCAAACATAACTATGTTTTCTTTATACAATGTTCTGTGGTTTTAAGGTAAAAATTGTTATTTAAAAGTACGAAAGCTTGACCAGAATCCATAAGAGCACACAATCCCAAGAAATCCGAGTTCCTGCCTTTGTCGCAATAACAGCCATCCAAGTTCTTCCATTGCAGTACGGCTAGCTAAAGTGCGCCCCAGGGTCACCATGACCAGGGTTGTTAATGTCGCAGAAAAATTGAATTTACTGCATTGTTATATTTGTTACGTCACAAATGTAATAAATGCAATTATTTATTTGATTGGCTGAAAGGGTCAAAAACACAACATAACCTCAACTTTATTATTATAAATTTGATCTTAAAGTTGAAAATCAGGCTGCAACACTTGTTCTGCAAAAAATGCTACCAACTGTCAACAATTTAACCACATCATGTGTTCGGTTAATTAACAGTCGAGCTGCGAAATGATTACTTGATCAGCAAGATTTTACAATTGGTCAGTATAAGAAAACATGTCTAGAAGTAGTTTACTTCGGAGGTTTGCATATTAAAAGAATGGTTATCAATATAAATCATTGGATTGCGTTTGTTTTGAATAATCGGCAAAGTTCGTTATTGTGGGCGGAGCGAAAGCAGTCGCGTGATACGAGTAGCTAATTGCGTGCGTGTGTTTTCATTCGATTTTAGCAGTCAAGGCCCAAAGGGTGTAGCGGGGGCGGGTTTTCACTTGTTTTCCCAGGGCACTGTCAAGTTATGTAACTTTCTTGTGTTTTCTTTTGCCGAATACTGAAGGAAATCGGCTACAAAAGTTGCAGCGGGGGCGGGTTTTCACTAGTTTTCCCAGGGCACTGTCACTATTTCACGTTTTATTGCTTTTTTTGATAACCAAGATTAAATATTTTGCTTACCCGCTGATTGTTTACTAATATCTGATTAAAAGTGGATCGCTCATATATATTTAATTTGCATACCAAAATAATTTAGAGCACTCTAGTATGACATTAATTACTGACCGATTCAGAAATGTTTTTGCTGTCCAAAAGTTGCTGACCAACTAGCCATTTCGGCTGACCGATTACATTTTTCTATTCGCAAAAATAAGAATATTTTGCTAACCCGTTAAGTGATATCTAATAAATATTCTTATAAAATCCTTTTACTGTTTAGCTGTTTTTATAGGAACAACTTATAAACTTTTAAATGGCTCCAATCTACAAGCTTACCTACTTTGATACTACTGGAGCTGCTGAACATATAAGATATATTTTTGCATACGCTAATCAGGAGTATGAAGATGTAAGGGTGAAGCCATCGGAGTGGCCGTTTATTAAACCAAGTAAGTAAAGGAATGAAACAAACTTCAGAAGTGTACGATACAAATGTATGTATGATGTATGATACAATTTTTTTTTATGATCAAACACAAGCACTATAGGAAAAATCCTTTAGGGCACTCTGGGAGTGGTGCGTGTGCGCAAAAAGCGATTCACGTTGGTTTTGAATCATGTTTTTTTTAGCGTTAAATTCGACTTGGTTACTGTCACCCCAAGCCAAAATTTCTTCCAGGTCTTTATTGAGATGTGATACTTCATGCTGTCTGCGAAGATGTGCGTCGGCAGCCGATGTTTGTGCATTCAAAGAGAAAGATGATATAAGTGTGCTATCATCAGCAAAACTAACTATCGGGTTTTTCGTTTTCACTAGAAGGTCGTTAATGTAGAGTAAGAAGAGAGTGGGAGACAATATGGACCCTTGAGGGGCACCGGCATTGATGGTGAAGGCGTCTGAGAGAAATCCGTCAATCGCCACTTGCAGAGAGCGGTCCTTAAGAAAGCTAGACAACCATGCACAGAATCGACTAGGCATACCATAGGATCGCAGTTTACTTAGAAGCCCCTCATGCCAAACACGATCAAAAGCTTTAGAAATATCCTGTGCGACAGCCCGAGACTCCCCATGATGTTCGATTGCGTTTTTCCAAATATGGGTGACATAGGCTAGAAGATCTCCAGTTGATCTGGACTTCCGAAAACCATATTGATGATCGCTGATAATGTCGAAGCCTTCCAGGTACTTTAGAAGATGTTGGTTAATAGCTTTCTCCATTACTTTTGATATAACTGAAAGCAATGCGACTGGTCGATAGTTGTTAGGCAGGGTTCTCTAACCTTTCTTTGGAATAGGCTGGACTCGCGCCGTCTTCCAGCAAGATGGAAATATTCCTTTTTTGTAGGATAAGTTGAAAAGTCTACAAAATACTGGTGTTAGTTCATCGGCGCATCTCTTGAGAACTATAATAGGAATTTCGTCTGGGCCAGTAGCTTTTTTGACGTCGAGTCCTTTCAGGATTCGTTTGACGGGACGCTGACGGAACACGATTTCGGTCATTTCGGATTGAACTGCAGGAATGTCGGGTGGTGTTCTTCCCTGGAAATCTACAGTGGAATGCGAAGAAAATAGTTCAGCAAGTAAGTTTGCTTTGTCTCCGGCTGTGGATTCTATTGAAAGTAATGTACAAAAACTCATTTAATTTGATTTCAAGCCATAGCGAAAAGACAAATAAATCAACCCGAACAAAGTTTCATTTTATTTGTAATATTAGAATTTCTAATTAATTTATTTTAGACACGCCGTTCGGAAAAGTTCCAGTGCT
This sequence comes from Barypeithes pellucidus, assembly GCA_963991005.1. Lineage (NCBI taxonomy): Eukaryota > Metazoa > Arthropoda > Insecta > Coleoptera > Curculionidae > Barypeithes > Barypeithes pellucidus. The sequence continues at coordinate 13,904,962 of OZ022562.1, read as the reverse complement.
AGAAATTGATGGCAAACCCATAGCTCAAAGCAATGCCATAGCCAGGTATCTCGCTGGACAATTTGGACTTGCTGGGCAGAATGAATGGGAAGCCTTACAGTGCGATGTAATGGTTGATACGTTATTAGATCTTTTAAAAAGTAAGCTGAACCTTTGCATTTCGAGTTTATAAGAATCACGGATAGATATGACCAATTCGCAATGCGTTGAACTCCAGAATCGACATGACTTCGGCGAACGGTTGATTCTATAGCGCACGTGTCCGTTTAAATCAGGCGTTCGTCTCCAAATATTAATTGTCATATTTTTACATTGATTCGTTCCTCTTTAATCTTTGATATCCAAAGGATGAACTGGGTAAGAATTTAAAATCCTTTCATATAATCCATGCGAATTCCATAAAATATGCTAATAATTAATATTATTTCATTCAATTTTTTAACATTTATATAAATAAATACCGTAATATATTTAATATCTAAATCACCTTTTTGACAAAAAAATTATTTTTGGGTACTTCATAAAAGTGTTAAAATTAGAAATGTCTTTTAGTTGTTTACGAAATGTATTATGAACTTGACGTAGAGAGAAAAGAAGAAAGAAAAAAGCAAATAGAGAAAGATATGCCGTTCTATTTGGGAAAATTTAACAAAATTATCACTGATAATCCGGATGAATTTTTAGTTGGATCACAGGTACATTTTCTTTAAAATTTAAACCACATAAATACCGTATTGTTACACTGCCTCAGGATCATTCTTTTACAAACCGCAAACCTTGACATTTTAGAATCGCCCAAAATGATTTTTTTTAACTTATTTATATCGGCGTCATTTAGTAAAATCCGTCATTCCCAGAAATGCCTAGTCATTTCACGTATTGCCGGCAAATAGTGTAACTTTACGTTTGGTACACCGTTTGCCTAAGAGTATCAGACATTCCCTGTAATGACGGAATTCTTTCAGTCAAACGCTGTACTTAACTAAATGATTTTATTTACCCTGTTTGCCGGTTTTAGTCAATCATTGTAATTAGCACAGTGTTGCCAGTAGTGCATGAAAATAAGGTATTTTACATTAAAAGGTTTGTAAATAACTGATTATTATCAGGAATTTCCTTAAAAATGAATAGATTTTTCTTACTTCCGTCAATTCCGTAATATTCCAAGGTTTTTCTTACTTTGATTGGAGTAATAGTCACCTAACTTCTTATAAAACAATTCTGAATGCTTCAACATTTCTTTAAAAAAAAATCACTACACAGATGTTAATAACAATTACAGTATTCGACTAAATCCGGCAAACAGGGTAACCTAAATCATTTAGTTAAGTACAGCGTTTGACTGAGAGAATTCCGTAATTACAGGGAATGCATGATACTCTTAGGCAAACGGTGTACCAAACGTAGAGTTACACTATTTGCCGGCAATACGTGAAATGACTTGGCATTTCGGGGAATGACGGATTTCACTAATTGAGGCCGAAATACAATTAGTTGACACGTATCAGGATTTTCTCCAATCTTCTCAAAGTTGAAATCTAATATCTTCAGTTGCACTGATCGGATCAATGTCGGTCTTTTTCTTTATTATACTATTATATATGTTACGTTAGCTTTCGAAGTGTATATTGTCATTGTGAACAAATGAAAAATAATAACAAATTAATTGTTTAAATAGTTTCAACATGCTCGCCACCCACCTTAAATTAATTTGAAAAAATATTTTTTTGTTCTCTATCATCTTATCTGCAAGACCCATTTTACGAAAAAGTGGCACCTTTATTAGATTGGAAGTTATTAAATATTTTCGAGCGCAAGTCGCACGTTGCTCCTTAATGTTTGAGAGGTTTATTAGAGAATGAGTCTACATTTGTTATTTATACGTAAAATGGTTTAATTAATTATTTTAGATATCGTGGGCAGACTTAACCTTTGCCGCCCACTTTGGAGTTTTGGAATATGGAAATCCCGATCTTCTTAAACCGTTCCCAGCTCTGGAAAAACTTATAACAAAAGTGCACTGTAATCCCGGTGTCAAAGCATGGTTGGCAAGAAGACCACCAGCACCTCCACCATCAAGCATAGAACTATAAATTTATTTTTTATCAATTATTTTTAAATAATGAATTAATTAATAAATGCCTTTGGATTGGAAAATTGCAGCATTAGTTTATTACAATACAATTATCTAATGGGTTTGGTTCAGTCCTGTTCATCGGATCAAAGGATTATTGAAACGAATCACCTTATATTTTTCTCATATAGGGGAGATCTGGCTAAAGATGACATACTTTTGTGAGAAACCAAAAAACTTAATTTAAAAATGCATAGTGTATCAATTTTGAAAATTTGCTCTTTTAATATCTCGCACCCACTAAATAATATTAAAAATCGGAGACGTGGCAGTTTTATTGTGAAGGGGGACGCAGTGTAACGCCCCGGGAGGGGTTGATGTTACGATTAAGATCTTAAGTGAAAAGGGGATCAAGGGGTACTTCATTTTAAAGGTCGATTGAATATCTTTCCTATAATACCACAAGTTATTATTTTTTGAGTACACTGAGTGAAATATCGAGTTGATATAACTGAAATATGAGTTGTCCTAGACCGACAGCCCAGACCTCTGAATTACGGCAACCAAATCGAAGAAATTGCATCAACTCACTATTCATAAGTTATTATAGCACAGAAGATGTTTTTTTTTATGAGTTAGAATAGCTCACGCCCCACCGTCATAAATTATTGATAGGCTACCCTAGCTAATCGTAATTGGGTTTGATGAGAATATTGACGTGGGCTGAAGCAATTCATTGTTTAAGGTGCCTGATACCAGTATGTGAATTGTGATGCGTTACTACTCGGGCTAGATTAATTCATGATTCGAGCTATCAAAACTTGACATTGAAGTTGTTCTAGCTTACGATAGTGGCTGGAATAACTAACTCTTTGGGCTGTCAGAAGATATGATGGGAATTCTGATATATCGTTAACGGGGCTAGGCTGACTCATAGTTAGGACTGCCAACTCAAAATTTTAGACTACCAGACCCAAAATGTTGGACTGCCATACCCAACATTTTATACCACCAGACTCCAAATTTTGGACTACCAGTACCTAAATTGTGAACTATCGGAACTTAAAATATTTCTTGGATTTAACGCCTGCATATTGTAGACTTGAATTGTCTTTTATTTTTTCAAGATATGACATTTTTGTTGTATATTTAAAAAAATAATAATCAAATGAGTTATAGACAGGAAAGCATACTGCGGCTAAGAAACCATGCGGACAAAGCGACGAAGATTGCTTCAAAAGGCAACTTAATTTAATGTACTGTAAAGAAAAGCGCGATTGTCACTTCGCTGAATAAAATTGTCTTGATCGTAGTATAATACTCGTGTTTGTGTATATCATTAGAAATTTAATTATTAATTTTGTAAAACACAGAAAAAATTATCAGGCCTTAAAAAAAAGTTATCTACAATATGTAGGCGTACCTTCAAAGAAGTATGAAGGGTACGTCCATACCTGAGAAAAACATCATTTGTTTAATGTCAATAGAAATTATTAGCTAGTCCTGAGCACTGTATTTTTTTCGTTCTATCGTTTTCCACAGGTATATGGACGCACTCTTACAATATGAGTATAGAAATTTTCTTAAATTTTTTTTTTGCGATTTTGTCAACGAGGCCGCTATTGTTGTTCTTTTTTCTTAACGTGGTTCTGAACAAAATATATGAACAATGGTTTAAAAAATACTATTTTTTTTTAAATATTAAAAGATGGATTTTGGAAACTTAATTCAAACCCTATCTATTAATAGTTCAATTCGATAAGTTTATTAATAAAATTCAAAAAAAAAAAATATTTTGTAAGGGATCCCAAAGGCTTTACTTTAAGAATACACTTAAAAACGAAAAATAACATTTCATGTAACACATGTACAAATCTTGCGTAAATACGTTTAAATCAAATTATAATATTAATATATACTTATAAATAATAAGTCTCTATTCCAATAATAACAATTTGTATGCATCTCCCTCCTGTCCCTTTATTTTACGTCAACTGACCAAAATTATGCAAAACACAAAGTTTCACGCACAGAGAACAAAGATGGAAGATCCCGCCAACGGCGCAACGGCCAACAGGTGCCTATACGCGCGATCGAAGGAGAATTGACGAATAACAATGGAATGAACCGCATCAAACCTGCGCGAGCACGAATTCGGAACTTTCCGTGACCCTACGATCCATGATTTATCCTCGATATGGGGTTTTGGAGCACGTTTTCTGGGTTATTTTAAATGAATCCTGAATTAATCCAACTCAAAATAATTTACACATGGTAATGAGTTAAAATAATGAACCTCCGGCCCGGAGGTTCATTATTTTAACTCAGTGTCGTTTTAACCCGGAGTCCGGGTTAAAACGACACTTTATGATCAATTAGTAAATTTTCCCAACCCAAAAACTTAGTACAGGTAACTCATCAAATAGTTACAAGATGAGGAATTGTGGTGATCCCAAATATGTTTAAAATTTTGATAAAAAATCTTGGGGGGTTGAGGCGAACCAAAAGAACCTGAATTATTGCAGCTTTTTTAAATAATTTGTGATAGATCTTAGGCTCAGTTAGAACAACATAGAGAAGTGCGTTGAAGTAGCTCCAATTTTCTGCCCACGACATTGGTAAATGCATTTTTGTCAGTGTAGTAGGTTTCAAGAAACCACATTCCAAAAATGGCCTTATATTCATGTAAATTTTTAGGTGCTAACCAGATAAAGAATTGGAAAGGACATTCGGGTTTGTTCGTTGATAAACTAAAAAACAAAAATCTTAGTGCAGATATTTGGAATGCGATTTAAAAGCTACTAATCGAAAAATAATAAAGAATGGTATTATTGGAAAGGGATTTAAACTACCTATAAAATGATGTGCCATCCCACTTAAGATTTTAAGGGTAACATCTACCACTCTTAGGGGATTAAACCACGAGGACTGAAAATATTCTTTAAAAGCGTTCGCCCTTCACAATAAAATTGACGTCTCGGTTCGATTTCTAAATATTATTTACCGGAAGAGAGACATTTACTCGACAAAAATTTGATATTTGTCGTTTGTTTGCAGTGGTTCTTTAAGGCAGCTTCTGAGTTGGGTACACGCTATTTTGTAAAATCTTCAATTAACTATGGCAATAATATACGCACACTTCTACGCGTATATTTGTTTAATTAACGACATCATGGCCTTTACCCCCCATAATTCAAGATTATTTAGTTGCGTTAATCCCGAACCCTTTACTAATTAGTTTTAAAGCAAAAGCTAAGGGCTAAATAGGACTTACTTTGGGCAATTCGATAACGCTTAATTTCTTTTAAAGGGGCACAGAGAGGTAGATGAATAAATTTTAAGAGATTTAAGATGCCTAAAACGGAAATAAAATCTATCTGGGGAACACTACGGCAGGAATTGTATTTTTTTTATGTCTGAGATTTTTTTTAATGGAGATGTACTCGTATTAACGTCACCTTTGAGGGAAAAACAATGTATAGTCATTTGTAATAGAGGGTGATTAATGGTGGATGGTCGATTTGAAGAAGATGGACGTTTATGAAGAACTAGGGACCTAGTGAACAGATTGCAAATTTGGTAGCTTATATAAAATGGACACTCTCCTTTTTAAAATCCATTTTTATTTCTAAATAACATATATCATTAATATTTTCCTATACCTATCTGTTATTGTTCATGAGATAATAATTAATTAAACTTTTTTTTGAAAAACAAACGTTTCGAACAAACTGAAGATTTTATAGTTATTATTATCAAGGGTACTAAGTAGATGATTATGCCTGAGGGCGACAGTCTTACAAAGCCGAGGGCCGCGGGCCCGAGGGTTCGTAAGTCGTCCGAGGGTATATATCTATTAATACCCGTGGTGCACACAAACTTTTATGTCATACCAGTTCGTTTTAAATAATAAATATTTTTTTAAAATTTAATTTGATTTATCAATTTTTTATTTTTACCTGAGACATTACCTTGACATTATTATAGCCTGAGTTTTTGTTGCTAGGGAGATAAGTATTCAAATGTTTAATGTGTGAAAGTCAAAAATCAAAAATGGAACAAGGTTTTGAAATTCTCGACGAAATTGAAAAAAAGGATGAAAAGGCAACGCAAAATCATATACCTACACTGGTCATTGTTTACGTCGAACGTCGGGAACTCTTTTAGCAGAAGCTGGAGCAACTATGGCTACGCTGAAGCGCCATGGTGGATGGAAGAGTATCACCGTTGCTGAATGATATTTAGAGGATAACATATCCTCAAAAAATGAGGTTTCAAAGATGTTGGCAAGCGTACCATCTGGATCTCGAATTTCCTTACAGAAACTAGAGACCCAGAACATGAATCAAGAGGCAACCCTTGCTGCGGAACCTTCCAGAATTGCCAGTTCTATGTAAATACAACCAAATAATATATAAACGTAAATTTATATTTTGTTATTTTGTTAATAAAGAATAAATTAATCGAAAAATGTTTTTTGCGACTTAATGTCAGCGCGGCCCATGATGTGTACTCTATGCCCCCACGGGCATAAAGTAATCCATTATGTAGATGGTATGTAAGGTATAAAAACACAATAATGCACTGATATGACATAATAGTATATTACCATACAAGTACGGTAAGTACGTCTTTACCGCATGTGCGTGATATTTAACAAAGCGAGCCGAAGGCGAGTGTGGTAAATCACGCAAATGCGGTAAAGACACCTACCGTAAGTGTATTGTACGATATTTTATCTACAAGCGTGTTTTAGGACACCGTTATTAAAAACTAAAAGGGCATTGTTTTAATTTACCCCGTAGGTGCCTCGTAAGTCGTTATCAACAATGCATTAATATCAGGTTGCTAGGGAAATAAATTATAAAAATTTATTGACTAATATAAAAACTTGTTTTTATAGTATGTAATTACTTACGGCATTAGTGCGGTAAAGTGCTACTTACCGCACTCAATCACGCGAATAGATAAATATTATTATTGCTATTTCTGTCTTTAATTGTTATTACGTACTACTGCTGTTTTTTTTTTCAAACTAATAGTTGTATCAAATTTTTACTTAGCGTAAGTACAAGTAATTTACCGAATTTTAAAAAATATGAACATACTAGGGTTATTTTAATGAATATGGTCAATTTGAGGAACAAAACGTCGGAAAACCAGTTAGTGTTGTATACCACTCAACGTAGATTTCGGTCCTCTTCCATTATTTAAATACAAAGATCCAGGCCCGCGTTTAAAAAAAATAAGTTGATGATGGTGACACAAAGACGAAACGTCGCATGAAAGATCTGATAATGCCATCTTGTGAAGAATAAAAAGTAGCAATGAGAAAGTGAAATTTATTTTCGGACATCTCTTCGAACAAAAAATTAAAGACCGAAACGCCAAATTTTAGATTTTTCCAAATATTTTGAAAGCCCCTGTATTTTGTTTTGATTTTTTTACGGCACATTATTGGGACATACTTATGTAACTTTGCACCAATTTAACCGACTTCGTATGTCTTACCGTTCGAATTCCAATGGCGAAAGCCGAATTTGTAACACCCTGTATAAGCCACATAATTTTGAAAGTGATCCGTTGACTAGTACGTCATAAACATCTAATAGGCCATCCATCATCAATCGCCCTATATAAATATGCACGACAAATCATTATAAAATAAGGAATAAACAATTAAGGCTACTTTATATTTTAAATTTTAAAAATATCTCATTTTTTTGAAAAATATCTTCTCTACTGTAGCTGCCAGGAAATATGTTTACAAACAAATGTTTGCCACATATTATGTAATTGTCTGTGGTTTATGGTTTGGTAAACATTTTCAGCAACTCTTCATTCATCATATTACAGCAAGAAAAAATGTAATTAATGATGTTCACCGGAAAGATATTTTGATACAATTAATTAGAGGATGACATATTTCTAAGGTATTTCAGCCTTCCGACTTTTTGACAAATCGCACAATGTCTGTAGTCTACAGAGTGTGTTTAGAATTTTAATATGTCTAATTCGTGTAAAAACTCTTAGCAGTTCCTTATGTAATTTATTTTCTTATACACGATAGTTTTAAATACATTTTCGTACATATCCTGTGGACGAAAACATTAAGTCCTTAGTTATAATACAGTTAACAAAGAAAACAGGTGACGTTCATTCGAGATGTCCGAATATCTGCCTGCCAGACCGGCATCAGTTGGGATTACTTTTAAAGCTTAAATGGTTCTTGTTTGCTTGGGTTGTATTACTAAACTGTTTACTTTATTTTTAGGCTGTAGAGGTCGTTAACATTGACAAAAACAATTAGCCGACATAATACAGTCGACATAGGAAGTATAGGGAAATATTTCGCCATCGTACAGGGCAGGTCAAAATTATACTATAATCTATTCATTTTCCCAATTCGGAACAGCAACGCGCCGGTATCACATATATAGTATAACCTAAGCTAATACCATCTGCAAGTGGCAGATACGCTATGGGCATCGAACGGGTAATAGTGAGTTTGCGCAGTTCGGAAATTTCCTTGTGAAAGTAAACATTCGACAGGACCGGATTTCAACTTTTATAATGTAAATTTCACTGGTTAGGAAAAATATTGCAATCAAAATTTCGATTAGTGTGCATACGATTTCTGGCGATATAATGATCCGACGGTGCCCTGATTGGTGTAAACGTTTGGTGCCAAATTCCGTCCGAATATTTGTAACAATCGACACGATGAGCTTTATTTTAACTTTCATCCGACGTCGTATGTTTCTTAACCTCACTTTTTTCTAAACCAAAAATTAAGAATTAACGACTATATTGACTATTTTGGGAATTATTATCAGCTACTAATGCACCAAATTAAAAATACATTAATTTTTAGGTTAGGTATAGTGACCACATATATATTATATTGTATACGAGTGACACTCTCTTCTTTTTTTACAAGCTTTTTAGTGAAATTCGGTTCCGAAGATCGGATCGGGATGTGATAAGCAAAATATTTTCGTATATATGTACATACCTGAAATACTTTATACCTGGTATTGATCCACGACTTTTGCAAAAAGCATCATGCACTTGTGTCCTTTCATCTTAAACAAAACAAGGCATATAAGCACTAATATACCGTCAACAATGTGGATGAACCACTTTTTATTCTGTAATTTGAAAGAGCATCCAGAACCAAAGATAGCGACGAATAACAACAAACAAATAATATCGGGCCGGCTCTGACGCGATCGATAACATTTCCACCCTACTGCGCAAAGTCAATAGGACCGCGCCATCTCCCATAGCCAGGACACTTTTTGTATTTTGGAACGTTCGTATTGGCAATATACTGTTTATATATGTGGCCGGTACCGGAAGTTTTATCCCCGATTGTATTGACCAATAGCAATAAGTTTATGCATCGAGCACGTGGCTATCACGCGCTGATGTTTGTTTATGCTCTTGAATTGATAAAATGAATAAAGTATAGTAGTAGTAGTTCATATAATCAATTTTGTTAATCTCAGTGGTGAAGATTTACATTTTCGATTATAACTTTTGCGCGGTCCTGTATTTTAATAAAATTGTCTAACCTTGTACAGCCCCATATAGACTACGAAACTCATTTTAGAATAGTTCTTGTATATAGCCATAGAAGCCAGGAACGGACTTTGTACCGCACTCTTAGGGTGAATATTATGGAAAACAGAAATAAAATTTCAATATTTTGGCATCTCTCTTTATAAAAGGTAGTATTTATGTTTAAAAAAATCATGATAGTGATTACGTCGACCACCTTGTATAAGCTCGTTAAGTTTTTTCTCGGGATATCCATTTATCTCGTTTAATAGCAAGCAAACTACCACACAAAAACCGCCCAAATAGCCAGCAGCGGCAAATGTCACAAACATTTCCTTTAATAAATTACAAGAAAAAGGTTAAAAACAATCCAAATACAGGATCGCTCTGGCCATATTTTACCCCAGAATCAATTTGGAACAGGACAATAATTTTTATATCTTGGTGTTTTTTCGGTAATAAAAACAAAAACCTTTCAATATTGATAATGTTTTTGATTTATCTTGCAGTGATATACAGGATGTCCCAGAATATGTGGGCAATCTCCCGGGTTCAGATAGAACACTTAAAAATAACAGGAGAAGTACCTATAAATTTTTCTTCCTACGGCCTTCGGAGATATGGGCCCGGAAATCGTACTAGGTGTTGTTTAATAATTTGTTAGTATAATGGGTAGTAGATGAGTCTCCTTAAAGTTTGCCTTTTTAAACACATTTGGATTATTTAGTTTGCCAGGGACGGACTAGAGGTAACACAAAAATGTGTTTTTTTGTACACCTTGTATGATGAAGAACCGACAATAATATTTTTGGATACTCTAAACCTAATGCAGAAAAATGAACTGTTTTTGAAAAAAAAGATGTTTTTGTTCAATATGATTTATATTCATTATACGTAAATTCCATTACTAAGTTAGTAACTAATAAGACGAAGGAGAAAAACTGCAAACTTCAAGGCACTACCATAAATATTCTTATTTAAATCGGTACATGTGGAAAAAACATAGCAGCAATGAGGGAATTTTATGAACATCAAACAACAACTAATGCAAAAAACTTTATTGAACAAAAATAATTTTTTTTCGAAAAGAGTTCACTTTATCGACATTGATCAAGAGTACTTTTTTTCAGCTTAAGTTTTATACTCTCCAAAAATATTATTATCGTTCCTTCATCATACAAGGTGTAGAAAAAAAACATTTTTGTGTTAAGTCTAGTCCCTCCCTGGCAAACTAAATAAGCCAAATGTGTTTAAAAGGGTGCATTTTAAGAATACTCATCTACTAACCATTATACTAAGAAATTATTAAATTACACCTAGTAGTTAATAAATTATTTAAAAAACAACGATTTCCAGGGACGTCCCTTATGGGCCCATATAACAATTTATTAAGTACTTCTCCTGTTATTTTTAAGTATTCTATCTGAACCCGGGAGATGGCCCACATATTCTGGGACACCCTGTATACATAATTATTACTGAAGAAAATAATTACTATGCATTATCTGCTGAAGCAGAAATCACAAATTATGCCACTTAAGAGCTCACCACGGAGCCATTAAAACTGACAGATTATCATAACAAAATAATATACCTGCTGTAAGAAATTAGAAACCATAAGGATTACTACGGGGATCTCTAATTTCAGTTTTTTAAAGCATTACTTCATAACACATATATTAAGGTGTAAAGTTGGTCGTAGAACGAAATATTTTAAAACGTCCGTATATCGAAAGTTTTATCTAATTTAAAAAATTGACACTAGAGTTCTCCGCCTACATCCCTAGACTTTCAAATTCTCTTTACCATTTGTTACCAACTGGCTCTCTAGTTCTTGATTCCAAGCCAAACTCTTGCATGAACAAGATTAGAAAATATTTGGGCCCATGTGGTGGTACCAAAATTATGTAATAAGAATTGTAAAATCTAAATAAAAATATATATTTTATCAATATCAACCGTTTACACTCTAATTAGGATTATTTATATATAAAAAATAGTCGCAATATTGCGAAGTACAATAAGTTTTGCTTTATAACACTTTAGTGAATACAATAGCAGTTATTTATAGTCTCTTTAGCTCTCTAACATGACCCAGAGTTAATTAAACATTTTGAAAATATTAAGTAATCAGCAATGCAGATTATATTATAATTACAAATAATACCCAGCTTACTATTATTATTAGTTACAGACAGAAATTTCCTCGGAAGTTTGTATCCATTATATTACCTTTTGTTTGGAAAAAAATTCCTGGCAAAAATTTTTGTTTCCTTGAAAACTCTGGCGGCAATCTGGTAACCCTACATATACGACATGTATTCTCTGCTTAGCTTCTCACATAATTCAATGAATATAAAAGCGTTTTAAATAAATTTATACACAAAAGTCCAGTGTATTCATTCTGTATATTTCGCAACAATTTAAAATATATTATGCCCCCTCGAGTTCTATACAAATCTTTGTTATAAAGTTTTCTGTATTCCTAGCCATCAAGGGTTTCATTTAATTTCCGGGTTGTGGGCTTTGTACGCCCGGCGCAAGTAAATACACTTTTTCCTAATTTTTGTAAAATATAACATCCCTTTTCCCAAAACTGGTTCATTAACCCGGCATAATTGAAATTGTATTTATACTGTTTCTATTTGTACATTCCATGCGTGCCATCGCAGTTCCAAGTAGTGACACTACTTTAGACTAGTGTTGTGATCGCTCGAGCGAAAATCCGCTTGAAATAACCGACATCGCTCGATTATTAAAAAAACTGCTCGAGTTATAAATTCAAGCGAAATTACCTTTCACTCGACAGTGATGACGTCACTGCTCGACCGGCAGCCTAGCTGTTTACATGTGATCAGGTAGGGTATTTAGCAGGCACGTAACTACGGGTGGGCACAGGTTTTGCTAAAAAATTGTAGTAGCCACCAAAAAAATTCCAGAAATTTATTTATTTGTGAATAATGAATTTTTACCACGTATCTCGATATCAAACAAAAAAAACTGCAAAAAATCAACCAAATATGTATTTATTGTTCGGGTTTATTATTGTGCTTTTCTAAAACAAAAAGTATTACCAAGAGTTATTTTTATTCACATCTTTCTCAATCTACGAGCATAAAATAAGTAAATATTTAAAATTGCTTGTCAAATTCTTACACTTTAAATTGTCAGGTGCCCACTGTGTTCCTTTCAAAAATTTAGCCTTAGTTACGCGACTGGTAAAATGACAAAATAGGTGATTACTTTTTTCAATTTATGTTTATAGTTACCTAAAACTTCCTGTTTAAATTTAATAATGTTTACTTTTGGTTACCAAAAAATTTATCGATTAATATGTTTTGTTAACTATTTTGCTCGTTTTCGTATTTTCCATTAACATTTTCTATAATGTATGTTATTTTTAAGAAGTCTTCTTAAGTTTAATAATAAAAAGTTCCTGTTAAGATTTTAAAATGTTTACTATAGATTACCAACGAATTTTTCTATATATTTTATTAACCATTTTGTTCGTTTTGTTATTTTTCATTAACAAATTCTATTATTATGTTATTTTTGTTTTAGTTTAGTTTTCTCGAGTTTATAGTAAATAAAAATTTAAAAATTATATCCTTTCATTTTTTAATATTTACAATCGGAGATATAAACTACGCCGCTGGCTAGCCAGTTAAACAAAACTTTACCAAACCCATGTCGCGATGACTCCGCTAAGGGATTCGGCATTCTTGTTTATATGCACCTTCTCGTTTATGTGCCTTTAAGAAAGACGTATGTCGTGTTACCTCAGCGTCAAACTCGAACGTCGCCAATCGGCATATTTCGGATCGTGCGGCGCGTAAAACGAAGTTCGGGTATCAAGTGACAGGCGATATTTTTCGGTTTTTCGCCTGAATTTATAACTAGAGTATTTCCTATCGAGCGAAAAACTGTTCGAATATACGAGCAGTTTTTTAACTCGATCACACTATAGCGGTACATTTCCGTCGGCGTCAAGCGAAGCTCGGGTAGCGAGCGAAAGATAATAAGTGACGAGCGACGGTTTTCGCCCGAATAGATAACTCGAGCGATTTTTTTAATAATCGAGCGATGACGGTTATTTCAATAATCGAGTACTCAAGCAGTTTTTCGCTCGAGCGATCACAACACTAATTAATCATCGTTTTTTTTCCAATACTATTAGACTACTAGACGGAGAAGAAAATTAGTCTCACGCTTATGAAATCTTAAGAGGATCCGCCCGGTCGAAAACACAATCTAATTTTTTTATTATTTATTATTTGGAAAAATAAGTGCCAAGAATAAAGAAACAAAGTTCCAACAAGTTTGTTTGTTAGAAATATTCAATATATATTTTATTACCTAAAAAAACATTCGCAATATTGTAAAATTTGCTCTGCTTCTGAAAACGGCACATGCTTCTTGCTATACCTACGTTCTCGTTATGTACATGGGGTGGAGAAACATTGGCGTTCGATATTCAAATGTGCCATTTTATTCAACGTACCCGAAAATTCGCCCCCAGGTCGTATTGTTTCGCTGCGAAGAAAAATAGAAAAAGTTTGCATGCTTTAATTAACAACAAAAGCCAATAACCCTGGAAAATTTATCGGTTCGAAATTCTAAAGCTTTTGTACGACTCAATTACCCTCGAAACAAAATATAAAGCTTGAATGGCCTAAATGGGGTTTCCTTTAAAATGTTCGAGGCAATTAGCGGTCATGTTATTTACTTCACAGCGAAAATTTAGATTTTGGATGTCATGGAAATAACAGTAAACTAAGCACGAATTTTATCCCATAAAATTAATAGAATTGATTATTTCTTACTCATATAAAAAAACAACCAACCGGACTTTAATCGGCAGGATACACAATTAATTTTTTGGCTCTCCTTCAAATTTATTAAGTTCGTCATATAACTTATAGGAATTTGAAACATATATAGAGGTTAGGTTCTAAGGCATCTAAAGGTCTTTAAATCTATAAAAAATAAGTAAAATTACCATACAAATTTCTATACACGCGGCTGGTAACTGATAAACTGACAAATTAAATAGCATAAAATATTATTTTACCTACGATCACTACCTTAAAAAGCAAAAAACATACTATACCTAACTACTATACAGTGTGGCCCATCGAAAACAGTCCAGCAAGGTTTACGGCTGTGTACGTGAAAATTAAAAAAAAAACTCGTACCCGTAAACTTGTATTTTCAGGGGGACACGTTCCACTATTAATTTCATTCCTGTAACCTCAACCCCCCTAGCGGAGGCGGCTACTGCCCTCGTTTTTTCAAATGGGAATGGGTATGTTGTGATACATCTTTTTAAAGGGCATTAAATTCTCTTTAAAATGGCGCTTCGTTTTGAAATTTGAGCTACGCGCCGCCGAGCAACGGAATTTGAAACATTTCACTGCACCTCTTATCAAGTACACAGGTTTGTGCTTAAACAATTTTTTTTTCAAGTAATAGGTATCAGTCAATTCAACTTTATCTTCTGTAAAGTGGTTGGTTCAGATCTACATAAGTTATTTCTGCGCTATTATTTTCTTTTGATTTGATCGTGACATAAAAAATTGTTTATTCTATTGAGGGGAGAGTGGAAATTATTGAATTCTATTTTATAAACAATCAATGTGCAAGAGTAACGGCAACTTTGTTTAATGATAGACATCCAGATAGACACTTACATCATGGTTATATCCTAGAATTAGTGACAAAATTTCGGCAAACTGGTTCAGTGGCAAATAAAAAAAGGATCATTGAAAATCCGATAAGAAATGAAGCAGTAGAAGTAGCTGTTCTGGGTTAAGTTAGTATGAATCCAACATTAAGTACCAGAAAAATGTCTGATGTAACGGGAATTTGGCGGACCACTGTACAGAGAATTCTGAAACATTATAAATGGTACCCATACAAAATTCAACTTCTCCAAGAATTGAATGAAGATGATAATGATCGCCGTTTACAGTTCTGTGAAGTAATGTCAGAACAAGTATTAAATTTTCCGAACTACCTTTTTAACGTTTGGTTCTCAGACGAATGTTCTTTTTTTCTTAATGGCACTGTCAATCGACATAACTGTCGTTACTGGTCCGACACGAATCCAAGAATTTACCACGAGGTTCATACTCAAAATACTCAGAAATTAAACCCTTGGGCTGGTATTTTCGGTGATCACATAAGTAGACCATTTTTCTTACTGGGAAATTTAAATGGAGATACTTATTTAGACTTGTTGGAGAATGCTGTCAACCCAGGGCTGATGGAAATTATGGAAAACGACCAACGTTACCAGGAAGAAAATCCAATATTTCAACAAGACGGGCCCCCCCCCCTTTATGCATTACCCGTACGCCACTTTCTGGATGAAACGTTTCCTGGTAGATGGATTGGGAGGAGGGGTGCTATTGAATGGCCCTCGAGATCGCCCGATTTATCTCTCCCTTGATTTCTTTTTGTGTGGACATCTAAAATTCAAAATTTATGCCACCCAACACGAATCCGCAGAAAATTTGCGGAACCGCATTACTAATGAATGTCAACAAATTACACCAGATGTTCTTCACAATGTCCGAGAACACTTTGAACAGTTGTTGTACTATTGTATGGAGGTGAATAGCGGACATTTTCAACATTTAATAAGATACCATGTAAGTATTACTCAATAAAATTACATTTTTTAAACCGCAATTTCTCGGCGGCGCGTAGCTCAAATTTACAAAACAAAGCGCCATTTTAAAGAGAATTTAATGCCCTTTAAAAAGATGTATCACAACATACCAATTCCCATTTGAAGAAACAAGGGCAGTCGCCGCCCCCGCCAGGGGGGTTGTTGTTACAGGGATGAAATTAAGATTGAAACGGGTCCCCCTGAAAACACAAGTTTACGGTTCCCAGTTTTTTTTTTTTAATTTTCACGTACACAGCCGTAAACCGTAAGTTAAATTTTACGTACTGCTAAGTACGTAAATCGCACGATTTTTGTAAAGTAAATCGCACAGTGAAGACCGCCTTGTTTATTTTCCACAAAACGAACTCTGTTGTTCCCGCCAGTACAGGGTAGGTGTATATACCTATCATCCGAGAAGACTCTATACTTCACGCTGTATTATCAACGGTAGTCGAGAAAATACAACGTGCAGTGCCATCTGTTAGCGACTACCGTTGACAATACAGCGTGAAGTACAGAGTCTTCTCTGATGATAGGTATGTACATTGTGCACCTACTACTCTGTTCTGACGGGAACAAAAGAGTTCGAAACCGGTCTGCAGGTGGTGACATCCTATCAGTGGAAAAGGATTCCTTTTCTTGGTAGTACCATTCAATCTGAATTAGTATTTTAAAGTGCTACTGTGTAGACAAAAATACGCCCTTATTGTATAAGGTATCATCGGGTGGTCTGGGAAATAATAATTTTTCCATACATTGGTAGTTGATATTAATACCACCTGAAAAGTAAATAAACTCTCTATTTGATTTAATAGGTTGTATTTCTAAAAACTATTATAAATGTACCAGTTAAAATTAAAGAATTTTGGAAAGTTCCAAGTTCTTTACAATCTAGCGCACAAAAGGCGGCTTTTCATATCTCTTATCACCCATTTTTCCCCTTATGTCATTTTTCTTTATTATCACATTCCCTGAATTCTTTCAAATATAAAGACTGGGGAACAAACAATTTCCTCATAAAAAAAAGGTATACGTGAAGGTTGAACGATCCATCAAAACCTCTGGTTTTTCTTTGTCTAATGTTATAAAATAGAGTAGCTATAAGTTCGAGAAAAATAAGTAATTTAATATTGGCTTAGCCTATTTAGGGAATTTGGATTTATATAAGAGGTGCGGTTTGACAAGCATAATGCACATAAAATTTTTCAGTCAACTGAAAGAGCTCATGGTCACCATCTGGTCTCAAGCAGGTGACATTCTCGTGAACACTTACGTTATAGTGCATTACGTAATAAGAATAGCATTTTACGCACGAATAGAAACGTAATTTCATGAGTGCGTAATTGCATTACAACTCGAATTACGTACCATCTTTTACATACGATTATATTTATTAAAACTGAAAAGACAATATACTGAACTACATACCACATAAAGTTCGTTTCATGAAATTTGGATACGACTTAATGGATCCTGGGTCGGTCCCATTGCGTCGACAAGAGCTTGGCAATAAACAAGTGAAGTATGAAGGGACGGACTAAGGAAAACAAGTAATGATATGATTATATTAATGTAATCAAATGAAATAATATTTTTTAAAAATATTACTATTCATATTTATTTACATTTATAATGTCATTCTATAGATAGTTCTGTTTCGCTATCGCTATCCTCATCAAAATTAATTATAATTGGATTAATTATACGATCCAGACTAATATACGATTTTTCTACAGTTATTACGTGACGGACTGAATTTTTCCAACTACCTGGGGAAATATCATTAAAGCATTTTCGTATTAATTCTACAACACTAGAACTTTTTTGTAAACGGTGGGATTCCATGAGTACTTGCCTTTTGTCAATTTTGCGGTATCTGAATCCAATTTTCGACAAAACTCTCCAAATGCTAGTGCGGCTACAACTTATTTGGGTTTCATCATTGGTGAGCCGTTGCTTCAGAGAATCTAATGTAGGTACGCGTTGCTCTTCGTACATGGTGTAGATTTTTCGCCTTATTAAGTCCTTGTCGCTTTCGTCGAAACATTTGGTGGAACCGGCATCTTTACGCTTCTTTCTAGATTTAATGGGATTTCACGCCATTCTTTTCACTGTAGTCAGAGGTATCTTAGTCAAATCAGACGTTTCAGTCGTAGCAGCACTAGCATAAAGTCCTCTGTTGAGTAAAGAAGTATATACTCTTTTTACAATTTCCCTAGTATCGAGAGATAAATGTATTTTCTTCACTGCAACACTAGAAGAAGCACCATCAATGTTTTTCCATGGACGCCACACACTGTTTTTTTATACGTTTGGTAAAATAATATCGGTAATACAACTAAAGTCTTCCAGCAAGAAATAAAAACTAACAAATTTTACCACAAAAAGATATTTAAATATAAATTAAACAACCTAACCTACCTGATGTGCCTATATTTAATTATAATTATTACAATCCGGTCCTTTCCACATAATAATAAAAAACGGTCATAAATAATGGGATCGCCCCAGGCACTTTTACTGTCATTAAGTTATATCCATTTTTCGGGTTTGTTCGGGTTTTGATACACTTTCATACCACTCCCTGCATTTTTCTAGTAATAAATTATTTGCTGCGGAAGCAGCTTCTAATGTAATTAATTTCTCGTGGCGTTCCCTCAATCTGAATATCGTAGCCACTCATACTTTACCCAAAAATATTCAAATTAAAAATGTTGACGTTAAAAATTTCTTGACATTTACATTGCCAAGGCGACCACATGGAATGCCGACTTTGCATAAATCTTTTGGAAACATTGACGGTTTTGGCTTAGCACGGGTAATGTGATTTGTGGAACTGTTACGTAATAAATGTATATTACGTAACAGTAGACAATGCGTAAGTAGGTTCCTACTAATATAGGAGTAGACAAATAATATTGCTTGTGGCTATTATTCAAAATCGATTGAACCTCCGCATATTCCTGATTTGACTCAGAAGAAGAGACTGGCTTCTATTTATTCCGACTCATAAGGGCAAAAACGCTCTCATGTTAAATTTTCAATGTACCCATTTAATAATAGTGGGGTTATTCCCAAAAATGACACGATCGGTAGAGACGTTTTATAGTTATTGGATATTTTCCCGCGTATAGATAATGTAATTTATTTGCAAATTCCCCACTGAGAAATTACATTATCTGCTATTCTGAAACGCATTCTTAGGGTAAGCCATTCTCAGCGAAAGTGGAGTACAGTGGCGCACCCAAGAAGGATTGGGGGGGGGGCGAAATCCACCCCTCCCCCCTCCTTCCACCCCTTTACTTGTGTCCGTTTGTCATAAACATTGTTAAGTAAATGTAACATTTAACTATATATTTATATTAATCACAAATTTAATAATCCGCCCCAAAAAAAAATTCTGCCACTGCTGTGCTTGTATTATACAGTGAGTCCCAGAAGAAATGTCTAAATTCATTTAAAATTCAGCGGTAAGTTGTTTCAAAAAACGCTCGTACCCGTCGATTTTGATTTTTGAATTTTTTTTTTGTGGTAATTTCATGTATACAGGGTAGCTCAAAAATAAGTTACGACGATCAACTTCATTTTTTCAAATGAAAACATATATTTTTTATTTCATTTTTGAATTTTGCATTGAATTCTAAGCATGTTTCATGTACCATGTCGTATACATAAACTCAACAGTTATTGAAAAAATTAGGATTGAACATATCTATAAGTAAAAAAAAACACAACAAAATCAAATTAAATGTTGAAAATGTGCGCCATTTACGGCTTGACAATATCCACGACGATCAATAAACTCTCTTTGCACGTTTCCAACCATTTCCGGAGTTATGACACGCACTTCTCTTCGGATCCTTTCTTTCAACTCCTGCATATTGTTTGGCCTGTTAACAAATACTTTTGATTTGAGGTAACCCCACAAAAAAAAGTCCAGCGGAGTTAGGTCTGGCGACCTAGCAGGCCATTCGATAGGTCCTCTCCTTCCAATCCACCGATTGGGAAAGGTTTCATCCAAAAATGTGCGCACAGTGGCCGCATAGTGCGGAGGAGCACCATCTTGTTGGAATATCAGTTCTTCGTCAGGGGAGTCTGGATCCAATAGATTCGGAAATAAAGCCACTAATGCTGGAATTAATTCTAGTTGGAGAAATTCGAGATATACTTGTCCAGTTAAAGACTGTTCAAAGAAAAATGGACCAATTACTCTTTCGCGTACGATTCCACATCAAACATTTATTTTCTTAGGGTATTGGCTGTGAACCTCTATCATCCAATGCGGATTTTCTGTTGCCCAATATCGACAATTTTGTCTGTTCACATTACCATTCAAATTGATATATGTGCTTTTGAACTACTCGGTGAACAACAGATTTCGGCATGTGTAAATCGGCCCCAATGTGCGACAGGGGAGTACATGGATTTTCTTCCAAGGAAAGCAAAACGTCAAGTTGTTCGTTTTCACCTCGAGTAGGACGACCAGATTTAGGCAAATCTCTAACATGACCGAATTCTCTAAACTTAGCCTCTATTCTACTCACCATCTTTTGACATATGGCAGGACGATCAGGATGGATTTCATAAAATAATTGGGCTGTTTCTATTTGAGTACGTGTTTTATCACCAAACCCAACCATGCATAGAATTTCAATTTTTTCCCGTTCCGTTAACTTCACCATTATTGTGAAAACCGCAACTTTGAAACTACGCTTGACAATAATTATACTTATTTGAAATAAAATTGTCATACAGTTTCTATGGAAATAAACGGTGACAGTGAGACAGTACACTCTTACTTATTATGGAGCCCAAAATGCCATATTGCCAGAAGATTTGATAGATCGTTGGATTCCCTAAATAATATGTTCAATCCTAATTTTTTCAATAACTGTTGAGTTTATGTATAGGACATGGTACATGAAACATGCTTAGAATTCAATGCAAAATTCAAAAATGAAATAAAAAATATATGTTTTCATTTGAAAAAAGTTGATGGTCGTAACTTATTTTTACCACAAAAAAAAAATTAAAAAATCAAAATCGACGGGTACGAGCGTTTTTTGAAAAAACTTACCGCTGAATTTTAAATGAATTTAGACATTTCTTCTGGGACTCACTGTATAGATAGATGATAAGCATATATGGTAAGTGTTAATAAAAAAAGGAGATATATTTTCTCTTTTATTTCAGTTTTTCGTTGTTAAGTGTGTTTTCTCGTAGCTTCTGGTATAAAGCTGGATATATTGTAGTAACGGTCTCCTGCAGTATTAGTTTTTATATTGTTGGCAATGTGAAGCGCGATATGCCATGCGAATTTCCTCATAAATTTCTAATCACTGCTTTTGTAAAAATTTAAATAAAGATTTTAAGTTAGAAAATGCGCAATTTTATATTTTGGTTAGATTGAAATGGAAATCATATTTTATAATTTCAATATTCAATCAAATACGTGTTATTGTGAAAAAAAGATAAATAAGTAGCGGAGGCTGCACCCACCGACCTATAACCATGGATACGTACAACTTATGGGGTGCACAGTAGAAAGTTAAATTTTATGAGTGAAAAAATGGGTTCGTGCGCACGGTTTACCGGTCATTTTCTTAAAGGTTGCTAGTCGGTTGTCTTGCGCACAATATTGTCGCCGTCATATAGGCAACCCCGCCGTATTGGTGCCGGTTTGGTTGCCAACCAACGACAACCGTCCAGAACCGAAATCAGTCGTCGGGTAGTAACGATATTAAAAATCAATCGATATGTGGGCAAGACCTTCTTTTATACGTGAAAATAGATTGTTTATTTCCCAGTAAAGACGGTCTTGATATGTCAAAATATTGTCGTTTAATCATCATTATAAGGGCGAAGTACGGCCCTGTTCGCCGGTTAAGGTAAATAGTCGGCATTACGCATGACATCTGACGATCAGATGCAATTTTTGCTGTTAGAGTTTGTGAGACTGTTTTCATGTAGAATGGATCAGGATAATCTAAAACATATCACCTTTCTACGAATAAATATGTCAAATGCCTGACACATAGTTCTTGTAAGATGAGTTTTTTCCAGGAATCAAATTTCAATATAAGAAAATAAAAACGTTTCTTTGAATATTTCAATTGTTTCATGCCGTTTTGAATAAGCAGGAAAACCCCTTTGTTGTTTGTTTTTCCGCAGTCATTCAATTTTCATAAACATTTTGTGGTTGCCGTGTTCTACTTACTCTTACATTGAAAAAGTTCATTCAATCGGTAAATTGCTTTCTAAATACATATTTAACTTATTAGGGGTTAGAAGCAAAAATGTACAGATTTTTTGCGAAGATCCAGGCAAAATTTCCATTCAAAAATCGTCTTTCGAAATCTATTTTACGTATCGTATTTTCGTACCACTTTTTATAATTCATATAACGACGATTCATTCTTATCAGCGCATACACCGGTCATAAGATATTCGCTGCAGCGATGATGCACGATCGCAGTATTACAAGGCCTCATTTGCCCCTAATCGAAATGGCTCGAAATAGGAAAGAAAGGTGGATCTGCTAGAAACCGCGTCAAAGCAACTATAAGACAACACGAGGGATGGTGTCCTTGAAATCATCAATATATTGGTGTTAAATAATGACGCCGCCGGAATCGGATCTGGAATGCCATCGCTAACAAATCAGGTCTTCTTTTTAATATCCGGTTCGGCCGGATGTTGTACTGAATCCGGCCGGAACTGAATTTTAAAAATATATCGAAGAAATTATGAACAGAACCATAGCGACAGAGTGGTGATATTTAATGAAACTAAGATAAAAACAAAACACAAATCCTGAAACAAATGACATAATTAATAAATAATACATGACAAATCAATCAAATGACAATCAATATTTCTAAATTAATAATGGACAGATTATGATGCAGAGAAATTAAGTTTCCTCCGTTGCTTACAGAGAATCTGTTTCTTTATTATAGTAGTCATTGCCGTCCTCTGATAAAGGTCATTATATATACAGGGTGTCCCAGAATATGTGGGCAATCTCCCGGGTTCAGTCAGATAGAACACTTAAAAATAACAGGAGAAGTTGATATATATTTTTCTTCCTACGGCCCCTCTACGGAGATACGGGCCCATAACGGACGTCCCTGGAAATCGTTGATTTTTAAATAATTTTTTAAGTACTAGGTGTAATTTAATAATTTTTTAGTATAATATTTAGTAGATAAGTCTCCTTAAAATACGCCATTTTAAGCACATTTGGCTTATTTAGTTTGACATGGACGGACTAGACGTAACACAAAAATGCTTTTTTTTCCACCCTGTATGATGAAGGAAAAACAATCACATTTTTTTTGATACTCTAAACCTTAAGCTAATAAAAAGGTACTCTTGATCAATGCCGATAAAGTGAACTGTTTTCAAAAAAAAAAAATTTTTTTGTTCGTGTTTTCTGTTCATAAAATTTCCTCATTGTTGCTATGGTATTTTTCACATGTACCGATTTAAATAAGAATATTTATGTCAGTGTCAGTTTATGGTAGTGTCTTGAAATTTGCGGTCTTCTCCTTTGTCTCATTAGTTACTAACTTAATAATAATATGCCGACATGCATTTAATGTATGAACAAAAATATTTTTTTTTATCGAAAACAGTTCATTTTATCGACATTGATCAAGATAACCTTTTTTCAGCTTAAAGTTTAGAGTATCAAAAAAAAATATTATTGTCGTTCCTTCATCCTACAGGGTGTAAAAAAATCATTTTTGTGTTACGTCTAGTTCGTCCCTGGCAAACTAAATAAGCCAAATGAGTTTAATAGGGCGAATTTTAAGGATACCTACTCATCTAGTAACCATTATACAAAAAAATTATTGAATTACACCTAGTACTTAAAAATTATTTAAAAATCAACGATTTCCATGGACGTCCGTTATGGGCCCGTATCTCCGTAGGTGGGGCCGTAGGAAGAAAAATGTATATGAACTTCTCCTGTTATTTTTAAGTGTTCTATCTGAACCCGGGAGATTGCCCACATATTCTGGGATACCCTGTATAATATAAACCATTAATGCCGGTCCAGATAAGCCACTTATCCTAAAGAACTAATTTTGGCAATCAAATGCGGAAAAATAATTGTATAATTTTCCTTGTTTAAAATGATGAATGATATTTTACATTAATGAATGCTAACAAGGAGATGTTTATAAAATTTCCTTACAAAGACCCAGGAAATGAAAGAAACTTTTTGATATAGAATATTTTTCTTTTGACATGCCCATTATGAATGAATTTACTGGGCGTTAAATAAATTATAATGAAATTTGTCTTCATAACGACCTATTAGTGCCCGTTTTTAACGTAAATTACAAAAAATTGTTATAAATTTCCTCCTTTATGAATCTTTATATTAATGTCAACCCACATAAATATTTTTTTACGGACCGTGCTTTTGATAGATACTAATTTGGGCCCACCTCAAGTTTTTTGTTACAAATTAGTCCTTTGAGACGTTAATTGACTTAATGTTGTTGATGGAATTTTCCAAGAATCGGTTAAAAATAAATACGTGTCACAGTTTTTGAAGGTTTAATAAAAACACAGAAACCTGCGATGGCAAATTTATTGCTTGCTCATTATTTTAATTTATTTAATGCTCGACAAAATTATTTTTATAATTATTAATGTTGAATTTTTATTCTTTGATCGAATTTAAATTTAAAATGGAAATAAAGATTCTCTTGCAAGGAATAATGTCGCGGGGGCCCAGGCATTTAGATTTTACACCTGCCGGAATATCTGTTTTAATTCAATAACTTTACAGATTGAAACGTTATAAAAGAATTACGTTCTAAAATAACCTTTTTCTATTTTGGTTTCATATGAAAGCTTTTTCGATACCGTTTTCAGTATCCTAATAGACTTTTTTCGATACCGTTTTTTTCATTTTAAACGGTTGGTGGTACTGCTGTGTATGTGTGGTTGCATAATAAACAATAGACCATTTTCAAACAGCTGATTTTGACATGTCGGCCATTTTGGCTGAGGGACAAACACTAGCGCAAGGTTAATGTAATTAAATGCAAATTATTTCAGTTTTCGACTTTCACGAGCCCACAAGGACAATACGTATTCGATTTTTAGCTAATTTATTGTATAAACTAATTCTATTCTTAATCTGTGTATACCTATAAGTGTTTTAAAGTTTTTGAGACAATGGAGAAGAGTGATTATTATGAAGTTTTCTCAAAGTGTGAAAGACAGATACAATGATAAATTAAAAATCATGGATGGTAAAGATCCATGAAAGACTTTAAATTTACATTCCCTGCCTGAAGTCATCAACACGTGGTTTATTTGTATAAAAAATCCTATGCCTAAGCCATAAATTATATATCCTTCGAGGAATATTAAATAAAAAATTGTTTTACTTCACAGATTAGCCTTTTAATTTTAATATATCTATAATTTCAGCTTTAAACTAATATTTACGAACTAAATATACAGTTTATTTTAATACGCACATACAGGTGGCAACACCTAGGTGCATTGTATTTACAATATAATGATGCATATTATTATCCTAAGTTATTTAAGTTGGTATGTATTGTATATAAAATAAATATAATCATATAATAAAATAAACAGCATTTCGTTTTTTGGAAGCCCAGTATAATAAAAGATTCTTCTGTTATTTCCAAGTTTTTTAATTTTTGATAAAAAAAACTATATAAGCTTTGTGACAAATTTTGAACTGTTGTCGGTCTGTGTGGCTTCATTTAAATGATTTTCCATCATAGGTTCTTCATCTAAATTTCTGCTCGTACCAGGAATCTCTTCGTCCTCAAGCGTTTGCTGTTATTGCTTAAAAATTTGAGAGTTTGCGAAGTATATTCCAAAAAAAATAAGTAAAATATTCTTATATCATTTTACATGGTGTATACTTGAAATACTTAATTTAAAATTTTGCTTGTTAATTTGTTATCCAAATCAATAACTGTATCATAATCAAATCATTGAATTTTGAATTTGAATAATGTAGGTATGGTTTTCATCCGTATCTACTTGTCCTACCTCATCCAATCACTTTTTCCTTTTTGTGGCTCGTTGAAACCTATCAATCTGTGTATCACCCACAGAATGAGAGCTAACATATCCCATATTCTTATTTGGAATCCAATCAGGATGGTCCTTCTCAAGTAATGCAGCAAGCGCACATAAAAAAAAGTTTTTTAGAATTTCATTCCCTGATGTCATCTTTAATTTTATTACCAGTTTTGAAATGTCTAGAGCAAACATGTCCATGCTTCATTTGGGATTCACTTAATGGTCCCCTTTTAATTGCCTTTATCCACATCTCTTGCATGTGTTTAGATCAACCAGCATTTTTCAGAGCAGCAGTTCTTCTAAAAAACCTTACGTTGTCTCTATTTTGTCTCGTCCCACAAAGCACTACTGCACAAAATGACGGCATTAGTAAAGTATTTCAGTTTCTTATAATTTTAAAAAAGGTCATAAAGTCACTTAAACGATCCAGAAAATACAGAAACACCAAAGAAAATATAGAAACACAACACATCACCTAACCAAGTTTTGATTTGTTTGTCCCTCAGGCAAAATGGCTGCCGCGTTGTGACGTCATGTGAAAATGGTCAATTCCTAAACTAACCTCACATTCACAAGTTTAGATCAACACGTACCTAATATATTCTGTTACAAAGATATCAATTTAAAGCTAATAAATACACTGTACACTAATTATACTTATTTATTATTAAAAGTGCAGTTGTTATAAACATTTATTGTCACCGTATTTGTGTCTGCAGCGTTAATTTTAAAATCGGGCATAGTTTGTGTGTTTGAAACGTTTTATTTAATCCTGTACAATTTTTTTTACCTTTAAACCCAAGTAAATGCTATTTTCAGCATATTGATATCCTCTAAATCTAAAATGGAAGATTTTTTGGGCTTGTAGCTCTCAGATTTTTTCTTTTTAAAAAGGCTTGAAGTCTTTCATAATTTCTTATATCTGTGTTTTCATTAATGTTGTAAATTTTGAGTATAAGGACCACAGAGTCGACGACTTCTTAGTTTTACTTTCCTTCTCAAAATAAGCGATTAGAACATTTTCACTACTTCTAGAAACACCCTTCGCAGTACACCAGGTTGTGAAGGTCTTGTACTCTTTTTCGTAAACTTTCTTGGACTTTTTGGTAAAAGTTGATCCAATGTATTATTTGCAATTTCCCTTAACTCAGGAGGAGTTAAATTAATAATATCTTCTTGATCCCTTATTGATTAATTTTAAGGAAGCTTTCAATATTCGCGACAAAATATCGGATACGTATAATTTATCAACGCTTACTTGATAAGTAATTTGACTAGTGCCAACATAAAATTTAAACATACAAATTTACAAAATTTTAATGCCATTTAATTATGTATTTTTTTATTAAAAAATACACAAAATAGAGAAAGTAGTATAAAGTACATGTTTTATAAAGCTATTATAGCACTTGTCCACTTAGAAAACTTGCCATAAGCGGCTCGTTTCCTAACATGGACAAGTGCTAAAATATCATGCTTTATAAAACTTGTACTTTAATATACTATTTTCTATTTGGGGTTCATAATGGCTACATTATGAAATGCAAAAAAATTGAATTAGGTGCCACTTTATGAAACTGAAATTTTATTTTTTTTATGTTGGCAGCAAGTAGGGTTCGAATTTTAGTTTTACTTCGATTTCGTTAAAATTAATTTCCTAGGCTTCTAGTTTATGCTCTATTTCTAAAGTTTCATTCAATAAAGTACTATTGTTATTTTTAATTCAATATAGACTTGTACATATTACTTTATATATACATATTTATAGTTACTGTAGACATTTGCTGGGCATTAATTGTTATTCCGGTCAGATTCTCTGTCCACCTCTCATAACTCAAAGTCAATACTTCGCGATATTGTATCAGACCGGTATTTCCAAGTCGATACGTATCCATCCACAAATACCGGTACTTTTGGGAGTATGAAACATCCCCATTCTAGACCGTACTTTTTGCATTCCTGGAAAATACCAAGAAAATATCTTCAGGGCACTGTTTCCGTCCATTTTAAATGCTAAAATTGACAACATAATATTTAATGCTAATACAATTTTAATATTTTTAGCAATACTATTTTCAATTGTTTTAATTCATATGTTCGACGCTCTAAAATTTAACAGACCATACGATTGTTGGGAAATACCGAGAGAGTGTCTTCACGGCACTGTTGCCGTCCAATTTAAATGCTAAAATTGACAACATAATATTTAATACTAATACAATTTTAAAATTTCTAGCAATACTATTTTCAATTGTTTTAATTCATATTTTCGACACTCTAAAATTTAACAGACCATACGATTTGGGAAAAATTTAAAAAATCGTTAGATTTAACTATAAATCATGTGATCTTGCATCCCTAATTGTACTTGCCGTTCCCTACCCACTGTAATTCAAAAAGCAATTCCAAAATCTTCTAGAACGTTACGTTTCCACCAAGAGGAACTTGTTAGTTCGTAAATTTTGTTATATCTTTTATTATCAAGTTTGTTACGACTTCTCTACTATTATTTTACTACTTTACGTAAATATTTATACTTTCTATTTTTATCACTTCCTGGCTTGTAAAAAACCGAAAACAGTAAAAACTAAAAATCGTCAAATGTCATTCTTGAAATATAGAATATTATTATATCTATCTCCGAGTAAAATATTCAACTGATTTTATAGGTTTTCTTCTGAATATCCGGGTTTTTAGACTTCTGGATTTAAATTTTGTATGTTAGTGGAACAAAGAATAATAAAATACTACTGTAAAAATTCGCTGAAGCATCGCCGTATACAAATTGTTAAAGAAGATTGTGTATTATATCATTCAAATTTTTATTGATTTATTCACATATCGAACTAACTGATAACAAGTTCGGGTTGGTATAATATTTATATAAAATATGAACATAATTAAAATATACATTTTTTTAAGAAATATTTTTTATAAATATACCTAATTCCCAAATCTAGCATATTTCTTAATGACAGGCTAACATTTCAAAGTATGATTCCGCTGGTCATTTTATGAAGAAAAGGACATGTACAGTTGCGCAGTTCGGAAATTTCCTTGTGAAAGTAAACATTCGACAGGACCGGATTTCAACTTTTTTAATGTAAATTTCACTGGTTAGTTAGGAAAAATATTGCCATTAAAAACTTCGATTAGTTCAATTTTAGATGGCGTTCCATGCATGACGGTGCGATCTTGATTGATGAGAACTTTTGGTGCCAATTTCCGTCCGAATATTTGTAACAATCGACACGATGAGCTTTATTTCGACTTTCATCCGACGTCGTATATTTCTTAACCTCACTTTTTTCTAAACAAAAAGTTAAGAATGAATGACTATATTGACTATTTTGGGAATTATTATCAGCTACTAATGCACTAAATTAAAAATACATTAATTTTAAGGTTAGGTAGTGACTACATATATATTATATTGTATACGAGTGACACTCTCTTCTTTTTTTACAAGCTTTTTAGTGCAATTCGGTTCCGAAGATCGGATAATATGATTAGCGAAATATTTTCATATATATGTACAATTGTACATACCTGAAATACTTTATACCTGGTATTGATCCAGGACTTTTGAAAAAAGCACCATGTACCTTTCATCTTAAACAAAACAAGCCACTAACCGAATCACCACAAATTAAAAACTCCTTTACAAAAATTGTTGTTAGGTAATGAAAGTTTATAAGCACTAATATACCGACAACAATGTGGATGGGCTTGTACACTTTGTACTCTGTAATTTGAAAAAGCATCCAGAACCAAAAATGGCGACGAATAATAACAAACAAATAATGTCGGGCCGGGTCTGACGCGATCGATAAAATATCCACCCTACTGCGCAAACTCAATAGTACCACGCCATCTCCCATAGCGGGGACACCTTTTATATTTTGGAACGTTCGTATTGGCAATATAATGGTTATACAGGGTGTTATGGAAATGACGTATTATATTTAAACCGGCAATTCCTGAGATGAAAAGAAATTGAAAAAAAATAACCAAAAATGGCGCTTTCAATTAATAACCGAATTATAACACCTTATGTAAAAGCAATTAAACACACATGTTACTACTGACCAAACGTAAACAAACTTTAGCCATATGTAAACAAAGCAATATTGAGATAGGTTATGGCCAAAAACGTCACTGAAATTTGAGCAATGTTGTCGGTTAAAATTTTTAGAAGGTCAATAACCGGTTGACAGAAGATGTTTATTTTCAAGGTACATTTCTAAACTTTCCCTTCAGTTGTTCGCTGAAAAAAATTTTTTTTATTTAAGCTCTGTTACCTTTTCGGTATTATTTAAAACAACACATAAATGCACATTAATTAAGGCACACACAACACTTTTGCTGGTTAGAAATGCTCCCATCTACGTTTTTTGCATGGATGAAGGATTTATAAACATAACATTTTTTAGAACTACTTTCAATATTGTTCTAATGGTAAATAACAGATATACAAGTTGATGAAGGTAATATGTACTGATGACTGTGCCAAACAAAACTTTAAACTCAATTTTCTCTAAATAATTAGTAAAGAAACAAATCCGTTACTCAGTTTGATTTGACATTTTCGTTCTTCTTCTATTTTTTCTGTATGGCATCACTACACAACAACACTACAATGTTGCCACCTGCTGGCGTCTTTTTTATAAGATGCTGTTTTATAAGATTATATTCATAAATTATGTCATTTGCTTTTGAATATTGACAAAATTCATATTTTTTAATCGAATTTTCAATTTAATGTTTTGCCGCGAAAAATTTCGATGTTCCAGTTTCAAAACTGGCAACAGCGCAATAGTTCTGGTATTTTCCTAAATGTGCAAATTGCGATAGAGGGATATAAATTATTTTCTAAGATTATAAATTTGCTATTCAAACTCAAAATGCCAAGAACTTCAATCGAACTAACGGACATGGTCTTATGCTATGGAGCAGCACAGGAAAATGCCCTATACATGGAGCTTGGCTTTACCCGAGATGGAATATTTAATCAGCGAGTTATAGAGAGAGAAACCCAAACACGTTAGCCGCTGTACTACAAAAGTTAAAAAGCTGAGACTACACGACTTCCTTTACTTTACAAGAAGGTTACAACAGTGGTACATACAGTCAAGTCGAAGTACCTGACTAATTCCGAAGGATAGTTCACAGATGAGGTGGGCTTTACCCGAGATGGAATATTTAATTAGCGAGACCAATAGCCAGATAAGGTTTTTCTTGAACATATCAGCAGGTATTATTGATAATCAACTAATACGACCACATATCCTGCAAAACGACCTGCCAGAACTTTTAGAAAATGTTCCTTTAGGTCGGATAAGGGACATGTGGCTTCTGCAAGCATAGTTTACGGATTGTCACTGAAATTTGGACGTCCTATTTGCGTTTATTCTAGCGTACGGTAGTGTTTATAGTGGTTTTGTGGGTGTCTGTCTGTTTCTTTAAGTGATTTAGTTAGTTTTGATATGCCGGTCACGTCCCGAGATTGGAAAGAAGAGGACAAATCAGTTTTAGTGGGTATAAGCAAGCAAGGAGTAGACTGTGACTTTGAGTTTACTTCTTAATAGCTATTAGGCAGTCCCACACTATTATCAGGGCACGTATACAGCATAAAGTGTGAGCATAGAGTATCCTCGATTTACTTCCCTTGTATCCTAAGGTAAGCTAAATAATTAATTTTATAAGAAACTAAAAGTTCTACAGTTTTACAAAGTTTGGCAACATTGTAGGAACATGTGTTTGTCAGACAGCTCCGCCGGATAATATCATATGGTGCCGCGGAGTCACCGGTAGGTTTAGAGGTGAATTACCCCACTTTTTAAACGTTCGATTTAAAAAAAAAAAATGTTGCGCTTCTCTAGGACACCCCAGGAGTCACCCATTTAAATATAATACGTCATTTCCATAACACCCTGTATATATGTGAGTGCGTCAGGCTTTCATAGCTCATATACGAATTAAGTTATTAATTTCATTCATATGTTGATTGATACTATATCATTTTAAACATTCTAAAATACTATTTTTAACCAAGGGATTGGATGAGGGTTATAACAAGGGGCCTAGAGATGATATAAATCTAATAGTATTTCAAAAACGACACATATCACATTTTCAAATGGTACACCTGTATAGTATTCGGCTATTGGATGTAGAATTCATAAGCATTAATTATGAGCATATATAAGATATTTCCAGACGTTTTCGAAATAATTCCAAATGTTAAACATTATGTTGTTTAAATAGCATAAGCGCCTAGACTAATAATTTTAGGGTAAACTGTCATAAGTGTTCAAAATGTCTGCCATTTTGATATATGCACAAGTAAACACGTTATTGAAAAGATTTACATCCCTCAACATTTAACGATTTAATTTTAGTCTCCAAAGTGCACGAGCCACCTAAATCTAACCGATTAAACCATCAGATGTTGTTAGTTAATCATCAATAATCGCTTTTCAAGCCTTAAGGAAATCAATCTTTTACCGAGTAAACAAACCCAAGGCAACATAAACACATTTGTCAAACTGAGTACAAGTTGGTGCGAAACGGTTGTTAACATCTATTGAATTATCTGATTCAAGTTATTCTGAAAATAGATTAAGGAAATAGGTGTGTTAAATTTATGTGGAAAAATTTTAACGTGAACGTAAAATGTCGTAAAAAATTATTTTTAGGGAAGATATTCAGCTATCATGCATTGTAACAATTTTACTTACGATCGCTACCGTAAATAGCACAAAACATACTATCTAAGTAAGTTAAATTTTACTCGCTATAAAGTAAATCGCCTGGTTTTTGTAAAGTAAATCGCACAGAGGACAAGGTCGGCTTGTTCATATTGTATACTTGGCATAGCAACGCTCTCCTTTCAATATGAGATAATGAGTGAATAGCCAGAGAGTCGTGGGCGGCTGCTATCACAAACTCTTGGGAAAAAGGACAAATGGACCAACTTTTTCAAACGTCGTTATAAAACGTGGATAACAATTAAACAGTTTGCTGAGATATATTGTTGGAAGAGATCTCAAAGATAAATCTTTTTAATTTTAATTAATATGATCGTAGGTAAAGAACGGTACGGAATTCGAGCTCTAATAGGTACTTATGGGATTGCACACTCATCGCTACGCGGATCCGTGCGTAACTTGTCTGTTCATG
The DNA here is from genome assembly GCA_963991005.1 of Barypeithes pellucidus. Taxonomy (NCBI): domain Eukaryota; kingdom Metazoa; phylum Arthropoda; class Insecta; order Coleoptera; family Curculionidae; genus Barypeithes; species Barypeithes pellucidus. Next base: position 13,871,381 of record OZ022562.1, on the reverse strand, counting down.
CATAATATGTTATTTACAACACTCATTTGCGTAATGTACTATTATAAGTTGAAATATTTAAAAAACAAGAAAGCAATGCCTTAATTATTAGCTAGTCGACATTATTTCTAATCGAAAAACCATCGGGGATTGCCTGTAAGCACATAAATGTAGCTTTTACTCTTCGCTCCAGATTTACTTGTATAAACAAACTGCCTGAAATTAATACCAACACAAGATTTCGTTTGGAATTAAGTGATTTATAATTTAATTTAATATTGTAAGTTAACAGAGCCCACGTACTTTCGTTTGGAAGATTGTCAGATTTATATTGATTAGGCTTGTCGCATATTTAAATGGACTAAAATGGACAAAAAAAATTTATGTCAACGGAATTCCAGTGTGGGTTTGTAAAATAAAATTATATTTTCTCTCTACCAGAACGGTGTCACTTTTTTAACGGGAAGCAGGAATGTATTATTTATTTAATCTGCGGATTATCTATCGATATTTTTTTATTCATCAGAGAAGGCGAGTGTATGGAGTCGCTGAAAAAGCAACCAGCCAATTTCACTTCTTCCTTCGACGTTTTTAGAGCATTCTTATTAAATTTCAATATTGCCGAAGCTCTTAAAAATATATTTTATTATGACTTTAGTCGGGAGAATTTTTGCTTCTTATCGTTAGATACGATTTCTTAAATTGATTGGTTTTTATTGAATTTTCTTGTTTGTTTTATTTAATAGAAAAATAAATCATTCATTGGCACTGTCTCATTGAATATCACACAAGTTCCTACAAGAATAATTTCTTCTTTTATTGTGCCGGTAAATTCAAGAGCCCACGGCACTGTGTCGTCACTAATATGTGTGAATCGACCGTAAATGTCCAAGAACCTCAAAACATTAAATAGTTTTGCTGTTAATTCGTATTTCTGATGAATTTGTTGTTGTTGATAAAATAGTTTCACTGCCAACAGCATAGCCTCAAATACCTTTTACATTATAAATTTGAAAAAACTCAATACTGAATTATATAACAAAATTTGGTGTTCTGTTAGTCTTTACTTCAAAGTAGCCTTGTTTCGTTGTGGGTATAGCAACATAATTAACAATTTAAAACAGAGCGTAGGCTTTACCAGAGATTAACGACATTTGTAAAATAACAATCTCCTAGATTATTTTGTAAATATATTATTATAATTTAATTTCTTTTCTATAGCGTAAATTTAATTTTTTTTGTTACGAACAAAATTTAATATTTTGAGTGATCTTTCACTAATTCCACAGCGGAACGGACCTCCTATAGAAAACATAAAGGGCTTGTTCAAACTTCATACTTTCTTTAATTTTGGAATTATGACAAAGCTGTAGGAAGTTATGTTCTGCCGTGATAAGGAGAACAGCAAAGGAATATTTATTGGAGTGATTGGTTTTTTTGGTTTTTTTTCTCTGCACTATCAAAGTAAATAGATTATAGTTATTGTAGTTTTTATAAATTATACCTTAAAATCTATTAATTTAATTATTCATTTATTAAGAATATCTTTTTGTTATCTCAATTAGACAACATAACATATTAAGTGCATACTGTATTGGGCTTTACCTGTTTGTTATCCTGAATAAATAAATAAATAAATAAATACCTGATAACAAAAATATTAAATAAAAATTGTACTGAGATTAAACTTTTGAGTACTCGACGATACTCTATCTAATACATCTAATTTTCATTTCCTCAGCATCAGAGGTTTTCATTTAATTAATACCTCTTTATACCGTTACGTAGCATTCTCTCGTAGAAGACAAAATATCTTTGGGAACATACAACGTGGTGACAACCTCCTACATGACAAGCTTGGTAGAAGGTTACTGGACCTCACAGTAGGAACAAAGATCTTCAAACAATATCGGGGTACACAATAAGCCGAAACGCTGCAGTGATAGAAGTTCGGGCCTTTAAATCGACTCCCGCCTTTAACCAACCAACCAACCAACAGGACAAACTTCTAAATTATTACACCAGTTTACATGAATAATGAAATCAAATGTTTTAACTTCTTTCATAAATTTATTGCGTTAAATAAGACTGGATAATTGTAAATTTAATTTGATACAAACGATTTTCTTATATTCATTACTTAAATTATTTCTTAAAAAATTCATTACCTACATCCCTCTGTAAGGATATTGTTACCTTATACTTTACAGGGTGTTTCAAAAAATATATACCAATGCATCACTAATTTTAGTGAAATTTGGGTTATTGAAAGTACGTATAATAGCACTTAAATGACTAAAAAATAATTTCTTAATGTTTATTAGAAGCCAGCTTCGTTTACAAAACAAATGCAATTCTATTAGGTAGCGTATGTAGACGGCGTAACACGATCTAAGCAAATTAGGCATTGTTGCATAACTTAAGAGCTTTTTTGACATTACATACCTAAATAAAATGTTTATAACAACAGTTCCTTCATAAACTAACTTCTGTTATTTACGCATAATATGCGTTAAATAAGATAAGACAAGAATTATATTACAAAGTTTGGTTGACTGTTGCCATTTTGGAGCTCTAAACTGTAATACTATACTGGCAACAGATTGCAGAGATGAAAATTAATAATGAATTAACTACAGAGACATTCAATATATCCAAGGGATGCATTTTGACACCAATCCTGTTCAATATTTATGTAGAAAAGTTTTTTGAACTAGCGCTGGAAGAAGAAAATAGAGGAATCAAGGTCATTGGAATTCCTATTGACAATATTAGGTATGCGGACGATGCCGCTATATTGGCGAATTCTCCTGAGGATCTTCAACATGTTGTGGACAGAATCAACCGAATAGGCAAGCTGTTCGGGCTAAAGATCAATACCAACAAGACGAAAGTCATCGCAATAACACGCAGGCATGTCGAAGTAACAATTAGGATTGACGTACATGATCTGGAACAGGTGGAGCGTTTTGTGTATCTGGGTGCCAATCTCAATCAAAAATGGAACTGCGATGAAGAGGTAAAAATTCGTGTTTAACGCGCAAAGACGACGTTTCTTAAATTAAAAAACTTTCTCCTTGCACGCACTCTTCCACTGGTTCTCCGGCTTCGAGTAATTAAGTGCTACGTGTGGCCTATCCTGCTATATGGAGCAGAAACGTGGTCTCTGAAGGTCAGAACATCGAACCGCATAGAAGATTTTGAGATGTGGAGTGTGCGTAGGCTGCTACGCATTCCCTGGACTGCACACACATCCAACGAGGAAGTGTTGAGAATTGCCGGCGTGCAGAGAGAGCTTCTTCATGAAGGAACGAAAGATATCTTATCTCGGGCATATCCTGAGGGGTGACAAGTACTCAATCCCAAAGTTGATTTTGCAGAGTAAGATAGAGGGTCGAAGAGGTCCGGGGCGAAAGCAACAATCGGGTTTATTCGCCGCCACAATATTTCGACAAGCAGAGAACGGGACCCTGCATAGGATATGATTTGCGAGAAGTACAAAGGATCGCCAACGTGCGCTTTAGCACAGGGCACAAGAAGAAGAAGAAGAAGAAGAAGAAGAAACTGTAATTTGAAGACTGATTTCAATTAAAACCGTTAGTGAATAAGTTTGGAATTCACCTGTTAAAAACGTTAAAAAATATGTTTCCTTGCGATTACTATAACATTATTTTTAAAATGATTTATGTTTAACTGTTTTGTCCTTACACACTTGTTCATTATTTGATAAATGAGTTTTGTAACCTTTCGCTTGTTTGTCCGATAAGAGATTGATTTTCTCAGGGGTTTGAAGAAAGCTTATTGATGGAGGAATAAAAACACTTAGGTCATTCGATATTGCCCTTGAATGAACTGCAAACGTGCCGCGTTGTTAGTTCTTTAACTAGGTCACGAATAGGTAAACAACGCTACGTGGAAATATTTCAATTAATAAAGGGTTTCGACTAGTGGTCGCCGATTTTTTTAACACGCAAAAAACTTACGAATCAGGTAAACAATTGAACAAATGAGTTTATTATATTCGGCACTTTTCTGTCAACAAGACAACAAATCGTGTTTCTGGAACTAGAAAAATTATTGCGTTTGATTTTTAAATTCCAAATTAGATTAATTTTTATATATTTTTAGAACCATCACCATGTGCTTTTATGATAAGTTATAGAATGGTTGTAAAATGCACCATCTTAAATGAAATAAATTTCAATTCCTAAATGTTTAATTTAATGGATTTTAATGGTATTGTGATACAATATAAAAATATTTTAGCAGATAGATATTGGCAACGAATTTTTTAAGAAATAATTAAGTCCTATGAAAAATTACTGTTATTTAATTAAATTTACAATTAGGTCTTATTTAACGCATATTATTCGTAAATAACAAATGTTAATTTATGAAGGAAGCGTTATAAACATTTTATTTAGGTATGTAATGTCAAAAAAACTCTTAACCTTTCCGCAGCCGAGCGGGGTATTTTAGGTACCCCAGATGCAGTTTTTTTGAATTATCTTCCAAACTATTTTTTTTGTAATTTGTTTCCCTCCAGGTAATCCTAGAAAAATATATTACCAAGTCTTTTTTTATAAAAATATCCGGCTAGAGAGATTCACCATTATACTAACCGAAGATGCAGTTTTGTGCCAGATCATGGGATACAAAGACTGAAATATCATGGAGTACATGCAAAAAACCCATTTGCACATAAACAGAGAAGAAAGTAAAAAATTTTTATGTCCCGATTGTAAAAATAACGAGGAAACGTAAATAATAATTTATTGTAAAAATTAAAAGATTTTTTTGATAAACAAACTGTTATTAGTATTTTATTGTACATCTTTGCACACCATCATGAATTATTTATAAAAGATCATGAAGTATTTCAATGGGTATCATAGTTACCCCACACTGCCGGAAACGTAACTTTCCATGGAAAGGTTAAGCTATGCAACAATGCCTAATTACCTAAGATCGTGTTACGCCGCCTACATACGCAACCTAATAGAATTGCATTTATTTTGTAAACGAAGCTGGCTTCTAATAAACATTAATAAATTATTTTTTAGTCATTTAAATGCTATTATAGGTACTATTAATATCCCAAATATCACTAAAATTAGTAATATGATGGTACATATTTTTTGAAACACCCTGTAAAGTAGGTAACAATATCCTTACTGATGGATGTAGGTAATGAATTTTTTAAGAAATAATTTAAGTAATGAATATAAGGAAATCGTTTTTATCAAATTAAATTTACAATTATCCAGTCTTATGTAACGCAACTTGCGAGTAAATAACCGAAATAAATTTATGAAAGAAGTTAAAACATTTGATTTCATTATTTCATGTAAACTGATGGAATAATCTGGAAGTTTGTCCTGTTAAAGAGGTATTAATTAAATGAAAACTTCCGATGCTGAGGAAATGCAAATCGAAAATTAGATATATTAGAGTATCATTGGGTACTCAAAAGTTTAATTCCGCTCAGTACAATTTTTATTCAATATTTATTATCATGTATTAAATAAAGTTTGAGGTTTGATTAACCCCTTGTGATTTCTATAGGAGTGTGGAATGAATCTACAAAAATTGTAATATTAGTGAAAGATCGCTCAAAATATTAAATTTTGTTAATAACAAAAGAAAAGAAAATTTACGCTTGCGATATTAATTATTGCTTGCGTATCCTTTGATGGTTTGAAATTAACAAAAAAATAATAATGTCTAAAGAAGGTGATAATACAACAGAAGGTATAGAAAAGAAATTAAATTATAATAATATATTTACAAAAGAATCTAGGAGATTGTTATTTTGCAAATGTGGTTCATCTTTTGTAAAGCCTACGCTCTGTTTTAAATTGTTAATTATGTTGCTATACCCACAACGAAACAAGGCGGCTTTGAAGCAAAGACTAACATAAATTTAATTTTAATTAATTAACTTCTCCTAAATATACCAAACAAGCGGTGAAACGGGAAAAACTTTTCGCTTTGATTTTAAGCGGTCGTTAACCTTTGATTTCAATGGCATTATTTACAAAACCACAAACGAATAACACAATTATACCTATACTAGGGTACTCTCTTTAACTTTGATTTAATATTATACAGTCACAATAAATTAAATAGAGGTAAGCGTTATAACTTGTTATTAAAGCACCTGTTATCTAAGCTGTGTAGGTGTTTAATATTAACACCTCTTGATACATTCTACGAGCTGTTTAATTTTCTTGCTATATTTAGTATTACGTTAATTTCTTTCCTAGCCTTTCTAAGGAGTCAACGCAGCTAAGGAGAAAAAATAAATTAAATATTTCATTAATACTTTTTTAATTCCTATTTTAATAATTTATTAATTCTTATACACTGTGTTAATATAGTCTGGAAACAGTTTAATAACTAAACAATTTATAGGCCGATTTAAATCAAATTTGGTACAGCGCTCGAATGGGATCTTACGCACCGAATCACGACTGGTGTTTTTGAGAGCTATTTAGTTTTTCCTGGGGAATCACAGGAGATTTAAGACTTTATATGTAACCCCATATTTTTCTTCATTTAAAGTTTCTATGCATTGTTCCTAATATAAGTAGTTTTCGAAATAACGAGTATAACTAAGAAAAATTATATTAAATATCCAAAAATGCTCCCTATATAGCTTCAGAGTGAACTAATTAAAAAATAACTTTGAATTGTGCTGTAAGCAGTTAATAGTAATATAATTTAATTAATAAAAATTCGTCCAAAACTTGACGCTTCCAATATGCCAAATATTGAGGATTAATGGTATAAACTTTGTTCTTCAAGTGTCCCCATAAAAAGTAGTCATTATACGACAAATCAGAGGATCAATCGACTGTACCCCCTCTACCGATCCACTTATTCGGAAAAGTGTTATTCAAAACTCGCACACATCTCTATCAAATTGAAGAGGAGCTGCGGCCTATTGGAATAATGTCCTTGTATAATCTTGACCCATCGCATTTTGTATAGTAGGCAGGCGCTATTTGCATTCTTAAGAGCTTAAGGTAAAGTTCTGGTGTCAAATTTCCGTCCATAGAAACTGGACCTATCTTGTAGTTACCCAGGTTACCCACAAGCCCACCAAACACATTCAATTTTTCAGGGCGTTGTGTATGGCCTTTTCTCATCCTGTAGGGATTTTCATTGGTCAAAACCTACACTGACTTTACCATTTAACATTAATTTTGCTTCATCAAAAGATACTATAGAGTTGAAAAAGTGGCTATGTTGGTAAGAACTTTACATCATAATACACATATACAATTCACTTCTGAAGTCCGTTCTTACCGATTTCCCCTGTATATCGATTTAAGTCTGAGTTAACCAATTTATAAATTGGATTGCTTTGCATAATACGCATTGTTTGCGGCTTGGATTAGTATTTTAAATCCCCGAGTGAAATAAATTTATTAAACTAATTACTTAGACATATGCTAAATCCAATACAAAATTAGTATGCTATTTCTAATCGAACTTATATTTGTTGGCGGTTTTACGTTGAGAGAATGACTCGAAGCCATAATTGGAAAATGGTTCAATGTATTGATTGGGTATGATGTTTTTGTGGTTAAGAAATAAGAATTAGTAGAACATTGTTTCAGGATCCTCAAAGAAGGGCAATTTCTGAACTAGAAGGTACACTTGCCCGACCTTGACTCTATAATTCGAGATATTTTTACTTACATCATGCATCAAAAAAAATCAAAGAAGAAATGGAAATATCTCGAAACCTGTTAGAGATTTAAGGTCGAGCAAGTATACCTTTTTAGTTTAGCATTTGCCCTTCTTTGGGAATCTTGGATTAATAATACCAAGTAAGAAAAAAATCATAGATTTATTAAACCCAGTGATAAATAAGATAATTGTAAGCCACTTAAATTTATAATTTATTCACGTTATGTTTTATATAAGATTTTAAAAACAAGTTCTACTAATTTCCCAAATAAAATCTTAACAAAAATAGCATTTCATTCATTAGTCCGCGGTAACAGACTAAATTTGTAAAGTTCTAAATTTGTAGTTCCCGAATTGTTATCCCTGGTTTAACAGATTTAGCGACTAAAACCGTTAGCTAAATAGAATTGTGTTTTGTTTCCTCGATACGGCGTAATTAAATATAGGGTGAAGGCGAATTGATGAAAATTCTCCTTATTCCTAAATGAAACAATTATTTCTACAGCTCTCTACAAAATTGAGCTAATTAGTAAATGGGAAGTATCGTAATTATATTAATTTATAATATAAAAACTAATTTGCTGAAGACTTTTAGAACAAAGAAGGCGCTTAAAATTTGTCATTATAAAATCATGGTCCTATTAGGAAAAATGAAGTTGATGTTGATTGCTTGAAAACGAAACGTCCTATAACTAAAATTTTAATATATTCTTTGGCTCCATTAAGAGTTGATGTGCGATTGTTTAATCAGTCTTGCTCTAACTTGAATATTATCGACAAAAAAAAATTAAATCAAAAATCAAAAATGTTTTTTTCTATTGGGGTTTCATAATGACTACATTATGAAATGCAAAAAATTGAATAACCTGCCACTTTATGAAACTGAAATTTTATTTTTTTATGTTGGCAGCAAGTAGGGTTCGAATTTTAGGCTTACCTCGATTTCGTTGAAATAGTTTTCTAGGCATTATGGATTCGACAAAAATGTTTTATAGAAAACTTTAAAATACTAACCTTGCAAATAGATCATTTTTAGTATATATTTACCTGAAATACCTATACTCGGAAATATATAACATGCCAGTGATAGTGTCCGTCAACTAATTTATAGTCATAACTATAAAACAACATAACCTCTCTATTTCTCGTTTTATTCAAGTACTATTTTTATTTTTAATTCAATATAGTATTATACATATTACTTTATATATACATATTTATAGTTACTGTAGACATTTCCTGGGCATTAATTGTTATTTCTGTCAGATTCTGTGTCGACACAATATTTTGTTCAATAGTATTATTTTGTTCAATATTTTGAACTTTGTTCTGCTCGCACCATAACTCAAAGTTTTGCATATTCTTTTTAAAAGTTTTTCTAGATTATTTTGTGCAATTTCTCGTATTTCTGACGGAGTACAACTTTCTTCCTGACTCATTTTTATTAACTTTAATAATATATTTATTTTTAATTATGACGAATGGGAAGAAGCTTTGTTGTGTTCAATTGTTTCTATCATGGCATATTTGATCTTGTAACATTTTATTAAATTGTAAAAGTATTGCCAACCCAAGAATAAAATATTAATTCAAATCGAAAAAATCTACTTTTCTACTAATTTTTTAAAGTTTTTCAGACTTTAAAGAGCCAAATAGAAAAAGTATTATACAATACACAGTGCATAAGACAATTAGGGCACTTGTACTTTAGAAAACTCCCCGCTTCGTATTCCGTCAGCATCCCGTCAAACAAATCTGAAATCTGAACTAACACCAGTATTTGTAGACTTTTAACTTATGCTACAAACAAGGAATATTTCCATCGTGCTGGAAGACTGGGCGAGTCAAGCCTATACCAAAGAGAGGTAAGAGAACCCTGCCTAACAACTATCGACCAGTCGCATAGCTTTCAGTTATATCAAAAGTAATGGAGAAAGCTATTAACCAACATTTTCTAAAGTACCTGGAAGGCTTCAGCATTATCAGTGATCATCAATATGGTTTTCGGAAGTCCAGATCAACTGGAGATCTTCTAGCCTATGTCACCCATCTTTGGAAAAAGCAATCGAACATCATGGGGAGTCTCGGGCTGTTGCACTGGATATTTCTAAAGCCCTTGATCGTGTTTGGCATGAGGGACTTCTAAGTAAACTGCGATCCTATGGTATGCCCAGTCGATTCTGTGCAGGGTTGTCTAGCTTCCTTAAGGTCCGCTCTCTGCAAGTGGCGATTGACGGATTTCTCTTAGACACCTTCACCATCAATGCCGGTGTTCCTCAAGGGTCCATATTGTCTCCCACTCTCTTCTTACTCTACATTAACGACCTTCTAGTGAAAACTAAAAATCCGATATTTAGTTTTGTTGACGATAGCATACTTATCTCATCGTTCTCTTTGAATGCACAAACATCGGCTGCCGACGCACATCTTCGCAAACTGCATAAAGTATCACGCCTTAACAAACACCTGGAAGAACTACTTCATTATTTAAGAATTATTTCATCTGGCGGACTTCATCCTTATGGAACAACCTTCCCGAGGTCGTTATTCCCAACGAATATAACCTCCAACGATTCAAAACCAACGTGAATCGCTTTTTGCGCACACGGACCACTCCCAGAGCTATAGTGCATGTGTTTGATCATAAAAAAGAAAAATTTGTTCTAATTTAATATTTTCTCTCCCTGTTATGTTATAAGTCTATGTATTTTTCCACATTTAGGATGATCCACATATTTTCCGATTTTACACGTTTTATTCTTTTTATAACTTCCTTACCGATAAAACTTGTTCGTATTTATTGTTTTATCCACATAAAGTACGCAATAAAAGACGGCGGTCGAGTTAATGGACATATCAATCATATATGGAATAATTATAGTAGAATGGGAACTTAAAGGAAAATAAAAGGAAAGCTGGCAATACATTTTCATGGGTCAGTAGAGCGGTGCACCAATTTTATGTCAAGAGAAAATGGGCCGGGTTAAATGATAATAAATACTGCTTTCAGAGAAATATATAGAGCTATGTCTCTGTGCAGTCTGAGCCGGGTCATAAACATCTTTCTATTCAGGGCATCACATAAATGATGAAGCGCCGAAAAAAAGATCATGATTGATTGTAGTAATATTTAATAATTCGTTCTACTTTTTAGCAGGGACACACAAAAATAAGCTGAAATATTTTCGATGAGTCCACATTTATCAGGGGTCAAGTAGCACAGGAACTATTGCAATGTCGAGCGTCACGTAACCTATTTTGTTTTCTCAAGAAGCACGTATTTCTTCTTCGTTTGTCAAGCAATAACAGCGAGGAATGTTCTGTTATATACATTTTTTTTATGAGAAACGAAAAACTTCAAAGAAAAATACTGACACAATAACATAATCTTTTTTAATGTCAATACATGCTAGAGATGGCGCTTTGGAACAGGAACTGTTGTTCTTTTCGAAACAGGGTTTTATGTGGAACAGATCGGAACATGTATGGGCGACGTTGTGATGTAACAAAAGAGCAGCGAACCTTTTTAAACAGGTATTTTTCAAAACCGAAACAGGTTGCACCTGTAATTTATAATACCCTGTTCCTACCATCCCTAAATATTTGACCTTGTGCATGGTTTTTGGAAAAACCGATGACTTTAATAATCGAGTACTTGATACTCGAGCGATTTTAATAATCGAATGAATCGCTCAAGCGATTAATCACTTGACATTTTTAGGACTAAGAAGAATGTGTGGATAAAACACCAGGGATTGTTTTTGTAAGTTTTAGGAGTTTAGTCTAGAGTTTTTATTAAGGAAGAACAGTTGATTCTGATTGTAAAAAATTTACATGCTTTAATTTTTTAAGAATTTACAATCGCCGCTGGCTAGCTAGTCAAAACAAAACCATGTCGCGATCACTCCACTAAGGGATTTGGCAAACTTTTTTATATGCACCTTCTCGTTTATGTACCTTTAAGAAAGCCTTATGTCGTGTCAGCCTTCTGAGCGTCAAACTCGAACGTCGCCAATCGGCACATTTCGGGCGACGCGCGAAAATCGGATATCAAGTGAAAAGCATGATTCGATTTCTGGCCTGAACTTATAACTAGAGTATTTCCTATCGAGCGAAAAACTGCTCGAATATACGTCGGCGTCAAGCGAAGCTCGGGTATCGTATCGGATAAGTAACAAGCGCCGATTTTCGCTTGACTTTATAACTCGAGCGGTTTTTTTTAATAATAGAGCGATGTCGGTTATTTTAATAATCGAGTACTCAAGCGGTTTTTCGCTCGAGCGATCACAACACTATTTGTGTCTGCAAGTACTTTATTTCATCAGAAATAATTTGACATTAAAAAAATATGAATTAAATCCAATTTTAATTAATAATCGTCAGCAAGAAAGCTCATTTTTCTGACTTTTTGAAGTAAACAATATAATTATACCCTGCTTTATATATATAATGGTCTGAGAGAATTTATTAGACACATGTGTGCGTCTTCTGCATGGCCGCTCACACAAAGCCAGCAAATTGGAATCCCGTAAGTTTTTCCCAAAATTGTTTTTTGGAGAAAATAAAGCAGTCACTTAAAGAACAATAATCAACAAACAAAGCCATGAAAAGGGAATCTAAAATACCACTTTGCAGAATATGATAAACCAAATTTGATTTTATTTACATTTTTTTCATACTTCTAGCTGAGCGTTATGCCTTAGCGATAGCTGATAGAGAGCTGTAAAATATACAACGTGTCCAAGATAAGGAGTGCCAGTACAGGGATCTCGGAAATCGTAAGAGATACGAAGTCGGTTAAATGGAGGTAAAGTTGCGCATTTACGTGCCCAATAATATGGCCTTTAGAAAGTTTTAAAATTCCGAGTAGTTCCGGAGATATCCGGAAAAAAACGAAATTCTGATAAATCGTTACCTTGTTTTCCTAGGTTTCCTTGAGATCAAATTCTAAAGTAAATTGCACTTTTGCATTTCCACTTTTTTTCCGCTCTATCTAACAGCTTTAATTGTTTTGTAATCCGACGAGTCTTCGAAGGGCCACTATCATCTTTATTTTTTTAAATACGGTCCTGTTTTCCTGATATTGGAATTTGAGAGCTTTTTTTCTCCCGAATGCAACGATGTATGACATTGTGGTTTAATGACGTTTCGAGCATTTTTTTGAATAACATCTCCAAAACACATGATTTGATCGAAAATTTATAAGGGAGAAAAAATAATCAAAAATAAATGATTACATTAAAAAATCTAGTTTGGAAGCCCCTGGTGCACGCACTAAAAATATTTTTCTACTCCCACATGTATATTTGCTGTTTCCTTCACAGTTTACAGAATTGATATGATGGCTATTCCGGTTCACTGAACGGATATGATTTCATATCGCACGATCGTGAGATATGAAAATGACCAATCACAGTTAGAGTTACGTACCCAGGTAACTATTCGTTTTTGAAATGTCAATTAATAGTGCATAATTCTGTCGATCGTAATTATTGTCATTATTTCATAAATTATTGAGTAATTTAAATCTAAAAGTAATAAAAAATGAGTGATTCTGATGAAGAATCAATAAACGGCACTCCGCCAAATATCCGTTTAGCAGCAAATGAAACGTACGCAGCATTGTTACCAGAAAAATCAAGTAGTAAATATGAATTTACTTATAAAAGATTTATGGATTGGACGCTGGAATATAAAATCAAAAACATATCAGAAAACGTTCTAACTGCATATATTAAACATTTATCGAAAAAAATGAAACCGTCGACTTTATGGACAACATATTCAATGTTAAGAACAATGCTAAATATAAAACAGAACATTGATATTTCTACATATTGTAAATTGCGGGCTTTCTTGAAGTTACAGAGTACCGGTTATAAACCAAAGAAAGCTAGAATTTTAACGTCTGAACAAATTAAAATGTTCCTTCTGGGAGCACCAGATTATGAATATTTGTTTACAAAGGTAAGTTTTATTATTATTTATTATAAATTAGAAAATCTCATTTACGCGCAAACCATGGGTATCTAAATAAGCAGAGGTTCTTATACGCTACCTATTGCCGTTTTTGAAAAGCACCGTTAGGTTAGTGTTATAGGCTCTGGGGTTTTACCAACAAGGTCCGTGGTTCAAATCCCGACGGGAGATAACTTTTTTCTTAAATTTGTTATTTTTTCTATTTACTACTGATAGGTATAATATAATTATTTTGAATATATATTTTAGGTGGTATTGATTTTTGGAATTTCTGGTCGGTGCCGTCGACAAGAATTAAAAAATTTGAAATTTTTAAAATGTTACCAGTGTAAAGTTGCTTTAATTGGTCGTAGAAAAAGTATACTGTACGACTCGAGTGGAATGTCCATATCGCCCTCTAACGATTGAGCACTCCGCCTTTGGCGTCGTGCTCAACTTACGTTATCGTGCGATATGGACATCATATCCACTCTCGTTGTACAAACTACTATTGTATATATTAACTATAAATTAATTAATTAATTAAAAAATTATATTAAAGGTAATTAAGATTTAATTTAGACGATAATTCATTTTCCTTATTTTGAATATTTGACAAAAGTTTCTTTTTTTTCTCTCAAAAGATGTAACTTTTTGTGCTGGCGCAATGTACCAAATTTGAATTTAATATCTCATTAAATACTCGAACTATTCAAAAAAATCAGTTTTTAGTTTCAAACTTTAACAAGCTATATATCGCACATGAGGGTCAAAAATGAAAAATGGCATTATAAAAGTCATATTATTTTTGCTCAAGGAATATATGGTTAACGGATTGACTTCCTTTTCCCGGTCACCCTGTATCATAAAAAGTTCAGTTTTGTGCCTCTGCGAAATGATAAAATTGTTCAAAAAAATTAATTTAATATTAAGTAAGCATTAACATTTTCTTGGGGAAAAATATAAATTATTTCTTGCTGATATTGATATTCAAGGTAAAAAAATTATTGAATATTAAAATTTCTTTTCGTTAAAAATCATCGTCGATTTTTATTCACGGCTCTTTTGAGCAACCTTAGATTAATCATTAGGCGGATGTTGAACTCGAGTAATAAACGGGACATAATAATTTTAAGCGTTTAAACGGCAAGTCAAAAGGGTGACTAATTTTTTATGGATATTTTATAATACGTAATTGCGAAGTAAAAAGGTAATTAAGATTTAATTTAGACGATAATTCATTTTCCTTAATTTAACATAGACGGTGGGGCGCTTTCTGAAAGGATTGTTTGTTTATCTACACTGAGAAAAGGTCCAGTGGGTTGGTAGATTTTCTACCAGCAACAGCATAATTTCTTGTACTAGTAGAAAACATTTTCCTGGACATTCTTTATTCTTGTTAGAAGAAACTTTGCTGCTTTAAACTGTTAAGCTATATCTACACTGAGAAAAGGTCCAGTGGGTTGGTAGATTTTCTACCAGCAACAGCATAATTTCTTGTACTAGTAGAAAACATTTTCCTGGACATTCTTTATTCTTGTTAGAAGAAACTTTGCTGCTTTAAACTGTTAAGCTAAATACATTTTTAAAAATATTATTTTGTGTTATCATGTTTATACAACGTGTCCAAGATAAGGAGGGCCAGTGCAGGGATCTCGGAAACCGTAAGAGATACGAAGTCGGTTAAATAGAGCTAAAGTTACGCATTTACGTGCCTAATAATATGCCGTTTAGAAAGTTTTAAAATTCCGAGTAGTTCCGGAGATATCCGGAAAAAAACGAAATTCTGAAAAATTATTTTATTGTTTTCCAGGTTTTTTTTGAGATAATAATTTAATAATAAACAACAAATAAGTGAACAAAAAATCATACCAAAACAGTAATAAAATGAACAACGAAAAAAGTTAGAAACTACATAATCAGGTATTCAAAATGATTTCCGTTATTCTCTAAGCGCACATAACATTTTTTTTGAGATAAAATAAAACACGATAAAATATCAAACTTTTCAGCATTTGTAAAATTAAGTTCCATATTTTCTGGAAAATAGAAAACCTCTTAAAACGCTTTTAAACGATCACAATGGGAATGCCAAGTGAAACAAATAACGCGTCACCATCTTAATTTTTTTGTTTCAAACGTTTACTTTTCTTTTAAATCCCGAATCAACAGAAGTTTGAAATAATGCTTCTGTATTTTGTTCACTTATTAGTGGTTTATGATTAAATTATTTGTTATTTATTGAACTAGTCCAACATAAGTAAAAATTTAGAGCTTCCTTATGAGATATTATTTATAAAATTAGTAGAAATACAGGACCGTATCCCAAAATTTCCTGATCTTGTTGAAAAACCCCTCGAAATGTCATTAAACCACAATGTGTCATACATCGTTGCATTCGGAAGAAAAAAAGCTATCAAATTCCAATATCAGAAAAACAGAACTGTATTTTGAAAAATAAAGTTGATAATGGCCCTTCGAAGACGATTACAAAACAATTAACGCTATTAGATAGAGCAGAAGAAGTGGCAATGCAGAAGTGCAATTTAATTTAGAATTCGATCTAAAAAAACCCAGGAAAACAATAAAACGATTTTTCTGAATTTCGTTTTTTCCCGGATATCTTCCGGAACTACTCGGAATTTTAAAACTTTCTAAACGGCATATTATTAGGCACGTAAATGCGCAACATTATGTTTATATGTGCTTGTGTCCTAATTTATTACTGACTTTGCGAATCTATCGAATTTGAAAATACGGCGTAAGTTTGTAGAATCGTTGCATTTAAATCCTTGGAACCTTAATTTTAAAACTTCTTATTAATCTTTTTATAATTAGATCTTTTTATAAAGTTAATTTATCTAAATATCAAGTTTGTCGAAAAATAATTAATTGGTAGAGTTTACATGTCTCTCAAAATAACAAAACTTGTTTGGTCGGGTCTTCCAACAAATAAATGAAAACATGTGGCAGCATGATGATCTAAAAGTCCTTGTCTTTCTCTTATGCAAAATGTAAAAAAGAATTACTTTAAACCTTAATTAAAAATTCACAATTAATTTTCATTCAAGAAAATAAAAAATTCCTGTTAATTAATTTTTTTTTGTCTTTTCTCGGTTAAGAATAACGATTTGAACGTGCCAAGAAACGGGTATAAGGCACATTTTGAAATTATATTAAAATTATGATCTCTATCTTTGGTAAGTAAATAATTTTTTAGGAGAAAAATTAACGACCTGACAATAATGTAAACTTCATTAGCTATATTAATAAAATTTGGCAACTAAAATAATTGAAGCTGCTAGCTAGATACAGCTCACGGCGACATCTAGTGTTGTGAATGTTAAACATCTATCTCGCATAGCTGCTAAAAATGAAACAATGAAGACTGAAAAAGTGTTTCCTTGATTTCATTCTTAGATACGTTTCATGTTTGTTCTTCTAAGCAAAGAACTGAACACTTATCAAGTGAGGTCGACTTGCAGTCGACTGTTTTTTTTTTTAGATTAATGTTTGTATTGTTCTTTTTTTTTCTCCCTATTAGCGTCCTAAAATTTCAATAAAAATTTTCCAGCCATTTTTGGGGTTTTACATTGTTCGGATTTGAACTTTACAATCATTACTATATACAGGGTGGCACATCGAAAACAGTCCAGCAAGGTTTACGGCTGAGTACGTGAAAATTAAAAAAAAAACCTCGTACCCGTAAACTTGTGTTTTCAGGGGGACACGTTTCACTATTAATTTCATCCCTGTAATCTCAACCCCCCTAGAGGGGGCGGCTACTGCCCTTGTTTTTTCAAATGGGAATGGGTATGTTGTGATTCATCTTTTTAAGGGGCATTAAATTCTCTTTAAAATGGCGCTTTGTTTTGTAAATTTGAGCTACGCGCCGCCGAGAAATTGCGGTTTAAAAACTGTAATTTTATTGACTAATACTTACATGTTATCTTATTAAATGTTGAAAATGTCCGCAATTCACCTCCATTAAATAGTACAACAACTTGTGAATAACATCTGGTGTAATTTGATAGAATAAACCAATTTTTATGTCACGATCAAATCAAAAGAAAATAATAGCGCAAAAATAACGTATGTAGATCTGGATCAACCACTTTACTGAAGATAAAGTTGAATTGATTGATACTTATTACTTAAAAAAAATTGTTTACGCACAAACCTGTGTACTAGGTGCAGTGAAATGTTTCAAATTCCGTTGCTCGGCGGCGCATAGCTCAAATTGAATTTAATGCCCTTTAAAAAGATGTATCACAACATACCCATTCCCATTTGAAAAAACAAGGGCAGTAGCCGCCCCTGCTAGAGGGGTTGAGGTTACAGGGATGAAATTAATTGTGAAATGTGTCCCCCTGAAAACACAAGTTTACGACTCCGAGTTTTTTTTTAATTTTCACGTACACAGCCGTAAACCTGGCTGGACTGTTTTCGATGGGCCACCCTGTGTATATTTCCGGAAGACGCTAAGAAAGATGTTAAGAAAGGCTTTTTTGACGAAAGCTATATAAATGTTTATTAACGTTTCCCTAAATTTTCGCGCCTATTAAAGTTGGAAATTCATTTAGCGTAATTACTTTGTCTCTTTAATTTAATTTGACACTTAAATATTTATAATTTAGTCGAAAGGGGTTGATTAATTTTGTTGCCGTCTATAATTTAGGTAATGTGGCTGTCGTATTCGATATGTTTCCGTGCAAGCTTTGTTTGTGATATTTCCCGAAGGTCAATAGTGTTCGAGTACATATTAGCTATATTTCATTAAAATAAAATAATAATAATAAAATAAAGCCTGGGCACAAATTTTTTAAAATTCAATTAACTATTGACAAACTTTTAATTCCCAATTTCACTGAGGGAATTCAAAATTTAGTACACGTTTTGTTTAGCTTCGTTTCAAGCGGCCCACGGCGCCATTTGACTTAAAGTCAATTTTATCAATTACAACTTCTTTGGAGGATATAGAAGTGGCAGAGTAGGGGAACGTACGATGACAAACATTAGTCAGTTTTAAAGAAAAATATGATCGAGCTTATACTTCAAAATAGGGTTCAATCGAGAGGTGCTTGTTTATTCTTATACAGGGTGTTTTGGAAATGGTTATTATATTTAACTTGGGTGTCCTAAAAAACCGAACGAACAAACCCGACGTGCTTCCACGTGCAATGCCATACACATCTGTTTTCAGTTAACAAGTGTATACAGATCAGTAGGGTAGCAGTGATGTCAGATCACAACACATCTTTCGATCTTCTTCGATGGAAATCGTTGCTCAAGCGAATCGTGTGTTTGAATTTGAAATGCGCCCTTTAGTATTTAGTTTTTTTTATTATTAATAATAATAATAATAATGTTTATTCCCAACGAGCTATTGTAGTCCATTACAGGGAATATTATAACATAGAACATAAATAAGTAATTAATCAATATAAAAATTCAAAATAAAAATTATTATAAATGGTTTTTTTTTTAAGTAATTTGTATGTTTTCCAGAAAAAATTTCTTTGCATTTTTTTTAAACAATTTTAAATTAAAATTTTTTGTTAATACTTTAGGTAATGTATTATAAATATTTATTCCATCAAATAAAATAGATTTCATCCCTATTCTACTTTTAATTTGATTTTTTTTAAATGGTCAATATTTCTGGTATTATGATTGTGTATATATCAGTTAATTTTACAAATTTTATATAAGATTTTTTATTTTTATTATTAAATGCATGCATTAGTATACTGATTTTTAATTTATATAAACTATTCAGATCTAGATATCCTCTTGGTTTATATAAATTTGCTGTCGGTTCCAAAAAATTCAGTTTATGAATACATTTTATAATTTTGTTCTGTAGTCTTTTTAAAGGGTTTAATATTGTGGCATATGCAGATTCCCAAACTGATATTAAATATTGAAATTTTGAATAAACTAATGAATAATAAATATTTTTTAAATGTATTAAAGGTCTAATTTTAAATAATATTCCAATGAGTGGTGATACGCTTTTTCGAAGATTTTCAACATGTTTTCTCCAATTTAAATTTTCGTCTATATATAAGCCTAAAAACTTTACGGATTTTACATACTTAATTTCGTTTCCATTGAAAATTATTGGTAAAATATTGTTCCCAATTGCACATTTAGAAATAAACGTGAAAGATGATTTTTCAAAGTTTAAAGAAAGTTTATAGGATTGCAGCCATGAAAGTATAATTTTCAAATCATTATTGATATCAGTTTGAATATTGGAAAAAGACTCGCGAAAATATAAAATTGTAGTATCATCTTGCCCAAACAATTTGATTTTACCTTCTAGATTTAACTTAGAAATGGAATTTATATATATAAGGAATAAAGTTGGTCCTAAAATTGATCCTTGAGGAACACCGCAAGTAATATTTTGTTGAGAACTTGAGCAGTCGTCAATATAAACGTACTGTTTTCTGTTATATAAATAATTTGTAAACCAATTGTAAATATTTCCTCTAATACCAATATTGAAAAGACTTTGTAATAAAATTTCGTGATTCACAGTATCAAATGCCTTTCGCAAGTCTAAAGATAATAAGCAACATTTTTTGTTATTGTCTAAACTTAATTGAATGTCAGTAACAATATCAATAGCAGATATTTCTGTATCCTTAGACTTACGAAATCCATATTGACCACTAAATAGCATGTTTTGATTTTCTAAAAAATTTGTTAATTTCTTATTCATTATTTTTTCCAAAATTTTAGATAAAACTTTTCATATGCGACACGTGGATGTCACGCCGACTCTCAAGAGACTGGAATTTAATTCCCACGTTCTTGTATAAGAATTTTAAACGTTAAGGTATTTCTGTCTTAATAAATAAGGTGTTAAGTTTACCAGTCGTCGCATTGCCGTTTTTTTTGTGAAACAATTCATAATAATAACGCTGTGATATGATTTCAGATTTGTACGATACTATTGGTTGTATTGCACATTTCTATGCAAATAATTGGTTTTGACGGTTACATCTTCATTTTAAAATCCAAAATATGTTTTTTGGTCACATATTGTAAGTGATCTCAATGAACTAAGCATGTGCCTATGCATCTTGTATTTAGTAAATTAATGAAACAATTAACTGTAATACAAATTTAATAAGCCTTCCTCCTACATTGTAGCTTTTTCAGGTGACAAAAATACAGGGTGTTATGGAAATGACTTATTATATTAAAATGGGTGGTTTCTTGGGTGTCCTAGAGAAAGTCTACATACTTGTTTGTGCCTGGCTATGGCGCCGATCTATCTGGTTTCAGTTAGCAATAATATAGTAAACTACAAATACAATGTATCCGTATCACACCGCATCTCGCCCTTGCTTGGATAACCGCCGCGCGCGTATTGATATGTTTAACCTTCAGTATTGTTGCTTGATTATATTTTGATACTTGATATTGGAACGACGTTGCCGAGGGTTCCACGTTCTTGATCTGTTGTGAAATAATTCATAATAATAAATTTTGTTATGTGATTTCAAATTTGTGTGATATTATCTACGGTTGGTTCTGTTGTAAAACATACTTTTTGTGTTTTATTCTTTTATGTAAATTAATTATAAATCGGATTATTTTAAAATAATATCGAAGGTAAGAGAGCATGCACCTTAAAATGCATGGTCAAAGACGTCTTGTTGTCAAAAACTGCCCACGTTCGTTTACAATTCTGTGTTGCAATATGACAACACCGCTTACAATGTGCTGACCTCTTTTGAGACTTGAGACTGCCTCAGTAGCGGCCACGTAAATTTTCAGATTTCATATAAAGTGTATATTTCCCTTAATAATTCAACGCGCCCATTTCAGGTTATTTTTTTCAATTCATTTTCATCTCAGGATTTGCCGGTTTAAATATAATAAGTAATTTCCATGACATCCTGTATATTAACTAGAACGAAACTAAATATTATCGAAAATACTTTTAGGTACAAAAACACATTTAAGGTTAAAAATGCATACAATTTTACTTTCCGAGAGATGCATTTCTTATCTTAAAAATAAATTCAAAAATAAAGGAAAATTGCTGGGCAACAATGCTTGAAATTGTTCTATTCCTTACCACTTGACCTATTTCCGGGTTGGAGCAAATTAACGTAAGAGAGGTTATTCACAGCAAATATTCGCGGTTGCTTCGGAGAATTTAAATAAGGTGAATTTTGGAATCGGATTATGTAGCTTGCCTAATTATATTATATAGGGTGTTATGGACATGACTTATTATATTCAAACCGGCAAATATGAAAATAAATGGAAGAAAAATAACCATAAATGCCGCTTTGAATTATTGTACGAAATATACACTTCATATGAAATCTGAAAATTGACGTGGCCGCTACTGAGGACGTTCGCAATAAATAGTTTATTGAGGCGGTGTTGTCATATTTCCACACAGAATTGTAAACGCACGTGTTCAGTTTTTGACGAAAAGAAGTCTTTGACCCGCGTTATCATTTCTTTTTCAAACTTTTTAGAAAAAAAATACTACAATTTTAAGGTGCATACTCTCGATCTTATAATCCGCTTTATAATTAAATCCCATAAAAAAATAAAACACAAAAAGTACGTCTACCAACAGTAGGTAATATCACACAAATTTGAAATCACATCACAATATTTCTTATTATGAATAATTTCACAACAGATAAAAAATCGGGTTATGCTACAACTAACAAAACCTTTAAAATTCGTAAACATCACGCACGTGGAACCCTTGACAGCGTCATTCCATCCCGAGTCTCGAAATATACTGAAGCAACGATAGTCGCGCGCGGCAGGTATCCAAGCAAGGGCGAGACATGCGGTTCGATGAATGTTATTTCCGAAATAATTTCTTCTAATTAATGTATTTAATACCATGAAAATTTTTTTTCTGATTAGAGGTTTAAAAAAATTGCAAAAAAGTTTATGTCTGATGGTTATTAAATTCGGTACGCTTACATGATTTTGAATTCTGAGCAAGTTTTCATAATGAAATTTTTCGATTTTTTACGAAGAAGAGAAGAGGCACTTTACCTAGACAGAAAATAAAAATAATGCTCCGGTCAAGGCCTGCTTGATGTCATACAAATCAAAATATTTTAAAATTTAATTTCTAATCAAGCCTAGATCCCAATTGATCAAATTTCAATTCGAAAATTTTTGTTTCTTATTTACACCTCTAGGTTCGCTTATCCTTGGACACACTGTATGTTAGGTGCAAAGCTCGAACACGTTCCAGAGTCGATTTTTTTGCTCAATCATAGGTTTGGACGTTTTAAAATAATCAAGGTTCGAAGTTTCATTCGCTTTCGGGCTTTGGTAGGTTCCGAGCAGCCAAACCTAGAATTGTACCATTACGAAACGGCAAAAGCTTAACATAACTGTCATTTCGGTTCGGATCGGTCCACACGAGTTCCCTACTTATGTCTGCATCTAATGTAAAAAGTTATTGTTTAGTTGTTAAGCTTAGTTATCTCTAGTGTTCTGTACATGAACTAAGAAACTGCGCTTAATAATTCAGCATATTAAAATAATTATTTAAAATTTAACTATATTGTGTTAATTATAATAAAAGAAGATAGTAAGGGAAATACTGGCGATTGACGGATTTCTCTCAGACACCTTCACCATCAATGCCGGTGTTCCTCAAGGGTCCATATTGTCTCTCACTCTCTTCTTACACTACATTAACGACCTTCTAGTGAAAACTAAAAATCCGATATTTAGTTCTGCTGACGATAGCACACTTATCTCATCTTTCTCTTTGAATGCGCAAACATCGGCTGCCGACGCACATCTTCGCAGACAGCATGAAGTATCACGCCTCAACAAAGACCTGGAAGAAATTTTGGCTTGGGGTGACAGTAACCAAGTCGAATTTAACGCTAAAAAAACCCAGGCAGCAGTTTTCTCTAAAAAAGTTAACATTACAGAACCGGAAACAGTCATGGCCGGACACACAATCCCACTGGCTTCATCTATTAATTTGCTGGGCGTCAATCTGGGAGGAAATATGTCTTGGCATAACCACGTTGTGGCAATCGCCAAGATAGCTTCTCAGAAGCTTGGGGTACTCTTCCGAACCAGAAAATTGTACACACCTCAACAACTTTTGACACTATACAAAGCCCAGATTCGACCATCACTAGAATACTGCTCTCATGTCTGGAGCTCTGCACCCAAACATACTCTTCGGCTACTGGATGGAAAGGAGGGCTATTCGTCTGATCGGAGACCACGAGCTGACGAAGAACCTCGACAGCCTAGAACATCGAAGACAGGTTGGGGATTTGACTCTCTTTTACAGATATTTTCATGGAAGGTGCTCGGCTGACCTTGCCCTCTTAATTCCGCCCAGAGCGACGAATAGCAGAAATACACGACGAACCACTGCCGCCCATCCAGATGTGGTTAAGCTTAATACTCCTCGAACTTCATTATTTAAGAATTCTTTCATCTGGAGGACTATATCCTTGTGGAACGACCTTTCCGAGGTCGTTTTTCCCAACGAATATAACCTCCAACGATTCAAATCCAACGTGATTCGCTTTTTGCGCACACGCACCACTCCCAGAGTGCCCTAAAGGATTTTTCCTATAGTGCTTGGGTTTGATCATAAAAAAAAAATTATTTGTTTCAATGTATGATAACATTGTAAAAACATCCGCATACGGCCCTGGACCGACCCGTTTCATATATTTACTTTTAAAGTCTCTTTTTATGTCCAAATTTCCTCTAATCCTAGAAAAAAATCCCTATTGTATTCTTTCGCTAACCCTCAACCCCAAATTTACGGGTTTACGGATACCTCGAAATGACAAGTCCTTTAAGCTGACAGAGAAAGAAAAAAGCCATCCTACGGTTTATGGCAAAAATGAAGGTTAGTGTTCATTATTTTCAAAATCGTAGTCGTAAAATTGTTATTGATGACACCGGCTTAATTTCGAAATGTTATCCGTCGGCAACACCATATCAATAGATAATAAAAAATAAATAAAATAGTTTTTACAGTTTCGAAGTACAATAGATTGTTTTTTTCGTCTATCGCTCGTTCTAAGAACTACGGAACCTCTAATATTTAATTCTTACAATTTTAATTATTTCTTTATAAAATATAGTCATTTTCTAGTTACCTTATTTTAGTGTTAAATAGATGGGACCCGGAAAACTATTGAAGAAGGAACCTGTTAGAAGAATAGGAACGAGTTTGATGACTCCGTGGTTAAAGCTAGGAACTCTATAAACGAGAGTTCGTAGGTTCGAACCCCACGGCCGGTAAACCGATTCTCACTAGGTGGATTTTAGTGGTATAAGTCATGGCGTTACTGTCTGGCGTGACACTGAAAAAAGACCATAGTAAAATTATTAGAGTATAGTAAAGATTATATTTTACGATTTCCTATAAAATATTTTATTATGTTATTAATCCGAATCAAAACAATATACATAATTTCTAAAAAAAGTATAGTTTAGAATTTCTAATAAATACAGGGTGTTATGGAAATGACGTATTATATTTAAACCGGCAATTCCTGAGATGAATACAAATTGAAGAAAAATATCCTTAAATGGCGCTTTCAATTCATTTTGCGGTAAAAATGACCTGACGTCAAACCAGGAATACCTCTGTACCGCACTGCGGCACATCCGAATTCTCACCGGTGTTGTCAGAATTACACCTTACACTCTTTAAGTTTGAAATACCCAACTACGTAACTAGGTCAAATGTCAATGACCTTTTGACTTTTGATTGGCTGATTGAATTTTTAATGTAATTTTATTTAGGCCACACACATACCCTTACCTTGTCGGTCTTATTTAAAAATTAATGTCAACTTCTATAAAAACGTATACAGCGTTTTAGTAAAGAAACCGGCACATCACATAACCCTTAATCGGAAAACTTCACATGAACACTGGCCAAAACACACACAAAATTCACTTGGAGACATCGTTTTTTATTAACATTGGGTTGTCTCGCCTAGATTTGTATGAACTTTTGTTTTTAATTATAAAACACATTGTAAAATATAAATAACATTTATTTGTTGAACTAAAAATGACGCATTTAAAACACGAACTGTCAAAAACTAGAAATGTGTTAATGCAATGCATCTTTTCCGGTAGATTCCTGCGCATTCACCAAAAAAGGTTGAAATAAATAATTATAATAATCTACAGCACTATTTATTGTTTTCCTTCACTGCTGTAGATACCAATAAAGATTAAAAAACTTGTTAATCGCTGCTCTGGTGCTTTATTTCATTCGAAAAGCTTAAAAAAATTAAATCGATCGTTTCACAGCGGGAATTTAAAACGAAAGATTAGCCACATCTCTAGTATAAATCGACAGGATAGAAGTTGACATTTGCTTGACAACAAGCGGCTTCGCGCGAAAGAGTTTTTTCGGGATATTTAATCAACTGTACAGTGCGAATAAGTGGGAAAATGTTTAGTACATACAGAAAAATCAAGTCGAAGGCATATTAGAAAATGTTCCTTTAGTAAGAGACTGGAAATCGCAAGGTCACCGGATCTTACATCATTCAATTTTTTTCTATGGGGTACGATGAATAAAGAAATAGTTGATAAAGTTGAAGATATTGGATGCAGCAGATAAAACAATTGCTGAACGTTTTAGTTTAGTGCCAATTGTGTCCTATTTGTGTGTTTGTTAAAGAATGCATTAGTGTGTAACGATTTTGTGTGACAAGGGTCTATCTTAAAAAAACTAATTTGAAACATGTGTGTGTTTCGTTAAGTGATTTATGGTAATTTGTTCAGTGTTTCACTATTTGTTTTGTGTCTCTGACGATATACAGGGTCATGTTCTGAGATTGGAAGAAAAACGCCGAAGGGGTTTTAGTGGGGTATAAGCTTTACCCACTAAAACCAAAAAAACTGAAGATTTATGTGCCCTGGATTACTTGCTAGTATACTGGCACCTGGATTCACTTCTATTTGGATACTAGGTAGCTAAATATTTATTTTTATAAGAATCTAAAGTTTTACACGAACAATTTGGCAACATTACGCCAGAACATCTGTTTATTACACAGCTGCTCAGTGTAATGTGACTGTGCCGAGGAGTTGTGTGTGGGTTTATGGGTGAATTACCCCACTTTTTAAACGTTCGATTTGAAAAAAAAAATATGTAGCGCTTCTCTAGGACACCCCAGGAGTCACCCATTTAAATATAATACGTCATTTCCATAACACCCTGTATAGTAAAATCAAGTACAGTGAAATCTCTCATAACGGACACCTCTAATATTCGGACATCTCTATTAAGCGGACCAAAAAATTTTAAACTATTTGGGAGACGAAGTGCAAAGACAGACCGGCAACCAATCGCGTATGCGTGGCAGCGCGAAAGAACCTCGCCGAATGAAAGTATGTGTGATTTCCCTACAGCAGTCCGCCGTTTATTTGTGAGTTGTAAGGTTAAAGTTGTAAACAATGGCACAAAAATGCCGCGATTTGAGTCTGAAAGAGAATATTGATGTTATGGAACTTTGTAATTTGATAACAATAATTTGGGCGAGTTCATTAACATTGATAGCAATGGGCTATTAGAAGATGATAGTGACCCCATTCCTACCTATTATGTAATCCAAACTGAAACCACATCACTATCTGACGACTCTGATGAAGAAGTTGAATGCAGTAATCAAATAAATGTCACCAATTATCAACGAGCCATTAGTATGGTAAAGGAATTCTAAGAGTATGCAAACAATAGATTGCAAGTATAAAACGCAAACACGTCAAACCACCTTATTAGATTTTTTTAGTACTACATCCTAACTAAAACTAGTGTATTTTTGTTATGTTATGTTTATTTGTACATACATATACATAGTAATAATTTTGCATTTACATATTACCTAATAACAAATTTCCCATGGGCGGACACCTCTATTAGGCGGACACATTTAAACGGTCCCGTAGGTGCTCGCCTCAGAGAGGTTTCACTGTAATTACTAAAATATATTGTAAATTTTACAAACAACGAACGTAGGAGTGAAAATAATTGATTTATAACTTCATTAAAATAAAAATAGAACTCGGGAAAGTTCCTAAAAGCTAACTCTTCTGCGACGCGACGTTGCTATGTAACATAGGAGCACCGACCCTTTTGAAATTGTTTGGAACTGGAACAGGTTTCTTGAAATGGTATTTTTTAAAACCGACCTGTTATTTAAAATACCCTGTTCCAATCATCCCTAGTTCGGAGCCCATGTTACGCTCGAATACCCGTCGGGAAACATAAGCACCGTAATATTCATACTTCAGTAAATGTTTACTGTATGAATTTGGGATATAAACACGAATTTTTATTTCTGTAGCTGTAAATCTTTAAAAATAGCTTTTATTATTTGGCTTAAACCTGTAAATGACATTTCGTATAATAAAATCGAGAAGGGTCTGACTTGAAAAATCTCTTCAGTAGATAACATTTTGTATCGGGAATTTCGTTGTTAGGAAGGAAAATATAAGTAGGTATATAACGTGGATGTTACTTTTTATTGAAGGGATCACGGAAAAAACATATTTTTTTATTTTAGAAGAATTAAATAATAAATTACTGGAAATAAGCAGTGTTTTACATAAAAGTACACCGGGAATGGCAAAGATGATGGCTATTCCCTGAATCAAGTAGTCTCATCCTTGGAACTCGCCATATAGCCACAGCCTGAGAGCAATTTCAATTATAACAAAGGCCGCAAATTCAACAAAAATAATTATAGAGGGTATTCCTTAATGGGGGCTAATATTTCATAGTGTAATTCCTTCGATCATATTATGGTGGTTCATTAAAGCCAGAGAGGGCGGTTTGATAAGTCAGTGACTTTTTGAATTTCCCGCGCCGATACTTTCAATTCATCACTACTGTCCTTAACTGTCATCTATTAATAGCCTACTGTCCAATTTTGAGTAAGCCGAGTCATTTAGTTTATGCCAGTTTATGTACAAACCTAAATATTATTCTATGGTTATGCTTGACAGCCATTGAAAGCAGACAACCTCTTGACTCTTAACAGAAATGGAAAAAAGTGAGTTTCGTGTGCTGATTAAGCATTATTTTTTGCGCAAAAAAACCATCACTGAAACCAAGGAAAGGTTTGATAAATACTATGGGGACACTGCACCATCAATTTCAATGGTTAAGAAATGGTTTACTGAGTTCCGTTGTGGTTGTATCAGCACAAGTGACGCCGAACGTTCAGGTCGCCCAAAGGAGGTCGTTACACCGGAAATCACCGATAAAATTCATGGAATGATATTGGATAACCGGAGAATGAAAGTGCGTGAGGTGGCTGAGGCGGTAGGTATCTCAACTGAACGGGTACATCACATTTTACATGAATATTTGGATATGAAAAAGCAGTCCGCGCGATGGGTGCCGCGATTGCTCACACTCGACTGAACGTGCACCAAAGAAAGCGAAATTGTGTTTGTCAGACAACAAAGTCATGGCTACAGTTTTTTGGGATGCACGCGGTATAATTCATATCGATTACCTCGAAAAGGGTAAAACGATCACCGCTAAATATTATTCAGAGCTTTTGGACAGATTTGATATCGATTTGAAGCAAAAAGACCTCATTTGGCGAAGAAAAAAGTGTTGTTCCATCAAGACAATGCACGGGTACACACGTGTGTTATCACCATGGTAAAAATCAATGAATTGGGCTACGAACTGCTACCTCATCCCGCATATTCTCCAGATTTAGCCCCATGTGACTATTTTCTATTTGCAAACCTGAAGAAATGGCTGGGTGGTAAGAGGTTTAGGTCAAGTGAAGAGGTCATCACAGAAACAAACGCCTATTTTGATAATCTTGAGAGAAGCTATTATTTGCAAGGAATAAAAAAATTGGAAAAACGCTGGACTAAGTGTATAGAGGTAAAAGGAGATTACGTAAAGAAATAAAACGGTTGTTTGCCGCAAAAAATATATATTTTATTCAAAAAGTCACTGACTTATCAAACCGCCCTCGTATGTCGGTATCTACTGGGTATATTAAAGTGGCAATGAGAAAATCCTGGAAATTATTCTTAAGTCCCTAATTCGCCGAAGGGGGGCATAATTGGAAAGTAAATATTAAAACTCTAATTATTTCTCCGAATATTCACACATTAAGCTATAACTTTGATAACATCTTTAGAAAGTTTGAACAATTCTCTATAATTTTGGTCTAAGGCTTATTGGAGTGCCGACCTTGCTAAAATTGGAGGAAACTATTGAAAGTGTAACCATTAAAATCGCTGTAAGTTCGAAACGACTTATTCAATTTTTGTCATTGTTAGCTTGAAAGCAGAAATTATTTGTTATTAGGTAATATGTAAATGCAAAATTATTACTATGTATATGTATGTACAAATAAACATAACATAACAAAAATACACTAGTTTTAGTTAGGATGTAGTACTAAAAAAATCTAATAACGTAGTTTGACATGTTTGCGTTTTATACTTGCATATACAAAATGTAATTACAAGTCTGATAACTTCATTGAACTTCTTCATCAGAGTCGTCCGATAGTAATGGGGTTTCAGTTCGGACTACATAATCGGTAGGAATGGGGTCGCTATCATCTTCTAATAGCACATTGATATCAATGTTAATGAACTCGCCCAAATCATTGTTATCAAATTACAAACTTCCACAACATCAATATTCTCTTTCAGACTCAAAACGCGACATTTTTGTACCATTGTTCACGATTTTAACCGTACAACTCATAAATAAACGCGGACTGCTGTCGGGGAATCACACATACTTTCATTCGGTGAAGTCCTTTCGCACTGCCATGCATACGCGATTTGTTGCCCGTCTGTCTTCAGAGAGTTTTGCACCGTATTTATTCGTCTCCCAAATACTTTAAATTTTTTTTTGTGTGTTTAAAGGAGGGTTTTCGCACTCGTTGTATGAAAACAGCCTGTCCGCGTCCGCCCAAAGGAGAGTACGCTCAAGAGAGGTTAATTTTCATGGAATTTTATATACATGGTTCCCGACTATGAAAAAATGTAGCAAGGACCATTCTATCACTGTCACTCTTTCTCGAGCTAGACCCAATCAAAATCAACCAAAGAGTCATGTCCACTAAACAGATCCCCCCCCCCCCCCCCTTATTATTTATTTATAAATATAATAATTCATTGAAAAAAATTTAGGTCTTCACGACAAAAGAATCCTACTGTTAGATTATTAGATTCCATTTCTATAGCCGTAAAAATACTTTGTTATAATATAAAATAAATTGGATAAAAATCTGGCTGAGGAAAATATATCCGGTAATTTACATAATATGAGCCCTGAATTTTGGTTCAAATGAAGATAAATTGTGGTATTATACTTCCGAAGGTTTTTACTAACTATACAGGGTGTTACTTAATGATATTATGTACTTGTTTTAATGACGTGCAGCTATGACTCAATATAATTTTAACCGAAAAATATATAATAAAAAAATATATTATACTCAATAACAATACAGGGTGTTTCTTAATAACATGCTAATATTTAAGAAGGTTATTCTTGGGTCCATTTCAGGAAAAAACTTCATATAAACATATGTCCTAAACGTCTGAACTTTTGGGATACAGGGTGTTGAAGATTTTCATGTTTTTTTAATAGTTTGTTTAGGTTAATGCCTTAAATACATGGTTGGTTGGTTGGTTTGTTAAAGGCGGGGTCGGTTTAAAGTCCCGAACTTCAAATCACTGCACCCTTTCGGTTTTTCTGTACCCGATCTTGTTAGAAGATGTTTGTTCTTTCTATGAGGTCCAGTAACCTTCTACCAAGCTTGTCATGTGGGAGGTTGTCACCACGTTGTATGTTCCCGAAGATATTTTGTCTTCTATGAGACAGCAAGGAATGAGAATTTGGGTTGATAGCTCTTAGGGGCTCTTAGGAGCGTATTACCGAAGATCCTGATTCGTAGTCCATGTTAAGCTGTAGGTTCTATCGGGAATGGCCCAGGCAGCGAACGAAGAGGAGAAAATTGATGAAAAAAGCATTAGTAATGTTACGTTATGGTTACAATTGAGACACCCTGCTTATCTCCAGGTGCTACAAGATCTTTGATTTAAACCTTCTAGCTAAAATAACATTTCGCATCATAAACTAAACTCGTGTAATTAGAATAACCCTTTGATGTTGATATTTTCTTACACGTCTATTAAGTTCTTGATTATCACGAGTTTATTTCGAAATATACCAAATTCATTATATTCATCGTCTTTCGTTATACTATAAATGTATCCAAATTAAAATCGTTTGTATGTTTTATTATGAAAGGTAGGTAGTAATAATATAAGACTGTCGTACCAAGGTTAGAAGGCAAAAGTAAATTTAAAATCCTACTTAAAGCATACTGGTATTTATTTATTCAGGATATCAAACAGGCAAAGCCCAATACAGTATCCACTTAATATGTTATGTGGCTAATTGAGATAACAAAAAGATAAATTAAATTAATAGATTTTAAGGTATAATTTATAAAAACTACAATAACTAAATTCTATTTACTTTGATAGTTCAGAGGAAAAAAAACCCTAAACAATCACTCCAATAAATATTCCTTTACTGTTCTCCTTATCACGGCTTGTGACACACTAAAAAAATCAATATCAAGATTTGCAACAATATAAGTTTGATAATCTCATCATTCTGCATAAAGGGGAATACTGAGCATTATTTGTGTATCTAAAGGGTATACTGAAGAGAGTACTAGATCTAAATTGACGAGGAGAAAGTAACTTTACTCAACAAATCAGGTAAATCCACCTTATTACAAAGAATTTTACTCAAGAACATAACTTTCGACAGTTTCCTTCTATTTTCCAAAGTCATAATTCCAAAATGATGTCTTATAAAACTACGATGATAGTTACCAAGGATTGCTTTGATTGAGAGAGTCTTTAGAAATGTATTCTGTACTGATTCTAATCTATTTATATACCCTGAATAGAAAGGGTTCCAAACAATCGAAGCAAAATTCAATCTGCTATGCACAAAAGCATAATATAAAGCTAAATATGATTTTGGATTTTTTAAATATCTTGCTTGCCTATTAATGAAACCTAACATTCGAAAGGTCTTACAAACTAATGAATTGATATGGCTATCGAAGATCAGCTTACTGTCAAAAATTACTCCCAAATCCTTCACTTCAGAAACTCGATTCAGCTCAGAATTGCTGATCGAGTAAGTAAATGATATAGGGTCACGATTCCTAGTAAAAGAGATTATACAGCATTTTTTTAAATTAAGAAATAAGCTATTGCGCTTACAATAGTTTTCAAGGCGGGTCAGATCCTCTTGAATAAGCACACAATCAAGTAGAGTGCTAATTTGTCTATAAAATTTGAGATCATCCGCATATAGTAAGAATTTACAATTAAGAAAACATTTATTGATATCGTTAATATATACAGGGTGATAATTTAAAAACTTGAAATGGCCATATATTAGAAACGAAAAACTGAAGAAAAAAACGCAAAAAACAGTTTCTATAAAACGAAGGGGGAACAAAAACAAGCGTATTAGCCCACCCCTATTTGCAACCACTTGGACAGGGTGAGATAAACCCTTAAAATCTTAAATAGAAAGGGGGTCGAGTGATACATCATTTTGAAGCTCTTGAAAAATGCTTTCCAATGGTACCATAGGTACTCTGTTTATTAAGGAAAACAATAAATGAAAAGACAATTTTGAAATTTTTTATCATTAGTTAATTAAATATTCAAAATGATTGCTACCAATATCCTGGCATATTAAGAGATATCTCTTAAGAACTCTAAACAGTTTAAGCCTCGGTATTTCGTATTGGTTTATTAGCTATTTTTTTTTTGTCGAAACAAAAAATTTGTTTATAAATATTCGCATTTTATTATCACAGAATTTACCTTAAAGGTAACTTCTACTAGTATTATTATTTTAAGAACAGTTAACTTTCGGTTCAGTTTAAACGAAAAGCAGCACTTCTTATCTTTAACAATGGTGTACAGCACAGCTGAACGGGTAGAAATTATTTTCATTTATGGTTCCCAGGATCAATGTTTTTTAAGAACAGCTCAACGTTTTAACGAAAGGCATCCAGGTCAAAATGTAAGCCCGGAGTATGTTCGCCAACTAGTAGCCAAATTTAAAGAAACTGGTTCTGTCGCGAATATAAAGAGAAATCAATCGAGACTAGCCGACGAAGCAGCGCAAATTGAAATTCTGGGGCTGTTTGCAATGAATTCAACTTTATCAACTCGTCAAGCAGCTGTAGCAACTGGATTATCTCGTGAATCAATAAGAAAGGTACTTAAAATTCATAAGTTTTATCCCTATAAACTGCACATACTGCAAGAACTTGATGATGACGACCCTGACAGAAGAATACAGTTTTGTGAAATAATGACAGATAGAATTACGGCAGAACCTCGACTAGTTAAAAATATTTGCTTCAGTGATGAGTGTACCTTTTATTTAAATGGGCATATTAATAAGCAAAACTGTCGTTACTGGAATGACGAGAACCCCCACGTATTTAGAGAAGGGCATACCCAGTACCCCCAGAAAATTAATGTTTGGGCTGGTATATTGGGAGATGGTATTATCGGCCCAATATTTATACAAGGAAATTTAAATGGCGACAGGTATGCTGAAATGCTACAGAGGTCTATCGAACGACTAATAGTGCGAGAATTAGAAAATCAGAGGGACATACTCGGAAATTTATCTTTAGAAGAACGATTACTACATTTCCAACAGGATGGAGCACCTCCGCATTATGTAGTTCCCGTTAGGCAGTGATTGGATGATAATTATCCCAACCAGTGGATTGGAAGAAGAGGTCCTGTTGAATGGCCACCTAGATCCCCGAACCTAACACCTCTTGACTTCTTTTTGTGGGGTCACCTAAAATCTGTGGTTTTTAAAACGCAATCTGAATCACTAGAGCAACTTCAGCATAGAATAGTTCAGGAATGCCGTGCTATATCCAGAGAAACCTTTGCAAATGTACGTGAAGAATTTGAAAGTAGGCTTTATTATTGTCTTCAAAACAACGGAAATCATTTTGAACATTTAATTAACTAATAATAAAAAATTTCAAAATTGTCTTTTCATTTATTGTTTTCCTTAATAAACAGAGTACCCATGGTACCATTGGAAAGTATTTTTCAAGAGCTTCAAAATGATGTATCACTCGACCCCCTTTCTATTTAAGATTTTAAGGGTTTATCTCACCCTGTCCAAGGGGTTGCAGATAGGGGTGGGCTAATACGCTTGTTTTTGTTCCCCCTTCGTTTTACAGAAACTGTTTTTTGCGTTTTTTTCTTCAGTTTTTCGTTTCTAATATATGGCCATTTCAAGTTTTTACATTGTCACCCTGTATAATGAATATCAATGGTCCCAAATGGGAACCCTGCGGAACACCTGATGTGGCAGAGAATGTATACGAAATAAACCCATTTATGATAACATTAAATTTGCGATTTCTGAGATAGGAATGAATCCAAGTTAAAAAAGGGCCATCTACACCGACGGCTCTAAGATTATTCAGAATAATAAGATGATTAACTTTATCAAACGCTTTACTGAAGTCTGGTGTAGATTGAAACTAATATTGAATTGAAATTATACTGTGACTGGTATGTTAAAATTCAAACATCTGCAGGTAATTTCCATAGAGTAAATGTCCCAATATTTATTTTTTAATTAAATTTAAATGTAACTACTAAAAACAACAAGGGATAGAGGATATGCGAGGGCGGCAGTTTTAAGTTTTTGCCTCCTCTCGAAAATAAGCAAGATCTAAGGACTAAGTCATGACGACGTAGTTTTTAGCTTATTAAAAATAATTCAAACCCTGAATTATTTTGATAATTTAAGAATATTTTTGCTTGGCCCTTCATCTATATTTTCGCCCACGACCTTATCTAAGAACATGATATCACGCCTAATATTCTAAATACCGCTATGCTCTGCTTCCTCGAGTTTTCCGTTTAGAAACGTATTTATATCGCTTGCTCATTTTCTTTTATTGTTAGTTTTATTGTTCGAGCAATTTGCATCTGTCAACCAAGATCGCTTGCCGAAAGATTAATAATCAACTGCTTTTAGTCTTCTGGTCTTTACTACTTTAAAATTTGGTTCAACATTCCACTGTAATGCATAATATAGTTCTTAGAGCAAATATATTCCAATTTTCGGGCGAACTATCATTAATAATCATCAGTGACTTGTTCTAATAATAGGCTTTTTTAGCAATAGGTCAATAAACCGAATAAAGCAGTTTTTTAGGCTAATAGAATCTATTGTAGTCGATAGTAGAATGATGAAAGTACTTTGACCTGCTTTATTTATTTTGTTCGGTTCGGTTAATAGCCCAAAAACGCCCTATTTGATTCTCGAGTGTGTGATCCATTCATCGAATTCCATTTATTAATTTTTAAATTATATTTTATTATTTCGCTGAACTGTTAGCTATCATACAACTATATGTATTGCGATAAATTAAGACTTGTATGTCATAAGTGTATCAATTGTAATATCGGGTTTTCTATTTCTGTCAAGTCTGGCGGTGTGCAAAAAAGTTTATTTCTCAGCGTGGAACGCAGAACCTCTCGCAGATGAGCTCGCTGAATTGCGGCCCGTGGACTCTGATTTTTTTTCAAACTACGTCTTCCATGTGCTTAATATTAGTTGCCTATACAGAGTGTTATGGAAATGATGTATTATATTTAAACCGGCAAATCCTGAGATGCAAATAAATTGAAGAAAAGTACCCATAATTGGCGCTTTGAATTATTAAGCGAAATTATACACTTTATATGAAATCTGAACATTTACATGTCCGCTACTGACGACGGCCGCAATCAATAAAATAACAGGTCTGCAGTGTGAAAAGACCTTAGCGCATTTCGGCCGGTCTTGTCATATCTACACGGCAAAGTCTTTAGAAAAAAAAATTATTATTTTAACAATTTTTCATTCTATCATTTATGAACAAATATGATTCCAGAAAACTGACGGCGAAAAACGTTCTGCAAAACAAATAATAGTAATATCACACACAAATTTCAAATTCGTCACAAGCACAGGAAAGTAAATAGATCAAACGTCATGACCTTCTGAATGGTTATCTTTCAAACTTAAAATTAAAAATAAATACGATTCCTTCAATTTAAAAATAACACACACGACGAGCGAACTGAAGGAAACCATCAAACTATTTCAAACAGCGTTGTTCCAAGCTTTAAATTATTGTACCGGCTGGATCGGTAAAATTGTACCAAATTTTATAGAAATGTACCTGTAGTACCTAAAAGAAGGACGCTACTTTACTGAACACTTAAGAAACTTAGAGTTCTAAAAAAAAAATGATCGTTACCTTCACCAAGAAAGTCAACTTGCAGAACCTATCGATTTGTAATCTTCTGCAGAATGCACTAAAAAAAATTGATTTCACAAATCGATGGGAAATCGGACGCCATTTTTTGCATCGAATTTAAAAAGCGATTTGTGATTTAACAGCGATTTATGTGAGTTTTGTTTGTTGAGGAGTTAAATTTTTAAAACTAACAAACACGATCTCCGTTAGTGAAAAGGAGCATTAAAAATAAAATAATCCATTTCGCACAGAATAAAATGTAAAATTTGATGAAAATATTGCTGCTGAATGCAGCCAATACCTTGTACCGAATTCGGTACAAAAGTTAAAATGACGACACACACTCGGCTTCTAAGAGCTGACGTAGTTCGTGTTCCTATACGTCGCCGCACGCTTGTCAGTGTAAGATCAAGAGCGTGGCGATATGGTTGATTTAGTCGATAAAACCAATACACGCGCAACAATTCCCTGGGTTTTGCAAGTGGTACTTTTTAGTGTTGTAAAAACTTTAATTTAAAGTCAAATTTCGTCGCGTCGCTTATAATAAAATCTA
This sequence comes from Barypeithes pellucidus, assembly GCA_963991005.1. Taxonomy (NCBI): domain Eukaryota; kingdom Metazoa; phylum Arthropoda; class Insecta; order Coleoptera; family Curculionidae; genus Barypeithes; species Barypeithes pellucidus. The sequence continues at coordinate 13,833,782 of OZ022562.1, read as the reverse complement.
ATAATCAGATTATGTATTATTATTGTGTATTTAAAAAAACTGTCTAATCTTCGAGCATAAAGTGTTTATAGGAGTGTTCCCATGAAAAAGGAAAAACAACTGATTATGTTTGTGCCTGGATTTCCCGCTCTTTAGTTATAAGATAAATACAAGTAAGTAATTAATTTTTATAATTTATATGCAATTTAAGTTTTATATTAAGTTTAGCAATATTGCCATTGGGTCTGGGTGAAATGTTCTACAGTAGCGCGGACTGACCTGTGAGTAAGAGTGCATGTTTACCCCACTTTTAAAACGTGTTATTTAAAAGAAATATGTAGCGCTTCTCTAGAACACCCCTAGAGTCAGCTATTTAAATATAATACGTCATTTCCATAACACCCTGTATATAGTATGCAATCTTTGGAAAAATGGAGTGTGTTATCCTTGGAAAGCCACTCACTCATGATTCTTAATCATTAAGATTATCTTTAATCTAGATACGTCGCGACACGGTCCGTCCTTCAGTTGCGCAGTGGTTTGGCAACATCGCATGAATAATCTACATTACATTTTTAAGTGAATACACATGTCTATGTTGTCGCCGCATGTAAAATGATTTTAGGGATATTTACCTAAATTTCTAGGCGGGTTTGTTCGCTTTTTCAAGGGCATCCAAAGAGTAATCGTTAATCAAGTTTAAAAAATATTGTCACGTTAAGATTAAATGAAAACTTTTTAACTTTTGGGGAGATATTATATCACATTCTATAGAAAATATAACAAAAGCTACGAGACAAAGATCTTGGTATAAAAGAACGTTTACAGCTTTACGTTTTTTCTTTGTCACATAAACGAGGTTTCTCGTTATATTCCCGAATGAAAAATGTCACCAGCTCATTTAACACAATTTTAATTATTTCATTAATAATTTTATACTAATTGAGAAAATCTACGTTGCATCTAGAAAAATAATTTCACGTTTATGAATACTACTGCGATTTTCAAAATATAGAAATTAGGAACTAAGTCATAGAGCAGAAACGTTTATCCTTACTTAGATCATACCCATCACTGGTTGTTATATATACTCACCGGCACAAAATTCCTCCACCCTGAAATTTTGGTGAAGTTTGATATTCTATAACTTTTTTTATTTTTCATGTGATTTTTATGATTTTGTTATCAGTTTGTAGATCAATTTATTGTGTTTTTCCTTAATTATTTTATAAAGTAACATTTTTCGATTAGGCTATATAATACCGGAGTAAATCAAACTGTTGTTTTTCGTTGTAATTTCAAAACACCTTGTAGGAAAATTGAGGTGGATAATTTTATTTACATACTGTTTCTTGTCATCTTTGATATATTCTAAACATTTCGTTTCTTGATTCATCATTATCTCATTTCTGCTGCGAGCTGCAAAATTTTAAATGAAACGATGTTATTTTTAGAAAATGTATGTCATTGGTATTTCTACCGAAGCACACACCAATCTTGTTTTTGTTGAGCTCTAATCGTCCACCGTCCATTGAGGAAACCCTCCAAGAAGTTGTTGTTCCATTTGCTCCTTTCATTGGGAACCAATTTACATTAATGCATGATAATGCTAGACCTCACGTTGCACATGTAGTGAACGAATATCTGGATGAAGTTGGACTTCTAAGATTGGAATGCCCCGCATGTAGCCGGGATCTCAACCCAATCGAATATCTTTGGGATCAACTTTCGTTCGTCGTCGTCCTGTACGACCATAAACCTTGCAAGACTTACTTCTGGCGCTGACTGAAGAATATCACATCACATAAGAAAGAATAAGTAACCATATCACGAAGATTGAAAGCTGTCATTGCTGCGAGAGGAGGAAATATATGATATTAAAATTGTTATTGTTAATTAGCTTTATGATATACCTATTGTTTGTTTTTCTTTTGAAAATAGGCTTCAAATCAGCGTTTCATTTAAAATTTTGCAGCTCGCAGCAGAAACGAGATAATGGAATGAATCAAAAATCAAAATGTTCAGAATACATCAAGGATGACAAGAAACAGTATGTAAATAAAATTATCCACCTCAATTTTCCTACAGGGTGTTTTGAAATTACGATAAAAAAACAACAGTTTGATTTACTCCTGTATAATATAGCCTAATCGAAAAATATTACTTTATAAAAAATTTAGGAAAAACACAATAAACGGATCTACAAACTGATAACAAAATCATGAAAATCGCATAAAAAATAAAAAAGTTATAAAATATGAAACTTGACCAAAATATCAGGGTGGCGGAATTTTGTGCCGGTGAGTGTATTATGTTATGCAAACAATATACAATTTTTTTGTAACTTAAAGATACAATATTTAATATCACAGAACAGGAAGCAAAAAACGTGTAAAGGTAGTGAACTACACGAAACACAAGACATACATAAGTCAATGCCTAATAACAAATAATGATATGTCTATATGTTAAGATTTCCGGCACACTGGAATTGTGTTTCGTTTCCAACGGAAAATAGTGTATATTTTATCATTTTTACAAAATACATTAAATATAACAGTTCCTTGATATGTTAAGTTTTGATGCACAGTCATTTTTAAATATGTTATTACTTAGCGAGTTCATTTCAACGCAACATTTGATACATTTTCTCGTTTGTTTTCGTAAAATGCCATTTATAATTATTTTGCTGCAATTTCATATGACAATTTGATTTTTTAAATATAATAAACCATTTCCATATCACCCTGTATAGAAAAAAAGAAGAACGTCGCAGTCAGAAAATAAAAAAAATTAGGAAAAGCTGAATTTTCGTTCTTTGATCTAATTTAAATAGAAATAACAATTTTTTTTTTAAATCTGGGTTTAATTAAAACGGTATCCTCAAGTCTGCACACAACATGATTAAATTTAAAATTGTTAACCCCGTCTTTACATTGTTTCCACTTGATTATTTTTCGCCAAAGGAAATCAAATTTTTCTTAAAATATTACAAGAGATCTTTTCACTCGTTTATTCCGTCTGTGAAAATTAATTAGCTTAACACTTTTTAATTTTTGAGCGCATTTAACGGAATTCTATGGAAATTATAACAAAAGACGCCGCGCGGAAACAACGTTCTTATTACAATGGATTTTTTATACCATCCTGTGCTTCCCATTTAAGAAACCCGTAAAATTTCTTTTCATTTCATTTTTCAAGTGCTATTGAAAAATTCGCGTAATTTATGTCTTTTATCGTATTTCGATTTGTACTGGTGGCACTGCTTTCTCTTAGACTACTAAAGAAGGGGTCAACACAATAATGTTTTTGGTAATAATACCTAAAAACAATTAATTTCAGATCTAATTACGTTCATTCTTGGATCGCGAATTCTTGTAGGACTTGCAGGACTATTATCTTTTTAAGATGCATCTTATAATAAAGTTCTTTAATTTTTACTTGCTAGTTAATGATGCTCTATTTTGCCTTAGTTGAGGTCTATCTCAAGAGTATGGACTGCCCTGTCGGGGGAGGGGGACTTATGAATTTGTTTTCGGCTAATCGGTAATTGATCCTAAAATGCTACAATAAGCAATTTATTATAATAATTTGATCAGTCTAATAAGGGTGGAATTTATTATTTACAAAAAAGTTTTAAATTGATAAATCTCAAATGTTATTTTTTCGACTGACATCCCAATTATTGATCCTTACTGTTAAAAAAGTTTGCAACAAATAAGACATTTGTTCGTTAGGTATTCATTGAATATGCTTCTTGCCGTAGGTAAATTTTAGTCAGTATACAGGGACATCAAAAAAAGAATAACTCGATTTGGCACAAAAAAAATCTGTTTTAAAAAGATTAACATTAAACATCCATTTTAGAATGGCTTTTACGAAACATTTTACGAATTGAAGAGAAAGTTAAAAATTTTTATTTAAGTTAATCGAAAAAGTTTCCCTTCTCATTCGTACTTTTTTGTATGTAATAAGTTATTTCAACGACTTCAAAAGTTCTTATATAAAAATGTTTTTAACGGAGCCCGAAATCAGCTTTTTATATTCTCTGCAAATTAATTTTATTCCAATTAAGTATACAGGGTACACCAAGTAAAGTGGCTATTAGAAGTATCTCGAGAACTAAATGAGATTTTATTTTGAAAATTTAGCCGTTGGATGATGCGGTGTTGCCGCGTTGTGGCGGTAACTTTTTCCTGTATAATATCATATACATATCTTTAATAGTTTTTTAAGTATAAAATAATCATATGATTTTTTAAGGCAGAATCGGGACCTGAAAATAAAAGCATATCTTTTTAGAGGTTACAGCTAGAAAGCTGAAATTTTGAAAATAGTTTCACAAGACAATAGAGATTTTACAATTTGGGAAAGTATTTAATTAGTTTTATAGAGGGCGTCTCCAAAGCAATATTTCTAAGGGAGATGAATTATTGTAAAAACCTTCTATGTTTTAAACGAGACCCTGTATTTAATATTTTTTGCAATTGGAGGATCGAATTTTCTATCTAATGATATTAGGTGTTCCTATACTTTCGGACTCATGGCGAAATTGAAAATTACCTTATGACTGTTATTTATGATTTTTTAATAAGATGATGTACTCAATGTGTACAAACTTACTTCCTCTTGCAGTTAAGGATGTGGGGTAGGAGGGGGGGGGGCATAGAAAAAGAGTGAGAAAATATTTAATTTTATAACCTAATTAATCATAATTCCATATCCGAAGAAGCAATGCAAATATTTCTTTGTATATATGCTCAGTTTTTTACTTTTTTATGAACAAAAAGACATATTCCTATTTAAATTTTCAAACCGGAGCACCCCCCCCCCCCCCTCCCCCTTCCCCCCTAGTATAACTAATCAATCAAACTTCCATAAAAATATTTTAAATAATTTTTGAGATATGATGAGAAAACAAAATAATATATCATTAATTTTTAGGCTTATACTCAAATCTTTTTTGAGCTGTTTGACTTAATAATAGTTTCTACGTAAAAAAAACATCAGGCGTAATCTCCAATTGAATATTAATTCTCCAATTTTAATATTATTGCTTCTAAAAATTAAATGAACCCCCCGCTCAAACAACTCAACTTTTTTATTAAAGCGAGTTCAATGAAATGCGTTGAATGAATTTGTAAGTAGGGGAAGGCGGTGATTGATGTAACGAGTAGCTTGAATTGTGCGTATTATTTTGTATATTATTATTAGAAAGGGTTTGTTCTTTTCGTAATAGTTGTATTCCCCGTTACCTCGCGATTTCGTGGAGATACACGGCATATTCGCAATGGTAACCATAGCGATCGTTTGGTCATGGCCTACGGCCATGGTATAAAGATCTAAAAGGTATGATTCCACTCTGATGGAGGCGTGGCTGGTGACGTCCACCAGCGAGTGATTTTTAAATCTCTTTATGGAGATTCATACTTCTGTCAGCGTTTTTAACTCTCTTTTAAAGGTATTAAAAGGTTTTACGCACACGAGCTGTCGAGGTTCTTCGTCAGCTCGTGGTCTCCGATCAGACGAATGGATCTCCTTTCAATGGAATCCAGTAGCCGAAGAGTATGTTTGGATGCAAAGCTCCAGACATGAGAGCAGTACTCTAGTGATGGTCGAATCTGGGTTTTGAATAGTGTGAAAAGTTGTTGAGGTGTGTACAACTTTATGGTCCGGAAGAGTACAGCAAGTTTCTGAGAAGCTATCTTGGCGATTGCCACAACGTGGTTATGCCAAGACATATATAAAATATTTTATTGTAGCATATAATATTGTAATAATTACAATTTTCATTATAAAATCAGTACCAAGATAATGTTGTAAACATAATTTATAAAAAACTATAGTTAAGATTTCTAATCAATTTACTAAAATATATTGCAAATTTTACGACGAATGTAAGTGAAAATAATTTATGTATAACTCCAGTAGTTTAATATTTGTAAATGTATGGTACATTTTATTGACGACTATTATTGCACTTTAAGTATATTTTAGTGTACAAATGTCCAAGTATTATAAAAATTCTTGTTTACAAAAATTAAGAGCTTTAATCAGACCCAACGGTTCAAACAGAAACAGAAACAGAACAAGTGGGAGCAACAAGAGGAAGCGTTTCATCGAGCATTGGAAGTCAAGCGACGTTGGTCACGCTAAGTACTTCGATGGGTGACCGCCTGGGAATACCGTGTTTTTTTACAAAATATTTGAGAAAATTTTACAAAAGATTATAGTAAATTTTATAAAAAAATTTAGTAAATTTTAAATTTTTATGTAATAAATAAATAAATAAAATAGCTTTAATTATCTAACAGTACAGAAACATACCATTTATAAGACAATTTAACTTAACCTAACTATCCTATACTTGACAACAGCATAAAGATCAATTTAATTTTGTGTTGATTATATTAATATATACTCAACACAGTTCTTTTAATTTCATTTTTACTTGTAAAAAATAGATCTACTTTGTCATGCAAGGTACTTTGTCATGCAAAGAGTCAAAGCTTGCACACATGCTGTATATTGGCGATTTATAAAGTATATTTGTATTTGGGGTATGCAGGTAGAACAGATTGGTTTTTGGTCTTAGATGTAGTATAGGAGCATAAAAGTTAATTTGACCAAATAAATATGATGACTCAACGTAGTTATTACATATTTTATATAATGTATGTATTTGGTGATATCTATGTCTGTCTTCAATGGTATTTATTTTAAATCTTTGAAGTAGTATTTTGCTGTCATAACCCCTTGCAGGATAAATGTTATTCACTTTAGATGCAAGGTATTTTAATAATTTACGCTGCACTGACTCCAACTCAACCATGTATTTGTCATAGTAGGGGATTCAGACAACACAGCAATACTCAAGCTTTGATCTTACATAAGCAAAATACAGAGTTCTAATAGCTTCCACATTGGTAAAATGTTTGCAAATACGAAATTTAAATCCTAGCATCCTTATGGCAGAGTTACAGATATTATCTATATGATCCGCAAATGACAGTGTTGTGTCAAACATTAATCCCAGGTCCTTATAACTATTGCAGGATGATATTGCGTTAGCATTTATATGATATTGATAAATAAGTTTTGTATGTTTTTTAGTAAAAGTCATTGTCTTGTTAAGTTCTAAACGGTTGTTCAGGCACCACCCCACTATTCTGTCAACGTCACGCTGCACCGCATAACAATCATTAATGGTCGAGATTTTACGATATATTTTTACATCATCTGCATATAACAGCATATTGCTTAGCACAACCTGCCATATGTCATTGACAAACAGAGCAAGGAGCAGTGGAGCCAGAACTCCCCCTTGTGGCACACCACTAGTTTGCACAAATGTTTTGGATTTATGGCCATTACACTATACAAATAAATTTCTATTATATAGAATATGATTTTAAGAGACTAAGTAATGGATTACTAAATCCCAACATTTGAAGTTTATGCAATAGAAATAGATGATCAACAGTGTCCAAATGCCTTTGAGATGTCCATGTATATAATATCAACTTAACCATGATCATCAAGTTCTTTACTTACAAATTCAGTAAGTTCTGACAGATTGGTTGTTGTGGATTTTCTACTGAGAAACCCGTGTTGATGCGGACTTATTAGAGATCGAGCATGAAAAATAATTTTATCATAAACGCACATTTCAAAGACCTTTGCAAAGTTTGATATCTGTGCAATTGGCCTATAATTTTCTATTTTATTTTTTTACCCTTTTTTATGCACAGGACATATTTTAGTATGCTTCCATTTATCAGGAAATTGACATGTTTTTAAAACCAAATGAAATATTAAATACAGGGGATCTACAAAACTATTCCTGCAGTCCATCTACGCCACAGGATGCATTTGGCTTTAGTCTTCCAAGTGCAGAGGGTATGTCGTCAGTCTTTTATGTGATACTGATATACAGTGATTGTTTGAATTAGTCTCCTTTTATTCCTGAGGAGGCTTGATGTCAGCAAAGGCATTACCAAATAATTTGGAAAATGAATTTGAAATGATGTAAAAATTATTTTCATTTTGACGGCCGCTGTACTTATTTTCTAGTCTATTATTATGGACGTTTAATACAATACTGAAAATATGCTTAAAAATGTTCTATATACGGATTGTTTCTCCGAATATAAAAATGGTTACCCAGGACCTCGATCTCCCCCGGTTATTATCGATTCAACCAAGCCGTTTGATTGTTCTGTTTAACCACAAACTTTGGTAAAATGAATTTTGAATACCAATTACCAAGATGATTAGTATGCGTAGGAGAGTTGGTTAAAGTGAATGTATTTAGGACCCGGCAGAGTGTTTTTTACGCAAATCCAAAGTTTGTTCATGACGGTCCTAAAGAGAAATGTTTTAAAATTAAACGATTCTTAATCCTAATTTAGGTAGATTAATAACGAACGATTGGTTTTAGTCCTTTTTCCGTATTTGCTACCGTAAACAAGAAATGAAATTATCACTTCCTTCTTAAAATGAATGGGAAAATCTGTTTGTTCAGGACAGTTTGTTTGTTATTCAATCACGCCCTAGTAGCTAAATGAATTTATAGGAACTTTTTGCTGCGCACAGTCTTTTTTGGTTATTTCATTTTAAAATAATCACCTTTAACTTCTACTTCCCAAGTAGCATTTTTAGATTTAAAGGTATCGTAACTATCGTTTCTGTTTCCGATCAAAATTGGAAAAATGGAAATATTTTCGAAACGTATACATTTCAAATGGGACATGGTTGGTACTAGCTGTGACTTTCGCTGTTTCGACGCACAATCGAAACTTTTATCGAGAATGTTTCGAAAATGTTTCTAAACTGTTATTTTTGTTTATTCAAAAATTACAGTATAAAGGGGCGGGGCTACGTTAAGCCATGCGGAAAACAATTAGGATACCTACACTGTTGTAAAATAAAAGAAAAACAATATGAAACAATAATTTCGGCATGATGAATTCGTTATAAGTATATTTCCTATAAGTTAATTTATTTCATATACCTACTTATTGCACATAAGAACCAAAAAATCATTGTCGCAGTAAATTTTATCGTGCTGGTTAGTAATTTGGCTTTATATTTTTAAAGTGCCCTCGATTTATTTGTATTGACAGAAAAAAATATAATTTGTCAAAAAAAATAAGAATTAAAATATTTTTAAAAATTTTATTTATTTCTTTTAAAAATCGACTTACATGGTACATGGAACTTATCTAACAACTTTTGGCCTTTCAAGAGATGAAGGAATTTCATTAAAACTCATTTTAACGAAAAAGAAATTCATTTCACAAAATGGCCGCTAGGAAGCAATAAATTATTATGGTCCAAAATGGACTCAACACACAATTTCTAGTGTTTGGCTTCTATAATGTTTCCATGATGCATAGAAAAAATAGAAAGTTTATTAAGGTGATGGAGAATGCCACAGAAAAAAAGGTTTGCTTGTATGCACAAAAAACAAAGGTTGGGTATGGACAGCCTAACTCTGACGTCACGAGAGGCGTGGTTTCATAAACCTTTCCAAACAAACTAAAATTACATTGAAAATCCCATAAGAGATTATTTAAATCATCATTTATAAGGGATAAATAAGCAATTGCCTGATATTATTTGTATATTAGATGTTAATATTGATTCATTTTCAGAAACATATTGACGTAACTGTTTTTTGAATATTTTTAATCACCAGCTTGTTTGAGGCTATGTTATTATTGTTTGCATAGGGAAATTTAAATTGTTATTTTTCTGTTAAAAACAGCTTATTGTACTGTATTTATCAACATAGAGTATACCCACCCTATAGCTTGAAATATTTTTTAAATACGCTTTTATTACAGAAAAATATCAATTTAAATCTCGCTAAACAATAACATATATCCTGAAACTTGTTCAGATGGTGATTAAAAATCTACCTAATACACTTACCTCAATCTGTGGTTGAAAATGGATCAATAATAACACCTAAAATATAAATAATATCAAGAAGTTGCTTATTTATCGCTAATAAACGTACACCGATACTATAAAAAAATCTCTTATGGGAAATCCAATGCAATCTTGTGTCTTACCAAAACTTTATAATTTTATCCAAAAATGTTTCGAAAAGTATTTATCTTCGCGTGTCGTTAATGTATCCACACTATGGTTTGTAAAATATTTCGAAACAAGCACTTCTTTAAGTGTTTAACACATGTATCTCGATACAACTTTATAATTTTAATCGAACATGTTTCGAAACGTTTCTCAGCAAAGAATGTGTGTCCAACTTGTGTCTAAAAATGCTGCTTGGGTATACAGTTCTCAAGACAAATCATTTAATTTCACCGCCGATGGGCTTCTCCGATGCAGCCAGCCCAAGATATTACAAACTACAGATGGAAAAATGTACATTTCTAGCCTAGGCAACGCCTGCAAACAGTTTTTCCCACTTATTTCGGTAATTATTGCAGCTTAGTCAGATTGACATATTTATCGCAAAGGTATCTCGCAAAATCCCAATTAAAAATTTCTTAATTTGGCATCTGATATAACCAGACTTCAACATTGTTGCCATTCAACCAAAAAACATGTAGTTCTCTCTTCCACCCATTACTGATTTTCAATAACATTTCACACAGTCAAAGCTTTCGCTTTCCAAGAGTTTTATGAATGGGTTATAGGATCTGTAGTTTACAATACCTTTGAACCGGACAATGTTTAGAGGTCAATGGCGATATTTTTTAGCGTGATTTAAAAGAATGTTAATATATGAAACTTTGTATAATTATAATCACGCTATAAGTTGAAAACAAAATAATAACATGATTTTTTTACATCATTTTCACTTGTACAATGCACTCCTGGAATTTAGTCCATTCTTCCCGACTCACCCTATACAGGGTGTTATGGAAATGACTTATTATATTTAAACCGGCAAATCCTAAGATGAAATTAAATTGAAGAAAAATTAACCTTAAATGGCGCTTTGCATTATTGTACGAAATATACACTTTATATGAAATCTGAAAATGTACGTGGCCGCTACTGAGGACGTTCGCAATCAATAGTTTATTGAGGCGGTGTAGTCATTTATTGCAACACAGAATTCAAAATGCACGTGTTCAGTTTTTGACATATCACACAACTTTGATATCACATCACAATATTTCTTATTATGAACTATTTCACAACAGAAAAAAAATCGGGACTAACAAAACGTTTCAAATTCGTATACGTCAAGCACGTGGAACCCTCGACAGCGTCATTCCACCTCCGAGTCTCGAAATATACTGAGGCAATGATAGTACCGCGCGGCAGGTATCCAAGCAAGGGCACATGCGGTGTGATCTGACAACACTGTTAGTATACTCTAGTGAGCCACATTGTTGCTAACTGAATATAGATGGAACGGCGCGACAATATGTGGGTAAAAAGGGTTTTTACCTTAGTATTTAGATATTCGATTTAAAAAAAGTCTGTAGGCTTTCTCTAGGACACCCTAGGAGTCAGCCATTTAAATATAATAAGTCATTTCCATAACACCCTGTATATTATTATTTATTGGCTATTTATAACGTGCGGATCCCTCGGAAATTGCATATATGATTTATTGGACTCTAATAAAAACTTTACTGAAATAATATAATAACTTGAAACAATACGATTACCAATGTTAAGAAACATCTTTTCCAAAAACGAGAAGCTAGTACGGTTACTGGATCGATGCTGGCAAAGCAAGACATCTTATCCTTAAGAGCTGACCTTTCAGAAAAAAAAATACATCTGTGTCCTGCTATAACAGAATAATTTACTTATGAAACCGAAAAAAGAATAGCGAACAAAAATATAGATCTTTTCTTCTTAAAAAAATAATACAAAAATATAAGATATATATAGAACAATGTGGATTCAGAAAAAGGCCTGCTCATAGAGTATACAATTTAATAATAAGAGACAGGCCGACCTATGCTAAGTAGACCCTTTGCACTGACTGTTATAAAATTTCAATTTTCAAAATACTTTTCAGTTGTCTCTTCGCCCTAATGTTGTTATTTCTAAGCAACTTTCTCTCTCCCATTATTCAGCAATTTCTATTTCCGTTTGCGAAGGTTAATAGATGCCAATGCAGGACTGGACCCAGGGGGTCCTGCACTAGAGCGTACAGATCCCACGATTGACATGACTACGACATCATAAAATTTAAGAAAAAATGTGGATAGGTTTGGTGGAGAAGCTAATGAATTCGCGTTCCAAAAATGGACTTGATTAGAACTTACCTGCACTGTCTTTCTAATTTTTAATATTATATTAAAAAAAGGGAAATTTTCAAATTGAGACTGATTGCTGAATTTTATAAGCTACCATGAGATAATTTAATTTCTACACGAATTACGCAAAAGTATGTATATTGAGATAGTTGTTCTTATGTTTTTGCTTTTTTTGATGTTTCATGCTCTTCCTCTCCCTTTGTGCTTATTTCAACTTTCTTACATAAAATTAAGTATTCTTAGTAATATTTATAATTTTTAAAAATAATGTAAAACATTATACAGGGTGTTATGGAAATGACTTATTATATTTAAACCGGCAAATTCTGAGATGAAAATAAATTGAAGAGAAATAATCATAAATGGCGCTTTGAATTATTAAGCGAAATATCCACTTTATATGAAATCTTAAAATTTACGTGGCTTCTCCTGAGGACCTTCGCAATCAATAGTTTATTGAGGCAGTCTCGAGGTTCAAAAGAAGTTAGAGCATTATAGGCGGTGTTGTCATATTGCAACACAGAATTTGAAACGCACTTGTTCAGTTTTTTACAACAAGACGTCTTTGACGCGCGTTATCACTTCTTTTTCAAACTTTTTAGAAAAATAAAACCACAATTTTAAGCTACCTTCGATCTTATTTTAAAATAATCCGTTTTATAATTGAATCCATAAAAAAATAAAACACAAAAAGTATGTTTTGCAACAGAAGATAATATCACACAAATTTGAAATCACATCACAACATTTATTATTATGAATTATTTCACAACAGAAAACAAATCGGGTAATGCTACAACTAACAAAACGTTTAACATTCGTATACATCACAAGCATTCAACCCCCGAGTCTCGAAACATACTGAAGCAACAATAGCGGCGCGCGTCCGGTATCCAAGAAATTGCGAGACACGCGATGTGATCAGACATCACTGTTAGTATACTCTAGTGACCCACATTGTTGCTGGTACGGTGCGACAGTATGTGAGTAAAAAGCCTTACCTTACCTTAGTATTTAGATAATCTAAAAAAAAGTATGTAGACTTTCTCTAGGACACCCAAGGAGTCACCCATTTAAATATAATATGTCATTTCCATAATACCCTGTATAAACGGGAATATTATATCCGGCCACTGCGCAAGCCGTCGCGTGATTCTCCGAAGAATCCGTATATTAGGTAATTCCCCGGTGTTTCGTCTTGAGCTATGCCATTTTTTTTTTTTTTATGATCAAACACAAGCACTATAGGAAACATCCTTTAGGGCACTCTGGGAGTGGTGCGTGTGCGCAAAAAGCGATTCACGTTGGTTTTGAATCGTTGAAGGTTATATTCGTTGGGAAAAACGACCTCTGGAAGATCGTTCCACAATGATGAAGTCCTCCAGATGAAAGAGCTCTTAAATAATGAAGTTCGAGGAGTACTAAGCTTAACCACATATGAATGGGCGGCAGTGGTTCGTCGTGTATTTCTGATATTCGCCGCTCTGGGCGGAATTAAGAGGGCAAGGTCAGCCGAGCACTTTCCATGAAAATATCTGTAAAAGAGAGTCAAATCACCAACTTGCCTTCGATGTTCTAGGCTGTCGAGGTTCTTCGTGAGCTCGTGGTCTCCAATCAGACGAATGGCCCTCCTTTCGATGGAATCCAGCAGCCGAAGAGTATGTTTGGATGCAGAGCTCCAGACATGAGAGCAGTACTCTAGTGATGGTCGAATCTGGGCTTTGTATAGTGTCAAAAGTTGTTGAGGTGTGTACAACTTTCTGGTTCGGAAGAGTACACCAAGCTTCTGAGAGGCTATCTTGGCGATTGCCACAACGTGGTTATGCCAAGACATATTTCGTCCCAGATTGACGCCCAGCAAACTAATAGATGAAGCCAGCGGGATTGCGTGTCCGTCCATGACTATATCCGGTTCTGTAATGTTAACCTTTTTAGAGAAAACTGCTGCCTGGGTTTTTTTAAATTTGACTTGGTTACTGTCACCCCAAGACAAAATTTCTTCCAGGTCTTTGTTGAGGCGTGATACTTCATGCTGTCTGCGAAGATGTGCGTCGGCAGCCGATGTTTGTGCATTCAAAGAGAAAGATGATAAAAGTGTGCTATCATCAGCAAAACTAACTATCGGGTTTTTCGTTTTCATTTGTTGTTACACTAATGTTTAGTTAGTTGGTCAATAAATTAATAAACTATGACAAGAAAGTTTTATGAAAGCTTTATCTGCCCCAGAAACTATTTTAGGATGGGGAACTTAGCTAAATGCTGCCGTGTACTATACCGATAAATCTTGAGAATTCAGAAGCTGGATTCTTCAATTCGAAGAAACAGGAAGCAAATCAATTCAAGAATGTCATGAAGTTTTAGAAATACCCGAACTGGCACATAAATTGGCTTCCATTAAAAGTTTTTTAAATTTAAAGACAGAGTATTCAATTTTTAAATGAGTGCGATCCGTGAATGTTATTAAAAAATGTTTAAGCTGCAGCTCAGCTTCTTTTCTCATTGGCTTATAAATTGATATTTTGCTTAATTAGTTTATTTGATGAATTTTTAATAAATTTTATGATTTTTTAGCAGTTTTTGTTTACTATTTTTATGCTCTTTTAAGCACTTTTTTATTCGGCCTCTAATTATTACATTCTCATGTAAAAAAAATTAAATTTTAAAATGGTGATAAAACGTTAAAAAAATTAGGTACAACTGTCAAAACATAACTAATGAAAATTAATTCGATACTTTTTTTCGTGATGCCCGACATTAGTCCGTCCCTGACGGGTCCTTTCAACTTTCGCGAAACAGTTTAATTCAATTTGAATTTAATTCAATTGATTGTTGCTGCTTTTCTTATTCATAATGTTGAGTGATATTATACGTATTTTTTTCGTAATAGCATTTTCTTTAAAAAAAATACAAAGGAAATAAAACGACAACTTGTCAAGTAAAATGCTATGAAACCACCTGGAAACATACAAAAAAAAGTCTACGTTCTTTCGTGATTGAAAATCGAAAGCAAAACGGGAGAGAAAGTTGTGCAAGAAAATTTAATTGTACGATTAACAACGAATACTTGAGTTCAATGAAGCCTTTTTTTAATTTACTTTAGAAATTTTGTGAAATAAATACATTGGTGAAATTAATATTCGACCTTTTTCTTTAATGTTATAGAACTTTTCGTACTATACAGTGAGTCCCAGAAGAAATGTCTAAATTCATTTAAAATTCAGCGGTAAGTTTTTTCAAAAAACGCTCGTACCCGTCGAATTTGATTTTTTAATTTTTTTTTGTGGTAATTTCATGTATACAGGGTAGCTCAAAAATAAGTTACGACCATCAACTTCATTTTTTCAAATGAAAACATATATTTTTTATTTCATTTTTGAATTTTGCATTGAATTCTAAGCATGTTTCATGTACCATGTCCTATACATAAACTCAACAGTTATTGAAAAAATTAGGATTGAACATATCATTTAGGGAATCCAACGATCTATCAAATCTTCTGGCAATATGGCATTTTGGGCTCCATAATAAGTAAGAGTGTACTGTCTCACTGTCACCGTTTATTTCCATAGAAACTGTATGACACAGGGGTGAAAGGTGAATGGGGAACTTGGAAACAAACAAGTAGGCCATGAGTCTCGCCAACCCTTCCACCAGCCAGTTTTGGCGCTGGTGTAGCAAATCCATCCGCTGAGGAGACATTGGCCCGGATTGGCCGCCATTTTCATCGCAAGCAAACGAAACGATGCGAATATGCGAAGTGTTTATATATTTATGATATTATTAATAATTTTGTAGTTTATTTGTAGCATTCGACCACCTCGAGACCCAGAAAGGACCAAGAAGAGACTAAGAATCATTAAAGAATCCCATATCAGGTATTTTACCAAAAATATTTTATTTTTCAAAGGTTAGGTATGTTAGTATAATTTATGATTAGTTCTTGCTTTTTTTCTGTTTTTAGCATATAATTTTGTCCAGGAAACTTGTCCCAATTCAATCCAGTAGCAGGTCGACGTGGAAATGAAATAATGGGTTGTTTTTTGAATTCACGTAAGTTTTTTAAAAATTCATCTTGAATCTTGCCATTTTTCATGGATTAATCTTTAGTAAATCATCTAAGTGTATGTTTTTCATTTACCCCTGTATTACTTCCAATTAAAATGGCATATGTTAGTGGAAACTATTCTTGTAAATATCCCAATTGCAATAATGCTTACATGTCTTCAACAGAACCCAATTATGTCAATAAACATTTTTTTAAATTTCCCCTTAATAGTGATGATAGATTGAAAGTTTGGAAAGATAACTGTAAAATAAACCCTGATACTAGTTGCAAAAATTTTAGAATTTGTGAAGATCACTTTGAGAAGTCACAATTTAAAAATTCATTATTAAAACGGCTCAATTGGAATGCTGTCCCTAAAGCCATTCCTGAGCTTTTGCCTCTTGAATATGTTTCATCGTTACCCAGTCTAACATCGTCATGTGCCACAGAGACTGGTAATTTCAACATTTTTACCAGCACTCGTGAAGTATCGAGGTTGACACCTTCATGTCCCACAGAGCCTGGTAATTTCAGTATTTTTGCCAGCACTCCGAATGTATCCGCCAAGCTTGTAAAAAAATCTGATTTTAGTACACCATCAAGTTGAGGAGGAACCTAATTTAATTGATTCTTGTACAGTCACTCCAAATTTTGATATCACAATACCAGATAATACTATTTCAAGTATTGAGGGGATACATACTTCTGGGAAATATTCTTTTCTTTCTGAATCCAGAGGTACTGGGTTTTTAAGTAAATGTGGAATTACTAAACAAGACTTAACACCTACTGAACAAACTATGTATACAATTCATAGAAACACTTCTTCCAAATTAAGTAAATTAAATAAAGCTTTAGACAATGAAAGACATAAACTTAAAGAACTAAAAGAAATGCACGATAGTGGTTTATTTCAGTATATCGAAAATAATCTTAATGAAGTTTCTAAAGAGTTTATAAACTCTCAATTTAGGAATGTCAATCGAAAACCTCATGGTAAGCGATGGACCAATGAAGATAAAGCCTTTGCCCTTTCTATTTATAAGCGAAGTCCAAAACTTTATCGATATCTGCTTTCTGTTTTTGAATTACCTACACCTAGAACATTAAAATCGGTTCTTTCTAAGATTCCTTTTGCTACAGGTTTAAACCAGCCAATTTTAGAATTTTTAAAGTCAGAAGTTGACAAAATGCCCGAACTTGATCGTTACATTAACATTTTATTTGATGAAATAGCTATAACCCCAAACTTACAATACGAACCCCATAAGCAAACCATCTGTGGATTTCAAGACTTAGGAGAGTTAGGTAGGAGTCATGAACTTGCAAACCATGCATTAGTGTTTATGATTCGGGGTGTCAAAAAAAGTTATAAGCAAGTTATTGCCTATTACTTTTCTAGCCATTCCGTGTCGGGACACAATTTAAAGTCATTACTAGTAAAAGCTATTGAGCAGCTGCAAAGTATTGGTTTTAAAGTGGTTGCAACAGTTTGTGATCAGTTTAGGGCAAATCAGAAAGCTTTACAAGATCTCTGTTTACAAAATAAAGACAATCCAACCCCATATCATTTTACAATCAATGGTCAACCGATCTGTATAGTTTTTGATGTTCCCCATTTACTTAAAAATACGCGAAATTGTCTTATGTCTAATGACATTCGATATTCAGGTTTAAGGGAGGCCAAATTTCAATATATCATAGATACTTTCAATCTTGATCAACAACGTACTTATAAAATGTTACCCAAACTTGACAACTCGCATTTCAATGAGAAAGATACATATGTCAAGATGAAAGTTAAAATCGCGGCTGCACAACTAAGTCACTCAGTTGCTGCAGCTATTGAAACTTGGGTTAGTGCTCAAAAACTACCCACTGAAGCCATCTATACTGCCGAGTTCATATCAAATATAGATAACCTCTTTGATTCCCTTAATGGCACATCAGTTGTATCTCCTGATGGTAAAATGTATAGGAGTGCCTTGAGTGCAAAATCTCCTCATCTGAATTTTTGGTCGAAAATGTTAAGTCAATTAAACAATTGGCAAATATTTGATAAGGGCTCTAGAAAGAACAAGACTAACAGTTTTTCTTTCGGTAAAGGTTGGCAAACTACAATTAGGTCGATAATTTCCATTTGGAATAATTTAAATTCACAAGGTCTCCAATAACTAAATCTAAGGTCATTTAATCAAGACCCTCTGGAGAATTTTTTTGGTCAAATTAGGCAACATGGCATCACAAATCACCATCCTACTCCACAACTGTTTATTGGTGCCTTAAAATCTATAGTTGTCAATTCTTTATCAGCTCCAGTTGCTAGGGGAAATTGTGAGAGTGATAATTGCAGTTTTCTTGCCAATTTAACGAGTTTTCTATCTACTGACTATAGTTCACATAAGTCTGACAACCCTGGAAGTGACACTGAGGATGGCCCTAATCTCGATGGTGATGCAGATGACTTATTTCTAGATTCTGATAATTATGCATCTGCCTATGTTGCTGGATACATTTTAAAGTCCATTAGTGTGCCTGACTGTAAAGTTTGCAATCAAGATCTATTCTCCTCAGAGGTGACCCCTATACATCTTTTTACATATTTTAAAGAATACTCTGATAATCCCAGCAACACAAGGCTATGCTATGCCAGTGAAAAAGTAGTACAGTTGATAAATAAAGTACATACACTTTTATACCGTTTCTTAGATGATCATGGTCATAAAACAAATTTAGAAAACACCTTTAAGGCTTTATACTCATCAAGTTTAAAGCTCCCATTTTGTGCCATACATGACCTTGATAGTCATTTAATTGACAAAACCATTCGTCTCGATATTTTTAAGTATACAAGAGATAAAATGCCAAAGAAAGATTATACCACAGGACATGATAATGAAGTTCAAAAATTTAAATCCAGTAAATTAAAGTAGTTTTTTAATAATTCCCTAAATTTATGTCAATCCTCAAAGAATAATGACTACATATACATATTTTAAGACTGTTAGCACTAACCATTTTTCTTTTTCATGAATTCCATTGAGCTAAAGTGTACGCCTGGCTGTGACGAATATGTGATACATTCCAAACTGTGATCTGAACCTGAAAATGACCCCCTGTTCCTGAAAATGACACCCTGTACCTGATTGTGACTCCTATTCCTGATTATGACGCCCAATACCTGAAAATGACCCCCTGTTCCTGAAAATGACACCCTGTACCTGATTGTGACACCCTGTACCTGATTGTGGCTCCTATTCCTGATTATGACGCCCAATACCTGATTATGACACCCTCTTCCTGAAAATGACACCCTGTACCTGATTGTGACACCCTGTACCTGATTGTGACTCCTATTCCTAATTATGACGCCCAATACCTGATTATGACACCCTCTTCCTGAAAATGACACCCTGTACCTGATTGTGACACCCTGTACCTGATTGTGACTCCTATTCCTGATTATGACGCCCAATACCTGATTATGACACCCTCTTCCTGAAAATGACACCCTGTACCTGATTGTGACTCCTATTCCTGATTATGATGCCCAATACCTGATTATGACACCCTCTTCCTGAAAATGACACCCTGTACCTGATTGTGTTGTGCGAGTTATGACGTGCGAGTATAAATAATGCTGCGATATCTTCGAACACTCGTCTTTCTTCGTGCGAGTATAAATAAGTCTGCACTGGAAAGTCAACTTAAGTGCGAGTAAAATTATTCTAAAGACTTTGCGCCCAAAGCATAGAATAATATTCGAAATCAAAATTGATTGTGACAAAAAAACATTCCGAGTCCAGAATAAGAAGTGAGTTCGAAATAAAATATTAGTATAGGTTAAGTCTTATTGTAAAAAATGTAAAGACTTAGCTTGCGAGAACTTCGGGTCGCGATACTCGACTTACGAAAGAAACCCCATAAAATAACCCTCAATGACAACAAATAGTAAAATTAAATAAGTAAAAGCCCTCCGCGTTCAATATAATAACTTGCATTGTTATTGTATTCATTGGACATGCCCGAGCCAATACAACAATAAGTATAGCTTGAACAAAAGTTAGGCCTCGTCTTACGTTCAAACAACTATACTTCAAATTAAAATCAGTCCTTTACTTCTTAGACAAAATTCTTGCCCTCATTTATTCATGCGCTCTGGTGGACTGCTGACAGCTTCCAGTTGGCGGGGAAAGGATGGTGGGCCCACCAAAGACCGACTGACACGTGATACCCTGTTCCTGACAATGACTCCCTGTTGCTGATAATGGCACCTTGTACCTGATTATTACGTCCTGTTCCTAATTATGACCCCCAATACTAAAGAAGTACATAATAATTTTAGTGTTTTTTTTTTGTTATGTGATAAGTGAGTTTCTAAGGTTAAAGACTACATAATTTTAGTGCTTTTGGTAGTCAGAAATGTTTATTAACTCTTAAATTTGTTATTGTTGAAAGATTTTATTTGTTGTCGATTTGATTTTCGTTTATTGTATTTAGTGTTTTTAATAAAATATTTATTTGTATTTATATGCGTAGTTTATTAGTTACCTATCTAGATTTATTAGTATTTAAAATTTTAAAGACGTTATTTCTTTTAGAACATTAAGTAATTGATAAAATCTGACACATAGATTATTGATTATTTAAGTTTAAAAAAAAATAATGTCTTTAAAAATTTAAAGTACTATTAAAAATCCAAAAATTGAATTTTGAAAAGCCCGCCACGAAAATTTTTGCAATGTGGCGCCATCCAGTGTTAGGGTTGGAACTAATATAAACAAAATCTTGTTTCGCTGGTTTTCTACGTACTTTGCATTTCTAATAGTTATATATTTTTTGCTGTATGACAATTTTATTTTAAATAAGTATAATTATTGTCAAGCGTAGTTTCAAAGTTGCGGTTTTCACAATAATGGTGAAGTTAACGGAACGGGAAAAAATTGAAATTCAATGCATGGTTGGGTTTGGTGATAAAACACGTACTCAAATAGAAACAGCCCAATTATTTAATGAAATCCATCCTGATCGTCCTCCCATATGTCAAAAGATGGTGAGTAGAATAGAGGCTAAGTTTAGAGAATTCGGTCATGTTAGAGATTTGCCTAAATCTGGTCGTCCTACTCGAGATGAAAATGAACAACTTGACGTTTTGCTTTCCTTGGAAGAAAATCCATGTACTCCCCTGTCGCACATTGGGGCCGATTTACACATGCCGAAATCTGTTGTTCACCGAGTAGTTCAAAAGCACAAATATCACCCATACAAAGTTATTCCAGTGCATGAGTTATTTGAAGATGATTCGAACAAACCCGAAGTGAGATTTGCGGACGCATGCAAAATATGTGCAATCTAGAAAATAATTTAGTAAAAAATATTATTTTTTCGGATGAAGCTACGTTCTATTTGAATGGTAATGTGAACAGACAAAATTGTCGATATTGGGCAACAGAAAATCCGCATTGGATGATAGAGGTTCACAGCCAGTACCCTAAGAAAATAAATGTTTGGTGTGGAATCGTACGCGAAAGAGTAATTGGTCCATTTTTCTTTGAACAGTCTTTAACTGGACAAGTATATCTCGAATTTCTCCAACTAGAATTAATTCCAGCATTAGTGGTTTATTTCCAAATCCATTGGATCCAGACTCCCCTGACGAAGAACTGATATTCCAACAAGATGGTGCTCCTCCGCACTATGCGTCCACGGTGGATTGGAAGGAGAGGACCTATCGAATGGCCTGCTAGGTCGCCAGACCTAACTCCGCTGGACTTTTTTTTGTGGGGTTACCTCAAATCAAAAGTATTTGTTAACAGGCCAAACAATATGCCGGAGTTGAAAGAAAGGATCCGAAGAGAAGTGCGTATCATAACTCCGGAAATGGTTGGAAACATGCAAAGAGAGTTTATTGATCGTCTTGGATATTGTCAAGCCGTAAATGGCGCCCATTTTCAACATTTAATTTGATTTTGTTGTGTTTTTTTTTAATAAACAGGTCTTACTTATAGATATGTTCAATCCTAATTTTTTCAATAACTGTTGAGTTTATGTATAGGACATGGTACATGAAACATGCTTAGAATTCAATGCAAAATTCAAAAATGAAATAAAAAATATATGTTTTCATTTGAAAAAATGAAGTTGATGGTCGTAACTTATTTTTGAGCTACCCTGTATACATGAAATTACCACAAAAAAAAATTAAAAAATCAAAATCGACGGGTACGAGCGTTTTTTGAAAAAACTTACCGCTGAATTTTAAATGAATTTAGACATTTCTTCTGGGACTCACTGTATATTCAGTACTCAACACTATAGCTTCCTGCATGCTCAGGAGATTGTGCTCTCCGGGGATTTATTTGATTGCTTCACAGGTGGTTTACAGGTCGACAAGTAGATCTGTGTCTCCGACGTATCGGTAAAGGTAAACCAATATCGTTTAAAACATGGCATAGTCATGGGGGTGCTATTATTATTTTAAATAATGTAATAAAAATAGGAAATTCTTCATTATTGATATCTATTTCAAGCTTTCGCTTAAGTGACAATTTAAATATATTGATTTGTGATGCCTCTTCACCTACCCTATAAACATTTTCAATCACTTCACTGTGAAGGTTTTTACCAGGAGTGTACTCATTCATTATCACAAATTTCTAAATTTTAAAATAACACCCTAAAACACGACAGAATAAACACGTATTTATAAAACATAATTTAACACAATATAATGACTATTGCCGTTTCTATCACTACGCAACTGGGTGGGTACATCCATCAAGATGGCCCATCGGGGGTATCACGAGACGCAAACGCCATCATCTATCTGGATATAACCAATCAAATTAGGTCTATCTACCTGTAATTATTTACAACGCACTATGTTGCCATATTTTTAAATTAAAAGTACTTTAATCAAAATTTCACATTTACATATCAAAATAAATAGTTTGAAAAGAAGGTTTTAATAATATTGGAACTATAATAGAATATTGGTTTCTCATATATCTATTACAATTTATTTTAAATGTAAATTTAGGGGTTTTTCTCGGTAATAGATTATTGAATTAAAATTTAATATATGTGACAAAATTGGTAACCCCAGCATTTTTTGCCCGCATTCCTTCCGTAGCTACAGATAAACTTGTCGACCTGTATGATATAAGGCCTGTTGCTCCTATCGCGATTGGGATTGTCTTCGTTTGTGTTTGTGTTCGAATGTTCCACATTCTTTGGATTTCGATTTGCAGGTTTGATATGTTTTTCTGAATCATGTTGTAATCTGATGGTATGGCAATATCAGGAGATACGTTCTTTGTTTCTTTTTCCTTTAAGGATCGGATCCGGCTTGGTTGCTGTCTGTGAAATTATTTTTAAATATTATTTTTGTGTAACGACCAAACAATTACTATCTAGGCGTTTTAAATGTAGAAAGAAAAGAAGTAATAAGAAAATGCGTTAGGTAAAACATATTTTTATTTATTTTTTAATTTTACACAGGGGAATACAACTTTTGGAAAATAAGAAAGATTTTCTTAGTGTATATAGTGCTTAAACGTAAAGTCCGTTCTTCGGTTCTTAATTCTAGAAAATTGATCAATTACAGCCTCATTAAAGTTTGGAATACCCTCTATAATTTTTTTTTCATATATTTAATTTTTAAACTTTCTAATAAAGTCCCTAGGTCTGCGTTAAATTAATTTCGGGTTTAGGTCTTCCCGCATTCTTCACTTCAATTTTTTTTCTCCAAACTCAAAGAGCTCAAGTTATTTTTTAAATAGTCCACCGCCAAAGTATTCATTTTAACTTAATAAATATATAATATTAAAATATTAAAACATACACGCTCGAATTTCTAACTAGATGCACGAACAGACAATGGCGCGGCGCAAACTAAAATTGTGCGCCTTTCCCATGTTAAATCGCCACAGCCCCGCTATCCCCCGCTGTCTCCCGCCACCTGTTACTACAGAGAAACTGCATTATGCCCCGCATACTTAAACGCACATGCAAGCCATTCTCGTCATAATCGTCTTTAACCTCGACCGAGGCACGGACTTTATACGATAATTGACGGTACGATAAAATATTAGGGATATAGGAATATTAGGAAATTAATATTTTTTTATTCGTTTTGGGGGTGCAGGTGCGCATGTGCTCCTGTGGAAGAACCGTCATTGGTTGCTGTGATGCTTCTATCTATTATTATTATTAATAATTTAATTTTGAACGCAAGGGGAATAATGGCGAATGGTGGCGAATGTAATGCACAAGAGAATACTGGAAATAAATATCAGTTATTATTAAATTACATTAAAATAAATAAATAGTATTTGGTCTCACCCATAACCCCTGTGAGTCCCGTGAGTCCACGGTAAATATATTTAGGTTAAGGTATTTAGGAACTTGCATGTTTTGACTAAAGGCGTGTGTAAAGTCACATTATCATTTAGGGAATACGGTTACGACCTTCATTAATAAATATTAGATAAACGAAGGCTAAAAAATGTTAAGCGATCTGATATCATGAGTGTATTTTGAAACATTCCTCATTAAACCTAAAGTTATTAAATTAGGTAATTTACATAAATTGCCCCAAAAAGCAGCAGTCTGAACTTCCTGGGATGTTGTCTGGCCGGGGCGGAAACCAAGCAAGATATTTTTGATGCGGGGCAGGATTTTTCAGACCCGAACTTTTTAAAAAGTGCCCCTTTTTGACTCGTTAGCACGGAAAAAAAGGAACTAAGCAAGAATTTAATTTTTTGACCCTTAAATTATTGTCTGTTCTAATACCCTGCGTACAGGTCGACAAGTTCTTCTGTAGCTACGAAAGGAATGTGGATAGGAAAAATTCCTGGAGTTAACAATGTTGCCATATATATTACATTTTAATTTAATACCGAGAAAACCCTTAAAATTACATTTACACATTAAATAAATTGTAAAAGGTACGTACATAGGAAACCAATATTCTATTATAGTTTCAATATTATTAAACTTTCTTTTCACATTGTTTATTTTGACTTATATTAATAATAATATTTAAATGCAAAATAATATATTTTTTTAGTACTTTCAACCTAAAAATATGGCAACATCGTGCGTTACCAATGGTTACAGATAGCTAGAGCTAATTTAATAGGTTATATCCCAGAGAGTTGATAGAGCATGCGTCTGATGAGGCACCCGATGGGCCATCGGGCTTGTTCGGCGATGTCCGATATTTGATCGGTGTACCCACCCAGTTGCGTAATGATAGAAAGGCAATAGTTATTGTATTGTGTTTTATAAATATGTGTTCATTGTGTCGCGTTTTAGGGTGTAATTTTAAAATTGAAAACCTTCGCAGTCAGACCCGTGAAGTGGTTACAAATGTTATTACGGTATGTGAAGAGGAATCACAAATCAATATATTTAAATTGCCACTTAAGTGAAAGCTAGAAAAGAACATTAATACGACCAAAACTGAAAAATCGTTAATCAATTAATCATGTAACTGTTATTTTCCATGTTGAAAAATTGACATCTTATAAACCTTGATAAAAATTGTTACGTACCTTCAAACATAAAATGCAATTACTGAAGAATATCCTATTTTTATTAGATGATTTAAATTAATAATAGCACGCCCATGACTAGACCATGTTTCAAACGATATTGCTTCTCCCTTGCCGATACGTCGGAGACACAGTTTCACTTATCGACCTGTAGGTATATGTAGATTTAGAAGAACGGAATATAATTTCCTTGCTCTATAATGGAATATGAAACCACGATAAATCGATTTATGTTATAACAGATCCTTTTAAGTTACAAAAAGCTGTCCCCTCTAGTGCCCGGTCCTGTATTCGATTAATTTCATGGTAAGAAATTGGTAGTCGACCTTAATTACCCAAAGTTTCGTCATAATGTTGGGTGTTATTATACCCTACTCAAAGGGTTCTTTTCGAGGGTTAGAGACCCAGAAAAACGTAAATGGCTGTTTGTTTATTGACCGCAAAATAATACTTTGTTGCTTCGAGAGAAAATGTAACGTTTTTTTCTTCGTTAATACCCTAAGCGTCATTAATGGCAGTGCGTGCGAAAAAGTGTTTCGCACTTGTTAGGATAATAACTATTTTAGTATACGCATTAGTGCGGAAAGTATTACGTTTCCGCATACTACTGTGCTGCCATGCGCGATCATTTGGGTGCAATAAGGTACACTTTTCCGCAATGTTGACTTATATACATATATTATACGAATATGCAACATTATATATATATTATACGTATATGCAACATTATATTAAGTTCTATACCTTTATCACAGCTATAATTAGGGAAAGAGTGTTATTTTTTACGATACACGTTCTCCTAAATATGACTTTACATTCGATGCCAGTGGGGCATTGGATTTTATCGTGAGCAACTGCGAAATATTTAGCAACATGTTGTGCTTCGAGAACTATATTAGCTTTCGTGTTAATTCGAAATTAGAATATGCTTCTATTACTAGGGTTGCAATGCTGAGGAAAATATTTGAAACATTTGAGAAATTCTTTCAGAAAGGAAATGTATGTATACCTATCTATTTTTTAATTGGATGTTACAAAATAGGAAGCCTCTTGGAGTATCGGTATTGGTCGACAGCTTTAAATTATAAGAAAAACTTGTTTTTTTTTTAAGCATTTTCTATTGCTAATTTATATTATTATAATACCGCGATTCCGCGTTTGGTTCTTTATGAAACATTTTTTAAATATTTATAATTAAAACACTACAGTACAATGCTATCTGTAGCAAGAAAAAACGCCTACAAAGAAAGCCTAATTGATAAATTAATAAAAAACAAACAGAGGAAGGTATTAAGAAGATAATTTTATAGTGTTAATCCTCCTAAAAATAATAATTTCAAATTTATAAATTATATCTCCAACTTAAGCAACATGATGAGTACTAAATTGAATAACTTAGGATGTAGAACAATATGTGTGAATAAACTAAAAAGCAGAATACTAGTGAAAAATAAAGACAAAATGGACATATTTGACAAATCAGGAGTTTACAAAATTATTAATGCTATATATGTAGGTCAAAGCGGCAGAAGTATTAAGACAAGATTAAAAGAACACAAAACAGCTATTTTAAACAATATAAAAAACTCCGCTCACTTTATAGAAAACAATCACTTTGTAAATTTAAGTAACATTCAATTGCTGGAAACAAAGGTAAAAGATTGGATTTATTAGAACAACTTGAAATCAAAAAATCCATGAGAAATAATCTTATTCACTGTACTAATGACCAACAAAAGGTTCACAACACCCCAATAATTGATAAATACTTCGAATCCGTACAGCCCGAACAAACCCAAACCTTTTGCATAATATAAATTTAAATAAGGTGTATAATAGACTAGGTAATAAAACAGACATTATAAATATTCTAAACGAAATGCAAACTTTAGTATATAAATAATACTCTTGAAAAAGCCCTAATAAGTAGAGATAACTTTAATATAACTTGAGCAACTCTGTTGGATACCGCCACCCGGTATTTATTTTTTTTATAATGAATTTTATGAACCAAATAAAGACATTTTTGATTTGATTTGATAACTTGAAGCATTAGAAAGCGATACGTGTTTTAATTATAAATATGTATTATTATACATAATACTTAGAAGCAAATCAAACTTCTGTGTTCTTATGGTATATTACAGTAAAAGTAGAAAATCAGTGTCATGTTAACAATTACTAGTGAAAATACACATTCTCTGATTTGCGAGTACCACCAGTGAAAGCGCAATGACCATATGAACCACACTTTTGCTATGAAGCACAGTAGGAAATATAAAAGAATACGAAATTTCAATGTTTGTTTTGAATAATCTTATACGTTTATAAGTCCTGTGACTTTTTAAAACAATAATAGTAAGTTGTTTTATGTTTTTTTATTTTCTTTCAAACGTTATAATTTGTGGTTAGGTTTTGTACAATATCTACAATATTTTACTAGTAAATACAGGGTGTAACATAAAGGGTGGGAATAAATTAAACGGTGGATTTCTTAGTCAAAAATAATAAAAATTTTTCATATAAGGATATGCTCTACGGGATTTCGTTTCCAAGTTACAGGGTGTTGAATTTTTCTTAAAAATTTAGTTTTTGTTTAATATCTTTTGAACGCTGTCAGATAACAAAACGAAATGTTAGCAGTAACTTCACTTGATAATGCCCTAGAAGTAAAAAAATTGTCTTCCTGGGATACTCAGTGGCGTGCATACGGATATTGCCGTAGGGTTTTTTAATGAAAAATGTGGTACGCCACTGGTAGAATTATTTTTTGTTAAAATTTATGAATTTTCCTTTTATTCTAAACAAAATTCCCCTCTTGCGTTTTCTTTGTATCTCTTGTCATTTTCCCGTAATTAAACATTTTGCAAATATCAGTTTTCAGCAATTTCAGTAAAAAATAACACTAATAAAATAACACTTAGAAATTGAAAACAATTATTTTAATAAAGCATGTAAACCAACACAACAAACAAAATTACAAAAGATGCTGACAATGTTGCCCCTCAACTTCAATACATTTTTCAATGTAGGATTCGTTGGACTGTCATATGGCTTACTCTTTCCATTCTTCCAATTCTTCTAGTAGTAGATTCAGGATTTGCCTCGACAATCTGAAGGATTCGTTCCTCACGCTGTACTGTTCTTACGTATTGTGGTTTTCCACTGGAGGTGCAAGGCTTTAATGATCCGGTTTCACGTAAGCGAGCGTGAATCCTTATTGAAAAAGTCTTCCTATTCGGAATACATCGATTTGGAAAACGTTCAACATACAACACAGTATTCCCGTTGGCACGGCCATAAATAAAATGCATATATGCTAATTCTTCAACTGAGTAATCCATTTTTAATAGGTTTATTACTAAAATTAAAAAGCCTAAGCAAAATTAAATAACTTAACTGACAATGACATTATCAGAAAATATCGTGGTCCAAGGCATGCTCGATTTTGTTCCTATTACCCTCAATTTCCTCTGTAACCTGTGGAAAAACTGATATTTGCAAAATGTTTAATTACGGGAAAATGGCAAGAGATACAAAGAAAACGCAAGAGGGGAATTTTGTTTAGAATAAAAGGAAAATTCATAAATTTAAACAAAAAATAATTCTACCAGTGGCATACCACATTTTTCATTAAAAAACCCTACGGCAATATCCGTATGCACGCCACTGAGTATCCCAGGAAGACAATTTTTTTACTTCTCCTAGGGCATTATCAAGTGAAGTTACTGCTAACATTTCGTTTTGTTATCTGCCAGCGTTCAAAAGATATTAAACAAAAACTAAATTTTTAAGAAAAATTCAACACCCTGTAACTTGGAAACGAAATTCCGTACAGCATATCCTTATTTGAAATTTTTTTATTATTTTTGACTAAGAAATCTACCGTTTAATTTATTCCCAACCTTTATGTTACACCCTGTATATTATAGAAAAAAACTGCAGTTTTAAGACGAGAAAAGTTTAAAAGTTCAATATTGAGAAGTTTAGATATTTTGTTTCACACACTTCAACCGCTGTGACTCTTACTGACTTTTTTTTAGTGAACGTTGCTCTAGCGATTGCTAATAATTACTAGTAAAAGTAGGCAATGTTCGTTAGAATGTGACATAGTGAGTAATTGTTAGCATTGACAAGTAATTGCTGATATTCGCTAGATTTCCTAATTTTACTGTAATATATTATATACGGTATAACTTAGTTCATTCGTGTTTTTTAATTCTGCATGAAAGTTATTTATCATTAAAAAATTAAATTTTAAAATGGGTTTACGGACGTATTTTTCCATCAAAACAAATTCCCCAGTCGCAAACATGTTTTTAGTTTAAGACAGTTCATTGTACCTATTTACTGCATATCTGATGTTTATAAGCAGGAAATAGGTCATGTCATCCCTAATAAAGGTAGAAGTTTAAATTTAAAAATTTAGTGCTTTGATTTTTATTTTGCTTGTTAATGGAAATAACTTTACGAAACTTTATGTTGTTTATGAGCTCGACAGGAAACGAACGAATAAAACAAAATTTAATTTAATTTAAAAACATTTATTATAATATACAATATATACAATAACGATAATAATACTGAAAACGTCACTGATGCGAAGATTAAAACAATACAATAATGTTACAATATTACAAATCAAAAAGAGGTGGTCTATCAATAATCTACAATTATTATGATAGATTACACTTAAAAGTTTTGTTCAGGAATTTGCACATCTCAGGATAATTACAAACCAAAAGTCTTAGCAAATAAAATAGCGGTTTTAATATAACTTAACCAATCTCTCAAAATTTTCTCATCATCACATACCAAATACAACGTCCTGCCAAAATAAGCATGAATAAATTCCAACTTTAATGTCCTTGATAGCGAGTATCGTTCACAACTCTTACAATAAGCTAACGGTATAATTTCGATGGGTTCCAAGTAATCCACGTCACTACGCCATCTATAGACTTTAAAATCAGTCCCATCTAAAACACACCATCTTTTGTGAGACAAAACTTTAGTCTCTATTTTTGTTTTTCTCGCTAGTCTTTGTACGGTCAGGTATCCTTCTTTATGATTGGCTATATGAATACTGGGAGTGAAATTTGCATATACAATTTCATTATCAAAAGGAAAAGCTGTTTTGTTTAGGTTTGATAATGAAATTTCGTAGTTCCCAACAAGTAGAAGTGTCGGTAGTGCGATTTGACGTCTCCTGAAGGAAAGTCTCCATCCACTGCGCTTGGTGTCCGGGTTTAATTGTAGTTTGAATAGTAACAATTTAACAGAAAAATCGTTGGTGACGTTCCCCAAGATAAATCTACTAGAAAATTCTACTATACCGTGCATATCTGGAGCTAGTACGTCAGTGCACATTACTGTTGTTTGGTGTTGCACAATACACAAGTAATAACATGGTGGGATACCTTGATTATATCCACATACCACATTCGTGTCGCATTTAATGTTGGCGATGGTTATTTTTCCTTTAAGGTGTTTTTTCCGTAACGAAGAGCAATGGAATTGGTCATCAAGACTGGCTACAAGGGCTTGTTTTCTCAAATCTGTAAAGTAAAAATATCTATTTTATACGATTGTGTAAAAATATTACGTTTTAAATTATAAGGCAACATTTTTCGTCCCAGGCCAATAATTATAAACTTTCATCAAATTGTCAAGAATATAATATACAACATATTATGATTTTAATTTACCACAGTACAGGGTCTCCCAGTTTCGACACTATTATATAGGGTATCTCCGTATTTGTTAGTGCTATCAAAAAAGTCATATGGGTATCATGTGCTCTTCTCGGGTCAAACTTAAAATGGTATAATCAAAATTTGAAAATTTTCGTTAGCTAAGAGATACGGGGGAAAATCAAATGATTGACAAATTTCTAAATTACACTATATTTTCTTAGTTAAAAGAGGTACAGAAAAAAGTTTTATACAGAAGTTTCTTTCTATTGATTGTTGAATAATCTGCCGTTTTCAGAATAAGTATACGGGGTTAGGTAAAAAAGTTATCGGATCTAACCTCATTTTAACCTAAAAATATAGTATTTTAAACTCTCCTTTCAAACGTACAACACACCATGGATGATATTGGTTTCCTAGGCGATTTATTAAAGTTTATTTATTGGAAAAAACGAAGATATGGCGAAAAGTGTATTTTGTTCGCTATCCGGAAAGACGGTAACCATTTAAGGACATAATATTCCGAACATTTGCGATGATTCCCGTTATTTTTTACTCAATCTGAAGCTTTTATTTCGTTTCAAAGTAATAAAGTTGAAATAAATCGCTTAATAAACCAATATCATCCATGGTGTGTTATAGATTTGAAAGGAGAATTTAAAATAGTATATTTTTAGATTAAAATATACAGGATGTTCCATATAAAAAAATGGGGTTAGGTCCGATAACTTTTTTACCTGGCCCCGTATACTTATTCTGAAAACGGCAGATTTCTGTATAAAACATTTTTCTGTATCTCTTTTTATTTTTAATGTAAATACTTTTGGGTCAGGGCTAGCAGATACTATATCTCGACTTGGTTTAGTTCATCAAATAATAAATTAAATTCTATTTTTGTGCTATGGATATGACAAATTTAAATTTTTGATAATTTACATGCATCTAGATTTTATGCATTACCCCGTACAATTAGACTCTTAAATCTGTTTTCTATCAGATAACATATTTTTTTTTATTAAAATTAACAAATTATTAATTTAGAAGTGTATTGTTGAATATTCGATAATTAATTGGGTTAGTGTATTTAACATTTCATATTACTTAAGACGTGTAATTGTTTCAATATGTATACTTACTAGCAACCAGGCGTCCCTTTTCAGCTTGAATATGTGGTATACTTCCAGCAAACCCTCTCTTTCTTCTTCCAAACGTCAACACCTTGTCAAACTCCTGAATCGCCAAGTCTTGTGCATCAATACAGTGAAGTAAGTTTTCTGCTTCTTCATCGACTTCGTTGCTTTCTTCCTTTATCGTATTATTGTTATCGTCATTTACCGATTTGCAAGGGCTCTTTGTATTTGAAAAATAGATGGATCTTACAGAGAGCAGATCCGATATGTCTTCTGATCCAACGCTTTGAGTGTATGTTCGTTCTCGAGCGGCTTCTATTGAATTCTGAAAATATGAACAATATTGTATTTCTGATGATGGTTTAAATTCAATAGGTCAATGAAGTAAATTTTCTATTGGACGAAATCAAATCTCTACATTTTTGGCCGGATCCCGGATAGGATCGTGCCTAACATCAAAAATTATTGTTTTTTAATACATCCTCGTTCGCACCTCTATGGTATTTAACTACTTACGGTTTATTATTTATTAATTACAACTAAACGCACTAAAAAGAGATCAAAATTCATTTGACTGGTGGAAATAACACGAAGAAAATTTTCCATTTTTATCAAAAAATGGCAAAAAAATACTTATCTGTGTATTTATAATAGTGAAATCTACGAAAAAAAAAAGAGAAATTCTCTAGAAGCAAAGCGGCAAATTTTTTATGCTGCCCATTATTTAATATAAATACAGTGAAACCTCTCATAACGGACACCTTTAATAAGCGGACATCTCTATTAAGCCGACATTTTTTCATAGTCCGGAACTAGGTATATGAAATTCCATGAAAATCAACCTCTTTTTTTGGCGGACTCTCCTTTGGGCGGACGCGGGCAGGCTGTTTCCATACAAAGAGTGCGAAAACCACCCTCCGGACAAAATTTTTTTTATTTGGGAGTCGAATAAGTACGGTGCAAGAACTCTCTGAAGACATGAAAGTATGTGTGATTCCCCGACAACAGTCCGTCGTTTATTTGTGAGTTGTAAGGTTAAAATCGTAAACAATGGCACAAAAATGTCGCGTTTTGAGAATTTTTTCTGAAAGAGAATATTGATGTTGTGGAAGTTTGTAATTTGATAACAATGATTTGGGCGCGCGAGTTCATTAACATTGATAGCAATGTGCTATTAGAAGATTATAGTGACCACATTCCTACCGATTATGTAGTCCAAACTGAAACTACATTACTATCTGACGACTCTGATGAAGAAGTTGAATGCAGTAATCAAACAAATGTCACCAATTATCAACAAGCCATTAGTATGGTAAAGGAATTATAAGAGTATGCAAATAATAGAGGTGACTCTACAGCAATGGAATTGTTGTCAGACTTGGAATTACATTTTCTAGATTGCAAGTATAAAACGCAAACACGTCAAACTAAGTCATTAGATTTTTTTAGTACTACATCCTAACTATAAAACTAGTGTATTTTTATTTTGCTATGTTTATTTGTACATACATATACATAGTAATAATTTTTCTTACATATTATCTAATAACAAGTTTCCCATGGCGGACACCTCTATTATTCGGACACATTTAGACAGTCCCGTAGATGTCCGCCTAAGGGAGGTTTCACTGTATTAACTTGTTACCTACATATTTTTTATTAATTATGTCATTTGTTGCAGAGTTTGTGTTTTGTTAGTTTCGTTAAATAAAATAGCAACATATTTTTAAATTTAGTTCCAGCTAGATCCGGTACACAATCCGCCCATTTCGCTAAATAGCGGATGCAGATCCGATTTCGGCGGTATGACTAGTCTTAACGAAAATCCAAAATTCATTATATAAAAGCTAAAACTTACGTTTATAAAATTATCTTCCATTTCCATATGATGTCGATCACTGGTTATAACACAAAATGTTTGAGGCTTGCTTGCTCCGTGGTCTACGTTGTCACTATCTACTTTACTACCATGTATTATTTCCTTCAAACTTTTTTTAAAATAACTCCCGGTTTCATCAATAACATCCGGATAAAATAATTCACGTAAGACTTTAAGTCTTTTTGATCTGTAGAACTTTCGTGTTTTACCATATTTTTGAAACACTATTTCGTGTATAATTTTAGCACGTTCCTTATCTTCGTCATACACAAATGTCGAATTAAATGTAGGAAGAAAACTGTATTTTTCAAACATGTTGTTTTGTAAATCCATTAAATGAACTATTCACCAACTTGCTATACTATCGTAAGATGTGCTCTTTATATTAAGGTTTCAACCTGAGTGAATAAATAATAAATCCGTCCATCCCTTTTTATCCCATCTTAATGAATGAATAAAATAAGGTATTAAGGCATTCTTTGTAAGCCCATATATTGGTTCTAAATAATTATAAATATTTATTCGAAGTGATTAAGATCAGCCACCTGCATAAGTATCGGATTTTATAATTACCTCTATGTTATGGTGGTAATCTTCACAACTTTCTTCCAATATTCTTATTAGTACCTAATTACTATTGTTTATCTGTTAAATCATTTCGTTAGGACGATTTTCTGGGAAAATAATTCTAAATTCGATAGTTTCGAAGAATACTGGAATGATGTGTACTAATTAGGTACTAACAAAAATAAATAACTTTAGTGTATAGGGTGTCCATTTTTCTCTGGTTCTATGGGGTATCTCCATTATTAGTAAAGATAGAAGAATGCAGCTTACGCAGCACTGTGCTATTTTTTGTGAAACTAGGTAGGCCGCAATTAGAATTTTCCGGGCCTCCTTGTTTTTAAGAATTTTCCATTTTGGGACACTCCCCACATTTTCGTTACCCTGTAATTTATAAAATGTTCTCTTTGTAGTTTTTTACGTAGAATCCAGTGACTCTGTTTCTTCTACGTTCAACAGTTCACAGGGTCGCCCTATACAGGGTGTTATGGAAATGACGCATGATATTTAAATGGGTGACTCCTTGGGTGTCCTAGAGAAGCGGTTCCTTTTTTTTTTTTAAATCGACTGTTTTTAAAGTGGGGTAACAAACACTCTTACTCACAGATCTGTACAACATTTCACCCAGATCCAATGGCAATGTTGCCAAACTTAATGTAAAACTGAAATTCCATATAAAATTATAAAAATAAATTATATTCTATCTCCTTGTATTTATCCTTATACCTAAAGAGCGAGGAAATCCAGGCGCAAACTCAGTTTTTTTTCTTTTTCATGGGAACACTCCTGGAAACACTTTATGTACACACAGTAATAGTGAAACAGAACCGATAGTTAGCTTTTGAAAATACAATAATACAGATTATACTATAGATTATTAGAATTTATTACACGCGACGAAATTTGACGTCCAGAAGAAACGCGTCAATAAAAACAATATTCAAAGATTATTTATGGACGGGCAAGATACACGCGTAAACCGAAAAAAACAGAGCGGATTGCTGAGAGTGGGTTGGTGATCGACGAGACACAACGTATCCGGCCGCTGGTTGGTATACAACTAACAGACCGCAAACGTGCGGCGCGAAATGAAACTGCTTCGCTCAGCCGATGTAAGAAAATTTTATAAGGGAGAAAAAATAATCAAAAATAAATGATTACCTAAAAAAATATAGTTTGGAAGTCACAAACGTACGCACTAAAAAATAGGGGTGGTCATCGGGAATTGAACCCCCCCGTATTTGGTATATTTACAAAGTTTCTTGTTTTGTTTCTCTCAAAAGACGTATCTTTTTGTGCTGACGCAATGTACCCAATTTAAAATTAATATCTCATTATATACTCGAACTATTCAAAACAATCAGTTTTTAATTAAAAACTGTTTATTGCGCATGAGGGTCAAAAATGAAAAATGGCATTATAAAAGTAATATTATTTTTGCGCAAGGAATATATGGTTAACGGATTGACCTCCTTTTCCCGGACAACCTGTATATTTTTAATAATGTAATTAAGTTTTTAACAAGCTTCTCAGAAATATATAATATTTTATTTTTAGGCCTAATAAATATTATGGCCGAAATTTACAATTTTTTTGAGTAGGCCATGACGGATATTTAAAAAAACAATTGCTGGTGCGATGAAATATTGGAAACAAAAATTGAACGTTTTTGGAACTTTTTCATAAATATTTCTGAAATTGTTCTCCATTATGCCTTAGACATGCTTCACACATAGTTATTATTTATTATTATAATAGGATTTGTTACAGTGGAAGCAAAAACCACATACATTTCATCAGTCTCGCGACTTTTCTTCTGGTAGATTTTAGGTCAAGATGTAAAATATTAATCTTGTTCAATTAAATTTGATTTTATCATTGGAAAAATTATTTTATCCGGCTGTCGTCTTTCGTGATATCTACAAGTAATTTAAGATAATTGATAAATTTCATAAAATTTCAACTATTATATTTACCATTGAAATACACTTGTAATGCTCCATCTGCATTTTCGTTTCACTGGATATAGCAAAAGAGCAATTGTCATATTTTAGTTTACATTGACTGTAATACCTATTTAGAAAAAATCTGAGTACGTCACTGAATTCTACGTAAAAAATCTACAAAGAGCATTTTAAGTTACAGGGTAACCGAAATATGGGGTGTCCCTAAATGTAAAACTCTGAGAAACATCCCTTATATCAAAAACGAGGAGGCCTAGCAAATTTCTAATTGGGACGTTTTTTGTTTCACAAAAAGTAGCATCCTTCTATTTTATAATAACGGAAATACCCCGTAAAACCACCGAAAAATATACACCCTGTACTGAACCGTTTTCGAGATAATCGATGGCAACCGAGATCGCCCCTAATAAACATATTAAACATTCATTAGATACCAAAAGCCAGAGGGTATAAATAAATATGTTTTCAGCTAGAATGAAACGATGAAGGTATTTTTTCAAATTAAAACAATTATTTATTAATTAAAAGAAGTAACGAAACTTTCTCATTTTCACGGCGAAAAAGCAAACAAACAAAAAACAACGATTTATCTTGTTATTTTTGGGCGTAGAAAAGCCGAAAAAAAAATTCCTACTGTCAAAACATACATTCATAATTCCATTTAAATTTTCTTCATTTTTCTTTTTTTAAACAATTAAATTGCAGTATATAATAATATGAAAAGACATATTATAGTCGAGAGATAACGGTGATTTATTACTCTGTTGTATTTTATATACAAAATTTTAAGCAGCTTTTTATGCGGATAAATTTGATAATATCTATGGCTAATTTATGTTAGTGTCACCGTAAGATAAATGAGTAAGAAAAAGTTGGAGATAATAATATTTTGATTAACACCAACTGATGGAAATTTCAAGCATGACTAGTGATTATAAAATTAATAATATAGAGAGTCCAGCGGAAAGTCATAAATTCCAAGGTTCGTTTTTTTTGTGATCAAACACAAGCACTATAGGAAAAATCCTTTAGGGCACTCTGCGAGTGCTTTGTGTGCGCAAAAAGCGATTTACGTTGGTTTTGAATAGTTGGAGGTTATATTCGTTGGGAAAAACGACCCCGAGAAGGTCGTTCCATAAGGATGAAGTCCTCCAGATGAAAGAATTCTTAAATAATGAAGTTCGAGGAGTACTAAGCTTAACCACATATGGATGGGCGATAGTGGTTCGTCGTGTATTTCTGCTATTCGCCGCTCTGGGCGGAATTAAGAGGGCAAGGTCAGCCGAGCACTTTCCATGAAAATATCTGTAAAAGAGAGTCAACTCCCCAACCTGTCATCGATGTTCTAGGCTGTCGAGGTTCTTCGTCAGCTCGTGGTCTCCAATCAGACGAATGGCCCTCCTTTCAATGGAATCCAGTAGCCTGAGAGTATGTTTGGGTGCAGAGCTCCAGACATGAGAGCAGTACTCTAGTGATGGTCGAATCTGGGCCTTGTATAGTGTCAAAAGTTGTTGAGGTGTGTACAACTTTCTGGTTCGGAAGAATACACAAAGTTTCTGAGAAGCTATCTTGGCGATTGCCACAACGTGGTTATGCCAAGACATATTTCCTCCCAGATTGACGCCCAGCAAATTAATAGATGAAGCCAGTGGCATTGCGTGTCCGTCCATGACTATATGCGGTTCTGTAATGTTAACCTTTTTAGAGAAACCTGCTGCCTAGGTTTTTTTTGCTTTAAATTCGACTTGGTTACTGTCACCCCAAGCCAAAATTTATTCCAGGTCTTTGTTGAGGCATGATAATTCATGCTGTACGCGAAGATGTGTGTCGGCAGCCGATGTTTGTGCATTCAAAGAGAAAGATGAGATAAGTGTGCTATCGTCAGCAAAACTAAATATCGTTTTCACTAGTTAATGTAGAGTAAGAAGAGAGTGGAAGACAATATGGACCCTTGAGAAATACGGGCATTGATGGTGAAGGTGTCTGAAAGAAATCCGTCAATCGCCACTTGTAGAGAGCGGTCCTTAAGAAAGCTAGACAACCATACACAGAATTGACTGGGCATACCATAGGATCGCAGTTTAGTCAGAAGTCCCTCATGCCAAACACGATCAAAGGCTTTAGAAATATCTAGTGCAACAGCCCGAGACTCCACATGATGTTCGATGGTTCATTTGCAAAGTTGCCTAATTATGAGCTCAATAATATACCTCAAA
Organism: Barypeithes pellucidus; assembly: GCA_963991005.1. Lineage (NCBI taxonomy): Eukaryota > Metazoa > Arthropoda > Insecta > Coleoptera > Curculionidae > Barypeithes > Barypeithes pellucidus. The sequence goes on along the minus strand of OZ022562.1, from coordinate 13,794,498 downwards.
AATAAATACCGGAGCTTTCAAAATATTTGGAAAAATCAAAAATTTTGCGTTTCGGGTCTTATTTGTTCTGGACTTTGTTCGAGGAGATGTACACTTTCTCATTGCTTTTTTTGCTCTACAAGTCAGTTAAATTGGGGCAAAGCAATAAATACAGAGGGCTTTCAAAATATTTGGAAAAAAATTTTCTGTTTGTGCGGTTTTTATTTTTTCCCGACTTTGTTTGAAGAGATGTTCAAAAATAAATTTCACTTCCTCATTGCTACATTTTATTCCCCGCAAGATAGCGTTGTTTAAATTATGAACGAGAACGTAAATCTACGTTCAGTAGTATGTACCAATTACTTCCCACGTTTTATTCTTTAAATTGACCATCTTCATTAAAGTACATGGTGTGCCATTTTTCCAACACTTTTATAGGGTATCTCCTTATTGTTAGTGCTATCAAAAAAGTAATGTAGGTGTCATGTGCTCTTTTTCGGTCAAACTTAAAATGGTAAAATCAAAATTCGAAAAATTTCCCTCGCTTAAGAGATACGGGGGAAGTCAACAAATTGACAATTTCTAAATTACCCTATATTTTCTTAGTTAAAAGACATACAGAAAAAATTTTTTTTTTATGATTAAACACAAACACTATAGGAAAATCCTTTAGGGCACTCTGGGAGAGAGCGATCCACGTTGGTTTTGAATCGTTGGAGGTTATATTCGTTGGGAAAAACGACCTCGGGAAGGTCGTTCCACTAGGATGTAGTCCTCCAGATGAAAGAATTCTTAAAAAATGAAGTTCGAGGAGTACTAAGCTTAACCACATATGGATGGGCGGTAGTGGTTCGTCGTGTATTTCTGCTAATCGTCGCTCTGGACGGAATTAAGAGGGCAAGGTCAGCCGAGCACCTTCCATGAAAATATCTGTAAAAGAGAGTCAAATCCCCAACCTGTCTTCGATGTTCTAGGCTGTCGAGGTTCTTCGTCAGCTCGTTTTTTTTGCTAAGAAAGTTATCGGACCTAACCTCATTTTTTTAAATGGAACACCCTGTATATTTTAATCTAAACAGGTAGCATATTAAAACTCTCTTTTCAAATTTATAACACACCAAGGATGATAGATATCATATCAAATTTTTCAAAATGTTGATAAGTCATTTTCACAAATGAATATGTAAAAATTTATTAAATAAATTTAAAATGTTTTAAATCTTAGTTTAAAATATACAGGGTGCTTCATTTAAAAAAATTGGGGTAGGTCCGATGACTTTTTTACCTGACCGCGTATACTTATTCTAAATAAGGAAGATTATTCAAAAATCATGAAATAAAACTTCTTAATATTAATCTTAGTGTTTGTGTCTTAATCTTTGGTTATTATTTGGTCTGTATTATTTTATTTTTTGGAATTTTTATTTTAATTGGTGGATAGAAATTTTACATTTTAATGATTTTAAAATTACTAATTAACAAATTAATCTATTATTAGGAACAAAATTGACAAAATCAATTAAAGGTGGGTACGCCTATTTTATACTTCTTAAAGAATTACTTTCTTTTGTAATATGTATCAAAATAATTGCAAGTTTTATGAGATCGAGTTTTTATAGCACTCGTCTATTTAGAAACAGAGCAGCCAGATTGCGAGTTTTCTAATAAGGTTAGTATTGTATTCGCGTTATGTTACGATCGAAACATGTATTTTATAATATTATGTTTATTTCCAGCACCAATTTCGGATCCGTTTATACTTTCATACATACGAATTTGAAAATGTTGCTATTTTTATCTAAAGATTAACATTTTTAGTACCTAGTAAGTTTCGATAAAAAAAATTTCGGGATACACAGTAGTTTTTAAGAAATTAATTAATAAATATGGCGATTTTATGGTGTTAACAACAAAAATGTTTTCAATGTTGGGTGATTTTCATGCCTTTGTATAAAACATTTTTCTGTATCTCTTTTAACTAAGAAAATATAGGGTCATTTTGAAATTGTTAATTTTTGAATTTTCCCCTCGTATCTCTTAAACGAGCGAAAATTTTCAAATTTTGATTTTGTCATTTTAAGTTTGACCCAAAAAGAATACATGACACCTACATAACTTTTTTGATAACACTAACCACTAACAGTTACGGAGATACCTTATAAAAGTGTCGAAAATGGGACTCCCTGTACCTCTAGTAAGTTCCTGTAATTTACTTTCTGTACAATCTTTACTTCCTATTACATATTTTAGATTATTTATTAAAGAATCTGTTACAGTCCTTGGTTCTTGCTAATTAGCTCGCTAACCAGTCCAAAAATTGGAGCTTATTCTATTAAATATTTCCTACAGTTAAAGTGACGCGTTTGACAGATACCCACGTGCACGTTCCTAAGTTCCATAGTCGAATATCACATGGCAGTTCCCCTAAGTACTTACTTCGATAATATAACGAACTCGACTTTAGATTAGCTTAGTTGGGCGTAATTCAACGTTGCCATTGTTAAAATTTTTACCGAAATTTCTCTGACTTATGAGACATTTCACTTATTATAAAATATAAAATCTTACTTAGACTTACGTAATTGATATTAACATAATGACGCTGATATGATATACCGATTTATCGGGTCCGAGCCTTTCCAACCCCTCCACCGGCCAATACTCGCCCCTTTTTTTATATAATAAAATATATAATAAGGGGGAAAATAGTTGTACTTCTCTTTTTGGTAGTAATGGGCTCTCATTCCGGTCCAACTGAAAAAATATAATCAAATAGTTTGCGCGAAAAAACGCGAAGGCGTGGTCAGTTTATTTTTAATTTTTTAGAAAAATTTTTTTTTTCCAAGTTAAATTTTTTTTAAATTTCAATTAAATAAAAAAATCAACAGAAAGTAATTAGAGAAAAAATTTTTTTAATTTTTTTTCGAAATTTTCTTTTTTATTAAAAGGTAATATCGTTCCATAATGGGGGCGAGTATTGGTCGGTGGGGCTCAGCATCCTCGAAAACGGGAGAGAATATATATTTGCCACTGATACTTCGGGCTTTTTTCCGACTCACAGACGCCACTAATGAGCACTTTTAATTGTGCATAATGTGATGATAAAGATTGGTGCCATTTTATTAATAAAGTAATATTATTGCTGAGGCATTTTAAAATATTAATATAAAGAAATAATGTTGATGTGGATTTAGGAGGAATTTAGACAGGTATATAAGCTTATCGCCCAGGGATCGTTCACAGCTTTAATTTGAATAACAAAAAAACAAGACCCTGTGAGGTAAGGACGAAAGAAGAATATAATAATTATTGTAAAATGTATCACCTTTAAATTTCACAATAGATAATTTACGGATTTAAATTTTCTCAATCCGACAACACTGTCTGAACATTGAGTTTTTAGTACGAGACACCATTCTACTATGGTCGTACCCATTCTGTAAATTTTTCTATTTTTGCCGATTTATTGTCGTTTTTTTAAATAAGGTGTTTTAAAATTTTTAGTGAAAATGAGGTACGCGTTAACCTACACCCTCGGCTACCTGGTAATCGCAACATTAGTCGTTTTACGTAAGTTCCTAACGAAAACTACCTGGTGTATTTGTAACTCGTGACCGAGTGTCATTACAGTTCTTTTAAATCACATGATTTATCTCTTTTTTAGCCCTATACTATCTCCTTACGGGAAAGGGTGAACAAGTCAGCTTGGGCTGGTAAGTCTGGTAAAGAAAATATGTTCCAAATAATTCTAAAATCTATATTTCAGGTTCTTTGCAAATGTGTCTCCGTATATGTGGGCTTCCATGGGCATTGGACTTGCTGTAGCCCTTTCAGTAGTAGGAGCTGCCGTGTAAGTAAAATATATACACATACGGGGTGTTGCGGAGGGAGCGCTCACCCCTAAAACTTCTTAAAATTTGGTGGGTTTGTATGCATAGGCGTAACTAGAGGGGGGGCCAGGTGGGCTATGCCCACCCCAGACTGCTCTGGTGCCCACCCCAGAATTTCCGAAGTTCGAAGCCATACATACGTCATAGTGACACTTGCCATTAAAATCCTACGCGACTAAGGGCCAGGCCCCCCCTACAAAATCATTCTAGTTACGCCAATGTTTGTATGTGATATTATTTTTCATTTTATGACCTGATGGATTTTTAAATGGAACACCCAATATATTTTTGGCTATATCGATTCAGAATACCATTCCAAATTTAACGACACCCCATACGTCACTTGTTTACGCTATAAATAATTTTTCTTTTTATTTTTTTCATCTAGTTTGCTAGAACACCCTAAAATGGTGTACTTCTAAGCCAAATTCTTGATAAAAATGCAATTTTCGAGTTTTATCGTGTTAAGTTGAGACGTTTTTTTTGAAAATGGACCCAAGAATAATCTCCTTAAATATTAGCATGTTATTAAGAAACACCCTGTATACATACAGTCTTGCGCAAATATAATTTAAAATTCAGGGATTTTTTTGGAAACGCTCGAACACGTCAATTAGTATTTTTAGTTGCACATTTTTTAAGGTAAAATGTTTGTATATAGGGTGTCCCAAGTAGGATCAGTATAACGTATTCTAAGATTTTTTTTAAATGAAGCACCCTAGAAATAAACTCCTGGACAAAATTAACGCAACATCATAAATTTGCCATATTTTTGATGCTATTTTTTTTCTGAATGTATGATCCGATTTGAATGATTTTTTTTGCATTGTAGGTTGGTTCCTTGACAATGTCATAGTTTTCGCTGTTTATGATAAAAATTTAATTTTCGATTTATACTGGGTGTACTAAAAATGCTATGTTTTTTTGCGAAAATTCGCATCACCCTGTGGAGTATATTAGCAACCGAAGCATATTGCAGTTGACATTAAATGGTAGGTTCATCTTTCCCAACATCTTCTTTTTTGGTTTACTTCATTATCTCTGTTATTAAAGGCGATACACCGTTTTATAGCGTAACATGTTTTTATAGACTTTAATATTAAACACATTCATTGTTAAATGTTTTCAAGTAGACTATAGACTTTTTCTGACATTGCAAGCAATGTGTCAGCAGATGTTATGTTTTAAAGTTACAAAGGTCAAATAAAATTCGCCATACTGATAAAAACTGTTCGGAAACTGCTTATTAAACGTTCGATTCATATGCCCAGTTGCCCGACGAGTATTTTAATCTTGAAACCTACTTGAAAACATTTAACAATGAATGTGTTGAATATTAAAGTCTATAAAACATGTTACGCTATAAAACGGTCTATCTCCTTTAATAACAGAGATAATGAAGTAAACCAAAAAAGAAGATGTTGGGGAAAGATTTAATGTCAACTGCAATATGCTTCGGTTGCTAATATACTCCACAGGGTGATACGAATTATCGTTGAAAAACATAGCAGTTTTAGTAAACCCAGTATAAATCGAAAATTAAATTTTTATCATAAACAGCGAAAACTATGACATTGTCAAGGAACCAACCTACAATGCAAAAAAATATCATTCAAATCGGATCATAAATTCAGAAAAAAAATAGCATCAAAAATATGGCAAATTTATGATGTTTCGTTAATTTTGTCCAGGAGTTTATTCGGGAAACCGCTATTTCCAGAGGTATTGTTTGTTATATAAAAAGCTTTAAATTTTTATTTTTTATTTTTATTTTATATATATAGGGTGTGTAAAATCTTATATGGCGTCTCTCATGGTACACCCTATATACCAACGTTTTACCTTAAAAAAATGCGCAACTAAAAATACTAATTGACATATCGAGCAGGTTTTTGGGGAGCTGAATCCAAATTTGAGTTTTGCTAACAAAATTTCGTGACGCAAAAATGAAAAAAATCCAAAAAAAGTAAAAAATATGATTTTTTATGGTTTCTTGGTTATAACTCGAAAACTATCGACTTCTCGTAAATAACCTTCCTAGTCATATTGATAGTAAATAAAATTTCCTACAAATTATATTGTTTAAGTTTTTTTCTCCGACCAACCATTCGGGCTCAAACTATAGTTGAAAATTGACGTATTTCGGATATCTCGGCAAAAACCCTTTTTACACTCCAAAATTGAAATAATGAAATTTGTAGAAAATTTTATATGCGTTCTTTTTGAATAGGAAGGTTATTTACGACAGTTTGCGAGTTATAATCCAAAAAAAGAAAAGAAATGTAAATGGAAAATTGAAGAATTCTAAACTACCCCAGAACTTTCCCGCTTGGGGCCTTTGTGAGCACAAATTGACTGTATTATAAATGACGTGTAAAAAACGTGTATTTGTGTGACTAAAAACGTGTAAAAAGGTGTTAATTAGGTGTTAATTAGCTAATAGTGTAATTTAACAAATTCAGATTGGCAACACTGTTTCTGTTTAAAATAACTTACAAGCTTTGTTCACTAATCCTATTTTCATTATGTCATTTAATTTTTTAGCGGAATCTACACTACAGGCGCCAGTATTGTAGGCGCTGGTGTGAGAGCACCAAGAATCAAAACCAAAAATTTAATTTCCATTATTTTCTGCGAGGCTGTAGCTATTTATGGACTTATTACTGCCATCGTATTATCCAGCAGTTTTGCAGTAAGTAGCTATTATACAAGGGGGAAAAATCTAACTGAAAAAAATCCCGTTAAAAAATTTTTAAATTTAAAACACATTAATAAATATCGCTGTAGTGTTTAATCATTTTTGGGTTTAATATACTAATTTACTGAAATCTTGTAGCGCTATAACGAAGATCTCGCCTTAACCGAAGAAAAACTCCGATCTAAAAACTTTATGGGATCTCACGTCATTTTCGGCTCAGGAGTCATTGTGGGAATGGTAAACCTCTTCTGTGGATTATGCGTAGGAGTAGTAGGATCTGGAGCAGCCATTGCTGACGCTGCCAACAAAACATTGTTCGTTAAAATTTTAATCATTGAAATATTCGGCAGTGCCATTGGTCTTTTTGGACTTATTGTGGGCGTGTTTTTGGTAAGTTATGGATCTCCTTACATTTAAAACAATATTACATTGATTGATAATAATAGCTTCGTACGTACAGCGGTCAGAAACCGCCAGCAAAAGACATTCGCCGATGACAAAACCCTAACCGCTGATAGAAAATCCGGCTTTTGCAGAATCCAAACTGATTTTACCACATATATATAAACAGTATATTGCTAATACCATCTGCAATTATGTCCCCGCTATCGGCTTTAAAGGGGGCGTTGTGAGTTTGCGCAGTTCGGAAATTTCCTTGTGAAAGTAAACATTTGACAGGACCGGATTTCAACTTTATTAATGTAAATTTCACTGGTTAGTTAGGAAAAATATTGCACAATCATAATTTCGATTACTTCGATTTAAGACAGCGTTCCATGCATACGATTTCTGACAATATGATGATCCGACGGTGCCCTGATTGATGTAAACTTTTGGTGCCAAATTCCGTCCGAATATTTGTAACAATCGACACGATGAGCTTTATTTCAACTTTGATCCGACGTTGTATGTTTCTTACTCACTTTTTTCTAAACCAAAAATTAAGAATGAATGACTATATTGACTATTTTGGGAATTATTATCAGCTACTAATGCACCAAATTAAAAATACATTAATTTCAAGGTTAGGTAGTGACCACATACTATATATTATATTGTAGGTATACAAGTGACAGTCTGCTTTTTTACAAGCTTTTTAGTGAAATTCGGTTCCGAAGATCAGATAATCATACCTGAAATACTTTATATCTGGTATTGATCCACGACTTTTGCAAAAAAGCCCCATACACTTGTGTCCTTTCATCTTAAACAAAACAAGAAACTAACCTACCAAACAGCGAATCGAATCACCACAAATTAAAAACTCCTTTACAAAAATTGCTGTTAGGTAATGAAAGTTTATAAGCACTAATATACCGACAACAATGCGGATGAACCACTTTTTATTCTGTAATTTGAAGAAGCATCCAGAACCAAAGATGGTGACGAATAACAACAAACAAATAATGTCGGGCCGGCTCTGACGCGATCGATAAAATTTACACCTTACTGCGCAAACTCAATAGGCCTTCTCCCATAGCGGGGACACTTTTTGTATTTTGGAACGTTCGTATTGGCAATATACTGTTTATATATATGTGGATTTTAATTTTACAAAACTGTCATGACGGCTTCTTTGTGTTTTTATGTTAAATTAACCTCATAAAACAAACCAGTATTTTGAGAATTGAGGAAAAAGCAAAATACTGATAGAAACTTGAACAGTTTTAAAGAACGTCGTCATAGTCATTGAAGGAGTATATTTTTTACTACCAAAGAATACGTGTAAACTGTAAATTTTAAGGCGATTTTTTCAATTATTCAATATGCCATTTAAGAAATAAAGAAAAACCTACCTTCTCCAACTTGCATTGTGTTGATTTTATTGTTTTTAATACAACAAACGCATAGTTCCAATCGTTGTTAAAAATAATTTATTTATTTATTAGGTTAGGTTTCTGTCATTATCCGCTTGGAAACCTGTTTGCAAAACAAAAGATCCAACCAGTTTAAAAGCACGGATGTGCTGAGAAGGATTGGTAATCGGTTGACCATTTACGAACTAAGTTAATATCTGTGAAGAAAAAGCAGTGCTTGTATGTTATTAAAATTAATAATTTATTTTTTCAGACGTCCAAAGGAAGTATGGGAGCATAAGAAGTTTCTACCATCAGCAGTACCTCCTGTACGAATTTCGGAGCAGATGTTGATGGTCTATACAAGGTTTAAAAAAATACTACATAACCAAAAACTATCTGAACGTCGGGATATTGTCAATATGGCGATAACTATGTTATTTTGATTTATGTAATATTTTATATTATTGACCACTATCGCGCGTGTAATATTGTATTATATTTTTAAACCCTGTATAGTGTAATATTGTCACAATCAAAACTACTTATGGACATGCGTTGAGGCCAACTCAATCATGTAAAAATTCTACCATACAGGACCTACATAGTGCGCGAAAAGAAGGAAGTTTAGCAGTATTTGTATAAGTAATCCAGGAACGATCGACTTTTTCTTGTAGCGTACCTATATTGTTATTTTTCCCACTATTTAAAAACACATTCCAGTATTATATAAATCGATATTTTATTGTTCGTGTAAATTACCATGTAATACACTCTTAGGCAGTTGGAAATGTAACTCACTCACTCACACTCGTTTTGCCACAAAAACTTACTTAATGATTTTCTCGGTATCAATTAGCAAAAGTTTGAGTGCCTAATATCACTGTAAGAAAGTTACTTAACATCTATTGAGGCTGTAAACCATTGTGTAAATTTTAAATTTGGAACTCTTGTATATTAGAAAGCATACTATTTATAGTAATAAGCTAGTTTAGTAAACAATAAATATGTATAGATAGAATTATTCATTGTTGGCAATCCTATAAAGTATACCTATAATTAGGAAAAAATAATGTTGCAACAATGTATACCCTCGGCTTAGTTCAGATAGCAACATAATTGCAACTACGTTATATTGAGGCTTGTCACCCTGTGTATATTGTTGTGACGTGAATATAATGTTGAATAAAGATTGTTGTTTTCTCTAAACGCGTTTTTCATTTACATACAGTTGGGCTGTTATTTTGAATGTCTTTTTGTTTCATCAGTTAATGAAGAAGGATGAAACGGACGTTTTTCTTTAGAAACGAAATACAATTCCAGTGTATTAGACGGTATTTCAATATTGACGTCATCATTTATATTTTTTGTTTGGTTAGGATCCCCCCTATGTTCATCAAATATTACCTGTGTTTCTGTACTAAATGCAGAATTTTATTTTTAATGCTCCTCTCAATAGCGGAGATCCTGTATAATATGTTTTTGTAATTATAATTCACTTCGTTCGTCAATTTTTATAAATTTTACTCGTAAACCTGACATAAACCGCTGTCAAATCACAAATTGCTTTTTAAATTCGATGGAACAAATAAATCGATTTTTTTTAGTGCACTCAGCAGATGATTGCTAATCGCTTACAAATCGATGGGCTCTGCTGAATGTGCCCACGTGTCAACGGGAACTAATTATCAAACATGATTAGAATTTTGACAAACTGTCAAAAGTGAAAAATATTTTCGTTAAGATTTCAGCAAATTCTTGTAATCCTACAGAATAAAGAAAATCGAGGAGGTACATTGAAGAATAGTCAAATCCTTAATTCCTTATAAAATGACCTATGGGTTCAGAAGACTCCCGCGCCAGGGAGTTTATTTCCGGACTAGGTTCAGGGTTGATCTCCATCCTAATAATGTATCCAGTAACTAAGTGCATATATCGTCAAATTCTCGAACACGTTTCAATCGGTCAGTCGATATCAAAAATGAGAAGAAGAGGAATTTTCTATGTGTATCGTGGAGTGGGAGCACCAATGATAAATCGATGTTTTGAACTCTCTGTTATGTTTGGAGTATACAAGTCCTCGGTAATGGCCTTACATCCATTAAGACTATACCATTACCAAGAAAGACTCATTTCCAGTGCCTTGACTGGCGTTGTAGAGTCAGCGTTGGTACCTTTGGAACGCATTGAAGTGCTTTTAGCAGATGCCAAAAATGATCGCCGATTTCGAAACATCAGTCATGCAGCAGTCATACTTCGTCATAAATATGGGTTCAGAGAGTTCTACAGAGGCTACACCCTCGTTTTAATAAGAAATGTGTGTCACAACATGACTTTCTTTACAGTAAAAGAAACGATGTATGCTTATATGGAGACAACAAGGCGATTACAAATAAATGTAGAAAATTTCATTGTCGGCTCTTTGGTTGGAATATTTGTGACATCGATGTTTTATCCGGTGCGAGTAGTGAAGATTAACATTCAAAGACAAATTGGCGGGGAATTTGAAAATATTTCAAAGGTCGTAAAGAAGGTATATGTTCATCACAACGGAGGCATCAGGAATTTCTATCGAGGATTTAGTTTAACTTTTATACGATCGTTTTTTAATTGGGGAATTGCGAATACAAGTTATGAATTTTTACGAACTCATCTGTAGAATAATTAATACTGTAAATGTTAAGAATAAAGATAAATTCAATGTATACTTTATCGAAAATTATTGAAGAATTTTATATACGAGAAAAAGAGAATATTTGCAAGAAGACAAAACTTTTTAAACTAGGTAAAAATTTTATCTTTATCGTCGACAGCAACGAATACTTATAACCATGGAGAAGGCAAACTGCCGTGTTAAATAATCGAAGCAGGCATGATACGGCGACATCCATTATGCCTGGCGCGCACGTGCTTTTCAAATGTCACTTTTATCCAAATTTTTATTACTGTCAATATTTTAAAGTGACATTTAAGCAAAGAAAACATCAAAACCCTTTCATTTGATTTGCTAAGTAGACAAAATCAAATATTAAGATTTTGTTGACATAGGTTTTCAGCTGTAAATATCGCTTTAAAATTGTCCTTACATACTTTTATATTATTATTGAACTAGTAACGAAACTAGAAATAAAGAATTCAGAGATTGAAAGTTGTAATTAGTTTTATTAAAAAATAGGAAATAAATCATAATTTACATAAAATATTTTACCATCTTCAACTTCAAACAAATCAAGGTAAATACAATACTATATGTACAGCTACTAACCAAGTAAATATATGCAACATCATTATGATTATGGGCTTCCAATTTGTTTATTTCGTAGCATACTCCTGGCAACATTAGTAATCGAAGTCCTCTTTAATGTTCAGTCATTATGGGATTCTCAATTAAACTATGGAAAGAGAGAAATATTATAATAATATATTACCGGACTTATCAAAATTCTGGCTACCGGTTAATATAACTAAGCTGTAAATATTATGTTGTAGCTTTTGACTTGTAGATTGTAAAATTTGTTTGTTGCTAGTTTGCGTGACAAGTTTGGGACATAATGGGACAATTTTGTAATGTAAAATAACAATAACGAATAAAAATTAGTAAAAAAATATTTCAATCATAAATTACTTACCTGCAACAAAACGAAAAGGTCCGTTTTCGTGAAAAGAATAGAAAATTAAAAATTATTTGAGGATTTAATGACGCTTCCTCCACCATTTTCAATCACATTATAAATCATATGTTACTTGATTTTATTCCATTTCAGACGAAGGATGTTCGGTTGTGAAATATTTAAGAACGTGTGCTACTCGCATTCTATCTCTGTCTCTGTCAGCATCAACCTTCCCCGCTTTATTAAAAGGAGACAAATATAGCCTAGATCAAATCGAACAAACCCGAACAAATACACTCACGTTTTTGACTTTCAGATATAGCTATATAAGTTTGATATTGACACAAAAGGATAAACGTATGGAGTAACCTGCCTGGCTGTGACGTCACTTGCACGGCCTACTTATATGCTTCGATCCCTGCCATAAGCGGTCTCAACGGGCTGAGTAAAAAGTTAAATTTTATGAGTGGAAAAATGGGTTTGTTCGGGTGCACGGTTCACGAGTCATATTTTTAAAGGCTGGTAGTCCATTGTCTTAAGGCACAATGTTCTCGCTGTCATATGATATTCCTTAGGCAACTCCGCCTACACCCATGCCAATCAACTAAATACCCTCGTATAGGACCGAAGTCTTTTATGCCGCCATTTTTTTCCATCGAATTTAGAAAGCGATTTGTGATTTGACAGCGATTTATATCAGTTTTGTTCGTCAGTTTTATGAGTAAAATTTATAAAAAATGAAAGAAGATAATTATAATTATAAAAATATATTATACACGATCTCCGCTTGTGAAGAGGAACATTAAAAATATAACTATCCATTTCGTAGAGATAAAACCGTAATATTTGATGATAATATTTAGCGAACAAAAAACTGACAACAAAGTGCATTCAGCAGAACTACAAATCGATGCGCATCGTGATGTCACCCATTAAAAATCGCTTATAAATCGATGGTCTCTGCTGAATGCAGCCATTGGCTATATTACGTTTTTATCTCTACGAAATGGATAATTTTATGTTTAATGCTCCTCTTCACTAGCGGGGAGATCGTGAATATTATGTTTTTTTTTAATTATAATTCACTTCTTTCGTAATTTTTTGTAAATTTTAATCCTCGACCTGACAAACCGCTGTCAAATCACAAATCGCTTTTTAAATCCGATGGAAAAAATTGCGTCCGATTGCCCATCGATTTTTTTTAATGCATTCAGCAGATGATTACTAATCACTTACAAATCGATCAAGGGCGGATCCAGAACTTCGGTTGGGGGGGGGGGGGGGGCTTCAAATTTCGTTTTGGGGGGTCATGCATGGAAAAGTTACGAAAAGTAATACCCTGCCGCGTTAGTCAAACCGGTATATATGGTATTTTTCGTGTTAAATTGATGGATTGGGGTTTGTTCGGGGGGTCATGACCCCCACGACCCCTCCCCTGGATCCGCGCTTGAAATCGATGGGATCTGCAGAATGCGCCCATTGTACAACTGACAATGACATTAATAAAAAACAATTATGTCAAAATTTCAGTCTATTAATGCGATATTGTTATTAAATATTATAGTAAAGGAGTACGTCAACACGAATAAAGTCATAAAGTTCCAATAAAAATGTCCAATGGTTCTAAAGGACCCTCGTACCAAAGAATTTTTAGCGGGACTGGGATCAGCAATAGTATCCATCACCGCAGTTTATCCAGCAACCAAAGTGATATACCGTCAAATACTGGAAAATGCAAAATTTCGAGACTCCATGTCCAGAATGCAGAACGAGGGATTCAGGTATTTATACCGGGGAGTAGGGCCACCAATGCTTCAACGATGTACAGAACTCTCGTTAATGTTTGGAGTATACAAATGTGCTGAAACGACATTAGAACGTTATCAGATATATCATTATCGCATAAAACTGTATTCTAGTGCCATAGCCGGTATCGTAGAAGCAGCGTTTACGCCATTTGAACGAATACAGATGCTCTTGATTGATTCCCAGAAACATCATCAGTTTCGAAATATGTCCCACGCTATAATTATCCTTAGTAGCCAATATGGTCTAAGAGAACACTACAGGGGCTTTACTCTAATTGTATTAAGGAATGTTTGTCATAATGTGTTTTTCTTTACAACAAAAGACCAACTTTATACAGTCTTAGAAAATCTTCATATGCGAAAAGGACTTGACAATTTTCTTGTAGGCTCTATAATCGGAATTTTTATGACTACCATATTTTATCCACTTAAGGTAATAAAAGTTCAAATGCAGAAGCAGTTAGGAGGAGAGTTTCTCACAATTTCCAAAGCTGCGAAGATAATAAATGCTCAGGACCACGGAGGTGTTAGGAATTTTTTCCGAGGATTGAAACCGAACATTGTACGTTCGTTCTTCAGTTGGGGAATCACTAATTTAAGTTATGAATTTTTTCGAACTAACGTCTAAAATGAACTAACTGTATTTGTAAGGCCAAAAATTAACCAATAAATTATTCATATCATTCAGCAGCATTAGTATTATTTGCTGCATGCACCCAATATGAACAATCGAAGAACAAATTCCTGTTTTTTTTCTCTTGCATATCAATCAATAGAAAATAGGGTTCAATCCATGGGGCGTCGTTTGGGAAGGGACAAGATGGGGCACTTGCCCCCCTGGAAGTTGTGGTCAAGTTTATACATCAATAATCTTTTATTTCGTTAGCGGAGAAGATGTTTTTCTAAAGTAAATTCGACATTCGCGGCGGTGCATGGTGGGACAGTGTCTTCGAAAATATTTCTCTTAATCGAAGCGAAGTCAAACGAATAGCGGATCCGAAGCTGCTATATAAATTTATAAAGAAATTTTAGACACCGTTATATTTATTGCCAAAAATAATTTTTAATCCTATTCAAAATTGTTTCCACAAGAACTGTTTGACAGTTTATTGAATCAATATAAAATATTTGATTCGATTCAACTGAAAGTGAACTTGAAACCCCATTTCTTCCGTCTCAGTCGAGAGAAGCTTTTTTTTGGTTTAAAATGAATCAAAATTTACACTCAGAAGATCTAGATGTAGTATTAACAAACATGAACTTTTTGAAGATGAAATTATTGCATATTTGGCATTCCAACCGTTTTTTTTTTGTTTTTTTTTTATTGTCAAACACAAGCAATATAGGAAAAATCCTTTGGTTTACTCTGGGAGTGGTGCGTGTGCGCTAAAAGCGATTCGCGTTGGTTTTGAATCGTTGGAGGTTATATTCGTTGGGAAAAACGACCTCGGGAAGGTCGTTCCATAAGGATGAAGCCCTCCAGATGAAAGAATTCTTAAATAATGAAGTTCGAGGAGTACTAAGCTTAACCCCATATGGATGGGCGGCAGTGGTTCGTCGTGTATTTCTGATATTCGCCGCTCTGGGCGGAATTAAGAGGGCAAGGTCAGCCGAGCACTTTCCATGAAAATATCTGTAAAAGAGAGTCAAATCCCCAACCTGTCTTCGATGTTCTAGGCTGTCGAGGTTCTTCGTCGGCTCGTTGTCTCCAATCAGACGAATGGCCCTCCTTTCGATGGAATCCAGTAGCCGAAGAGTATGTTTGGGTGCAGAGCTCTAGACATGAGAGCAGTACTCTAGTGATGGTCGAATCTGGGGTTTTTATAGTGTCAAAAGTTGTTGAGGAGTGTACAACTTTCTGGTTCGGAAGAGTACACCAAGTTTCTGAGAAGCTATCTTGGCGATTGCCACAACGTGGTTATGCCAAGACATATTTCCTCCCAGATTTACACCCAGCAAGTTAATAGATGAAGCCAGTGGGATTGCGTGTCGGTCCATGACTATATCCGGTTCTGTAATGTTAACCTTTTGCTGCTGCTTGGGTTTTTTTAGTGTTAAATTCGGCTTGGCTACTGTCACCCCAGGCCCGAATTTCTTCCAGGTCTTTGTTGAAGCGTGATACTTCATGCTGTCAGCCGATGTTTGTGCATTCAAAGAGAAAGACGAGATAAGTGTGCTATGATCAGCAAAACTAAATATCGGATTTTTCGTTTTCACTAGAAGGTCGTTAATGTAGAGTAAGAAGAGAGTGGGAGACAATATGGACCCTTGAGGAACACCGGCATTGATGGTGAAGGTGTCTGAAAAAAATCCGCCAATCGCCACTTGCAGAGAGCGGTCCTTAAGAAAGCTAGATAACCATGCACAGAATCGACTTGGCATACCATAGGATCGCAGTTTACTTAGAAGTCCCTCATGCCAAACACGATCAAAGGCTTTAGAAATATCCAGTGCAACAGCCCGAGACTCCCCATGATGTTCGATTGCGTTGTTCCAAAGATGGGTGATATAGGCTAGAAGATCTCCAGTTGATCTGGACTTCCGAAAACCATATTGATGATCGCTGATAATGTTGAAGCCTTCCAGGTACTATATAAGATGTTGGTTAATAGCTTTCTCCATTACTTTTGATATAACTGAAAGCAATCCGACTGGTCGATAGTTGCTAGACAGGGTTCGAGAATGAAAGAAAAAGAAATTCGCCAACCAATATGCTGGAAACTGTGCAGAAAATTGTGCATAACAAAAATCACTAAATAATAACCGAAGAATGAATACTTAAAATCGCAAACAAAGGAAGCCAAAGACTGAAGATTTGTGCGAGAGTATTAAAATGGAAGTACGCAATATGATTTGCGATTTATATACACAAAAGCCCATATCACTATTTCAATTTTGAAAGAAAATTTAAAAGAATAAGTTATTTAAGAAATTGGTCTTAAATTATGGGTACCTAGTTAGTTTTTGGGTTTCGGTCACTTTAAAATGAAATTTCAGTATTTGGTTAACGTTACCGTTTATTATTTTAAACCATTGTCAGAACTTGTACAATTCTCACACACTAAATCTGGTTACATTTTATCTTCTTACTTTTTGTTGAGTGAGAAAAAACTCAACAATAAGCAAAAAGACAAAAATACGACTATACGAATGAAATTGTATAATGTTATTGATTAATCGTGACTAATTAATATATTATGCACAGGCACAAAATACTAGTGAGTAATGATTATTAAAAACAATATAATCGGAGTTTAGGCTCTTGGATGTCGTATTTCGTATTCTTCGAATATGGAAATAATGGAAACTAAAGTTTCTTCAGCTGTCGGTACAATTTGTGCTGCGGGAAGAATAAATCCATACGATCCCTTGTCTCGAAGTTCATAGGCAAATGCAATGGGAGTGTGGAAAGTCGCTTTCACCCAGTCCATACTACTTCCTGCAGATATATCTGAAAACAAAGGGTTTATCAACTCGTTTCTTTATGACATTTATTTTTATTAATCTTGTTAGATACATAAATAAATCTTGATTTCATAAGTCATCTAAACTCATAGTTTTTTTTATGTTTCCATTTGAAAAATTGATTTTCCTGCTAACAGAAACTTTAATTTCAGATTTGTACCTAAACGGTTCGGTTTATCAACTCCTGTGAATATTGAAAGATAACGAAAGACGGATCAAAAGTCTGACAAAAATTAAAGACGAAAGCCTGGTTTAACCAGATTCCGGTCTTAAACATACCGCGCAGTGGCGGTTCCGTCCATAGAAGCACATGCGAGCACGTGCACTCCCAAAAATAATAAAAAAATTAATAAAATATTAATTAATTTTCATTTAATATTATTTGAAGAGTATAATTTCTATATGGTCTAAGTGCCAAAAATCACGAAACGAGAGAATCAATAAAAACTGAATATCTTTAAATTAAAACAAATTTAGTTTGCTTTTTATTTTTATTTTATTTCTGGAAACCCAAACAAACATTATTAATGAAATAAAAACTAAAAAAAATAACAAGTTTTTGGTGAAAAAATACAAAATGTCTGAAAATTTAGTAAATGGTCTAAGTGCCAAATATAACTTTATTTTTAAACGGTCTAACTACCAGTCTAAGTACCCTCATGATCTGGGTTTTCTTGAGGCAAATCTTGTTCGGTGGTTTCTGCAATCAAATTTTCATAAAAACCAAGATATGCCAAAGGAATGTAATCTAACATAGACTTCAAATTGTCTATTTTGGCTTTTGTGATGCGATTTTTGCACTCCAATAATGGGATAGGCCCTGATCTAAAAGTGACAAGTTGTTTTCCCTTTTTCAGAACATTGGAGATTTCCCAGGGTGCTACATCACTAAAACTTTTGCGAACAGCTACCACGAAAGGGTTATCATTTGAAATTTTTACCCAGGATGCTTGGGAAATATTTATTTTTGAAATATTTATGTATGCATCGGCGAAACGGTGCAGATCTTTAAAGTCAGGTTTTTCCATGTGTACAACATTATATGGGCTTTTGTGGCAACTGTCTTTGATCATTGCTTCAATGTTTTTCGGAACATACAGTTTAGTCAATCTTTTGCGCCTCTCTATCTGGGCAAAATCTCTATCACATGGAAGATATGTGTGCCCAGATATAAGAAATTTTTGATCTATCTGTGAAAATCTACCACAAGCAACAAGATATATCATTGTTATGAGGATCATTCTGTTCTTGTTCTGACCATTGCAATTATTGTCACTCCAGATGCAGAGATTCTCCTTGACGGCCAAATTATCGGACAGCAAAAACTTTAAAAGCGCGGAGCCTATCTCGTTACCCCCTCTGCCTGTCACTGATTCATTCCATAACATCATTGTTGCTTTATTATTGTCAGCAATATGAATGTCAAAGTTGTAACATGACAGCTGTCTACTGTAGAACATTTCTGAATGTGTCAACGTGGGAATAGATATAACTTGTTCCAAATCCATAGATAAGACCATAGTATTGCTACCGGGATGTTGTGATTCAACACTGTCGTCTTGCATAGCTTTTCTAGCAGCTTCTGCTTTTCGATGGTGCCAATCAAGTTTCGTGGAAAGATCGCGATTTCCCGGATCTGCTTTGATCTTATTATTAAGGAGGTCACAGGTAGAGCATGTGTCCGATCTAGGCCTACCAAATCTTAAATTCGGGAAGTGTTTTTTGTAAACTGCAGCATAAAATCGGTAGTTAACGCATGTCTCCGGATGCCTCTTCTTAAACGCTTTAAATAATCTGTTTATGTTCAAATCAGCACTCAAGCATTGTTTCTTTGATTTTTCTCTACTGTAGTGATTCTCTTCTACTGGAAATTCTTTTATGTGAGCGGTAACCTGTTGAACGATATCTTCAGTGAATTTTCGGGGGCCATTTGTTTTTCCTCTCATATCTTTGAACACATTTTGGCCTATTTTTTTTCTTTTCACTAACCCTTGTACTTTATGGTGAGAAATTGCAAAAATCTCGGAAAATACCTTGCGGCATACTTGCAGGTGCTGTCCTTTTCCATTAGGAACCGTATAACAGATAGTTGTTTGACGACGGCTGTCCCTTGGATCTAAGTAAGTTCCATGACGTCTACGATTTATTTCAACCACCTGCATTAGGCCAAGTAAGTAGGTGCTTCGTTTGACGTCGTCGGCTGTTTCATAGAAATAATGAAAAAGGTTAAGCCGCTGCTCAAATGTAAGGTTATTGCATTTCCACTTGCAATTACAGCGAACCTATAACAATAATTTTAAATTAGAATCCAACAGTTCATGCCATAAAATCAAAACAACTTACGTCTCGTGAAGGTTCTTTTTTTGCCGGAATCACCCTGCCTTTATAATTTTTGTATTCAGAACCACTTGTTTTTAGTCTTTTACGTTCTTTTACTACACTTTCACTGCCCTTAGGCCTTCGTTTTTGTTGATTTTCTTCCTGCATAACGAAAAAAAACACGCAACGACACGCACAAAATAGTGGTTACATACCGACTAAATATAATAACAACAACCACAGAATATGTATACGTGGCACATAGACCATTTCAATATTAACAATCCCTGGTATTTGCAGATTGCGCCATCTTTCCAGCGCCCTGCAAGTCACAAAACAGTGTTGGCACTTAGCGCGTTTACAGAAACATTGGCGTTGGCACATAGACCCATTTAATGTAAAAATCTCGAAAAAACAGAAAATGGCACTTAGACCATATAGAAATTATACTCTTCATTTATCGTATAAGGTGTCTTCCTAATAAATGATAACGTACCGTCAAACCAAACTTATACGTAGTAGCTCTCAACGTGGAATGATCCGCGCACCGGTCGTTAGATTGATGACGAGGAATGGCCGCATATGCGCTCATGTAGACGAGACGTAATGCAGTTTATCTTTACTATCAGACGGCGGGGGATAGCGGGGATATCGCAATTTTGAATGGAAAAGGCGCACACTTTTTTTAGTGCGCGTTTACCCGTTTGCACGTGTATAGTATATGCAGTAATTGGAGGTGAATAGTTTGATTCTGGAATTAAACTTCACCTCTTGTTAGTTTGGAGCAAAATATTGAAGTAAAAGAAAATACTGTTATTGATACATTTTTGACAAATAAGAATAGAAGAATGAGCTTTACACTTAAGAACTGTACAAGGTGTCCCATTTTCGGGCATCTCCGTAATTGTTAGTGCTATCAAAAAAGTAATGCAGGTGTAAGTTGTTCTTTTTGAGTCAAACTTAAAATGGTAAAATCAAAATTTGAAAATTTTTGCTCGCTTAAGAGATACGGGTTTGTTCGAGTTTGTTCGATAAGAAAAAAGAAAAATGGATGCATGGCGGGATAAAGGGATGCCTTTAAATAGAATTTGGATAAATATAGATGTTAATCGCTTTTTATAATGGGGTTTATTATACAGGACCAATAAAAATTGTATCGATAAACTGTATGCTCGTTTGGCTTCTTAATTTTCAGAAGCAAAACCTGTTCAGGTTTGTTCGGGATTTAAAAAGAACAAACCCTCATCCCCCCTCGCTTCCCATTTAAGATTTTAAGGGCAACATCTAGCCGTCCCAGGCGGTTAAATCACGAATATTCTTTTGAAAACGGTGCCCTTCAATATAAAATTGCGATTTTTAAGATGATTTACAGCGAGATATACAGGGTGTCCGCTAATTAATGGTACATGAAAAAAACACAGACTCCTTACGTAAAAATATTGAAAATCAAAAAATTGACAGTTTCAAAATTACCCTATATTTTCTTAGTTAAAAGAGATACATAAAAATGTTTTATATAGAAGTTTCTGTAGATTGATTGTTGAATAATCTGCGGTTCAGAATAAGTATACGGGATCAGGTAAAAAAGTTATCAGACCTAACTTAATTTTTTTAAATGGAACACCCTGTATATTTTAATCTAAAAAGATAGCATTTTAAAATCTCCTTTTAAATATATAACACGCCATGGATGATATTGGTGTCCTAGGCGATTTATTTAAACTTTATTACTTTAAACAACAGTAGACCATGAAACAAAAGCTAATATCCTAGAAACAACTATGTTAACTACTAACATCTAACGTTAATTTAATTTTTACATATTCATTTGCGATAATGACCTATCAATATTTTGAAAAATTTGCTATGATATCAGTTTATATTGAAAGTGGAAAAAACGAAGAAATGACGCAAAATGTATATTTTGTTCGCTATTCCGAACATTTGCGATGATTCCCGTTATTTTTACCTTAATCTGAATCTTCTATTTCGTTTCAAAGTAATAAAGTTTAAATAAATCGCCTAGGAAACCAATATCAGCCATAGTGTGTTATATATTTGAAAGGAGAATTTAAAATAGTATCTTTGTAGATTAAAATATACAGGGTTCCATTTAAAAAAATGACGTTAGTCCGATAACTTTTTTACCTGACCCCGTATACTTATTCTGAAAACGGCAGATTATTCAACAATCAATACAAAGAAACTTCTGTATAAAATATTTTTTTATATCTCTTTTAACTAAGAAAATATAGGGTTATTTTGAAATTGTCAATTTTTTGATTTTCCCACACTAGACACTTACATATAGTTTCAGCAATATTTCCAATTATATAATCGGTTCCATGGGTGGCTTCTAGCTTAGCCAAAGCTATGCGACCAATATCCATCTACAAAAGACAAAATAAAATATTACGGCACCAATGAATTCTCGGTGTCCTGTAAAGGAGACAAACGATAGTGGTGTTAAAATAATAACTACGTTCTTCTCTCCTGTACTCTTTACAACAAAAAAGAAATAAAATAAAGAAAACACACAAGGAGGGGGGGGGGCACGCCCCGTAAATCTCACCTACAACGGGAAATTGAAAAATAACTCAGCCGGGTTTGATGCTACAAAAAAAAATGTGAAAGGCAAAATTGAAGAGCTTGACAGAGCGCGTAAGCTCGAATAAACCCGATCCCGATATCTCAATGAGTTCGCGAATTAACGCGATTTATTTTCCCAAATGCGCGCTGGGCGCGGCATACAAGAAATGGCCATCTCCGAAAATACTTTAGATATTATGTTTAATTTTGGTATATGTAAATATGATATAGAACCTCAAATTTTAGTTAGAAAAGTTATTCAATTGTTCCACCAGGGGCGTCGCTGTCCTTTGATATTTTTTACAAAAGAGATGGTACGCCACTGATATTTCTCCATGTGGATATTTTTCTAATTGACTTGTTTAATTCTCCATGAAAACGGTATCTTGAGTTTTTCTCGTCAGACGCACCGTTATTGATTAAAACCACTACATTCATATTGGAACATTGATAAAATAATTAATGATAATTTTTTTTATAAAAATTGTTGGAATGGGAATTCGATGTTTGCAGGGATGCCACTGGTGGAACAATTGAATAACTTTTCTAACTAAAATTTGAGATTCTATATCCTATTAACACATACCAAAATTAAACATAATATCTAAATATTTTCGGAGATGGCCATTTCTTGTATGCCGCGCCTAGCGCGCATTTGGAGAAACAAAATTTTTTCGCCAATCCCACCTCGTAGCTGATAAAAAAATTAACAAATTGAATCCGGCCTGATCCCCGTAGCTCGATTAATAAACTACTTATTAGCATTTATGTAAAAAATTTCTAATCCCCCTTACTCCCCTCCTAATTGTCCCACCAACCTCAGCCTCCGGCCCATCAAAGTACTCGGTATCACCCGTAAGTTCGCGAAAGAATGATACCCCAACTCCGTCCCTTCTCGAGATATAGTTAATTAAATTTTATTGGTTTTGCAGTTGAAAATCGCGTTAATTCGCGAACTCATTGAGATATCGGGATTGGGTTTATTCGAGCTTACGCGCTCTGTCAAGCGCTTCAATTTTGCTTCTTACATTTTTTTTTGCAGCATCATAACTAGCTGAGTTATTTTCAATTTCCCGTTGTAGGTTAGATTTACGGGGCGTGCCCCCCTCCCCCCTAATGCGGCGCCCTGCACAAATCATTTCAGAATGTCGAGGGGATCCTACTGTATCGATTGGAGAAAATTACTCGATTTCGTCAAGGGATTTTCGAGCCGTTTATTTCGCCAGGAGGATTCCACTAAAATTTCTTAGTCACGTTTCGCGACCGCACGTCAAATTCTGGATTCCGGTTCCATGCCAAGTGACAGAAAAACTGTTGATTCCACCATACATCACCGATATCTGGATGCACCATCACACCAATTTGGTGTAGATTTGTTCGGAAATATGCAATTTTTAAATTACTGTTAAAGTACTTAAAGCCTTACCATTTCATCATAGTTATCGAGATGATCTAGCGTATGGCCATAGGGCAACAACAACATTTGGGAGAATGAATGAAAGTCCAAGTAGGCCACCATATCTTCAGTGGTTGCAATCGTGGTGATAAAATTACGCATAACTTCTACGCTGGGTTCGGAGAAGGCTCGTGGTCCAGCGTAGAGATCGGAGCATGGATTTAGAGAAGCACCACCGTTCATCCATTGGAAACCCCAGTTGCGGTTCGGGTCGGCACCATAGCAGAATATGTTGTAACGAGTGCGAGTCTTGCGCCACATACGATTCTAAAAGGCGACGAAGAAAGTTAATTTCTAAATTGATAGTTTGTCATATCTGTGTCGTTTTTAAAAATGCTTCTTCTTGTTTGGGAGATTTTGATTGTTTCAAAATCATAAAAATACGATAGCCTCGAATCAGTGGCGGCTCGTGACCTATGATAGAGGGGGTTCACAAGTATGGTGAAATTTTTCTAGGCGTTTTAAATGTAGAAAGAAAAAAAGTAATAAGAAAATGCGTTAGGTAAAACATATTTTTATTTATTTTTTAATTTTACACAAGGAAATACAACTTTTGGAAAATAAGAAAGGTTTTCTTAGTGTGTATAGCTGTCGGATCATGCAACCCTCGTAACAATATTTATACACTCCACTACTAATACTACTAAAGCCATCTACGAGTTATCAAGAAAACCGAATGATGTCTAATACCACTACGCCATCTACGGGCTACGTCATTAGGCGCAACCCAGACGAGGACAATAGCTAACTGTTTTATGACGAGAACGAATCGAGCCACGAGACTGACAAGTTGGCATTCGTCATATTTTCAGTGTTTTTTAGTTTAAATCCTTAAATAAAATGGTTTAAAATCATATCGAGTATCATTTATCGAAATACACAACATTTATAGACCCTACAAAATAGTGCTTAAAGGTAAAGTCCATTCTTCGGTTCTTAATTGTAGAAAATTGATCAATAACAGCCTCATTAAGTTTGGAATACCTCTATAATTTTTTTTTCATATATTTCATTTTTAAGTCCCTAGATTTACCCTTTGTGGTCTGCGTTAAATTAATTTCGGGTTTAGGTGTTCCCGCATTCTTCACTTCAATTTTTTGCTCCAAACTCTAAATATATAATATTAAAATATTAAAACATACACGCTCGAATTTCTAACTAGATGCACGAACAGGCAACAGCGCGGTGCACACAAAAACTGTGTGCCTTTTCCATGTTAAATCGCCATAACCCTGTTATCCCCCGCTGCTACCCGCCACCTGTTACTACAGAGAAACTGCACTACTTCTCGTTGTTTATTGGTCAGGAATGCCAGGCATAATGTCATTGCCGACTTGACACGCACGTGTCAGTCGGCTTTCTCTCCCGCCCAAATATACAGGCTCCGTCTGGGTGCCGCAAAAACCGAATGTCCCTTGGTAAAAGTACTCTTGCCTAAATCAGAGAGTCACATATACGATGTACAGTACATCAATCACATGCGCGTCTCAGTTGAGACGCAAAACCCCAGAAACAAACCAGACGTGAACCAATGTCACAAGTGCCAAAAATTTGGTCACTCGGCGGTGAGATGTTTCGCCAACCCCGCATATCATAAATGCGCGGGCGATCATTTCTACACTGAGTGCACGAAATCTAAGGCCATCCCAGCTAAATGCATAAACTGTGGAGGCGCACATCCAGCCAACTACAGTCTATGCACCAAAAACCCCCGAAACTTCCCAAATCAAAAAAACAAACCCGCCTACCCTCTACAGTCAACATCTTAAACCTTGCTTATCTGACTAAATTCAAATAAGGGAGATCTGAGAGCAGGACCGAAAAACGCAGCAACGCCTCAAGGCTTAACCTAAAACTCATACTGATGATAGACAAAAATAACACATCTAGTGAAAAGTAGTTAAAGGTTTTATACCTGACTCACACGGGGAGTTTAGTCGGTCGGAGCTTCTCACTCGGAGAAGTTTATGTCCATCCCCGACACTACCTTACAGCCGCGTCTGTAGGGTGTCTGTAAGCAGATTCTCCTCGGCTGTCGAAAAAAAAAAAGCTCTACTTAATCGCACGTGCGAGCAAGTCTCGTCATAATCATCATTTACCTCGACCGAGGCACGGTTGCCGGATCTATACAGTTTGGTTTGACGGGATGATAAAATATTAGGGACGGTCGGACTTTATACATTAAGTAATATTCAATGAATATAAATTAATATTTTTTTTTTTACAAGTGTACCGAAAGTGCCTCTTTTCATGCATGTTCACTTCACCGAAACTGGCGTTTTCCAAGAGAGCGGGCGGGAAAGTATCGAAGCGGGCGGGAAATATTTTTCCCGCCCGCTTCGAGTCACCATGTGCTCATAAATAAATAAAACCAGAATTGTCGGTACGGGATTTGAACCCGGGACCTTCACATCGCCAGGCGGGCACTCTACCCACCGAGCCATACTACAAGCGATTATAAATAGCGGATTATATATAATTTAAATTGGCAGTTAATTTTTCAAAGATGTTTTAGAAAAATGTCTGAAGAATTTCTTTATTTATATGGCCTCAAAGACTCGGGCACTTGTAAAAAAAAAAAAACAGACATTTGACGGGATTTGAACCCGGGACCCCCAGATCACAACGCGAACGCTATACCACTAGGCCAGCGAGCCTATATGTCAAAGATAATAAATAGATATTTACATTCTTCATACGCGAGTGTTTTCATGTCATCTTGACAGGACTGCAAAACTATCTGAAGAATTTCTTTATTTATTTGGCATCAAAGCTTCGGAGCACTTGTAAAAAAAAATACGGTACATATCTCGGGCCGTCGGAGGCTTTTCCGGACTCGTGCGGTGGCCTCCCTCACCTTCGGCTCGGTCGGCCATCTCCGCATCTCGTCCGTAAAAGCCTCTTTTCGGCCCTTGATACGTAATGTACTTTTATTCGTTTTGTTCTGGGGGTGCACGTGCGCATGTGCTCCTGTGGAAGAACCGCCACCTCCTCGAATATGATAATTTTGTTCTATTATAAGTAATGAAACTACTTACTTCTTCATGAGTATACACGTAACCATCGGGATTCATGACAGGGAAAAAGTACCATGCGTACGTAGTAGCTAATTTCGTAATGGACTCATCAGTACTTCTAAGAAATTGGTCCAATATCCATGTCGTTGTTGCTGCAGTTATCCTAAATTTATTTAAACAAATTAGTGTTTCTTACCGTGTGGCCATAGGTAGTGAATTTTGTAGAAAACTATAACCTTATTCACAACGAACATACACCGTGTCCAAGATAAGGAGGGCCAGTACAGGGATCTCGGAAACCGTAAGAGATACGAAGTCGGTTAAATGGAGGTAAAGTTGCGCATTTACGTGCCTAATAATAGTGTCACGGGAACGTTTAAAATAATAGAGTCATCATTTTGTAATGCAACTTGTTTAATTATCTATTTTCCCTAAACACATTAATTAACAAAAACCCAGTCCTACCTTAGTCGACTACTGCTTATGGATGGGGGCTATGTCACCAATTGTTAGGTCGCTTGTCTTTGCTGCGAGAGAGGCTCGTTCTACCAGTCGTGGTTACTTATGAAGTCGAAGACCAAGTCGAGGATGATGACGTACACCAAGTGTCTCTCGGTCTCCTCTGCACTATCCAGCAGGACTCGGGTTAACTCCCCGTAGCGCCGAAGTAATGCGCGCAAGCGTTTGCGCGCCGTACTCGTACTGGGCTACGGGGCCAGCAGAAAGAGCCGACGCGTGGAAAACGACAGGGTGAATTGGTGACAATATGCCGTCTAGAAAGTTTTAAAATTCCGAGTAGTTCCGGAGATATCCGGAAAAAAACGAAATTCTGAAAAATCGTTTTATTTTTTTCCTGGGTTTCTTCGAGATCGAATTCTAAAGTGAATTGCACTTTTGCATTGCCACTTTTTCCGCTCTATCTAACAGCGTTAATTGTTTTGTAATCCGACGAGTCGTCTTCGAAGAGCCGTTAGCAACTTTCCGGATGCAAGATGTATGACACATTGCGGTGTAATAACGTTTCGAGGGTTTTTTTAACAACATCAGGAGATTTTGGGATACGGTTCTGCATTTCTCCTAATTTTATAAATAATATCTCATAAGTAAGCTCTAAATTTTTACTTATGTTGGACTAGTTAAATAAATAACGAATAATTTAATAATAAACAACAATAAGTGAAGAAAAAATATACCAAAACAGTAATAAAACGAACAACGAAAAAGTAAGGCACAAAGTAATCAGGTTTTCAAAATGATTTCCGTTATTTTCTAAGCACAAGTAACATCTTCTCACTGTCGATTCTAACACATTTCTGGGGTAATACTTTTAAAGGCTTCAAGCACCAACCTCCTAAGTTCGTCTTCTGTTTCGAAGTTGTGTTTATAAACATAATTTTCGATATACCCCTAGAGGAAAAAATCTAACGGTGTCATATCAGGAGAACGTGCTGGCCAGAAGTTGAAATAATTTTTCTGTATTTTGTTCACTTTTTTGTGATTTATTATTAAAATATTTGTTATTTATTGAACCAGTCCAACATAATTAAAAATTAAGAGCTTACTTATGAGATATTATTTGTAAAATTAGGAGAAATACAGGACCGTAGCCCAAAATCTCCTGATGTTCAAAAAACCCTCGAAACGTCATTGAACCATAATGTGTCATACATCGTTGCATTCGGTAGAAATAAATGTCGCCAATTCAAATATCAGGAAAACAGGACCGTATTTAAAAAAAGAAAGTTGTTAATGACCCTTCGAAGACGACTCGTCGGATTACAAAACAATTAACGCTGTTAGATACAGCGGAAAAAGTGGCAATGCAAAAGTGCAATTCACTTTAGAATTCGATCTCGAAGAAACCCAGGAAAAAAATAAAACGATTTTTCAGAATTTCGGTTTTTTTCTGGATATCTCCTGAACTACTCGGAATTTTAAAACTTTCTAAACGGCACGTAAATGCGCAATTTTACCGAACAAACCGACTTCTTATCTCTTACGGTTTCCGAGATCCTAATACTGGCCCTTCTTATCTTGGACACGGTGTATACTTGTCTAGGCAGCTTGTTAATATATTCCTCAGTTGCAGTAAGTCTATTAATTCCTAATTTAAAAAAATATATGGATATCTACTTACCATTCTCTAGCATGAATATTTGATTCCATGAAAACGACTTGTTTTTCGATATCTGGTGTAAAGTCAAGCTTCACACCGACAATTTCTCGTCCATGATGGGACCTACCAGGCTTTAGAATTGTAATTGCATTTGGAAATTCCACTGCAAGTGCCTCTAACCAAGCATTTATCTTAAAAAATAATATTTACGAAATTAACCGCAAGACAATAGATTCAATTATTACAATTACTATAGTGTATCACAACAGTCGGCAGTCAAGAAATTTCACACCTTAATATTTATAAACACGTTTAACGATAAATAGATCTCTTTTACCTTAAACACAACGAGAACTGTTTTTAAAGAATCAGTAGCAGATATGTACAAAGTTTCAATTACCTCATCAAGAGTATTATAAGCAGTCCAGTCTACTGCCAATGGTTCCATCGATCTTTTTTTAGGATTCTCTAAATCGATGTTTTTTTGAACATCTTCGATCATTATCTTGTGATCTACATGCAGGGAATCTAACATGCCTTCTATGTTCTCCTTTAGTTCCGGTGCCACCATAAGGCTCACTTCGTGCCCGATCTTAGTGGGCCCATGCCAGAATTGAAAACGGGAGAATTCTGAACTCTGATCTTCCAAATCCCTTAGGGCCTTAAGGGCTTCTTCGTTTTTGGGAATTATTTTGTAAACTTTGTAGTTTTTATAACTTATTTTGTCGGCCAAGACATGGCTAAGTAGGGCCAAGAGACCGATGTAGATTAGCTTCATTCCTAGGAAGGGTAGGATGAAAGAAAATTAGTACTTTCTATTTTTAAAGAATAAAAGCAATTTTTAAGCAATAGTTATTATTTCTTACCTCGGTTTGTATACTTTCGGGCACATCAGGACTTAAACAGTGTGCGGATAACCAAGCAAATTTACCTTTTTATCACCTTAGAGTGCATCGTTTATCCGTTAATTCATAATTTTATTTATTTACCAGAGCATATAAAAAAGTTTACTGAAAATAAATATATCGCGGTAATCACAATCAATTTTTGCCAATGACATGCAAGTGAAGGTAAGGGCGACAAGAATATACCTAAATTTTCTTAGTCCTCATGACTGTGGTGAAAAATATAGTTTAATTAGTGAATTACTAACATTTGCTTTCTTCCTTAGCGTCATATCACAACGTTCCGATTTTGTGATTTTTTTTTTAAAGCTGTTAATTTTTAATTTTTAAAATTACTTATTTGTTTCATAAATCATCCCCGGTATTAGACGTCATAAATTAGAAATGTCTAAACTATATTTGTCAGACATATTGTATACAATAATCCCATATTCATTTCGGAAGATTAATTAAAACGTATTTTATTATTTATTTTTATTTTATGCCGCTTATTAATTTTATTTTTAATAAGAGAGAGTCCATGATATGTCTATTAAAGATTAATGATTGAGACGAGCCGATGATGTCGAAATTCAGTCGTTGTCAGTCAAAGATATTACGAACTACAGATAGAAAAATGTGCATTTCTAGTCTACGCAACGAATGCAAATAGTCTTTCCCACCTCTTTCGGTCATTATTGCAGCATAGCCAAATTGACATATTTATCGCTAAAATATTAGTTAGAGAGACGGTGACAATAGGGGGTCCGTGAAGCGGAATATCAGTAATTTGGTTTTTCGTGGAGTATAGGTCCCCCTCTACAACTTTTATATCTGATGAAATGCCGTAGAGCGTTGCTGAGAGGCGCTGTACCGTTTTAGATAGGAAATTCTCAATAAATTCAAAATTATATCGAGCCATGTCTGAAAATGAATTTACAGCATCTGCGTGACCCAAAAGTCACGGGAAACACATTTTCTGACAAGTCAACCCTTGCATATGCTTTTCCTCAGCAACGCTCCACGGCATTTCATCAGATATGAAAGTTTTAGAGGGGGACCTAAACTCCACGAAAAACCAAATTACTGATATTCCACTTCACGGACCCCCTATTGTCACCTTCTCCCTAACTATATCTTGCAAAATCCCAATTAAAAAATTGTTAATTTGGCAATTATAACTTTAATCCGCAATTACTCTTAAAATAAATTTATTTCCCAATAATTTTACTATAAACTGTGAAAATGCGATGAGAGATTATTTAAAAGAATATTATTATAATTAAAAGTACCAAACGAATCTTCAACTAAACCAACTGCATTCTGGCAACATCTATTTTTATTTTACAAATTATAAATTATTGGTGAAAAATTGTCTTTATTGTAAACAATCATGGTGCATTCATGTGTAGTTTGTTAAAGAATGGATCATTTAAATAAGGATTTATCTATGGTTAAGTATGGTTATGTTTTAATATTTAACCATCTGAAATCTAAGCTATGAAAAGGCGATGGGAGATTCCTTAAAAAAATCTTATTATACTTAAAAGTACCAAACGAATCTTTAACTAAACCAACTGCACTCTGGCAAAATCTTATTGTACTTAAAAGTACCAAACGAATATTTAACTAAACCAACTGCACTCTGGCAACATCTATTTTTATTTTACAAATGCGCTACGATTCGAACCCAAAGGATGAATGCTAATCTCGTAAACATTGCGATGTTGGTGCTTCGATCTGACGGAATTATTCTATATTTTGGTTGATTTGTGTTTCCTTTGTGATTATTGGTGAAAAATCGTCTTCATTATAAACAATCATGGTACATTCAAGTGTAGTTTAAGAGTGGATCATTTAAATAAGGATTTATCTTTTCATCGGAAAGTATGGTTACGGAGTGGATTATGGGATCTGTAGTTTACAATACTTTTGTTTTCAGGCGTTTTTTTAATAAAATTGCAATAGAACTGAACAAAATATTAATATTTATCGCCAATGGAAAAAAGTTTGTAGGTTATTGTGTTGTTGAAAATATTTAAAATCATTTTATTAAAATACTTACCTATATTTTTTATTTATTGGAAAATATCGAAGCAAATTAAACTTGCATGGTGCCCCTTTTCGAAGTTGGGGCCTCCTAGCGTGCTGGCCCCGCAATCCTCTTATCGCCGCCTATGGGATATTTGGCAAAATGTCAGTTTATGTGTGGATTTACATATATCATAATAGTATAAATGCACCAAGATTAAGTGTAATATCTCAAACTCTCAAAATTTTTGATCAAAACCAAGAAAATAGTATATTGTTTAATAGGCACGAAATCATCATAATCTTGCACGATCATGAAACTTACGTACGAGCCACAGGCGAGTAACCCAATTCACCAGAGGTGCAAAAGAACCATTTCGTACGAGTTGAACACAATACTAATTCTACGACTGTTGTATGTTGCATTGTATTTACATTATTCGGGCAGAACACTCAATATATAGTATATTTATAGGTGCGATTGCAGCTTCTTTGGTTTCAGATGGTGTTGATTGAATAAATGCTTCCGAATCACTTACTCACATGGTTATTAGTACACCAGTCAATATACTTTTGATACACTTTTTCATATCACTCCGTTTATTTTTCTAGTAATAAATTATTTGCTGCGGAAGCAGCTTGTAATATAATTTCCCGTGGCGTTCCCTCAATCTGAATATCGTAGTCACAAATGCTTTTTTACTAATATACAAAAAAATAAAATCCAAATAAAAAATGGTGACGTTTAAAATTTCCTGACATTTACGTTGTCAAGGCGACCCGATGGATTTCATAGTCACTTTACGTAAAATCTACTGGAAACATTGACGGTTCTGGCATATCATGGGTAATGTGATTTGTAGAACTCTTACGTAGTACATATACAGGGTGTTCCTTAATGACGTATTTTCAAGGTTTCTGGGTTTGATTCTTTAGGTCATTTTATAAAGAAAAGTTCATATGAACATAATATGTCCGCAACGGCTTAAATTTTTTGCTACAGGCTGTTGAATTTTTATTTTTTAAATGGTTATTTTTTAATATCTCCGAAAGTACTTTTGATATTATATTCGATTTTGGTATGTGTTAATAGGATATAGAACCAGAAATTTTAGTTAGAATAGTTATTCAATTGTTCAACCAGTGGCGTTCCTGCAAAGATGCCCTCTGATATTTTTTACAAAAAAGATGGTACTCCACTGACATTTGTCCATGTGGATATTTTTTCTGATTAGCCTGGCCAATTCTACATGAAAACGGTCTCTTGAGTTTTTCTCGTCAGACGCACCGTTCTTGATTAAAACCACTAAATTCATATTGAAACTCATTATTATTAACATTGATAAAATAATTAATGATAAATTTTGTTTTATAAAAATGTGAATATTTGAACGAGTGGGCAATTCGATGCGAAGACGGGCGGAAGCATGTCTTTTAATTGAAGGTGACCATTTTCAACAATTTTTATAAAACAAAATGTATCATTATTTTATCAATGTTAATAATAATGAGTTTCAATATGAATTTAGTGGTTTTAATCAAGCACGGTGCATCTGACGAGAAAATCTTTAGAGACCGTTTTCATGTAGAATTAACCAGGCTAATCAGAAAAAATATCCACATGGAGTAATGTCAGTGGCGTACCCTTTTGTAAAAAATCTTTGCAGGGACGCCACTGGTGGAACAATTGAATCATTTTTCTTACTAAAATTTGTGATTCTATATCCTATTAACACATACCAAAGTTGAATATAATATCTAAAGTACTTTCGGAGATATTAAAAATTAACCATTTAAAAAATAAAAACACCCTGTAGCAAATAATTTAAGGCGTTGCGGACATATGTTCTATGAACTTTTCTTTATAAAATGATCTAAGGAATCACACCTTGAAATATTAGCACGTCATTAAGGAACACCCTGCATATATTACGTAACAGTCACTACGTAACAGTAGACAGTAAGGCCGCAAACACACTATTATCACGTCACGTGAATTCACGTGTTGTCATATCGGCAAATAGCACATGCTGTCACGTCTTAGAAACAGACTACGTACACTGCAGGTCATTTTTATTATCCATTTTGTGTTTGTCAAGATCGCAAGTGAATCTTGTAGCGCCTTCTAGCGTTAAACTCTGACACAGTGTTATCACGCGTGCCGAATATGTAAATTTGCAGAAATAAAATTGTGCTGTCAAGTATGACTTGCCGTGAGCTGCATGAGGTGACTGTAGCGTACTTCTAAACCTATTGATAAGCACGCATAAACCGCCTTGCACATATTTCGGGTATGCCGTGTCTTTGCGTGATAGCATGTGATCTAACGTGACGTGATAATACTGTGTTTGCAGCTTAACAGGTGCGTAAGTAGGTTCTTAATTTAAGGAGTAGAAAAAATAAAATAATAACTATCAATGTATCTAATTTATATTATACATAATCGGACTATTAACGTCTTGGATGAAGTTGCCTATATGATCTAAAAATGGAAACCAACGAATCTACTGTTTCCAAAGAAGTGGGAATAATTTGAGCTGCTGGAAGAAGAAATCCGTGGGCACCAGTATCGCGAAGTTCGTAAGTATACGTGATGGGTGTTCCAAATTGATTCTTGACCCAATCCATACTTCCACCGGTGGCAACATCTAAAATTAAATAAGAATATTCTTTCAAATGTGTTCTTGTATCTTGTCTAGGGTTTTTATGACGATCCTTTCTACAAAGTGACGGCCATTTTTGCAAAGTGACAAAAATTACATATATACAGGGTGATTCACGATGAGCTTGAATTAGAACTTTATGGAGAACTACTGAATATATCTTTCTGAAAACTTTGGGGATTTAGGTTTATCGATATGCTCTCTTTATCTAAAACATTCACATATTTTTGTCATTTCCGGTTATACCGGAAGTAGCTGCCAAGTTTCGTTTTTTAAATACAACATGGTAATTTTTATTGCATTTTTCGATTAAGCGTTAAATACTAAGCATATTTTATAGAATATGTTTTTGTCAGACTCTGTTAGTTTTTGAGATATCTGGACTTTTTGTAATTACTTGGCAAATTCATGACGATGAAATAATCCATGTAATTTTTTTACCTTAGCTCTCGGACTAAAAAAAATTTCTCATCGAATAGCTAGAAGATCATCAAGTCTCAAAAATATTTCAAATTCGGCAGAAAATGTACAGGGTGGTCACAATTAAGCTTCATTTTGAAAAAATTTACTGTCCTATACCTTTATCAACGCGTTTTCTCAAAAAATCATTTTATTCCGTAAATACTATTTGTTCAAGTGTGCTATGAAAACAATTGTACTTAGGGGCTGTATACTGATGTACTGACGAGATACTGAAGAAAAATCTAATTGAAAGGGTGAGGGCAGCATTTCAATCTCTCACTGAACAAGAAATAGGAATGCTACAAGAAATAGTATGATGAAACGAATACATAAATGCTTGGAAGTAAATGGCAATCATTTCGAACCTATTTTAAAAAGATATTAGGTATAATTTTCAAACACATTATTAATTAAAGAATTTAAAGTTTATGAACTTGTTTCCTTGCTATTTTTTAAAAAAATAATATTTAAACCATTAAATTTAAAACAATCAACTGCATTTTATTTATAAATTCAATTAAGAAACGCTTTAGAAAGTTGTATTTTCAAGCAATCAATCACTTTTCCTCCGTATAGACATAACTAAACAGCCCTCAAGTACAATTGTTTTCATAGCATACTTGAACAAATAGTATTTTCGGAATAAAATTTGATTTTTTAAGAAAACGCGTTGATATAGGTATAGGACAGTAAATACTATTTATAAAAAACAACTAATTTGCCATCAAATTAAATAAAAATATACATTTAAATAAGAAAGTTTTTAATGGTTGAATTCTTTCGAAATGAAGCTTGAATTGTGATCACCCTGTACATTTTCTGCCGAATTTGAAATATTTTTGAAACTTGATGATCTTCTAGCTATTCGGTGAGAAAAAATTTTTAGTCCAAGAGCTACGGTAAAAAAAGTATAAGGATTATTTCATCGTCATGAATTTGCCAAATAATTACAAAAAGTCCAGATATCTCAAAAACTAACAGAGTCTGACAAGAACATGTTCTATAAAATGTGCTTAGTATTTAACGCTTAATCGAAAAATGTAATAAAAATAGCCATGTTATATTTAAAAAACGAAAGTTGGCAGCTACTTCCGGTATAACCGGAAATGACAAAAACATGTGAATATTTTAGATAAAGAGAGCATATCGAGAAACCTAAATCACCAAAGTTTCAGAAACATATAATATATTCAGTAGTTCTACATAAAGTTCTAATGCAAGCTCGTCGTGAATCACCCAGTATATAGACATTTTGTTATATGAG
Source organism: Barypeithes pellucidus (assembly GCA_963991005.1). Classification (NCBI taxonomy): domain Eukaryota; kingdom Metazoa; phylum Arthropoda; class Insecta; order Coleoptera; family Curculionidae; genus Barypeithes; species Barypeithes pellucidus. The sequence goes on along the minus strand of OZ022562.1, from coordinate 13,758,453 downwards.
TATATTTATCAATGGTAATGACTTGAAATCATACCTCATAAAATGAAATGAAAGGAACCGCATCCAGACCTCTTAAGGTAATATAACATTGCTACCTAATTATTTTAGTATTAGATTAAAATCATTAATTTAATGACGTATGCAGAATGGAATATCACTTTCAAAAGTAAATTGAAAACCACAAGCGCAAAAAGAAATACTTACAGATTGTTTCTGCTATATTTCCCACAACATATTGCGTTCCATATCTGCTAGATAAATCAGCGATTGCTCTACGTCCAATAGTCATCTAAAAATATATAAAAAAATAAGTAAATATAAAAAAAAATCTGTCGTGTTCAGATCAGGCAAACCACACGACTTCTATTTATTTGACACTCGTTTTATTGCCTTCCAGCTCCTTCAAACATACCAATTCATTATAATTATCTAAATGCTGAGTGGTATGTCCATATGGTAGGAGCAACATTTGGGAGAACGAGTGAAAGCTGATATAAGCCTCTAGTTGATGACCAATTGATGATATGAACGTCGCCAATGATTGAGTTGAAGGTTCGGATAGAGGATTTCGTCCGGCGTAAATGTCGTTGCATGGTTGATTCGAAGCACCTCCCTGCATCCATTGGTATGGCCAGTTCCTGTTGGGATCAGCTCCAAAACAGAGTATGCTTGAAGGGGTGCGCGTTTTACGCCACATTCGATTCTAAAAGTGAAGAAATAGTTAATTCTTAGTTGGAGACAAAACATTCTTTCATATTATATTATTGAGGTAGATAGAGGCCGATCAAGGGATCAATGAACATTTTTTTTTCAAATTCCGTTGAATGCCAACATGAAAACTAAATATTGAGTTTGAAAACAGAAACAGACAGAAGATAAAATGACATGGGGATTCTACAGATAAAATCCCCATCTCTTATATACACGTAACATTGACGTATACAATGCAGATAGAAATACCCAGTCCCTGCTTGTTTCCAGTCAATGATCTATACCATCATAGTTATATTTCAGCTTGAATCACTTGGCATCTGACCTAGTCAATTCTAGAATACCAAGTGTGTTTTCAGCTAAGTAAACTCTAGGCTTTGACCAAACCGTAAATTCATTAAATATAATAAAAATGTTTACTTACACTCGTATGCGAATGAACAAATCCATCAGGGTTGGTTACAGGGAAGATATACCAATCATAAGAGTTTGCGAGATCACGAACATTTGGATCATTGCTGACAACAAGTTCGTTAAGAAAGAATGTAGCAACTGCTGATGTTATCCTTAAAATAAAAAATATGAATTTAAATTAATATAATGAATACTGAGCACCATTAACCTGACACTATTTCATAGCTTAGAATTACTCTATATACAATTTTACAAGTTGTACATGTACAAATTTAAAATTCTTATTGTTAAATTGCAGCCTTAAAATCCACTTATGCTCCTGACGAACCTAAGAAGGTTCCTGGATCTTCTGGCTATGGCGACGTTAAAGCTTTGGAATAATTGGAATAAAATTTAATCTGGACAACAATCAGTTTAAATGAGATGGTAGGTACTTTTAAATCGAGTATAGAATTTTTCAATCCTCTTTGTATGTATTTTACTTACCATTCTCTGGCATGTATATTAGCTTCGATGAAAACGGAATGCTGACCATTATTTGGTCTGTGAGAAATTTTCACTCCTAGAATATCGCGTCCCTCATGGGTTCTTCCTCCCACCAAAAGAGTTACCCTATCTGGGTAGCTGGCTGCGAAGTTCCTTAACCATGCGTTAATCTAGAAATAATAAATTTCAAAAACATAGTCTTAAGGCAAAGTAAAGAATTTTTCGATGAGTTATTATTTCCTATGAGGTCAAAACAAGTTTCCTCTATTTTATTCTTTTTTGCAGATAAGAAGATCAAAAGCCAAGAGGCCCAAGTAGTATAATCCAGGTGTATCGTAGAATGTATTACTTATAAGAAGATTTTAAATTGAAATTCCTACTCAGAAATGATGTTCTTCCACTTGCCGTCTGACATCCTCAAATAAGGAAAACGTCGAAGAAAGATCAGCAATACAAATAAAATCAGATTTAATAACAAAGATTCTAACAGAAATAACGTATGGAGACGTTTGCTATGTATATTATTATGTTACCTCTTCCAGGGTGTGGTAGTTGGTCCAGCTAAAAGTATTTGCTCTCGATTGTGGTCTAAAACCTTCTTCATCGATAAGCTTTTGGATATTTGGTACTAAAACTTCGCTAACAACATCGGTGTGATTTAAAATTGCTTTGAACTCTTCTGCACGTTTTGGTGGTACCACGATATCGACTGGAATATTTTCATGAAAAGGGTAACTGGAAGAAAGAGAATTAACTTAATTAGCTTCGGTGTGTTAACACTATTTCGCATTTCTTTCTTCTTTCGTAACGTATTAACCAAGTAAGTTAAAGTAATTGGCGATACTAAGGGGAGATCAGATTGCTGTACACGATATGAGAGCTAGATACAGGTCGGCAACTTTATCTGTAGCTATAAAAGGAATGCGGCAAGAAAATTTCTTGGGTTAACAATGTTGTCACATATATTAAATTTCAATTTAATAACATGTTACCAAGTAAAGCCTAAAATTAAATTTAGCCATTTAAAGTAAATTGTCATAAGTATATAAGAAACTAATATTCTATTATAGTTTCAATGGTCTTAAAACTTTCTTTTCATACTATTTATTTTAATATTTAAATGCCAAATAAAATATTTTTTTATCAAAGTACTTCTAATCTAAAATTAGGGCAACATGGTACAGTAACCATGGGTAACCGGTGACTGCAGCTAATTTGATAGGTTATATTCCAGACAGAGGATGACGACACGCGTCTGGTGATATGCCCATTGTGCCGGCGTGGTTGTTCGGCGATGTCCAATATGCTTCATCCAGTTGCGTAGTAAATATACCCTGATAAAACCCTTCATAGTCAAACCCGTGAAGTGATTGCCAATGTGTACAGGGTGTGTGAAGAGGAATCACAAATTAATACATTTAAATTGCCACTTAAGCGAAAGCTAGAAAGGGTCGCAATGTATACGGGAGTAAGCGTGGGTGCAGTAAAAAGCATTCACAAAGAAGATACTGAAAGGAAAGAAAATAGCCCGGATCAATTGTTGTAAAAAAAGGGCCCGTCTCTCTGCTGTCGGAAAAATCGAAGGCTTCGACTTTGGCATTGTTAGGAGAACAATACAAAAGTTTTATTTGGAACTAAAAGTGGTTCTAACCTTAAAAAAGTTGCTATAATAGCTGAGAAGTGACATAAACTCTCCATGTTCCCGTGAAACTTTGAAGTGCATGTTGAAATCAAATGGATTTTATTGGCGAAAATGCCAAAATAAGCGAAAAATATTAATGGAAAGGCCTAATATATTGCACTCGTTATACAAATATATTCATGCCATGAAAAAATATATATTATTACATTATTAAGATCATAATAGCACGCCCGTGACTCGGCCGTGTTTTAAAAGATACTGCTTCCCCCTTACCGATACCGCGTAGCTATAGATTCGTTTGTCGATCTGTACTTGCTGACTATTTCTTTAATATTACTTGATACAATATTACTTACCTAAAGAAATTATAACCAGTTAGATATGCGTTTTCTCCAATAGCTTGAAGCGCTTCGACAACTTCTTTGCTTTTAGGTGTTATACGATATACAGTGTGATTATCGAACCGCAATTTCTCTGCTATGGCCTGGCTTAAAGCCACTGCCACGAAAAATGCTATGAACAGCTTCATCTACAAATATTTTAAAATTCATTTTTAATCATTCTAAGATATGTCCTACTAAAATTATAGTTTTCCCTACTTATTGATGGTTTTAAATATTATAAAATAAACTAATACTTACCCTCTTTAGCATCAACAACTTAAAATGCGCAAATAATTCTGTTGATCCACTATTTATTATTAATTTATTTAGATAAAACGTATCATCAATCAATACGTGTATCCATTAAATAAACTTTTATATTTTAAGACAATGGAGAATGCTTAAAATACGTTTATTATCCACTTCTAAAATCTAGATTACCAGAGGTTTGTTGATTGGCGTTTTACTACTTACACTTTTTGAACGATTGACTGGATTTCATTGTTCTGGTGAAGTGAATAGTTTTTCATTGCGGTGAAAAATAAATAAAAATTAAGAAAATATAAAATCGACAAATTGTTCTTTTTCTAATAATTCAATTATTTGATGGCCCTTCGGCAGTGGCGGTGGCGGCCCGACTTAGCAAAGCAAATTAGCGTGGGGCCCGTGACGAGGCTGGGGCCTCCCCAAATGGCGGGCCCTAAGAGCCCCTTATCACCACCACTGCTCCTCGATCGTCTTTTCGTCGGCACCGTTATTGGTATCCAAACGGCGATTTAGCGAGCAAAAATGTGGTAACGTTTGTAGGCCTGTAACATTGCATCCTTTGCTAATCGATCACAATAGAAGCAGATAGATTTCTTGTTTCGTGATCCTTCTAAAATTCTAACTTTAAAACATCATAAGGTCCTGTCTTTCTCGTCATGAATACAATTTTTTTATTAATAACCATTTTCCTTAATAAAAGTTTTAATCAACATAACAATTATGATTGCTTACTCAAAGAATTTTAATATATAAAAAGAAATTATTTCTTTTTAAGACCGCTCCGTATATACCTTTAAAACGAGATTTGTTCCCACGGATTTATTAATCGAGCTGTGCTGTTTGACATAAGCAAGGCGTTTGATAAAGTATGGCACAATGGGCTAATACTAAAAATTATAAGGCTAGGGAATGCCTAACTATCTGATAAAGCTAATAGCCTCTTATCTAGAAGATAGATCATTTCAAACATGTATCGACGATGAACTGTCTACATCCAAGAATATAAGAGCTGGCGTTCCACAAGGTTCAGCAATAGCCCCCCCCCCCTACTTTTCAACATCTATACAGCAGACATTCCTCAGTCTCCTCTGAACGAAAAATACATATACGCGGATGATACGGCCATCGCAGCGACATCAACGACCCCTAGGCTCAAAAGTAACATAGCCATTCTACAAAAATGGCTAAACAAATGGAAGATCAAAATTAACCCCGACAAGACCCGGGCAATTTTCTTTTCAAAATCGTGCCGTAAATTCACGGAAGGGAAAATCAAAGTTGGAAACAAAGAAATATACTGGGGACAAAGTGTCAAATACCTAGGTCTACACTTTGATAGAAGGCTCAATTGGAAAGTGAATACTAAAGAAAGCCAATCAACAACTCGGCGCAATCTACAGTTTGCTGAACAAGCGCAGCAAACTAAACCTAAAGACAAAGGTCACCCTATACAAAACCTTCATCTGATCAGCGATGACATATGGAGCACCAGCATGGTGCACTATGAGCAAGTGGGACCTGAAGCGGGTCCAAGTGATGCAAACAAGATACTAAAAATCATAGTAAACACTCCACGATACACTAGAAGCGACATAGTACACAGAGATCTCGAAATTGAAACAATTTCTGAGTTTCTCGACAAAACTATCGCTAAATACCACACTAAGGCTAACATAGCCAACAACAGTAAGATTCTTTTATCTCACATACAGGCATTGTCAAACACAACATACACGCTACCTAAAGACTGGATCAATCGCATTCGTGATTGATCCTAAAACAATTCTGACCCAAAAACACTAATACCTTGTCTAGCATAACTAAAATAACACGCAACAAACCAATAAGACAACCTACGCCTACCCTCTACCCTATACGTCAGGAGCTCTTAAATTTTGCTCATTCGATTAAATTCGATTGGGTAAGATTCAAGAGCTGGCACCCAACATAAATGTATAGCTTAAAAGCTAAATCTAATCACTCATACAGAATCGGTCTATCCGTCCTTCTTCAGAGGCGGTTCTTTTCCTTCAGAAAAGAAGATATTGATGGTTTGGTATAATCCCCACAAGTTGCATAAAAAAAAATAAAGGTGTCTGTGTGCAGATTCCCAAAAAAAATAAAAATAAAAAAAAAAGTTTTTAGAAATTGAACAAGGAATATTGGAATACTTTTTTTTGTCATATAGTATCTTTATATACAGAGTGTAACAGAAATGTTGGGAGTAAATTTAGCAGTGATTTCCTCCTCCACTGATGTTTAAAATTTAATAATCGTTTTTGGGTAATAACTTTTTAGCGCTGGCAGATAATGAAATTAAATTTTAGCAGGAGCTTACTTTGATATTGCCCTAATAACATTAAAACCATTGACTTGGTATGTCTGGTATTTTTGGACGAATAAGAGAATCCATGAGGAAACGCATTGAAAAATGCATTGAAGTTAGAGGGACAACATTTTCAACATCTTTTCTAATAATTCTTTTTATTTTGTTAAACATTATTAATTAACAATTAATTTAAGTTTGTAAGTTGGTAGTTGATACATTTATTATTGTTAATTTTAATTATTAGAATTTTATTACAAACTTTTAACAGTCTTTTAACACCCTGTAGTCTGGAAACAAAAATCAGTAGAATAAAAATTTATAGGAAAGAAAATATAATTTTTTTCCAAGGAAATCACTTCTAAATTTACTCCCCCAACCTTTCTGTTACACACTGTATATATTTTTAAATAATTTATTTTTTAATTTAACGATAATACAGGGTGTTATGGAAATGACGTATTATATTTAAATTGGTGACTCCTTGGGTGTCCTAGAGAAACGCTACATATTTTATTTTTTTTAAATCGACCGTTTTAAAAGTGGGGTAATAAACACTCTTACTCACAGATCAGTCCACGCCACTGTACCGCCGGTTGGTCTTCAACTAACAGACGCACGCGTGCGGCGCTCTATGAAACTACTTCGCTCAGCCGATGTAAGGCGTCAAGAGGTCATTGGCATTTGACCTAGTGACGTACGTGGCTATTACTATTACATATATATTTTCGGGTTGTTCAAAACATAGTCCGTCGTTAATGTTCTTCAATTAATTGTACAAAAAGGTATTACAGAATGGAAAAGTGTTTAAATTATTTTATTTTGTCTAAAGAGTTTAAGGTGTACATATGACAACACCGGCCAGAATTCCTTGATTGCTTACATGTATCGCAGTGCCACACAGGTGTTTTTCCGGTTTGACGTCAGGTCACTTTTACCGCTGAATGAATTGAAAGCGCCATTTATGGCTATTTTTCTTCAATTTGTCTTTATCTCAGGAATTGCCGGTTTAAATATAATACGTCATTTCCATAACACCCTGTATATTGACTTTCAAATGTTCTTTAACTAATTCTAAACAACTTTTATCAGAAGAATTTTTTTTTAAATATATTTTAAATAAAATATATTTTAATTTTTTGTCAAAGAAAAATTAATAATCCACTTCAGTCACCCATTGACGCTCTCTCAGTGGCCAACACTGCTCTCGGAGACCCGATACTGTAAATGTGCGTAGCCACGGAATCCTCTCAATAACATGCCGATTTGTTAGTGTCGATGATACATTCTTCACTCTTCCCAATTTGTTTCGCATGCCTGATAGCAACTCCATCACATATACCACTAAAATCCACCGGACTCGATCCGGTTTGTTTCGGTAGTATTTGTAGTAACAAATATAATAGTTCAGTGATATAGAAATATTTTATTTATTAACCATTATGATAGACAATATTTCAATATAATAAGCTAAGAAAATCCGACCGGATGACATTTTTAATTGTGTGATGATGTGATTAAGAAATAGTGCCAATTCACTAAAATTATTGTCATTTTTATTAAAATAAGATTACCTGCTTATCAGAGTGAATTTTGAAGCACTCTTGACGCAAGAGCAAACAAGGAAATTACAATATTTTAATTTTATAAAATTGTATGTTTTATTTACTTACAAAATAGAACGAATAACATCTGATTGGTAACCTACTCATGTACTTGATTGGTGCGTATGTATATTTACTTGATTAGTGTGACCGGAGAGTCATAAAGCATTACTCAACGGCACTGGCTGCTAGTGAATAATGAATATTTTACTATATAGTCGTGCAGAAAAAATATAACCAGAGTTTAGGGCCTGGGATGTCGTAGTTCATATTCTTCGAATATGGAAATAATGGAAACTAAAGTTTCTTGAGCTGTCGGTACAATTTGTTCCGCGGGAAGAATAAATCCATAAACTCCGGTGTCTCTAAGTTCATAGGTATATGCAATGGGAGTGTTGAAAGTACCTTTTACCCAATCCATACTACTTCCTGCCGCTATATCTAAAAACGAACAATTTATCAACTTGCTTATATTATAATTATACAGGGTGTTCATTTGAAAACTTCCCACCACGGATTTATCGAAAACCACTGATTAAAAAAAAAAACGCCGAGACACGTCAAAAGATTTGCCAAAGGGGACAACTTTTTAACCAAAAACTAATTCACCCCCTTTTACCCTCTGGCCCCCGGGGTCATCCCCTTAAAAATTTTAAAAGGGGTAGCAAGTAATAGCTTGTTTGAAAGGTCTTTCAAAGTGCTTTATTTTGACGTTTGAATCGGTCGATTCGTTTTCGAGAAAATTAGAAAATTTTTAACCGCCTTCTTTTTATCAACACAGATAACATGGGCGAACTGTTTTTATTCTTATACCTGTTTAGTTTTTTATACCTGTTTAGTTTTTTATAGTTGCTAAGGGCAAAAAACAATTTAATTTGCTGTTAGTTACTTTTGTGATAATCTTGGGATAGTTAAAATTAATTTATTGATTCAGATTTTACTTCCAAAATGGTTTACACACTAGCGGAAAGAGTGGAAATGATTCTAATTTATGGTTTATGGCTCTGTACACACAGTTACTAAATTATATAAATTTCATCCATTCAAAATGAAAATATTGCAAGAGTTAACCGAAGATGATTTCGATAGGTGAGTTGAGTTTTGTGAACAAATGACTGCAGCGATTAATGATAATACCATTCACGTAAAGAATATCTGTTTTAGTGATGAATGCACATTTTATCTAAATGGATTTGTCAATAAGCATACCTGCAGGTATTGGAGCAATGAAAATCCTCATGCTTTTGTAGAAGGGCATACTCAGTACCCCCAAAAAATTAATGTATGGGCAGGTATTTTAGGAAACACAGTGATTGGGCCATTGTTTATTAATGGGAATTTAAATGGAGGCATTTATTTAGATATGTTGGAAAATACCATCAATCTGCTTATCACTGAAACCATTGAAAACCAAATCGAAGACGATGGAAACCCTATACTTGATGAGGATGAAATATATTTCCTGACTTGACGCCATTAGACTTTTTTCTATAGGGCCATTTGAAAACTATTGTGTTCACTCCCCAACCTAACAGTTTGGATGAAGTTCGTCAACGCATCACCGAAAGCTGACATGATCTCCCACAACATGTTCTTGAAAATGTCCGTCAGGAATTTGAAAATCGCCTATATCATTGTTTGTCCAATAACGGGCAACATTTTGAACACTTATTGAAATAAAAGTGATATTTTCGTGTGCTTTTTTTTCTATCTGAACAAATTAAGATAAATAAAGATTTTTCTAATTTTCTCGAAAACGAATCGACTGATTTAAAAAAATCAAACGTCAAAATAAAGTACTTTGAAAGACCTTTCAAACAAGCTATTACTTGCTACCCCTTGTCATTTAAAATTTTTAAGGGGATGACCCCGGGGGCCAGAGGGTAAAAGGGGGTGAAGTAGTTTTTGGTTAAAAAGTTGTCCCCTTTTGCAAATCTTTTGACGTATCTCGGCGATTTTTCTTTTAATCAGTGGTTTTCGATAAATCCGTGGTGGGAAGTTTTCAAATGAACACCCTGTATAAGTACAGTATGTTTATGTCTGTAAAGGGCTTAATAACCTTTGATCCGCTACTTTCTTTTTCCAAAGCTTAGGTATGGCATATAGGGGAAGGTAAAATGCTTTTTGATGAAAAAATGACAGTAATAACTGTCAAAATGGCGGATGGGCGCCATCTTGGTAAAGAAACTTAAATAAGAAGAGGGGTCTTGCGATCCATCATTTTGAAGGTACTATCGAGTACTTTACGATGCCTGAATATTACTTGTGTATTCGCAACGATAACAAAATGGCGCCGGTTTAAAAATTGAATAGTTATCATTTACCGTTTAAGAAAAATAAATTCAACTTGGCATAGTGTAGTAGGAATCAGAGAGCTACACTTTCTTGCATATTTCATGGTGCTCAAATTCAAAATGGCGACTGGGCGACATCTTGATAAAAGAAATTGAATAGGAAGTGGGATCTTTCCTTACATTATTTTAAAGATCCTATCGCGTACTTTACGATCCCAGAATATTATGTCCCTTGTGTCCCTACTCTGACCCAAAACAAGATGGCGGCCTTTTAAAAATAATATTTGCTATTTTTCTCTTTTGTTATTTTAGTTCAGATTTTATAACTTGGCATAACGCAATAAGTATCAGCCAGCTGATAAATTGACTTTCTACACAGTTGCAAAATCTGATAAATATTATTTTTTTAAAAAGCCGTATTTTATTTTGGACACAATATTCTGGGATAGTAAAGGCAAATGAAATAAAGGATCATAAAGAAATAATAATTATGTAATTTTTAAAACGCCGCCTTTTTCTTTTCGTCGGGAATAGAGAAGTAATATTCTGGCACCGTAAAGTACAGGGTGTCCCAATTTCGATACTTTTATAGGGTATCTCCGTAATTGTTAGTGCTATCAAAAAAGTAATGTAGGTGTCATGTTCTCTTTTTGGGTGAAACTTAAAATGGTAAAATCAAAATTTGAAAATTTTCGCTCGCGTAAAAGATACGGGGAAAAATTAAAAAATTGACAATTTCAAAATTACTCTATATTTTATTCGTTAAAAGAGATACAGAAAAATGTTTCATAGAAAAGTTTCTTTATAATGATTTTTGAATAATCTGCCGTTCTACGAATAAGTATACGGGGCCACATAAAAAAGTTATCGGACCTAACCGATAACATTATTTGTTTGTTGTTATTCGTGGCCATCATTGGTTCTGGATGTTTTTTCAAATTACAGAATAAAAAGTGGTTTATCCACATTGTTGTCGGTATATTAGTGCTTATAACCTTTCATTACCTAACAAAATTTTTTTTAAAGGATTCGCTGTTTGTTGGGTTAGTAACTTGTATTGTTTAAAATGAAAGGACACAAGTGCAAACGCGGATCCAGGAGGGAGGTCATGGGGGTCATGACCCCTCCCCAAACTACCAATTTAACACAAAAAATACCATATATACCGGTTTGACTAACGTGGCAGGGTATTACTTTTCGTAATTTTTCCATGCATGACCCCCTCCAAAACGAAATTTGACCCCCCCCCCCCCCCCAAAACGATGTTCTGGATCCGCCCTTGCACAAGTGCATGGTGCTTTTTTGCAAAAGTCGTGGATCAATACCAGGTATACAGTATTTCAGGTATGTACATATATACGAAAATATTTTGCTTATCACATTATCCGATCTTCGGAACCGAATTTCACTAAAAAGCTTGTAAAAAAAGAAGAGAATGTCACTCGTATACAATATAATATATATGTGGTCTTTACCTAACCTTAAAATTAATGTATTTTTCATTTGGTGCATTAATAGCTGATAATAATTCCCAAAATAGTCAATATAGTCATTCATTCTTAATTTCTGGTTTAGAAAAAAGTGAGGTTAAGAAACATAAGACGTCGGATAAAAGTTCAAATAAAGCTCTTCGTGTCGATTGTTACGAATATTCGGACGGAATTTAGCACAAAAAGTTTACACCAATCAGGGCACCGTCGGATCATCATATCGTCAGAAATCGTAGGCATGGAACGCTGTCTTAAATCGAACTAATCGAAATTTTGATTGCAATATTTTTCCAACTAACCAGTGAAATTTTCATTAAAAAAGTTGAAATCCGGTCCTGTCGAATGTTTACTTCACATGGAAATTTCCGAACTGCGCAAACTCACTATTACCCGTTCGATGCCCATAGCGGGGAAATAATTGCAGATGGTATTATGTGGTGAAATGTCGTTTAAAATTCAAAGTGTCTTACTCTTTATGAAAAATCGCTAGTGATCCAAGGATTAAATGAAGGGCAAAGTGTTGCGTATTTAGCAAAACAATGTGGTGTTGCAAAATCCACAATTTCTAAAATAAAACAAAAAAAGGAACTGATTTCTAAAGCGGTGAAAGATACATATGTGAGGCCAGGTAATAGACAATCATTAAAGAGTTCGGGATTTCCCAGAATGGAAAAAAAATGTATAAGTGGTTCCTGGAGTAAAGAAGTAAATATATTATTTTAAGTGGGAATATGATCAAGCAAAAAGGAAAGCAAATCCATTTACAAATTAAAGAAAATGATAAGCATTTTACAGCCAGTGAGGGATGGCTTCAACTTCTGGAGAGAAATTGTCATCACAGCAAGAACTTACACTATAGATAGAGTTATAGAGTATTTAAATGTAGTACCTAAACCAGTGGGCTGAGGAAAGGGACATTGATAATAATGATCTTGTAGTTATAAAAAGGCTGAAAGACAAAGCCTTTATGCAGAAAATCAAAAATCCCCGAAAACAAAGAAAAATTTCTGAGCTTTTAACAAAATATAATTCTTTATCCCTTTTCTAAAATTTGTTACTGTTTGTTTTAATGATTATTACTAATTTATATGTTTATTATGTTGGTTATAAAAAGTTCTAACATATTAAATATAACCTCCGTTAACGTGAATAAATCGATAATGTGAACGGATGTTGTTTTTTTCGGTTCACACTATCGAGTGTCTATTGTAATTGTTTTAATCAAGTCTAACGAGAAAAATGCAAGATACCGTTTCTATTAGAATTGGCCAGAAAAAATAACCATATGCAAAAAGTCAGTGGCGTAGCACTTTTCTTGTAAAAAATATTAGAGGACATGCTTGCAAGTAGGCCACAGGTGGATGGATAGAATAACTAACGAATATTAACCTTTCTTCATAAAATAACTTAAAAATCTGAAATATTAGCACATCATTAAGAAATACCCTGTATAGTAGGACAAATGACTTCGAAAGAACCTTTAAGTCCTATATAAATACAGAGTTGCCATTTAATATTAAATGTTGATACAAAAGTTAAAGATAATCAGATAACCCACACTGCAAAACTATTTTTCTTTATCTTTTTCTATAGTGCTAAAATTTCTTAATAGCTAAAATAAGAACAAGGAAAAACTGTTTAACTAGGACACTCCACTTTGCGACGTTCACTCAACTAAATTTGTATGCGGAAAAGTGATATTTACCATACTAGTTACTTACAGATAGTTTCAGCAATGTTTCCCCACGTATACACGGTTCCATATTCTTCTGTTAGCTTTCCCAGAGCCACTTCAGCAATTTCCATCTACAAGAAGGCAAAATGAAAGATTAATATACCATTGGATCCTTGGTCGCCTAGTGGCACATCATCTCAAAGGTCGTTTAAATCTGTTTCCACTAATACCATTATTCAGGTAAATTTTTATTCGGTGACTTTGCCCCTGGTAATGAATTGACAAACGTGTTACCTACCTACGAACCCCCTAATCATTCTACTAAGACCCAATAATGTTTCTTTAAAATAACCTAAAAATCATAAATCCCAGTGCTGGTCAATTATAGAGTTTAATAGCAGAGCGACGCTGTAGTCGATCTATTACCAATAAATCAAAAATAAAAAGCTTTGGGCGATTTCCTCCTAACTTGTTAGTTGGAGGAGAAGGTTCCTGAATAAAAATAGGTTCGACTAATTTGTCCTACACGAGAAAAATAGTAATACAAGTTTTCTATAGGTATATTATTATACCAATGAGTTCAACCTCCTCTTTGCTAAGACACAAGCTTGCACTGTTGTCATATGTGCGATTTCTGTTCATTATAAAGGAAAAGACAACCTGTTTATTCCTTCACACACCACCAGTAGCTGGACACACCATCACCCAATTTGGTGTTGATTTATTCGGAAATATACATTTATAAATTTCTTGTTAAAAATTACTTAGCCTTACCATTTCATTATAGTTACCAAGATGATCAGTCGTATGGCCATAGGGCAACAACAACATTTGGGAGAACGAATGAAAGTCCAAGTAGGCCACCAGATCTTCAGTGGTTGCAATCTCCGTGATAAATTCACGCATTACTTCTACGCTGGGTTCCGAGAACGGTCGTGGTCCACCGTAGAGATCCGAGCAAGGATTTGAAGAAGCTCCACCGTTCATCCATTGATAGCCCCAGTTGCGGTTCGGGTCAGCACCATAGCAGAATATGTTGTAACGGGTACGGGTCTTACGCCACATACGATTCTAAAGGGCGGCAAAAAAAGATAATTTCTAAATTGATAGTTTGTCCTATCTGTGCTGTTTGAAAAATACTTCTACCTGTTTGGGAGATTTTGATTGTTTCAAAATATATTATCCATGAAAATAGCATGAAACATGAATTTTTTGTTCTATTATAATTAATGAAACTGCTTACCCCTTCATGAGTATACACGTAACCATCCGGATTCATGACAGGGAAAAAGTACCATACGTACGCAGTAGCTAATCTGATAACGGACGCATCAGTACTTCTAAGAAATTGGTCTAATATCCATGTCGTGGTTGCTGCTGTTATCCTAAATTTATTTAAATAAATTAGTGTTTCTTACCGCGATGCATAGTAAATTGTGTAGAAAACTATAACCTTATAGTGCTTTGCAACGAATATACACGAGTCCTGCAATAGTTCGTCAGGCTTCCATAGCTCCTATACGAATTAGCTAGGAATTTCATTCGTATTCTGATTTATCCTGGATGTATTTCAAGAAAATATTTTTCCATGACAGGGTTGCCCAAAAAGTGCGATAAGATAAAGCTATATTTTTTAAATGTGACACCCAGTATTTTCTTACATATTTCAGATTCATTTCAGTGTCCTTTATAATTATTTAAAATATTCTTTAATTTGATTGAGTAGTTTAAGAGAAATAAATTAGAAGCGAAATAAAGTTTCGTATTTGGAAAGAAAAATAAAAAAACATTCGAAAATTATTATTCTAACCACGGGATTCGATGAGCTATATAACAAAGTGTCTGAACCATTGTGCTAGTATTTCATCTCAAAACATAAGGGATGTAAACCGATATTCTCAAGAACTTGTTTACTTGTGCACAGATCAAAATGGAAGATATTTTGAACATTTACTGTAGTTTACAATTATTAGTTTACGATTATTTCGAAAACGGCTGGAAATAACGCGGATTTTTTACTCGAGCGATAGTAACACTAGTTTTTAGAATCCTATTATAAAATAGATAAACACTATTAGCATAGTAATTTTAGACCCATTATCATAGATCTCAGATCTCAACCAATGCCGTGGTAAGAAAATATTTTTATAATGTTATCTTGATTTTTTTTTTTCAGGACTCCAAAACTTTTCTTTTAGTTTTTAATTTATCGCTCTTAAACTGCACAAGCAAATCTAAGAACATTTTAGCAAATTATGGAGGACACTGATACGAACCAAAATATGCAATAAAATACTGGTTGTCCCATTAAAAGAAATACGACCTATAGTATCACACTTTTTTGGGCCACCCTGTATATGGAAAACTATGTTCCTGAAATACACCCCGCGATACAGTATAAGTCGGCAAATGAATGAAACTTCTAACTTAATTCGTATAGGACCTATGGAATGACGTTGTTGATACATGCCTCAATTGCAGTAAGTGTAATAATTCATAGTTTAAAATAAATAGATATCTAGTTCAATTTATGATAAAACATAGAGTTTGATAGCTGACAACCACAGATGACATCAATAGCTGATATCGGTTGATTCAAAAAGTTCCTAAATCGTGATTGGAACGCTGAAATTATGAAAGTAAACTTCTAGGACTAATAACCTATCCACTTGTCATATTCTTTATATAATTTCAGTGAAACAAAATACATAGTGATAACAAATTTAATTGTAAAATAAAAAGGTGAGGACGAAACTAAAATAAATAACGTCCTATCCTGTATCTAAAACCAACCTCCAAATGTAAAATAGCAGGTTATTTGGCCACCATATTCATATTGTGAGTTTTTAGAAAACGTTTACTTTACTTACCACTCTCTAGCATGAATATTCGATTCCATGAAAACGGTTTGTTTTGCCGCATTTGGTGTAAAATCAAGTTTTATACCAGTAATTTCTCGTCCTTGATGAGACCTACCAGGCTTTAGAATTGTAATTGCATCTGGAAATTCCACCGCAAGTGCCTCTAGCCAAGCGTTTATCTTAAAAAATATTTATGAAATTAGCGTCAAGACTTACACTTGCTGGCAGACCACAACAGTAGATATAAAAAATAAGTATTTTTCCAGCAAAACTATACGACCGATTTTTAATAGGTTGCCAATAACAAAGAATTTGCGTATAAGCCAATAGCGGTACAAAGTTTCAATTACCTCATCAAGAGTATTATAAGCAGTCCAGTCTACTGCCAATGGTTCCATCGTTCTTTTTTTAGGATTTTCTAAATCGATATTTTTCTGAACATCTTCGATCATTATCTTGTGATCTACATGCAGGGAATCTAACATGCCTTCTATATTCTCCTTTAGTTCCGGTGCCACCATAAGGCTCACTTCGTGCCCGATCTTGGTGGGCCCATGCCAGAATTGAAAACGGGAGAATTCTGAACTCTGATCTTCCAAATCCCTTAGGGCCTTAAGGGCTTCTTCGTTTTTGGGAATTATTTTGTAAACTTTGTAGTCTTTGTAACTTATTTTGTCGGCCAAGACATGGCTAAGTATTGCCAAGAGACCGATATAGATCAGCTTCATTCTTAAAAAGGAAAAGTTTTAAAAAATATACTCATGGACAAAATTAACGCAACATTATAAATTTGCCATATTTTTGATGCTATTTTTTTTCTGAATTTATGATCCGATTTGATTGATTTTTTTTTTGCATTGTAGGTTGGTTCCTTGATAATGTCATAGTTTCGCTGTTTATGATAAAAATTTAATTTTCGATTTATACTGGGTGTAATAAAAATGCTATGTTTTTTTCCGAAAATTCGTATCACCCTGTGGAGTATACTAACAACCGAACCATATAGCAGTTGACATTAAACGCTAGGTCCATCTTTCCCCACCATTTTCTTTTCTTGTTTAATTCATTATCTCTGTTATTAAAGGAGATGCACCGTTTTATACCCTAACATGTTTTTATAGACTTTATTAATCAACACATTCATTGTTAAATGTTTTCAAGTAGGCTATGGACCTTTTCTGACATTGCAAGCGATGTGTCAATATCGAATACATTATTTATTATCTGTATAACTGTATAATTTCTGCTCGTTTTGATAAATGGAAACAAAATTAACGAGTTACTTTATTTAATAAAGTAATTAGAATAATAAGATTAGGTTTATTTACTAATTTATTTTATTGGAAACGAGTGAAACATGAAAAGAACAAAAATCAGAAACAATAAAATGAATGGATTTATAACGTTAATAGCGCGTATGATCATCTCTACTTCGAATCACTGCATTCATACGCCTTGGCATACTAGAAATTAAATTTTTAATTGTATCTTGGGGAATATCCTTCCATTCTACAATTACTGCATCCACCAATTGATTGTGGTTAACCGGTACGGGATTGCGACTTCGAACCTTATCGACCTAAGAGCGTCCCATAAATGCTCTATGGGATTTAAATCGGGACTTTGAGGTGGCCATTCCATTAATGGAATACCTACAGTAGCAATATGACACATCGAATAGCCCTCGTCCACCAAAGTTAAGGCTCTTACTGCTTCTTCTACCGATAAATTTTTTGGTCGATTCATTTTTCAAGTTTAAAATACTCGTCGGGCAACTGGGCATACGAGACGACCGTTTTAATAAGCAGTTTCCGAACAGTTTTTATCAGTATGACGAATTTTATTTGACCTTTGTAACTTTAAAACATAGGTAACATCTGCTGACACATCGCTTGCAATGTCAGAAAAAGTCCATAGTCTACTTGAAAACATTTAACA
This sequence comes from Barypeithes pellucidus, assembly GCA_963991005.1. NCBI lineage: Eukaryota > Metazoa > Arthropoda > Insecta > Coleoptera > Curculionidae > Barypeithes > Barypeithes pellucidus. The sequence continues at coordinate 13,740,362 of OZ022562.1, read as the reverse complement.
ATGAATGTGTTGAATATTAAAGTCTATAATAATAATAATAATAATAATAATCTTTATTGTCTAACAGAATAAAATCCAATTACAAGACAATATGACCTGTAAAAAAAAATTATACATAAGCAACAAAAAATCCAAGAGATAGGAAAAAGAAGAAAAAAAAGAGAGAAAAATAATGGTTGCATCAAGGTAACAGTTTATGCTTTATAGTAGTTAGTATATTGGGTATTGGACAAACCGAATACATCAATGTCATTAAGGGTATTATTGAAAATCAACATGGATTGGTATACAGGTGTTTTAATCAGAAAGTTAGAGGAGGGAGTTGGGAGATAAAATACAGGATGGTGCCTAACTGAACGAAGAGGAACATGGAAAAGAATACAAGACAGCAGCTCCGGGGAATCGATGAGCGAACAGCAAATACGATACAAAAACTGCATAAACATGAGGTATCTGCGGTTGAGGAGCGATGGCATCTGGAATCTAGATAACAGTGCATTCTGGTTAGTGCCCCGGGTAGGATATATACCATCTTCCCTATAGGCGATAAACTTGATAAACTTTCTTTGTACGTTCTCTAATAAAATAATATATTTATGAAAGACCGGATGCCAAATAACACCACCATATTCCAACTTAGACCGCACAAAACTGTAATAAAGGGTTTTCAGGGTTTTGTTATTTGAGAAATCAGTCGAATTCCGTATGATAAATCCCACGGCCTTCATCGCACTGCTGTGAATGCTCCTAAAGTGGTGGGGGAAGGAAAGCTTATTGTCGAAAACTACCCCGAGGTCTTTAAACGTTCCACAGTGCGCAATGGTTGTATTGTCAAGAGTATAATCAAAATAAACGTAATCGGCTTTGTTCGTAAAAGACATAGTGAAGCATTGACTTAAATTTAGCGGCAGGTTGTTGGTCTTACACCACATCTCCAGAATGTTCAAATCCCTTTGCAATAATATACAGTCCGTTATATCAAGTATTATTCTGAAAAGTTTCAAGTCATCAGCGAATAGTAATATTTTGCTGGATAGATTTACACTTATGTCGTTGATAAACAAGAGGAATAATAAGGGGGCCAAATTACTACCCTGCGGAGCACCACTCGAGGCTAAAAAAGTAAAGGATTTATGACCACGAATCATCACATATTGTACACGATCCCTAAGATATGAGTTAAGAAAAGAGACAAATTTATTAACAAAACCCAAGCCGGCCAGTTTATGTAACAGGATGGAGTGGTCAACTCTGTCAAAGGCCTTCGAGAAATCCGTATATATCGCATCTACTTGCTTGCGGTCATCCATAGCCTGCCCAACAAATTGGGTAAAACAAGCCAGGTTAGTCACTGTGCTACGAGCATTGAAGAAACCGTGTTGATGAGGTGAGATAAGCAGTTTTACCTGATTAAAAGTACACTCATAAACCGCCATCTCAAAGACCTTGGCAAAGGCCGAAAATATAGAGATAGGTCTGTAATTGGATATCACACTGGCATTACCTTTTTTGAGTACTGGGGTGATCCTTTCTTCCTTCCATACATCAGGAAAATAACTAGTTTTAAGCGATTGGTTCAAAATAAAAGATAGAGGTTTAAGGAAAGGAGCGGCACAGTCTCTGACAAGAAAACTAGGCACATTGTCGGGCCCATGTGTTGGCTTATTTTTTAATTTCTTTAGAGACTTAATGATTAGTTCGTCAGGAAGGTGTTCCAGGGAGATAGATGAGCTCTCCATAGATAAGTGTGGTGAAAGAGCTTGCCTGGAAGGGGTGGAATAAGCAGATTTGAAAAAGTTTGCAAATGCATTTACGATATCGTTAGGCTTAGAGTATTGGGTAGTGTTGTCAGTGAATATATAAAAACATTTTAGGCCATAATACGGTGTATCTCCTTTAATAACAGAGATAATGAATTAAACAAGAAAAGAAAATGTTGGGGAAAGATTTCGGTTCGGTTGTTAGTATACTCCACAGGGTGAGACGAATTTTCGGAAAAAAACGTAGCATTTTTATTACACCCAGTATAAATCGAAAATTAAATTTTTATCATAAACAGCGAAAACTATGACATTGTCAAGGAACCAACCTACAATGCAAAAATCGGATCATAAATTCAGAAGAAAAATAGCATAAAAAATATGGAAAGTTTATGATATTGCGTTAATTTTGTCCAGGAGTTGAGAAGTAATTTTTAAGTAGTAAGTAGTTATTGTTTCTTACCTCGGCTAATATATTTTTGTGTCACATAAGACTAAAACACTGTATGGATAATCAAAGAAATTTGCCTTTTTATCACTTTAAGGTGCATGTCTATTGGTTTATTTATAACTCAAACGTGTTTACCAGAACATATAAAAAAGTTCACGCAAAAGAAATACCGCGATCGTACAAAAATATGAATGCATTTATTAGCTTTACATCTTTTCATCAATGTCGTCATACATTTTGGGAAAAATACAGACAAATTCAAAATTACTAATATTGTTTTCTTTCCTTTGTTCCTCAACGCATCTCCATGATTTTGTACAGTTCTGTTCATAAAAAAACCCGGATAACATTAAAATGAGAGGTGCCATTTGTTATATATTTTTTCATGTGCATGTCACCTTTTCTTTACTACTTGGACGGTGGTTTTATGAACATAACTGTACATTTTTTACATTTTAGGGAAAATTTTAAATTTAAAAAATTGTTTATTATATTGCTTCAAAAGTCAACCCTCGTATTAAACGTTATAAATTAGTAAGGTATAAACCATACAAAAACATTTGTCAGATACATTAACACAAATAATCCCATATTGATTTAAGAAGATTAATTAAAGTCTATAAAATTGTTTTCAGTTTATCCTACAAATTTTTAAAAATTTTATTAAAGACGGTCTTATGAATGTTTTTTGCTGTTTTTTTTAACCTAAATTATTTTAATTTATATAATTTAACCAAGAAATGTCTAAACTTCATTACATTGTTAAAAATACAGGCATCGTTAAAATTCATTGGCTACATTCAGCAAAACCCATCGATTTATAAGCGATTTTTAAAGGGCCCCGTCATGATGAGCATCGATTTGCAGTTCTGCTGAATGCATTTTGCTCAGTCAGTTTTTTGTTTCGTTAGGATCCCTTCTAAATGTTTTCATCAAATATTACGTTTTTATCTTTACGAAATGGATAATTTTATTTTTAATGCTCCTCTTAACTAGAGGTGATCGTGTATAAGATGTTTTTATAATTATTATAATTCACTTTTTTTCGTAATTTTTTATAAATTTTACTCCTCAATGTGATACACAAAACTGACATGAATTGCTGTCAATCACAAACCGCTGGAAAAAATGGCGTCCGATTTCCCATCGTTTTGTGAAATCGATTCTTTCTTATTGGATTCAGCACAAAGGACCTGCAGATCCTGCCATGCAGGAAGGCCCCAGTTTCGAGAAGGATAGGATAATAACACCCTGTATAAACCCTGCTTGTTTGGACAGCGTATATATGGAAATATATTTTTTAAATCATCAGATGTTAATTTGTACGTATTTCGAATTTAACTCGGCTTCTTATTTTCCCGAGATCTTGTTTTAATAATGTAAAGAAGATTGAAAATAGTATTCAATACGTTTTATTAGTGATTTAAACATCGTTAATTATTATCTACATATTATATTATAATGTATAATGGTTGTAGTCATTCAGTGCATTTAGGAGGGTATTCTCAACAGTCGACGGGCCATCTGAAATTAAATAATAATACTAATGCAGAATAAGCATGGCATAGTGAAATTATTTGTTATAGTCAGAACATATAATGTTTTATAAGTTAAAAATATTTAACAAAATAACGCAGTTCAGGTTCAAGATATAATAGGTATCATAAACTAGGGCTATAGTGCGTTAATCCATAGAAGCCATTCGCGGAATTAAATGAGTCACTTTCGGGAACAGTATAACTAAAATTAGATAATATATATAGGTTATAAATATAAAAAATACCTGATAATGTCACAATTCAATGCAAGTACCATATGAATAATTTATTAGTCTACTTTCCAGGCAAAAGTCGCACAAGTTATAGTAGAATTAAACAAATTCCTAGTCTCATGAGTTTTGCTATCACAGTCGAAATAGAAATTTTTTATTTGAAAAAGTAGCTGAAAAAGCGAAACTCAATATGAGGTATTTAATAGGATAGTGCCAGAATGCGCTATAGTCCCTCATTCACTCATATAGACTCACTACTGCTTAGTACAGATGACTATTCTATTGATTTTAGGAGACTACGGCTTCCTATTATTTTCCGTTATAAAAAATTAGTAATTTCGAAAGTCCACTTACCGATTGGATACCAAGTGTCAGCTGTGGAGGAAGCATCATGTCTAGCTGATGCTTGAGCAAGCCGCATAGCTAAAGGCAGGGCCACACTCAAGCATAGTGGAGGTTCGGCAATCGCTAAAAATATTTTCATGTATTTTTACAAAAATTAAAACTACTTTATTTTATTATCGGGCATTAGGTGCCGATGCTTCTCAGTATTCTGATACAGATTCATAATACGGAGTCCCCTGGCATTTCCTCTGATTTACCCATAAAAAAACGCAATTATTTAAATTACTATTGGTTGGTTGGTTGGTTGGTTGGTTGGTTGGTTGGTTGGTTAAAGGCGGGGGTCGGCTTAAAGGCCCGAACTTCTATCACTGCAGCCTTCCGGCTTATTGTGTACCCCGATCATGTTAGAAGATGTTTGTTCCTTCTATGAGGCCCAGTAACCTTCTACCAAGCTTGTAATGTGGAAGGTTGTCACCACGTTGTATGTACCCGAAGATATTTTGTCTTCTACGAGACGGTGCTACGCAGCGGTATATTATGTGTGGGGCGGTTTCATCCTCTTCGCCGAGTCTGCATTCAATAGATCCGTTGTTTACACCTATACGGGTATAAGGTGCTCTTACAAGTGGCAGTGGCCTGTTAGCAGACCCATCACTTGTTTCAACTGGAGCCGCGTCAGGGTTAGCATCCCATTCGATTGTATTTTCGATGGTTTTCCAATTACGGCCCGTGAGTGTGTTCGACCAGGTATCCCTTGCATCGAGATAGGTGTTGTTTTTCGAACATCTATCTAATGTTGTTTTTGTTGCCTGTTTTGATGTTCCAAAGGCCGGTTCGGGGCCCCTGAGACTTTGAGCCGATCCGGCTTTCGCTAGTTCATCCGCTTTTTCATTTCCTAATATCCCAGAGTGACCACGGACTTACAAGAGCTCTACCTTGTTCCCCCTGGCCGCCAGTGCTTTAAGGTTCGTATGGCACTCCAGTGTAAGTTTTGAAGTAAACCGATTGGAGTTCAGAGCCTTAAAAGCAGCTTGGAGCAGCTTGGCTGTCCGACAGGATGTTAATCTGTTGGTTGTGGTAGCCCTTTTCAAGATTTTGTAGTACACATGCTTGTATGGCATGAACTTGCGCTTGGTATACTGTGGCGTAGTTTCCCAGAAGAATGCTTATGTCCATCCTGGGTATTTTCCAAATTACTATTAGAACAATATCATCAAATCATTGGCCAGTGGCCACGCTATAATATATTTTTGATATAAGTAATTGGCTTTCAACAAAGAGAAAACGCAGGACGTAAACATGATGCAATTTTTACAGAAATTTAATAAAAATAGAAGAATAAGGATATTTAAAAAATATGTTGCATATTTTACCTATGTATTTTCTGTTCTAATTTTGCATGTATGTTTTATTTGATAAATATTTAAAAAAAATTTATGTATTTATATTCTATAGATAAAAACAGATTATTATTATTAAACAAAATGTATAATTTTTAAAATGCCATCACGTGTCATTTAGAGCTAATAGAATAACAAGAAAAATAAGTAATTTTTTTAATTAGTAGACGTTTCTGCATAAGGATTATATCGACAAGTTGGTACGTTGGTGCTATTATATTACTAAAAATACATGTTTGTGAGTATCTTAATTTGTAGTCCCTTCCCCCCTACTTAAAGTAACTTACCTTTTGATTTTAAAACACCAACTGGATTTGGAGTATTGTTCGAAAAGCGCACTCTAAAATCGGCTGGAATATCCCTTGCTCCCGGTATTCTATAAGTCCAAGGACGATCAGTTAATAACTTGCCATTTTTATCATATATCAGCTCTTCAATTGAGAAATATCCTAATCCCATAACGAGAGCACCCTCCAGTTGTCCTATATCTATCAAGGGACTCATACTCTGACCCACATCTTCTAAAATATCCACACGGGTTATTTCATGGTTTCCAGTCAGAACGTCAATTTCTACTTCCAGGGCAATGCACGCGTATATATTATACTCTTGGATACCTGGTTGGTTTGGTGCATAACTAGAATAATAAAATATTGTACAACAACGTTGTGAAAATACCTCTTTTTCAACGAGTGTAACGATTCACGAATGCAAAAATGTATTTTTAAACGTGCTGTACACTCCTACGACCGGAGCAGTGATATTTTTTTCAATATAATACAAGGTGTTATGGAAATAACTTATTATATTTAAATGGGTGACTCCTTGAGTGTGCTAGAGAAAGTCTACATCCTTTTTTTTAAATCGAATATCTAAATAGTAAGGTAAAAACTGTTTTTGCCTGCTGCTGTCTCGCGCCGCCTCATCTGGTTTCAGTTAGAAATAATGTAGGTCAATAGAGAAAACTACAGTGATGTCAGATCACACCGCGTGTCTCGCCCTTGCTTGGATAACCGCCGCGCGCGTATTTATATTATTAACCTTCGGTTTCGATACTCGATGTTGGGACGACATTGCCGAGGGTTCCAAGTACTTGATGTATGCGAATTTTAAACGTTTTGTTAGTTGTAGCCTTACCCGTTTTTTTTTTCTGTCATAAAATAATTCATAATAATAAATGTGGTGATATGATTTCAAATTTATGTGATTTTATCTGCTGTGTATTGTGTTGCTTTTTATGTTTTATTTTCTTATGGAATTTAGACGGATTATTTTAAAATAACATCGAAGTTAAGAGAGTGTGTACCTTCCATTGTAGTTTCTTTTTCTTAAAAAATTTGAAGCGCGGGTCAAAGACGTCTTGTTGTAAAAACTGAATGCGTGCGTTTATAATTCTGTGCTGCAATAAGACAACACCGCCTACAATGCGGTGACCTCTTTTGAGACTTGGGACTGCCCCAATAAATTATTGATGACGAACGTCGTCAGTAGCGGCCACGTAAAATTTCAGCTTTCATATAAAGTGTATATTTCGCTTAATAATTCAAAGCGCTATTTATGGTTATTTTTCTTCAATTTATTCTCATCTCAGGATTTGCCGGTTTAAATATATTGCGTTATTTCCATAACACCCTGTATATATGTTCTAGATTGTATGAAATATATATCTGGTTGAATATTTGGTTTGCATATTAATTGTTCCTTCCAGCGTGCGTAAATGTTTTCGTACACCATGTGTACTATTTGAAATAATTCATTTTCAGTTGTTAGGTAATGTTTCATTTTCACATATCAAGAACAGTTGTATGAAGAGTTATTTTATTCTGTCGTGTCAAAATTTACATATTTTCGAGATAAGTAAAATATAAGGTGTGGTAAGTGTGTAATAGAGAACCAATTTTTACCGAAGAAAGATTCTTGCACTTCAAATTAAATGTAATGTAACAGTAATTTATATATACCTGTAGGTAAAATCCATAAGGGTTTCGTACCAAAACGTAAATTAAATAGTATAAATAGTTTGTTCAAAAATATGTGAAATGTGTGAACTTTTAAATGTCTGTTACCACCTTACCTTACTATAATGTGTAGGTATGTATAATCACTTTCCGCACTACACACTCTATACTAGTCTATACCATACAGGAAATGTCAATTTCGGTACTTACAATCCATTTGCGCTTAGTTGTATATTGGCGTTTTGACAAAGTTGGATCAATTCTTCCCAAGAAGCATTGGGATTTGCATCTCTGATTGGCTTTATTCGTTCCAGAATTGTATCACAAGCTCTAATTAAACCCTGAAAACGTATCATTTTATACGCAAAGGAGTTATATTATTTCAAACTTCCAACCATAATTAAAAAGGCATATAAGCTAATTACCAGAGCAAGTCAACCACAACCGAACCACCACGAACCGAAATTTGTAGTCAACCCGACAGATTATAATAATATAATCCATTTTGTTGGCACGACGCCAATGACGCGTCATTGACTTTTTCAAGTTCAAGATGGTCATAACATTAATAACAAACGACACTTACATAAACAATTGCTTCTGATGTTAAACTACCCCCTGTAGGAGAGCAATTTGGGGCTATAACATTGTAGCTAGGCTTTACTGCTACCTTATCTATTGAGATACCAAATTTGTAGGCAGTTACCTGGGCAACCTAAAAAAAAATACGTTTTTTACATAATGGCATACGGCAACGCCATGACCACCACATTGAACCGCTTTGCTAGCAGTGGTGGTCAAATCCACAAACCTTGCCTCCTTGCTTACTCACCTTTGTGTTAATACCTTGACCAACCTCAATTCCACCATGACTAACTACAACCCCGCCATCTACATGGAAAATCGAAACTAACGTTGTATAGTTAGCTCCAACATCTAGCTGCCATAACATGGGTACAATAGATAGTGCTTTCTTTTTCCATCTGTTAGCCTGGAAATTATTATACCTGGTGGTGAATCGTGAAGTTGAACATAGGAAATCCCATGTCATTTTTGAGGTGGCTGAATATTGGCTCTCCTGTAGATTTTATAGACATTATTATAACTTGGTAAACCAATGTACCACGTTTGAATACATTTTGGCGAGTCAGTCCGAAGGTATTCAATTAAACGCGATGGCAAAACCACGAAACTCTCACAATTCAGGTAATACAGCAAAAATCAGCATATTCAATTTTGACATTGACAGATTGTTCTAACACAAATTATTTTCTGGTTTTTGCAGTATTACCTGAATTGTGGGGGTTTCATGGTTTTGCCATCACAATGAATTGAATAGCTTAGGATTGGCTTACCAAAATGTATTCAAACTCTGTGAGTTTACCACATCGGTCTCTTCAAGAAGTTATAATGCTGTTTTTCTATCAAATGAACAGGGAAGCCAATATTCAGCCACCTCAAAAATTACATGGATTTCCTATGTTCAGCTCAACGATCTTGTTATACAACTAAGATATGAAGAAGAAGGTAACAAAATTATTTTTCATTCTCGATCGCCAGTATGACTGACTTTATTTTATAATATGGACAAAATATTTTTGCAATACTTAGGTTGCTTTAAAATGCCGTCAATGTAGCTAGACTTTCATAATAACAAATATTACTATTAATTTATTTAGAAAAGTGCTGATGAACAAACCCCATGAAAAAGTTATGTTTCTTCCCTTGTAACACCTCTCTTACCGCATTGTATGCAACAATATTTGCTTTCCTCTGTTCAATATCATCGGTCTGTTTCAGATCATCTAGAAATCCCACCAATATTGGATTATTTTTTTCATCCAAGTTTGCTTTCCTTATATCTAATGGGTCTAAGCTTAGGGAATGTGCTATATGGTCCATAATAATCTCTATAGCAGATATACCTTCTAGAGAACCTATAATGAAGAAGTTATAGTTTTCTGGACACCGCACTCATATCTACTATTCGATAGATATCCGAATATGACAATTATGAAATTTATGACAAAGAAATTCTCTTTATTTGACCTGGAATATGGCCTTGATATTCCTGTTTGCTTTATACACCCCCCAAAGTAAAGTTATGAACGTCTTCATGCGTACTGCGATGCTCTAAACCCCTTATTTTATACCTGGTGATCTGGCATAGCAATATGGAGGGTTATCCGTTCTCACTGAATATGTATCAAATCCCCATGTGTCAGGTATATAACAATTCTGAAACATTAGTTCCACCAACGTGTCCACGGGCTCATTACCGCCGACTCCAACATCACTGTAGAGATTTGTCTAAAAAGAATAGTTTAAACAATTGAAGCAAAATCCATAACTTCGTTTTTAAATTTAAATTCACAGTAAGCTTTATGTTCATCAAGAAGAATTGACAATCTCTCGAAACAAAATTTAAAACTTAATAATTACTACCAATCAGCTCACCGTTAAATATTGTATAACTCCTTTATCATTGACTCCAACTTCATAGTCGGCCAATAGTGGAAATCGTTTTCCAATCATATCCATATTGTCGTTAAACATCATCCAGATACGAACCGGTTTGTCCAGTTTGATTGCAGCCAAGGCTGCAGCACCAGCTACGTAGGCATTGCGAGTCATTTTTGCTCCATAGGCACCGCCAAGACGTCTTACAAACACGCTAATCCTAAAAATAAATATTGTCATGAGACATATGTAATTATGTAATAATGGACTACAGAGGACGAGATTAGAAGAAGTTATGATATATTTCTTGATATCTAAATAACTACTACGCTACTAGACTCTGAGTTGTTATTGGTTGATATAGTTTTTTTAAATTGTCTTTTAAATACCAAAGTTACTTTTGAGTAGGTATATTTGTAACTTGGGAGATTACTCCTTGGGTATGATCCATCCATTGAGTTCCTGCATGAACATTTAATCCATCCTCAGTTGGTATCACCAGACAGGTTTGAGTTTCCATATGATAGTGATATTGGCCTCCGATATAAGTTTGGCCTTTTATCACTTCTTGAATATCAGTGCCTATAGTAAAAAACTGTTATCAGTTAACTCACATGAAATTTGACTACAATATTTGTTAAACTTTTGACATGTTAGCTTACCTTTGCTCTTAGGTACAAAAGAAGTATGGTGAGTAATTCTATCGGTTTCAGGCAGTGCTAAAACATCTCGAATTGTAAGAATAGGATTGGATGCCGGTGGGGTTGTGTTAACAGTTATCAGATATGAGGCATTTTGAGTAGCACTATGACTGGTACCAACCAGTATACCTACTGGTTGTGAATAATATTGTACCTAAAACAGAAATATATTTTTTATTATTTAGATAATAGAAGTTAATCCGTCTAAGTCTTAGTCCTCACTTAAGAAAACCTATGAATTCGTTTCGCTTATCATGAACAAACCATGTAGTAAAGATTATAAAATAAAATTCTTTCCTGCAGATGGGATAATATTCATTGCACAAAATAGCTACGTACTGTTCCGCTACAAAACAGTTCTTCATCTACAATATGTGTAAGATTGGCAACAGCAATTGAATTTAATCCAGGAATATCTTTAGCAGAATAAAAGGCCACTACACCAGAAGTAGCCAATGCGTCAGCAACATCAATTCCGGTGATAACTGATCCTGCAGGCGCATTTGCTCCAATTAGGCATCCATGCAACTGACCTGGTTGGTCTGGAATATCTATGACGTACTGAGCTCGGCCTAAAAAATAGCTTCCTAAACCACTTTGACTTGACTACTTTTCCTGACATTTATCAAAAACTATGTGGGTAATATTTATGCTCGATTTTTTTTCCTGAGAGTCTGATTTCCTGTAGGTTTTACCAAATGGTATTTTTATTTCTGATACGATACAAAGAGCTTTAGACGCCTCCACTATCGGTATATTACCGTTTGGTAAGATGTCCATTACCAAGGTATTTGTCATTATTATTATATGAAGTGAATTATCAAATAATTACCAAAAACACACCTGAGGTTTGAGATAATGCCTCGATTTTGGCTATTGGCTGTGTTAGTGGATACAGACTTTTGTCACTATAATATTTCTGACTGCCCATAGATACAGGTCTGGTAAGCAATGAACCTCCACTTTTGTTTCTTGCCGTTATCTTTGAATCTGGTGCTATGCTTAACACATACTAAAAGAAATTTAAATTTTCTGCAAATCGTAACATTTAGAAATTCTTATTTTTGCAATCTACCTGGCATAAAATGATACATGTCCGATAATTGCGTCTGGTCTTACCTTATAAAATAAATTAATAGCCAATTGCTTTCGGAATGTCGGACTGGGATTCGGAGGCGCCGAATTCGGATTCAATTCACCATCTAAAGATTTAAACGCAGATTGCAATGTGGTATTATCAAATAGGTCCTTTCCATTAAGTAAAGCTTCAGTTACGGAGGCATGAATAAAGGTGGAGTTTATCGCACCATAAACAATTCGTGCGGATTGCACTATCCCTTTTGTATCAAGCTTCAATAAAAAGCCTGCATTTACAATAGCATGGGTGGCTTGAGCTCTTTGCATTATCTAAATAATAATAGCAATAAAGTTGTATAGGTACATATTTATAGACTTTTCAATCCATGTTTGATCTTTTTATCAAAAACCAAGATACTGACATGATATAAGGAAAAAAGGTAGAAAGTCTTGTTACTACCGACGTACCTTGTAGCTCCCATAATAATACGTTTCATCCAAAGCAGGTAATATAATTTGCTTAATTACTTTCTTGTTCATATCCACTGTTAGAAAGTATTTAGCTGTTACCATAGTTTCATTTTCTTGAGTATCAACTGAAACAACTGTGAACTTAGTCTGATAGCCTATGTTAAATATGGCAAATAGAGTTTAGTTTTAGTTAAAAAAATTACCTATAACAATGGTTGCCGCAACAGTTTCTAGAATCAAGAAAACGTCCGATTGGAATTCATGATTTTGGTATTTGATCATTAAATTTCCTGCGATAGTCCCAATCTAAAACAAGGAACGTTTCTAGTTACCACGTACTATTGATTTTATCACTTTTTATGACATGTCCTCCATTCCCTATACCAACCTAGGGACAAATGCATGTAATTTGATCAAGATATATTGATTAAAAACGCTCGAATCGAACTAATGATTTAGTGCAAATAGTAGGTACCAAGCCCGATAATCTGTGCTGATATAAAATTATTATAGTTTAAAACGTACGAGAAATGATTTACTCACATTTCTTACAGGAACATGGGCAACTAGATCCAAGTGATCGGCCATTTTAACCAAATAAGCAAATTTCGTATTTGCTTTTGCTGTTGTTCTAAAAATTGTCATTGTATCCGTAAGATTTATATTGCCACCAAGAGCAAGGCTATCATCTTGAACGGTATAAGATATTAGCTCTGACACTCCTGTTATATCAATGTAGATATCCGGATAGGAAGTTGGCCAATATACGCCTAAAATTTTCATATTTTGTACAGTTCGTCACATACATTAATTATATTAAAAATAAATAAACTGCACTTAGGTACCTCGTGCAGTATTTCCACCAACTAACATGTATGTAGCAGTAGCACTAGCTGTACTTAGAAGCTCCAGCAAATCTTTGAGGGTATAAATTTTTACCCATCTAGAATTACCCAGTTCAAACCGTAGAGGAGTCTTTCGGCATGGTTTAGAGCAATTATTCCTGCATCTTAAGGTGTTACAGGGCTTAAAATCCTCTAAATCACCTAATTTCGTTGATATATCTACAACATATAAACGTAAAGATACCCTGCATCTTCAAAGCAGGAAGCAGTATCCTATAAATGTAATTTTCCTGTAATACATCTTTGAATAATTTTGTCAAACCTTTTAATGTATAGTAAATCACCATTCAATTTTCTTCAAATAGAAGTTCCGATAGTAAATTAGTACATTACGTATCAAGGGCCGAAAAGAGGCTTTTGAAGTTCTTGGTATCATTGTGAGTTTACAAGTATCTCAGTTAAACAGCTTAAATACAAACACACTATTTTGAGCTGTTTAAGTCGCTTAACTAAGATACCTATAAAACTACAATATATTTTTTTTACATGTGCCCCGAAAGCGCCTCTTTTCATGCATGTTCTCTTCACCGAAAGTGGCGTTTTCCAAAAGAGCGGGCGGGAAAGTATCGAAGCGGGCGGGAAAGAGGCTCGAATGGCGGTAAAACCGCTCTTCTCTACCTAGACTGTGGCTGGATGGACTTATAATATGTCAGATGTATTCCTAATACGAAATACCGCATATTAATAATTAATATTGTTAAAAATGTATCTCCACCTGCATCTATTGCTAACGTTTTGAAAGCTGATAGGATTGGTCTATAGCCTGTGCAACGGCATAAATTCCCACCAAATGATTTTTCAATTTCCTCTTTTGTTTTAGGGCCTGATTGCTGTAAGGCATACATGTTCATGACCATTCCGGATGAACAAAACCTAAAAATTACCATGAGCTAAAGTTAAAGTTAAGTTAAAAGTTACTTATAATACTTACCCGCATTGCGTTCCATTATTTTCAGCTAACAATTTCTGAATTTCATGATATTCAGTTGAGGGACCTCCAATTCCTTCGTTACTGAGAATTTTCCAACCATGACAGGAAAAAATTGAAACCAAACACTGGAAAATAATTTTCGAATTGAAAGTCGAGGCATGTTTCAATCATTCGGCTTATTTTCCTTAGCTCTTGTTCCGTCTTCCATATTTCTACATTCTTGTTTTATGTATGTAATTTACAAGAAATTTATTTTACATCTATCTGTGATTTACAGGGTCTTCGACCCTGATTTTTGATGTGACGGAAATACCGAATGAAGTTAAAGGATTTAGCTGTTCAAATATAGCCCGCTGATTTGGAGAGTTTGTACGTACAGTTAAAAGAAACCACAAAAAATTGGTACAGGGTGTCCCATTTTCGACACTTTTATAGGGTTTGTTCGGGTTTGTTCCGTAATTGTTAGTGCTATCAAAAAAGTAATGTAGGTGTCATGTGCTCTTTTTGGGTCAAACTTAAAATGATAATATCAAAATTAGAAAATTTTCGCTCGCTTATACGGGGGAAAATCAAAAAAATTGACTATATCAAAATTACCCTATATTTTCTTAGTTGAAAGGGATACAGAAAAAAGTTTTATATAGAAGTTTCTTTATATTGATTGTTGAATAATTTGCCCTTTCAGAATAAGTACACAGGGTCAGGTAAGAAAGTTATCGGACCAAACATCATTTTTTTTTAATGGAACACCCTGTATATTATAATCTAAAAGAAACTATTTTAAATTTTTCTTTCAAATATATAACACACCATGGATGTTATTGGTTTCCTAGGCGATTTATTAAACTTCCAAGTAACTTTTGTTAACAATTTCCTATACCTACCTCCAACCAATTCTGATATACAATTCATTAAGGGATTTTTTATAGTGTTGGGAAAAACGATGATTTTAATATCGAGTATTTGATACTCAGGCGATTTTAATAATCGAGTAAAACGCTCGAGCGATTAATCACTTGAAATTTTTACGACTACGAAGAATGTGTTGATTGGTGTTGTTTTTGTAAGTTTTTGTAGTTTAGTCTAGAGTTTGTATTAAGGAAGAACAGTTGATTTCGATTTAAAAAGAAATTATATCCTTAATTTTTTCAAAAATTTACAATCGCCGCTGGCTAGCCAGTCTCAGTCAAAACAAAACCCATGTCGTGATGAATCCACTAACAAGTATGTACCTTCTCGCTAATGTGCTTTTTACAAAGACGTATGTCGTGTCAGCCTTCAGAGCGCCGATCGACAGATTTCGTGTGGCGCTCGGCGTCGCGAAGATCGGGTATCAAGTGAAAGGCAACGATTTTCGATATTTCGCTTGGATTTATAACTAGAATAATATTTCCTATCGACCGAAAAGCTGCTAGAATATACGAACAGTTTTTTACCTCGAGCGATCACACCACCAACAACATTACGGTCGGCGTCAAGCGAAGCTCGGGTATCGAGTGAAAGGTAATTAGTAACAAGCGACGATTTTCGCTTGAATTTATAACTCAAGCGGATTTTTTTAATAATCGAGCGATGTCGGTTATTTCAATAATCGAGTACTCAAGCGGTTTTCCGCTCGAGCGATAATGCAGTTAAAGATTTAAAAATTTGAGAAAAACGTGTTGTTATTTTTATTTCAAAAAAATATTAGATATCTTATTTCATCAAGATATTTTTATGGCTATTTTAAAAATTATAGCTTTCTTGTATAAAATGATAAATATTCATAATGGCCCACGGGGATCTAAATAAAAAGTTAAATTGACGTTTAAAACGTATTTTAGAATAATTATTTTGGAGAAGAAGATTGTGCAACCTTAACCTTCAAACTGTACCTATTCATTATTCAAAATGTACAATCAAAGAAAAAGTTGTAAACTTACTGAATTAATAGAAAACACTTTTTTGATACCATCAGCATCCAATTCTTCCACGGCCACTACACAGCATCCACAGCCTCCTTCCAGGCACATTTTTTTCGTGCCTGTAAGATGTAATTTATCCCGAAGATACTCATTGAGAGTAGTATCTGGCGATACATCACTTGCTTTTACTAAAATATAGTTTGAAAATGATTATGTTCTATTTTAGTGTCAGTGCTGGCTATAGAGAACATAAAAACCATTCAATATTTCGTAAAATAACTTTAACTTGTCTAGATTATTTAGGATACATGAATCAAAATAACTATATTGTGAACTATATTTAAAATTAAAACTAGAATACTTGTAATTATTTTTTAGGAAGATTTCTAATTTAGGATGATAAAATATCAACGAATAACGTTATACAGGATATAAATTGGAAAACTTCCCACCATAGGCGTAACTAGGGGGGGCAGCTGGGCCATGCCCACCCCAGATTGTTCTGATACCCACCACAATATTTCCGAACTTCGAAGCCATACATACGCCATAGTGACACTTGCCATGTTGATAATATATTATCTGTTAGCTACTTTTAACATATATATTTCATTAAAATCCTACTAGACTAGGGACCTACAGGCAACTTTCAGTAAATCGGAATTTAAAAATAAATAATCTAAAAAACACCTGTTAATTTTTAATTGTTAATTATAGGAATTATATATATCCGCGCAAGAGATCATCGTCACAAAGATCTTGGTCTATTTTTATATCTAGCATCGATTTTTTAATAATTTAACGCCCGTCACATGGCTAATTTTACTCTTCTGAATCATATAACGCCAATATTTGGAACTGAGTTATTTTAATCAGTCACTATAACCATTTTCCTATTATTTATAACAGCCCTGTCTTATATTGGCTTAAAGTTTTGGAATGTTCCTTATAGAATGATAAAATACTAAGAAAATTAGTGATATTTTTAATCTATCTAGGTGTAAACGAAACTTGCACATCAAAATATATTTTTCCTTAATGGTTTATAAATGGTTAATAAAAAAATATTGTATATAGATTCGGATCACAAACCGGTAACATTTTCATGCGTGACCGGTGTTATTGTGACCGGCGATACAAAAATGCACAAATTCGTGGATAACAGCTAATACAAGCTATTTCTTAAACTTTGTTAGATTGAAATGAGTATCTGTACTCAAGAGAATTACTTCGTGTAGTATTTTCCCTTAATTAAGACTACTAGGTCTGAGTTAACCCTGTGACCGGCGATACAACATTAAAACATACGCCTGGTAAAATGTAGGCAATGTTCTAGTTTATACCTAAATAAACATAATAAGGAACTTACCTAAACAGTAGCACGCTTTTCACAAATTCAAACACATACCCTCATATTTGTAAAACTATTAGGCCGACCTCTAGTAGCGTTATTTATAAGCAATTTTTGCCGTGACCGGCGATACATGCAGCTGCGGGGACGGAACTTCTGGTTAATAATTGCGTTAAAGAAACTAAGCTGTTGATCTTTGAACATTATTTTTTCAATACAAATTGTAGTAGGAGTGTAAATTATTTATATATAAAAGTAACTTTAGTAAAATGGTTTGCATTCTGGACAGTATTAAAAATAACAAAATAAATAAAAAAGTCTTATAATACATAGTAATAGTTCTTACAATTTTTTTTATTAAACATCTTAGATTGTTTGCCTTATAAGGTATATTGAGTATAATTCAT
Source organism: Barypeithes pellucidus (assembly GCA_963991005.1). Taxonomy (NCBI): domain Eukaryota; kingdom Metazoa; phylum Arthropoda; class Insecta; order Coleoptera; family Curculionidae; genus Barypeithes; species Barypeithes pellucidus. The sequence continues at coordinate 13,722,470 of OZ022562.1, read as the reverse complement.
TTAAAGTATTTAATAGGGTGTTTTCAACTGTTGATGGAGGAGTGTAAATTATTTATATATAAAAGTAACTTTAGTAAAATGACGAGAAATATAAAAGGGTAAAGCAAGAAATTATTGACTGGGGACACGTGACCGGCGATACATTTTTAAATTCAAATTTGAATACTGCAGCTATAATCTAAAAAAAAAACTTTTAAAATTGCTTTCTAATGCAGGAAGTAATATATATTTCGCAAATTATAATCGTTTCTACAGGCAAATCTATTTCTTTAGTAAATTATATGCTAAGGACTGAAAGTTGCCTGTAAAAAAATGTTGACCCAGATGATGTTTTAAATAATATACAATACTATCAATATTCACCCTTTTTCGGGTATGTTCTTTGGTTACGAGCCTAGTATTCTAGTTCTATATATTTTGTAAATTATGAATAAATTTGTAAAAAAAGCAATAAATTGTGTCAATTATTGGGGTGTCAAATTTTGGGACAACCTTTTTTCGGCCTGTCAATTTAAGGATTTTAGAAAACTTGCAACAAACCCTTTTTCGTTAATTTAATTTTTTTTGTTTTTTCAACATTCGACGACGATTCTAATACCTTCTATGATTGGCATAACGTTGTTAAATCCTATAAAATCAGGATGATCAATTTGATAAGAAATGTTTCTAAAACCTGTCAATCATTGGGGGCGTTTTACCTTAGTACTTCCCAAGAAATTTCGTTCCAAAAATGGAGAGGAGTCAACACATGTTTGTTTTAAATAATAATCAAAAAACCATAAAAGGAAACTCTACTCCGCCCCCCTTCCCCCCTTGACATTTAAGATTTTAAGGGTAACATCTACCCCTGCAAACATTCTGTAAAAGCGTCCCCTATCATATACAATTCACGTCTCTCTCCGATTTGCAATATTATTTACTGTAAGCACGATATTAAGGATAGGAAGCTTTCAAATTGACACACTGTATAAAACTTACCTGCATACGGGACGCCACTAACTTCAAATTTAATTTCCGATTCCCTAAAATATAATATTGTTACATTGTAATTACATAATATTTCTTTAAAATTGCTCAGTTCATGTGCTCATATTCTGCAGCTATTTCCCATGAGCGAGTCTACAATACATACTCCTGACTAGATCATTTTTAGGGTAGTAAATGTTATAAAATATACTTACAGTTTCATTTAGACCAAGATACGAACCAGCACATAGAACATACTCTTTCGTTTGATAAAATATTACAATAAAATTGTTTAATAGTAATATTTATATAATATACAGTGCGTCCAATAAGTCATGCACAAATTGATTTCGAATTCCTTTGTTTATGTTTAAACGCTCGGACACGCGATTTAGTTTTTTTAGTTGCGCAGTTTTTAAGGTAAAGCGTTCTGTTACCTAAAAAACATGCACACAACTAAAAATACAAATCTCTGAATTTTAAATCGACTTATGCAAGACTTTATGGACGCACTGTATATATAGAAATTCTCGTCTCGTCTTCGATATATTAATCTAATTTTCTTTGTTTACGACCCCATAACCTATGTACCGGTTATTATATGTATTTGCTATCATTTCCTTGTTTATAACATATAACATAACATTTTTTAAAAAATTATCTTAAACTTAGTTCCTCTATTTAGAATAAGAACTGGTTTTGAATTTTTAGAGTCGTAATGTTAGATAGATTATATTTGACGTATTATTTACTATACAGGGTTGCCCAGAATTCCGAAATAAAATTGACCTATTTCGGGGAAAACGCTCGTACACGTCAATTTAGTTTTATATATGCTCACATTTTGACGTTTTTCGTTTGTTTCTTTATAGACATTTGTCAAAGATATGACGACATCGATATTTTTTTACAATAGAAACATACAGCTAGTGATATATCATTTGAAAGCTAATATCTCGTACAGTATGCTCGTAAAGTTTAGTTTACTTTTTTTACCTTTCAAGGTAAGAAATCTTTATTGTTTCACGTTCTGACATTGACGTGGTACAATTGAATAGCCACCGAGGTTCCCAGATTTAACGCCTCTAGACTCTTTTCTTTGGGGATATTTAAAAGAAAAAGTTTAGCAAAATAGGCCAAATAATATTGAAGATTTGAAGTACAAAAATTAGATTGGAGACCGGCTGAAGCCATTCGGAATTCCGTCGACGGATTTTACCATAGTCTGGGAGTATGCCAAGTAGAGGGTGGGGGATATTTCCAGCATATGCAACGTTACCAGTATTTTGTTGTGTTTCATTTTGTTCGTTACATTTTTATTTTTTTTACAAAATAAGTAACAAATAAACCATAACTATTGTTAAGTCACAAAATGTCAGAACGTGAAACAATGAAGATTTCTTACCTTGAAAGCTAAAAAAACCATTAATGATTTATCATTTCCGCTTATTTAAATAGAGATTTTTTTAAAAACTTTTAACAGTCGCCATTTTGAAAGAGCTTGACAGAATCGCGCTAAAATTTACGAGCCTACTGTACGAGATATTAGCTTTCAAATGATATATCACAAGCTGTATGTTTCTATTTTAAAAAAATATCGATGTCGTCATATCTTTGACAAATGTCTATAAAAACAAACGAATAACGTCAAAATGTGAGCATATATAAAACTAAATTGACGTGTCCGAGCGTTATCCCCAAAAGCTACAGGTTAAGGCTATATTAATTTTATTCCGGACTTCTGGGCAACCCTGTATATAAAACTCACTGACTAAAAGTTATACAGTTTACATGTTTCTGTTATATTGTATACGTAAATGCAGTTGCTTTTTACAAAAATATGTTGTACCGGGTGGTCAACTAAGAAGGGCCGCAAGCCATATCTGAAAAACTAGTAACCGTAGAGCAGCCGGGTAAATTTTTCTTTAATAAAGGTGTCCAAGAGAGAATGCTGGAAATTATTTTGGAGATTGTAAAATACCTACAAGGGGGCGTAACACTCACGACCAAGGTTAAAATTAAGATTTTCGTTGTGTTTTGACTAATTCAAAAGTATCGAAGATATCTGTGTTTTAATCCTTACATATTTCCTAATACTTTTTAACTTACACAAATCTTTTAAATTTAAATAGTGGGGGAATGCATTTTTTTTAAATAGACTACGATTACTCCTCCTTACAAACTATACTTTTGTTTTGCTTCCTTGACTTTTTCCGTCGCCTCTAGATGGCGCGCAAATATTAGCCTTTTTTCTCAAAAAAGTTACATGCAATCATAGGTTTGTTTTAACAAGGTATAATATAGAATTAAATGCTAAACATTTCGGTAAAAACGCAAGTTAATACCTTTTTAGAACCGCAGATATTAAAAGGTAAATTACATACGAATTACTCTGTTTTACGGGAATTTAAATTTTATTTATCGGAAAATTTTAACACACAAAAAATGGACCAAAAGTTTCAAACAACGATGACAATCATCAAACTGCAAAGTTTCAAAAACACTCAAAGCCGTATTAAAATCCGCAATAAAAATTTCCGGCGCAATGGCAATTATAATTGCACGAATTCATGCGCAGTAAACCATTCTCGATCAGCTGGCGCATTGCCAACAGTCAGAACAGCAGTTGTTAGTGTCGAAATCCCTAAAATACCCCCAGAATTAGAGATGGGCAAACCTGTTCGTTTTGATTAGCAGTTAAAGCAGCTAATGCTACTTACAAATGGCAGTTCAAAAAAGTTGATACGAATTAGCAGTACCTATGCTTAATAAAGAATGTGAACTGTTAATTTAAGTACCAGTTAGTTTAAATAGCCATTAGCTGTTCATAGGTGCTTCGGCCAACTAATAAACATTTAAAAATAACAGAATAATCCATCTCTACCCAAACTTGCACCGGCAATGGCAATGAAAATGGCGCGTTGCCCATTTCTGGCAATGCGAAGCAGCTGATCGATTGCCATTGCCAGAAGACTAGAATTGCCGACGGCAATGCGGATTCCATTCTCGCATTGCGCCGGCAATGCGAGCAGTATTGGGCCAGCTGATCGAGAACGGTTTAGTGCTCATGATTACCTGCAATTATAATTGCCATTGCCGGCGTAAGAGGCAAAAATTGCCGATTCTAATACGGCTTTTAGATTATTTTAAACTGGAAATATTTACAAAGATAGATGAATGAAATCATTTTAAAATTTTAAAAATATATTAAAAAATGTTGACATCATTTCGTTAGTTTCTGTTTATGGTGACTTTTAATATATTTAAATTCAAAAATATACCATTAAAACAAACATAGTAAGCTAGAAAATAATAAAAAATAACATATTGGTTTGCATTCGGGACAGTATTAAAAAATAACTAAATAAACTAAAAAAAAATCGTCTTATAATACATAGCAATAGTTCTTACAATTTTTTTATTAAACATCTTATTGATTGTTTGTCTTATAAGGTATATTGAGTATAATCATTTAAAGTATTTAATAGGGTGTTTTCAACTGTTGATGGACCATCTGCAAGAAAATAGTATTATTAAATGTTTGGATTTTTGTATTTTGTAGTTTATTATTAAATTATTTGTTATTTATTGATCTAGTTCAACATAAGTAAAAAATTTAGACCTTATGAGATATTATTTATAAAATTGGGAGAAATACAGGACCGTATCCCAAAATTTCCTGATGTTGTTCAAAAAACCCTCGAAACGTCATTAAACCACAATGTGTCATACATCGTTGCATTCGGAAGAAAAAAAGCTCTCATATTCGAAGACGACTCGTCGGATTACAAAACAATTAACGCTGTTAGATAGAGCGGAAAAAGTAGCAAGGAAAAGTGCAATTTACTTTAGAATTCGATATCCAAAAAAACCCAGAAAAACAATAAAACGATTTTTCAGAATTTCGGGTTTTTTCCGGATATCTCCGGAACTACGTGGAATTTTAAAACTTCCTAAACGGCATTTTATTAGGCAAGTAAATGCACAACTTTACCTCCTTAACCGACTTCATATCTCTTACGGTTCCCGAGATAACTGTACTGGCCCTTCTTATCTTGGACACGTATAAGAATTAAGAATACATGACCTTAAATACAATGATGTATTATTAAATAAAATTCGACTTACTTAGCGGATACCAAGTAGAAGCTAACGGGGAGGCATCACGTCTTGCTGACTTTAAAGCTAGCCGTAGAGCTAATGGTAGAGATATGGTTAAACATACTGGCGGTTCCGCAATTGCTGGAAAGAAAATATTCAACACAGATCTTATCTAATTCTGCAGATATTATTTATTAGTACTATACAAACATATCAATTTTTAGAGTCTAGAATCTAGACCAACACCTACCCACCTTTCGATTTGAGAACACCAACCGGATTCGGAGTATTGTTTGAAAATCGCACCCTAAAATCTGCTGGTATATCTCGAGCGCCGAATGGCTTATAGGTCCAAGTGCGATTGGTCAGTAACCGTCCGTTCGAATCGTATATTAGCTCTTCGGTTGAAAAGTACCCCAATCCCATGATCAGAGCCCCCTCCAGTTGCCCTATGTCGATTAAAGGACTCATGCTCTGACCGACATCCTCCAGAATATCCACACGACGTATTTCATGCTTCCCTGTCAAAATATCAACCTCCAATTCCAAAGCACCGCATGCATATATCGGGTAATTTTGGATTCCTGGAGCGTTGTCTGAATAACTGAAATATTAAATTTGTTGGATTGTAAGCAAGATATTTATATTTCAAAGGCATATTGGTTAATTGAAACAATACTATAGTATTTGCAGAATTATACTGTTGATCTTTTGACTGCAATAAAACCTCATTATCCCTTCGACCATAAAATAAATAAGGAAATCCCAAATTTTAAGACTTTTTCGAGCAGAGCCGGACCAGGTATACATATTCAATTCAAACCTATGCCTGATGCATATATAAATACAAAGTGATTTTTAATAATTTTAATCTTTAGTTGTTTTCCGGCGAGTAATTTTTAGTTAGGGTTATTAGTGGTAGATTGTGGCGTCCTTGGAATTGTGCTGATAGGGGGGCATCTTCAAGTGTCATTTTTAAAAGAAAGCATTTATCTACCGATGCCAAACTAATAATTAAATATGTGTATCAATCGTTGTTGAGTAGAAATTTTAATTCGATGGATGCTTTAGCAGAGACGTCTACTTTGACAAAAACTCCTTTATCTTCGGTAAGAGATATAGTACTTAAACCTGTTAATCCTAGAAAAAAACGGAGTGATTCTACCACATTTAGAAGCATTGACGAAAATGACATGGATTTATTAAGAAGAAAGATTTACCAAACGTATGAGGCACAAACTGTACCCACTTTGATTTCCCTCAAAGAGCGGCTGATTAAAGGCTAAACAAATATCTCTTGTAGCCTTTCAAGCATTAGGAAAATATTGCGTAAAATGGGTTTTAAATACCGAAGCATTGATTAAAGACAAACATTAATGGAATCTCAACGTTTACGGGAATGGAGACTTAAATATTTAACAGCTGTTAAACAATTTAGAGAAGAAAATCGTCAAATTATTTACCTTGACGAAACATGGTTCGATACCCATGACACCCCAAGAAAAGGTTGGGATGATTCTTTCAAAAAATGTCAAACCAAGGCACCATCAAATAAAGGCAAAAGAATCACAATTATACATGCAGGTTCAGAGAACGGTTTTGTTCCAAATTGTCTGTTGCTTTCAGCTAAAAACATAGCAGATTCTTCTTTAGATTACCATCAAGATACCGACGCATAACCTTTTGAAGATTGGTTTAAACATAAACTCCTTAAAAATATACCTGAAAATAGCGTCATTGTAATGGACAATGCTAGTTATCATAGTCGGCAAGCAAAAATCATTCCCAATTCTAATAATACAAAAGCAGAAAATCAAAATTTTATGATTGAAAATGATTTATATTTTGAAGAAACTTACAAAAAACGAGAACTGCTAGAAGTATTAAAAGCTTGTGACAAACTTGCAGCAGAAAATGGACATACAGTGTTGCGTCTTCCTCCGTACTATTGTATATTCAATCCTATTGAGCTAATATGGCACCAATTAAAATCCAATATTAGGAGAAATAATATTTCTCCTACATTAAATGCATCTGTAGTAGAATTAATTAAAATCGAATTAAGAAAAATTTCTGCAGACAGCTGGAAAAGCTGTGTACAGCATGTACTTAAGGTGGAAAATTCTTACAATTGTATGATTACAAATGTTCAACCCTTAATTATAAGTTTAGGCTTAGATGAAGATAGTGATAGTGATACAGAGTTAAATTTTGAATAAATTATCAATAGTTTCTTTGAATTTAATTAATTTTTATTGTACTTATTATCCTAATAGTTATACTTTTAAATTATATTATTTTCAATTATCATTAATTTTTGTCATTATTTTACATTTATTATAGGTACCTAAAACTAAAAATACCTATCTATTTATTTTAAATTATAAAAATAAATCATGTTGTGTGGTATACATTTTCAAACCGGTCCTGATCCCATTTATTGAGCTTTGAAGAGGTTGAGGCGTATACAATAGGGTTTAATCAGGTAGTTTATTTATGGCAGTAAGAGTCAATGGTAAAATTCTGCAACAACTATACCTAAGAACGATCTAAGAGTCTAATGCAATTGGTCGAAATTCAATTGGCCAAATATGCCGATTGGTTTTAGGAAGAGAAATTATAACTTCATGCAAGTTTTGATAGTGGCTGGATAAACCAACAACACTATAATTTTCAGAGGTAAAATTATTGTTGACTTACAATCCATTTGTGGTCAACTGCACGTTCGCACTATAACATAATTGTATCAGTTCTTCCCAAGAAGCTTTTGGATTTTTCTCTCTAATAGGCTTGATCCGATCGAGTAATATATCACAAGCTTTAAGTAAAGACTAAAAAAATTATCATATATTGCTTACGGCCGTTTGCATTTCCTTGTTTAATTGTTCAATTTTAAGTAATACTTAATCGAAGGCTAATCTGATGTTCGAAATTCGCCCGCGTGACAGCTGTTACCTGACATCAATAGCATTTACCTTTCGCTGTTCTTCTTGCTCTTAAATTACTTTCAGACCACTCTCATCTATCTCTTAGAGATTTATTATTTTGTATGTTAATTTAAAAAAATTAATGGAATGGTCTCAAATTAAACGCAGTTGATCAGGGCTTAGCAAGCAAAACAATCAGAGACAGCTTAAGAAGATAGCAATTTGAAATACCTTCGAAAATCAAATTATGGAAAGCAAATTAAGTATCATTTAAGATTGACGATGCAAGCGGTGTAAAGAATATAATATAGATAATACAAGCTCTTACATATACTACTGATTCTGATGTTAAACTACCTCCTGAGAGACTCGAGTTTGGAGAGTCAACATTATAATTCGGCTTGACTGAAACTTTATCCAAAGATATGCTGAATTTGTAGGCACAAACCTGTGCGACCTACAAAAAATTATAATACACACTATCGCGTTGACTAAAAGTTAACCTGACTGGAACGACCAGACATATATTAATTCGTGACCTTACTTTTGTGTTAATTCCTTGGCCCATTTCGATGCCACCATGACTGATTGCAACACCACCATCTAAATGGTAAATAGATACCAACGTGGTGAAATTGCCTGGCACTTCTAATATCCATGTCATCGGTACTATGGATAATCCTTTCTTTTTCCATCTGTTATTCTAAAAAGTATTTTTACTACACTGACAAAAATGCATTTACCAATGTCGTGGGTTACAAAATTGGAGCTACCTCAACCCACCTCTCTATGTTGTTCTAACTGAGCCTACGAATTATCACAAATTATTTAACAACGCTACAGTAATTCAGGTTCTTTTAGTTCGCCTCAACCCAGAAAGAGATTTTTTATCAACATTTTAAACATATTTGGGATCACCACAACTCCTCATCTTGTAACTATTTTATGAGTTACCTGAACTCAGTTTCTGGGTTGGGAAAACCTACTAATTGATTATAAAGTGTCGTTTTAACTCGGACGTGTATTATTTAAACTCATTACCATATGTAAATTATTTTGAGTTGGAATAATTCATGAAACGTGCTCCAAAACCCCATATCGAAGGTAAAATGCAAGATCGTAAGGTCACGGAAAGTTCCGAATTCGTGTTCGTGCAGGTTTGGCGCGGTTCATTCCATTGTTATTCGTCAATTTTTTTTCGAACGCGCGTATAGACACATGTTGGCCCTTGCGCCGTTTGCGGGATTTTTGTTCTCTGATCTTTGTTCTCTGTGCGTGAAAATTTGTGTTTTGCATAATTTTGGTCAGAGCCTTATTATCTTTAAGCAATCATCATCAATTCGTCCGCATAGTTTCTTAGTCGTAGTATGCTCTCCTGTCTATAATTCATTTGATTATTTTTTTTTTAAATATACAACAAAAATGTCATATCTTGAAAAAACAAAAGGCAATTGAAGTCCACAATTTGGAGGCGTTAAATCAAACAAATATTTTGAGTTCCAGTAGTCCACAATTTAGGTACTGGTAGTCCAAAATTTGGAGTCTGGTAGCCCAAAGAGTGAGTTTTCCAGCCACCATCGTAAGCTAGAACAACTTAAATGTCAAGTTTTGATAGCTCGAATGATGAATTAATCTAGCCCGACTAGTAACGCATCACAATTCACAAACTGGTAGCTACGGTAGCCCATCAATAATTTAAGACGGTGAGGTGTGAGCTATTCCAACGCATAAAATAACCCATCTTCTGTGCTATCATAACTTGCAATTTCTTCAATTTGGTTGCCGTAATTCAGAGGTCTGGGCTGTCCCCTATTAGCAACACGCTTCGGTCTAGGACAACTCATATTTGAGTTATATCAACTCGAAATCTCGCTCAGTGTAGGCGAACAATAACTTTGGGATACAGACCATGTAAATACAGAAATATCTTGAGAAATGGAAATGCTATAACAGTAACCTATCTTTAAATCTTTAAATACTAAAAAAATAATAATTTTACCAAATTGTATTTCTTAATGTCTGCTTTTCTTTGTTCGATGTTATCGGTATCTTTTAAATCCTTCAGAAATTGTACCAATATTGGGTTCTTTTTCGCATTCATGTTTACTTTCCTTACATCTGCAGGATCAATATTTAAAGAATGGGCTATATGGTCCATAATGCATTCTATCGCAGCCATCCCTTCTACTGTACCTTAGATATGAAAACAACAAGAACAATAGTGGAAATTGCTCGATATTTCAAATGATAATAATGAATGTGCAAATCAAATACCTGGTGCTCTTGCATAACAATGGGCAGCATTATCAGTTTTTACAATATAAGTATCAAAAGTCCATGTATCAGATGTATAACAATTTTGAAACTGCGATATAAGTAATGGATCAATAGGTTCATTACCACCTATTCCAAAGTCGCTATAAAGTTTTGCCTAAAACAATATCCAATGTTGCAGTTGGTTATCTATAGAATTTGATCGTAAACAAATTTTACTATTAGACTATCAATCATCTGACCTTTAAATGCTGGATAAGACCAGCGGCATTAACACCAACTTCGTAGTCGGCAAGAAATGGATATCTCTTTCCAATCATATTCATATTATCAGTGAAGTTCATCCACAATCTAACGGGTCGATCGAGTTTGGTGGCGGCTAGTGCGGCAGCACCGGCTACAAATGCATTGCGGCTTAATTTTGCTCCAAATCCACCACCCAGACGTCTTACAAATAAACTAATCCTAAAACAATATTCTCTTTTAATCGACATACGTATGTTCTTGATAATCTTTCCACAAGCCCCTTTGGCGTTAATGTTAATGTAATGAACCCAAAAATATGATCTTCCTCCAGTTGAATATCCCTCAGAGTAATTTCTCTCAATATTAATAATATTACCAAATATTTTTAGAGCGCATAAGAACATTATAGTGGAGTCATCCTGGCGAAATAAACGGCTCGAAAATCTCATGACGAAATCGAGTAATGAGGGGGAGGGGGGCACGCCCCGTAAATCTAACCTATAACGGGAAATTGAAAATAACTAATTATATCTCGAGAAGGGGCGGAGTTGGGGCATCATTTTTTCGCGAATTAACGGGTGATAGCGAGTACTTTGATGGGCCGGAGGCTGGGGTTAGTGGGGCAATTAGGAGGGGAGTAAGGGGGATTGGAAATTTTTTACATAAATGCTAATAAGTAGTTTATTAATCGAGCTACGGGGATCAGGCCGGATTCAATTTGTTTATTTTTTTATCAGCTACGAGATGGGATCGGCGAAAAAATTTTACCAGCTCGATTAATAAACTACTTATTAGCATTTATGTAAAAAATTTCCAATCCCCCTTACTCCCCTCCTAATTGCCCCACCAACCCCAGCCCATCAAAGTACTCAGTATCACCCGTTAATTCACGAGAAAATGATGCCCCAACTCCTCCCCTTCTCGAGATATATTTAATTAAATTTTATTGTTTTTGCAGTTGAAAATCGCATTAATTCGCGAAGTCATTGAGATATCGGGATCGGGTTTATTCGAGCTTACGCGCTCTGTCAAGCTCTTCAATTTTGCTTTTCACATTTTTTTTGTAGCATCAAGACCGGCTGAGTTATTTTCAATTTCCCGTTGTAGGTTAGATTTACGGGGCGTGCACTCCTCTCCCCCCCCCCCCCCCCCAATGGGGCGCCCTACACAAATCATTTCATAATGTCGAGGGGATCCTACTATATAGATTGGAAAAAAAAAATTACTCGATTTCGTCAAAGGATTTTCGAATACCGGTACGACTCCACTATTATTCCAATTGAAATAATTTTGATAAACTTACTTTTGGGAAGGAATTTTCAAAACTTGCGAAATCACTCCTTGAATGTGATCCATGCACTGAGTTCCTGCATGAACGTTCAACCCATCTTCAGTTGGTATCACTACACAGTTTTGGTTCTCCATATGAAAGTGATATTGTCCTCCAAGAGAAGTTTGGCCTTTTATTACTTTTTTGACATCAGTACCTAATAAAACCGTTATTTCAGGAATATTTATGCACATTCACATGTAGAAGAAGTATTTATTACCTTTGGTTTTAGGTACAAATGAAGTCTGATGTGTAATTCTCTCGGTTCTTTTTTGCGTTAATACATCTTGTATAGTAAGGAGTGGATTTGACGGTGGTACAGTTGTTTTAATTCTTATCAGAGAAACAGCATTTAATGCTGCACTGTGACTTGTAGCGACTAGTACTCCTACTGGTTGTGAATAGTATTGAACCTAAAATAAAAAAGGTTTGAAATCTTTAACTAATTTTAAAAAATATCAGGAGAGTTTTGTGGCTTATGTTACCAAACCCAGGAGGTTAAAATGGATCTGCGACAGATATGGCTGCTCAGGAAATTACAACATGCTACACATAGATTTTTCCAAAATTAAATACGTACTGTTCCACTACAGAACAGTTCTTCGACTACAGTCTGCAAAACATTTTCAACTGCTATCGAATTAAGTCCTGGTATATCTTTAGCAGAATAAAAGGCTACTATCCCTGTGCTAGCTAGTGCTTGACTAGCATCGATGCTGGTAATTACCGCACCAGCAGGAGCTTGAACTGGCACTAGGATGCCATGCAACTGACCTGGTTGATCGGGGATATCTAATATATATTTAGCTCTGCCTAAAAAATATTTGCTTATTATTAATAGAATCTTCATTGATCCAGATTGATTTTCATAAATCTTGGAATTTTGGGAAATTGAAAACTTGGTAGAAGTTATTTGTTGAGTATCTACACTAACTACATACCTGAAGTTTGAGCAAAAGCTTCCAATTTAATTATAGGTTGAGTTAGGGGATACAGAGCTTTATTACTATTAAATATTTGAGATCCAGAAGATACAGGTCTGGTAAGTAAAGTTCCACCACTCTTATTCCTTGCCGACACTTTAGAAGGAGGTGCGATACTTAGCACATACTAAAAATACAAGTCAAAATGTAATTTAATGGAGATCTATGATACCATGTATACGAAAATGTTGCGGTCAAGACACATGATATCCCACGTAAATTGTAGATGATTAAATATCAGCTCCCCTATTTTTTTTAGCAAGAAGCAAAAATAACGAGTACCTATTATTGATAAAATTTTAGGAGTTACCTTATAAAATAGATTTATAGCCAAATTCTTCCGAAACGTCGGACTGGGATCAGGTCGTACCCAATCAGGGTTAAGTTCACCATCCAAAGATTTAAACGCAGCTTGTAATGTGGCATTATCAAACAACTCTTTTCCAATAAGCAAAGCTTCAGTTTTACTGGCATGAATGAAAGTTGGGCTAATAGCACCATATACGATGCGCGCAGATTTTACTACTCCTTGCGAATTAAGTTGTAGCAAGAAACCTGCATTTACCATTGCATGAGCGTTTTGTGCTCTAGGCATTATCTAAAAAAAATAATATTAGACAATGGTGGGATTGTTAGAGAAATCATTAGTCTTTGCACCTCGTCGAATAGATAAATAGGTATATAATTTTTAAAACAAGAGTTGTATCAAAACCAACCTTATAACTCATATAATGGTAAGTTGCGTCATATCCAACTAATATAATTTCTTTAATAACTTTTTTCTTCATATCTAATTTAAGAAAGTCTTGTGGTGTTACTCTCATTTCATTTGCCTGTGTATCCACTGAAATAATAACAATCTAAATTAAAATGATATACAGGGTGGCCCATCGAAAACAGTCCAGCAAGGTTTACGGCTGTGTACGTGAAAATTAAAAAAAAACCTCGGACCCGTAAACTTGTGTTTTCAGGGGGACACGTTTCACTATTAATTTCATCCCTGTAACCTCAACCCCTCTAGCGGGGGCGGCTACTGCCCTTCTTTTTCAAATGGGAAAGGGTATGTTGTGATAGAGATGCAGTGAAATGTTTCAAATTCCGTTGCTCGGCGGCGCGTAGCTCAAATTTACAAAACAAAGCGCCATTTCAAAGAGAACTTAATGCCCTTTAAAAAGATGTATCACAACATATCCATTCCCATTTGAAAAAACAAGGGCAGTAGATGCCCCCGCTAGGGGGTTGAGGTTACAAGGATGAAATTAATAGTGAAACGTGTCCCCCTGAAAACACAAGTTTACGGGTCCGAGGTTTTTTTTTAATTTTCACGTACACAGCCGTAAACCTTGCTGGACTGATTTTGATGTACAGAGTGATTAGAACTTTCTGGAAAACTACTGAACATATGTTTCTGAAACTTTGGGGATTTCGGTTTATCGATACGCTCTATTTAACTAAAATATTGACCTTTTTCTGTCATTTCCGATTATACCGGAAGTAGCTATCAACTTTCATTTTTTAAATACAACATGGTATTTTTTAGTATATTTTTCGATTAGCCATTAAATTCTGAGCAAATTTTATAGAACACCTTATTGTCTGACTTTGTTAGTTTTCGAGATATTTGGAATTTTTGTAATTATTGGGCAAATGCATGGTGATGAAATAATCCACATAATTTTTTTACCTTAGCTCTTGGACTAAGAAAATTTTCGTACCGAATAGCTAGACGATCAGTCCCAAAAATATTTCAAGCTAGGCAGAAAATGTACAGGGTGGTCACAATTTAAGGTGCCTTGTGAAGGAATTCAACTATTAAAAACTTTCTTATTTTAAAAGGAACATCATCTATATTTTTATTTAGATTGGTGGCAAATTTGTTGTTCTTTATAAATGGTATTTATTGTTTCTCAGAAAATCGGCAATATTAGTGAATTTTATTGTGAAGAAGACATCTTTAAAGAATATTTAGAGGCTTCGTTGGTGGCCCTGGGAGGTGTAGATAGATGTTACCCCTAAAATCTTAGATTGGAAAGGGGTCATCATTTTAAAAGTTGATTATTTGTAAATTAAATTTTGAAATTTCGGTATTAAGCAGAATAAAAAATTACCTATTACAATAGTTGCAGCAACCGTTTCTAAAATGAGAAAAACATCTGATTGAAACTCATTATGCTGATACTTGATCATCAGATTACCAGCGAGGCTCCCAATCTAAAACAAAATATCACAAACTGCACCAGGAAGCAATCACAAATTCAAGGGCTAAGGGGAAAAGGGTAACAAAGCCACTTAGAAATAGTTACGAGTAATTACATTTTTAATATTTTAAATAACCCCTAAAATCACACTTATAATATACAGGGTGTCCGCTAATTAATGGTACATGGAAAAACCTCAGAATCCTTATGTAAAAATATTAGGATTTAATTATACTTACCTATATCCGAAAGTTGATATTAACTGAGATACAGGGTGTTAAAGTTAAAACTTCATTTTTGTTTTTCTCTAATAACTTTGAGAGAAGCCAACGTTTTTTTACAAAATTTGGCAATTATGGTTTTTTTTAGGACGAGAAATTGATTTCTTTGTGAAATGTATGTATAATGTATAAAGTGTGCGCTGTCTGCGGCATTTCTCGCACATTTATTAGATCATAACTTTTTTGTGCTTTAGTGTATTTAAGTTTTTAATGAAAATAATACTTTTCTCATATTTATTACGGAAAAAAGGCATACTAAGTTCAGGTCGCCAAGAGATACCGTTTCGGAGATATTTGCATTTAAATTGTTTAGTGCACCCTTCCCCATTAATGGAAATTGGTATAATATGGCATACTTTTTACAAAACTGAAAATATATTTTCTAAATACAATACTGAAAAAAAACATAACATTCCTTTGAGCTTTATCTTTGGGTACAAAAATATAAATACTACATATTCAGAACAAAACCTTAAAATATACGTTCTTCTTACATAGCTGCCAAGTATGCCATTTTATCGAACCAGTTGGATAAAATGGCATATATCGCCATATAATATATGTTGAAACAAACATTTTTTAAAGTCAAATAGAATTAAATTATGGTTGGCAAAGTTCACAAATAAACATTTTTGTTTTCGGAGAAAGTCCTGCACACTCACAGTGGCTCCATTTTCTACAACTTTAACAGCAAATCCAAATCTCCTTAGGCTTAGACATTGAAAAAATTTTGTTACAATACATATAAGATGCTTCATCATCATCATCTTGATGAAACGGATCTTCGTTTTCGGAATCAGATCTTTCGGAATTGAATTGAAGGTTTACTTTTGCCTGTCGTTTTCTTTTAGATCTCCTTTCATCTAATTTCTTTTTCTTCTGCCTTCTCTTTCATTTCGATTAAATCTGGAATTGAATTTAAACTATTTCGTCCCTGGCTCTTTTAAAGAAATGTGATATGTTGTGCCATTAGTTTTATTTTTATTTTCGTCTTCTGTTGTGTTTTGACTTGTTCTGGTGTAGAACTTTCATTTACTGTCGGCGAAGGTGTGTTTTCCAAACGTTTTTGGATATCAGACAATGCGCGGTCAAAGCGCCCCATCTAAGAACAATAGAAAATAATATTTAAAAAAAAAACAGATAACTTGGATAAAACGGCACAGTACCATTTTAAACATATCGTGTGTGTGCCATTTTATCCAAAACGGCTAAATTAATTTTGTTTGTTACTAAATATTTATTAAACAAGTTTTAAACAATAACAATTATACAAAAACATGCTTTAGTATCCTACTTACCGGTAAAGTTATAAATAATTGTTCAATAGGATGTAGTTTATTTATTTGCAGGCAAATTATCTTTATCTTAAAATAAGTTTAAATCACACGAAACAAAGTAGCACCTACCACTACCAAATGTCGACTGATATCGAATTCATTTCAATCTCCAGTTGCCGTATGCTAACACCAATGTCTAAAATCGCAAAGTGGGATTCAAAAAATGCGCGTAATTTAAAATACAGGTAGTGCACCATTTTATCCTAGTATCCCGTATTATACCAATTTCCCCTACTATTAAAAATGCCGCAGACAGCGCCCTCTACATCGTACATTACAATTTCACTAAAAAATCAATTTCTCGTCCTAAATAAACCATAACTGCCAAATTTTGTAAAAAAAAACGTCGGATTCTCAAAGTTATTAGAGAAAAACAAAAATGAAGCTTTAACTTTAACACCCTGTATCTCAGTTATTGTCACTTTCGGATATAGGTAAGTACAATTAAATCCTAATATTTTTATGTAAGGAGTATGTGGTTTTTTCATGTACCATTAATTAGCGGACACCTTGTATAATTATTATTACAGTCAAATAAAACTAGGAAAAGTATTCCAGTAAGTAAAAAAAATTAAAACATAGAAAAATAGGCTTGTAACCATTTTCAACTTAAAAAGATAATGCTCCTTTCAAGATCTGCTTGATTTATTAAAAATCAAAATATATTAAATTTTGTTATCTAACCAATCAGGTCTAGATCCCAAATGATGAAATTTCAATTAGACAAGTTTCTATCATTGTACTGAAAGTTATCAATTGAACAAATGTTATAACTTTCGTCATTTTACATATTTACAATAACTAACATCTTGAAACGCTTAGTAATTTTAAAAACAAAGCAACTCTCAATTTTTACCTACATTTCTTACAGGAACATGAGCAACTAGATCCAAATGATCAACCATTCTATCCAAGTAAGAAAATTTCGAATTTGCTTTCGCCGTTGCCCTAAAAGTTGCCATTGTCTCGGTAAGGCTTACATTACCACCAAGCGTCAGACTATCATCTTCAACTGAAATCGAGGTAAGCTCCACGACCCCTGTTACGTCAATATAAATATCTGGTGCAGATGTTGGCCAAAAGACACCTAAAGACAAAATTTCTTTAAATAACTTGAAATCAGGGGGCAGATATTTAAGTTGAAATGTACCGTTACTAAAACCTAAGTTTCAGTAGCAACAATTACCTCTAGCAGTGTTTCCACAAACCAACATGTAGCTTCCAGTAGCAGTGCTTAAAATCTCGAGCAAATCCTTGAGGATATATACCTTCAGCCACCTAGAATCGCTCAATTCGTAACTTATGGGTATCTTGCAAGGTTTCGAACAATTACTGGAGCAGATTCCTTTACAAAGGTTGAGATCTTCTACATCGGGGACGTCTATTACATTATCTTAAACAAAACAGTACCTACGTGATTTTATTGGTCGGTTATAACACGCTCTATAAAATAAATTGATTTGTTTTACCTGCATCTACAGCCAATTGTTTAAAAGCTGTTAGGATTGGTCTATAGCCTGTGCAACGGCATAAATTCCCACCAAATGATTTTTCTATTTCCTCTTTTGTTTTAGGGCCTGATTGCTGTAAGGCATACATGTTCATGACCATACCCGAAGAGCAGAATCTAATAAAAAGTGTTTTTGTTAAATGAAATCATAGAAGTTCCGACATCTTCTCCAAGGTCTCGTGCATGTCGACCATATTATGTTGTCCTATGAAGTATTCATTATGCAATGGAGTCCTTGGACATTTCTAAAGGGGATGGGGTAGTCGGGAGAAAAAAAAGTAATTGCTTTGTATAATCAGTCTGTTAATATGCTGGACTAATACTAAATAAATAGGTAAAATTATATTAAATTGGAGGGGTTTGAACCAGTGTTTCGAAAAAGCCACCACAAAACTATAGGCGGTCTGCATTCACAAAAACGGTAATTTAAATACGATTGGAAGCAAGAAATAATGAGTTAAAAAATGTATATAGAAAACGGTAACTTCTGGTACATATAACTAAAATAATGAATTTTTTAAAATGAGCTAAATATCCCTTTGTCCCACAAGAATCTGAAAAATCCCACGGAATGGGACATAACCAATGGTTTGGCAATACTGGTTTGAAATATTTAAAAAATAAGGAACTCTTTTATATAACTTATCCCAGGATTTGAGGATTTAATCCCGGGATTTTCGAGACTGACTTGTCCTCGAAATCTCGGGATTCCGGGGATTTCGGAATCCCGGAATTAACGCTACATGCAGAAATTACAACTGGTGATTCAAAGTTAATGCCAGTCATATATCCAGGTTTAATTTTATTCCCTATTGCTAACCTTTGTGGAAATTTATTTATTCTATCTGCCATTTTTAAGGAAACAAATGTTTAAGCTTTCAGAAATAATCATTAAACGTGGCCGTTCTCCATTGAATATCTTATTTAGTTCCAATCTTACATAAAAATTTTAAATTCAAATATCTCAGATATTCTGTTTTCCTACTCGGACTTTGCTCCTGATCAGACTTAGTGGGACTTACCCACATTGCGTTCCATTGTTTTCGGCCAGCAATTTTTGAATTTCGTGATATTTAGTCAACGGACCACCAATTCCCTCATTGCTCAGAATTTTCCATCCGTGACAAGAAAAAATTGAAACCAAACACTGCAAGAAATACTATTTTTAAATGTGTAAATTTGTTTTTGGGTAATTTTTTTGAATTTTAATTCCCTATCGCGCTCTTAATTATTGTTTTACTTTTAATTGAACACAGATCATTTACTTTTGATCCAATTATAGTAATAATTATACAGGGTGTTTCTTAATAACATGTTAATATTTCAGGACGTTATTCTTGGTTCCATTTTCAGAAAAGAACTTTAAGCTAATTTTTAATAAAAAGTTATCTCTTGGTCCATTAAAAATTTGATAAAAATAAAAAGTGTCAAAAATATGATTTTGCACTTTTTCCCATTATGTTGAAGTGAAGCATTGGTACTATTACATACTATTTTTCGTAATTAATTTTAAGAACTCTTTATGTATTTATTATAATATTATTAGTACTGTATAAGTAGATAATTCTAAAATAAATATTTTATTGTATGTTAATTATTTTAATGCATCATCAAAATATTGCAACGCAGAAGTTAAGAAATGCAAAGGTTATCAAATTTTCAATGAATAAAGAGATAACTGTTTACATTTCTAAATAAATTTTCTCCGTAAAAGTTTTCGATATTGTCAAAAATAAAACCACCAGTTTGTCCATCATTTTAAAAGAGCTGGGCTTCAATTAATGTTTCAAAAAGATGGCGACATCGGTTCTTTTTAGAACCAAAACTTTATAAAAAAGAATTCGTAAAACTAATTTGTCTAAATACTATAAAAGCTCAAAAATAATTATCTTTCTTTGCCTAAACTAATTTTTTATTTACTTTAAATTATTTTATTTAGAAAATACCTAAAATATAATTTATTGCTTGAGAGCCACCGACTACCCGGCTCGAGAGGTTTTATTGCTTAGCGGACTTCATACACCGTACCGACTTTTGCGGACTATGCGCCTTTTGTACAGTACGTTTCACGAAAATTGGATACGACTTAATGATTTCCTGGGTCGGTCCCATTGTGTAGACAAGAGCTTGGCAATAAACAAGTGAAGTATGAAGGGACGGACTAAGGAAAACAAGTAACGATATGATTATATATGATTCAAATGAAATAAAAAAATTTTAAATATTACTAGTCATATTTATTTAAATTTATAATGTCATTCTGTAGATAGTTCTGTTTCGCTATCGCTATCCTCATCAAAATTAATTATAATTGGATTAATTATACGATCCAGACTAATATACGAATTTTCTACAGTTATTACGTGACGGACTGAATTTTTCCAACTACCTGGGGGAATATCATTAAAGCATTTTCGTATTGATTCTACAACACTAGAACTTAAAGTCGGAGAAATATTTGCAGACCTAACCAGTGATTTTAACTGGTGCCACATATGCTCTATGGGGTTAAAAATGCAATAATATTGTGGGAGCCGTAGTATATGTCCAATTTCTTCTGCCAATGTGTCACAAACATATACTTTTTTTATACAAAATGTCTTTAAAACTTCTAAAAGATCACTTATATTATAACTTTCTTCAAAATATATATCATTCGCCGCCATGTAGTTCCGAATCTCCAATTTTGTATTATTTGAGCTTGGAGCTTTATGTAATTGGCGACTGTGATAGCTCGCATTGTCCATTACTATCACGCTATTCTGAGGAATGTTTGGTAAAATACAATTCTTGAACCATTCCTCAAAAACTAACAAACTTTACCACAAAAAGATATTTAAATATAAATTAAGCAACCTAACCTACCTGATGTGCCTATATTTAATTATAATTATTACAATCCGGTCCTTTGCACATAATAATAACAAAGGGTCATAAATAATGGGATGACCCAGGTACTTTTACGACAGTCATTAAGTTATATCCATTTTTCTTGAAACAATCTTTACCAAAAAAATAGTCGTTACTTTCATATGAGAGCCCCCACAGATTGAGTGATGGAACAAAAAAAAATTTTTCGTTAAATTAATAATAAAGAAGTTTCCCTTCTAACCACCTGATGACTTATATAGTAAGTAATAATCAACTAATGCTATAAAGTGCGAATTAAAACAAAAATTTATCATATGTTGTCGAACACAGTTAAATATCAATATAACTGCCGTATTAAATGGTACTAGCAAGAAAAATAAACCGTTCTCTATTGGTAGGATGTCACCACCTGTAGACCGGTTTCGATCTTTTTAATCTCATCAGTACAAGGTATTAATAATTATAATTTTCATGTTGTTTTTCGACCAACAATATGTTTTAATTCTTGGACTTGGACTTGGTTACGCGGAACTTACCGAATTAATAGAAAATATTTTTTTGTTTCCGTGAATATCCAGTTCTTCTACAGCAACTACGCAGACTCCGCAACCCCCTTCTAAACACATTTTTTTAGTAGCTGTTAGATGTAATTTATCCCTTAGGTACTCATTCAGGGTGGTTTCTGGTGACACATCACTTGTTTTAACTAAAGGGAAAGTTTCAAATTGAAACATTTAATATATAATAGGTAAAAAATATTAAATAAATAAGACTAAAATGTATTTAACAAAATATGTTAAAGTAAAAAAATTATACAGCGTGTCTTCGGAAGTTCTTACCAAATGGGAAACTTTTTAATTATTAACTCTACGAAAAAAAGTGCCTCTTCCTAAAAAGTCCTGTTTGGTGAGAAAATAAATTTGCACAAGAATATTTGTATGTTGGACATACAGGGTGGCTTCAAAAAGTACCGGGTTTAATATTTATAAAAGACTACATTTACAAAACTAATAGTCGCAAAGATTTGGTAATAAGTATTTCTGGATAAGTAGGCTTTGAACAATTGATTGTTGTTGGTAACAGAATAGGTGTTTTAGCAGTGACAGTTTGGCAATTATAATTTCTGTTTCAAAACGTGAACTTCTTGTTAAAAAAGGTTTTTCCGTTTCTTAGTTACTTTAAAGAATAATAGTGATGATTAAACTGACTGTTAATGAAAAAATTGAAATAGCTCTTATTGTTGGCGATAATTATAAGACGCATCGCGAGGCTGCCGACATTTTTAATACTAGACACCCAAATAAACATATTAGCCTCGTTACTGTCGGCAATGTCGTCAATAAATTTAAAAATACTGGCTCTGTCGAAAATAATTTCAAGAAGAAACATGCAGTTCGAACTCTTACTGAAGAAAATCAATTACAAGTCTTGCAAGCGGTTGTGGAAAATTCAAAAATTTCATTGGAAGGAATAAAGAAGACAGTTCAAGATAACGTGTCAAGAGCTTCTGCTAGTAAGATACTTAGAATAAATAAATTTTATCCGTATAAGCCAAAATTTGTACACGCGCTCAAACCTGGAGATATGGAATCGCGTTTCATGTTCTGTGGTTAGTTTCAAGGAGAAGTTGAAGACGACATTTTCTTTTCAAGGACAATTTTATTCAGTAACGAAGGAAAATTTACTTCCACAATGGTGTCGCATGTTCCCAGAATTGTCGTTGGTGGAGCGATGTGAACCCCAATTTCGTAATCGAATGCCGTGACCAAACGTATTTCAAAACGAATGTTTGGTGCGGTAGTTTAAATAATCAAATCGTGGGTCCATATTTTTTTCATCATAGTATTAATAGTGAGAACGCGCGACAGGCTGTTTGGTATCAGCATGATGGAGCTCCTTGTCACAGCGCAGGCAGGGTCAACGAATATTTGGATAGAACTTTTCCACAAAGATGGATAGGACGCCGTGCAGAAGTACCCTGGCCACCTAGGTCACCGGACATTACACCCCTCGATTTTTTCTTGTGAGGTCATTTGAAGCAATTGGTGTACAAGCACAGCCCATTCCGTGATATTGATCACCTAGAAGAAACTATAAGGCAGTGTATCCGGCTGGTTACTCGTCATATGATCAGAAACGCTGTGTCGGAGTTTTCTAGAAGAACAATCATTTGTATGCAAAAAGACGGGGGCCATGTGGAGACCTTGATTATTTTTGGAGTTTTATTTGTTATTGGGAAATTAGAAATTGGCCACCTCATAGAAATTAGTGAACTAATTTTTATCCGTCATAAAAGTAGTTCTCTTAAGTAGAGTTTTTATTGTGTAATTGTTATAGTCTGTTAGTCTTTAAACATGCACTCTCCAAGTTTTTAGTTTTGTAAATTAGCCGACGTCTTTTATAAATTTTAAACCCGGTACTTTTTGAAGCTAACATACAAATATTCTTGTGCAAATTTATTTTCTCACCAAGCAGGACTTTTTAGGAAGAGGCATTTTTTTTCGTAGAGTTAATAATTAAAAAGTTTCCCATTTGGTAAGAACTTCCGAAGACTGTAATGTTGGACTGTAATGTTGGACAAAATTTTAAAAATAATGGGCCATTTGTGATTTTTCCTTATTTTTGGTGAGCTTGTAAAGCATGTTTTAATATTATTTCTCAGATATTTTAATTTGTAACTTACCGGTATACTGGACTCCACTAACGTGAAATTTAATTTCTGATTTGCTAAAAAGAAATATAAACGTTTTTTAACAACAGTGCGTTTTATATGGAAAATATCTACAATTTTTTATATGGTATGCAGTTCGCACCACGGATATTCCTCGGCGATACTTGAAATGGCAGAGAAGAAATAAAAAAATACAAAGATCAGATAAAATATATGCATCTACAAATAAATAGAATATGATACTTTAATTTGTATTGTATAGTTGCGCATTTACGTGCCTAATAATATGCCGTTTAGGAGGTCCGGAGATATCCGGAAAAACCGAAATTCTGAAAAAAATTTTTATTGTTTTCCTGGGGTTCGAATTCTAAAGTAAATTGCACTTTTACATTGCCACTTTTTCCGCTCTATCTAACAGCGTTAATTGTTTTGTAATCCGACGAGTTGTCTTCGAATGGCCATTATCAACTTTATTTTTTTAAATACGGTCCTGTTTTTCTGATATTCGAATTTGAGAGCTTTTTTTCTTCCGAATGCAAGTATGACACATTGTGGTTTAATGACGTTTCGAGGGTTTTTTGAACAACATCAGGAAATTTTGGGATACGGTCCTGCATTTCTCCTAATTTTATAAATAATATCTCATAAGTAAGCTCTAAATTTTTACTTATGTTAGACTAGTTCAATAAATAACAAGTAATTAAATAATAAACCACAAATAAGTGAACAAAATACAGAAACATTATCTCAAACTTCTGTTGATTCGGGATTTAAAAGAAAATTAAGATGGTGACGCGTGATTTGTTTCACTTGACATTCCCATTGTGATCGTTTGAAAGCGTTTTAAGAGGTTTTCTATTTTCCAGAAAATATGGAACATAATTTTACAAATGCTGAACAGTTTGATATTCTATCGTGTTTTATTTTATTTCAAAAAAACTGTTATGGGGCAGTTAGAAGATGTTATTTGTGCTTAGAGAATAACGGAAATCATTTTGAACACCTGATTATGTAGTTCCTTACATTTTTCGTTGTTCGTTTTATTACTGTTTAGGTATGATTTTTGTTCACTTATTTGTGGTTTATTATTAAATTATTTGTTATTTATTGAACTAGTTCAACATAAGTAAAAAATTTAGAGCTTACTGATGAGATATTACTTATAAAATTAGGAGAAATACAGGACACCGTATCCCAAAATTTCCTGATGTTGTTCAAAAAACCCTCGAAACATCATTAAACCACAATGTGTCATACATCGTTGCATTCGGGAGAAAGAAAGCTCGCAAATTCCAATATCAGAAAAACAGGACCGTATTTAAAAAAAGAAAGTTGATAATGGCCGACTCGTCGGATTACAAAACAATTAACGCTATTAGATAGAGCGAGAAAAGTGACAATGCAAAGGTGCAATTTACTTTAGAATTCGATCTAAAAAAAACCAGGAAAACAATAAAACGATTTTTCAGAATTTCGGTTTATTCCGGATATCTCCGGAACTACTCGGAATTTTAAAACTTTCTAAACGGCATATTATTAAGCACGTAAATACGCAACTTTACCTCCATTTAACCGACTTCGTATCTCTTACGGTTTCCGAGATCCCTGTACTGGCCCTCCTTATCTTGGACACGTTGTATTAATATAATCTACTTTCATAAACAAATTTCATAATTTTGCATTCGTAACTCAACATTTTTCTATAAATAATACTACCCAAGCGCCAGTGGTTACGTTCCAAGGCACATCCACATGCTAAGTCATCACAGCGATAGGCAACTAAGCATCGATGCCGGCGGGGGGAAAATTAAAGTCGATTTGAATATTTAATTCTAATTTATTGGACGAAAAATTATAAATGAACCATAAAAAATAGATTTATAATGAAATTGAAAAACTATATACTTAATCTACGTTTTGTTATTTTAGTTTAGACGACTAAAATTCAATTTGAAAATTATGAAAATAAAGTATAAATTAAATCACGATGTATCTGGATAAAAAACGTGACAATGACCCATCAATAACCAACTAATTTTTTACCTGTAAATAATGAATTTTTGCAAATTATTATTTTAATTTAATTCCCAATGACCGAAACACAAAGATCATTACAGGGAATATTGTACATTGAAAAAAATATAACGTTTAACTTTACAAAATTTACGAAAAGACTACTTACAGTTTCATTGTGGAAAAATTGACACCTACACATAAAGGTTATTATTTGAACACAACTTCAATTTATATGAATGATAATTTTATGTAACAGGTAATTAACTTGATGATTCTTTTAGTATTTCATATCTAACAGTACTTGTTACGGTTTGAAAGACAATCTAATTTAAAATAATAAGCAAATGAACTCGGGTTTTTGCTCCTTTGAAAACAACTTGCATCTATTTTATCATTCAAGAATAGAGAGTTCTTGTACAATTTACGAACGGCGGTAATGCCAGGATTGGCACTCATACTATAATACGGGTCACCAATTTACATCTAATTTTCCAACGGTTGAAAGATCAGTGTTTTACATAATGCTTTCTTTTCTAGGTCTAAGTTGGAGCTACCAGGAACAAAAATGCATTTATACCAATGTCGTGGGTTACAAAATTGGAGCAAAATTATTTAAAAACGTTACAATAATGCAGGTTCTTTTGGTTCGCCCCAACCCAGAAAGAGATTTTTTATCAACATTTTAAACATATTTGGGATCACCAAAATTCCTCATCTTGTAACTATCTTATAAGTTACCTGAACTCAGTTCTTGGGTTTGGAAAACTTACTAATTGATTATAAAGTGTCGTTTTAACCAGGGCGTGCATTATTTTAACTCATTACC
This sequence comes from Barypeithes pellucidus, assembly GCA_963991005.1. Lineage (NCBI taxonomy): Eukaryota > Metazoa > Arthropoda > Insecta > Coleoptera > Curculionidae > Barypeithes > Barypeithes pellucidus. Next base: position 13,695,933 of record OZ022562.1, on the reverse strand, counting down.
ATTTGTAAATTATTTTGAGTTGGAATAATTCAGGATTCGTTTAAAACCCCATTTCGAGGGTAAATCACCGATCGTAGGGTCACGGGAAGTTCATTCCATTGTTATTCGTCAATTCTCCTTCGATCGCGAGTATGAGCACCTATTGGCCGTTGCGCCGTTTGCGGGATCTTTCATCTTTGTTCTCTGTGCGTGAAAATTTGTGTTTTGCATAATTTTCGTCAGTTGACGTAAAATGGAGGGACAGGAGGGAGATGCATACAAATTGTTATTATTGGAATGGATCCTTATTATTTATAATATTTATATATATATATTAATATTATAATATTATTAATACGTATTTACTCAAGATTTGTACACGTGCTACACATAACATGTTATTTTTCGTTCTTAAAGTAGAGCATTTGGGAGCCCTTACAAAAGTTTTTTTTTATTAATAAACTTATCTACCTAAACTAATAATAGGGTTTGAATTAAGTTTCCAAAATCCATCTTTTAATGTATTAAAAAAAAATAGTATTTTATGTATCGTCGACAAAATCGCAAAAAAAAATTTAAAGAAGGTTCCTATACTTATATTATAAGAGTGCGTCCATATACCTGAGGGAAACGACAGAACGAAAAAAATACTGTGGCTAATAATTTCTATTGACATTAAACAAACGATGTTTTTGTCAGGTATGGACGTACTCTTCATACCTCTTTGAAGGTACGCCTACATATTGTGTATAAACTTGAAAACTTCTTTTTCAAGACCTGATAATTTTTTCCCTGTTTTACAAAATTAATAATTATATTCCCAATGATATACACAAACACGAATATTTACTACGATCAAGACAATTTTTTCAGAGAACTGACAATCGCGCGCTGAATGAATATCTTGAAAAAACAAAAGGCAATTTAGGTCCAGTGCAGACGTTAAATCAAAGAAATATTTTGAGTTCCGATAGTCCACAATTTAGGTACTGGTAGTCCAAAATTTGGAGTCTGGTAGTATAAAATTTCAGTCAGCCTAGCCCCGTAAACGAAATATCAGAATTCCCAGAGTGAGATAAAGGCTATCAATGATTTAAGTCGGTGGGTCGTGAGCTATTCCAACGCATAAAATAACCCATCTTCTGTACTATCATAACTTGATGTGAACAGTGAGTTGATGCAATTTCTTCGATTTGGTTGCCGTAATTCAGAGGCCTATGCTGTCCCCTATTAGCAACACGCTTGGGTCTAGGACAACTCATATTTGAGTTATATAAACTAGATATTTCGGCTCAGTGTACTAATTAAGTCAAAATCGATTTAATTGAGAGGCTCTATGAATTAAACGTAAACAAACCTACATTAGGAAAATTGATTATAATAATATATAATAATAATATGAACTATTATTATTATCAATAGGTGCCTCCCACACTGGGAAAATATGCATGTCATAGTTCCTTGGGTTTATATAGATCTACAAGGTAAAATAAGCTACTTTCCCATGGCTAAAGCTCCCTATTTTGATTAAAGATCGTTGTTTATTTCTCCTATTTGTATTGTTTTTACTAAAGAAAACATCCATTAAAAGCGTAACTTATCTTAATATAAAATTGCAATTTTTTCTATGGGAATTAAAATTGTCCATGATCTTGCGACCTTTGTCGTCTTATGTTACTTCATATTATCAGCTTTAATGCAACAGTTCATAGCGGAATAGATTTTGTTTAACCACACAATTTATTTACATCGTAATTAAAATCTGAAAATGAAATGCTTTCAACAATAACGCCTCATTCTAGCAGAGGCTTGAAGACAAGCAGATGCAGAAGTGTACGAGAACGTAAGAGAACAAGACGTGACGAGGTTCGGAAATTGCTGAAAAAGAAAACAGCATGCTACAAAAGAGTTAAATTTCAAGTCCAAGAAATAAATAAGTGCGATGCGCAACTAAAAAGTTATCTCCAACAACACCCCGAAACCCTCAACATTAAGCCTTTTGTTTCATGTTAAGAATTAAGTGCCTTTGTACAATTAATACACAATTACTTTGAAAATGAAACACCCTAAAGGAGAATTACTGCTTTTTAACTTCCCAATTTAACCCTCTTACAATATATAAGCGTGGCCCTTCAAATTGCCGACTTAATGTTTTCATATTTCATTTTCACTTAATTTCACAATTTCAGAAGAAAAATTATATGAAAAGTGTATAGGCATTTCGTTTCAAAATGGAATAATTAATTTCTGGAATTGGATTTAATATATGCCGTAATACCTTTAAATAAGAGGTGGGAATTTTTGAGAAATATACTTTTTAGGATTTGAATTATATAATTATTTTTCAGTAATCACAACTGGAAATTTTCAGAAATAAATTGGAATAATTGCATATATACGTATGCATGGTAAACGAACGAGCATACTAATTATCTGGAATATATTTTTGTGGATATAGGCATCCTTGCAACCAAATAATAAAGAACAAGAAGTCGAGTTAAAACCTAACTGATTGTAAGTATAAAAATTTCCAATTAAGAAAATACATTAAACAGATTAAGAAGTCCTCTAATAACGTTATTTAACAGCATTCTTTAAGCCTATTTAAATGAGATAATGGGATTTTATTCTGCTTTACCTGAATTTAAATACTGTTAAGTACCCTATATATATATCCTGTACAACGACGTAAATTACCTCCAACCAAGTTATATTTATTTCTTTTTCAAGGCTTTATATGCGTACATACTCCCATACCATACCATACCAGACGAACAAAACATCAAATTATATTTTTATATTCAATATTTCTTCCGTACATGACATAGTAATATACGGCTTCCTTTGCAGAGCGACGATTGCCTGTGATGGTCGGCTCCGAGGAAACAGGCGCCCTAAGGCGCCGCGGCGCATACTTTAGGAACCCCCGAGTTTAAACTAATATAGGAGCGCCCTCTACAATTTCCGAACGATGTTCATAGGTTGTTGTTTCACCCAACCACAAGATTCTACATCCATGAAATGTTTTCTTTCCATTTCCTTAATAAATTAACTAAAGCTGCTTTCTGTATTCTCTTTGGTGGTATTAATCGTATAGCAACAAAATTTATAAGGTAACTACATCTAAGATTTTCTCTGTGTTATAACATAACCCTAAATTCAAAAGTTTTGACATCTAGTAAAATAATTTAAAAAACTTTCAATTTTCTACTATTTTTAAATAAATTATGTCTTCGCCGGCTCCCAAGTCGCCTCCGGAACAAAGCGATAAAAGCAAGAAATATGACAGACAATTAAGGTAAAAGAAATTAAATAAGTAATTCCCTATATAGAAATGTTTTAATACAGGTTATGGGGTGACCACGGCCAAAAATTACTTGAAAATTCTAAAATTTGCTTGATAAACGCTACAGGATTAGGGACGGAAGTTCTAAAGAGTCTAGTCTTGCCAGGTATTGGTTCCTTTACTATTGTAGATGGAGAAAAAGTTACCGAGGAAGATATTGGGTCAAAGTAAGTTTGTGCTTGCCAACATTTATTATATATTGTTCTTTTTTATCATTACCATATTGCAGTTTCTTATTGGAAAACGACTCTGTTGGTTCATCAAGAGCTCAAGTGGCCACTCAATGTTTGTTAGAACTAAATCCAGATGTGAGAGGGGATTACATAGATGAATCTGCAGAGCACATAATATCCAACACAGAAAATTTTTTTAAAAATTTTGATGTGGTTATCGCTACTGCATTACCTGAAAAGTAAGTACTTTTGCATTAAGCATTAAGTAGTTGTTTTGTCATAATTTGATTGAAATAAATTAAAACAATGATTTGTTTATGGCAAATGGATTGTTCCTATGTGTTCCACAGAGACTTGGTAAAATTTTTCTCAGTCTCAAAAAATTAAACAAACCATCAGCTTGTGTCTCCTTTGCTCATAGGAAACAGTAACTTGACAAATATACAGTGTTGATTCCTTTGATCATTTTATGAAGAAAAATTCATATGAACATAAGTACCTATGTTTATCTATGTTCCTATCGGCTTAAAGGAATAATTTTTTTAAAATCATTTTTTAATATTTCCGAAAGTACTTATTATGATACTGTTTTTAATTTTGTTATGTGTTAATAGGATATAAAGCCATATATATATATTTTATTTCAAAAATTCTGCGAACATGACCTGTGATATACTATATTTTGTGGTACACCGCTGACATTTTTCCATGTGGATATTTTTTTATTGTCCATTTCCAACAATTTTTATGAACTTATGAATTATTATTAATTGTTTTAATCAAGAACGGTGGGTATATGACGAGAAAAACGCAAGATATCATTTTCATGTAGAATTGACTAGGCTAGTAATTTAAAGGATGTGTATTTTATTTTAATTAGTAAAATTTTTATTCATAAAATGACCAAAAATTCACTCCTGCGCCTTTGTAAGAAGAATTGTAAAGTAAGTATAAAAGTGATTTATTGTTTTTAAAAATGTCCTTAGTTCGCCTCTGTCAAGGTAAAGGAGAGAACTTAATATACAGTGAGTCCCAGAAGAAATGTCTAAATTCATTTAAAATTCAGCGGTAAGTTTTTTCAAAAAACGCTCGTACCCGTCGATTTTGATTTTTTAATTTTTTTTTTTGTGGTAATTTCATGTATACAGGGTAGCTCAAAAATAAGTTACGACCATCAACTTCATTTTTTCAAATGAAAACATATATTTTTTATTTCATTTTTGAATTTTGCATTGAATTCTAAGCATGTTTCATGTACCATGTCCTATACATAAACTCAACAGTTATTGAAAAAATTAGGATTGAACATATCATTTAGGGAATCCAACGATCTATCAAATCTTCTGGCAATATGGCATTTTGGGCTCCATAATAAGTAAGAGTGTACTGTCTCACTGTCACCGTTTATTTCCATAGAAACTGTATGATAATTTTATTTCAAATAAGTATAATTATTGTCAAGCGTAGTTTCAAAGTTGCGGTTTTCACAATAATGGTGAAGTTAACGGAACGGGAAAAAATTGAAATTCTATGCATGGTTGGGTTTGGTGATAAAACATTATTTAATGAAATCCATCCTGATCGTCTTCCCATATGTCAAAAGATGGTGAGTAGAATAGAGGCTAAGTTTAGAGAATTCGGTCATGTTAGAGATTTGCCTAAATCTGGTCGTCCTACTCGAGATGAAAATGAACAACTTGACGTTTTGCTTTCCTTGGAAGAAAATCCATGTACTCCCCTGTCGCACATTGGGGCCGATTTACACATGCCGAAATCTGTTGTTCACCGAGTAGTTCAAAGGCACAAATATCACCCATACAAAGTTATTCCAGTGCATGAGTTATTTGAAGATGATTTCGATAGGCGAAGTGAGTTTTGCGGACGCATGCAAAATATGTGCAATCTAGATATTAATTTAGTAAAAAATATTATTTTTTCGGATGAAGCTACGTTCTATTTGAATGGTAATGTGAACAGACAAAATTGTCGATATTGGGCAACAGAAAATCCTCATTGGATGATAGAGGTTCACAGCCAGTACCCTAAGAAAATAAATGTTTGGTGTGGAATCGTACGCGAAAGAGTAATTGGTCCATTTTTCTTTGAACAGTCTTTAACTGGACAAGTATATCTCGAATTTCTCCAACTAGAATTAATTCCAGCATTAGTGGCTTTATTTCCGAATCCATTGGATCCAGACTCCCCTGACGAAGAACTGATATTCCAACAAGATGGTGCTCCTCCACACTATGCGGCCACTGTGCGCACATTTTTGGATGAAACCTTTCCCAATCGGTGGATTGGAAGGAGAGGACCTATCGAATGGCCTGCTAGGTCGCCAGACCTAACTCCGCTGGACTTTTTTTTGTGGGGTTACCTCAAATCAAAAGTATTTGTTAACAGGCCAAACAATATGCAGGAGTTGAAAGGAAGGATCCGAAGAGAATTAAGTGCGTGTCATAACTCCGGAAAAGGTTGGAAACGTGCAAAGAAAGTTTATTGATCGTCTTGGATATTGTCAAGCCGTAAATGGCGCATATTTTCAACATTTAATTTGATTTTGTTGTGTTTTTTTTTAATAAACAGGTCTTACTTATAGATATGTTCAATCCTAATTTTTTCAATAACTGTTGAGTTTATGTATAGGACATGGTACATGAAACATGCTTAGAGTTCAATGCAAAATTCAAAAATGAAATAAAAAATATATGTTTTCATATGAAAAAATGAAGTTGATGGTCGTAACTTAATTTTGAGCTACCCTGTATGCATGAAATTACCACAAAAAAAAAATTAAAAAATCAAAATCGACGGGTACGAGCGTTTTTTGAAAAAACTTACCGCTGAATTTTAAATGAATTTAGACATTTCTTCTGGGACTCACTGTATGCATTTGATTTGGTTATCATTTTATCAGTGCGTGCGTGCGTCACTGCACTGCGACTTTTGAACCCGCCGGTCCTATAAATAAAGAAAAATCAGGTTAGAACCCCTTACTACTAAAAGAAATCATTCATAATGGCTCTGTCTTCGATGGCCAAACCATCTGTGTTCCACAGACTTGCAAGAAGTTTTTCTTCAACAACTAGTTTAGTAGGCCTAGAAGTGAATGATAAAAGTGGTGTAGCAACAATTACTCTCCAACGACCCCCAGTAAACAGTCTCAATTTAGAACTGCTATCCGAATTAAAACAACACCTATCCCATCTAGAAAATAACAAATGCCGAGGTGCCATTATAACTGGTGCTAACAAGGTCTTTTCCGCTGGTCTAGATATTGCGGATATATACAAACCAAATTATGAACGATGTAAAAAAGCTTGGATTATGATACAAGATGTCTATGAAATTTTGTATGGTTCTTCCTATCCAACAGTAGCAGTGTTAAATGGATCAGCTCCTGCCGGTGGATGTTTACTTGCTGTATCTTGTGAGTATAGGATAATGGTACCAAAATCTATCATTGCTATTAACGAAGCTCAACTGGGCTTGGTGGCGCCTGCATGGTTCATCCGGACAATGGAGAATACAATTGGCAAGAGGCAAGCTGAACTTGCTATAACCAGTTGCAGACCTTTCTCCACTGAAGAAGCACTTAATGTAGGTTTGATTGATGAAATCGTTCAAAACAAGGAAGAAGGACTCGTAAGGGCTCAAGCTTTTCTAGATAGGTATGCCAAAATTCCTTCGCATGCCAGAAGTCTATCGAAACAAGTGGTGAGAGGAGAGGCTCTGAGAAAAATGAGGAAGGAACGTGAACAAGACCTGGAAGCTTATTTGCATACTATTCAGCAAGATGCCGTTCAGAAATGTGTGGGGTTGTATCTCGAAGGGTTACAGAAGAAACGGTCTGCTCAGTGAAGTTTCATAAGTTCATATGTTTTAATTTTATATGTTTCTTACATTGTGGATCTAAATCTATATTTCATCCACAATATTGATTGTAGATAAAGATGGACAAGTGTGGTCACAGTTAGACTGTGAGCGAGTTTACTTTTGGTCACATGAGTAAAATCTCAGGGTAAAGGGCAATTGTTGGACTCTGATATACCTTATTGTACAGTTTTCAACAAATCATCAAAGAATTTACTATTTGTATTTTTGTATATTATTTGTTTAAAAATCTGATGAAAAATTATTTCTTAGCATAGTATTCTCTCTACAGGTTCATTTTAAGAATATATTCACAAATAAATTTTAACCGAGCTTTTATCATCCTTGACCCTTTTTTTTATATTTTAGAACATTTTTTTTCAGCATTTTTAATATTTCTATTTTAAGGACAAGATCATACAGAGTGATACAAAGTCATTTCTACAGTAAAGATAATTTGAATTTGCAAATATTTCAAATTCTTCAAAAAAATATGATTGGTCTGAAGTTCTGAACCAAAGATCTTCTAAAACTTCGAACTCGGCTGAACCGAGGGTGTCGCCGCGCGCGCATATAGTTTAGCTAAGCCACAGAAAAAGAAATAGTTCGTGTTAACTTGTTTTACTACAAGTTTCATAAATTTGAGGTTATGACTGATCGAGGAGTGAATTTATTTTTATTTGGCTTCTTAATTAAACCGTGCAACCTTTGTACTTTTGTACCGGCCAGTCATAAAGATACAATTTTTTCAGTTGTGCGTTAAAGTTGAAAAGTGTTTCATATTAAGCAGTATTTAAAAATACGTATAATGGCTCTGTTTTCAATAACAAAACCAGCTGTATTTCAACGGCTTGCCAGAAGCTTTTCTTCTGCGACAAGTTTAGTAAGCCTAGACGTGAATGATAAAAGTGGTGTAGCAACAATAACGTTTCAAAGACCACCAGTAAACAGCCTCAATTTAGAACTTTTATCTGAATTTAAACAGCATCTATCTGACCTGGAGAACAACAAATGCCGAGGTGCCATTATAACCTCTTCTATGAAGACATTCTCTGCAGGTCTAGACATTTTGGAAATGTACCGACCAGACCCTGAAAGATGTAGGAAGTTTTGGATTACATTACAAGATGTCTATGAAGCTTTATATGGTTCTTCTTACCCAACGGTAGCAGTTATAAATGGACCGGCACCTGCAGGAGGTTGTTTACTATCTATATGCTGCGAGTACAGGATAATGGTACCAAAATCTATCATAGGCCTTAACGAAACTCAGCTTGGCATTGTGGCGCCTCCATGGTTTGTCCGGACAATGGTGAGTACAATTGGCAAGAGGCAAGCAGAACTTGCATTGACCAGTGGTAGACTTTTCTCAACCGAAGAAGCATTTAATGTGGGTTTGATTGATGAAATTGTTCAAAACAAGGAAGAAGGACTCATAAGGGCTCAAGTTTTTCTGGACAGGTTTGCTAAAATTCCTCCATTTGCCAGAAATTTATCTAAGGAAATAGTGAGAGGGGAGGATATGAGAAAAATGGTTAAAGAACGTGATCAAGACCTACAGCTTTTTTTGCAATCTATTCAGCAAGAGTCCATTCAGAAAGGTTTGGGATTGTATATTGAGGCTTTAAAGAAGAGGCAGTCTGCCAAATGATTTTTCACAAGTTAATATTCTCTTACAGTAAGAATAATCTATGTCATCCATAGGATTTATGATTTGCATGTACTAACATAGGATACTGTGGTCCAAAATATTTACATCGTACTGGATGGTAAATCATATCATTTGTGTATTATACAATAATTACTGTGTGGTTTAAAGTACAATAAAGTTGTTTATTTTTAAGATATGTTTTATTATTTACCTGTTCAAATATCTGTGATAACTTGATTTCTACCTTTCCTAATATACTTATGACATAATTAGTTGACTGGTATAATATACTCAATACTCATAAGTCAATTTTTTAATAACGTAGAAACATGTACTGTAAACTATTATCCATTTAAAAAAATTGACTTATGAGTATTTCCTATGTTATACCAGAAAGATATACTTTTTAAAATACCCTGTATAAAAAATGTCTACAGTATTAGTTACAAAATAAGTTTATTTATTTTTATAAAAAGTTCATCTAATGAATCTAATTCCTTAAAACAGACGCCTGGATAGAGAAATGGCTAATACGCCATGAAATTGCCAATACGAAATTTCTACATCCCAAGCGCTGATTTCAAATCATAATTGAAGTGGATGACATGATTACACGTTCGTCCAGTCACATTACGATTTGAAAGGATCGCGCGTAGGTGATTTATGTACTACAAGGCCCAATTTTATAAAGGTCTTGGATTTAAATTAATACTTAAACGGAGCAATAATCAGGGGATTACATTACAGGCAAATTATGACAATTTTATAATAGAAGGTTATTACTAGGAGGATTATAACTAAATGTATTATATATTGTATATACTCATCGGTTTGTTGGATGCTCTAAAACATGATTTAGGAGCAAGGCATCTTCTAGTGATTTCTTACTGCGTATCCATGTCTTTAGACAGCCCCATTTTTTAAATTTTTTTCTGGCTGATCATTTTAAAGCATTTTTAGGTATCAGTTCAGTAGTTTTTAAATTACTAAGTAATTAAAAACTGTATGGATCCATTTGATGTTTAATGGGTATCGAAATAAAAGGCCTGCGTATCCAAATGGATACTCAAAAGTACGTTAAAGATGCCTTGTTTAGGAGGCCTAACAAGTTTACATGAAAACTTGGGGCGTATCCTAAATATTCTGTCCCGCCTACGCTGCTCAATAATATTTACAAAATCATCTTCGTCGTCCGTTAATAACTCATTAAAAATTTCAAAAATATCCATTGTTATTATTAAAATAATTGGTACAGCCAGAAACAATAAAAAACAAACTCAAATATTAGGGTTATATACTGTGTCCTGTGTCTTAAATCGTATTATTGAGTTTAAGTGGTACTCTTTCTACCGATTAACTTATTACCAGGATGGTTGCTCTTAAGTCGAGCCTCGCTGTCAATCCTAGTTTATAAAATCACCGTTTTCACTAATATGAGGTTTAAACCGTACAGTGCGATTTAAACCCACTTTATAAAATTGGCCCTTATTAGGTTTCTATCTTATTTTGTAGAGTTCTAATTCCCCTGTCCAAGCATCTATGGGACTGTGAAGTGCCCCTTATCGTCTGTCGAAGTATAGGTTTCCTAGGATATGTAAGGCTTCAAATAAAAGAACATACGGTTATTGAAGCGCATCCAGATAGTGAAAGTCCTGATCTGAGATTGGACAAACCGTGGCCTGCACTTAGAGAATACCTAGATAGTATAAATATTGAACAGCTAGACCAAAAAGAAAAAAGTCACGTGCCTCCTTTAGCCATACTACATTATTATTTAAATAAGTTTAGAAATAATCACGATGGTAAGTAGAAATAAGTAGTATAAAAAGTAGATAATAAAACTTTGTAAATAAGATCATTTTAAGTGGATGTGGCGACAAGTTATTCATAAAAAATATTTAAAATTTGCTAAACTTGAAATGACTAGGAATTCGGGTCTTTACAGGTTAACTTATCCTATTTTCATTAGCTACAGGGGCCAGTTATACCGGGTGTTTCCTCGCCCCTATAGCTATTGTTATTATTTAAATTACAAAAATAAAATTTAGTAGGTTTGTATGTGATGACATTTCCGGTCAAAGCGGATTTTTAAATGGAACAACCTGTGGCGGTTCATCCACGGGAGCACATGCGCACGTGCACTCCCAAAACAAAACGAATAAAAAATTTATATTCATTGAATATTATTTATCGTATAAAGTCCGACCCTCCCTAATATTTTATCGTACCGTCAAACTAAAAAAGTCCGACCCTCCCTAATATTTTATCATCCCGTGAAACCAGTATAGATCCGGCAACCGTGCCTCGGTCGAGGTAAATGACGATTATGACGAGACTTGCTCGCACGTGCGATTAAGTAGTGCAGTTTCTCTATAGTAACATGTGGCGGGTGGCAGCGGGGCTATGGCGATTTAACATGGAAAAGGCGTACAGTTTTTGTGTGCACCGCGCTCTGTTGTCTGTTCGTGAATCTAGTTAATATTTTAATATTATATATTTATTGAAGAAAGCGGGAACACCTAAACCCGAAATTAATTTAACGCAGACCACAAAGGGTAAATCTAGGGACTTTATTAGAAAGTTTGAAAATGAAATATATGAAAAAAAATTCATAGAGGTATTCCAAACTTAATGAGGCTGTTATTGATCAATTTTCTACAATTAAGAACCGAAGAGTGGACTTTACGTTTAGAGGGTCGATAAATGTTGTGTATTTCGATAAATGATACTCGATCTGATTTTAAACCATTTTATTTAAGGATTTAAACTAAAAAACATTGAAAATATGAAGAATGCCAACTTGTCAGTCTCATGGCTCGATTCGTTCTCGTCATAAAACAGTTAACTATTGTTCTCGTCTTGGTTGCGCCTCATGACGTAGCCATAGATGGCGTAGTGGTATTATACATCATTCGGTTTTCTTGATAACTCGTAGATAGCGGTAGTAATATTGGACATCATTCGGTTCTCTTGATAGCTCGTAGATGGCTTTAGTAGTATTAGTAGTGGACTGTATAAATATTGTTACGAGGGTTGCATGCGACGACGTTAAGATCCGACAGCTATACACACTAAGAAAACCTTTCTTATTTTCCAAAAGTTGTATTTCCTTGTGTAAAATTAATAAAAAATATGTAAAAAATAAATAAAAATATGTTTTACCTAACAAACCCGTATATTTTTAGCTATATGTTTAATTCAAATTGTTTAAATTCAGGTGAATTGCCTCAGAAGAGGACAGACAGAGAACTACTTAAACAAATGATTAGGGACAGTGGCCATTCAGAAGAAGGCAACAATAGGTTTATTTTAGAAGAGAATTTTGAACAAGCTATCCACTATGTGAATACGTGTGTTACCCCCAGATCCATTCCAGAGCATGTACAGGTAAATGCGACAGCAGTTTAAATATTGGCCCACGTGATTCACGAAATGACTGCAAAATTTAGTCCATCATGACCCCAACGGCTTAAATTTTCTTTATAAATCGTTATTTTTCAACATCTCCGAAAGTAAATAAGATATTATTTTCAATTTTGGTATGTGTGTAAATAAGATATCTATCGTCATATTTTAGATAATACTAGACGACGAAAACTGTACAACCTTAACCCAAAAGAGTTCGGCGTTTTGGATAATGTGCTCGGCGTTACGAGAAATGGTCCACGCGGAAGGAGCTCTTCCAATCCGCGGCACACTACCTGACATGGCGGCGGATACACAGAGCTATGTAACTTTACAAAATATCTACCAGAAGCATGCTCAGAACCAGGTAGAAAGCATATACAGGCGGGCCGCCGAGATTGCTAGAAATTTAGGACTGTCGCAAGATACGGTTCCTGAACATGAGGTAATGTGAATAAGCCATCTAATGGGTTTCCTGTGGTTTTTACACGTAGTTAATTTTGGTATAGTTTTTAAAAATGCGCTTGAATCCAGTGGCGACCTTGTGGGCGAAAATATAATGACTATCTTTATTAAAATAGCCCTAGTGCGTTCCTGTAATTTATTGCTATAAAAGCCGTATTACAGTCGGGAATTTTTATGGCGCCAGCAATGGCAATTATAATTCAAGGATTCAGGCGCAGTACACCGTTCTCCGTACTACAGTCAGAAATTTTACTCTTCTGACAATTAAAATGACACGGATTCATGCGCAGTACACTGTTCCCGATCAGCTGTCTCTCATTACCAGAAATGGGGCAGGCGCCATTTTAATTGCCCTTGCCGGCGCAATTGGGTAGACATGGATTATTCTGTTATTTTTAACTGTTTATTATTTGGCCGAACCAGGTATGAACAGGTAATGGCCATTTAAACCCACTTGTACTTAAATTAGCAGTTTACATTCTTTATTAAACTTATGGACTGCCAATTCAGCAGCTTTTTGCACCTCCTATTTGTAAATAGCAGTAGCTGCTTTAACTGGTAATCAAAACGAACAGGTTTGCACATCTCTAATTCTGGGGATATTTTAGGGATTTGTACCCACTGCTGTTCTGACCGTTGACAATGCTCCAGCTGATCGAAAACGGTTTACTGCGCATGAATACGTGCCATTATAATTGCCGGCGCAAGAGAAAAAATTGCCGAGTCTAATACGGCCTTTAGAGTCGGCAATTTTTTCTCTTGCGCCGGCAATTATAATGGCACGTATTCATGCGCAGTAAACCGTTCTCGATCAGCTGGAGCATTGTCAACGGTCAGAACAGCAGTTGGTACTGTCGAAATCCCTAAAATACCCCCAGAATTAGAGATGGGCAAACCTGTTCGTTTTGATTACCAGTTAAAGCAGCTACTGCTATTTACAAATAGGAGGTGCAAAAAGTTGCTGAATTAGCAGTCCAGAAGTTTAATTAAGAATGTAAACTGCTAATTTAAGGACCAGTGGGTTTAAATGGCCATTACCTGTTCATACCTGCTTCGACCAAATAATAAACAGTTAAAAATAACAGAATAATCCATGTCTACCCAATTGCGCCGGCAATGGCAATTAAAATGGCGCGTGCCCCATTTCTGGTAATGGGAGACAGCTGATCGGGAACGGTGTACTGCGCATGAATCCGTGTCATTTTAATTGTCAGAAGAGTAGAATTTCCGACTAGTACGGAGAACGGTGTACTGCGCATGAATCCTTGAATTATAATTGCCATTGCTGGCGCCATAAAAATTCCCGACTGTAATGCGGCTTTAATAAGTGCTATTCTGACTGTTGGCAATGCGTCAGCTGATCGAGAACGGTTTACTGCGCATGTATTCGTGCAATTATAATTGCCATTGCGCCGGCAATTTTTATTGCCGACTCTAATAAGGTTTTGTTGTCTGCTACTGTCCTTAATTACTATTATTATGCACTACTACTGTTTTTTTTTTATTTCAAACTAATAGTTTTATAAAATTTCTACTTAGTGTAAGTAAGAGTAATTTATTTTATTAATACAAATAAACTTTGACTCTTAAAGCCAGAACTTTCTTAAGATTCTTAAAAAGGGTATTTAGTTTTACATTTTCGAATTATACTGAAGATCAATAAAATTAACTTTCAGGTAAAATATTTCTGCAAACACTCGAGTGAACTTCATCTGATCCGTGGAAGTTGCATAGCAGATGAATACCACCAGCAGACCAGCCTGGACCTATCTTCATACCTAGAAGACCCCGATAGTCTGATATTTTATTATGTAATTTTAAGAGGTCTAGAGCGGTTTATAAGTGAATTCAACGCCTATCCTGGTCAGTTAGATGACCAGGTTGAACCGGACTTATTGAAACTTAAAGGAATCATTGGTAAACTACTGAATGAATGGGGATACTCCCACGTCCTGAGAGACGAAAGGGTTCATGAAGTATGTAGGTACGGAGGGGCGGAACTACACTCGGTTTCCTCGGTGTTGGGAGGATGTGCGGCACAGGAAGTTATTAAAGTGATTACGAATCAATATAAACCTCTGAACAATACTTTTATATATGATGCTATTAATTCTACATCTGCCACGTTTTGTCTATAGTATGGTAGTTTAATACTTAATTATTAGTGGCTGTTTTTATGCTTCAAGTAATATAAGAACATTTTTCCTGCTGTATGTTTGAAATGTTTTTTTTTTATCCAACAAAATTTAAATATGGGCCAAGTCCGGTTCTGTCTGTAAATATCTGTTGTTCCTCTGTGACATGAGCCGAGCTTTTTTGGATGGTAAGTATAAAGCAACAATGGTAAAGATAGCTAAAATTCGGAACGCTGTCACAGAGACATGATGAGTCGTGCCTAACCATAGGATAGTTTGCATTATTGCAAAATTTCAATTGCCCTAGTGATATTTTCTCGAATTGAAGTAAATTTTATGATAATTTTATTGCTTTAATATATCAAAAGTACCTGGTACTTCAATTTTATGCGTAGCCAGATAGATTTCTCGGTCACTAGCCGATGGAAAAATCCCTTCTTGTTTAAGAAAGTAACGGATTTTTAAAAATCAAAAGAGTGGAACTAGTTCCCAGCGACCGTGCTTGCTTGCGAACAAACCCGGTAAACCCTACCGTTCGTCTGTGGTACAGCTAACTTCACCAGATTTTTTTCATCCAAGTTCTGACAGTTGTTATCAAAACAAAGAAAAATGTTTTGTTGTTAAAAGCTTCCATGCATTAAAATGCAGTAATTATAAGAATTAAACACATATTAAAATGTAAAAGGCTTTGCCACATTTCATTTTTTCAGTTAAAGTATTTTTCCAAGATGCCCCAAGATGAGCAATACCCACCATGGGTATGTAACAAAATGTTTTTTTAATACGTGGTTCTTTGAAATACGTCCCTTTTAGCTCTGCTTTTACCCTCCTTGGTTATGACAAAAAAATTTATTTTAATATATACAATTTTTAGGTGGGTTTGATCTACGTTTTTAATTTAATAGTTGGCACTGGGGCTCTGACACTCCCGGCTGCTTTTGCAGATGCGGGATGGCTCTTCAGCACAATTGCACTGATAGTGTTGTGTTTTGTGAGTTTTGTAACAGTGACGTTTGTGATAGAGAGCATAGCATGTGCTAATGCAACAATAGAATGGAAGAAAATACAGTCGCACAAAATAGATGTAAGTTAATTCAGATATAAATCAATAGAATCCTTAAATTGTAAAATAATACCTATTATACATATAGATTTGGTATGTATAAATACAGATATTTCTGATTACCTAATTCAGTGGTGCGCAAACCGGGGTCGCCAAATTCAAAGAAATTCACGCCTACTGTCTATCCAGGGGTTGTGACAAAATTTTACACAAAATAAGGGGTCGCAAATGAAAAAAGTTTGCACACCACTGACCTAGTTCATACAAAAACTGTACAGTTTTGATCGTTTTTTATTATTTATATCTACCTAAGTTGTGTTATACCTTAAATTTAAAGTTATGGTTTTCTTTAAAATTAAATACATTTCATTTTAGGAAAGTGAGGTACCATTAAATTCTAACTCGGAACCTGATGACAGCACAGAAGAAACTGCCATTCTAGTCAGTAGATCTAGGCGCTTTTACAATCTAAATAAAAAAGTAGAATTAGGTGAAATCGCGGCTCTCTATTTAACCAAAACGGGGCATGTATTTTTCTTCGCCTCTTTATGCATTTATCTTTTTGGTGATTTAACAATTTATGCTGCTGCATCAGGTAAAACAATAGTCAATTTAAGCTGTCAGTCTTCCAATAATACAGAAAACTACACTGAACCATGTTGGGAGGATTCTAATGTTACCAAATTTGATATGTACAGAATATATGTAGCTCTATTTGCATTAGCTGTTGGTCCTTTTACATATTTTAATGTTCAGAAAACCAAATATTTACAAATGTTTACCATAAGTATAAGATGGACTGCTTTTACTATAATGGTTACCCTCGCATCAATAAGGTTGATTAGATATGGACAGCAAGGTCATCCAAGTCTAATTAACCTAGTTGAGGTACCAGCTTTAGCTGGATCTAGTGTATACAGCTTTATGTGCCATCACTCGATACCGAGTCTAATAGCCCCTATATCAAATAAAACCCGTCTATTTAGCAAGATTAGTTTTGACTTCTTTTTGATCTGTGGTTTTTATTTGTTATTATCTCTTACAGGGTCTTTTGCGTTCAAGTCAATTGATGTATTGTATTCCCTGAATTTTATACAGACTGAAGATTCCAACTGGCTTATGAAAGCCATAGGAATGTTTCTTGCAGCCTTCCCATTATTTCCTATGTCCACAAGCTTCCCTATAATCGCTCTTACCATGCAAGCTAATTTAAAGCATTTATTTTTGGGGCCAAACAGTTTAGAAAGACAGGGGTTTTTCATTAAAAGGCTTCTTTTTCCGACTGTAGCTATTTTACCTCCGATTGTGTTAGCTTTATCTACACATAATCTGAAAACTTTAATAGAAATTACTGGATCCTATGCTGGTGTAATGGTTCAGTATATCGTTCCTGCAGTACTGGTTTTATATGCCAGAAAACACTGTTTAAAAGATTTTGGTAACAATTTTAACAGGTATGCCAGCCCTTTCAAACATTTTGGATGGTTCCTTTTTGTTGTTATTTGGGCTATTATTTGTATTGTGTTTGTAACGGTAGATTTTATTCTTAATCATTAATAAGTTTAAGTCAAACAAACTGAAAATGGCCCTATGCAAACAATTCAGTTTTGGCCATCGTTATAGTACATACTTAGATTAAGTTATTTTACTTTCCTAGACAGTTCATGTTTCACATTTTTCATAATGACAAAAAAATTATGTAAAAATGTCTTAATTGTGGATAATAACTAAGATAATACCCTGAAGTGACAAGAAGAATAAAAGCACAAAATATCTTGCTTTACTTAATTTTGCCTTTTATACAAATTAGGTACCTCTTCCATCTATTATATAAAAAACAAGTACATAATATGTAGGTTCCGTGCTTTGTCATTTTTATAGTTTTTTACTTTTCTTAAAAATTAATTATAAGCAGCAATTATCAATAATTTTTTACTAAACTGTGATAATAATAAAACTATTTTTTTAAAACCAAACTTAAATGTAATTCGGCATAATTTTATAACTTGAGACCACAACCTATCGAAATATATAGTCTGAAATATTTTAAATAAAGATTGATTTTATAAAAATAAATTAAGTAGTCTTAGTATATAATATTATATTATAGTTAATAAATACTATCAGTACTTGAAAGTCAATTTCTTTCTAAATAAACAAATTTATTTGTACCATAAATATATAATATGAAAACTTTGGGTTCTGTTGTTAATTGATATAAGGTTCAACAAAAAATAAATGTAATATATCACTTCATACTTGAACAATTCACTTTTTCTTTTTTCCTTTATTTTGACCCCCTTGCTTCGATTTTCTTTGCAGTTCCATTTGCTTTAATTTCATAGTAAGCTTGGTTTGGGCCTTATCATGGTCAACATGGGTTAACTTTGGTTCGGGATGCATGTATTCTCGTTTTTCGTCCCTTTTGACTGCTTCACCACAACCGTGAACTTCAGGCAGACCGTGAGTGGTACAAAACCTACCTTTGCAGAATTTGCAATCGATTCCAATAAGATTAGTCTTATTTTTACATTTGGTGAAAGTGCAAACGTTATCAATGGTCTTCACTTTTTCTAATACTTCATCTAAATCACTTGAAGTTGTGGCCTCTTTTAAATCCTTCTGTTTGTTTTTTAACTGAGAATTTTCTGTTTTTGTGGTGGTTATTGTCGAGGACATTATTTTAAAATATCTGTTGTTAAAAACTAAAATTCTTAAGTTCTTTTTTTGAGGTTATGATTCTGATTTGACGTTTAGAATGTTGCTATGTTGTGGCGATCACAGCGTGTGCATACTATACCTTGAACCCATGACATTTTGGTCTACACCTACTCGGTGCATGCAAGTAGCGACCTTTGACCCTTGACGTCATAGATGACATTCGTCAGAGGGGGTAAATCCTGCGAAAGCACGTGTCTCGGTATCCTTAGTGATCAATTTCGATTTATAGGGTTGGTTAAAAATATTTTTACGTACACTTAAATAACGAATTGTAAACATTAAATATTACCACTAATTTAGTGCTCCCTTGCATTTAAAATAATGGCCCCTGGAGCGGTCGAAAATGATGTCCAAAATGGGGAGAAACAGGCAACAGCAGAAATGTCTGCTATGGAAGCTTTGAAAAAGAACCAGGAGGATGGCGAAAAGTCCTATGGTAATGTAACTTTTTATCGTATAAATATGTATTCATTAGTACACGTTCTTCAAATCTTGTTACATAACTTTCTGAAAATAACCTTAAATAATTTTCCATCAATTAACACCAAACATTACATAAACTTATAGTGGAAAGTCTAGGTTTTCTTTTTCAATAGAGATTTAACGACAGTCTATGCACATTTATTAATTAAAATCTACAGATACAGCTTTATTGACACTTCTAGCGCCATTTTTCTTAGCAAAGATGAAATGCCATTTAAAAATTGGTAAGATAAATTAATTTATGAGAAACCCTTTTTAATTAATTTTTGTATCCATGTAAGTACCTGAACCAGAAAAATCGGATTGATATATGAGATAGAGTTAAATAATAGGGACCAGGAATAAATACTTTAAAAAAATTACTGAATTAAATAATCCTTTTTTAAGAATTGCACAAAATGCATTAGGTACATATAGTAAACAGTAAACTTGTCAAGAAATTCTCTTGGATCATTAAACTTTGTACCTCAGTAAAGAATTCAAGAATAATGTGACCTTATCAGTCTGAAGTCCTAAATAAACAGTATTATTTGGCTGATGATATTTAAGTAAGAATGTAAATAGGTTGCACAATATATAACTTTGAGATAGTAGGTATTGCTTTTCTGCTTGGAATTTTCTCTTATTATATAGTTATATTTTAAATATACTTAGTAAGAAAGCAATATGGTGAAATATAGGTTTTGTTTATATAATTTTGATTTGTATGTATTTTTTAGTGATTATATTTTATTTTTATTGTTTTGTGATAAATTATTCTAAAAACAATTGTTCTGTTTTTTTTTATTTATATTTATAAGGAAACCTTTATATCTATTGGAAAAAGGTATCTTATATTTTTTATATTCTATCAAGTAATTTTTATTCCCTCCATTTACTGTTGATATCCCATTTTTAAATTGTTCTATTTTAATCTGTTTTAAATCGTTTTTACTTTTAAATATTTCCTGTTTTTAATTTTAACATGTTTAAAATCAATTCTGAATATTAAGTAACTTTTTAATTGTTAAGTTATTAGTTTGGAAATATTTTAAATCTAAGATATTATTTTTCTTGGTTTATTATTAACTTCAAATGATACTTAACCTGAACAGATCCAACTTTAAACATAACACAATATACATGGTTGCTAGAAAGCAGAAATGTTGTCCTTGCATCCAAATGCATTGATTGTAATTCTACAGTTACAAAACAGGCTTGCAATAATTGTCCCTAGATACTATGTTGCTTGCTTGACATTGACAGTGTTGCTAAATTGTTATTTATTGAAAAAACAACTAAATTTAACTGTCTTGAGAATTATACAATGTTGCATTAAGCTCTAAATACAATGTACAAAATATAAAGGGAGGAAACCTTTAGCCTATATATTATAATTATTGCTATTAAGGGCAGGAGTTACAGTTTTTTTTAAATTTTCAGATACAGATAAAGATAATGAGATTAAACCCAATGGTACACTTGAGGGAACAGGTATGTACATATGCTTCAGCTAAGGTTAATAAATTATGGATATTTATACCGGGTCCGCAAACGAAGCAGGGACGGAATATTAAATCGAACTTATCAACAATACTAAAATAGCTTGAAGTCTTGGATTCAAAGCTGCATGTTTTAAAAATATTTTACATTATACAGGGTGGCCCAAAAAAGTGTGACAGCATAAAGTTATATTTGTTTAAATGGGACTGCATATTTATGTTCGTATTAGTATCGTTTATAAGTGCCTCAAATTTTATTTAAGTTTCGGAGAAATAAATTAAAAATTAAAAAAAGTTTTGCAGTCCTGAATAAAAAAATCAAAAAAAACAATCCAGGACTATTTTTTTAACCTCCGCATTGGGTGAAATTTATGACAAGAGGTCTAGAGATACTATGAATCTAATTGCGTTTATCTATTTTATACAGGGTGTTCATAATAAGCTTTCAAAAGCGCCACATTATAAAATAATTTTTCTCAAGTTTTTCAAATGGAACACCCTGTATATTATTTGGCTATTTGACGTAGAATTCATAGACAATTTTTTTTGTAATACAAGCATATAAGTTACATCCAGCCGTTTTCGAAATAATTGTAAATAACATAAATTATGTTGTTTAAATAGAGTTTTTATTGGGAAATTTTGTTATAGGCGACTAGACTAATAATTGTAAACTAAAGTAAATGTTCAAAATAGCTTTCTATTACTCTTAGAGTTTACCGTATTTTAATTATTTCGATATAAATTTTAAAAGCCTACATTTTTGCTACTTTTATTTATTTAATTTTATTTTTTATTCTTAATCAAGTTGCCATGATTTTTTTTAGAAGCTATTTTTGAACATTTATTTTAATTTACAATTATTAGTCTAGTCGCCTATAACAAAATTTCCCAATTAAAACTATTTAAACAACATAATTTATGATATTTACAATTATTTCGAAAACGGCTGGATATAACTTATATGCTTGTGTTACAAAAAATAATTCTCTATGAATTCTACGACGAATAGCCAAATAATATACAAGATGTTCCATTTGAACAACTTGAGAAAAATTATTTTAAAATGTGGCGTTTTGAAAGCCTATTATGAACACCCTGTATAAAATAGATAACCGCAATTAGATTCATAGTATCTCTAGACCTCTTGTCATAAATTTCACCCCATGCCGAGGTTAAAAATATTGTTCTGGATTGTTTTTTTATTCAGGACTGCAAAACTTTTTTTTAGTTTTTGATTTATTTCTCCAAAACTAAAAAAACCAAATAAAATAAAATTTGAGGCACTTATAAACGATACTAATACGAACCTAAATATGCGATAAAATACTGGGTGTCCCATTTAAAAAATATAACATTATGATGTCACACTTTTTTGTATAATGTAAAATATTTTTAAAACATGCCGCTTTTAGTCCAAGACCTCAAGCTGTTTTAGTATTGTTGATAAGTTCTTCGATAACAATTTAATTTTCTGTCCCCGCTTCGTTTGCGGACCCGGTATATAAGAAAAAACCAGCCACAATGCAAAAAAATTTTTACATGATTTTAATCCATGATCGTTTTTAATTATCTTTTATAAAGATTTATTTTGTGTAGTCCCATGTGTATCATTCATCAATAATTTATTAATGTTAAATTCGATTGTATTTCTTTTAAATCCCAGGACAAAACACAAATTTTAATTTATTTAAAATCTGTTTTTTATAGGATGTTAACCAGCTCATTATAGTTTTTAAATATGAAATTTTTATTTGTTATGAATTGTTATGTTTCCTTAGAAAATAATAAACTGACCAAAGATGTGGAAGAAAAAGAAAAAGATGAAAGTGAAGACAAAAGTAAAGATGAAGTTGTTTTCATTCAGGATGTTGGATTTACCATAAAGATTCAAAGTCCTGGAATTGAAGCTTTTGATATTCAGGTAAGATATGTTTATAACTTTGACCATTATTATTAAAACAAAATACGTCTGAAATTATGCAAAATAAACGAAGTGCGGTGCGAAATTTTTGCCTGTTTCACTTTATAAATAAAAATATTCTTACAAAGTAACAACAAAAGTTTTTCAGTCATTATTAAACGACTTTTTTCCATGTCCCTAAATGACAACTCTTCTATGTTAATAAATTTGCCATAAAAGGCACTTGAGTGGTTTAAATTCTGGGAATAATGTTGTTAAAAAAAAATATTGTTAAATTACTTAGGATTAAAAGATTGTTTATTAAGCCACATTTCATCGAGGTAGATAATAAGGCTATTTTCTCATTGGTTTTGTTGATTACAAATGCCATTATGCTCTCTGCAGTTATATTTATTACACCTCACTTGAAAGTTGATAGTCGTTGGGTTAGGTTTGCTATAAATATTTTATGATGTGTTTTTATTGCTATGTTAGAAAATATAAAATTTTCAAGGTCTCAAGTATGGAATTAGTCCAAGAAATTCACCAACTTTTGATGGACCGCGAAGATACCTGCCACAGAACATGCTTTTCTTTACAGTTGGACGGCAATACATTAGACAACTTTGCTGAACTTAAAAACATAGAAGGTATTGCAGTATTATTATTATTATTATATATCTAGTTATATCACACAACTTTTCCATCAGACAAAAAATTATTCCTTTCGTGTTCAATATGGGCATTGATAGTATGTTTTAATGTTCTGTCTGAAGCTGTAAAAATAGCTAATTTACAAACCCCCAAGTTAAGAAACGATGCTTTAAAGGTGCTTAAGGTACAACCTTAGAAATGTTGTTCTATTTCAGGTCTTAAAGAGGGTTCCATAATAAAAGTAGTTGAAGAACCTTACACAATGCGTGAAGCTAGAATTCACGTCAGGCATGTACGAGACTTGTTAAAGAGTCTTGATCCCGCCGATGCGTATAATGGAATGGAATGCAATTCACTGAGTTTTCTGAACACTGTAACTCAAGGTGATATATTAGGTAGGTATTTTACTTATTTTTTTGCAGGTTTTGTGAAGTGGTATACAACGTGTCCAAGATAAGGATGGCCAGCACAGGGATCTCGGAAACCGTAAGAGATACGAAGTCGGTTAAGTTGAGGTAAAGTTGCGCATTTACGTGCCTAATAATATGCCGTTTAGAAAGTTTTAAAATTCCGAGTAGTTTCGGAGATTTCTGAAAAATCGTTTTTTATTGTTTTCCTCGGTTTTTTTGAGATCGAATTCTAAAATAAATTGCATTTTTGCATTGCCACTTTTTCCGCTCTATCTAATAGCGTTAATTGTTTTGTAATCCGACGAGTAGTCTTCGAAGGGCCATTATCAACTTTATTTTTTTAAATACGGTCCTGTTTTCCTGATATTGAAATTTCAGAGCTTTTTTTCTCCTGAATGCAATGATGTATGACACATTGTGGTTTAATGACGTTTCGAGGTTTTTCGAACAACATCCGGAAATTTTGGGATACGGTCCTGTATTTCTCCTAATTTTATAAATAATATCTCATAAGTTTTTACTTAGCTAGTTCAATAAATAACAAATAATTTAATAATAAACTACAAATAAGTGAACAAAAATCATTCCAAAATAGTAATAAAACGAACAACGAAAAAAGTAAGGAACTACATAATCAGGTGTTCAAAATGATTTCCGTTATTCTCTAAGCCCAAATAACATCTTCTAACTGCCACATAACAGTTTTTCTGGGAGATTTATAAGATATTATTTATAAAATTAGGAGAAATACAGGACCGTATCCCAAAATTTCCTGATGTTGTTCAAAAAACCATCGAAACGTCATTAAACCAACATGTTAGATAGAGCTGAAAAAGTGGCAATGTAAAAGTGCAATTTGCTTTAGCATTCGATGTCAAAAAAACCCAAGAAAACAATAAAACGATTTTTCAGAATTTCGGGTTTTCCGGATATCTCCGGAACTACTCGGAATTTTAAAACTTTCTAAACGGCATATTATTAGGCACGTAAATGCGCAACTTTACCTCCATTTAACAGACTTCGTATCTCTTACGATTTCCGAGATCCCTGTACTGGCCCTCCTTATCTTGGACACGTTGTATTAGGGTTTTTAAAATTGGTCCAATACGTTGTTTCCTGAATATCTATAAATTGTTTTTACCTATTCGGTTTGTTTATTGAATAAAACTAATCAGAAAATATAATTTCCCACTAGAGATTTAACTGGTAAAAGAAAAACAGGAAAAATTAAAAAGAACGGTTTTTTTTGTTGAGTATTGGAATTCAATTAAACGTGATGGCAAAACCACGTAACCCAACACTACCAATTGAAATTTGACATAGAGGAAACGAAAATTAGTGTGACAATATTTTTATTCATTATATTCAGATTTACGTCAATTTTTGACAATAACCTCATAACAATTGTTTACTGGTGTTTGCTGTATTACCTGAACTATGAGAGTTTCGTTGTTTCGCCATCACGTTTCATTAAATAGCTTAGAATAGGCTCACTCAAAATGGATTCAAACTGAGCACATCGATTTCCCATGTCGGCCTCTTCAAAAAGTTATAATAGAGTTTTTCTATAAAATGTACAAGAGAGCCAATATTCAGCTACCTCAAAAATTACGTGGGATTTCCTATGTTCAACTTGATGCATCACCCGGTATAATATGCATACACATGTGTTAAAATTACATAAATATATTTTCGCAGTATCTTTGTTAGTTGAAATAAACAAGGACCAAATACTAATAAAACTACAGATAAGTTTTTTTAGCCGAAGCCAAAACTAAAACACTTGGAGGCATTTTATTGCCAATGTCTGAATATGGCTTCAGAGAAATCATAATTTGATAAACATTGCTAGCTTACCATAAAAAAATGGGTATCATTTAACTGGTTAGCAAAATATTTTTATTTTTGCGAACAGAAAAATGTAATCGGTCAGCAACTTATGGACAGCAAACATTTCTGAATCGGTCAGTAATTAATGTCATACTAGAGTGCTCGAAATTATTTTGGTACGCAAATTAAATATATAAGCTGCTGTGAGCGATCCACTTTTAATCAGATATTGGTAAGCAATCAGCGGGGAAGCAAAATATTTAATCTTGGTCATCAAAAAAAAGCAATAAAACGTGAAATAGTGACAGTGCCCTGGGAAAACAAGTGAATACCCGCCCCCGCTACATCTATTGTAGCCGATTTCCTTCTGTATTTGGTAAAAGAAAACACAAGAAAGTTACATAAATTGACAGTGCCCTGGGAAAACAAGTGAAAACCCGCCCCCGCTGCGTTGTGGGCCTTGACTGCTACACCGCATGAAAACACACGCACGCAATTGGCTACTCGTATCACGCGACTGCTTTCGCTCCGCCCACAATAACGAACTTTGCCGATTATTCAAAACAAACGCAATCCAATGGTTTATATTGATAACCATTCTTTTAATATGCAAACCTCTGAAGTAAACTACTTCTAGTTCTACTGACCAATTGTAAAATTTTGCTGACCGAGTAATCATTTCGCAGCTCGACTGCTAATTAAGCGAACACATGATATTACAAGCGGTCTGATAGCGGTTAAATTGTTGACAGTTTGTAGCATTTTTTGCAGAGCAAGTGTTGCAGTCCGATTTTTATTTATTGCAAGCAAAATCTTTTAATGCTGATCAAATGATTTAATGGCTATTTTTCGCTGCGAACCAATTTTAATAACGGCAAACCATTGAATTACTTCTCTAAAAAAATCACTAACACAAGCGTATGTTGTGTGTGGGGAATCACCGGTGAACTAGATAGCCGCGCGGGCGTCGCCTGTTTATAACATGCCTTTTTCAAATAATTTTTTTTTAGAAAAGAAAAAAATGCGCCCAGAAAGTGTAGATTGTACTCCACCTGATTACATTATGCCAGATAGTAAAGATCGACCTTTGACTTCTCTACAGCCTCAATTTAAAGATCAGAAGTCTCCCCTTTGTGTAAAGGTAATATTTAACGGTTTAATATGTTAATATTGCTCATAAATGGATATTTCAGTTCCCCAATATAATTTTATTATAATATTATAAATCTAATATTATTAGATTTTTTTTAACGCAAATTCAACACAAATTATTTGTATATTTCTTCAGATTTTGACAACTTCCGCTTGGAATCCCCCTCCTGGATACCGTAAGTTACACGGTGATCTTATGTATCTGTATGTAGTTACGTTGGAGGAAAAACATTACCACATCTCGGCTTGTTCTCGAGGATTTTATATAAACCAGTAAGTTTTAACTCGTACAGGGTGGCAGCTATTTAATTGATCTTTTGAACGCGATTAAACTAGAGAAAATGTGCAGTTTTGAAAGCATTTTTAGAATCCAATATTGACGTTGCCGGATTGTTCTTGATTCAGGTATAGGGCGATTTGTTAAAAACGTCTAAAATTAATTTCTCTAATAACTCCAAAGATTTTGATTTTAGAAAACCGCCCTTTAAGTAAAACGTCATCATTTTTTCTTTTCTATAAAATAACCTTGTTTTTTTGCATAATTCTTTTTATATCATGGTCAACTTATGTACAGGGTGTCCCATTTTCGACACTTCTATAGGGTAGTGCTATCAAAAAAGTAATGTAGGTGTCATGTGCTCTTTTTGGGTCAAACTTAAAATGGTAAAATCAAAATTTGAAAATTTTCGCTGGCTTAGAGATTCGTGCGAAAAAATATTTTATACAGAAGTTTCTTATTGATTTATGAATAATCTGCCGTTTTCAGAATAAGTATACGGGGTCAGGTAAAAAAGTTATCGGACCGAACCTCATTTTCTTAAATGGAACTCCCTGTATATTTTAATCTAAAAATATACTACTTTAAATTCTCCTTTCAAATATATAACACCCCATGGATGACATTGGTTTCCTAGGCGATTTATTAAACTTTATTACTTTAAACCACAGTAGACCATGAAACAAAAACTAATATCCTAGAAACAACTATGTTGACTATGAACATTTAACGACAATTTCATTTTTACTTATTCATTTGCGAGAATGACCTATCAACATTTTGAAAAATTTGATATATACAGGGTGTCCGGGAACATGTGGGAAATCTCCCGGATATGAAGAAAACACGCGAAAACAATACTATAGGTTCATATAAACTTCTTTCGTATCGGCCTCCTCTTCGGAGATATGGGCTCCCAAAGAGCACCAATGGAATCAAGTTTTTTACACATAATTATTGAACCATCTGGTATATTTCAATTATTTTTTAATATGATGTATACCAGGTAAGACCCGTCAAATTACTACCCAAGAAACTGTTGTGAATTACTCACAGCTGCAGGGACGGACTAGCTGTAACACTCATGGGCCCATTTTTTTTACGCCCTGTATGATGAGAACTTTGGACAATGTTTTTTACATACCTTTAACTATTGGCTAAAAATTAAGTACTCTTCATTCATGTCGCTAATCCTAACCGTTTTCGAGAAAACGTCATTTTAATTACATCATGTATTTGGCGTATCTTGGTAAGACATCCATCTTTGTTCCTATGAAATGATGAACGTCAAAATTCCGCTTTTTCATATTTAACCCGTGAGAAGATAGGGGGATCAGTGCAAATAAAATGACGTTTTCTCGAAACGGTTAGGATTAGCGACATGAATGAAGAGTACTTAATTTTTAGCCAATAGTTAAAGGTATGTAAAAATCATTGTCCAAAGTTCTCATCATACAGGGCGTAAAAAAAATGGGCCCATGAGTGTTACAGCTAGTCCGTCCCTGCAGCTGTGAGTAATTCACAACAGTTCCTTGGGTAGTAATTTGACGGGTCTTACCTGGTATACATCATATTAAAAAATAATTGAAATATACCAGGTGGTTCAATAATTATGTGTAAAAAACTTGATTCCATTGGTGCTCTTTGGAAGCCCATATCTCCGAAGAGGAGGCCGATACGAAAGAAATTTATGAAAAACCTATAGTATTCTTTTCACGTGTTTTCTTCATATCCGGGAGATTTCCCACATGTTCCCGGACACCCTGTATAACACCTCATGGATGATATTGGTTTCCTAGGCGATTTATTAAACTTTATTACTTGAAACCACAGTAGACCATGAAACAAAAACTAATATCCTAGAAACAACTATCTTGACTATGAACATTTAACGACAATTTCATTTTTACATATTCATTTGCGAGAATGACCTATCAACATTTTGAAAAATTTGATATATCAGTTTATATTGAAAGTGGAAAGAACGAAGAAATGGCGCAAATTGTATATTTTGTTCGCTATCCGGAAAGACGGTAACCATTTAAGGACATATTCCGAACATTTGCGATGATTCCCGTTATTTTTTACCTTAATCTGAATGTTTTATTTCGTTTCAAAGTAATAAAGTTTAAGTAAATCGCTTAGGAAAGCAATATCATCCATGGTGTGTTATATATTTGAAAGGACTCCGTATACTTATTCTGAAAACGGGAGATGATTTAACAATCAATATAAAGAAACTTATGTATAAAACATTTTTCTGTGTCTCTTTTAACTAAGACAATATAGGGTAATTTTGAAATTGTCAATTTTTTGATTTTCCCCCGTATCTCTTAAGCGAGCGAAAATTTTCAAATTTTGACTTTACCATTATAAGTTTGATCCAAAAAGAACACATGACACCTACATTACTTTTTTGATAGTGCACTAACATATGCGTTTGGACAAGTTTAAATAAATATTTGTTTCGTTTGAGTTATTAATTTTTCTTTTTTTAGATCGACCGCCGAAGAATTTTATCCCAAACCAGCCTCGCCTAGTCATTTGTGCCATTCACTAATTGAATTACTTAATCAAATATCTCCTCAGTTCAAACGAAACTTTGCATCGTTGCAAAAGAAAAGAAGTCAACGGCACCCGTTCGAGAGGGTTTCGACGCCATATCAACTATATGCATGGTGCTCCCCTACCATGGATCATACCATCGATGCTATTAGAGCAGAAGATTGTAAGTTTAATTTTTAATAGCATTTTTGCATTATTCATTTCCTGGTGTCTTTTTTCACTTTTAGCGCTGTCTTCAAAATTAGGTTATGAGGAACATATTCCGGGACAGACCAGGGATTGGAACGAGGAGTTGCAAACCACAAGAGAGCTTCCTAGGAAGACTTTACCCGAGAGGTTGCTGCGAGAAAGGGCTATTTTTAAGGTATAAGGTTTTATTTAAAAAAAAAACTAATCAATTAATTATTTTTCTTTCACCAATTGCACTTGTTACAGTTCTTTTAAATATATTTTTTATAGGGAGGTAAAGAAACTCACAGTCTGCTCCACTAGTTTAATAGAAATAAATAAAAAACTATAAACCAAACATATTTCGAAGACTTAAGTCTTCATCTTCAATGGAAAGTAAAACATCTACAAAGGGGGGGGGGGGGGGGGGGTACCTATGACATTGAGGCACCTGTAAATAAGAAAAAGAAGTTTAATCAGTTAGGTTTTACATATTCAAAAAGTTTTTCTTTTCCTGCTTGACTAGGTAAGGAGGTTTCAAAAATTTTTTACTCCCCTATAATTTACTTCTCCATCAAGTCAATTCCTTTCTTTCAATCATTTCTCTTAAAACCTAACTGATTAAACTTCTTTTTCTTATTTACAGTTGCCTCAATGTCATAGGTACCCCCCTTTGTAGATGTTTTACTTTCCACTGAAGATGAAGACTTAAGTCTTCGAAACATGTTTGGTTTATAGTTTTTTATTTATTTCTATTAAACTAGTGAAGCAGACTGTGAGTTTCTTTACCTCCTTATAACTTCACTCCATTTTGAGATGGACTACTTCAAGAAAATTGATATTTTTTATAGGTTCATAGCGACTTTGTTGCTGCAGCGACTCGTGGTGCTATGGCCGTCATTGACGGAAACGTCATGGCCATTAATCCAGGCGAAGAATCAAAAATGCAAATGTTCATCTGGAATAATATTTTCTTCTCGTTGGGATTCGACGTCAGGGATCATTATAAGGAACTCGGCGGAGATGCAGCTGCCTTTGTAGCACCCGTAAGTATCATTAGCCGTTTGGGGTAAAAGAGAAAGAGGCGCTCTTTTAAACCATTTGAGGAACAGTAGAGGGACATAAGGATGATTGTTGAATAATAGAAAAGTTTTGGACTTATATATCACAACGTTTCAACTGGTAAGTATCTCCAGTCGTCTTCAGGTGAATACTAAATAAGAAAATTAACTACAGGTCTATTTATACTAGCTATGTGCACTGAAGCATAAATGAGATGGGTGCAGTCGTGCGTTCAGTTTTGCGCGATATTAGTAATTCTAAGCTTACATCTACTTAACAAGGGCTTCCAGATATTTCTTAAATCTAATGAAGGTTTACTAAAACAGCCAGGGTTCTGGTGTATGGTAGCAGCTTCCTTGAACTTCCTCTTCCTCCAGTGTGGTTCTTTGAGCAGGATTTCGGCTTCTGTCCACCTGATGTGATGGCCGTGTGTCCAGGCATGGTCAGCTGCACCAGATTTTTCCGTTTCTCCTTTTTGAGTGTTGTTTATGTGTTCTTTAATCCTTGTTTCCAGTGGCCGTCACATCAGGTGGACAGAAGCCGAAACCCTGCTCAAAGAACCACACTGGAGGAAGAGGAAGTTCAAGGAAGCTGCTACCATACACCAGAACCCTGGCTGTTTTAGTAAACCTTCATTAGATTTAAGAAATATCTGGAAGCCCTTGTTAAGTAGATGTAAGCTTAGAATTACTAATATCGCGCAAAACTGAACGCACGACTGCACCCATCTCATTTATGCTTCAGTGCACATAGCTAGTATAAATAGACCTGTAGTTAATTTTCTTATTTAGTATTCACCTGAAGACGACTGGAGATACTTACCAGTTGAAACGTTGTGATATATAACAAATAAAGACAATGCAAGTCCAAAACTTTTCTATTATTCAAGAAACACCATTGTCTACGACCTTCAAACAGACACAAGGATGATTGTATTTTATTTTAGCGAAATGATCTACAAGGTGTCAGAGTCTACAGCGCAGTGGATCTACCAGGACTCTACACTTTGGGCACAGTGGTCATTGACTACAGAGGATACAGGGTAACGGCCCAGTCGATTATACCGGGTATTTTGGAACGTGAGCAAGAGCAGTCCGTTGTGTACGGATCGATTGATTTCGGCAAGACCGTTTTGACTCATCCGAAGTATATGGATTTGGTAAGTCGAGTAACAAAACAACGATTTAAAATTATCATTGACTTGAAACAAACATGGATTTCTATCTGGTTTGTGCACGTCATTGTGACGGCTATTATGGAAATAAACACAACAAAATTCTAGAGCTAGAATCTCCGAATAATTTACCTTTAATCTCTTTTTTAGCTAAATAAAGCCGGCCAGCAGTTAAAAATATTACCTCATCATGTACTGAACGACAAGGATGAGGCGGTTGAACTATGTTCGAGTGTCGAATGCAAAGGTATTATTGGCAATGACGGTCGTCACTATATTTTGGACTTGCTGAGGACTTTCCCACCGGATGTAAACTTTTTAGTATGTAAGTATTTTTAAAAAATACTAAGTACTAATGTGTATGTTTTGGGCGATTGCCCAGTTAACTTTGTCGCGCTTATGCTCGCCTGATAACGACCTATAAAATTTTAATATTCCAGTAGAAGGCGAAGAATTAAGCAAAGAAGTACGAGCGCATGGTTTTCCCATCGAGCACAAACACAAGCTTTGTTGCCTCAGACAAGAACTGATAGATAGTTTCGTTGACGCTCGCTACATGATGTTTATTAAATACGCCGCGTACCACTTGCAACAATTAAACCTGAAGAAGAACGGAGAAAAAATTAATAACAACAAAGCCATCGAGGATAGACCGGTGGAAAAAAGTGACGGGATGAATAAAGATAATAAGGAAGAAGAGGAAAAGGAGATCACTAAGGATGAGGAGAAAGAAAAGGATGAACGGGAGGAAAAGAAGAGTCAAATGGAAGATGACGAGGCTAAGAAGATTGTGGAGAGTATAACAGATGGAACTAAATTGGAACGTGAGTATAACTGTTTGTTGATTCTACTGAAAAAAAATTTTTTTTAAAATATCTACTTATGAATTATTGATAATTTGCTGCATTTTCTCCAATCATCTCATACTTGAAATTTAGTAAAATAATAACAATTTCATTATTTAAATAGTTTAACATGCTCGCCCGCCACCTTAATTTAATTTACAAAAATTCCATTTTTCATTATGCTGTTATCTACAAAACCCATTTTATACAAAAATTGGGCCTCTATTAGATCGGAAGTTATTAAATATTTTCGAGCGCAAGTCACTCAGAGTGCGACTAGTCGAAACGTGCCAGAACTACGCTTTCGAACGACGCTAAGAATGGAAATATTAATGATTCAGACTACACCGAGCTCGATTGCGCAGCGTGACTTGCAAAAATATTTAATAACTTCTGATCTAATAAAGGTCCCATTTTTTCGTAAAATTAATTTTGTAGATAAGAGGATAAAGGACAAAATTATATTTTTTAAAATTAATGTAAGGTGACGGGCGAGCATGATAAAACTATTTAGACAATTAAATTGTTTTTTTTTGTTTTTTGAGATCAAGCACTATAGTTAGGGCACTCTGTGAGTGGTGCGTGTGCGCAAAAAGTGATTCACGTTGGTTTTGAATCGTTGGAGGTTATATTCGTTGGGAAAAACGGCCTCGGGAAGGTCGTTCCATAAGGACAAAGTCCTCCAGATGAAAGAATTCTTAAATAATGAAGTTCGAGGAGTACTAACCGTAGCCACATATGGATGAGCGGCAGTGGTTCGTCGTGTATTTCTGCTATTCGCCGCTCTGGGCGGAATTAAGAGAGCAAGGTCAGCTGAGCACTTTCCATGAAAATATCTGTAAAAGAGAGTCAAATCCCCAACCTGTCACGATGTTCTAGGCTGTCGAGGTTCTTCGTCAGCTCGTGGTCTCCAATCAGACGAATGGCCCTCCTTTCGATGGAATCCAGTAGCCGAAGAGTATGTTTGGGTGCAGAGCTCCAGACATGAGAGCAGTACTCTAGTGATGGTCGAATCTGGGCTTTGTATAGTGTCAAAAGTTGTTGAGGTGTGTACAACTTTCTGGTTCGGAAGAGTACCCCAAGCTTCTGAGAAGCTATCTTGGCGATTGCCACAACGTGGTTATGCCAAGACATATTTCCCCCCAGTTTGACGCCCAGCAAATTAATAGATGAAGCCAGTGGGATTGCGTGTCCGGCCATGACTATATCCGGTTCTGTAATGTTAACCTTTTTAGAGAAAACTGCTGCCTGGGTTTTTTAGCGCGTTAAATTCGACTTGGTTACTGTCAATGTTATTTTTCATTTGTTCACGATAACGTATTTTTTAAATACACTTTGAAAGACGTAACAAAGTGTACAGTACAGGGTGGCCAACTAAGCGAGGTAAGCGGCTATATCTCGGAAACCGTTCACCGTACAGCTTTTGGAAAAAAATATTTATAGGAAAAGTTGCCAAGAGAAATTGCTGGAAATTATTTGCAAGTTTGTAGGCCGGCCGCTAGGGGGCGTAACACGAATAGTAATTTGTTGCCAGTCGATTTCTCTACAATTGGCGTAGGTAAGGTATATTGATAATACTTATAAATAAATCTCACTTGTATCGTGAACAACTTTGCTTAAACACTTTTTTCTCTAACCCTGCAAATAAAGTGGTGGGGGTAACGCAAACATCGATTTGCAAAAAATGCAATATCTCAGGAACGCCTCATCTGAAAATATTCAAATTGGTGTTATTTGAAAGAGCTCTTCTTGCTTTATTAGCTACACTTCAAGCGATGTCTATGTCATTTTTACTGTAGTCGCTAGATGGCGCTTTCAACAGATTTAACATATTTATCGTTTTTCTCTAAAAACTTAAATGCAATGGTAAATATATTATTACACCAGTACAGAGAGGAATAAAGGCCAGAGCAAACGGTGAAAACCGCAAGTTCCTATCTTTTTTCTAACCGAAGATATCAATGAAAAATTAATTTATATCATACTAAATCTCCCGCCCGGTACTTACATATGTTGCAAAAAAGAAGAAGGCTTTGGAAACAAAATACATATTATATATAATAGGCGTATTGGGAAGAAACGTTAATTTTATAAAACCAAACGAAACGTATTCTAGTGCTTCCTTAAATGCTCAAACTGTCTGCCCTCCTGGCCCACACATTGTCTGAGCTTTTTGAGGCTACTTTTAATAGCGACGGCAGGGTAAATTTGCATAACACGCATTATTGGGCTACAGAAAACCCTCACTGGATGCGAGAAGTTCAGCACCAAGGACGTTGGAGTGTCAACGTATGGTGTGGCATAATAGGGGGTACAGTTATTGGACCCTATTTCTTTGACCAATCACTAAATGGGAACCTGTTTTTGGAGTTCGTTAGGAATGAATTATGTGTTTTATTAGAAGATGTGCCTCTTGAAACCAGGCAAAATATGTTCCTGCAGCTCGATGGCTGTCCAGCACATTTTTCAATTAATGTGCGAGAATACCTGAATGAGACATATCCAGACCGATGGATAGGAAGAGGAAGCCTTTTTCGTGGCCAGCCAGGTCACCTGACTTGACCTGTTTGGACTTTTATTTGTGGGGACGATTACAAGATATTGTATTCCAAGCTAGGCCTACGACCAGGGAAGATATGAAGAATAAAATCCAAAATGCAATTCTTCGCCTGCCAAGAGCGGAAGTGGAAGCTGCTGTTCTTTCTACTATTACTATAGGAAAGGTCAGACAATGTGGGACCAGTTTGAGCATTTAAGGAAGCACTAGAATACGTTTCGTTTGGTTTTATAAAATTAACGTTTCTTCCCAATACGCCTATTATATATAATATGTATTTTGTTTCCAAAGCCTTCTTCTTTTTTGCAACATATGTATGTACCGGGCGGGAGATTTAGTATGATATAAATTAATTTTTCATTGATATCTCCGGTTAAAAAAAGATAGGAACTTGCGGTTTTCACCGTTTGCTCTGGCCTTTATTCCTCTCTGTACTGGTGTAATAATATATTTACCATTGCATTTAAGTTTTTCGAGAAAAACGATAAATATGTTAAATCTGTTGAAAGCGCCATCTAGCGACTACAGTAAAAATGACATAGACATCGCTTGAAGTGTAGCTAATAAAGCAAGAAGAGCTCTTTCAAATAACACCAATTTGAATATTTTCAGATGAGGCGTTCTTGAGATATTGCATTTTTTGAAAATCGATGTTTGTGTTACCCCCACCACTTTATTTGCAGGGTTAGAGGAAAAGGTGTTTAAGCAAAGTTGTTCACGATACAAGTGAGATTTATTTATAAGTATTATCAATATACCTTACCTACGCCAATTGTAGAGAAATCGACTGGCAACAAATTACTATTCGTGTTACGCCCCCTAGCGGCCGGCCTACAAACTTGCAAATAATTTCCAGCAATTTCTCTTGGCAACTTTTCCTATAAATATTTTTTTCCAAAAGCTGTACGGTGAACGGTTTCCGAGATATAGCCGCTTACCTCGCTTAGTTGGCCACCCTGTACAACTGGAGATATTAAATTTCAATTATGAAAAGATTGTAGAATGTCCAGCAAATTATCGATTTTCATATGTGGATATTTCCGAAAATGTTTTTTTTTTCAGCAAAATCCTGAAATACGTGTGAACTAATTTTGTGCGATGCGGTTTGTAAAAGAATGACCCATATAAGGAATTATAAATTCACTACCTGTTATTTTAGAATAAACCATATCTTTTTAGTTGAAGAAAGCACTAAGAACATTGTCAAAACGGCATCGATTGCAGTGGGATCTCTTAAAGATACAGAGTTTGACATCAGATTCAATCCAGATGTATACTCGCCTGGAATTAGACATTCAGACAATCTAGATCCTCCTTTGGCAAAGCAAAAGCAGCTAGTCAAAGATGCTGCCGAGTTTTTGTTAACGGTCCAAATACCTACCTTTGTAAGTATATATTCTTGAAGTGTTTTACAATGTACAGATATTACAGCGAACCTTCGCGTTTTTCGACAGTCGACACCAGCAATATGTCATTGATCCGATGCTTGGTAAATTCAATAAAATTCCCCAGTTTAGTTGGTGGGCCTAAGAGAAATAAGCAGACTGTCATTATCTGGCGAGAGAGTTCGCTGCAAACACTATAATATATTTATATAAAATAAAAATAAATAAATAAAATAGCTTTAATTATCTAACAGTACAGAAACATACCATTTATAAGGCAATTTAACTTAACCTAACTATCCTATACTTAACAAAAGCAAACGGCTCAGTTTAATTTTGTGTTGCTTATATTAATCATATACTCAACATAGCTCTTTTAATTTCATTTTTACTTGTTAAAAATAAATCAACTTTTTGTCATGCCAGGAGTCGAAGCTAGCACACAAGCTGCATATTGGCGATTTATGATTGTATTTGGAGTATGCAGGTAGAACAGATTGATTTTTGGTGTTGGATGTAGTATCGGAGCATAAAAGTTAATTTGACCAAGTAAATATGATGACTCGACGTAGTTATTACATATTTTATATAATGTATGTATTTGGTGATATTTATGTCTGTCTTCAATGGTATTTATTTTAAATCTTTGAACTAGTATTTTGCTGTCATAACCCCTTCCAGGATAAATGTTATCCACTTTATATGCAAGGTATTTTAATAATTTACGCTGCACTGACTCCAACTCGGCCATGTATTTATCATAGTAGGGGGTCCAGACAACACAGCAATACTCAAGCTTTGATCTTACATAATCAAAATACAGAGTTCTAATGGCTTCCACATTGGTGAAATGTTTGCAAACACGAAATATAAATCCTAGCATCCTTATGGCAGAGTTACAGATATTCTCTATATGCTCCGCAAATGACAGTGTTGTGTCAAACATTACTCCCAGGTCCTTATAGCTATTGCAGGATGATATTGCGTTAGCATTTATATGATATTGATAAATTTTTTAAAAGTTTTGTATGTTTTTTAGTAAAAGTCTTACATTTATCTATGTTAAGTTCTAAACGGTTGTTCAGGCACCACTCCACTATTCTGTCACGCTGCAGCGCATAACAATCATTAATGGTCGAGATTTTACGATATATTTTTGCATCATCTGCATATAACAGCATATTGCTTAGCACAACCTGCCATATGTCATTGACCAACATAGCAAAGAGCAGGGGAGCCAGAACTCCCCCCTGTGGCACACCACTAGTTTGTACAGATGTTTTCTATTTTATTTTTTGACCATTTTTTATACACAGGACATATTTTAGTATGCTTCCATTTATCAGGAAATTGACATGTTTTTAAAACCAAATTAAATATTAAATACAGGGGTCTAAGAATATATGCAGGCACTCCATCTACGCCACAGGATGCCTTTGGCTTTAGTCTGCCAAGTGCAGAGAGTATGTCAGTCTTTATTATATGCGATACTGATATACAGTGATTATTTGAATTAGTCTCCATTTTTTCCTGAGTAGGCTTGGTGTCAGTAAAGGCATTACTAAATAATTTGGAAAATTAATTTACTATGTCTTCTTGACTGTCCATTTCCTGATTGATATTGTAGGTTAGCAAGGCGGGTATCTTACTTGCTTCTTTTTTAGTTTTAACATAAGACCAAAATTTTTTTGGATCATTAATTATTGAGCCTTGAACATGATTTGTATATACCCAGTGTGCCAACCTAATTTGTTTTTTGATAATTTTACGTATGTTTATATAATTATTAACGTCCTCAGGTGAAGATTTAGCCTTCATTTTTCTGTGTAAAAATGCCTGTATGTTATATTTTTAGATCAGAGATTGTTTGGACCATTCTTCCGCGCCAATGGACGGCGTTACACTCTCCGAAGCTATGCATAATCGTGGAATAAACATCAGATATCTGGGCAAAGTGACGAACTTGCTGGCGAAAGTGAAACAACTGGAATATCTACACAGTATATCTGTTGCCGAGCTAATTTTACGATCCGCCAAGCACATTTTTACGGTGTATCTGCAGGGTTGCGAGATGATGAATCTTTCTGTCGCTATAGCTCACTTTTTAAACTGTTTTCTGTATTCCGGCGTCGTGGCGAATCCGTTACAAAATATAGATGAGGTGGGTAATAATTGATATTTTTGTTAGGACCATTGCGAACCAATCTAATCAAAGTATTGACGATGGCTTTTTCAACCGGATGCAAATACAGGGTGTCCGGAAAAAGGAGGTCAATCCGTTAACCATAAATATATTCCTTGAGCAAAAATAATATTACTTTTATAATGCCATTTTTCATTTTTGACCCTCATGTGCGATATACAGGGTGTTAAAGTTTGAAATTAAAAACTGATTTTTTTGAATAATTAGAGTATTTAATGAGATATTAATTTAAAATTTGGTACATTACGTCAACACAAAATGTTACATCTTTTGAGAGGAACAAAACAAGAAATGTTTGTCAAATACTCAAAATAGGGGGGGTCCAGTTCCCGCTGACCACCCCTATTTTTTAGTGTGTGCGCCAGTGACTTCTAAACTATATTTTTTTAGGTAATCATTTATATTTGATTATTTTTTCTCCCTTATAAAATTTTGATCAAATCATGTGTTTTGGAGATAATTTGAAAAGCATGGACCCTTACCAGATGCCAGCGCTGCTGACGGTAATCCAATAATTTTCAAATGCTAAATCAAGTTAGCCGTTGTAGCATTACCATGGACACGGCATCGTTGTTTTATTTGCTGTCAAATTTAATATTATATTATTATTAAA
Organism: Barypeithes pellucidus; assembly: GCA_963991005.1. Lineage (NCBI taxonomy): Eukaryota > Metazoa > Arthropoda > Insecta > Coleoptera > Curculionidae > Barypeithes > Barypeithes pellucidus. The sequence goes on along the minus strand of OZ022562.1, from coordinate 13,656,360 downwards.
CGTTAATTTAAAAAAATAATATTTGAATATAGAAATTTGTTTCCATTTTCCTTCGTCAGACTAATACCCAGACGCGTTTCGCCATTTTTATGTACCACCGCGAGATGTCACGACGATTATTATACTCCTTTCGAAAATAATATGTTTTGAGTATTTGGTATCTTGTTATGATGTTTCAAATTTATTTAATAAGTAATAGTAAATTATTGTCTTAAGAACGAATGATAACAATGGTGTTTACTGTTATATGAAGATTAGCAATAGTAAGTTCTTAGTAGGTCAATAAACTAATTTCATTTAGCTGAATTAGTACTACAGGTTTTTATCTGTACGCCACTGTCCTTATTTTTGGTTAGTCTTTTGTTTTCGGTATTGTCACTTATTGCAAAGTTTTACTTAATTATATCTTGTATCCATGGTAATGCCACAACGGCTGACTTGATTTAGCATTTGAAAATTATTGGATTACCGTCAGCCGCGCTGGGATCTGGTAAGGATCCATGCTTTTCAAATTATCTCCAAAACACATGATTTGATCGAAATTTTATAAGGGAGAAAAAATAATCAAAAATAAATGATTACCTAAGGAAATATAGTTTAGAAGTCATTGGCGCACACACTAAAAAATAGGGGTGGTCAGCGGGAACTTAACACCCCCTATTTTGAGTATTTGACAAAAGTTTCTTGTTTTGTTCCTCTCAAAAGATGTAGCTTTTTAGGCTGACGCAATGTACCAAATTTGAAATTAATATCTCATTAAATACTCGAACTATTCAAAAAAATCAGTTTTTAATTTTAAACTTTAACACCCTGTATATCGCACATGAGGGTCAAGAATGAAAAAGGCATAATAAAAGTAATATTATTTTTGCTCAAGGAATATATGGTTAATGGATTGACCTCCTTTTCCCGGACACCCTGTATAGTCCTGCGCGAGTTCGGTTGTTTACACCAACTGCGCATGCCTCGGGCAGGACATTGTCACAAAAATTGTTATTTAACATTTTTTTTTTAGTTTCAAAGTAAAACCAACAAGAAGCGTAACAAACGACGTGGCAGAGCAAACCCTCTCGCATGTAACGACAATAACGAATGGGCTACCCTAAACCCGAAATCCTTATGGACACAACTAAAACAAGAACTGAAGGCATATTTTGACTATGATTTACCGTCGAACGATGTCGAAATAATAATCGAAACGTACGGACTCCAAAAGGTGTCGTTACTTAGAGGGTTCTGTCTGAAAGCCGGCATTCAGATATTGCTTCGCGATTATAACTTGGATTCGAAGAACAAATTGATATTTTTTGAAGAGGACATTTTGAATATATTCCCGATTGTGAAGCATATAAATCCTAGGGCCACGGACGCTTATAATTTTTATACTACAGGTAATAATGACTATTATACAATCGCCGGCACAAAATTTCGTCACCCTGAAATTTTGGTCAAATTTGATATTTTGTAACTTTTTTATTTTTTGTGCGATTTTCATGATTTTGTTATCAGTTTGTAGATGCATTTATTGTGTTTTCCTTAATTATTTTATAAAGTAACATTTTTCGATTAGGCTATATTATACAGGAGTAAATCAAACTGTTGTTTTTATCGTAATTTCCAAACACCCTGTAGGAAAATTGAGGTGGATAATTTTATTTACATACTGTTTCTTGTAATCTTTGATGTATTCTAAACATTTTCTTTTTTGATTCATTCCATTATCTCATTTCTGCTGCGAGCTGCAAAATTGTATACGTATAATAAACTGCTGGCCATTTGCTTTCGAGCAAGAAAAAATTCGCCTAAATTTAAAAGTTAATATTTTCTGAACCAGATATGACATCGATCTCCGGTTTTTAATGGTTGATAGATTTGTCCCTTAGGAAACAATTGCCAAAGTTGGATTGTCTTAAACTGTCAGAAAATTTTATATACAGGGTGTTAAAGAGGACGATGATTTTTGCTCCAATTTCAATAGCATGTAACTTTGACAATAATATTTTTAAATTTTATCACTGTACGTCAATTGAATCACTGGTTCATAGCAAAGAAAATAATCTGTCAAATTTTTGATATCTGCTATATTTTAGGAGATACCGATTTTTTTTAAAAACTTTGCTTTTTTTCAACTTTTTGTTAGCTAGATCCCACTGTGCGTTGTATCGTGCAAACTTTGCAAGTGATTATTATACCTTATGAAAAGCTTGTTTATGTTCAGTAACAACAATTGTACCTAAATGTTGTGATGTGCAGTGGCGTACTTATAATCACTTATATGTCTATGCTTTATGAGTATCGCACAATTTTTTTGTATTGGAAAGTACTCGCTCCTAGATTAGGCAAGTTTTTCCTTATTTTTTAGTTTTTCATATCGCGCTACAGGTATATTATACAGTGTCTACAAAATTTAAAAAGATAATTTTTTTTATTTAATTGTTTGAAAAAATGTATTTATTAATTTCTAACTTTCTAACACGACACTATTCCTAACATTAAACTAAATAAATTTTTTCAAACAATTAAATAAAAAAATTATCTTTTTTAAAATTTTGTAGACACTGTATAATATACCTGTAGCGCGATATGAAAAACTAAAAAATAAGGAAAAACTTGCCTAATCTAGGGGCGCGTACTTTCCAATACAAAAAAATTGAGAGATACTCATAAAGCATAGACATATAAGTGATTATAAGTACGCCACTGCACATCACAACATTTAGGTACAATTGTTGTTACTGAACATAAACAAGCTTTTCATAAGGTATAATAATCACTTGCAAAGTTTGCACGATACAACGCACAGTGGGATCTAGCTAACAAAAAGTTGAAAAAAAGCAAAGTTTTTTAAAAAAAATCGGTATCTCCTAAAATATAGCAGATATCAAAAATTTGACAGATTATTTTCTTTGCTATGAACCAGTGATTCAATTGACGTACAGTGATAAAATTTAAAAATATTATTGTCAAAGTTACATGCTATTGAAATTGGAGCAAAAATCATCGTCCTCTTTAACACCCTGTATATAAAATTTTCTGACAGTTTAAGACAATCCAACTTTGGCAATTGTTTCCTAAGGGAGAAATCTATCAACCATTAAAAACCGGAGATCGATGTCATATCTGGTTCAGAAAATATTAACTTTTAAATTTAGGCGAATTTTTTCTTGCTCGAAAGCAAATGGCCAGCAGTTTATATATGATGTTTTTTGATATTATGTAGAAATTTATAACATCGCGTGTTGTGTTTCTTATTAGGTCAAAGCAAAATCCAGCAAGGTTACTTAAAAGATGGCTACGAATTGATCAGCGAGGCACTGAATCTCCTTAATAATGTGTACGGCGCGATGCACCCCGAAATCGCTCAATGTTTACGTATGATCGCAAGACTGAACTATATCATGGGCGAGCACGCTGAAGCGATGGCGTATCAGCAGAAGGCCGTTCTGATGTCGGAAAGGGTGAACGGAATTGATCATCCATATACTATTACAGAATATGTACGTTTTTTTATATATTATAATGTAAACGGAGAAATTGTTTGCAGGAAGATGGCTTTATATAGTTTTTCTTGTTTTAGGCACACTTGGCATTATACTGTTTCGCAAACAGCCAGATTAGTACTGCCCTTAAGTTGCTTTATAGGGCGAGGTACTTGGCCGTTATTGTTTGTGGTGAAAATCACCCTGAAGTTGCCTTGTTAGATGTGAGTATCCGTATTACATACCTTTTTTGTGATAAGTTATTCGACACAATTACATATCAATCAAAAATTGGCCTCAACTTTGATGTTATGTATTCTCGAATGGGCCTTCACCATTGGGATTTTGGAAACAGTAAGATACGAAGTCGATTAAATTGGGGCAAAGTTGCGTAATTATGGGCCCAATAATATGCCGTAAAAAAATAAATACAGGGGCTTTCAAAATATTTGAAATAATCTAAAATTTTGCGTTTCGGTTTTTATTTTTTCCCTACTTTGTTCGAAGAGATGTCCAAAAATAAATTTCACTTTCTCATTGCTACTTTTTATTCTCCACATGATGGCATTATCAGATCTTTCATGCGACGTTTCGTCTTGAGTCGTCATCATCAACTTAATTTTTTTAAATACGGTCCTGGATCTTTTGTTTAAATTATGAAAGGGGACCGAAATTTGCGTTCTGTGGTTTTCTTACGTTTTGTTCCTTGTAGATCATCTTCATTAAAATACTCCTGGTATGTTCCTGTAATTTACTTCTTTTTAATTAGGCATAATTCGAAAATGTAAAACTCAATGCCTCTTTTAAAAGTTTGAAGAGTCGAATTTTATTTGTATTAATGAAATAAATTACTTGTACTTACGCTAAGTATAAATTTGATACAACTATTAGTTTGAAATTGAAAAAAACAGCATTAGTACGTAATAACAATAACAATTGTGTAGAAATAGCAATACTATTTTAATGAAGATGGTTAATTTAAGGTCTATTACGAGACTACCAATAAAATACCAAATATAGTATAGGTTTAACGGTAAAACTCATTAAGGCCCATTTTTATAAAGTGATCTTAAGTCTTGGATTTAAATTAATACTTAAACGGAACAATAATCAGGGGATTAACTTACAGGTAAATTATGACTATTTTATAATAGAGGGTTATTACTAGGAGGATTATAACGAAATGTATTATATATTGTAAATACTCATCAATTCTCAAGAATTTTTTGAAATCCTGAACCTTTGTAAAAATCGGTTAAGGTTTTCATGTAATAAAACATGATTTAGGAGGCCTACAATTGTTCCACAGAATTTTTTTAAATCCTGAACATTTGTAAAAATCGGTTAAGGTTATATCCGAAATATGTTGTCTCGCCTACGCTGGTCCATAATATTTACAAAATCATCTTCGTCGTCCGTAGCTCATTAAAAATTTCAAAAATATCCATTATAAAATAAAGCAAAGCAAAAGCAAAATATTCTTATTTTTGCGAACAGAAAAATGTAATCGGTCAGCCAAAATGGCTAGTTGGTCAGCAACTCATGGACAGCAAACATTTCTGAATAGTGACAGCGCCCTGGGAAAACAAGTGAAAACCCGCCCCCGCTACATCTTTTGTAGCCGATTTCCTTCTGTATTCGGCAAAAGAAAACACAAGAAAGTTACATAAATTGACAGTGCCAGGGACCTCTGAAGTAAACTGCTTCTAGACATGTTTGTCTCTACTGACCAATTGTAATCTCTTGCTGACCAAGTAATCATTTCGCAGCTCGGCTGTTACTAACGTCAAACCATTTAATTACTTCTCTTAAAATAATTGGTGCAGCCAGAAATAATAAAAAACAAACTCAAATATTAGGGTTATAATACTGTGTGAACTGTGTCCTGTGTCTTAAATCGTATTATTGAGTTTAAGGGGTACTCTTTCTACCGATTCACTTATTACCAGGATGGTTGCTCTTAAGTCGAGCCTCGCTGTCAATCCTAGTTTATAATATCACCGTTTTCAATAATCTGAGGTTTAAACCGTACAGTGCGATTTAAACCCACTTTATAAAATTGGCCCTAAGTGCAATTTTTAATAAAACCTAGTTAAAAGTGTTTAACAGTCATAATCCTTAACAGGAAAAATTCATTAAATGTCTAAGGTTATTCGGAACGTACTAGAATAGCTTTAGACATTAAAATTAATTTTTCTTGTTATAGGAGTAGGACTGTTAACACTTCGAAACTTTTACCTCGCTTTTTTTTTCGTAAAAAAATAACAGTTTTATTAACAGCCGGTATAATTTTAAAGTTACATTTTTAACCATTTAAAACAATACAGGCAGTGATATTTTTAAGAAAAAAACCTATTATTAAAAAAAATCATAATTTTCTAAAATATATAACAAGTTGAGGCAAATTTTTGGTTGTATTATCAAGTACTGAAGTTTTTTTTTTATTATCTATTTCAGAGCAATATAAGTTTAATCCTCCATGCAGTGGGAGAGTACGAACTGTCGTTGAGGTTCCTAGAGAAAGCTTTAGCACTGAATATTAAATACTACGGATCCAAATCTCTTAAGGTAGCTGTCAGTTATCACTTGGTAGCCCGAACGCAAAGTTGCATGGGCAACTTTAGATCCGCCCTTAATAATGAAAAAGAAGCATTTACTATTTATAAACAGCAGGTATGAATAGTGACACTATTTTTCACGTTATCATCTATCATCCAATTGGAGGATTGTTTAAATGCGCATCTTCCATTCACAATTACTTTTGCTCTCGGATTGCTCACTGACAACAAATTGCTCCCAGATTTTTATTGCTTCGCTGACCCAATGATAAATTTTCCTGTTCTCTCAGATTGCCCGTAGCTGACCCATTTCATAGGATAGGGCAATCAGTTCTCAAAATGACGAATTTTTTCGAATATTCCATAAAAATTGTCTCGTAATGTGTCTCTTTTCTGTAGCTGGGTGAAAACCACGAGAAAACCAAAGAATCTTCGGAATGTTTAAAACACCTTACTCAGCAAGCAGTAGTTCTACAAAAAAAGATGAACGAAATATATACAGGGAAAAATGGGGCGTCGCTCCCACCCATTCAAATCCAACCTCCGTCGATGGGATCGGTGTTAGATATGCTAAATGTTATTAATGGTATTCTTTTTGTTCAAATAAGGTAAGATTTGCTTATTTTTTTGTTAAGTTCTGTGTTGTTGATTCTACATTTTGATCATTTTATTTTTCAATATTCTCCCTTAACTTCAACACAACTATTCTCATGTCCCTGACACACTCCCCGAACACAGATAATCTTAGTCAGGTTTATAGTCCTGTAACTTTTTAAATTGGTGTCTGATCTTGGTGAAATTAGCAAAGTGTGACTTATGTCTCGGATTATTAGCCTTAATTTTAGTTTTCCAAAAATATGATGTATTATTCATTATACAGGCAGAAATAAAAGTTATTTTTTGACCCTTAATTTCTTAACGACCTGTGGAAAAATTGAGCGGTACAATTTAGCTTCATTATGTTTTGTTTTGCAGTGTGGCCTTTTCTTAACACAATGTTTTTTGGTTCACGTCATTATCTGCTTTGTAAAAGAAGATACACATTTTTAAACAAAGTATTGCAGGTTTTCAATTTTATTCGCAATTCAGAACATTACATTATTTTATCGAGTAGCATAAACAAATATCCAATAATTATTGGATCGTATTGCCATCCCGTGTTCTTATCACTGCTACCATGTCACATGACATGCTTTCAATGCAATATCCATATTGTCTCCCACTCTCTTCTTACTCTACATTAACGACCTTCTAATGAAAACGAAAAATCCGATATTTAGTTTTGCTAACGATGGCACACTTATCTCATTTTTCTCTTTGAATGCACAAACATCGGCTGCCGACGCACATCTTCGCAGACAGCATGAAGTATCACGCCTCAACAAAGACCTGGAAGAAATTTTGGCTTGGGGTGACAGTAACCAAGTCGAATTTAACGCTAAAAAATCCAGGCAGCAGTTTTCGCTAAAAAGGTTAACATTACAAAACCGGATATAGTCATGGACGGACACGCAATCCGACTGGCTTCACCTATTAATTTGCTGAGCGTCAATCTGGTAGGAAATATGTCTTGGCATAACCAAGAACAGGCAATCGCCAAGACAGCTTCTCAGAAACTTGTTGTACTCTTCCGAACCAGAAAGTTGTACACACCTCGACAACTTTTGACACTATACAAAGCCCAGATTCGACCATCACTAGAGTGCTGCTCTCATGTCTGGAGCTCTGCACCCAAACATACTCTTCATCTACTGGATTCCATCGAAAGGAGGGCCATTCGTCTGATTGGAGACCACGAGCTGACGAAGAACCTCGACAGCGTAGAACATCGAAGACAGGTTGACCTTGCCCCTCTTAATTCCGCCCAGAGCGACGAATATCAGAAATACGCGACGAACCACTGCCGCCCATCCATATGTGGTTAAGCTTAGTACTCCTCGAACTTATTTAAGAATTCTTTCATCTGGAGGACTTTATTCTTATGGAACGACCTTCCCGCGGTCGTTTTTCCGAACGAATATAACCTCCAACGTGAATCGCTTTTTGGGCACACGCACCACTCCCAGAGTGCCCTAAAGGATTTTTCCTATGTGGCTTGTGTTTGATCATAAAAAAAAATATGATCTATTAATTTATGGGTATTTGTTTATGCTACTCGCCAAAATAATGTGATATTCTGAATAAAATTGAAAAACTGCAAAATTTGACGTGAACCAAAACACATTGTGTGAAGCAATGAAGACTGAATTCTACCGCTCAATTTTTCCACAGGAAGTTAAAAAATTTAGGGTAAAAAGGAACTTTTGTTTCTGCCTGTATGGGCAGGATATCAGTATTTTTTGAAAACTAAAACTCGGGCTAAAATTTCGAGACTTTTGTCTATAGGTTGCTAAAAAATTTCACCAAGATCGGACAACGATTTAAAAAGTTACAGGAAATTAGTGTCGGGGGAGTGTATTTTATTTCAATAGTGGACTATATGGAACGTTTTTTTTCTATTTTTAGTTCTGAAGATATCGAACATTTTAAGGCTGAAATGGAAAAAAGGCAGCAAAGTGAAGAGCCAGAAGCTGAAGACGAAGAAGAACAAATAGAGGCGAAACCAAAAGAAATAGAGATAACGGAATAGCATCAGATACGTAGTTTTCCAGTGAGAGGTTGTTGACTTTATATAGTTTAGCGGCATGATAACCTGTTTTGCAGTTGGTATAGAAGTGGTATCAACTTTTGTTACTGACGACTAAAAAAATTTGGTCAAGAATTTTTATCGTAAATTAAGTTTTTTAACAAAACCCCCAAAGAAAAGGATGGTAGGAATTTTTTGGCCACTTATGTCTCAAGTGTAGACAGAGCACTTTCTCTGTGAAAAATAATTTGAGGTAGATATGCGACAGAGAATGTTGGTTAAGGAATAAGGGTTTTTTTCTCTATTTTTTAGTTTTAAAAACAAAGATACAGCATTAAATTTACAACAAATCAATCTACGGAAGCATGATCATTGTAATTTCGCTGAATATTGCTTACGATTAGATTTTATTAAGTAGGTGACGTTGCAATTTAACAATCACTTACAAATGTTTATACCAAGTGATGCAACGTGAGCATAGAAAATCCCATGCCATTTTTGAGGTGGCTGAATATTGACTCCCTGTATATTTTATTAAAAAACTGCATTATAACTTCTTGAAGAGGCCGACATGGTGAATCCATGTGCCGAGTTTGAATACATTTTGTCGAGGCAATCCTAAGATATTCAATTAAACGTAATGGCAACACCACGAAACTGTCATAGTTCAGGTAATACAGCAAATTAAATTGCGACATTGATAAAACGAAAATTAGTGTTTGCTTTACGTTAATTTTTGGTAATAACGTCATAGAAATTATTTGCTGGTGTTTGCTGTATTATCTGAACTGTAAGTGCCGGTTCTCACCAAAGCAACTGGCAACCGCAACCCGACCGCAACTTCAGTTGAGTTGCTCGCTTGTTCTCGCAAAAGCAACTGGCAAGCAACGCAACTGCAACGCGACCGCAACTTCAGTTGAGTTGCTCTTGCGTTCCCTAAAATGTATTCAAACTCGACAGTTGGATTTATCATGTCGGCATCTTCAAGAAGTTTAATGCAGTTTTTATATAAAATGTAGATGGGAGCCAATATTCAGCCACCTCAAATATTACATGGGAATTCTTAAGTTCAACCCAACGATGCATCACCTGGTAGATCCCACTGGAACTAGGTGGGTACTTTTCCTGAACGGCTATGTAACATGATTTTTTACAATTATTAACAGAAATCTCGACCAATTCTCGGCATGTAAAATACGTTTAAATATGTCGATTTACAGCGCTGATGAATTTATTCTAATACCGTTAAGTTTGAAGTGTCATAAAATCGTTTACAGATATTTACCAACGTGTTCGTTAATATGAAAACGACATCTACACACAAACCCTGGAGACCGTGGCTTATACCGGGTGGTGTGTTTGGTTATGACAAAACGGTATGTGTAAAAAAGTTCAAATTGAGCCGACTTATTCTCATTATTCTTTTAAACAATCTTACAGTTTACATAGGAAATCCCATGGGTCCTGTTCGAACGCACCACCTGGTATATTTCCTGCTATCATTACATTATTGTTCTTAAGCTGTGATATATAGACTTCTAAACGGTGCGAGAAATCCGATTGTTATTGTTTAGTGTTTCTCACACATTGTTCACTAACGTTGATGCTGATTTTTTCTATATAGTGTCATATTAGTGTTTCATTAGTAAGTAGGGTAATAGCTGAATATTTTTTATTTGCAGCGGCACTAGACAAAAACGTTTAAATGTACTTTAAGGAATATTCTGTGAGACTTGAGGGTTTAAGGTAGTGTTGTGATCGCTCGAGCGAAAAACCGCTTGATCACTCGATTATTGAGATAACCGACATCGCTCGATTATTAAAAAAATCGCTCGAGTTACTTATTCAGGCGAAAACCGTCGCTCGTCACTTATTATCTTTCACTCGATACCCGAGCTTCGCTTGACGCCGACGGAAATGTACCGCTGTAGTGTGATCGAGTTAAAAAACTGCTCGTATATTCGAACAGTTTTTCGCTCGAAAGGAAATAATCTAGTTATAAATTCAGGGGAAAAACGAAAAATATCGCCTGTCACTTGATACACGACCTTCGGTCTACGCGCCGCGCCATCCGATAGGCGACGTTCGAGTTTGACGCTGAGCAGGTACGCGAGATACGTCTTTCTTAAAGGCACATGAACGAGAAGGTGTATATAAAAAAGTATGCCGAATCTCTTAGCGGAGTCATCGCGACATGGATTTTGTAAAGTTTTGTTTTAGCTGGCTAGCCAGCGGCGTAGTTTAGGTCTCCGATTGTAAACATTAAAAAATTAAAGGATATAATAAAATTTTTAATAATTATAAACACGAGAAAACTTCTCAAAAATAACATGATAAAAGAAATTGTTAATGAAAAATAACAAAACGAACAAAATGGTTAACAAAATATATAGAAAAATTCATTGGTAATCTTATAGTAAACATTTTTAAATCTAAACAGGAACTTTTTATTATTAAACTCAAGAAGACTTCTTAAAAATAACATACATTATAGAAAATGTTAATGGAAAATAAGAAAACGAGCAAAATAGGTATCGACAAATTTTTTGGTAACCAAAAGTAAGCATTCTTAAATTTAAACAGGAACTTTTAGGTAACTATGAATACATGAATTTAAAAAAATAATAAGATGTGAAAAAAAAATAACTCTTGGTAATACTTTAAAAACGCACAATAATAATCCCGAACAATAAATACATATTTGGGTGATTTTTTGTTTATTATCGAGACACGTGGTAAAAATTCATTATTCACAAATAAATAAATTTCTGTAATTTTTTTGGTGGCTACTCTATTTTTTTATCTAAACCTGTGCCCACCCGTAGTTACGTGCCTGCTAAATACCCTACCTGATCACATGAAAACGACTAGGCTGCCGTCGAGCAGTCGATGACGTCATCGCTTGGTGAATTGGAATTTCAAGCGATTCACTCGATTATTAAAATCGCTCGACTATCAAGTAGGTACTCGATTATTATCGGTTTTTCCCAACACTAGTTTACGGCCCCCAAAAAAACTCATTGGATTTTCATGTTTTTGTCCAGTGCCGGTAGGTAGTACCAAAAACTGATACGTCTATGCCAAAGTGAACATGAATCGGTAATAATATGTTCGGACAGCCAGACTATTGATAGGTTATGTATGTTTTAGAAAAGTGATAGTGCAAATGATAGTATCGAATTACGAATAATGTATATCGTCTTGGCAGCATGTCGTTTCCTATGTTAATTCTAGTCAGTTTTATTGACTAACTAAACTAGCCGTTCTTTGTTGCTTGTAACTTAAGCAAGATTTAGGTTGTGTTCATTAGAGATAATTTATAGTAAATATCGGATTTAACACTAAATATTATTTCCTGAAGTTTGGTTCCCTTATTTTTTTTAGGCATTTGCGCGTATTTAACTATAGAAAGTTTCATCCATTCACATACATATAACTAGAACAGGGTGTTCGGGTTTGTGGCTTATTATACAGGGTCCTTCGCGGTGAATGGCTTGGGAGTGGATAAAAAAAGGTATTTATTGATGTGAAGAATCATAACACCATCAACAGTTTATTCAATTGATACAGTATTTATTAAAAAAAAACCTAGTCCATGGAAGGGGGGGAGGGGATATATCCCTTCGGAAACAGTTACAGATGGGTATAGGAAATTGTACAAAAATTACTTGAATTTTTACATATAATCGAAAAATGCCAAAATATACCGGGCATTCTATTTAAGATAACCGGGAGTGATAGATATTCATTAAAAAGATCAGTATCTTTTATAGCAAATTTCATATAAATATCTTTTTTAGTTCCCGAGATCACAATTTTTTTAGACATTCAAGTGAAAAAAGAAGGATGTTTTTCTCTAGGGCACTCGAGGAGTCACCCATTTCCATAACGCCCTGTATATATCGTATCATTTTATACATGGTACATTAATAAGCTTTTTTTAAAGCAAAAACTTAATTGCAGCTTCGAAATTTATTTTTAATAGGTTTAGGTATTGCATCTTAAAAAGATAATCGAAACCTGTGAAAAATGGTGCAATAATAGTAATGTTCGTAGCCTGAAGCTGTAATGCTCATCACATTAGTTTTAGTCGTTTGCAGAGTTTAGACATTATGCGTCTAATAACCAATACAATGATTGACTAGAAAATGTATTCTTAAATAATTTGATCATTCTTTGATGGTTTAGATGATGATACCTAGTCACATGGTTTATTTTATTAGCCGTCAACTATATTCTGAAATCAATTAACTAACCTCGATTGGTGTGACACAGAGATGTGCATGTTGCCGACACCGAAATTGTTTTTTTTTTGTATGTTGTTTTCGGCACTTTTTGCTAAAGTGCACTTTTGTTTAGTTTAGCAGTTTTTTGTAATCCAAATTTTGTTATTAAATAATATTGATTACATTTGGGCTGTATCTTATTTAGAAGGAAAATGGGCACTATTATAACGATGATTATGATTTTAATACACTCACCGCCAAAGTAATCGATCCTTGCAATATTTGGATGGATTTTGATCGTGGATAATTGTTTTACTTTAATTCCGATTTTTATCTCTTTATACAGGGTGTTCCTTAATGACGTGCTAATATTTCAGGGTGCGATTCCTTAGATCATTTTATAAAGAAAAGTTCATATGAACATATGTCCGCAACGGCTTAAATTTTCTGCTACAGGGTGTTGAATTTTAATTTTTTAAATGGTTATTTTTTAATATCTCCATAAGTACTTTAGATATTATTTACAATTTTGGTATGCGTTATTAGGATATAGAACCACAAATTTTAGTTAAAAAAGTTATTCAATTGTTCCACCAGTGGCGTCCCTGCAAACATGTCCTCTTGATATATTTTATAATTAATTTTTTTATGAAATATTAGCACATCATTAAGGAACACCCTGTATTGTAGGTAAATTTATCGAAAATCTCGCATATGTTTGATATTTCAAGGAAGTTAAGAATATTTTCATAATATACAGGTTGAAACAAAAACTGTTCTTTGACTCGTCAAAATTTTTATTTCATTATTTAATTGTCAAGTTACATCTATTCTTAACATTTTCGTTTTTGGTTCATTTCAATGCTTTAATTACTGTACCAGATACGATTTTTTTAAAGAAACATTACAATAATGGAGGAGCTTTGACAGCTCATAGCTTTGACACATAGTTTTAGAGCCATATGTTGTTCCTTTCGTCCCATTTATCGAATTACATATATGTAACGTTTTGCAGATATTTCGGGGGAAAAAAAAACTAAGCACATACACAGAACATATTATCTGAATAACCTAAATTTATTTATTTTTTTTATAAAAATATAGGTACCTACTTTTATTAAAATACTTATAATGGTAAAAAATTAGAATTACCTTAAAATTGAACTGACAAACTAAAATACATATACACCGAAATACGCTCCTTACTTATTTTGTAAAATCCATGGATGCTTCATAACTTGCACCAATGTCAATCGTTTTTCGCTCTTGATGACGATCAACTGAAAAATAATTTGCAGGTGATAAAGAAAAATCCATCGAGACTGTGCATTGTACTTTTTTTAACCACAAAGGTTGATCTGTATTCATAAATAGTGAACTATCGTTTTTGCAGATTCTATTACCTTTAGGAACACTATAAATGTGGATTCCTTTAAGATAATAATACTTATAATACAAATAATATACTCACGTTTGAAATTAAATCTCTGGCACCTGCATCAATAAAATCTTTAAAACACATATCCAGCATTCTAATTCGTTTGTATGTTTCTTCTTGATCTTTTCCCTCAAAAGGTGGATACCCATGTAAGAACTCATAACAAAGTATGCCTAAGAAAAAATTATATTTCTATAAGCTTGGTAGCATTCCCAGCAATATAAATACTGCAAAGTGAAAACTTAGAGGAACAGTTTGGTGAATTAGCTCGTTTGATAGTACATATACTGGGTGTTTCAAAAAACCATCGCTTGTGTTAATCCTTACCCAAAAATAGACAAATAGTTAATATCAACATAGATCTGCAGATTTTTGAATGATAAATGGTGTTAAATTTTTTTTGGGGTTTTCAAGATATTTCCGAAATTGCTTTAGCAATTTTAGTGAAAATTCGGTCATGAAAAGTACCTAAAATAACTCCTATCTTAGCAATAAAAATATGTGAACAGGTTTATCAGGGACGGCAATGACACATGTTTTTTGAAACAACCCATATAAATAAAAAAGGAGTTCACTAAAAGTTCTTACCTAAACACCAATTGTCAATCAAATGCCTATAATCTTTTTGATTGACCATTTCAGGGGGTAAGTAATCTAAAGTTCCACACATTGTGTTTCTTTTCAAGGAAGGGGAATGTACGGACCATCCAAAATCTGCCAATTTTATGTCCCCAGTAATTGTAAGAAGTAGATTTTCAGGTTTGATATCCCTGTGGATTACATGATTTTGATGACAGTAGTCAAGGGCATCAGCCACTTGGTATACATATTTAGCAGACGAGTGATTACTGAACCTTCCATTGGGTTGATTCTTCAAGACAGCATACAATTCACCCTTGCCTGCATATTCAAGGGCCAAATAAATCCTGTGGGAATCGTGAAACCAGGCTAAAAGCTGTAGGACATTGGGGTGTCTGTAAGCATAACAATAATATCTTGATTTGTTTATTTCAATTTTCACTCTTTTTTCCTTTAAAAGAGTTTATTTCTCAACACATTATTACAAACTTATGCATAGTTTAATGATCCTCTAATCAGTGTTTTAGAATACTGGTAAAGAGGACAGAAAAAATAGGGTTCTATAGTCCTTTATTGCTCCTTATTTTCCTATGAAAAATTATTAAATCGTTTTCGACTACTGATGAACACTACATTATTTTAGATGTACAAATATGCCAATTCAGTTTTTTATTTTTGTATACTTACTTTAAATGACTTTGAATTTCAATTTCTCTCATAACCTGCCTTTCGACTCGACTTTTAACAACTTCTTTTTTACTCATAGTTTTCATCGCTACAATGAATCCAGTACGTTTTTCTCTTGCATAAAAGACACGACCAAACTTTCCTCTTCCTAATCTTTTACCAATTTCGAAATCATTCATAGACCATTTATATCTAGAAGAAAAACAGTGATTTATGTTCTCTCTTAGAAGATAAGCGAACGAATATAATTACTCTGGGTTGTTGAAACCTGGATGCTCAATCATTTTCTTTACCATATCTTGGGTCTCTCTTCCCATCCCTTCAGGAACTTTAATAGTTTTTAAATGGTTTTCTACTAGCTGAGCTGTAGTCGGCATCTTGTATGTGTTTAAAACAACTTAAAATAAACGAAAATACAGAGAAAAATAATCTTGAAAAACTCAAAACCATGGACACATAAAATCAAAGATCTTCATAAAATCAACTGTTAAAAATAAAATTTAAATCTGACGAGTGACGTTCCTGTCATGCATATTCCGTTATGAGAACAGGTGCGACTCGCAGTTGAGTGCATCCTTTATTGCTTTATAAGAGTAATAAAGAATAGAAATACATATAGACATTTCGAAAATGTAGATTAGTTTATCACAGAGTAGGTGATCGTATGATATATATTTAACCAATTGAATACGCTGTGTTGCTACATAACTAAGAACTAAGCCAGAAAGCGCCACAAATTTGATAAAAGGAGATCGATGTTCTCCTTGACATCCTAAAGTCTAACCTAATAAAAATTTATAGAGGGGTCAATCAAAAGGAAAAAAAAACTAAGCACATACACAAAAAATTTATTTATTTTTTTATTAAAATACTTATAAAGGTAAAAAATTAGAATTACATTAAAATTGAGCTGACAAACTAAAATACATATACACCGAAATACGCTCCTTACTTATTTTCTAAAATCCATGGATGCCTCATAACTTGCACCAATGTCAATCGTTTTTCGCTCTTGATGACGATCAACTGCAAAATAATTTGCACGTGAGGTGATAAAATGTACTTTTTTTAACCACAAAGGTTGATCTGTATTCATAAATAGTGAACTATCGTTTTTGCAGATTCTATTACCTTTAGGAACACTATAAATGTGGATTCCTTTAAGATAATAATACTTGTAATACAAATAATATACTCACGTTTGAAATTAAATCTCTGGCACCTGCATCAATAAAATCTTTAAAACACATATCCAGCATTCTAATTCGTTTGTATGTTTCTTCTTGATCTTTTCCCTCAAAAGGTGGATACCCATGTAAGAACTCATAACAAAGTATGCCTAAGAAAAAATTATATTTCTATAAGCTTGGTAGCATTCCCAGCAATATAAATACTGCAAAGTGAAAACTTAGAGGAACAGTTTGGTGAATTAGCCCGTTTGATAGTACATATACTGGGTGTTTCAAAAAACCATCGCTTGTGTTAATCCTTACCCAAAAATAGACAAATAGTTAATATCAACATAGATCTGCAGATTTTTGAATGATAAATGGTGTTAAATTTTTTTTTTGGTTTTCAAGATATTTCCGAAATTGCTTTAGCAATTTTAGTGAAAATTCGGTCATGAAAAGTACCTAAAATAGCTCCTATCTTAGCAATAAAAATATGTGAACAGGTTTATCAGGGACGGCAATGACACATGTTTTTTGAAACAACCCATATAAATAAAAAAGGAGTTCACTAAAAGTTCTTACCTAAACACCAATTGTCAATCAAATGCCTATAATCTTTTTGATTGACCATTTCAGGGGGTAAGTAATCTAAAGTTCCACACATTGTGTTTCTTTTCAAGGAAGGGGAATGTACGGACCATCCAAAATCTGCCAATTTTATGTCCCCAGTAATTGTAAGAAGTAGATTTTCAGGTTTGATATCCCTGTGGATTACATGATTTTGATGACAGTAGTCAAGGGCATCAGCCACTTGGTATACATATTTGGCAGACAAGTGATTACTGAACCTTCCATTGGGTTGATTCTTCAAGACAGCATACAATTCACCTTTGCCTGCATATTCAAGGGCCAAATAAATCCTGTGGGAATCGTGAAACCAGGCTAAAAGCCGTAGAACATTATGGTGTCTGTAAGCATAACAATAATATCTTGATTTGTTTATTTCAATTTTCACACTTTTTTTCCTTTAAAAGAGTTTATTTCTCAACACATTATTACAAACTTATGCATAGTTTAATGATCCTCTAATCAGTGTTTTAGAATACTGGTAAAGAGGACAGAAAAAATAGGGTTCTATAGTCCTTCATTGCTCCTTATTTTCCTATGAAAAATTATTAAATCGTTTTCGACTACTGATGAACACTATATTATTTTAGATGTACAAATATGCCAATTCAGTTTTTTATTTTTGTATACTTACTTTAAATGACTTTGAATTTCAATTTCTCTCATAATCTGCCTTTCGACTCGACTTTTAACAACTTCTTTTTTAATCATAGTTTTCATCGCTACAATGAATCCAGTACGTTTTTCTCTTGCATAAAAGACACGACCAAACTTTCCTCTTCCTAGTCTTTTACCAATTTCGAAATCATTCATAGACCATTTATATCTAGAAGAAAAACAGTGATTTATGTTCTCTCTTAGAAGATAAGCGAACGAATATAATTACTCTGGGTTGTTGAAACCTGGATGCTCAATCATTTTCTTTACCATATCTTGGGTCTCTCTTTCCATCCCTTCAGGAACTTTAATAGTTTTTAAATGGTTTTCTACTAGCTGAACTGTAGTCGGCATCTTGTATGTGTTTAAAACAACTTAAATTAAACGAAAATACAGAGAAAAATAATCTTGAAAAACTCAAAAGCATGGACACATAAAATCAAAGATCTTCATAAAATCAACCGTTAAAAATAAAATTTAAATCTGACGAGTGACGTTCCTGTCATGCATATTCCGTTATGAGAACAGGTGCGACTCGCAGTTGAGTGCATCCTTTATTGCTTTATATGAGTAATAAAGAATAGAAATACATATAGACATTTCGAAAATGTAGATTAGTTTATCACAGAGTAGGTGTAGAGGTGATCGTATGATGTATATTTAACCAATTGAATACGCTGTGTTGCTACATAACTAAGAACTAAGCCAGAAAGCGCCACAAATTTGATAAAAGGAGATCCGTGTTCCCCTTGACATCCTAACTCTAACCTAATAAAAATTTATAGAGGGGTCGAAGGGGCTTATTTTTTAATTGTGTAAATTTACCAATATTTTATAGTATTTTAAAACTCCCCAAAAACAAACTCAATAATGTGGCTAGAAATTATACCAAGTTTTGCCATAATTACAGCTGCGATGGCTTTTCCTCACGCATCTGCTTATGTAATCAATAAAGTGGTCACTGGAAACATGTATCGAAGAAGTTGTCTAACTTATCACCTAAGGCTTCAGTATTTAAGGGACTGTAGACTTACTGGAGATGCTTATGTAACGACAGGATTAGAAAATATTCCCGACGAGTAGATTTCAATTGCCATTATATCTTCTATTCTTTATACACACCATAGTATAATGCTTGTAATATACATATAAATGAAATAAACATTTACTTTACCCTCTACTGTAAGTCTTATATTTTTTTATATAAGTTACCGAGGAATGAACTGTATCTATAAATATTGTTGATTTTGCTTTTGAAATTATTTATTTTTATGTTATTACTACAAGGATTGGTTACACTTTGTGTTAGAAACTAATGTCTATAGGCATATCAACTTTAATAAATCGACATATTTTAGGAAGTGCATGTGTTGTTTTAAGTCTGGGCTTGGGCTCTTAACAGAGACGTCTACCCTACTCATAGATGTGTTAATCATAATTATCCATAGAGGCATTCTTGTCCTAAAAAGATAAGTTTCACATATCAAAGATATCCCTAATTGTAGGTAAGCATTTTGTACATTCAATATTTTCCTGTACCGTTAGAAAATAGGTGCTTTCTTGTAGAATTTGGTGCGTGTAAGATAATGTTACTTAAATAGGTAAAATACGCCGAATTCAAAATAAATACATACAAACCCGAACAATACAAGTTGTATGTGTATACGATGGGAGAAAATAGCGATAATAATGAAAAAAGATTTTTATGTATTTATTAACCTAAAAGAACAAAATAGTTCACAATTACTAGATAAATAAGTTATTCCCAAAACCGCTGGAGATTCTTAGAAATACATACACTGACAAATTAATAAAATAGTTACTCTTAAATATCGGCCAATCACTAGTACTTACCTACTTCATGCATTTTTTGCATATTTTAAATAAAGGACTAAAAGACCACCCTATATTGCCCAAAAATTTTTAGCCCTGCCTTGTCATCAGTGTTACATAAGAATATGCTCCATGAATGACCTAAAAAAGAAACTTTATTTTTAGTATACAGTTTACGTGTGGGGGGGTCCTAAATTACTTACCGATATGACAGTTTGGGTAGTTAAAGGTTTAAATTGCCCAATGGTAAGTGTCAAAGGTTTCTGCGATCTATGAATCACCATAAACAGAATTGTTCTTATTTCCACACTTTTCTCGTGCCAGGGAGATTCGTATACAGCATCCGATATAGCAAGACTCTAAAAAAATTATACATCAAATGAAATTGCTCATAATTCGTCGCTCTGATATGTTTTTAGAGTATGGTTTTTTCTACCGAAGTACTCCACATTCTGAGCGTTAATGGCTAATGGTAGAAGACGCCGATAAATCCGTACGTAAGTACATTAAGGTAAATAAAAACCACATTTCACTGGTAAAAACACGTATTTTCTACCTAGAAATGTACCGGGACTATATAACTGAGAATTGTGTATACAATCTCAGCGCTTGGCGTGTGGTAGCGCGCAATCCCGATAGTGCGGATTCCCTTTGTATTTTTTTAATTGCCGAGAATTTATATTTAAATAAATTCTATTTGGTTTGTATGGATGGACATTTCACCTTCCCTGTACCCCTTATATCCTTACCTCAATTTTTATCTCGTTGGCATGCCATGCTAAAATAAACAGCTGTCCAATTAACATGAGCAGATAGCAGAAACCAAAGCTTATCTCGGTTATGGTTTGTTCCTGAAAATAAATTTATTAGCACCAAGCATCTTTGGAAAAAATGCTCTTACCGTAATTAACCGGAAAACTACAGAAGCTATAAGTAGCGAGCTTAGTAAAAATTCGATCAACAGCAGCGATTTTAGAGATTCGTTTAGTTCATCGACGAAACTACAAAAAACATTGAAATAATTTAGGAAACAGTTGATCAAAATTATCAAACAATGTGAAAACCCTTCCCTCCCCAAAATTAATTTTAAAAAATATTGTTTTATTCTTTATCCTCTTATCTGCAAAACCCATTTTACGAAAAAATTTAATTTCTATGAGATCGGTAGTTTTTAATTATTGTCGATCGCAAGTCAGCCAGCGCGCGAAAATATTTAATAACTCCGATCTTATAAAGGTGGCACTTTTTCGTAAAATGGGTTTTGCAGATAAGAGGATAAAGAATAGAACGGTATTTATTTAAATAATATTGAGTGGGGCATATGCTCTACCTTATTATAAACTGATGCTGTCTGACAAATATTTTAATCATATCGACTTCTCCGATAGCTGGTCGACTTTTCTTAGCGTAATCGTCGAATTTTCTAAAATAAACTTGCAACAGTTTTAACTCTGCTGTAATGAAAACCACCATACTGATATATATAATTTGAGCCATGCAGTAATACACACAAGCTTGAACCATGACACAAACGTGAAGAATAAGAGCCATTACATAATGCTTATTTTGGTCAAATGGAAAATAGATTAATAATATCGTCGGCTTTGCATCAGCGTCATTTTCGTTACTTTTAACCATCACGCCCAGTACTATGGTAGATAAAACTTTTATGGCTGCCGTACCATTTGACAGAAGTAATACAGCCAATGCAGTTTTGTTAACATACGTAACAAAACTCTTATAAATACTATTTGATTCTTGATCATCACAGGCAAGTATAGCTCTTTCTCTTCTGATCATCTTGTTAAAAAGTTTCGGGATGTATCCATATCGAACCGCAAAGCACTTTAATGACGACAATGAACAGGCTGTGAAAATCTTAAAGCAATCGGTAACTTCTTCGAAATCGTTCTGTTCCAAAAGGCGAAGTAATTCTGTAAACATTAAAAATAACGCGGTTACATTGACAAATTGTACGACGTATGCGTAGACACAATAGATGTTTGCTATTTTATGATTTTTGGATATTGGTCGGTGCCAAATGCCAGCGACAACCATAATGTTTTTGGCGTGTCTCAACAGTTTAATTTGAGTCATGTTGCAACTCTATGAATGCATGTATTTGCCGAATGCATCTATTTATATGTTTCGGTATAGGGGTGAGTTGATTTAACTTACGTCAGGCACGATCGGCGTCTCATCCAAATTGTTTCCTCAATTTGGTAACGTATGTTTCACCCTTAAATGGGCATCATCAGACCTAAAAGTTATAGTATACAATTTCAAAGAAAAAAACCCCTAATACATTTTCTTACGTATTGTACAAAGAATCAATTAAAATAAAAAATTAATTAAAAACAACTAATACACATTACATTTTAAAAACAACTAACCTAACCAAGTTAGTCACTTGTTTGTTCTTTAAAAAACAATGGAAAATAGATGAGGAACATTTTCAAATTGACACCCGGCTATAAATTAATCATATTCTTATATCTCACAAATAAATTTATATGTTAAGAAACAGACGACACATTATTATGCAAATTAGGAACCAAATCGGGTATTTCGATCCAAAAATATTTATTATTTTACGATGTTATATACAGGGTGTTATGGAAATGACGTATCATATTTAAACCGGCAATTCCTGAGATTGACAGATTGAAGAAAAATAGACATAAATAGCGCTTTCAATTCATTCAGCGTTAAAAGTGACCTGACGTCAAACCAGAAAAACACCTGTGTGGCACTGCGATACATGTAAGCAATCAAGGAATTCTGGCCGGTGTTGTCATATGTACAGCTTAAACTCTTTAGACAAAATAAAATAATTTAAACACTTTTCCATTCTGTAATACCTTTTTGTACAATTAATTGAAGAACATTTACGACGGACTATGTTTTAAACAACCCGAAAAAACATATGGAATAGTAATAGAGCCACGTACGTCACTAGGTCAAATGCCAATGACCTCTTGACGCCTTACATCGGCTGAGCGAAGTAGTTTCATATAGCGCCGCACGCTTGCGTTTGTTAGTTGAAGACCAACCAGCGGCCGCATACGTTGTGTCTCGTCGATCACCAACACACTCTCAGCAATTCGCTCTGTTTTTCGGTTTACGCGTGTATCTTGCCCGAACAAACCCTTTTAAATATAATACGTCATTTCCATAACACCCTGTATACAACTATCGTGGACATTATTTTGGATTGCCTGTATTACACACTATAGGCACCTATTTTTTTTTAGAATCTAACCTTAAAGAAGTTGAACCATACTATTGCGTCGCTCGTTACGTAGAGTATAAACCATAATGATTTTGTATTTCACTGTAATAGTGCCATCGTACTATGGCTTCTCCTACTTAACAAATAGAAGCTATATTTTATTAAATATCTAATACATTTAAAATAGCTTATATGAATCTCAGAATTAGATAATAACTGCAATTTCTTTCTTAGGTAGCTATTATTCCCAGTCTAGCAGTAAAGTGGAAATACATTTTTTAAATAACATGGTGTGATATTTCTTGTTCAAATATTTAAATTAGAATGGTGTAACTTATGTGGCAGATAAGTATGTATCGAAATATTTCACTATTAAATTATTAGTCATTTGTAGTAGGATCTAGGCATTTGAAGTGACATTTAGGACATTTCCGATTGTGGTTCATTTCAATACCTTAATTTTTGTAGCAGATACGATTTTTAAAGAAACATTAGAATTTCCACGGACAGACTGGGTAATGGTAAATGGAGCAGCCAAATAATTAAAAACATGCAACAAATTAGAGAGGTTTTATAACACGGTTACAAATAAATCCTGCTATAGTTGGGCTTTATTATTTTTTTACTGAATATTTTCATTGGTTCATTACTGAAGTTTAGTAATAATATGTATATTGCTCATTAAAGCAAAATGCAGCAAGAGTAAGTGTTGATGTTAGAAAGAAACTATGGATGGTGGTCGATTTTTTATAATTTGCGTATAATGGTTTTTATTAATTAAATTATTTCGATGCGCAAGCCTCAAAATCCTTAACATCCTTGGATGCTTCTATTTCAGCTTTGGCCACCTCGTTCGCCACAGACTTTTCAAGAATGGGAACGACACCAGAAACCAAAGCCTTCGTCTTGTTAACATTTTCAGTTATACGTCGGGGTACCTCTATGGTCTCCTTTCGAATTTTTTTTATTATACCCCCGTAACACGTTTCTAGCACCCATTTGTGACCGTGGCAGTTTTCTATATCTTGGTCGATGGAATTCACGTCTTGTTCCATTTTCTTGTTCTTATTCAAGGCATCGTCGACGTATCCTTGAGCTTTGGCGATTTCTTGATTGAAGCTATCGGTTAAGTTGTGTAGCGTATCATCGCGGGTTTTGGAAAATTTGTCAATGAAGTTTTGACATTTGGCGATATCGAAACCTGCAAAAACTGGTAGTTAGCGAATGGAATGTTACTTACATACGGGGTGTCCAACCGGGAACCGCCTCAATCTATACGTATGTACCATCGTGCCGGTAAAAAACTAAGACAGCAAAATTTCTTATTTTCTCCTTGACTATTAGGATTTTTTTACTTTCGAGTCTGGTACCAATAAAATGTAATTTACCAATTTTACATGTCAGCATAGATTGTCACTTTATCATTAACTTGTGAAGCAAATTTTTCTTTAAAAAATATTCCACAATTAACACCCCAGCAAAAGGCTATAATCTACAGTCGATTGCGAGATGGTGCTTTTATTAGGGATATTGCAGACGAACTGAGAGTAAACAAAAATACCGTGTTGTTAGCAAAACAAAAAATAGCAAGGCATGGGACTATTATTAGGAAAGCAGGTTCAGGTCCCCCTAGAGTTTCTACTGAAGATGAAGATAGAAGACTAGTTAATTTTCTAAGGGATTATCCATTCGCAACTGCAATAAAGGCGAAAGAAGAGACGAACTTTCCAGGTTCTGCAAATACTGCTAGAGACAGGGTTCGAATTTACGATATACGAAGTCGTTGTGCTACTAATAAAATATTTTTAATGGAAAGAACTAAACAAGGCAGGTTAGAATTTGCACATGAATATTTAAATCGGAATATTTTCTGGGAAACAGTTATATTTTATGACGAGAAAAGTTTTCAATCGTGTAATAATGGAAGAATTCGAGTGTATAGGCCTTCCGGCATGCGGTATGATGAGATATACACTCACAAAACAAATCAAAGCGGGCGTTTCTCTATAAATGTCTGTGGTTGGATTAGCGCTAGAGGTCCAAGAATTTGCCAAATCGTGGAAGGAAGACTAACTGCACCTGAATACGTTAATATCCTAAATGCAGTGATGATACCATCGATAAACGCTGTATATGGTCAAAATTTTACATTTCAGCATGATAATGCTCTAATACACACAGCATGCATTGTGCAAAATTTTCTCCTAGAAAATAATATAGCAGTTCTTCCCTGGCCTTCGAAGAGTCCCGATTTGAACCCGACCGAAAACATTTGGGGTAAAATGGTGAAATCAATGCATAAACATGATTTTCGGCCACGAAACAGATATGAATTAGGCTACAGGATAAGTTAAGCTTGGGATGAAGTAACAGGCGAAATATGCAGAAACCTAGTTTTAAGTATGCCGCAAAGGCTTCAAGAAGTAATAAACAGGAATGGTTCTATGACTAAATATTAAAAATGTTTTGTTGCTTCGACAAATTTTACGTTTGTATTTTTGTAACCTTCTATTAAATTTCTTTTATTATTTAGTTTCCTTTTCATTTTTAGGCGACGTTATATATACCTACCTTAAATAAGGTATTAGACTTTTTCTTAATAAAAATGCCCAATATATTTACTGCCGCTCAAGTTTATAAAAGAAATAAGATATTTTGATGCCACCTCGTATCGAAAAATATAAAACGTTAAATTATGTAACCTAGGTTACTTCCTAAAAGTTATGTGTATTTACCTTTACAGCTGTCGAGCACCTTTTATAGTCTATGAGATATGTATGTATATCCGTTCCCAGTTTTGTGATTTTGTTGTCCTAGTTTTTTATCGGCACGATAGTACACCGTGTATTAACCAAATGGAATAAATTCTATTATAAATAAATAGGGGCGTGTGCGATAAACCGCTCGGACTCGTCGATTGGTATTTCGCATTGTTGCGCATTTTTTTCAATAAAAACTTTTCATACAGGGTGTGTCATGTAAAAGTGGCCAATAGCAACTCTTTTATTTCAAATACAATACCCTGTATATTATTCAATTTTTGGATCCCTCAGAAAATTCTAGACATATTTAATGTACAATATCCTATACCTATTTTCAACTATTTCGGAAATATTAAGTGTTTTCAGATTTATTGCAAAAATTAACACACTTAAAAACTAATAAGTAATACTGTTTAGTTCTTGATAATATAAAATCAAAAAAAATACATTAATGTAGGAGATGTTGAAACTGCTCGCCTCGCCAACGTTTTGGCAACATCCTAATCTTAAATAGAAATTTCTTCTAACGTTACTGAACATCTCAGGCGTGACTTATCTAATTGCAAGCGTTATTCGTCTTCTTAAGTATACAATATTTTTGACATAACCCCATAAGAAGAAGTCTAATGGCCTCAGATCAGGGGAACGTGCTGGCTTCCCTATCCACCGATTTGGAAATACTCTGTTCTATTTTACTAATTCTCCCTTGAGTTATAGGCGACCAATTTGGGAATTTTTCATGAAATAAGCGAGCAACTTCCATTTGTGTCCTTGTTTTATTTCCATAACCCATCATCTGTAGAATTTTTATTTTGTGCATTTCTGTTAAATAAACCATTTTTCTGATATGCAATTAACGAAATTCAAACGACTAAAACACTGACAACTACTGTCATGCAGAAAGACAACAATTTTTAAACTATTTATAGCTTTTTAATTTCATATCAGTAAAAAGAAACGCTGAAATGCAATAAATCTGAAAACACTTAATATTTTCTGAGATATCCAAAAATTGAATAATATACAGGGTGTTGTATTTTAAATAAGAAAGTTGGTATTGGCCACTGTTACATGACACACCCTGTATGAAAAGTTTTTATGGGAAAAAATGCACAACTAGAAATATCAATCGACGTGTAGTAGCGTTTTTCCGCACACGCACCCATTTATTTATTATAGAATTTATTCCATTTGGATGATACACGCTATATAATATGAAAAACAATGCATAGGAAAATTTTCAAAATTGGACAGTATGCTAATGTTGATGGGGACACAATTTGGTGGCACTGGTGTTACAAATTCGGTCTTTACCATTTGGGATTTAGGAAACGGTAAGAGATACGAAGTCGGTTAAATTGGGGCAAAGTTGCGTAATATGCCGCAAAAAAATCAAATATTAATACATGGGCTTTCAAAATTATTTTTCCAAATATTTGAAAGCCCATGTGTTTATGTTTGATAATTGCGACACTTTTCCCCAATTTTACCGTTTCCGAAATCCCAATGGAGCCCTAATTTGTAACACCCTGTAAATTTTTACATTTTTGGATTCTATGCAGATTTCATATATCATAATATCCTATACCTATGTCTAAGATTGTTTGACATATTTAAGGTTTTATGTCTAAAATGATATTTGTAGACCTTAAATTAGTTATTAATTTTTCCTATTAATAAGGAAACATTTATTATTTAATTTGGGTTGGACATATTGTTGAAAAGGACCTGCATTAATATATTTTTTATAATATTTGTAAATTACTAATACAGGATGTTCAAACAACACGATTAAAAATGAAATTGAGACAACTGCAAAAATCTACATGTTCAAATGGAAACCCCAAAATTTTATAATTATCTGCCAATTTAATATTTTTATATGGCGTTTTTGCTCCGGATTTCGAGTTCAATTTGAATTTTAATACTTAGGTTTAATATGACATAATATTCGAAATCTGCATAGAATCGTACGTAGAATCCAATAATATAATAATATGTAGGACGTTCTATTTAAAATAAGCAAGTGCCACCATATTGCAAATGTTTTAGCCGAGTTGCCCTTATCAATCAATCAGCATATTTTCCAATTTTCAAAATTATCCTATGTATAGGTTTTTGGAAATAACTGATAGGATTGGTTTATAGCTGTAGCAATACCTTTTCCCTTGGCTGTGGCGATGAGCTCATCCAAGTTCTTTCTTAAAGGAGCCATTAACTTGTCCACCTGTTCTTTTGCTCGTTTCTCCAGCCCAGCTGATTTAGCTTTAACTTCGTCCATGGCCTTGTTGAGTTCATTTTGGGCTTCAGTCAAAGCTGTGTCGGTAACCGCCTTCAGCTCATGGAACACCATCTTGGCATTATCTTTGGTTGGTTCTAATACCTCCTTGGTATCGGACGCGGTGGAGGCTCGTGGGGGAGGACTCTTGGACTTCGACCCTCTAGAAGTTTTTGCCTTTTTCACCTAAAATAATCTCTTTACTCACCTATTGAATTAATATAAATACATATATCCGCTTAATACTTGTACTTAGCGAAATGAACTACACAGTACGCTCCAACCATTGATTGACTCTATAGAAGGGACGTTGAATAAATATCCTCATGCAGAGCGAGAGTCGCCAATAAAAGCAACCGACTCCACGGGTTCGCGCTTTGCGTCTGCTCTGTCCCCTTGGCGCCTGAATTTCAAATGCCGCCACTCCAGTGCTCCTTAGGTGACATTGTCAGGGTCGATATGTCAGTCACCTTAAGGTACAGAGTGATATAAGTCCCGTAAGAAGACCATAAAAGTAATATGCTAAGCCTACTCTGCTTCATACGCTCACAAGTAAACTACGTTTATCTTTATATATTAGTATGCATTAAGTGTCAATATCAAACTTACGTAGTTATATCTGGACGCAATAGAGTGGGCGCCTTTAATGAAGGCGATTTGATCTTGGCCATATTTGTCTCACTTTATCGAATCGGGATAGGTTGATGCAGACAGAGACAGACATAAAATGCGACCAGGCCGAGTTGTTAAATAATTTTACAAGTCAATTTTCTTCGTCTGGCATGGAATATAATCGAGCAACATATGAATGATATATAAAGTCATAAAGTGAATGAAAATGGCGAAAACGAATCGTCCTTAAATTCTAAAATAATTTTTAATTTTCTAATCTTTCACGAGAAACGTCTTTTCCTTTTTGGTGCAAGTGAGTAATTTGTAATTGAAATATTTATTTAGTCATCTTTACTGAGAGTAAGCATCAGTAATAATTTCTTTTCATAAATCATATATGGCCCAAAAATATGCTCGGACTTGAAGCCTGAAATATTTGCTAGCCCAGTTGAAGATGGTAAAATATTTTATGTAAATTATGATTGATTATGATCCTATTTTTTTAATAAAACTACTGACAAGCCTATTTCTGAAGTTTAATTTTTCATTTGTAGTTACGTTACTAGTTCAATAAATGATATAAGAGTGTTTAAGGATTATTTGTGATTTGTATGTCAGAATCCTAATATTTGATTTTCACCACTTTTGTAAATCAAATAAAAGGCTTTTGAATGTCTTTTGTTGATTAAATGTCACTTTAAAATATTGACAGAAATAAAAATTTGGACAAAAGTGACATTTGAAAAGCACGTGCGTTTGTCAGCTGATGCCATACTTAATGGATGCCGGGTTTGTTCGTTTGTTCATGCCTGCTTCGATTTTTTAATACGGCTGTTTGTCTTCTTCCTGTTTATAAGTATTCGTTGATATAAGTCATCATTAACACAATTTTGACAGTAGGTATATTAAAGTCCTTTTTAACCCTGATTTAAAGGAATATATCTTTAATGACGTGGCAATCTTCCACTTACAATTGACCTTTAAATTAATTTCAGACATAGTCTTTTTAAGCTACCATAATGTTAACCTTAGCTAAGGTCTAACTTAAAAAAGTATCGCCATACGACTCGAGATGACAATAAAATTACCATTTCTTTAACATCCGTAACATTCTTGGCCGCATCTTTTCCAGCTTTCGTAACCTGGTTGGTCATATACTGTTCAAGAATGGGAACGATTCCAGAAACCAAAGCCGTCGTCTTGTTAACATTCTCAGTCATACGGCGTGGTACTTCTATGGCCTCCTTCGCAATTCTTCCCCTTATATCCGCGTAACACTTTTCTATCATCGACTTGTCGCCGTGGCAGTTGTCTATATCTTGGTCGATGGAATTCACGTCTTGTTTCATTTTGTTGGCGTTATTCAAGGCATCGTCAACGTATCCTTGAGCTTTGCTGATTTCTTGATGGAAGCGATCGGTTAAGTTGTGTACCGTATCATCGGAGGTATTGGAAAATTTGTCAATGAGGTGTTGACATTCGGCGATATCGAAGCCTGCAAAAACCGGTATTTAGTGAATGGAATGTTACTAACATTCGGGGTTTGTTGGTTGTGTCCCACAGGATCTATACAGCATGTGTTGTAGAAAGTGTAACAAATGGGAAACTTTTACCCTTCATTGTATCGAAAAAGTCATTCTTGCTAAAAAGTTTTGCTTGGTTGAAAACCTCCTTAGCCATAGCCGGGTATCCGAAATATTGTACAGAGTGGACAAGAAATGTGAAATTGATCTTATAGAAAAACATACCCTTATTTCTAAAAATACATAAAATGCTGTCTTGAAGCTCTTTCTAGAATTATGTTCCCTCTCTAAACATGCTGACGAGAAACAGCCACCTATGAGATATAATTAGGTCATTGTATAAAACGAAATAAAATTTTGTTTCACAACAAAACAACAATGAATTAGATTTCCTAAGAAATATTCTTGGATCAATTTCATATTTTTTTGGCCACTCTGTACAATATTTCGGATACTATCAACAAAGCAAAACTTTTTAGCAATAGTGATTTTTTTCGATAAAATGAAGGATAAATTAGTTTCCCATTTGTTACACTGTCTACCACACACACACACACTGAATATGGGGAAAATTTTGAAGATTTGAGTGTATGCTAATGTTGATGGGGGCAACTCAGCTAAAATATTGTCGATTTGATGGCGCGTCCACTTCCGGTTATACCGGAAGTCGATGTCAACTGGCGATGTTGCTACGGATTTTTAAGTTGAATTTGAATTTGAATACTTAGGTATATGACATGATATTCGAAATCTGCCTAGAATCTTACGTAAAATCCAAAAATTAAATAATATACACACCGGCACAAAATTACGCCACCCTGAAATTTAGGTCAAGTTTGAAATTTTATAACTTTTTTATTTTTTATGCGATTTTTATAATTTTGTTATCAGTTTGTAGATCAATTTATTATGTTTTCCCTTAATTATTTTATGAAGTAACATTTTTCGATTAAGCTATATTACACAGGAGTAAATCAAACTGTTGTTTTTTGTCGTAATTTCAAAACACCCTGTAGGAAAATTGAGGTGGAGAATTTTATTTACATACTGTTTCATGTCATCTTTAATGTATTCTAAACATTTCGATTTTTGATTCATTCCATTATCTCATTTCTGCTGAGAGCTGCAAAATTTTAAATGCAACGATGTTATTTTTAGAAAATGTATGCCATTGGTATTTCTACCAAAGCACAAACACACATTGAGGAAATCGTCCAAGAAGTTGTTGTTCCATTTGCTCCTTTTATTGGGAACCAATTTACTTTAATGCATGATAATGCTAGACCTCACGTTGCACGTGTAGTGAACGAATATCTGGATGAAGTTGGAATGGCCCGCATGTAGCCCGGATCTCAACCCAATCGAACATCTTTGGGACCAACTTTCGTTCGTCGTCGTCCTCTACAACTATAAACCTTATAAGACTTACGACTGGCGCTGACCGAAGAATAACAGGCTATCCCTCAAGAAAGGACAAATTGAATCGTTCGATATCATGAAGACTGCAAGCTGTATTGCTGCGAGAGGAGGAAATACACGATATTAAGATTGTTTCTGTTAATGATTTATGATATACCTAGTGTTTTTTTTTTAATGAAAATAGGCATTTCATTGAAAATTTTGCAGCTCGCAGCAGAAATGAGATAATGGATGAATCAAAAATCTAAATGTTTAGAATACATCAAAGATTACAAGAAACAGTATGTAAATAAAATTATCCTCCTCAATTTTCCTACAGGGTATTTTGAAATTACGATAAAAAACAACAGTTTGATTTACTCCTGTATATTATAGCCTAATCGAAAAATGTTACTTTATAAAATAATTAAGGAAAAACACAATAAACTGATAATAAAATCATGAAATTCGCATAAAAAATAGAAAAGTTATAAAATATCAAACTTGACCAAAATATCAAGGCGGCGGAATTTTGTGCCGGTGATATATAGTGCCATCATATTGAAAATATTTTGGCCGAATTGCCCCCATCAAAATTAGCATACAGTACAAAATTTTCCTATGTATAGGACACCCTATATTTTGAAATATTTCCACTTGCAATGATCAATACATTGCTATGGAAATAATTGATAGGAGCGGACTATAGCTATAGAAATACCTTTTTCCTCGGCTTTGGCGATGATCTCATCCAAGTTCTTCCTTAAAGGAACCAATGCCTTGTCCACCTGGTCTTTTGCTCGTTTCTCCAGCTCAGCTGATTTAGCTTTAACTTTGTCCAGGGCCTTGTTGAGCTCATTTTGGGCATTAGTTAAAGCTGTGTCGGTAACTGCCACCAGCCTATGAAATTCTATCTTGGTCTTATCTTTGGTTAGTTCTAAGTCCTCCTTGGCAACGGATTCAGTGGCGGGTGGTGGGGGAGGACTCTGGGGCTTGGCCCCTCCAGAAATTGTTGCCAGATCCGCCTAAAACAATTTCTTTGTAATTAATATACACACGCATATCCACTTAATACTTCTACCACTTCTAGTTCGCGACCAAACCTGATGGCAGTGATGGAGCAATCGCAACCAATGCAATATGCTCCAACCAACCAATATGGTTGATGAAATTACTTAACAACACAGTACGCTCCAACCAATATATCTATAGAAGTTGAATGAATCTCCTCCCGCAGAGCGATTCTCGCCCATAAAAGCGGCCCTTAGTTTGACAAAGCTGACTAAGGAGTGCTCATGCTAAAGTGTCGACTATGAATACTGCCCTTAGTTTTAGAAGTAACTGACGTCAAGTTATCATACACTACTCCCATCAATTATCGAATTTTAAAAGAATATACTTGCAAATTAATTCGGTAATAATGAACCAATATTGATATTAATTTTAACTGTTAAAAAATAGATTCTAGAGTTTAGAGCAGCGTTGT
Organism: Barypeithes pellucidus; assembly: GCA_963991005.1. Taxonomy (NCBI): domain Eukaryota; kingdom Metazoa; phylum Arthropoda; class Insecta; order Coleoptera; family Curculionidae; genus Barypeithes; species Barypeithes pellucidus. The sequence continues at coordinate 13,623,187 of OZ022562.1, read as the reverse complement.
TTACGTCTAATTGTACTTGGTAGTAGATTAGACACTGACCCAGAATTATCGCCTTGTCACTCTAGATAACAATAAAATTACCATTTCTTTAATTTCCGTAACATTCTTGGCTGCATTTTCTACAGCTTTTGACACCTGGTTGGTCATACGCTCTTCAAGAATGGGACCGATTTCAGAAACCAAAGCCGTTGCCTTGTTAACATTCTCGGTGATACGGCGTGGTACTTCTAAGGTATCCTTTGCAATTTTTTCCATTATTTTTTCTAGCATCGATTCGTCGCCGTCGCTGTTGTTTATTTCTTGGTCGATGGAATTCAAATCTTGTTTCATTTTGTTGACGTTATTCAAGGCCTCGTCAACGTATCCTTGAACCTTGCTGATTTCTTGATTGAAGCCATCGGTTAAGTTGTGTAGCATTTCATCGCGGGTGTTGGAAAAGTTGTCGATGAGGTTTTGAGATTCGGCAATATCGGAGCCTGCAAAAACTGGTAGTTAGTGAATGGAATGTTACTGACATTCGGGGTTTGTTGGTTGTGCCCCACAGGGAACCGCCTCGATCTATACAGGGTGTGTTGTAGAAAGTGTAACAAATGGGAAACTTTTTATCCTTCATTTTATCGAAAAAAGTCACTCCTGCTAAAAAGTTTTGTTTGGTTGAAAACAGTGGTGGCTCGTGACCTATGATAGAGGGGGTTCACAAGTATTGGTAAATTATTTTTAAAATTTTATTTTTGTGTAACGCCCAAAAAATTACTTTTTAGGCGTTTTAAATGTACAAAGAAAAAAAATAATAAGAAAATGCGTTAGGTAAAACATATTTTTATTTAATTTTAATTTTACACAAGGATATACAACTTTTGGAAAATAAGAATGGTTTTCTTAGTGTGTATAGCTGTCGGATCTTAACGTCGTCGCATGCAACCCTCGTAACAATATTTATACAGTCCACTACTAATACTACTAAAGCCATCTACGAGCTGTCAAGAAAACCGAATGATGTCTAATACCACTACGCCATCTACGGCTACGTCATTAGGCGCAACCAAGATGAGAACAATAGTTAACTGTTTTATGACGAGAACGAATCGAGCCACGAGACTAACAAGTTGGCATTCTTCTTATTTTCAGTGTTTTTTAGTTTAAATCCTTAAATAAAATGGTTTAAAATCATATCGAGTATCATTTATCGAAATACACAACATTTATCGACCCTACACAATAGTACTCAAACATAAAGTCCATTCTTCGGTTCTTAATTGTAGAAAATTGATCAATAACAGCCTTATTAAGTTTGGAATACCCTCTATAATTTTTTTTTCATATATTTCATTATTAAACTTTCTAATAAAGTCCCTAGATTTACCCTTTAAATTGTGGTCTGCGTTAAATTAATTTCGGGTTTAGGTGTTCCCGCATTCCTCACTTCAATTTTTCAATTTTTGCTCAAAACTCAAAGAGCTAAAGTTATTTCTTAAATAGTCCACCATCAACTATTCATTTCAACTTAATAAATATATAATATTAAAATATTAAAACATACACGCTCGAATTTCTAACTAGATGCACGAACAGACAACAGCGCGGTATACACAAAAACTGTGCGCCTTTTCCATGTTAAATCGCCATAGCCCCGCTATCCCCTGCTGCCACCCGCCACCTGTTACTACAGAGAAACTGCATTACTTAATCGCACGTGCGAGCAAGTCTCGTCATAATCGTCATTTACCTCGACCGAGGCACGGTTGCCGGATCGATATATACAGTATGATAAAATATTAAGGAGGGTCGGACTTTATACGATAAATATTATTCAATGAATATAAATTAATATTTTTTATTCGTTTTGTTTTGGGGGTGCACGTGCGCATGTGCTCCTGTGGAAGAACCGCCACTCTTTCTAGAATTATGTTCTCTCTCTAAACATGCTGACGAGAAACAACCACCTATGAGATTTAATTAGGTCATTTTATAAAACGAAATAAAATTTTGCTTCAAAACAAAATAAAATAACAATGAATTAGATTTCCTAAGAAATTAAATGCATGACTTAAGGTGAAACAGTTCTAACTGTATAAAGCAACTGTCCAATTTATGATGTCACCATATTGAAAATATTTTAGTCGAGGTGCCCCCATCAACATTAGCACACTTTCTAATTTTCAGAATTTTCATATGTATAGTTTTTCATATATGATCAAGGCGGTTTCCGGTGGGACAACCTGTATATTGAAATATTTACACTTGCAATGATCAATAAGTTGCTATGCAAATAATTGATATGATCGGGTTATAGCTGTCGAAATACCTTTTTCCTTGGCTTTGGCGATGTGCTCATCCAAGTCCTTTCTTAACGGCGCCAATGCCTTGTCCACCTGTTCTTTTGCTCGTTTCTCCAGCTCAGCTGATTTAGCTTTAACTTCGTCCATTGTCTTGTTGAGTTTATTTTGGGCTTGAGTCAACGCTTTGTCGGCAGCCGCCTTCAGTCTATGAAACCACCTCTTGGCATTATCTTTCGTTGGTTTTAATTCCTCCTTGGGATCGGACCCGGTGGATCCTCGAGGTGGAGGACTCTGGGACTTCGACCCTCTAGGAGTTTTTACCTGTTCCACCTAAAATAATTTCTTTACTCACTCTTAAAATATTGAATTAATATAAATACATATATCCATCCACTTAATACTTGAATTTATCGAAATGAACTACATAAATACAATACAATACTACAAAAATTACCATTTCTTTAACATCCGTAACATTCTTGGCTGCATCTTTTCCAGCTTTCGCCACCTGGTTGGTCATACACTCTTCAAGAATGGGAATGATTCCAGAAACCAAAGCCGTGGTCTTGTTAACATTTTCAGTCATACGGCGTGGTACTTCTATGGTCTGCTTTGAAATTCTTCCCATTATATCCGCGTAACATTTTTCTAGCATCGATTTGTCGCCGTGGCACTTGTCTATATCTTGGTCGATGGAATTCACGTCTTGTTTCATTTTGTTGGCGTTATTCAAGGCATCGTCAACGTATCCTTGAGCTTTGCTGATTTCTTGGTTGAAGCGATCGGTTAAGTTGTGTATCGTATCATCGGAGGTATTGGCAAATTTGTCAATGAGATGTTGACTTTCGGCGATATCGAAGCCTGCAAAAACTGGTAGTTAGTGAATGGAATGTTACTAACATTCGGGGTTTGTTAAGGGTTTGTTGGTTGTGTCCCACAGGCCTCGACAAAGTGTATCAAATATCCTTCATCTGATCGAAAAGTCACTCTTGCTAAAAAGTTTTGCTTGGTTGAAAACCTTCTTAGCCATATCATAATGGACAGATTGGGCAAAAAATATGAAATTGATCTTAGAAAAAAACACCCTTATTGCTAAAAATCCAACAAAATCCTGTTTTGAAGCTCTTTCTAGAATTATGTTCTCTCTCCATGCTGACTAGAAACGAAATAAAAATTTTTTGAACACTGAATTAGATTTTTTAACAAATTAAATACATAACTTAAAGTGAAACAGTCCTAACTGTATAAAAGAACTGTTAAATTTCTGCTCAGCGACCATTTTTTTTCCAATACATCGGTCTATTTGTGGTGCTCGGTGGGACACCCTATATTTTGAATTATTTACACTTGCAACGACCAATAAATTGCTATGGAAATAACTGATAGAATCGGGTTATACCACATATATATATATATAACCATTATATTGATAATACCATCTGCAATTATGTCCCCGCTATGGGCAGCGAAGGGGTAATAGTGAGTTTGGGCATGTTCGGAAATTTCCTTGTGAAAATAAACATTCGACAGGACAAACAATCACCACAAATTAAAAACTCCTTCACAAAAATTGTTGTTAGATAATGAAAGTTTATAAGCACTAATATACCGACAACAATGTGTATGATCCACTTTTTATTCTGTAATTTGATAAAGCATCCAGAACCAAAGATGGCGACGAATAACAACAAAGTAATAATGTCGGCCCGGCTATGACGCGATCGATAAAATTTCCACCCTACTGCGCAAAGTTAATAGTACCACGTCATAGCGGGGACACTTTTTGTATTATGGAACGTTCGTATTGGCAATATTATGGTTATATATATGTGGGTTATACCTATAGCAATACCTTTCCCCTCGGCTTTGGCGATGAGCTCATCCAAGCCCTTTTTTAATGGCGCCAATACCCTGTCCACCTGTTCTTTTGCTCGTTTCTCCAGCTCAGCCGATTTAGCTTTAACTCCGCCCATGGCCCTGTTGAGTTCATTTTGGGATTGAGTGAAAGCTTTGTCGGTAACTGCCGCCAGCCTATGAAATTCTTTCTTGGCATTATCTTTGGTTGGTTCTAATTCTTTCTTGGCAACGGACCCAGTGGAGACTCGTGGGGGAGGACTTTGGGACTTCGCCCCTCCGGAAATGTTTACCAGTTCCGCCTAAAATAATTTCTTTGCTCACGCTTAAAATATTGAATTTATATATACACATAAAACTTGTACTCAGCGAAATGATCTACACAATACGATCCAACCAATATTGACTCTATACATCATAGGCATTATCTTTGTAATTGGTTGTAATTCCTCCTCTGCAAAGAACTAAATACGAATTTTACGCTAAATGATTGAGTTTTCGCAATATTTATTAGTTTGTAAGGTATTAGTTAGTTGTAGAAGTTATTATACATATACTATAGTTACGCGCACGCGTCGACCAGTCTATTACTGCCAGCAGTTCTACCGAACCATACCTTAACATGGCTTTAATATGATTTTTCTTCATGTTCAAATAAATCTGGGCAAACAATACCCGAATTAATCATCGAATATTAAAAAAGTGTACCTGCAAATTATTAAGCTAATTATTTCGGCAATAAAGAACCAATTTAAAATTTTTTTTTTAACTGATTGAAAACATATTCCAAAGTAGTTTAGTTGTACGAGGTAGTAGATTATAAAATTGTTATTTGACATTTATCTTACATACAAATTGAATTTCATTTATTTTTTTTAAAATAAACTAATTAGAGATATATCTCGGTTAGACGCTGGCCCAAAAGTATCGCTGTGCCACTCGAGATAACAAAAAAATGACCATTTCTTCTAAATACGTTTTATTCAATCAATGCGACATTTTATCATTTTTAGCTTTTGCTATTGCTGATAGGGGAGCATCTTCAAGTGTCATTTTTAAAAGAAAGCATTTATCTACCGATGCCAAACTAATAATTAAAAATGTGTATCAATCGTTGTTGAGTAGAAATTTTAATTCGATGGATGCTTTAGCAGAGACGTATACTTTGACAAAAACTCCTCTATCTTCGGTACGAGACATAGTACTTAAACCTGTTAATCCTAGAAAAAATCGGAGTGATTCTACCGAAGCATTGATAAAAGACAAACATTAACGGAATCTCAACGTTTACTGGAATGGAGACTTAAATATTTAACAGCTGTTAAACAATTTAGAGAAGAAAATCGTCCAATTATTTACCTTGACGAAACATGGTTCGATACCCATGACACTCCAAGAAAAGGTTGGGATGATTCTTTCAAAAAATGTCAAACCAAGGCACCATCAAATAAAGGCAACAGAATCACAATATTACATACTGGTTCAGAGAACGGGTTTGTTCCAAATTGTCTGTTGCTTTCAGCGACAAGTCAACCCTTGCATATACTATACGAAAAATGGCATTTATTGATCGAATTTAAAAAAAATGTTTTTAATACTGTCCTTCTATTAATGAGATTTTCAACTGACTTTAAATTTAAATTTTACCTAAATCAAAAAATAAATATTATCCCCTTCTGGTTCCAACTTAATCGGTCTAATATTAAGACAGACTTTTTATTTGGATGGAATTCGATCAGAGAATAAAATATCGACTATATCTAGCTTGTATGATTAATGTAATGTAAATGAATAGATAGTTGTCTAACATTATGTATTATTTGTTGGTTAGTAAAAGCCAAACGTGATAACATGTCGTATGTGGAAGAAATGGTAATTTTATTGTTACCTCGAGTGGCATGGCGATACTTTTGAGCCAGTCTCTAACCCATATATCGATCTAATTGGTTTTGTTTAAAAGATAAATTAAATTAAATTCTTATTTAAATAATGTTCTGTTGAACTTGGGGGATTTAGGGTCATTGATATGCTGTCTTTAACTAAAATATTCACATGTTCCTGTCATTTCCGGTTATACCGGAAGTAGCTGTCAGCGTATTTTAAATACAACATGGTAATTTTTATTTTATTTTTCGATTAAGCGTTAATTCTAAGCAAATTTTATAGAACATATCTGAGTCTGTCAGTTTTTGAGATATCTGGACCTTTGGTAATTATTTGTAATTAATTAATTTGGGATTCATAAATTATTATTGGGGTAGTGTATTCAGCGAAATAAAAGAAAATTGCGAAACAATAGTGATTAAAAAATAAATGATGTCTGATCGGTCTATTATAACCGCATGTAATCAAATTTACCTGTTTTTTCATCATCCTTACTTGAGAGCAATTGCAGTTGGGTTTGGACATGCCGAAATCTGAACAAATTCGTCAATCAAAAAATGCTGTCAGCTGTTCTTTTCGAAATGACAGCTCTCACCTAGTACTTGTCAAGTGTCAAAATTAAATGCCTCTAGATGTGACATATTTACTGTGACGTATCAAGTCGTTTAGATAAAACCCGAACTTGATCAGTCAATTAGTCCAAAAGTTATAATTTTTTTTGGGATTTATAATTTTTAAACATTTACCTACCATTATTAATTTATTAAAATAAGTTTCTTCCACCTACCTTGATTCCAACCAGCCCTTCTCTGCTAATTTGGATTACAAGTCCAGCGCGATCGCCATAAAATAATTAATGATAATCTTTGTTTATTACACTCAATGACATTGACTTTCAGTCAATATGTCAGTGCATGATTTTCAGTCAATATGTCAGTGACGACGCTCGTAGGTTGCAGACAACCGACTATTCCTCGTTCGATGTTATTATTGATGTAGTAAAGTTTATTTTTCTATTTGGGTTTCATAATGGCAACATTATGAAATGCAAAAAAATTGAATAACCTGCCACTTTATGAAACTGAAATCTTATTTTTTTATGTTGGCAGCAAGTAGGGTTTGTTCGGTATTTCTGACGGAGTACAACTTTCTTCCTGACTCATTTTTATTAACTTTAATAATATATTTATTTTTAATTATGCCGGATGGGAAGAAGCATTGTTGTGTTCAATTGTTTCTATCATGGCATATTTGATACTTGTAACATTTTATGAAATTGTAAAAGTATTGCCAACCAAAAAGAGAATATTAATCAAAGATCACAGAATCATTCTGTATGAATGCAAGTTCTTACAGATCTCAAACACAAACTTTTATAAACCAGTTTTATTAAGTATATTCTTTCGATGTTTCAATAAAACCATAGTTGGGCATTATTATCTTTTTACTGAATATTTTCATTATATCATTACTGAATTTTAGTAATAGTACAATGGTCATTAAAATAATGTGTAACAAGAAAATAAGTGGTGATTTTACAAAAACTGTGACTGGTGGTCGATTGTATATAATTTGAGTAAAAAAAAACTGAAGGGTTTTCGTAACATCAGTAATTTTGAATGGAATTCGAATTACATCAAACCATAATAAGTATAGGTATTGCGGCGCAAATCGCAAAATCCGTAACATCCTTGGCCGCATCTTTTCCAGCTTTCGTCACCTGGTTGGTCATACACTGTTCAAGAATGGGAACGATTCCAGAAACCAAAGCCGTTGTCTTGGCAACATCTTCAGTTATATGCTGGGGTGCTTCCTTGGTGTCCGTTGCAATTTTTTCTATTATCTTCGCGTAACACTTGGCTTGCGCCCATTTGTTGCCATGGCAGTTGTCTATCTCTTTGTCGATGGAATTCATGTCCTGTTCAATTTTTTTGGCGTTATTCAATGCATCGTTAACGTATCCTTGAGCTTTGCTGATTTGTCGATTGAAACAATCGATTAAGTTGTGTACCATATCATCAGGTGTCTTGGAAAAATTGTCAATGAAACTTTGACATTTGGCGATGTCGAAACCTGTAAATCTGTAGTTATTGAATCGAATATTACTTATATTGAATTATTTACAGTATTATATAGGGTGATTCAAGACGAGCTTATATTAGAACATTATGGAGAACTACTGGACATATCTTTCTGTAGCTTTATAGCTACTTCCGGTATAACCGGAAATGACAGAAACGTGTCAATATTTTAGATAAAGGAAGCATAGCGATGAACCTAAATCTCCAAAGTTTCAGAAAGATATGTTCAGTAGTTTTTCATAAAGTTCTAATACAAGCTCGTCGTGAATCATCCTGTATACTATATCTACACCTTTTGCCTTAGCTTTGGCGATGAGGTCATCCAACTTCACTCTTAAGGGCACTAGTGCCTTGTCCAACTGCCCTTTTGCTTGTGCCTCTAGCTCAGCTGATTTAGCTTTAACTTGGTCCATGGCTTTGTTGAGCGCATTTTGGGCATCAGTTAAAGCTTTGTCGATAATTGCCATCAGCTTATGAAATGCTTTCTTGGCATCATCTTTGCCTGATTCTAATTCCTCTGCTGCAACAGACTAGATACAAATTTTACACTAAATGTTTTAGTTATTAAAATATTTGTTAGTTTTTAAGGTTTTTACTTAGTTTTTGAAATGATTGACGTGGCGATATTTCAAGGAAAAAGGAAAATTGCAAGCGTGATTAAAAAATAAATTATAACTGCATGCAATCAAATTTGTCTAATCTAAGCTGAGTAAGAAATGATTGTTTATTATATTTGAATTCGCACATCCTGGCCTGGAAACAAATTGCAGCAAAAATAAATGAATTTTCGAATTGAAACGAATTTTTTTTTTATTTATCTAGGACATCCAACCACCTGGCCATAATACCCTCTATTCAGTGAGGGATCTACGGGGGGGTAGAAGGGGGAGCGGAAGCTTGACGTGCATGAAATGGTTAATACTTTTTGCAAAATGAAGCCTCCTGGCTAGAAACGTTAAACTGGGATTATACAGGGTGTCCCAGAATATGTGGACAATCTCCCGGGTTCAGATAGAACACTTAAAAATAACAGGACAAAATTTTTCGAAAACAGTTCACTTTATCGACATTGATCAAGAGTAGCTTTTTTCAGCTTAAGGTTTATAGTATCCAAAAATATAATTATCGTTCCTTCTTCATACAAGGTGTCCAAAAAAACATTTTTGTATTACGTCTAGTCCGTCTCTGGCAAACTAAATAAGCCATAATTATGTGTTTAAAAGGGCGAATTTTAAGGAGACTCATCTAGTAACCATTATACTAAAAAATTATTAAATTACACCTAGTATTTAAAAAATTATTTAAAAAACAACGATTTCCAGGGACGTCCGTTATGGGCCCGTATCTTCGTAGTGGAGGATGTAGGAAGAAAAATTTATAAACACGTCTCCTGTTATTTTTAAATGTTCTATCTGAACCCGGGAGATTGCCCACATATAAATAAATAAACAAAACAACATATGGCGGCGAAAAACGTCAATGAATTTTGAGCAGTGTTGTCACTCTTTAGAAAGTCAATAACCGTTTGACAGATTGTAAGTTGTTTATTTTTCAGGGTACATTATTATAAACTTTTACGTTCAGTTCAGTTCGCTGGGAAACAATCTTTGATTTATAAACTTGAACTCACTCGAACCAATCGCCGCGACGTTTATAAATGGTCAGGTATGTTCTCATTTGTTCAATTAGAACGACACCCGTCGGAACTGAACAATTTAAATGCCACTTTACCCTTTAGAAAAAAAACTGCAATTTTATTGACCTTTTCGGCCTTATTTAAAAACCAACTTAATTTATAAAAAACAACAAGTAGATAATCCAAACAAAAACCGGCACAATAACCTCACAAACACACAAAAAACAAAAGCACAAATTCCCATTAGTTTTCGCGTAAATTTGTATGCATCTCATGAACACATCTAAGTACCATTCAATCTGAATTAGTATTTTAAAGTGCTACTGTGTAGACAAAAATACGCCCTTGTTGTATAAAGTTTCATCCGGTGTTCTGGGAAATAATATAATTTCTAAAAATACAGCGTTGCCACTTCCTTCCATGAGAAATTCAAATTCACACACAAAACTAAAAACAACAAATCAATAAATTTCTTAGATATAAATATTAACTATGATTACGAAGGCAACGTCAAGACAAACTGGTATACGAAACCCATATGGTCTGGCAGATATCTAAATTTTCAATCTCATACTCCAGATAAATACAAAAAAAAGTGTTGTTAATTCGCTAGTTGATCGAGCAGTCCTATTATCACACACTGACAATAGACCACAATGTTCTAAAAATTAATAATTATCCCAAAAAATTCAATGAACAATTTTAAAAACAGAATAAATAAAATTTACAACAATACAACTCATAAATCAAATAATGTCAAAGAAAAAAAATATCTTCCACATATTCCTGAAATACATAATAAAATCAAAAAGGTACTTAAACCACATAACATAACATAATCATAGCAGAAAAACCGTATAACCAAACAAAAAAACTACTTAATAAATTAAAACCCATAGAACCAAAATTAAATCAAACAAATCTGATATATAAAATAGATTGTTCCGAATGCCCTAAAACTTACATTGGCCAAACAAAACAATATCTCAAAAATAGAATAAAAGAACATAAAACCAGTCTACGCCATACGAATCCATCTTAAACTGCTCTATCGAAACACTCATTAGATTACCTTCACAACTTTAATTTCGACGAAGTTCAGGTATCAGATTACGAAACAAATTACAAAAAACGCAACATGAAAGAAATGATTCATATAAAAAAAACAATAATACGATTAATTTTAGAACTGATACAGATAACCTCAGTAATATTTACAATAATATAATTACATCAAACTAAATGCAAATTTTTACCATCATAAAAGGAAATAATTTTAATATAGGAATTCCCAAACCCTATGGTAAAGGTATAAACAGGCCAAAAACCCAAAATGTAAATTATTTAAATATGTATACCTTCTATTTTATTGTAACTAAATAGTAACCTGCCCTATTGCTAAAATAGCTTAGTTCACATCCATTAAACAACGTGACAAAATTTTTCTAATTTCAATGCTATCTTAGTGTAAGTGGGTAAGAATTGTACAAGGCATGTCTATTCTGTCATTTATATATTTTCTTGTTTTCATTCTAAACATGACTAAAGGCGCGTTCTCAGAGCTACGTACTGTCGCCCGCGACACCAATACGTCATTATCCTCATCCCCACGCTGATCTAGCGGTGTTGCCAGGTATCTGGTGAAATTTCACCAGATCTGGTGATTTTTTGTGATTTATAAAATATGCCGCCCCCAACACGAAACTGGTAACACCAGAAAACAGACTTTTTTAAAAAGATTTTCATGGACCACCGGATTATTCATAAAATCACAAAAAGATCAACAGATCTGGTGACATTTCACGAGATACCTGGCAACACTGCGCTGTAGTATTATTAATTTTTTATTTTGTTTTGAAATTTGAACCTCAGTTTTCCGAAATAAGTATTCGTTGTTTCCGAACAAAGGTAATTACTAATTATTTGGTCCTAAAATATTGTGAATAGTATGTACTTTTGCATTTAAAATTTATTTGATCATTACCTACCTAAATCCCACAAAATATTTAAATAATTTTTAATTACATTGGTTTTTTTAATCACATTGGTTCATTTTTTACTAACCAGAATAAATATACATATTTTGAGGAGTAGGTAGAATACGAAAATAAAAATCAAATTTGACGCTGTCATCGAACAAATCTTTTAAAAAACAAACCTATAACCTCCGAGAGGGGAAAATTTTAATCCAACATCCGCATTCCACATACTCACACCCTTAAAAAACGTAAATATTGGCCTGCTGCAATCGGAAGAGATTAAGAAATGTGATAAGTTCAAGTTTAAAACATTAAATTTTAGGTTAAGCGAAAACCATAATATGGATGTGGACACAAATTCAAATTATATTCCTGTGGAAATTCTTCACTGTTCTGAAGCTGAATTTAGAATAAAGTTTATCTACAGAAGAAAGTGCAAGAGTTAATAAGACTGGTAAAACATCATTTTGAATTAAAATTGTAAACTGTTTTTAAGGTCACAAGTATTTTGTTAGCCCTACTTTTGGCAATTTCGTAATGTTATCTAAAAATTAGTTTTGTAGCTCTATAGATGCCTAAATCATATAATATAAATATTTTTAGATTATTGTAGATACAGATTACAAAGGGCAAGTATGCTCTGCACGAAGATGGCTTTGTATCTGCTTGGAGTGAAGATATAGAGGAGACACAAGCTAGTGAGGATAGTAGCCAAGCTATTGAAAGCCTGCTTATTACAATTAGTACAACGAGATCTAGGGTGTGGAATATGAATGATGAGGAGACACTGTCGGAAGGACCATGACTATGCTTTTAGACTTCCTTATTGGATGAAATTATATTAGAATGAAATGGTTCTCCTACCTACCTACTTAACAGTGGTTAATAAAAACTACCTAATAAGATATGTAAATGTATTTGTTTTTCTAGTGCATCGTAGCCTAAATACAGTAGAGTCTCGATGTAGTGCACACGTGTGCTACTCTACAATTTTAAGTTTATAATAAAAAATACAGGAATAAAACTAGGCGGTTTTCATTACATTTATATTTTGAGCTCTAAAATGCACAAATTAGTTAATTTAGTCCGTTTTTTTGGCTTGTAACGTTTTTTAACGAAATTAGCTCTTTAGTCTGGAAGAATAGTCATATTAAAATACACTGCCAGACATTATACAAAGATTTCGTTGCTTCGCCGCTTTCATTATCAGACTCTCAATCAGTATGATAAATTATTCAAAACGAAATTTGTACAAAACAAATTGTTTCGATTTAAAAAACAATAACAAATTATTGTAAGGTTAGGTTTCACCCGAATGACAAGTGACAGACGTCACCCCCTACAAAAGGAGTGGGGGACTGTCGCTGCGACACGTCGAAGCTCTGAGAACGAGGCTTAACTCTAACATAAAATAGGAATTTTGCTTTTAACACCATCAAAAAATGTTGCTTCTATCTAATTTTGTTTAAACGCCTTTTTTATTTATGTTCCAATAGCTCTGATGACGGTTTAAATAAAATGAACCGAAACGTTGACTGAAAATTGGATTTTCATTTCAAAACTGACCGAGCCCCGGAACAAACTACCTATAATTTTGTTCAAAAACGGTCAAGAAAACAAAACTATAGTAATATGTAACCTTATTTATATCTTTCATTCAAATTTAATGGTACTCGAATAATCCGAATGCGGATAAAAAGCTAGGGACCTGTTTTGGTCAAAATTCTTGTAACTACTCTTATGTAGTTTTAATAATAATGTCAATAATATAAAGCAAGTGAATCAAATAATTAGTACTTACCAGACTATAAAGAAATGCTACACAAACAACCATAAAAAGAATATATTTAAACATTTCGTTGATTTTACCAGCAATGTCGTTCTTACACAGATACGCATATTTTAAACTTCCATATATACGAGTATATATAAATAAATATTGCAGTGCCAAAACGGGGATCTTTTCTTATCGGTTGGTTTGGTTTCCTTTCAATAATTTTATGGGCCAGTTATATAAATATTCATGAATATCGGAAATACACTGCCACAATTAGAAAACTATCGAATATTCAAGAATGCAAATTAATGAGCTGTTATTTCGTTAAGAATACACCAATTTTAATAAGTTTAACCGATATAGTTCAGGGCAGAGTAGCTTACGCGCCTCCATATGGACAAGGTCGTGCGGCGCAGAACGCCGCCAAGGCCATTCTCCTTTCGTCGGACTCTAGGCGTACTGACGAGCCGTGATACGGCGAAACGCATCTAAGGATTAGTGATGAGCGATACCGTGATTTTTCAATCACGGTTGTTAAACGTGATGGTTATTTTTTGATATCTGCGAAATTAAAGCGAAACGTGATAAGGGTTTATACATTTTTATCACTATTAACCGAAGGTCTACGTAAGAGAATATTGTGCGACTGTGCCTATTTCTACCTAGATTAAAGTAGGGTTACCTATACCGTTTAAAGAAACTATGATAACCTAAACACAAACTATTTGTTCATGCAAATACGCATGGTTTCTTAATTATTTTGTGCGCATTGCATATTGGTATTTAAAAATATAATCATTTGAATTTTCTTATTACTGTTTCTTTAAAAAAATGCCCCGCAGTCTTCCGCCTATTACTACTCATTATCGTTTCACTGTTTCGAGTTCAAGAGTCACAGTCAAGTAACAAGTAACGACCTTCAACTTCACTTTTTAAATAAGGGTATCATTTAACTGGTTAGCAAAATATTCTTATTTTTGCGAACAGAAAAATGTAATCGGTCCGCCAAAATGGCTAGTTGGACAGCAAACATGTCTGAATCGGTCAGTAATTAATGTCATACTAGAATGCTCTAAATTATTTTGGTACGCAAATTAAATATATAAGCTGCTATGAGCGATCCACTTTTAATCAGATATTGGTAAGTAATCAGTGGATAAGCAAAATATTTAATCTTGGTCATAAAAAACAGCAATAAAACGTGAAATAGTGACAGTGCCCTGGGAAAACAAGTGGAAACCCGCCCCCACTACACCTTTTGTAGCCGATTTCCTTCTGTATTCGGCAAAAGAAAACACAAGAAAGTTACATAAATTAACAGTGCCCTGGGAAAACAAGTGAAAACCGGCCCCCGCTACCTTTTGGGCCTTGACTGCTACACCGAATGAAAACACACGCACGCAATAAGCTACTCGTATCACGCGACTGCTTTCGCTCCTCCCAAAATAACGAACTTTGCCGATTATTCAAAACAAACGCAATCCAATGATTGATATTGATAACCATTCTTTTAATATGCAAACCTCTGAAGTAAACTGCTTCTAGACATGTTTTTTCTACTGACAAATTGTAAAATCTTGCTGACCAAGTAATCATTTTGCAGCTCGACTGTTAATTAATCGAACACATGATATTACAAGCGGACTGATATCGGTTAAATTGTTGACAGTTTGTAGCATTTTTTGCAGAACAAGTGTTGCAGCCCGATGTTTATTTATTGCAAGCAAAATATTTTTCTGCTGATCAAATGATTTAATGGCAAACCATTTAATTACTTCTCTTTAAATAATATGTCTATATGAGATGTGACTTGAGAATATCGACCAAAAGGCAATAGGTCTAGTACATAGAGTCCAGTACCATCCATGTTATTCTTATAATCATTTGCTAAAATTACCTTTATTGCTTACGCTCTGCCAAAAAGGCACGAAGTCCCGTATCACCCATGTCATTTTAACGGTATATGCGAAAATGGCCTTTATTATATAAACACAATGGGTACAACACAATAAAGCCAGTAACCGATTATGGCAAATGTATTTTTAATGGTGTTGCAATAAAAATCAACCTCATGGCAATAAATTTAAAACAAATTTTCTAAGATAGGTTTAACGTTTTAATAAAAGTGAAATACGTCACGTCCAAAAGTGATTTGTTTAAACTGTTATCACATGGCGCTTCTTATTGCTGCTGAGGAACTGCGACTACCTGTGATTTGTTGATATCAGGGATTAAATCACATGTTCGTGAAATATCGCTCATCGCTACTGACGAGTCTGCCGAAATGGGAATGGCAAAAACTCTATATTTGTACTTTAACCATGGAGATTGACTACTACTCGAATAAATAAATAAAAAATCCTTTTCTATAAATGTTTAATTAAATATTATCGTTTAAAATGGAATCGCAACGCAAATGGCAAAATCTCGAACATCCTTAGTCGCGTCTTCTCCAGCGCGTTTCAACTGATCAGTGAAACATTGTTCCAGAATAGGAACGATACCGGTTACCAAAGCCGTTGCCTTGGTAACATCTTCGATAATATGCTGAGGCGCGTCTTTAGTATCCTTGGCAATTCTTTCAATAATTTTTGCGTAACATTTTATCTGTGCCCATTTGTTGCCGTCGCAGTTGTCTATGTCTTTGTCGATGGTGTTCATGTCTTCCTCAATTTGCTTGGCGTTGTTCAACGCATCATTGACGTAGCCCTGAGCTTTGCTGATTTGTCGGTTGATGCAATCGACCAAGTTGTGGACGAGATCGTCCGGCGTGTTGGAGAATTTGTCCACGTAGCTTTGGCATTTACTGACATCAAAACCTGCAAAGGAAAAGAAATTGTATCCTTCAAATGTAATGGTATAACTATTGAATGATGTTGATAAAGTTGCCAATAAACAGTGATTTATATTCTAAAATAATACCTTTTTCCTTGGCCTTGGTGATGAGGTCATCCAACTTCTTCCTCAAGGGCACCAATGTCTTGTCTAACTCTCCTTTTGCTTTATTTTCCAATTCAGTTGCTTTAGCCTTGACTTGATCCAAGGCTTTGTTAAGCGCCTCCTGAGCTTGAGTTAAAGCCTTATCGATGGCATCCATCAGTCGGTGAAAGGCTTTCTTAGCGTCATCCTTGCCAGATTTTAGTTCTTGCGATGCTGAGGACTGAATAAAACTTAAGTAACTAATGGAAATTAGTAAAGTATTATAAAAAACTTATTTTTAAAAGCGGTACTTAGTTTAAATAAATTCTTTAAGACCCGCAGCAATCGGAATAATGTTTAGCTTGGACTTTTTGTATGCAAATATATTTAAATGTATAGATTTTTTTTCTGCATTTGACTAAACTTCTGACCCCCCTCAATAATTATACAGTTTTAAATCAATTATAAATAAAATACTCTGAATAAACTTAATTTTTACTTACTTGATAAAAAAATGCACAACACACAACCACAAAAATAGTGAATTTAAACATTTTTTAAATCGAGTGCTTACTCAATTTTTATATTTCCTTGATCGGCATTTCGAACTCTTATATAGATAACTTTCATTGTCACACGGGGAAATTTTCTTATCGTTTTGTTTGTTTTCTTTACTGCAATACATCTTGTGCCATTTCCATTGATGACATCGGTAAATAAAAGAATACAGAGTGTCAACTTGATAGTTTCCCACCATTAATATCTTGTTTCCAGTAATTAAAATCTAAAAGTTAATTACTTTTTGTACACTATTTCATAATTTGCCAATGTAAAACGGTATTAGTACGATGTAAATTATGTTTATTTACAACCATGTCGTCCCCTATGTCACGTAGTGACCTAACTGACAAAATTCGAAAAAGTGAGATACGCCATCTCTTTGGTGTAACTTTATTCTCATGAAGTGTCGTAAACGCATCTATCACGGTTTCACTGCGATCGATAAATTTAGAAGCGGCGTATGAATCAATGAAACCAGTGGGGCGATGAAAAGTACCCCCACTGCAGCAATGGAAGTCATACTGGGACTAATACCCCTAGACATCCACATCTGAATGGAGGCTATTTGCAGCGCCTCAAGGATGATCACAAACGGGGAATGGACACAACACCCCGTAAAAATTGGACACACAAGAGCCACGGATCTAATCAACGATGAGCTCTTGGATATGCAATCTGATCGTATGAAAGCAACATACGATTTCACAAAGCCTTTCAAGATTGACTGGAACTTTGATAAATTGACAAACAGTGCATCCCCGTCGTTTGACAAGGGTCTAGTTTGGTACACCGATGGATCAAAAACCGCCAACGGTGTGGGCGCAGGTATATTTGGGGAAAGGCCCAGGATGGACATAAGCATTCCTCTGGGGACCTACGCCACAGTATACAAAGCGGAAGTTCATGCCATACAAGCATGTGTACTACAAAATCTTGAAAAGGGCTACCACGACCAAAAGATTTACATCCTTTCGGACAGCCAAGCTGCTCTTAAGGCTCTGAACTCCAATCGGTTTACTTCAAAAATCACACTGGAGTGTCATACCAATCTAAAAGTACTGGCGGCCAGGGAGAACAAGGTGGAACTCTTGTGGGTCTCTGGTCACTCCGGGATATTAGGGAATGAAAAGGCGGATGAACTAGCGAGAGCCGGATCTGCAGAAACTCTCAGGGGCCCTGAACCGGCCTTTGGAATATCAAAACAGGCAACAAAAACAACATTAGATAGATGGTCGAAAAAGCAACACCTATCACGATGGCAAGAGTTACCTGGTCAAATACACGCACGGGCCGTAATGGGAAAACCATCGAAAATACTATCGAATGGGATGCTAAACCTGACGCGGCCCCAGTTGAAACAAGTGATGGGTCTGCTAACAGGCCACTGCCACTTGCGAAAACACCTTCAACGGATAGGGCTATACAACGGATCCATTGAATGTAGACTCTGCGGCGAAGAGGATGAAACCGCCTCACACATAATATACCGCTGCGGAGCGCTGTCCCGCAGAAGACAAAATATCTTCGGGAACATACAACGTGGTGACAACCTACCACATGACATGCTTGGTAGAAGGTTACTGGACCTCATAGAAGGAACAAACATCTTCTAACAAGATCGGGGTACACAATAAGCCGAAAGGCTGCACCCCCGCCTTTAACCAACCAACCAACCAACCAATCAGTGCAAAAAATTTCTCACGTACCAACTTAACTGCGGTTCTGTGCAATTAAATTGTTCATCCCACTTAAACCCGCATGTACCTACACTTCGTAGGCTCAAAATCAAGCAAAATATTATGTGTAAACGTTTTTTGTTGGCGGTATAATCATTTTCGGTTTTTAAATAATGAATATGCTTGTACTTTGTGAAGACGGGTCACAAAATGTTGAATCTTCCACTGAAGTTAAAACTGATAGGTGTAAACGTTTTAGTGAAGGAAATAAAGTGAAAATGATATATTCTGGAAAGTGGTACAAGGAAACCATTTTAGGTTTATAAGTGAGCAACATATCAACAGGTTTCCAAAAGTTGAGTAACACTTCTATAGAGCAAAAACATCCAAGATGTACCTTCATCCAGATCTGTCGCTAAAAAAAATGTTTTGTATGTTTCTTGAAGAAGTTAACACGCAGGGAAGCCAGGAAAAATGTAATTGTCATACATACAGGAGGGTTTTTAAAGAAAAAAAATTATCGTTTTTAACACCTAAAAAAGACCAGTGTTCCCTTTGTCTCACTTACTTAGAAGGAGATGAACAGACTAAACATAAATTGAAAAGTTGCTATGATGTGCACATCGCAGAGAAAACTATCGTTCGACCAAAGGAAGCAGATTGCAGGAAAGAAGCTATAGAAGATCAGAAAGTAATTAGCGGTGTTTTTGACTTACAACAAGTCATCTAGATGCCAACTTCCAAAGAAAGTGCCATTTTTTATAGAAGCCGTCTATTAAAATTTCAATTTTACCTGTTATGATCTAGCCAACAGAGAATGTTTCTGTTTTGTTTGGAATGAATCCATTAGCAAACGCGGTTCCTCAGAGATTGCCACATGTCTGTTCAAAGTATTAGAAGAATATAGCCAAAAGTCAGTTCAAAGAATATGTTTGTTTGCGGACGGATTAAAATATTAAGGAAATAATGGTAACGTAGAAGACTCCAATGAAAATTTGATTGATAAATAGCCATCTCCAAAATGAATATGATAGTATTACCTTGAAACGATACCAAGGTACTATGTTAGTTTATACCACCAATAAAGAGCCTCTGAAAATTGCAAAGAAATAATATGTAATAATAATATGTAGGTAAATGTCAGTATATATCCAGATAAATGTGAACATTCATTGAATAACCAAAATGACTTGACAACTTGACATATTTGTTTTTAATTTGTGGATGATGGCAAAGCTTTTGGTTATACAGGGGTCTTACTTTGTTAATTTCTCACATACAGGGTGACCAATTAGTGCGGCAAACGTCAATATCTCCTGTACCATTAAAGATAGCAGAAAACTTTCTTCATGAAAGTTATTAAGAGTTAAGAGTTGCATCTTCTAAAATTATTTTCGACTATGCAGGCAAAAGACAAATTTTGATAATTTCATATTTTTGAAATGTTTTTTTCACAATTTTCCAATTTATTTGGTTCCAAAATATACGAGCCCTGACGCACATGTATTGGACCAAAGGAATATATAATATATATTAGGTTCAACAAATACAACTAAGTTTATTTGATATTACATGGTATTAACAATTAATCAACAATACCGCTTATTTATTTTACTCACAATAATAATAAGACGAAATTATTTTTGTTATATTTAGCGCATATTAATTGGACCAAAAGTATTTAAAATTTTATCGCCCATTACCACTGAGTGCAGTTTCTTTTTGTTTTATAACAGCATCAAGTCTTCCTGGCATGGTATTCACTAATGTTTTACAGTAATCTGGTCGAAAGTTATTCCAGATTTCCTGAATTTTGTCCTTTAATTCAGGAATGGTGCGGACTGGACTGGTTCGTAGAGCTTTTTCATTTGATGCCAGAGGGTTTCGATAGGTGACAAGTCGGGGCTACTTGAAGGCCATATTATAACTGGAATATTCATTTCTTGCAACCACGATGTTACCGTTTTGGCAGTATGGCATGCTGCGCCGTCCTGTTGCAATATAAATTCTCCATCTGGCAGCTGAATCTCATTAATTGAATGCAACAATTCTTCTTGCAAAATTGTTTTATACTTTGCATCATTGACGGTACCATTAATAAAAAGAAGACGACCAACCCCTTGTGAGGACATACAGCCCCATATACCATGACAGATGCTGGAAATTTAACTTTTCTCTTAAGGCAATCTCTATGATATTCCTCTCCCGGCATTCGGATAATAATTCTACTTCGTGAATCACCAACACATATCTCGAATTTTGATTCATCGCTCCATATAACTGAGGACTTTTGTGGACAAAGGGGCATAAAAACTGGTCAGACCGTCCGCGTCAGTGGTTACAGGAGATATTGCCTTTGCTTCAATAATTGCCACCCTCTGTTTATATTTGTCACAAAAAACATTGTTTACATTTAAAAGGTATGGTTGTAAATAAAATAGCATACGAACTTCAGTGAAAAGTTTCATTCCTGACTCGATAAAAATTAAACACTTTCCACCCCGTTGTATAATATTCTATTAATAGTTTTTAAGATGATATGCAACTTTCTTTGTACCGCTTCAAGTGTTGCCCAGTTTATATACATTGTGCATGTTTTCCCGTGACTTATCAAAGTTCAAGTAAAAAGTAATCATTATTTAATTAATTTATCTTTTATATAGAAAAACAATAAAATTATTGTTCATGAACCGATAAGGATTAAGAAATACACAGTATGAGAAATAATTACCCAATTCACGGAAACAACACTCCAATAACATTTTTTGAATGTTTCTCACTAGGTATTTTTATTTGGGGACTTTTATTTAAATGTAGTTCACTTACGTATACAGGGTAAGCCGGGAGAAACGGGCCAAACTCCAGGATTATCCGATATTTAGATTTTCATCTATCTCTTTGAATGCACAAACATCACCTGCCGACGCACATCTTCGCTGGCAACATGAAGTATCACGCCTCAACAAAGATCTGGAAGAAATTTAGGCTTGGGGTGACAGTAACCAAGTCGAATTTAACGCTAGGAGAACACAGGCAGCAGTTTTCTCTAAAAAGGTAAACATTACAGGACCGGATATAGTCATGGCAGGACACGCAATCCCACTGGCTTCATCTGTTAATTTGCTGGGCGTCAATCTGGGAGGAAATACGTCTTGGCATAATCACGTTGTGGCAATCGCCAAGATAGCTTCTCAGAAACTTGGTGTACTGTTCCAAACCAAAAAGTTGTACACACCTCAACAACTGTTGATACTATACAAAGCCCAGATTCTTCCATCACTAGAGTACTGCTCTCATGTCTGGAGCTCTGCACCCAAACAAACTCTTCGACTACTGGATTGCATCGATAGGAGAGCCATTTGTCTGATCGGAGATCACGAGTTGACGAAGAGCCTCAACAGCCTAGAACATCGCAGACAGATTGGGGATTTGACTCTCTTTTACAGATATATCCATGGAAAGTGCTCGGCTGACCTTGCCCTCTTAATTTCGCCCACAGCGGCACATAGCAGAAACACACGAAGAATTACTACCTCCCATCCGTATGTAGTTAAGGTTAGTACTCCTCGAACTTCATTGTTCAAGAATTCTTTCATCTGGAAGACTTCATCTTTATGGAACGACCTTCCCGAGGTCGTTTTTCCCAACGAATATAACCTCCAACGATTCAAAAGCAACGTGAATCACTTTATTCGCACACCACCACTGTTTGATCATAAAAAAAAAAAAGAATATAAATGAAAATAATTTTAAAAATCTCATGTCCTTATTTGATTCATTTGCTTTCAAGTTATAGCAAGTTTCATACATTCACATTTTTTGAATCAGCGTGTTTTTAATAAATGTTCAAGAATATCGTAATTGACCTCTAAAACATTTTATGCTTCGTCTACGCCTGTTGCTCTCCTGATTCCTTCATGTCTTTCTGTAATATCGACTACAGTGTTTCTAATGAGTCGAAGTAGTGCTTCCCAAGTGCCGACTTTTATTTTGTAAACTTTATTTGCGAACAATCCCAACCTGGCTGGGCTGATTTAATATGCAATCAGGATTTACAATTCCGTTTGATCCCCGATATTAATCGGACGAATCAAGACGATGCAATTTCAAGAGTCTATTTATAAAACAAATAATAATAAGTTTAAAGTATTTATAAGTATATATGTGCAAGATAGGTCTTTGCCATAAGTATTTTGTTTTTTAATAACGATACAGGGTGTCCGGAAACATGTGAGAAATCTCCCGGATATGAAGAAAACGCGTGAAAAGAATACTATAGGTTCATATAAACTTCTTTCGTATCGGCCTCCTCTTCGGAGATATGGGCTCCCAAAGAGCACCAATGGAATCAAGTTTTTACACATAATTATTGAACCACCTGGTATATTTCAATTATTTTTTAATATGATGTATACCAGGTAAGACCCGTCAAATTACTACCCAAGAAACTGTTGTGAATTACTCACAGCTGCAGGGACGGACTAGCTGTAACACTCATGGGCCCATTTTTTTTACGCCCTGTATGATGAGAACTTTGGACAATGTTTTTTACATACCTTTAACTATTTGCTAAAAATTAAGTACTCTTCATTCATGTCGCTAATCCTAACCGTTTTCGAAAAAAACGGCATTTCATATACATCATGTGCTTCGGGTATTTCAATAAAAGATACATCTTTGTTCCGATCCAATGTTCAACCTTCAAGATTCCGCTTTTTCATATTTAGCCCATGAGCAGTTAGGGGACTCAGCGTAAATAAAATGACGTTTTCTCGAAAACGGTTAGGATTACCGACATGAATGAAGAGTACTTAATTTTTAGCCAATAGATGTAAAAAACATTGTTCAAAGTTCTCATCATACAGGGCGTAAAAATGAAAAATGAGCCCATGAGTGTTACAGCTAGTCCGTCCCTGCAGCTGTGAGTAATTCACAACAGTTTCTTGGATCGTAATTTGACGGGTCTTACCTGGTATACATCATATTAAAAAATAATTGAAATATACCAGGTGGTTCAATAATTATGTGTAAAAACTTGATTCCATTGGTGCTCTTTGGGAGCCCATATCTCCGAAGAGGAGGCCGATACGAAAGAAGTTTATATGAAGCTATAGTATTCTTTTCACGTGTTTTCTTCATATCCGGGAGATTTCCCACATGTTCCCGGACACCCTGTATACAGCGTTTCCAGAAAGACTTAATACTATCTTATGTAATATCTCTTTTTCTTAAAATCAAATATGAAATAGTTTCCCAAAATAAAATGTTATTGTTGTTTATTTTAGTAATATACATACTATTTAAAACACTTTCTTTTAAAATTCAAAGATACACTTAAATGACAATAAAGTTATTTTGTTGACTTTCATATCATAAATTTTTACTTCTAGACAACTCTCTATTATGTTATTTTCCTTTGCAACTAAAATTAAATATAGTTCTCCATCTATCGCTGACTCAAAGTGTTATTTCCTCAATAGCAATACATTTTTCTTAAAATCAGGAACAAAAAGTTTCCATATTATGTTAAGAGCTGCGTTTAATCACAGGTTGCCAAGCAGACACTATTTTGTGTGAACGTTTCGCAAATATACTTAATTTTTTTCTAATCTAAAACTGAATTCGTAAAGTAAAGGATTGGAAAACGGTATGAAAAAATTTCGTTAAAAAATATAATGTAATAGGAATAATAATAACAATTTCAAACATGAACAATTTTCAAATTTTTGCCACAGATCTTCCTGAAACTTGTTGATACCCCAACCAACATGTCAGACAATCTAAATATCAATAAATTAACTAAAGAACTTTATTATTAACGGCTAAAACTTCACGAAAATAAATATTGATCAGCTGATAACTCTCATCTCTTTCTATCCTGCCAAAATTTTTAAATTAAATTAATGCAACTAGATGACTCTGCTTGCTAATTTGGGATTGTTTGGGATCCTCATCTTAAGATGATTTCCGGAGTACCGTCATATAATATTTAGAAGTCATTATACAGGGTGTTCCTTAATGACTAATTGTTCAGGGTGTGATTCCTTAGATCATTTTATAAAGAAAAGTTCATATGAACGTATGTCCGCAACGGCTTAAATTCTTTGCTACAGGGTGTTGAATTTTTATTTTTTAAATGGTTATTGTTTTAATATCTCCGAAAGTACTTTTGATATTATTTTCAATTTTGGTATGTGTTAATAGGATATAGAACCACAAATTTTAGTTAGAAAAGTTATTCAATTGTTCCACCAGTGGCGTCCCTGCAAACATGTCCTCTGATATTTTTTACAAGAAAGATGGTACGCCACTGACATTTTCCATGCGGATATGTTTTCTAATTATCCTGGTAAATTCTACATGAAAACGCTCTCTTGAGTTTTTCTCGTCAGACGCACCGTTCTTGATAAAACCACTAAATTCATATTGAAACTGATTATTATTAACATTGATAAAATATTAATGATAAATTTTGTTTTATAAAAAATTTCAATATTTGAACGAGTGGGCAATTCGATGCGAAGACGGGCGGAAGCATGTCTTTTAAGAGAAAAGCTCAAGATACCGTTTTCATGTAGAATTGACCAGAAAACATATCCACATGGAAAAATGTCAGTGGCGTATCATCTTTCTTGTAAAAAATATCAGAGGACATGTTTGCAGGGACGCCACTGGTGGAACAATTGAATAACTTTTCTAACTAAAATTTGTGGTTCTATATCCTATTAACACATACCAAAATTGAAAATAATATCTAAAGTACTTTCGGAGATATTAAAAAATAACCATTTAAAAAATAAAAATTCAACACCTTGTAGCAAATAATTTAAGCCGTTGCGGACATACGTTCATATGAACTTTTCTCTACAAAATGACCTAAAATATTAGCACGTCATTAAGGAACACCCTGTATAAATATAATGTAATGTAGCTGTATTTTAAAACATTTATCTCGTAACTTTGACTCTTTTTTGACCGCCTCGTTTTTATTGTACACTTTTGAACTAGCGCTAATTGATTTTTCAAAAGCAAACATTTCCAAGCATTCTATAACGAGATAATTCGAAACCCTTCATATGATAAGTATTTTTGTTTTCGTTACTAAGTTTAATTAGATCAAATATTGTTTCTATCTTCAAGGTTCCCTGCTTATCAAATTTAATGAAAAAATAGCAACTATTAATTAGATCATAATAAGGGATTTGTGAACCACTTATAAACATACTATCTAATATATTCATTTTTGTTAATGCAGTGCTGAATACTACCCAGCTGTCACCGATTTCAAAAAGTAGTAACTCATAGTATAGAGGGAAGGTACCCCCTACCTAGCTAAACTTTTCCCTAGATAGTTCTGTAGCGCAATAGCCACGGTAGAAAATTTTGCTAGGGGGTGCAAAAGTGCAAGCCAGAGCCAGGAGATGCAAGAGGGTGCACTTGAACTTGAACCCCCTTGGCTCTTTTTCTGGGGGTTTTATAAACAACAGAGCGATGGCGACTGCGCCTACAACTTAAGATGATATGAACTGCAAGTGCACCCTCTCTTCGACGCCCCCCCAGTGGAGTATCCGTACCCATTTTGTGATCAACATTGATTCGAACAAGGGCTATTTGAATTGTGGTGTCATCATCATCATAAGAGTAATCTTGGAGATTATGCCACGGGGTAAATTGGGAAACAATATTATTAAATTGTTAAACATAGAATTATTCATTGAATATTGTAGTAAATAATCAACGTTTATTAATTCAAGCTAGTCTGGGTCGGAACTGCTGATGCCCACGACGAAGGACTCCAAAAAGAGAACTCAATTGGATAATTGGATAGATTTTTTTCTATGGAAAAGACATGGATCATAGATGTTTCGTAACAATATGACAAAAAAATGTATCCAGCGAAATGGAGGGGGTCTATTTTTATTATATTGTTTTAAGTATGAGGAGATGACTGGCAAAGGCGACTCCGTGATCTTTTAAGTTATCTGATAATAATTCTCATGCTGAACAGATCAAGTGTTTACTAATATTAATCGTCAAGTGTTACTTGAGAACCCCCTATAAGAGAATCCGACCATTTTTTTTTGTTTTTCTGCCAACGTTACCTACTCTTTACGCCCCAAACGAAAATCTTTTAGGGCCAAGCTCACAATTTGATGAAAAAAGTTCCTGTCTTACGGTGGGGAAGGGGGTTCCAGACCTTTTGGACCACCCCCCACTAAGTACGCCACTGAATGTAACCATAAATATGCCAAATTCCATCTCCATAATATATCAAACGGTATTTGAGAAGAGAATTTGGTGCAAACTGACACACAATACAGACATCAAAATAATTTAGGATATTTATGTAATAGCCGTTGTGTATGAGGTATAATCAGTGTTGAATACAAGTATCTCCCTGGGACAGCTCAGTCCCTTTAGTACCCCCTCTGGTGGAAATCTGATGATGATATGGATATATACACGGTTATCAAAAAGAATGGAACACCCCTGATATTTTCATACCCATGGATATTTTGGAAAAACGCTCGAGACGTCGATTTTATTTTCCACTTTTAAGATTATTTAGTATTACATAGGACAGCTCAAAAAGTCCAAGTTTTATTCGATTTTTGAATTCTACTTGAAAAGCTGAATATTTTTCATGTAACATACCCGATTTCGATCTTCAGCTGTTCTCGAGATATCACAGTATAAACAAGATGACAATGTTCATGGAATTAATTAATAGGGAAGAAAATATAGAAAATTATTACTTTTATTATAGTAACCTGGCAACAGAGCGACGAATAGCAGAAATACACGACAAACCACTGCCGCCCATCCATATGTGGTTAAGCTTAGTACTCCTCGAACTTCATTATTTAAGAATTCTTTCATCTGGAGGACTTCATCCTTGTGGAACGACCTTTCCGAGGTCGTTTTTCCCAACGAATATAACCTCCAACGATTCAAAACCAACGTGAATCGCTTTTTGCGCACACGCACCACTCCCAGAGTGCCCTAAAGGATTTTTCCTATAGTGCTTGTGTTTGATCATTAAAAAAAAAAAGAAAAAAAAAAAACAGTATTTTTCTTATAGTTACTGTCATTTTAATTTAAGTGTTGATTATATTGTGATATCTTGGAAGCAGGTATATTACATGTAAAATATTCAGAATTTCAATCAACTAGTGTTGATGTGTGCCCCAACTTTTTGAGTAATCCTGTATAATATTAAAAATTCTCAAAATTTATAACGGTTATGAAATATTCTTTTTGCCAACCGTGTAGATGAAAATTGTGCAAACCAATTGAAATTTTTATTAAACAACGACATGATATAAACACTGTTGACCTGAAAGGAGTAACTTTTAAAATAGAATTATAATCCTTTTTTATAAACCTTAAGAACTTAATACCTTGACGACACAAAAACAGTTTATTATTAACATTCCCATCTATCAAACAGGATTTATTGAAAATTTTCAAAACACTTGTATACATTTTTTTTGAAAAACAATACCGTTACGGTACTTAAGTGTTTTTACAAAAATATTATATCACATCATATTAGATAATATACCTAAACAATCTATTAATAAGAATTATTTAAGAATGTTATCAGCCCCTTTAGAATATCGATAATATATATAAACCCTAGCAAGAATTGAAAGGACGAGTCCATTTTTTGACTAGTGCAAAGAAGGGTATGTATTTTTTAAAAATATTATTAGATATTTCAAATAAGCAACGAATTTTTCCTGTGAGACGTATTTTTATTTTATAATAAAATTAAGAATTGGTTTTTAATAATATAATTGTAAATGAAGTAAGATTTTTTAGATTGTTTGAAATTACATACAAACTTTTCTTATTAATAACCTCTTGTTTAGTTTGTTTATAATATTTATTATTTAAAAGTTTTAGAAAAATCGTCTTCCTACCTCTAAATTTTTAAATATCATTACTGCTATACCCCGCTAAGGTCGACGACAGTGCCGTAGGGGTGTGAGGGGGGGGGGGGGGGGATGGCATTTTTCTCCTACCGTTTTCTGATCCTTGAACTTTACGAAGATTTGAAAAAAATGTATTAGGCTAAACCATCACATACAATAGTGCCTGCATTGACAAAAA
Source organism: Barypeithes pellucidus (assembly GCA_963991005.1). Classification (NCBI taxonomy): domain Eukaryota; kingdom Metazoa; phylum Arthropoda; class Insecta; order Coleoptera; family Curculionidae; genus Barypeithes; species Barypeithes pellucidus. The sequence continues at coordinate 13,594,425 of OZ022562.1, read as the reverse complement.
TGCATTTACTAATGTCGTGGGTTACAAAATTGGACGTACAGTACGTTTCACGAAAATTGGATACGACTTAATGATTTCCTGGGTCCGTCCCATTGTGTCGACAAGAGGTCGGCAATAAACAAGTGAAGTATGAAGGGACGGACTAAGCAAAAAAAAAATGATATGATTATATTAATGTAATCAAATAAAATAACATTTTTTTTAAATATTACTAGTCATATTTATTTACATTTATAATGTCATTCTATAGATAGTTCTGTTTCGCTATCGCTATCCTGATCAAAATTAATTATAATTGGATTAATTATACGATCCAGACTAATATACGAATTTTCTACAGTTATTACGTGACGGACTGAATTTTTCCAACAAGCTGGGGGAATATCATTAAAGCATTTTCGTATTAATTCTACAACACTAGAACTTAAAGTCGGAGAAATATTTTCAGACCTAACCAGTGATTTTAACTGGTGCCACATATGCTCTATGGGGTTAAAATGCAATAATAGGGTGGAAGTCGTAGCACTGTATGTCCAATTTCTTCTGCCAATGTGTCACAAACATATACTTTTTTTATACAAAATGTCTTTAAAACTTCTAAAAGATCACTTTTTTTATAACTTTCTTCAAAATATATATCATTCGCCGCCATGTAGTTCTGAACTTCCAATTTTGTATTATTTGAGGTTGGAGCTTTATGTAATTGGCGACTGTGATAGCTCGCATTGTCCATTACTATCACGCTATTCTGAGGAATGTTTGGTAAAAGACAATTCTTGAACCATTCCTCAAAAACTAACAAATGTTATCACAAAAAGATATTTAAATATATATTAAGCAACCTAACCTACCTGATGTGCCTATATTTAATTATAATTATTATAATCCGGTCCTTTCCACATAATAATAACAAACGGTCATAAATAATGGGATGGCCCAGGTACTTTTACTGCAGTCATTAAGTTATATCCATTTTTCTTGAAACAATCTTTTTTTACCTCAACCCACCTCTCTACGTTCTTCTAACTGAGCCTACGGATTATCACAAATTATTTAAAAACACTACAGTAATTCAGGTTCTTTTGGTTCTCCTCAACCCAGAAAGAGATTTTTTTTCAACATTTTAAACATATTTGTGATCATCACAATTCCTCATCTTGTAACTATTTTATGAGTTACCTGAACTCAGTTTCTGGGTTGGGAAAACTTACTAATTGATTATAAGAGTCGTTTTAACCCGGACTTGCATTATTTTCACTCATTACCATGTGTAAATTCTTTTGAGTTGGAATAATTCAGGAAACGTGCTCCAAAACCCCATATCGAGGATAAAACGCAAGATCGTAAGGTCACGGAAAGTTCCGAATTCGTGCTCGTGCAGGTTTGGCGCGGTTCATTCTATTGTTATTCGTCAATTCTCCTTCGATCGCGCGTATAGACACCTGGCCGTTGCGCCGTTTGCGAGATTTTTCATCTTTGTTCTCTGTGCGTGAAAATTTGTGAAGGGACAGGAGGGAGATGCATCTTGTTATTATTGGAATGGGTCCTTATTATTTATAAGCCATAGTATGCTCTCCTGTCTACAATTCATTTGATTATTTTTTTTTAAATATACAACAAAAATGTCATATCTTGAAAAAATAAAAGGCAATTGAAGTCCACAATATGCAGGCGTTAAATCAAAGAAATATTTTGAGTTCCGATAGTCCACAATTTAGGTACTGGTAGTCAAAAATTTGGATTCTGGTAGCCCAAAGAGTGAGTTATTCCAGCCACCATCGTAAGCTAGAACAACTTAAATGTAAAATTTTGATAACTCGGATCATGAATTAATCTAGCCCGACTAGTAACGCATCACAATTCACACACTGGTAGTTACGGTAGCCCATCAATAATTTAAGACGGTGAGGTGTGAGCTATTCCAACGCATAAAATAACCCATCTTCTGTACTATCATAACTTATGAATAGTGAGCTGATGCAATTTCTTCAATTTGGTTGCCGTAATTCAGAGGTCTGGGATGTCCCCTATTACCAACACGCTGCGGTCTAGGACAACTCATATTTGAGTTATATCAACTCGAAATTTCGTTCAGTGTTGTTGGCAACCTGTGATTAATCGCAGCTCTTAAAATCAATAGAATTGTTCTAGACTCTCCAATTAACACTCTACAAATTATTTATTTGACATTTTGGTCGATCTCGTAAAATAAGGGGTGCGGGAGGTTTTACTCGTGTTACAGGAAAAGTTCGATAACTTACATTAACCGATTTTATCGAACTTTGTATTGTTTTAAAGCTGATATCTGAATAGCCAAATTATAGTCTAGGATAATACTTAAGTTCTAGTTGAAGCCTGAACCGCCAGATGGCGTCTTTTGATCGCTTTGATAATTTATTTTCCATGAAAACTTAAATGGCAAATTAACTTTTTAATTTACCAATCTTATTACCCGTAAAATTAAACCGGAAGTCGATATCGCTTTTCAAACTGAAGTTATGAGCAAAAATATATATTTTAAAAATTTTTAAATGATAACGTGAAATGTTCGGTAATATAAATATTAAGCCATGAAAATCCAAACAATAAAATCGGAAATTAGCTGTCATTGGTTTCGACGTAATTTGTTATTTTGAATTGTAACATTGTGATTTTGTTGTTAAAAACAGTTTAAACGATTTGAAACTTATCTTATTCTATTGCTGAAGCATATATATGACATGCTGGCCGTGTATTCTTGTTGCTTTGAAAATACAATATTGATTTTAAGAGACATTATAATATTTTGATTTTGAATTAAAAATACCAGCGGCCAAAATTAAAGTTAAAATAATTTTAATATACTTTGAGGGGTTACTTTTATAAAAAATTAGAGTAGATTTATTTTTTTCTTGGAAATATCGAATACTGTCAAAAATGATCAGACAGCACGATATCCAATTTATCCAGTATTTAATAATTTTTTTGTGGGCAACGATTTGCACTTTTTTTTTTAAATCCTTATATAAAATATATTGTTTTAGACAAGGGATGAGGGTTTCCCTGGCAATTCTTGCGATAGCCTGCGTGGCTGGCATTCACGCAGGTACCTATACGGACCGTTTCAACGAACAATACAACAAAATCAAAAACAGTGCCAATGGATACTTTTCGAAAGAAGGAGTTCCATACCACAGCGTCGAAACGTTGATGGTCGAAGCTCCGGATCAAGGACACGAAACCACGTCCGAAACATTCGGTTACTACGTCTGGCTAGAAGCCATGCATGGCGCTATCAACGGTGACTTCTCTGGAGTTAGCACGGCCTGGAATATTATCGACCAATACGCAATTCCACAGCTTCAAGGCGGCACTTACGACGCCAGCAAGCCAGCTACCTACATGGCCGAATGGGACGATCCCAGTCAATATCCATCTTTAGTTGATTCCAGTGTCTCAGTTGGTAAGTGTAATAACTTTTATCTATACGACTCGTATATAATATAGAGTTTTTTACTTGTACACCTCCATGTACAAGTTGCTGCAGCAACAACATCTACCTTAATACCGGAAACATCGAACTCCATTTATAATAACACGTACGCTACCTTCAATGAATGGAGTGTTCGAAAAAACGCAAACTCATTTTTCGAAAATATTCTGGTGCAAAATGTAAACCATCTTCATTATGGTCATTCTATTCAATAATCAAATCTGCAATGTGTCCGCGGATAGAGTTCGGAAGAGGGAAAACTTTTTTATTTGCAGATTTAGAAGAAAAAGCCATTCTTCATAAAAACGTCTGCTTGTGTCGAAACTACAATTTCTAATGCCAAATTTACGATTACTATACAGGGTTAGTCAGAAATAACAGTTTTAATTTTTCGGATTTTGTTTAAAACAGATTTACGTAAAAATAAACAACTATTGTTGCTTTCGTATTAAAATATAATTTTATATCTGGCCGAATAACGATTTTCTTGCAAGAAAACTATTTTTTATTTGTATTTTTATTATTACATGTCATATTTCTTTAATTCATTCTTATAAATTATAAAATATTAAAATAAATAAAGTTCTATTCAAACGTGGTACCACGGAGTTCAGCGCATAGTTCAACTCGATATCCGATAAAAGGTCCTAATTTTCTGTTTTGGGATATTTACAATTACTTCTCTTATTTTTTCTTTCAAGAGATCCAAGTTATTATTGAAATTGGTTTTATACACATGTTGCTTCAGATATCCGCACAAATGAAAGTCCATAATTGTGAGATCGGGACTCCTAGGTGGCCACTCATTTGGACCATACCTTCCAATCCATTTATTCCCAAACTGATGATTTAGCCAATCACGAACAATTATCGTGTAATGAGCGGGACAGCCGTCTTGTTGAAAGTGTAATTTTATTCGATCAGCTAAAGGTATATCTTGCAAATGATCATAAAAAAAGTGTTCAGAAGATGCAAATAAGTGTGTTGATTTAAATTGTTTTCAATAAAATATGGTCCAATTATTCCATTGTAAGAAATAGCACACCACACGTTAACTTTTTTTGAATACTCTCTTCTAGAGCGAATACGAAAATTAGAGTTGTCACGGCTCCAATAGCGACAGTTTTGCGAACTGACTATCCCGCTTGTGTTAAAAGTGGCCTCGTCCGAGAAAATAATATTATTAACAAAACTTCTTTGTCTAAGTATATTTTCCCCTATCCACAAACAAAAATCCAAACGCTTCATGTCGTCATTTTCTTCCAGAAAATGAATAAATTTAGGTTTGTACGGACGAATTTTAATATCTCTTCTACTAGAGATTTACTAACATTACCAATTTGAGAAGATCTTTTTCTTAAAGACAGTATGGGAAAATTTCTAACCGAATCCATTATTATTACAGTTACAACAGCATCTTCATCATACTTTTTCATCTCCCTTTTTTTATTCAAAACACTACCAGTTCTCATAAATTTCATTACAATTTTTTTAAATCCCACATCAGGCCATATCTCATGGAATTGTCGGAGAACTGCCATATAGCTTTTTTCATGTCCTAAACCATAACTTCGGAGAATATAAATTCTTTGTTCGAGAGAGTATGACATAACTGTCAATAATTTGAAACATACAAAGAAACTAAACATTTAATTTATTTAGAACAGGCTACTTGATATTTTATTATTTTAGTATTAGCTGTGAAATTAACCACTTTGAAAAAATGTTTATTAGGTTTTTTGCACAATTGGTGAAATAAATCACGGGTTTGAAAATATTTTCATAAAATGTGAAAAAAACTCGAAATCGAACAAACTGAAAATGTTATTTCTGACTAGCCCTGTATAGTAATCGTAAATTTGGCATTAGAAATTGTAGTTTCGACACAAGCAGACGTTTTTATGAAGAATGACTTTTTCTTCTAAATCTACAAATAAAAAAGTTTTTCCTCTTCCGAACTCTATCCGTGGACACATTGTATATTGAGGATGAATAATTTTTAGTAGAATCAGTGAGGGAGATCGCTCTTTCAGCATTGGATAGAGAATTTTGTCGACTATTATAGGACCCTAATTTATCATTAAAAGTGGCTATGTGTCTGTGTTATACAGGGTGTTTTAGAAAGCATTGCAAATTTCAAAAATCTTTTATGTGTTACAAAATTTGGTAATATGATTTCTGACTTCTGACGTCAAAATTATCTATTCAACCCTTGAGGAGAGATCACCTCACTGAGTTCTACTATAAAATATTTATCCTCAAAATGATGCCAAAATATTTTCAGTTGCTTATTCATTTTTGAGTAGTTTATATAATAATAGAATACATTAATATTATTTTAAATTTTAGGGCAGGATCCAATCGCCGCCGAACTTAAGAGCGCTTATGGAACTGACAACATCTACGCCATGCATTGGTTGTTCGACGTTGACAACGTCTATGGATTCGGTAATGTTCAAGGACAATGCGAAGCTGGACCATCTGCTTCTGGACCTTCTATAATCAATAACTACCAGAGAGGACCTCAAGAGTCAGTTTGGAGAACTGTTCCCCAACCAACTTGCGACCAGTTTGCGTAAGTAACATTCTCATCATTTTTTTCTTAATCAGAACAGATATCTACACCAAGAACTTTTTTTATTCCAACAAAGCTAGTTCTAATAAACTTTCAACATCTCCTATAAATATCTTGCAGCTATGGAGGAACAAACGGTTTCTTGGACCTCTTCACCAAAGACCAGTCTTACGCTCATCAATGGAAATACACCGCCGCCCCTGATGCTGATGCTAGAGCAATCCAAGCTGCTTACTGGGCTGGACAATGGGCCGCAGCTAAGGGTCAGTCTGGCCAAGTTTCCGATGTTTTGACCAAGGCCGCCAAGTTGGGAGATTATCTTAGGTAAAGTTTTAAGATTCGCCTATTGATTCTCTACCTCATTGAATAGGTATCGGGCATACCAATTTGTATTATTTGATAATACAGAGGAACAAAGAGTAGGATAGCAAAGAAGAGACTTATTGTAAAATAATAGCTCATTTAGCTTAAGTGATGCAAATTTCTTAAGCAGCTTTTCCTTAAACTTAAAGTCGTCATGGATGCTTAATATTGGCTATAGTCCAACCTACGCAACTAATAAAAAACTCTTTTTCTATTTTGGTTTCATATGAAAGCCTTTTCGATATCGTTTTCAGTATCGTAATAAGCTTGTTTCGATGCCGTTTTTCATTTTAAATGGTTAGTGGTACATACTACTGTATGTTTGGTTGCATAATAAACAATTCCTAAACTAACCTCACAATCACAAGTTTAGATCAACACGTCATATATTCTCTTACAAAGATATCAATTTAAAGCTAATAAATACACTGTACACTAATTATACTTATTTATTATTAAAAGTGCAGTTGTTATAAACATTTATTCTGACCGTACTTGTGTCTGCAGCGTTAATTTTAAAATCGGGCATAGTTTGTGTGTTTGAAACGTTTTGCTCATGATTAATCCTTATTTGCGGATCCAATAATCCACTTTTATTAAGAACTGGCTGTAAAAAATTAATGTATAGGTAGGTACTGTACAATTTTCTTACCTTTAAACCTAAGGAAATGCTATTTTCAGCCTCAGTTATAAACTTATTGATATCCTCTAAATCTAAAATGGAAGATTTTTTGAGCTTGTAGCTCTCAGATTGCATAATTTCTTATATCTGCGTTTTCATAAATGTTAATGCACGCTCTTAATTTTGATTATAAGGACCACAGCGTCGACGACTTCTTAGTTTTACTTTCCTTCTCAAAATAAGCGATTAGAACATTTTCACTACTTCTAGGAACACCCTTCGCAGTACACTAGGTTGTGACGGTCTTGTAGTATTTTTCGTATTCTTTCTTGGATTTTTTTGGTAAAAGTTGATCCAATGTATTATTTGCAATTTCCCTTAACTCAGGAGGAGTTAAATTAATAATATCTTCTTGATCCATTATTGATTAATTTTAAGAAAGCTTTCAATATTCGCGACAAAATGGCGGACACGTATAATTTATCAAAGTTCACTTGGTAAATAATTTGACTATTGCCAACATAAAATTTAAACATACAAATTTACAAAATTTTTATTAATTAGTTTTAATTATGTGATTTTTTATTAAAAAAATACACAAAATAGAAAAAGTAGTATAAAGTACATGTTTTATAAAGCTATTATAGCACTTGACCCCTTAGAAAACTCGCCGCAAGCGGCTCGTTTCCTAACATGGACGCGTTTTAAAATATCATGCTTTATAAAACTTGTACTTTAATATACTATTATAATATAATAGTAAATATATTATATTTATTCTAATACACTATCAAATTAAAGCCTTAAAAAAAAATGATAATAATAATTGACTCATTCATTTTTAGATATTCACTATTCGACAAATACTTCAAGAAGATTGGAAACTGTTATGAAGCAAACCAATGTCAAGCTGGTACTGGTAAGGACAGTGCTCACTATCTTATCAACTGGTAAGTTTGTTAATAAACAGAGGTTAGCCTTTACAAAAAATTATAGTTTATGTTAGCAGCTAGGAAGGAAAGAATTAATAAATTGAGGAAATTTTCAATAGGTATATGAGAACTACATACTGTAAATTTATAGGTACTTTGCCTGGGGAGGATCTTACAATGCACAATACAGTTGGTCGTGGCGTATTGGAGATGGTGCTTCTCACTTTGGTTACCAAAATCCTCTTGCTGCCTGGGCTTTGTCTAATGACGCAAACCTGAAACCAAAGGGTAAATATAAAGTGATAAGTTAATATTTTAAAATTCTGTACCATGATGTTTTTCATGTCTAATTAATAAATTGGTTCAGCTAAGACATCAATCACTCTAACAAATCTCTAGCATTACTTATACAGTGATCTCTATATTTAATTGGTCTGATGTATTTTAGGTTCTACGGCTGTACAGGACTGGCAAACTTCCCTCCAAAGACAACTCGAATTTTATGCCTATTTGCAAACCTCTGAAGGTGCGTTTGCCGGCGGTGTAACCAACTCATGGAAGGGACGTTATGCTACTCCAGACTCTGACTTGTTGAACAGTACTTTCTATGGCATGTTCTACGATTGGGAACCAGTAAGTTACTATTTTAGGAAGAAATCAATAACTGTCAGGTGAAGGGGTAAACCAAAACTAACGTTCGGTTCAATTAATAAATAGCATAACATTGACATACTTTTTAAAGGATGTATCAATGTAAAAACCTTATCAATTTCCAGATAGCAAATTTAATGTTGCATTTAAAGTTGACATCAAATATTGTTTATAAAACAAACTACCTTTCCCCTTCCAGGTATACCATGATCCCCCATCCAACCAATGGTTTGGTATGCAATCTTGGTCCGCTGACCGTCTTGCTCAATACTACTACGTCACTGGTGATTCCACGGCCCAATCTCTCCTCTCTAAATGGGTGGCCTGGGTAATTCCCAATATCAAATTCTCCGGAACCACCTTCGAAATGCCCGCTACCCTAGGATGGACCGGCGATCCACCAAACACCCATGTCAACATTGTAAGCTGGGGCCAGGATTTAGGTGCGTAGATTACTTTTTAAAAAACCTACAAGTAACTTTACTCTGAATTTTCTATGTTCCTTGCACTATTTGTTTATATAAATTAAATTAATTCATTAGACGAGTACAGTAAAATTTCCCTAGTAAACTCTCCATATTATGTTTAGGTACTGCTGCATCTACAGCCCGTACATTGGCGTATTATGCTGCCAAATCGGGAGACTCAAACGCTAAAGATACAGCCAAGAAACTGTTGGACGCACTCTACGACAACTACCAAACTACTAAGGGTATTGCTGTAGAAGAAGAACGTTCTGACTACAGCCGTTTCAACGAGAAGGTCTATATTCCGTCCGGATGGACTGGCAAATATCCAAATGGTGACGTTATCGACTCTAGTGCTACGTTCCTCGGGATTCGTTCCTGGTACAAGAATGATGCTGATTGGTCCAAGGTAGAGCAGTACCTTAATGGAGGAGCAGCACCCAAATTCACCTACCACAGATTCTGGGCTCAAGCCGATATCGCACTTGCCTTTGGCGCTTATGGACTTTTGTTCAATGAATAAACTTTTGATCATTTTTTGTATATAGTTATTTTTATAAAGAATAAAACAAATTAAAAAATATTTTGTATAATTTCAAAACTTCTCGTCTCCAAACTATTAAAGCAAATACTTTTACCTAAAAGTTCGGTATATTTTTTCTCTGAACATATCGTCCCCTATCTCACGTATTGACGTAACTGACATTTTATAAATGTTTCAGGAGAGGAGAAATGAAAAAATATCTTGTACTAAACTTACCGTACTATGGCTAAACAGATGCCAAATTTTTAGCGTATACTATATTGCTTATGTATACCTACTCTTTTCTTTTTGGTGTATTGGATATGACATTTTTTTTATTTCTTTGTATTTTGAGAAAAATTTGTAGTTACGTCACTTTGTGAGATTTATTTTGATTGCAAATGTAGATATGTCATGCTTTGGTTCTGTAGTTGAAACTATACTTATAGAATTAATTTTACCTCATTTAGGTACAGTACGTTTCACGAAAATTGGATACGACTTAATGATTTCCTGGGTCGGTCCCATTGTGTCGATAAGAGCTTGGCAATAAACAAGTGAAGAATGAAGGGACGGACTAAGGAAAACAAGTAATGATATGATTATATTAATGTAATCAAATGAAATAACATTTTTTTTAAATATTACTAGTCATATTTATTTACATTTATAATGTCATTCTATAGATAGTTCTGTTTCGCTATCGCTATCCTCATCAAAATTAATTATAATTGGATTAATTATACGATCCAGACTAATATACGAATTTTCTACAGTTATTACGTGACGGACTAAATTTTTCCAACTACCTGGGGGAATATCATTAAAGCATTTTCGTATTAATTCTACAACACTAGAACTTAAAGTCGGAGAAATATTTTCAGACCTAACCAGTGATTTTAACTGGTGCCACATATGCTCTATGGGGTTAAAAATGCAATAATAGGGTGGGAGCCGTAGCACTGTATGTCCAATTTCTTCTGCCAATGTGTCACAAACATATGATTTTTTTAAACAAAATGTCTTTAAAACTTCTAAAAGATCACTTTTTTTATAACTTTCTTCAAAATATATATCATTCGCCGCCATGTAGTTCTGAATCTCCAATTTTGTATTATTTGTGCTCGGAGCTTTATGTAATTGGCGACTGTGATAGCTCGCATTGTCCATTACTATCACGCTATTCTGAGGACTGTTTGGTAAAAGACAATTCTTGAACCATTCCTCAAAAACTAACAAATTTTACCACAAAATGATATTTAAATATAAATTAAGCAACCTAACCTACCTGATGTGCCTATATTTAATTATAATTATTACAATCCGGTCCTTTCCACATAATAATAACAAACGGTCATAAATAATGGGATGGCCCAGGTACTTTTACCGCAGTCATTAAGTTATATCCATTTTTCATGAAACAATTTTTACTAAAAAAAAAACTAAAGTAAGGTATGTTATAAGACGATTAATGAAATATTTTATTAACATGGTTTCAAAGTAACAATACTCGATATACTGAAGTTGACAATAATATTAATAATGTTGGATTATAGTATTAGATGTGTTCTATGCAAGTTTCATGAGGTAACGTTAAGAAAAAGTGCTGAAATGCAGGTTGACGTATAACAGGAGTATTTCCTGAGGATAGAGCTACTAAATCTTCATATTTAATGAGATGGTACAAAAATGTCACCGGCGCCGCGAGATAGCGCTATGAGCCGAGCCTCCCTCATTTTGCCCATGATTAGTCTCAAAAAACCGCAAGGAAATTTCTGCGATGTTAAGAAACATAGATATAGAATAAACTAACATTGCAGCAACATTAACATTATTACCCCTGAACAGCTAAAATGGTTTCCTTGTACCACTTTCCAGAATATAACATTTTCACTTTATTTCCTTCACTAAAATGTTTACACCAAATCAGTTTAAGTTCAGTGGAAAATACAACATTTTGTGACCCATCTTCCCAAAGTACAAGCACGTCCAGTATTTAAAAATCGAAAACGATTACCGACAACATAAAACGTTTACAATAATATTTTGCTTGATTTTGAGTTTACGAAATGTAGATATAGTACTTCATGCATGCGTGTTTAAGTGGATTGAAAAATTTAATTGCACACAATTGCAGTTAAGTCGGTACGTGAGAAATTTTTTGCACTGATTGATACATATGCCGCTTTTGAATTTATCGATCGCAGTGAAACCATGATAGATGCGTTTACGACACTTCATGAGAAAAAGTTACACCTAAGAGAAAATGCCTGGCGGCGTATCTCACTTTTTCGAATTTTGTCAGTTACGCCCCTACGTGAGATAGGGGACGATATTATAACAGTACTTCATGGAGAAGCATTAGCTAAATTTTTATACAACATCGTCTGGGTTCCAGCGAGTTAATTTTACCCTTTGACAAGGAGGGTTTAAAGCAGTGTTTGGGCTAGTTTTTTCAATCCGAAATTATGAACATCTACAGTGTGTCCGGGAAAATGTTGGAAATCTCCCGGATATGAAGAAAGCAAGTGAAAAGAATACTACAAGATCATATTATAAACTTTTCTCGTATTGCCCCTTTTCGGAGATATGGGCTCCAAAAGAGCTCCAATGGCGATATTTTCGAACATTTATAGAAAGAACACTATGATTAAAAAATTACAATATACATTTGTGTATTTGTCCTTTATTTCTAGAGGGATTAAAATTCTTGTAAAATAGGATTGGTATAAGAAATGCAAATACATATGAAAACACACTTCGATAATAATACTATAGACTATAGATACAGGTACAGGTCTCCCCGCCTGAAAATTCATTACCTTTCACCTTCTTTCGATGCTGCCCATCAACAGCGCCTACCAAGTAGTTCTTTGGCTATTGAAGAACTGCGTTTTTCTTCGAGACTGTCGCAGGTCGTCGTAAAAGTAATATTTGTGCGTCGAAATAAAAGTGGTCGCTCGGTGGTCGCATAAGTTATCGTATGAGTTTTATTTTTGGGAAATTCGGTTAGCAGGAACAGAAGTGGGGGAGTGGTAAAGTTTTACTTGTGACTTTTATGACTATTGGATAAAATAAAAATGCTTTCGGTAAGTTGAATTATATTTTACAGGAAACAATTAGTGTTTGGTAGTTGTCGGGGGGGTTGCTCGCGTTTAAATGAACGTTATATAAAAATATCATATAAACTGGACAATTTTAAGTACTTCATACTAAAATTAAAAGAAATGATCATACTCGCTTCCAGTACATGATATTAAAAATGGGAATGGGAACACATCAATGTTATTGTTAATGGGGATGCTTTTAAAAAATATATATTTAAGGGTTAAACCACGAAAGGTGCAATTTCGTGGTTTAACCCTTAAATTGTTAATTGGGATGGGAGTTGGCCCCATGACAAATCATTTTAAGGGGCATTTGATTCTCTGTGAGTTCCAAAAATGTATGTATTGAGAACTTACCTGTACTGAGATTTATGTATTTTGGTTATTATTAAAAAAATATTATTGTGTTGACCCCTCTTTTAATAGAATGATTAGGGGTGCGCCAGTCCGGGTGACACCCGGCCTAATTCAGGGGCAAAGTCAGCAAAAATTTAAAATTTACATGATTAAGTCCTTTTTTGGAACGTGATTTCTTAGAAACGTCCTGCTTGTTCAACCCCCCACCCCCCCGGGTGGGGGGGGTTGAACCACGAAGGCTGCAAATATTCGTTAAAAGCATCCCCCTTCATAATATAATTGACGTGTATTTCCGATTTAGATATTAAGTTAAGAGCTTTGCCATATTTAGTAAGAACTTTTTTATTTAAAAATATTCATAAATTCAACAAAACAATTAATTTGTATTTGGATTTAAAACCACAAATATTTAGCTCATTAAAATCAATTTTTATAATAAAAAATTTGACTTCTAATCTGCCGTATGGCTTGAACTATTTGGTTTAACCTTTTACCGTAGAGCCGGATTTTTTAAATATTAATTTATTGGCGAAAGGATATTGTAAACATAAAAATTAACATTGTAAATTATCTTACATCAATCTGACTTAAGTAGATATCAATCCTTAAGAGAGATTTAACATAATTCATAAAACATTTTCTTTTATTTGATTCCTTGTGAATCTTATTGTTATATTTATATATTTGAAGAGGCCATAAATTGTCAATGATCTATACAGGATGAATCGGGATTAATGGACCAAATTTCAGGAGTGTATTGTACCAAAGAAAATAATATAAGAAACTAATAATATGTTCTTATTCGATTTTTATTTTTTCTCAAACATTGACATTTTTTTAATCATCGTTATCAAATTACAAACTTCCACAACATAAACCAACCAACCAACCAACCTTTCGGACTCAAAACGCGACATTTTAGTGCCATTGTTTACGATTTTAACCTTACAACTCACAAATAAACGGCGGACTGCTATCGGGGAATCACACATACTTTCATTCGACAAAGTCGTTTCGCGCTGCCACGCATACGCGATTGGTTGCCGGTCTGTCTTCAGAGAGTTTTTCCATCGTACTTACTCGTCTCCCAAATACTTTTAAAATTTTTTTTGTCCGTTCAAGGAGGGTTTTCGCACTCTTTGTATGAAAACAGCCTGCCCGCGTCCGCCCAAAGGAGAGTCCGCCCAAGGAAGGTTGATTTTCATGGAATTTCATATACCTTAGTTCCAGGCTATGAAAAAATGTTTAATAGAGATGTCCGCTTATTAGAGGTGTCCGTTATGAGAGGTTTCACTTTGTATTTTTATGATTACAGGAACATCGTCCACATGCCGAACAAATCCTTGTAATTTCTTTTTTTGTAAAAAAATTAAGTGGTGCTCAATTGCTCAATGCGCAATTAAATAACTATGAAACATACTTTTCACTATTATTTATTAAAAAATTAAGATAGAAAGAGATATTTTATATTGAATTCCAAACTCTAAAACGTAAGCAATTGAAATATTTCCAAATCTTAAAGATCGCGTTAAAATTTGATCCTAATAAATCGTTCATCATAATCAATCGATCAACTAGCATTATTTATTTCGACTGGTACCTACCATATGATAAAATCAATCTAATTTTTATTAGGTTAAATTGTTGCTCCGAATTCAGATATCTACTAATCTAATAATTAATTTTGAACAGATTGTTAATGTAAACATTTATAAAAAAACAAAGGAATTATAGCAAGTTATTCAAGTAAAATTAACTTTAGTGCAGTTATATTATACAGTGTGTCCAAAAAGTGGGAGTTTCTTTTTATTACCGATTTCTCAGAATAGTATTCTTGATAAAAGTTGGTAAAAATGTGTGTAAATATGCGTGCAACACGGTAATATCTAAACCAACTCGTATCATTGAAAAGTTTTAATGGATCGGCAACTACTTAACAATCTTTCATTATAAACTCATGTTTAAGTTATTTGATAAATAGGGTTTAGGGGAAAATACAGTTCGAGGAAAAAAAATTAAAAATTGCGATACATAACTCAAATTTCATATTTGGACGTAGAAATGGAATTTACTCCTTTTCTATTAGCCGTAGGTGAAATATCAAATATGCGTTTATAGTTTTAAGGTATGCACCAAAACTTTCATCGAGAATATAATTTTCTGAGAAATCGGTAATAAAAAAATAGCCCACTTCTTTAGACACACTGTATATTACACGTATTTCGATTATTATGCAATATAATAAATAATCCATACAGAACATATTCCTTCACTTATCTATATAGCTTCATATTTTCGAAGAAAGTATACCGTTTCACCTAAAAGTTTTATTTTGCGGATGCAGGTACTATCATTAATTTTTAAATTCAATACATGCGTCTTGTGTCGGTTTCTAACAATTGGAGAATGAGTAACTGAGTTATCTGAACCGGAAAACGTACCAGACGTACAGCCAACGTGTGATTAGACTGTAATATTTAAATGATGCACACTAAAGCTACGTTCACGCGGAACACACCACAGGCTTTTTTTGCAGTATTAGTATTTTCTTCATCGTGTGGATGTGGTTGCTGATATTTTTGGACTTTAAAAATGAGTAAACAAATTTATTTGAACATCGAAACTTTATTTTCGTTACGCATAGATATTGTTTCTACAACTTTTTTAAATTGCCGTAATCGAAACGATCAGCTTTATTATTATTACTGACCGCGGTACAAATTATATCGCATAACTTCACACTTTAAAATGCCTAACCTGCCTAGAATGCATTCGATTCTAGATTATGTTACTAAAGAATTTGCAACACCGCCATAAGCGAAAATTATTGCAAAACGCACCGAACACGTTTTTCTGTTGCTATAATAATTAACATTTTAGGTTGTCACTACAAAAGAAAGTTTATCTCACCTTGATAGGAAAAACAGGTACCCGTTTCTTTACAATTTTGTAATGACAGCAGGACTTATTTCGTATGCGTTTTTGCATAAAAGTACTTAGGTACGAAGGGTTCGTAGATTCAAACCCCAGGGCCGGCAAACCAAAATCCGCGTTAAGCTTAGGTCCCATCAGGAACGGTTCTATCAGGCGAACCAAGAGGAAAACTTGAGTGAAAAAATTTATAATAAACATGCAAGCCAGATTTATAGAAATATTATTAAGAAATCATTAAATATTGCTTAAATTTTCACTTTCACTTTTATCTGTTTTCTTTAAAGAGTGGTCTAAGTATTTATTAATGGGTATCATTTAACTGATTCTTATCTTTGCGAACAGAAAAAATGTAATCGGTCAGCCAAAATGGCTAGTTGGTCAGCAACTTATGGACAGCAAATATTTCTGAATCGGTCAGTAATTAATGTCATACTAGAGTGCTCTAAATTATTTTGATACGCAAATTAAATATATAAGCTGCTGTGAGCGATCCACTTTAATCAGATATAGCAAAATATTTAATCTTGGTCATTAAAAAAAAGCAATAAAACGTGAAATAGGGACAGTGCCCTGGAAAAACAAGTGAAACCCAGCCCCCGCTACACCTTTTGTAGCCGATTTCCTTCTGTATTCGGCAGAAAAAAACACAAGAATGTTACATAAATTGACAGTGCCCTGGGGAAACAAGTGAAAACCCACCACCGCTACACCTTTTGGGCCTTGACTACAACACCGAATGAAAACACACGCACGCAATTAGCTACTCGTATCACGCGACTGCTTTCGCTCCGCCCACAATAACGAACTTTGCCGATTATTCAAAACAAACGCAATCCAATGATTTATATTGATAGCCATTCTTTTAATATGCAAACTGCTTCTAGACATGTATTTTTCTACTAACCAATTGTAAAATCTTGCTGACCAAGTAATCATTTCGCAGCTCGACTGTTAATTAAGCCAACACATGATATTACAAGGGGGCTGATATCGGTTAAATTGTTGACAGTTTGTAGCATTTTTTGCAGAACAAGTGTTGCAGCCTGATTTTTATTTATTGCCAGCAAACTCTTTGTATGCTGATCAATTTAATGGCTATTTTTTGCTGCGAACCAATTTTAATAACGGCAAACCATTTAATTCTCTGTATCTATTACAAATATTAATGTGTTAATATTATTTATCAATTATGTGATTTCAGTGACGGAACTTCAAAATTTAGGCCCCCCTGCAAAATTATTTATTGGCCCCCCTATAAAATGATTTAAAAGTGACCGCACTATTCTTTACTGAATAACTTTATTGTTTAAAGTTACTTTTAAACCAAATTTCCAGGAAATATTTACAAAAGTGTAAGTCCTCGTAAAATTAATTTAAAATACATAATAAGTTCGAATAATTAGAATATCATACAGGGCAGGTTAAAATTAGACGTTACTTTAAAAAAGTAGCAAAAAATTTTTTTCTTTCCTCAAATAATTATAATTTAGACTCACAAGCGACGAACGAAGCTTGACCCCCAAACCGAAGTTCTGGATCCAACCTTGTGTTAAATCTTCTTATCTTCTGACCAAAAAATATGTTAAGAGATTATATATAAAATGAAACATAAATGATATTTGAATAAAATGAATGTATTTCAGCTTACTAACAATAATAATCTACAAAAAAAATATATGAAAAATTGTTCAATGCGTTTCTGTAAATGTATTTTCCCTAAATTGAACCATTGACCAAATTTTCAATTAATTTTGTTTGTAGATTAGCATATTACTAGTAAGTTATTCTTTTCATGTTAATAATTCTCAGTAAGAAATAATTCTTTGAAAACTTAGCACCGCCATACCGCCAAATAAGTATAAAAAATATTATTTATAAATAACAAGTGCTGTATTTAGACCAGTTTGCTGTCGCTCCGGAGCACCTATTTCGTTGCGCTAGGGATATTTTATATTTCAAATTTAATTCCCTTAAATTATTTGTTTAGGAATAGGAAATAGTTTGCATTCAATTAAAAATACCTACGGTGTCATAAAAACTTTAAAACGTTGTAGTTGTTAATTCCTTGTTACTATAAACATTATCCAGGACCTATTTTCCTGCTTGGCCCGGTGGGTCTGGGCCTGGGGCCCCACTTCCCGAGGAGCTCAGCACTTGGCTTGCGCGACACTAACTTATTCAACACAAACAAGACAAAAACTTAACTTATCTGCAAAACGAATAGGTACCTGTGCTTTTTCATTACAAGAAAAATTGTAAAGGTTCTTAAAATCTAAGGCGATCGACAGATGTGTAGGAACTCCTTTTCTTGATGATAGTATAAAATCATAATAAATTAGTGTTGCGTAAGAAAAGGGCACTTTTTGAAGTGGCGAAGGGCCCCGCATTCCGTAACGAGAGGCCACTTTGGGCCGAGGGCCCCCTGGACGCCTGGTCCCCCCTGCGTTGCATGGTCTTGCTGCATAGTAGTTAAATAAAACAGCTCTGCTGTGTAGCTCTTGTTCTGTTCATTATTTTAATAACACATTTTTATAAATTCAGTTCCATCCGGATCCGATCCAAGGATATTAAAGAGGAAGGCCGGATTCGCCGGATATTTTGGTATGTTATCGTATTTGGTATTGGTCGCTAGCATTTGACCTTTCTTATTGACATGCTCTCGGTACCTGGCTGACCTTAGAAACTGGAAAATTATACATTATGTTTATTGATATTTCATATTTTTACTCGTTATTTCAAGTGACATTTACTGATATTATTTAAAGCTAAGCAGAGAGAATGAATGCCTGGGAGTAGTACGAGAAACGTGACCGATTGAAAACAACAATTCGGTTTTGGTTATACTGTAGGTACTGTTTCGCTGTCAATGCGATTTATCGTTATATGAATAAAAAAAAGGTTGATAAACGATTAGACAAGTGGTAATTTGCAATTTTTTTTAATATGCATTGCTGAGGTCATCGATCAGTACCGTGATAGATGGTTGCTTACGCTCGAAATCACTGATAGTTTTGAACAAAAAACCACTTCAAATATCCACGAATCATGTCCCGAAAAAAAAAATACGAAAAATACGTGTCTACGAAACAAGAGATAGTGAATTTGTATGGTGCAAAAAAATGGAGGGTTCGTTTCGTATTATCATTCACCATGTAGGTACTAACCATGGAAAAGTTACGAAAAGTAATACCCTGCCTCGAACAAACCCGACCCCCCCCCCCCCTCGATGCGCGCTTGCCACCACCGTGCTCAGCATTCTCGAAAACGGGGGGAAAGTGTGTTTCTCAGCAGGAAAACCTCTTGAAGCGCGTTTAACCCCTCTGGGGGGTGGTTTTTGGCCGTTTTGAGGGGCACAACCCCAAAGAGAAATTCTGACGCCGCCATCGTGTTCAGCATCCTCGAAAATGGGGGGGGGGGGATATATATTTGCCGCTGATACTTGAACAAAAATTCATCGTGCTCAGCATCCTCGAAAATGGGGGGAAAGTGTGTTTCTCTCCGCGTTTAACTCCTCTGGCGGGTGGTTTTTGTCCGTTTTGAGGGGTTGCGCCACCCAAATGAGAAATTCTGATGCCGCCATCGTGTTCAGCAAGCTCGAAAACGGGAGGAAGGTACTTACTCTTGTTCCGGCTGAAAATATTTCGATTTTTCGGGCTTTTTTCCGACTCACAGACGCCACTAATTGGAAAACGCTATGAAAAAATTGCGTTAAAAAATAAAATGTTATAAGAATAATAATAACCGTTTCAAATATGAACAATTTTCAAATTTTTGTCACAAATCTTCCTGAAACTTGTTGATACCCCTATCGACATGTCGTACAATCTTAATATCAATAAATTAACTGAAAAACTTTATTATTAACGGCTAAAACTTAGCACTTGTATAACCTTAGCAGAAAATTGAAACCTCTAAGAATCTCTTTTTAAGGAATCGTTATTAACTCATTAATTAAATGAGTTGTGAACGTTGTATATTAAATAATCTGTAGGTAGCAGCAATCAAACGTTTTAAAATTAACGACTTATCACCTCTCATATATGAATACTATTTTTTATGACTTATGCAATCATGGGCGTACAGAAAGTTTGAATAAAGAAATAATATGTCGACAAATGAATGCACGAGTGATTACGTAATAAAACATTTTAATTGCGTCATAAATAGATTACATTTAGTTCAAGAATAACATTCCTACTTTTACTACTATAGATTTTTTTTTCATTAAAATTACAAAATAACTAAGCAAAACCCCAATTATTTCTTTAATAATGAAGCAGTTTTAATAGTATTTGTTTCAACCGATAGAAAACAGATTCTAGACTTTATGGCAGAGTAGTTTACATCCTGGTAAGTCTAATTGTAAGGGGTGGCGCATAAAATCTAGATGCGTGTAAATTTTATAAAATTTAAATTTGATATATCTTATGTAAAAATTTAATTTAATTATTTTTTTAAACTAAATCATTTAGAGATATGTGGGTTAGACACTGGCCCAAAAGTACAGTACGTTTCACGAAATTTGGATACGACTTAATGATTTCCTGGGTCGGTCCCGTTGTGTCGACAAGAGCTTGGCAATAAACAAGTGAAGTATGAAGGGACGGACTAAGGGAAACAAGTAATGATATGATTATATTAATGTAATCAAATGAAATAACATTTTTTTTTAAATTTTACTAGTCATATTTATTTATTTTTATAATGTCATTCTATAGATAGTTCTGTTTCGCTATCGCTATCCTCATCAAAATTAATTATAATTGGATTAATTATACGATCCAGACTAATATACGAATTTTCTACAGTTATTACGTGACGGACTGAATTTTTCCAACTACCTGGAGGAATATCATTAAAGCATTTTCGTATTAATTCTACAACACTAGAACTTAAAGTCGGAGAAATATTTTCAAAAACTAACAAATTTTACCACAAAAAGATATTTAAATATAAATTAAGCAACCTAACCTACCTGATGTGCCTATATTTAATTATAATGATTACAATCCGGTCCTTTCCACATAATAATAACAAACGGTCATAAATAATGGGATGGCCCCAGGTACTACTTAGCACAAAATCTAGATACGTGTAAATTTTATAAAATTTAAAATTGATATATCTTATGTAAAAATGAATTTTATTATTTTTTTAAACTAAATCATTTAGAGTTATATGTGGGTTAGACGCTGGCCCAAAAGTACCTTCGTATAACTCGAGGTAGCATTAAAATTACCAAAAATAAAAAGTCTATTCACTTCTCAGGTGGTATTAACATCGAATACCTAAATGTATGGAAAAATTATTATTTCCCAGACCACCCGATGATACCTTATACAATAAGGGCGTATTTTTGGTCTACAAAGTAGCACTTTAAAATAATAATTCAGATTGAATGGTACTATCAAGAACAGGAAGCCTTTTCCATTGATAGGATGTCACCACCTACAGACCGATTTCGAACTCCTTTGTTCTCGTCAGTACAGGGTAGGCGTCCATACCTATCATCAAAGTAGAATCTATACTTCACGCTGTATTATCAACGGTAGTCGTAAAAATACAACGCGTAGTGTGGCATCTCTTAGCAGTCCCACAAAATCTGAACAGATGTTATTTTCTTCTTCATATTTCCTTCTTCATATTTAAAATTACCACTTCTTCAAAATACGTTATATTGTCGAAAAATCGTCAATTACTTTAGGCTTTTTCTAAATTAAATATTATTTCAACAAATCTGTAATATAGAGTGCTACGGAATTATCTAATAATAATACAAATATAAAGTTCAGTTATAAAATAATTGAGTAGTGCTTTATATAGACTTTATGTGTTGAAATTATCTTTATTTTTAATTTGGCAAAAGCTAAAATTGTTTACTAAACGGGGTTTCGACAATATAACGCATTTGGAAGAAACGGTAATTTTTTGTTCCCTCGAATCTGATGTGTGGAAATACTTTTTGACTCAGTGCCTAACCCAGATATATAGGGTGTTGAAAAAAGGTCGGTACCCCGGAATAACTCCGGTGCATCGCATTGCAGCGGAAAATGTCTGGAGAGAAAGTTGTTTGGTTTTGAAGGATGAATAGTTTGCAATTTAGACCACCCCCCACCCCCTCAACCCCGGGCGCGGGTGGTAGTAGGTTAAGATTTGCAAATGGAACCCCATATTTTTTATAGGCGTATCGTGTTCTCCAACCAAAAATAAACATCTTTTGTCCGAAAAATTTTTTTATTATGTTCGTAGAATACAAAAACTTTTTGCACGGGCATTTTTTTAGTACAAGACAGAGAAAAAGAGTATTTCCGGGATAAAACTTGATTCTCGCACGGTTCTGATTTCATCTTTCTCATGGTGATTATTGGTGAAGGATGGGCCCGAATAAAAAATTTTTTCGGACAAAAGATTTATTTTTGGTCGGAGAACACGATACGTCAATCAAAAACTTACCCTTTGTTTAAATTGCAAACTATTCCTCCTTCAAAACCAAACAACTTTTTCCCCAGACATTTTCCGCTGCAATGCGATGCACTGGAGTTATTCCGGGGTACCGACCTTTTTTCAACACCCTATATATCTGGGTTAGGCACTGAGTCAAAAAGTATTTCCACACATGAGATTCGAGGGAACAAAAAATTACCATTTCTTCCAAATGCGTTATATTGTCGAAACCCCGTTTAGTAAACAATTTTAGCTTTTGCCAAATTAAAAATAAAGATAATTTCAACACATAAAGTCTTATAATTTATTAGGTAGTGTATATAGATTTAAATAAATTATTTTTATGCAAGAAAAACGAGCCTGATGAAGGGTAAGGGGCTAGAAATTGCTTTTTTTGCAAAACACATTAATGTAAAATGAAATTAATGATCTGATCTAAATCATGTTTTCCAAGAAAAGAAAAATTGGCCACCAAGTCACGAAATAAAGTATGGCGTAGGCGCTTCTTAATAAATGGGCTGGCAAAGAAGGTGGGTGAGTTTTATCGATGGTCTCTTATTTGCATTTTTGCAAAACGAAAAATAAAATACAACTCCGATGGTTCGTCCACCTCGGCCGGTTAAAAAAAAGGAAAAATATTGAAGATTGCATTGCGTCTACTTGCCTTCCGTCAAAGCAGCGGTGTTGCCAATAATAATAACATGGGTGTCCATATGAAATCGTCCCACCTTTAGTATCCCGCTTCCAACAACTAATTATGTGACGGGGGACACTTTTAAAGAATATTTGCAGCTTTCGTGGCTTAAGCCCCTGAGAGGGGTAGATGTTACCCTTAAAATCTTAAATGGGAAGGGGGGGTCAAATGAAATATAATTTCAAGGGTCGTTCAAATCACTTTCCCCTACTAATTTATGATTTTTTGAGTAGTCGTTTCCAAAAATGGACGTAATTAGAACATACCTGCACTGAGCTTTGTGGTTTTAAGGTTATTATTTAAAAAAAATATAATTTTGTTGGCTCTTCTTTTAGTAGATAGTCGCTCAGGGTGACATCATTTCCAATTCATTGCCAGGGGCAAAGTAACCGCCTAAAAATTGACATGAATAAATAAGTACAGTGAAACCTCTCTTGGGCGGACACCTACGGGACCGTCTAAATGTGTCCGCCTAATAGAGGTGTCCGCCCATGGGAAATTTGTTATTAGGTAATATGTAAATGCAAAATTATTACTATGTATATGTATGTACAAATAAACATAACATAATAAAAATACACTAGTTTTAGTTAGGATGTAGTACTAAAAAAATTTAATAACTTAGTTTGACGTGTTTGCGTTTTAAAACTTGCAATCTAGAAAATGTAATTTCAAGTCTGATAAGAATTCCATTGCTGTGGAGTCTTTGCATACTCTTATAATTCCTTTTCCATACTAACGGCTTGTGGTAATTGGTGACATTTGTTTGATTACTGCATTCAACTTCTTCATCAGAGTCGTCAGATAGTGATGTGGTTTTAGTTTGGGCTACATAATCGATAGGAATGGGGTCACTATCATCTTCTAATAAATAGCACATTGCTATCAATATTAATGAAATCGCCCAAATCATTGTTATCAAATTACAAACTTCCACAACATCAATATTCTCTTTCAGACTCAAAACGCGACATTTTTCTGCCATTGTTTACGATTTTAACCTTACAACTCACAAATAAACGGTGGACTGCTGTCGGGAAATCACACATATACTTTAATTCGGCGAAGTCCTTTCGCTCTGCCACGCATACGCGATTGGTTGCCGGTCTGTCTTCAGAGAGTTTTTGCACCGTACTTATTCGTCTCGCAAATACTTTAAAAATTTTTTTTGTGCCTTTAAAGGAGGGTTCTCGCACTCTTTGTATGAAAACAGCCTGTCCGCGTCCGCCTCAAGGAGCGTCCGCCCAAGTGAGGTTGATTTTCATGGAAATTCATATACCTAGTTCTGGACTATGAAAAAAGTCCGCTTCATAGAGATGTCCGCTTATTAGAGGTGTCCGTTATGAGAGGTTTCACTGTATTTGTTTTTTAAAAGTACGCAAGAAATTCTCAAAATCCCCCATATTGAGTTCAATTTCACCATCGCAATCTGAATGCTATCCTTAAAATTAATAGTACACGGTTTATGCGTCTGTTAGTTAGTCTGTTTCTTTTTCCATTCGAAAACTGAGTCACGACTTAAAAGAACAACTTTTTAACGCCCGCACATTTCGACAAGATACGAAACCCAATGGCTTCATTGCGTTGTGAATATTATACTTATAGTAGTGTATGTTGAAATGAAAAGGAATGCGCTAATGACATTGTTATTTCAAATAACAAGTTTAGTGCAAACAACAAAACACTATTTTCTTATTAAATAAACATAAAATTATTTAAATTAATGAAAGGTTCTATTAGATATCGTAAAAAGACAATTTTCGATTTGGTTTTCTTACA
This sequence comes from Barypeithes pellucidus, assembly GCA_963991005.1. Taxonomy (NCBI): domain Eukaryota; kingdom Metazoa; phylum Arthropoda; class Insecta; order Coleoptera; family Curculionidae; genus Barypeithes; species Barypeithes pellucidus. Next base: position 13,569,505 of record OZ022562.1, on the reverse strand, counting down.
TTAAAGCCGTATTAGAGTCGGCAATTCTTCTCTTGCGCCTGCAATGGCAATTATAATTGCACGGTAAACCGTTCTCGATCAGCTGGTGCATTGCCAACAGTCAGAACAGCAGTTGGTACTGTCGAAATCCCTAAAATACCCCCAGAATTAGAGATGGGCAAACCTGTTCGTTTTGATTACCAGTTAAAGCAGCTACTGCTATTTACAAATAGGAGGTGCAAAAAGTTGCTGAATTAGCAGTCCATAAGTTTAATAAAGAATGTAAACTGCTAATTTAAGTACCAGTGGGTTTAAATGGCCATTACCTGTTCGGCCAAATAATAAACAGTTAAAAATAACAGAATAATCCATGTCTACCCAATTGCGCCGGCAAGAGCAATTAAAATGGCGTCTGCCCCATTTCTGGTAATGAGAGACAGCTGATCGGGAACAGTGTTTTGCGCATGAATCCGTGTCATTTTAATTGTCAGAAGAGTAGAATTTCTGACTGTAGTACGGAGAACGGTATACTGCGCCTGAATCCTTGAATTATAATTGCCATTGCTGGCGCCATAAAAATTCCCGACTGTAATACGGCCTTTAAAGCCATATTACAGTCGGCAATAAAATTGCCGGTGCAATGTCAATTATAATTGCACTAATTCATGCGCAGTAAACCGTTCTCGATCAGCTGACGCATTGCCAACAGTTTGAACAGCAGTTATTAGTGTCGAAATCCCTAAAATACCCCCAGAATTAGAGATGAGCAAACCTGTTCGTTTTGATTAGTAGTTAAAGCAGCTACTGCTACTTACAAATGGCAGTTCAAAAAAAATTGCTACGAATTAGCAGTACATATGCTTAATAAAGAATGTGAACTGTTAATTTAAGTACCAGTTAGTTTAAATAGCCATTAGCTGTTCATAGGCGCTTCGACCAACTAATAAACATTGAAAAATAATAGAATAATCGCATCTCTACCCAGACTTGCATCGGCAATGGCAATGAAAATGGCGCGCACCCCATTTCTGGCAATGCGAGACAGCTGATCATTGCGCTAGCAATGCGAGCAGTATTGGACCAGCTGATCGAGAACGATTTAGTGCGCATGAATACGTGCAACTATAATTGCCATTGCCGGGGCAAGAGACAAAAATTGACCAACTCTAATACGGATTTTAAAAAAACTATCCCTATTATTCTTGAAAATTGGTGTTAATATTTTTAAATTTCTCATAAAAGGCGAGGGCGCCATACCAGGACTATGCTACGGGTGGTACAGGTCGAGGAAGTTACATCAGCGGAGGATGAGTTGAGCTGTGGATGCTTTGTGAACTCCTTCCTTGGAAGATTGTGATCCATAGCCGTAATATAAGTAAAGCCTTTTGGCTTCTATGGCCAGGAGTTTCTAGCTGATAATAAAGAATAGGAAGTATCTCGTACCTAAACGGAACAGCGATTATTTAGTCCATATATTACTTCCAATTTAATGTATAAATCATGATTATCGTGTTAATAACGAGGGCAAAAAATCTTTACTTTACAAGGATACCATATTTTGTTAAACTCACAAATAATTAAAATACCAATCTCAACGGGCACCGACTGGTTGAATATGCATTTACATTTATTTATGCAAACCATTGCAATTGCATTGTACCGCATTGGAATTCGGTAAAGCCATAGAACCCATTTCAACTCATGTGGAACATACTGCTGCATAATGCTGGATACATTTTTCAATGATGAACTCGAAAATCTACCATTAAATTTTCGACAAAATATGAATTTTCAGCAAGATGGATGTCCAGCCCATTTCGCTCGTAAGGTTAGAGAATGGCTTGACCGCAGATTTGGTCCAAGGTGGAATGGCAGGAATTGCCCAGTTTTGTGGCCCCCAAGAAGTCCCGACTTAACCTTGGCCGATATGTTTCTATGGGGCCGTTTAAAACAAATTGTTTTTGCAACCGCAATACCAAATGATATTGAAATGCTGAAGGAGAGAATTATCCAGGCTGTCCAATCGATATCTCAGGAAGAAATCAGAAATTCTTTCACTTATTTGAGAAGCAATTAGAAAAATGTGTCGAGTATGGGGAGTGGAGTTTTTGAATTCTGAAACGTTATCGTATTTTTTTCATGTTAATAAAAATGTTCGTATTATTATTATTATTATTATAATTACTTCATTAAATAAAGACATTGACAACAAGTATCACCTATTCATTATTCAAGTAAAAACGTTTATTAAGAGTGACTTTTTTTCGTATCTTTCAAAATAAAGTGTGTTTACTCTTAAACAAAATAACATTTTTGCAGTTTTTACCCACCCTGTATAAAAAAATTGAAGTTTCTTATGATGAATCGTATTTTCTAGACAAGCAAAAACGTGTATTAAGAGTGACTTTTTTTCGCATCTTTCAATTTTTAGTCCATTTGTCCTCTTGTAAACCCCATCCTTGAACATCCTGTATATTTCATATTTACGTGTATTTTGCAATATAAAATACTTTTGCAAGTATTAAAATATTTCTTGACCACCCTGTATAATATATAAATGGTAATTTTTTAATGAAACCTAATGATGATATTTCAATTAAGGAGATTAGTTATACATAAATGACCAAGGACAAGCCCCAGATGATTATAAAAGAGAAATTATATAATCGATGGATTAGATCTTAATAAGCTACAGTAAGTAGGTGTCTGTCTAATATTAGTACATGCTTTATTACTTTGAAAGCTTGCCGCGTAAAAAGGACAGGTGGTAAAGAAGTTTTCATTTTGATGTGATTGTTCTGAAATGGTAAATATGTCATAGACATAAAATTTCCGATTGAAAGGAACACATATTGCAGATAAATTCGGTTTTGGTAACATTAGCTCTGGATTTCCTAGCAACGGTTTGAGATTTGTCGTGTGCGAATCTTACCAGATTTGTCTATTTGTTGCAGCACTTTGGAGTGCTTGGAAGTCCCGTAGTCCCATTGTCGAACATTTCTCAACCAGGATAATTTCTTTCTCCCTAACCCCCTTTTTCCTCCTTCAATATTGCCCTGCAGGATAAGACGTTGAAACTCATAACGTTCTCCACGTATAATATGTCCTAGGTGCGATATTCTTCTTCTTTCTCCCTAACCCCCTTTTTCCTTCTTCAATTTTGCCCTGCAGGATAAGACGTCGAAACTCATAATGTTCTCCACGTATAATATGTCCTAGGTACGATATTCTTCTTCTATTTATGGCTTCAAAAGGTTCACGATCTGCCAATTCTACCCTCTGGAGTACTTCTTCATTTCTTAGATGATCAATCCATGATATTCTAAGCATTCTACGCACAGTCCAGATGCTCAATTTTGTTTAGTGAAGTAGTATTTAAGGTCCATGCCTCTACTCCGTACAAGAGAATCGACCAGACATAGCACTTAACCATTCTGTATCTGATATTGAAACTCAAGTTCCTATCTATGAGAAACTTCCGAAGCTTTAGGAAGGTTGTTCTTGCTTGTTCTATTCAGCATTTTATTTCTTGCTCTGGGTCCCAGTTTTCGTTTAGTGTACACCCCAATTGTTTAAATTTCGCAACTCGCTTAATGTCTTCACCATTTACAAGAATCCTTGAGTTCTGACCGTTGGTCCTACTGACGACCATGAATTTGGTTTTGCTAATATTAATTTTCAAGTCCATTCTTTTACTAGAAGCTAATATAATCAAAAGTAATTTATACATATAATTTTTAGAAAAATATATCATATATAGCTTATACAGTCCCTTTTCCACAAAATATAAATCTGATTTATGCCCAGGGACACTAGTTTATTACTGTCTAGGCAAAATACTACGTTTTGGCACCGCTTTGCCATCTTCACGCGTACAAAGGACATGTCATTGTAAGATACAAACAAGGAATATTTCCATCGTGCTGGAAGTCGGCGCGAGTCCAGCCTATACCAAAGAAAGGTAAGAGAACTCTGCCTAGCAACTATCGACCAGTCGCATTGCTTTCAGTTATATCAAAAGTAATGGAGAAAGCTATTAAGCAACATCTACCTGGAAGGCTTCAACATTATCAGCGATCATCAATATGGGTTTCGGAAGTCCAGATCAACTGAAGATCTTATAGTTTATGTCACCTTGGGAACAACGCAATCGAACATCATGGGGAGTCGCGGGCTGTTACACTGGATATTTCTAAAGCCTTTAATCGTGTTTGGCATGAGGGACTTCTAAGTAAACTGCGATCGTATGGTATGCCCACTCGATTCTGTGCATGGTTGTCTAGCTTTCTTAAGGACCGCTCTCTGCAAGTCGCGATTGACGGATTTCTCTCAGACACCTTCACCATCGGTGTTCGGTGTTCCTCAAGGGTCCATATTGTCTCCCACTCTCTTCTTACTCTACATTAACGATCTTCTAGTGAAAACGAAAAAACCGTTTTTTTTAGATTTGCTGATGATAGCCCACTTATCTCATCATTCTCTTTGAATGCACAAACATCGGCTGCCCACGCACATCTTCACAGACAGCATGAAGTATCATGCCTCAACAAAGACCTGGAAGAAATTCTTCCTTGGGGTGACAGTAACCAAGTCGAATTTAACGCTAAAAAATCCAGGCAGCAGTTTTCTCTAAAAAGGTTAACATTACAAAACCAGATATAGTCATGGACGGACACGAAATCCCACTGGCTTCATCTATTAATTTGCTGAGCGTCAATCTGGGAGGAAATATGTCTTGGCATAACCACGTTGTGGCAATCACCAAGATAGCTTCTCAGAAACTTGGTGTACTCTTCCGAACCAGAAAGTTGTACACACCTCAACAACTTTTGACACTATACAAAGCCCAGATTCGACCATCACTAGAGTACTGCTCTCATGTCAGGAGCTCTGCACCCAAACATACTCTTCATCTACTGGATTCCATCGAAAGGAGGGCCATTCGTCTGATTGGAGACCACGAGCTGACGAAGAACCTCGACAGCCTAGAACATCGAAGACAGGTTGGGGATTTGACCCTCTTTTACAGATATTTTCATGGAAAGTGCTCAGATGACCTTGCCCTCTTAATTCCGCCCAAAGCGGCGAATATCAGAAATACACGACGAACCACTGCCGCCCATCCATAAAAAAAAGATACATCTATATCAATGTCAGTTCACTTTGGAAAATTTAAAATGACCACCATTATTCTTCAAAAATACCCTGCTGAAGTCAATAATAGGAACGTAGGTAAAGGTGTAGGTAGGTACCTCAGAGATTGGGCTTTTCTTGTTTGGTTTTATACTTATATATTGAATGTTAATTACAAGATTTCAATAGTTGAATTATCTTAATTTTCTCTTTGCGCCTTTCTTCCATATTAGAACAGATTCTATTTACTAAATTCCTTTGCAATACTATATATAGACTCGGAACCCACGACATCGATCAATTTGGTTATGTTTAATCGTTACAGGACATCTGCTTTGCCTAATAAATTTTTTATGAAGTAATTTTTTTATACATAACTATTTGCTCGTTTTATATTACTCATGTAATATTATCGTGAAATACATAGTTTTCACCTCGGTTTTCACTTAAACAAATTTGGGTGTGTAATTCAGCGAACCAAAACGCCGAACCCTTTCTATAAACAAATTAAATACTAGGTTAGACAATGAAAACATGGATTTATTTATTGTTAAGCGAAATTCGTGCGAATGCCGACATAGGTAATAAAACTAATAGAAAAAAAGCGATTTATCTTATGCAAAACTATAATCGGCTTGGGCACTTACAGTTTAATTCGTATTGTTTTTACGATCCAATCTATTTGTACACGGGGCTTCACATATAGTAGCTTTTAGTGTCTTGACACGCATTTTAAACAGGGTTGTTTCGTTTTAAACATTTTGTATAAAACAATTGTTTTAAACATGTTTTAAACAATCGTTTGAGTTTAAAACAATGTTTTGTTAAAAATGTTTAAAACAGATAAATTAAACACCTTGTTTTTTATAGTAAATTGATTATTTAAAATAATTTAATAAATTAAAAATGTATAATAATCGGATAATGATCGGAAGTAACATCAGTTAGCTCCGTAAGTGGGTGCATTAGAATTTAGTTCTTTAAAAATTGTAACCAACTTAGCTGCTCCGACATTGCCTAGCTTATTGACGAGTTTGGAATGAACTAAACAATAAGACAAAAAAAAGTCTTTCTATGTGGGCGGACGAAGCAATAGCTGTATGTAGCTGTTGGACAAGTTCCCTTGCTCTTGTATTTAAATGTTTAATAGACCGCCACCATGCTAATGGTTTTACATTTTCAAGTATCTGTTGAGAAAACATATATGGCATAAATGGTGCACATCTAGCCTGAAAATTAACAATCGTCGGCATTGCCTCTGAATGGTGGGTTTCTACATATTCCATAGCAATTTCTAATTGCCTTCGAGTTAGTCTATCTCCCCTAAATCGATGATCAAGCAAGTTTGCTAAAAAATGAACCGGAGTTAGGGCCATCTCCAAACGTTCTATAACTTTATTTACGTCACTCATTGAAAATTCCCCCATTTGATTTTGTGTGTTTAAAACGTCTACAATACTTTGAGCCATATTTCTGTCGCTTCTCCTATCGTGCAAGTGCTTTTTGAACTTTATCTAGAGCCACAGCAATGCATTTTAATTTTTTGTGATACTCCTGTGCATTAACTTTTAAATTAACGTCAGTAACTAATTTTATGATGCCGTTCTCAATAAGTATTCTGTTAGTACACACATCAAATAATATTTGCCAGTTTTTCAAATAACTCTCCAAGTAGTCTGATAAAGTGTTCCGGCGAATATCCTGAGGTAATACGAGAGCGGAGTCAAAAGCTTCTTTAAACTTTGCGCTAGCGAAATGCACATTTCTAAAGTATTTACAAACTTTCTTTACGTTACTCTTAACTCCCAGCACTTCTAAATCATGAGCAAGTAAGTTGAATATATGAGCTGAACAACCATAAGTTATTATATCCTTTCGGTCTAATTCAAGAAAAAGGTTTTTCCTCATTTTAGTCTTATTCGAAGCGTTGTCTGTTACTACACTGGTAACTTGACATTCATACTCTTCGCATTTTTGTATAGCTTTTTTCAGTAGTTGTAATAAATACTCTGATGTGTGGCTACGGACTCTATTAGATGCACTTGTTCACTTTCTATATCTGTGACACATATGCCTATTATAGGTTCATTGTGGACGTTACTCCAACCGTCAGGGCTAGACAAACTTTCTTCTGATACAAACTATCTTCCATTGTTGTTTGTACTGAGTTATCAACCGTATCGAGCAAATTGTTGGAAACAACATTTCTGTTTGGTGGTGAATATCCAGGACGAAGCAAATTAATCAACAGTTTAAACTCACGATATTCTACTGCAGGAAATGGTGTGTTCGTCGCATAAAATATCTGTCTATTTGTATATCCATCTTTTTCTTGTCTGATTCGCTCGTTCGAATAATAAACCTTGACATGCTGCAACTTGTTACTGAACCAGTAGAAGCAGACGATTTCGAGAGCCCCACAGCGTTCTAGCATCTAACAAACTAGGCATCTTGAGAATGTCATGATACTCGGCAAAAATCCTAAATGTCGTACAACTCTATGAATAGAAAACATTCTGAGGTGTCCAATGGGAAAGGAGTTTAAGTTATCTTTTAAATTCTACTAAAAACATTGAAAACATGTTTTAAACTATGTTTTTAATACGGTTTTATTTGTTTAAAACATGAACTTCAAAAAAAACATAAAACCGTTTAAAACAAAAAAAAAACGCTTGTTTTGTTTAAAATTAAAAATTCATGATTTTGTGCAACACTGATTTTAAAGGCAAGTGCAAGTGCTAGTCAAAATAGGAACTAAGGAAGGGCATATTTTTTTAACGGAACAGAATTTTCCAATTTACTTCCGGTCTTATACGATACCGACTACATTATCCTCGATGGATATTTCGCATGTTATAAGAGAATAGCAAAGTAAATATCCATAGTTATAGTAATTTATAATTATTGGCCAATTCTTCGAGTGTGCAAATGACTTTCATTACTTTCCACAGAAGTTCCTCGGTGTTACAAAATATCAAACATACTCTCACTTTTTGTACGTCTGTTCGGAAATGTAATATTAGTTCTTATTATATTTATTAGTCGGGTGGAAATGAGAATCAAATTTCGCGGTCTGATGCATTTTTATTCATTCATTGTCCGATATACTATTTTATATTATCATTTATATTGTAATACATATATTACGTATTATATAAGATAGTACTTAGAGACTTAAATTATTTTGTACCGCTTTTTTTGTAACTGGTATTTATTGCAATTTTTTAATTCCAATTGAGTTCTTCTCGGGAAGAAATCGATATGTCACATTTTATCAAGTATCTATCCTATCTTAGTTTGTCTTTTATAATCAATCACAAGCACTATAGGAAAATCCTTTAAAACACTCTGGAGTGGTGGGTATGCAAATAAAGCGATTCACGTTGATGCTGAATCGTTGGAGGTTATATTCTACAGTCCATATTGTCTCCCACTCTCTTCTTGCTCTACATTAACGACCTTCTAGTGAAACGAAAAATCCGATACGTAATTTTGCTGACGATAGCACACCTATCTCATCTTTCTCTTCGAATGCACAAACATCGGCTGCCGACGCACATCTTCGCAGACAGCATGAAGTATCGCGCCTCAATAAACACCTGGCTTGGGGTGACAGTAACCAAGTCGAATTTAACGTTTTCTCTAAAAAGGTTAACATTACAGAACCGGATATAGTCATGGACGGACACGCAATCCCTCTGACTTCATGTATTAATTTGCTGGGCGTCAATCTGGGAGTAAATATGTCTTGGCATAACCACGTTGTGGCAATCGCCAAGATAGCTTCTCAGAAACTTGGTGTACTCTTCCGAACCAGAAAGTTGTACACACCTCAACAACTTTTGATACTATACAAAGCCCAGATTCGGCCATCACTAGAGCACTGCTCTCATGTCTGGAGCTCTGCACCCAAACATACACTTCGGTTAGTGGATTCCATCGAAAGGAGGGCCATTCGTCTGATTGGAGACCACGAGCTGACGACGAACCTCGACAGCCTAGAACATCGAAGACAGGTTGGGGATTTGACTCTCTATTACAGATATTTTCAAGGAAAGTGCTCGGCTGACCTTGCCCTCTTAATTCCTCCCAGAGCGGCGAATAGCAGAAATACACGACGAACCACTGCCGTCCATCCATATGTGGTTAAGCTTAGTACTCGAACTGCATTATTTAAGAATTCTTTCATCTGGAGGGCTTCATCCTCAAGGAACGACCTTCCCGAGGTCGTTTTGCACAACGAATATAACCTCCAACGATTCAAAACCAACGTGAATCGCTTTTTGCGCCCAGCTTGGGAAATTCAATAAGTTTCCCCAGTTTAGTGGTGAGCTACACTAAGCCCATATGTTGTGTTTTAAAGTTTATTTGGCGCTAATAAGTTATAACAAGTAGTAGTATTGCGACTTGAATGTGGACATGTGGTTGACTGTGAAAATAAGAAATTTGTGCATGATATTTTTAATAGTTTTGGTTTAAAATCGCTCTTATACCAAATGAAGCAATGTTCACTATTTTTAGAACGTGGAGCTTTGCAGAGATTTATTTAAGTCTGTTTTAGTGTGCATTCTTGCCATGATTCACTTTATTTTCTAAAAGATAACAAGGTCATAGGGTAACTTGTAACGAAACAATATCAATATTTTTATCTATTTCCAAATAAAGCATGTACATAACTAATAAAAATGAATCTAGTTCATAAATTCCAAAACCAGTACCTACATACATACCGATTCAAAATCTAGAATTCCATACCATTTGAACCGCATTTTTTCGTACGACCTTATTTTTCGGATTGCAGGATCCCGGTCTGCAGGTGTATTATCAAAGAAGTTAATTGTTCGTAATCACGTAACGTGTTTTTTTTTTATTGTAGCAATCTCTTGGATACTTGGTTTTGAAGCTAGGGAAGTGTGAAATTTATTTTGTTTTAACTAGAGCAGATCTAGTTATGATGTAATATATGTGAATTATAATTATTGTCATTTGCTTCTTTTATGTTGTATTGTTTGTTATCTTTCACGTAACAAACTAGACTTTCGGGGCCGAAATCTTTAACAATCTGTAACTTCTTGGATATTTTATTTTATTTTTTTATTATAAAACGCCTCTATTGGCATTTATTGAAAATATAATCTGATCATAACTGAGATCGATGAGTATTATTTTTCAAACCTAATTTACTACAGCTACGAAACTTATATCTAAGGACTTACTCATTAGAGTTCCATATTTTTTCCTAATATCCTAATTACACTATTATTGATATGTACCCAAGCAGTGGTGGATCTAGGATTAGATTTGGGAGGTGGGGCTAAGAAAAACCCGCTGCAGGATAAAAAATATCTGCTGTTGCACCAGCACAATTACATTAGCTCGAAGGGTTTGAACCTCTTGAGTCTCCTGGGTCGTATTGTCAAGAAGCTGGATAGCCTCGACATTGACGTGATGAAGAAGTCGCTGCTCATGACTCTCGGCGAATTCGCTAACGGCCTGGCTAACGGTGTCCATGTCCATGTCCCAATGAAGGTAAATATTTATGCAGTGTCAGGGGGCACTGACTATGCTACTTAGTGCCTTGTTTTGGAATCGCTGCATTATTGCTAAATTGCTCTTACTGGCACAACCCCACAGGTGGATGTCATATGTCCGTACGGGCATGACAATTGGTTTGTGAAGAAGTACATACCTTGTCAGAGTAGAATTTTCTTCCAAACAGCAACATTTTCTTAAATTTTATGTCTAGTTCTTCTTTTTTCTTCTTCTGAGCTATCCAGCGTAGCTTATAGTCCAGTGTTATACCCTTGGATATTTGAACAGTAGAAAATACTAGTAAAATAAATATGCTCTTTTAATCCTTATAATATAATATACTATTCTAATTCAATTCAAAGAAAATTCTTGGCTAGAAATAAAGGATCAACAATGAATGAATTTTTACATAAAAATTAAAAAACTTACTAGATACAAGGCAGCCAGAAGACAACGTAGGAACGAATACTACAATGAACAATTGAAAGAAAAATAACAGCCTAGTAGTTTTAACAACATAATCAAGAAAAACATTAACCGCTGGTACCAGACCTTCTTCAATAATCAAATAACAAATTCAGATACTTTAAAAATTGATGCAAACGAAAATTTTAAAATTTAAACATCTACATGACAAATTCAGGACGAAATAAAAATGGCTATAGCTATATATTGTCAGGATATTTGCAGAGGTAATTCTACATGTTAAAATAAAGGTATATATGATACATATATATATATACAGGGTGTCCCAGATTAGAATGCGCTCTACATATATATTGGTTAAGTGAGGAAGTCTAGCTTCAACTTCGCCCTTTGTAATTCTTCTTTAATTACAATAAGGACATTTATTATTATTATTATTATATATACTACTATATATGATATTTTTTCTCCCACCAAAACAAAATTAATAATACATTTAGTTATTCAAATATAGTTAATAATTTGAAAATAAATTAGAATATTATAGCACTTTTGGCAATAATTGTACCAACTGCACATTTCATATCAATATAAACTAATGAAAATAGGTGCCTAATTATTTTTTTTTTATTTTTTTTTTATGATTAAAACACAAGCGCTACAGGAAAATCCTTTAGGGCACTCTGGAAGTGGTGCGTGTGGTCGTTCCATAAGGATGAAGTCCTCCAGATGAAAGAATTCTTAAATAATGAAGTTCGAGGAACTTAACCATATATGGATGGGGGGCAGTGGTTCGTCGTGTATTTCTGCTATTCGCCGCTCTGGGCGGAATTAAGAGGGCAAGGTCAGCCGAGCACTTTCCATGAAAATATATGTAAAGGAGAGTCAAATCCCCAACCTGTCTTCGATATTCCAGGGTGTCGAGGTTCTTCGTCAGCTCGTGGTCTCCGATCAGACGAATGGCCCTCCTCTCGATGGATTTCAGTAGCCAATCTGGGCTTTGTATAGTGTCAAAAGTTGTTGAGGAGTGTACAACTTTTTGGTTCGGAAGAGTCACCAAGCTTCTAAGAAGCTATTTGCCACAACATGGTTATGCCAAGACATATTTCCTCCCAGATTGATACCCAGCAAAGTAATCGATGAAGCCAGTGGGATTGCGTGCCCTGTAGTTTTTTTTACTATGTTTCGAAAAGGAAATGCATTTTTTTCTTCAAATGCAATTACTTTTAATCCTAGGATTAAAACCTGAAGAATAAAAGACAGAAACACATAATTTTATGCTTAATTAAATAGGCAACAGCTTCAATGATAATGAGCCGTATCATGTCAATGTTAGGAAAAAAATTGTGTGTTACTCACATGTACTGCGAGAAGAATAAAGTCAGTAATTTCTTTATTCTATGTATCTGCACATCTACCTCGGATGTGGGTAATTTATTTCAACCTTAAACTCGTAAAGTTCTCGCGATACTTGCGAAACCGAATCTTTGTGTAAAAAATAGACTTATAATTATTTTGTAATGGTATGGGAGGTCAATTATTAATTTGCCTTGTTAGTAGGTTTTATAAGTAGTGGATGCAAAAGTAATAAATGTTTAATGTGATATACAAGGTGTTCGTTAATGACGTGCTAATACTTTTGAGCATTCCTTGCTTAAATTTTGCATATAGTGTTGAATTTTTTTTTTAATCCTTATTTCTCTCCGAAAGTAGTTTAGTCATTGTGTTGGTATGTAATACGAAATAAAACGACAAATTTGGAACAGTTACTCTATCGATCCACCACTGGTTTCCCTTTCAACATGTCCTCTGATATTTTTTAAAATAAAGTGATGCGCCACTGACATTTTTCCATGTTGATATTTTTCGCGATTCGCCTGGTTAATTCTCCATAAAACCAGTCTCTTGTGTATGTCCCGTCAGTTGCCCTTTCTTGATTAAAACAATTTATTTCGAATTGAAAGTTACTATTACACCTATAGAATATTTATCAGTGGACCGCGTGGTCCGATTTTGGATTTCGCCGCGGAACAGCATAAGTCATTGTTATTGAACAATAAGACAACATCGCCATTAGTGCTGGGCGATGTTCATCGATGTTTTCGACATCGATGTTAGAGGTCAAACATCGATGTCGACATCGATGTTTACCTTTCGATGTTCAATGTTATAACAAAACAAGAAAACGACGTTGTAATCTTAAACTCAATTTTCCCAGCACAAGAAAATAAGAGCGAAAGCTTTTGATTTCATTTGCTAAAAGCCTTATTAGAGTCGACAATAAAAATTTCCGGTGCAATGGCAATTATAATTGCACGAATTCATGCACAGTAAACCGTTCTCGATCAGCTGGTGCATTGCGAACAGTCAGAACAGCAGTTGGTAGTGTCGAAATCCCTAAAATACCCCAAGAATTAGAGATGGGCAAACCTGTTCGTTTTGACTAGCAGTTAAAGCAGCTACTGCTACTTACAAATGGCAGTTCAAAAAAAGTTGCTACGAATTAGCAGCACATATGCTTAATAAAGAATGTGAACTGTTAATTTAAGTACCAGTTAGTGTAAATAGCCATTAGCTGTTCATAGGTGCTTCGACCAACTAATAAACATTTAAAAGTAACAGAATAATCTATCTCTACCCAGACTTGCACCGGCAATGGCAATGAATGTGGCGCGTGTCCCATTTCTGGCAATGCGAGACAGCTGATCGAGAACGGTGTATTTTGCGGGCGCAATGCCAGAACTATTTGGCCAGCTGATTCAGAACGGTTTAGTGCGCATTAATACGCGCAATTATACTTGCCATTGCTGGCGCAATAGACAAAAATTGCCGACTCTAATACAGCTTTAAAGGTGGTTGAAATATTTTTTTTCCAAAGCCGGCGAAACTATGGCCCCAAAAACGAAATAGCTTGCAAGGAAAGAAACTTTCTAAGTTACTTTTCTTGTAATAAAAAATCTTGGGACGCTAATTAATCTAGTTTTACAAAAAAAATTGTTTACAAGTTGTTAGTGACTGGAATTAATTCAGTTATAAAATATTATGTTTTAATATTTGCTTTATTTTTTTGTTTATATTATATTTTAAAATTTTTGTTATTGTATTTTGACGTTTGATAATTTTTCAATTCTTTCTAATAAAAAGTTTATTTTTTTTTCTTATATCTAATTTATTCCTAATCGCAAATATACTTTTTTAATGTCGATGTTTGAACATCGATGTTTAGAAAATATCGATGTTTTACAACCGATGTTTTTACGCCATCGATGTTAGCTTTCGATGTTAACATCGACGGTCAACATCGATGTTCCGTTTCGATGTCCCAGCACTAATCGCCATTCCAAGACACGACGAGCCAGCGCGCTGTATCGAGGGAGTAGGAGATGTTTTCCTTATTCTTCTGCCTTTGATCACCCGAAGCGTTGCCAAATCGCTTTAAATAGTTGCGATTTTAGATATTTTTCCTGAAAACCTCGGTGTGACATTTTTTCGCATTAAAACCGAAATATGAAATTAATTGAGATTATTGATGGTGCATGCAATACTTTCAAAAATAACTATATAACCATATTTTTTCAATTTGAACGTTATTTACAGTTTTGAAAATATTTAAAAAAATTTCACAAAATTCAAGATAATATATCATGTAGTACCTTATTTCGAAGCTAAATTTAAAATTTTAACACAGCTTTGTTTGTCACACCTTTTTACGTATAAAATCTAAATGCATGTAAATTTTCTATTCATTTAATTCATTAATTTCCTTAACCATTCGAAAATTACGATACATTATAGACTTTAATTTGTTGAATTGATTTTTATTTATAATTTAGCAAAGGGTAAAAGCGATAAAATGTCGTATTTATTGTTTGCACAACGTTTTTTCGACAATATAACGCATATTTAGAAGATATGGTAATTTTTTTATTACCTCGAGTGCCATGGCGGGCCAATGCGTAACCCTGATATTTATCTCTAATTATTGGTTTAGGTCAAAAAATACTTTTAAATCAATTTTTATGTAAAATAATGTCAAATTTAAATTTTAGATTTACACTAGTCTAGAGTTTATGCGCTTCCCGGTACTATAAGACGTTTCAGGAAACCTCTCATCGCCTTTTCACAGTTTGTAGTAAAATTATTGGGAAATAAGTGTATTTTAAGAGCAATTGCGTATTAATCTTAAACCAGTTGTGTTTGTCAAATTAAAAAATTTTTAATTGGGATTTTGCAAGATACCTTTGCGATAAATATGTCAATCTGGCTATGCTGCAATAATGACCGAAAGGATAGGAAATACTGTTTGCAGTCGTTGCGTAGGCTAGAAATGTAGATTTGTCCATCTGTAGTTTCCAATATCTTTATTTGTACGTGAATTTTTGAATATTCGATAATTAATTGGGGTACCTAGTGTGTCTCAGAATATGTGAGCAATCTCCCGGGTTCAGATAAAACACTTAAAAATAACAGAAGAAGTTCTTATAAATTTTTCTTCCTACGGCCTCCCCTACGGAGATACGGGTCCATCACGGACGTCCCTGGAAATCGTTGTTTTTTAAATAATTTATTAAGTACTAGGTGTAATTTAATAATTTTTTAGTATATTGGTTAGTAGATGAGTCTCCTTAAGTGTCGCCCTTTTAAACACATTTGGCTTATTTAGTTTGCCAGGGACGGACTAGACGTAACACAAAAATGCTTTTTTTTGTACACCTTGTATGATGAAGGAACGACAATAATATTTTTGGATACTCTAAACCTTAAGCTGAAAAAAAGGTACTCTAGATCAATGTCGATAAAGTGAATTGTTTTCGAGGAAAAAATATTTTTGTTCAATATGATTTTTTGCATTAGTTGTTGTGTTATGTTCATAAAATTCCCTTATTGTTGCTATGGTTTTTTCACATGTACCGATTTAAATTAGAATATTTATGCCAGTGTCAATTTATCGTAGTGTCTTGAAATTTGCGGTTTTCCTCCTTTGTCTTATTAGTTACTAACTTAGTAATGGAATTTACGTATACTGAATATAAATAATTTTGAATAAAAATTTTTTTTTTCGAAAACAGTTCATTTCATCGACATTGATCAAGAGTACCTTTTTTTCAGCATGAGCTTTAGAGTATCCAAAAATATTATTGTCGTTCCTTCATCATACAAGGTGTACAAGAAAAAAGCATTTTTGTGTTACGTCTAGTCCGTTTCTGGCAAAGTAAATAAGCCAAATGCGTTTAAAAGTGCGAATTTTAAGAAGACTCATCTAGTAACCATTATACTGAAAAAATTATTAAATTACACCTAGTACTTAAAAAATTATTTAAAAAACAACGATTTCCAGGGACGTCCATTATGGGCCTGTATCTCCGTAGGCGAGGCCGTAGGAAGAAAAATTTATAGATACTTCTCCTGTTATTTTTAAGTGTTCTATCTGAACCCGGGAGATTGCCCACATATTCTGGGACACCCTGTATATATTTCATCCCTAAAAATACGCCTTACCATTATTTTTTTTGTATTTAAATGATTTAATATTAATGATACTAAAATCAGTCCTTACAACAATTATACCACAATTAATTACAATTCCAAATAAAGATCTAATCGTTGGACAGGATCTTGCAAAATTAAACTAAACATAATAAAAAAAAATAACCTTGAAACGGTAGGGAAGTACGACTAATTCATTCTTGTTTTCGACATATGGCCTATCATGATATTAGTTTAATATAACCCAAAATGTCAAGGATCAAATTCCTATGTCTAATTTTGTTTTCAGGATCAATTATATTAATGAATATACATAATATATTATGTCTGTAATATGTATAGTCTTCGAGCCTTGAGGTGCACTTTCATTGTCAATTCTTATTTTTTTAAATTTTTTTTATTGTATGTATTGATATTTCATACCATTGTAATTTAATTTGCATCATAATAAACGGGGTCATTTCTAATACCATTTTTGTAAAAAAAATATCCAACAAATTTTGTTCCGTTAAAAGAAAAGTTCCTTTTTAAAAACAATTTTATTACAATACAGAGAAGATGTTTACTTTAAGAGCTTAAAACAGAGAGTGATTTTAATATTTAATTAAATAAAGCATTACAATTCAAATATGCTGGTGTCATCACCAGATAAGGCTTCTAAGAAAGATGTCGTGAGAATCATCTAGGTCGGCAGGTTCCATGGATGTAACTCCTCCCTCCTTAAGCCGAAAAAATACTGGATGTATTTTGTGAGGAATTGGTTTCTTCGGTTTTGGCATCGATTGGGCCCTGGGATTGATTATTGGTTCTATTTGTCGTGTAGATTTTGAGTAGGGGTCTAAGTTGGCTTCTGAATTTCCATACCATGTATATTGTCAGAATGATAACTAGGATTCCTATTAGGTAATTCATAATATTTGAAGTTCGGTCCTGTTCTTCTATAGGAGATATTGGTGATAGCTGGTTAGCCATGTCTTTTAATCTATAGATATCTTCAAAGTTTAGTTTCCCTAAGTCGGGTGTCTTGAACATTATCGATGAGGTAAAGTTTCCTATTTCTATATCCGGTAGGATTAATGGTTTTCCTTGTTTAATTTTTATGTCGTTGACAAATTTCTTTGGTCCAACCTGAATTTGGCAATTTTCTTGAACTTTCGCCAGGGTAGGTAGATTGATTTTTATATACTGATCAATTTTGCATTTTGAAAAAAGACTTTCTTCTTTATTTGGAATTATAAGTACTTCTTCTTGCGTGATTTGTTCTGTTATTATTTCTTGTATATTAACTTCTAGAATAGGACAGTTGTCTAGCGTGAATCCATTAAGCAGTAGAAGGGTGCACTCGTCTTGGGGGTGGAAGTTTTCATTGCAATAGTAGTCCTCTTCAATTTGGGGGCAAGTATTTTCTTCAAATTGGGTTCTTTCTTTTGCTTGTGCCAAATAAGGATATTTTGGGACAAATATTTTGTGGTTTTGGATAATAGGATAAAGGTGGTAGAAGGTAAATCCTTCAGGACGGATTATAGGAACATGAATAGCGAACATCACCTTAGCTTTCGAAAAAGTAACCTGAGTTCCCAAAAATTGGTAATATGATAGTATATTTTCAAATTTTGGTATTTCCTCATTATTATAGATTGTTTTTAGATAATCTATCATTTGTTTTAATTCTAAACTTGAAACCATTGAATTATGCAGTGCATTTAATTTGGCAAACATAATAGCGTCCTCTAAGTTATCGATAAAGGTAATTAAATTTTGACAGTCTAAATTTATTTGGTGAATTAATCCCTGAAAACTTATGTAATCATTTAAATCATTAATTGATTTTTGAATGACGTCTTTAAATGCTTTTAGACCGTATTGCAGTTGTTTTTGGTTTTCATTAAGAATCGATATTGTTTTATTGTAATTATTAATTAGGTTTTTTGATAAGGAAACCTGTAAATTTAATTCATGGATAATATTTTTCTGATTAGTTTCAAGGTTTTTTATATGTTCATCGTATCTTTTTCCATCCTCAGCGTCTAGTGTACCGAATAACCATTTATTAACTTTTCCTACAATATTAATTAGACCTCTTTTATTTCTTACGTGTGGGTAGAGATTCTCGAGTTTATCTTGTGTTGTTTGAATTAAAAATTCCGTTCTAAGAATTGCGCTTTCTGATAGTCCCTGATAAGAAATTGGATTTGTAGCGTTTTCTAGCTTTATATGACTTTTTATTATGCGAAAGTATTTTTCTACGTTTGTAAGTTGTAACAAAATAGGTTCTAGATCTACATAGTGGAGAAATGTATGTTTTGTATATATAAGTTTAGCTTTTCCTAATTCTATGGGAAGAATAGGGTTTTTAAGGGTTGTCAGTTGTATGTCATTGGTGTTGCTGTACGTTTGAAGTACTTGGAGCGTCATGATCAATGTCAGGGTCGTCCTTTTCATTGTCTATCTGAAAATTCGGTGGTTGTTTAATTCTAGTTCTATGATATGTACCCTTTTGTGTGATTAACTTATTTTTAACCAAAAATTTTTTTAATTTCGGCAAGTCTTTGCCTCTGGCTTTTGTTTTAATATAGGCTTCATTTGAATGCGCGAAATCAAGCGGGTCGGCTCGGTTTTCGTTTCTTTTGCTGTCTACGTCACCGGGGTTATTGTCTATAGACATTGTCTCTGAGGCGTTAATGTTATTGTCAGCGGAATACCTAGATTTGAATGAATCAACAAGAATAGGTTCCGTTAATGTCACGAAAATGGTTCTATCCGAATGATTCTGTATTTCTACGGGGGCGAATCCATTTTTTGCATAAGATAATGTTTGTGGTAGAAATAGTGTATCGATTTTACCTGGTCGTGTCAATATTTCTTCCTCTACAATGTTCACAGGAACATTTTTTATTATTTTTTCGTGTGGGTTTACCGAAAACGAAAAAGAAGATTCGTGTACTTTTCTATAAAAGAAAGGTATTTCGATTTTAGGTCCGACCAATCTCGTATTACATAAATCTATATTAAGTTGCATATTAATTAGGTCAGTTAAACCTAATATTCCGTCAAAGTAATCGTGAAAGTCAAAAAGAATAAAGTTTATATTATAGTCTATACGGAATTCTGCGAAAGCCGGTATAGATGCTTGGAATTTAGTTACTTGACTTCCTAAGGCTGTTTTTATAGTATTGTTAGACTGATAAATACAGTGGGCATAAAAAGTTTCTGCAATTGATGGTTTTAAAATAGATCGTTGACTACCAGTGTCAATTAAAAGTTTTAAATTTGGATGTTTAATTTTGACATATGGAAGGGCGTTGAAGGAAGATATATTAATTTCTGTCATGTCGGTTCGTTTATTGGGCTCATTTCTGGAAAATTTTGGGTATAAACATTGTTTTCTTTGTCCATAATCTGTTTATTAAGTAATGGTTGTTCATGTGTCAATTCGGGTTGATTTTCATGCATTATATATTGATCGTAATCCGAATATTGCATATCGTAGTACTGTTGATCAGGGGTCATTTGATAATACGGATAGTTAGCTGCATAACTACCGTGTGTTTCATATTCGTCGTAGTAAGTATTTTCGAAATTTAAATCATCATATCCTTCGTTAAAATAAAGTTCTTGAAAAGCAAAATTTGGTTTTCTATTAGGATATTGATTTCTAAAATGATTTTGTGGGGCATTATACAAATTTTGTCGATTTGAATTTACCGTCGGGTTCCTAGAAGTAGTGGACATAGGTACCGGGCGTGGTAACTGATTTGGTGGAATTTGGTTAGGCCTGAAAACATTTTGGGGTTTACCAAAAACTTGTTGGTTAGTGGGGTAGTTTCGCGGGGGCAAATACCGTGGTTGTATGTTTGTGGGTCCGCTTGGAAATTTTGGTCTTTGAGGAAAGTTTTGTGGTACTATGTTTTGTGGCGTGTTAAAGTTATTATACATTTGATGTCCATTCTGAAAATTTTGAAATTGGCTTGGTTTTTGGAACCAATTATCTTGTTTTTGCATTTTAGGCGTTTCGCCGAAACTGTTATATAACTTTTCAAAATTTTCGAATTCGCTTACGTATGCCATTGCGTCTTCGAGAGTTGCTGGCTTTTTTATGTGCATGTTATTTTTTAATATGCCGGTGCATCCTGCAATGAAAGTATTTAAAGCCGTTTTTTCGTAGTAACTTATGTGACATAATTTTTCTTGGGCACTTAAAGAATTATTATTACTTATTCTTTGAATAACATTACTGCGTAATAATTGTATTCGATTGCCAAAATTTAATATATGTTCACCTTTATGAGGTTTAGTTCTAGTTAATTCTTGAACTAAACAGTCTGAGTCGGTTCTATCGGAAAAACCAGAAATTAATGCTGCGCGCAATTTCGACCATTCGTCTAGCTCAATGCGGTTGCCAAGCATTATTTCAGCTTTACCAGTTAGTTTTTCAATTATGCATTCCACAATATGGGTATTTAAGTCATTATCGTTAAAATGTTGATATTTGGCGACTAAGTCGTCACATCTTTTAACAAATTTGTTTAAATAGTCACTGTTGCCATCAAAAGGCTTGATATTTTCGATTTTTAGTTTAAATAAATCCCAATTCACAACAAGAGGTGTGGATTGCGTTTGGTTAGTCTGCTCCTGCGGAGTACTCATCTTTATTAATAAAATAAAGAACAAATGATAAACTAAATTAAACTGTAATTTATCAAATAATATTATAAATAATTATAATATTTTCTTAACTTTGAAATTTCAAAATATGAAAGATTCTTCTTTCTCTTTTTTTAAATTTCTTTGTTAAAAATTTACTTTCCTAAAATTATGTGTCTTCAATAGACGGGTCCTAAAAATAAAATGTCTACAATAGACTGAGCTAAGCTAGGTGATGTGCACAATGCACGAGCCTAAAATTATCCCTAAGAAACCTTATTCGGAGGATCAAGGGGCGAAAAGGAATTTGGCACTTACCGTCTTCCTTTCCCGACTCTGCTGGCTGGGCTTCTCAGAAGTGGCTTCTCTGGATTGGTTGATTCTTTGATAGTGCTGAAGGGTTGATACCACAATTCGACGAGTTTTTTCGATATACGATCGGAAAACACGCTAAACGCACTATCCTACCGACTGCGCCAATTTTGTTCCGTTAAAAGAAAAGTTCCTTTTTAAAAACAATTTTATTACAATACAGAGAAGATGTTTACTTTAAGAGCTTAAAACAGAGAGTGATTTTAATATTTAATTAAATAAAGCATTACAATTCAAATATGCTGGTGTCATCACCAGATAAGGCTTCTAAGAAAGATGTCGTGAGAATCATCTAGGTCGGCAGGTTCCATGGATGTAACTAACATTACTAACTTCTACATACCTAACATAAGAGTCATAAGAAAAATTACACAATGTTTAACGATTAAAACATATTAAAAAACTATTATTTGAGTCGTAAAAATCTACTTTGTTGTTAGATGGTTCATAATATAATATAAATTTGTATAAACAATCATTTCCCAACTACCTGAAGATACCTAATACAACAATAAACAAACAATGATAACCAGCTAGGTGGTCCAAGAAGTGTGGCGTCATAAAATATATTTTTTTAAATGACACACCCTGTATTTTTTGGCGCATTCAGGTTCCTTTTGGTGTTCTCTCTTATGTGCAAAAAATTTTTTTATTTGCTTCGATATTTTAGGAGCAATAAATAAAAAAAGATAAACGATCGTTTTGCACGCTTGGAAAAATTAGAATAAAAATCTTGTTAGATCTGTTTTGTTCCAGCTAAATAGTGTGAACAGTAATACTAGAGATCTAACAATACTGTGGCAATAAACAGGTTTTTCTTACAGGGTGTTCAAAATTTGGTTATAAAAATGGCAACTTTCAAATCAGTTTTTCTTAGTTTTTTTAAATGGCACACCCTGTATTTAATACAGAATTTAATTACAAGCATATTTTGTTATAACGAATGTATTAAAATTCTGAATGGTTTTAGAGATATTTACCAAAAACCATAAATATCCTCATTAAACTAAAAAAGTATTGGGAAAATACCATAGATAGCCATGGAAAAACAATATGTAGGTGTTTATTTATCACTTTACAGACTTTAACAGGAACTATTGGCAATTCATTTTAACAAATGTTCAAAATGTCTTCCATTTTGCTGCAAACATTTGTTTATCCTTACTTGTAAGCTAATATCCACATCGCCCAGCATCACTGGTGTAATTGCCGCAAATGCGTTAATTATTCTCTGCCGCATGTTCTCCTCGGTAGTTGGCCGTTCCTTATAAACTAGATCTTTTACATACCCCCACAGAAAAAAAACTAATTTGGTTAAGTCGGGCGACCTCGGAGGCCATCGAATTGGCCCTCCTCTTCCAATCCAGCGATTTCCGTGCGTAAATATAGGTAAATCGTTTCTCAAGAATTCAAGATAAATTTGACCAGTGAGGTAGCCGTCAAAAAAATGAGGACCGATCACATTACCACCAATCACTCCTCCCCAAACATTTATCGACCAACGATGTTGGTGCGGCATAATAATGGAAATTGAGTTTGTTTACGCATCCGTTGTTGTGAAAACGTGTTCGAGCCCACTCGCAAAATTGTACCCTGCACTGAAAGTGATTTTCACTCACAAGCTTGGTGTAGCTGAATATGATATGCATGATAACGATGCATTTTTAAAATTCGCTAAACTGACCTTTCCCTAATTTCAACCTCTTCTCCCACACGTGCTTGACTTATGTTTGGATTTTCAGTAACTCTTAATAAAACTGCTAGTTGATTTTCCTCACTTATAGCCGGTTTTGATCTTTCTTCCTTTTTATAGTCCACACTCCCTGTCTCGATAAAACGCTCGAGCAATCTAGTAAAGCTTAGTGGATCTGGATGACACCTTTCCGAAAACTTAGTCGCGTAAACTCTACTAGCCAGTAAACAATTTTTGTCACAATTCCCCAACACAAATACCATATCAATTAACTCTTCCCTTGAAAATTTCATTTTAAAAAAACTAATATTCCAGAAAAGAACTAAACTAAAAAACTAATTAAAACAATTTTACAAGGAACTAGAAATGTCAAAATATTTTTGCACATAAGAGAGAACACCAAAAGAAACCTAAATGTGCCAAAAATACATGGTGTGTCATTTAAAAAAAATATATTTTATGACGTCACACTTTTTTGGACCACCCTGTATATTTACAAATATTTTTAAAATATGCATCAACCCACGTCCTACAACTTTTGTATTAAACTTTTTTCCTACTGTTGTAAATAAGGACGCTATGGATGTCCGACGCACTAATGCAGGGCCCGGTATAAAGGTGATTAAAAACCGCTCTTAAACGAAATTTTCTGGAGAATTAATATCAATAATTTGACAAAAGCCTTTCCAAATAAGGAGAAGTATAGGAGCAGATCCTGGAAGTTATAGAAAAGGTATGTAAAATCTAAAAAAATATGCTTGGTTGCCCAGTGGGCCAGTCCGACACTGCTGCTAAAGATTAAAAATATATTTATTGTTTATTTTAATGTTCCCATAACTTTCATTGCTTAATTTGCTTATAATAAGTTAATAAATCATAATTATAATACTAGTTAGGCATTGTGGTAAGAAATTTCTTTTAACAGAAAGCGTATTTCTTTGTTGTACAAAAGAATACATTTTAAAAGGTACGGGTTATTTGACAGGTTCACTAATATAGAGATACGTAATAGAACATTTAGAAAAAATACAACACACAGATAAACACAAAATAATAAGGTGATTATAAGACTATAGTATATTAAGATACAAGTTTCTAAAACATTATCTTAGAGCACGAGTTTTTTAAAGTACAAGTGCTCTAATTGTGTTATGAACCGTGTATTTTATAATACTTTTTCTATTTGGGTCTTTAAAGTCTGAAAAACTTTAAAAAATATAGTAGATTTTTTCCATTTAAATTAATATTTCCTTTTTGGGTTGGCAATACTTTTACAATTTAATAAAATGTGACATAAATGTCAAGAAACGTCATAGAAACAATTGAACACAACAAAGCTTCTTCCAATACGTCATAATTAAAAATAAATATATTATTAAAGTTAATAAAAATGAGTCAGGAAGAAAACTCCGCCAGGAATACGAGAAATTGCATAAAATAATCTAGAAAAACTTTTACCCCAAAATACTTTAGAAAATAGAAGCATAAACTGGAAGATATTTCTATTATTTTTAGGTTATGTTGTTTTATAATTGTGACTAGAAATTAGTTGACGGACACCGTCAGCATGTTATATATTTCCGAGTATAGGTATTTCAGATAAATATCTACTAAAAATGATCTACTTGCAAGGTTAAAGGTTAGTATTTTAAGGTTTTTATAAAAAATTTCTGTCGAATCGATAATGCCTAGGAAACTAATTTCAGCGAAATCGATGTAGGCCTAAAATTCGAACCCTACTTGTTGCCAACATGAAAAATAAAATTTCAGTTCCATAAAGTGGTAAGTTATTCATTTGTTTTTGCATTTCATAATGTGGCCATTATGAAACCCAAATAGATAAAGTAATTTACGATATCGTATCGTATATGGTTGGTTATATTCTAAGACTCTAAGAGTTGGAAGACAATCTGAAAATATACAGAGTATCCTCTAAATATAGGGAGATATTTCGGTAGTGTACAGACGAGGACGAAGTTATACTAGTATACATATACAGTGCGGTTATTTAATGCCCCCCCCCCCCTGCTAACTTTTGCGCCGAAATTATTTTTTTTACAAAATTTGGGTGTGGTCAATAAGGGAAACTATTCCATATTGTCTCCCACACTTATATCATCTTTCTTTTTGAATGCACAAACATCGGCTGCCGACGCACATCTTCGCAGACACCATGAAATATCACGCCTCAACAAAGACCTGGAAGAAATTTTGGCTTGGGGTGACAGTAACCAAGTCGAATTTAACGCTAAAAAAACCCAGGCAGCAGTTTTCTCTAAAAAGGTTAACATTACAGAACCGGATATAGTCATAGTCGGACACGCAATCCCACTGGCTTCATCTATTAGTTTGCTGGGCGTCAATCTGGGAGAAAATATGTCTTGGCATAACCACGTTGTGGCAATCGCCACCACAACGCACCCAAACATACTCTTCGGCTACTGGATTCCATCGAAAGGAGGGCCATTCGTCTGATTGGAGACCACGAGCTGACGAAGAACCTCGACAGCCTAGAACATCGAAGACAGGTTGGGGATTTGACTCTCTTTTCCAGATATTTTCATGGAAAGTGCTCGGCTGACCTTGCCCTCTTAATTCCGCCCAGAGCGGCGAATATCAGAAATACACGACGAACCACTGCCGCCCATCCATATGTGGTTAAGCTTAGTACTCCTCGAACTTCATTATTTAAGAACTCTTTCATCTGGAGGACTTCATCCTTGTGGAACGATCTTCCCGAGGTCGTTTTTCCCAACGAATATAACCTCCGACGATTCAAAACCAACGTGAATCGCTTTTTGAGCACACGCACCATGCCCAGAGTGCCCTAAAGGATTTTTCCTATAGTGCTTGTGTTTGATCATAAAAAAAAATACTACAAATTATTTTGTTTTATTCCATTACTCCTTGGTAGCGATGCCAAGGTTTAGAAATTATTGTTCACATACGAGTGAGTGTGTTTAATAAATTAATGTAATATCTAATTTTCTGGTTGCAACTAGGTCATAGTCATAAAAATCATTCATTTCACACACCGCAAGAATATTTGGCGTGGTCTTGTTAAGTTCAATGTTGAATCCTTATTAACACTTGTGAAAAAACTCAACAGCAGCTAGGATGTCCTTTTATTATTATTATTATAACCCTGTTTTTGAAAGAAAATAAAAGTGGACCACCCTGTATAGAGAGAATTTGAATGACCACTGTATAGTTAAAACTCGATTACCACTTTCCCCCTTATAAAAATTAGATTTATTAATGTAGTGAGTAAGGTTGTCAAAAAATTATTCTGAAAGGAACCAGACCATGCAAATTAAATTCCACTTTTTGTCAAAAATAATCCGATACCAACTCTTATATAATTGATACAATAACGCAATAGAATATTAAATATTCGTCAAAAATTACCATATAGATTAATTCAATAAATTTTGGCATTTTTGTTGATATTTGGAAACTATAAATGACAGGAATTCTTGGCCTTGACTGATATTTCGTTAGGATTTTTGCATAATTTTTAATATTATTTACCATAAACAAGCCCAAAACCAAACAAACCCGCAATCAAAGAAGATGTATCATATTAACATTTATATTGACATGTCTACCTTCTACTCCTGTTATTTCAAATTCAATTTTTGGCATTTCTATAGTTAAATATTTTATTATGTAAGAACATGAATTTAAGGAATTTTAATTGATTCGACTGGATATAAATTAGTATATTAAATTACTTTAAAATTGCAAAATGGTTAAAATAAAGTATTTTATGAGTATTGACTGATTAAAATTATATAAGAAAACGATTTAGGAAATCACGAAGATGCTTGACCTTACCTATGTAAATATATGTGTAACCAATTTGCTTAATTACGAGGAAACTATGGTCCATCTGGCATTGTTGTAATATATTTTAGACGCAGGTATGCAAAAAACTTTGAAAATAATTAGTATAAATTAATAATTTCATTATTTTCGCATTATCAAAGTTACAATTCTTTTTGTGATCAATCACAAGCACTATAGAAAAAATACTTTAAGTCACAGGAGTGGTGCGTGTGCACATAAAGCGATTCACGTTGGTTTTGAATCGTTGGAGGTTATATTCGTTGGGAAAAACGACCTCGGGAAGCTCGTTTCATAAGGATGAAGACCTCCAAACGAAAAGTTCGAGGAGTACTAAACTTAACCACATATGAATGGGCGGCAGTGCTTCGTCCTGTGTGTAATTATTCGTCGCTCTAGGTGGAGTTAAGCGTGCAATGTCCCCGAATATTTGTCATGTACAGGGTGTCCCATTTTCGACACTTTTATAGGGTATCTCCGTAATTGTTAGTGCTATCAAAAAAGTAATGTTAGGTGTGAAGTGCTCTTTTTGGGTCAAACTTAAAATGATAAAATCAAAATTAGAAAATTTTCGCTCGCTTAAGAGATACGGGGGAAAGTCAAAAAATTTACAATTTCAAAATTACCCTATATTTTCTCAGTTAAAAGAGATGCGGAAAAATGTTTTATGCAGAAGTTTCTTTATATTGATTGTTGAATAATCTGCCGTCTTCAGAATAAGTATACGGGGTCAAGTAAAAAAGTTATCGAACCTAACCTCATTTTTTTAAATGGAACACCCTGTATATTTTAATCTAAAAAGATAATATTTTAAATTATTCTTTCAAATATATAACACACCATGGATGATATTGGTTTCCTGGGCGATTTATTTAAACTTTATTACTTTGCAACGAAATAGAAGATTCAGATTAAAGGAAAAATAACGGGAATCATCGCAAAAAATGTTCGGAATATGTCTTTAAATGGTTACCGTCTTTCCGGATAGCGAACAATATATACATTTTGCTTCATTTTTTCGTTTTTTTGTTCAATCAAATTTTTCAAAATGTTGTTAGGTCATTTTCGCAAATGAATATGTAAAAATGAAATTGATGTTAAATGTTAATAGTCAACATAGTTGTTTCTAGGATATTAGCTTTTGTTTCATGGTCTACTGTGGTTTAAAGTAATAAAGTTTAATTAAATCGCCTAGCAAACCAATATGATCCATGGCGTGTTATATATTTGAAAAGAGAATTTAAAATGCTGTTGTTGATTCCGTTCAATCGGGCTGGTAAGAAATAAGGCCCAATTAAATAATCACCAATAATTCCAGCCCAAACCATAGGCACATAGCAAATGTACATTTAATGCTTTTTATTTTTTTGTCGGAAACTGTTTGTCGGACGATAAAAAGGCAAGATATTAAATGTGGCCTAAAATTAATGAGTATTTTAAAAATAATTTTTATCTTGAGAAAAAGCAGTGGCGTACATAATATTTTTCCAAAATGTTAAGTCCAAACCCTTTCAGGACGCCACTTGTTAAAATTTTTAAAAAATTTTCTACACCAAAAAAAGGCTATTGATGCTTAGAGGGCATGTGTGAAAAATTCATAAAAATAGCCAGAAAGTTGTTACAGTTATGATAGTTAAAACTTTAACGCCCTGTCGTTCGAAAGTTGATAGATTAAGGATATATGTTAATTTGAACTTTTCTTCTTAGAATTACCTAAGGATTCACAACATTAAGGATCAGCATCTTATTCTGAAACACCCTGTATATCGGATTTTTGGTTTTCACTATGTAACTAGACATCATCATCATCATCAAACATCTGACGTACATTGAGGCTTATTTATAGCGTTTTTAAATGCCCATTGTAAATTTTGACCTTATAAGACATTTTCATAATAATTAAGGTAATTACCGAAGGAAAGCTAATTTATTTATTATGCGAAAGTTTACTTAATTGTTTGGATACACCACATCAACACATCCTTTTCTATTACAATGAGACTGTAATTTTATTAAAAGTAAAACCGACAGATCTTCTTTTATGCAAATTCGATCCGATGGCCTTGTGGGTTTTAGATATACAATACAACATTGTTGTAGTATATCTATTCACCCACATACTATTCAGGTACTAACGAATAATAAAATCGACTTAAGATGATCAGATCAAGGATTAGTCATACCGAATTTATTTTTAATACTGGTATGGTCTTTGATCATCAAACCTCGATTAACAACATTAATCAAGAAGGTATACAAATATTGAATTACTAAATTAATATATTTTTATTAAACTATAATTTTTAATAATTTAATGTAAAAAGAAGAAATTTGCTTTTAAATGTTTCAATATCCAGGGTGTTCATTTGAAAACTTCCCACCACGGATTTATCGAAAACCACTGATTAAAAGAAAAAACGCCGAGACACGTCAAAAGATTTGCCAAAGGGGACAACTTTTTAACCGAAAACTACTTCATCCCCTTTTACCCTCTGGCCCCCGGGGTCATCCCCTTAAAAATTTTAAATGACAAGGGGTGGCAAGTAATAGCTTGTTTGAAAGGTCTTTCAAAGTGCTTTACTTTGACGTTTGATTTTTTTAAATCGGTCGATTCGTTTTCGAGAAAATTAGAAAAATCTTTATTTATCTTAATTTGTTCAGATAGAAAAAAAAGCAGACGAAAATATCACTTTTTATTTCAATAAGTGTTCAAAATGTTGTCCGTTATTGGCCAAACAATGATATAGGCGATTTTCAAATTCCTGACGGACATTTTCAAAAACATGTTGTGGGAGATCAAGGCAGCTTTCGGTGATGCGTTGACGAAGTTCATCCAAACTGTTAGGTTGGGGAGTGAACACAATAGTTTTCAAATTGCCCCATAGAAAAAAGTCTAATGGCGTAAAGTCAGGAGATCTAGCAGGCCATTCTATAGGCCCTCTTCGCCCTATCCATTTATCTGGAAACTCGTCGTTTAGCCATTGCCGAACCGGAAGAACATAGTGAGGAGGAGCGCCGTCTTGCTGGAAATATATTTCAGCCTCATGAAGTATAGGGTTTCCATCGTCTTCGATTTGGTTTTCAATGGTTTCAGTGATAAGCGGATTGATGGTATTTTCCAACATATCTAAATAAATGCCTCCATTTAAATTCCCATTAATAAACAATGGCCCAATCACTTTGTTTCCTAAAATGCCTGCCCATACATTAATTTTTTGGGGGTACTGAGTATGCCCTTCTACAAAAGCATGAAGATTTTCATTTCTCCAATACCTGCAGTAAAACAAAAGAAGGCGGTAAATTGTTTTTCTAATTTTCTCGAAAACGAATCGACCGATTTTAAAAAATCAAACGTCAAAATAAAGCACTTTGAAAGACCTTTCAAACAAGCTATTACTTGCTACCCCTTGTCATTTAAAATGTTTAAGGGGATGACCCCGGGGGCCAGAGGGTAAAAGGGGGTGAAGTAGTTTTTGGTTAAAAAGTTGTCCCCTTTGGCAAATCTTTTGACGTGTCTCGGCGTTTTTTCTTTTAATCAGTGGTTTTCGATAAATCCGTGATGGGAAGTTTTCAAATGAACACTCATTCAAAAACTGCGAGAAAATAAACGTCCATACAATGCCAAACTCGTCTCCTTTGACATAAAAAGTCTGTTCACGTCAATCCCTAGAAAAGAATTAATAGACATTGTTAATAAACTAATAGAAAGATCTACAATAACCATAAAAGAAAAAATGGAATTAAAAAATTTATGCAAAATCTGTATAGAACAAAGCTATTTACAATTTAACAATAATACATATAAGCAAGTAGAAAGAAGAAAGAAGTAGAAGTAGAAGTTCTATGCTATTTTTTTTCTGAATTTATGATCCGATTTGAATGATTTTTTTTTTGCATTGTAGCTTGGTTCCTTGACAATGTCATAGTTTTCGTTGTTTATGATAAAAATTTAATTTTCGATTTATACTGGGTGTACTAAAAATGCTATGTTTTTTTCCGAAAATTCGCATCACCCTGTGGAGTATATTAGCAACTGAAACATATTTCAGTTGACATTAAACGGTAAGTCCATCTTTCCCCAACATTTTCTTTTTTGGTTTACTTCATTATCTCTGTTATTAAAGGAGATACATCGTTTTATAGCGTAACATATTTTTATAGACTTTAATATTCAACACATTCATTCTTAAATGTTTTCAAGTAGACTATGGACTTTTTCGGACATTGCAAGCGATGTGTCAGCAGATGTTGTGTTTTAAAGTTACAAAGGTCAAATAAAATTCGCCATACGAATAAAAACTGTTCGGAAACTGCGTATTAAACGTTCGTTTCGTATGCCCAGTTGGCCGACGAGTATTTTCATCTTGAAACCTACTAGAAAACATTTAACAATGAATGTGTTGAATGTTAAAGTCTATAAAAACATGTAACGCTATAAAACGATGTATCTTCTTTAATAACAGAGATAATGAAGTAAACCAAAAAAAGAAATGTTGGGGAAAGATGGACCTACTGTTTAATGTCAACTGCAATATGCTTCGGTTGCTAATATACTCCACAGGGTGATACGAATTTTCGGAAAAAAACATAGCATTTTTAGTAAACCCATTATAAATCGAAAATTAATTTTTTTTCATAAACAGCGAAAACTATGCCATTGTCAAGGAACCAACCTACAATGCAAAAAAAATCATTTAAATCGGATCATAAATTCAGAAAAAAAAATAGCATCAAAAATATGGGAAATTTATGATGTTGCGTTAATTTTGTCCAGGAGTTTATATTGAAACATTTAAAAGCAAATTCTCCTTTTTTACATTAAATTATTTAAAAGATGTTTTATAAAGAACCAACCGCGGAATCAGTCGGGTATATAATTTTTAAAATTACCTAAATATTAATGGGTGGTGTGGAACTTCCTAAATTATTTGTTTTAGCTTCTTTTTCTTATCGCACGTTTTACAATAATTGCTTAAATAATAATCAGAGATAATTTGTGTGTTTTATCCTGAGAATTACATAATTTTCTTAATAAAATTTGTTGGTTTACACCTGAAAAATTAAGTTTTAAATGATCAGCAATAATTGGCATTCGCGAATTTAAACACCGAAACCATTATTTAGTTTTCAATTAGTTCCATATTTTCTTTCCGGATTACGAATGACAAGTGAATGTCATTTACCTTTACTATCTGATAAATCGTCAATACAAATAAAACAAATATTTTATCCGCATTGTCATCAACAAATAATATAAAAAGGCAACTTAAACACGAAATTACATGGTATTGGGTTTGCTGAAAATCAAGTTTAACGTGAAATGATTACGGAAACAACGTTGAAATAAAATAAAAGAATGATCAGCGTGATAAAATGTAACCAAAAGAAGTTTTATTTAATCAAATCCTTTTTGTTTCCCATTTTTTAGCTATAAGTTTAACAGCAAATCACATTTCCTATTAAAATTGTAAAAAGTAAATTTTAAAGTTTTGCTTAGATCATCGTTGATCATCAAATACATTGTAATTTTTTGGTTTAGATAAAGTTATTGTTGTACAGTTTTGGACTTTGCTGCTAACGGCTTAACCACATATCACACATCCCATTTAAAAACCATCGCAATTAAAAATTTTTATTATTTAAAGAACCAAACATTCTTTACCTATTTTATCTGTTACAAAATCGCTATGTAAAAATATTTAATTGGTAATAATTCGAAAACTGCAAATTTTCAGAATAGACAACATTATATAAATTTGCCCTTATTTTTAATCCTAAATAGACAATATTATATAAATTTGCCCTTATTTTTAATCCTAAATAGACAATAATTATAAATTTTTGCTAAATATGTCAAACACGCTTGGATTTAGGAATAGGGTATGATATACAAAATCTTCCTATCTCAAAAAGGTAATAATACAGTGGAACCTCTCTTAGGCGGCCTAATAGAGGTGTCCGCCCATGGGAAATTGTTATTAGGTAATATGTAAATGCTAAAACACTAGTTTTAGTTAGGAGTACTAAAAAAAATCTAATAACGTAGTTTGACGTGTTTGCGTTTTATACCTTCAATCTAGAAAATGTAATTCCAAGTCTGATAACAATTCCATTGCTGTAGAGTCGCCTCTATTCTTTGTTTACTCTTGCAATTAATTTACCATACTAATGGCTTGTTGATAATAATTGGTAACATTTGTTTGATTACTGCACTCAACTTCTTCATCAGAGTCGTTAGATAGTGATGTGGTTGCAGTTTGGACTACATAATCGGTAGGAATGGGATCACTATTATCTTCTAATAGCACATTGCTATCAATGTTAATGAACTCGCCCATCATTGTTATTAAATTAAAAACTTCCGCAACATCAATTTTCTCTTTCAGATTCAAAACGCGACATTTTTGTGCCATTGTTTACGATTTTAACCTTACAACTCACAAATAAACGGCGGACTGCTGTCGGGGAATCCCACCTTCATTCGGCGAAGTCCTTTCGCACTGCCACGCATACGGGATAGGTTGCCGGTTTGTCTTCAGAGAGTTTATGCACCGTACTTATTCGTCTCCCAAATACTTGAAACATTTTTTTGTTCGTTTAAAGCAGTGATTCCCAAACTATTTTGTTTCATAGACCACTATCAAAATTTTGCTGGATTCGGTGGACCCCCTGCATGCTGCATGACCGTAGCTAAGGGGGGGGGGGGTGCATTGTGGGGCAAACAATTTTTTAATTAAATTTTAATTGATTGTGCTGTGAGTGGATGTCAAAAAAGCTAAGTTGGCCGGGAACGGGAATATTCCTACGGCACCTTACTACTCACAGCACCAGAACCAATCAATTCTCACAAATTTTATTTAGAAAACGTCCCATTCGGAGTGGTAAAAAGAAATATAGTATATTTCCTTGTGTTGTAGGCATTTATTTATATACTTATAAATTATTACGCTATTAATTATTATTGTTAAAACAGTCGTAATATAATTAAAATTAAACACTTACAACGTAATGTAATTTCTACCATGATAATTACAAAAAAATATAATTTTAATGAGAGGAATGTACTTGATGGATTGACAGCAAATTATCAATATTTGGCTTGAGTTTTGTAAGGAATAACCGCAAATCTCCCCGTTCTGTGATCGGCACTAAAACTTTTCTCGACGAGATATGAGGATGGAAACGCTATCAGAAGCTTTTGCACAATTCCCCACAGTCCAGGATATTTTTCGGGTATTTCTGCCTGCAGCCAAAATTCTTGATACCCTCTTTTAAATATCACTTTCAGCTCCTCATTAGTGCTGAGCTCCAGTAGCTCCTCTTGTAATATCACATTCTCCACTTCCATTTCTTCAAATGGATTTATGATCCATGGTGGTATTTCCATTGACAGAATATCTTCAAATCTGATTTTAAAATCATCATGCAGGGCAATCAAATGTTGCACATATGTCTGAATATCTTCATCAAGGCATTCTACCTGCGACAAGTTTGAAAACAGAGAAAATTCGCTCCGACCAATATTTTCCTTCATAAATTTTAATTTACCAAGAAAAGCTGAAATTACACTCTTTGTTTTTATTAAATTGAGGCTATCCCCTTGTAATTGTAAGTTGAGGTCATTAAATTTTTTGAATAAATCTGTCAAATACGCGATGTCTGCTTTAAAATTGATCAAGTTCTTTTTAAACTCAGGATCTTTACTTTCCAGAAACTCTAAAACTGAGTCAAAAAGTAAATAAAATCTTGATAAACATGCACCTTCCGACAACCAGCGTACTTCGGTATGTAACAGCAATCGTTGGAAGTCTTCATCATTTTCATCGCACAATTGTGAAAATAAACGCGTATTCAATGCATTGCTTCTTATTTTGTTAACTGCATTTATCACAAATTGAAGCGATTGGTGCAATCTATCACTCAAATTTTTCGCTACGAGATGTTGTCGGTGGATAACACAGTGAATTGCAATTACCTCTGGTGTAATTCTTTTGAGATTACTTATAAACCCACGATATCGCCCGACCATGGCAGGAGCTCCATCTGTTGCCACCGAAATAACGTTTGTGAATGGAATCGATTTTTCTTTAAAAAAATCACTCAAAACATTAAATATTGATTCACCTTTAGTGTCCGTCTTTAAAGTTTTCGCGAATAGTAGCTCTTCATGAATTTCTTCGCCCATAACAAATCGAACATATGCTAATAATAATGCTTCATTGTCAGGTAAAGTTGACTCGTCCAGTTGAATAGAAAAATGAGTCGTTTGTAGATAATCACACAAGAAACTTTCTACATCAGAGCTCATTTCATCAATACGTCTTTGTACAGTGTTGTTACTCAAAGGAATTCTTTTGAGTATGTCAAATGGAGATTTGTGCAGAACAGATTTTAAAACCTCTTCAACAGCAGGTAAAATTAACTGTTCTCCAATGGTGTGCGGTTTTCCAGATTTTCCTATAAGTAATGAGATATTGTAAGATGCCCGCAAGCCATCATCGTTGCTTTCAGACGTTGAAGCGAACATACTATGCACGGTGGGTCTCTTTTCATATTTTTCCTTTAATGTTTCGAAATATTTCAAATCTTTACCTATTTTATCAGGATGACACCTCCTTAGATGGTCTTCCAACTTTGATGGTTTCATAGAGTCATTGCTCAAAACTTTGTTACATAAAAGGCATGTGGGCAAACGTTTATCTGCCTTTGATTGAAGAAAACCAAATTTTAAATATTCAACACTGTACTGACGACACTTCTTCTTAGATTCGGCCATGATTTGTATCAATTTTCTACCTGTAAAGTGTAAATAAATAAAACAAACTTTGTTTAGTAATCCTAATGCGTATCTAACTTAACAGGATATGTGCGAGTGTTCCTAGACATGATGAAAATCGGTTGAGCCGTTGTAAAGATAGTGGAACAAACCCGAATGTCCGCAAACATACTCGAGTGGGGTATCAAATGAAAATCACGAGCACATTACAAAATTATTTATAGTTATGTACCTACCTTTAAAAAGCGTGAAATAAAAAACTAAATAAAATAAAGTAGGTACTTACTTTTCTGACACTGGCAATCACTAATATCGATTCACTTTACTTTTGTTTTCGAAAGTCTGGAAACAAATTTAGTCACTGGCCAACACTAATATCGATTCACTTTTCTTTATGAAATTCCAGAAACAAATGAGTAACGTTTATCCTTGACATTCGTATTTATATTGGTGAAGAATCAACACGTTCATGCAAGATTGTAAGCACATACACCGCAAGTCGTATTAATTTTCACGTCTGAACAAGAGTAGCGGACAGGACGGCGGCCGGCGCGGCGCGGTAACGACAAGTCTCGACGATGAAATATGCAAGTTTTTACAAGTAACAGTCGCTGAGCTTCTTAAAATATTATCTGCCTATATTGATAGGAGAAGTCAAGTCAACATTTTAGTTCTTCACTATCGAAACCAAATTAATTTTTATGCACCCCCGCTTACGATTGTGGACCCCCATTTTTTGTCACGCCTAACGTAGACCCCCGTCGAGTCTCCCGTGGACCCCTGGGGGTCCACCTGGACCACTTTGGGAAACACTGGTTTAAAGGATGATTTTCGTGCTTTTTGTATGAAAACAGCCTGTACCGCGGAGGAGAGTCCACTCAAGAGAGGAATGAAATTTCATATACCTAGTTCCGGACTATGAAAAAATGTCCGCCTAATAGAGATGTCCGCCTATCAGAGGTGTCCGTTATGAGAGGTTTCACTGTATTTTAAAGGCCAATCGGAATAGTTTTTTCTGCTCGAATAAAGCTATCCACTATTTATTGTGATTTGATATCATCGTGAGAACACCAAAATACGCATATTTAAACCGAATGATTTTATATATCGTGACATTTTGCTTATGTAAAAGATTGCGTTAAATTTTCCAATTGGTTTTCCTGTAAATGGCAAAACATCTTCCATTACTCAAAACAGTCACACCAATTTATGGAAAAATGTTGATGATCTTTTAAACGATACATTTATACTGAAACAAGTTGCCGGCCTTGCAGGTGCGTCACCAGCTTTTACTTTTAAATACCTTAAAATACCGGCATGTCGATGTCTCATTTGATTATACTTGTAATTTGTAATTATTATTAAATATGCTAGTTTTAGGTATTTATAATTTATAAAAAAAAAGCTTTGTGAATACTGAATACAGGAAACGTCCTACCCTCGATATATCGCTTCCACTAAATAATATTAAACATCGGACAGATACGCATCAATTTTATTGTGAAGCGGGACACTTTTAACAGGATTCCGGAGTACCTGTAAACGAGTTTTCTTCCCAAGCGTTTATTCCTGTTTTAGGAAAAAAATGCCAAGGAAAAAAAACTTTGCAATAGAACTAGAACTCGCGGAAAGTCTATATTTTTTTGTTTCGGAAAATTTTTAGATTTAATTTTTTTTACTGCTCCATATAGGAAAAAATGATTGACTTTCCTTGTTAACAAAATTTAGACATACATATTTCGATAAAGAAATTTTTTTTTTAAATGCACCGTTTTCATAGGAAGCGAAAACTCCGTTTTTCATCGTAGAAAATTGAAGTATAGACCCCGATCACGTGCAGTCTCTTTCTTCCGATTATCGTTGTTTCTGTCGGCGTACCGATTACGGGCGGACCCTCGACGTATTCTTCTAACTGCAAGGGAAAATCCAATTCGCCTCGTGCCTTCCAAGCGTGAAAGGAACAGGGGTCAAAACGGATATTTCAACTGACTCCGGCATCATGTTAATAGTATATTAAGATACAAGTTTCATAAGACATTATCTTAGAGCACGCGTTTAATTTAGAAAACGACCCGCGAAGCGGGGACTTTTCTAGAGTACAAGTGCTCTAATTGTCTTATGAACCGTGTATTTTATATTTTCTTTTTGGGTTGGCAATACTTTGACAATTTCATAAAATGTTGGGGGGGGGGGGGGGGGTCGCGGTCGGGTATAAATTATAATATAAATATATAGTATAAATATAAATTATTTATTTATACTTAAAAAACCACCACATAGTTAAATTAAAAAAGGATGTTTAATATCTTTTTGGTATGTTTCTTGTGTGCCTGAGGTGACTTTGACGAAGCCCTGATGATGGCCTTTTAGAGGCCGAAAGCGCTAGGCGTTTGGTAGAATTATATTACGCTGAATATAAGTTAGACGTTGTTGGGAAACCAGTTCCCAACAATCGTGTTTATTTTTAGTTTATAATTCTTAAATCATAATTTCCTCGTGTACCCCGGTAAACAGAAAGCATTTTTTCCCTCGTAGTAATTTGACCGTTTTTTGCATATTTTTTCTCTCTCTCACACCTTCTTGTTGTGGATAACTCTATCTCTTACGCCCTTTTACTAGACCGCAAGCCAAATTACTTCTACATTCCTACGATTCAACCCTTTAACTCTCTAACGTATCCCCATCTTTCTTAATCTCGTCCTCTGTATTGCTCTTCTCTCTCATTCACTCCGCACGCGCTGGACGTCAAAAATTCCTTTGTCTTCTCAACCAATGAGAACTACGATAATATGTCTGGCGTTGTCGTGACGCAAGAGCAAGCGTTGGCACGCGGTGAAGACAGATCCCGTTCGACAACGACTCTAGTCGGTGCAGGTACCGACCGCTTATGCATTTAAGTTCTCATTTTTTAACACGGCACAGGTTGCTAATTCATATTGTTGTTCTTGTGACCTCAACAAGACAAAACTTTGTCACGATTAAGTCGTAAATCTTCGTAAAGTTCTTTGTGTCATTTTTGGACGAAAAATAATATCACCGATTGTTTTACTTGATGAACAAATAAGACTTCTGGAGTACAAAATGGGTAGTAATTAACCAAGACTGGCAATTTAAGGCAGACGTATTAACTAAGTGGAAAGAGAAATGTTGTAATACTCTTGAGAAAACTACCAAACACTATTATATCCTTTTTAACGACGCTGCAAGACCAAGGTAATCTGTACCGTAGTTAGTTTTTGCCAAGCAAGACATTGTTTACTTGTGATGTTGTGTTAGTTCTCTTCAGTCACCTTGCGCTTGTCAAGGATATATAAGCAGGATTGTGCGTGAACTTAGTAACGTCAACCCCATTATTTTGATTTAGATAAACCTGCAGTTGAATAAATTGTATTTTGTAAGCTCATGTAAAATTGTAAATTTCATAATCTTGTATCATTCAACCATGTAAAATGCCAAACATTTCCTATATACACACACACACCAGTCTTTTTGTAACAATAAAACATATCTCTTTAACCACAAATTAAAGTCAAAATTCACACGAGCAACTAATCTCTTTTATTAACCTCACAACCACCCCCTATAACTTATAGTTCAAAACACCTGACCAGCCATTAAGTAAGCTGGTCACCCTGTTTTTAGTAGTAAAGAAGTATTCAGTTTTCTCTACATATTAATAAATGGTCCTTCGAGCCTAGATACGTGATTAGTTGTTTGTTGAATTAAAAAATAAAAGATCTGACTGGTAGGTGTAAATAATTTAAAAAATATTTTTATGTCAAAAATTTAATTCGCAAATTCAATGTATTGAAATATACACATTGAAGAGGTAGTCTTGTTAGCGTTCTATTGTTTATGCCATTGCCATTGCCATAGTGTACCATTTCAGTGTTTTTTATTGAAATTTCTAAACTATTTTTTGGTAATTTTCGCCATCGGTGCGAAATTTTACACGCAATAAATTTGCATCTCTCTCATTTGATATTGTCTACGTGTGGTAGTCAATATAATTTTCAGTTGTTTATTGAAAATATTTCCAACTTTAACTTTTGGTAATTTTCGCCATCGGTGCGAAATTTTACACGCAATAAATTTGCATCTCTCTCATTTGATATTGTCTACGTGTGGTAGTCAATATAATTTTCAGTTGTTTATTGAAAATATTTCCAACTTTAACTTTTGGTAATTTTCGCCATCGGTGCGAAATTTTACACGCAATAAATTTGCATCTCTCTCATTTGATATTGTCTACGTGTGGTAGTCAATATAATTTTCAGTTGTTTAATTGAAAATATTTCCAACTTTAATTTTTGGTAATTTTCGCCATCGGTGCGAAATTTTACACGCAATAAATTTGCATCTCTCTCATTTGATATTGACTACGAGTGGTAGTCAATATAATTTTCAGTTGTCTAATTGAAAATATTTCTAAACTTTATTTTTTGTAAGTTTCGCCATTGGTGTGAAATTTCTCATGCAATAAATAATTGCATCATTTTTTTTAATATTGACATTACTAGATGTAGTAGTGTACAATTGTAAGTTTGTTATATTTGTGATATTTTTCGCTATCCCATTTGTATAACGTAGAAATCTCAAACAATTTGTAAAGTTTTTACTCAATTGAAAATTGATACTAAAACATTTCTCAATACACACTCACTTATTACTCTCGTAAGTACGTGTAAAGACACGTCGCGCGCGCGCACAAATATCTTGGTTTTTTGCTTATCCTTTTTTTTTAATTTCGAAAAATGACGGAAAAAGAAGAATTATGTAAAAAACGCAGCGGCCATAAAGGTGTTATTACTCGATTGAATAATTGGTACATTGCTAACAATGATCAAGAAGAAAATCTCGGCCAATTTAAAATAAGATTAGAGAGTTTGCAAAAGGCGTTCTCAAGCTATTCCGACACACAGGAAAAAATCGAATTAATAGATCCCAATGACACCGACCGCATCGACATTGAAAATAAATTTTATGACTTACATGCCCTCTTTGAAACAAAAATTGACTCACTAATCACTTCTCTCAATACAAATATGCAACTCCCTTCCCCTAATGTAGTACCACCAAGTACTACACAATCTCTGCCGCAAGTACGGTTACCTGAAATTCACATAAATATTTTCAGAGGTGATATTTCAGAATGGACTTCTTTCTATCAACTATTTTCCGCGTTAATTCACGACAACCCTTCATTATGTGATGTACAAAAATTCATGTACTTAAAATCTTTCTTAAAAGAAGAACCTCTAAAACTGATCGACACTCTCGCAGTTACTAATCAGAACTACGACACCGCGCTAAATATTCTAAAAAATCGCTATGAGAATAGAACCGCAATAATAAACAACCATTTAATAAACTTGCTTGACATTCCTTCTATCGCTAAAGGTAGTTCTCAAACCTTAAGAGACTTTGTAACAAACTGCAGACGCAGTGTCGAGTCACTAAAAAATTTAAATTTGTCATTTGAAGAATTATGGAACTTAATTATTGTTCACTTACTCGAAAGAAAGTTAGATTTCGTCTCAAAAAAGGCCTTTGAATCGGAAAAAGGTGTTAATAATCTCCCTGTTATTGATGAATTTTTTGAATTCTTAAACAAACGCTGTTCAGTGTTAGAAAACTTGGCAAGCCTGGAAGGCAATACTCAAAAAAGACATAATAATTTATCTTTACATGTTAACAGCACCAATCAATCACAAGAACGATGCTTATTCTGTAATGAGTCACATAAAATCTATTTTTGTGTCAAATTTAAGAGCTTACAAATTGCTGAGCGACATAAATTCATAAAATCGAAAAATTGTTGTTATAATTGTTTAGGTGGGAAACACCAAACAAATCAATGCCAATCAACGCGATCATGCTATATATGTTCCCAAAAACATCATACACTGTTGCATTTTGTGAAAACTCAATATAGTAATAATTATTCTAATACTCAAAATAGTAACACCTCTCCGAATCAAAGCAATCACTCTCAACAGATGCAAGGCATGAATTCTGCCAACAATCAAAGCGCTACGTTCCCAAATGCCCAAGTTCATAATAATTCAAATGTAAGAACTCAACATACTTCACAAAACACACCAAGTTATTCTCAGTCAAATGCTCAGAATACTAACCCTCCTTCTAATAATAATGGGCAAACAAGCCAAAATACAAATGCAAATAATACCCCCACTACAACTGTAGTATCTCAATCGTTGTCTGCTGTGGCAACGAAACACTCTCATGTTCTATTGGCAACCGCGTCAGTATACATATACAACGCAAATGGCGTTCGAATCTCTACACGATGTTTGTTAGACAGTGGTTCTCAAACATCCTTTATCACTCAATCTATGATAAATAAATTGCAACTCCCTACTTATGACAAAAAACTTTGTATTTCTGGAATATCTCAAACCAGCTCGACTTCAAACAAAATGGTAGAATTAACTCTACATTCTAAAGTGTACTCTCGCCAAAAATTTAAATTATCTTGCGCAGTACTTCCAAATATTTCCTGCAAACTCCCACAAGTCACTTTAGACACTTCTCAACTCCGCATACCTCGAAAAATACATCTAGCTGACCCAGACTTTGGACAATCGCTAGATATTGACCTCCTGATTGGAGCAGACTTATATTACGATTTACTCTTGAAAGATATCATTCGCTTAGGGAAAAACCTCCCCCTCTTACAAGAAACTTACTTAGGCTGGATTATAGCTGGCAATATACCCCAGAATATAATAAACACTCATAACGCGTCTCATCATTCTCACTCAGTTGCACAAGGCAACGCACCCCCAAATGTCTCTTTATTCTTACACACTAAAGATGAACAAAATAACCTTGACAATTTAATTGAACGTTTTTGGACTATGGAGGAACTTCCTCAAAAAACTAGTCGCCCACCTCTCGATGAAGATGCTGAACGTATCTTTTTTGACACCACAAAGATATTACCTGATGGCAGATATCAGGTCGACTTACCCCTAATAACCCCAAATGAAAATGAAAAGTTAGGTGAATCCTTCTATATTGCTAAAAAACGATTTACAAATCTCGAAAGAAAGTTCGAAAGAAACCCCGCGTTAAAAATTGATTATAAAAAATTTATCGATGACTACACTGACTTAGGTCACGCAAAATATGTTCCCCTCTCTCTTGTCACTAAAAACACTCAAAATCAAGAAATAAACAAATATTTTATTCCTCATCACGCTGTGTTTCGTGAAAATAGTTTAACCTCAAAAATTAGAGTTGTGTTCGACGGAAGCTGCAAAACCAGCAATGGAACTTCTTTAAATGACGTAATGCTAAAAGGTTTTCAGGTGCAGCCTGACCTTTACGATATTCTTTGCAGATTCCGATCGTTTAATTTTGTACTAATTGGCGACATTGAAAAAATGTATAGACAAATTAAAATCAACCCAGAACAATGTTTCTTACTCAATATTCTTTGGAGGCAGAATGCAAATGATGACCTCAAATGTATCGAACTCAACACAGTTACGTACGGTACGAACTGTGCCCCTTACTTAGCCACTCGAGTCTTAAAAGACTTAGCTACAAAACGAAGTAAAGAATTTCCCTTGGCATCCGATGCTATTCTCAACCAAACATATGTCGATGATATTATTTACGGCTGTGACTCAGAGCCACAGTTAGAAAAAATATATAATGAACTTAATTCTCTCTTACCCTCACACGGATTTAATCTGCACAAATGGTGCTCAAACTCCCTTGAATTCATGAAAAATATGTCATCTGACAAACCCCTTGAAAACAATTCGAATTTTCTTGAAATATCAAACTCAATCTTAGGGTTAAAATGGAATCCTACTTCAGACATTTTTACTTTCTCTCCCCCTGACAATTTAGTTTCATCTGTGGTAACGAAACGCTCGATCCTCTCAACGATTGCAAAAATGTATGACCCCCTTGGTTTAGTGTCTTGCGTTATAGTGCTAGGCAAACTAATCATGCAAAAATTGTGGCTGCTAAAAATCAATTGGGATACTCAAATCACCGACCCTCATGTTCTCTCTTTATGGGAAAATTTCATTACTAACATTGTGAATCTTACACAAATAAAAATAAACCGAAATTTATTCCTATCAAAAAGGAAAATAAAAATTCAAATCCATGGATTCGCAGATGCAAGCATGGCAGCATACGCAGCGTGTGCATATTTTCGTACTCTCTATGACGATGGAACAGTCTCGTCAAACTTGATTACCTCGAAATCTCGTGTCGCTCCCCTTAAAACAAAATCCCTCCCTCGATTAGAGTTATGCGCAATGCTACTCTTATCCCAACTCATAAAAAACATACTCAAGATTTATGAGGACAAACATGTTTTTGATTCTATTCATTTGTGGACTGACTCCACAATCGCTCTCTTTTGGATACAATCGCATGCATCCAGATGGTCTATTTTTGTCTCAAATCGAGTATCGCAGATACAAGAAACAACCTCAACCTCTACTTGGAGACACATAGATTCGTTAAATAACCCCGCAGACTTACCTTCACGTGGCTGTCTACCACAGCAATTAATTCATTGCCCCCTCTGGTTTAACGGACCAAATTTCTTATTGACCAATGAAAATTTCGATCTGATCAACATACAAAACAGCTCTGATATTTGCAACCCCGATCACGAACTTAAAAAAGTAATTCTTTCAGAAGAAAGAAAATTACCAACCACGTCTCTGCACATTTTAGCTGAACCAAA
Source organism: Barypeithes pellucidus (assembly GCA_963991005.1). Classification (NCBI taxonomy): domain Eukaryota; kingdom Metazoa; phylum Arthropoda; class Insecta; order Coleoptera; family Curculionidae; genus Barypeithes; species Barypeithes pellucidus. The sequence goes on along the minus strand of OZ022562.1, from coordinate 13,524,877 downwards.
TGAATTTTGGAACACTCTATTCGCAAGGTTCTCCACCTTTCCCAAACTACAAAGAGTAGTCGCGTATTGTCTTCGCTTCGCACAAAACTCAAAACCTCGCGCTGAAAAATTGCGTAACCCATTATCTTGTGCAGAGTTAGATCAATCATTTCTCCTCATTGCTGTGTTGCAAACTAAACACTTCTCTCATGAACTCACTGACTTAAAAAATGGTAAACCATTATCAAACAAAAATCTGTTGACCTTTAAACCATTCCTTTGTGAATCTGACGGTCTTCTACGCGTCGGAGGTCGCCTCGAAAACGCTGACATCTCATTTGAACACAAACATCCAATTTTACTCCCTTCTCACAATAGCGTTGTTACCATGATGTTGTTACAAGAACACATTCGATTAGGTCACGCTGGCGCTCAAACAGTTTTGTCGAACTTCCGCCTACGATGTTGGCCCTTAAACGGCTTAAAGGAAACAAAGAAAGTTATCAGACATTGCATCACGTGCTACCGCTTTCGCGCTGAGCCCGCTCAACAGATCATGGCAGATCTTCCCAAAGATCGAGTTCAATCCTGTAGACCATTTCAAAAGGTTGGCGTAGATTTCGGTGGACCCTTTCTCGCCAAGTCCTCTCGTCTTCGAAAATCCCCTGTAGTCAAATGCTACATCTCAGTCTTTGTTTGCATGACGACAAAGGCAGTACACATTGAAATTGTGTCAAGTCTCTCAACTGAAGCCTTTATTGCTTGTCTCAAACGTTTTATTGCAAGAAGAGGCAATCCATCTATCATTTATTCAGACAACGGCACCAACTTTCAAGGCGCCAAAAATCAATTGTACGAACTCTATCAATTTTTTAAAATTCCCCAAAATTCTGACACTATTCATGATTTCCTTACCATGACTGGAACAATTTGGAGATTCATTCCACCTAAATCTCCCCATTGGGGTGGTATTTGGGAAGCAGCAATCAAAAGCGCAAAATTTCACATGATACGTCTCATTGGAAATGCTCAATTAACCTATGAGGAATTGAGTACCGTGTTAGCTCAAATCGAAGCAATATTAAACTCACGCCCATTGTGCGCTCTATCAAATGACCCATTAGACTTACAAAGTTTAACCCCAGGACACTTCCTAATTGGTTGTAGTCTTACTGCATTCCCTGAAAGAGATTTATCTGAAACCCCTGAAAATCGACTTTCCTTTTGGAAAAAATGTACTCAGATTCAACAACGATTCTGGAATCGTTGGTCAGTTGAATATTTAAATCAGCTCCAACATAGACCTAAATGGTTACTCCCCCTTGATAACATAAAAATTAACGATGTCGTTCTGTTGAAAGACAATAATACTTCTCACCCCCTAAGATGGCCTCTCGCTAGAGTCATCAATATTATTCCTGGACCTGACGGTAAAGTCCGCATGGTCACACTAAAAACTGTCGATGGGATCTGCAACAGATCAATTACAAAGATCTGTCCACTTCCAAATGCTTCGGTGTCTGGAGGGTAGCCTCAGCGACCCTATCATGTTTTTTTGTTTCTCTACCTTATACTTTCCTTTTCATCGGAATAGCTTGCGCCCCGATTCTCATTTGTTCTCTCTCACTAATATTTCTTGAAGCTACGAACGCTTCAACGTCGGGCAGTATGTTGGGAAACCAGTTCCCAACAATCGTGTTTATTTTTAGTTTATAATTCTTAAATCATAATTTCCTCGTGTACCCCGGTAAACAGAAAGCATTTTTTCCCTCGTAGTAATTTGACCGTTTTTTGCATATTTTTTCTCTCTCTCACACCTTCTTGTTGTGGATAACTCTATCTCTTACGCCCTTTTACTAGACCGCAAGCCAAATTACTTCTACATTCCTACGATTCAACCCTTTAACTCTCTAACGTATCCCCATCTTTCTTAATCTCGTCCTCTGTATTGCTCTTCTCTCTCATTCACTCCGCACGCGCTGGACGTCAAAAATTCCTTTGTCTTCTCAACCAATGAGAACTACGATAATATGTCTGGCGTTGTCGTGACGCAAGAGCAAGCGTTGGCACGCGGTGAAGACAGATCCCGTTCGACAACGACTCTAGTCGGTGCAGGTACCGACCGCTTATGCATTTAAGTTCTCATTTTTTAACACGGCACAGGTTGCTAATTCATATTGTTGTTCTTGTGACCTCAACAAGACAAAACTTTGTCACGATTAAGTCGTAAATCTTCGTAAAGTTCTTTGTGTCATTTTTGGACGAAAAATAATATCACCGATTGTTTTACTTGATGAACAAATAAGACTTCTGGAGTACAAAATGGGTAGTAATTAACCAAGACTGGCAATTTAAGGCAGACGTATTAACTAAGTGGAAAGAGAAATGTTGTAATACTCTTGAGAAAACTACCAAACACTATTATATCCTTTTTAACGACGCTGCAAGACCAAGGTAATCTGTACCGTAGTTAGTTTTTGCCAAGCAAGACATTGTTTACTTGTGATGTTGTGTTAGTTCTCTTCAGTCACCTTGCGCTTGTCAAGGATATATAAGCAGGATTGTGCGTGAACTTAGTAACGTCAACCCCATTATTTTGATTTAGATAAACCTGCAGTTGAATAAATTGTATTTTGTAAGCTCATGTAAAATTGTAAATTTCATAATCTTGTATCATTCAACCATGTAAAATGCCAAACATTTCCTATATACACACACACACCAGTCTTTTTGTAACAATAAAACATATCTCTTTAACCACAAATTAAAGTCAAAATTCACACGAGCAACTAATCTCTTTTATTAACCTCACAACCACCCCCTATAACTTATAGTTCAAAACACCTGACCAGCCATTAAGTAAGCTGGTCACCCTGTTTTTAGTAGTAAAGAAGTATTCAGTTTTCTCTACAGACGTTTTGTTTTATTTATATTTAGAAATAGAGCATAAACTGGAAGATATTTCTATTATTTTTAGGTTATGTTGTTTTATAGTTGTAACTAGAAATTAGTACCGTCAGCATGTTATATATTTCCGAGTATAGGTATTTCAGATCTAGTAAAAATGATCTATTTGCAAGGTTAAAGGTTAGTATTTTAAGGTTTTCTATAAAAAATTTTTTTCGAATCCGTAATGTCAAGAAAACTAATTTTAACGAACTCGAAGTAAGCCTAAAATTCGAACCCTACTTGCTGCCAACATAAAAAAAACAAAAATTTCAGTTTCATAAAGTGGCAGGTTATTCAATTTTTTTAAAGTAACCTATGAGAAAACAAAAGAAATTTGGAGGTGCAGTTGCTATGAAACCTCTATGTTGTTATTGGCTTGTTGATTATTGTAAAATAGCTGTGTAAAAAAATGTTTCATTTTTGAGTTTATCCTAAATTAAGTAACAATGCCGAAACACAATAATCAACAAACAAATAACAACATGGAGGTTTCATAGCAACTATATCTCTAAATTTCATTTGTTTTCTCATAGGTTACTATAAAAAAATTTTGATTGCAAATTAATAATGGACACTAAACAATATAAATGCATATATCTCCGAAACGGTAACTCTGGGCGACCTGAAATTAGTGTACCTTTTTTACGTAATAAATATGAGAAAAGTATTATTTTCATTAAAAACTTAAATACACGGAGGCACAAAAAAGTTATGACCTAATAAATGTGCAAAAAATGCCGCAGTCAGCGCCTCCTACACTGTACATGAAAGTTTCAAAAAAAAATCAGTTCCTCATCCTAAAAAACCATAATTGCGAAATTTTGTAAAAAACCGTTGGTTCCTGTCAAAGTTATTAGAGAGAAACAAAAAGAAATTTTAACTTTAACACCCTGTATCTCAGTTAATATCAACTTTCGAATATAGGTAAGTATAATTAAATCCTAACATATTTACCTAAGGAGTCTGTGATTTTTCGAAGTCCCATTACTTAGCGGCCACCCTGTATACTCTCAAATAATTACACAACATACAGGACAATATAAGCAAGCTACTTACACATTTTCAAGTTTGGCAAGATGTGAACCTGCATAGGTACGTATACCTTGTTCGCTGAATCTATAAATCTAACCTGCTCTCAGCTTTAATTCACCGTAGTAGCCGTAACAGATTAAAAAGAAGCGGTCCAGTAGCATTGCCACACTTCGTATATCGTGAGGTAACGTTCCTTTCGCTGCCGGTGCTACTGTGTATTAATTATACATTCTTGTTCCCTTTTTGTGCAATTATTGCATGCGATTGTAGTACCTCTTACTGTCTATTGCGCTTTAAATAGCCATGATAATTATTATTAAATCCGCAACGTCATAAAATGGCGCACTACAAATGTTTTTTCCCTAAATTATTAAAAAATACTTAAGAACTTTCGTTCCTGCCGGCCTAGTCGACATTTCGCAGGCTCGTAAGGCAGTTCAGGAAAGTTCTGTCGCGCAGGACGGGTTTGTCCCTCATACGTGAACCCATGGTTTCCGATCGTGGTAGTTATGTATGTTATCCAGTCTTTACATTATAGTAGCGTGTGTTAGTGGGAAAAAAACCCAAAAAATCGAAATATTTTCAGCCGGAACAAGAGTACCTCCTCCCTCCGTTTTCGAGGATGCTGAACACGATAGCGGCGCCGGCGTCAGAATTTCTCTTTGGGGTTGCGCAACCCCTCATAACGCCCCCCCCCCCCCCCCCGAGGGGAACAAACCCCTTCAAGAGGTTTCCCTGCAGAGAAACACACTTTTCCCCCTTTTTCGAGGAAGCTGAGCACGGTGGTAGTGTTGGATATCGCGTCCGACCCCTTCCAACCCATCCACCGCCCAATACTCGCCCCCCGAAAGGGGTGAATTCTTTTTTAATATTAGCGGTTGACGGGGCTTAAAAAATTTGATCCGCCACCACCGTGCTCAGAATCTATGAAATCGGGGATAAATATGTTTCCCGCTAATATTAAAAAAAAAATTCACCCCTTTCGGGGGCGAGTATTGCCCGGTGGAGGGGGGTTGGAAGGGGCCCGACGCGATATCCAACACCACCACCGTTCTCAGTATCCTCGAAAACGGGGGGGGGGGGGGGGGGGGGGGATATATCGATACATGCATTGAATAACATTGTAAGTGACATTTTGACCAAACTCAGAGTTCAAAATAAATTTCAATGTTTTGATTTTTTAGATTAATTTTTTTTTAAATGCCTCTTTCATTCTATTTGTATCTGATTATTTTGATATTTTGCCTGTAGTATCATGGAAAAATAATATACCGAAACTTTTATGTCTTCTCCAATAAGAATACGATTTGTCACTTACAATGTTATTCGATGCATGTGTCGCTGATATTTGAAAAAAAAAATTCACCCCTTTCAGCGGCGAGCATTGGCCGGTGGAGGGGTTGGAAGGGGTCGGACGCGATATCCAACACCACCACCTCGCTCAACGTCGTCGAAAACGGGGGGAAAGAAGTGTGTTTCTATGCAGGGAAACCTCGTGAATCGCGTTTAACACCTCTGGGGGGGGGGTACTCTTGTTCCGGCTGAAAATATTTCGATGTTCGTCCGACTCACACACGCCACTATTAAATTTGCAGGCTTTCATAACCCCCAAAAATATAACAAATTATAATAAACATACGTGGATTTGAAAAATGCTTATTTCCCCCTGTTTTTGGAGGAGTAGTTTCGTGGACAATTTATTTTAAAAATCCTAATCACGTTTTGCCAGTTTTATGTTCCGTTTTATAAATCGGATTTTGATAATTTCCATATTTTTTGTAAGATTAAGTACATATTTGTGGTAATCGAACTAATCAGATTATGGTTTACTGTCCGTACAGTTTTTTACACAAAAAAATTATCGTCAATCGGTTGTCTCAAATATTTACACAAAAATTAATGACTTGTCACCGACCAACCTATTACTATCACTTTTCATTGCGGTTACTTTTTCTGCTGATGATGTCTTTTTATGCAATAATAAATTGAATGTTGGTTTTCCACATTTTACGTTGTATTTTATCGTTTAATCAATCTATCGTTATAGGATTTAAGATCGCTTTTACATAATAATATATTTTTCATCTTAACTGGATTTATCTTGAATCACTAGGATACTGCTCCCGAGCATACTCTTCGGCTACTGGATTCCATCGAAAAGGTAGCCATTCGTCTGAGACCACACGAGCTGACGAAGAACCTTGACAGCCTTGAAAATCGACAGATTGGTGATTTGACTCGTTTTAACACATATTTCCATGGCAAATTTTCGACTGATTATGCCCGCTTAATTCCACATAGATAGACGAAAGGCAAAGACAAAGTATTCTTTAAAGAACTCTTTGAAGAACGTCATCCTTGCGAAAAGGTGGTGTTTCCCAACTAACATAACCTCCACCGATCCCAGAGTGCCTTAAAAGGATTTTTCCTATAGTGCTTGTGTTTGATCATAAAAAAATAGGAAAAAATTGTGCTATTCTAGAATTCCCAACATAATTTGCCACATACTCGAAAATGTTAATTTTTCTAGTCAATAACAACTTTTCGACTCTATCGACAATTTTTCTACTGATGTAATAAGTTTTATTTGTTTCTTTACATTTGGTTCATGTAAAAAAATTGACGAAATTATCCCAATCGGAAAAATATGATTAGAAAATGAAGTGATTGACAATTTATTTCTCCTTTTGAATACGATAACCTTGCCAGGTTTATTTTTATTCAAAGATATTAGAAATCATATTATTATTTCCAGTAAACACCTTTAATTATGCCAAAGTATAATTCATAAATTAATGAATAAGTATTTAAATAAGAGGAACAAACAACATTTCAAACTTCTTTATTTTACTAACATTTGTCTTAAATATCGTAATAAAAAATTTTGCTAAGGTCATTATGAAATTAATGACTTTACAAAAAATTAGTATTTTCAGAACAAATGTCATCATTTCAGATTTCTCTTCTATGTCGCAGTTTTATTGATAGTACGTCGCATCTGGCAAACGGAGGTTCTGGGTTCGATTACCATTACAGCCATGAAACTTGGTTTAACTTTAAAAAACCAGATGTTACCCTTAAAATCTTCAATGGGAAGGGGATCAACTTGGAAAGACTGCTCGGCGAGGCCAGGGGCGTGGCTCGAGAAACGCCAAGCTCAATTTCAAGGAGCGAGCGGGCGGAGAGTTAAGGGTAGATGTTACGAGATCGTGCAGTTGCTTCTACTCACTTGGATTGATATGATACTTGAAGTTTGTAGTGTTGGTGAGAGTGAAGACCTGCCATGTACTGATGAGAATAGAAGGGTTCGAAACCGGTATCTAGGTGGTGACGTCCTACTGGGAAAAACTTTTCTTGGTAGCTTAAGTCAATCTAAATTACTATTTTGATTTATCTAACTATATTAGACATAATATATGCAATTTTTGATCGGATATCATTTAACTGGTTAGCAAAATATTCTTATTTTTGCGAACAAAAAAATGTAATCGGTCAGCCAAAATGGCTAGTTGGTCAGCAACTTATGGACAGCAAACATTTCTGAATCGGTCAGTAATTAATGTCATACTAGAGTGCTCTAAATAATTTTGGTACGCAAATTAAATATATAAGCTGCTATGGGCGATCCACTTTTAATCAGATATTGGTAAGCAAAATATTTAATCTTGGTCATCAAAAAAAAACAGCAATAAAACGTGAAACCGTGGCCTGGGGAAACAAGTGAAAACCCACCCCCGCTACACCTTTTGTAGCCGATTTCCTTCTGTATTCGGCACAAGAAAACACAAGAAAGTTACATAAATTGACAGTGCCCTGGGAAAACAAGTGAAAACCAGCCCCCGCTACCTATTGGGCCTTGACTGCTACACCGAATGAAAACACACGCACGCAATTAGCTACTGCTTTCGCTCCTCCCACAATAACGAACTTTGCCGATTATTGAAAACAAACGCAATCCATGATTTATATTGATAACCATCCTTTTAATATGCAAACCTCTGAAGTAAACTGCTTCTAGACATGTTTTTTTCTACTGACCAATTGTAAAATCTTGCTGACCAAGTAATCATTTCGCAGCTCGACTGTAAATTAAGCGAACACATGATATTACAAGCGGACTGATATCGGTTAAATTGTTGACAGTTTGTAGCATTTTTTGCAGAACAAGCGTTGCAGACGGATTTCTATTTATTGCAAGAAAAATCTTTTTATGCTGATCAAATGATTTAATGGCTATTTTTGTTGCTGCTTAATTACTTCTCTTTTTGATCTGGAATTAAGTGCTCGATGGGGTCCGTAAGCAGGACAATAGCTATATTACATTATTTATGTGTTCTTAATTGCATAATGCATCTTCAGGCGCTTGGGAAATGATTTACTCGCATATTTATATGATGTACTACAAGACTACAAGAAACAAGATTGAAAGGTTTGACACCATATTTATCTACCTGCTATTCTCTTTTGTTCTTCGTTAAATAAGTTCATGGCTAGACAATAATATAACCATTAAAATAACTGACAATCATAAATCAAACCTGAAAAACGTACTAATTGAACATTTAACAAACGTTACAAAATTTTCCGAAACCTGCAAATTGTTAAATATCGGAGAAAGTACCCACGGCAAATACGATTAAACTACCACTTTCACTAACGTTAACCGTTAACGCCCTGGGCCTAAGTTCGTACAAGTACTCGTATAAAATAATACATGGATGGACATTTAAATACTATGAGATAATTAGAAGAGAGAGTTAACGTAACTACTTTAATTATTGATAAATCATTGACCCAGACCGTGGTTTACAAAGGTCAAAAATATAATTTTTCCCAATTAAATTAGCGAAATTAATTGACTATACGATCCAGAACATGTTAAGCGAGTGATACATTTTTATATTTAGTCAAATAAATTATTTTTTTTAAAGCCTCGAATTTCGAATTTTGTTCATTAAAATTACCATTGGAAGAGCTGCTAAAATTCGTTTTCTGCAAATAGCTCTGAATGGGCTAGGAATTGCTACTCGGTTGTAATTAGGAAAGTTTTTATTTTTAATTCCGCGTCGTATGACAAATATACAACGTGTCCAAGATAAGGAGGGCCTGTACAGGGATCTCGGAAACCGTAAGAGATATACGAAGTCGGTTAAATGGAGGTAAAGTTGAGCATTTACGTGCCTAATATAACTGTTTTTTTTAGATCGAAGTCTAAAGTAAATTGTACTTTTACATAGCTACTTTTTCCGCTCTATCTAACAGCGTTAATTGTTTTGTAATACGACGAGTCGTCTTCAAAGGGCCATTATCAACTTTCTTTTTTTAAATACGGTCATGTTTTTCTGATATTGGAATTCGAGAGCTTTTTTTCTTCCGAATGCAACGAGGTATGACACATTGTGGTTTAATCACGTTTCGAGGTATTTTTGAACAACATCAGGAAATTTTGGGATACGGTCCTGTATTTCTCCTAATTTTCTAAATAATATCTCATAAGTAAGCTCTAAATTTTTTACTTATGTTGGACTGGTTCAATAAATAACAAATAATTTAATAATAAACCACAAATAAGTGAACAAAAATCATACCAAAACAGTAATAAAACGAACAACGAAAAAAGTAAGGAACTACATAATCAGGTGTTCAAAATGATTTCCGTTATTCTCTAAGCAGAAATAACATCTTCTAACTGCCACATAACAGTTTTTTTGAGATAAAATAAAACACGATAGAATATCAAACTTTTCACCATTTGTAAAATTATGTTCCATATTTTCTGGAAAATAGAAAACCTCTTAAAACGCTTTTAAGCGATCACAATGGGAATGTCTCTCTATCTTAATTTTTTTGTTTCAAACGCTTACTTTTCTTTTAAATCCCGACTCAAAAGAAGTTTGAAATAAGTTTCTGTATTTTGTTCACTTATTTGTGGTTTATTATTAAATTATTTGTAATTTATTGAACTAGTCCAACATAAGTAAACATCTAGAGCTTAGTTATATGAGATATTATTTATAAAATTAGTAGAAATACAGGACCGTATCTCAAAATATCCTGATGTTGTTCAAAAAGCCCTCGAAACGTAATTAAACCACAATGTGTCATACATCGTTGCATTCGGAAGAAGCTCTCAAATTCCAATATCAGGAAAACAGGACAGTACTTAAAAAAAGAAAGTTGATAATGGCCCTTCGAAGACGACTCGTCGTATTACAAACCAATTAACGCTGTGATATACAGCGAAAAAAGTGGCAATGTAAAAATGCAATTGACTTTAGAATTCGATCTCAAAAACCACGAAAACAATAAAACGATTTTTCAGAATTTCGTTTTTTTCCGGATATCTCCGGAACTACTCGAAATTTTAAAACTTTCTAAACGGCATATTATTAGGCACGTAAATCCGCAACTTTACCTCCATTTAACCCACTTCGTATCTCTTACGGTTTCCGAGATCCCTGTACTGGCCCTCCTTATCTTGGACACGTTGTATAGGGGCTCCAATTGAAAATAAGACAAATAAAGCGTTTTAAAATTCGAAAAGTTTGGCACTAAATTTTTGACACCCTGTACAATTGGAATGAATGAAACTTGTTTAACGAGACTAGTAAACCTTATTTAATAACTACCGCGGCGCGCTATTAATTTTTTAACTGTTAACTACTGAATTAATTTCGCCACGGGTGTAATTAATTCGATTCGGTGTCGCATTCGCATCCCTTTTAGATATTCGAATGCATCCGAGTATCCTCGGATTTGTTGAACTAGGTTGCTACACTAAATCGTACAAGTTTGAACATTTAAATTAGGAGCAATTTTGAAGCCGCAATTGAATTGCAGCAACTAATTACCTCGTGAAGTTCGGGATTATCTAAGACTGTAGGACCCTATTAACATTGGTCTACTATTAGTTATACCGGGTGATGCGTCAAGAAGTTGAATATTGGTTCCCCTGTACATTTTATAGAAAAACTGCATTATAACTTCCTGAAGGGACCGACCTGGTAATCCCATGTGCCGAGTTTGAATGCATTTTCTTGTGCCAGTCCGAAGCTATTCGATCAAACGTGATGGCAAAACCACGAAAATCTCATAGTTCAGGTAATACAGCAAACACGAGCAAATTAAATTTTGACATTGACAAAACGAAAATTAGTGTCAGTGACAATATTTTCATTATTCGTTATGTTCAGTTTCACGTCAATTTTTAACAATAGCAACAATAGAAATTATTTGCTGATGTTTTGCCGTATTACCTGAATTATGAGAGTTTCGTGGTTTTGCCATCAAGTTTAATTGAATAGCTGTTAGAATTGGCTTATCAAAACAAGTTCAAAGTCGGCACATGGGTTTACCATGTCGGCCTCTTCAAGAAGATAGATGCAGTATTTCTATAAAATGTACAGCCAATATCCAGCCACCACAAAAATTCGCCAGGTATTTGTGACCAATTTGATAAAATAAAACTCTTCTCCTAGATCAGCGTTCCTCAAACTGGGGTCCGCGAATAGCTAAGTCGGAATAAAATGTCACAAAAACAAAATATCGTAATCGACTGCCGAACCAGATATATAAGGCTGCAGCTTTCTTCAAATTAAGCCCAATATAACATAGCTGCGTGGAAGAAGAAGAAAGCAGAACTATTCATCTCACTAAGTACATTTGCTGCAGCCAGTGATATATTATTCATATTTTTGCTTATTAATTCTTTTTGATTTGTGAAAAATAATAAGATTCGAATAAAAAATATTTTTAATTAAAGGTATAGTATTTGCAGAATTATCCCTTAGACCATAAAATAAATAAGGAAATCCCAAATTTTAAAACCTTTTCGAGCAGAGCCGGACCAGGTATATAAATTCAATTTATACCTATGCCTGATGCATATATAAATACAAAGTGATTTTTAATAATTTTAATCTTTAGTGGTTTTCCGGCGAGTAATTTTTAGTTAGGCTTATTAGTGGTAGAATCTGGCGTCCTTGGAATTGTGCTGATAGGGGGGCATCTTCAAATGTCATTTTTAAAAGATCATTCCAAATTCTAATAATACAAAAGCAGAAATTCAAAATTTTATGATTGAAAATGATTTATATTTTGAAGAAACTTACAAAAAACGAGAACCGCTAGAAGTATTAAAAGCTTTTAAAATAAATAAGGAATACGAGTGTGACAAACTTGAGGCAGAAACTCGACATACAGTGTTGCGTCTTCCTCCGTACTATTGTATATTCAATCCTATTGAGCTAATATGACACCAATTAAAATCCAATATTAGGAGAAATAATATGTCTCCTACGTTAAATGCATCTGTAGTAGAATTAATTAAAAATGAAGGAAGAAAAATTTCTGCAGGCAGCTGGAAAAACTGTGTACAGCATGTAAGGTGGAAAATTCTTACAATAATTGTATGATTACAAATGTTCAACCCTTAATTATAAGTTTAGGCTTAGATGAAGATAGTGATAGTGATACAGAGTTAAATTTTGAATAAATTATCAATAGTTTCTTAGAATTTAATTATTTTTTATTGTACTTGTTATCCTAATAGTTATACTTTTAAATTATATTATTTTCAATTATCATTAATTGTTATCATAATTTTACATTTATTATAGGTACCTAAAACTAAAAATATCTATCTATTTATTTTAAATTATAAAAATAAATCATGTGGTGTGTGATACATTTTCAAGCCGGCCCTGATCACATTTATTGAGCTTTCAAGAGGTTGAGGCGTAAACAATAGGGTTTAATCAGGTAGTTTATTTATGGCAGTAAGAGTCAACGGTATAATTCTGCAACAACTATAAAAGGCATGACTTCCTATTCCAGAATTAATTCTGTACTAATGTAGTGAGCGGCTGGGGGTCCACAACAAAATTCTAGTATGAAAAGGGGTCCGTGGTCAAAAAAGTTTGAGAAACGCTGTCCTAGACGGTCTTAATAAAACCGTGTATTTTCTGTAATCTTTTATGTACTTAAATTTTAAAAACTCATTATACAAGTTGATGTTTATCTAAAACAAGCAATTTTGCAAGTATACCTCATACAAACCTTGCAACATACATACGTCTTATATTCTAATGAACTTTTTAATTGCCTTTTAATGTGTAGGACACATGTAACTAGGGTGTTTAGTGGCGACGGAGGTCAAACAATATTTTGTCGCAATTAAAGTTGTAACAATAATCATTGTCTTTTAATTGGAATAATTGTTAAAATTTGAAAAAGTAAGTTGGCATAGAAAAAATCCCATAATTTTCTCAGCTTACGCTTCTTTCTCCATGAAGGTTGTACCCAGTGGCGGTTCTTCCACAGGAGCACATGCGCACGTGCACCCCCAAAACAAAACGAATAAAAAATATTAATTTATATTCAATGAATATTATTTATCCGTATAAAGTCCAACCCTCCCTAATATTTTATCATGCCGTCAAATCAAACTGTATAGATCCGGCAACCGTGCATCGGTCGATGTAAATGACGATTATGACGAGACTTACTCGCACGTGCGATTAAGTAGTGCAGTTTCTCTGTAGTAATAGGTGGCGATTTAACATGGAAAAGGCGCACAGTTTTTGTGTGCACCGCGCTGTTGTCTGTTCGTGCATCTAGTTAGAAATTCGAGCGTGTATATTTTAATATTATATATTTATTAAGTTAAACTGAATAGTTGACGGTGGACTATTTAAGAAATAACTGTAGCTCTTTGAGTTTGGAGCAAGAAATTGAAGTGAAGAATGCGGGAACACCTAAACCCGAAATCAATTTAACGCAGACCACAAAGGGTAAATCTAGGGACTTTATTAGAAAGTTTAAAAATGAAATATATGAAAAAAAATTTATAGAGGATATTCCAAACTTAATGAGGCTGTTATTGATCAATTTTCTATTTTGGCGAGTCTTTTTCCAATATTCAAACTGATATTACTAATGATTTGAAAATTATACTTTTATGGCTGCGATCCTATCTTTCACGTTTATTTCTAAATGTGCAATTGGGAACAATATTTCATCAATAATTTTTAATGGAAACGAAATTAAGTATGGCAAAATCCGTAAAGTTTTTAGGCTTATATATAGACGAAAATTTTAATTGGAGAAAACATGTTGAAAACCTTCGAAAAAGCGTATCACCACTCATTATAATATTATTTAAAATTAGAGATTATATGCCTTTAATACAATTAAAAAATATTTATTATTCATTAGTTTATTCAAAATTTCAATATTTAATATCAGTTTGGGGATCTGCATGTGAAACAATATTAAACCCTTTAAAAAGACTACAGAACAAAATTATAAAATGTACCTATTCATAAACTGAATTTTTTGGAACCGACAACAAATTTATATAAACCAAGAGGATATCTAGATCTGAATAGTTTATATAAATTAAAAATCAGTATACTAATTCATGCAATTAATAATCAAAATAACAAATCTTGTATAAAAATTGTAAAATTAACTGATATACACAATCATAATACCAGAAAAATTTTAATTTAAAATTGTTTAAAAAAAATGCAAAGAAATTTTTTCTGGAAAATATACTAATTACTTAAAAAAACCATTTATAAAGATTTTAATTTTTAATTTTTATATTAATTAATTACTTATTTATGTTCTATGTTATAATATTGCCTGTAATGGACTAAAATAGCTCGTTGGGAGTAAACATTATTATTATCTTTTATATGCACATTATATGAGATATAAAAAATGTCTTTTCAGATTCCGGTTTTATTTAAATATTTTTCAATTTTCCCTTTTCCAATGTACGACGGGTAACACGTGTCACGTAAAAAGTGATAATAAAAAAACATTAGTGTTTTATTTCACAATTTAATTATTCTTTTATTTCATTTTACATCCATTTCTTTAGTTTGCCTTGTCATTAAATATTACAGCCTTTAAAAAAAATTGGCTAACTTTTCCGGCCTTATCATATCCTATACGACATCTCGATATATAGCCATCAATCTGAAATAATGAATTATTTTATTTAAATAACAATTACCAAAATCGTATTAATTGGTACTTAAATAAACGCAACATCCGCAGCTCAAGACCCTTGAAAGTTCGAACGGTAATAATTTTCAAAGTGCACAAGTTTTATAGCTTTTGGCTATCATTTACCTTGCACCATTACGCCATTTCCCGACAAAGTGTTAGCTTATTCTATATTTATTTGTATAAAACTTTAATAATGGTTATTTGTATTATGCTCGCCAAGAGAAAGGAGATATTATTAAGTTGAAACAATTCATAGAAGTTCTGGATTAATATTATAGTATACGGGTACGTTGTGGACCAAATTAAAATAGTCCACTTTCCAATTAGGGCATTACGACCTTTAAAATTATGTGGGGTCAAAAATATTTTACAGGCAACTTTCGATAAATCGGATTTTAAAAATAAATAATCTCAAAAATACCTGTTAATTTTTTTATAGGTTTCTTATAGTATCTAATTAGAGGAATTATATATGTCCGCGCCAATGATCATCGTCACAAAGATCTTGGTCTATAGCATCGAGTTTTTAATAATTTAACGCCCGTCACATGGCTAATTTTACTCTTCTGAATCATATAACGCCAATATTTGGAATTGAGTTATTTCAATCAGTCACTATAACCATTATCCTATTATTTATAAGAGCCCTGTCTTATATTGGCTTAAAGTTTTTAGAATGTTAAAATACTAACAAAATCTACCTAAGGTATAAACGAAACTTGCACACCAAAATATATTTTTCCTTAATGGTTTATAAATGGTTAATAAAAAAATATTGTATATAGCTTCGGATAACAAACCGTCACATCAATTTATCTCCGGTAACATTTTCATGCGTGACCGGTGTTACTGTGACCAGCGATACAAAAATGAACAAATTCGTGGATAACAGCTAATACAAGCTATTTCCTAAATTTTTTAGACTGAAATGAGTATCTATACTCAAGAGAATGACTTCGTGTAGTATTTTTCCCTTAATTAAGACTACTAGGTCTGAGCTAATAATGTGACCGCCATACAACAGAAAAACATACGCCTGGTAAAAAGTAGGAAATGTTCTAGTTTATACC
This sequence comes from Barypeithes pellucidus, assembly GCA_963991005.1. Lineage (NCBI taxonomy): Eukaryota > Metazoa > Arthropoda > Insecta > Coleoptera > Curculionidae > Barypeithes > Barypeithes pellucidus. The sequence continues at coordinate 13,508,828 of OZ022562.1, read as the reverse complement.
TAAATAAACATAATAAGGAACTTACCTAAACAGGAGCACACATTCAAACATATACCGTCATATTTGTAAAACTATTAGGCCGACCTGTAGTGGGGTTATTTATAAACAATTTCTGCCGTGACCGGCGATACATGCAGCTGCGGGGACGGAACTTCTGGTTAATAATTGCGTTAGAGAAACTAAACTGTTGATCTTTGAACATTATTTTTTCAATACAAATTGTAGTAGGAGTGTAAATTATTTATATATAAGAGTAACTTTAGTAAAATGACGAGAAATATAAAAGGGTAAAGTAAGAATTTATTGACTGGGGACACGTGACCGACGATACATTTTTAAATTCAAATTTGAATACTGCCGCTATAATCTAAAAAAAATACTTTTAAAATTGCTTTCTAAAGCAGGACGTAACATATATTTCGCAAATTATAATCGTTTCGATAGGCAAATAGTTAATTTTAGTAAGTTATATGGTAAGGACTGAAAGTTTCCTATAAAAAATTTTTACCCTGAATGCCGCTTGACCTCTCTTCCCATTTGAGATTTTAAGGGTAACATCTATCCTTCCCAGGGTTCTAAACAACGAAAGCTGCAAGTATTTTTTAAAAGCGTCCATCTTCACAATAAAATTAACGTCTCTTTCCAATTTTTAATATCATTTATTGGAAGCGTGATATTAAGGGTGGGAAGTTTTAGTTTGACACCCTGTATGTGTATGTATGTACATACTATGATAATTATAGTTATGATAACTACAAGTTGTTAGTTCTGTGGAGTAAATAACCTAGTATCGATTGATTTACAAGTGTAGTATGGATAAAAATTGAAACAGCGTGTGTATACAAAATTTTATGACCTTTTCGTAATTGCTATATAATTTTTAATAACGTTAAATATCTCGTTCATTATTTAATAAATTGCCTTGATACTAGGTTATGCTATTAACATACATAATCGATCAAAATTATAGCATTTTTTTTTATTACGGTCAACCACAATTGAAAAATTAGGTATGTTTATTACTGTTTGATGTATTTGAGAAGCTAAACGCACAGATTTTGGAGTAACGGCCGCATTTACCGAAGACGAGAAGTGCTGTTCCGTCAAGACAATGCACGCACATTTTTGCAAGAGGTCGACATGGCCAAGACTGATGAATTGCATGCAAAATGCAATTCAGCGCATCGCTTGACCATCCATTGTATTCACCAGATCTGGCCCTCAGCGACATTCTCGGAGAACAGAGATTTTATCGAAGTGGGAGGTCCAAGCAAGATGCAAGCTACTGTTTGAAAGTGTTAAAGCTAGCTAGCTAGCGTATGACTTAAGAGCACCGAAAAGAGAGTTTCTTGTATCCAAGGAATCTGACATTTGCCCAAATGAATGGTGCATTTGATTTAAGGGCAACATTTCCTTACTTCAAATTCAAAATAATTCATTATTTCAAAGAAATATGAGTTTATCACAAAATCTCAGACATTTAGATCAAACTCCTTGGTCTTGAACTAATAACTAGTAGCAAGATTTCGTTCTTTTATGTCAAGTTCGTTAGTTTTGGGAAAAGACACCGCCATTTTTATTCGCAAATTAAGGTACTAAGAAACAAAAATATAGCCATTTATTTGACTAACACAGCACAGATACAGAGCTGTGAATTTTTACCTGTAATAAATTATCAAAGTTTTCAATACAACGTGTCCAAGATAAGGAGGGCCAGTACAGGGATCTGGGAAACCGTAAGAGATACGAAGTCGGTTAAATGGAAGTAAAGTTGCGCATTTACGTGCCTAATAATATGCCGTTTAGAAAGTTTTAAAATTCCGATAGTTCCGGAGATATCCGGAAAAACCGAAATTCTGAAAAATCGTTTTATTATTTTCCTGGGTTTTTTTGAGATCGAATTCTAAAGTAAATTGCACTTTTGCATTTCCATTTTTTCCGCTAACAGCGTTAATTGTTTTGTAATCCGACGAGTCGTCTTCGAAGGGCCATTATAAACTTTCTTTTCTTAAATACAGTCCTGTTTTCCTGATATTGGAATTTGAGAGCTTTTTTCTCCCGAATGCAACGATGTATGACACATTGGGGTTTAATGACGTTTCGAGGGTTTTTGAACAACATCAGGAAATTTTGGGATATGGTCCTATATTTCTCCTTTTTATAAATAATATCTCATAAGTAAGCTTTAAATTTTTTACTTATGTTGGACTAGTTCAATAAATAACAAATAATTTAATAATAAACCACAAATAAGTGAACAAAAATCATTCCAAAACAGTAATAAAACGAACAACGAAAAATGTAAGGAACTACATAATCAGGTGTTCAAAATGATTTCCGTTATTCTCTAAGCACAAATAACATCTTCTAACTGCCACATAAGTTTTTTTGAGATAAAATAAAACATACGATAGAATATCAAACTTTTCAGCATTTGTAAATTTATGTTCCATATTTTCTGAAAAATAGAAAACCTCTTAAAACGCTCTCAAGCGATCGTAATGGGAATGTCAAGTGAAACAAATCACGCGTCACTATCCTAATTTTTTTGTTGCAAGCGCCTACTTTTCTTTTAAATCCCGAATCAACAGAAGTTTGAAATAATGTTTTTGTATTTTGTTCACTTATTTGTGGTTTATTATTAAATTATTTGTTAGTTATTGAATTAGTCCAACAGAAGTAAAAATTTAGAGTTTACTTATGAGATATTATTTATGAAATTAGGAGAAATACAGGACCGAATCCCAAAATATCCTGATGTTGTTCAAAAATCCTCGAAACGTCATGAAACCACAATGTGTCATACATCGTTGAATTCGGAAGAAAAAAGCTCTCAAATTCCAATATGAGGAAAACCGGACCGTATTTAAAAAACGAAAGTTGATAATGGCCCTTCGAAGACGACTCGTCGGATTACAAAACAATTAACGCTATTAGATAGAGCGGAAAAAGTGGCAATGCAAAGGTGCAATTTACTTTAGAATTTTGGCCATAAGTGGTTCGAACGCCATGAAATTCACAATTTCATGGCGTTCGTATATTCACAGTGTATGTACACGTTTTCACACACAAAAAGCTAGAATCCATGACACCACAGAGCCGACAACAAAAATAATGCCTAATGAATGCCATATCGTATAACTAAAACTCTAATAACTACGCGGCGGCCCGGCATTCGGGAATCCCGCCGGCCAGCGTGTATAGACTGTCGAATGGAGACGAATTGAGACGAAGTCTTCAGATGCATATCTACTGAGATGGGCTAGTGCTTTTAGCGCAAGTGATTGAGAATTTGATGGACGATCACGAAATAGAAGGTTTTGGGAAGAATGCATTTATCTTGCATTAAGAGAATCGAAGGCCCAAAGAACGATGAATTAATCCCAAGAGTGAATATTTTAAGCGAAATGAATTTTCTTTACGCTGACTAAAAAATCAGCAAACTAATCAATTATTTTTTCCCCAAACGCAGCTATTATTTCATTGAGTTAAAAAATGTCACCAAAAGGACAATGGTTCTTATGTCATTGTTAGGCTGAAAACTTTTCAACCAATACCCACCGGAATAAAAACCATCGCCGGCTCCGCATGGATGACCGATTAGAATTATTCGAAAGAAAATAATATTAATATTACACAATATTTACGCATATACGCATATTAACCCAGATATTGACATATTATTGCCTAGAGCTCTATTCACAGGCAAAATAAAACAAGTCATTTTGTAATAAAGTAATAACCTAATATCGATTCGTAACAGACTGTAAGAGAAAGTCACATCTTCTCGTGAACACAGGTGAACTTACTCTTCTGAAGGCGCGGCTTCTGAAGGTAGGTCTTGAGGAAGTTATTTGAAATTGTTATGTGGTCGGTCGTTGCCGTAATCAATTTTCCTTTATTTTCCGCTTATACATTGCGGATCTTTAATGTCCCGGCAACCCAATGCTTACATTTGACCCGTTATTTTTTTTTTTACAAAATTTATCAAAATATAAGCGAATCTTAAGTTAATATACACTCAACGAAATATTTTAAATGAGAAACTTAAAAAAATGCTCTGTGATTCCATCGTATTGTCACATTTTAACTATGCTGATGTTGTGTACAGCCCATGTCTATTGGATGCTGATGCCCGAAGAATTCAGTTAATTCCAAATTGTTGTGTACGTTTAATAGGGGGTATAAGGAAGCGTGAAAGGGGAGTGTCTGCAAAGCTGAGAGAAATAAAATGGTTAAGAATGAATGAACGTATGGTGCTCCATTCCTTAGTTCTTTTTAATAAAATTATTAGTAAAAAATGTCCGGACTACCTATATAGGAGTATTAAATTCCGTAGTGATGAGCACAATTTAGATCTCCGTCATAAATGTATCATAATCATAATGATCATTTATTTTTAATATCGCTAAACTATACAATATGGTTCCCTTCGATATCAGATACCTTTCTGGTTTGCAATTTAAATTATCAATTCAACATATATTACCTGTTTTTGTTTGAATCTGTCTTATTGCTTTAATGAAATTGTACTTCTAAATGAAAATTATTAAATTGAGTAACTAATGTAAATTATATTTTTTTATATAATGTTAGGTATTGTGTAGGTTAAGTGAGGAAGCGTAGTCTTCAACTTCGCCCTTTGTAGCTTTTAAATGTTACAATAAAGACATAATTTATTTATTTATTTATTTATTTATTATATCATAACCTTCATTTGTGGGTAAATGAGTATACCATATTACATTAAAATTCCTGCAAGTTCTTGCTATGATTTGTTCACGGATTGTCCATATAAAATAAATACGCTCCTATATAAAAACTTCATTTGTGTAACTATTTTCGTTGATTTCGGAAGGTTTATTTTTTTTAGAAAAAGTCAATAGGAATTTAACAGTTGTGCGTCAAATTTTTTAAACTGTCATAATACTTAAATACCGTGGCTAAATAGGGAAAAACCTCAAAAGATGATAATAATCCAAAACGTTGGCTCTATTGAGGAAACTTGAAGGTATAGGGATGATATACAGGATTCCGCTAATTAAAAAACAACAGACTCCTTATGTAAAAATATTAGGATTTAATTATACTTACCTATATCCGAAAGTTGATATTAACTGAGATACAGGGTGTTAAAGATAAAACTTCATTTCTGTTTCTCTCTAATAACTTTCAGAGAAATCTACAAAATTTGTCAATTTTAGGACGAGAAATTGATGTTTTTGTGAGAATTTAATGTACATTGTCTGGGGGATTTCTCGCCCATTTATTATGTCATAACTTTTTTGTGCCTTAGTGTATTTAAGTTTTTAATGAAAATAATATTATTAATATTTAAATAATTTAATAAATATTTATTACGTAAAAAAGGTACATTAAGTTGAGGTCGCTCAGAGTTATCGTTTCGGAGATATATGCATTGGAATTGTTTAGTGCACCCTGCCAAATTGCCATTAATTTGCAAACAAAATTATTTTCTTAAATTAAAATACAAAACAAATGAAATCTAGAGATGCAGTTGCTATGAAACCTCCATGTTGTTATTTGTTTGTTGCTTACTGTAAGATAGCTGTGTGAGAAAACGTTTCATTTTTGAGTTTATCGTAAGTTAAGTAACAATGCGGAGATACAATTTGTTTTCAAACACATATGTGGTGTGTATACGCGCAGGAAAATTTTAATGGACGATATTCGGAACTCTATCCAACGACCTGATTTTAAGATCTTCAAAAATATTTACGACCGATTAGGCGAAACAGGTACCTTTCGTCCTAAATGGAATTCCAAATAACTCACACAGTTATCTTTCAATAATCAACAAACAAATTAATAACAACATGGTGGTTTTATAGCAACTGCATCTCTAAATTTAATTTGTTTCGTCATAGGTTACTTTAAGAAAAAAAATTTATTTAAAAATTAATAGTAATTGGGCAAAGTGCACTAAACAATTAAAATGCAAATATCTCCGGAACGGTAACTCTGGGCGACCTCAACTTAGTATGCTTTTTTACGTAATAAATATGAGGAAATTATTATTTTCATTAAAAACTCAAATATACAAAGGCACAAAAAGTTATGATGTTCGAAAAATACCACAGACAAAATCAGTTTCTCGTCTTAAAAAACCATAATGGCCAAATTTTGTAAAAAAACGTTGGGTTCTCTCAAAGTTATTAGAGAAAAACAAAAATGAAGTTTTAACTTTAACACCTTGTATCTCAGTTAATATCAACTTTCGGATATAGGTACAAGTATAATTAAATCCTAATATTTTTACATAAGGTGTCTGTGGTTTTTCCATGTACCATAAATTAGGGGACACCCGTATATCGTTTAACCTTCTTTTAATTTTAAAAATATTATACAAGGGTTCAAAAAAAATAGCCATAGCTTTTTGCAAGTAATAAAAATAAACATAATTCATCCTTCCCTGTATCAATCATCCTGTATAGTTATCAAGGTGTTTAATATGTTTTTGAAAGTATCGTGAAGGTAATAAAGCTTTAAAAAAATAACTAAGTATCTCATTAATTGCATTTTGAAAGTATCGTGAAGATAATAATGCTTTAAAAAAATAACTAAGTATCTCATTAATTGCATTAAAGAGTTACTAAGGACGTTGAATTTAGCAATTTACAATTTTGCGATAAACATGTTTCTTGTTTTAAAATAAAAGCCGTTTTATACATATTATCTGTAAAAGGAAATCACGTTCACTTCGATCCTATTTTATGCAATATATTATATGGTAACCAGAAACCATTTACTTATGTATCTTCTCATTAATCACCATAACGGTATTTTTAAAATGCTGCTTTCTTGTAATTTGTAATTGCATGTAACGAATTTTAATATTTTTCATATTTCTTAATAATGACACTTAACAATAACTATTAATTTTTAAACTTCAACAAGTTAATTACAATATTAATTTCTGCATTATTTTGTCTAAAACTGCCGTAAAGTACTTACCTACATACTTTTCTATAACCAAAGATTAATAATATAGTATTAAAAATAATTTTTGTTGAAATTTTATAATTTTTAAATACTTTAAAAATTTATTTTGTTTCAGACGAGCATCTGTCGATGGTTATTTTTGCTAATATCACTGTCAACATGGACACGACTCATAGGTAAGCTTATAAATTCAAAAATTCAATGTTTTTATGAGAAGAAATATTTAAATTTTTGGATGAAGAAAATAAATAATTTCTTCGCTTGAGTATTATAATTTTGAACTAAGTATTTCTTGTTTTATATGTAGTATTAATGATTTTATTCCAGATTCCAAAGAGATGCGGGTAGTCTGCTACTACACAAACTGGTCAGTGTACAGGCCCGGACAAGCAAAATTTAGTCCTCAAAATATTAACCCCTATTTATGTACGCATTTAGTTTACGCCTTTGGAGGTTTTACCAAAGAAAATACGTTGAAGCCTTTTGACAAATACCAGGATATAGAAAAAGGTTAGTCATACACGTTTTTCAGTTATGGGTATTAATCATATTATAAATTAAATAAATACAATAAACATGGCTTTATTGTAATTTACATAATTAAATTACAAATAGATGAGTTGAAGCAACATATCGAGATTCCTATCTCAATTTGCATTGCAATTAGTACTGCTGATCAAAATTAGAAATTTGAGTCTAAGCATTAAAAAACACATTTTTTGGCATGAAAAACAATTTTAAATAGGAACATTTATTTCACAATTGCTTAGGTCCCTAAATTTCATTTTCAGCGATGTATCACAGGTTGCTCTTGTTTTCAAAATGGCGGCGCAGGAGGCGTTTTTGCTAATTTCAGAATTTCGTCATTTCGAAGTAAGTAAGTAAACTTTTTAGAAAATAATCCAACAACATATCAATTATATTATTCCTTTGTAAGTTTTTAACTGAAAATTGTAAACTTCCACTTTGATAATTAATATTTTCAATTTTATCTTCCACTAGGTTACCTAATTTTTAAATCAAATTTTCACCGATACTTCAAATGGAAAGTACTATAAATAGTCCTAAGAAAGTAAACCATTTAAACGTTTAACTATAAACACATCTAGAAAAAAAGATAAATTATAAAAAGTTTAATTACTTATTTCAAAATGGCGAAATACTGAAATTAGCAAAAACCCCTCCTGCGCAGTATGGTGAAATTATTTTTAAAATTTTATTTTAGTGTAACGACCAAACAATTACTTCCTAGGAGGCGTTTTAAATGTAGAAAGAAAATAAGTAATAAGAAAATGCGTTAGGTAAAACATATTTCTATTTATTTTTTAATTTTACACAAGAAAATACAACTTTTGGAAAATGAGATAGGTTTTCTTAGTGCGTATAGTGCTTAAACGTCCGTTCTTCGGTTCTTAATTGTAGAAAATTGATCAAGAATAACCTCATTAAAGTTTGGAATACCCTCTATAAATTTTTTTCCATATATTTAATTTTTAAACATTTTAATAAAGTCCCTAGATTTACCCTTTGTGGTCTGCGTTAAATTAATTTCGGGTTTAGGTCTTCCCGCATTCTTCACTTCAATTTTTTGCTCCGAACTCAAAGAGCTAAAGTTATTTTTTAAATAGTCCACCGTCAAACTATTCATTTTAACTTAATAAATGTATAATATTAAAATATTAAAACATACACGCTCGAATTTCTAACTAGATGCACGAACAGACAACGGCACGGCGCACACTAAAATTGTGCGCCTTTCCCATGTTAAATCGCCATAGCCCCGCTATCCCCCGCTGTCTCCTGCCACATGTTACTACAGAGAAACTGCATTATGCCCCGCCTACTTAATAGCACATGCGAGCAAGTCTCGTCATGATCGTCTTTAACCTCGATCGAGGCACGGTTGCCGGATCGAGAGTCTATACTATTGTACAGTTTGGTTGACGGTACGATAAAATATTAGGGAGGGTCGGACTTTATACGATAATTGACGTTACGATAAAATATTAGGGAGGGTCGGACTTTATACGATAAATAATATTCAATGAATATAAATTAATATTTTTTTATTCGTTTTGGGGGTTCACGTGCGCATGTGCTCCTGTGGAAGAACCGCCACTGCTCCGCGCCGCCATTTTAAAAACGAAAGACAACTCGTGATACATCGTTGGAAAGGGAACGCTGGGGTTTCACTTCCGGTAAAACCGGAAGCGTCCAACAATTGTTTTTATGCCAGCAAATGTATTTTTACTTATCAGCTCGGCTCAAATTTGAAATTTTTACCGGCAGTAATATGGTTTATAAAATTATTTCGTGGTCACCCGGTATATATTCAGTTCCGCGAGATCAGTTCCATTCAGTGTTGTCAGGTCTAGTGAAGTTTCACCAGATCTGGTGATTTTTTGAATAATCTGGTGATTGGTGAAAAACTTTTTCAAAGGGTCCGATTTGTGGTTATTTTTTTTTTGGCGTTTGGTGAAAAACTTTTTCAAATGGTGGATTTCTGGTGATTTTTAGATTCATAGATTTTTTTAACAGGACGACAGAAAATATACTTTAGCCATTTTACCTTTTCTTGTTTAGCAAAATATCCCCTTTTTTGCTACGATGACATACTATATTTGTTCTTGCTAATACGGTCATAAAATATGCTTTACTCTCTCTTTATTGGCTAATATGTACATTTAAATCTGGTGATTTCTGTTGATTTTTAATAACTATTTCATAACTATTCCTGGTGATTATTGAAGTAACCGACATTGCTCGCGTATTAAGAAAACTGCTCGAGTTATAAATTCAAGCAAAAATCGTCTCTTGATTTTTACCTTTCACTCGATACTCGAGCCTCGCTTGACGCCGACCGAAATGTGCTGCTTGGTAGTGTGATCGCTCTAGGTAAAAAATTGCTCGTATATTCGAGTAACTTTTCGCTCAATAGGAAATACTACTCTAGCCAGCCGAAATGTGCCGATTGGCAACGTTCGAGTTTGACGCTCAGAAGGCTGACACGGTATACGTCCTTGTTAAGGGCACATAAACGAGAAGGTGCATACAAAAAAGTATGTCAAATTACTTAGCGGATCCATGGCGACATGGGTTTTGTTTTGACTGGGACTGGCTAGCCAGCGGCGATTGTAAACTTTTGAAAAATTAAAGGATATAGTTTTTTTGAAAATTATAATCAACTCTTCTTCCTTAATAAAAACTCTGGACTAAACTTTTAAAACAACCCCTGGTGTTTTATCAACACATTCTTCTTAGTCATTAAAATCTCAAGTGATTAATCGCTCGGGCGATTCACTCAATTATTAAAATCGCTCGAGTATCAAGTACTCGATTATTAAAATCATCGGTTTTTCCCAACACTAATTTTCATAAAGAATCGCACAATTCCAATTTAAACAATGAAGAACCAATAACTACGATCGACCTACACATAAAAAAGATTACTCGCTTCTTCGCTATAAAATTCCATTATTTTATGCGACCTTCAAGTTATTATTAAAAATTACCATTACTCGACGACACTCCCTGGAATTTGCGGTATTGTCTTTGGATTTCTCAATACTTTCATTTTTTACGTTTGTTTTTTTTTTTCGTTATATCACTTGGATCGCGTTTTAATTAGCAAGAACGCGAAATTAATTGTTGACCTTTTTCGGTGAAATAATTACTTGGAAATTTATTCAAGTGCGCACGTCAGGATGTGACAACACGATTGCAAAAGACCTCGTAAAGAAACTTTTTACTGTTCATATTTTTGTTATGTTACTATTAATTTTTTTTTAATGATTAAACACAAGCACTATAGGAAAAATCCTTTAGGACACTCTGGGAGTCGTGTGTGTGCGCAAAAAGCGATTCACGTTGGTTTTGAATCGTTGGAGGTTATATTCGTCGGGAAAAACGACCTCTGGAAGGTCGTTACATAGGGATGAAGTCCTCCAGATGAAAGAGTTCTTAAATAATGAAGAAATAATGAAGTTAGAGGAGTACTAAGCTTAACCACATATGGATGGGCGGCAGAGGTTCGTCGTGTATTTCTGCTATTCGCCGCTCGCCGGAATTAAGAGGGCAAGGTCAGCCGAGCACTTTCCATGAGAGTCAAATCCCCAACCTGTCTACGATGTTCTAGGCCGTCGAGGTTCTTCGTCAGCTTGTGGTCTCCAGAGCTCCATACATGAGAGCAGTACCCTACTGATGGCCGAATCTGGGCTTTGTATAGTGTCAAAAGTTGTTGAGGTGTGTACAACTTTCTGGTTCGGAAGAATACACCAAGTTTCTGAGAAGCTATCTGCGTGGTTATGCCAAGACATATTTTCTCCCAGATTGACGCCCAGCAAATTAATAGATGAAGCCAGTGGGATTGCATGTCCTGTCATGACTATATCTGGTTCTGTAATGTTAACCTTTTAAGGGAAAACTGCTGCCTGAGTTTTTTTAGCATTAAATTCGACTTGGTTACTGTCAACCCAAGCCAAAATTTCTTCCAGGTCTTTGTTAAGGCGTGATACTTCATGCTGTCTGCGAAGATGTGCGTCGGCAGCCGATATTTGTGCATTCAAAGAGAGAGATTAGATAAGTGTGCTATCGTCAGCAAAGCTAAAAATAGGATTTTTAGTTTTCTCTAGAAGGTCGTTAATTTAAAGTAAGAAGAGAGTTGGATTTATTTATATATTTCTGGTTTGGAAATACCACATTATTTCAAAAAACAGATGCTGTCGCTCATGCGATTGCCTTATCCAAAAATAAGACAAATTGTTTCTATCAACATTCCGGTCCGGTACGTTGATGCGTTGTTTGAAAGATCGGCAGAACAGGTCTTAAAATAATTACATTTTTTCAAAATATTTATTTCCGAAACCGATTTAGTAATTTTAGTGAAATGTGGGTTATTTAAAGTGCCTAAAATAGTACTTATTTTACAAATCTTTACGTTTACTGTAATTTTATTTAGGTAGATATCTTTTCATAGCAATAAATACAATTTGCTAACATCGATCGTGTCACGCTTCTACATACGTCGTTTCCTAAATATCTTGAAACCACCAAAAAATTTAACGCTCTGTATCTTTCATGCATCTGCAGACTAATATTTTTGGGTAAATCATCACACGAGCGCTGCCGCATATTTGAATAACCCTGTATAAACTAAATATAAATGAAAAAAATTAAGTTAATTGCACCTAACCGAAAAAAAAGTTTTATTAAGGTCAATTAACTAACCAGTTCTAAAAATTTTCGCATACTAACAACCACATTATTTTTTTACAAGTAGTTGACATTGACTTTACGTACAAATAATTGCACAAGTTCTTTGTTTTCATGAAATACTATTTATGAAATTATTCTTTATCAATTAAAATGATATTTGCATCAAATATATGCCATAAAGCAATTTATTAATACCAGGCAAACACCGCAATTATCCATAACTACATATTAAAATAGTTAAAAGAACTTTAAAATTATATGCTATTTGCCATCTTCTTATTTAAAATAGTAGGGGTTAATCCAAAAGTATTGTAAACTACAGATCACATAATCCATTCATGAAACTCTTGGAAAGTGAAGCTGTGATTGTTTGAAATGTTATTGAAAATCAGTAATGGTTGGAAGAGAGAACTACATGTTTGCTGGCTGAATGGCAATAACAATGTTGAAGTCTGGTTATATCAGATGGTTAAATATTAAAACATAACCATACTTACGGATGAAAAGATAAATCCTTATTTAAATGATCCACTCTTTTACGAACTACACATGAATGCACAATGATTGTTTATAAGAAAGACGATTTTTTCACCAATAATCACAAAAACAAAACGCAAATCAACCAAAATATATAAACAAACCATTAGATCACAGCGCCAACGTTGTAATGTTCACGAGATTAATATTCATTCATATTTTGGCTTCTTTATCGTAGCGCAGTAGTAAAATAGATATAAATGTTGACAGAGTGCAGTTGGATTAGTTGAAGATTTGGTACTGAATGGAATAAATTTTATTTTGAAGGTATACCCAAAGAAGAAATCCAAAACCGTTTAAAAAAAGCAAATTTGTTTATTTTCCTTGAAAACTATTGAATGTAGAAAAATCTGAGTACGTCACTGGATTCTACGTAAAAACTACAAATAGAACATTGTATTTCTTTTTGATACGTTACGGGATAACTGAGATATGGGGGGTGTCCCAAAATGCACAATTTTCAAAAACATCCCGTATATCAAAAACAAGGCGGCCTAGAAAAATTCTGATTACGGCATCTTCTGTTTGACAAAAAAGAAGCATTCTTCTATATTTACTAATAACGGAGATACCCCGTAAAACTACCCAAAAATGGACACCCTGTTCTTAATACTAACTATATGTACTTTAAATATTGTCTAAAATAATCATATATTGTGATCCTAATACTTATTTTTTTATAACAGGCGGATATGCTAAGTTTACCGGTCTTAAAACCTACAACAAGAACTTGAAAACTATGATCGCCATCGGAGGCTGGAACGAAGGCTCATCAAGGTTTTCGCCAATGGTCGCCAGTTCCGAAAGAAGAAAGGAATTAGTGAAAAACGCCATCAAATTTATGAGACAGAATCACTTCGATGGGTTGGATCTGGATTGGGAGTACCCTACATTTAGAGATGGTGGAAAACCTAGAGATAGAGATAATTATGCTCAACTAGTCAAAGTGAGTATTAGCTAGTAGCACAGCAAAATTAACAATCCGGCCTGGTCCCCGTAGCTCGATTAATAAACTACTTATTAGCATTTATGTAACTAACATAACTCTCCTCCTCATTGCCCTACCGCACCCAGCTTCCGGCCCATCAAAGTAGTCAGTGTCACCCGTTGATTCGCGAAAAATTGATGCCCCAACTCCGCCCCTTCTCGAGATATAGTAAATTAAATTTTATTGTTTTTGCAGTAAAAATCGCGATAATTCGGAAACTCATTGAGAAATCGGGATCAGGTTTGTTCGGGCTTACGCGCTCTGTCAAGCTCTTCAATTTTGCTCTTCACATTTTTTCTGTAGCATCAGAACCGGCTGAGTTATTTAGGAAAATCCGTTGTAGGTTAGATTTAGTAAAGAAGGTGTTGATGCGCCAAAATATTGTCGTGTAATCATTAAGGGCGAAGTACGGTCCTATTCGCCGGTTAAGGTAAATAGTTTTTCAGTCGGTATTGCGCATGACAACAGACGATCAGCTTTGTTTACATGCGCGCGAGTCCATAAATTTGCCACTTTTGCTTCTAGAGCTTGGCTATTCATATACAGGGTGTTATGGAAATGACGTATTATATTTAAACCGGTAATTCCTGAGATGAAAACAAATTGAAGAAAAATATCCAAAAATGGAGCTTTAATTTAATATGCCCTGTACATGACCTTATGTCAAGCCAAAAATGACCACGTGGTGCCACTGCCCGGAAGGTAAACAAAGCAACATATGACGAAAAACGTCAATGAATCTTGAACAGTATTGTCATATCTTCAGGGTAAACTCTTTAGAAAGTCTAACCGTTTGACAGATTCCAAGTTGTTTATTTTTCAGGGTAAATTATTATAAACTTTTAAGTTCAGTTCAGTTCGCTGGGAAACAATCTCTCAATTATAAACTTGAACTGACTCGAACAAACCGCCGCCGAGTTTATAATGGTCAGGTTTATTCTCACCCGTCGCATCTGAACAACTGAAATGCCACTTTACCCTTTAGAAGAAAAAAAATGCAAATTTATTTACCTTTTCGGCCTTATTTAAAACCAACTTAATTTATCAAAAAACACCAGGTGAACCGAACAAAAACCGTCACAAAACACCAAAACAAAGTCACATAAATTCACATTAGTTATCGCGGATCTCATGAACACATCTAAGTACCATTCAATCTGAATTAGTATTTTAAAGTGCTACTGTGTAGACAAAAATACGCCCTTATTGTATAAGATTTCATCAATAATATAATTTTTCCACACATTTATTTGACATCTAAGAATGTTGAAACTAAATAACACCTTTGAGCCTGTTCGTGTCTTGACGTTGTCTGTTAGGGTTTATTATATTAAGCTCATCGGTGAAAATATAGCGTTGCCACTTTCGATGTTTTATAAGATCATATTCATAAATTGCGGAATTTCCTTCTATAATCTTACTTTCCTGAATAATTATAGTCCCCGAAATGGCAACCGCGCTAGCAGTTTTCGAAGAAAGAAAGCACCTTGGACTCGACCATTTATTTCAAAGGGTAGTTCCTATGTCCACATAATTGTTTCATTTTATGTTTAGTAAAGGGTTAATGGCCCATAGAAATTTTTTTTTATTATTATTTCTATTGCGAAATAATTAAGTGCTGCTGTTCTATGTGTGCGATAGTGTTATTGTAAAGTGTAATTATGCGTTAGTTTAGTGTTTTCGTGTAATCTGATAATAGGTGCATATCTTCAAAGAAACTAATTTGGAACTCGTGGGTGTCTGTGTGTTTCTTTAAGTGATTTAGTGCAATTTGTTGTGTTTCACTCTGTGTGTCTTTCTCTCGACGATATGCCGGTAATGTTCCGAGCGATTGGAAAGAATAGGTCGAATAGGGTTTAGTGGGTATAAGCTTATTATGTAGTTCCACACTATCATCAGGGACGTGATGAGCATAAAGCTTTTTCCATAGAAAAAAGAACTGAAAATGTCTGGATTTCTTACTCCTGTCAGCGTGGATTCACTTTTAAGTAAGCTAAATATTTATTTTTATAAGAAACTAAAGTTCTACATTTTTTACACAGTTTGGCAACATTGCACGTAACCCCTATTTTCTGATATGCCATTACAGGGTGACATGACGAACAAATCCGAACAAACGCCTGATGAGGTGTGGGTTTATGGGGCTGGACCCCACTTTTAAAACGGTCGATTAAAAAAAAAATATGTAGCATTTCTCTAGGACACCCAAGGAATCACCCATTTAAATATAATACGTCATTTCCATAACACCCTGTATATAGGTCGGTGGAGTAGGTACGCTGGTAAGATATCCGGAGGGATCGTGGAATTTTTGTTCACGTGCCTTAAAAATGCATTTTCACATTTGTATCATAAATAGTGATTTTAGAAAGTAGTTGGTTCTACATTATAATTGTTTGATGCATAAAATACTTTATTAATTAACTAATAATTAAAAATAAAAATATCCATAAATCATACATTATAATCCAAACTGAGAATCATAATAATAATGAAGCACTTTCAGAATTTGACCGAGGAAAAAAGCTATTCATCTGTAATAATTTTAACAATAGGCCATGTACGCGCAACATCTTATGTAAAAACGGTAACGGGTCATTAAGTTTTATCTGACAAAACCTTTAATTGTACGTGGAACAAAAACGCACTATACATAAACCAAATATCCTTTTTTAACAATTTTTTTAGTCTAACAGCGTCTTTGTTCTTCTGCTAATGTTACTTCAGCACGCATTATTCTAATTTTAGTGAGATTTTCGTTTGTTTGAGATCCTTAATACGATCGCTGAATGTATTATTAGATTTCACTAAAGCATTTTGTATACAAAGGCCGTTAAATAATGACGATGTTACTGTTAATGGACTGATAATGAAGTTGTTATAAGGTACATTGTGTGGAAATCAGTATTATATTATGACAGTAAATTTTTAACAATAGTATTTTAATGTTTTGATAGTTGAACATGAAAATAAACAATTTTGTTCGTGGGCGATGAGAAATAGTATATTATGATACATGCTCTAATCGTCTTATGCACCGTGTATTTTATAATACTTTTTCTATTTGGGTCTTTAGAGTCTGATAAACTTTAAAAAATATAGTAGATTTTTTCCATTTAAATTAATATTTTCTTTTTGGGTTGGCAATACTTTTACAAATTTAATAAAATGGTACAAGTGTCGAATATGCCGGCAGGGAGATCTACGGTGGATCATTTGTTTTGTATTACACAAATAATGGAGAAAAAAGCAGCCTTTAATCAAGAATTGCACTTACTGTATATAGACCTAAAGAAAGCATACGACAACATCCCCCAAGAGAAACTATGGGAAGCATTAGAACAAACTAATATCAATGTAAATTTAATTAAGGCCATACAAAAACTCTATAAGGACAACACAAGGTAAATAAGGGACTTAAACAGGGATGTTGTTTGTCACCCACGCTATTTAAAATATATTTAGAACAGGCGCTGAAAATCTGGAAACGCAAATGCAAGAACATGGGAGTTCCACTACAAAATACGACCATGTATACCCTATGCTTCGCCGATGATCAAATAATATTAGCCCAAGACTACGAGGATCTGGAATACATGACGAGAAAGCTAATCGAAGAATACAAAAAGTGGGGACTAGAAGTAAATATTGATAAAACACAATATATGTGCATGGGTGGACCGCAGCAAAATCTAGTCCTCGAGGACAACCAAAATATAATTAAAAAATGCGAAAAATACAAATACCTTGGAATGTATATTACACATGAAGGAACGACGGCCGAATCCATAAGGGAGAGAAATATACAAGGAAGGAAAGTTTACTAAATAGCGTGTTATGGGATAAGCATATTTCAAAAGATAATAAACACCGAATTTACAATACCATTGTCAGGAGCATAGTAACATACGGGAACGAGGTGTGGCAGTTGAAACACCGGTCTGAAAAAGCTTTGGAAGCAACAGAAATGGACTTCTGGAGACGTGCTGCAGGAATATCCAGACTGGAGCGAATCAGGAATGACAGGATTCGAGAGATTATGGGAGTCAAGCATGGCATATTGGAGGATGTGAGAATAAAACAACTTACGTGGTATGGGCATGTACAAAGAATGAACGAAGACCGGCTACCAAAACAAGTCATAAACTGGAACCCCCAAGGAAGGAGGAAGAGAGGAAGACCTAGGAAAAGTTGGAGAGAGGGGATAGATAGTGAAATAAGAGAGAGAGGTTTGGGAGAGGATCTCTGGGAGAACAGAGATGTATGGAGGTTGGGAATCGGAAGACGTCGAAGAACGTTCTAAAACCGATTTATATATATACAGTGTGTACATAAAGTAAGGAACAAATTCATTATCTAGGAATCTAAAAATATTTCGAAAAAATCCTCGGACACGTGTATAATAATTTTTAATGGCGCATTTTTTCCCATACAAACTTAATATACAAGGTGGCTCATGTAGTAGATATGACATTATCGACGATTTTTTTAAATGGGAACCCCTATATTTTAGTTCAGATCTGTAATCTCCAAGAACAGCTGATTTCAAAAACATAACACACTTAGGGCCTAAAATTCATAGTTTCGTTACTACAGGGTAAAACAAATAATTTTATTTAAGATATTTTTTTACAATTAATTACGTGAGACGTTTTTAGAGATTTTTCAACCCCCCCTTCCCCCAATAAAAGATTTCGTGACATTTGGTTCAATCCCTTCCGCCATCACCCAATTTTACCTGAAAGCCTTACGTAATTAATGGACGCACCATCATTTGCTGTTACTTATGTTTTTTCTCAAGTAGGCTTATTTGCTGTTATGTAACTATTGGTATTTAGATAATGTCATTGTCATTACATTGTATTTTTCTAGTAAGTTTATTCAGTATATCAAATATGCCATGATAGAAACAATTGAACATAACAAATCTTCTTCCCATCCGTCATAATTAAAAAATAACGATTTAAAAAATACTGTCGAGCATTAAATTATAAAAGATTATTTCAGACAATTATAGTTTATTGATTTGTTTTCCTGTTGTAACAAAGTTTACTAACGTCATGCGATGATTTTGTCATGATTGCTTGTAAAGATAGTTTTTGTTTTGTTCTTATTATTTATTGAAAGTAATGAAAATGAAAATTAAAATTTGATAGTTCACACAAAAAGAAATTTTAAGGACTTCAGTAGCGAGTATTCCCTCCTCTGTGTGATAACGACGAGGCATGCTTCGGATCAGATTACCGATCACATCCTGTGGAAGATTGTCCCATTCCTGCACCAGTATGTCGCGAAGCTCTCTAGAATGTGCGGGGGCCAAGTGTTCTCGTGCAAAATTCAACCTTGCAATCCGGTGGTCACGGGATAGCGGCGGCCCAGTAGCTCTAGTTCGGGAAGATAATCCAGCAGCATGGAATCGCCTCCTAACTGTCCACTCACTTATGTTTACATTTCTCACTTCTTGCAGATGATTTCGAAGGGAAACTGTCGTCACCAGTCACTTTGTACCGGTGAAATACTCGCTGCACACTGGAGAGACTTAGACCAACGTTCCTAACAATTTCTCTGTCATCTTCTATAGCCGCCACAATACGTTCAATACACTCACAATGCCAACAGTACACAAACAATTTGCAATAGACAGACAAAAGTACAGAACCCAAAAATATGCTGATAATGGTTTTTACGAATTTGGGCGAGGGGCACTGTTTTTGTCGAACGCTTATCGAAACAACAAGAACTTTTTTTTCAACAAGCAATCACGAACAAATCATCTAATAAAGATCGTAAACTTCGTTACAACCGGAAAACAAACCAATAAACTAAAAATGTCCGAACAAAACCGGAATCATACTCTGAAGTATTATCACATCATTAAGGAACATCCTGTACATTTTTTAATAATGTAGAATCTATTTTAAAAAATCAGGCGGTTAAAATAAAACTTATTCATGAATTTACCTAATTTTTTCTGGTTATTTTCGACAAATTCGCCTTTTTTGTTGCAGGAACTACGAGAAGAATTCGAAAGGGAATCTGAGAAGACCGGGAGACCTAGATTGCTGTTAACGATGGCTGTGCCCGCCGGTATAGAATATATTAATAAAGGATACGACGTACCTAAGCTCAACAAGTAAGTTTCTGATAAGGGCCGATATTTGAATGTTACCTTAACTAAGATCTTAGCTAAGGCAGCCTTAATGTAAACCTTAAAACACAATATTTGAAATTAATTTGATGGTCAATTGACGTGTTAAGTGGAGGATTACCAAGTCCTTAAAAATATATTCCTTCAGCAAAGAGTAAAAGAGAAATTTAATATACGGCCAAACTTGTGTTAAAGATGACTTATATCATTCTGTATATTTTCCTTTATAATTTGACATTACGTTCAGATTTGAACAGAAAATACGAATTGGCTTGATTGGAGTCCGATCGGGGAAAATGGCCTAAAATGATTTTAAGTTTTGATTAAATTTGTCATATTTTTCTAGAAAGTGGGCTATTTGGAACCTTAAATACATTAGGATGTTCCTTGATCATTTTAGTTTAATAGTGAAGTTCCAATTGACCCCAATTGATTCCAAACTCATCGCCTGCGCCGAAGATAAAGGGGGAGGGACTGGGTGAGTGCCCCCCCCCCCGAATCGTGAATTTGTCTCGAAGTAGAAGTAGAGCTTGAGATTATTGGAACCATAAAAACAAATAATGCCAGAATGTCCGAATTTCAATATTTTTACTCCTTCCTCACAGTGCCTCTTGAAAAAACTATTTCTACGGCACTGGCTCAGTTCCTGCATCGAATTAGTATTAGTAAAAATATGATGGGAGGAAATATCGATAACAATAAAAAATATATCTGTATTTGTTAAAACCAGAGAAACGAAATAAAAAATAAAGAAGTTATTATCAAAGATGCAAATGATGAAATTGACAAATTAATAAAATAGTTAAATATGCCAATATTTCAATGTACCGATATTTATATCCGTATCCACCGATCACAACTTATAATGTGCTTATTACTATTATAGATACCTCGATTGGATGAACATTCTAAGCTACGATTACCACTCGGCATTTGAGCCGGCGGTCAATCATCATGCACCGCTTTATTCCTTAGAAGAGGACAACGAATACAACTACGATACAGAGCTAAATATAGTAAGTAATAAATGTTTATTATTTAATGTTACAATACCGTACTATTTATAGTACAATAGGAACAGTTATGTGACAGAAATTTAAATTTAAAATACCGCACATAATATACGTTTTGCAACGATGAGCGGTGTGTAATTTATTAATTAATCTTCTTCTTAATAATTCGTTAAAGGTAATATAGCATGACTTAATAATAATTTAAAAAGCATTGAACTACCTACTAAACTTTATTCAGACAATAACTTCATATTAGTAAAGAAAAGTAATTAAATGGTTTGCCGTTATTAAAATTGATCGCAGCAAGAAATAGCCATTAAATCATTTGATCAGCATAAAAAGATTTTGCTTGCAATAAATAAAAATCGGGCTGCAACAGTTGTTCTGCCAAAAATGCTACAAACTGTCAACGATTTAACCGATATCAGTCCGCTCGTAATATCATGTGTTCGCTTAATTAACAGTCGAGCTGCGAAATGATTACTTGGTCAGCAAGATATTACAATTGGTCAGTAGAAAAAACATGTCTAGAAGCAGTTTACTTCAGAGGTTTGCATATTAAAAGAATGATTATCAATATAAATCATTGGATTGCGTTTGTTTTGAATAATTGGCAAAGTTCGTTATTGTGGGCGGAGCGAAAGCAGTCGCGTGATACGAGTAGCTAATTGCGTGCGTGTGTTTTCATTCGGTGTAGCACTCAAGGCCCAAAAGGTAGCGGGGGTTTGTTTGTTTGTTTTTACTTGTTTTCCCAGGGCACTGTCACTTTTTGCACGTTTTATTTCTTTTTTTCTGTAGATTAAATATTTTGTTTACCCGCTGATTGCTTACCAATATCTGATTAAAAGTGGGTCGCTCATAGCAGCTTATATATTTACTTTGCATACCAAAATAATTTAGAGCACTCTAGTATATGACATTAATTACTGACCGATTCAGAAATGTTTGCTGTCCATAAGTTGCTGACCAACTAGCCATTTTGGCTGACCGATTACATTTTTCTATTCGCAAAAATAAGAATATTTTGCTAACCAGTTAAATGATACCCATTAGTAAATCGTTAATTTAAAGATAAAACAAATATAGTCAAAAATCAGAACTGGCAAATGGGAA
The DNA here is from genome assembly GCA_963991005.1 of Barypeithes pellucidus. Classification (NCBI taxonomy): domain Eukaryota; kingdom Metazoa; phylum Arthropoda; class Insecta; order Coleoptera; family Curculionidae; genus Barypeithes; species Barypeithes pellucidus. The sequence goes on along the minus strand of OZ022562.1, from coordinate 13,486,852 downwards.
CATTGTAGCAAGTCTTGTGTAAAGTGCTCTGTTTACGCACTTGTTATGCAAACTTGAACATGTAAATACATGTTAAAATAAAGGTAGTAAGTTATACAGGGTGTCCGCTAATTAATGGTACATGGAAAAACTACAGACTCCTTACGTAAAAATATTAGGATTTAATTATAGTTAGCTATACGGAAAGTTGATATTAACTGAGATACAGGGTGTTAAAGTTAAAACTTAATTTTTGTTTTTTTCTAACAATTTTGAGAGAAACTAACGTTTACAAAATTTGGTAATTATGGTTTTTTTGGACGACAAATTAATTTTTTTGATTTTTTGCTATAAGAGGAGATTAGATATTAAAGATATCATCAAACTCCAATCAACCTACTATAAGTTTTAAAAGTGATAGTGGACTAAATGTTGAGCTTCTTTGGAAAATAGGAGAGTGAATATTGTAAGTCAATCTCATCGCTTTTTTACATACAAATTCCGATTCATTACGCAACGATATTATTTTGCAAAACTTATAAAGTAAAAATTTTTGAATACAATCATAACAACGAGGCAGTTATTCGTGGAGAAAGATATCTATCAGAAAATTACTGGGTTTGCGCAATACTTAGGCATTTCAACAAAATTAAACGAGTAAGTATTCGATTTGCTAGTTTTATACTCTGGGCACGAATAAATTAAAAATATACAGTGTGTCTATTGGTTTATTTTATGCGATAAATACAGGGTGTTACAAATTCGGCCTTCACCATTGGGATTTCAGAAATCATTATTTTCAGCGGTTAATGACCACATATATATGTATATAAACAGTATATTGCCAACACGAAAGTTCCAAAATACAAACAGTGTTCTCGCTATGGGGATGGCGCGGTCCTATAGAGTTTGCGCAGTAGGGTAGAAATTTTATCGATCGCGTCAGAGCGGGCCCGACATTATTTGTTTGTTGTCATCTTTGTTTCTGAATGCTTTTTCAAATTACAGAAGAAAAAGTGGTTCATCCGCATTGTTGTCGGTATACTAAAGCTTATAAACTTTAATTACCTAACAACAATTTTTGTAAAGGAGTTTTTAATTTGTGGTGATTCGATCCGCTGTTTGGTAGGTTAGTGGCTTGTTTTGTTTAAGATAGAAGGACACAAGTGCATGGCGCTTTTTTGCAAAAGTCGTGGATCAATACCAGGTATAAAGTATTTCAGGTATGTACATATATACGAAAATATTTTGCTTATCACATTATCCGATCTTCGGAACCAAATTTCACTAAAAAGCTTGTAAAAAAGAGGAGAGTATCACTCGTATACAATATAATATATATGTGGTCATTACCTAAACTTAAAATTAATGCATTTTCAATTTGGTATTAGTAGCTGATAATAATTCCCAAAATAGTCAATATAGTCATTCATTCTTAATTTTTGGTTCAGAAAAAAAGTGAGGTTAAGAACCATACGACGTCGGATGAAAATTAAAATAAAGCTCATCGCGTCGATTGTTACAAATATTCGGATGGAATTTGGCACCAAAAGTTGACACCAATCAGGGCACCGTCGGATGCTCATATAATCAGAAATCGCATGCATTCGAAATAATCGAAATTTTGATTGCAATATTTTTTCTAACTAACCAGTGAAATTAACATAAAAGTTGAAATCCGGTCCTGTCGAATGTTTACTTTCACAAGGAAATTTCCGCAACTGCGCAAACTCACAACGCCCCCTTCGATGCCCATAGCGGGGATATAATTGCAGAAGGCATTAGCAATATACTGTATGTGTTAAAAACCGCCAGGTTATGCCCGAGGTGAAAATAAGTGTAAAATTTTAATTTGAATTATCTTACTTATATAAAAATTGATGGTTGATTAATATATTTTTGAAACTAAACCAATTAGGGATATATCTGGGTTAGAACAACATCAAAAATACAAACTAGGTGCGATTTATGTATCTAATGATTTTGTATTTTTAATTATTTTATCATTTTTAAACTATTATTCTATTAATCGGAACTGAAATATCCGTTAGATATCTATTAATATTAACCAGCCATATAAATATATTTTAATTACATAGATATCGTTTAATAAATATTTGGGTGAAGGTAACAGTTTAAATTATTTATATCATCCATAAACGTTCTTACTGTTATGGCTGCCGCAGTATTTAGAATATTATTTAATAATTATTATGATCATGTTACATCATTGACTGTCCACGACAGTCTAGATATTCTGGGTGGTCAAAGAAATTGTGCTATTTACGACAATGTTGAGAAAGAAATTGTTCCTTAAAGAACGTGGACTTAATTTGGTTTATTATACAGGGTGTTTCTAAATAACGTGCTAATATTTCATAGTGTAATTCCTTATATTGATTTCTGCTTAAATTTTTTACTACAGGTTTTTAATTAAATCTCCGAAAGTACAGGATGTCCCATTTTCGACACTTCCTGGACTTATTAGAGTTATTATCAAAGATAGAATGTTTCCGATTTGACTTTAGTGTCCCACTTTTTAAGAGACGAAAGATTTCCGGTGTCAAACTTGTAATGGCTCTCTTAGATTTTAATCTACAGGGTGATTTTGAAAATGTTCGCTTTTTTAATGTTTTTTTTTTCATTTTGTTAACAGTAGATAAGATCCCTATTTAGAGTATTTAGTAGCGGTGGATAGTGCTGTCGCTATCGAACTATCGATAGTAATTTTGTCTAATATAAAGACTTTTTTTAGATGTCAATTGTAAACTGGATGACTTTCTTTTAGATGTTTGTCCCGAATCAAAGTGATGACCTTTTCTTAGATATTTGTGCATCGCCAGGACTATCGATAGTGCGGCACTTTTACTATCGATATATCGAACTTGAGCACTATCGATAGTTTTCCGCCTCTAATATTTAGTAAACACTTCTTCTTGCCAATCTTTCTCGTGTTAATTTTTTTTTGATTAGTTCCACGACCCGGGATTATACAGTGCGTCCCAGAAGAAATGTCTAAATTCATTTAAAATTCAGCGGTAAGTTGTTTTCAAATGAAAACATATATTTTTTATTTCATTTTTGAATTTTGCATTGAATTCTAAGCATGTTTCATGTACCATGTCCTATACATAAACTCAACAGTTATTGAAAAAATTAGGATTGAACATATCATTTAGGGAATCCAACGATCCATAAAATCTTCTGGCAATATGGCATTTTGGGCTCCATAATAAGTAAGAGTGTACTGTCTCACTGTCACCGTTTATTTCCATAGAAACAATTTTATTTCAAATAAGTATAATTATTGTCAAGCGTAGTTTCAAAGTTGCGGTTTTCACAATAATGGTGAAGTTAACGGAACGGGAAAAAAATTGAAATTCTATGCATGGTTGGGTTTGGTGATAAAACACGTACTCAAATAGAAACAGCCCAATTATTTAATGAAATCCATCCTGATCGTCCTCCCATATGTCAAAAGATGTCCATATCTGGTCGTCCTAGTCGAGATGAAAATGAACAACTTGACGATTTGCTTTCCTTGGAAGAAAATCCATGTACTCCCCTGTCGCACATTGGAGCCGATTTACACATGCCAAAATCTGTTGTTCACCGAGTAGTTCAAAAGCACAAATATCACCCATACAAAGTTATTCCAGTGCATGAGTTATTTGAAGATGATTTCGATAGGAGAAGTGAGTTTTGCGGACGCATGCAAAATATGTGCAATCTAGATAATAATTTAGTAAAAAATATTATTTTTTCGGATGAAGCTACGTTCTATTTGAATGGTAATGTGAACAGACAAAATTGTCGATATTGGGCAACAGAAAATCCGCATTGGATGATAGAGGTTCACAGCTAGTACCCTAAGAAAATAAATGTTTGGTGTGGAATCGTACGCGAAAAAGTAATTGGTCCATTTTTCTTTGAACAGTCTTTAACTGGAGAAGTATATCTCGAATTTCTCCAACTAGAATTAATTCCAGCATTAGTGGCGTTATTTCCGAATCCATTGGATCCAGACTCCCCTGACGAAGAACTGATATTCCAACAAGATGGTGCTCCTCTGCACTATGCGGCTACTGTGCGCACATTTTTGGATGAAACCTTTCCCAATCGGTGGATTGGAAGGAGAGGACCTATCGAATGGCCTGCTAGGTCGCCAGACCTAACTCCGCTGGACTTTTTTTTGTGGGGTTACCTCAAATCAAAAGTATTTGTTAACAGGCCAAACAATATGCAGGAGTTGAAAGAAAGGATCCGAAGGGAAGTGCGTGTCATAACTCCGGAAATGGTTGGAAACGTGCAAAGAGAGTTTATTGATCGTCTTGGATATTGTCAAGCCGTAAATGGCGCACATTTTCAACATTTAATTTGATTTTGTTGTGCTTACTTATAGATATGTTCAATCCTAATTTTTTCAATAACTGTTGAGTTTATGTATAGGATATGGTACATGAAACATGCTTAGAATTCAATGCAAAATTCAAAAATGAAATAAAAAATATATGTTTTCATTTGAAAAAATGAAGTTGATGGTCGTAACTTATTTTTGAGCTACCCTGTATACATGAAATTACCACAAAAAAAAAAATAAAAAAATCGAAATCGACGGGTACGAGCGTTTTTTGAAAAAACTTACCGCTGAATTTTAAATGAATTTAGACATTTCTTCTGGGGCTCACTGTATACTCTTTATACCGAAAATGCTGGGATTGGAACAAAGCCTCGAGACGGAAACCCCTAATCCGAAAAGAATTGCGCACGCGTATACTAACCAGATAATATTTTTTAAAATTTATTGATAAATTGAAATCTGTGGGAGTAAAAGAAATTTTCCAATCACTTCGGGCGTAAAGTTTAAATTATTCGAAAGCAACATTTTTAACAATATTCATATCATATTTTAATACGGTAAAAAAGAATGTGTTACTTCATATATTAAATAATTACTAGGAATTAGAAGTAAGTAACCTATTTATCAAACGAATAATAACAGACATTACATACCTTGTGACAAAGAGCGTATAATCATTCAAATAGCGTTAAATTCAGACTGTTACTATTTTCTCCCTTTATTTTGATCGCTTAGGTATGTTGTTTTTGTATGTAGTTGTACGAGATTCATGTGTGTTATTAATACAGGGTATTTATTATTGACATTCTAATACTTCAGACTGTAAACCCCACAAGGAAAATTAATATGCACATAATATTATGTACGAAATGGCTATTTTCTAATTAGCCTAGTCAATTCTATATGAAAACGGTCTCTGGCATTTTCCTCGTGATACATTTTTGATTAAAACTCATTACTATTAACATTGCTAATGATAAATTTGTTTTATAAAAGTTGTTGGAAATTGCCAAGTGGAATGCCATCAAAACTATGAGAGGTTATGTTTACAGGTACGCCACTGGTGACTGTCGGATCGATAAAATATCTAACACCCTGTATATTCAATTATATTTTTAACTTTAAAAACATATACAGGGCTGTGCGATTCTTTAAAGTTCTAATGTTGGGAGTGCCCAATAGGGGAAGGTAAACTATCTTTTGACGCAAGAATGACAGTTCTAATTGTCAAACTGTAGATGGGCGCCATCTTGGCAAAGAAAATTAAATAGTAAGAGGGCTCTTGCGATACATCATTTTCAAGGTCCTATCGAGTACTTTACGATGCCAGAATGATACTTCTCTATTTGCACCCAAAGCAGAATGGGCGGCGTTTTAAAAACGGCATAATTATTAGTTTTTTATTATGTTTTATTTCATTTACCGTCTTAGAAAAACAAACAAAACTTGGCATAGTTTATTGGAGCCGACAAAAAATTTATATAAACCAAATTAAAAGTTATTATACTAATTCATGCAATTAATAATGAAAATAAAAAATCTTGTATAAAATTTGTAAAATCAACTGATATACACAATCATAATACCAGAAATATTGTCCATTTAAAAAAAATCAAATTAAAAGTAGCATAGGGAAAAAATCAATTTTATTTGATGGAATAAATATATATAATACGTTAGTATTAAAAAAAAATTTTAATTTAAAATTATTTAAAAAAATTCAAAGAAATTTTTTGCGGAAAATATATACAAATTACTTAAAAAAAGTCATTTATAATAATTTTTATTTTTAATTTTTATATTTATTAATTAATTATTTATGTTCTGTTTTATAATATTCCCTGTAATGGACTAAAATAGCTAGTTGGGAATTATTATTATTATTATTATTACTTTACGATCCCCGAATATTGTGTCCCTAGTCGAAAACAAGATGGTGGCTTCTTAAAAAGTAATATTTACTATTTTTTCCTTTTCTATTTTAGAACAAACCCAAATTTTGTAAAAAAAAAATTGCGAGTCAAAAGGAATTGTGGACATTAAAGAACCGCACAGTATTAACAAAATAGTTGTCTGATGTCTATTTTCTTGCTTTGTTATATATTATAACAAATATGAAGTAGTTATTTTCGCAAATGATTTTTAAAATATATTTTTGAATAATTTCGTTAATTATTAAGATAATTTCTGATTATGCATCCCCAATCTAATATTCCATAATTTAACTACGTTCATTTTAAAGAAGAATATAATAGTGCCAGTTCAAAATGGAGTGTAAATTCCATTTTAAATGTTTATAAAAAATAAAATTGTTGAACAAAAGTTATAAATATCATCTTTTTACAGGATTATACCATCAAGCACTACCTTAAAATGGGAGCGGATCCTAACAAACTTGTCCTTGGAATACCAACTTATGGTAGATCATACACGCTATTTAATCCTGATGCCTACGAAATAGGTTCCCCAGCTGATGGACCTGGTGATATGGGTGATGCCACCAGAGAAAATGGCTATTTAGCATATTATGAGGTAATAATATTGATCATAACTGGGAAGTTCTCGATAATTATGTAATTTAGTAATTTAAGTCTATTTCACAAAAATTTAAAGTAAAAGGCAATATTTACAATGGCAAGCTCTAAATTCAATGGTTTAAGATGAATAGACGCATAAACAGGGAGCCCCAGAATATGTGGGCAATGTGGGTTCAGAGAGAACGCTTAAAAATAACAGGAGAAGTTCTTATAAATTTTTCTTCCTACGGCCTACGGAGATACGGGCCCATAACGGACGTCCCTTAAAATCGTTGTTTTTTAAATAATTTATTAAGTACTAGGTGTAATTTAATTTTAGTATAATGGTTAGTAGATGAGTCTCCTTAATATTCGCCCTTTTAAACACATTTGGTTTCTTTAGTTTGCCAGGGACGGACTAGACCACAAAAATGTTTTTCTTGTACACCTTGTATGATGAAGGAACGACAATAATATTTTTGGGGTACTCTTGATCAATGTCGATAAAGTGAACTGTTTTCGAAATATTGTTCAATATGGTTTTTTGCATTAGACATTGTATTATTATGTTCATAAAATTCCCTCATTGTTGTTATGGTTTTTGTCACATATACCGATTTAAATAAGAATATTTATGCCAGTGTCAGTTTATGGTAGTGTCTTGCAATTTGCGGTTTTTCTCCTTTGTCTCATTAGTTACTAGCTTAGTAATGGAATTTACGTATACTGAATATAAATCATATTGAACAAAAATATATTTTTTTTTGAAAACAGTTCATTTTATCGACATTGATCAAGAGTACCTTTTTTCCGCTTAGCTTTTAGCTTCAAGGGTCCAAAAATATTATTGTCGTTCCTTCATCATACAAGGTGTACAAGAAAAAGCATTTTTGTGTTACGTGGCAAATTAAATAAGCCAAATGTATTTAAAAGGGTGAATTTTAAGGAGACTCATCTATTAACCATGATACTAAAAAATTATTAAATTACACCTAGTACTTAATAAATTATTTAAAAAACAACGATTTCCAGGGACGTCCGTTATGGGCCCGTATCTCCGTAGGGGAGGCCGTAGGAAGAAAAATTTATAGAAACTTCTCCTATTATTTTTAAGTGTTCTATCTGAATTGCCCACATATTCTGGGACACCCTGTATATCTCTGTTAGGTAATACATAGGGAAATAAATACTAAAATAATTTTTAGATTTGCGAATATATCAAAGACCAAGATTGGGAAGTCGAAGAACCAAACCCCGAAGCCATGGGTCCTATAGCCTACAAAGATAACCAATGGGTGGGATACGATGACGAGAATATAGTTAAAAGGAAAGCCGAATATGTCGCCGATAACAGCCTCGGTGGTATTATGTTCTGGGCGATTGATAATGACGATTTTAGGGGGAACTGTCACGGTAGACCTTATCCTTTAATCGAAGCTGCCAAGGAAGCATTACTTAATGCATATGGGTAAGTTTTTATAGCCAAATATACTACCCCAATTAATTATCGAATATTTAAAATTTCCGTCCGAATTAATGAATTCTTGTTTCCTTAATAATGATAATAATTTTTGATTTAACTAATAAAACACCGATTCTAGAGTTTAGGGTATAATAGTTTAGGTCCTGACACGTCTACTTATATGGGACAGCTCATAAAATCTAGGTGCATGTAAATATCCTAACATTTAAATTTATTATATTTTACGTAAAAATTGAATTTAATTTATTTTTTATATGTAAACCAATTGGGGATATGTCTGGGATAGATATTGGATAATTCTATGATCAGAAAAAAACTCGTTCCGTAAAATTTTATAAAGTCTATAATGCAGAATACTAGGCAAGTATCTATCCAGTTACCTTAGAATTACACTTCTTGCTTTTGCTTTTTGGAAAGAAATATGTAGAAAATGGCAATCCAAGCAGTGGCGTAGCGACAAATTATAGGCCCCCCGCGAAAATTGAGTTAGGGCCCCCCTACCCTATATTAAGAATATACATATATAAACATATAAACAAACAAAATTAGATAATACTGTTTATTATATAAACTACAAACCTATATGTAGAGAACGTTACAAAAAATAAAATTATTGAACAACGAGAAGAAAACAAAAAACATTCTTTAAAACTAAAAGGAACAAACACGAAAAAATTCTTTAGGTACCGAGCTAAGGTAGCGATACCTGAAAGTTACAGTGAGATAAAACCAAAAGTATTTAAAATTAAGCAACAAAATCTTGAATATAATATTATAGGTATCTCAATAGGTATTGCGAGGCAATTGGCCAATTGCCTATTTTAATTATTATATTGTAAAATTATTCTTATATTGTTGCTTTCAGGAGATAAATTGTTTTTTTCTAGCTTTTGCCTCCGCAAAATTTTTTATTAAATGGTTATTATCCATTTTGGCCGCCTCTTGTGCCTCTATAGACAGGATAGCCAAGTTGGTTAACCTTGTCTGAGAGGAACTATTTCGTAAATAATTTTTAATGATTTTTAATTTGGAAAAGGATCTCTCAGCTGTAGCAACACTTACTGGAAGAGTTAAAAATAATAATAAGGCTGTTGTTACCTCTGGAAAATTTGATGATAAAGTGTTATTTTCCACAATTAAAAATGCAGCAAAGTCTTTAATACATTGAAGAGAAGCAATTTTTTCCTTTAACGGCATACACAACGCGACTATCTCTAAAGGAAAAGTCGCAGACAGATCGCTGGAATATGTTTGCTGTAGTGTTTCTGCAGACATAAATAATTCTTTTTCTGGCGAAGTTACTAGAACTTGAGGACATAGAAATCTAAATTTATTAACAAATAACTCCATCCCCTCAAAACGATTACCTATTTGGTTAATTACAATATCAAATACTTTGTAATATATATTTATCCTAAAATAGTTTTCTCAGCTAGAAAATAGATAATTTGTATTGGCTTCATCAAAGTGTTTTTTTGGTTTTAATTGTCTTTTATCGTCAAATTCCGGGTTTATATTCCATGATCTTGATATACCAATTGCTTCATTCTTCAAATTTATATAATTACGGGCACAGTGTGACAAAATCTAGATCAGGTGGACATTGGTAATATTGGTATTTATTTGAAAGATTTGCTAATTAGCAATAGGCTCTATCGGCACTCGAAGCTTTCGGGCCCCCCAAGCTTTCGGGCCCCCCCGCGACTGCGGGGGTTCGCGGTAGTAGCGCTACGCCACTGAATCCAAGGTACGAATATAGTGTTATGATAATATTTCTACAAACTTGCAGAGAATCTCAGTTTTTGTAAATTATTTTATATTATTCATACAATAAATCGTACATAACAAATAGTACACCTACCTTACGTATTTATGTGGTGCATAATCAAGAGACAATTTTGATTTAAGAATCCGGTATCCCTTTGTCCATATGAAATCTTACCCTGTTGTCCATTACTAAGAAGAAGCGTACACCAATCCACTAAATAACTTAAGCCTTTTTGTATAATAAAATCCATTATTTAATTTAACCACACATGCTAACACACACACTGCAAACGCAAACTTACTTTAAATTAGGCTGCTGTAGTATTTACATAATTCGGCTTTTTGTCTGTAGCAAAAAAAAATTAGTAAACGGAGTACACGAAAGAAATCATAGGCGTGTAAATAGGATTTTATTTTTAAAATGGTTTATATTTATGTTAGCTTACAATTTAAGTATATATTTTTGTAATTAGCGTACAAGAATGATGATATTATATTCAGAGAGAGTATGGTACTAAAAACTGTATACTTATATAGGGTGTCCTAGAATATGTTGGCAATCTCCCAGGTTCAGATAGAACACTTAAAAATAACAGGAGAAGTTCCTATAAATTTTTTTTTCTACGGCCTGCCCTACGGAGATAACGGACGTCCCTGGAAGTCGATGTTTTTTAAATAATTTTTTAAGTACTAAGTGTAATTTAATAATTTTTTAGTATAATGGTTACTAGAAGAGTCTCCTTCAAATTTTTTTTTTTTATGATCAAACACAAGCACTATAGGAAAAAATCCTTTAGGGCACTCTGGGAGTGGTGCGTGTGCGTAAAAAGCGATTCACGTTGGTTTTGAATCGTTGTAGGTTATATTCGTTGGGAAAAACGACCTCGGGAAGGTCGTTCCACAAGGATGAAGTCCTCCAGATGAAAGAATTCTTAAATAATAAAGCTCGAGGAGTACTAAGCTTAACCACATATGGATGGGCGGCAGTGGTTCGTCGTGTATTTCTGCTATTCGTCGCTCTGGGCGGAATTAAGAGGGCAAGGTCAGCCGAGCACCTTCCATGAAAAGAGAGTCAAATCCCCAACCTGTCGTCGATGTTCTAGGCTGTCGAGGTTCTTCGTTAGCTCGTGGTCTCCGATCAGACGAATAGCCCTCCTTTCGATGGAATCCAGTAGCCGAAGAGTATGTTTGGGTGCGGAGCTCCAGACATGAGAGCAGTATTCTAGTGATGGTCGAATCTGGGCTTTGTATAGTGTCAAAAGTTGTTGAGGTGTGTACAACTTTCTGGTTCGGAAGAGTACCCCAAGCTTCTGAGAAGCTATCTTGGTGATTGCCACAACGTGGTTATGCCAAGACATATTTCCTCCCAGATTGACGCCCAGCAAATTAATAGATGAAGCCAGTGGGATTGCGTGTCCGGCCATGACTATTTCCGGTTCTTTAATGTTAACCTTTTTAGAGAAAACTGCTGCCTGGGTTTTTTTACCGTTAAATTCGACTTGGTTACTGTCACCCCAAGCCAAAATTTCTTCCAGGTCTTTGTTGAGGCGGGATACTTCATGCTCCCTTTTAAACACATTTGGCTTATTTAGTTTGCCAGGGCCGGACTAGACGTAACACAAAAATTATTTTTTTTACACCCTGTATGATGAGGGAACGACAATGATATTTTGGGATACTCTAAACATGCATTTATTTCTCGAAAACAGTTCATGTGCCTTTTCTTCAGCTTAAGGTTTAGAGTATCCAAAAATATTATTGTTGTTCCTTCCTCATACAAGGTGTACAAAAAGAACAACATTTTTGTGGTACGTCTAGTCCGTCCCTGGCAAACTAAATAAGCCAAATGTGTTGAAAACGGCAAATTTTAAGGACACTCATCTAGTAACCGTTATACTAAAAAAATATTAAATTACACCTAGTACTTAAAAAATTATTTAAAAAACAACGATTTCCAGTGATGTCGGTTATGGGCCCGTATCTCTGTAGGGGAGGCCGTAGGAAGAAAAATTTATAGGAACTTCTTCTATTATTTTTAAGTGTTCTATCTGAATCCGGGAGATTGCCCACATATTCTGGGACACCCTGTATATCTAGGTACCTGTCCATAAGTAGAAAATCTGTTGTCTTTTTATTGCAATCTTCTCTGAGGACTCTATATCTTTACAGATTGACCGAGGAGAACCTGATATCTCCTCCTTCAAAACCAACCAAACCTTCTAAGCAGAAATCGCGCAACCGAACCAGGAAAACGACTACGACGGAAATTCCAGAAGAAACTAGCATTTCGACTACTGCAAGTAGTCGTAGACGGCGGTAGGTGTATGCGTTTTTATAAATACGATAAAAAAATTTCATTTAGACAACCTCTGGAAAAAATAATTACGTATACAGGGTGTCAATATGAAAACTTCCCACCCTTAATATCTTAGTAACTAATTATCTGAAGGGGTGTGCTGTTAAAGAATATTTGCAGCCTTCGTGGTCTAACCCCCTGGGAGTAGATATTACCCTTAAAATCTTAAATGGAAAGGGGGATCAAGAGGCAAATAATTTTAAAGGTTATACTACCTATCGTCATATCATAATTTATTATTTTTTAGTAATAGTTTCCAAGAAATTGCATTTCAAAAATGGATGTAATTAGAACTTGCCTGTACTGATTTTAGGTTATTGTTTAAAAAAACACTCCTCTTTTAGTAGAATAATTGGAGGTCCATAGATAGTCACTTCATGTAACACCATTTCCAATTCCGGTAACCGCTTAAAAATTTTCATTAAGAAGTTCATTGTTAAAACGCGATTTCTTGGAAACTACTTACTCAAGAAAAATATGATTTATTGCTATCCACTATTCTTTATAGAATTAAGTCGAAATCCAAGAACGAAGATAGGCCTCTTTCATCTTCTACACAAAAAAGGCGGAAGGATACAAACAAGAAAGCTGAATCATCGACGTATAGTAGTTTGAAAGTTATTACTCCAGCTTATACGACGCCTGCTCCTCCTGCTACTCCAGATATGGGTGGAGGTAAAGATATCTCCTTAAATTAATTGTCCAAAGATATTATAGTAAAAACATGTTTCCTGTAATACTTCCTATCTTTACATATCTTAGTTGCTAAAAAAGTAATAGAAATATGTTTAGTAGCTTTTGAGACAACGTATATTCAGTTGTCAATCCCATTGTTGCTCTTAATGTTAAAAAACATTTGCAACGAGACAATAAGAGCGACAAGGGTAATTGCTAATAAGATAGAAGTTTGGAGAACTCTGCGGTTCTTATAATGTATTTGAAATATCAAGAGTATACGTTAGATTTGAAGAAACTTGCTTGATTACTCTTTATAAATAAATACTTTGAGTTTTACTCCGATTAGAATACGTACTATTCAAACGATGATTACTTTTCGATACTTTGTTTTTCAAATCGTTTTTTCGAATATTAACTTGTATTATAAAGATTATTAGAATCTACTGAACTATGAAAAACAAAATTGACCTAAAGTTTTAACATATGTGCTCTATTTTAGCTTTCAAATGTGAAGATGAAGGTTTCTTTTCACATCCCAAAGATTGCAAGAAGTATTTCTGGTGCTTAGGAGGACCTGGCGAGACCGGAATTGTCGCCCACGCTTTTACATGTCCAGCAGGTATGTGAGCGTGATGCTAAAATATTTAATCGTTGCTTAGTTATGTATTTTTCAAATAAAAAAAAAACACTGAAAAAAACTTTTTTTTAGGTTTGTACTTTAACAAAGCTGCCGATTCCTGCGATTATAGTCAAAACGTTCTCTGCAACAAGAAACTTCAGAAAGCCACAGCAACCACTGAAAAAGTTGATTCATCTGATGATGCATCGGAGACGCCTTCTCCGAGTAGTATATTCTCGACTACAAGGGTTCCGCCGAAAATTACTGCTGCCACGAGTAAAACTACATTTAGACAAACCACGACTACTGAAGCATATGAAGATGAAGTAAGTATCCGGCGAATCCGGCCTGCTTTTATAATATTGCTGACCCCTGTAATTTGTTATTGTTTCTGGAACAAATTTTAGGACGAATACGAATACGAAGACGATGAAGATGAAATTAAGCCCGAAGAAGATCCCAAAGTAATCAAGGAACTTATCGATTTAATCAGAAAAGCTGGTGGAATAGAAGAGTTAGAGAAGCAACTGCAATTCGGAAAAGATCCTAGTGCCCCTACTTTAACGTCAGACTCTACAACGCCTTCAACAATAAGTAAGTCCTTGGTCGAACGGGTCTTAGGAAAATCTAGAAATACTCTAAATGCCCTAAAGAAAACATCGTTTACACGAACAAATAGTGGTGGAGGTCCACAAGGAAGTGAGGTTAGTGAAGACAAGAAGGAAAAGAAAACTGAAAGAGGACGACCTCAGTATAGGACCTTGACTAGACAGCGGTACGTTGGACTATAAATGTTCCTAACTAATTTTAGTATATACAGGGTGTTATGGAAATGACGTCTTATATATTTAAACCGGCAAATCCTGAAATGAAAATAAATTGAAGAAGAATACCCATAAATGGCGCTTTCCATTAATGACAAGATTATATTACCTTATGTCAAATCAGACAAACACATGTGGGGCACTGGCGTAATATGTAAACAATCAACACTGAGGTCTGCAGGGTCAAAAGACGTCAGCGAATTTCGGCCGGTGTTGTCATATCTACACGGCAAACTCTTTCGAAAAAAATTTATAATTTTAACAATTTTTAATTCATCAATTCAATCAATTCATCAATCATTTATTCCAGAAAACCGACGGCGAAAGATGTTTCACAAAACAAATAATGGTAATATCACACACAAATTTCAAATTCGTTACAAGCACAGGAAAGTAAATAGGTCAAACGTCTTTGACCTTTTAAATAAAAAATTTCGTTCAAACTCTTAAAAAAATGCAATTTTATTTACGACACATGCTTTCTTACCTTTACTTATTTAAATACAATTGTTAGTTTTATAATTTCACACAAACCACACAGAATCTAAGTTTTAAGAAAAACCTCTCACATAACCCCAAAAATAGCAGCTATTCACATGGAAAGAATACACGCGAACGCTGTTTTAATTTTGGTCCTTTTTTTCTCGCGTAGATTTATTTATTTAACTAATTTAAAACACACACATTTTAAATACACAAAATGCAATCCTTCAATTTAAAAACGACATTTTATCTACGAATCATAAAACAGTTAACCTACGAACGAACGAAATAGATACCTTCAAAACTCGGAATAGAGATGGGTAATATTTGACAGTTTGATATTTCACGAGATTCTTCACTATTACTTGACTATTTACCGCGTGATCTCTTGCAAGGCGTTTAATTGATATGGCGTTAATGGAATTTCGACCAAATTGAATAAAATGATAGTGGTAGCTGATAATACTGCGACTGTACTTTTTCTTTTGAGAAGCTTAACAAATCAAATTAGCTCAGCTCTACTCCAAATGACAAGACCGACGAAAATTTTAATTTCTTTCTCACGCGGAAATCTCTCCATCTCTTTCACACAATCCACTCAACACACGCAAGTGTCAGTAATAGAAGAACAGCGTTAGGGTGCGGTCGCTTCTGCTGATAACCATTTACACTCTCGGCTATCCGCTTTGTTTTCAGAAGGTACGCGTATAATAGTATTAAGGATTTTCGGGCTACGCGTCCAAACTTTGTATATTATTTGACATTGTTTTTATAGACGAACCTAAGTTGCTCAGTTAAAACGAGCAGTTTGTTTTGGACGTTTGACTTGACAGAAAAATGGAATGTCGCCGACGAATAAGTAAAATTTCGTCGCGTCGCGTGTAGTAAAATCTAATGATCTGATCTGAGTATATTTTTAAAAAACCTGTGCCTCTGGAGGTATAAAGATAAATACAAGTAGGTATATAAATAATTTATTTTTATAATTTTATATGGAATTTCAGTTTCGCATTAAGTTTGGCAACATTGCACGTAACACCTGTTTCCTGATATGCCACCACAGGGTGACCTGACGAACAAACCCGAACAAACGCCGGATCAGGTGTGGGTTTATGGGGCTGGACCCCACTTTTAAAACGGTCGATTAAAAAAAAAATATGTAGCGTTTCTCTAGGACACCCAAGGAATCACCCATTTAAATATAATACGTCATTGCCATAACACCCTGTATAGTTTAACTTTGTAGGATTCAGTAAATATATAATAATATAAGATATTTTTTCCGTCTGTCTTAAATATGAGAAAAATATATAACGTCCTATTTTAGTACTGCAACCGAAAAATTAATTGAAAAGGAAAAACTTATAGAGGAACCAGTAGAAGAGAAACAAGTAAATGAAAAAAAATCATTTAGAGGCAAATCGTCTTTAGAATATGTTAACATTAGAAGACCAAAGAGCAGTTCAACAACAGAAGCTAATATTGATGAGTAAGTATACATTAATATCAACAAATAATCAGGGACACTAGGAAAGTTTTTCCCCAACTATTAAAATCTTCTGCAACACCACTTGGGCTTTATTTTTTAAATTAATTTCATTAGAAAGAAAAAGTTCTGGTCGCCTTCAGATTACGACAATATTCCCATTCAATTTATTAATAAATCATGTTTTTAAACTTCAAATAAACTATCTTTATTCATTAAAAAGCATTCCGTATGCTCCCATAGCGATAGCTACATCAGCTTGCTCCCAGAAACGATGTACAGGATATTGAGGAGCGGCTCCTCCGTCCAAATAAGATTGAACTACCGACCAATCAGGATCTTGTTTATACCATGATCGGACACTTAAGAATGTCGAGTCTGCGTTTATTACGTCACCATTGGGATATGTGCCCGTCCAGCCGGCTAAGGGAATGTATAGCTGGAAATTATAAGAATGTAGATTCATTCGAAAAAGATACTCTCTTATGGCAAACTTCTACTAACCTTATTATTAAAGTTAGTAAAGCTGGACATAGTTTCTGTATTAGCAACACCTCTGTCAGTCCTGTGGTGATTCCATAGCGCATCCAATAATTGTTTGGCCACTGCTTTAACTGTCTGATCGTTTGCTTTAGCTGCATAGTACGATAGAGTTCGAGCTGTGGCGGATGCACTGCCGATACTCTGACCATGAGCCTATCAATATATAAAAATACATTATAAAGCTTCAAATAATCATAATATTAACTCACTGCAAATACAAAAAATCTATATTACTTACTGTAACGCTTATTTTGGTGTTTGGAGGTAGTCCTTCCCAGTTAATAGTAACAGGCATACGGTAATCTCCATTTGCATCGATAGTTATTTCACTTATAACCCAGTCAATCCATTTTTTGATGATGGTTTGGACCCTTGTATCCCCTAAAATCATTACTCGATTAGCTTATGTACAATCAATTATGATTGAAAATAATAACACTATAACAATAAAAAGCAACTTGTAAACTACCTGTAATATAATAATATTGAGCTAAACGATCTGCAGTCCATGCCTGGAATCCAAACCATGGGTTAGCGTCAGCATATCCTGGTCTATCGTCGAACCATAATCCATAAAATGAAGAGTCCTGTAGTAACAACACTATTTTATAATAAAGTTTTAATATATCGTCTCATAAATATGGATTAATTGATTGATTGATTCAACCTTAAAATTATTTTGTCAAAGCGCAGATATATGCCAATGATATAGAAAATAACCTTGTATTCTTGAGGTGGATCCTCGTAGTTCTTGTTCCAACTGTTTGTCACCCCGGCTGCAAAAGCACCCTCCACTGTTTGCAAATACTCGTACATTTCAATTTGCCGTTCCAAAGATTTGGTCCAGTCATCAATGGCAGTGGCACCTTTAGGTCTAAAAATAATTGCTAAATTTCGTTAGCGTGTATACGGATGGGATTTGTTCGGGTTTGTTATTCGGATATGGACGGAGAATACATTTCCATATCTGTATATGCGACTCGGTTAGTACAAATAATCTCTGTGGTTTCTGACTCCTCAATTATTTAAATGAATGCAAAATCCTTACTTTAAATTTGGATCGTTTATCAATCCGTGAGCAGTCACAAGATTTTGGTAACCATAGTAAGAAACTGCGTTTCCCATTCTCCAGTGGTATCCGTTTTCTTCGATCGAGCCTCCCCATGCTATACCCCAAGAGATGAGATAATGGGCACTACTTTTGTCAGTGGATCCTGGACATTCTTCTTTACCGATGCAGTTGCCAGCCTGGTAAAATATTAAGCTATTACAAAAAAATGTGATGTAGGGATGGCCAGGTTAAAATGTTAAACGTTTAAAAATATACCGTTGTTGGACAATTATTTAAAGATGTTTTAATAATATCTATACCTGTTTAAAATGTTGGTCAAAGAGGGAATACCGTAGAAAGTCACCCATTTTAGCAGCCTTCGCCAAAGTATTAGTAATTTGTGACGGATTGTTTTGGGCCCATCTATAATAAAATTCAATAATGGTAATCAAAATCATATTAATGGATTTCCATTGAATTTATTTACAAATATTCATGTGAACTTACTGAGAGGCCCAATAAGCGGCTTGAACAGCTCTGGCATCAGCGTCCGGACCAGCCCCATATCCGTAACTTTTAGTTGCTGTGCCAGTTGTGAACTAAAAATATAGATGATTTGAAACATATTCAACTAAAACGTTTATCGTCATTGAACGTTGTTATTATGTTTCCTACTGCTATAATGGCAGTGGGGGGGGGGGGGGGGGTTCTCCAGCCTTTCTTCTTCTTATAATTTTAAAATTAGAAATGAACGAATACCTGGAAACCATTAACTCCGCCATATCTAAAATTGTCACAAGTTGGGGTGTTAAATCCTTGCCACAAGGATCCCTGTCCTAAGTTTACAAAAGATGGACCATCAGCATCTGGACCCAACTCGCATCCACCTTGAGTATTACCTAAAAACTCGGAAATGTCAACAATATATTTATTCCCATCTAGTGATAGGTTAATTTTTTTTAAATTCAAATTATTCTTTACCAAATCCATAGACGTTGTCAACATCGGACAGCCAATGCATTATGTACATGTTATTCGTTCCATACGCCACTTTAAGTTCATTAAACAATGGGTCTTGCCCAACAGTCATTCCCGCTGAACTACCTGGATTTGTTGGATTGTATCTAAAAGTATAGGAATACAAGACAGATAGATTAGTAAATATGAAATATTAAGAGCATATTAACTAATTACCTGTCGGTATTTGGTTGTAAAATTGGAACCATATATTGTTCAATCATGTCCCAGGCGTTATTAAAAGGTGAAAAATCCCCTGTCACTGCACCATACATAGCTTTTAGATATACATTGTAACTAAAATAAATTGAATTGAATAGAGTCATAATCAGTTCGTCGGCGGGTACAAAGCTCATCTACAAATAGTAGTACAAAAGCAACAAATTAAGAATTGATGAAAATCTTACTAATTGTTGTCTGTATATTTGTTGGTGAATAAACATCATATTTTTTCCCGTGAAATGGATCACAAAAATGTATTTTACTTCCTTTTTCGACAAACAATTGCTTCTTTGCTATACATACATAGATTAAAAACAGAACGCCGTTTGCGTGTTACCTGAAAGCTTCAGAATCAGTTTCGTGTCCATAATCAGTGGATTCTACAACTAATGTCTCGGATGTATGGTACGGAACTCCTTCTTTTGAAAAGTATTGGTTAGTCGGGTCCAAAATTTTATTGTACTGTTCCAAAAAGCGATTCGAGTATTCGCCAGCATTTATTAGTGTGGCTAAAGTTGTCAGTAGGAAAACCAAAAGCAGCTTCATGTCGCCAAGATCTAGAATACTTAAAAGCAAAGATGCATTATTTTAAAACATATTTTGTTGAATATTTGATATGTATATGAATCAATATCAAAAAAAAATCAACGATTGGTGCACTTTGCTGAAAATCATTCTTCGTGGACTTTGACCTTTATTACTAAAGGTTATTAAAAAAACACTCCTATGTTGATCACATATTTCTCTCAATATTTTTAGTCAGGCCGATAGATTAAATGCTCCGGCTTGTGGCGTTAACTTTGGGTATTGTTTTTATTTATGTCAACTACATAGCTCTTTCTAGAACGACTTTACCTCAAAATTTATTGGCTATGCTTGTTGTAACATAGTCAATAATTAAATTAAAAAAATATTACTTATTACCTGCATAACAATAATTAACACAGCCGTTAGCAACAATCTATACTTATTTACTACCTATTTATACGATATTTACTTCAAAATGTGAATGATCCACTTGAATTCCAGATAGCAAACAAATGTTTCGTTTATGCAATGTACTGTAATTATAATTTGTTTTTAATTTAAAGATATGAATATTTTCGGTATATTTTGCAATAAAGGCTCATATACGCAATGGTATGTCTTATCATAATACTTATATTTTGGGGAATGTGCTAAACCTACTATTATTGAAAAATCAGGCATAAAAATACCACTCTCCAGGAGTCTTCTTAAGATTTGTATTAAGCGCAGCTATAGGATTCATTCTGTCAATTTATTGTAGAAGGTATTTTAAAAATATAATTATCATCAAGCGTAATAAAACTTTAAATATAAAAATCCCGAAAAGGCTTTTTTCCAGTGGGTTTAGCAGGAATAAAATCCCAGGTGAAACCGATGATGAGGATCTGGAGGACGAATCAGAAGATTCAGAAGAATTACCGGATGTTAGAAGAAAGAGTAGTTCTCCACAATATGTGAACATAAGAAGGACTAGGCCTTCAACAACTGAAGCTTCAAAATATGCTTCCGTTAGGAGATCAACGGTTTCTTCAGTCGAGCCAGAAGATGATGAAAGCAATGAAGATAATGACTCTAGGTAAAAATGTTTTGATACATTTTTGTAAATGTAACAGCATTGTTGTTTATTGGATAGAACTAATGTTAATTTTATTTCTTTCAGATACAACAATATTCGACGTAGATCAACAACAACTGAGTCCAGTGTTGCTTCTGAAACCCAAACATCTAGGTAAGTTTTGTGAAAGAATATACAATACATATCTCATATCCCATATCCCAAGAGTTTAGTAAATAACCTTTATAAACATGAAATGAAATAATCGCAACAATAACGAATTCTTTTGAATTGTGCTTTGTTACGTCTCGATTATAGCCAACGTTATGTACTTGATATTTTCTATCATTAAGTGCACTATTTCATATCTCTGGTAAAGAATTAAATAAATAAATTAAAATTAAAGTTAATCAATCACCTACAGAAGCTAAAAACAATAAATAAATCAAACAGTTTCTTTATTGAAAAAAACCCAAACAAACCCTTTTTGATAGATCCGTCGAAAAAACATTTTCATTAACATGGTAGTTTTGAGAATATCAGTAAGAATTTGTATATTATGACGTATTGACGTAGTTATACATGTGTTGCTTGCCTGAGAGTAGTAATATGTAAGTAAACAGTGGTCAAGTTTTTAGTTTCCAAATGTTTTCAGGTATCAAACCATTAGAAGAGGGACCACAACCACAGCTACAGTAATACAAGATGAAAAACAACCAATAAGGTATACCATTTATTAACTTTACACATTAAACAATTTTCTATACATTAATAAATTATAATAAAATAATACCATTTTTGGTAGGACCTCAACCAGTGGTACAACGGCAGCAGATGATGATTCGGCAGATTTTAAGTCTTCCTCCAAAAGCAGACCCACCACTCCAGTAGGCGTAGAAGAGACCAGTAATTCTACCTCCAAGTAAGTGTCGTAGATATGAATATAATATCGTAATTACATTGTTCTCATCTTAATAAACAAATTCAAAATTTAACGTATTAATAAAAAGAATTGTTTCAGATATCAAACAATAAAAAGAGGATCAACTACGCAATCAATAGCATCAACATCGAAAGTGTAAGTTTGAACACAATTCTTAGATCTTCTTTATATTATTATTTTTAAATTTGTAGGTCAAGTACAACCCCGTTATCACAGAACAGAGACTCCAACTCTACAACAGAGAACGACATACTCATAACAACTTCGCTACTAGAAACTACTAGTAATATTAGTACATTGGCTACAGAAAATCTTGTTTCCAGCACACACGAATCGACGACAGAAAGTAATAGTGGCGCACCAAGTAGTCCGTTGACTACTAGTTCGGTTGTTTCAACTGAAATAAACGAATTAACTGCAGAAAGGAAACGCCCAGTACTATTTCATCCGAGACCATTTTCAGTTGGTGCAGAATCAACTGCGAAACCCACAACTGAACCAACAACCGTGGCGTCAAAGGTGAGTCAATCCAATTTAAGATTTCGGTTAAGGCAAACCTCTTCTCCCACCACTACAACTGAGTCAAGTAGTACACCAATTAGATCTAGAAGCCGAGGTAGATTAAATAATATTAATAGGAATTTAAATGACGATAAAGACGAACAGGAAAAATATGAGCGTACGGAGGAGAACAAACCTATTAGGTCTAGAAAGCGGCTAACTGTGACCACAGAAAAGTCCATAGATTATAATGAAGAGGCCGACAGAAAATATAGGCCTGCCGAATTAGCTGATTTGTCGTCTTTAACGGCTGCTGACCTAAATCGTGGAGGGGGCGAGTTTGTATCGTCTCACAGGCGCAGACGTCCGATTCCCTCATCTACGACAACATCAACAGACCAGCCATTAAATGAATTAGCTAAAACTGGTTCCACAACGGTGGTGCGAAAGTTAATAGATCCTTCTGCTTCTGGAAAAAGACGTAAGGTTATTATTAAAAATGATGACCAAATTAATGCTAGTTCAGATCAGTCATCAACTACTAGAAAAATTGGAAGAGGTTTCAGATCTACCACACCAACAGCTACGTTGGAACAGGTCGGGCCTGTAGAAAATAAGACTTTATTAGACAATGTTGTGAGAAATGTACGTACAAGAAAAGTTTTTAGAAGAATAAGACCTACTTCTTCAACCACGCCAGCTACTGAAAATACGTTAATAGAAGAGGCATCGATTACTTCGACAACAGCCAGAACGTCTACATTATTACGTAAAAGAATTCCATTATTTAGGTCAAGACAAACTAAGATTGAAACTTCAACCAATAGTGTTCTAAATGATATCAAAGAAACTACAGAAGAAAGCATTACCACATCTGATAATCCTTTATTAAAATTGTTTCAAACAAGATCAAGATTTGATATTGGTAAAAATGATACTGTTGAAGAAGATGAAGAAGAGTTATCGAATGAACATATTGATGTATTAAACGGCGAAGAGGGAGAGAATATTAAACTATCGGAATCAAACATTAGGGAAAGTAGCCAGGTCAATTCTTTCGGATTTGATGAAAAACCTAGCAGGAAACTTTCTAAACTTAATGTAGCTAAAAGTGACGCTTCTGTTAAGACCTCAACAGAGAAGCAGCAACAGGAATTACCTTTTAGCGATAACTTTGAAACGACCACCGAAAAGCAGGAAAGCGCTGAAACAACTACCACCACAGAACCGAACAGGATTCTTAGAACTAGGAAGATTATACGAAAAATAACTACGACCGAACCGACAACTTCTACTTCCACGGAAAACTCTAGAAGAAGACTTTCAATCCTCCGTCGGCCCCAGTCTGCAATTACCAACGACTTAGAAACGAATGTAAAAGATAAAAACGATAGGAAATATATTCATATCAGACGTACTACCACTGAATCGGCAGAAGCTGCTTCGGAAGATATAGAGGAAGACCTAAAACCACGAAGAATCAGACCAAACTTTGGTAGACGAACAACAACTGAAGAAAACCGAATAAAAAATGAAAAGATCGAAAGAGGAAGGAATAGGTTTGTATTAAAACCAACTGATTCTGTTCAATCTGTTTCGGTTACTACGCAAAGACCATTATTCTCAACGACAGAATATTATAGAAATATTTATGAGAACGATAACGATGAAATAAACTATGATGACGATGGTGATGTTGAGGACGAAGGAGATGATGATGATAATGACGATGACGAATATAATATTAATAACCAAAACTCTAATGAAAATACAGATGAGATTAATGACGATATGCCAAGGTATACTATTTATACAACTTCATCAGTGCAGAGAACACATAAATATGAATCGAATGTAAATTTTGACGATGAAAATGAAGATAACATGGATGATGGCCTTAAAGCAAATAAGTCTATTAACTCGTTTGTTCTAACATCAGCAATAAATAGTCGTAACAAATCTGAAACCCTGATGGAAGGGGATGAAGAAATAAATACCGAAAAGGATGAAGAGATATTACCTAACAAAAATGTTACAAAGGATAACGAAAAATTTGAGAAATCTACCATACGCACTACTCTGCTTCGTTCGCAAAAAGATCGCCCTGCGTTTACTAGACAAAGATTTACATTACATAAAGATGAGGCACAACCCAAAACGCATAAAGGAGCATTAACGCCTGGCTACAGAACTAGGTCCACTACTGTACCTTCTACTACAATTACGACTGCTATTTCTGCCTCTATTCCTGTAAAAGAAATGCTAGATACTACAGAAGCTGAAATAGAGTCGACCGAAACAGACACAAGAACTAATCAAATTGAAATTACAACTCAACCATTTTCGGAAAGAACAAACGAAATTGATTCTGCTCATGTTTTAGAAACAACTGATGCTAACATCATAACGACTGCAAGTACACGTGCTTCTCAGTCTCGGGAAAATGATAATACCGAGGAAACATTTACAACGACTGAAGAGCTTTTGGAATCAACCGTAAGTCAGGATTCAGGGGAACCTAATGTAGGTACTACGGCAGGTGAGATAAATGAGATTACCGAGGATATCACATCTACTATTGAAATCACCACTAATGCATCTTTGTTAGATGAAATTCTACATACAAGTCAAACTTTGGAAGGATCTACTGAAATAATCTTAAGCAATCTTACCGAGAGCGCTACAGAGTATCGAAGACGAAGTACTTTACGCTCAGCTAAGGAACGACCTAAGCTTGGGTTTTCTCGCAGAACTACTGAGAGTTCAAGTTCTTCTACCACAACCAATCCAAATATACAAGTAAGTAGTAGGAAATCGTACACAAGGTCCAATTTATTTGGTAGAAATCGTCTTAAAACATCATTACCAGATAAGAAGCTTAGTTCTACAACACCACTTTCAGTTAATAAGCTTTTATACAAATATAGTACTACTGTAAAAAGTAAACTTGAAGATGATGATAATATAGATGCTGAAAATGTAGATTTATTGATTGATGACCAATATGAAGAAGATAAAGATATGAACGATGACAATATTGATGACGACGAAATTGACAAAAGTAAACCTGGATCCGTTGATCCCTTCAAACTGTCTACAAAAAATAAACCTGTTGACCGAACATTTAAAAATAAGCAAACAAGTGAGACTTTAAAAGTCGACAATGAAGCCATTAAAATCAAGAATAAAAACTTGTATTCTAAACGAAAAATGAATATACCTTATAAGGCCTCTTCTGTTCCAAGCAATGAAATAATAGACGAAGATTCTTCAACTTTAGAGACGCTGTCAGTTATAGATACGTCAGAATCTACGTCCACGCCAAGTAATGCACAAACTGATTCAACCGACCCAAGCTTAACAACTTTGCATCATGTTTTTGCTGATATAGCAGAGGCTGATACAACTACCGAGTCCATGGGCTCAATAGCAAGTACAAATCGTGGCAAGGTTGAAAGACTTATTGAAGTTAATAGAATAGTGGAAGTAAAAACGAAACAAGCGATGGTCAATAATCATTCTGGATCGTTTGAAGTAGACACAAAAGTGGAAATTAATCCGACTGTAGATAGAATTGGAGAAATTTCTAGAATTACGTTCATTAAGATAGTCGATGGTAATAATGAAACAATTATCAAAGATGCGGGCTCAAACGAGATCGGCACCGCACTAGAAACTTCATCTCTTTCACCAGTGTACACGCACGAGGAAACCCAAGCTCCTCTGGAAATTGCGAAGGTGGAGGAAATACCAGCATCAAATGTAATACAACATTTTAATTTGAAGAATATTGAACTGAATATTAATATGGAGCCATCGCAACGCCAAGAACGCAGATTTGAAATTTTTGGTGCGAGTAAAGTTTCTGATAGTAAAGTACTAAGCAGTATCAATGGAAAACCAGAAATTATCGATGGTATCTCTCATATAAACATCGTTACACCTAAACCCTTGACTTTGGAAACATCAACAATTCCATTGCAAGGTTTGTTTCAAACTGAGAAAGTTCATCTAAATCCTGAATTTACAATGAACGATGAAGTTTTAGAAACTGGACCTTCAGAGTTTGTTAATGTGCGAGTCTTGGATCAAGATAAAAGCATAAGGCTGGATAAAGGTTTAGTAGGAAATACAAATTACATTCCTGTTTGGGTTTTACCTCAGGATGAGGAAGAGGTGACTAGGAAGGCGCACGTAGTAGAAATTAAGCCCCAGCATGATACCAGAACGATTAGGATCGTTCCCATTACAGTAGAAATGTCGAGGAGTGTTGCCAATATAAAGCTGTCATCGAATAAGAACAGTTTGAAAACGTAAAGGCGTTTGAATAGGAAATACTTAGATTTTTATTTATTTTATTCAGTGATAGCATCAACAAAGATTGAGAGACAATGTTAAAAAAAAAGAAATGATTGACCTAAAATGTACAATGATGGAAAACGACTAAGAACTAAATATAAAACAATTGTACCTACTTTACTTGTCTATACCGTTAGACAATTCAGGTCTGGACTATCGAGTCAAGGTGGTATAAAACTAAACAGTTTTTATTTGTAAAATCAGTTTTTATATATTCATTCCTTTTTATGTCCTTTATAAAGCAATATAATATAAGGTGATACATTTTTGGTGTTCAATGTTAAATATAAAATTAGGGAATAATGAATGAATGTTGAGTACCTGCCTTATAAGAAGGTAACATGAATACATACAATAATGTTGTCATGATCACATACTTTATTTTGTACCGGGTCTACCGGGTGTTTCAGGGGGAACGCTCACCCTTATAACTTTTTTATTATTTAAATTCCAGAAATACAATTTGATAGGTTGGTATGTGATATTATTTTGCATTTTTTGAGATAACGGACTCCATTTTGTCACTTCCGGTTTAACCGGAAATGACGTCAACTTTGGATTTGTAAATGGAACACCCAGTATATTTGTGGCTATGTCGATTGAGTACACCATTCAAAATCTAACGATGTCACGATTTTATTTTTTCATCTAGATTGATGATTGATGATCTGATGAACTGCCTAAAATAGTTTACTTTTAGCCAAAGTATGGCGGATTTTAAATTTGTAATTATGTTCATTTGTTTGTTAGCATTATGGCGTCATGGGTACCTAGATAAATACAAAACCGTTTGCGCTTCTTGTGTTATTTTTTGTCATGAATTGGTATTTTTAATAAATTATCTTTCCGTTTTTTTAACTTGATATCAGGGTGCGTGCTATCAAATTGTTGGAAAAAGTGCTTTATTTTTTTGCCCGAGTAAGCCAATATGTTTCCATTTGAAAAATTGAATTTTCTGGGAAAAAAGCCATCTTAAAAAGTGCATAAAAAATTTTAAACGCAATAGATTTGAAAATTGAAGAATTTGGCTTAGAAAAGTAAACCAATTTAGGGAGTTCATAGCAATCAAGATGAAAAAATAGCAATAAAAAAAAATAATCAAGTCAAAAAATTGGAATGATATTCTGAATCGATATAGTCAATATACTGGCTGGTCGATTTAAAAGGCAAAGTTGAGGTCATCTCCTATTAAACCGGAAGTGACAAAATGTGCAAAATAATATCACATACAAATCCACCAAATTTTATTTCTATAATTTAAACAATAAAAAGTTATAGCGGTGAGCACCCGGTATAGACCCTGTGTCTGCAATAGATAATTTTACATAACAAGTGAAGTCATTTTAAATACAGACAATATATTTTTGTCAGAAGCTTAAAAATTGAACTTGTAGAACACTAGGGATAGGTTTATTCAGGTTTGTTCGTGTTTACAGGATACATCTTTTAAGCAAGAAAATTCATGTTCCACAATACTATAATTAGAGCGACGGTGACAATAGGGGGTCCGTGAAGTGGAATATCAGTAATTTGTTTTTTCGTGGAGTTTAGGTCTCCCTCTATAACTTTTATATCTGACGAAATGCCGTAGAGCGTTGCTGAGAGGCGCTGTATCGCTTTAGATAGGAAATTCTCGATAAATTCAAAATTATATCGAGCCATGTCTGAAAATGAATTTACAGCAACTGCGTGGCCGCAAAGTCACGGGAAACAACACATTTTCTGACAAGTCAACCCTTGCATATGCTTTTCCGAGCGTGTCAAAAACATAGAAAATTAAGAAAAAAAGAAAAAAGCGAATTTGAAGTTGAAACTTTCTAGAATGGAACATTATTGTTAAACATTATGTGAAAAAAATTTTGTCGTTCCAGGTCTCGCCATTTCATTATTGGATTTTTTTTTAAATCTCCTCGGAGGAAATTCGGAAAACGATCGT
This sequence comes from Barypeithes pellucidus, assembly GCA_963991005.1. NCBI lineage: Eukaryota > Metazoa > Arthropoda > Insecta > Coleoptera > Curculionidae > Barypeithes > Barypeithes pellucidus. The sequence continues at coordinate 13,458,147 of OZ022562.1, read as the reverse complement.
GACATGTCAGAAAATTGTCACACTACATTCCTTGACACCCAAAATATTGTGGAAAAATCGCACCTAGCTAGCCGGAATTCTGACAATATTACGTAGAGATATCGGAAGGTATGACAGAGAGAAAGCGGGACTGGACCCGACTTTCATACTTCCTTTTCACTATATCTTGAAAGTATGCTGCACTTTCGCAATATTCTTTTTATCAGAAAATTGTTTACGAGTGATCTTCATGTGAATATAAATCGATTAAGCCCGCTTGGACCCATGTCACTTGAGACTTTATAATTTTTCCATTCATTTTTTTTCATACGCTCGGAAAAGTATATGCATGGGTTGACTTGTCAGAAAATGTGTTTCTCGTGACTTTGGGGTACCGCAGCTGTAAATTTTCAGACATGGCTTGATATAATTTTAAATTTATCGAGAATTTCCTATCTAAAGCGGTACAGCGCCTCTCAACAACGCTCTACGGCATTTCATCACATATAAAAGTTGTAGAGGGGGACCTAAACTCCACGAAAAACCAAATTACTGATATTCCACTTCACGGACTCCCTATTGTCACCGTCTCTCTAACTACAATTTAAGCAGGACAACATAACCCGAAAATCTATAAAATTACGTTGCTATTAAGGAATAGTATCGGCCTAAGTAGATGACTTAACCTTACTTCTTTGTAGTTTTTTTTTTGTTAATTAAAGTATAATAGAGATGTTGTATGTAAATAAAATTGTCATAATTTTAGTATTTGAATGAGTTCAATGTGTAAATAAACTTTTCTAGCACTCGTGTAAATTAATAAGCACCATCTATTACTGTCTGTCTTCTATTGTGTGTGCCATATTATAATGGACTTCTGATATGGATGATTTGTTTATTGTATGGGGGCCAGTGAGATGTTATTTTCCTTTTTTATTGTAACTATTTTAAATATAATATTGTGATCTTTATTTGTAGTATTTTTCTTTCTTCCTTCTTCGAGCATTTGTTTAAGCATCAGTAGGTACATATTATGTGGGTAATATAAATTGTATTATTCTAATATAAAAAGTTTGTTTATTGACGTGCATTAGCGGTCACTAATCTTATATACTGGGTGTTTCAATAGCGAGACAAAATAAAATATACTCTAATTCAATTGCAAGGCGTCAAACACATACCTAGTTTAAGAAGTACTTGACGCACAGTGATTTAAACCCTTTGAGGGCTTGAACATTATAATTAATGACACGGTTAGTTTTCTTGATGACTGAACTATTGGGACACCCGGTATAGTTTGTGTGACAGAAAAACGTAAATAATCAAGTGGCTTTATATAGCAAACAGATCTATTGAAAATTGTGGCTAAGTGTTATTCAGGATTAGATAGGCAAGTTTCAAAGGAAGGTAAGTGTTTTTTTTTATTATCTTTGGGTTTGAATATTAATTGAATATTCTTAAAATATTTAATATTGTTCTTTTTTTTAACTTTTAACTAATATGACATCTAATCTGTTTGAAACTTTAAAAGGCAAAAATCACGTAATTTATACGGACTGGAACTTCTTACATTATTTAGTCTAAAAGAGCCATGTGTCCCGTGGTCATATCATTGTAGTATCTGAATCCAAAGAGGCAGCATAAGATTTATATTTTCGATTATAACTTTTAAGCAACCCTTTATAATTTAATGGATTTCTGTCACCTTGTACAGCTCATATGGACTAAGTGTATGGTCACAACGAAGCACCGAGCCTAGCTCATTGCCTTTCCTATCGATCAGTTTGTCCCTCGACATCGAGATATAAACGTGGACTGGGCGTTGTCGTCTTCTTCCGAGGAAGGCTATATTACACAAATTACGTTCAGAATTTGACGTGAAATTGGAAAATCAGTTAATATACAGGATATCACATTAAAAAATATGTTTAAACGGGGTCGTAATTAATTAATTAGAAAAAAATAAGGTTTTCTGGAATAATTTTTAACATTTTAATTGTTATTTTAAATAGTGTTGTCCTACATAAAATGCAAGTAATCAAAAATATCTATATGGGGCATTCATCGAGATATTTATTTTCAAAATTAAAGTTGACCTCCTGAGTAGCCCAAAATATTCGTCTATGTGTCTTGGGGGGCTGCTTGAGAGATTTTGTACGTCTGGAGAATTTTATTGGGTTCTCGGGGTTCTCTGTGATACTCTTGGAGCATATTTTTCCCGGGAAAGAAACTTCGAAGCAATCGAGATACATGCTGCATCGTCATGTGTTATTTTTTACCAAATTCTTAAATTTTTTGCCATTTTTTTTTACCATTTTTGAGATTGCGTCTGTTCTATGGCGAGAACCACTCTGAAAATTTACCAGCTTATGCTCGACACATTTATCAAGGTTTTCGGCCTAGATTTTCAAATGGGCAAAATTAAGGTTTTCCCTATTTTTCCGGAAAAATGCAATTTTTAGGTGGTTTTCCGGCCAAAAAAAATTTACACCTCGGGATCTTAGTCCTGTATTCAAGCCGAACAACTTTTCCATTTAACATTTTCTCCTAAAACGCGTCTGTTAAAAGCTATGTGCAGATGAATGCCCGAGAAAAATGGCCAAAAACCTGGATTTTGTTTTATTGAAGCGTGGATATCTCGGGAACGGGGACGAAAATTTTTTTAAAAGAATTCATGGTCATTAGGGACACATAGACGAACGTTTTGGGCTACTCAGGAGGTCAACTATAATTTTGAAAATAAATCTCTCACAGTCCATGTTTATATCTCGATATCGAGGGACTACTGTGCGAAGCCAGGCTAAGTGCGAGGGGCGGTGCGCATATCCTTGTACCATAGCACCGCACAGTCTCGCTTGAGCTTCGCACAGTAATCCCTTGATATCGAGGTATAAACATGGACTGTGCTTTGTTATCTTCTTCCGATGAAGAAGATATTGTTTTAGACTCTAATATAACAAAGTGGTACTTATATGCTTAAACAAAAATCAATATTACCAGTTCATTCCATTAACGTAAAGCGAAGATTCAATGGAGAATTAGTTATATAACCTTCATAATGATCTAAGGCAGGGGTCCGCAACCTTTTGAGACGGAAGAGCCAAAAGTTATAATTTACACAATTTCTCGGTTTTTAAAGAGCCACTAACGACCGCAATTTGATATCGAAAGAGACACAACATGACATCGAAAGAGACGCATGCGGCTCGCAAGCCGTAGGTTGCCGACCCCTGGTCACAGCCAAAGCACTGGTGAAGACGCCAAATTGTCTTGCGTCCAAAACGATTTAAAACCTACATAGAAACATCCGACGACGGCGTCATTCGAGAGCTTTCGATGGAATGACGACAGTAACTCACGTGTCACGGGGGAGGGGTGCGGTGAAACGCGAGTACAAGTGGCTGAGAGATAGAATCGGTGCCTGATCCTCGATTCAGAACGAATTTTTTTATGTTTTTTTTTTCGATAAAATAAATAATATTTGCGTATGGAACTAAAGAGACGCAGCTTCACATCCAAAGAGCCGCATGTGACTCGCGAGCCGTAGGTTGCCGACCCCTGATCTAAGGAAATATTCCCAACGCTTTTTTGAACATATGATAATGAATATCGATATTTTTGATTATATCGGTACTTGGATTTTTATATAGGACAACACTATTTAAAACAACAATTAAAATCTTAAAAATGATTCCAGTATACCTTATTTTTTTCTAATTAATTAATTAAAACCCTGTTTAAACATATTTTTTAATGTTACATCCTGTATATTAACGGATTTTCCAATTTCACGTCAAATTCTGAACGTAATTTATGTAATATAGCCTTCATCGGAAGAAGAAGACAACGCACAGTCCATGTTTATATCTCGATGTCGAGAGACAAACTGATCGACAGGCAAGGCAATGAGCGAGGGTCGGTGCGCCGTTGTGTACACTAATGTGCGGTGCTATGGTTCCAGGCTATGAGCGAGGGCGCTGTGCGGCCTTTGTGGACATACACTAAGAAACTTATACTTGAATTATTCTTATTCATACCCGGGAAAGCTAGGAACGGATTCGATCTCAGGTCAAAATTTTGTATTGTATTGTCAAAACGAGGGGTAGTGAAGTAAACATATACATTTACCTAGCTACGGTACTTCGTGTAAAACATTGAGAATTGCTTTAGCTAAACATAAAAAAGTGTAAAATTCATTGTCACAAAAATAAGTTAGGTCTATTTTTATTCCACTACCCTCTCCATTTGACGATGCTTTTAAAGCCGACATTAAGTTCACCAAAATTTCCCAATTTCATCTATATTTAATGAAAATCATCTCTAGAGTCCCCTTGCCAGGGGACTGAAGCTCGGTAATGAGGGGACAAAAGACAAAATTTTATATGAATTTCAAACCTTGTTTTGGCCCCAGTACTTTTAATGCCTAGTTATTGACCATACTTTTTAGGACATCCTGTATATAACACATTCAGCGGTAACTATACCACAGATTGATGATGGGTCATTGAAACGATCTCAATTTTCGTATGAAGAAATCTAATCGTGTAGTGAATTTACGTAATAGTAAAAGTTTTTTCATTCTTACACTGGAAGTGTATAAAAACGATCTGAATACAATGTCTGCTTTTCTTTTTATCTCCATAGAACATGCGATTGCTATATTATGAGATTCGTTAATGAGCTGTCACTTTTACACTTTTTCTGGTCAATTAAACAAAATAATTTTAAAAATTTAAGTGGTTTATTTGTTCTCTAAGTACAATATGTTATATAAAAAATAATATTTTTTCATTCCCTTTCTTCTTCCTTCAATATTATATTAATGAAAGTTTAAGTAACGATATCTTTTTTCTCTGCTGCTCCCCCAAAGGTTTCTTGTAGTGCGGTATGATCTACCGATTGGGGACTACGTAACGTACAAACCCCAGGAGATATCTGATCTCATTCGGCTTAATTTCCGGTGTGAATGGGGTTTGTTTGATTTTTATTTTTTTTTGACTTTGTTCGAAGATATGTCCAAAAATAAATTTCACTTCCTCATTTCTACTATTTATTCTCAACAAGATGGCATCATCACATCTTTAATGCGACGTTTCGCCTTTGGGTCACCATCATCAACTTAATTTTTTTAAATTGACCATCTTCATTAAAATACCATCAATACGTCCGTGTAATTTACTTTTGTTCCTAAGAAACTGAACATTTTAAAACTATTATTGCTATTTCTGCCCTTAATTATTATTAGGTACTGCTACCACAAATATTCTGAACGCCCCTGTATTAATTTTTGATTTTTTCTGCGGCAAATTATTCGGCAAATAATTACGCACCTTGCTGGAACAATCTGCTTCTAAAGGCAACACTATTCTATTGTCCAGACTTTACATGGGAGAAGAAGAATTAAGTATTCGTGCCTATAAGGTATGAAAAAAGCAAAATGGATATTTAGTTTTTGCAAGGCAATATGCGGTTAGCAATAATTTTATTATAGAATGGAGAGTTTTTGCAAATACCCTAATCTTTCAACGTAAAATAATTGACTATGATTCCTGAGCCAAGATTTTTGAATCGAGTTCGCACTTGATCTGCCATCTGCCTATACCACCGGTACCACCGACTTATAACTATGGATACATACAACTTATGGGGTGAGCAGTAAAAAGTAAATTTTATGAGTGACAAATAAGTTGGTGTGCACGGTTTACCGGTCATGTTTTTAAAGGTTACTCGTCGTTTGTCATGCGCACAATATTGTCGCCGTCATATAGGCAACCCGCAGGTATTAGTGCCAGTTTTGGTTGCCAACCAACGACGTGAACCCACGACGATCATTCAGAACCTAAATCAGTCGTAGGGATGTAGCGATATTAAAAATCTATCGATACGTGGATAATAGATATTAAAATTAATTTTAAAGGTAGTTTTTCAGTGATTGCGTCGTGGCAATCTTTTATGCGAGAAAATATATTGTTTATTGCCCAGTGTCAAAATATTGCCGCTTAATCATTTTCATTAAGGGCGAAGTATGGTCCTGTTCGCCTGGTAAGGTAATTAGTTTATCAGTCGGCATTGCGCATAACATCTGACGATCACCTTTATTTACATGCGCGAGGCCATAAATTTGCCACTTTTGCTTCTCGAGTTTGGCTATCTATAGATATATGTCGGTGCAGTGGCATATATAGGAATTTATACATAAAAAAATATAGTAGCGCTTCCGCCTTTTCGTTTTTTGATCAATATTTCGTTTCTTTTAGTTTTACCCGAAAATACCAGTTTTAGGGGATCAATTATCTAAATTTTAAAATTTCTGATAAAAAAATTTGTCAAGGAAACGAAATTTGTGCAAATTGACAAAATTTCGTTTCTTGCTTCCATTAATTTATCAATTAAAAAAATTTCTACCCTAAACTTAAGGTAATTGGTCTTTAAAAACAGGTAATTAACCGCTTTTAGGATAAATCGAAATAGTATCAAAAATATTGATCGAAAAACAAAAGGGTGAATGCGTCACTAGCTCTGACTTAATTATTAACTGAACAAAAAATATACTGACCGTTTAAACAACAACGAACAAAACAATCATCTACTAAAAACAAACATCTAGTACAATCAAGATTTATATTTTTCCTAGCGAATTCATCTTTGACTAAATTGGTTAAAACATTACAATTAGGGGGGGGGGGGGGCTGATCCCCCTGCATACTGTATTTTTTAGGGGTTTGTTCCTGTTACCTGAGCTAGAGCCGACACTATTTAATTTTAAAATTCTTATTAGCGGTTGTGCAAAAACTGTTTAATCGAGAAAAGAAATGTTAAAGGTAGATTGTGCAATTCCAAGGCGAGCGTGGGCCAATCCCACGGAATCTATTTTATTTCTTAAACAAGTCATGATTATTTTTTGATTAAAATAAATAATTAATAACGACATAGGCGGTTTTTACATTAACATAGGCATGATGAAATTGTAAGAAAAATATCCGAGTTTCAATTTTTATAAATGTGTAATACATCGCAAAATATTTCAAATTGTTGTAAAGCTTACTGAAATTAAATATTCAAAGTTAAACTTTTCGAATTGAACGTCCAAAAAAAGACTAGGAGCAACAAGATTTTTTTTAAATGAACTAAATTTGTGGCAGATGATAATTAAAATAAAATTTTATAATTATTAATACCTATAACATAGTACCTATATTATACATGGTGTCTCTAAAAGGTCTGTGCAAAATCTGAGCACATATTCCTGAGGCCAAAATAAGGCGATTTAAAGCAACTTATCTCAGTCCGAAATTGCTCCGTTTCCGAGATACAGGGTGGTAAAGTTCAAAAATAAAAATGTAATTTTTTAAAAGTAATGAACATTCTTTAACGTATAACAACACTTGGTACCTGGGGTTTTTTTGGGATGCGAAACCGGAATACGGATACCCTTTCACTGTGGCCATTAGAGGGCGCTTCACAATGCTCTTCTTATGGTTTAGAACGCGAACGGCGAAGGAAATAATTTTCTGAACATTTTGAAACAAAAAAGGTACTCTTATGAAAATCCGCTAAAGTAAGCCGTTTTTTAGATATTTCGGTTTTTAATGAACAACTTTATTTTAAAAGTAAATTTAATTAACATAAACTTTTAGTAATTGTTAAAAATGACATCCATTAACATAAGTACAAAGGTTAATACGACGTAAAAAGTTGAAATTTACTCTTCGCATCAATTCCGCATCGTTCTTTCATATGTTGACCGCATTTTGAATAATTCTTCCCCACAACAGCGAAATAATTTAAATGTTCCGGTGCGGCATCGAACCCTAAAAACCGAAATATGTAAAAAAACGGCTTACTTTAGCGCATTTTCACAAGAGTACCTTTTTTGTTTCAAAATGTTCGGAAAATTATTTCCTTCACAAAACAAGGAGAAACCTGCACATAAAAAAATTATGACCATTCTAAACCATAAGAAGAGCATTGTGAAGCGCCCTCTAATGGCCACAGTGAAAAGGTATCCCTATTCGGGTTTCGCATCCCAAAAAAAACCCAGGTACCAAGTTTTAACATAATACGTTAAAGAATGTTCATTACTTCTAAAATACTCAATTTTTATTTTTGAACTTTACCACCCTGTATCTGGGAAACGGAGCAATTTCGGACTGAGATAAGTTGCTTTCAATCGCCTTATTTTGGCCTAAGGAATATGTGCTCAGATTTTGTACAGACCTTTTAGAGACACCCTGTATAAGAAATAAATAATACCATTCATAACACATAATTCCCACAGTTAATTATGTAAGGAATATTTATTTATTTAAATATTGGATTTCAATTTGGAAACTTAGGTAATATTTCGCCAGTAATTATCCTTAAAATGGCACATCATTTAAAAGGTCAATTAAATCTTTTTCCAATAATAGAATGGAATAAATTTTATTATTTTTTGAGCACTAGTTTCCAAAAAGTGAACGGCTGAGATTTATGGTTTTTAGGTCGTTATTTCAAAAAAACATTTATGTGTTGACTCCTCAGTTAGTACAGCGATTAGGGGTCCATAGGTAGTCATTTCGGGTGACACCCTTTTCAAAAAAAGTTAGAACCGAAAAATTATTCGAGCTAATTCGCGATTTCTTGGAAATTCGTTTTCAAAAAATAAAAATTAGGGGATGATTGGAAAGTGATATAAACGACCTCTAAAATAATGTGCCACCTGACCCCCTTCCCATTTAAGATTTTAAGGGTAACGTCTAGCCTTCCCAGGGGATTAAGCCACGAAGAATGCAAATATTCCTTAAATGTGTCCCCCTTCACGATAAAATTGACGCGTCTTCCCTTATTTTAAATATTATTTACTGGAAGCTAGATATTAACGGTGGGAAGTTTTCCAGTTGACACCCTGTATATCGATCTGCTCATTTCCCGGGTTTGTTCTATCATCTTCTAAACTAATCAAGCATTCGAAAAAGTATAGCTGGTTATTATTGTTCCTATGAATGGATGTTTTCAATCTAATATTTAGGTGACAATGTACATGGTTTATTTTAACAATTTTTGAGATGTTCATTCTTGTTGGATCTTTTCGGATCAAACTTAAAATGATAAAATTAAAATTTGAAAATTTTCGCTCGTTTAAAAGATACGGGGGAAAATCAAAAAATTGACAATTTCAAAATTACCTTAGTTGAAAGAGATATGGAAAAACGTTTTATACAGAAGTTTCTTTATATTGATTGTTGAATAATCTGCCGTTTTCAGAATAAGTATACTGGGGCAGGTAAAAAAGTTATCGGACCTATCCTCATTTTTTTAAATGGAACACCCTGTATATGTTAATCTAAAAATTTACCCATTTTAAATTATCCTTTCATATATATAACACACCATGGATGATATTGGTTTCCTAGGCGATTTATTAAACTTTATTACGTTAAACCAAAATAGTGGAATAAATGGAACAAAAACTAATATCCTAGAGACAACTATGTTGACATTCTAGTTGTTATTAACATTTAACGTCAATTTCATTTTTTACATATTCATTTGTGAAAAATACTTATCAACATTTTGAAAAATTTGATGATATCTATCATCCATGGTGTGTTATAAATTTGTGACGAGAGTTTAAAATGCTATCTTTTATATTAAAATATACAGGGTGTTCCATTTAAATAAAAATTAGGTTAGGTCCGATAACTTTCTTACCTGACCCCGTATACTTATTCTGAAAACGGCATATTATTCAACAATCATTATAAATAATCTTCTGTAAAACATTTTTCTGTATCTCTTTTAACTAAGAAATATTGGTATTTTTGAAATTGTCAATTTTTTCATTTTCCTTCGTATATCTCTTAAGCGAGCGAAAATTTTCAAATTTTGATTTTACCAATTTAAATTTGGCCCAAAATGAGCACATGACACCTTTTACTTTTTTGATAGCACTAACAATAATGGAGATACCCTATAAAAGTGTCGAAAATGGGACACCCTGTACTGGTTTTTAGAACAAGATCTATTAGATTATTCTACCTAGATTAATATTAATAATAAAAAATGGTTTTCACGTCCGGTCAAACCGGAAACGACAGGCAACTGTTTTTTTATGCTAAAAAATGTGTGATCTTTCGTCTCAAATTTCAAATTTTTACGAGTAGTAATAACTGAAATAATAATGTAAATTGATTTCGTGGGTCAACCGTTATTCTTATAATTGTTGGGTGATTTGTCGTAGTGCTAGGAAAACCATTTTAGGACTACCTCGGTTACTCGTTTACTACAGTTCAATTGGACAACCTAAGAAAATAAAACACCAAACCAACAAACTGTTTATTGTTAAAAATATGATTAACAAACAGGCAGAATACTTATAGGAAAAATACATATACATCTTAGCAAGCAACTTAAGAGTTATTAAAATAATGAACCTCGCGATTGTAATTTAATGATGATTAGAAGAATATTAATCACTTGTTTCCAGTACCATCTACATCATAACATCATTGTAATTACCTGTTTACATGCAACATTTTTATGTTTGTACCTTGTTCACTGTCAAAGCACAGATTTATCTGTGATGGGATTGTGAAGAAAATTTGCCAATAATTACTAAAAATAACTTTAAAAAATCAAAGTGAAAATAATTGAAATATGAAAAGCAATTCAAATATAACTTTTTCAAAAAAAAAATGCTCACCAACTAAAAATATATTTCGTTGGATTTTAACCCACTAAAGAAATAAATATTTTTGCTACAGCAAAACAATACAAAAATAATATAAAATTACTAAAAATAATTTTCACCATAAATCTAAAACTTCATAAAAATAACACTTAACACAAGAAAATCTATATCGAAAAATCCTTTCAGATATCGACGACGCGGCCACCATTTCGAATAGGATATCGCCGGAGATCGACCACGACTGCGACACCTCCGACCGCCGGAACCAGCATCGGCAGCAGGAGGCCCAGTTCTTCGGTTGCGAATACGTCGCCGTCGTCGCCGAGACCAACTAAGCTAAGTCGCAGGAAAGCCGGGTCTAGCAGGACCACTGGTAGACCCGTAGAAAGTCAAGGTAAGCTAGAGTGATGATTACCGATGATGATGATATGATTATTGTAGATTTTACGACGAAGATGCACATAGAAATGAGTGGATTACCTTGTAGTGACATCGCTGCGGAACAAAAATTTCTATACAGGGTGTTATGGAAATGACGTATTATATTTAAACCAGCAATTCCTGAGATGAAAACAAATTGAAGACAAATATCCAAAAATGGTGCTTTAATTTAATATGCCCTGTACATGACCTTATATCAAACCAAAAATTACCATGTGGTGCCCCTGTCCAGAAGGTAAACACAGCAACATATGGCAGTGAATCTTGAATAGTGTTGTCATATATTCAGGGTAAACTCTTTAGAAAGTCAATAACCGTTTGACAGATTTCAAGTTGTTTATTTTTCAGGGTATATTATTATAGACTTTTACGTTCAGTTCGCTGGGAAACAATCTCTGATTTATAAACTTGAACTGACTAGAACGAACCGCCGCGGAGTTTATAAATGGTCAGGTATGTTCTCATTTGTTCAATTCGAACGACACCCGTCAGATCTGGACAACTTAAAAGTTTATAAATGCCACTTACCCTTTAGAAAAAAACGCAATTTTATTTACCTTTTCGGACTTATTTAAAACTAACTTAATTTATAAAAAACACCAAGTACTCACATCACAAAATCACATTAGTTTTCGTGTCACAACACATCTAAGTACCGTTCAATCTGAATTAGTATGTTAAAGTGCTACTGTGTAGACAAAAATACGCCCTTATTGTCTGGGAAATAATGTATTTAACATCTAAAAATTTTAAAAATAAATAACACGTTGGTTCTCTCGATCGATATCGGCCTACTTCTTTAAACAACTGACTGGACTGGCAATCGGGCTAATATTTAAAAATACAGCGTTGCCACTTTCGATGTTTTATAAGCAAATATCATAAATTGCCAAATTTCCTTCTATAATATTACTTTCCTGTATAATTATAGTCTCGGAAATGGCAACCGCGTTACTACCAGTTTTCGGAGGAAGGAAGCATCTTTTTGGACTGACCGATTATTATTTAAAAGGGTAGTTCCTTCGTGAACATAATTGTTTCATTTTATCTTTAGTAAAGGGTTAATGGCCCATAGAAATTAACGTTTTTATTATTTCTATTGCGAAATGATTAAGTGCTCTTGTTCTATGTGTGTTATTGTAAAGTGTAATTATGTGTTAGTGTTTAGTGCTTTATTGTAATCTGATGATGAGCGCATATCTTCAAAAATCTAATTTGAAACTCGTGGGTGTCTGTGTGTTTCTTTAAGTGATTTAGTGGTATTTGTTCTGTTTCATTGTGTTTTTTTCTTTCGACGATATGCCGATTATGTTAAAAGATTGGAAATAAGAGGCCGAATGGGGATTAGTCATAAGCTTATTATGCACCCCCACACTATCATCAGGACACGTGATGAGCATAAAGTTTCTCCCATAGAAAAAAGAACTGAAGGTGTCTGTGACATGGATTCCTTAATCGCGTCCTGGATTTACTTTCTAAGTAAGCTAAATATATGTTTTTATAAGAAACTAAAGTTTTACACCTTTAAACAGTTTGACAACATTGTGCCAGAACATATGTTGTTTACCCAGCTGGGCAATGTAATATGTTCATATATGAATGTGCCGAGGAGTTGTGTGTGGGTTTAGGGGTGAATTATCCCACTTTTTAAACGTTCGATTTAAAAAAATATATATGTAGCGCTTCTCTAGGAGACCCCAGGCAGGAGTCACCCATTTAAATATAATACGTCATTTCCATAACACCCTGTATTTGTTGATTTTTTAAATGTTTACTTGTATGCTGTAGATTTTTAAAATCATTACAACAAATTGTGCTTTCTAAGTGTTCAGATAAATAGTACTATTACCAACATGATTTAGGAAAAAACTGAATCTAATTTTCAATTTAACAGCTGGATGCAACCGACAGATATATTAAAGATAAAAACCCTTCTGTTCATGCTTCAGTACCTTTAACTATTCTTTCTTATTGAAAGTAATTATTATAGCTGTTTCAAAATTGGTACGTAATATAACAGTTATCGAGCACGTGGATTAAAAATATTCGTATGCGAGGCGGAGCAACTCTATTTCCAGCAAGCAACGTTCTTGAACTGGACCATCGGCAGTATAGTGAGGATTTGGCTCTGTCTAACTCATTTCACTCAATCAAAAAATTGACAATTCCTAAATTACCCTATATTTTCTTAGTTAAAAGATATACAGAAAAATGTTTAATACATAAGTTTATTTATAATGATTGTTTAATAATCTACCGTTTTCAGAATAAGTGTACGGGGTCAGGTAAGAAAGTTATCGGACCTAACCTAATTTTTTTAAATGGAACATCTTGTATATTTTAATCTAAGAAGATAGCATTTTAAACTTTTTCAAATTTCTAACACATCATGGATGATAGATATCATCAAATTTTTCAAAATGTTGATAAGTATTTTTCACAATGAAATTGACGTTAAATGTTAATAACAACTAGAATGTCAACATAGTTGTCTCTAGGATATTAGTTTTTGTTTCATGGCCTACCTTGGTTTAAAGTAATAAAGTTTAATAAATCGCCTAGGAAACCAATATCATCCATGGTGTGTTATATATTTGAAAGGAGAATTTAAAATAGTATATTTTTAGATTAAAATATACAGGATGTTCCATTTTAAAAAATGAGTATAGGTCCGATAACTTTTTTACCTGACCCAGTATACTTATTCTGAAAATGGCAGATTATTCAACAATCAATATAAAGAAACTTCTGTATAAAACATTTTTCCATATCTCTTTTAACTAAGAAAATATAGGGTAATTTTGAAATTGTCAATTTTTTGATTTTCCCCCGTATCTCTTAAACGAGCGAAAATTTTCAATTTTTGATTTTATCATTTTAAGTTTGGCCCAAAAAGAGTACATGTCACCTACATTTTTTGATAGCACTGACAGTTACCCTATAAAAGTATCGAAAATGGGACACCCTGTACCTAATCCTAATACATTGTTAATTTTTGAGTCAATATTTTCCAAAATCCAATACAATATATCGTGGTTATACATAGTGTTTCGAAAAACATGTGTTATTGTTCGTGTGGTGATTTCTTGCCCCATCCTATCAACAAAGGTCCACAGATGCTTTGTTTGAAAGATACAGAGTGTTAAAATAAAAAAAAATTTCGTTGTTCTCTATGGAATCACCAGACGAGCGATGAAACACCCTGTATATTTGTGAAATAGGCAAAATTGAGTGTAATGGCGGAGATTTTTCTAAACTAGAGAGAAACCCGCTGACGGTTACAGATGTGATATCTAACAGTGTCACCATTTCGGGATCAGTTATATTTTATAATCATTTAAGAACTTAATGTTTTAATTAAACGATATTATAAATGTAGAGAATTGTTTCACTCTCTCATCAGTGTCTTTGTGGAAAACGAATGATTTCTTCAATTGACAGGGATCATTATTTTGGGTGGAACAAGACGCTACCATAAAATTAACTGGCTCCAAGTTTATTTTGTGGAATAAAAGTGAATAAAATGAGAAACAAAAAAAATTTTGTATTATACCTTACTGCTAACTCTTAGTATATTTCTGACCTTTATATTATACAGGGTGTTTCCTAATCACCAAAAATTAAGGAGGTGAATCCTCACCTTAATTTAAGACGAAAATGTGTTATAAAAGATTTTCGCAAGTCGCTTCGTTTTCGAAATACAGGGTGGTAAAAAAAATTATATTTTTCATTTTATTAATTAATGACAAACGATATTCTAATGATATTTGTTAAACAAAAAGGATTAGAGCACTTTACTTTGGGACAATTTGGGACTTTTGTTCATATGAGCAAATAAAATGGAAAATACAATATTTCGAAAACGAGGCGACATGATAAAAACTTTTATGCCACATTTTCGTCTTAAAATAAGGTGAGGATTCACGTTTTTTCAGAGAGCTTAAGAAACACCCTGTATAAGTTTACATAAGACATAATAACATAATATAAACAGCATAAGTTTCTAAAAATTAATTATATTGTGTATGTAAATAACACATTAAATTTCACTAGTTATCTAAATATGTAAAGTTAATTAACCATTCTTAAAATGACATTCCTAACAGCTTGAACAAACCAGTTTGCCACCTAATAAGACAAGAAGAAGATCTCTTGACCTTTTATTATAAAACCAACACTTTCAGTTTCTGTTCCGTGTGGTTACGAGAACAAAGCTTTCAGTTTGCACCAACTGGAATCGTAAGCAGGCTTAAATAAATCATAAGTTGTATAGCAAGGACAAAATCTCAATAATTGTTCAATAAAAGTGTTAATTATGAATTAAATTCACCTTTCGTTTTCTATAGGTATTAATTAAGCTAAAATTTTGAAATATTTTTGAAAATACAGGGTGCCACAAAAAAGCGTGATCATGGTATATTTTTTAGACTGCATGCCATATATTTTATTGCTTATTTAGATGACTCTTATGGTCACTTATATACCCCCAAATTATATCGAAATAAAAACTAAAAAAAATCACTTCTTTTCAAAACCGATGAAAAATATAAATAATGCATCGTTAATAACATTATAAAAGGTAGTTATTAAATAAGGTCTAACGGTATTGCTAATCAAGCTTGATTATTACAAATTGTACTGGGTGTTCACAATTTAGTATCAAACATTTCCAATTCTAAAGCACTTTATTTTTCTTATTTTCAGTTGTAGCCCCTGTATATTTTTATGTCTTTCGATGCGAAATTAAAAAGCAAACATTTTTCTATTATATTAAGAGTTATTTGCAGAAAACTAATTTTAGCAGCTATTCCAATGGTAATATTAATGAATAAAAATCGATGGCGTCGTGAGTAATGAGTTTTTTGTAAATAACGTTTAATGTGTTAGGAATTTCGGCAGGGTTGTACATAATTAGGAAAATGTTTGATTTTTAAGTCAGCATCGAATGACATAAAATTATACGGGGTTCAAATTGAAAATAAGAAAAATAAATAGCTTTAAAATTCGACGAGATTGACACTAAATTTTGGACACACTGTACAATTTATATCAATCAAACTTGATTAACGACACTGTTAGACCTTGTTTAATAACTACCTTGTATAATTTTATTAACACTATATGCACTGTTTCTATTTTTTATCAGTTTTTAGAACATGTGGTGCAAAACTGATTATTTTTAGTTTTTTTGTTGATCTTACTATATCGATTTTAATCAAATTTTTGGGGATGTAAGCGACCATAAGAAACACCCAAATAATGTATGGCATGCGATCTAAAAATGAAGACCGTTTCCCATCCTTCTTACAACTGCCTGAAGTTACCGTCAGCAAGCGCATACATGTAATGCATATCTGCAAACTGGACCATGTTTTTTTTAATAATTAAAGTTAATGACTTAACTACATGACAACTAGACTATGTAGATAACTGTCGAAACTGTTTATGTTTACAAAACAAAATCTGCGTCTTACCTACTAGATCCTTTCTAATCTTTGCTAATTTAATTTTTTTATACGAAAACTGTAGGTCAAACGACAAAAAAATCAAGAGACGACATTTTCCCAGCAAGGAATGAGAATTTAAAAAATAATTTTTATTTAAAAAAAGGCAGTGGCGCACCATTCCTTTCTTCAAGAATACCGAAGGCAATTTCCGCCCGAACACCACTGGTCGGAACAGAAAAACATGTTATACATCATAAAATGCCTCTTGATGAATAGAAAGTACCAAATTTCAAAAAAATATCTAGATCCGTATTACAGATATTAATAAAAATGGAGATTTTTTTGAAAATCTTTAACAATCTGCTTAACAACCTCCTTAAATATTAGCATGTTAATAAGAAACACCCTGTATAAGGGTTTCGCTTGTGGTAATACTACTGTCTTTGAATATATAGTTATATTCTAATTAATTTTATTTTCCTCTGTTTCTTTAGCGTCAACTACAACACCTCCACCAAAATTAGTTACAAACAGATATAGATTTGTTTCGCGGAAACCATACCTAAAGTCAACAACTCAAAAACGAGTTAACCAAGCTAGTACTGATCAAACAATAGAGTCAACTAATCATCAATTCTTAGAAGAAATAGTGAAGTAAGTACATATTTTGATCTGACATTGTGATGTTTAAATGGAAATATCTCGAAAACGGAGATATTAAGATGTATACATTTTTAGTTTAATAATTGCTCTTCCTTGAGAAACTTGAATTAAAAATACTTAATAACAGGTAAAAAAAGGTCATAGATATATTAAAGCCAGTGTATGTAGCCAGCGCCTTCCAATGTGAAACTTACAATTTTTTAAAAATTCTCATTTCTTACTCATAACAACATTGAATTAAAATCCGGGCTATGGTCGTCCAAACCTAAGATTGAGCAAAAATATCCACCACTGGCCGTTTTGCGTCTATCATATATAAGAAATATTTGAAACAATAGTCAAGGATGCAGAGTCATTTTATGAACGCAAGGGATTTGCAACCTGAAGAGAAGTTGTCATATCGTAGCCATACTTTTAAGTGAAAACTTTAACAACTGACATCAATACTATTTTATAGGGACACCAGCCAAACTGCGAACCTCGCAGATATTGCAATGGCCTTGCAAAGAGTTCAACAAGCACCTATTCCACAGGCCAAACCCTCAAGAAAAAGACCGCAAGTTGTAAGAATAAGTTCGCATTACTCCAGCCAAATTCCAGCGGCAAAATCCAATTCAACAAGGTTTGCTATCAACAAAGAATCATATGCAATTGTAGAGAACAAGAATTATCAAAAACCGACTGACAAAAATACAATAGCTATTACAGTACCATATAGTCGAGGGGGCTATGTGACACCCTTGCCTATAATAGCTGATAGATTTGTTACAGGGAGTTTTGAGGCTGCAGAGCCTATAATTAAGGATTTATATAGCAGCCCTCAAAGCATTACGGCGCAAGATTTTATCAGTAAATGTAAGTATATATATTGGGCTGGATATTGTCACGGATCGTAGGTTCCTCAATAGAGACAAAATAAAATCAAGAGATAAAATGTAATCCATTTTTAATATGTTTTTTCCAATTATAGATACGTCCTCTCCAGAATTTCCCTCAACTCGCTCTAGAGTTCGCTATTCAACAACTAATTCTCCTCTGATAGTAATAACTAGCGGAAAAGATATTATTACCTCCAAAAGACGTCAACAGCCTCAAACTTTTCAGAAAGTGTCGACAAAACCAAATAATTACAAATCTGTCAAAGATTATGATTATTATGATAATATAGAAGGCAGTGTTTTCGGTAAGTTTTACTTATATATTTGCCGCTGATACTTGAAAAAAAAATTCACTCCTTTCAAGGGCGAGTATTGGCCGGTGGAGGGGTCGGACGCGATATCCAACACCACCACCGTGCTCAGCATCCTCGAAAACGGGGGGAAAGTGTGTTTCTCTGCAGGGAAACCTCTTGAAGCGCGTTTAACCCCTCTGGGGGTGGTTTTTGGCCATTCTGTGGGGTTGCGCAACCCAAATGAGAAATTCTGACGCCGCCAGCGTGTTCAGCATCCTCGAAAACGAGGTGGGAGGTACTCTTGGTCCGGCTGAAAATATTTCGATTTTTCGGGGTTTTTTCCGACTAACAGACACCACTATTTGATACTGCTTAGTCTTCATGTGAAAGTAAAATAGCCGATATAAAACACGCCCGTCATAGGATGCCTAGGTCACGTTTGAAGCTGAACTAAGTTCTCTTATCAATGTTTTAGGCAGACTCCCGGAACACAGCAAGGTCCTCCTTCACGGAAACGGCATAATCGAGTGTTTGGATCAAGGAAGCTTTCCCCATCCAGTCTCTTGCAAGAAATTCATATCGTGCGCGAAAATGGAAAACGACAAAATTATTGGCTGGGAATACACGTGTCCTAAAAATTTAAGCTTCGATCCTATTGGGGGGATGTGTAATTGGTCGGCAGGACTGGGTTGTAACGAGGCTTGAGTAATTAATAACAAAATGTGATTTAGGTATCGTAAATACACGTCATAGACATATGGACAGATCAATCAGAAAATCTTTCTAATGTAACAATACACCAAAAACCATTTCAGTCAATTCACAGCGTAAACTCCTTCTACGGAGTTTCTCGAAGATAATGTATCTTAGAATGTGCATTAAATGGTTTTTTTACCCTTATTCCATCAGAAAAAAGTATTCTCGTTGGCCTTCAAATGGATAATGGCCATCGTCTGCTGGGACGAAGCAGGAGTTATTTTTGTTAAACATAATAAGACCAAGATCATTACAAAACAGCAGATACTTACGTTATCTAGTAACAAAATTACGTACAGTTTCTGATTAAAAACTGCATACGTATAGGTTACGCATCCAAAGTTCAACCTATACTCCGCAAGTGCAACTTTATTGACCTGGACCATCCGCCGTATAGACCGCCTGACTAATTTTTATTCAGAGATTTGACAAAGAAATTTTTGAGACGTCATTTTATTTTACAATGGGAATAACTATTTTCTTATGGAATAAGATCGTTACGACAGTTCTCTGATTTATTATTAGGCATAAAACTTTTTTAGTGCCCTTATATAATGAATTTATTTAAATAATTGTATTAAAACCAAAAACTAAATTGTTATAATATTTATATATAAGATTTTTGTAAATAGTAGTAAGTAGCTTATCGGCGGTTGAAAGGAGTACTTAGTTATGATCACGTCAATTAATTCCCACGAATAAAACACCTTTTCACCACAATTTTAAAGTAAGTAACAGTAATTTTAAATAGAATTTTCACAAACATGCAAACAAATAATTTCACAGCAGCATACATACGCGACGACGACACTCTCGGGTTGGCGAACATTTAAAGACTGTAGTTTCGATCGATTGAAACCGCGCAGCGCGGCCGCTTATGGATGGCAAGCATTGGTACCATGCGCTAAACATAACTGTTGAGATCAGATTTAATTTTTTTATTTTTTGAAATTAAAAATAACAGGAGATGTCCCTAATTTTTTTTCCTACGGAGATACGGTCCCATGATGAACATCCCTGGAAATTGATGTTTTTTAAATGATTTTTTAAGTACTAGGTTTAATTTAATAATTTCTTAGTATAATGGTTACTAGATGAGTCTCCTTAAAATTCTCCCTTTTAAACTCAAGTGTCTTATTTAGTTTGCCAGGGACGGACTAGACGTAACACAAAAATACTTTTTTTACACCCTGTATGATGACGACAATAATATTTTTGGATAGTATAAACCTTAAGCTGAAAAAAGGTACTCTTGAACAATATCGACAAAATGAACTGTTTTCGAAAAATATATATTTTTGTTCAATATTGGTTGTTGTTTTATGTTCATAGAATTTCCTCATTATTGCTATGGATTTTTTACATATACCGATTTAAATAGGAATATTTATGCCAGTGCCAGTTTATGGTCGTGTCTTGAAATTTGCGGTTTTTCTCCTTTGTCTTATTAGTTACTAACTTGGTAATGGAATTTCCGTATACTGAATATGCCGACATGCGTTTAATGTATGGAAAAAAATATTTTTTTCTCAAAAACAGTTCATTTTATCGACATTGATCAAGAGTACCTTCCTTTCCTTCAGCTTAAGCTTTAGAGTATCCAAAAATATTATTGTCGTTCCTTCATTATACAGGGTGTAAAAAAATCATTTTTGTGTTAAGTCTAGTCCGTCCCTGGCAAACTAAATAAGCCAAATGTGCTAATTTTAAGGAGACTCATCTAGTATTCATTATACTAAAAAATTATTAAATTACACCTAGTACTTAAAAAATTATTTAAAAACCATCGATTTCCAGGGATGTCCGTTATGGGCCCGTATCTCCATAGGGGAGGACGTAGGAAGAAAAATGTATAGAAACTTCTCCTATTATTTTTAAGTGTTCTATCTGAATCCGGGAGATTGCTCACATATTCTAGGACACCCTGTATAATAAGCCATTTCCATAACACCTTTTATACAAGGAAATTACGATTTCAGTGAGGCTTAATATTCTATCTTAACCGAGGCGGAAATTCAATTGGAGTGTTTGTTAATCATTTCTCTATTCAACCGTCGATATAAAAGTTAATTAGAAATTTTTATGTCAATACATTTTTTTTACATAATAAACAACAAATATTAATAATTTGCATTTTTTGTGGGACTTTTATGTTTAATTTAATGAATTTTAATTTAAATAACATTAAGTACATCATATATATAGGGTACTTTAATAGTGCAATCACGTACAAGAACCCCTCTGTGGATGGACGAGGTGATAATCACTTCCTAAAAATTCCCACAATGATTTCAAATCCTGAGTTTGTTTTTCATCCAGACCATGCTATCTCCTCATAAAATTATGTCGTTATGCTATATCACTTTACTAAATTGTTATTTCTTTAATAATAACCGCACTTAGTATAATATAATAAAACAACATAAATGGTATATAATAAAACGAAGGTGTCATAATAATGATAATGACCTAAATAGGCAGGTAAAGATACAATCAATAACGTGAAGAATTCTTAAAACACATCGACTCAAACTTAACTCTTTTAATTTACTAAGATTAAATTACAACTATCGGTTAATCCAATATGGCGTCGTCAACAGAGCCAATTAGTTCTTATTCCTACATACACATATACTAAAATATCTACATATCTACTAAATCTAAAATTCAATCATAAACTTGAGACCTTCATGGTAATTATGCAACAGAAAATCTATTCCAGTCCATGATTTTTTTCTCAATTTGCTAATAACATATTTAGGTTATCATCATTAGCTTGCATATACAGGGTGTCAATATGAAAACTTCCCATGTGTCAGTGGCGTGCCATCTTTCTTGTAAAAAATATCAGAGGACATGTTTGCAGGGACGCCACTGGTGGAACAATTGAATAACTTTTCCAACTGAAATTTGTGGTTCTATGTCCTATTGACACATACCAAAATTGAAAATAATATCTAAGTACTTTCGGAGATATTAAATAATTAACCATTTAAAAAATTAAATTTCAACACCCTGTAGCAAAAAAATTAAGCCGTTGCGGACATATGTTCAAATGAACTTTTCTTTATAAATATTTACTGCGGAAATTATATATTAAATTTGAGATAAGGTAAGGGTTATCAAATCGACACCCTGTATATGCGTAGATATCCGTAATAGCTATAAATTATTCTTGAGTTGCTTAGTCTCTTAGTTGTTTAAATTGTTTAAAACTGCATAATATGACAACGATGTACGTATTATCTAAAAAGAAATTATACAACTATACTCGCCGGTTATGGTCAAGTTTGATATTTTATAACTTTTTTATTTTTTATGCGATTTAAAAAATTTTGTTATCAGTTTGAAGATCCATTTATTGTGTTTTTCCTTAATTATTTTATGAAGTAACATTTTTTGATTAGGCCATATTATACAGGAGTAAATCAAACTGTTGTTTTTTGTCGTAATTTCAAAACACCCTGTAGGAAAATTGAGGTGAATAATTTTAGTTACATACTGTTTCTTGTAATCTTTGATGTAGTCTAAACATTTTATTTTTTGATTCATTCCATTATCTCATTTCTGCTGCGAGCTGCATAATTTTAAATGAAACGCTGAGTTTAAGCCTATTTTTATTAAGAAAAACAAACACTAGGTATGTCATAAAGTTAAATAACAAAAACAATTCTAATATCGTGCATTTCCTCCTCTCGCAGCAATGACAGCTTGCAGTCTTCGTGGCATCGAATGAATAAGGTTTTCTTGAGGGATAGCCTGATATTCTTCGGTCAGCGCCAGTCGTGCCAAGGTTTGTGGTTGGACGACGACGAACGGCTCTTTTAAGTTGATCCCAAAGATGTGTGATTGGGTTGAGATCCGGGTTACATGCGTGCCATTCCAATCTTGGAAGTCCAACTTCATCCAGATACTCGCTCACTAAATGTGCAATATGAGGTCTAGAATTATCATGCATTAATTTAAATTAGTTCCCAATTACAGTAGCAAATGGAACAACAACTTCTTGGAGGAATTCCTCAATATAACGGTGGGCGGTTGGAGCTTCATTTGCAACAAATACAAGATTGATGCGTGCTTCGGTAGAAATACTCGCCCAAATCATGACTGAACCGCCAAGTTATGAGATTCGTTCTGATATGATGCAGTAAGCATATCTTTCATTTCTACGTCTGTATACCGGCTCACGACAATCCTGCGACCTTAAATAAATCCTGGATTCATCAGTGAATAGTACGTAATAATATTGTCAAATATCCTGTCATAATAATCGGGTACTTAGCCAACGTCGATAATTTTTAATAACCGAAACATACATTTTCTCAAAATAACATTGTTTCATTTAAAATTTTGCAGCTCGCAGCAGAAATGAGATAATGGAATGAATCAAAAAAGGAAATGTTTAGAATATATCAAAGATTACAAGAAATAGTATGTAAATAAAATTATCCACCTCAATTTTCCTACAGGGTGTTTTGAAATTTAGACAAAAAACAACAGTTTAATTTAATCGAAAAATGTTACTTTATAATTAAAGGTACTTAATAATTAAGGAAAAACACAATAAATGGATCTACAAACTGATAACCAAATCATGAAAATCGCATAAAAAATAAAAAAGTTATAAAATATCAAACTTGACCAAAATCTCAGGGTGGCGGAATTTCGTGCCGGCAATTATTTTAGGCCACGCCGGGGGCTTCTTCATATCTGCTCGCAAAAACTAATATGTAACATTAAGAGAGAATTTTTATTGGGATTCGAATTCGATCAGAGAATAAAATATCAACTATAATTCATATTGATTGCTGTAGAACAAATTTAATAAAAAATTAGTGAAATGAAAATTAGAATTTCAAAAATAATACGATCATGTTAATAAAAATAAAAGATTGTTTATATTCATGTTTGATTAAGCTGTAAGTTACCTGAACAAATAGTTCTACAGAAATCACAAAAAAGTTCGAGGCATATAACTTCATCGGCTTTTGAGCTCTCAGTATGAAAAACAATAACTCTCTCTTAAAACTGGTACTTTCATCGATCCAATTACAATCATAAGCAGCGATGGAAATTTCGTTACTCTAAAAATAAAATACAAAATGCGAGGTACTATAATACAATACAGGTCGACAAGTATATCTGCAGCTACGAGAGGAATGCGTGCAAAAAAATTTCTAGGGTTAACAATGTTGTCACATATATTAAATTTTAATTTAATAATCTCTTATACTCACCCTCAAATTTTTTTACGCATTTAAAATAAATTGTACAAGGTATACAACGTGTCCAAGATAAGGAGGGCCAGTACAGGCATCTCGGAAACCGTAAGAGATACGAAGTCGGTTAAATGGAGGTAAAGTTGCGCATTTACGTGCCTAATAATATGCCGTTTAGAAAGTTTTAAAATTCCGAGTAGTTCCGGAGATATCCGGAAAAAAACGAAATTCTGAAAAATCGTTTTATTGTTTTCCTGGGTTTTTTTGAGATCGAATTCTAAAGTAAATTGCACTTTTGCATTGCCTTTTTCTGCTCTATCTAACAGCGTTAATTGTTTTGTAATCCGACGAGTCGTCTTCGATCTGCCATTATTTGTTATTTATTGAACTAGTCCAACATAAGTAAAAATTTAGAGCTTACTTTGATACGACTTGGAGTTGCTTTGGCGCAATAATTCTTTTAAGAACTAGGGGTATTATGACGAATACCCCTAGAGCAACCGCTGTTGGTAAAATTACTGAAATATAAAAATAAAAATAAGAGAAGCTGACAATGGACGACAGTTGTTCCAAGCTAAGGGGATGGCCAGCGTTGCGCAGCAGCCAGCTAACTCTCTGCGGCAGAAGGTCCCTTTGCGCCACCAGCTTAAGCCAGATTTAAGCTGGAAATCTCCCGGATGATATGGGGATCCTCTTAACTTGGACCCACTGGTCGACACCACTGTATATTATTAAAAAAAAAAAAAAGTGCAGCGAACTAAATGAAACGCATTCTTGTAAATTGATTGACTCAGCATTTATTATTTTAAATAAAATTAAATCGTTAGGTTGCAAAACCCAGTGCTACAATATATAGATCATGGTTAGTATATAAAGAAGAACAAAACTTATTGACTAAAACGATACCAGTCTTTGATGGTTAACAGGACCACTCCTGTTGGTAGTGAAAACTAGGTGGATGGCAATCCACTAAGTTGAATACAGGTTGATGGTACCCAGATAGGTAGAATGGGTGACTTTTGACCCGGTAGGTAGACCCTAGGAATATAAACACTCTCTAGTTATAATGATAAAAAAAGAATACAAATCAAAGCAAAAGCAAAATGATTAAATGAAAGCCAAAGGCATTTAAAATATTGTTACAAAATCCTGAAGGGAAGCAAAGAGTCTAAAATATTATGAATCAAAATATAAAGCAAAGAAAGAATTTAAAATAAACAGTACCATCCATCACTGACCATCATTAAGACATCTGACATGGCATAAGCAATAAAACTTTATAAACGCAAATAAAATAATTAATCTTAACACATTATCAAATTTAAAATAAATTAAACGAGGATTGTTATCAATCCCAGTATCCACAATCAAAATTGAAATTAATAAATAAACCACTGAGCACTATTAAGATAAGCCAATCAAGAAAAAATCAGATACAAAATATTGATTAAAATAGAATCACAGAAATTAATTAAGGTAATCAAAGCAAATAATTAACAACCAATATGCACTCCTGAAACAGCGTTCAAGCAAGACAAAAAAAAGATAAGTGAATTTAAAGCCAAGGGCTTGAATGGTTCTTTTTTATCACCAGGTGGTAATGACTATTGAAATTATAAAATTGAGCCTAAATGCCTCATTCAAATAAGTAAGAACTACTGCAGTTTATTCTATTATAAAATACCATGATTAAAAATAAAAGTCCTTTTGGACCTCGGAGGCTCGTAACCATTCTAATACCTCATTAATAAAGTAAGAATTAAAGGAGTAGCAACAATATTAGTGCTGTTTCAAAACGGCATACCACACACTATAACAACTGACGCAGAGATAAAACTATATACATATATACGATAGGTAATAAGGCCAATATTTATTTGAAATCTAAAACAACCCAATTTAGCAAGGCAAAGAACTAGTCATAATGAATTAATAAATTACTATTACATCAAAGCTACATAATATTGTCACTGATAATTGAAATTCCACACTGTAGAACTAAAAACATAAATTTTGGCCCTATCCCCTTTCGTAACATAAATCAAAATTAATACATTGGCTCTATACAAATTTTTGCCCAATGAAGGAAACCCTAAATTTAAAAGTTCATATTGAGACATAGACATAGACATAGACAGAATTAATTATTTTTAATAATTAGTCGGTTTAGAGACCTAATATACAAAATGAAATTAATATCCGAGTATTGAAAAATAACGAAACTAGCATTAAATTTTAGCCAGAGAGAATTTTACAGTAAAGCACGTGGCGTGCGAATTTAAGAAAATTGATAATAATTTTAATGAAATTTAATAAAACCCGAAATTAAGGAAACTAAAACCGTCGCTGATTTACTAGTGAATTTAGTAGAAAGTATTATGCTGGACCAATGAACCATTATTTAAAGCAAAATAAAATGCAAAATATAATATACCTTATCAGATGGTCAAGGGTCCATTAGAGGTGCCCAAAATGGCCTCCGTCAGAAAAATGGTGTCTTCAATGTCGAGCCAAGCAAACCAACCCAGCAAATCCCCAATATGGGAAAAATCAGTGCTACTCCAAAACTAAAGGGAGAAAAACTTGCACTAATTTTTTTTTACACTTCTTCGGATAACTAAATCGCCTCACAGGCAGGGAATATTTCCCATGTGTTTTCCGAAAACTCGTGGCTTATGCCTCGTCGACACTCTATTTTTAGAAAGGGACGATTTGTAGAAGCTTTCCGACTAATATACTCAACGAATACTTAATATACTGACTGAGATGAACAAAAAAAGATGAATATGGCAGGTCCCTGTAATACCGACCAGGAGACACAAAGCAGAAAATAAGCAGTGTGGTGCAATCCACCTACCAGACTAGAGAACGAAAAGCAACCGCGTTCACAGACACCCGACGTTGCGGACAAACCATAGTCGCAGCTTTGACAAATTATCGACACTCTATCCATAAAAGAGAATAACATCGAAAGAGAATGAAATTGTAACAGTACCATGCATCTCGCCAAAAACCTTCTCTCGTGTATATTACAACAAAAACCACCCTAGGCCGTGCAAGTCATTTCACAGCGGTAAAAGGAATGCAGCTAGAATATCAAGTCATTTCACAGCGGTAAAAGGAATGCAGCTAGAATATCTAACCTCTGACCGCTACAGGCTGACAAAATAAACAATGAACTCTTGAGAAAGGAAACTCATAAAAACCAACGCAAGCGACACATACCGAAGGCCGGAATCCCACGGAAAAGATACAGGTGAGTCTGGATTATAGTAGTGCAAAGGCCTACAGAGATAAATGGCCGTTAAATTAGAGAAAGAATGCATACAGAACTAACGGTCAATTTTCAGAGATGGTTTTAAAGCCTTTAGATGCCCATAACTGAGGGAATCAGTCCTGAGAACCCAAGATGAACCCAGAATGAAGTCCTACAACCAGTGCAGACTCTTCCCAAAAAGTATTACGCTAGATACAGCATGTGAGAAGTCTTTAACAGGTTTTACGAAGCATATTGGAAACAAAACCCCACAAAGTGAATGCACATCAGGCAGCAACGCCAGGATGTAAGGTTAGTACTGCAAGCCTGTCACTGTATAGCTATAAAACTCAAAAGTGGCTCAGTGACCAAATCAAACCGTTACAACTTATGAGATATTATTTATAAAATTAGGAGAAATACTGGACCGTATCCCAAAATTTCCTGATGTTGTTCCAGAAACCCTCGAAATGTCATTAAACCACAATGTGTCATACATCGTTGCAGTCGGAAGAAAAAAAGCTCTCAAATTCCAATATCAGGAAAACAGGACCGTATTTAAAAAAACAAAGCTGATAATGGCCCTTCGAAGACGACTCGTCGGATTACAAAACAATTAACGCTGTTAGATAGCGCTCTATCTCCGGAACTACTCGGAATTTTAAAACTTTCTAAACGGCATATTATTAGGCACGTAAATGCGCAACTTTACTTCCATTTAACCTCCAATATTCTATTATAGATTCAATATTATTAAAACTTTCCTTTCATACTGTTTATTTTGATATTTAAATGCAAAATAATATTTTCTTTGATTAAAGTACTATTAATCTAAAAATATTGCAACATCGTGCGTTGTCAATGGTTACAGGTCGCTAGAGCTAATTTGATAGGTTAAAAGCTTATATCCCAGAGAGTTGATAGCGCATGCGTCCCGTGAGACACCCGATGGGCCATCGGGCTTGTTCGGCGATGTCCGATATTTGATGGATATACCCATCCAGTTGCGTAGTGATAGAAAGGGCAATAGTTATTGTATTGTGTTTTATAAATAAGTGTTCAGTGTATCGTGTTTTAGGGTGTTATTTTAAATTTTTGAACTTTGTGATAATAAATGAGAATACTCCTGATAAAAACATTCTCAGTCAGACCCGTAAAATGATTGCAAATGTTTATAGGGTATGTGAAGAGTAGATCGCCACTTAAGCGAAAGCTAGGAAAGGACATTAATACGGCCAGAACTGAAAAATCATCATTAATCAATTAATCATGTACCTAGCTGTATTATTCCATGTTGAAAAATTTAATCTTGAAAAAAGTAATTTTTTAAACCTTCAAATCTTCACCATAAAATGTAATTACTGAATAATTTAGTATTTTTATTACATTATTTAAAATAATAGTAGCACGCCCATGACTATCCCATGTTTTAAATAATATTGATTCCCCCTTGCCGATACGTCGGACACACAGATCCACTTGTCGGCCTATACATTGAAAAACAATTCACAAATATGGCACGAACCCATTTAATCCCTTAAAGCTTGAAATAAAATAATATTTTCGACACATACCTTCCGGGTAATTTCTGAAGCAAACCAGCAAGGAAGAAGTAAAAGACCAACAACAAGGAACAGATATATACATAGGAATACATAATCAATTGTTTTGGAGTCAGTCTAAAAAATATTAACTTGTTTTAGTATTAAGCATTGCATGGAAAGATCTAATGAGTCGTTGACAAATTCAATTATTCATCTCAAGCCAGTATTTGTTAATGGCATATGCTTGCCACGTCGTGCGAATGGTTTACTTGTACAATAATTAACAATTCTACCATTGATGTCAAGTATACGCCATTACAAATATTGTCCAATTACACCAGTCGTCTAAGTCCGGCTTAAGACAAACATAATTCGTATGAAGTCTGTATTGGTTTATACAGGGTGTCCCATAACTAATGGTACACAGGAAAACTGCAGATTCCTTGGGTAAAAATACTGCGATTTGGCCACACTTAGTATAGTTCAATAACTGGTAATAACCGAGATACAGGGTGTCCAAGTAACAATTTTATTTTCAATTTTCCTAAATAACTTATTTCTGAATCAATATTTTTGCACACAATTTTGTGACTAGAGCTTTTTCGGGGAAGGAAATTGACTTTGTTAATAATTTTGATGTAGATTATAGGGGGCGCTCTCTGCGGTACTTTGAACACATAAAAAGAAATGTAACTTTGTTGTGCCTTAGTATAATCATATTTTTATTAAAAATGTCAGTTTCTCCGTCATTTTTACACAATAAAGGTATACTTTGTAAATGTCGCTCCGACTAACCATTTTCTAATGCGCCCGTTTAAATTTTGATTCGTAAATGTGAAATTTGTCACAGTAGGCTTTGGTAAAAACAAATACAATGAAAGCACTTTGAAACCTCATTTCTGTCAAAGTTTATTTTAATTTGTCAGCATTGTGGGTGTTTTAAGGAGTTTTTGAAGATACTGTTATCAAAAATTAAACTAAAAATGCCGCGACATAACTGTTTTGTAATGGAGAAATGCGAGACATGGTATGTGTATACACACAAGAAAATTTTAACAGACGCGGGGCACATCTGCGGGATTTGGAAATGTATCCAAATAGAAGGCAGCCAGATTTTAAAACTTTTAGAAGCCTATACGACAGACTGGGAGAAACAGGATCCTTGCGTCCAAAACGTAATAGTGGAGGCTTCTAAAAATTTTAAAATCTGGCTGCCTTCTATTTGGATACATTTCCAAATACCGCCGATGTGCCCCGCGTCCGTTAAAATTTTCTTGTGCGTATAAACATACCATGTCTCGCATTTCTCCGTTAGAAAACAGTTATGTCGCGCATTTTTAATTTAATTTTTGATAACAGTATCTTCATAAACTCCTTAAAAACACCCACAATGCTGACAAAAGAAAATAAACTTTGACAGAAATGAGGTTTCAAAGTGCTTTCATTGTATTTGTTTTTACCAAAGCCTACTGTGACAAATTTCAAATTTACAAATCAAAATTTAAACGGGCGCATTAGAAATTGTAATTGAAAATATCTCGAAAACGGTTAGTCGGAGCGACATTTACAAAGTATACCTTTATTGTGTAAAAATGACGGAGAAACTGACATTTTTAATAAAAATATGATTATACTAAGGCACAACAAAGTTACATTTCTTTTTATGTGTTCAAAGTACCGCAGAGAGCGCCCCCTATAATCTACATCAAAATTATTAACAAAGTCAATTTCCTTCCCCGAAAAAGCTCTAGTCACAAAATTGTGTGCAAAAATATTGATTCAGAAATAAGTTATTTCGGAAAATTGAAAATAAAATTTTTACTTGGACACCCTGTATCTCGGTTATTACCAGCTATTGAACTAAACTAAGTATGGTCAAATCGCAGTATTTTTTTTTACCCAAGGAATCTGCAGTTTTCCTGTGTACCATTAGTTATGGGACACCCTGTATAAGTTTTAGTGTCTTCTAATCGAATTTAATCCTACAAATAGTTCTTTCCAGCGCTATTTCATCGTGTTTTCGGTAAGTATTTTTTGACATTTGTTATGAATAAAACCTTGTTTTTTAAAGTCATGTCATACCGTCGAAAATGTATGGGCTATCTAAAGTCCGTTAAATGTATGTACTCATGATTCTAAAATGGATTATGAAAACACCGAATTTCGAAAATGAAATAAATGGCGACCGAGGTTTGATTATCATATTCTTATGATAAAAAATAGAACGCCAGTTTCTCGTCGTCGTCAATTCAATTTTAATTTTTTTAAATTATAAATTATTTTTCGGAATACGTACATGAAGTCAGACTTTGTTTTGATATTCTTTTTTGTGATAAATTTGGATTGATTCGTATGATCTTAATGACGTACAAGTAATAATGCTTGGTTAAAGATATATAACATACAGACTTTAGGTGAAAATTGGACCGAAAGAAATACATAGAATATTTCATTAAGTGTAACAATTTTTTTTAAATAATGTAACATCATGTATGCTTACAGTTTTGTTGTACTTCCAAAAAAAGGGAACTTACCAAACCCACAAGAAATAAATCCATACACAAGGCACAGGTACTCGCGAACAATTGCCAAAAATAAGTAGTACCAAATATCTGGTTGGTCACATTTACAAATCTAAAAATTACATTCATAATTTTAAATTTTATTTCAATCCCGAAGCTTTTTCAGTGTTTTAATCCCTGGCAATGTCTTTTTAAAAACAGTAAAATTGTGATTGATCAAGTCCTGAAGGTGTTTTTAAAAATAATATTTAATTCAAATTTTGAATTTGTACGCCCAACAAGATTGTTACATTCTTGTACTTTTTGAGAATCCTATATATTATAATCAGTGGCGGCTCGTGACCAATGATAGAGGGGGTTTACAAGAATGGTGAAATTATTTTTAAAATTTTATTTCTGTGTAACGACCAAAAAATTACTTTCTGGACGTTTTAAATGCAGAAAGAAAAGAAGTAATAAGAAAATGCGTTAGGTAAAACATATTTTTATTTATTTTTTAATTTTACACAAGGAAATACAACTTTTGGAAAATAAGAAAGGTTTTCTTAATGTGTATAGCTGTCGGATCTTAACGTCGTCGCATGCAACCCTCGTAACAATATTTATACAGTCCACTACTAATACTACTAAAGCCATCTACGAGCTATCAAGAAAACCGAAGGATGTCCAATACTACTACCGCCATCCTACGATATATCAAGCAAACCGAATGATGTCTAGTACCACTACGCCATCTACGGGCTACATCATTAGGCGCAACTAAGACGAGAATAATGGTTAACTGTTTTATGACGAGAACGAATCGAGCCACGAGACTGACAAGTTGGCATTCTTCATATTTTCAGTGTTTTTTAGTTTAAAATCATATCGAGTATCATTTTTATCGAAATACACAACATTTAAAGACTCTACACAATAGTGCTTAAACGTAAAGTCCATTATTCGGTTCTTAATTGTAGAAAATTGATCAATAACAGCCTCATTAAGTTTGGAATACTCTCTAAGTTCGGGTTTAGGTCTTCCCGCATTCTTCACTTAAATTTTTTACTCCAAACTCAAAGAGCTAAAGTTATTTCTTAAATAGTACACCGTCAACTATTCATTTTAACTTAATAAATATATAATATTAAAATATTAAAACATACACGCTCGAATTTCTAACTAGATGCACGAACAGACAGCAGCGTGGTACACATAAAAACTGTGCGCCGTTTCCATGTTAAATCGCCATAGCCCCGCTATCTCCCGGCCACCTGTTACCACAGAGAAACTGCACTACTTAATCGCACATGCGAGCAAGTCTCGTCATTTACTTCGACCGAGGCACGGTTGCCGGATCTATACAGTTTGATTTGACGGGAGGGTAGGACTTTTTGGTTTGACGGTACGATACAATATTAGGGAGGGTCGGACTTTATACGATAAATAATAATCAATGAATATAAATTAATATATTTTATTCGTTTTGTTTTGGGGGTGCACGTGCGCATGTGCTCCTGTGGAAGAACCGCCTAATTATAATACATTTTTTTTCTCGTAAATCTTAGTTTCTTTCCTAGTAGAGCTTTTTAGGAAGCGACGCTTTTTTACAAACGGCATGATAAATAATTTCCCATTTGTATAGCACTTCACAACAGATACGTACTTCATGCAATAACTTCAATAAATATTATAAAATTTTCATATTAAATTACAACTTACTTGATAATCTCACGATGATGAACAACGCAACGACATAACGATCGATGCATGTCTCCTTTTGATTTAGTCGTACCTACATTTTTAACTCTTAAACTTAATATGCTACACTGTAGCCCAACAAAAGTCAGAGCACCGCAGAGTAAGATATCCACAAGTAAATAGGCATTTGCCATAAATACTGCGGATATATTTTGGTGAATCATAGCAATATAATAGGCGGACGGTGTAGACATATTCATAGGATACCAAGCTGGAAAAGATAACTCTCCATATCTCCCCGAGATGAATGGAGTTGTTATTGCTACTAAAACTCCCACAGCCATTATAGTAAACATCGTACGTTTGATTTTTTGAAAATAACAAAATTCTCTTATACCTATTTTTACTTCTGCTTCGTTCTGGAACGTAAATGGTTCACATTTCAACAAACTGATTAGTTTTCCATAATTTTTTCTATTTTTGTATAGATAGAACAGCTTAAGTTGACCGATTAAAGACCCTGTAATAATATAACCAGACGCAAACTCCTTGAGGCTTGTACTCTTCAGTAAGCACTGGACAAGAAAGGTAAGATTGCAAAGTCCCATGACGAAAAATTGAATTGTAAACGAATAAACTATAAACCAATTGGATGGTCTACCATCTTCGTACATGTAAATTCCAAAATACCAAATTTTGTCATAGTCATTTTTCAAACTTTGTGTTATACTTTCGAAATCCATTAGGGTAAGTCCTGGTTACAATATGGCTATAGAAATAGGTGAACTGATCCAAGATTGGACGAGAATCAACTACAAACACAAATTTACTGATAACAAATAGTAAGTGTCACTGTGGTTGAAGAATTTTTCGAGAAAAGTTAGTTATGATAGTTAGGAAGAAAAATATGACAATTTTTCAATGAGTATGATAACAATAAATTCCTAAAACGTCTAGATATTGCCTGTACTAAAACTAGTGTTTTTTTCCGTAAATATACAGTGAGTCCCAGAAGAAATGTCTAAATTCATTTAAAATTCAGCGTTTTTTCAAAAAACGCTCGTACCCGTCGATTTCGATTTTTTAATTTTTTTTTTGTGATAATTTCATGTATACAGGGTAGCTCAAAAATAAGTTACGACCATCAACTTCATTTTTTCAAATGAAAACATATATTTTTTATTTCATTTTTGAATTTTGCATTGAATTCTAAGCATGTTTCATGTACCATGTCCTATACATAAACTCAACAGTTATTGAAAAAATTAGGATTGAATATATCTATAAGACCTGTTTATTAAAAAAAACACAACAAAATCAAATTAAATGTTGAAAATGTGCGCCATTTACGGCTTGACAATATCCAAGACGATCAATAAACTCTCTTTGCACGTTTCCAACCATTTCCGGAGTTACGACAAGCACTTCTCTTCGGATCCTTTCTTTCAACTCCTGCATATTGTTTGGCCTGTTAACAAATACTTTTGATTTGAGGTAACCCCACAAAAAAAAGTCCAGCGGAGTTAGGTCTGGCGACCTAGCAGGCCATTCGATAGGTCCTCTCCTTCCAATCCACCGATTGGGAAAGGTTTCATCCAAAAATGTGCGCACAGTGGTCGCATAGTGCGGAGGAGCACCATCTTGTTGGAATATCAGTTCTTCGTCAGGGGAGTCTGGATCCAATGGATTCGGAAATAAAGCCACTAATGCTGGAATTAATTCTAGTTGGAGAAATTCGAGATATACTTATCCAGTAAACGACTGTTCAAAGAAAAATGGACCAATTACTCTTTCGCGTACGATTCCACACCAAACATTTATTTTCTTAGGGTACTGGCTGTGAACCTCTATCATCCAATGCGGATTTTCTGTTGCCCAATATCGACAATTTTGTCTGTTCACATTACCATTCAAATAGAACGTAGCTTCATCCGAAAAAATAATATTTTTTACTAAATTATTATCTAGATTGCACATATTTTGCATGCGTCCGCAAAACTCACTTCGCCTATCGAAATCATCTTCAAATAACTCATGCACTGGAATAACTTTGTATGGGTGATATTTGTGCTTTTGAACTACTCGGTGAACAACAGATTTCGGCATGTGTAAATCGGCCCCAATGTGCGACAGGGGAGTACATGGATTTTCTTCCAAGGAAAGCAAAACGTCAAGTTGTTCATTTTCATCTCGAGTAGGACGACCAGATTTAGGCAAATCTCTAACATGACCGAATTCTCTAAACTTAGCCTCTATTCTACTCACCATCTTTTGACATATGGGAGGACGATCAGGATGGATTTCATTAAATAATTGGGCTGTTTCTATTTGAGTACGTGTTTTATCACCAAACCCAACCATGCATAGAATTTCAATTTTTTCCCGTTCCGTTAGCTTCACCATTATTGTGAAAACCGCAACTTTGAAACTACGTTTGACAATAATTATACTTATTTGAAATAAAATTGTCATACAGTTTCTATGGAAATAAACGGTGACAGTGAGACAGTACACTCTTACTTATTATGGAGCCCAAAATGCCATATTGCCAGAAGATTTGATAGATCGTTGGATTCCCTAAATGATATGTTCAATCCTAATTTTTTCAATAACTGTTGAGTTTATGTATAGGACATGGTACATGAAACATGCTAATAATTCAATGCAAAATTCAAAAATGAAATAAAAAATATATGTTTTCTTTTGAAAAAATTAAGTTGATGGTCGTAACTTATTTTTGAGCTACCCTGTATACATGAAATTACCACAAAAAAAAAATTAAAAAATCAAAATCGACGGGTACGAGCGTTTTTTGAAAAAACTTACCGCTGAATTTTAAATGAATTTAGACATTTCTTCTGGGACTCACTGTATTTTTTGGAAATATTTCCGGAAATATATGTATATACAGGGTGTCCTCTAATTAATGGTACATGAAAAAACCACAGACTCCTTACGAAAAAATATTAGGATTTAATTCTATTACCTATATCCGAAAGTTGATATTAACTGAGATACAGGGTGTTAAAGTTAAAACTTCATTTTTGCTTCTCTCCAATAACTTTAAGAGAAACCAACGGTTTTTTTACAAAACTTGGCAATTATAGTTTTTTAGGACGAAAAATTGATTTTTTTGTGAAGATTTAATGTACCTACAATGTACATCTTTCCCATATTTATTAGGTCATAACTTTTTTGTGCCTTAGTGTATTTATGTTTTTAATGAATATAATACTTTTCTCATATTTATTACGTAAAAAAGGTAAACTAAGCTGAGGTCGCGCAGCGTTACCGTTTCGGAGATATATGCATTTGAATTGTTTAGTGCACCCTGCACAAAATTATTTTCTTAAATTAAAATATGAGAAAACAAATGAAATTTAGAGTTGCGCAGTTACTATGAAACCTCCATGTTGTTATTTGCTTGTTGATTATTGTAAAATAGCTGTGTGAGAAAATCTTTCATTTTTGAGTTTTCCAACGCAGAAATGAGGGATGTGTTGTGTGTATACGCGCAGGAAAATTTTAATGGACGACGTGTCCAGGCAAGATATTCGGAAACCTATCCAACATCCTGATCTTCAAAAATATTTACGACCGATTAGGCGAATAATAAAAATAAACCTTTCGTCCTAAACGGAATTCCAAATAACTCACATAGCTATCTTAAAATAATCAACAAACAAATAACAACATGGAGGTTTCATAGCAACTGCATCTCTAATTTTCATTTGTTTTCTCATAGGTTACTTTAAGAAAAAAAAATTGTTTTCAAATAATTCAAATGCAAATATCTCCGAAACGGTAACAAAAATGAAGTTTTAACTTTAACACCCTGTATCTCAGTTAATATGAACTTTCGGATGTAGGTAAGTATAATTAAATCCTAATATTTTTACGAAAGGAGTCTATGGTTTTTCCATGTACCTTACCATTAATTATATCGGACACCCCTGTATATATGTAGACTTCACCATAAGGTCTTGATTCAATGAAGACCAAAATCACGGGGTTGTTGTGTAAAATTTGACATTTTCTCCGCAAAATGTCAAAAAATGACATTTATTGAACGATTATTAAAAAAAATTACTTGGAAAAGTTATTTGTATTGCCATTTTATACCAACATACCAAATTTGAATCACTTATGACAATTCTTGTTTCCTATCTATTTTTCGCCAATATCTATTTTTATTGAAAATGGAAGTCGACCCTACCACCGTAAATCTATTTATTTATACATTCTTTATGGTTGGTTGGTTGGTTAAAGGCGGGGGTCGGTTTAAAGGCCCGAACTTAAGCCTTTCGGCTTATTGTGTACCCCGATCTTGTTAGAAGATGTTTGTTCCTTCTATGAGGACCAGTAACCTTCTACCAAGTTTGTCATGTGGGAGGTTGTCACCACGTTGTATGTTCCCGAAGATATTTTGTCTTCTACGAGACAGCGCTACGCAGCGGTATATTATGTGTGAGGCGGTTTCATCCTCTTCGCCGCAGAGTCTACATTCAATGGATCCGTTGTTTATCCCTATCCGTTGAAGGTGTTTTCGCAAGTGGCAGTGGCCTGTTAGCAGATTCATCAATTGTTTCAACTGGGGCCGCGTCAGGGTTAGCATCCCATTCGATAGTATTTTCGATGGTTTTCCAATTACGGCCCGTGCGAGCTCATCTTTGATTAGATCCGTACGTGGCTCTTGTGTGTTCAATTTTTACATGGTGTTGTGTCCATTCCCCATTTGTGATCATCCTTGAGGCGCTGCAATTAGCCTCCATTCTGATGTGGGTGTCTAGAGGTATTAGTCCCAGTATGACATCCATTGCTGCAGTGGGGGTACTTTTCATCGCCCCACTGATACACAGGCAGGCCAGCCTCTGCAAACTGTTAAGTTTGTTTGCTGTCGTAATCTGCTGTGTTTTCGTCCACCAGACTACAGACCCATAGGATATCAGGGGAATATATATACCAAAATATTAATTTTCCTCAAAGAACTCAATTACAGATTAAAAATGTTGTCATTTTGGAGTAAACTCCTCATACCTTTAAAGATTTAACCACCGAAGAGGAGTCTTGTTTATTAAATAATAAATGCGTTGAAGAAAATGGACATATTAGAATAATAGCGGCCGTGGTTTATAATTACGGTGGTAGGGTGGAAAGGAGGTTGCTGTTTTTAATAGAAATATTTGATAATAATTTAATGTTATCATCATCATTCTCTAAAATCTTTTTTCTTTTCAATCGCATGTGGAAATTGTACGCTTATTGAAAAGCACAGTTTTCAGGACGTAAATGCATGTGGAACTCTCTGCATGTTTGTTAAAAAAGCTTTAGATATACAGAAACTGGAGATATGGCGGCATCTTTGCGGATTACTTACCTACAAATTCCTAATATGATCCTCACTTTATATTTCAACCATTCACTGCTTTGTTCACGTAAAATTGTGTTAGTCTTTTTAGTTATTTGTTATTTCTTTAATAATAGCCGTACTTAGGTAATAATGGTATACAATAAAAAAAAAAGTTGGAAAATAGGCAGATTTATTATAATAATGATAATAATTTCCTTATTGTTTTATTGTAAACGCAAGTGATTAACATTATGAAGGTAGTAGATATAAAAACTTTTCGGACTTACCCTTATTTTGAACGTTAAATAGAAAATTATAAAATTTGGGGTTTCCATTTGGAAATGTTTTCTTCTACAAACATTATCGTACGGCAGTCCGTTACCAGGATTTCAGACTGATAACGACCTAGAGCTTTTTGAGTATTTTGGTGATTTAATAAGGACTTGAGAAGGAAAATAACAAGAACGGACATTGGCAACGTTGCGAAATCATTAAGAATCATCTTTACATATGGAAAAAAAAGTTGTCGTAATAGTTATCGCGCCTCGTCCGTTCTTTGTATTTTTTGACTCAGAGTGATGTTTTTGTGGAGATGAAAATAGTAACTGACATTTTCCGTGCGGTGAATAGTCTTGGTTTGAGAAAAATCGAAATTTGTTTACAGCGGAGAATTCAACTTATCACGCCTCATCCGTTTTACTTGTCGGACGTTATTTCTCGTTATTCGTGACGGGAAAAAATGAGAACGGACATTTTCATCGACGCGCAACCGCAGTGTTTGATCTTAGGTATGTAATTTTTTTAACGCTGTTCGAGTTATCGCGCCTCGTCCGTTGTCAAGCAGAAATCGTGTATTGTGGCTCGGAAAATGGGGGAGAAATATGAACTGACATTTTTACACACATATTTTTTAGCAAAACCGTTTTCAGTCAGCACAGCGCGTGCGTATCAATAATAATGCAATATGGGGACATAGCTGATGCTGAGTTGTTATAGACAACTAAACCACACAGCAAGCCGTCCCATGCACGCGCCGTGTACCGCGATCATGAATTATACAGATACGAGATCCGACTAAGCTGCCCTCCCTGCAGCTGCGCAACACGGAAAATGTCCGTTCGACTCGATTTATTATTTTTTAGAGTGCTATCAACAATTTAAAACAAATTGACCCGGGCGCTGTAACTTTGTGGTACCCCTTCTTTACATCTTTTATTTAAACTATAGAATTTTTGCCACGCTCAAACGTACGTTTTTTTTTAAATTTTTAATATGATTTCATCAAGAACGGACAAGGTGTAGTAACAAAAAGACGATCTGCTTTCTTACGGACTGAAATCACTCTGACGGGTAAGCGCAGCGTTGCCGAACTTTTTCGCTCGAGTAAAACTTTCTTATTTTTTATTAATCTAGCGATTAGTCATTGATTAGATCAAGGCGTGATAACAGGACATTTTGGTAACGGGCTTGTGATTTAATGTGATTTTAGTGCAGAACTTGACAAAGATAAAATGTATTATGTTAATCCCACACATGTCTAATTACCAATTTGGTCTTTACATTAGGCGTTTAAATTGGTTAACATCGCATAATACGACAATGACAACCGGATAATCTGTAAGAAAAAAAATAGTAGAAATAATAGTACATTGTTTATACAGGGTGAGTTTTTTTAAGTGTTACAAGGCGATATCTCGCAAACGGTTTAAAATATTTTCTTGAAATTTTAATGAGGTAATAGTGAGATGGGGGGACATATTTAAACATATTTTTGTTATCTACCCCCTTTCCCCATTTTGAGGGGTGGGGCGTAACTTTGAAATTTTAAATGGGAATATGTACTTTTGTTTATTAAATTGGGATCTACGTAAAAAACTACGTATTTGTACAAAAAAAATTTTTGGTTAGCTCCACTGGTTACAGAATTATAACTAATTAGGTTATAAAAATTTAAAAAATATTATTTACCCTTTATCGCCTGTCATGTTTCAGAAGATGTACGAAATGTCTCCGTTCAACTTCCAAACACTTTCTCACTCTTTTTATAAACGAATTTCGTACCCGCTCTAACATTTCAGGTGTCACTAATAAGCAGGCAAAGCGGATTCGGTCTTTCATATTGTCTATCAGTTGTAGGTGCAGTCGCCATCACTTTGTCTTTTATAAATCCCCAGAAGAAAAAGTCAAGAGGGGTCAAATCCGGAGACCTAGCAGGCCAATTGACTGGACCAGCTCGACCAATCCACCTGTTTTCAAACAATTCGTTTAAATGATTACGGGCCTGTATTGCATAATAATAATAATAATCGGTAACCAGTGGAGCTAACCAAAAATTTTTTTTGTACAAATACGTAGTTTTTTACGTAGATCCGAATTTAATAAACAAAAGTACATATTCCCATTTAAAATTTCAAAGTTACCCCCCACCCCTCAAAATGGGGAAAGGGGGTAGATAACAAAAATATGCTTAAATATGTCCCCCCATCTCACTATTACCTCATTAAAATTTCAAGAAAATATTTTAAACCGTTTGCGAGATATCGCCTTGTAACACTTTAAAAAACTCACCCTGTATACCGAGTAGAAATGCCTAACAATCCTGGACGACTGTGAAGATTGCTAAGTCGAGACGCAAGCCGAGACTTAGCAACACAGAGTCCAGAAATGTGGCTTTTCCTAAGGGGTAAACATACTATTTCTCCGAAAACCGTTTGAAAATCGACAGATATTGATTAATTTTGAAAAAATCGCGAACAATTTTATTCACAAATAAATGGTGCTTTGAAATTAGTAATAAAATTGGTTGTGTTACTATGGAAACGTATTAATGTTGAATTGTCAAACTTGACGCATATAAATTTAATTCTTGGTGTTTCCGAAAGCAAAACAGTATAAAATGATAAGTGATGATGAATTTTCCATTTCTGGGACTCCTCCAGAGCTGGTTGAGGCAGTGAATACTGCTTAATTAGAATTATTGCCAAAGAAATCAAGAGAAAAGTACGAATATGCATAAATTAATTCCTTATGAACAACGT
Source organism: Barypeithes pellucidus (assembly GCA_963991005.1). Classification (NCBI taxonomy): domain Eukaryota; kingdom Metazoa; phylum Arthropoda; class Insecta; order Coleoptera; family Curculionidae; genus Barypeithes; species Barypeithes pellucidus. The sequence goes on along the minus strand of OZ022562.1, from coordinate 13,416,409 downwards.
GCTTTCAATCATTTATGTGAAACACTAACAACATATAAATAAATATACAAATGAATATTTCCTAACAGTTATTTTCCGTTGCCTAGCGACGACCAAGTGTATGGAAATATTGACTTTTTCTTTCAAAAATGTTATCAAAAATGTCAATATTTCCGAACGATTTTCGGAAAATGAATATTTTAACCATACATCCCTATCAAATAGGCTACAGAATCGAATCAAAGGATATGTCACGATTTTATAAAATAAAAAAGTATATCATCCTTACCCGAACAAATGTCTGCACGGAAATTTCAAAAAAGTTAGCAGCATACATGCTTAACGGCCGTTGGGACCTCTGCATCAGAAATATCAGCTCCTTTTTCAAACTATTGCTTGCATTCATCCAATAGCAATTATAAGCAGCAATGGGAATATTTTCGCTCTAAAGAATAAAAATTTAATATGAGTAAAACCAGTGTTGGGATTGCTCGACTGAAAAGCCGCTCGAGTACTCGATTATTGAAATAACCGGCATCGCTCGATTATTGAAAAAACCGCTCGAGTTATAAATTCAAGCGAAAATTGTCGCCAAAAGCTATAATACCTGTAAACGTAATCGCTTGATGAATATGAATTTCAAGTGAAATCACTCAAGCATTTCGCTCAATTAAGGAAATCGCTCGAGTATGAAGTACTCGAAAATTAAAATCATCGGTTTTTCCCAACACTAAGTAAAACTGTCCAATAAAATGCTACCAAAAAATAGTAAGAACTTTATTTACAGAGTACAGGGTGTCCCTTTTTGGACACTTTTATAGGGTATCTCCGTAATAATTGTTAGTGCTATCAAAAAAGTAATATAGGTGTCATGTGCACTTTTTGGGTCAAACTTAAAATGGTAAAATCAATTTTTGAAAATTTTCGCTCGCTTAAGAGATATGGGGGAAAACAAAAAATTGACAATTTCAAAATTATCCTATATTTTCTTAGTTACAAGAGATACAGCAAAATGTTTTATACAGAAGTCTCTTTATATTGATTGCTGAATAATCTGCCGTTTTCAGACTAGGTATACGGGGTCAGATAAAAATGTTATCGGACCTAACCTCATTTTTTTTAAATGGAACACCCTGTATATTTTAATCTAAAAAGATACTATTTTAAATTCTCCTTTCAAATATATAACACACAATGGATGATATTGATTTCCTACGCAATTTATTTAAACTTTATTAGCTTGAAACGAAATAAATGATTCAGATTAAGGTAAAAAATACCGGGAATCATCGTAAATGTTCGGGTTTGTTGGGTTTTGTCCTTAAATGGTCTTTCCGGATAGCGAATAAAATACATACATTTTGAGCCATTTCTTCGCTTTTTCCACTTTCAATATAAACTGATATCATATCAAATTTTTTTAAATGTTGATAGGTCATTTTCTCAAATGAACATGTAAAAATGAATTTGACGTTAAAGTTAATAGTCAACATAGTTGTTTCTAGGATATTAGCTTTTGTTTCATGGTCTACTGTGGTTTAAAGTAATAAAGTTTAAATAAATCACCTAGGAAACCAATATCATCCATGGTGTGTTATATATTTGAAAGGAGAATTTAAAATAGTACCTTCTTGGATTAAAATATACAGGGTGTTCCAATTAAGAAAATGAGGTTAGGTCCGATAACTTTTTTACCTAACCCCGTATAGTTATTCTCGAAACTGCAAATTATTCAATAATCAATATCTATAAATAAACTTCTGTGTAAAATATTTTTCTGTATCTCTTTTAATTAAGAAAATATAGGGTAATTTTAAAATTGCCAATTTTTTTATTTTCCCCCGTATCTCTTAAGCGAGCGAAAATTTTCAAATTTTGATTTTACCATTTTATGTTTGACCCAAAAAGAGCACATGACACCCACATTACTTTTTTGATAGCACTAACAATTACGGAGATACCCTATAAAAGTGTCGAAAATGGGACACCCTGGGTTTGTTCGGGCTTGTTCACTAAATCGTGTAAAACAAACGCCAGTTATAGTTTGTCAAAGTATGCTATAAGGGAATTTTCTGAAATATTTGTCAAATAATAGCAATAATAAACTATTTTGATGATTTTAACACTATCCTGTGGATCTAATTTAAATCTACATACAAACCTTTCTGGTCATTTCCGAAGAAAACCAACAAGGAACCAGCAAGAGGACAGATATAGCTGCTAAATACATAACTAGGTAAAAAAATTGAAAAGTCTTAGGATCAGTCTAAAAAGTAAAAAAAAAAAATTTTTGTAAAGTAACATTTCTCTACTATAATGAGCACCAATATTTCTGTAATTCTAGAAAATGCGACTTACCAAACTCACAAGAAATAGTCCCATGCATAGAGTCATGGTACTTGCAAGCAATTGCCAAAAATAAATATTTCCAAATATTTTGTCGGTTGTTCTTAGAAGTCTAAAACCCCAGGACACTATTAGCATAAAACCTGTAAGTAACTAGGACGCAAGACACTTTATTTTAAAATTATGTCACAAATTAATAACATTTATAATAACTAGTAGGTAGTGTTGGCCGGTGCGAAACAGCACCCCCCCCTACTCCCCCCCTGCACCCCCCTACCCGGGGCCCCCTCCACCGGGGGGCCCCCCTTCACCCGGGCCCCCCTTAGCCCCGCCCCCTTTTCACACCGGCCACCCCCCTCCACTTTTTTGATTGGTCACCCCCCTCCCCCTCAGCCCGCCCCCTGATCTCTGATAGGTTGTTCCCCCACCCAAGCTCCGCCCACTGGTCTCAGCCCCGCCCCTGTTCGGCACCGGGCACCCCCCTCCACTTTTTATCGGCACCGGCCACCCCCCTCCACTTTTTTGATTGGTCACCCCCCTCCCCCTCAGCCCGCCCCCTGATCTCTGATAGGTTGTTCCCCCACCCAAGCTCCGTCCCCCACTTCTGGTGAGAGTAGAAGTGGAAGAGAGCGCATCATAAAAGCTGGGGAGCTGCAGTTTAAGTTCATAAGTCTTCTCGAACACAAGTAATATTATTCACAATATTTTAGTTATATCAAGATTATGGATGTGTGTGGTGTCTGCAATGCTGAAGTTGTTATAATTTTTCATCAAGCTCTAAGCTTGATTAGACTACATTTATTAGAGGAATATACATATTTGCAGCAGAAATATTTTGAAGAACGTACAACATTTAAATATTGGTCTGATTATTACTCACACTATTATAATAATTATCACATGAAATTTGAAAAGTTAATGCATGGAATCGCAACAATTAATGCATTAACCGAAGGTTATATTCTGTGCGTCAGTGCTGTTATGAATCAGTTACATTCTGTGGGATGTGAACAATTATTTCCAGCCACCCTGCTTGAATCATTATTACAAGAAGAAAAGACTAGTGAAGAGATATCTGAAGAGTTGAAGAGTTATATAGAGAAGAAGTTTTTTAGCAAGGCTTAGAGATTTAAACAGTGTTCAAAATGTGTAAATATTGTGCTAATAATTTTGGAGACATCTATAATTTAAATTACGCTAAAAAAGTTAAAAATAATATTAACATAGTTACGTATATAGCGTTAAGAAACATTTCTGATAATATAGTTCATGAAGAGTTGTATGTAGTGTGTAAAAAGCTGTGGCGGAATGGAATTGAAAATTCTTTAATAAAGGGACAATTGAACTCACACCCCCTGATAAGTTGGACTTGTGTTTTATGTTGTGTATCAGGAGACATTAAATGTAATTGTATTGTTAAACCACTATATATCGAAATGTTGAAGATTATTCCTGACAGATTAAATAACTTTGATATATCGAGTTAATTCTGTATTCTTTCCCACCACTACCAAATATTCCCCCACCATTGAATTTAAACTACTATATAATGATTGGAAGTAAAATTCATTCTTCAATTCGAAAGTATCGTTATTCCTCATAAGATTATTTTATCAAAATATAAAAATGTGTGATGAGATTTTGGAAAAGTTAGAAATAAAAGATTTATATAAACTTTATGAATGTTCGGTAACAAATAAAATAATAAGTGAATATCTTCATAGACAATTCATTGATTGGAAACGTGTATCTAAATATAAAGGAATGAGTGAAAAATTTATGGAAGAATTTCAAGCATATATTCATTGGGATTTTATATCTGTGCGTCAAAAACTATCTGAAAACCTTATAAGAAAATTCGAACATAGAGTTAATTGGAATAGAATTTCTGCTTGTCAAAAACTCAGTGAAGATTTTATAGCGGAATTTCAAGAAAAAGTTGATTGGAAAGGGATTTGTCGTTATCAGACTTTATCTGAAGAGTTTATAAGAGAATTTCATAATAGAGTTAATTGGAACTGGATATCTATTCGTCAAGAATTATCTGAAGATTTTATTAGAATGTTTGAAACGAAATTAAACTGGAAAATCATTTTTGTATTTCAACGTTTATCTGCTGAATTTAAAAATGAATTTCAACATAAAATAGACAATGATTTTGTAACCGAATTATATTAATAAAACACATTTATAGAATTTATTTTGTTTTATTTATCATCCATTAGAAAATTGTTATACAAATTAAAAACGTTGGTTAATGCACAAATACAATATTCTTTCTTATGGGAGAAGCAGTGGACTCGATCTGGTTTTAGAGCTGGATGAATATCTAACTCAATAACTGGCTTGATACTATATCTGCGAATGATGTCAGCCTTTTCCTTTCCTTTGACATAAACTGAATCACTTTTTATTGTTAAAGATTTTATAATATCGGAAAATTTGTGTAGAGGAGTGAAACCTTCATTCCATGGAATGCAGTGATGGTTTTTCATTAACCATATAACATTCTCTTGTAAATCTGGTGGTAGTAGATTCATTGGAAATGGTTGCTTAAAAATATAATGACTGATACTGCATCCATCATATGCAGCAAGTTCCTTTACAATAAATCTATTCTTTTCTATTTTAAATCCTTGAATATCAATAACTATATTCATTATTAAACCTTCAAATATTTAAATTTTTTAAACATACGTCGTTTTAAACAATAATTGTGAATGAGTCGCCTAAGACTACTTAATTGTTTTATATGTTTAGTTAGACGTCGTAAATATATTTTTTTCATCTGCATCTACACAAGACTAAAAATATGCAATGAATTGAGTACGTTATATATCAATGCTTGCGCATGCGTTTTAGAGCTGTCTAACATTTTTGGTTAACGGGTTATAGCTAAATATTTTATCGTGCATAATAAGACAATAAGCAGATACTTTATGAGTAAGGTCCTCTTGTAATTCAAATTCAACTCTCATAACAACAGGTCCTGATTCGATGGATTCTTTTTGATGTGAACAATCTATGTATGTTATGGGGGCTTTGTCGTTAAATTCCTTTGGAGAAAAAATGGGCTCAGGTGTTAATCCATAATAAGATTTTTGAAATTGTGAAAACATTTCATATAATGTAGCAAATTTGTTTTTATCAAAGTCTAAATAAAGATCGTTATAAGGATATCTTTCAGAATTTAAAAAGATTTTAATATTTCGCAATTTAATATTGGAAAATAGAGACATGTCAGATATTGGCTTATCCCTTAAATCATTCTGGAAACAAATGGCTACATGACGAGGGGTATTGATCCTTGTTGAAGTCTTGACAGGCCAATTATGGCGGCCTGTTTTAAGTAACTCAGGATATTCTATCAATTCCCAACTTCTAAACGCAATAATTATATCAACATTTTTATCAATTATTTTAGTTAACGCTAGTTCTTGAGGAATCGCCACTGATATGTGTGGTATATTCCAAGTTAACTTAGTAAGTTCAATTTTCGGATTTTGATCTACAGTATTAAAAGTAGCATTTTTGTCAGAATTATCTCTCACTAAAATAAGTTCTTGTTTACCATTTAAAATTATTTTTTTATAGTCTTCGAAGAAACCCATTAAAAATTTAAGGGGGATGCAAACATTAAATAATCCAGTTGTAGCATCAACCACTTGTGAGTTTTCCAAAGGAAACCAACCTGCATTTTTTAGTCTATTGCATTGATTTTGATTATATGACAAATATCCTTTTATTGTTGATGTTAACCCCACATCTCTAACCGAATCTATCGTAACACCATTTAAATTATAACGTAACTCTTTAAAAAGAAACGATATTCCGTTGTTGATCAACTTTAATGTATTGGAAACAACACCATCATCTTTTGTTAATTTACCCTCTATGTACAGATAGCTTTCGGAAGGAAGAGTATATTTGTCTACTTCATTAACGGGAATTATTATCTCATCATTATATCCCAATTTTGAAGGTAAATATGGTTCATAGCCGTGAAACTCTGAATGCACAATAGAATTATCTATTAAAAGATCTTGAGTTACATTAAGGACTTCCATTATACTAAAACTTTTAAACCAAGGGATTTCAAAAACCTTTTATTTTCAGCTGTTATTCGCTGAGTGTTTACCTTCATACTAATCTTTTGTTTGAGATGTTTATTCTTCTTATAGTTTTTAATATGTATTTTGGGCGAATATAATACTTTCCTATTATAAAAGATAACCATTAAACTTCTTTTATATGCAATCTTATAGTTACAGTTTCGTTACGAAAATCAACAATATTTAATTCTTGATCAATTATCTTAAGGATTATTTTATCTATTACCTTTACTGTGACCGGAAAATAAATAATATTTTGTGGACTTTCTATTATTTTAAATCCTGGACTAACATTAGGGAAAAACTGATGAATAATATGGACAGGGTTTCCGTTCAGATAGGAACCTTCAGCAATACTGCAGTCCACACATATGGAATTGACTTTTATAATCTCAGCAGGATTTTCCGATGTTTTTGTAGATCCATCACCCCGTATAATTCCATTATTAAAGCCTAGAATTTTTCCTATTGTCCCATCTTTAAAAATAATATCCGTATTGGCCTTGATCATTGATTTTAATGTGTTGTTATTAGCATATAAATAAAAGGAAATATTTCGTTTTTGAAACTCGGTTTGTAAATATTTATTAACATCATCCAGTTCATAACTACCTGTTGGAATACTTAGAAATTCATTATTTTCACCAAAATATATCTTATTATTATTTTCATCAATATTTGGTATTGCATTAAATGTTTCAAAATTTGTGAGACCGATGACATAGGAAGTGTCGGGATCCAAGTAAATAGGTGGATTAAAATTTGCTTGAAGAATGGCTGAGTTGCCAGAAAGAGCTATAGTAAACGACATGATGGTCGTAATAAGAATAAGATTTAAACAAACTTACACATTATTATAAATAAACTGTAGAGATAGTTGTCCACAAGTAGAATCTTTAAAAGATTGATATTTTTCATAGTTGTATTTAACATTATTTTTGCTACCATCGCTTAGAAAATAATTTATAACTTCGATTGGTGGTCTTAAATTACCAAAACTATCAAAGTAATTTATGTTCGCCCTATTTTTGATATATGCAGTCCAATGAGTACCATTCCCCAAATTATCATCTAAATTAATAATACCTGTTTCATATTTTTTTATTTTTGATGGCAATTTATTTCTCATGAAGACTCCTCGAAAATTTGGTAATTTTAACAACTTGGCATACTTTAATAAGTTTATATTTGTTAAAGGTATGCGAGGTAGCAATTTTAACAGTTTTTTGAATACGGTTTAAGATAAAGTCCACATCCTTTTTTATAGGGTTGAAGATAGAGACCATTTCCGATCGACATCTTCTCCATTACTTTATCATGTCTTTTTTGCTCTTCTAATTTCTGTCGAGCATTTTTGGCGGCGTTTACAGCCTGCGCAATACCAGCAGCTCCTCCACTTAGAGCTCCCAATGCGGATAATCCAGCAAAAATAGGTATTAAAGGTAAAATTCCACCAGTTTTTGGAATTGGAATGATTCTTTGTTTTGGTGCCTTTACTATTAATCGATTTTTTTTGATTGATGATAATGCCGTATTCACAGCATTTTTAACATTACTAAATTTCTTTCCAACAAGTCCTTTACGCGCCTTTCGTACAACGCTGTTGAAAGAAATTTGACCACCCTTTTTACGCATTACTCTTTTTTTTCTCATTCCCATACCTAATTTCGTCTTTGCTTTCATTATTCCGGCAACTACCAAGGAAGATAATTTCTCACCTAAACCAGAGTCTGAAGCTTTAAATCTATTAAATGCTTTTTTACCTAACACCTTATCTGCTTCATGTCTTTTTTCTAAATCGGAAAATTTCGAATATGCTATATCGTGTTCTTTACAAGCTTCGTCCAATAAATTTATTCCTTTATCTCCCAAAGCGAGTCTTTTATCCAATTTTGTACCAGGTCCGCAAAAGTTATATGAAGGGATGTGAAGCTCAATGGGTAATTTATTAATTAACGTATTTAATAAACCATTACCTTTCTTCTTACCTTCTTGACAGCGAATGATATTAATGTTCTTATGCGTTATCATTATATATAAGTGGTTAAAAAATATAAATGTTCTTACTTAAATACCGATATTCAAACAATGAAGATTACAAAACAGGATTTCTCTCTACCAATTAAAAATTTTGATTTAAATCAAGATAATTACCGAAAACATGGCCAAATATTTGGTGGAAATTGTAAACGATGTTTGATAGTAGGACCTTCGGGTTGTGGAAAAACAAATATAATAATTTCTCTTTTAACACATGTAAATGGATTAAGGTTTGAAAATATATATGTCTACTCGAAATCGCTGTATCAATCAAAATATGATTATTTAAGAAAACTGTTTAAACCACTTAAGTTTATAGGTTATTCAGATTCTTCAAATGCTGAAGATATTGTTGCACCAAATGAAATAAAATCTAATTCAATAATAATTTTTGACGATATCGTTTGTAGCAACCAAAGTCTTATGAGGGACTATTTTTGTTTTGGACGTCATAACAATACTGATTGTTTCTATTTATGTCAGACATATTCAGCCATACCTAAGCAACTTATACGAGATAATGCTAACCTTTTAGTCATTTTTCAACAAGACGCTACAAACTTAAAACATATATATGATGATCATGTAAACAGTGACATGACTTTTCAAAAATTTAAAGATTTGTGTGCAACATGTTGGCAAAATAACTATGATTTTGTGGTTATAGACAAAGATTGTTCATTAAATGAGGGTCGTTATAGAAAAGGATTTGACAATTTTATATTTATTTAAAGTATATAACTATCTAACGAAATCATTATATTGCATTACATAACCTGACTTTTCTCTGGAAAGATGGATGAAAATACTGCTAGAGAATTGGTGAAAACAAGGAAAGCGGTTAGACAAAAGTATAATGTTTTAAAATCAGATATAGCTGATAAAGAATTTCGCATGGAAAAAGAATTTAAGCCAATTACACAACCTTTACAAGAATTAATTAAAACAATTAAAACAGAACCGTTTATTAAGAATGAAAAATATTCCCCACAAATGGTTTCAACCCCGAATAAAAAATTTGTATTTCCTACTCCTCCCGAAATCAATCGAAGAAAATCAAGTGCACATACTAAATATCTCCCATCACATATGCCATCCTTTTTACAAAATGATGAAGTCTTTTGGGGAGGTATGGAAGAATCTCGTAGAGAAGAATCAAATCCGGACACAACAATTGAACCTTCGACAGAAGATCTTCGACGAGATGTATTAGAATTAACAAGAACACCAGGATATCAAGATTACTTGGAATCTTATCATCCATTGGTAAGAACATTCGTGGATGAGTTAATAAAGGATACAGAAGATAAATTTGATAATAAATATGGTTTTAGTCATGATGTTGATACAGAAAAATATCAGATAGCAAATTCTGCAGTAGATTTCGTTGGAAAAGATTTTAAAGTTGAGGGTGTAAGATATGAGGGAACATCTGGATTGTATGAGCTACTCTTTAAAAAACATCCTGTTGGTTACACATCCGATGATATGGAAAAGTATATGGATGTTTTGAAAAGAACAAATGCCTATAGACGAAATTTTGATCCTAATAGTCAAATCCAAGGAACTACTGACATTAAATATTTAACAATCATAAAACCATATTTAATGCAAAAAGGTATATTAAAAACAGGAAGCACATCTTCTGAATCAGCTTATCGTTCTATCGTACCAAGTACATCGCGACTGCTACCGACACAAAGACCGCGTTCTACCAGAACAACTTCTACCAGATCTACTTCAGGAAAGGGTGTTATGTTAAATTTATCAAAGAAGAAAGTGGATTATGTTTATTATGATGATTTAAATGAGATAATTGATAGATTGAGATTATTGGTTGCTTCAAAAATGGCCGGACATACTGGTCATCAAAACGAAATATCATCAATTTTGGAAGAATTAAGGGAAGCTCATATTATTTTATAAAAGTATACGTTACAATAATTTTGTAACACTTCAACAATGGTGATCGACAAATTCGGTAGACATAGTTCAAAACGATTAGTGTATAATAATTTTGACCCATCAATATTGGGAAGAAATGTTATTGAGACAGCAGAAAAAAGCATTATAGAGAACTTCACAAAAGATGTACGATATATTGAAAACAAAATAATTCAAAATTTTCAAAAAATATGGAATTGAAAATGATAAAATAAATTTTAAAGATATAAATAAAAGAATAAGTGAAAATGATGAATTAATGGAAAGTGTTGCAAAGAAATTAAAGGTATATGAAAATGAAAATGATAACAAAATCTCAAATATCGAATATCACTTGAAAGGATGTGGTGAAAAAATTGAAAATATCTCCCAAAAAATATCAAACAATTTTCAAACATTAAAACAAGAAGTTGGTCGTTTTGAAGACATGAAAAATGTTATAACTAAAGATACAGGAATAATTAAAAATTTTAAAGAAGAACTTAATATTGATATTAAATCAAAGTTTCAAACCTTTACAAAACTATTGCGTGATATACATCGCACAACTCATGGATTTTGAAAAATGAAATATCAAATTAACATTAACATGTTGTATTGTAATTCTACAAATTAAATAAAACAAATGTTATTTATATTATTGTTTATTTCAATCTATTTAGTACATACAAAACGTTCCCAATATATTTTATTCCTATGTTCAAGAGTTAAAATTCTATTTAGTACAGTAGAAACTCGTTGAATTCTTCTTTGAAAGTGTTCATGATCACGGGCCAATTGTTCATACATGTTACATCTAGATTGTTTATAGGCATAATTCCAGGCAATAATTGTATGGATCTGATTCTTTCCCTCATCGAACTGTACCTTTTTCATTGCTTGATTTTGTGTTCTAGAATGGTTGGATGTGAAATGGCTAATTCCATTATTGTGCACACATTTTCACTAGAGTTTTCTTGCGTCGATAATACGTCAAATATTTTATTTATAATGTTACCTCCATCATGAGCATAACTATTTTTGAAGATGGAGAAATAGTGTGGAAACTGTTGATTTTTGAGTAAAATTAATTTTTTTTCTATTAATGGTATTAGCTGCCACAAATTGCAAACGGTTTCTCTTCCTAAATAGATGTAATTTTCATTTTTCTTGATTTTTAAAATATTTTCATCACGAATTTTTTCAAAAGATAATACAATGTTTCCAATCTCCAACGGTTCCCAACGTGATTCTGACGAAAATAAATTATTAGTTATTACACCCTGGCACATCATTATTTCCCTCCATTCACTTTCATTGAAAATAATCGAAATTCCTTTATTTCCTGATAGCTTGATGCACGAATTAAAATCTTGCACACTTAAGCCAATGCAGATAAACTTATTAATTGATTTATTTAATGGGTGAAACCATTGTTGAATAATAGTTGTATTTTTAATATCACTACCACTAATGTTCAGATCCTTGTTTGAACTTGAAGAAAATATTCCACTATAATAAGAATTTATTTCGACTGGGCGAACTGTATTGAATGCATTCATTTTATATGCTTAACTTTAACTTCTCAACTGATTCTGTCTTAAGCATATTCAATCTTTTATAGCACGTTCCCCACTCCATTTACTTACTGAATATAGTGGGGGTAGGTTAAATAAAAATCAGGTTACTTTAAGAATTTATTTATTTTCCACAGGAAAAATAAAATTGATGAATACATAATATAAATCAATACAAAACATAAGAGTGTTACATATAAATTGGAAAAATATTCACAATGCGTGTGACTTTGTTTTGGTGTTAGGATATACCATTCTGAATTAATTATAGTTTTATTTGGATATACATATTTTATCTTAAAGTAACTTTGTGACGATAGATATTTGTCATCCAATTGGTGTCGCCACATGGTACTTCCATTTACATAAGATATTTTCATTATTTCACAACATTCTAAACTTATATCTGATTTATTTGTACTAACACAAATCTCAGCAAAATGTGTTTTAGGAACATAATTGACATAAATAATATTTCCTATTATCGCAGACAAAACTAACATAGCATTGGCAATCATTTTGCTTGAATAGTGTTTGACAACTAATCTGAGACTGATACAATTCATCATTATATACAAATTTCTTATTTTTAAACATGAGCATCCATAGTTTTAGATAGTTCATGCAACTGTATATCTTTATGACCCCAAGCTAAAGTTTTACTTGTTCCAGGAATTAAATAACGTTTATCGTCATCAGCTGTCAATGCCAACTTGTGAATTAATTCAGTATACATTGTATGCGAGTGTGATCTAAATGAATACATGGTGCAATAAACTTTAGAATTTTTTTCAATTACATTTATATAATCTGTAATGGTTAACTGTTTTTGAATCGAAGAGCGACCAACACCCTTTGCTTTTTTAAGAATATTATGTTTTGTTTCAACGCAGTACGCTTTTGCACCTGTCCCATAAAAACTTTTGATTGGCTCACCAGCATATTCATCTTTAAATTTACCAACTTCAGAAATAGTTTGAGGAATGTCATAAATATTATTTTTATCATAATTAGATGTGTCGAATCTATCTAGGTTACATTTCATATCATTATAAAAATTATTAGTTGAAACTTCAATTATTAGAGAATCGGTATCAGTATATAAAAGGGAAACATTTTCTCCGTACATTTGTTTAAGATAATCATAAAAAAATTTATATATTACTGTTTTTGAAATATCCAGAATTGAAAAACCAGCGTAGATGGGTTTATTATATTCAATTTTTGTTTTATGCATTTGTACAGCTACTAAATTTTCTGAAAATATTTTAGAATCTTTATAATAAGGTTTTGCTATAAAAGTTTCAGCACAATTAATTTTATGACCAACACGCTCCCAATGCGTGACAAGTTTCACGTCTACCCTTCTATCTACATTTTCCATTGTTTTCCCATAAATGCTATTATTTTTAGTCTTATACAAGTTTTTATCAAATTTATTTGTTGAAGAATTTCTCAAATTTGTATTTAAATCAATGTATTTCTTAAGCCATGGAGATTGTGTAAATTTTAAAGCTCTATGTACTTTTGTAAGTTTTATACCATATTGTAAACATTGTTTTAGATATGAGTAATGGATTACATATTTCTCCTTATTTTTTAAATTAGGTATTAATTTTGAATATTTTGAATTGGGTGGGATCACATTTTCAGGACAAAAGGGTAGATCATTATGCTCATCATGTAATTGTTCAGGATATTCTAAATTAACTTCAAGAATATAACCCGTCTCTGCTGTATCAGATATATCATTAATACAGTTTTTAATTTCATCAGTCTCTTCTTGAGACAACCAAACAAAATTTTTTTGAGGCAAATATTGACTCATTGCATACCCATATAAATTAGTAGCATCTAAATAAATGATAAATTTTGTTGGTTCTAGTACATTAAAATTATCAAGAAATTGATTATTCGCGATGGATTTTCTCCCTGTACAAGTACTAACACCTCCTCTTACACCTTTTTTAAAAAAATGAAGCATATCTGGATCTGTAAGAAGTTCTAATTCTACCCCTGTGTATAATAACATTGCATCCCAGCTTAATCCTGGGGCTGTAAAATAATGTGCTGGATCCAGCATATAGGTTTTTAAACAAAGGTTCCTATAATTTTCAAAAATATCTGCTAGTAGCAAAACATCGGTTTTTAAATATATGTCTGAATAATCACCAAGTGTTTGACATTGAAACATATCCCAGATTTTTTTAGCACGCTGATATTCATCACGTGATATATGCTCATCCTTTAACTCATTGTAAAATAGTTCTGCAGTTGGTAATTTAGTTTCATCAAATTTAGCAAAATCATCAATGTATGAATAAGGAAATACACCTTTCTTTCTCATATTTTTAAATTTTAAGTCATTTAAATATTCTTTTCTAACTTCCAAACATTGAGAATCGTCTAAGATACTGGATAAATTATCCAAAGATGACGGTAAAAATTGATAGGAATCAATAAATCTAAGTTTTATATATTTATCTCTTGTTTTCCCATTTTTATATTGTATTTTATCTACCCAGAGATATTTACTAAAAGAAATGTATTTTTCTTTATTCATAGGAATAACATCAATTTGCTCCTTATCTAAACATAATGATTTTATAAAGAGATGACTATCATAATTTTTTAAATTGTGCATTACAATTGGAATAAATTGTGGAAGTTTAAAATTTAAATTACATATAGAATGTGCTGAACCTCTAAATTTACCAGTTAGGTGACAATGATCTTGCACTTTATCTAAAGTGTGCAATATTGTTTTTTTACAAATATGACAGTGAGTTGATTTATTATAATTCTCCCTCTCAAAATCAGTTAGTTTCGACATGGGTATAACATCTTTTAAATAGTTCAAATATAAATATCTAATATCAATTTCTAAATCTTTTACAAATTTTTCAATACAATCGGGCCCTCGATATAAATGAAATTTTGTAATTTTGTCATCAAATGAACATTTAATATAGTATGCAAATGAATGTGGAATATGTTCAAATTTTTTTAGAGTGTGCGATTCTAGCAAATTTTTTACATTATTTTCGATAGGTTTTAAAACGCACTCAAAATCGGCATAAACAACAAATGGTACTTTCAATTGCTTTTGAATGTTTTCAAATTTTAATATATTTTCCGGCACCATATTACCAAACTTATCGATTATCAACTCTGTCGAAGGTAAATCATTCCTACAAAAATTGCAATCATTTTGCATGTGCTGTTTAAGAATATTCAAAGTTCTAAAAAATTGTAAACAACCGTCACAGAAATGTTTTCTATGTTCATGATTATTAATTTGACTTGAAACTAGTCTAGAAAGATCGCTTATATAGCAGTAATGATATTTAATAATATTAGCATCATCTCGTTTTGACAATAACAACAAATTTATATGAGAATCATATCTAACTTTACAAAAATGTAGTGGACCAATAACCTCATATTTATTTTTCCCATTTTTATATGCTACTTCTAATCCATAAATATTAATTGACACCTTATTTAATTCTTCAAATTTTGATACATCTTTAAGAGATACTGGAAATTGCATACCTTGAAAGTTGAACAATTGTCTAAAATCTGGATACGATGCTGGATTTCGAGGATCTCCATGATACATAGCTGATGCCATTGCATAGCCAAAACAAAATTCATCATTATTTTGAACATTTATTACAGCATTTTTCAATTGAATTTCTTTCGGAAGAGGTATGTAAGAAGAACTTTTCAATGGATTGTACTTGTTTACATTAATTTCAAGGTGAAGAATTTGCTTCAAAGCCCATCCTAAAATAAATATAATATGATAAATCTAATATATTTTAATGAAGTTTCAACTATTTTCTAAAACTAATGAGTAATTAGTAATATAAAAAATATATATACCTGAGTCGCGTTCTGCAAACTCATCAAGTTTTCCATGAATTATTCCCATAACATTTTCATATAACATATTTAAATCTGTAGATTCCGTTGCAACTTCAAAAGCTGTGTTGTGAGATTTAATTTCAGAAATTCCAGAAGTTGGTAAATAGTATAATCCAAATAATTCAATATTAAGTTTAATAACTTTATGTTCCTTTAATTCTGCTTGCATAACTTTCATTACTTTATCCTTGACGTTTTCTTGAAATTCACTTAAATTCACAAAGTGTTTTGGAGATGATACTTTATAAGAAATTATTCTTCTTTTAAAAGCACTATTCAACACCGCTATCCCAGGTTCACAGACTTGAAAAACATTTAATTTGTGTGCATTTGATTTTAAATGTGAACTCCAACAAGTATTAGATACGCTGACATCACACTCCTCACAGTGTCGCATCTTTTGTGAAAAAAATTCTTTGTTCACTAAAACAATTTAATTCGATAAATATATTTATTCCATTAAAATACTATCATTTATGTACGAAAAACTATAAAGATAAATATTTAATAGAACTCACCATCTATTATATAGTCGGCAGGATTTGATCCGTATTTGTTTTCTACTTCTTTAATATGACGAATCACACTTCGTCGTTCTTTAAACTCGCTTAAACACAGTGTGCACAGGAAAGGCATCTTTATACTGATGAAATCGTGTATTGACTTTGGTTTAAACAGTGAATTGTTAATTTATTATAATCAGATGGAATGGGGGGGGGGGGGGGGGGGAAGTTATGAATCTAATGAATCAAAGTATGGACTAAACAATGCAGTGGCACATTTTTTTAAAAGACTACCCTGCCTTCTAATTACTTTTTCAATAGTGGACGTTGTCAAATTTGTGCAAACCTCACCTAAATTAAAGTAATTGTGGAACAATGATTTCATTATTCCACAGCTACGACGCGCATCTCTAGGTGTTACATTTTTTTTGGGCTTAGCTTGCAAAAATTTGTCAAGCTCACTTTTATATGGAAGATCGTTCGCCGTGTAAAGTTTTCTATTATTAATTTTGGGTTGTGTTGTAACTGCAGCAGGATCTAAAGGTTTAAATATAATTGGAGATGTGGGAATCGCAACAGATTCAATCACCATAACTTTTGATGATTCTTCCACAATCTCATACACTTCAGCTGTCCCGCAAAATTCTGTTAGAGTTGTATCAGATACTTGAATAAGATGTGATTTAAAATGTAATTTAGGTGACATTGAAGGTACCTCAACCTGTTCGTCAAGTACCTCTATTAAATTCAAACACGGCTTATTGTGGTACATGATATCATCTTCCTCAATTTCTACATCGGAAATTGGAGAATATGCGGAACAGCTTGTTTCGCGGTCAGGTGTCGCAAATTTCATTTTTTTACATTTTGGTTCAGTTACAACACTTAAATCGTTATAATTTATTGTCGAAATTAAATTTTTGTTAGATTTTTCTTCAAGCATAGTATCAATACAATTATATAAATTTTGAAAAATGATTGGAGAATCTAATCTAGAATGTTCTACACCAACCTCAGACATATTCAATTGTTGATTAATATCAACCGTATTTCCTAAATTTAAATCAATGGAATTGAATGCCACGCTTTTAAAGTTGAGAATATTACTATCACTATCCTCATTATTACAATATTTAAGCATATCATTATCATTTATATTTGAAACCGTATCATTGTTAATGAGATCTAAGAACGAATCATTCAATAATAAATCAGAACTGATAGTATTATTCTCCTCGTCATTAAAATATGCCATGAGTTGACTAGAACTCATTGTACATAGCGAGCAATCAACACGATCATGGAATTTACAAGCATCATTTAAATCAAAAGCAGTTAAGTCAATGGTTGAATCCATACCTTCAAAAATTAGAATCACAAACACAAGATAATAACAAAAGGTGATCGGAAAACACAAGATAATAACAAAAACTGATCGGAAAACACAAAGTAAGACAATTCAGTAATGCACACACGCAAAACAGTATATCGGGATATAAATGCACAACACTGCTACGGCTAAAGAAGTCTGAAATGGCACTGAAGGTACAAAGCGAACGAGCAAACAACAACGGCCGGAGAATGGGCGGAACCCGTTCCAAGTCTACGACCGGAGATGACCGCTGTAGTCGAGGCGGTGAGAGCCCGCGAGCGAATGTGGTAGACAAGGAATTCGAGACAACGCGTCAGTGATCGGCTGACCGTGAATGACCGCTGTTTATTTTTTTTTTTTTTTTTTTTTTTTCCCTCGGCCTTTTTTTTTTTTTTTTTCCTCGGTCAATTTTTTTTTTTTTTTTTTTTTTTTTTTTTTTTTTCCTCGGTCAATTTTTTTTTTTTTTTTTTTTTTTTTTTTTTTTTTCCTCGGTCAATTTTATTTTTTTTTTTTTTTTTTTTTTTCCCCTCGGTCATTTTTTTTTTTTTTTTTTTTTTGACAGCTATTTATATTATTCCAAAAACGAGTTTTTTTTTTTTTTTTTTTTTTTTTTTTTTTGACAGCTATTTATATTATTCCAAAAACGAGTTTTTTTTTTTTTTTTTTTTTTTTTTTTTTTTTTTTTTTTCCTCGGTCAATTTTATTTTTTTTTTTTTTTTTCCCTCGGTCATTTTTTTTTTTTTTTTTTGACAGCTATTTATATTATTCCAAAAACGAGTTTTTTTTTTTTTTTTTTTTTTTTTTTTTTTTGACAGCTATTTATATTATTCCAAAAACGAGTTTTTTTTTTTTTTTTTTTTTTTTTTTTTTTTTTTTTTGACAGCTATTTATATTATTCCAAAAACGAGTTTTTTTTTCAAACGACTTTTGTCTTGTCTCCCAACAACTGGGAGGAGCTACAAATCTATATTATGCTTTGCTCCCATATTCTCTTCAGTACCACAATCAAATCTGAATAGTTGACTCCAGTGCCAAAAAAGTAGAAATGAAAGTGTGTATTAATGACGATGAACTACGGGAGCAAGTCTCCAAATTGACGTTTAACCAGTTCAGTGAATTTTGTGAAGGTGTGTCTGCCAACACCGAGAAGCTCTTGCTGGATTTGTGGTGTTACGATATACCGACAAGACCGAATTCACCAGCCACCGCAACCCCCATCGAACTTGCCACAACGGTACACCCTCAATGGACACTGCCCGCTGAAATGCAGGAAGTTATGGAGCTGATGGATTATTCCCACAAAAGCTTCAAAAACAGCTACGCTAGTGAAAGTGACAATTTTAACTATAGTGTGACAATTAGTGCAAACAACTTTACATTTAATTATTTGGACTCCCCATCGCCTGCAACTAGGATGCAACCAAGCAGAAAATGCAAAAAGGTTTTTAATTATAAGTTTAATTTCTAGTTAGTTTTAATTAATTTTTAAAACAATATATATTTTTATACCTTATTTTGTTTTTTAATTTTTGCATACCCACAAAGTCTTAATAGGTAATAACTGAGCACGAAATCGATGATATTCTTAAAATAGTGAATTATTCATTCGATAAGCCGAAAAAAATATATGTGAAAGAGATTTAAAGGTAATATTCTTAAAAATGGTTTTAGACAAAGTGTGTTATTAGCATTCTAGTTGTAAATTAATCAAAACTAAGTATTTACAAGAGAAATCCAGATTGTTAGTTTCATAGGGTGGTGTAGCTTTGACACTGTGCATCAGCTAATACTTTTATACAGTTGTTATCAAGCTTAGAGCTTGATGAAAAATTATAACAACTTCAGCATTGCAGACACCACACACATCCATAATCTTGATATAACTAAAATATTGTGAATAATATTACTTGTGTTCGAGAAGACTTATGAACTTAAACTGCAGCTCCCCAGCTTTTATGATGCGCTCTCTTCCACTTCTACTCTCACCAGAAGTGGGGGACGGAGCTTGGGTGGGGGAACAACCTATCAGAGACCAGTGGGCGGACTGAGGGGGAGGGTGTCGACCAATAAAAAAAGTGGAGGGGGGTGCCCGGTACCGATAAAAAGTGGAGGGAGGTGCCCGGTGCCGAACAGGGGCGGGCTGAGGGGGAGGGGGGTGACCAATCAAAAAAGTGGAGGGGGGTGCCCGGTGCCGATAAAAAGTGGAGGGGGGTGCCCGGTGCCGAACAGGGGCGGGGCTGAGACCAGTGGGCGGAGCTTGGGTGGGGGAACAACCTATCAGAGATCAGGGGGCGGGCTGAGGGGGAGGGGGGTGACCAATCAAAAAAGTGGAGGGGGGTGGCCGGTGTGAAAAGGGGGCGGGGCTAAGGGGGGCCCGGGTGAAGGGGGGCCCCCCGGTGGAGGGGGCCCCGGGTAGGGGGGTGCAGGGGGGGAGTAGGGGGGGGTGCTGTTTCGCACCGGCCAACACTACCTACTATAACTTAAACTAATTATTTATGAACAACCTCCTAAACCTCGCAAGCTATGGCATTACAGATCGGCCAAGTGGGAAGACCTGAAAGACCATTTTCGCACTTTTCCTTGGATGAGTGTATGCTTCTCTTCTGATGATCCATCTGTCTATGCTGGGGAGGTCTCCGACGTCATTCTAACGAGCAAGGAAGCATTTATCTCCTCCTCCCAAAAACGCCCTTCCAACGGCAAGCCCTGGTTTAGCAAGGATTGTGAGTGTGCTGGCAGATCAAAAAATCTAGCTTACCGACAGTGGGGTAAAAGCCCTACCACTGAGAATCGTACCATCTTTGTTACCGCTCGAATCCAATGTAAGCTAACAATAGACCAAAGCAAAGAAGCCCATAAGTGAGGATAAGAAACAAACTTCTTGATAGTCCACACGGATCAAGGTCATTTTGGTCAATCGCTAAGGCCGTCAGCCAAAATTTCACCAAATCAACTATTCCACCTCTAACACGTCTCGACGATATGATTTTCGGAAGTCCAGATCAACTGGAGATCTTCTATCCTATGTCACCCATATTTGGAACAACGCAATTGAACATCACGGGGAGTCTCGGGCTTGGATATTTCTAAAGCTTTTGATCGTGTTTGGCATGAGGGGCTTCTAAGTAAACTGCGATCCTATGGTAAGCCCAGTCGATTCTGTGCATGGTTGTCTAGCTTTCTTAAGGACCGCTCTCTGCAAGTGGCGATTGACGGATTTCTCTGAGACGCCTTCACCATTAATGCCGGTGTTCCTCAAGGGTCCATATTGTCTCCCACTCTCTTCTTACTCTAAATTAACGACCTTCTAGTGAGAACTAAAAATCCGATATTTAGTTTTGCTGACGATAGCACACTTATCTCATCTTACTCTTTGAATGCGCGAACATCGGCTGCCGACGCACATCTTCGCAGACAGCATGAAGTATCACGCCTCAGCAAACACCTGGAAGAAATTTTGGCTTGGGGTGACAGTAACCAAGTCGAATTATTTAACGCTAAAAAACCCAGGCAGCAGTTTTCTCTAAAAAGGTTGACATTACGGAACCGGATATAGTCATGGCCGGACACGCAATCCCACTGGCTTCATCTATTAATTTGCTGGGCGTCAATCTGGGAGGAAATATGTCTTGGCATAACCACGTTGTGGCACTCGCCAAGATAGCGTCTCAGAAGCTTGGGGTACTCTTCCGAACCAGAAAGTTGTACACACCTCAACAACTTTTGACACTATACAAAGCCCAGATTCGACCAGCACTAGAGTACTGCTCTCATGTCTGGAGCTCTGCACCCAAACATACTCTTCTGCTACTGGATTCCATCGAAAGGAGGGATATTCATCTGATCGGAGACCACGAGCTGACGAAGAACCTCGACAGCCTAGAACATCGAAGACAGGTTGGGTATTTGACTCTCTTTTACAGATATTTTCATGGAAGGTGCTCGGCTGACTTCGCCCTCTTAATTCCGCCCAGAGCGACGAATAGCAGAAATACATTACGAACGCTGCCGCCCATCCATATGTGGTTAAGCTTAGTAGGTACTCCTCGAACTTCATTATTTAAGAATTCTTTCATCTGGAGGACTTCATCCTTGTAGAACGACCTTCCCGAGGTCGTTTTTCCCAACGAATATAACCTCTAACGATTCAAAGCCAACGTGAATCGCTTTTTGCGCACACGCACCACTCCCAGAGTGCCCTAAAGGATTTTTCCTATAGTGCTTGTGTTTGATCATTAAAAAAAAATGGTTTAATTACCTACTTTATAAAAGTGATTGGAAATCTGTGCTTGAAAGAGATGCTTACAAGCAGTTTAAAATGACACAAAGCCATTTTAGTGCGCTTCGGGCCATTTCGCGTGTGTGATCACACCACAGGCATCAAAAATAGAGCGAATTATTTTAAAAAATCAAAATTAACAAAAACATTGTAGTTTTATTGTTAGCTATTGTATTCAACAAGAATAACTTCTGCTTCGTCCCAAAAAACATTGGCAAGGAACTTTCCAGCTGACCGCTTTTATTTTGCGATAAGGCAATAACAATTAACCATAAATTCCTTACTTGATAATCTCACAGTGATGACCAACAACATATGACAACATTTTATGTTTATCCTGACTGCATCCAGTTTTACCTAAATTTTCAACTCTTAAGCACAATATATTGCATTGTAAACCAATGAAAGTAAGCATACCGCATAACATCATATCTATTTGAAAATATGCAATAGCCAATATCGTTACCCCCATGCATTGATGTAGATAAGCAGTATAATAAACAGGTACTGTGGAAATATTCATAGGGTACCATGCTGGAAAAGGTAACGCCCGAAGACTTCCCATAAAAAACGGAGTAACTATTGCGGCTAATACAGCACTAAGAGTTAAACTCAATAAGACTATTCTTGCTCGACGAAACATAGAAAATTCTTTTCGGCCTGCGTCAATCTCGTCTTGGTTTTGAAATCTGAAAGAATCTTGACTCAATTGTCCGATCAACTTTTCAAAATGTTTTTTATTTTTGTTAATGTAAAGTAATTTGAGATGACCCATTATGCACGATGTAATAATATATCCTGAAGAGGCAAATCCCTGGATAGTTTTACTGTTTAATATCCAATCGGTGACGAGCATAACGTTAAATAGGCCTATAATAATAACTTGCACAATAAACGAAAAAATCATATATCTAGTGGATATTTTCCTATATTTGTTCATGTTGATACCAAAATATTTCATCCTATCATATTCTTTTTTTAAGCTATTGGTTATATCAATGTAATTCATGGAGCGATTTTTCTTGCAACACACAGGTTATAGATGACTTATAATTTTTGAAGAGTCTGTTTTTTCTAATATATTTAGTTACAATAGCGATTGGAATACGATAATACTGGAAAGAACGTAATTCCCCACACCTTGAATAATTAATAATATTAAATATTAAAATAAATTTATTTACAAAAAGCAAAATTTGTCTACTATGTAGGTACAGGGTTATCAATTTAGATTGTCCCATTTTAAGCGCCTGTAACTTTTTTGTATTTTGAGTTAGCCCGTTCATTCAAAAAACAAGATGTAGCATTTTTAGCCAAGTTTTCATGAGTGTTGTCAAAAATGACAGTAGGTGTCATATGTCACACCGAAAAGCAATTATTTTTTTTTTTTAAATGGGACACTATATATCAGAAACACATTAGATGGCGCCCTTTCCTTCGATCTCAAAAATATAACACACATATGCATTATTTTCTTCATTCCATCAAACATTGACAAAAATATGTAAAAATATATTATTGTTAAGAAGCATCAAGATAGCTATGCAATTGTTCTGGTTGCTATGGATTTTATCTTTATTTATATTTCAGTCTGTCATTCTCAGAATTTTGTAGAAAAGTTATTTTGTATGTAAAAACCAACCAATATGAGATATTATTATTCAGTGGGGGAAAGGTGTTTTATGTTTGATATTGTATATATTATGTCCAATTGATTGGAAAATCCGGTACTATAAAATGGCCGCCGAACAGCCCAGACCTATCACCCTGTGATTTCTTCTTTTGGGGGTACTTCAAAAGTATCTTAGTTACAATCAAAGTAACTAGTTACTTTTAAAGTATCTTAGTTACAATAACTAGTTAATTTAACAAAGTATATAAGAACTAAAATACTTTTGTTAAAAAGGAACTATTCATTCTAAGTATTTTATGTAAAAGTATCTATAAAGTAACTAGTTACTTTTCTGAAGTATCTTTCACAACTCTGAGTATGGCTATATTACAGCTTGAATGCTAATAGAGACCAACCAAGGTTTATCAATTTTAATATGTTAATTACCTGTCAAACGGGGCTACCTTAACAGCAGATAAATACGATACGAAAAGACGCAACCCTGTATATTTTATCATGAGAAAATATGAATAATTAATTTATATGGGCGTATTTTCGAATATAATAAATTGATATTACAATTATAATGATGGGCTTCAGCCTATTTGATAGGATAAAGATACTTTTCATCGCGTAAAATTAATATAGTGAATACTCAATAATTTTACCAACAAATTTTTATTATTAAATGTAAACGAATAAGTAGCTTAATATTATAAATTGGTATTGTTATTAGTTGTTATTAAATTATTTATTAGTATATACCAATATGCTTGCTACTTCTGTATATGTCAGTTAAGTTAGTAGACAAACATGTTAAATCAGCGTAGATAAAAATTGTATATAAAGTTGTTGCAGAATTATACCGTTGATTTTTACTGCCATAAATAAACTACCTGATTAAACCCTATTGTATACGCCTGAACCTCTTCAAAGTTCAATGAATGGGATCAGGGCCGGCTTGAAAATGTATACCACACCACATGATTTATTTTTATAATTTAAAATAAATAGATAGGTATTTTTAGTTTTAGGTACCTATAATAAATGTAAAATAATGATAACAATTAATGATAATTAAAAATAATATAGTTTAAAAGTATAATTATTAGGATAACAAGTACAATAAAAATTAATTAAATCCTAAGAAACTATTGATAATTTATTCAAAATTTAACGTCTGTATCACTATCACTATCTTCATCTAAGCCTAAACTTATAATTAAGGGTTGAACATTTGTAATCATACAATTGTAAGAATTTTCCACCTTAAGTACATGCTGTACACAGTTTTTCCAGCTGTCTGCAGAAATTTGTCTTACTTCGTTTTTAATTAATTCTACTACAGATTCATTTAATGTAGGAGAAATATTATTTCTTCTAATATTGGATTTTAATTGGTGCCATATTAGCTCAATAGGATTGAATATACAATAGTACGGAGGAAGACGCAACACTGTATGTCGATTTTCTGCTGCAAGTTTGTCACACTCGTATTCCTTATTTATTTTAAAAGCTTTTAATACTTCTAGCAGCTCTCGTTTTTTGTAAGTTTCTTCATAATATAAATCATTTTCAATCATAAAATTTTGAATTTCTGCTTTTGTATTATTAGAATTGGGAATGATTTTTGCTTGCAGACTATGATAACTAGCATTGTCCATTCTCGTGTCAACTAGATATACTATGACTATAATATGATTGGCTACGTAGGTGTTTCATGTTCAATATTGCTAGATCTTTTATTTTAACACATAATAAATATAATAATACAGTGAAACATCTCTTGGGCGGACATCTACGGGACCGTCTAAATGTGTTTAGCCTAATAGAGGTGTCCGCCCATGGGAAATTTGTTATTAGGTAATATGTAAATGCAAAATTATTACTATGTATATGTATGTACAAATAAACATAACATAACAAAAATACACTAGTTTTAGTTAGGATGTAGTACTAAAAATATCTAATAACTTAGTTTGACGTGTTTGTGTTTTATACTTGCAATCTAGAAAATGTAATTCCAAGTCTGATAACAATTCCATTGCTGTAGAGTCACCTCCATTCTTTGCATACTCTTGTAATTCCTTTACCATACTAATGGCTTGTTGATAATTGGTGACATTTGTTTGATTACAGCATTCAACTTCTTCATCACAGTCGTCAGATATTGATGTGGTTTCAGTTTGAGCTACATAATCGGTAGGAATGGGGTCACTATCATCTTCGAATAGCACATTGCGATCAATGTTAATGAACTCGCCAAAATCATTGTTATCAAATTACAAACTTCCACAACATCAATATTCTCTTTCAGACTCAAAACTCGACATTTTTCTGCCACTGTTTACGATTTTAACCTTACAACTCACAAATAAACGGGGGACTGCTGTCGGGGAATCGCACATACTTTCATTCGGCGAAGTCCTATCGCTCTGCCACGCATACCGCGATTGGTTGCCGGTCTATCTTCAGATAGTTTTTGCACCGTAGTTATTCGTCTCCCAAATACTTTAAAAAAATTTTGTCCGTTTAAAGGAGGATTTTCGCACTCTTTGTATGAAAACGGAATGTCCGCGTCTGCCCAAAGGAGCGTCCGCCCAAGAAAGGTTGATTTTTATGGAATTTCATATACCTAGTTCCGGAATATGAAAAAATGTATGCTTTATTAGACGTGTCCGTTATGAGAGGTTTCACTGTATTGGGCAATGCCGCCCTTCATGATTTAATCATTTTGTCATTTAATCCAAAAAAGAAATAATTCAAAATGGCTAAGACTGATTTTGTCGACTCCATGTGATTTCGGCGACCCCAGATCGTGGCGCCCGTAGCCATTTCCCCGATTATCACCCCCTGGGGCCGGCCTTGCATACTTCTGTCATTCAATTTTACCTTATCACTCAACGACATTAACAGACAATAAGAAAATGATATTTTGTTTGCTATTATACCCTATATTCGGTGACGCTAACTCAGTTAATTGCCGAATTGCTTTAGACCGCTGACAGCGACTACAAAATCATTGAATAAAAATATTTAATAACCATACAATTTCAATTGAACATAACTATAAACTCTAAAAATAACGTATATCACCAACATTCATTAAAGATAATCGTGTTGGGGGAATGTAGTGAAAGTCAGAGTTATTAAGCAATAGAAGCGAATAAAATATGTTAAATATTTGTCATAAAGACAGAGAATAATGAAATTACCAAATTACACTAATTACAATGATTATTTCTTAATCTGATTTGAGTATATTAAATTAAGTACAGTACCATTTTTTTTGTCACAATTATCAGAGTATATGAATAACTTTTCCACCTAAAATATGGGGTTTTAAATCGTATCAGCACACATTAAAATTAATACGAATATCTAAAGTACTTTCGGAGATATAAAAAAAATCAACACCCTCTGTAGGTAACAATTTATTCCTTTGTGGTTATATGTTCATCAGAACTTTTCTTTATAAAATGACTGAAGGATCTAATATTATTAAGAAACACATTGTATACTGGGTGATGCTTAAGTTGAACATAGGAAATCCCATGTAACTTTTGAGCTGGCTGGATATTGGTTCCCCTGTATATTTTATAGAAAAACTGCATCATAACTTCTTGAAGATGCTGACATGTTAAACCCATGTACTGAGTTTGAATACATTTTAGTGGTAAAACTCTCATGGTTCAGGTAATACAGAAAACGCCAGAGAAAATTAGTGTCAGTTCCAACATTTTCAATGCGTTATGTGCAGCTTTATGACAGTTTTTGGCAATAGCGTCATAGAAATTATTTGCTGGTGCTTGCTGTATTATCAGAACTATGAGCGTTTCTTGATTTTGCCATCACATTTAATTGAATAGCTCTAGATTGGCTTACCAAAACGTATTCAAACTCAGCACATGAGTTTGTCATGCCGGGCTCATCGAGAAGTTATAATGCAATTTTTCTATAAAATGTACAGGGGAGTCAATATTCAGTCACCTCAAAAATTACATGGGATTTCATATATTCAACTAAATGATGAATCAACCTGTAGCAAATAATTCAGACCGTTGCGGTCATATGTTACTTTTCTTCATAAAACAACTGAAGAAATCACACTCTGAAGTATCAGCATATCGTTAAGAAACACTTTGTAAACAAACACTTGCTTTATTCGTAATTACAGTGTGAACAGTCCGACACCAACATCCCCTAGATTAATAAATATTTATATTTATTACAAACAGACACAAAATAGATAATTTGTAGTAATTCTTCGTTTAGCCTCTCAGTTGAACTTTAACTAAATCGGACCCAAATATAATTTTCAAGTAAAAACATGTTATTTCTTCTGCTGGTGTTTGGGCTATTGTGCCCTTGTTGGACGCCATATTGCATCCGGGATTTTCCAAAATATGGTGTGTCATTTATCAGGTGTTATCAAACCGTCTGTAGGAGGATGCTGTTTAACGATAACGTTATTAATAACGTTCTAATTAATAAAAAGTGACATTTTCGGGGTGTATTAGACATGTGGTAACTACCTGCCCAGAAAACATTGTTAAATTAAATCATATAAACAATGTGTATATGGCAATTATTGAAAATTCCAAACCTTTATTTTAACGAACTAATTTGATTTGCGCAAAATGAACATAAGTGTTTTAAAGTAGTATTTTAGTTCCCATGTGCGTTAAAATGTGGATTTGTTTGTACAAAAGTGACATATTTATACTTGTGATGCTTGCTCTGGTGATGATTGAAGCCGATAACAAATTCGCACGTGAAAGAATTATCGATACGTCCTCTACGAACGTTGATCAGTGTGCGGGGTTCGATTGCGGAACGCCTCTGAGGCAGCGGTTTAGCTTACTGGATATTGTGGATACCAAATCTGAAGGAGATGTCGATTTTAAAGAGATAACATTGTTCAGGTAAGTTCATATTATAAGGGGCTGGAAGTCAGAAATATAACAGGTATTTTTTTATATTGGAATTTTGGATTTTACCAAGGAAAATTTCGTAATGGCAAAAATAGTATATTACATACCAAGAGTGGTAAGAAGTCTATTACACAGCGAAGCGAGTGTCGTACTTCGGAAGTGTGTGTAATAGGCTTACTTACCACTCGAGTTGTGTACTATATTTTTTTACGACATGTTTATTTTTATTTTAAGTTATCGAACCATGCTAATAAAGCATTTTCTGAGTCGGTACTCACATGATTATCAGTACAGGGTGTCTTATTTTCGACACTTGGGGGTATCTCCGTAATTGTTAGTGCTATCAAAAAAGTAATGTAGGTATCATGTGCTCTTTTGGGCCAAACTTAAAATGGTAAAATCAAAATTTGAAAATTTTCGCTCGCTTAAGAGATACGCGGGAAAATCAAAAAATTGACAATTTCAAAATTACCCTATATTTTCTTAGTTAAAAGAGATACAGAAAAATGTTTTATACAGAAGTTTCTTGATATTGATTGTTGAATAATCTGTCGTTTTCAAAATAAGTATACAGGGTCAGGCGAAAAAGTTATCGGACCTAACTTCATTTTTTTAAATGTATATTTTAATCTAAACACTATGGATGATATTGGTTTCCTAGGCGATTTATTTAAACTTTACTACTTTGAAACGAAATAAAAGATTCAGATTAATTTAAAAAATAACGGCAATCATCGCAAATGTTCGGAATATGTCCTTAAATGGTTACCATTTTCCCGGCTACTGAACAAAATATACATTATGCGCCACTTGTTTCGTTTTTTCCACTTTCAATATAAACTGATATCATATCAAATTTTTCCAAATGTTGATAGGTCATTTTCGCAAATGAATATGACGTTAAATGTTAATAGTCAACATAGTTGTTCCTAGGATATTAGCTTTTGTTTCATGGTCTACTGTGGTTTAAAGTAGAAAACCTATATCATCCATGGTGTGTTATATATTTGAAAGGAGAATTTAAAATAGTATCTTTTTAGATTAAAGTATAAATATAATAATAAATATAGTCTCGGGCTCTTGCACTGGATAATTCTAAAGCTTTTGATCGTGTTTGGCATGAGGGGCTTCTAAGTAAACTGCGATCCTATGGTATGCCCAGTCGATTCTGTGCATGGTTGTCTAGCTTTCTTAAGGACCGCTCTCTGCAAGTGGCGATTGACGGATTTCTCTCAGACACCTTCACCATCAATGCCGGTGTTCCTCAAGGGTCCATATTGTCTCCAACTCTCTTCTTACTCTACATTAAAGATCTTCTAGAGAAAACGAAAAACCCGATAGTTAGTTTTGCTGATGATAGCACACTTTTATCATCGTTCTCTTTAAATGCACAAACATCGGCTGCCGACGCACATCTTCGCAGACAGCATGAAGTATCACGCCTCAACAAAGACCTGGAAGAAATTTTGGCTTGGGGTGACAGTAACCAAGTCGAATTTAACGCCAAAAAAACCCAAGCAGCAGTTTTCTCTAAAAAGGTTAACATTACAGAACCGGATATAGTCATGGACGGACACGCAATCCCACTTGCTTCATCTATTAGTTTGCTGGGCGTCAATCTGGGAGGAAATATGTCTTGGCATAACCACGTTGTGGCAATCGCGAAGATAGCTTCTCAGAAACTTGGTGTACTCTTCCGAACCAGAAAGTTGTACACACCTCAACAACTTTTGACACTGTACAAGGCCCAGATTCGACCATCACTGGAGTACTGCTCTCATGTCTGGAGCTCTGCACCCAAACATACTCTTCGGCTACTAGATTCCATCGAAAGGAGGGTCATTCGTCTGATTGGAGGCCACGAGCTGACGAAGAACCTCGACAGCCTAGAATATCGAAGGCAAGTTGGTGATTTGACTCTCTTTTACAGATATTTTCATGGAAAGTGCTCGGCTGACCTTGCCCTCTTAATTCCGCCCAGAGCGGCGAATATCAGAAATATACGACGAACCACTGGCGCCCATCCATATGTGGTTAAGCTTAGTACTCCTCGAACTTCATTATCTAAGAACTCTTTCATCTGGAGGACTTCATCCTTGTGGAACGATCTTCCCGAGATCGTTTTTCTTAACGAATATAACCTCCAACGATTCAAGCCCAACGTGAA
This sequence comes from Barypeithes pellucidus, assembly GCA_963991005.1. Taxonomy (NCBI): domain Eukaryota; kingdom Metazoa; phylum Arthropoda; class Insecta; order Coleoptera; family Curculionidae; genus Barypeithes; species Barypeithes pellucidus. The sequence continues at coordinate 13,385,635 of OZ022562.1, read as the reverse complement.
TCGCTTTTTGCGCACACGCACCACTCCCAGAGTGCCCTAAAGGATTTTTCCTATAGTGCTTGTGTTTGATCATAAAAAAAAAGGGTGTTCCATTTAAAAACATGAAGTTAGGTCCGATAACTTTTTTACTTGAGCGCGTATACTTATTCTGAAAACGGCAGATTATTCAGCAGAAACTTCTGTATAAAACATTTTTCTATATCTCTTTTAACTAAGAAAATATAGGGTAATTTCGAAATTGTCTATTTTTTTATTTTCCCACGTATCTCTTAGCGAGCGAAAATTTTCAAATTTTGATTTTACCATTTTCAGTTTGACCCAAAAAGAGCACATGACACCTACATTACGTTTTTGATCGCACTAACAATTACGGAGATACCCTATAAAAGTGTTGAAAATGGGATACCCTGTACACCGGTGAATACATTTTTGATACATTTTTTCATACCGCTCCCTGGATTTTTCTAGTAACAAATTATTGGCTACAAAAGCAACTTGTAATGTAATTTCCCTTGGCGTTCCCTCAATCTGAATATCGTAGTCACTCATACTTTAATATACCCAAAAATAAAGTCCAAATTAAAAATGACAAAAGAAGTGAATCGTAATAATTATAAAAACATTTTATACACGGCCTGCGCCAGTGAAGAGAGGCGGCATTCAAAACAAAATTATCCATTTCGTACAGAAAAAAATTTAAAATTTGATGAAAATATTTAGGAGGGATCAAAACCAAACAAAAAGCTGACAAAAAAATCCATTCAGCAGGACTACAAATCGATGCGCGTCTGACGTCATCGATTAAAAATCGCTAACAAATCGATGGGCTCTGCCGAATGCAGCCAATAAAAATGGCGTTCGATTGCCCATCGATTTGTGAAATCGATTTTCTTAAGTGCTTCAGCAGATGATTACTAATCGCTTGCAAATCGATGGGCTCTGGTGATAAGGTCGGCGATATCAATTTTAAGTTGCAGGTAAAGGGCACGACAGTGAATAATGAATATAATTGTTTCAGATGTCGGCCATCATTCGGGTGTTGCAGAGTACTGAATCAAACTTGTTTAGCGAATAAGACTACCGATCATTGTATTAAATTTGACTTCACCTACCACAACGCTGATCGTGCTACACGTAAATATATCAAAATAAAAAATCATGTCAGTTGCTCATGCCAAGAAACGGAACCGACGCAAGAAGATCTGGAAGAACCCATGTATAGTATGATGGAAAAATGTGATGTATAGTATAAAACAGTGGCCGCTCGTGGGCGAGAAAATAGAGGAGGGGGCCAAATTGGTCCACTTTCCCAACCCAATAGATGTCCACGAAATAAAATTACAACAGTAACAGTAATAGTTAAATAATTAAATATCACACTATAAAAGCAAAAATATTCTTAAACATACAAACTATCGTTACGCGGCAATATAGTTCACGCCAAAGGCGAGGAAGTGGTACTTCCTCTGTAGCTACTGCCGCTACTGGTATAAAACATCAGCTTGAAAAGCTATACCTCTTCTTTACAAACATATAAGTACCTTTAAATGCAAGATACTGATTTTTCTTCTTCTTACTTCTATTGGTCAGCAGGTCTGCACTCTTAATTGATACTACCCTATCCCCTCCCCTCCCCACTCCACATCCCACACAATAAACCGGAACAAATACTTCCCCAGAAGAGATCCCCTCGAACAAATCCGACCAGCGCTTATTTTAAAAATGATTCCTTCTAAAAATTTGTTCGGGTTTGTTCGAACAAGCCCGATCAAACCACTGCGGTAAAACGAGTATAATATTTAAACCCAGCTGAGAATATTTCTCATTGAACAGTATTAGATTTTTTGGCATTCGTTTTTTTGTTATTCTAGTCATTATAGTTAGAAACTGCCTATATTTTATAGGGTATATGAACGTTCACTAAACGATCAGTTAATAAAAAGTGATACTCCAGGAGCTTGTGTTTTCTTTACCTCACTGAAGGCTGGTAAGACCTTACAAAACATTAACATTTCGCACATCCCGAACAAAAGTCTCTCTTAACAGAAATTATAAGTAAACTACCTATTCTGCTAGAAGCCGTATTAGAGTCGGCAATACAAATTTCAGGCGCAATGGCAATTATAATTGAACGAATTCATGCGCAGTAAACCGTTCTAGATCAGCTGGCACATTGCCAACAGTCAGAACAGCAGTTGTTAGTGTCGAAATCCCTAAAATAACCCCAGAATTAGAGTTGGACAAATCTGTTCGTTTTGATTAGCAGTTAAAGCAGCTAGTTGCTACGAATATGCAGTACATATTATGCTTAATAAAGAATGTGAACTGCTAATTTAAGCCAGTTAGTTTAAATCGCCATTAGCTGTTCATAGCTGCTTCGACCAACTAATAAACAGATAAAAATAACAGAATAATCCATCTCTATCCAGACTTGCACCGGCAATTGCAATGAAATGGTGCGTGCCCCATTTCTGGCAATGCGAGACAGCTGATCGAGAACGGTGTACTGCGCATGATTCCGTGCAATTTTAATTGCCAGAAGAATAGAACTGCCAACTCTAATACGGCTTTAACCAACAAAACCACAACATCGATATTTCCAAACTCGCCCGCCAGAGGCGACTCTTATACAGGGTGTTATGGAAATGACGTATTATATTTAAACCGGCAAATCCCGAGATGAAAATAAATTGAAGAAAAATAACCATAAATGGCGCTTTGAATTATTAAACGAAATATACACTTTATATGAAATCTGAAAATTTACGTGGCCGCTCCTGAGGCCCTTCGCAATCAATATTTTATTGAGGCAGTCTCAAGTTTAAAAAGAGGTCAGCGCATTGTAGGCGATGTTGTCATTATAATTCTAAACGCACGTGTTTAGTTTTTGACAACAATACGTCTTGGCGCGCGTTATCACTTCTTTTTCAAACTTTTTAGACAAAGAAAACTCCAATTTTAAGGTACATACTTTCTTACCTTCGATCTTATTTTAAAATAATCCGTTTTATAATTAAATTCCATAAAAAGATAAAACACAAAAAGTATGCTTTTCAACAGAACTAACTATATCAGATAATATCACACAAATTTTAAATCACATCACAACATTTCTTATTATGAATTATCTCACAACAAAAAAAAATGAGGCAATACAACTAACAAAACGTTTAAAATTCGTATACGTCAAGCACATGGAACGCTCCGCGCTCGACGTCGTTCCACTCCAGAGTCGCGAAGCCTACTGAAGTATGAAGGGCGCGCCGCCAGTATTCAAGTAAGGGCGAGACACGCGGTGTGATCTGACAACACTGTTAGTATACTCTAGTGACTCACATTGTTTCTAAGTGAATCCAGCTGTAACGGCGCGACAGTATGAGGGTTTTTACCTTAGTATTTAGATATTCGATTTAAAAAAAAAGTATGTAGACTTTCTCTAGGACTCCCTAGGAGTCACCCATTTAAATATAATAAGTCATTTCCATAACACCCTGTATTTACAACATACGTTCTGTTTCCGCGCAAAAGTCTACTATTTTATAATAATCCGCAAATGCGCACTTTTTGTTTCCGCAAGACAGAGTTGTATTTTGAGTTATTACACGTTTGTATGATAACTTGTATTAAAAATGGTAGGTAAATGCCCTAGTGCAAAAATGAATCATTTTTAATGTAGGAAATATTATCAATCAGTTTTGAATATTTTTTAAATTTAAATATATAAGAACTCGTATATATTATTGAAGTTCTTAAAGTGCCAATTTAAATCAAGTTCCTTTGCATCATTTCTTGTTTGTCTTTTCCTAATATCAATGCGAAAGGAATCAATCGTCAAAAGATGGAAGATAACGCCTGGTTTATGCACTAAATCTGTTCTATAATCCAATTTCCGAGCAAAAGTGTAACAGATCAACAAAATTATCAAAAAATAGCCCAAAAATTATTAAAACATTATTTTTTATTTAAAAACAGATTTTTAATACATTCCAGCCTCAAAGTCGAATTATATCTAAAATATATAAGTAATTATGTTAAAAAAAATAAGATATTAACAATTTAATAATCGAAATAATTTATATTACTTGTCCTGTAAAATTTTCGGTATGTGCGATTTGTTCAATTTATTGGTATATTGTATATAATTCCTGACTATATGGCGGAGGATACAATAACGCATACTGGGTGTAAATTTGAAGGGTATCATTAAACTGGTTAGCAAAATATTCTTATTTCGGTCAGCATAAATGGCTAGTTGGTCAGCCACTTATGAACAGCAAACATTTCTGAATCGTGACAGTGCCCTGGGAAAACAAGTGAAAACCCGCCACCGCTACAACTTTTGTAGCCGCTTACCTTCTGTATTCGGCAAAAGAAAACACAAGAAAGTTACATAAATTGACAGTGCCCTGGGACATCTGACAGACATGTTTATTTCTACTGACCAATTGTAAACTCTTGCTAACCAAGTAATCATTTCGCAGCTCGACTGTTAATAACGGCAAACCATTTAATTACTTCTCAAATTTGAAAACTTATCACACTTAATATTTCGCTTACAGTACCTAAATAATAATAAAAATCAAAATTATTATTTTGAGTAGTAGCTTCTAAGAAATCACGTTCCAGAAATGTACAGGGTGTCCCATTGTCGCCTTTCATTTTTGAGATATTAACAAATATAAAAAAATTTAAATAAGAAACCCTTCATATTATTATTTAAATTAATTGGGCTTTACAAAAATGTATACTTGTTTGTATTGATATTCAAAAATATCCTAAAGAATACGACATTTTTAATACTTTACGTTACTGATAACAGTAGGCCATGGTCACTTTATTAGAAACAATCAACCTATTTCGTAAGTTTTTCTAATATGCTTATAAATAAATTATTCTTAACAATGGCGTTTATGATAATTATGAAAAGTATGATATGTTGGCATGTCTAATAAATTGACCATGGCCTACTATTATAACTAACGTAAATTATTAAAAAGTATCTGTCATTTTTCAATATAAATATAAATAATTATATATTTTTGTTTAACCCAAAGTTTGTTTAATTAAATTAAAAAATAATATATAAATAAATAAATCTTTATTTTTGTTAATATCTCAAAAATGAACATTTTAGAGAAATCTGAACCTAAAAATATCAGTTTTTACTAAAGACACCAAACTGTTTTCCTAATAATAACCGAGGAACCATAAATCTCATTTTTGAAACGCGATTTTTTCGAAAGCTATTTCTACTACAGTGAAACCTCTCATAACGGACACCTCTAATAAGCGGACATCTCTATTAAGCGGACATTTTTTCATAGTCCGGAACTAGGTATATGAAATTCCATGAAAATCAACCTCTCTGGGGCGGACTCTCCTTTGGGCGGACGCGGACAGACTGTTTTCATACAAAGAGTACGAAAACCATCCTTTAAACGGACAAAAAAATGTTTAGTAGTTGTACTTGGGAGATGAATAAGTCTCTGAAGACAGATCGGCAACTATGCGTGGCAGAGCGAAAGGACTTCGCCGAATGAAAGTATGTGTGATTCCCCGACAGCAGCCCGCCGTTTATTTGTGAGTTGTAAGGTTAAAATCGTAAAAAATGGCACAAAAATGTCGCGTTTTGAGTCAGAAAGGGAATATTGATGTTGTGGAAGTTTGTAATTTGATAACAATGATTTGGGCGAATTCATTAACATTGATAGCAATGTGCTATTAGAAGATGATAGTGACCCTACCCCTACTGATTATGTAGTCCAAACTGAAACCACATCACTATCTGACGACTCTGATGAAGAAGTTGAATGCAGTAATCAAACAAATGTCACCAATTATCAACCAGCCATTAGTATGGTAAAGGAATTACAAGAGTAGGTATGCAAAGAATAGAAGTGACTCTACAGCAATGGAATTGTTATCAGACTTGGAATTATATTTTATAGATTGCAAGTATAAAACGCAAACACGTCAAACTACGTTATTAGATTTTTTGGTACTATATCCTAACTAAAACTAGTGTATTTTTGTTATGTTATGTTTATTTGTACATACATATACATAGTAATAATTTTGCATTTACACATTACCTAATAAGAAATTTCCCATGGGCGGACACCTCTATTAGGCGGACACATTTAGACCGTCCCGTAGGTGTCCGCCTAAGGGAGGTTTCACTGTACTACTAAAAAAATAATAAATTATGGTATAATTGGAAGGAGAATTAAAGGGCTTTTAAAATAATGTACCACTGGCCCTTCCCATTTAAGATTTTAGGGTAACATCTACCCCTCCCAGGGGGCTAAACCGCGAGTGCTGAACATATTCTTTATAGGCGACCCCCTCCACAATAAAATAAATTAATTAATTTGCAAAAAATGTATTTACAAGAATACTATATCTCTCAAAACTTAGTCGTACTGATTTTTCTCCTGCTATTTCGCCAGTTAAAAATATCAATTTTTATTAGCTTTAATTGTAATTCGGTGGCCATGCCAAATGATAATGTTGTTGACGATGCAGGCGATCACATTTAAAAGTTATTTTTAAAAGTTTTACGAGTTCTTGTCGCCATTTAATGATATAATTACATAAATAAGGTGTTTATTGGTTTGTTTTCTATATAAAGAACTTAAATTAATTTAGAAAATAAATCCCCGTCTCAATTTCATTAGAGATGGGAAGCCAGCACTGGAACTGTTCCGGATTTTGGATCATTGGACCTGATTCACCGTAAATCGAACAACGAGTCTGAGTACGCGTATAAATAAGTATTTGACGCTCGTCCGGGGTGTCGTCGTGATTCTATGCGTCGCGCAAGCGCGGATCCAGGGGGGGGGGTCTCATGGGGGTCATGACCCCCCCACACCATCAATTTAACTTTTCCATGCATGACCCTCCCAAAACGAAATTTGACCCCTCCCCCAAACCGAAGTTCTGGATCCGCCCTTGGCGACGCGATTCTGGCTTTGCATATGGAAAAAAGACCGTTCTTGTTTCAAGAACATAGGTTTTTTGCCAATACAGGGTTGAAATGCTACATTTAACTATACAGGGTGTCCGGAAATGACGAGAAAAAATTTCAGGGATAATTGTAGACCGAAAATAAATACTACTACCTCTTCTTATAACATTTTTTCGAAAATTGATTATTAACGGAGTTACAGGGTGGTAAAGTTAAATTTTATTGGCAGTTGGCAATACCTTTTGCCACGATCGCAATATTTTGACGAAATCTCGTATATCAAAAATCTTGAACGTTTGCTTATCAACGGAGAACAATCTAACTTGATTTTATTGAAACGATTATTGCTTAATAGTTGCCATATAATATTATAACAGAAGGGTCGGCATAATTATTGCTATTGTGTTATTTACTTCCAAATCGTAAGTTTTAAGAGAAAGGTGAATGAAAATAATATACAAGCCGGTGTTCTTAAATTTTCGTTTTTCCGCAACCATCATCAACTTTGTTTTTTTAAATAGTCTAAACAAACGTAGCAACGGTAAACAATTTCATTCATTACGTTTTCTAGCATCATTGGAGTTATCCTTGCAATAGCGGCTTGAACCTCGGCTCTAAGTGCTTCTACATTCTCGTACGTTTTCCTGTAGACTTCATCGTTGAGAAAGCCCCACAAGAAAAAATCCAACGGAGTGATGTCGGGAGATCGTGCAGGCCATCTTATAGGACCATTAGTGGCGATTACATTGTTCTGGAAACGTTCTGTTAGATATTCAATGTTGCTTCGAGAATTATGTGGAGCCCCATCTTGCTGAAACCAAATACTTGTTTTCTGCCAACGGAATGTTATCAAGAAAATCTTCAATATCGTTGTTCAAGAACTGGAAATATCTTTCTGCGTTTAAAGTGCCTTCATAAATTATTGGTCCGATAATCCTTGTTCCTAAAATACCACACCACACATTAAAGCCAAAGCGTTGCTGGTGCCTCAATGGTCGTACAAGATGTTCATTATGCTTTGCCCAATAATGTCGATTGTGTCGATTAAAAATTTAATTGTTACAAAAATAACTTTCGTCTGATCATAGAATAGTTCTTGGAAATTCACGATTTTCATCACATATTCTAGTCAGCCACTCGCAGAAAATCATTCTGCGCTGTTGATTATCAGGTACTAAACTATGACAAATCCTGAATCTAAATGGACGAAAACCTTCCTTGTGAAGTATTCTTTGAGCATTGGACTTAGGAACATTGTGCTCTTTTTCAATTGATCTTAATCCCACAGTATCTTCTTCTTGCACAGCCAATAAAACGGTTAATGTTTGTTCTGGATCGTTCGTCTTTACTCTATGCGCCACTAGTTTTTGAAATGCGCCATACTCCCTTAGGTTTGTTAGAAGTCTTTTGAAAATTGATATATTAGGTTGGCGTCGCTCTGGATATTTGAGCAAATATTGCCTTTCAGTATCGAAACAATTTTTATGGCTTTGAACATAACATGTCCGATTTTTCTTCATTTAAAAAATGTGCCATAATTTAAAAACACTTCAAGAGACAAGAAAAACTTTAAATTTAATCGGTAATTTCCGAACTAAGTTTACTTCTTTACGTAAAAATTTCGATTTATCGGCAATACTGAAAGATCGCCATTATCTATTTAGACAAATGCGTTTCAAAGCCTACTATTTCAAGACGATATAAATGGAATAACTCGCAATTAATTATTTGATGCTAACATTTTGCTTACTTGCCCTTATAATAGTTAAAACTTAAAATTTTTGATCCGACGTTTCGTTCCTTCGTAATAATCATCAAATAATATTGATTATGCGCTTTTAAGTCCGCAACATGTTATAAATATTAAGTGTGATATAGCGTTGAATTCAGAATGAAAGGTAGAATTTACTAAGCATAAAATTAAATTTTCCTACTATTTAAAAAAACAAAGTTGATGATGGTTGCGGAAAAACGAAACGTCGGATTGAAAATTTAAGAACACCGGCCTGTAGAGCAGAAAAAGTGGCAATGAGAATGTGAAATTTATTTTGTCATATCTTTTCAAATAGAGCCAGAAAAAAATAAAAACGAAATCGGGAAAATTCGGTTTTTCCCAAATATAAGTAATCGGATTTTTTAGATTTCGAATCGTGACTTTGAAGGGTTTAGCAAAGGGCAGCTTTTTTTTAATTTAACCATCTCTGTATCTCCTGTGGTTTACGAGCTCCCTGTACTGTGCATTATTATATGGGACACCGTGTATATACTCACCGGCACAAAATTTCGAAATGCTGAAATTTTGGTCAAGTTTGATATTTTATAACTTTTTTATTTTTTATGCGATTTTTATGATTTTGTTATCAGTTTGTAGATCAATTTATTGTGTCTCTCCTTAATTATTTTATAAAGTAACATTTTTCGATTAGGCTATATTATACAGGAGTAAATCATACTGTTATTTTTTGTCGTAATTTCAAAACACCCTGTAGGAAAATTGAGGTGGATAATTTTATTAACATACTGTTTCTTTTCATCTTTGATGTATTCTAAACATTTCGTTTCTTGATTCATTCCATTATCTCATTTCTGCTGCGAGCTGCAAAATTTAAAATGAAACGATGTTATTTCTAGAAAATGTCAGGCATTGGTATTTCTACCGAAGCACGCACCAATCTTGTTTTTGTTGAGCTCTAATCGCCCACCGTCACATGGAGGAAATCCTCCAAGAAGTTGTTGTTCCATTTGCTCCCTTCATTGGGAACCAATTTACATTAATGAATGATAATGCTAGACCTCACGTTGCACATGTAGTGAACGAATATCTGTATGAAGTTGGACTTCCAAGATTGGAATGGCCCGCATGTAGCCCGGATCTCAACCCAATCGAACATCTTTGGGATCAACTTTCGTTCGTCGTCGTCCTGTACAACCATAAACCTTGCAAGACTTACAACTGGTGCTGACCGAAGAATATCAGGCTATCCCTCAAGAAAGGATAAGTAACATTATTCGTTCGATAGCATGTGAAACGGCCCGGACCCGGGTCTATTTTTCGCTAAAAAATATGTCGATGTAGAAAATAAAATAGCCAATATATTTAGGTCCAGTAATACATGCATAACCTACATGTATTTTAAAAGAGCTTAAAACAGCAAAAAGTCGAAGATATTAGCGATTTACCAACCAAGGGTCTCAAGTGGTCACATTCCATAGGTTAAAAATAACATAGGGGTGCATAAAGTGACGCAAGAGAGCAAAGGCAGGGGTGCGCCTATAAAAGCGAGAGACGCGACGCTAATAAGGAATTCAATTTTTGACTTTCGCAAATACAAGACGTTACGCTGCCCGATTCAGAGTCAAAATTTCCCGTTCTCAAATCAAGTCATTTCGCTGCCAGTGCTCTTTCAGTGCATCATTACTCTCTTTAATTTCAACATTCAAAATTTTCCAATTCACAAATTTCTAGTTACGCGTTAATTAGTATTCCACGGCCATTTAGTGTTCAGTACATCATTCTACGTATTAAGAAATTTCCTTCTACTTGTTAGAGTTTTCTGGTGGCTCACGTCGGCTTTGTCGATGTCGATGCGCTAGGAATCTTTGACAACGGAATTAAATTCAGTATGGTATGCTACTCTTAGTATATCACTCTTTTTCTTTAGACAAGTATTAAGAAATTTCCTTCTACTTGTTAGAGTTTTCTGGTGGCTCACGTCGGCTTTGTCGATGTCGATGCGCTAGGAATCTTTGACAACGGAAGTAAATTCGACATGGTATGCTACTCTCAGTATATCACTCTTTTTCTATAGACATATATAAATAATTTTCTTCTACTTGTTAGAGTTTTCTAGTTGCTCACGTCGGCTTGCCGATGTAGATGCGCTAGGGATCTTAAACAACGGAGGTAAATTCAGTGTCCCAAAATCAAATTAATTTATACACAAAATGGCCGCTCTCTTCTCCTTATCTTCTATTTTGATTTATTAATACAAATCTCATTCAAATCTAATTCGATAAATAAAGATCCTACAAGTTCAGTCTGCCAAATAATTTGTCTGCAGGACAAAAATGGCACCTTTCTAGTAAAAACTACAAAGGGTAATTCGGGATTAACGGTTCTGTTTAATCTAAAATGTCTGCAAGACAAAAATAAATTAAACATTATTTTAAAGTGAAAAGCGAATAACGGTACCACTGGTTGGCATAAATCAATACACTTTTGCTTTCGTTTAAAGGGTCGTTATTTAGTAGGTCATTTTCAGAAACAGATGTTTGTCTTTCCAGGGTGAATTTTACAGTGGGTTCTTGAAAACAAAGGTAGGTGTTTATTACGCAGTAATAAAGCCTTCCTCGAATAATATCTGCAATCCGCGGTAAAGAAATGGGGGAGGGTTCTAAAAAGGGTTATCTATGATGTATAACAGGGTAACGGCAGGTTATCACTGTTATAAAAAGGGTTAAAATCATTTGGTATGATGTTGCCAGTAGAACGTTAATTTATAACAGGTGTAAATAAAAAGGCGTGATGGGTTTTTCTTAGGAATGAATGTTCGACGGTAGGACACCACTACCGGACAGTGTCTTTCGACTTCCAGTACATGAAAAACAATGCTCGCTTGAGAAGAAAAGTGACACATGCGGAAAGCGAGCAGGCTCCTAATTTTTATTACACTTTTATGAGTTATATGTTAAAATGTTCAACAGTAGGACACCACTACTGTACAGTTGTCTTTTCACTATACTACGTAGTAGCATTATACCAAACGTGTACGTAAACTGAGGGATGGTACATAAACAAAACGACAAGTAAATTAAATAAAAATACGTACACGAAAATGGGGTCATATGTAACAAAATAAATTGCAGATTATCAGGGGATCAATGTAAATAAAATGGTCGCAGACCAAAGGTTCATGTAAGAAGCGAGATAGAAATATCGGATATCTACTATTATTGTCGCAGACATAATAGATAGAGAACAGGTAACAATGCTATTATTGTCGCAGACATATAATACTTAGTATTGTGGTAAAGGGGGTAAATCACCACCGTTCTGTCGCAGACAGATATTGGTGAATAATAACGGGCCAAATTATGGGAGACAAACATTCTGAAACAAGTTATATAATTATTATTATAATAATGTAAAACCTTTGTATCTGGTAAATTATTAATTTGTAATAAATAAGTGAATGGTTAAACTCTCTTTGATTTAAATTCCTGGCAGCGGAATCCTATCAGTACTTAGGGAAAAACGTCATACTAAGAATAAAACTAATAAATCGTAAAACCTGACAACCTTACCGTTGTCCCAAACTTTAAAAGAACCTGCAAAGTAAACACAACGTATACAGGGTCGTACCACAAAAATTAGACGATTACAGCCAGAGTGATGGATTCCATCAGGTGAATAACACACCCGGGGTCGATCAGTTTCACATGAAAACTGCAAGCTGTCTTTGCTGCGAGAGGAGGAAATACACGATATTAAAATTGTTTTCTGTTAATTAACTTTATGATATGCTAGTGTTTGTTTTTCTTAATGAAAATAGGCTTCAAATTAGAATTTCATTTAACATTTTGCAGCTCGCAGCAGAAATGAGATAATGGAATGAATCAAAAAAGGAAATATTTAGAATACATCAAAGATTACAAGAAACAGTATGTAAATAAAATTATCCTCCTCAATTTTCCTACAGGGTATTTTGAAATTACGACAAAAAACAACAGTTTTATTTACTCCTGTTAATATAGCCTAATCGAAAAATGTTACTTTATAAAATAGTTAAGAAAAAACACAATAAACGGATCTACAAACTGATAACAAAATCATGATTATCGCATAAAAAATAAAAAAGTTATAAAATATCAAACTTGACCAAAATATCAGGGTGGCGGAATTTTGTGCCGGCGAGTGTAGTTTTAAGATAATATCAATTTTCATTTTTGGGCTTACGAGGTATTAGTACTTGCCGATATGATATTTGATATTGGACCACTGTCCAGCAGGCGCCAGGCGCTTATATTCGTTGTAAAATATATTTTATTTTTAACGAGGATTTTATTTTAATTTGGATTGCAATTCGATCAGAGAATCAAACATCAACTGTATAGAATTTACCAATAAATGGCAAAGTACACTGTATAATATATTTCTGCACATTTAATTTTATTACTTATTTCGCTGGCAATTAATTCTTTAATACTTGTGCGTGACACAGAGAAGAATATTAAACAGTTTTTGGTTTCAAGGCTATAAATAGCGAAATAACCATTAATATACTTATTAATATTACTAAATAACCTCAATAAAGCATCTATTGTTGTTGGTAAAACAGGTACAACGAAGTTCTGCAAGTAACTAACAATTTTTAAGACTAAAACTTAAATCGGTTATAATATAAAAAATGGTACAGGAAGGTGCGGTAACAACACAGCGTTCACGTCAATTTTCTAGGAACTGATACCCGTAAGAAGTTCATCAATTTTATACTAAGCATCGTATTGACGAGCTTGTTTTAAAATTCCGGAAAATCAAAGGTGGAATAACCTAAAATATTACCATAAATTTGAAATAGGGAAGATAGTGGAATTTTATCTTTAGTTTGTTTTTTACATTTTCCCAGATAGGTTATGAGTCATTCTAAATCCCTCGATTAGTTAACGTGACATGTGCTAGTACAATAACATTGAAAATGAATTGTTACGCTTTATGCGGTACAATTATGTTTATAGGTGTTATTAATTCGGTTCATCTTCGGGAATATAATAACAGTAAATATGTCAGTGATCCATATGAAATGTGTAATGTTAAAACTTGTATAAGGAAGTGCTGTAATAAAACTAGCAGTGTAATTCTCGCTGAAGGAAAATTTTGTAAAAATGTAAACAATAGTGCGGAACACCCTTTTCTGCGTAACAAGAACGTACATGTGCTTTACAATGAAAAATGTAACGATAAATTGCAATTATCGTTTTATTTTGATTTGGACGAGGATAATGTGAGGTTCTTCAATAATGGAATGGTGAACGTTCCCTTTTTTGATGATTCGAAGCCACTATTTTCCATGGCAGAGTATTGTTTTGACCATTTTAATGATGAACCAGGGATATTTATTTGTATGGATATAAATACGATGCCTGATAAACATCTATCGCTCGTCCATATCGGTAAGACTTTTTTTTAATAGTAAATAAACATACAAACTTTATGTTTTATAACCAAAGATATTCCAAATTACAGATAGAAAAGTTTATATTTCTAAAGTCTGTTCGTTTTATGAAGTCCGACAAACCCGTATACCCGTTGACTCTTACTGCCATATATAAACTACCTGATTAAACCGTATTGTATACGCCTGAACCTCTTCAAAGCTCAATAAATGGGTCAGGGCCGGCTTGAAAATGTATACCACACCACATGATTTATTTTTACAATTTAAAATAAATAGATAGGTATTTTTAGTTTTAGGTACCTATAATAAATGTAAAATAATGATAACAATTAATGATAATTGAAAATAATATAATTTAAAAGTATAACTATTATGATAACAAGTACAATAAAAATTCATTAAATTCTAAGAAACTATTGATAATTTATTCAAAATCACTATCTTCATCTTAGCCTAAACTTATAATTAAGGGTTGAACATTTATAATCATACAATTGTAAGAATTTTCCATCTTAAGTACATGCTCTATACAGTTTTTCCAGCTGTCTGCACAAATTTTTCTTACTTCGTTTTTAATTAATTCTACTACAGATGCATTTAATGTAGGAGAAATATTATTTCTCCTAATATTGGATTTTAATTGGTGCCATATTAGCTCAATAGGTATGAATATACAATAGTACGGAGGAAGACGCAACACTGTATGTCCATTTTCTGCTGCAAGTTTGTCACACTCGTATTCCTTATTTATTTTAAAAGCTTTTAATACTTCTAGCAGCTTTCGTTTTTTGTAAGCTTCTTCAAAATATAAATTGTTTTCAATCATAAAATTTTGAATTTCTGCTTTTGTATTATTAGAATTGGGAATGATTTTTGCTTGCCGACTATGATAACTAGCATTGTCCATTACAATGACGCTATTTTCAGGTATATTTTTAATAACGAGTTTATGTTTAAACAAATCTTCAAAAAGATTCCATTATGTTTGTGTTTTATCAATGCTTCGGTATTTAAAACCCATTTTACGCAATATTTTCCTAAGGCTTGAAAGGCTACAAAAGATATTCTTTCTTCTTAATAAATCCATGTCATTTTCGTCAATGCTTCTAAATGTGCCAGAATACTCCGATTTTTTCTAGGATTAACAGGTTTAAGTACTATGTCTCTTACCGAAGATAAAGGAGTTTTTTTTAAAAGTAGACGTCTCTGCTAAAGCATCCATCGAATTAAAATTTCTACTCAACAACGATTGATACACATTTTTAATTATTAGTTTGGCATCGGTAGATAAATGCTTTCTTTTAAAAATAACACTTGAAGATGCCCCTCTATCAGCACAATTCCAAGGACGCCACACTCTACCACTAATAAGCCTAACTAAAAATTACTCGCCGGAAAACCACTAAAGATTAAAATTATTAAAAATCACTTTGTATTTATATATGCACCAGGCATAGGTATAAATTGAATTTGTATACCTGGGCCGGCTCTGCTCGAAAAGGTTTTAAAATTTGAGATTTCTTTATTTATTTTATGGTCCAAGGGATAGTGGGTTTTTTGCAGTCAAAAGATCAACGATATAATTCTGTAAATACTATACTGGTTCACTGTAGTCGGCTGAGCAAAATCAGCGGTTCTAAAATAAAATTATCTTAGAATTATGTACCGCGATAAATATTTTTATCTAGTTAATTTTTCACTCATAGTATTTTTTATTTATCAAATGATAAAGATTTTGCGTCAATAAGTTAAAGATGTTCTCAGGTACTTTTTCCTAGAATTTAATTATTTTGGGATCCTTATAGTTAAATCTATATAATAATCACTATTTTCCAAGAAATAATTAAAATTTGCTCAAGTGCAGGATGGTATATTCTATTTTAAATAAGTAGTTATGCTTTTTGCTTGTTTCTCATTATTGTGTGTGAATTAAAAGCAGTTATAAAGCAAAGTTATGGAAAGTGGTGACCCAACGCCTTGAAGGTGTTTATCTCCAGGTGAACGCCGTTTGGTATTACAACTGGAACGTTATTTTACTTTAGAAAAAGATAACTTGGGCCCGTTAGTGTCTGTTTTGGCAGTGCAAGAACGAACGTCTGATGCTTGCGGCATTTCAGATAAGACCTTAAGAAGACTTCGAACAAAGAGTGAAGAGGAATTGGACAGACCATATAAAAGGGTTCGACTCCATTCTAAAACCTTTAATTGATCCCAAGGGATAAAACTATCGATTAGGAATATTGTTTATAATAAATGTATAAAGCCAAGGAATATGTTACCCTCAAAGCTATTCTTGAAAAGATAAAGAAGAAAGAACTTTGCAATATTGGAACTACCAGTTTGTCCATCATTTTAAAAGATTATTATGTCAAACATGCCTGTAAAAATGTCAGTAAGTCTAGCGTTATAAAGTTATTGGAGGAGGCGCTTAGCCAAGTGGGCAAAGAAGAACGGCGGAAATGTATTGAACACACGGAAAAAATTATTTTTGAATCTTATGAGACAGAACAGGTAATAGACGAAGTAAGACCGTTAATTATTAGGGATGATGATACTGATTCTGATGAGTCTGAAAGCATGGATGAAATTTCAAATGCATAGGAAGACTGTTTTTAGTAAAGTACGGGTTTGTTCGTTCTTTCGTTCTACAAGTAGGTACGTTCTATCGCAAGACTACAACATCGGTTATTTTTTGAACCAAAACTTTATCAAAAAAGAATTCGTAAAAATAATATGCCTAAATACTATAAAAGCTAAAAAATTAATTATTTTTCTTTACCAGTACTAATTTTTTATTTACTTTAAATTATGCTGCTTTCCCAACCTTTCTGTTATGATTGCAGCATAGCCAGATTGTCATATTTATCGCTAAGATATCTTACAAAATCCCAATTAAAAATTTGTTAATTTGAAAATTACGAGTGGTTTAAGGTTAATCCACAATTGCTCTTAAAATAAATGTATTTCCCAATAATTTTACTATAAACTGTGAAAAGGATGAGAAATTCTTTAAAATAATATTATTGTACTTAAAAGTATCAAATGAATCTGAAATAATTCAACTGCACTCTGGCAACGTCTGTTACTACTTTACTACTCGATCATGTATAATGGGTGTGGCCAAAGAGCTAGGAGGGGATATCAGAATGAACCAAATTCTAACAGTGTTGCTACAATAAACCCTCGCGCATTATAATAAAATATTGTTTATTATGTTTGTTTGGGGAAAAATCGTTTTTATTATAGACAATCATGCTGCTTAGTGGAGTCGTTCCGGTATTCGAAAATCCCTTGACGAAATGGAGTAATCTTTTTTCCTAATCGATACAGTAGGATCCGATCGACATTCTAAAATGATTTGTGTAGGGCGCCGCATGGGGGTAGGGGGGCTCGCCCCCATAAATCTAACCTACAACGGGAAATTGAAAATAACTCAGCCGGTTTTGATGCTACAGAAAAAATGTAAGAAGCAAAATTGAAGAGCTTGACAGAGCGCGTAAGCTCCAATAAACCCGATCCCGATATCTCAATGACTTCGCGAATTAACGCGATTCTCAACTGCAAAAACAATAAAATTTAATTAATTACATCTCGAGAAGGGGCGGAGTTGGGTCATCATTTTTTCACGAATTAACGGGTGATACCGAGTACTTTGATGGGCCCGATGCTGGGGTTGGTGGAGCAATTAGGAGGGGAGTAAGGGGGATTGAAGATTTTTTACATTAATGCTAATAAGTAGTTTATTAATCGAGCTACGGGGATCCGGCCGGATTCAATTTCTTCATTTTTTATCAGCTACGAGGTGGGATTGGCGAGAAATGTTTATTTTCTCAAATGCGCGCTTGGCGCGGCATACAAGAAATGGCCATTTCCAAAAATACTTTAGATATTATGTTTAATTTTGGTATGTGTTAATAGGATATAGAACCTCAAATTTTAGTTAAAAAAGTTATTCAATTGTTCCACCATTGGCGTCGCTGCAAACATGTCCTTTGATATTTTTTACAAAAAAAATGGTACGCCACTGATATTTTTCCATGTGGATACTTTCTCTGATTGGCCTGTTCAATTCTCGGTTCATCCGGCAACTCAGCAAGGATAATGACGCGATATACTCGCATATGCGAATAAGTGGGCGGGGTATATTACAGTTTCTCTGTAGTAACAGGCGGCGGGGGATAGCGGGGCTATGGTGATTTAACATGGAAAGGGCGCACAATTTTAGTGTGCCCCGCGCTGTTGTCTATTCGTGCAAAGTATTTAGAAATTCGAGCGTGTAATATTTTAATATTATATATTTATTAAGTTAAAATGAATAGTTTCACGGTGGACTATTTAAAAAATAACTTTAGCTCTTTGAATTTGGAGAAAAAAATTGAAATGAAGAATGGAGAATAGACCTAAACCCGAAATTAATTTGATGCAGACTACAAAGAATGGTAAATCTAAGGACTTTATTAGAAAGTTTAAAAATGAAATATACGAAAAAAAAATAACTGTATTTGTGGATGCAGCACAACTAACCGTTTTTTTTTCCTGTTTGTTGTTTGGTCGCGGCGTTGCGTAACCTGCCTGTACAAAAAATGGAATAGCCGACTTGGGGCACTTATTTAAAAAAATTAAAACATACAAGCTCATATCAATGCTCAGTTGGAGATACAGCTGTTGTTTAAAATAATTTCACGACACTTGTGAACCACCTCTATCATAGGTCACGAGCCGCCACTGTCTCCAACGATTCAAAACTAACGTGAATCGCGCAGAGTGCCCTAAAGGATTTTTCCTATAGTGCTTGTGTTTGATTTTAAAAAAAAAATAACTGTCAAACAAAAAGATATATAAAAAATGATATCTGAATTTTAGGTAAAAGGCTCTGGTGGCACATTAAAGAAACATGTTTATAACAGAATGATGGAAGTCGTTAAGCATAGTCTATGTGCCAATTGATAGTTTAAAAATGAATCGCAAGATGTTTAAATTAAGGAAAGAAAAATTGAACTTTGACAAACAATCGACTTTTTGTTATATTACTTACAACCTTTATTTTAACATACAGAATCACATTTTCAAGCATCCGAATCATGATCCGAAAACACCCTGTATAAACAAAGCTTCTTACTTTGCGCCTTGTGCAAAACATACGTATATGGTTATCTCATTTTGTGGTTCTACTAAATTTCCTGGACAAGAATATTAGTCACAATAATGTCAAAAGAAAATATCTGACAAATAAACTGAGTAAACAAATATAAAGAAATAAAATTTGCTTTAAAATCATCCACAATGCCTGTTAATAAGGGGTGCCTCCTAGTTTTATTGTTGGGTGTGGTTCCTCAAGTTCACGCTGACGGAGGTGATAGAACTGAAACGGTTGATTATAATTATACGATTTGCGATGTTAAAACGTGTATTAGAAAGTGTTGTGATGAAGCCAGTGGTGTAATATTGGATGAGAAAAAAGGAAAGTATTGCGAACTTGTAAACCATAGTGAACCTCACCCTTTTGTTCTCAATAATGACGTTCACGTCCTTTACAATCAAAGTTGTAACGAGACACATCAATTTTCTTTTAATGCTATGGTTGCTGAACATGATCTGACTTTTGGTAGAAACGGTACAGTCAAGGTTCCCATGTTCGAGGAATTACAACCGCTGTTTCCCATGGAGGAATATTGCTTTGATCATTTTAATGGAGAACCAGGAATATTTGTTTGTATGGATAAAAGCGACGCCTCCACGGTGATGATTATGCATGTCACTTACGGTAAGATCTGGAATTTTGTCGTCTAGAAATAAACATTTTTTTTCTACCTTTAAACGATACGAAAACTGTACGTCAAACGACAAAAAAATCAAGAGACGACATTTGCCCTGAAAGTAATGATTTTCATTCATCAAAAATAATTTTTATTTAAAAAAAAAAGTGGCGTACCATTATTTTCTTCACGAATACCGAGGGCAATTCCCGCATGAACGCCGCTGGTCGGAATAAAAAAAACACGTTATACATCATAAAATGGCTCTTGATGAATAGAAAGTGTGTAAAAAATTTCACAAAAATTTCTAGAGCAGTACCACAGATATTAATAAAAAAAAAAGGAGATTTTCTATTACCCTGTATCTCAAAAGTTAAGACGTTTAGAACATATGTTCATATGAAGTTTTTTCTGAAAATGGACCCGAGAATAACCTCCTTAAATATTAGCATGTTATTAGGAAAACACCCTGTATAAGGATTGTAAAATAATCAGGGTTGTTTCGTTTTCAAAAAAATAATAAAAGTTAGGTACCTAATGAACATCGCACAGAACTTTGGTATGTTCAAAATAGTACAAATAAGTGTAAAAAAGGAATAACGTAAAAATGTATAATAATCAGTGATCGGGTTTGTAAACCATATGACGAAAAAAGTATTTCTATGTTAGAGGACGAAGCAATAGCTGTATGTAGCTGTTGGACAATTTCCATTGCTATTGTATTTAAATGTTTAATAGGCCGGTTTTCATTTTCAAGTATCTGTTGAGAAAACATATATGGCATAAATGATGCACACCTAGCCTGAAAATTACCAATCGTTGGCATTGCCTTTGCATGGTAGGATTCTACATATTCCGTGGCAATTTCTAATTGCCTTTGAGTTAGTCTATCTTCCCTAAAACGATGACCAAGTTAGTTTACTAAAAAATGAACTGGAGTTAAGGCCATCTCCAAACGTTCTATAACTTTATTTACGTCACTAATTGAAAATTTCCCATTTGATTTTTTGTTTTCAAACGTCTCCAATAGTTCAAACGATATTTCTGTCGCTTCTCCTATCGTGCCAGTGTTTTTTGAACTTTATATAGAGCCACAGCAATGTATTTTAATTTTTTGCGATACTCCTGTGCAATAACTTTTCAATTAACGTCAGTAACTAATTTTATTTGATGTCGTTCTCAATAAGTATTCTGTTTTTAGTACACACATCAAATAATATTGGCAAGTTTTTCAAATAACTCTCCAAGTAGTCTGATAAAGTGATGTTATACTGCACGAAATGGTGTGTTCGTCGCATATAAATATCTGGCTATTTGTTTATCTATCTTTAATTGTCTGATTCGCTCGTTCGAATAATAAAACTTGACATGCTGCTACTTGATACTGAACCAGTAGAAGTAGACGATTTCGAGAGCATCAACAAACTAACCATCTTGAGAATGTCATGATTCTCGGCAAAAAATCCTAAATGTCGTAAAACTCTGTGAATAGAAAACGTTCTGACATGTCCACTGGGAAAGGAGTTTAAGTTATCTTTTAAATTCTACTGGAAACATTGAAAACATGTTTTAAACTATGCTTTTAATAAGGTTTTATTTGTTTAAGCAAAAAAAACATGTTTAAATCAAAAAAACCGTTTAAAACACTTGTTTTGTTTAAAATTACAAAATACATGTTTTTTTCCAACCCTGAAAATAATCGTTTTTGAAATCGTATTGACATTAACTTGCAGTTGGATTACGATTAATCGTATAAATCCAATAATCGGCGGTTAATCATAATCGTAATGGTACTTTAACCTGAATTTTTTTTACGGTGTACTATCTGGTTATGCCACTGGGCTAAGGCTTGTAAGGCAGTACCTTGCTGGGAGGGTTCGTTCAGTTTAATAATATATTAACTTTTTCCATGCAAACTTCCTAATAACTTTTAAAGTTTCATAGTAGTATAAATAGTAATTAGTTATTTTTATCATCATTTTGTTATTAATTGCTCTAACTATAATTAACGCCATTAGCGATATTATTGTAACAAACATAGTCGTAATTCATATCGTCCCCAAAGGATTTCATTGACACGTCGCGGGAAAAATAATCGAGCCACTCCTATCGGGCCCGGTATTTATACGGGGTAGCGCAAAAGAGGATCTATAGGGTGTAACAACTTCGTCCTTCACCGTTGGGATTTCAGAAACGGCAAGAGATACGAAGTCGCATCACAATCAACAACTTAATTTTTTGAAAGCGGGCCTAGATTTTTACGAAAGAGAAACTAAATGTACGTTCGGCGGTATACAACACTGACTGGGTTTCCGACGTTTTGTTCCTTAAATTGACCATCTTCATTAAAATACTCCTAGTACGTTACCTGAAAATGTAAAACTCAATGCATTTCTTAATAAAATATTGGCTTTAAGGGTCAAATTTTATTTCCATTAATAAAATAATAGTATTGAAGATACAAGTTTCATAAGACATTATCTTAAAGCACGCGTTTAATTCAGAAAACGACCTGCGAAGCGGGGAGTTTCCTAAAGTACAAGTGCTCTAATTAAAATACTTTTTCTATTTGGGTCTTTAAAGTCTGAAAAACTTTAATTCATTTTTTTTTTGGGGTTGGAATACTTTTCCAATTTAATAAAATGTTACAAGAAGTATCAAATATGCCATGATAGAAACAATTGAACACAACAAAGCTTCTATCTGTCATAATTAAAAATAAAATTAATAAAAATGAGTCAGGAAGAAAGTTGTAGTACTCCGTCAGAAATACGAGAAATTGCAGAAAATCATCTAGAAAATTTTTTAAAAAGAATGTGCAAATCTTTGAGTTATGGTGCGAGCAGAACAAAGTTCAAAATATTGAATAAAATAATAAATAATACTATTGAACAAAATATTGTGTCGACACAGAATCTAACAGGAAATGTCTACACAAAAATAGAGCATAAACTGGAAGATATTTTTATTATTTTTAGGTTATGTTGTTTTAAAGTTGTGACTAGAAATTAGTTGACGGACACCGTCAGTATGTTATATATTTCCGAATATATGTATTTCGGATAAATATCTAGTAAAAATGATATATTTGCAAGGTTAAAGGTTAGTATTTTAAAGTTTTCTATAAAAAATTAAATTTTTTTGCATTTCATAATGTAGCCATTATGAAACTCAAATAGAAAAATTACTTTACGATTAGTTTTAAATAAAAAAACAGTAGTAGAGAGTAATAATAATAAGGACAGAAATAGCAATAATAATTTTAAAATCTTCAGTTTCTTTGAAATAAAAGTAAATTACAGGAACGCGCCAGGGGTACTGTAATGAAGATGGCAAATTTAAGGAACAAAACGTCGGAAACCAGGAATTGTTGTATACTGCTGAACGTAGATTTAGGTCCTCTTTCAATTTAAGGAAGATGGTGGTGACACAAAGACGAAACGTCACATTAAAGATCCGATAATATCTTCTTGTGGAGAGTAAAAAGTAGCAATGAGAAAGTGAAATTCATTTTTTGGGCATCTCTTTGAACAAAGTCTGGAAAAAATAACATACCTAAAAGCAAATTTTTAGATTTTTTTACCCTGTATCTCAAAAGTTTCCAAATATTTTGAAAGCCCCTGTATGTATTTTTGATTTTTTACAGCATATTATTGGGCCCATAATTGCGCAATACTTCGTATTAAAATATTTGAATTTATGATTGCCTAGATATTAATACTGTTCCGTTGTACTATTTAGAGTTTGAAATTCAATCAGGATGTTGTAATTAAAACACCCTGTATAGCACAATAATTAATGGCAATATCAATTCATCATGGCAGGCGTGGTGAATATGCTTTTAAAAAATGTTATCCTGCATCCAGAGTGATAATTTATGAGCTATTATGAACAAATGATGGAGAAATAAACGATCACTTATCGGAATCAGTTGAAATAATTTTTATCCATAGTCGGTATTGTTTTAAAAAAGAGCGATTGGATTCTAAAGTCGTTCGTGGTGAAAAATATTAAAATATAGTGTTTAAAGAAAATTATTCGGCATCTTATATTGCATTGAAATATAATATTTTCAGTACTATTCATTAAGGATATAAGTTTTAACTAGAATCTAGAACGTGGGCCTCGAATTTCGAGTGTTTCTCGAGTAGTTTTAAAAGAAATTACAAAAATTAAGAATATAATTGTGCTATGCGAACAAACGTCCCTCGCGAACCAAAGATGAAAAATGTTTGTCTTACTAAGGAAAACAGACTTCCTTTACGAGATAAAAGTTCTAAGATTGTTTTCATTACCTAAAAAGGGTCATTCTACAATTTATATATTTGAAAACAACCCATCGTCATCTCTACCAAATTTTGCCATTTCAATAAGAATCCTCCTCACTTTATTTATGTTTGTTGCTTCCGAGCGAGAAATCCTTCCCAAAACTAAAAATAATTAAAAATTATTCGAGCTCTACCATTACACCAGAAAGATTATTCTATTATTGGTTTTTATAAAAATATTATGGCGAGCAATGAAATTTAATAAATATAGACTGATTATTTTCACGAGACTTTCCCAGCAAAAGAGCAAACCCAGATTTATTGCATAAAAAACATCAATGGCAAATAAATAATAATATTATGATTTTCGTTACAAATAACTAATCATCCATCAAGTAAGGTCCTTATACCTGGATGGAATCTCATTTGTAAAGTCAGATCGCATAAAATGTTATTATAATTTTTTCTAATTGAACATATTATTATTTTTTCGTCGCGTGGGTCGTAAGTTAATTGTTTATCTCACTCTTCGGTTGATTACACTGGTCAGCAACATAGTTTTTTTTTATATCTAAAATTGAAGTTTTTAATAAGAATTTTTTAGTTAGTTCAAGATCACAAATACAGGGTGTTATGGAAATGACTTATTATATTTAAACCGGCAAATCCTGAGACGAAAATAAATTGAAGAAAAATAACCATTCAATTATTGTGCGAAATATACACTTTATATGAAACCTCAAAATTTACGTGGCCGCTACTGAGGACGTTCGCAATCAATAGTTTATTGAGGCGGTGTTGTCATATTGCAGCACAGAATTGTAAACGCACGTTTTCAGTTTTTGACAACAAGACGTCGTTGACTCGCGTTATCACTTATTTTTCATACTTAAAAAAAAATACTACAATTTTAAGGTACATACTCTATTACCTTCGATCTTATTTTAAAATAATCCGTTTTATAATTAAATTCCATACAAAAATAAAACACAAAAAGTATGTTTTGTAACAGAACCAACAGTAGGTGATATCACACTCAATTCGTATACATCAAGCACGTGGAACCCTCGACAGCGTCTTTCCATCCCCGAGTCTTGAAACATACTGATGCAACGATTGTCGCGCGTGGCAGGTATTCAAGCAAGGGCGAGGCATGGGGTGTGATCTGACAACACTATTAGTATACTTTAGTATTTAAATATTCGATTTAAACAAAAAGTATGTAGACTTTCTGTAGGACACCCTAGGACTCACCCATTTAAATATAATAAGTCATTTCCATAACACCCTGTATAGTCAGTAAAATTCCAATTAAATTGACGGCCGCAGCATCCTCAGTGGCAGAAAAGTATTTTAATCCAGAAAAATTAATTTCTCAAACTTTATCACATCTTTTGTTATTTAGGTAAGGCAAAATTTAATTAATATGCCGAATGAACGATATACAGGGTGTCGCATAACTTATGGGCCAAAGAGCAACTGGAGATACTAAACATCAAACTAAACCGATTAACTCATATACTCATTTCTACAAATTGTCATTTCTTACACTTTCAAAAAACTTACGGTCTAGTTTGATTTTTAGTGCACTATGGCCTATAAGCTATGAGACACCCTGTATATGGCAAAATGGTTACTATATGTAGGCAGTAGTACTAAACAATATCGGAAAATTATGTTTCCCAGATCGCGCCAAGTAGATACCAAGCACCAGGTGAACCCTGGAAGCTTGGGAAGATCTTCAATAAACTTCCGATCAAGTAATGTACAATATTTTTTAACCGACACACAATCAGAATCCATACTTTTAAATTTGGAAATTCACTCATATCACAAATGTATCCTCTCATCTTCAGAAAAATGCGAAATTAGTACACCAATTCTAAACGATAGGAAATAAACTCGCATTTATTTGGACTTGACTTCCATTTGTTCATTATTTCGATTCGAATACGAGAAAATGTGATTTTGTTGTCTAGCGTTTTTGAAGCGTATTATATTCATTTTAATCGTAAAACAAAGATACCGAACAGGATATTTATATGAAAGCCACATCAGGATGTTATGCGGTGTATCGAGCATAGATTTGTTGTGGTTAGTGTTAGTAAGAGTGTTTTAAATTAATAACTTTGCGCTATTGTTATCTTGTCGTTGTGAAACTACATTGTCCCTATATATTTACAAATTTTACAGGAGAGCGTTTTAAAGTTTTAAATATCTATAGCGGCCCAGTTAGCTATGCTATGTTATAGCAGGGACTACTTATACCCGCACCCATTAGTTCTCATTCACTGATTGGAAGCCAATTTTTGAAAGAAAAAAATACGAAACCTAAAGTTTACAAGGTGACATGTTCAAACAACTGTTTCGATATTACTAGACATAATTATTGTATCACACTATGAAAGAGACATTTACGATTTATTCAGTCTCAAGTGGGAGTTAACAGCGAATATACAATGTGTCCACGGATAGAGTTCGGAAGAGGAGAAACATTTTTATTTGTAGATTTAGAAGAAAAAGTCATTCTTCATAAAAATGTCTGCTTGTGTCGAAACTACAATTTCTAATACTAAATTTACAATTACTATACTGGGTTAGTCAGAAATAACATTTTTAATTTTTTGGATTTTGTTTAAAACAGATTTACGTAAAAACAAACAACTATTGTTGGTTTTATACACATGTTGCTTCAGATTTGCCCACAAATGACAGTCCATAATTATGGGATCGGGACTCCTAGGTGGCCACTCATTTGGACCATACCTTCCAATCCATTTATTCCCAAACTGATGATTTAGCCAATCACGAAGAATTATCGTGGAATGAGCGGAACAGCCGTCTTGTTGAATCGAATTGAATATTCGATCAGCAAATGATCATAAAAAAAGTGTTCAGAAGATGCAAATAAGTGTGTTGATTTAAATTGTTTTCAATAAAATATGTTCCAATTATTCCATTGTAAGAAATAGCACACCACACGTTAACTTTTTGTGAATATTGTCTTCTAGAGCGAATACGAAAATTAGGGTTGTCACGGCTCCAATAGCGACAGTTTTGCGAACTGACTACCCCGCTTGTGTTAAAAGTGGCCTCGTCCGAGAAAATAATATTATTAACAAAACTTCTTTGCCTAAGGATATTTAATAAAATTTGGTTTGTACGGACGAATTTTATTTAATATCTCTTCTACTTGAGATTTACTAACATTACCAATTTGAGAAGACAGTTTAGGAAAATTTCTAACCGAATCTATTATCATTACAGTTATAGCATTATCTTCATCATACTTTTTCTTCTCCCTTTTTTTATGAGAACTGGTAGTTTCTCATGAATTTCATTACAATTTTTTTTAATCCCACGTCCGTGAGAGGAACATCAGGCCATATCTCATGGAATTGTCGGAGAACTGCCATATAGCTTTTTTCATGTCCTAAACCATAACTTCGGACAATATAAACTCTTTGTTCTAGCATAAGCATTTTCTGTTTTCACTATTATGGAGATTTATGAGAAAAGTATGACTGTCAATAATTTGAAACATACAAAGAAACTAAACCTTTATTTATTTAGAACAGGCTACTTGATATTTTATTATTTTAGTATAAGCTGCGAAATTAACCACTTTGAAAAAATGTTTATTAGGTTTTTTTGCACAATTGGTGAAATAAATCACGGGTTTGAAAATATTTTCATAAAATTTAAAAAAAAAAAACGAAATCGAAAAAACTGAAAATGTTATTTCTGACTAACCCTGTATAGTAATCGTAAATTTGGTATTAGAAACTGTAGTTTCGATACAAGCATACGTTTTTATGAAGAATGACTTTTTCTTCTAAATCTACAAATAAAAAAGTTTTTCCTCTTCCGAACTCTATCCATGGACACATTGTATGATCCTCTTATAGAAATTTCAGCGTTTACTTCCAGCGTTAAAACGAAGCACAGAAATGGCCCAAATTCGAATCAATATTATGCAATTTCCTTATAGTATTTCTTTGCCTTCAATATACAGGGTGAGTCAAGAGAAATGGACCGAATGATAGACGTTGTGAAAGTGAAAATAATAGAAAAAATCTCATATGTCCGATTTTCATTTATTTTCACATTATAAATTAATTAAAAAGTTCCAAATATTAACATTATTCTTATCACAGTGTTATTTTAATAACTGTTCTAAAACATCACCATCGATTTGTCTGCTTCATTTATGTTGTTGCTCTCCCAATTGCTTTATGTCTTTCTTTAATATCGGCTGCAGTGTTTCTACTACGTCGAATTAGTGCAATCCGAGTGCCGACTTTTACTTTGTAAACTTCATTTTTGGACCAGCCCCATAACCAAAGGTCTAGTGGTATGAGGTCTGGAGATCTCGGAGGCCAACTAGTAGGACTACTGCGGCCAATCGAGAGCCCTGGAAACCTTTCGTCCTAATGTTGCCTTGACCTGACGAGCGAAACGTGCAGGAGCTACATCGTGCTGATAATATAGTTGCATTATGATGTTTACAGGAACACCCTCTAGTAACCCTTGTAATTCATATGTAGAAAAATTAAGTAAAGCACTCCCGTGAGGCAATTCTCCAGTATTAAAGGGTCAATTAAATAGCTATCGACCATACCACACCTCACGTTTACCGGAATTTGTTTTTTTTATCTACGATATAAGATGAAAATCGGGTACGGACATAACTTTTTTTAGATTATTTTCACGTATCCATTACACTCATCGAGTTTGGTTCGTTGCTCCTAACTGACCATGTAGAAATCAATATCCTCCTTCTATTGATCATTGGTAATCTTCAAAATTGCATCTCCGAGATGCTTTTTCAAATCTAAATCTAAACTACAAGAAGTCGGACCAAAAATGTTTCCCCCTACAGCGGCCAGGAGATAAGAAATATACATTGGTCTCTATGGCACTAATTAGGACATTCACCCTGCAACTGGGAGGTTCGGGGTTCAATTCACCGCGGAGAAATAACTCTTCAATCTTATAAATTCTTCTCTTCTGCGCATTTATAAAGCCATAGAGCAAAATGCCTTGTCTCTGTCTGCCTCTTACCGCGTGACCTTTTAATTTAAAAACAATTAAAATAAATCAAAATCAAAAAAATATATACCGCGTGGTGCATCAGAACAGGACACATTGAATTTCGAGGTTTTCAAATATTAGTTCTGTATTGAATTCGAAGAAAATGTTTATTAAGACTTTTTAAAGAGAATAACGAAAATAAAAAGTCTGCCAAATCGGAACTTCGTTACATATACGGTTTTTAATATATTAAGAAAATTATTGTCTTCAAACTAGCTTAAATCTGGAGTACGATGCTGTATTATTTTAATTCAGGTTCAAATGACAATACCTGTAATCACCTTTATAACTAGGTTATGTCAATATTTGAGAGCGTTTTTAATTTTCTCAAATATGTCTCACTTTCAATATTTCTAAACGCCATGAGCTATTCAGTTGAGGAAAAGTTACAATGAGTAAATGGTACTGCAGCGGAAATAGTATCTATAACATAAAATATACATAGATTCAAAAGTTTTTCATCACTCTGATTGTCGAATAAGTAATTACGTCATCGCGAAAATAGACTAAATATTAGTTCATTGATAAGTTTAAAATAAAAATCAATGTGTTTCAAAAATTTTTATTGTACCGCAACATTTTAAACCTTCCAAAAAAAAAACGTGCATTTCAGCCCACTGCAGTCGACGAACTCGGTGTAGTTGGGGAACTCTTACTTGCCGCCGACATCTTAAACTGGATTCAAGAATGCGTCTTCTTAGTGTGGAGACGGATACGCGAACTCCAATTGCATGCGTAACATCTCTCTGAAGTTGTGGGACCGGCATAGTAGGATTTCTCCGAATTGTTAACGTAATATAGCGGTTCTGCTGTTCGTTAGTAACACGCCTTCCACCACTTCGTGGCCTG
This sequence comes from Barypeithes pellucidus, assembly GCA_963991005.1. Lineage (NCBI taxonomy): Eukaryota > Metazoa > Arthropoda > Insecta > Coleoptera > Curculionidae > Barypeithes > Barypeithes pellucidus. The sequence continues at coordinate 13,355,526 of OZ022562.1, read as the reverse complement.
TCTCGCACAGAATTGGTCTCTAGATAGCGATTCCATATGCGAGAGACATCACTTTAAAAAACCCCTATTCTTTCAGCAACAAATCTTTGGGAATGACCTTCCTCAACTAAAGCTACTATTCTTGCACGATCAACTTCAGATTATTACTCGGCGATTCATTTTTACACACTGAACCAGCGCCAACAAAATACAACACTGAAAATGTCTTGATAATATTTTTTTTGCTACAAAAAATGGTATCGTTTTAACTGATAAACATAAATAAACATTTAGAAAAAAAATTCATTCCTGAAATTATCTTAACATGCCAAAATCAGAACGATGCAAAACTTTTGAATCGATATGTAGTATTATCATGGACATAAAATGACTGATAAGTGTTTAATAATTGATTTGCTGGTGCACTGACAGAAATGTGACAGGCCCATAGTTCCTAGTTTATCATTTTAACAATACCTCTTGTCAAATAACCGTTCCTAACACTTTAAACTGAACAAGAGCCTTTTTCTTATCGTAGTGTTAAAAAGTTTAAGCATATTTTTGGGCTAAAATAAGTAAGGGTGCTATTAGTTAATCATCTTACAATTTACATGGGATATCCTATGTGTCCTGACCGGACGCATCACTCGGTATATGTTTATATGGTTTTTTATTTGCGTCAAATTTTATTCACAAAACAAACTCATTACGGGATAGGCGCTGTTTTTGTTTGTGTGACTGGGACTGGGGGGGGCCCCACTTAGGGCCAGACCCGATAGATAAATTAATATCAGGCACTGTTTATGGTCATATTAAAATTAGTTATTGGATGAGAATATATTAATCAAGGCAATGTCCAGCTAGACCATCATGATTAAATTAATTGCATTATACGCGCTTTATATTCAATTTTTTGGACTTATTCGTTCTGCAGACAGTAGTGTAACAATTGTTTTTATCAACAATACGGACTTATGCAATTCCAGCAATGTGTGTATTAGAAAGTGTTGCCCGGAAAAACATTTTCTCAATTTGTCCAGTAGAACTTGTACGTACAACAGTGGTTCGTATTTCAATCCTCAAGTATTTCGCGATAAGGAACAATTAACTGTAGACGTACAGTTTCACGTACTAAGTGCGAATAATTGTGATGTCGGTGAAAGAAGATTTATGACCGGTATAAATACAAGCGATTACTTACAAGCCGATGGAAAGCTGTTAAGATTTAATAAAAAATCGGGAAAAATGAACGCGCCGGTGCTGTGGAAAAGTTTCTGTTTGGAGGCACTGGGCAGTAACAACGACTCCAAAATGACCGGTTTGATGTGCAGAAATGAGGAGATTCTTAGAAATAGTTCATCGTACACGACGAGAAGTAAGTATTTAAGAGGATAATTTTTATTTAAGAGAATCTGAGAATTTCCGCGTCAACTAAAAATAAATATATTATTATTCTTTTCTTCCCTTATGAAGGTTGTAAAAATATTCTTACGGCAAATATTGTTGATGAGTGATGCCACCTGGTCCACTTTTCAAAAATGCCAACAACAACAGTTTTGGCCGGATCCCGGACCGGATTAAAATCGATTTTCCTGGTGGAACAAACCACGAAGAAAATTTTCCATTTGTATCAAAAAAGTTATTATCTGCGCCTGCACCAAATGTCTCTTTTCGCAGTCCGGCGATGTCTACGAGAATAAAAGAAATGGACTCTGCAAACAAGAGACAAAAATTAATTTTTCCATACCATAATCTGCCCATTATTAATTACAAATATTAATTTGTTATACAGGGTGTCCGCTAATTAATGGGACATGGAAAAACTACAGACTCCTTACGTGAAAATATTAGGATTTAATTATACTTACCTATATCCGAAAGTTGATATTAACTGAGATACAGGGTGTTAAAGTTAAAACTTCATTTTTGTTTTTCTTTAATAACTTTGCAGGAAACCAACGTTTTTTTACAAACTTTCGCAATTATGGTTTTTTTAGGATGAGAAACTGATTTTTTGGTGAAATTTTAATGTACAATGTAGAGGGCGCTGTCTGCAGAATTTTTTGCACATTTATTAGTTCAGAACTTTTATGTGCCTCAGTGTATTTAATTTTTAATGAAAATAATACTATTCTCATATTTATTACGTAAAAAAAGGTATATACTAAGTTCAGGTCGTCCAGAGTTACCGTTTCGGAGATATTTGCAATTAAATTGTTTAGTGCACCCTGACCAATTATTATTAATTTGCAAACAAAATTTTTCCTTAAAGTAACCTATGAGAAAACAAATAAAATTTAGAGATGCAGTTGCTATGGATATTTCATTTTTGAGTTTATCGTAGGTTTGTGTTTTCATTGCTGTTGGTTTCTTTCGACACGATATTTTCTAGGGTAGTAATTTTAATTAAAGTAAGTTAAAGAACAATCAAATTGTTGTATTTATTATTCCCAATTACCATTACCAGAACATTAATTATCATGTAAAAGAGAATTGGTCAAAAGTAACAAAATAGTATTTGCTTGCCGAGCTAACGCACTAAACAATTTAAATGCAAATATCTCCGAAACGGTAACTCTGGGCGACCTGAACTTAGTATACCTTTTTTACGTAATAAATAGGGAAAAAGTATTATTTTCATTAAAAACTTAAATACAGTGAAGCACAAAAAGTTATGACCTAATAAATATGCAAAAAATGCCGCAGACAGTGCGCTCTACATTGTACATTAAAATTTCACCAAAAAATCAGTCTCTCATCCTAAGAAACAATAATTGCAAAATTTTGTCAAAAAACCGTTGGTTTCTGTCAAAGTTATTGGAGAAAAACAAAAATGAAGTTTTAACTTTAACACCCTGTATCTCAGTTAATATCAACTTTCGGATATAGGTAAGTGTAATTAAATCCTAATATTTTTACGTGTGGTTTTTCCAAGTCCCATTAATTAGCGGACACCCTGTATATTATTAATTTATTATGTTATTTATTCCATTATTCCATTCCAGAAACGGCTGGGTATACAAATCTAAAAATCTTCTTCTTTTTTTTATCTAGTTAGGGTTCCCTTTTTGGGGGGGCACTCTTATTACTATGGTCGCTAATTTCTGAGTAGGTCGCTGCGGCAAAATACTAAACCTCTATAAGTGCGCCGCGCACTGATAAAGCTGGGAACCCCTCAAGTAACCGATTTCGATAATACATCCTGTATATTCGTCGATCATCATTAAAATTAGTCCTTATACTCACATCGACATCTCGGTGGGAAGTTGATAAAGGAATAAACCACAAAAAGTTAGTTTCATTTTGACTGCCTCTTGCTGCAGGAAAAAAATGGACAAAATTATTTTTTATTTAATACACATAGTGCTTTTTACGTTTTTAATATCAAAAAGTACAGAATTGTGTCCCGGTGTGCTCCGAATTGACATTACTAACGGACAATTTATCACCGAGGATAGTATTTTCAGTGACGGGCTGGTTTTTAATAAAAGTCATTATTCTGAAGACGAATTTGGGACGCTGTGGGGATGTCCGTGCGACATAAAAAAATGTATTCGAAAATGTTGTCCAAAGCGTGCAATTATGAACATAGAAAAAAAGTCGTGTGTTTCAAGTATAGAAATATTAAACATTTCCATCTACAACAATGATGAAATAACTGATGGAAGTATTGAGGATTTCGTGTTAGTATCCAATGATTCTTGCTCAGTGAATCTCAGGCTTGGTTGGACGACGATCTCTTCATTCAGGAAAATGGATTTTTGTTTTATGGTGGAGAAGCATTATATTTTTCACCTGAAGACTATTGTGTAGATATTTTTGATGACTTTGTTGCTGCGGTTGTTTGTGTAAGTGACACCAGCGGGGAAATCGCCGGTTTCCACATTATGATAAATGGTAAGGCATTTACCTGCAAATCGTGTCAATTGACGGAAGTCAATTGGCCGAACACGTTACTGGTCATGACCATAACTAATTGAAAACTGTTTTTTTTTAATATTAAATTATTACCGCCTTTTCGGTGACCTGTGATTTAAGATATTTAAATAAGTTAGCCAATTAACGTACATATGTATCCGAACAATTGCAGTATTCTGAAAATTGACTTGCAATACTTTCCTTAAGAATTTGTATCTTCTTTTAAAAAGCAATTAATAATGTGAACCAAAAAACATTGTGTTAAGAAAATTTCACACTTCAAGACAAAACATAATGAAGCTTAATTCTACTATTCTACTAAATTTAGGATAAAAAAGTAACTTTTGCTCCTGTCTGTATAATGATGAACACCTCAATATTTTTTGAAAAATAAATTTTAGGCTACCATTGTGAGACACAAATCTACACTTTTATAAAAATTTCACCAAGATCGGAAAATAATTTAATAAGTTACAGCACTATAAACCTGACTAACATTATCTTTGTCGGAATTTATTGTCGAGAACAGTGGCGGTTCTTCCACAGGAGCACATGCGCACGTGCACCCCCAAAACAAAACGAATAAAAAATATTAATTTATATTCATTGAATATTATTTATCGTATAAAGTCCGACCCTCTCTAATATTTTATCGTACCGTCAAACTAAAAAAGTCCGACCCTCCCTAATATTTTAGCATCCCGTCAAACCAAAGTGTTTAGATCCGGCAACCGTGCCTCGGTCGAGGTAAACGTCGATTATGACGAGACTTGCTCGCACGTGCGATTAAGTAGTGCAGATTCTCTGTAGTAACAGGTGGCGGGTGGCAGCGGGGGATAGCGGGGCTATGGCGATTTAACATGGAAAAGGCGCATCGGCGTGTTCGTGCATCTAGTTAGAAATTCGAGCCTGTATATTTTAATATTATATATTTATTAAGTTAAAATGAATAGTTGACGGTGGGATATTTAAGAAATAACTTTAGCTCTTTGAGTTTGGAGCAAAAAATTGAAGTGAAGAATGACGGAACACCTAAACCCGAAATTAATTTAACGCAGACCACAAAGGGTAAATCTAGGGAGTTTATTAGAAAGTTTAAAAATGAAATATATGAAAAAAAAATTATAGAGGGTACTCCAAACTTAATGAAGCTGTTATTGATCAATTTGCTACAATTAAGAACCGAAGAATGGACCTTACGTTTAAGCACTATTGTGTAGGGGCGATAAATGTTGTGTATTTCGATAAAACATGTTGTGTATTTCGATAAATGATACTCGATATGATTTTAAACCATTTTATTTAAACTAAAAAATACTGAAAATTTGAAGAATACCAACTTGTCAGTCTCGTGGCTCGATTCATTCTCGTCATAAAACAGTTAACTATTGTTCTCGTCTTGGTTGCGCCCAATGATGTAGCCGTAGAAGGCGTAGTGGTATTAGATATCATTCGGTTTTCTTGATAACTCGTAGATGGCGGTAGTAGTATTGGACATCATTCGGTTTTCTTGATAGCTCGTAGATGGCTTTAATAGTATTAGTAGTGGACTGTATAAATATTGTTACGAGGGTTGCATGCGACGACGTTAATATCCGACAGCTATACACACTAAGAAAACCTTTCTTATTTTCCGAAAGTTGTATTTCCTTGTGTAAAATTAATAAATAAGTAAAAATATGTTTTACCTAACGCATTGCTTAATTATTTTTTTTCTTTCTGCATTTAAAACGCCTAGAAAGTAATTGTTTGGTCGTTACACAAAAATAAATTTTAAAAATAATTTCACCGTACTTGTGAACCCCCTCTATCATAGGTCACGAGCCGCCACTGGACTGAGGTAACCTGAACATGAATTATTTGCACTGGTAAACATCAAATATCATCTTCCGTGCTATTGATGTAACATAATCATCATTCTGGCAAGTAATTTGACCACATATGTGTTCGTTATGGGACTAAATAATATTAATAAAATATTTTATAATCTGGACCTGTAAAAATGACACTTTGAATCGTTTATTGAGACTGAGGCAACCTGTAGATGAATGATTTGCTCTGGTAAACATAAAATATCATTTTCCGTGCTAGTGACGTATTATAATCATCATTCTGTGAACAGAAAACAATTAATTCAACTGAGGCAACATAAATCTTCGGATAAACGGAATAAAATCGTTGCACCAAATGCCATAGTAAAAACATTTTCCAGTCAACTATTGAGTTGTATATTTACACAGCCCGGATCTCTCACCACGCTATTGTAAACATAAGGAACATACAACACTTTAAATAATATTCCTTAAACAATTTACAATAAACGTCGATGCTAACAAATAACTGCTGTTTTATATTTAGAAAAGTATTGCTTTTCCAATTATTTTCTCCAGAGTTTCGGTATTCGCATCACAAAACCGTCGGGTTTCCATAAAAGTTGCTAAAAGTAAACGTTGCTCGGTCGTAAAATGATTTGCCAACTAGTTGCGGTTTTAACGTTGTTGTTTAACGTTTTTGATACCTTTAGTGTCGACCCCATTCAGAAATCCACTAACAGAAGTGATTTTTTCAGTATTAGTATTAACGAAAACAGTAGTTTAGAAAATAATAGTATTATAGAAGTCTTTTGTAGGGAGAAATTGTGTTTTAGGCGGTGCTGTGCAGAAAACCAAGCGTTAGTTTCTGAAACATGTCAAAATACAGCAAGCACACCAAATTTTCTCGAAGATTTATTAGATATCTCGAACGTAAACACTACAATCGGAATAATCAATTCAAATAACTTGTTTTGTAACGAAACCACTTATCCCATACAAGTTAGCATTCCGGATTTGTCAGTATTAGGGAATCAAATTTATGTTTTCGAATATTCAACATTGCAGGATTATAAAGATTATTGTTTAGATTATTTTTATGATGAAAATAATAGTTTTTCGTTCGGTGCTATCGCTTGTTTGACCGGAGATGTTGAAAAAAGTGCGAAAATAAATGGAACTGGTGAGTAGAATTTCTTCATGTATTTTTTGTTAAATATACAATATCCCGATTAATTATCGATTAATCAAAAATTTCGTTTTAAATGATAGAAAACAGATTCAGATTTTTTTTGTTACCTAGAATGGCATGGCGATACTTTTGGGCCAGTAATTAATTAATCTAAACCAGATATATATCTACTTAATTGATTTAGTTTTGAAAAATTAATTAAATTCAATTGATAAGTAAGATATCATTATTTTACATTTATTATAGGTACCTAAAACTAAAAACACCTATCTATTTATTTTAAATTATAAAAATAAATCATGTGGTGTGGTATACATTTTCAAGCCGGCCCTGATCCCATTTATTGAGCTTTGAAGAAGTTGAGGCGTATACAATAGGGTTTAATCCGGTAGTTTATTTATGGCAGTAAGAGTCAACCGTATAATTCCGCAACAAGTTTTTTTTATACTTCATTTGGTTGTGTCGTTACTAAACCTTCGTAATATTAATTATTTACTTACAATACCAAATTTTGTGAAGAAATTTATTCCTCGACGGGAATTATTTTTTAAAGTTTCACAAAAATAGTTCTTTTAGAAATTCGGGGGTAGCACCTGGCTTGATTAATAAAAATCTACCAGTACGACCCTGGTATGCAAATATAGTATGAACACTAATTCTCTATTTAGCCATCTTATGCACTCACAGCATAAGCGTCTATCACTGGTTAAAATTTTGCGACAGAAGCAGTAATACAGGCTGTTATGGAAATGACGTATTATATTTAAATGGGTGACTCCTGGGGTGTCCTAGAGAAGCGCTACATATTCTTTTTTAAATCGAACGTTTAAAATGTGGGGTAATTCACCCCTAAACCCACACACAACCACTCGGCACATTCATATATGAACATATTACATTGCTCAGCTGGGTAATCAACAGATGTTCGGGCACAATGTTGGCAAAATGTTTAAAAGTGTAAAACGTTAGTTTCTTATAAAAATAAATATTTAGCTTAGGTTAAAGTAAATCCAGAACGCGATTAGGGAATCCAGGGCACAGATACTTTAAGTTCTTTTTTCTATGGGAAAAACTTTATGCTAATCACGTGTCCTGATGATAGTGTGGGAGTGCATAATAAGCTTATCACTAAACCCCAACACTAACGCATAATTACACTTTACAATAACACACATAGAACAATAGCACTTAATCATTTCGCAATAGAAATAATAAAAACGCTAATTTCTATGGGCTATTAACCCTTTACTAAAGATAAAATGAAACAATTGACAGGAACTATCCTTTGAAATAATGGTCTAGTCCATCTTCGGACCAGTGGTCGAACTTTCTTTGCGAGAACTCTCCGCTACTAGAGCCAGCGCGGTTGCCATTTCCGAGACTATAATTATACAGGAAAGTAATATTATAGAAGGAAATTCGGCTATTTATGATAGTCGCTTATAAAACATCGAAAGTGGCAACGCTGTATTTTTAAATATTAGCCCGATTGTCCACAATCAGCTGTTTAAAGAAGCCGGCCGATATCGATCGAGAGAACCAACGTGTTATTTATTTTTAAATTTTTAGATGTTAAATACATTATTTCCCAGACAATAAGGGTGTATTTTGTCTACACAGTAGCACTTTAAAATACTAATTCAGATTGAACGGTACTTAGATGTGTTGTGACGCGAAAACTAATGTGATTTTGTGATGTGAGTACTTGGCGTTTTTTATAAATTAAGTTGGTTTTAAATAAGTCCGAAAAGATAAATAAAATTGCATTTTTTTTAAAGGGTAAGTGGCATTTATAAACTTTTAAGTTGTCCAAATCTGACGGGTGTCGTTCGAATTGAACAAATGAGAACATACCTGACCATTTATAAACTCCGCGACGGTTCGTTCGAGTCAGTTCAAGTTTATAAATCAGAGATTGTTTCCCAGCGAACTGAATGTAAAAGTTTAGAATAATATACCCTGAAAAATAAACAACTTGAAATCTGTCAAACGGTTATTGACTTTCTAAAGAGTTTACCCTGAAGATATGACAACACTGTTCAAGATTCACTATAGTTGTGATATGTTGCTGTGTTTACCTTCCAAACAGGGGCACCACGTGGTAATTTTTGGTTTGACATAAGGCCATGTACAGGGCATATTAAATTAAGGCACCATTTTTGGATATTTTTCTTCAATTTGTTTTCATCTCAGGAATTGCCGGTTTAAATATAATACGTCATTTCCATAACACCCTGTATAATATATTTTATTATTTATTACCGTCGGTCTATTTCAGGTTGCCATAAATAGATTTTATTAAAATTTTTTAAAAAACATTTTACCATATTATTAATCTTTTACCACTTTTGCGTCAGCGTCCTTAATTTTAACAAATTTTTACGCCGCCGTCACAGAAAATGTCATTCCTATTAAATATTTACCAAATTACTAGACAGAAAAAAAAATGTTTTTAAAATGGCAGAAATGAAGAAATTGATAACCCTTATTTTCACTTCAAACTTGTTTTGGATATACGAACTTTGATAGAGCCGGAAAATAGCAGACATAAAGAAATTGGCAGACGTCACGTCTAGATTGTCAACCTATTAAAAAAAACTGCAAATTAAAGATATTCCGGCCAAAATAAAATACAATGCCCACTTTTTGACATAATCATATCATCTTTTTGGGAAGCCCTTTCATAGACATAGAACATAAAAGAGAGACACAATTGTTTAAATTTTTTCCCGATGAAAGAATGTCTTTAACAGAAATCAATGATGACAAATTTCGGCTGTCTAGATATACCGTCTGTATTTGAAACCTATCGTTATATTAATTATATTGAATGCATTTGTCCTGTGTATATTATATTAAATATATGTGTGTATAGGGAAATCACTGTGGCAACGCTATATGAGGGTTTTTAGAACTGGCGACCCTGTCATAATTCATTCATGTCTAACGCTATAGTATTGTTGAGCTGTGTGATCTATTGTGTCTTTGGATTGTATTTTTTCGAACTAGAACTATTTATTAGCTATCTACAATGATTCATCAGTGCGTGGTATGTAAGAAACTCGACTATCCTAACCCCGGATTAATATTTCAGCGGTAAGTGAGATTATTGAGGTTATGTTTAAGAAGTAGTGTAGCTAATTCTCTATTTAAAGTGAATGTTGCAAAATATACATGGCTTCTTTCCTGTTATCTGAATTTCTTTAAAAAAATCCTGCAACGTTTATCTATTATGTCTAATGTTAGATCGAAATTATCTAATTGCATTATAATAAAGTTATCCTAAAATGCTAAGCCGGATTTCCCATTTTTAAAACAAGAAATAACTCCTCATATTTTCCACATGTCAACATTTTTTAAAATTCAAATAACTTTATTTTTTATGATCCTAAAAAAACACGAGCCACTGCACTGGTAAGGATAACAGCCAGAGGACGCTCAGCTTACAGCGTTGCCATTTTTTAAAGCTATCTTCTTCTAACTTATCTAAAATTGTGAAAGTATGTATGATTGTAAACAAATAGTGTTTTATCTTTTGTCTCCCTTTTATATTATATATCTATGAGCCCTAGACTATCATCTTGTAACCAGATACTACAGAAACCATCGAAATTGAGGATAAGAGAAGTTCAGATTAAAATTTACGATTACCCAGGTAATATTTTTTTCTGTGTACCTATCACGAATTAAACTATGTCTAAACATTTCAAGTGATAAACCTTAACAATTTACAGTAAACGTCGAAAATAACAAAAAGCAGGTGTTTTAATTTTAGAAAACGAAACTATTCACTTTTTCAGACTTTCAGTAATCTTACCGCTAATAAGTCGCAATCAAAAAATGTTACTACCACAAATTTTCTTAGTGATTGTGTTTAAAGTTTGTGAAACGCTTAGCGTCGTCGATCCTCCATATAAATCCGACAACAACAGTGCGGTTATTAGTTTTACCATAGATACAAACTCCGACTTACAAAATAACTCGTATCTAGACGATTTTTGTGAGAAAAAAATGTGTTTCCGGCGATGTTGTGCTGAAAATCAAGCTTTAGTTGACGCAGAATGTCAAAATTCAACATATCAACAAGATTTTCTCGCAGATGTTCGGTACATCGTAAAGCTAAACACAGTACTATCGATTGTCGATTCAAATGCAATATTTTGTAGAGAGGGTACGTACCCTGTACATGTTCCTAGATCGGATTTTTCAATATCCGGAAATCAAATTTACGTTTCAAAATACGTCTCTTTGCATAATTATACCGATTATTGTTTGGAATATTTTGCCGATGAAAATAATAATAATAATAGTTTCTTATTCGGTGCCATTGTTTGCTATAATGGCGAAAATGAAAATGGCGTCAAAATAAATAGAATTGGTGAGTAGTGCTCATATGATTTTTTTTTCATTAGTTTTTTTTAAATGAGGATCAAGTATTAGTAAATTTCAACCTAAACGTTGACCGCAGAACTGGACAAACTACTTTAAAAAAGTAGTAGGGGTATAACTACCAACTACTTTATCAATAAAGTAGTTTACCTACTTAATAGTTACTAGTAATTAGCACCTGCTTGGTAGTTAAACTATTTCTCCAACAATGTAGTTAGGTTACTAACTTCTATTAGTTAGTAGTAGTTAAAAAATTGGATACTTTTTTTAACGACAATATTAAGTCTGTGTCCACAACGGCGCACCGACCCTCGCCTATAGCCTTGTACCATAGCACCGCACAGTCTCTCGCTTAAGCTTCGCACAGTAGTCCCTGGACATCGAGATATAAACATGGACTGTGCGTTGTTATCTTCTTCCGATGAAGAAGATATTGTTTTAGACTCTAATATAGCAAAGTGGTACTTATATGCTTAAACAAAAATCAAAATTGCAATAATAATCCAATATACCTTATTTTTTCTAATTAATTAATTACGACCTTGTTTAAACATATTTTTTAATGTGACATCCTATATATTAACTGATTTTCCAATTTCACGTCAAATTCTGAACGTAATTTATGTAATATAGCCTTCATCGGAAGAAGATAACAACGCACAGTCCATGTTAATATCTCGATGTCGAGAGAAAAAAATGATCGATAGGCAAGGCAATGAGCGAGGGCGCTGTGCAGTGCGCCGTTGTGGCCATACACTAAGCCGCAGCGTTAGTAAATAGGATTTTCTTGACTTCGAGATATGCAGATAAAATCTAAATTTGAAAATTTTCGCGCGCTTAAGAGATACGGGGGAAAATCAAGAAATTGATAATTTCAAAATTACCCCATATTTTCTTAGTTAAAAGAGACACAGAAAAATGTTTTATATAGAAGTTTCTTTATATTGATTGTTGAATAATCTGCCGTTTTCAGAATAAGTATACGGGGTTAGGTAAGAAAGTTATCGGACCTAACCTCATGTTTTTAAATGGAATACCCTGTATATTTTAATATAAAAAGATAGCATTTTAAATTCTCTTTACAAATATATACACACAATGCATGATATTGGTTTCTTAGGCGATTTATTTAAACTGTATTACTTTAAACCACAGTAGGCCATGAAACAAAAGCTAATATCCGAGAGACAACTATGTTGACATTGTAGTTGTTATTAACATTTAACGTCAATTTCATTTTTACATATTCATTTGTGACTTATGACTTATCAACATTTTGAAAAATTTGATATGATATCTACCATCCATGGTGTGTTATAAATTTGAAAAGAGAATTTAAATTGCTATATTTTTAGATTAAAATATACAGGGTGTTCCGTTTAAAAAAAGTGAGGTTAGGTCCGATAACTTTCTTACCTGACCCCGTATACTTATTCTGAAAACGGCAGATTATTCAACAATCATTATAAATAAACTTCTGTATACAACATTTTTCTGTATCTCTTTTAACTAAGAAAATATAGGGTAATTTAGAAATTGTCAATGTGTTGATTTTCCCCCGTATCTCTTAAGTGAGCGGAAATTTTCAAATTTTGATGTTACCATTTTAAGTTTGACCCAAAAAGGTCACATGACACCTATGTACATTACTTTCTTGATAGCACTAACAATAACGGAGATACCCTATAAAAGTGTCGAAAATGGGACACCCTGTACATTAAAAACCTTCTAGTGGAAACAAAAAATCTAATATAGTGCTTTGCTGACGACAATACACTTTCATTTTGAATTCTCAAACGTCGGCTGCCGACGCACATCCTCGCAAAGACCTGGAAGAAATATTGCTTTATTGGGGTGACAGTAACCAAATCTAAATTTTATGCTAAAGAAACCCCGGCAGCAGTCTTCTCTGAGAAGGTTAACATTGAAAACCCCGATATAGGAATGCCAGTCCGTCCCGTCAAACGAATCCTGAAAAGACTCGACGTCAAAAAAGCTTCTGGTCCAGACGAAATTCCTGTTATAGTTCTCAAGAGATGCGCCGATGAACTAACACCAGTATTTTGTAGACTTTTCAACTTATCCTACAAACAAGGAATATTTCCATCCAGCTGGAAGATGGCGCGAGTCCAGCCTATTCCAAAGAAAGGTAAGAGAACCCTGCCTAACAACTATCGACCAGTCGCATTGCTTTCAGTAATATCAAAAGTAATGGAGATAGCTATTAACCAACATCTTCTAAAGTACCTGGAAGGCTTCAACATTATCAGCGATCATCAATATGGTTTTCGGAAGTCCAGATCAACTGGAGGTCTTCTAGCCTATGTCACCCATATTTGAAACAACGCAATCGAACATCATGGGGAGTCTCGGGCTGTTGCACTGGATATTTCTAAAGCTTTTGATCGTGTTTGGCATGAGGGGCTTCTAAGTAAACTGCGATCCTATGGTATGCCCAGTCGATTCTGTGCATGGTTGTCTAGCTTTCTTAAGGACCGCTCTCTGCAAGTGGCGATTGACGGATTTCTCTCAGACACCTTCACCATTAATGCCGGTGTTCCTCAAGGGTCCATATTGTCTCCCACTCTCTTCTTACTCTACATTAACGACCTTCTAGAGAAAACGAAAAACCCGATAGTTAGTTTTGCTGATGATAGCACACTTTTATCATCGTTCTCTTTGAATGCACAAACATCGGCTGCCGACGCACATCTTCGCAGACAGCATGAAGTATCACGCCTCAACAAAGACCTGGAAGAAATTTTGGCTTGGGGTGACAGTAACCAAGTCGAATTTAACGCTAAAAAAATCCAGGCAGCAGTTTTCTCTAAAAAGGTTAACATTACAGAACCGGATATAGTCATGGACGGACACGCAATCCCACTGGCTTCATCTATTAGTTTGCTGGGCGTCAATCTGGGAGGAAATATGTCTTGGCATAACCACGTTGTGGCAATCGCCAAGATAGCTTCTCAGAAACTTGGTGTACTCTTCCGAACCAGAAAGTTGTACACACCTCAACAACATTTGACACTGTACAAGGCCCAGATTCGACCATCACTGGAGTACTGCTCTCATGTCTGGAGCTCTGCGCCCAAACATACTCTTCGGCTACTAGATTCCATCGAAAGGAGGGCCATTCGTCTGATTGGAGACCACGAGCTGACGAAGAACCTCGACAGCCTAGAACATCGAAGGCAAGTTGGTGATTTGACTCTCTTTTACAGATATTTTCATGGAAAGTGCTCGGCTGACCTTGCCCTCTTAATTCCGCCCAGAGCGGCGAATATCAGAAGTACACGACGAACCACTGCCGCTCATCCATATGTGGTTAAGCTTAGTACTCCTCGAACTTCATTATTTAAGAACTCTTTCATCTGGAGGACTTCATCCTTGTGGAACGATCTTCCCGAGATCGTTTTTCCTAACGAATATAACCTCCAACGATTCAAGTCCAACGTGAATCGTTTTTTGCGCACACGCACCACTCCCAGAGTGCCCTAGAGGATTTTTCCTATAGTGCTTGTGTTTGACCATAAAAAAATACGCAATTCCACCAGTTTCACCTATTAATTTGCTGGGTATCTATCTGGGAGGAAATATGTCTTTGTAGCAATCGCCAGAGCAGATTCGCAGAAACTTAATGTACTTTTCCTAAAGAAGTACACCTCAACAACTCTTGATACTCTTAAAAGCCCAGATTCGACCGTCACTACAATATTGTTCATCGAAAGGAGAGGCATTCGTCTGATGGGAGACCACGACCTGATGAAGAGCCTCGACAGCCTGGAACATGGAAGACAGATTTGAATCTCTTACAGATATTTCTATGAACGCCTAGAGCAATGAATAACAGAACTACACAACCGACCACTGCTCTTGTTGTTCAGCTTAGTTCTCCGCGAACTTTATTATTGAAGAATTCTGGAGGACGCCATACTTGAGGAACGACTTTCCTGAGGTCACGTTTCCCAACAAATATAGCCTCCAACGATTCAAAACCAATGTGAATCGCTTTATTTGCATACGGATCACACTGAGTGTCTTAAAGGATTTTTCCTAAAGTGCTAATGGTTGATCCTAAAAAAGCATCACTATATAGATAATTTTCATTAGGCGATTACCCCCGTTAAGTGCAAACAATCTTTTATAGCATCTTTATTACTCTTTTAATTCATTATCTGGCCCACTTCCAATTGATTCCCCCTTGAGCTACATTATAGGCTCCTTCAGGCCAGGCTTTTCTAATAATTTGTGGTATTTCAGTTAAATTTTTTTTTTAATAACGCCAATTCGTTGTGAAATATCGAAACGGAAATATGGATTCTTGCAAGTTACTGGTCATAGTTGCGCTTTTACAGGTTATTAAAACTAGTGGAACATTCGGTAGTAAACCTAATGAATTCTTAAACATTTCATATAATATTCCCAATGCCAATATTTGTGATCATCCTAATAAAGCACAATGCGTAAGAAAGTGTTGCCCAGAAGATTCAGCTTTTATTGATTCAAAATGTGGACTTGTACCGAGAAATAGCCTCCTACCAGATATCCTATCCACGGCTTTTAAAAATCAGAATTTCTCTTTTCTACTGGTTAGTGCAAATAATCCAGATGGTGTATATTGTCCAAACAATACCTTCCCTATTCAAGTAAATATTAAGGATACCGATTTTTTGGGGAACAAAATATATCTAAAAGCATTTGAATCCTGGCATTCGTATGGGGAATATTGTTTGGAATATTTTACGAACGAAAGTGAGCAATATACTTTAGGTGCAATCGGTTGTTTTGAAGATGCATTTGAACCAAATCGACAAATTTTTGGTAAGTTTACTATATTTTCTTAAATAAAATTTTTAAACCGCTTTCAGTTGTCTTGATTATTCGCGTGAGTTATCACACTCTTTCTCCTACAAGTCATGGAGCTGCATCACATATATCTATATATAAACAGTATATTGCTTATACAATCTGCAATTATGTCCCCGCTATTGGCATTGAAGGGGGTGTTGTGAGTTTGCGTAATTCGGAAATTTCCTTGTGACAGTAAACATTCGACAGGATCGGATATCAACTTTCTTAATGTAAATTTCACTGGTTAGTTAGGAATAATATTAGTTCGATTTAAGACAGCGTTCCATGCATACGATTTCTGACGATATGATGATCCGACGGTGCCCTGATTGGTGTAAACTTTTGGTGCCTAATTCCGTCCGAATATTTGTAATAATCGACACGATAAGCTTTATTTTAACTTCCATCCGACGTCGTACACATCACTTTTTTTCTAAACGAAAAATTAAGAATGAACGACTATATTGACTATTTTGGGAATTATTATCAGCTACTAATGTACCAAATTAAAAATACATTAATTTTAAGGTTAGGTAGTGACCATATATATATTATATTGTATACGAGTGACACTCTTTTTTTACAGGCTTTAAGCACAATATTTTTGTACAGTACGCACATACGCACAGGGGATCTTTACCCTGACGTCATCGCTTACACGTCATAAAAATCGTATGAATCAAATCAAAATTACGTGGAAGAAAAGTTGTCAAAACAAAAACTAATTTCATAACATTTTAATTGACGTAAATAACGTTCCCATATACGGATTTTTAAAAATGTCTTTAAAACTCCGAATCAAAATTTTGAGTCGGTCTTACATAAAATAGATTGTTAGGAATATGTAGGTATAAATCTGATATTCTTGAATTTTTACTGGCAGTTATGTACCTACTTCTTATTTGACAAAATGATAAACTCGGTTTGAATGTGACATAAATAATTAAATAAATTATTTTATTGAACTGTCATATTTGTATTTTTCGACCAATTTTTACCACATTTTGAGTCGAGATTGTGAACTTAATTTGGCGATTTCAGATTTGATTTTACCCGAAATACGTTCTGTGAACCTTCTAGTTTCGATACATATACAGAGCGTTTGGAAATTCGGGCGATTTTACTTAGTTTTTTCGAAACTAAAAAGACGTGTTTTTACGTTTTTGGGATGGCAAAATAGCGGAGCGGAGACTTATCCACAATTTTTAGGGTTAGGAATACTTTATTACAATAAATAAATAACAATAAATATCAATATGTACTTACCAGTAACACAAAAAAGCTCTGAAAAGAACTGTTTGCAGGAGTAAATGAAGTTTTAATGCACAAAAATGTATAAAAATGAAAAAATTGTGAATCAATTGTCACAATGACGTTTTTGTAATTTGTAGTACTGCGTAAGTCAAAATAATTATTTTGAAACTCTTCTTTATAATTCTTTCTCTGTCTAACACGTTTAATTCCGGACGACGTATAATATACAATTTTTATTCACCTTTATGTCTGTACCAAACAAAGATGCAGAGATATGAAATATGTCGGGATATCTATTTGTTAGCGATGACGTCAGGGTAAAGATCCCCTGTGCGTACTTTATATATGTAGGTACATACCTGAAATACTTTATACCTGGTATTGATCCACGACTTTTGCAAAAAAGCACCATGCACTTGTGTCCTTTCATCTTAACCTACCAACAGCGAATCGAATCACAAAAATTTTTGTTAGGTAATGAAAGTTTATAAGTACTAATATTCCGAAAACAATGCGGATTTTATTGTGTAATTTGAAAAAGCATCCAGAACCAAAGATGGCGACGCATAACAACAAACAAATAATGTCGGGCCGGCTCTGACGAAATTTCCACCCTACTGCGCAAACTCAATATGCCCGCGCCATATCCCATAGCGGGGACACTTCTTGTATTTTGGAACGTCCGTATATTGACAATATACTGTATATACAGGGTGTTATGGAAATGACGTATTATATTTAGACCGGCAATTCCTGAGATGAATACTAATTGAAGAAAAATATCCTTAAATGGCGCTTTCAATTCATTCAGCGTTAAAAATGACCTGACGTTAAACCAGAAAAACACCCGTGCTGCACTGCGATACATATAAATAAACCACGAATTCTGGCCGATGTTGTCAGAATTACACCTTACACTCTTTAAGTTTGAAATACGCAACTACGTAACTAGGTCAAATGTTAATGACCTTTTGACTTTTGAGTGATTGCTGTTTATTTTTTAATGTAATTTTATTTAAGCCACACACATACACTTACCTTGTCGGTCTTATTTAAAAATTAGTGTAAATTTCTATAAAAACTTATACATCGTTTTAGTAAAGAAACCGGCACATCACACAACCCATAACCATAATCGCAAAACTTCACATGAACACTGACCGCCATAAAACTGCACAAAATTCACTTGGAGACATCGTTTTTATTAACATTGGCTTGTCTCGCCTAGATTTGTATGAACTTTTGTTCTTAATTAAAAAACACATTGTAAAATGTAAATAACATTTCTTTGAATTAAAAATGACATCTGAACTGAGACATTTTAAAACTCGAGCTATCAAATGAAGTAGAGATGTACTATTGCAATGTGTGTTTTTCTTTCACCAAAAAAGGTTGAAATAAATAATAATCTACAGCAGTTATTTATTGTTTTTCTTCACTGCTGTAGATACGAATAAAGATTAAAAAACTTATTAGTCGCTGCTCTGGTGCTCTTTTTCATTCGAGAAGCTTAAAAAAATTAAATCGATCGTTTCACAGCGGGATTTTAAAAACAAGGATTAGCTATCTCTACTATAAATCGACAGAAGGTTAGAAGTTGACATTTGCTTGACAACAAGATATTCCTTTGTGGCTTCGCGTGGTTTCGAAATTAAAAGAGTTTTTTCGGGATATTTAATCAACTGTAACAGTGCGAGTAAGTGTGAAAATGTTTAGTACATACAGAAAAATTCACACTTCTATTTGGATACTAGGTAGTTAAATATTTATTTTTTATAAGAATCTAAAGTTTTACACTCACAGTTTGGCAACATTGCGCCAGAACATCTGTTTATTACACAGCTGCTCAGTGTAATATGATTGTGCCGAGGAGTGACCTGTCGGTCTATGGGTGAATTACCCCACTTTTTAAACGTTCGATTTAAAAAAAATATGTAGCGCTTCTCTAGGACACCCCAGGAGTCACCCATTTAAATATAATACGTCATTTCCATAACACCCCGTATATGTGAGCTGCATCTGCAAAGATAACCACCCCATCTCTCGACTCTCCACTAAGGACAATATCTCAACTCTCTACTCAAGAGAAAACTTAGTTTGTAATTATCTGAATGTCATTATCAAACATTTCCACACATACCACCCCCAAACATACCCTCCTTCCCTCGTAATATATCAAATTTCTCACAGTCACATAATACCGTGTTACCCTAATAAATATAATTACTTCGTATCATCGCTTGGTGAATTTACATTAAGCTAATTACTTATTCATTTAGTCTGTAAAGTTTGTCGCATTCTGCTCCATAAAGCTTTAAACCAGATGTGGACAGTCCGTGTTTTTATTTCTATATTTACCATTGCCAAAAAATATTTAATACTATCCAGAGTAAAATGCGGAGCGTTATCAATACAGTCTTACTTATTACAATTAGTGCAGTGATTATTAATTGGTGTTCGAGTGAGAAACGAAATGTTGCCGAAGCTTTAGAGTTGGAAGACAACATAGATTACCATGTTGCGGATAAATTTATAGCAACTAATGAATCCGGCGTCGTGGTCCAAACCACGAAGCAGAAATCCAGCAGACTACTTTTAAGAAAATGCTGTGGGCCGAATGAAATGTTTATTGATGAAGAGTGCGCTGATAATACTTTAGCCCAATTATCAGAAACCATTCTTATAGCATTCTTAAATGCCAACGAATACAACAAGAATAGATCTGTAGAATGGAAATACCTTAATGGAAATTATTGCGGTAACGCGGTCATTTTATCCACAGAGTTTACGTTAAAAGAAGATTTTCTTATGGATTCTGTGTTTGATAATTTCACAGCAGACTTGTTTTGTTTGGATGTATTTGCGCCCAATTTTACCGTAAATGCTTTACTTTGTGTGGAAGAAGGAACCGAGTCGCCAAACATGCCTTACTATCTAGGTACGTACATGATATTAGATATTACTTTAATATTTTTGAAATTGAAAAATGTTCTTTGTAATACCGAAGATAATTATAATGTTATCGCCTAAAAAATAAGATGCTTCGGACACATTTCTGTTTACTTAAAAACCTATGGATAATTACCCAACCAATATTTATTTATTTTATATTCCGACGTGTCATAATGACATTATTATGGATTTCATTTTCAGTGTCAAAATTACATACTTTATAGGACTGAGTACTATAATGATTTCATTATAGGACTGATTACTATAATGAAAAATAGGCGTTACGTAAAATTCTCGGGGAACGTTGGTGTTTGTACTAGGTATGAAAATTCGAAAAACAACCCCCTCATCGTGTACATCTTCTATCCTTAAGTTTTTTAACTCAACTCTTCGACATGCTCCACTTATACCTATTATCATTGACACTTTTAATATCAAGTATGTTTCGTTGTCTGCCTCTTGTAAAAACTTTGCAATATTTTCTCTAGTCAAAATCCTGGATTTTTTGGGTGTGTAAGAATCAGATTTTCGTTTTAAAAAAGCTATCAATTGATTGAACTTACTTATGTCGACGTTTTTCTTAAGTAATAGTGTACTCCTTAACATAGAGTAATAACTCCATAAACTCGAAGACTTTTTCTTCATTGATTATTCCTTGAAATATGCCAAAAGTACCTTTTCGTGTACGATATTGACAACCTTTTTCTGGGAACACCAAGTTTTGTAATTGGCATAAGTTTTTTCAAATATGCCTTTAGACTTTTCGGGCAACAAACCAACAACTGCTTTATTGGCCAATTCTTCGATTTCTGATGGCAAATTATTCATATTATATTATATAAACGTTAAAATTAAAAATTCAATTCTGACAATGACAATACAAACAAATATTTCTATAGTTACCTGGTTTTATTAAAATCAAGCTATTAGTTTACTGACGAAAAAAAATCACAAAAATCGTCGGAATATAAAATATTGTATGAAATTCGGATCATAAACAATCATTATGGTACACGCCGTGTCATTAGACTCGGCTGACGCCTCGTCCAATAATACTCACGGCTAGTACCATAATGATCGTTATTATGATCCTTATAACATAAATATCTATTGTCATACCAGTTCATTATTGTGTTTTTATACCTTAGATACCATCTATACAGTGTGTACATAAAGTAAGGAACAAATTCATTATCTAGGAATCTAAAAATATTTCGGAAAAATCCTCGAACACGTGTATAATAATTTTTAATGGCGCATTTTTTCCCATACAAACTTAATATACAAGGTGGCTCATGTAGTAGATATGACATTATCGACGATTTTTTTAAATGGGAACCCCTATATTTTAGTTCAGATCTGTAATCTCCAAGAACAGCTGATTTCAAAAACATAACACACTTAGGGCCTAAAATTAATAGTTTCGTTACTACAGGGTAAAAAAAATAATTTTATTTAAGATATTTTTCTTTGGCTTGGGAGGCATCAATATCATCATCATCATCATCATAACCTATTGACGGTAGAAAAATTGCACCCGTTTAAAATCCGATTGGTTCATGAGTTGAATGAAGATGATCCAGATCGTAGGATGGAGTTTTGTCAAATATTAATGGAAAGATGTAACATAGATCCTTTGTTTGTTGAAAATATCCTATTTTCGGATGAATCTACCTTTAAATTAAATGGAGAAGTGAACCGGCAAAACTGTAGATACTGGGCAAAAGAAAATCCCAGGTGGATGCGTGAGCACCATACTCAATATCCTCAAAAAATTAATGTTTGGGCTGGTATTGTGAAAAACAAAATTATTTTGCCATATTATTATTATCTTCATTTTCTTCAGAACTTTCTTATCCCTATGTTAGTTAACTTATACCCTAGTAGAAATAATCCAGGAATTCTAGATGAAAATTTGTGGTACCAACAAGACGGCGCACCTCCACATTATGCAGCAGTAGTGCGCCATTACATAAACCAAGTTTTTCCGAACAAGTGGATTGGAAGACGTGGGCCTGTTGAATGGCCGCCTAGGTCTCCAGACCTTACACCACTGGACTTGTTCTTGTGGGGTCACCTGAAAAATGTTGTTTATAAAGTCAGACCTGCCAATATTGAAGATTTAAAAAATCGAATAACAACAGAATGCAGGAACATTTCAGAAGAAACCATAAGAAAAGTCAAACAAGAATTTATTGATCGCTTGGGGTACTGTCAGACAGCAGAAGGAGGACAATTTCAACACTTAATTAAATAGCTTATTTAATTTTTTTACATTTTTTTAAATTAAAAATATCTTAAATAAAATTATTTGTTTTACCCTGTAGTAACGAAACTATGAATTTTAGGCCCTAAGTGTGTTATGTTTTTGAAATCAGCTGTTCTTGGAGATTACAGATCTGAACTAAAATATAGGGGTTCCCATTTAAAAAAATCGTCGATAATGTCATATCTACTACATGAGCCACCTTGTATATTAAGTTTGTATGGGAAAAAATGCGCCATTAAAAATTATTATACACGTGTCCGAGGATTTTTCCGAAATATTTTTAGATTCCTAGATAATGAATTTGTTCCTTACTTTATGTACACACTGTATAATGGATTACTTTATGCCCGTGCGGGCATAAAGTACACATTATGGCCCGCGCTGGCATTAAGATGAAAAAACAGTTTTCGTTTAACTTATTCTTTATTAACAAAATATAAATGTACGTTTATATATTATTTGGTTGTATTTACTAGGAACTGGCAATTCTGGAAGGTTCCGCTGATAGCTAAATTTCCTGCACCAAAGGTTGACTCATGACTCATTGTCTGGGTCTCTAGTTTCTGTAAGGAAATGCGAGATCCAGATGGCACGTCTGCCAACATCCTTGAAACCTCATTTTTTGAGGATATGCTATCTTCTAAATATCTTTCAGCAACTGTGGTACTCTTCCATCCACCATGGCGCTTCAGCGTAGTCATACTTGCTCCAGCTTCTGCTAAAAGAGTTGCCGACGTTCGACGTAAACAATGACCAGTGTACTTTTCGGGGTTGTTCAAACCCAATTATTTTCCAATAATACAGGGAATTTTCCCAAAAATGCTTTTTCCAACAGGTTGTACAGTACAGCGGCCTTGTCTGTAGGTTTTGCGTTGCCTTTTCAGCCTCTTTTTCAATTTCGTCGGGAATTTCAAAACCTTGTTCCATTTTTGATGTTTGACATATTAAACATTTGAATACTTATCTCCCTAGCAACAAAAAACCCAGGCTATAATAATGTGAAGGTAATGTCGCAGGTAAATAAAAAATTGGTAAATCAAATTAAATTTGCAATAATGACCGAAAGTGGTGGGAAAGATTGGTTGTATTCGTTGCATAGGCTAGAAATGTACACTTTTCTATCTGTAGTTTTGCAAGATCTTTGGTTTATACAATTCCTTACTCCTTATTTCTTTTTTTTTTTTTTTTTTTTTTTTTTTTTTTATATGGTCAAACACAAGCACTATAGGAAAAATCCTTTAGGGCACTCTGGGAGTGGTGCGTGTGCGTAAAAAGCGATTCACGTTGGTTTTGAATCGTTGGAGGTTATATTCGTTGGGAAAAACGACCTCGGGAAGATCGTTCCACAATGATGAAGTTCTCCAGATGAAAGAGTTCTTAAATAATGAAGTTCGAGGAGTACTAAGCTTAACCACATATGGATGGGCGGCAGTGGTTCGTCGTGTATTTCTGATATTCGCCGCTCTGGGCGGAATTAAGAGGGCAAGGTCAGCCGAGCACTTTCCATGGAAATATCTATAAAAGAGAGTCAAATCACCAACTTGCCTTCGATGTTCTAGGCTGTCGAGGTTCTTCGTCAGCTCGTGGTCTCCAATCAGACGAATTGCCCTCCTTTCGATGGAATCCAGTAGACGAAGAGTATGTTTGGGTGCAGAGCTCCAGACATGAGAGCAGTACTCTAGTGATGGTCGAATCTGGGCTTTGTATAGTGTAAAAAGTTGTTGAGGTGTGTACAACTTTCTGGTTCGGAAAAGTACACCAAGCTTCTGAGATGCTATCTTGGCGATTGCCACAACGTGGTTATGCCAAGACATATTTCCTTACAGATTGACACCCAGCAAACTAATAGATGAAGCCAGTGGGATTGCGTGTCCGTCCATGACTATATCCGGTTCTGTAATGTTAACCTTTTTAGAGAAACCTGCTGCCTGGGTTTTTTAGCGTTAAATTCGACTTGGTTACTGTCACCCCAAGCCAAAATTTCTTCCAGGTCTTTGTTGAGGCGTGATACTTCATGCTGTCTGCGAAGATGTGCGTTGGCAGCCGATGTTTGTGCATCTTAATTATTACATTTTACAAAACGACGAAAGTTCCCAATTATGCTAGAACTTGGTGGAAAACAGCTTCCACATCCCCATCTTAGTTTTTCATTCAAAAATATGTAAATTTTACATGGCAACAGTTTATTGCATCATCCTTGATTAAAACAATAAAATTCAAATTGAAACTAATTTTTATGTCTGTGAATGTTGCCATTTACAACAATTTTTATTAAATCAAATTATTATCATTATAAAAATTAATAATAATTAGTTCAAATGGAAATATTAATATGTCATTAAGGACCACCCTGTATACTCTATCGTGACCTCTATTTTAATTTATATAATTTAGCTCATTTTTCCCAGCGAGCAGCTTTTACCGGGTAAAATTATATCTAAAAGAATTATTTTATTAAGCAGGAATAATGATGGATACGTGAACACACTGTGAACTAAACACACCACACCTTTGATGTCCACTCCTTTAATTAGGTTCAATTCTACGTAGGTTTATGTCCTTACTACTCCCCGTAGCATACAAATTCAATTTAATATCTTCTAAAAACAAAACAACGACGCGCAAATAATTTTTTACAGAGCGATATGTTTTTTTAAAATTTATTTCACTCCATATTCGAATTTTAATGGATTTTAAACACGGTATTGTCTGTCATTTAGTTTTTTATCACCTATAAAGGTGATTTTACATGGTGCAATAACTTGGCACTTATTATAATTATCGATAATTATGAAAGCCCATATAAATAATTAAGCTTTACGGCATTAGTACAACACAAGAGTCTGAAACAGGGAACGACTGGACTTCTTGACTTAAAAAGTAATCAAAACTTCTGCCACACATACAAATATATATCATGAATTTAATTCTACCAAATATTCATTATCTAAAATAATCTTGCAATAAAAGAATTAATATGAACATAAAATATACATACATGCGTACTCAATTGCAACTAATCTGACCTATTCTTGTTCAATCGCCCTTAAGGCCGTTTTACATGCTGTAAGTTAGCCTGCAAGACTCTTTCAGCAAGACATCACAAAGCCAGACCTCACCTGCAATGTTTATTGCAATTTGATTTAACATTTTTTTTATGATCAAACACAAGCACTATAGGAAAAATTATTTAGTCCTCCAGATGAAAGAATTCTTAAATAATGAAGTTCGAGGACTAAGCTTAACCACATATGGATGGGCGGCAGTGGTTCGTCGTATATTTCTGATATTCGCCGCTCTGGGCGGAATTAAGAGGGCAAGGTCAGCCGAGCACTTTCCATGAAAGTATCTGTAAAAGAGAGTCAAATCCCCAACCTGTCTTCGATGTTCTAGGCTGTCGAGGTTCTTCGTCAGCTCGTGGTCTCCAATCAGACGAATCGCCCTCCTTTCGATGGAGTCCAGTAGGCGAAGAGTATGTCTGGGTGCAGAGCTCCAGACATAAGAGCAGTACTCTAGTGATGGTCGAATCTGGGCCTGGTATAGTATCAAAAGTTGTTGAGGTGTGTACAACTTTCTGGTTCGGAAGAGTACGCCAAGTTTCTGGGAAGCTATCTTAACGATTATCACAACGTGGTTATGCCAAGACATATTTCCTCCCAGATGGACGCCAAGCAAATTAATAGATGAAGCCAGTGGGATTGCGTGTCCGTCCATGACTATATCCGGTTCAATAGCACGAGGCTCTTTCAATTGTAGGCTTTTGCCAACATAGTGAAAAAATCCGATCAAAGCAACAGGAAATTAACCTTCTTTAACTTTTTCCCAGAAAAATATAGTTTTTTCCCAGAAATATCGGACAAAACCGATAAGATGCAATTGCAAGAGACTGGGTCACAAATGCGCATCGATCTGATAAAGATCTCTTGCGTCTTGCATGGTTTATGGAACATGTAAAACGGCCTTTAAGTAACAAAGACTTCGGCAAATAATACATAAACATGTGGTGACAAAACTTTATATTGGTGAGTGATTCAGGTTTGTTCGCTCCACGACGTGTTGTAACACATTGACCGTTTCATAGTGTGATTCCTGATCATTTTTTGAGGAAACGATATGTCCGCAGCAGTGGCTTAAATTTATTGCTACACGGTGTTGAATTTTTATTGTAAACAGTTGTTTTTTAATATTTTTGTAAGTATGTTAAATATTATTTTCAATTTTTGTTAGGGTCTAGTATTTTTTACAAAATAAAATTGATATGCCACTGACATTTTTCCATGTCGATATTTTTTCTGATTAGCCTGATCAATTCTACATGAAAGCGATTTTCCTCGTTAAACCCACCGTTCTCCATTAAACAATTAAATTTACATCGAAACTCATTATCATTAACATTGATAATGACAAGTTTTGAAGCTGTCCCTTTCCAACAATTTTCAAAAAATTATTTTTTTTCAAATTTATTAAACTTAAATGTTGTTTCGAATTAATACAAGTTTTACAAACAACAATCCCAATATTTATTTGCAGTTTTGCCAGGCACTCAAACATTTAAGTAGTTTTTAAACTATCCAGTTAAATAAACCAAGTAGTGTTTATGGTTTCTTTTTGTTTTGCCTTATGGTCGATTAAATTTGAAACCTGTAAATACCTTTAAAAACTAAAAATAGTTTTTATAATAATTTCTAATTTTATATAGTTAATACGTATGGTTAAATGTTTTTGCCGGCATACTTTGCACTTACCAAGAAGTTTAAAATCATGGTTATTTTTGGAGGCCGGTCGAATTCATGTGTTTCAGATAATTATTAAAATATTTTCGTTTTCTACGTTTTAGACGTCTATTTATTTTGGAACAACAAATATAATGTGAGAAATAATTCTTTTAGCAATGGTGGCAATAAGGATTTGACACCCCCCTCCCCCCCCCCCACCCCTCCTCCCAGTCAGAATTTGCTTAGTACAAGTACAAGTTAGTATAAATTTTCGATACTTTTATAGGCTTATCCTTAATTGTTAGGGCTATCAAAAAAGTAATGTAGGTGTCGTGTGCTCTTTTTGGGTCAAACTTAAAATGGCAAAATCAAAGTTTGAAAATTCTTGCTCGCTTAAGAGATACGGGGGAAAATAAAAAAATTGACAATTTCAAAATTACGCTATATTTTCTTTGTAAAAAGAGATACAGAAAAATGTTTTATACAATAGTTTCTTTATAATGATTGTTGAATCATCTTCCGCTTGCAGTATAAGTATACGGGGTCAAGTAAAAAGTTATCGGACTTAACCTCATTCTTTAAACTGGAACATCCTGTATATTTTAATCTAAAAAGATAGCATTTTAAATTCTCCTTTCAAATATATAACACACCATGGATGATATTGGTTTCCTAGGCGATTTATTTAAACTTTATTAGTTTGAAACGAAATAAAAGCGTCAGATTAAGGTAAAAAATAACGGGAATCATCGCAAATATTCGGGATATGTCCTTAAATGGTTGCCGTCTTTCCAGATAGCGAACAAGATATACATTTTGCGCCATTTCTTCGTCTTTTCCACTTTCAATATAAACTCATATCATATCAAATTGATAAGTCATTTTCCCAAATAAACCTGTAAAAATGAAATTGACGTTAAATGTTAATAACAAATAGAATGTCAACATGGTATTAGCTTTTGTTTCATGGTCTACTGTGGTTTAAAGTCATAAAGTTTAAATAAATCGCCTAGGAAACCAGTATCATCTAGGTGTGTTATATTTGAAAAGAGAATTTAAAATGCTATCTTTTCAGTTTAAAATATACATGGTGTTCCATTTAAAAAAAATGAGGTTAGGTCCGATAACTTTTTTACCTGACCCCGTATACTTATGCTGAAAACGGAAGATTATTCAGCAATCACTGTAATGAAACTTCTGTATAAAACATGTTTTGTATCTCTTTTAACTAAGAAAATATAGGGTAATTTTGAAATTTTCTATTTTTTGATTTTCCTCCGTATCTCTTAAGCGAGCGAAAATTTTCAAATTTTGATATTATCATTTTAAGTTTGACCCGAAAAGAGCGCACGACACCTACATTACTTTTTTGATAGCCCTAACAATTACGGCAATACCCTATAAAAGTGTCGAAAAAGGAACACCCTGTACGTTTGTTATTGGAAATTACTATTGTCTTGAAAAAAACATGGATCCGGTATTTCTATCTGCTTTCTACACGTCAAATGTGACGCCTGTTATTACGAACATAAACACAACAAAAAATTGATAATGATTCTATCTGTAGAATCCCCATCTCTTTTTATATTCTGTCTGGTTCTGTCTTGGTTAGGAAAAACAATCGACGGGCGTGACTGAAAGGTCTATATTTTTATCCAGTTTACGGCAGACTTGGCACTGTCTTTCAATATCAAACTTACAACCAGGTATGAATGACGGCCGTTCCAATTAGGGCCTTAAAAAAAGTACGACGCTCCGAACGCTCGAAGGTGACGCAATGCCTTTGTCTAATTAACAGAAACCGGCAAAGAATGGCAATTGTTCATTCTTCAAAGATTGTGAACCAAAGCCATACCTAGATTTTAAATCATTGGAAATTACCAAAGCAAATTAGAGTGGGGGACTTTGTCGCCGAAAATGTTTTAAGGTCGTATAGGCATCTTTTAGTGATTTTTTACTGCGTATCCATGTCTTTAGTGAATTTTGATGTTTACTGGGTATCCCAATAAAAGGCATGCGTACCCAAATGGATACTCAAAAGTACCTTTAACTATGGATACGTACAACTTATGGGATGAGCAGAAAAAAGTTAATTTTTATGAGGGAAAAAATGGATTGGTGCTCACGATTTACCGGTCATATTTTTGCGCACAATGTTGTCGCCGTAATATAGGCAACCCCGCGGTATTGGTGCAGGTTTGGTTGCCAACCAACGACGTAAACCAACGACTACCGTCCAGGACCGAAATCAGTCGTAGGGATGTAACGATATTAAAAATCTATCGATACGTGGACAATATACACTTCTCGTCAAAATTAGCGAATAATGTAAAATGTAACAAAAGTTCGTTGTTCAATATTTTTGGAAGTACTCAATCGATTTTGAAGATCTTTTTTAAAAATTGTAGACTAATATTGCGGAAATCTTACAAACATTCTAATGTTCTTTTATAAAACATTTGTGCAGCTATACAGGGTGTTTTTTGTAACAATGATTTTTTCCCAGATATTCAGAACACCCTGTAGAGTGAACTGGTGATCGCTGCAAATCCCGGAAGAGGTACCATCCTAGTAGCATCCTTTATCAATATTTTCTTTTTTGATTCGTCTTTTTATTGCCATTTTTAGTGGAGATATACGGCTTTTTGCCCGTACATGTTTTTGTACGACCAAAAAAGCTACGCAAGGTTTGAAATTTACTTTTATTAAAGAGGTTTACAAAACCAAGAAAGACAGAAAACAAGTACAAACAGTGCATGAAAAAGAAATGATCGAACGGAGTTAGTGGTTTTAAATCATGGTAGATTAACAGCTGAGAGGTACATTACTGATGTCCTGGATCCTCAAGTTGTGCCATATGCGTTATTTATAGGGCAACAGTTCATGCTTATGCATGATAATGCCAGGCCTCATGTAGCTAGGCTAGTGCAAAACCATCTTCAAGAGGTCGGCATTGACACAATGGATTGGCCGCCACGGAGCCCGGACCTTAACCCCATTGAACATCTATGGGATATGATGGGTAGGAGGAAAAGAGCTCTACAACGTCAGCCTAGTGACTTACATCAGATGGCAGAAAGGTTTGATGAAATTTGGAGAGAGTTTGACCAAGAAGAAATCCGAAGGTTAATTATGAGCATGCCACGAGGTTGCCAGGCTGTGATCTCCGCAAGAGGCGGAAATACTCATTATTAAGCGGACAATTTCTTTTTCATGCACTGTTTGTACTTGTTTTCTGTCTTTCTTGGTTTTGTAAACCTCTTTAATAAAAGTAAATTTCAAACCTTGCGTAGCTTTTTTGGTCGTTCAAAAACATGTACGGGCAAAAAGCCACTAAAAATGGCAATAAAAAGGCGAATCAAAAAAGAAAATATTGATAAAGGATGCTACTAGGATGGTACCTCTTCCGGGATTTGCAGCGATCACCAGTTCACTCTACAGGGTGTTCTGAATATCTGGGAAAAAATCATTGTTACAAAAAACACCCTGTATAGATGAACAAATGTTTTATAAAAGAACATTAGAATGTTTGTACGATTTCCGCAATATTAGTCTACAATTTTTAAAGAAGATCTTCAAAATCGATTGAGTACTTCCAAAAATATTGAACAACGAACTTTTGTTACATTTTACATTATTTGCTAATTTTGACGAGAAGTGTATATCAAAATTAATTCTAAAAGTTTCTTTTCAGTCACAAGGCCTTCTTTCATGCAAGAAAATCGATTGTTTAGTTCCCAGGAAAGATGGTCTTGAGGTGCAAAAATATTGCCGTGTAGTCATTTTCATTAAGGGCGAAGTACGGTCCTGTTCGTCGGTTAGGGTAAATAGTTTCATTCGACATTGCGCATGATATCTGACGATCAGCTTTGTTTAAATACGTGAGGTCATAAATTTGCCACTTCTGCTTTTAGAGTTTGGCTATCCATAGCTATAGGTCGGTGAGTAAGCATCAATTCTCTGCCTTGTGACACAATGACGTAAAGTCCATGCCTTGTGCCTCAATGACATAAAGTAGGATATGCCGCCAAGTATGAAATTTTACATTTTTAAAATCTTACGAATTTATGAACTAAATGAATTTATTGTCTCGTTCGCTTCCTTTTATTTTTATTAGCTGTCAGGAAGTAGTTGCATATTTATTTATTGAACGAACGAATTAGCTTTAAACATTTAACACATAAAAATATTGAATATAATTTAAAACCCATTAAAATTATATAAACCATCAACTTTTAAATATCATCAAAGCGCTGATATTCTCAACGTTAACCAGATCTCATCAATCATCAGTATATCTGTAGTATTTCTGTAATTATTAAGTCGATATTTATTTAATAAGTTTAAAGGGATCTATGTATACAGAACATGAAAATGACTTATTATATTTAAATGGGTGACTCCTTGAGTGTCCTAGAGAAAGTCTACATACAAGTACTAAGGTAAAAACCTTTTTTACCCACATACTGTCGCGCCGTCCCATCTGGATTCACTTAGCAACAATGTGGGTCACTAGAGTATACTAACAGTGTTGTCAGATCACACCGCATGTCTCGTCCTTGTTTGGATACCTGCCGCGTGCGACTATCGTTGCTTCAGTATGTTTCGAGACTCGGGGTTGGAATGACGCTGTCGAGGGTTACACGTGCTTGATGCAGACGAATTTTAAAGGTTTTGTTAGTTGTAGCATTACCCGATTTTTTTTCTGTTGCGAAATAATTCATTATAAGAAATATTGTAAATTTGTGTGGTATTACCTATTGTTGGTTCTGTTGCAAAACATACTTTTTGTGTTTTATTATTTTATGGAATTTAATTATAAAACGGATTATAAGATCGAAGGTAAGAGAGTGCGTTTACAATATATGACAATACCGCCTCAATAAACTATTGATTGCGAACGTCCTCAGTAGCGGCCACGTAAATTTTCAGATTTCATATAAAGTGTATATTTCGTACAATAATTCAAAGCCCCATTTAAGCTTATTTTTCTTCAATTTATTTTCATCTCAGGATTTGCCGGTTTAAATATAATAAGTCATTTCCATAAAACCCTGTATATGGAACAACCCAAATTCGTAATGAACGCTATTATGGCTAATAAGCACTATAAGAATAATCCTTTAACCCTTTGAGGTCCAATTTATTTTTCGGACTATACTAGTTCGTATTCCACTGCTTTTAGTACAAGACAGAGAAATAGAGTATTTCCGGGATAAAATTTGTTTTCGCACGGTTCTGATTTTGTCTTTCTCATGGTGATTATTGGTGAAGGATGGGACCGAATAAAAAAAATTTTCGGACAAAAGATGTTTATTTTTGGTCGGAGAATACGATACGTCAATAAAAAATATGGGATTCCATTTGAAAACCTTAACTTACCCCCACCCGCGCCCGAGGTTAAACTGCAAACTATTCCTCCTTCAAAACCAAACAACTTTTTCCCTAGACATTTTCCGCTGCAATGCGATGCACCGGAGTTATTCCGGGGTATCGACCTTTTTTCAACACCGTGTATATATTTTTTGGTGACATTGTATTTCCACTTAGTGGTTTGCGGACCCCTAAGTAGTTGCTCACGAACCCCCAAAGAAGCCCGTGGACCCCAGTTAGCAAAACGCTGTTTTAAGGCCCTCTGGGAGTGGTGTGTAAGTGAATAAAACGATTCACGCTGGTTTTGAGGTTATATTCGTTGGGGAATGGACCTCAGGAAGGACATTCCACAAGGGTGACATCCTTCAAATAAAAGAATTCTTAACTAATGAATTTCGAACCTGATACTTCTTACAGCAACACAAGCCCCTGGTGTGTATTAACTCAAATGGGTTATATATAGGATCATTAATAAAAGATAAATATTAATAGAATCACAACGATTACGATATTGGTGCTTTGATTATTTAAAATAAAATCTATAACAAGTACAATCCCTATATTGATGAAACGGGGTTGGTTATATAGGACACCACAGCATAAGGTTGGGTATAACCATCAAATGCCGAATGAAAATTAATCCGAATTTAAACCACTCGAATGTCATGAAAAGTATTTTACTTTACATTCATCGCGCGAGCTTATAAATAAATAAATGCCCCATTGTGAAAAGATGCATATTTTATAGTGCAGTTTAACAATGGTAACATATGCCATGTTTACAGACACACTTATCTAGTTTATCGTTCCAAGTGCTTGGGCATACATGAAAAGCATTGACATCAAAGAACTGATGTGTATTTTTCGAAATGCCTAACGTGTTTTTCAACACTTCGATTTATGAATGTTTATTTATCCGTTCCATGTACATTCACATGCCGGCGAAAAAAATATTGCATTATTTGCCTAGAATAACATTGTTCGGCCAAATATTTTTCTTACGGCATATGAATATAATATCATAGGCGCCCATGAAGGATTTCGAAACGGACGTGTCTCAGAAAGTTATTCGTTTTATGCGTACGACGACGAGATGCCTTTTAAGTACCGCATGAATGTCTGCTACGACTTATGGATATGGTTTTACCAACAGATAGCCTTGACGGAGCTTGTAGCTAAGTACAAGTAGATTTAACAAAGTGTTTGCTTAAATGCTTACTTGTAAATCTTATAAGTAATCCTGTAATCTTAACCTGTCGAGTTACGTTGATCTGGGTTCCGGGTTACGACAACATAGAGGAAACAAGACAGTAGCTGCACACGCCAAAGAGAGTACAGGAGACGACAGTGGTTAAATGAAAAATGAAATTGATAAATATGCTGTACAGCGAAACAATTTGCAGGAAACAGATGGACCGATCCATCTCCAGTCTGTTGTATTTCCAATGCTGACATATAGTCGAAAGGACCTAAGAAATTCCGTATACACCCCGAACATCTGAAAATACAAGAAGAAGCTGCGAGATGAAGAAGAGGAATAGCTTATTCATGGCACTTCCAGTGTGAATGTCTAGACATCGCAAGAAGAAGTATCGATGCTCTAGACGAGCCATTTTTTAATGGATTGGAGGAAATAAACAGTGACCACCTTATGTCATCATCATCAACCAGCCCTTTGCATCCGCTGCTGGATATAGGCCTCCCCTATTTCTGCCCACTGTCCTCTGTCTTGAGCGCTCTGCACCTAGTTTGTGGTCACTCTTTTGATATCGTCCGTCCATCTCGTGGGAGGACTTCCCCTGTTTCTCCTGTCAGTCCTTGGTCTCCACTCTAGCAGCCTCTTTGTCCATCGTCCGTCTGTCATGCGAGCCACATGTCCAGCCCAGCTCCACTTGAGCTTTGCCACCTGGTAGATAACATCCGTGACTCCTGTTCTCGCCCGTAAGTCCTTTAGTAACTTATGTGCCCTGTCAATATTCTTCTGCTGTCAAGAGAAAAGGCACAATGGATCTTAGAAAGGGACTACCAGAAAGGGCCCCTATTTGTGAATATTGGCGAGTTTAGTTCCCGGAAACGACAACGGAGCCCCTTCACTTTATTAACCCCTGTATTAAAGGACTGCGTGAGACCGACTCTACCCTAACCTGAGGAAAATTCGATTCACCCACTCCCAATTTAATCTATTATTATTTTGCTACAGGCTGTTAATTAACCAGAACATATTAACGTATGTAATTTTATGTAAGCTCAAAATATACCGGATTTACAAAAAAAATTGAACCATATGCCAATATTGCCAATATGAGAAAAATACAGTAATCCCGAGATATTTACTATATAGGCTGCTGTAATCCGAACAACACCTGAAATTATTATTAATAATAAAAAGTTATCGAGATTAAATTATAATATTTACTTATGATTGAAATAAAATGAATCCGTAAACATAACTTTTGTGTGTTTAAGGGCATTGGTAGCAACATGGGAATTGTATAATATAGTTTTGCTAGAGCTAATTAATATAAATAAAAAACGTACAAATTAAGTGCTTGGTTATTGGGCCGCTGCATATGGTCTCATATTGATGAAGTAATTTTTTGTGAGTCTTTGTCATGTATTATTCGAAAGCTCAATACTCTTTTTTCTTCCATTTGAAAAACAACTGATTTTACTGCTAACAAAAACTTTATTTCCATATTTGTGCCTAAACGGTTTATCGACTCGAATGAAGAGTACCTTTTTTATATGGTATTTATATATTTTTTTACGATCGAACACAAGCACTATAGGAAAATCCTTTAGGCACTCTGGGAGTGGTGCGTGTGCGCATAAAGCGATTCGCGTTGGTTTTGAATCGTTGGAGGGTATACTCGTTGGGAAACACGACCTCGGGAAGGTCGTTCCATAAGGATGACGTCCTCCAGATGAGATAATTCTTAAGTAATGAAGTTCAAAGAGTACTAAGCTTAACCACATATGGATGGGCGGCAGTGGTTCGTCGTGTCGAGCATTTTGCATGGAAATATCTGTAAAAGAGGGTCAAATCACCGACCTGTAAACGATGTTCCAGGCTGTCGAGGCTCCTCGTCAGCTCGTGGTCTCCGATCAGACGAATGGCCCTCCTTTCAATGGAATCCAGTAGCCGAAGAGTATGTTTGGGTGCAGAGCTCCAGGCGTGAAGGCAGTACTCTAGTGATGGTCGAATCTGGACTGTGTATGGTATTAAAAGTTTTTGGTCCGGAAGAGTACACCAAGTTTCTGTGAAGCTACCTTGGCGATTACCAGAACGTGGTTATGCCAAGACATATTTCCTCCAGATTGACTCCCAGCAAATTAATAGATGAAGCCAGTGGAATTGCGTGTCCTGTCATGACTATATCGGGTTCTGTAATGTTAACCTTTTTAAAGAAAACTGCTGCCTGGGTTTTCTTAGCGTTAAATTCGACTTAGTTACCCCAAGCCAAAATTTCCTCCAGGTCTTTGTTGAGCCGTGATACCTCATGCTGTCCGCGAAGATGTGCGTCGGCAGCCGATGTTTGTGCATCCAAAGAGAAAGATGAAAATATAAAAATAGAGTGTGCTATCGTCAGCAAAGCTCAATATCGGATTTTTAGTTTTCACTAGAAGGTCCTTAATGTAGAGTAAGAAGAGGGTGGGAGACAATATGGACCCTTAAGGAACACCGGCATTGATGGTGAAGAGAAATCCGTCAATCGCAACTTGCAGAGAGCGGTCCTTAAGAAAGCTAGACAACCATGCAAAGAATCGACTGGGCATACCATAAGATCGCAGTGTACTTAGAAGCCCCTCATGCCAAACACGATCAAAGGCTTTATAAATATCCAGTGCAACAGCCCGAGACTCGCGATGATGTTCGATTGCGTTGGTCCAAAGACGGGTGACATAGGCTTGAATATCTCCAGTTGATCTGATCTTCCGAAAACCATATTGATGATCGCTGATAATGTTGAGGCCTTCCAGGTACTTTAGCAGTTGATGGTTAATAGCATTCTCCATTACTTTTGATATAACTGAAAGCAATGCGACTGGCCGATAGTTGTTAGGCAGGGTTCTCTTACTTTCCTTTGGTATAGGCTGGACTCTCGCCATCTTCCAGCACGATGGAAATATTCCTTTTTTGTAGGATAAGTTGAAAAGTCTACATAATACTGGTGTTAGTTCATTGGCGCATCTCTTGAGAACTATAACAGGAATTTCGTCTGGACCAAAAGCTTTTTTGACGTCGAGCCATTTTAGAATTCGTTTGACGGGACGCTAACGGAATACGAATTCGGTCATTTCCGATTGAACTGCAGGAATGTGGGGGTGGTGTGTACGTGTACGTAATAAAATATAATGTATACTCAGATATCACCAACCGTTGAGCACTTCCATCTGCTTTTGAATTTACCGCTGTCCGCTACTGTCAGTAGGCCATTTTTATAACTATCTGCTTGTCAAAACATGGATATGGTGATTATTTTGTTTGGCTTCAAGTATCCAAACAAAAAAATTTAGACACAGCTTCACTATATTTAGTTTCGAAAAGACTTTGTGTTTATTTTTGATGCAACTTTATTTGCGAATAAAAATGTTGTATATTATAAATATTTTTTGAAATCATCGCGTTTCGATTGATTTTTTTAAACCTCGAAATACAGCTACATTTTTAATCGGATAGGAAATCGAAATGTACGCAAAAATCAGTGCAACGCCTATGTTAATGTAAATAAACATCGAAAATATACATTACATACGGGTATCTAAATTTGTTGAGGCAAACTATATATATGTATAATGAGACGACTCTTATCCACTAAAGTTCGAATCAAATAATACAGTTTTTCGCAGAAAAAAACACAGTGTCCATTAGTTCACCCTGTACGATTTGAACAAACAAATATAGGCGTGATCCCAAGTGATTCCCGATGCGGATACAAACCATTTTATACAATGACTTTGTCGCAACACTATATCGACAGCTTATTTTTAATAATCCTTTTTAATCCGATATTATTGTGCGAGCCTAACAAATTGAATACCTCCTGTTCGAAAAGTTGTGTGTATGTAAGGAAGTGTTGTCCCTTACATAACGACTATGTCAACAAATCCTGTGTGGCAAGTGTCAACGATTTTGAAACCGATCTTAGACGAAACTACAACAATTCCGACTTTGAGTTCATTTACGGAAACGACTGTGACTATGGATTATTTGAAGTTCTTATATCTCCTGCGGAGACGGAAAGTGTAAACTTTGAACTTTTGGAATCGGGTGCTTTGCGAGTGTTCACATTGGACAGTAACTATTCGATGGTTCTTCAAACCGATGGATATTGTGTAGATTATATCAATGAGTACAATTCCACTATAAGTGCGATTGTTTGTCACGCTGGAGATGACTTTACCCTTAGCCTAAGTTATGGTAAGGAATTTAATTATAATGAATATTCTCGCATAGCAAAAAATCCCATAAGGAATGTGGTCTTTCCACTGTAGGTGCCTATCAATCATAATCACGTTTCTACTACTAATGTGTACTAACAATCATACAAATAACATAATTTTTGACTATTTATATATTGTTTATTATGTACAGGGTGTCCCAATTTCGACACTTTTATAGGGTATCTCCGTAATTGTTAGTGCTATCATGGGAATTCTCGGGTTGTTGCACTGGATATTTCTAAAGCCTTTGATCGTATTTGTCCAAAGTCAACACATGTGACTTCTAAGTAAACGGCGATCCTATGTTATGCCCAGTCGATTCTGTGCATGGTTGTCCAGCTTTCTTAAGGACCGCTCTCTGCAAGTGGCGATTGACGATTTTTCTCTGATAACTTTAACATCAATGCAGGTGTTCCTCAAGGGTCCATATGGTCTTCCACTCTCTTCTTACTCTACATTAACGACCTTCTAGCGTAAACGAAAGATCCAATATTTAGTTTTGCTGATGATAGCACACTTATCTCATCTTTCTCTTTGAATGCACAACCATCTGCTGCCGATGCACATCTTCGCGGACAGCATGAAGTATCACGCCTCGACAAATATCTGGAAGAAATTTTGGTTTGGGGTGACAGTAACCGCTAACGAATTTAACGCTAAAAAACCCATGCAGCAGTTTTCTCTAAAAGGTTAACATTACAGAACCGGATATAGTCATGGACGGACACGCAATCCCACTGGCTTCATCTATTAATTTTCTGGACCGTCCATTTCCTTAAAGATTGACGTCCAGACTGGACGTCAACCTGGGAGGAAATGTGTCTTGGCATAACCACGTTGTGGCAATCGCCAAGATAGCTTCTCAGAAACTTGGTGTACTCTTCCGAACCAGAAAATTGTACACACCTCAACAACTTTTGACACTATAGAAATCCCAGATTCGACCATCACTAGAGTACTGCTCTCATGTCTGGAGTTCTGCACACAAACAAAACATGGATATTCGGCTGCTGGATTCCATCGAAAGGAGGGCCATTCGTCTGATTGGAGACCACGAACTGACGAAGAACTTCGACAGCCTAGAATAGACGGGGATTTGACTCTCTTTTACAGATATTTCCATGGAAGAGCGGCGAATAGAAGAAATACACGACGAACCACTGCCGCCCATCCATATGTGGTTAAGCTTAGTACTCCCCGAACTTCATTATTTAAGGATTCTTTCATCTGGATGACTTCATTCTTATGGAACGACCTTCCCGAGGTTGTTTTTCCAACGAATATAACCTCAAACGATTCATAACCAGCGTGAATCGCTTTTTGCGCACACGCACCACTCCCAGAGTGCCCTAAAGGATTTCTCCTATAGTGCTTGTGTTGGATGATAAAAAAAGTTCAATTCATGTGTCACTATTTTGACAGGAGGTTTTAAATATACACAGCAACATTCAAATTCGAATAGTGGATTTCTAAAATAGATTTCTTAATACTAGATATCTTTATTTGCAATTTATATTTGCCACAATGATAATTGCGAAATATAAACTTTTATCCATATATAGTAAATATTGTTTCTATAGGTACGAGTCCGATAGCAACGTTTCTAGTAAATAAACATCTAATCGGTGGTGTCTCAAACCCGATAACTTAATCATTCTGATCAATGGGACACGTTTATACAGGGTGGTTCTAAAAACGTCACACATCTCTTTTGTGGTGATTCCTTATCCAAAAATAAGCCACATAGTTTATATCAATATGGCTCTGCACATGACAGATACATTTTTTCGGTATTTTCAACATATTTATACTAGTACCTAAAATAGCGCATATTCTAGCTATAAAAATGTATGACCACGTTTACCAGGAACGTGCATGCGATCAGGCGCTGTAATAATTTTTAACGATAAATATATAGATCCAGATCGTCATTGAGAAACTCCATGAGGCACAAAAACTGACATATTTAGTTTAAATAAAACTTTAGGTTATAAATCATAACTTAAAATTTTAAGTACAGAAATTTGGCTACTTAACTTATGGGACACTTACATGGCGTTTACGTGTCTGTGCAATGCAAAAACGCAATTTATTCCTTACTTAACGCGTTGTTCTTAACGTGTTTTGTGGTGCAAGCCAAAAAAACATCTCTTTCTTTTTATTTGAAGTAAGCTACGTTTACAAGATAAATGTAATTTTATGAAACTGTTAAATACCTAGCTTAAAATAAATAAGTTAAAAAATCTAGTAAGCTATTGCCGATTCAACCTATAAGCCAAATTGTGTAAAATCACAAAAGGCGTTTTGGAAATATCTTGAAAACATCGAAATTTTTTTTAAATTTTAACGCCTTGTATCCTTCACACGGCCCCATGTTGATAGGAACCATTTGTCCTATTTCTGGATAAGAAATCACCATACGAGCGTGTTTTTCGAAACACCCTATACGCCGTGTCAAACATAAGGAGGGCCAGTATAGGTATCTCGGAAACCGTAAGAGATACGAAGTCGGTTAAATGGAGGTAAAGTTGCTCATTTACGTGCCTAATAATATGTCGTTTAGAAAGTTTTAAATTTCCGAGTAGTTCCGGAGATATCCGGAAAAACCCTAAATTCTGAAAAATCGTTTTATTTTTTTCCTGTTTTTTCTTAGATCGAATTCTAAAATAAATTGCACTTTTACATTGCCACTATTTCCGCTCTATCTAATAGCGTTAATTGTTTTGTAATCCGACGAGTCGTCTTCGAAGGGCCATTATCAACTTTCTTTTTTTAAATGCGGTCCTGTTTTCCTGATATTGGAGTTTGAGAGCTCTTTTTCCGAATGTAACGATGTATGACACATTGTGGTTTAATGACGTTTCGACCATTTTTTGAACAACATCAGGAGATTTTGGGATACGGTCCTATATTTCTCCTAATTTAATAGATAATATTAATTAATTAGTAAGCTCTAAAATTTTACTTATGTTGGACAAGTTCATTAAATAACAAATAATTTAATAATAAACCGCAAACAAGTGAACAAAAAATAATTCAATAATAAACAACAATAAGTGAGCAAAAAACATACCAAAGCAGTAATAAAACGAACAATGAAAAAAGGTAGCGCCCAGAAGTTAAATTTTTATGATAAAAAAATGGGCCTAAAATTTCATCCCACATATTAAATCCCAACCGATGTTGGTGTCTGGACTCTTTGTATAAATGCGGATTTTCTTTGGACCAAAAATTAACATCAACAGAAGTTTGAAATAATGTATCTGTATTTTGTTCACTTATTTGTCGTTTATTATTAAATTATTTGTTATTTAATGAACTTGTCCAACATAAGTAAAAATTTAGAGCTTACTTATGAGATATTATTTATAAAATTAGGCGAAATACAGGACCGTATCCTATAATCTCCTGATGTTATTTAAAAAACCGTCGAAACGTCATTAAACCACAATGTGTCATACATCGTTGCATTCGGAAGAAAAAAGCTCTCAAATTCCAATATCAGGAAAACAGGACCGTATTTAAAAAAAGAAAGTTGATAATGGCCCTTCGAAGACGACTCGTCTACAAAACAATTAACGCTGTTAGATAGAGCGGAAATAGTGGCAATGAAAAAGTGCAATTTACTTTAGAATTCGATCTCAAAAAACCCAGGAAAAAATAAAACGATTTTTCAGAATTTCGGTTTTTTCCGGATATCTCCGGAACTACTTGGAATTTTAAAACTTTCTAAACAGCATATTATTAGGCACGTAAATGCGCAACTTTACCTCCACGTAACCGACTTCGTATCTCTTACGGTTTCCGAGATCCCTGTACTGGCCCTCCTTGTCTTGGACACTGTGTATATCCAACCAATTTTCACATAATTGGAATTTTATATAATCAATGGGATACATTTTTCTGTCTATAATTTTAGTGATAACTAATTTAATTTAGATATATCTATCCAGTATTTTACGCAATGACATTGTCGATAGATCGAATCGGCAATCTGATATTCCTTATAATTCTTTTTAATCTAATAGTATTGTGCAAGCCAAATAAAACGAAAACCAAGACATCCTGTTCGCATAGTTGTGTGTATGTAAGGAAGTGTTGTTCCTTACATAACGATTATGTCAACAAGTCGTGTGTGCCAAGCGTCAACGATTTTGAAACCGATCTTAGACGAAACTACGATTTTGACTTCGAGTTTATATACGGCAATGACTGTGACTATGGATTGTTCGAAGTTTTTATATCTCCTATACGAGAAGAGAAGAAAATTAATTTCGAAATTTCGAACTCTGGTTTTTTGCGAGTTTTTAGTTTGAACAGTAATTATCCTTTAGTTTTCGAAAACGATGCTTACTGCGTCGATTATATAAATGCGGAGAATTATACTATTAGTGCTATTATTTGCCACCCTGGCGATGAGTTTAGAGTAAGTCTAAATTATGGTGAGTAGGTAATTATTTGGTATTATTAAAGTTATATAAGGGTGTTTTGCCTGCCGAATGATGACGTTGAAAAAATTATTTAATTATTAAAGAATGTATCACCTCCACGTGAATTTTATAGTAGATTACGAATGAATAATGCCATTGAAAGCCCCATCAATATTACTATCTTCAAGTAGTGGGGATCGTATTTTAAAATTATGTTTGTTTATGTTTATAAACCTTTATCCATATCAAGTTTAAATAGAAAAAAGATAATATAATTGATAAGTAGCTAATTGAATACTAAAAAGAAATTGTTTCGTCAAATTGGCAATAAATACTTAATTTGCAATTGATTTGCAACTGTCATAATAATGTATTAAATCTACCGCCTGCGTTTGAAACCGAAAAGTATAATATTGTGTATTCAGGGGGACACGTTTCACTATTAACTTCATCCCTGTAACCTCAACCCCTAGCGGGTGCGGCTACTGCCCTTGTTTTTTCAAATGGGAATGGATATGTTGTGATACATCTTTTTAAAGGGCATTAAATTCTGTTTAAAATGGCGCTTTATTTTGTAAATTTGAGCTACGCGCCGCCGAGAAATTGCGTTTTAAAAATTAAGTAATACTTACATGTTATTTTATTAAGTGCTGAAATTGTCCGCTATTCACCTCCATACAATAGTACAACAACTGTTCAAAGTGTTCTCGGACATTGTGAACAACATCTGGTGTAATTTGTTGACATTCATTAGTAATGCGGTTCCATAAATCTTCTAAGGATTCGGGTTGGGTGGCATAAATTTTGGATTTTAGATGTACCCACAAAAAAAAAATCAAGGGGATATAAATCGGGCGATCTCGCGGGCCAATCAATAGCACCCCTCCTCCCAATCCATCTACCAGGAAACGTTTCATCCAGAAAGTGGCGTACGGGTAATGCATAATGGGGGGGGGAGCCCCGTCTTGTTGAAATATTGGATTTTCTTCCTGGTAACGGTGGTCGTTTTCCATAATTTCCACCAGCGCTGGGTTGACAGCATTCTCCAACAAGTCTAAATAAGTATCTCCATTTA
Source organism: Barypeithes pellucidus (assembly GCA_963991005.1). Lineage (NCBI taxonomy): Eukaryota > Metazoa > Arthropoda > Insecta > Coleoptera > Curculionidae > Barypeithes > Barypeithes pellucidus. The sequence goes on along the minus strand of OZ022562.1, from coordinate 13,311,867 downwards.
AATTTCCCGGTAAGAAAAATGGTCCAATTATGTGATCACCGAAAATACCAGCCCAAACATTTAATTTCTGAGGTAAATCCTTGGATTCGTGTCCGACCAGTAACGACAGTTATGTCGATTGACAGTGCCATTAAGAAAAAAAGAACATTCGTCTGAGAAGTAAATGTTAAAAAGGTAGTTCGGATAATTTAATACTTGTTCTGACATTGCTTCACAAAAGTGCAAACGGCGGTCATTATCATCTTCATTCAATTCTTGGAGAAGTTGAATTTTGTATGTGTGCCATTTATAATGTTTCAGAATTCTCTGTACAGTGGTCCGCGAAATTCCCGTTACATCAGACATTTTTTTGGTACTTAATGTTGGATTCATACTAACTTGACCCAGAACAGCTACTTCTACTGCTTCATTTCTTACCGGATTTTCAATGATCCTTTTTTTATTTGCCACTGAACCAGTTTGCCGAAATTTTGCCACTAGTTCTAGGATATAACCATGATGTACGTGTCTATCTGGATGTCTATTATTAAACAAAGTTGCCGTTACTCTTGTACATTGATTGTTTATAAAAAAATAAAATTCAATGATTTCCACTCTCTCCTCAATAGAATAAACCATTTTTTTTGTCACGATCAAATCAAAAGAAAATAATAGCGCAGAAATAATGTATGTAGATCTGGATCAACTACTTTACTGAAGATAAAGTTGAATTGACTGATACTTATTACTTAAAAAAAAATTGTTTACGCACAAACCTGATGTGTACTTGATAAGAGGTGCAGTGAAATGTTTCAAATTCCATTGCTCGGCGGCGCGTAGCTCAAATTTACAAAACGAAACTCCATTTTAAAGAGAAATTAATGCCGTTTAAAAAGATGTATCACAACATACCCATTCCCATTTGAAAAAAGAAGGGCAGGAGCCGCCCCCGCTAGGGGGGTTTAGGTTACAGGGATGAAATTAATAGTGAAACGTGTCCCCCTGAAAACACAAGTTTACGGTTCCGAGTTTTTTTTTAATTTTCACGTACACAGCCGTAAACCTTGCTGGACTGTTTTCCATGGGCCACCCTGTATACTAAATATGTGTGTATTTTTTTAATTTTCTACTAGTAAGTTATTTATAGTTTCCCAACCACATCAAATTGCAATGTTTCAGGGAAATCACTGTGGCAACACTGTATAGCCCTTTTTACGTGATATAGTACACATGACCCTGAAGTTTAGGATTCTAATTCATTTCTCGGCGGCGGTGTTGTTCACGCTTATTCGCTACTGCTTTTATGACTGATTGTTATCTATTGTGTTTTCCGATTAATTTTTAGTGTTTTTTCGAATTAAAACTATTTAGAGCTATTTATTAGCTATCTACGATGGTTCGTCAGTGCGTGGTGTGTAAGAAATTCGACTATTCTAACCCTATATCAATATTTCGTCGGTAAGTGAGAATAATGAGGTTATGTTTTTTTGTAGGTAAAGCAGTGTTGTAGCCAATTGTATAGTTTAAGTAAATATTGCAAAAATATGGATTATTTCTGTAAAAAAAACCTACAACGATTACCTATGTATGACTAATGTTAGATCGGAATTATCTAAACGCGTATCTTATTACAGCGTTACCTATATGTAGTGTGTATGTGTGGAATTGTCATGTGGCATTTTCAAACAAATATTTTCTGTCTACCATGTGTATTGGTGCATCGAAAAATACGGTTTTGAGGGGATGACATATTAAACATTTGGAAGAAGGTGTGAACAACAAGCAAAGAGGCAGAGAAAAAAAAAATTACAAAATATAAAATACACGAATTTCTAGAGATGACAAGAATAGCAATAAATCCAACAATTTTTAAAAATGCAAATATACAAACCCGTTTGTAGCGTAGATTTTAACGGTTTCTTTTATCTTTCGCTACAGTTCAATAATCATCATAAAATTTGTATAGTCTAGAAGTGTTAATGGCTTATTACACCATTTTATTTTTAACGGCCAGTGTTGTAAAAGTTTATAAGCAGCCGTAGTATTATAATAGGAGCACGCATGTATATAAATAAGTTGTATGGAATATCATTTCCTAACCACTATTAGATTGCGCTGAGGCTTGTATTCCACCCATTAGGGTTGATATTATAACTTGAAGTACAAGTCAATTCCACTGGCTTGGTTCACTAATTTGTTGGGCGTCAATCCGAGGAGAAATATATCTAGGCATAACCTTCTTCTCTCCTTCCAGTGCCCTGTCTGTCTTCAGACGTTGGCGATCATCGTAGCGATTACATTTTGAAAGTTGCGATCGGCGGTTGCTCTGAAAAGTTCAGGTTGCAGTCCTGTCCACTGCCTTATGTTTCGTAGCCATGATAGTTTTTTACGTCCAGTCCAACGTGTGCTTTTCCTTGGACAATAAGGCGGAGTAGAGAGTACTTGGGTCCTGTGATGATATGCCCGAAATATTAAGTTTTTCTTGTCTTTATTGTGTTTATGAGTTCTCTGTTGGTATTCATAAGAAGTACTTCCTGGTTGGAGGTGTGCGTAATCCAGGAGATCATCAGCATTCGGCGATAGCACCACAGTTTAAATGCTTCCAGCTTATTTGTTGTTGATGTCTTCAGAGTCCATGTTTCATTGCCATAAAGTAATACGGGCCAGACATAACATTTGAAGACTCGTTTCCGAAAGTGCATGGAGAGATTTATGTTGCATAGTACAGGTTTCCAGGATGTAAATGTTCGTCCAGCTAGTGCAATGCGTGTAAGTATTTCCTCATCAGAGCTTCCAGTTTCGTTGATCCAACCACCTAAGTATTTGAAATGGCTAACAATTTCGAGAGGTCTGCCATCTAATAGAAGCTGACCTTGTCCCACATCTATTTTTCCTGCAATCATCCATTTTATCTTACCAACATTTATCTTGAGGCCTCTAGTTTTGCTCGCCTCGTGCACTGAGTTGAGTAGTGTTTGTAGATCTTCCAGGTTTTCAGCCAATATGGCAGTGTCATCGGCGTGTCCTATATTGGTAATTATTTCTCCTCCACTCTTTACACCCTCCTTCCTATCCATTATCGATTCTTTGAATATATCCTCTGATTAAACATTAAAAAGTGTTGGTAACAGTACACACCCCTGACGTAGGTACACCACGTTCAATTGGTATCTTCCTTGTAAACATCTCATCATTAATGGTAGCTATACCTGATTATAATTGGCATAACCACGTTGTGGCAATCTTAATACTTTTCCGGACCAATGGGTGGATACACCTCAACAACTTTTGACACTCTACAAAGTCCAGATTTGTATTCTCATTTCTGGAGTTCTACATCCAAGCATACTCCTCGGCTATTGGATTCCATCGAAAGGAGAGCCATTCATCTGATCGGAGACAACGAGCTGACCAAGAACGTCGACACTTAGGCCGCTGAGAAATCTATTTTGTATCCATAACCTTCATCTATTATGATTTGAATCCAATTTTTTACAAAAAAAGTTCGCTGGTGGCATCACTGCCTCGACAGCCTAGGCCTAGAACATCGAAGACAGGTTGGTTCGGGTTTGACTCTATGTTACATATATTTGTTTGACTGACCTTAGCAATCAGAGCCATCTATGTTGCATCAATTTAATTTAAAAATATGCCTTTTTTGGCAGGTTAGAAAGAGACGAGAATCATCAGCTGATCAATATTTCTTTTCGTGAAGTTTTAGCTTTTAATAATAAAGTATTTTAGTTAATTTATTGATATTTAGATTGTCTGACATGTCGATTGGGATATCAACAAGTTTCAAGAAGATCGGTGACAAAAATTTGAAAATTCATATTTGAAATTGTTATTACTATTCTTCTAACATTATATTTTTAAACGAAATTTTTTCACAGCGTTTTCCAATCCTTCGGATTTGGATTGGAAAAAGCTAAGTATATTTGGCTCAACGTTCCTATAAAGTAGTGCCTGCTTGGCAACCTGATGTGTGATTAATCGCAGCTCTTAATTCCACCTAGGTGGTTAATACTTAAATGATTTTAGATAAATATTCAAAAGAAATGTTAACTGAAAAGAACTAATACATTATTATTGGGAGTAACGAGGAAAAAACTATGAAAAATTCCAATATTTTCCAGAAAACTATTTTTCTTTTATATACATCGAAAAGTTAAACAAGAATTAACTATTTTCAATGTTATATTGCAATAATTCAATTGTCGAAGCTATTACAAGCCCTATACATTCAAACTATATTTATAAAATCATAATAATATTTTTTAAAAGTCATTAATAACGCAAAATCAATCGTTCGTTTATGCCAAAATATTGACTTGTAGGAGAACCGATTTGAAATTTATTAAAATTGCATAAAGAAGCTCTAAGATAGATCAACGTGAACTAGTAATTAAGTGAAATAAATAGACCTCGGAATAATATTTTTTCCGGAATTATTTTCCAGGCAAATCGACAGGAAGCAATTTGTAAAAATAGTTTTAATTAATTTTTTGATTAACTCAAAATAGCAACTATCAAAGTAAATGAATGTCAGTTATAAGAAATTTAATAATAAAAATGGAGCTGGAAACCAATGGATTTTTTTTCCATTAACTCACCCCATCACCAGCCATAATTTAGGTTTGGGGTAATAAAGGTGCGGTCATGGCCCTCATTAGTTCGACGAAAATTGCGCCCATTCGTATCATAATATACACGTTAAGCATAAAGCAATATTTTGCCAGCGTATACAGGGTTTAAAATAATACTGCCTAGTCATATAAATAATTTTTCCAAATGTTCCTCCTAAACAAGGATATCGGGCCCCACGCACCTGAACTGTTTAAATTTTTGATAATAACCTTTAAGCAACCCTGTATACAGGGTGTTATGGAAATGACTTACTATATTTAAACCGGCAAATCCTGAGATGAAAATAAATTGAAAAAAAATAACCTTAAATGGCGCTTTGAATTATTGTACGAAATATAGGTACACTTTCTATAAAATCTGAAAATTTACGTGGCCGCTACTGAGGACGTTCGCAATCAATAGTTTATTGAGGCGGTGTTGTCATATATTGCAACACAGAATTGTAAACGCACGTGTTCAGTTTTTGACAACAAGACGTCTTTGACTCGCGTTATCACATCTTTTTCAAACTTTTTTAAAAAAATGCTACAATACTCTCTTTTTTCGTTTTTAATTAAATTCCATAAAAAAACAAAACACAAAAAGTATGTTTTTGCAACAGAGCCAACAATAAATAATATAACACAAATTTGAAATCACATCACAATATTTCTTATTATGAATTATTTCACAACAGAAAAAATCGGGTAATGCTACAACTAACAAAACGTTTAAAATTCGTATACATCAAGTACGTGGAACCCTCGACCGTCATCCCATTCCCGAGGCTCGAAACATACTGAAGCAACAATAGTCAGGCGCGGCAGGTATCCAAGCAAGGGCGAAACATGCGGTGTGATCTGACAATACTGTTAGTATACTCTAGTGACCCACATTGTTGCTAACTGAATCCAGATGAATCGGCGCGACAGTATGTGGGTAAAAAGGGTTTTTTACCTTAGTATTTACATATTCGATTAAATATAATAAGTCATTTCCATAACACCCTGTATATTAATGAAATTTTGTAATTTTGTCCAGTCCATATGCCCAGAATCATTCTTGTACAATGCCAGGAACGGCCTCGCCACCAGTCAATTTTAGAAAATAGTTTTTTTTTAATTACTTTTGACATTTCTCTTAAGGTCGCATTAGAATCTGCAATCTGCTTGCAATTTTGTTGCTGCGAGTTAATTTTTGGTATGAGAATTGCAAGCAATATGTCATGCAAATCGTTTTACAGTCGGCAATTCTATTGCAGTTGCAGTTGCACCAATACGACGCTTAAACTCCGCAAAACACCAGAAAAACTAAATAAGAATATAAATAAATACGAGTACACGATCAACACTAAACACACAAGACGTATTTTAAGGTTAATATTTAGTAACTTGTATTTTTGGTTGGTAATGTCAAAATCATTATGTTTTCCACCTTTCAGTAACAAACCCGAACAAACCCGTTGTTTGGCAAGTTGCAAGAATATTTCAAAAAGAAATCAGCAGTTTCCTTAATGCGCATGCATTCCGTGAAGTTTATTGCAATTGCAGAGAGACTTGTCTATAATGCGGCCTTTAAACACATTTGTTTAGAAGAAATCAATCATTTGCAAATTAATCAAGGGAAATGCTTTTTATTTTTCAATTCTTCTGTTCCTCTGAAGCTACGATCAATCCTTACAAATGGAAATCTCTGGAAATAAATACATGCGATCATTATTCTAAGTTAATTTTTATACGAAATTAATTTGTTTATAATCATAACTAGAACAATGAGTATGTGAAAATAACGATTTGATAATCTCGCATATGGTTGGCTTTTTGCGGATCATATCTATCATCTTCACTATTTGATTACTTTCCATTCTATTAACTAAAATATTTTCTGCTAATAACCATCTCACAGTAAAATCCAACAAAACCACTGAGTAAATATTTAATCTTAAAATAATTTTAAGAAAGAAGGAAACGATGAATTCAGTCATTGAAATAACTGCGAGAAATATAAATTTTATCAGACATATCGATCGTAAAACGTTTATCTTAATTTTTGTGACAGGTTACTACTAGTGGCTAGTAATATTACATCGGTCCTAGACTGCAACAACATCGAAATGTTGTTTCTAACAAATAACATAACCTTTATAGTAATATTAATGTGGTCTTTAAACTTTGTGACCGGTGAAACTATTAGATGTGATATAAATGTAGATATAAGTGACGGCGTTAAATCGGGTACTGCCATCACTAAAGACGGTGTCGTTTATTCTGAAAACGATTACTTCATTGACGACGGAAATATCACTAGAGGATGTGTGTGTAAGGTAACAATGTGTATTAGAAGGTGTTGCAATAGTGATGAAACATTAACAATAAATGAAAATGAAACTGTCTCGTGTATACGTTCATCCGCGAGCATTAATGTCAGCGAGGATTTATCCATTATGCAACAGAACCTATCATTGTTTCACATCATTTCAGTGCCGGAGCGACAAATTTGTATTGAAAATAGCAGTGAAATATTCAGGAACTTCGATATTAACATCGATGAATCTGGATCACTACTGTGGGATGACAATACGTATAATTTTGATAAGTACTGTGCTTCTAATATTAAGGGCGAGTTAAGTGTATTAGTGTGTGTCACACCAGACATAAGCACTCATGGATTAGTGGCTGCTATAGGTAAGCGCAAGTGCCTTAAAAAGTAAGATTTCATGGAGGTCGTTTTATTTTTGCACCGTTATAATTAGTAATGGATCAAATACGTTGTTATATACAGGGTGGCCCATCGAAAACAGTCCAGAAAGGTTTACGGCTGTGTACGTGAAAATAAAAAAAAAACCTCGGACCCGTAAACTTGTGTTTTCAGGGGGACACGTTGCACTATTAATTTCATCCCTGTAACCTCAACCCCCCTAGCGGGGGCGGCTGCTACTGCCCTTGTTTTTCAAATGGGAATGGGTATGTTGTAATACATCTTTTTAAAGGGCATTAAATTCTCTTTAAAATGACGCTTCGTTTTGTAAATTTAAGCTACGCGCCGCCGAGCAACGGAATTTGAAACATTTCACTGCACCTCTTATCAAGTACACAGGTTTGTGCGTAAACAATTTTTTTTTTTAAGTAATAACTATCAGTCAATTCAACTTTATCTTCAGTAAAGTGGTTGATGCAGATCTACATACGTTATTTCGGCGCTATTATTTTCTTTTGATTTGATTGTGACATAAAAAATGGTTTATTCTATTGAAGAGAGAGTGGAAATTATTGACTTTCATTTTATAAACAATCAATGTGCAAGAGGAACGGCAACTTTGTTTAATGATAGACATCCAGATATACACGTACATCATGGTTATATCCTAGAATTAGTGGCAACATTTCGGCAAACTGGTTCAGTGGCAAATAAAAAAAGTATCATTGAAAATCCGGTAAGAAATGAAGCAGTAGAAGTAGCTGTTCTGGGTCAAGTTAGTATGAATCCAACATTAATGATCAGAAAATGTCTGATGTAACGGGAATTTCGCGGACCACTGTGCAGAGAATTCTGAAACATTATAAATGGTACTCATACAAAATTAAACTTCTCCAAGAATTGAATGAAGATGATAATGACCGCCGTTTACACTTTTGTGAAGTAATGTCAGAACAAGTATTAAATGATCCGAACTACCTTTTTAACGTTTGCTTCTCAGAGGAATGTTCTTTTTTTCTTAATGGCACTGTCTATCGACATAACTGTCGTTACTGGTCCTACACGAATCCAAGGATTTACCACGAGGTTCATACTCAAAATCAAAAAAGAAATTAAACGTTTGGGCTGGTATTTTCGGTGATCACATAATTGCACCATTTTTCTTACCGGGAAATTTAAATGGAGCTACTTATTTAGACTTGTTGGAGAATGCTGTCAATCCAGCGCTGATGAAAATTATGGAAAACGACCAACGTTAACAGGAAGAAAATCCAATATTTCAACAAGACGGGGCTCCCCCCCTTTATGTATTACCCGTACGCCACTTTCTGGATGAAACGTTTCCTGGTAGATGGATTGGGAGGAGGAGTGCTATTGAATGGCCCGCAAGATCGCCCGATTTATTTCCCCTTGATTTCTTTTTGTGGGGACCTCTAAAATCCAAAATTTATGCCACCCAACCCAAATCCTTAGAAGATTTACGGAACCGCATTACTAATGAATGTTAACAAATTACACCAGATGTTCTTCACAATGTCCGAGAACACTTTGAACAGTTGTTGTACAATTATATGGAGGTGAATGGTGGACATTTTCAACATTTAATAAGATAACATAGTATTACTCAATAAAATTACATTTTTTAAAACGCAATTTCTCGGCGGCGCGTAGCTCAAATTTACAAAACAAAGCGCCATTTTAAAGAGAATTTAATGCCCTTTAAAAAGATGTATCACAACATACCCATTCCCATTTGAAAAAACAAGGGCAGTAGCCGCCCCCGCTAGGGGGGTTGAGGTTACAGGGATGGAATTAATAGTGAAACGTGTTCCCCTGAAAACACAAGTTTACGGGTGCGAGTTTCTTTTTAATTTTCACGTACACAGCCGTAAACCTTGTTGAACTGTTTTCGATGGACCACCCTGTATGTTAAGTCAATATAAACATATGACGATATTGTTGTAGGCGAATGAAACCCTATAGATAATATATTTTTCAAAATAATACAATATAAGATGAAGGAATAAATTAAATCCAGATGCTTTTAACCATCTTACTACAAAGCTCTCGCGTTAAATAAAAAATCACCTATAAGCAAGTTTATTTGATGCCTAAAATATCATAATATTTTCTGCTTCATCTACGATGGGAGTTTGTTGCTCTTCTGATTACTTCATGTATTTCTTTAATATCTGCTGCAGTGTTTCTAATACGTCGAATTAGTGCATCCCGAGTGTCGACTTTTACCTTGTAATCTTAATTTTTGATCCAGTCCCATAAACAAAAGTCTAGTGAGTGAGGTCTGGAGATCGTGGAGGTCAACTAATTGGACCACCATGACCAATCCATAGCCCTGGAAACTTTGCGTGCACGTGTGCAGAAACTCTATTGTGCTGCCAATACAGTTGTAGTTTGATGTTTACGGAAACATCCTCTACTAGTCCTTGTAAGTCCTTATTGATTTCGTCACCATGTATATTTATTTGGATTTGTTAAGTGCCTGATTCTCTAGAATAAGTCTACATTTTATGATGAGTGTCATTACCATAAACAATTTAAGAAATTATGCACTACTAGTGTGTAAAAATGAATCGCCGAGTAATATCTGAAATTAATCGTGCAAGAATAGTAGCTTTAGTTGAGGAAGGTCACTCCCAAAGATTTGTTGCTGATAGAATAGGGGTTTTTCAAAGTGATGTATCTCGCATATGGAATCGCTATCTAGAGACCAATTATGTGCGAGACAGACCACGAAATGGTAGAAGGCGTGTTACTAACGAACAGCAGAACCGCTATATTATGTTAACAATTCGGAGAAATCGTACTGTGTCAGCCCCACAACTTCAGAGAGATGTTACGCGTGCAATTGGAGTTCGCGTATCCGTCTCTACACTAAGAAGACGAATTCTTGAATCCTGTGTAAGATGTCGGCGGTCAGTAAGAGTTCCCCAACTACAATATAACCACCGAGTTCGTCGACAGCAGTGGACTGAATCGCACGTTCGCTTAACCGAAGAATTTTGGAATTTTGTCCTATTTTCCGACGAGACCAGGATTTGTCTGGTAAACTATAGTCGCCGAATTCGTGTTTGGAGAGAATCAACAAGAGCCGCCCCACTTGCCCATGCTCGCCCCTTGCCTCAATTCGCGGGAGGAAGCGCCATGTTTTCGGCAGGTATTATGTCTGACGGGCGTACTGAGTTAGTCCACGTTCAAGGCACAATGACTGGCGACAGGTACATTAGGGATATTCTACATCCTTATGTTAGGACGTGGAGAAGGGCTGTTGGTAACAATTTTATATTTATGGACGACAATGCCCGGCCCCATCGTACTAGAGCTGTGGATGAATACCTAGAAAGTGAGGGAATCAATCGCTTGGAGTGGCCTGCTTTGTCCCCTGACATGAACTCGATAGAACATGCTTGGGATATGCTCTCTAGGGCAGTTCACGTTAGAAGAAATACCCCTAGAACTCTCCAGGAGCTTGTCGTCGCTGCTACCGAGGAATGGCAGGCTACTCCACAAGAACGGATTGCTAACCTTACGCACAGCATGCGGCGTCGTCTTCAAGCTTGCACTGAGGCCAGAGGAGGAAATACACTTTATTAGAAGCTATATTTTTTTTAATTTCACAAATTATACAATATAAATTAATTTTACTTTTGTTAAGTTTTTTTTTTGGAAGGTTTAAAATGTTGTGGTAAAATAAACATTGTTAAAACTCATTGATTTTTATTTTAAACTTATCAATGAACTAATATTTAGTCGATTTTCGCGATGACGCAATTATTTATTCGAGAATCAGAGTGATGCAAAACTTTTGGATCTATGTGTATAAACAAATTTCCAAGCTGTTAAAAATTTATTGAGTTTAATTCCGCATGTTTTGCATCCACATGGAAAGAAATGATAATATTCCAATATTTCCAATTAGTAATTATTTCTTTCCACAATTTTCCAAATCATATTAACCACTTAATTTTAGCGTGACACTTACTTTACAATGTACCGGAAAATATTCGTTAGTCATGGTTAAACAAACGAATTCTAATGCAAACAAAAGAAAAACGCTATTTGTCAGATCAAATGTGACCGGTTGACCAAAAGCCAATCATAATAAAATCTGTGAAACAGCGTATCTATATTTGGACATATGTCCATCAAATACATCCTTGAACATTTTTTTGTTTACCTTTTCGCGGCAAAATAAAATCACACTCCTTGGTTGACCCTTACGTATTTTGAAATATACTAAGAATTATCAATGTAATCTCATCTTATCTTAAAACTATACGAAATTTACTCATTTACACTTGAGTCAGTCGTATTTTCTAATATGATGGCGAATCTAATTCGTTATCTATGACAGTTTCTCAGTTTATTTTAAACGCGAAAATGTATTTCCTAATTTTGTGTGTGTTAACTATATTACAAGGAGTTAGTGCCTTGGAAAACTGTGATATAACTATAGATATAACAAACGGTGATAGAAGCGGTACTAGCATTATCCTCAATAACGCAACGTTCACTCAAAACGATTACTATGCTAACGGGACGCAAATGTTCGGGTGTGTATGTAGAGTGCTTAGCTGTGTTCAAGAGTGTTGTCCCTCGGGACAAACACTGGATATATCCTCGAGCGTACTCAAATGTACTTCCGTTCATACCCAATCTTATACGAATATGAAAGGACCTACGGTGAATAATATTATTCATGTACCTGACAGGCAGATTTGTACCGAAGAAGCTCAGAGCATCAGTTTGGATTCAACCGAGTTCTACTTCGAGTTAAAGGACCTGGGGTATCTAGTATGGGAGGGCATGGAGTTCCATTATAAGAATTATTGCATTACTAGTGTGGATGATCATGTTGTTGCTGTGGTGTGTGTTGTTCCAGAGAATACTATTGAGGCTATGATTTATTGTATAGGTATGATCATTTTACTTGACTTGTGTCGATTTTGAAACATATACTGCACGATCAAAGATTTTTATATGTCACGCCTATTTATATACAGGGTGACCCATTTATAATGGAAACAAGCTTATATTTTCGGTATTTCTGAACTGATTGTTTTGAATTTTGACGCGGTCACGTAGTACACGAACAATAGACCATCTAAAATTAAACAAATCATTATACAATTTTAGCAAAATTTAAAAAATTGTGAGTTCATATTCACGTAACGTGATATCGTGAGATTGGAGATAGAATTCTCAGATTTTATTTATTATTATTATGGTATTCGAAAATGATGTATTTTTGAAAATTAAACATACTTTATACAGGAGAAAAAGTAGCAATGGGAATGTAAAATTTATTTTCGCATTCCTCTTCAAATAAAATCAGAAAAGAGAGAGAACAAAATCGGATTTTTTTAAGTTTGAAAATATGACGTTGCAGAACTCTCAATTTTGTATAATCTGATCATTTATGTATGGCAAATTTTTCCGATAATCGATATCGACAATATTTTGCCGATAAATATCGGTATTTTTAAGATTAATGAAGTTGTCACTTACCATTTGAGAATTATTAATAATTATGTTTGGGGGCTTAAATTATACAAACGAAGATTATAGTTAGAGAGACGGTGACAATAGGGGTTCCGTGAAGTGAAATATCAGTAATTTGGTTTTTCGTGGAGTTTTGGTCTCCCTCTACAACTTTTATATTTGTTTTATATCTGATGAAATGCCGTAGAGCGTTGCTGAGAGGCGCTGTACCGCTTTAGATAGGAAATTCTCAATAAATTCAAAATTATATCGAGCCATGTCTGAAAATGAATTTACAGCATCTGCGTGACCCCAAGGTCACGGGAATCACATTTTCTGACAAGTCAACCCTTGCATATACTTTTCCGAGCGTGTCAAAAAAAAAGCGAATTTGAAGTTGAAACTTTCTAAAATGGAACATTGTACAGTTCATTTGAAAATTCCCACCACGGATTTATCGAAAATCACTGATTAAAAGAAAAAACGCCGAGACACGTCAAAACCTACTTCACCCCCTTTTACCCTCTGGCCCCCGGGGTCATCCTCTTAAAAATTTTAAATGACAAGGGGTAGCAAGTAATAGCTTGTTTGAAAGGTCTTTCAAATTGCTTTATTTTGACGTTTGATTTTTTTAAATCGGTCGATTCGTTTTCGAGAAAATTAGAAACATTTTTACCGCCTTCTTTTTATTAACACAGATAACATGGGCGAACTGTTTTTATTCTTATACCTGTTTAGTTTTTTATAGTTGCTAAGGGAAAGAAACAATTTAATTTGCTGTCAGTTACCTTTGTGACAATCTTGGGATAGTGAAAATTAATGTATTGAGTCAGATAATCAGTGGTTTTCGATAAATCCGTGGTGGGAAGTTTTCAAATGTTAAAGATTATGTGAAAAAAATTTTGTCGTGCCAGGTCTCGCCATTTCATTATTGGATTTTTTTTTAAATCTCCTCGGAGGAAATTGAGCGTGACATGTCAGAAAATTGTCACACTACATTCCTTGACACTCACATATTGTGGAAAAAAATTTCAGAAGAATCGCACCTAGTTAGGCGGAATTCTGACAATATTACGCAGAGATATCGGAAGGCAGCTATCGTTTAGTTGTATGTATTCAATATTCAATCGCAATATACTTTTTATCAGAAAATTGTTTACGAGTCATCTCCATGTGAATACAAATCGATTAAGCCCACTTGGACCCATGTCACTTGAGACTTTATAATTTTTGCATTCATTTTTTTTGACAAGCTTGGAAAAGTATATGCAAGGGTTGACTTGTCAGAAAATGTGTTTCCCGTGACTTTGGGGTCACGCAGATGCTGTAAATTCATTTTCAGACAGGGCTCTATATAATTTTGAATTTATTGAGAATTTCCTATCTAAAGCGGTACAGCGCCTCTCAGCAACGCTCTACGGCATTTCATCAGATATAAAAGTTGTAGAGGGGGACTTAAACTCCACGAAAAACCAAATTACTGATATTCCACTTCACGGACCCCTTATTGTCACCGTCTCTCTAACTATTATTTAAACGCGTTTATTACTTATGGAAAATTTGACAAAATAATGACAAGAACATGTGATATTTTTTTTCTTTTTTTATCTGACTGTTTTTCAACGCCATCACAGTTAACTAGGAGTAATTGAGCAAAAACGTCATAATATAAAAATATTAATACAAACTTACCCTTATTTTTAATGCTAAATAGAAAATAGTTATAAAATTTTGTGATTTCCCTTTGAAGAAGTAGATTTTTGCAGTTTTCTCGATTCCATTTTTAATCTTATTGTTTGAAGACCCTGTATTAGTTTAAAAATATCATAAAAAAATCTATTAAAGCAAGTCCTTTTCAACAAGAAATCTAACCCAAATAAAATAATAAAGGCTAATAGGGAAAATTAATAATTCATTTAAGTTCTGCAAACATCCCTTTAGACATAAAACCTTCAAACATGCTAGACTTAGGTATAAGACATGACATATGAAATCTGCCTAGAATCTTGCGTAGAATCCAAAAATGTAAAAATATATGGGGTGTTCCGTTTAAAATAAGCAAGTTGACACCTACTTCCGGTATAACTGGAAGTGTCACCATATTTACCTTCTGGAATATTAATTTCGAATAATCTACTGTTCGTTTTACTTTAATTAATGTTTCTTGTCGCTGCGTTTATTTGTTGTTTATTTTTTCATACTTACTGCTTTGTTATTGTTAGTGTTAATTATTTTGTTTTATGATTAATATTCATGTTAGTACCTACTGCCATAGGCGTAACTAGGGGGGGGGGGGGGGGGGGCAGGTGGGCTATGCCCACCCCAGATTGCTCTGGTGCCAACCCCAGAATTTCCGAAGTTCGAAGCCATACATACGTCATAGTGACACTTGCCATTAAAATCCTACTAGACTCGGGGCCATGCCCCCCCCCTACAAAATCATTCTAGTTACGCCAATGCCTACTGCATTAGTACACCATTAAATTTAGAATAAAAAAATGTCGCATAATTTGATATTATAAAATCAGGGCAGTATTAGAAAAAATGAACTTGATGATGATTTCTTGAAAACGAAACGTCGTATTTTTTTTAAATAACTCAAAACTTAAAAATCTTACCTAAACTTTTTGTATGGCGTATTCTTCGTATTTTGATTGCAATACTTTTTCCCTATTTAATCAAAGTTGTATCTGTTACCATTAACGAGATCCCCCATAGAGACCCTCCTTATGTTGGGCACACTGTATATTTTAGGAGTGCGGTGCCAATACCGATATTATACGGTATCGCCAACTAACGTATCGGTAACTACTGTAAATCATTTTTTCCGTGTAATAAACAAAATAGGTGATCAATGACATTTCTACAACTCTTTGGCTATCCAGGAAAGTGGGCAAATGCATCCCTGTCCAGCAATACTTTTATTTTCGGAAACCAAAACCAATAATTCGAAGAATTGAAAGCGAAACAAAATTATCACCCTGGAGCTCTATTAAATAACCTTCCTATTAATTTAGGCACTTTACTTACCCACTTCAATGCAATCAAGTGATAGTAGGGAAATGAGAATGGTATCCAGTTTTGTTTACATTTCCATTCCTGCTACGGACGATAATTTCATTGCTTATAATTGATGTCACCGCATGTTGTCGATCCCACTATTGTCGGCGAAATTTAGCGATAGTTGCGCTTCCGATCCAGAAACCAAGACATCGAAAAAGTTGCACAAATACAATAGAAATATAATTTTTTAAATTTCCAGTCGCTAATACTTAGGTGTTTTTAAAATGCGATATCTCGTGATTAATATTTTTTTAACGTTACTTGAAATTTCCTGGACTCAAACAATCGATCTTTGTCGCGATGAGGTCGATTCTAACCTAATTTCTTACTCGGAAGTTAAAACTCAAAATTGTGGATGTGATGAAAATGTATGTATAAGAAAATGCTGCAAATCTGGATACCACCTTGGAACACGTCGAGTGTGTTACAAAAACGACCGTAATATTATTTTCAAGTTACCAGTTTACCAAGAGAGGGAAAAATATTCAAAAACCGTTTCAAACGTTACCTATTTTGCCGTTGGTGTTCTTAGTAACTGTCCATTTTATAAACTGGATAATTTTAATAGATCCGAAGCGTATTTCATGCAAGAAAACGGGTTACTTTGGATGCCATTTAATCCACACGCAGTGTTTTATAGAAGTGCCGATTACTGTGTGGATGAGCTGGATGGATTATCAGTTTTTTTGTGCTTTCCTGATCTAAGATGCAGTTCACTTTTAGATTCGAATTGTGCAAATATTTTAGGTATGTTTAAATGCTATTTATACAGGGTATTCCACCTGGACCCAATTCGATTTATACAGTGTGAAACAAATTCGCGGCTCGCCCTTGGGATTTCGGAAACGGTAAGAGATACGACGTCGACAACGAATTCTGTAAATTAAAGAAAATTACAACAGGAACGTACCGGGTGTCCCATTTTCGACACTTTTATAGGGTATCTCCGTTATTGTTAGTGCTATCAAAAAAGTAATGTAGGTGTCATGTACTCTTTTTGGGTCAAACTTAAAATGATAAAATGAAAATTTGAAAATTTTCCCTCGCTTAAGAGAAACGGGGGAAAATCAAAAAATTAACAATTTCAAAATTACCCTATATTTTCTTAGTTAAAAGAAATACAGAAAAATGTTTTATAGAAAAGTTTCTTTATAATGATTTTTGAATAATCTTCCGTATTTAGAATAAGTATACGCCGTCAGGTAAAAAAGTTATCGGAACTAATCCCATTTTTTTAAAGGAATGTAACGTCGGAAAACCCGCAAGTCCTCTTTCATAATTTAAACAAAAAATCTAGGCCTATATTTGAAAGAATTAAGTTGATTGATCCATCCAAGACGAAACGGGAGCATTGTCGGCAAAATATTGAAACACCCTGTATTTATCAAGAATATTAATTAGAAAAATTAAATAGCTATTTGCCACTATTTAATATATTTAAATGATATATATTTAAAAAAGCTCATCATCTGTCCCTATCTGTTTTCAGTTTTCCAAATAATTTTTATTTTTATTCTAGATAAATAAACATCCAAACAACGCCAAAAAAAAAAACAAACAAGGAGAATTTTATTGAGAATTTCATTCACCTGTCAAAATACGTTCATTAAATAGACAACAATTTTTAAATAGCAGAAAAAATAAAAATAGCTTAGATCCTCGTTTAGTAACAAGTTAATTAAAAAATCTCAAAGGTAAAATATCGGAGTTTATTTAACGTGAAGTTCTACTTTGAGCGATTTTTGAGAAGATAGTTATACTTTACACCAGTGGCGGCCATTTTGAGGAAGTACCACTTCCTCGCCTTTGGCCTGATTTATATTGACGCGTAACGATAGTCTTTGTGTTTAAGTATATTTTTCTTGGCTCTTCCTCTATATTTTCGACCACGAGCCGCTACTGCTTTACACATCCAAATCCTTGTTTAAATGAAATGTCAGTAACAATCGTACAGGATGTCCCATTTTCGATACTTATTTCTGTTATGGTTTTCACTTTAGTGTCCCACTTATTAACAACTCGGTGTCAAATTTGTCATGGCTCTCTTAGATTTTAATCTACAGGGTGATTTTAAAAATCTTCGCTTTTTAGCGTTCCGTTACGCATTAACAATTAACAAAAAGGTAAAAACTGATCTTGTTTGTGCTTTTCACGTAAAGTTCAGTAGCGTAGTCAGTTTTTCTATGAAAAATTTCGTTTTCAGATATTAACAGAAATAAAAAGTTTTAAATGGGACACATGCGATTTTTTAAATTCATTCAGCATACTTTGGGCTTTACAAAAATGTTTAGTTGTTTATATTTATATTCAAAAATATCCTAAGAATAATAATGGTCAATTTATTAGATTCAAATGCAAATGGTCAAAACTTGGCTGTCTCTCATATCTTTATTATTTAGGAAATATCTATTACGTAAGAGTTTATATAATATACTGTTTATTTAATTATTCTTAGCAATGGCCGTTTCCACTTTAATATTTCGAATAGCTGTAAAAAATTTTAATTTGTTTTTGACCATGGCCTACTATTATTATAGGTAACGTAAATTATTAAAAATATCGCATTTCTTGGTTCTTTTTGAAAATAAATATTAACAACTATACATTTCTGTAAAGCTCAACGTATTCTCAATTAAAAAAATAATATTTTTCTATTTGGGTTTCATAATGGCTACGTTATGAAATGCAAAAAAAATTGAATAACCTGCCACTTTATGAAACTGAAATTTTATTTTTTTATGTTGGCAGCAAGTAGGGTCCGAATTTTAGGCTTACTTCGATTTCGTTGAAGTTAGTTTTTACTAGATATTTATCTAAAATACCTATACTCGGAAATATATAACATGCTGACGGTGTCCGTCAACTAATTTCTAGTCACGACTATAAAACAACATAACCTAAAAATAATAGAAATATCTTCCCGCTCTATGCTCTATTTCTAAAGTTTTATTCAATAAAGTAATATTTTTAATTTTAATTCAATATAGTATTATACATATTACTTTATGTATACATATTTATAGTTACTGTAGACATTTCCTGGGCATTAATTGTTATTCCTGTCAGATTCTGTGTCGACACAATATTTTGTTCAATAGTAATATCTATTATTTTGTTCAATATTTTGAACTTTGTTCTGTTCGCACCATAACTCAAAGTTTTGCATATTCTTTTTAAAAGTTTCTTTTCTGCAATTTCTCGTATTTCTTACTCATTTTTATTAACTTTAATAATACATATATTTATTTTTAATTATGACGGATGGGAGAAGCTTTGTTGTGTTCAATTCGTTCTATGGCATATTTGATACTTGTAACATTTTATTAAATTGTAAAAGTATTTCCAACCCAAAAAGAAAATATTAATTCGAATGGAAAAAATCTACTATATTTTTTAAACTTTAAAGACCCAAATAGAAAAAGTATTATAAAATACACGGCTCATAAGACAGTTAGAGCACTTGTAGTTTAGAAAACTCCCCGCTTCGCGGGTCGTTTTCTAAGTTGAACGCGTGCTCTAAGATAATGTCTTATGAAACTTGTATCTTAATATGCTATTAGATTATCCCTTTTAAATAATTTTACTTTTGTCAATATATCAAAAAGTAAACATTCCAGAGAGAAACTGGCTACGCCACTGAACTTTACGTAAAAATCTCTAACAAGATCAGTTTTTACCTTTTTGATAAGTAAACGCGGAACGGAAATACGGAGAGTGTCTAAAAAGTGAACATTTTGAAAATCACCCTGTAGATTAAAAACTAACAGAGCCATGACAAATTTGACACCGGAACCTTTCGTTTCATTTAAAAGTGGGACACTACATGGAAAACCATAACATTGGATCTATAATAATAACTCTAATACCCCCCAGAAAGTGTAAAAGATCGGCTACCCTGTATCCGCACTATCTATCTATTGAACAAAATAGTCCATCGAAGAATTGTATTTTAAGTATCAAAATTCTACTTTATGGCAACATCGCCGAGGCTTATATAGAAATTTGTTTAAATATACTATCTTTCTCTTGATTGCACCAGGTATCACGCACTTTAAGTGCTACTAAGGAGGTGGACGAGGCAACAGGTTCTGTTTTAAATCGTATTCCTGCTATACATAGATGTTTATTGTTGACTGATTGCAGGCACTACGCCGGTCGCGTTTACTGGGAACCCCTGCAGCAGGCAATAGCTTTATTAAACCTAACAGTCATGTAAACTATAAAAATTTCGAAAATTTGCAAGTATATAATCACAAATTCAATAGTTTACGTACAATACATACTTTTGACAATGCAAAACATCGTGATAACGTTGCTGCTAGTTTTTATGGGTGCTTCGTTGATATCAGCAGTAGACTTGTGCGATAACACCGTCGATGCCAATTTAACATCCTACTCAGACTCGAGTATTCAGAACTGTCGATGTGAACAAGCTTTCTGTATCAGAAAGTGTTGCAAACCGGGATTCTACCTCGGCAAAAAACGCGTCTGCCACAAAATCAACGGTAGTGATACGTTCGATTTTCCCGTTTACAAAAAGAAAACAACGTTTTCAAAAACCGTTTCTAACGGGAGTTTTTTAGTCGGTGTCTTGGAGTGTCATTATTACAAGTTAAATAATTTCGATCGGAACGATACGTATTTCGTGCAAGAAAGTGGCTTGCTCTGGTTGCCGTTTTTGAAAAATGGAGTGTTTTATGAAAATTCTCAGTACTGTATCGACGAGCTGGATGGGCTGTCGGCATTTTTGTGTTTTCCGGAAGAGGCAGCTGCTATTGTGCTGGGAAGAAATTTTAATATTTTTGGTATGTTTTCTCACTAGTAGTACAAAATTATTGAACGAGTTACATAATTTATTTTTAATTATTTCCATCACCTGTCAAATATACTGTGTCGACCAATCACATTGTTTTATCTACACATTCACATGTGGTTATACTGATAAAATTTCCATGTTCCTTCTAAGTGATAAAACTGTCTCATTGGCCCATAACATTTTTAAAAGGCGTTTGTAAGTAGGCAGAGTACTAGATAATGAGTTTTAATAAACGTCAAGTTTGAGTGTTAACTCTTTCTCTTAATGTATACAATTTTTTTTTTGATTTTCATTAATATTTACCCAAGACAATCGGAAAATTACTTCAACGGTAGGATTTAAGTAATAAAAATATGGGGTACTCGTTCTCTTTTGAAATATTAGTCATATAACCTTAAAACTTTCAAAAGGTTTGAAGTCTAGAGTACAGAGCGTAAGCTAGTATCGATATCGACGGCTATCGATATTATATATAGGGTGTTGAAAAAAGGTCGGTACCCCGGAATAACTCCGGTGCATCGCGTTGCAGCGGAAAATGTCTGGGGAAAAAGTTGTTTGGTTTTGAAGGAGGAATAGTTTGAAATTTAAACCACCCCCCACCCACTCAACCCCCGGGCGCGGGTGGAGGTAAGTTAAGATTTTCAAATGGAACCCCATATTTTTTATTGGCGCATCGTGTTCTCCGACCAAAAATAAACATCTTTTGTTCGAAAGAAATTTTTATTCGGGCCATCCTTCACCAATAATCACCACCAATACTAAAAAATGCCCATAATACAAACAACTTTTTCCACGGGCTTTTTTAGTACAAGACAGAGAAAAAGAATATTTCCGGGCTAAAACTTGATTTTCGCACGGTTCTGATTTTGTCTTTCTCATGGTGATTATTGGTGAAGGATGGGCCCGAATAAAAAAAATTTTCGGACAAAAGGTGTTTATTTTTGGTCGGAGAACACGATACGCCAATAAAAAATATGGGGTTCCATTTGAAAATCTTAACTTACCCCCACCCGCGCCCGGGGGTTGAGGGGGTGGGGGGTGGTTTAAATTGAAAACTATTCCTCCTTCAAAACCATACAACTTTTTTCCCAGACATTTTCCGCTGCAATGCGATGCACCGGAGTTATTCCGGGCTACCGACCTTTTTTCAACACCATGTATATTAAAAGGATTTCTCGAGTTATTATAATATTTAATTTAGGTTCTGGAAATAATCTTATCAAATATAGCTCCAGCGTCATTTATAATTAAATAATTATCTATTACATTTTTCGTTGCAACACTCAAAGTTTTTTCTTTTTTTTTGGAAACTTTACTCAATGATTGTTTGGGCATGTTTATTCATTGATAAACATACCTATTATATTACCTCGATAATTAGTTTAGGTAATTACTTTAATTGTATAAATAACATTCAGAATTTCTTACTGAAATGGAACGCCATTTTTAGTTATATTAAACTTTTATACCAGATAGCTTAAAGACATCTTATATTTTCATCTTTTATCAAAATTTGAACCTAGTAACGTCCATATAATAATAAATAGCTCCAAATCCCGGACCATTATTTTGGCGTTTAAAATGACAGAATAATATCCACTGTAATTTTATCGGAAGTGAAGGAGGATGATTATTTCCGTAAATTTTTTTTCGTTGCCTTGGTTATGACTCAAAATCAAATCTTCTGATTGGTCAGAAAATGGCGGTCCGAAATTTTCACTATAATATGATAATATGTGCATGGTTGTCTAGCTTTCTCAAGGACCGCTCTCTGCAAGTGGCGATTGACGGATTTCTCTCAGACGCCTTCACCATCAATGCCGGTGTTCCTCAAGGGTCCATATTGTCTCCCACTCTCTTCTTACTCTACATTAATGACCTTCTAGTGAAAACGAAAAACCCGATAGTTAGTTTTGCTGATGATAGCACACTTTTATCATATTTCTATTTGAATGCACAAACATCGGCTGCCGATGCACATCTTCGCAGACAGCATGAAGTATCACGCCTCAACAAAAACCTGGAAGAAATTTTGTCTTGGGGTGACAGTAACCAAGTCGAATTTAACGCTAAAAAATCCCAGGCAGCAGTTTTCTCTAAAAAGGTTAACATTACAGAACCGGATATAGTCATGGACGGACACGCAATCCCGCTGGCTTCATCTATTAGTTTGCTGGGCGTCAATCTGGGAGGAAATATGTCTTGGCATAACCACGTTGTGGCAATCGCCAAGATAGCTTCTCAGAAGCTTGGTGTACTCTTCCGAACCAGAAAGTTGTACACACCTCAACAACTTTTGACACTATACAAAGCCCAGATTCGACCATCACTAGAGTACTGCTCTCATGTCTGGAGCTCTGCCCCCAAACATACTCTTCGGCTACTGGATTCCATCGAAAGGAGGGCCATTCGTCTGATTGGAGACCACGAGCTGACGAAGAACCTCGACAGCCTAGAACATCGAAGGCAAGTTGGTGATTTGACTCTCTTTTACAGATATTTTCATGGAAAGTGCTCGGCTGACCTTGCCCTCTTAATTCCGTCCAGAGCGGCGAATATCAGAAATACACGACGAACCACTGCCGCCCATCCATATGTGGTTAAGCTTAGAACTCCTCGCACTTCATTATTTAAGAACTCTTTCATCTGGAGGACTTCATCATTGTGGAACGATCTTCCCGAGGTCGTTTTTCCCGACGAATATAACCTCCAACGATTCAAAACCAGCGTGAATCGCTTTTTGCGCACACGCACCACTCCCAGAGTGCCCTAAAGGATTTTTCCTATAGTGCTTGTGTTTGATCATAAAAAAAAAAAAAAAAAAATTAAAATATTCTTGATTATCTCTACCATAACGTGCTTTAAATACCACAAAGGAGGTGGACTTGGCAACAGGTTTTTTACATTCGTAGATTCTCCTGCTAATATGTTCATTGTTGTTATTTCGTTGATTGCAGGCTACAAGCTATCGTATTTAGTGGCAAATCCTGCGACAGGCAATAATTTTATTAAAGCACATATTATGTAAATGTAAAGATAGCTTTAAATGTTAACACATACTTTTTAAAATGCAATACTTTGTGATAACGTTACTGTGTGTTTTTATGGGTGCTTCGTTCATATCAGCAGTAGACTTGTGCGATAAAACCGTCGATTCCAATTTAACTTCCTACTCAGACGCCACGATTCAGAACTGTCAATGTGAACAGGCTTCCTGTATCAGAAAATGCTGCAAATCGGGCTTCTACCTGGGCAGAAACCGCACCTGCCGCCAAGTCAACGGTATCCATACGTTTGATTTTCCGATTTACAAAAAAAAAACCACGCTTTCAAAAATCGTTTCGAACGGGAGTTTTTTAGTTGGTGTCTTGAATTGCCGCCATTTTCATCTGTTGAATAAATTTGATCCGACTTATGCGTATTTCGTGCAAGAAAATGGTTTGCTCTGGATGCCATTTGTGAAAGATGGAGTGTTTTATGAAAATTCTCATTATTGTATTGACGAGCTGGATGGATTATCGGCATTTTTGTGTGCTCATGAGGAGGACTCTGCAGTTACGTTTGGAAGAGATATTAATATGTTCGGTATGAATTTTGATTGACTTCTTGATGTTGATTGGTTAATATGACCATTTATTTTATTTTATTGAGAAAAGCATTATGTCTTACAACTTTAGGTGTAAAACAATTTGAATTTGATAGCAAAGATTGCTAAGGCAATAATTTGAAAGTAACTATTTTGAGAGGAAGTAGGAAATACCTATAGCCAACATAATATTAGCAGATTTGCATATTAATTTACGTCATACCATATAAGGATTGATTTTCTAATAAATAATTGATTAAAATTACATATTATTCATATAAATATATTATAAGTTGCCTCATGGTGCGGGTGTCCCAATACAATTGGCAACGTTTCTGAATCCTCCGTGAAGGCCTCGTCGTATTTACCGGGACTTAAATAGAAATACCGGATTTTTCGTCGCATACTGGCCAGTGTCTTCGTTATACCCTTGACGCATAGATTTTAAATTGCGGTATTTCAATACAATATATTACGTTTAGTTTATTTTACAGCCCAAAAAATTGTTGGTTCGTATTAGTGTCTTTTATAATTGCTTAAAGTTTTATTTCAATTGATTATGTAGTTTAAGAGTAATAAATTAAAAACTAAAAAAAAAGTTTTGGAGTCTTAGAAAAAAATTCAAAAAAGTACCTAAAATACCTTTTTTTACCAAATCATTGGGTGGAATTTAAGACATGATGTCTAGGGATACTGTGAATACAACATCGTTTATCTATTTTATACAGGGTGTTCATAATTAGGTTTCAAACACGACACATTTCAATATAATTTTTCTCCAGATTTTCAAATGGAACACCCTGTATATTATTTGGCTATTGGATGTAGAATTCATAAGCATTATTTTTTTATAATGGAAGCATATAAGTTTCCAGTCGTTCTTGAAATAATTGCAAATTTCATAAATTATATTGTTTAAATGCAGTTTTTATTATGAAAATTAAGCATAGGCGACTACATTAATAATTATAAACTACAGTAAATGTTCAAAATGCCTGTCATGTTGATCTGAGCACTAGCCCTCCTGTCTTAAATTCCACCCAATGCCTTGGTTAAACAAATAATTTTAGGTAGTTTTTTTGAATTTGACTCCAAAACTTTTTTTTTTGGGTTTAATTTATTACTATTAAACTACTTAACCAAATGAAATAAAACTTTAGTCACTTATAAAGGACACTAATACTAACCTAATTATGTAATAAAATACTGGGTGTCGCATTTAAAAAAAGAGAGCATTATGTTACCACACATTTTTGGGCGATCCTGTATATTTAAAAATATTTTCCTGAAATGTACCCTATAATACAGTATAAATCGGCATATGAATAAAATTCCTTAATTCGTATAGAAGCTATGGAAGCCTGACACACTATTGCAAGACCCTGTATATAGATATACGGGGTGTGACAAATTCGGTCTTCACCATTGGGATTTCGGAAACGAAAAATAAATTCAGGGGCTTTCAAAATATATATTTGGAAAAATCTAAAATTTTGCGATTTGTTCTTTATTTTTTCCCGCCTTTGTTCGAAGAGATGTCCAAAAATAAATTTCACCTTCTCATTGCTACTTTTTATTTTCCAAGATGGCATTATCAGATCTTTCATGCGACGTCTCGTCTTTGGGTTACCATCATCAACTTAATTTTACGGGCATGAATCTTTTTGTTCAAATTATAAAACAGGACCGAAATCTACGTTCAGTGGTATACAACACTTACCGGTTTTCCGACGTTTCGTAAGTATTGAAATGAATCAAGAACGAAAATTTTACGAATATATGTCACTTGATAACTAAATTACAAAATAAAAAGATTGATATCTCTATCATTCTACAGAGTGTTTTAAAATTTGAGTTAAGAAACAGTTCCTGTCTCAACCTGAATATTATAGATTCTCTTAAAATTCCTCACATATGAGGGATTCTCGATAAATTTACCTACAATATAAAAAAAGAATAATAAAAATCGGACTCAAAATAATACTATTTTTACGATCAAAATCCATCCAAATGTTGCTTGGATAGATTATTTTGGGTGTGAGTGTATGGTGTGAGTGTAATTATTAATGGCTATCGTCCAATAATATACAGGGTGTCCCAGAATATGTGGTCAATCTCCCGGATTCAGATAGAATACTCAAAAATAATAGGAGAAGTTCCTATAAATTTTTCTTCCTACGGCCTCCCCTACGGAGATACGCACGTCCCTGGAAATCGTTGTTTTTTAAATAATTTTTTAAGTACTAGGTGTAATTTAATAATTTTTTAGTATAATGTTTACCAGATGATTCTCCTTAAAATTCGTCCTTTTAAGCACATTTGGTTTATTTAGTTTGCCAGCGACGGACTAGAGGTGACACAAAAATGTTTTTACACAGGGGAGATTGCCCACATATTCTGGGACACCCTGTATATCGCATCCTTGCTTCAAAAGTGACACAACTCATAAAACTCAGATTTTGGGAATCGCAAAAATAGTGTGTTAGTGGTTATTTTTAAATCGATCGAAAACATAAGCAGAACATTAAAAATCCAAAAAGTTTAAAATTTTTTTTGTAATATAAAGAATCGAATTGATATTGACGATTACAACTAATCGTATAAATCCAATAATCGACGGGTGATCGCAATCGTTGCATTACCATAATCAGGCGTTAAAAATTTACTTCACTCCCGATGTCTCTTTGAATATGAGCAGGTTATCGGTTAATAATATGGCCGTTTGTTTAACTTGCGGTAATTACCGGCTCACCTTGGCATTTATCAATTAAGTATTAAACAAAGGAGCCAAGCGAAATATTTTCGAATATTCGGGTATTTCCAGGAAACATATAATTTGCAAAGAAGTAATTTTTTAATATTTTTTAATTTTAATCGGCCTCAATGATTTCCCGGCTAATTGCGGTGTGTATTATTTAACTGAGCAGGTAAATAAACTCTATAGTAGTTTATTTAAATACGACCGGCTGTGTGCCAGTTCAAAAATTCCATTTTTTTATAGCTTGGGTTTCCCATAATGGCTAGAATAATAATTTAATTAGGAAAATTAAGCAATGATATGAAATTAAAACTTGAAAAGGAGACATAGTCTATCTTTAACAATCTAAACATTACTGTGCATGTAAAAAAGGGAAAATGTCTACTATTGAAGTAATTGTAGGGGATAATCGGGTAATTGTGAACGGATGTAAATCACCATACCTATATAATTCTAGTATATAGGGTAAAAGTTATTTTTGCAAAATACTATTGACAAAAAAGTATACAGGGTGTTCCTTAATGACGTGCTAATATTTCAGGGTGTGATTGTAACATATGTCCGCAACGGCTTAAATTTTTTGCTGGGGTGTTGAATTTTTATTTTTTAAATGGTTATTTTTTAATATATCCGAAAGTACTTTAGATATTATTTTCAATTTTGGTATGTGTTAATAGGATATAGAACCGCAAATTTTATTTAGAAAAATTATTCAATTGTTCCACCAGTGGCCTCCCTGCAAGCATGTCCTCTGATATTTTTGACAAAAAATATGGTACGCCACTGCCCTTATTCCATGTGGATATTTTTTCTGATTAGCCTGGTCAATTCTACGAAAACGGTCTCGTGAGGCGCACCTTTCTTGAGTAAACCCATTCATATTGAAAAAATTATTATTAACATTGATAAAATAATTAATGATAAATTTTGTGTTATAAAAATGGTTGGAGCGATGCAAAGATGGGCGGAAGCATGCCTTTTAAGTGAAGGTGGCCATTTCCAACAATTTTTATTAAACAAAATTTATCATTAATTATTTTATCAATGTTAATAATAATGAGTTTCAATATGCATTTAGTGGTTTTAATCAAGAACGGTGCGTCTGACTGAGAAAAACTCAAGAACCCGTTTTCATGTATAATTGACCAGGCTAATCAGAAAAAATATCCACATGGAAAAATGTCAGTGGCGTACCATCTTTTTGTAAAAAATATCATAGGAGATGTTTGCAGGGACGCCACTGGTGGAAAGATAAATTAACTTTTCTAACTAAAATTTGTGATTCTATATCCTATTAGCACATACCAAAATTGAGAATAATATCTAAAGTACTTTCGCAGATATTAGAAAATAACCATTTAAAAAATAAATATTCAACACTTTGTAGCAAAAAATTTATGCCGTTGCGGACATATTATGTTCATATGAACTTTTCTTTATAAAATGACCACACCATGAAATATTAGCACGTCATTAAGGAACACCCTGTATAGTTCTAGTATATATAGTTCTAGTATATAGGGCAAAATACTATTGACAAAAAAGTGTATATTGTTATTGAATATTACTTCCTATAGGTATTTCTGAAAGTTGTCGAGAAAATGTCGATTAAATATGTTAACTTTATCAAAAATTATAACGTTTTGACAAAAAACAAGAATATAGAAAAACATGATGTTCTTATTTAAGTTTATTTATGTGGTACTATCTACTAATATCACTTCCTGTTAAACCGGAAGTGCTACGAAAATTAACTTTCATTCTCAAATTACTTTAATAATTTTTAGGGGAAGTACTTAAGATGTCTTTTTCAAAAAGATATTACAGCCTTGCTTGTAATCTCGTTGATACCCGGTATAAGATACAAGAAAACATCTTATTGACTCATAATTTAGCTTGTTTTCGTGGTTCCTAGAAAGTGTGAAAAGAAGTTACAATTGGCACCAAATGAAATGTAATAAATAATCAAAACCAGAAGAGGTTTAGAATAATATAAAATACTAGACAAACTGCAGTTTATATAATTTTAGCAAATTAATAATGCATACTTTATAGTTTTCAACACGAAAGCATTATTACCATAGTTGAGAATTTACATTTGCGAAAGTGAAAACATTTTGTTATTTGCAAAATTATAGCCATAAAAATCTGTTATGCAATTTCGTCGGGTCCGCCGTTTAATTTACCGGGGTTTTACAAAATGATTTCGACATTAAAATTTGACAAATTAAATATTTATATGACAATTGATCCATGAAGCAAGCGCCAACCTTCAATGAGAAGAGAAGGAAAATAATATAAGAACAATTGTAAGTAATCACCTGTTAAAATGAAGATTTTAATAATACGTGTAGTTTATTATTTGCTATCTTTCCTACTAAAATTACCAGGATAATTTTTCTGGCATGATCATTGATTTGAGACCGTTTTTATATAGAATTGAATAGAATCAGAAAAAATGTCCACATGGAAAAATGTCAGTGGCGTACCATATTTTTTGTAAAAAATATCAGAGAACATTATTACAGGGACGCCACTGGTGGAACAATTGAATAACCTTTCTAACTAAAATGTGTGGTTTTCTATATCCTATTAACACATACCAAAATTGAACATAATATCTAAAGTATTTTCGGAGATATTAAATAGTTGCCATTTCTTGTATGCCGCGACAAGCGCGCATTTGCGAAAATAAAAATTTTTCGCTAATCCCCCCTCGTAGCTGATAAAAAAATGAACAAATTGAATCCGGCCTGATCCCCGTAGCTCGATTAATGAACTACTTATTAACATTTATGTAATATACCCAGCCTCCGGCCCATCAAAGTACTCGGTGTCACCCGTTGATTCGCGAAAAATTGATGAACAAACCCGAACAAACCCAACTCCGCCCCTTTTCGAGATATAATTAATTAAATTTTATTGTTTTTGCAGTTAAAAATCGCGATAATTCGCGAACTCATTGATATATCGGGATCAGGTTTCTTCGAGCTTACGCGCTCTGTCTAGCTCTTCAATTTTGCCCTTCACATTTTTTTTGTAGCATCAGAACCGGCTGAGTTATCTAGGAAAATCCGTGGTCGGTTAGATTTACGGGGCGTGCCCCCCTCCCCCCCCCCCCCCAATGCGGCGTGCCCTACAAATCATATCAGAATGTCGAGAGGATCCTACTGTATCGATTGGGAAAAAAAATTACTCGATTCGTCAAGGGATTTTCGTAAACCGGATCGACTCCACTATATGAGATGAAGTATTTATGCGATTTTATTAATTTTTTATTTGAGCCTTCCAAATGCAAATTGACATGCATTCGGTGAGTAGTTCTTAATGTACGTGACAGGAATTTAGGAGACAAATAGATCACCTACCGACACGCACGTACATAAAGTATTTGTATTCACCTGCCTGAAGATAATAATATATTTGTTGACATTCAGAAATGTGTAGAATACCGCCGAATTTTTTCTTTTTTGGTGAACCTAACCACATGTTTTTATTACACGTGCATGAGATTGAGGCCACAGTTCAATTACAATAGTATGGAACGTTTGATTCTCTCTCTAGTATTGTTGCAAAGTAAAAATTGTCCCAAAATATTACTCTATTATTATTAAATAAATTTAAACTGTTTGTTCAGTAGTAGTAAAACCAGGATCGTCATAAGTGTTTGCTACACTATGTTGTAGGTATTTTAGATGCATTATTAAATGTAATGTTTGCCATGTGTAAATGGTACGATTGTGATTTATTATAATAATAAACTATGTCGTTTAGCACAACGTACAGGGTGTGCCATTTTCGACACTTTTATATGGTATCTCCGTAACTGTTAGTGCTATCAAAAAAGTAATGTAGGTGTCATGTACTCTTTTTGGATCTTAAAATGATAAAATCAAAATTTGAAAATTTTCGCTCGCTTAAGAGATACGGGGGAAAATCAAAAAATTGACAATTTCAAAATTACCCTATATTTTCCTAGTTAAAAGAGATACAGAAAAATGTTTTATACAGAAGTTTATTTATAATAATTGTTGAATAATCTGCCGTTTTCAGAATTAGTATACGGGGTCAGGTAAGAAAGTTATCGGACCTGACCTCGACCTATCAACATTTTGAAAAATTTGATATGATATCAGTTTATATTGAAAGTGGAAAAAACGAAGAAATGGCGCAAAATGTATATTTTGCTATCCGGAAAGACGGTAACCATTTAAAGACCTGTTCCGAACATTTGCGATGATTCCCGTTATTTTTTACATTAATCTGAATCTTTTATTTCGTTTCAAAGTAATAAAGTTTAAATAAATCGCCTAGGAAACCAATATCATCCATGGTGTGTTATATATTTGAAAGGAGAATTTAAAATAGTATCTTTTTAGATTAAAATATACAGGGTGTTCTATTTAAAAAAATGAGGTTAGGTCCGATAACTTTTTTACTTGACCACGTATACTTATTCTGAAAAGAGCAGATTATTCGACAATCAATATAAAGAAACTTCTGTATAAAATATTTTTCTGTATCTCTTTTAACTAAGAAAATATAAGGTAATTTTTAAATTGTCATTTTTTTGATTTTCCCCCGTATCTCTTAAGCGAGCAAATATTTTCAAATTTCGATTTTACCATCTTAAGTTTGACCCAAAAAGAGCACCTTACACCTACATTACTTTTTTGATAGCACTGACAATAACGGCGATACCCTATAAAAGTGTCGAAAATGGGTCGCTTGAAATTCACACCCTGTACTATGTTCGAAAAGTATATTAAACTACAGCGGCTCCAATATCAATTTAAAAATTTATCTCATGGAATAATTACATTAAAAAGTTATAATGATTTATGCAATTTTTGTGACGGTCACACTTAAAAATATAATGACGTAAGTGTCATCTGGATTATGTATACTAGTGTAATGGACTCGGGTTTTCTATTACGTATCTAATTTTTTTTATAACAAATAATTGATACTCTATCTTGTACACGGCGTCAATTGTAAAACTTGCCAACCTTAATATATCGCTTCCAGTAAATAAAAAATTAAATTAATAAATTAAAAATCGTAAAGACACATCAATTTTATTGTACTTTTTAATTAATGTTGTGATCGCTCGAGCGAAAAAACGCTTGATTACTCGATTATTGAAATAACCGACATCGCTCGATTATTAAAAAAACCGCTCGAGTTATCGATTCAGGCGAAAACCGTCGCTCGTCACTTATTATCTTTCACTCGATACCCGAGCTTCGCTTGACGCTGGCGGAAATGTACCGCTGTAGTGTGATCGAGTTAAAAAACTGCTCGTATATTCGAACAGTTTTTCGATAGGAAATACTCTAGTTATAAATTCAATCGAAAAATCGAAAATCATCGCCTTTCACTTGATACACGACCTTCGGTGTACGCGCCGCGCCATCCGATTGGCGACGTTCGAGTTTGACGCTGAGCAGGTAACACGACATACGTCTTTCTTAAACGCACATAAACGAGAAGGTGTATATAAAAAAGTATGCCAAATCCCTTAGCGGAGTCATCGCCACATGGGTTTTGTAAAGTTTTGTTTTAACTGGCTAGCCAGCGGCGTAGTTTAGGTCTCCGATTGTAAATATTAAAAAATTAAAGAATATAATTTTTAAATTTTTAATTACTATAAACTCGAGAAAACTTCTCAAAAATAACATAATAATAGAAATTGTTAATGAAAAATAACAAAACGAACAAAATGGTTAACAAAATATATAGAAAAATTCGTTGGTAATCTTATAGTAAACATTTTTAAATCTAAACAGGAACTTTTTATTATTAAACTCAAGAGGACTTCTTAAAAATAACATACATTATAGAAAATGTTAATGGAAAATAAGAAAACGAGCAACATAGTTAACATAACATAGGCATCGACAAATTTTTTGGTAACCAAAAGTAAACATTCTTAAATTTAAACAGGAACTTTTAGGTAACTATAAACATGAATTTTAAAAAATAATCACCTATTTTCTTATTTTGCCAGTTACGCGACTAAGCCTAAATTTTTGAAGAGCACACAGTGGACACCTGATAATTTACAATGGAAGAATTTGACAAACCATTTTAAATATCTACTTATTTTATGCTCGTAGATTGAGAAAAATGTGAAGAAAAATAACTTTTGGTAATACTTTTTGTTTTAAAACTCGAATAAACTCGAACAATAAATACATATTTGGGTGATTGTTTGCAATTTTTTTGTTCGGTATCGAGACACGTGGTAAAAATTCATTATTCACAAATAAATAAATTTCTGGAATTTTTTTGGTGGCTACTACAATTTTTTAGCTAAACCTGTGCCCACCCGTAGTTATGTGCCTGCTAAATACCCTACCTGATCACATGTAAACGGCTAGGCTGCCGGTCGAGCAGTCGGTGACGTCATCGCTTTGTGAATTGGAATTTCAAGCGATTCACTCGATTATTAAAATCGCTCGAGTATCAAGTACTCGATTATTAAAATCATCGGTTTTTCCCAACACTACTTTTAATGAATATTTACATTCTTCGTGGCTTAATCACCGGAAGGGATAGATGTTACCCTTAGAATTTTAAGATTTGTTCCAATCTCGGGATTTTCGGGATGAGGAGCATGTAATCCCGGGACTAATCCGAAAAAAAATTAACATGAAAGGTTAAAGATTAGTTCATTTGTGTTTACTAAATACACTAAATATAAATTTTACCTACTCAACACAAGAATACGTGTTAGTTTACAGCCCGTGTTAAACATTATACTATTAGCCAGAAGAATTTCTAAGTGTTCGGTGAGGTGGTCTGGTGAACATCGCCAATGTCTAAGCACAAATGAAGCCCACAGCGTTCAATGGCAGTAACAGTATAGGTTTATTTAGTGTATGCTAGTTCGTAAAATATTTCCGGTAATTTTTGAAAATCTTGTCCGAACCTAACTTTTTAACAGAAGCATGAATGCTAAATTTTTTAAAAAAATTTCATTAGTATACATTTTATGCACGTGATACGTTTTGATAGGAAATTTCCCCAGTTTAAGAAGTTTATTAAGTTGTGAAGAAGTTTATTAAGTTATAACAAATATTCCTAATTATACCGCGTGATGTCTATTTCGTTCCCATGGTTACGGCTGACTCAAAATGAAATGTTCACTATAAATATCTTATATAATAATAAATAAAATATTCTCTCTTTCTTGATTATGACATCATGACGAGCTTTAAATACCATATGATACCACAAAAGAGGTGGACATGGCAACAGGTTTTGTTTACATTCGTACTCCTACTATATTGTGTTGATATTTGGCTGATTGCGGGCTTACACGCTATCGTATTTACTGGGAAATCCTGCTGCAGACCATAGTTTCATTAAACCAAATATGTAAATTGGAAAAAAATTTAAAGATAAGGAACTATATACTAAACGTAAATTTAAATGGTAACATGTACTTTTTAAAATGCAATACTTTGTGATACCGTTACTGTTAGTTGCTGTCGGTACTTCGTTGATATCAGCAGTAGACTTGTGCGATAAAACCGTCGATTACGATTTAACTGTCTACTCAGACTCCAGGATGCAGAACTGTCAATGTGAACCAGCTTCCTGTATCCGAAAGTGCTGCAAGCCAGGCTTCTATCTTGGCAAAAAACGCGTCTGCCACAAAGTGAATAGTACTGATACGTTCGATTTTCCTGTTTACACAAAAAAAACTGCGTTCTTAAAGACCGTTTCTGACGGGAGATTTTTAGTCGGTGTCTTGGAGTGTCATTATTATAAGTTAAATAAATCCCTTCCAAGTGATAAGTATTTCGTGCAAGAAAGTGGTTTGCTCTGGTTGCCCTTTTTGGACAATGGAGTGTTTTATGAAAATTCTCAATACTGTATTGACGAGCAGGATGGATTGTCGGCATTTTTGTGTTTTCCTGAAGAGGCAGCTGCTATTGTGCTGGGAAGGAATTTTAATATTTTCGGTATGAATTTTGATTGAAAATGTCACTTAAGCATAACTAAATTTTGCTAGTAAAAAAAAAGCAACTATAACTAATGTTTCAAATGAACAATGCTAAAAACAATTTAATTCTGAATGCAGGTAAATTATAATCACGCGTATTGTTGGAACCACGAAGGCTGCAAATATTCTAAAAGCGTTCTCTGTCCCCTTGCAATAAAAATTACTCGGATATGAAGAAAAAAAGTGAAAAGAGTACTAAAAGTTTATATAAACTTTTCTCATATAGGCCTCCTCTTCGGAGATATGGACTCCCTCCCAAAAAGCTCCAATGGAATCAAGTTTTTTACCCATAATTATTGAACCACCAGGTATATTAAAACTTTCTTTTAATATGATTTATACCAGGTAAGACCCTTCAAACTACTATCCAAGAAAGTGTTGTGACTTATTCGCAGCTGCATGGACGGACTAGCTGTGATACTCATGGCCCCTTTTTTGAACGCCCTGTAAGCAGTGGCGGCTCGTGACCTATGATACATGGGGGTTTACTACAAGAAAACCGAATGATGTCTAATACCACTACGCCATCTACGGCTACGTCATTAAGCGCAACCAAGACGAGAACAACAGTTAACTGTTTTATGACGAGAACGAATCGAGCCACGAGACTGATAAGTTGGCATTCTTCAAATTTTCGGTGTTTTTTAGTTTAAATCCTTAAATAAAATGGTTTAAAATCATATCGAGTATCATTTATCGAAATACACAACATTTATCGACCCTACACAATAGTGCTTAAACGTAAAGTCCATTCCTCGGTCCTTAATTGTAGAAAATTGATCAATAACAGCCTCATTAAGTTTGGAATACCCTCTATAAATATTTTTTCATATATTTCATTTTTAAACTTTCTAATAAAGTCCCTAGATTTACCCTTTGTGGTCTGCGTTAAATTAATTTCGGGTTTAGGTGTTCCCGCATTCTTCACTTCAATTTCTTGCTCCAAACTCAAAGAGCTAAAGTTATTTCTTAAATAGTCCACCATCAACTATTCATTTTAACTTAATAAATATATAATATTAAAACATACACGCTCGAATTTCTAACTAGATGCACGAACAGACAACAGTGCGCCCTTTCCATGTTAAATCGCCATAGCCCCGCTATCCCCCGCTGCCACCCGCCACCTGTTACTACAGAGAATCTGCACTACTTAATCGCACGTGCGAGCAAGTCTCGTCATAATTGTCATTTACCTCGACCGAGGCACGGTTGCCGGATCTATACAGTTTGGCTTGACGGGATGATAAAATATTAGGAAGGGTCGGACTTTTTTAGTTTGACGGTACGATAAAATATTAGGGAGGATCGGACTTTATACGATAAATAATATTCAATGAATATAAATTAATATTTTTTATTCGTTTTGTTTTGGGGGTGCACGTGCGCATGTGCTCCTGTGGAAGAACCGCCACTGCCTGTATGATAAGAACTTTGGGCAACGGTTTTTACATACCTT
Source organism: Barypeithes pellucidus (assembly GCA_963991005.1). Classification (NCBI taxonomy): domain Eukaryota; kingdom Metazoa; phylum Arthropoda; class Insecta; order Coleoptera; family Curculionidae; genus Barypeithes; species Barypeithes pellucidus. Next base: position 13,275,370 of record OZ022562.1, on the reverse strand, counting down.
TAACTATTGACTAAAAATTAAGTACAATTCATTCATGTAGCTAATCCTATAACTGTTTTCGAGAAAACATTATTTTTCCTAGTCCCCTGACTTCTCACGGGTTAAATATGAAAAAGCGGAAATATACATTATATTTAAAAAAAATTAAATATACCTAGTGGTTTAATAATTATGTGTCGATTCTATTGGAGCTCTTTGGGAGCCCATAACTTCGAAAAGGAGGCCTATACGTACCCTTTTCACTTGTATTTTTCATATACGGGAGATTTTCCGCATTTTCCCGGACACACTGTATATAGCGTTTTTGAGTGGAAAGAACACGTTATTTATGTTTGTTGACAATATTACATTTTAATTGAAATTACCCAGAAAATAAATAGATGTGATAATTGATGGCAATAGCACATTAAATTCTATTTTAAGACAGGATGGGATGAAATTAAGCAATTGAAGGGCAGGAAATGGCCACTAAACAAGTTTATACGTAATAAAGGACGCAATAAACCTTCGCAATAATACCCAATCAATATCGCCAATAGAGCTAATTATATTTATCAATAAGATTTCATATTTTCACCGGAATAGTAAACTAATTTTATGTATAATTTTTTATTTTTCTACTTATTTCTTTTCCAGGTATGATAATATCTATGCCATTCTTGCTGGCTACATTTTTGGTCTATGCCGTACTACCAGATAGAAATGTTCATCAGAGAGCACTCATGTTTTATGTCCTGACATTATGCATTTCGTATATTTTATTGGTTACTGTAAATCTGTCAAGTCAAATGGCGACGCCTTGGTGTGAAATAATGGGTAAGTTTTTTTTTTATTATGCATTAGGTACCTGATTATTTTCTTGGTACACAGTAATTATTACAATGGTGAAAGAGTAATCGAAATAGGTCCAGCCATTCCGGAGAAATTTAAGTCCTTTGAATAGATATATACTGGTAAAATATATACAGGGTGTCCGGGAACATGTGGGAAATCTCCCGGATATGAAGAAAACACGCGAAAAGAATACTATAGGTTCATATAAACTTCTTTCATATCGGCCTCCTCTTCGGAGATATGGGCTCCCAAAGAGAACCAATGGAATCAAGTTTTTTACACATAATTATTGAACCACCTGGTATATTTCAATTATTTTTTAATATGATGTATACCAGGTAAGACCCGTCAAATTACTATCCAAGAAACTGTTTTGAATTACTCACATCTGCAGGGACGGACTAGCTGTAACACTCATGGGCCCATTTTTTTTACACCCTGTATGATGAGAACTTTGGACAATGTTTTTTATATACCTTTAACTATTGGCTAAAAATTAAGTACTCTTCATTCATGTCGCTAATCCTAACCATTTTCGAGAAAACGTCATTTTATTTACCCCCTAACTGCTCATGGGCTAAATATGAAAAAGCGGAATCTTGAAGGTTGAACGTTGGATCGGAACAAAGATGTATCTTTTATTGAAATACCCGAAGCACATGATGTATATGAAATGCCGTTTTTTTTTTCCAAAACGGTTAGGATTAGCGACATGAATGAAGAGTACTTAATTTTTAGCCAATAGTTTTAATAAACCAATAGTTATAAAAAACATTGTCCAAAGTTCTCATCATACAGGGCGTAAAAAAATGGGCCCATGAGTGTTACAGCTAGTCCGTCCCTGCAGATCTGAGTAATCCAAAACAGTTTCTTGGATAGTAATTTGACGGGTCTTACCTGGTATACATCATATTAAAAAATAATTGAAATATACCAGGTGGTTCAATAATTATGTGTAAAAAACTTGATTCCATTGGTGCTCTTTGAGAGCCCATATCTCCGAAGAGGAGGCCGATACGAAAGAAGTTTATATGAACCTATAGTATTCTTTTCACGTGTTTTCTTCATATCCGGGAGATTTCCCACATGTTCCCGGACACCCTGTATATCGATAAAAAAATGAACTTGTTTCGTAACTTTACATATGGTTGCCAGATAGACAATGTGTAAAAGTAGGACAATTACGTAGAAGAATCCTGATTTTGTATAAAAAATCCGGACATTTTTTCACAAATGCGTTTACACAAATATACAGGGTGTCCGCTAATTAATGGTAGGTACATGGAAAAACCACAGACTCCTTAAATATTTTAGGATTTAATTATACTTACCTATATCCGAAAGTTGGTATTAACTGAGATACAGAGTGTTAAAGTTAAAACTTTATTTTGGTTTTTCTCTAATAACTTTGCAGGAAACCAACGTTTTTTACAAAATTTGGCATTTATGGTTTTTTAAGGATGAGAAATTGATTTTTTTATGAAATTTTAATGTACAATGTAGGGGGGCGCGCTGTCTGCGGCATTATTTGCACATTTATTAGGTCATCACTTTTTTGTGCCTCAGTGTATTTAAGTTTCTAATGAAAATAATACTTTTCTCATATTTATTACGTAAAAAGTTCAGGTCGTCCAGAGTTACCGTTTCGGAGATATTTGCATTTAAATTGTTTAGTGCATCCTGCTCAATTATTGTTAATTTGCAAACAAAATTTTTTTCTTAAAGTAACCTATGAGAAAACAAATAATATTTAGAGATGCAGTTGCTATAGAACAGAAAATGTTTCATTTTTGAGTTTATCGTAAGTTTGTTCGGGTTTGTTAAAGAACAATCCAATTGTTGTATTTATGATTCCCGATTACCATTACTACTAATTATCATGTAAAAGTGAATTGGTAAGAAGTAACAAAATATTATTTGCTTGCCTGAGCTAACGCACTAAACAATTTAAACGCAAATATCGCCAAAACGGTAACTCTGGGCGACCTGAACTTAGTATACCTTTCTTACGTAATAAATATGAGAAAAGTGTTATTTTATTAAAAACTTAAATACACTGAGGCACAAAAAAGTTATGACCCTATGAATGTGCGAAAAATGCCGCAGACAGCGCCCCCTACATGGCACATTAAAATTTCACAAAGAAATCAATTTTTCGTCCTAAAAAAACCATAGTTGCCAAATTTTGTAAAGAAAACGTTAGTTTCTATTAAATTATTAGAGAAAAACAAAAATGAAGTTTTAACTTTAACACCCTGTATCTCAGTTAATATCAACTTTCGGATATAGCTAAGTATAATTAAATCCCAATATTTTTACGTAAGGAGTCTGTGGTTTTTCCATGTACCATTAATTAATAAAATAAATCAACGACCTTCATAATGTTAATCACGTCAATTAGCTGCTGACGTGGATTTATCTTATTTGATCAACACAATCTCGATTTGAATTATACTGTTACAGGCGAAAACGTACGTTCATAGTTTTCCCGGTTCAACCTTAGGTATATTCTGTCTCCCTCGTTTTCTCGTTTATTCAAGGGTAACACGATTCGTTAAAAAACTGGGGAAACAAAGGAACAATTCAGTTCAGACCACCGACCTATAACTGTGGATATGTACAGGGTGTCGAAAATGGGACACCCTGTACAACATACGCAGTAAAAAGTTAAATTTTATGAATGGAAAAATTGTTTGTGCGCATGGTTTACCAGTCATACAGTGAGTCCGAGAAGAAATGTCTAAATTCATTTAAAATTCAGCGGTAAGTTTTTTCAAAAAACGCTCGTACCCGTCGATTTTGATTTTATAATTTTCTTTTGTGGTAATTTCATGTATACAGGGTAGCTCAAAAATAAGTTACGACCATCAACTTCATTTTTTCAAATGAAAACATATATTTTTTTATTTCATTTTTGAATTTTGCATTGAATTCTAAGCATGTTTCATGTACCATGTCCTATACATAAACTCAACAGTTATTGAAAAAATTAGGATTGAACATATCATTTAGGGAATCCAACGATCTATCAAATCTTCTGGCAATATGGCATTTTGGGCTCCATAATAAGTAAGAGTGTACTGTCTCACTGTCACCCTTTATTTCCATAGAAACTGTATGACAATTTTATTTCAAATAAGTATAATTATTGTCAAGCGTAGTTTCAAAGTTGCGGTTTTCACAATAATGGTGAAGTTAACGGTACGGGAAAAAATTGAAATTCTATGCATGGTTGGGTTTGGTGATAAAACACGTACTCAAATAGAAACAGCCCAATTATTTAATGAAATCCATCCTGATCGTCCTCCCATATGTCAAAAGAGGTGAGTAGAATAGAGGCTAAGTTTAGAGAATTCGGTCATGTTAGAGATTTGCCTAAATCTGGTCGTCCTACTCGAGATGAAAATGAACAACTTGACGTTTTGCTTTCCTTGGAAGAAAATCCATGTACTCCCCTGTCGCACATTGGGGCCGATTTACACATACCGAAATCTGTTGTTCACCGAGTAGTTCAAAAGCACAAATATCACCCATACAAAGTTATTCCAGTGCATGAGCTATTTGAAGATGATTTCGATAGGCGAAGTGAGTTTTGCGGACGCATGCAAAATATGTGCAAAAAAATATTATTTTTTCGGATGAAGCTACGTTCTATTTGAATGGTAATGTGAACAGACAAAATTGTCGATATTGGGCAACAGAAAATCCGCATTGGATGATAGAGGTTCACAGCCAGTACCCTAAGAAAATAAATGTTTGGTGTGGAATCGTACGCGAAAGAGTAATTGGTCCATTTTTCTTTAAACAGTCTTTAACTGGACAAGTATATCTCGAATTTCTCCAACTAGAATTAATTCCAGCATTAGTGGCTTTATTTCCGAATCCATTGGATCCAGACTCCCCTGACGAAGAACTGATATTCCAACAAGATGGTGCTCCTCCGCACTATGCGGCCACTGTGCGCACATTTTTGGATGAAACCTTTCCCAATCGGTGGATTGGAAGGAGAGGACCTATCGAATGGCCTGCTAGATCGCCAGACCTAACTCCGCTGGACTTTTTTTTGTGGGGTTACCTCAAATCAAAAGTATTTGTTAACAGGCCAAACAATATGCAGGAGTTGAAAGAAAGGATCCGAAGAGAAGTGCGTGTCATAACTCCGGAAATGGTTGGAAACGTGCAAAGAGAGTTTATTGATCGTCTTGGATATTGTCAAGCCGTAAATGGCGCACATTTCCAACATTTAATTTGATTTTGTTGTGTTTTTTTTAATAAACAGGTCTTACTTATAGATATGTTCAATCCTAATTTTTTCAATAACTGTTAAGTTTATGTATAGGACATGGTACATGAAACATGCTTAGAATTCAATGCAAAATTCAAAAATGAAATAAAAAATATATGTTTTCATTTGAAAAAATGAAGTTGATGGTCGTAACTTATTTTTGAGCTACCCTGTATACATGAAATTACCACAAAAAAAAATTATAAAATCAAAATCGACGGGTACGAGCGTTTTTTGAAAAAACTTACCGCTGAATTTTAAATGAATTTAGACATTTCTTCTGGGACTCACTGTATATTTAAAGGTTGCTCGTCGGTTGTCTTGCACACAATGTTGTCGCCGTCAGATAGGTAACCCCGCCGGTAATGGTGTTGGTTTGGTTGCCTACCAACGACGTGAATCGACGACGGCAGTCCAAAACCGAAATCAGTCGTAGCGATGTAACCATATTGAAAATCTATCGATACGTGGACAATAGATATCAAAATTAATTCTAAAAGTGGCTCTTTAGTGATGGCCACAAGGCCTTCTTTTATACGAGAAAATACATTGTTTATTTCCCAGTAAAGAAGGTACGGGTTTGTTCGGGCCAAAATATTGCCGTGTAATCATTTTCATTAAGGGCGAAGTACGGTCCTGTTCGCCGGTTAAGGTAAATAGTTTATCAGTCGGCATTGCGCATGACATCTGACGAGCAGCTTTGTTTACATGCGCGAGGCCATAAATTTACCACTTTCCCTTTTAGAGTTTAGCTATCCATAGAAATAGATCGGTGGTTCAGACCCAGGAATCATTTATTAAACTTATTTTTATTTTAGCCTACGGTACGCTGTTTTTCTTTATGGTATCCTTCTTCTGGATGAATGTAATTTGTTTTGACATTTGGTACACATTCAGGTAAGTTAATCCAAATCGTAAGAAATTTAAAAAAAAATTCATTTTGAGTATACCGAGCGGGTGAGGAAATCCCTTGTAATTTTTGAAAAAATTTATAGAAAAACTGCATTATAACTTCTTGAAGAAGCCTGCGTGGTAAACCCATGGTTGGTTGGTTTGTTAAAGGCGGGGGTCGGTTTAAAGGCCCGAACTTCAAATCACTGCAGCCTATCGGCTTATTGTGCACCCCGATCTTGTTAGAAGATGTTTGTTCCTTCTATGAGGCCCAGTAACCTTTTACCAAGCTTGTTATGTGCGAGGTTGTCACCACGTTGTGTGTTCCCGAAGGTATTTTGTATTCTACGAGACAGCGCTACGCAGCGGTATATTATGTGTGAGGCCATTTCATCCTCTTCGCCTCAGAGTCTACATTCAATGGATCCGTTGTTTATCCCAATCCGTTGAAGGTGTTTTCGCAAGTGGCAGTGGCCTGTTAGCAGACCCATCACTTGTTTCAACTGGGGCCGCGTCAGGGTTAGCATCCCATTCGATAGTGTTTTCGATGGTTTTCCAATTACGGCCCGTGCGTGTATTTGACAGGCAACTCTTGCCATCGAGATAGGTGTTGTTTTTTCGACCATCTGTCTAATGTTGTTTTTGTTGCCTGTTTTGATATTCCAAAGGTTCGGGGCTCCTGAGACTTTGGGCAGATCCGGCCCTCGCTAGTTCATCCGCTTTTTCATTCCCTAATATCGCGGAGTGACTAGGGACCCACAAGAGTTCCACCTTGTTCCCCCTGGCCGCCAATACTTTTAGGTTGGTATGGCACTCCAGTGTAAGTTTTGAAGTGAACCGATTGGAGTTCAGAGTCTGAAGAGCAGCTTGGCTGTCCGAAAGGATGTAAATCTTTTGGTCGTGGTAGCCCTTTTCAAGATTTTGTAGTACACATGCTTGTATGCCATGAACCTCCGCTTGGTAAACCCATGTGCCGAGTTTAAATACATTTTGGTCAGCCAATGCTAAGCTATTCAATTAAACGTGATGACAAAACCATGAAACTCTTAAAGTTCCGTTAATAAAGCAGACACCAGCAAATAATTTCTATTGTTAAAAATTGACGTAAATAACGAACAATTAAAATAGTGTTACTTGACAATTTTCGTTTTGTCATTGTGACAATTTAATTTGCAGGCGTTTGCTGTATTACCTGAACTATGAGAGTTTCGTGGTGTTGCCATTACATTTAATTGAATAGCTTAGGATTGGCTCACCAAAATGTATTCAAACTCGGCACATGGGTTTACCATATCGGGCTCTTCAAGAAGTTATAATGCAGTTTTTCTATAAAATGTACAGGGGAGCCGATATTCAGCCACCTCAAAAATTACATGGGATTTCCTATGTTCAACTCAACGGAAGCATCACCCGGTATAGCAAACAGCAAATGGTTATTGTCGCTCTAACTGTTTGTGAGATAAAATGAACTGCGATATAGTCAGCGATCATTTTTGACAAAAAGTATTCATTTTTAGCGGAGGAAGAGGTTTTGTAGGCAGCAAAAGATCGTCGGAACGAAGAAGATTGTTGATGTATAGTGGTTACGCTTGGGGCGTACCGCTTCTTCATGTTTTAATTGTTTTTACTATGCAAAAGGTGCTGCCTGAAGAATCCGAACATAATCCAGGCATCGGGGTAGAAAAATGCTTCATTTCAGGTAATAAAATATTAAAACCCTTAATAAGACAATAAGTAGAAAAAGTTTCCTCTCTATAACAATGATATCTCTTACATCTCTTATTCTCAGACCGCTTAACATACATAATTAAAATCTAACATGCTTTTATACAGTTTTATAAGCCTCATAATCTATGCGCTAAACGACTACTTAGACAGGGCGTTTCAAAGAACATCTGCCATCGCTCGTGTGGCGTTATACCCAAACTAAGACAAATAGTTCCTATCAACATGGATCCGCTCATGCTTTGCCTTATTTTTGGATAAGGAATCACCACAAAAGCGATCGATGTTACATATTTTGTGAAACACCCTGTATATATTTTTAAAAATCTAAAAACCCTGCGGAAAGTACGGATTATTTATCACGTAAATCCGGCTTTCACTTGTTTTTGTTTTAGACGGATTCGCCAATCTATGGTACTTCTATGGCGAAGCAGCCATTCTAGTTATAGCTAACGCCGTTTTTTTCCTCCGTACGGCTATTAAAATAAGACAAGTTAAAAAGGAGACAATGATGTTGAAGCAAAACGACAGTAAAAGACATGCGTATGAAAAGGATAAACAGAAGTAAGTACCAACTAATGTTTTTGTTATCAGGATTATTGAGGTTTCCAGGGCCTTTAATTGGTCGCAATAGTCCTATTATAGATGGCCTCGAAGATCTCCAGACATCACACCACTAGACTTTCGCTCTTGGTACTGGTTCAAAATGAGGTTTATAAATTAAAAATCGTCACTCGGGATGCAATAATTCGATTGCTTAAAAAAAACAACTTTCTAAAGCGTTTCTTCATTGAATTTATAAATAAAATGCCCTTTTTTTTATGATCAAACATAAGCACTATAGGAAAAATCCTTTAGGGCACTCTGGGAATGGTGCGTGTGCGCAAAAAGCGATCCACGTTGGTTTTGAATCGTTGAAGGTTATATTCGTTGGGAAAAAAGACCTCGGGAAGGTCGTTCCATAAGGATGAAGTCCTCCAGATGAAAGAATTATTAAATAATGAAGTTCTAGGAGTACTAGGCTTAACCACATATGGATGGGCGGCAATGGTTCGTCGTGTATTTCTGCTATTCGTCGCTCTGGGCGGAATTAAGAGGGCAAAGGCAGCCGAGCACTTTCCATGAAAATATCTGTAAAGGAGAGTCAAATCCCCAACGAGTCTGTCGAGGTTCTTCGTCAGCTCGTGGTCTCCAATCAGACGAATGGCCCTCCTTTCGATGAAATTCAGTAACCGAAGAGTATGTTTGGGTGCAGGGCTCCAGACATGAGAGCAGTACTCTAATGATGATCGAATTTGGGTTTTGTATAATGTCAAAAGTTGTTGAGGTGTGTACAACTTTTTGGTTCGGAAGAGCACACCAAGTTTTTGAGAAGCTAGCTTGGCGATTGCCGCAACGTGGTTATGCCAAGACATATTTCCTCCAAGATTGACGTCTAGCAAATTAATAGATTAACCCAGTGGGATTGCGTGTCCGGCCATGACTATATCCGGTTCTGTAATGTTAACCTTTTTAGAGAAAACTGTTGCCTGGGGTTTATTAGCGTTAAATTCGACTTGGTTACTATCACCCCAAGCCAAAACTTCTTCCAGGTCTTTGTTGAGGCGTAATACTTAATGCTGTCTGCGAAGATGCGTTGATTATTGTAAATTATTTTGAATTTAATGATTTAATATTATTTAAAAGCAACAAGTAAACAAATTTATAAACTTAAGTGAAACTAAAAATGTGTTTGAAAATTAAAATATTTCTTGTCTGATAAGGATTCTCATTTATCTATAGAGCGTGGTTACCAAAATAAGTTTTCCGTCAACGTATGGGCCGGGCCGTATTGTAGGGGACTACTTAATTGGGCCACATTTCTTTCCACAAAGACTCAATGGTGAAGTTTACTTGGATTGTGGAGGTTTATTAAGCCATCATGTCCAAATTCAGGTTTTTCCGTGAATACGAACAAAATTTTGGTCACCATTATGAAATATTCTAATTATATTGCAGACATTCACACGAGCAGCAGGATCTTCGGCAGATACCTTTTGGTAGTCGGACGGATAAAGGTTTCTGCTTCTGCTGGTCTAGTATTCCATTGAGTTTGAATAGAAACATTAAAAATTCTAGTTTGGAACGATCCCAATTCTCCCAGTCTTCGATGGATAGTACTGAACATTTGCGATTGCGGCAGAGGTTTCTATGTGGAAATGCTTCGCGATAGAAACGTCGTGCTGCAAGAGCATTGCCAACAGCTAAACCGTAATAATAATGCAGGTCCCGCAACTCGACGTTAAGAGTAATTGATCATTTCTATTATTAGCTTCATGATAACAATTATTACAGAATTATTAACTGTCAAAACTAATTCTCCACAAACTTGTTTCTACGTCCAAAGCGTGCTATGTTTACGGTTGAAAATAAATTAAAACGATTTCGTATTCATCACATGCAAGCAATGTTATTTTAGCGTTTTTCTCGAAAACGGGTAGATTTATCGAAACAAAAGTAGTATACCTTTTTTATGTCACAAGGTTAGGGGAATCAAGATATTCTGTCAAAATGCGCATACAGTGTAGCACAAAAAAGTTGGAACCATTCAAATTAAAGTATAGGTTCGTATGTGGCGCCCTCTGCAAAATGCACAAAAACGGTGGCAAATTTGTATTCCTCATCCCGAAAAAGCCCCATATACGAGATTTCGTCAAATTATTATGAGCGTGGCAAAGGGTATTGCAAAAAAACTGCAAATAAAATTTAACATCAAACCATGAACAAACCTGTAACTCCGTTAATATTATCGAATACTTTCAAAATAATTATTTTTATTTTTACGTATGCTAGAAATTATTTTTTACAGATTTAACCTGTACCTAAAACTGCTTTTCGCTATGGGAGTCAACTGGACCATGGAAGTTGTCTCCTGGTTAGTTAACTGGCAGACTAACTCCAAGTACACAGAGGTATGGTACGTCACTGACTTCTTCAACGCTGTCTATGGCGTCTTCATTTTCTTTATATTTGTTTTCAAGAAGAAAATCTGGAAGCTTTTGCAAAAACGGTAAGTACTTGATGGTTCATTAGATCTCTTCAGGATTCAAAAAAACATGTTCTTTGCACTTAGTATGTATTGACCAACGTAAAGAGTTTTGAAATAATGGTATTTTTGGTTTAAAACTTTTTTTTCGAATCAGTCAAGTAGTTTCCGAGATATCGTACACGGCAAAAAGAATGTTCTTGTTTCAAAAACAAGGGATCTTAAGTATTTTGTATTAAGCCAGATTATGCTTGTTTTAAGCAGTAAGTATTTTATAATGCTTATTGTATAAATACGAATATTTTTGTATATTCTTATTTGTAGCCAAAGTCTTGAACCAACAAACTTTCATTGTTTGTCATATAACTATGTGCAAAGCGAGATGAGAATTGACCGCTTCTCCATTTCATCATAAAGTTTTAAATTACATCTATTTTGTCCGTTTGTTTTTATAAAATCTGGACCTTCCAGAAATCGATGATACTATATTATTTCAATTTTTGTAAAATCTCTTTTATAGTACCTACAAAGAAATGGAGAAGACGCTAGACCTCATTGTCTGTATCTTGTTTGTTAAATTGGCCGTTTCTAGCCCGCTGTTTTGTTTTTTTTTTGTCCTTTTGTGGTGGTGGGATACAGAGTTGACCACATTTTTTTTAAATTTGGGGCAGTACCTATATAAAACCAAAAAAAAATTAAATGTAACTTTCTTTTTTTACGCAAGCAGCGAAAAACAGTTAAAATAGGTATGTTGAAATACCTATTGAGATTTCAGTAGGTGCTTTTTTAATAAAACAGTGGCTATGACAGTAACATTTACTTCATTTTTGAGAATTTTACCATGATTAGAAATAGTCGATATATGACGTAAAATCATATAAAATATTCTAAAATAGGAGAGATTTAAAGTAACTTGCCTTTTAAAAAAGTACGTTTAGGGCCTTGGCTGTTTGGCACAACCTGTAAGGTTGTATATTATTTTACATAAACCCAATTGCCAACAAAATTAAAAATTGAAATAAATATGTCGGATTGCACGATCATTTTAATAATTGATACCTAGACCTAACCAGATAACTTTGACTGGTTATAAAATTATCATCGATTATTTATTATAATTCTTCTGCGTGAAATCATAAGTTATAGATGGATATACAGGGTGTTATGGAAATGACTTATTATATTTAAATCGGTCTCCTATACTTTTTTTTTTAATCGAATATCTAACTACTAAGGTAAAAACCCTTTTTGCCTACATGCTGTCCATCTGGTTTCAGTTAACAACAATATAGGTCACTAGAGTAAACTACAGTGATGCCAAATCTCACCGTGTGTCTCGCCCTTGCTTGGATAACCGCCGCGCGCGTATTGATATTTGTAACTTTCAGTATCGCTGTTTCGGTATGTTTCGATAAGCGGTATTGGAACGACGTTGCCGAGGGTTTCACGTGCTTGGTGTAGACGAATTTTAAACGCGTTAGTAGCATTACCCGAATTTTTTTCTGTTGTGAAATAATTCATAATAATAAATGTTGTGATGTGATTTCAAACTTGTGTGATATTATCTACGTTGGTTCTGTTGCAAAACATACTTTTTGTGTTTAATTTTTTTATGGAATTTAATTATAAAACGGATTATTTTAAAATAAGATCGACGGTAAGAGAGTATGGCCCTTAAAATTGTAGTTGTTTTTTTCGAAAAAGTTTGAAAAAGAAGTGATAACGCGGGTCAAAGACGTCTTGTTGTCAAAAACTGAACACGTGCGTTTACAATTCTGTGTTGCAATATCACAACACCGCCTACAATGCGCTGACCTCTTTTGAGACTGCCTCAATAAATTATTAGATTGCGAACGTCGTCAGTAGCGGCCACGTAAATTTTCAGCTTCGCTTAATAATTCAAAGCGCCATTTATGGTTATTTTTCTTCAATTTGTTTTCATCTCAGGATTTGCCGGTTTAAATATAATAAGTCATTTCTATAACATCCTGTATCTTCATTAGGTCGTCAACCACCCAGTAATAAATTATAGAAATTCCACAAGTTACTAATGTCAAATAAACAGTATAAATTGGAAGAAAAAGTGAAGTAAATGTTGCCTTGGCACTCCTAAAATGGGAATACAGAAACAAACAGTAGTTTTTATTGTTTTATGCCCAAATTTTTTTAGTTTTTTGGGTCAACTCTTGTCAGTAAGTAGCTAGGAGACGTCTAATACGCTGTTCCATGTTTGTGTTGTCCGAATTTTAGATACTTATGGAGAAAATCCACCGAAACCGTGCTCACAGGTACTACCCCGACTCCTAGTACTAGTAATGTGTCTAACAATAAAATCACATTACAATAAATAGAATGCCGTAAGTTTATATATCAAAAATTCTGTATGGTACATGGTTGGTATTACGTAAAGTGTTAGTTAACCTTACGGGAAGGGTAACACGGTTAAACACTCTGCAAGATCAACTTTACAAATATGACATGTAAAGGAAAACAGGCTGAAAGTACTAACAAAATCAGTGGCGTATATAGGAATTTGTTTCGGAGGGGGTCCTTACATATTAAATCGAAGCAGGAGACGAAATTTGTGCAAATCGACAAAACTTCGTTTCTTGCTTCCATTAATTTATTAATTTAAAAATTTTCAACCCTTAACTTCAGGTAATTGGTCCCTAAGAACGAGTAATTAACCGCTTTTAGGATAAATTGGTTAAGACATCACATTTCGGCCGGGCCCCCTGAGCGTCCCCCCCCCCCCCCCCCTATATACGCCACTGAACAAAATGCATGTGCTAAACATACTTGAACTTGTAGAATAGACAGAAACACTCAGGCAGGAAAAAACGGTGGTACTTCTGAACAGGTACTTTTCTTTTTGAGAGATCTGGAGTAAGTCACTTTACCGCTGGATTTTTCGGACCTATTTATACAGGGTCAATTTGAAAACTTCCCATCCTTAAATCTCTTTCTAATAGTACCATAAAGTATTATTATTTGCCTAGTAGTTTCCTACTACTAAAAAAATAATAATTTATGGTATTATTTGAAAGAGATCTTTAAAATGATGTGCAACTTGACGTCCCCGTCCTTTCCCATTTAAAATTGTAAGGGTAAAATTCGAACAAACCCCTACCAGGGGGGTTAAACGACTAAGACTACAAGTATTCTTTTAAAGCGTTCCCGTTCACAATAAATTTGGCGTGTCTTTCCGATTTTTAATAATATTTACTGCAGACGAGATATTAAGGGTGGGAGTTTTTTAATGTGACACCCTGTATATGGCATATGGAAATAAAACGGCATTGCGAAAGATGCGGAAATGGCAATCTTTTTATATGTCAACAATTGCGTATGTCTATAATATTGTATACATTTTGTTGGACTATGTGGACAATGGGCACCCCGGAATACACCAGATTTCTCTTTAAACTATTTTAATGTCAAACGAAAAGTACCTAGATTAAATTTTAGATAGAAATTTCAAATAAATCCGTACAAGAATGGTATATTTTAGGGTGGATTCGAGGGAGGATCCAGAACTTCGGTTTTTTTTTTGGGGGGGTTAAAACTTCGTTGGGGGAGTGTCATACGAGGAAAAGTTAAGAAAAGTAATATCCTGCCGCGTTAGTCAAACCGGTATATATGGTATTTTTCGTGTTAAATTGGTTGTTTTTGCTTATATGTTTAAAATGTGCATAAAAGCTGCAAACACACTATTATCACGTCACGTGAGATCACATGCTATCACGGTATACCCGAAATATCTGCAAGGCGGTTTATGCGTGCTTATAAATAGGTTTAGAAGTACACTACAGTCACCTCATGCAGCTCACGGCAAGTCATACTTGACAGCACAATTTTATTTCTGCAAATTTACATATTCGGCACGCGTGATAACACTGTGTCAGAGTTTAACGCTCGAAGGCTACAAGAGACTCACTTGCGATCTTGACAAACACAAAATACGTAATAAGAATCATCTCCAGTGTACGTAGTCTATTTTTAAGCAGTGACAGCATGTGCTATTTTGCCGATATGACAACACGTGCATGCATGTGACGTGATAATAGTGTGTTTGCGGCGTTAAGGCGCTGCCACATGAAAACAGGCAACCCGATTACTGCAAATTATAATAATCTGACAGCAGAAATTCTGTGAAACTTCAAATCATTAAATTGACTGAAATGATTAATTGGTCCGATAATGCAAGGGGGTAAAGTTAATAACTACAGCAAAATGTAAATGGCTTAGTAGTGGAAAAAATAGCCTATTAACCACGGTTTAGAAAGCTATCATTGGCCTTACGTCTTAAATCCACCATAACTATGGATACGTACAACTTATGGGGTACGCAGTAAAAATTTTATGTGCGAGTGTAAAAATGGGTTGGTGTGCACGGTTTACCCGTCATATTTTTAAAGGTTGCTCGTCGGTTGGCTCGCGCACAATGGTGGCTTTTCAGTGATGGCCACAAGGCCTTCTTTTATGCGAGAAAATAGATTGTTTATTTTCCAGTAAAGGTCTTGATGTGCCAAAATACTGCCGTGCAATCATTTTCATCAAGGGCGAAGTACTCGCTGAAGCGCTTAGCGAACTCGACGGTCGGGCAATAATAGCGTACTCCTAAACCTTGGTTTACGCAATCGCTTCATTTTATTAAAGGACATTAAATTACGAATTATCTTTCAAAGTAATTGTTCTCCAAGCACACTTGCTAATAAATTCGATGGAAAAAAGGCGTCCGATTTCCCAACGATTTTTTTAGTGCATACAGCCGATGATTACTAATCGGGTTTGTTCGGGTTTTACTAATCGCTTACAAATCGATGGGCTCTGCTGAATGCGCCCATGGTTTGGTAACGTATAACATTCGTATAAAGTAAGTCGATCCACACTAATGTCGATTAAATTGTCAAGTATAGTGAAATGTAGTGAGTAAAAAACTATACAATGCAAACGAGTGTGAAACTAAAATAGACATTTTAAGGCAAAGAAGATAAAAATGTTCTAAATAGGAGTAGGAAATTGTTACTCCGGTGGTATTATTTTATTAAATTAATGGATTATGTAAACAATTATACACGCTTTAAGCTTTTGTAAATTTCGTTACAGAATCGGTCACCCGACTGCTTTGCAACAAACCGGTGAAGGGTTTCTTTTTATCTATCGCTTCAACCGAAACAATAATTTTCTTCTCTATTTTGCAGTTATTACACTTTCGTCGGCAAACCTCACATGGCTCATACCGTCACTTCCACGAACACTCGTACCAGTCACTATTCTTCGAACTATTCTACGGCGGACACGACCTTATCGGACAGAACAAACGGAGCAAAACCCGAAGAAGTGGCCCTTAGACGTGTGCCATAAGAAAGTTCACGGGCGCGCTGTTGGGAGGGTTTTTGTATATAATTTTTTTTTCTACATTGCTTTTTTGTATACTTGATTTAGTAGCCTAAAAGGCCTTTTAATATGTTTAGTATTATTATGTGTGTTTATTATTGTTTAAGAATTTTTTATATTTACGAGATAAAAAGGCTTTAAGAAGAACAAAATCACTCTATAATAATTTAATTCTTCCAGTTTTAACGGGCCCGATCACGTCAACTGACGGCGAATCCGACTATTGTCTTCTCAGCTGAAATTTGGCATCGTTATAGTTAATAATGAGTCGAACTAGACCTAAATTCAATGTTTTATTTTACTAAATCGATTCATTATCGAGCAAATTGTATTGTTAATTGTTGTTAAATTTAAACGATCGGGCCCTGGATTTTACGATTCCATTTATTTAAGCATTTATTTTTATATCAGCGGCCAAATAGGGAGTCTTTAGTCCAAATAAACATTTCATTTTAGATAAGTTACAACTTACAACATTCTAGTCGGTTTTAAAGTGAACGTTTGTACTTAATTTTACTGAATATCGGCTTTAACTAAAATAAACTCGACTCTAAGGGCCGATATTTGAATGTTACCTTAAGTTAGACCTCAGCTAAGGTAGCCTTAGCGTTACAGCGAACAAACCCGAACAAACCTTAAAAAACTACGGTTTAAATTAATTGGGGGGGGGGGGGGGGGGTCAATTAACGCGTTAAGTTTAAGATTGTCACGTTCTTAAAGGTCTATTCCTTTAGATATGAGTTTAATATATTGTCAAACTTGTGTTAAGGGTGACTTGTGACATTATGTACAGTGTGTCCCACTTTTATAGGGTATCTCTGTAACTGTTAGTGCTATCAAAAAAGTAATGTAGGTGTCATGTACTCTTCTTGGGTCAAACTTAAAATGGTAAAATCAAAATTTGAAAATTTTCGCTCGCTTAAGAGATACAGGGAAAAATCAAAAAATTGACAATTTCAAAATTACCCTATATTTTCTTAGTTAAAAGGGATACAGAAAAATGTTTTATACAAAAGTTTCTTTATAATGATTTTTGAATAATCTGCCGTATTTAGCATAAGTATACGCGGTCAGGTCAAAAAGTTATCGGACCTAGCCCCATTTTTGTAAATGGTGCACCCTGTATATTTTAATCTAAGAAGATTGCATTTTAAATTCTATTTTCAACTATACAACACACCATGGGTAATATTGGTTTCCTAGGCGATTTATTTAAACTTTATTACTTTAAACCACAGTAGCCCATGAAACAAAAGCTAATATCCTAGAGACAACTATGTTGACATTCTAGTTGTTATTAACATTTAACGTCAATTTCAGTTTTACATATTCATTTGCGAAAATAACTTATCAACATTTAAAAAAATTTGATATAATAGCGATCATCCATGATGTGTTATAAATTTGAAAAGAGAGTTTAAAATGATATTTTTTTAGATTAAAATTTAAAAAAATGAGGTTAGGTCCGATAACAGTATACTTATTCTGAAAACGGCAGATTATTCAACAATCATTATAAATAAACTTCTGTATAAAACATTTTTCTCTATCTCTTTTAACTAAGGAAATATAGGGTATTTTAGAAATTATCAATTTGTCGATTTTCCCCCGTATCTCTTAAGCGAGCGAAAATTTTCGAATTTTGATTTTACCATTATAAGTTTGACCCAAAAAAGCACATGACTATATATTACTTTTTTAATAGCACTAACAATAACGGAGATACCCTATAAAAGTGTCGAAAATGGGACACCATGTACCTTAAGGGGACTTAAAATATCGGCCCTAAAAATAAGTAAAATACAGAGAAAGCATTCGGTTTGGTAACAAAGCAACAATTAGTTATTTTATTATATAAAAGAGCTGGGCTTTGCGCAAAAAGTAAAGGGAGTATATTGGGAAACATTTTATTAAAAAAAAAAACTGCAATATAAAGTTGAGTTAAAATATAGCATCATGTTTACAGTACGCACAGGGGATCTTTACCCTGACGTCATCGCTTACACGTCATAAAAATCGTATGAATCAAATCAAAATTACGTGGAAGAAAAGTTGTCAAAACAAAAACTAATTTCATAACATTTTAATTGACGTAAATAACGTTCCCATATACGGATTTTTAAAAATTTCTTTAAAACTCCGAATCAAAAGTTTGAGTCGGTCTTACATAAAATAGATTGTTAGGAATATGTAGGTATAAATCTGATATTCTTGAATTTTTACTGGCAGTTATGTACCTACTTCTTATTTGACAAAATGATAAACTCGGTTTGAATGTGACATTTTGATTACACAGATTAAAAAGCTCCGCCCATTCATCCCCTACAGGAATCACCCCAAAAAGTCAAGAGTTGTTTTCATTAGAATTGAAGATAAATGGTAATTTATGTCGTAAAACATGAAAAAAAAAATCAATTTACGAAAAAATGCAAGCTAATAGGCATTGCCTTGGAAATTTAAATAAATTATTCTATTGAACTGTCATATTTGTATTTTTCGACCAATTTTTACCACATTTTGAGACGAGATTGTGAACTTAATTTGGCGATTTCAGATTTGATTTTGCCCGAAATACGTTCTGTGAACCTTCTAGTTTCGATACATATACAGAGCGTTTGGAAATTCGGGCGATTTTACTTATTTTTTTCGAAACCAAAAAGACGTGTTTTTACGTTTTTGGGATGGCAAAATAGCGGAGCGGAGACTTATCCACAATTTTTAGGGTTAGGAATACTTTATTACAATAAATAAATAACAATAAATATCAATATGTACTTACCACTAACACAAAAAAGCGATACCAAAACTCTGAAAAGAACTGTTTGCAGGAGTAAATGAAGTTTTAATGCACAAAAATGTATAAAAACGAAAAAATTGTGAATCAATTGTCACAATGACGTTTTTGCAATTTGTAGTACTGCGTAAGTCAAAATAATTATTTGGCAACTCTTCTTTATAATTATTTCTCTGTCTAACACGTTTAATTCCGGACGACGTATAATACAATTTTTATTCGCCTTTATGTCTGTACCAAACAAAGATGCAGAGATATGAAATATGTCGGGATATCTATTTGTTAGCGATGACGTCAGGGTAAAGATCCCCTGTGCATACTTTATAGTCCTGTAACTTTTTTTAATTGTTGTCCGCAAAGTGTAGGTGTCTCGGGATGATATCCTGAATTCTCATCTTCAAAAAATACTGATGTCTTGGATCATTAAACAGGCAGAAACACAAGTTACTACAAACCCGAACATCCCATATCCGAAAATGAATAGCCCGTATTGCGTTGAAAGCATGCGACATCGCATGAGCGAAGTGATAAGGACACGCGGTGTCAATATGCGTTGTAAATTTTTGGATATTTGTTGATGCTACTCGATAAAATCGTGTAATGTTGTGAATTGTGAAGAAAATTGAACTGCATATTTTTTTTAAATTTCTATTTTCTTTTAAGAAGCAGTTTAATGACGTGAACCAAAAAACATCGTGTTAAGAAAAGGGTCACACTTCCAAACAAAACATAATGAAGCTCAATTCTACCGCTCAATTTATCCACAGGGCGTAAAGAAATTAAGGATAAAAGGGTAACTTTTGTTTCTGCCTATATAATGATCAAGACAACAGTGTATATAGGTATATACGGAGTGTCCGCTAATAAATGGGACATGGAGAAACCACAGACTCCTTACGTAAAAATATTAGGATTTAATTATACTTACCTATATCCGAAAGTTGATATTAACTGAGATACAGGGTGGTAAAGTTAAAACTTCATTTTTGTTTTTCTCTAATAACTTTAACAGAAACCAACGGTTTTTTATAAACGTTGGCAATTATGGTTTTTTAGGATAAGAAACTGATTTTTTGGTGAAATTTTAATGTACAATGTAGGCGGCGCTGTCCGCGGCATTTTTTGCACATTTATTATGTCATAACTTTTTTGTGCCTCAGTGTATTTAAGTTTTTAATGAAAATAATACTTCTCTCATATTTATTACGTAAAAAAGATATACTAATTTCAGGTCGCCCAGAGTTACCGTTTCAGAGATATTTACATTTAAATTGTTTAGTGCGTTAGCTCGGCAAGCAAATACTATTTTGTTACTTCTTACCAATTCACTTTTACATGATAATTAAGGTTCTAGTGATGGTAATTGGGAATAACAAATACAACAATTGGATTGTTCTTTAACTTAATTTAATTAAAACCATAGAAAATATTGTGTCGAAAGAAACCAACAGCAATGAAACTTATGATAAACTCAAAATTAAAACATTTTCTGTTCCATAGCAACTGCATCTCTAAATTTGATTTGTTTTCTCATAGGTTACTTTGAGAATAATTATTAATAAAAATTAGCAGGGCGCACTAAACAATTTAAATGCAAATATCTCCGAAACGGTAGCTCTGGGCGACCTGAAATTAGTATACCTTTTTTACGTAATAAATATGAGAAAAGTATTTTTTCGTTAAAAACTTAAATACACTGAGGCACAAAAAAGCTATGACCTACTAAATGTGCAAAAAATGCCGCAGACAGCGCCCCCTACCTTGTACATTAAAATTTCACCAAAAAAATCAGTTTCTCGTCCTAGGAAAACCATAATTGCCAAATTTTGTAAAAAGCGTTGGTTTCCTGCAAAGTTATTAGAGAAAAACAAAAATGAAGTTTTAACTTTAACACCCTGTATCTCAGTTAATATCAACTTTCGGATATAGGTAAGTATAATTAAATCCTAATATTTTTACGTAAGGAGTCTGTGGTTTTGCCATGTCTCATTAATCAGCGGACATCCTGTATAATAAAAAGTTATTTAAAAATATTTCAACACAAGAACGTATTCAGATTCCTCAGTATCCTCCGAGGAAATCGAATTCCTTAATAATATAATAATTTTACAGCACAAGTTATATAGTATAGTAAGTATATCGCTATACTTAATTTTTAAATTATAACGAAAAAATCGGCAATATTTCTGTCCAAGTTATCTGAATCCACACCTTACCGCATCAGTTTTTCTACTATAAATTACGTATTGACAAAATTTAGACTAGTTTGGGCGTGGTTCTCAAAGATCATCTCGAGCTAGAGAATTCTGACCCAGAAATTGTATCGTGCTGTTTCTTATTTTTGGTTATTATTTTATTATTCCTCAAATATACGCAAAGTTTCTTTTTATGATAGGTGCGCAATTTCGAATATAAAATCCTTCAAAAAACCATAAAATATCACTACTCATTTTTGCCTATATCCAAATATATTATTCATCATATAAACGTTTATGCATATTATATTCACAAGAAAATGACAAAATGAATTTGTCATTATTCCGTCAAATTTCACGTATCCATATCATACTTTATAGGTACCGGGTGTTCCATCGTTAAGTTGAACATAGAAAAAAACCCCATGTAATTTCTGAGGTGGCTGAATATTGGCTCCCCTGTACATTTTATAGAAAAACTGCATTATAACTTCTTGAAGAGGTCAACATGGTAAACCCATGGGCCGGGTTTGAATACATTTTGGTGAACCAATCCTAAGCTATTCAATATTGGGACCGACACAAATTTTCGTTTCGTCAATGTCAAAATTTCATTTACTGGTGTTTGTTGTATTACCAGAACTAAGAGAGTTTCGTGGTTTTGCCATCACGTTTAATTGAATAAATTAGGATCGGCTCCTTAAAATGTACTCATACTCGGCACATGGGTTTACCATGTCGACCTCTTCAAGAAGTTATAATGCACTTTTTCTATAAAATGTACAGGGGAGCCAATATTCAGCCATCTCAAAAATTCCATGGTATTTCCCATGTTCAACTCAACGATATATACCCGGTATAAGCCAAATATTCGATAACTTAAAGTGCCTGTTCTCACCAAAGCAACTGGCAACCGCAACGCAACATCCACGCGACTCAGCACTAATGTTTAAATACGGGTGTTACCACTGACTCATCTGCAACGCAACTAGTTGCTTATGAGTTGCCCGACATACCGCGTCGCCGTCGTCAGTTGCTTCCAATCGCGGTGTCATGGCTGACAACCCAAAATTGTCGCTAAGTTTTTATTTTTTAAGCTGTTTAACGAGAAAGGATGTAGAGGTTATATCTTCCTCTGACGAATAAGACATTTTGCTCTCGTCAAAAGAGATTTCAAACCAGTTGATTCCAGTGGGAAGGCTAGCACTCAACTGTTGCGGTCGCGTTGCAGTTGCGTTGCTTGCCAGTTGCTTTTGTGAGAACAAGCGAGCAACTCAACTGAAGTTGCGGTCAGGCTGCGGTTGCCAGTTGCTTTGGTGAGAACAGGCACTAATAGGAATTTACTTAACTATGTTAAGGTGATAAAGTGTAAACTACGGATTATGACAAATAAAATTTGCGATAGGTTTGCTCGCTTATGTTACACAAAACTGGATGTGTAATATCTCAGCAGAAAAGACGTCTGGAACAGTTTCTATCGCCTCCAATCAATGTCGGGTTGTAATTATGATACACCGTTTTGTCTGGATTCAAGTCGTTTAAAACGGTAGTATACATACAGGGCGTTATGGAAATGACGTATTATATTTAAAAGGGTGACTCCTTGGGTGTCCTAGAGAAGCGCTACATATTTTTTTTAAATCGATCGTTTTAAAAGTGGGGTAACAAACACTCTTACTCACAGGTCAGTCCGCGATACTGTACAACATTTCACCCAGAGCCATGTGAACACTCCTGTAACACTTATGTAAACATAGTAATAGTGAAACATTATACATACATTACATACATACATACATTATTATACTACAGATTATTAGATTTTATTACACGCGACGAAATTTGACGTCCAGAAGAAACGCGCCAATAAAAACAATATTAAAAGATTATTTGTGGACGGGCAAGATACACGCGTAAACCGAAAAAACAGCGGATTGCTGAGAGTGTGTTGGTAATCGACGAGACACAACGTGTACGGCCGCTGGTTGGTCTTTAATTAACAGACCGCAAGCGTGCGGCGCTATATGAAACTACTTCGCTCAGATGTAAGGCGTCAAGGGGTCATTGGCATTTGACCTAGTGACGTACGTGGCTATTACTATTCCATATGTTTTTTCGGGTTGTTTAAAACATAGTCCGTCGTAAATGTTCTTCAATTAATTGTACAAAAATATATTACAGAATGGAAAAGTGTTTAAATTATTTTATTTTGTCTAAAGAGTTTAAGGTGTACATATGACAACACCGGCCAGAATTCCTTGATTGCTTACATGTATCGCAGTGCCACACAGGCGTTTTTCTGGTTTGACGTCAAGTTTGTTCGGGAATGAATTGAAGCGCCATTTATGGGTATTTTTGTTCAATTTGTCTTTATCTCAGGAATTGCCGGTTTAAATATAATACGTCACTTCCAGAACACCCTGTATAAAAGCGCCATCCTATGGATGTATCTTGAAGCATGCTCCGTTTAAGCGTTCGCAGATGCAAAATATGTAACCGTTGACCAATAAGTTCCTAGAAGAAAATATATCGATTGCCAACCGATTGGCAACCGCCAAAATAATCCGCGTACCGGTACGGAATTGTGGGTTTATTCTTTAAACAAAGCAGAAATGAGCAAGAATAAATAAAAACTCGTCTACGACCGAGCATGCGCAATATTTGTCATAGCGTAGTTGCACATATTAATTAAATACTTCAAGATAAGTCAATGTGATGTAAATGTTTTCATTTTAAGCTTAATAAAAATGACAAAAATTATGTATTATTTTTTATTGAATTTTTTTTTATATTACGAAACTTTATACGCTAATTATAACAAACTAATAATATAAATTACCAACCTTGAAACAACATAGTTACGAAAGCAAGTACGAATTATAATCGATTAAATGACATTAAGTCAACGGTTTCAAAATTATTGATTGTTTTTTGGTTGGTTACGTTTCGCTCCCAGCGAGCTTCATCAGAACAAGCATTTAATTTGTCCATCAGACCAAATTTTGTAAGGTCTGATGATGCTTGCAGTGTCATTTAATCAATTATCCCGCATAAGTCTGAATTATGTGATATAAAGACCAAGACCAAGTAATTATTTTTAAAAAATAGGACTTTAAGAACAAAAAATGTAAAGAAACAATGCTCCTAAAAAAATGCGAATTTTCTAAAAAGATTATAAATTGATTTCTTCCTACGTGGCTACTAAATGGGGAAGATAAAATCGTTTTCTGAGAAAACCAATACATATTTTCTTTAAAATATTTTAGAAATATGGTCAGGTTATTGAAGTGTTACGTAGAAGTTACATACTATTTACAACACGTAACTTACCAAAAATCTTAATATAAAAATACCGGAAAAAATAGCTAAAACACTAAAATAAAAATTTTAAAATCTATCTCACAGCTCGCAGACTTATACCTCTTAGGCGAACGAGTTCTCTCCATCGGCTCCGGCACCGTCGGTATCCTCGAGGGAGGAAAAGTTGAGGAAATGAGCTGGCCTATGCACCTCGTGGTAGAATTCCTTCGGATTAGCCAGTTGAAGTTCGTATTTCATGCTAGGATCGTGTCTTACACCTTAAAAAGTACAAAAATATCAATAAATTTTGGAAAGAAAAGCACGAGAAATAAGAATCAGACAACAAGCAAGAAAAGACGGATTTGTTCAAAACACAATAGTTTTATATGGATCCGGTTCCCGTCCGGGACAATTAGTAAAAGGTAAGGATGATTCAATTACTTACCCATAAAGTTATAGTTCCAAGGTCCCTGAGCGGGAACCATGAAGAACCCGGTAAACCTATCTGAAAGCAACATCTGAACCTTTTCGTAGTGACTCGGTAAATACCCTTTGGGATTGTTGCCTTTATCAGTGTTCTGTCTGCCCCACTCAAAACCGGAGGGGGTCAATTTATAAGCAGTTAAAGAACAGGAACCTAAAAAAAAATCAGTTAATATTATGTAAATTCAAAAAATTACAGAATTTATTCGACAAAGGTAAATGAATAACAGTGCGTCATCACTTACACGTTAAACGTCATAAAAATTATACGAATTAATCAACATTAGGCGGAAGAAAAGTATCAAAACAAAAAACATTATTCCTAGTGTTCCAAAATACGTATTCCGACAAATAATTTATAATTCCGAAAAAAAAATTGAAATGATGAAGGCGAAAAACAGGCGTTCTATTTTTTTATCATAAAAGTATTATAATCAAACCTAGGTCGTCATTTAAATCGCTTTCGAAATGGCGAGAGATAAAACCATGAATACTTCTAAATTTTCGACACGTTAAGACCTTACAAAACAATGTTATATTAGTAACAATTGTCCATAAATACTTACCGAAAACACAAAAGTACGACAAAAGAGCTCTGAAAGAACTGTTTTCAGTATTAAATTCAACTTGAAGGCACAAAAACTTACAAGAACCAATAAAGATTGACACTTCATTGGCATATCAAAATAGCAACCATAGTAGCGAATCCAATGCCGCAAGTGCGGGATCCCGCGGATATTTCGCGGGATTGACATTGCGGGATTTGCGGGACTCGATGTGGGTGCTGTATGTTAATAAAAAGTTGTTTTATGCAATTAGAAACAGAGTAGAGTAGCAGGAAAATATTTATTGCATATAGGTACAATACAATAGTACGACTAGTTTAACGGTTACATGTTACATTGATTTTGAAAGTATTTTCGGAGAAAAGATAACATGTTTAATGTTTCATCTTTTAGATTTGATCTTATTTTATTGCACATGTATCCTGCGGCTGAAAAAGCACGTTCAGCTTCGAGACTTGTCGGTGGAATATATTTTACACAATTTGTGGCCCTCTGATCCGAATAGTTGGTATTTATCGGTCGATGTGATAAAGTTTCCAAAGGGTATACCATCTTTAGCTACCATTCGAGACACTCTTTCCTCCATCGAAATTTTTTTCTCAGATGAAAAAAAATCTGAAATTTTCATTTTCTTAGGTAGCACAGAACGAGCAGATGTTTTGATAATGCTAGGGCATAACTTACATTTAGCTGTAAAACCATTTTTAGACTATAAAAAATAATTCCAAACTAACCTTGAACCTTTATTGTCTTTGTAAACTACACTGACACTCATTTTTGTGATTGCTGTTTAAATTCTATGTATTATATTCAGCCACTTGATAAATGTCACTAGATACTTGTTGAATAACGCTCTTACTTTCGCACGTACGCAAGAAAACTGTTCTGTTTAACGTATTTTCAATAGCCCAGCATGGCGGGGAATCCCCGACGCTTCGATCAAAAATACCGCAGTTCATTGTTTGCTATCCCGCAAAACCCACGGATCCGCGGGATCGATGGGCTCAATCCCGCAGGTTTGCGGGATTAAAGATTGGGTGCGGGATTGTATTCCCTAAACCATAGTAATCAGCTCACACATTTATTAAACTACGAATGTAACTTTTTCTCTTTGTCTAACATGTTATTGAATTCAAAACGTATGCGGGTTTGTTCGCGCAGACGCTCTAATAAGTTTTTATTCACTTTTAAGATTGTGATAAATAAACCCGGGGAGTTTTAATTCACGACGGCCCTTAATTTATAATGTACGGATTTTATACTAACCTGGAGTAAACGAACAAGTTATGATAACTGTTTTCTCCCCATCCCAAGCAGTATTGTCAGTCATCAATTTCGCGTGGGTCGTGATATCTTGAGGAGAAAGTTGAGGCAATTCGTTGGGTTGCGTATGGATCCACCCCAAAGGTTCCATGTCCTTAACGAAGGGATGTACAGGGGGCGTATTGGGCAAATGGACCGTTTGGTGGGTACCCCACTGGGGAGGCAAAACCAGACATCTTAGTTCTTTTACTTGGGGATTGTCTGGGGGACTAACGCCGTAGAGGAAAGCACAAATCTGAAATGAAAAAAAAAAAGAAACGACATGAAATACCGCGATGTTCAAAGGGTGGAGTAAGAGAGGGTGTTTTTCAAGGCTCTTTGTCAAATATCGGTGACTTTCGCACACTTGGTAGATTGCCATCGGAAAGACGACGTTTTGTTAACCATTGCTGCCCCTTATTCATTGGAACATTGGAAATGTTTCAAGTAAACTCATTATGAATCCATTATTAGCTTGAAAAACACCCAATATGATTTCATTACCACTCACCTGGGCTCGTAAGTCGGAGATTGTAACAAACTTCTTAAGCACATTCTTCGGCAAAATGTATGTATAACCAGTTTCTTTAATGTCATCTGAGCTGACGTAAATGTGATTGGTTCTAAAAAAAATATTAAATATTATAAACAGTATATTGCCAATAAGAACGTTCGAGTTTGCGCAGTAGAGTGGAAATTTTATCGATCGCGTCAGAGCCGGCCCGACATTATTTGTTTGTTGTTATTCGTCGCCATCTTTGGTTCTAGATGCTTTTTCAAATTACGGAATAAAAAGTGGTTTATCCACATTGTTGTCGGTATATTAGTGCTTATAAACTTTCATTATCTAACGACAATTTTTGTAAAGGAGTTTTTAATTTGTGGTGATTTGATTCGTTGTTTGGTAGGTTAGTGACTTGTTTTGTTTAAGATGAAAAGACACAAATGCATGGTGCTTTTGCAAAAGTCGTGGATCAATACCAGATATAAAGTATTTCAGGTATGTACATATATAGGAAAATATTTTGCTTATCACATTATCCGATCTTCGGAACCGAATTTCACTAAAAAGCTTGTAAAAAAAGAAGAGAGAGGAATGTATTTTTAATTTGGTGCATTAGTAGCTGATAATAATTCCCAAAATAGTCAATATAGTCATTCATTCTTAATTTTTGGTTTAGAAAAAAGTGAGGTTAAGAAACATACGACGTCGGATGAAAGTTAAAATAAAGCTCATCGTGTCGATTGTTACAAATATTCGGACGGAATTTGGCACCAAAAGTTTACACCAATCAGGGCACCGTAGAATCATCATATCGCCAGAAATCGTATGCATGGAACGCTGTCTTAAATCGAACCAATCGAAATTTTAATTGCAATATTTTTCCTAACAACCAGTGAAATTTACATTAAAAAAGTTGAAATCCGGTCCTGTCGAATGTTTACTTTCACAAAGAAATTTCCGAACTGCGCCAGCTCACAACGCCCCCTTCGATGCCCATAGCGGGAACATAATTGCAGATGGTATTAGCAATATACTGTTTTTTTTTTTTTTTTTTTTTTTTTTTATGATCAAACACAAGCACTATAGGAAAAATCCTTTAGGGCACTCTGGGAGTGGTGCGTGTGCGCATAAAGCGATTCACGTTGGATTTGAATCGTTGGAGGTTATATTCGTTGGGAAAAACGACCTCGGGAAGGTCGTTCCACAAGGATGAAGTCCTCCAGATGAAAGAATTTTTAAATAATGAAGTTCGAGGAGTACTAAGCTTAACCACATACGGATGGGCGGCAGTGGTTCGTCGTGTATTTCTGCTATTCGTCGCTCTGGGCGGAATTAAGAGGGCAAGGTCAGCCGAGCACCTTCCATGAAAATATCTGTAAAAGAGAGTCAAATCCCCAACCTGTCTTCGATGTTCTAGGCTGTCGAGGCTCCTCGTCAGCTCGTGGTCTCCGATCAGACGAATAGCCCTCCTTTCGATGGAATCCAGTAGCCGAAGAGTATGCTTGGGTGCAGAGCTCCAGACATGAGAGCAGTATTCTAGTGATGGTCGAATCTGGGCTTTGTATAGTGTCAAAAGTTGTTGAGGTGTATACAACTTTCTGGTTCGGAAGAGTACGCCAAGCTTCTGAGAAGCTATCTTGGCGATTGCCACAACGTGGTTATGCCAAGACATATTTCCTCCCAGATTGACACCCAGCAAATTAATAGATGAAGCCAGTGGGATTGCGTGTCCGGCCATGACTATTTCCGGTTCTGTAATGTTAACCTTTTTAGAGAAAACTGCTGCCTGGGTTTTTTTAGCGTTAAATTCGACTTGGTTACTGTCACCCCAAGCCAAAATTTCTTCCAGGTCTTTGTTGAGGCGTGATACTTCATGCTGTCTGCGAAGATGTGCGTCGGCAGCCGATGTTTGCGCATTCAAAGAGAAAGATGAGAAAAGTGTGCTATCGTCAGCAAAACTAAATATCGGATTTTTAGTTTTCACTAGAAGGTCGTTAATGTAGAGTAAGAAGAGAGTGGGAGACAATATGGACCCTTGAGGAACACCGGCATTGATGGTGAAGGTGTCTGAGAGAAATCCGTCAATCCCCACTTGCAGAGAGCGGTCCTTAAGAAAGCTAGATAACCATGCACAGAATCGACTGGGCATACCATAGGATCGCAGTTTACTTAGAAGCCCCTCATGCCAAACACGATCAAAAGCTTTAGAAATATCCAGCGCAACAACCCGAGACTCCCCATGATGTTCGATTGCGTTGTTCCAAATATGGGTGACATAGGCTAGAAGATCTCCAGTTGATCTGGACTTCCGAAAACCATATTGATGATCGCTGATGATGCTGAAGCCTTCCAGGTACTTTAGAAGATGTTGGTTAATAGCTTTCTCCATTACTTTTGATATAACTGAAAGCAATGCGACTGGTCGATAGTTGTTAGGCAGGGTTCTCTTACCTTTCTTTGGAATAGGCTGGACTCGCGCCGTCTTCCAGCAAGATGGAAATATTCCTTTTTTGTAGGATAAGTTGAAAAGTCTACAAAATACTGGTGTTAGTTCATCGGCGCATGTCTTGAGAACTATAATAGGAATTTCGTCTGGACCAGTAGCTTTTTTGACGTCGAGTCCTTTCAGGATTCGTTTGACGGGACGCTGACGGAACACGATTTCGGTCATTTCGGAATCAACTGCAGGAATGTCGGGTGGTGTTCTTCCCTGGAAATCTACAGTGGAATGCGAAGAAAATAGTTCAGCAAGTAAGTTTGCTTTGTCTCCGGCTGTGGATGCTATTGTACCATCGGGACGTATTAGAGGTGGAATAGTTGATTTGGTAAAATTTTGGCTGACGGCCTTAGCGACTGACCAAAAGGACCTTGATCCGTTTGGACAGTCAAGAAGTTTGTTTTTGATCCTCACGTTATGGGCTTTTTTGCTTTGATCTATTGTTAGCTTACATTGGTTTCGAGCGGTAATAAAGATGGTACGATTCTCAGTGGTAGGATTTTTACGCCACTGTCGGTAAGCCAGATTTTTTGATTTGACAGCACGCTCACAATCCTTGCTAAACCAGGGCTTGCCGTTGGAAGGGCGTTTTTGGGAGGAGGGAATAAATGCTTCCATGCTCGTTAGAATGACGTCGGAGACCTCCCCAGCACAGACGGATGGATCATCAGAAGAGAAGCATACGCTCATCCAAGGAAAAGTCCGAAAATGGTCTTTCAGGTCTTCCCACTTGGCCGATCTGTAATGCCATATCTTGCGAGGTTTAGGAGGTTGTTCAGAATTAATTGGTAGTTCGCTTAGAGTTGAAATAAGTTTGTGATCGGAAGATCCTAACGGAGGCTGTACGGTGACTGTATATAGATCGGGATTTGACGTTAAGAAAAGATCCAAAAGACTAGCAAAATCTCCAGCTCGGTCTGGAATCCGCGTTGGTTCTTCTACGAGTTGAGTTAGACCAGAACTGATCGCGAAGGATTCGGCCTCGCGGCCTTGCTCATCGTCTGTATTTGAAAATTTAAGCCAGTTGACATTGTGGACGTTAAAGTCACCAAAGATAGCAATCTCGGCATTTGGATAGTTGGTTTGCACGAAGTCGATTGTATTGGCTAGTGATGAGAAAAGGTCTCTGTAATGGGTATCACTTGGAGGACGGTAAAGGCAGCAGATAAACTTGGTGATTTTCGGTGTTGATATTTTAAACCACATTACATCAAAGTCTTTCGGTTCCAGTGTAGGTTCTCGTTGGCAGCAGAGATCATCTCGAATAAAAAGACACACGCCGAAGTTGCGTCGGAATCGGAAATGAAAATCGTATCCAGGGTATAAATAGCTGACGGTGTTTGTTGACGATCTGACCTTTGTCTCGGTCAGTGCGAGTACGTGAGGCTTGGAAGATTGTAAGTGCTGGTGGACTGAATTGATGTTCGTGTTAAGCCCTCTAATATTGCAGAAATCAATTTTGAAGTTGCTAGTTCTGGGTTGGTTAGCAACTGCAGGTGCCACACCATTTCTTCGTTGAGTGTTGTTAGATCCCAGTAAATTGTCGGAAATGGTTGTTTTTTGATGAACTTCGCTTGATGGGGCCCCAAGTCCAGCCCCCGCCCGGAGATCCGAATGGGGGGCGAGTTTACCTCCGGAGTATTTTGGGCCCGGAGCTTCCATCATGCTATTTTTGGGGGGCCCCACCCTGGTAACCGGAAACATCGGCACAGCAACGAAACGTCAACTCAATGAGCAAAAGTTAGCTCAAGGAGCAAACTTCACGCCACCTAAACCGATGCAATGGTATCTCACCGGGCGATGCCGGGTGGGCCAACATCTTCCATTTTGAATTTTTTTGAGTTTATATATAATGATCATATTTTTGAAAATATTTATATGGAAAAGTTGCTTGTATTGTAATTTTATGCACAGATGCCAAATTTGAATCACTTAAAATAATTATTGTTTTCTATCTATTTTTGACCGATATTTATTTTGATTGAAAACGGAAGTCGCCCGTTACCACCGTAAATATATTTATTTATACAATACTAATCATTCATTCTTTATACAAAAAATGTTTATTTTATTTTAAACAATTAAATTGCAATTTAAAAATGTTACCATCTGTGGAACAAACGACTCATGACTCTAAATATTTAACCAACGAGGAGGAGTCTTATTTTTAAATAATAAATACGTTGGAAAGTGGAAATATTTTTTCTTTTAAAAGCCGTATTAGAGTCGGCAAGTTCTGTCTCTTGCGCCAGCAATGACAATTATAATTGCAAGGATTCATGCAGTATACCGTCCTCGATCAGCTGACCCAATACTGCTCGTATTGCGGGCGCAATGCGAGAATGAAATCCGTATTACAGTCGGCAATTCTACTCTTCTGGCAATTAAAATTGCACGGATTCATGCGCAGTACACCGTACCCGATCAGCTGTCTCTCTTTGCCAGAAATGGGGCACGCGACATTTTAATTGCCATTGCCGGTGCAATTGGGTAGAGATGGATTTTTCTGTTATTTATAACTGTTTATTATTTGGTCGAAGCAGGAATGAACAGCTAATGGCTATTTAAACTCGTTGGTACTTAAATTAGCAGTTCACATTCTTTATTAAGCTTATGTGCTTCTAATTCGTCGCAATTTTTTTGACCTCCTATTTGTAAATAGCAGTAGCTGCCTTAACTGGTAATCAAAACGAACAGATTTACCCATCTCTAATTCTGGGGGTATTTTAGGGATTTCGACAGTACCAACTGCTGTTCTGACTGTTGGCGATGCTCCAGCTGATCGAGAACGGTTTACTACGCATGAATACGTGCAATTATAATTATCATTGCCAGCGCAAGAGAAAAATTGCCGACTCTAATACGGCTTAAAGAGATAACATTGCACGGTGTTTGTCACAGCAACCTATTAATTTGTTAACATTTTAGGCCTTATTGTTTTAATTGTATAGATGAGATAAAATAAACACTTAATTATAAATGACGCGCTATAATGTACATTTTTTCCAACGTATTTATTATTTAATAAACAAGACTCTCCTCTTCGTTGGTAAATTTTTATAGTTATGAGGAGTTTGCTCCTCATATGGCAACATTTTTAATTAGGGAAAAATGAACATTTTGGTAGAATTCTTGGTATCAAGAATTAATTTAGAAAATGTCAAATCTGACAGTTAACAAAGCCGCAAGGTTCCATTTAATTATGTAATTTTTGGTCTTGGTTGAAGCAAAAACCTATGCAAGGTAAAACACACGAATATCAATTGATTGATCCGTAAACTGATACACTTACCTAAGATGCAAGTTCGTAGCCGATATCGCTCTGACCCTCCATTCGGTCTTGGAACTAAACGTCTGCGTCTCATAATTACTCGTCGTACTCGTAATAATCTCATCGCCATGTTTATTGACGGTTCTTGTAGTCGTCGCCGTCAATTGGGACTGTTCTTTGGTCTGTTTCTCGATCTCGGCTATCTGTTGTCTCTGTGCAGACGGCGCGCTGATTTCCATGCCCAAGATGATGTCTCGAATTTCTGATTGGGTGAGAGAAGCTACGTTTACGCTGAAAAAGAGTTACGAAAATACTAGAGAGAAATGTAACGTTGATATATTCAAAAAACATGTTATTTTTATTGATATTTGTCAGAAGCGCTTTATCCAACCGATACCTTATTGATCTTAAATCAATGTCGGTGTCAGTTGTCTGCATACAGTGTTACAGACTTCAGGACCCCTGCGCGGCTCATCATTTTATTCATTGACATAAAAATCATCAATTATCTTGTTTTCACCATTTAACAACTTTCAAGGGTAGAAAAAAATTAAAAACTGAGTAGAAAGATGCTCTTTTTGAAATTTGGATAGCTTTATACATCACTAGGGTGTAAAGTTTTTTTTGGTATTTATCAAAAATCACGAAACAGTTCGAGATAATACACTAAATTTTGGTATAGTATATTAAGATATAAAAACCACACATTTTTACCCCAAAAAGTTTAATTTTCTCTGGCCAGTAGCGTAGGTTTTTGAGAAAAATCAAAAAAAAAAAAATAAAACTTTACATTGTATATCGAAAACAAAGCATTTTAGAACATATGTATACAGGGTGTTCCTTAATTACGTGCTAATATTTCAGGGTGTGATTCCTTAGGTCATATTATGAAGAGAAGTTCATATGAACATAAATGGCCTCCACGGCTTAAATTTTTTGCTACAGGGTGTTGAATTTTTATTTTTTAAATGGTTATTTTTTTAATATCTGGGAAAATACTTTAGATATTATTTTCAATTTTGGTATCTGTTAATAGGATATAGAACCACAAATTCTAGTTAGAAAAGTTATTCAATTGTTCCACCAGTGGCGTCCCTGCAAACATATCCTCTGATATTTTTTACAAAAAAGATGGTACGCCACTGACATTTTTCCATGCGGATATTTTTTCTGATTAGCCTGGTCAATTCTACATGAAAACGATCTCTTTAGTTTTTCTCGTTCTTGGTTAAAACCACTAAATTCGTATTTTAAAACTATTATTATTAACATTGATAAAATATTAGTGATAAATTTTGTTTTATAAAAATTTCAATACTTGAACGAGTGTGCAATTCAATGCGAAGACGGGCATGTCTTTTAAGTGAAGGTGGCCATTTCCAACAATTTTTATGAAACAAAATTTATCGTTAATTATTTTATCAATATTAATAATAATGATTATGAATTTAACTAATATATGATATGAATTTAGTTATTTTAATCAAGAGAATGACGAGACGAGAAAAACCTCAAGAGACCGTTTTAATGTAGAATTGACCAGGCTAATCAGAAAAACCCGAACAAACCCAAATCCGCATGGAAAAATGTCAGTGGCGTACCATCTATTTTGGAAAAAATATCAGAGGATATGTTTGCAGGGACGCCACTGGTGGAACAATTGAATAACTTTTCTAACTAAAATTTTTGGTTATATATCCTATTAACACATACCAAAATTGAAAATAATATCTATTCGGAGATATTAAAAAAATAACTATTTAAAAAATAAAAATTCAACACCCTGTAGCAAAAAATTTAAGCCGTTGAGGACATATGTTCATATGAACTTTTCCTTATAGAATGACCTAAGGAATCACACCCGAAACCACGTCGTTAAGGAACACCCTGTATTATTCGGCAACATAAAAACAACCTATGTAAGCGGTATTTATGTAAAAAGTGATTTACCCAAGGAACAGATCGACTAAAGT
Organism: Barypeithes pellucidus; assembly: GCA_963991005.1. Taxonomy (NCBI): domain Eukaryota; kingdom Metazoa; phylum Arthropoda; class Insecta; order Coleoptera; family Curculionidae; genus Barypeithes; species Barypeithes pellucidus. Next base: position 13,240,324 of record OZ022562.1, on the reverse strand, counting down.
AACACAACTTACTTGTTTTTCTTTCCATAATCGGCAAGAATAAGATCCTTAAGCTGCACCTCCACTTTTATCCATTCGTCATCGGATAAGGTCGGCCAAATATGATGAGGTTCTGTAATTGTAGTTTTGTCGGGCTTTAGAATAACCTTCGTCCTTTCAGTGTTGACGTGTAACGCTCTTAAAATAAGGATCAATCTTGAGAAAGCCTAAAAAGAAACGTTTTTAACAGCTAGTTAATCGACTATTGGAACGTTGTCAATAAATAAAAGTAAAATTTTATCAGAAATATCAACTTGAAGAGTTATTTTAAACTATGCATAAGAGTATTGGATAAAGTCTGTGTAATTGATGACGCTGCACATATATAACGTACAGTTATATTACAGTTTTTCACCCTCCACTTTAAGGTACAGTTGCCTGAAGAAACAAGTCCTTCCTGCCGATATTATTATTATTTTGTATTCTGCGACAACAATAATTTACCGTGTAAGATGAAATAGTCTTCAACCAATCATCGTACAAGTTGAACAACACCATCTGGGGCTCGGTAGCCTTCAAAATTAAATCTCCGAACTTTTCAATCTTGAGACAAGCTTGGAAAGGCAGCTGCAGCTCCGATCCTTTGATGACGATGTTGGGGAAGTCGAGAAGATGCACTTCCAGCGGATCCAACATGCCTTTGCGCGTTACGATGATCTGTTTGGGTTGTTCTTCTACCGGCAGAGATCGAATTAAAGCGGCTACTTCTTCTGCCGTTTTCCATTTTGCTAACTGAAAAAATAATAATTTATGTAACGAATGCCTAAAAGTAACTTTATGCATATGTTTCATACAATATTTTTTTCTACAATGTTATCTTGATATTATAAGCATGCAGAGAGAAGTGTTATGCATTCATTTGCTTAAAAAAAAATATAATTTTTATAATATTTGTCAGAAGCGCTTTATCCAACCGATACCTTATTGATCTTAAATCAATGTCGGTGTCAGTTGTCTGCATACAGTGTTACAGACTTCAGGACCCCTGCGCGGCTCATCATTCTATTCATTGACATAAAAATCATCAATTATCTTGTTTCCAACATTTAACAACTTTCAAGCGTACAAAAAACGGAGTATAAAGATCCTCCTCTTGAAATTTGGAAATGATTCAAATCTTTATACATCACTAAAAGTTTGGAAAATTTAGTCTGCCCTCAAATTGGCCACTTGTTTTTCGCGGATAAAATGTTCGTTTTATTTTGCTTTTGAAAAGATCGCACGAATGTCCTAAAATGCTTTGTTTTCGATATACAGGGTGTAAAGTTTTTTTTGGTTTTTATAACGATGGTAGAAAAACTTATTATATAACCATTAACTTGTAATGAAATCAGTCACATTACACCCGATTAACTTACTTGTCCCAGACGTTTCTGTCCAGCCCACACAGACGTATGAATGATTTTCAAGAACAGCTGTCCAGTCCTAGGATTAAATATAAAGATGGCTCCGTTTATAGGTTTGGTAGTCAAGTTACCCTCGAACGTCTTATGAATAGTCACTCGGTAGACGTTAGTGTCGTCCACGAACCAAATAATTTGATTCGAGAATAGTTCACCGTAGTTCTGACTGGACAGGTAAGGCTCCGTCGGCTCGCTGGAGTACAACTGCAAGGCCTTACGAATACGCTCCCTTAACACGTACAGAGCGGGGTTCGCTTTCATGATCTTAGCCATAGCTTGTTGGATTAAGGGTTTGCATCCTGGGAACCAGTTTCCGTAGGCACTGAAATCACAATGAAAATTATAGACTACTATACAGGGTGTCCCATATAAGAATTCACTTGCAGTGATCTCATTAACTATAGAACATAGAGAATGACCAAATTTTACGATTTCATCCTTTTAAAATAAATTTAAAATTCTTATTCTCATAATTTCTTCTTTACTTTACCTGTGAAGATTGTATGCAAGATCAATAGCAATCAATACACCAGTAGGGGACGGATATATAGACATGTTATCTGTAGTGTAGTCAAGGAATTTGGCTCTGGCATACCGCTCAACGTCGTGAGAGTCGTAATCTCCCCATCTGAGCTGCACATCTATCCAGTACTTCTGCGTAGTGGTGTTATCCATGGTGTCCCTAAAATAAAAAGGCAACTGAGGAAAGTAAGAACAAAAATAACGTCAACAACCCTTAAAAATGTGAATTTATAAAAAAAAATATTAATACATAAGTAGTTCAAAAACAACAAAGGGTACGTCGACGTGCTTGAAAACAAATTAAATTTGTTGCCACACTTACTTGGTGTCCGCAAGCAATGATGGCCTGGACACATTCCACTTGTAAGCTGAGAACAGAAGTATATCGGCACAAGACGAATTCATCTTGTATGATTTCCTAGGATGGATAGTTTCCTTTTGTACTGTCTCAATTTCGAGGGCATCCAACTCTTGATCAAATACCTATAAAAAAAAACGTGTGAATTAAGATTCTTATACAGGGTGTTATGGAAATGACGTATTATATTTAAATGGGTGACTCCTGGGGTGTCCTAGAGAAGCGCTACATATTTTATTTTTTCCAAATCGAACGTTTAAAAAGTGGGGTAATTCACCCATAAACCCACACACAACTCCTCGGCACAGTCACATTACACTGAGCAGCTGTGTAATAAACAGATGTTCTGGCGCAATGTTGCCAAATTGTTCGTGTAAAACTTTAGATTCTTATAAAAATAAATATTTAGCTACCTAGTATCCAAATAGAAGTGAATCCAGGTGCCAGTATACTAGCAAGTAATCCAGGGCACATAAATCTTCAGTTTTTTTGGTTTTAGTGGGTAAAGCTTATACCCCACTAAAACCCCTTCGGCGTTTTTCTTCCAATCTCAGAACATGACCCTGTATATCGTCACAGACACAAAACAAATAGTGAAACACTGAACAAATTACCATAAATCACTTAAAGAAACACACACATGTTTCAAATTAGTTTTTTTAAGATAGGCCCTTGTCACACAAAATCGTTACACACTAATGCATTCTTTAACAAACACACAAATAGGACACAATTGGCACTTTATAAAATAAAACGTTCAGCAATTGTTTTATCTCCTGCATCCAATATCTTATATCGCATCCATATCTTCGACTTTATCAACTATTTCTTTATTCATCGTACCCCATAGAAAAAAATTGCATGATGTAAGATCCGGTGACCTTGCGATTTCCAGTCTCTTACTAAAGGAACATTTTCTAATATACCTTCGACTTGATTTTTCTGTATGTACTAAACATTTTTCCACTTATTCGCACTGTACAGTTGATTAAATATCCCGAAAAAACTCTTTCGCGCGAAGCCGCTTGTTGTCAAGCAAATGTCAACTTTTAACCTGTCGACTTATACTAGAGATGTGCTAATCTTGGGTTTTAAAATCCCGCTGTGAAACGATCGATTTAATTTTTTTAAGCTTTTCGAATGAAATAAAGCACCAGAGCAGCGATTAACAAGTTTTTTAATCTTTATTGGTATCTACAGCAGCGAAGGAAAAATAAATAAATGCTGTAGATTATTATAATTATTTATTTCAACCTTTTTTGGTGAATGCGCAGGAATCTACCGGAAAACATGCATTGCATTATAATACATTTCTAGTTTTTGACAGTTCTTGTTTTGAATGTCAGATGTGATTTTAATGTTGATAACTCCGGTCTGGGTTATTTACATTTTACAATGTGTTTTTTAATTAAAAGCAAAAGTTCATGCAAACCTAAGCGAGACAAGCCAATGTTAATAAAAACGATGTCTCCAAGTGAATTTTGTGCAGTTTTATGGCGGCCAATGTTCATGTGTAGTTTAGTTTTGCATAACCAGGTTATGTGATGTGCCGGTTTCTTTACTAAAACGCTGTATAAGTTTTTATAGAAGTTGACATTAATTTTTAAATAAGACCGACAAGGTAAGTGTATGTGTGTGGCCTAAATAAAATTACATTAAAAAATCAGCCAATCAAAAGTCAAAAGGTCATTGACATTTGACCTAGTTACGTAGTTGGGTATTTCAAACTTAAAGAGTGTAATTCTGACAACACCGGTGAGAATTCGGATGTGCCGCAGTGCGGTACAGAAGTATTCCTGGTTTGACGTCAGGTCATTTTTACCGCTAAATGAATTGAAAGCGCCATTTAAGGATATTTTTCTTCATTTTGTATTCATCTCAGGAATTGCCGGTTTAAATATAATACGTCATTTCCATAACACCCTGTATATACTGACCGGCAAAAAATTGCCCGCATGTAGGAGGGAATCCTTTTTATTATTGAAATATTTAAAGAAACATTTTACGCCCATTGCTTCTGCATGATTGGTCCGTTAAGAACTTATTTTGACATTTGTCAAGTGAGGGATTTCACTGGAAAATTGAAAAAATATATATTGTCATGGAGAACTGGTATTAGATGACGAGAAATCGATCGATAATCGAAAACCAATTAATATATCATTTAAGCATTTTTGTTGTTTTTAAAAAAGTAGGTACGAAGTTTATTCAGAAAAAGTGTGAGACCTGGAAGTTGAAGGGCACATTAAACAACCGTCACGTTCTTAATCTTAATTATATCAACACTTCCATTACCTGGCAAAGATCCATAACGATCGACTCGTGCACTTTCTGCCACAAGTGAGCCCTGAAAATCTGGATGAGGGAAATCTTCAACGTCGGAATTTTACCGTGCATAAATATACCGGTCAAATCAAGTTGCACCTGGAAACCGACGTAGACGTTGGCCCTGTTGATGGTCGGCGACCACCAGAGCGTGAACCGACGGTTGGGAATTTGGTTCAAACCGGATCGCTGAGCGTTGGTCAGTTTTTTGTATTTCATCGATTCTTCAAAACCGGATGCTTTTTCCCTAAAAACGAAGGATAAATTTACAGAATCTTATTCATCTGAATTAACCCAGACAATCTGGATAGCTTGCTAGTTTTGCACTTACCAGAAGAGACCCTCCCATGTAGGGAAATAAGTACCCTTGAACAAGGTATGTTCTAAAATACCCTCTACACCACCAAGAGCTTGAATCATGTCGGTACGGTAGTTGTTAAGATTCCAGAGTTTACCGTCGTGTCGTTGATGCGTCCACCAGAACGGGTTCTGCTTCAATACTTGGTACTGTTTGAATTCCGTTCTAGAAAACGAACAATATGAAAATTTTGACCAAATTAGCGGCTTTGAACTTGACTTTACCTTATTCTCCAACCCTTATCGTAAGCCAACGTATGCCTATCCTTTTGGAAAAGGGTGTTGATCCTAGGAATACCTCTATCCCAGGAATCTTCCAGATCTTCCAACGTCAAACGTCTGTTTTGCGCATTGGCCTCTTGCCTTTTCAGGGCGTACTCTGCCCAAACTCTCTGGGAGTCGATAAATTCCGATTCCCAGGGTTGGATGTAACGGTACAAGTTGGGAATCAACTGGTCCTCGTCATGACTCATACCGGACCGGAAGTGGGTGATTCCAACGTCAGTTTGTTTAGACCACCTGGAATTAAAATAAGCGGTTGCAGGAGTACCGATGGGTTTTTGGCAAAACATCATAAGCGACGTGCCATGAACTTTTATACCTTTCCGACCAAAGTAGAATAATGGAAATTAAGTTTAACTATCCTACTTACCGCAAGTCAGATTGTGGAATTAGCACGTGGCCCATGGACAGCATACCCAAACCGCCCAATTCTTTGGGCGTGTAAAACACCACAGGGGGGAATCGACTGGGCATTTTCGAGTTCAGACCAATCTTGATACGAGTTTGGATTTTATTTTCACATTTAACTAGCAAATCGAGAAGTTCTTGGGTGTTTACCACGGCCTCTCTAAAATATGGTAAAAGATAAAATATAGAATACACAGCAATATTTATAATGAAACATACGAAAACGATGTATTACCTGAAATACGTCATCAGACCAATAAGGGCCGTATTCCACTTATTAACAATCTTCGTAAACGTCGTCGATCCAGATGCCATCAGAATCTGTCTCACTCTGTTATGGAACCGACTCATAGACTCATCGTCTACTCTCAAGAAGCACTGCGCGGTTCTCTCTTTGCTTCCCTCGTGCTGCAAGTTCCACACGCCGTCTCTGTGAGTGAATTCGTCGTGTTGGGTGCGGCATTTCGGTAGAATACGACACTCGAACCCGCACATGTTGAACAGCAGGTTCGGGTTGTCTTTGGAATAGACGCTGACGAAGCTGTTCTCCCATTGGATGGTGGTTACGGAACGAGGGAGGCGGTTTTTGATGTCCCAAAATACAGCTCGGCCCCTAAAGAAAACATAAATCTATAAATAAAGACACAAAAGTACAGTACATTTAACTTTTTACCAATTTATACATATTTTTAACACAAACAGCGTATTTTTTTGAAAAAAACTTACAAATTAACGTCATGTTTCATCAATCGCATTCTTGCATCTCTTGGCCAGCATTTCTTGTTATTGTACCCCACAATATTTTCGTTATTTGGATCAGGATGTTCGGTTAAGTACCTTTGGATTAGATCTTTGGCTTCTTCGGCGCTAAACCTAAATAAACAGAAACAGGAAAAAAAAATAATAAAATGTAATTTTTTAATTAATGAACAATTTACCTCAACAAACAGGGTTGCACAAAATCATGTATTTTTTTAATTTTAAACAAAACAAGTGTTTTTTTTTTTGTTTTAAACGGTTTTATGTTTTTTTTTGAAGTTCATGTTTTAAACAAATAAAACCTTATTAAAAACATAGTTTAAACTTTAAAACATGTTTTTAATGTTTGTAGTAGAATTTAAAAGATAACTTGAACTCCTTTCCCAGTGGACATCTCGGAATATTTTCTATTCATAGAGTTTTACGACATTTAGGATTTTTGCCGAGAATCATGACATTCTCAAGATGCTTAGTTTATTAGAGGATAGAACGCTGTGGAGCTCTCGAAATCGTCTACTTCTACTGGTTCAGTATCAAGTAGCAGCATGTCAAGTTTTATTATTCGAACGAGAGAATCAGACAAGAAAAAGATGGATATTCCAATAGCCAGATATTTATTTATATGCGACGAACACACCATTTCGTGCAGTAGAATATCGTCAGTTTAAACTGTTGATTAATTTGCGATGTCTTGGATATTCACCACCAAACAGAAATGTTGTTTCCAACAATTTGCTTGATACGGTTTATAACTCAGTACAAACAACAATGAAAGATAGTTTGTGTCAGAAGAAAGTTTGTTTAGCCCTTGACGGTTGGAGTAACGTCCATAATGAACCTATAATAGGCATAATATGTGTCACAGATATAGAAAGTGAAAGGCTGCATCTAATAGAGTCCGTATCCACACATCAGAGTATTTATTACAACTACTGAAAAAAACTATACAAAAATGCGAAGAAGAGTATGAATGTTAAGTTACCAGTGTAGTAACAGACAACGCTTCGAATATGACTAAAATGAGGAACAACCTTTTTCTTGAACCAGACCGAAAGGATATAATAGGATATTATGGTTGTTCAGCTCATATATTCAACTTACTTGCTCATGATTTAGAAGTGCTGGGAGTCTCGAGTAATGTAAAGAAAGTTTGTAAATACTTTAGAAATAGGCACTTCGCTAGCGCAAAATTTAAAGAAGCAGGTGGCTTCGCTCTCGTATTACCAGGATATTCGCTAGAACACTATCAGACTGCTTGGAGAGTTATTTGAAAACTGGCCAATATTATGTGATGTGTGTACTAACAGAATACTTATTGAGAACGACATCATAAAATTAGTTACTGACGTTACAGGAGTATCACAAAAAATTAAAATGCATTGCTGTGGCCCTAGATAAAGTTCAAAAAAACACTTGCACGATAGGAGAAGCCACTAAAATAGGGCTCGAACTATTGGAGACGTTTGAAAACAAAAAATTAAATGGGGAATTTTCAAGAGTGACGTAAATAAGGTTATAGAACGGTTGGAGATGGCTCTAACTCCAGTTCAGAGATAGACTAACTCAAAGGCAATTAGAAATTGCCATGGAATCTGTAGAAACCTACCATTCAGAGGCAATGCCAACGATTGCTATTTTTTAGGCTAGGTGTGCACCATTTATGACATATATGTTTTCTCAACAGAGACTTGAAAATGTCTATAAACATTTAAATACAAGAGCAATGAAGAAACTTGTCCGACAGCTACATACAGCTATTGCTTCGTCCGCCAACATAGAAATACTTTTTTCGTCTTATGGTTTAGTTCATTCCAAACTGCGCAATAAGCTAGGCAATGTCAGAGCAGCTAAGTTGGTTACAATTTATAAAGAACTAAATTCTAATGCACCCGCTTACGGTGCTAACTGATGTCACTTCCGATCAGTGATTATTATACATTTTTACTTTATTCATCTTTTTTCTTACGGGTTATAGGTAAAGATTGTTTCACGAAAAATGAATATAACTTAATGACTGCAGTAAAAGTACCTGAGCCATCCCATTATTTATCACCGTTTGTTATTATTATGTGGAAAGGACCGGACTGTAATAATTATAATTAAATATAGGCACATCAGGTAGGTTACGTTGCTTAATTTATATTTAAATATCTTTTTGTGGTAAAATTTGTTAGTTTTTGAGGAATGGTTCAAGAATCGTCTTTTACCAAACATTCCTCAGAATAGCGTGATAGTAATGGACAATGCGAGCTATCACAGTCGCCAATTACATAAAGCTCCAAGCTCAAATAATACAAAATTGGAGATTCAGAACTACATAGAGCATATGTGGCACCAGTTAAAATCACTGGTTAGGTCTGAAAATATTTCTCCGACTTTAAGTAGGTAAGTCTAGTGTTGTAGAATTAATACGAAAATGTTTTAATGATATTCCCCCAGGTAGTTGGAAAAATTCAGTCCGTCACGTAATAACTGTAGAAAATTCGTATATTAGTCTGGATCGTATAATTAATCCAATTATAATAAATTTTGATGAGGATAGCGATAGCGAAACAGAACTATCTATAGAATGACATTATAAATGTAAATAAATATGACTAGTAATATTTTTAAAAAAATGTTATTTCATTTGATTACATTAATATAATCATATCATTACTTGTTTTCCTTAGTCCGTCCCTTCTTACTTGTTTATTGCCAAGCTCTTGTCGACACAATGGGACCGCCCAGGAAATCATTAAGTCGAATCCAATTTTCGTGAAACGTACTGTACACTTATTTGTAGTTTTTTGAACATACCAAAGTTCTGTGCATGATGTTCATTAGGTACCTAACTTTTATTATTTTGTTAATTTGAATTTAAATGACCGTTTTAGTAAGTAGTTTTATTACTATTTGTCAATAAATATTTTTCACGCGAAGTTGTTGCATAAATTAAGTATACTCCTGTTAAATAATCAATTTACTAAAAAAAACAACGTGTGTTTAATTTACCTGTTTTAAACATTTTTAACAAAACATTGTTTTAAACTCAAACGATTATTTAAAACATGTTTAAAGCGTGTTTTACATTATCCCATTTCTTGTCCAAGAAATTGTACAATTTCTTGTACAATTTAAATTGTATAGTTTCATACAGCAAATTGCGTCATAAATTGTATTGGGTTATAAAATTGTATGAAAAATAGAACAGGTCCTATTTATCATACAATTTTCAATTGCGCTTGCGCCAATTTGACACTTGTTGTATTTATCGCCAGTCGCCATTTCCACGTTTTAAAAACAAAGTTCTTAAATATCAGATTATCTGATTAAAAATAGATAAATAATACAAACCTTAAAAACCTTAGTTAAAACTAAAAACACATTTATTTAGGTTATAAGTGTTACCAACATTTTTGTTGTTACCAACATAAAAACAAACATTACTCTAAAATCACTGACTTAAAGCGCAGAATCCTAGGACATTTATTGTACAATAAATTTGATAAGTTTAAAACAGACAATATTACAAACTATTTACCATCCCAATAATATTGTGTCTATTTATTGCACAAGAAATTGTACAATTTCTTGGACAATAAATGGGATAATGTAAAACAGCTTTAAAACAATTGTTTTATACAAAATGTTTAAAACGAAACAACCCTGTCGACAAAACATTTAAATAATCGAATTTACTTAAAAAACAAATCTGTTTGCATTTTTTTGAAGTAGTCCCATCTCTCAGTGGAGTGAAATTATGAAGAGGAAAATAAACTCGTCTCCACTAGTTTAATAAAAAGTTCAGTTTTTAATTTTCATACGTTTCGAAGGCACACACCCTCATCTTCAGTGGAAAAACTATACATAAGCAGAAATCAAAAAAAAAGATTTTTTTCAAACTAACTGGGCGAATACTATTTCCTGTAACTAACCTGAAGAACATATGAATCCTATCCACGTATCTGCAATACAACCTGATAGGATGACAAGTTTCGGTCTGGACATCCTGGAACGTCAGAAAATCGTTCGGCATCTGAGGCGGCCCGGCCATCTCGCTGGCCCTTTGCAATCCCAAAATGAGCAAATCCAGAACCAACCCGTAATACTGAGTGATAAACGAAGCGAACTGCAACCCCCTTATGATGCCGTAACTGTTCGTGTGATTCATGTCCTTGTAGTTGATTACGACGTTATTTTTAGCCGTCATGTAATCGGCAATGTTGTGATCGACGATGAGACGTAGCAGTCTGTTGAGTAACGTTAAATCGATCTTTTCGTAAAGTTTTTCGAATTTCGATTCGAGAAGGACGTTGCATTCGCCTTCGTTGACATCCCATACATCCTGCAGGTTATTAATTCCTGAAATAAAAACGGAATGTGAAATTTCTATGACCGAACTCTGCGTGTGTAGTTTGTTAACTAACCTTGACACCATTTGTATACCAGCAATGGTGGGGGTTCAGTATCGGCTGGTTTAATCCACGGTGGGAACAGACGCCTCTTATCGGCCTCGTACCACAAATACTGATCCAAGTAAGCGTCCGTTATTTTCTCAAGAGGTTCAACGTCGTACACTGGTATAAGATGACTGTAGAGGTCCATAAATTCTATACCAACCTAAAATTAAACCAAAGGAAACTCTAACGTTAAAAGCAACGTCATAGTATTCTACATTCAAATCAAATCATTCATTTATGTTTATATACCACAGTATTTACACAAGTCAAGCAAGTAATCTTAAAATGTCAAAACAGTATTAAAATTAAAAATATTACAAGAAAGACATAAAAATGCACACTAACATTTCTTCAAGTTTACACATAAGTGTATTTAAAACAAATTAGTTAAAATCAACAGAAAAGAGCCTTATAACATGTTAAAATTGACAATTCACAAATCCGAAAAGTCGTAATTAAAATATTCAGAAGTACTATAGAATCCCTTAACGAGGAGAAAATTCTTTAGAACCCGCCTAAAAACAATTGGGGACATTTCCCGAACAGGAGGCGGCAATTTGTTATAGATGCGCACTCCAAGGAAGCCAGGACCATCCTGACATCTCCGGAGTCGTTTGTAAGTCGATACTATAAGCGCTCGATTTCGCGTTCCGTAAGAGTGAACATCCTCATGTCTCTTGAGCTTATGCAGGTTGTTCTTCACACACATCAGACAATCCAAAATAAATTGGGAAGGCAACGTTTAAATCCGCAGGGACACAAAAGCCTGCCTACAGTCCTCTCGATAAGATAGGTTAGCAATTATCCTTACTGCACGCCGTTGAACTCGAAAAACATGCCGCAAACCAAGTGATGTGGGAATGCAGAAGAGCAAAGTAGGCCTACCTCAAGACACGCTGCGAAACATTGTCCGAAAGCCTACGAAGTAAGAATGTGTTTGAGCTCAGCCTGGAGACCAAGAGAGACGTATGATGACTCCATAGTAACCTAGAATCCAAGTTTTACACCTAAAAACCTAACCGGTTCATCCTCCTCAGGAAGCCATCTCATCGAGAACACCATTCTTTGGGTTTTATCAATGTTCAGAAAAAGCTTGTTGGCCCTAAACCTAAATTCAAGATACACACACTCATGGATCAAGAGCCGTCGTAACTTAAAACTCCCCATCTCCATTTATTACAGCCTGAAAAGTGAATAAAAACATAATAGTGCATCTGCGGAGTTCCGCAATACGTTTAGAAGTCAATAACATGTTAGACAAAGACAAAATTTATAATTGTTGTTAAATATTGACTTGTCGCCATTATTTATGGACATTTGTGACTAATACAACTGAAAATAATATTGTTTTGTAAAGTCATGTCATAACTTTTAAAGTGGATTTAGAAATCACCAAATTTCCAAAGCGAATTAAATGACAACAGAGGTTCGATTATCATACTCTTATGTAAAAAAAATAGAACGTCAGTTTTTATCAATCATCATTTCAATTTCTTGATTTCTCTACATATATCGGAACGGTAGATACCTACATCTATTATAATGTTTATGAAATCAGTCTTTGTTTTCATATTTTTCTTCCGCTCAATTTTGATTGATTCGTATGATTTTAAAGACGTGTAAGTGATGACGCATGGGTACAAATATAACGTACAGACATTAACTATATTATAATGCAATATATTTTTCATACCTCTTTAAACGCTCTCTGGGTTAACAAATGACGTTTGATTCTGGATAGGGCCTCGTGAGGATTGTCATAAGCCTGTTCAATTAACCCCAGTTCTTCCCTTTGACTTTGATTCAGTCTCGATTTTACACTGTACGCTTCTTTCAAACGCTCAAGGGCGAGAATCAACAATTTGGTATCGTGCTTGTAAGATAACGGAGGAAATGGTATTGGCGCGAAGCGTCTGGACTCCAACCAATGTACAGTGGTCGTGTAGATAGCGACGGCTTCTTCAGGAGAAATATAGGGTCCGTCCTAAAAATAACAAATAATAATTTAGTAGTTAGTTATTTATGTAAGAAATTCATTTGCCTAAAAAAAATATAGTTTTTTAACGATCGTAGAAAAATATGTTTAAAAACACCTCTACAGTTTTTGTCGTAGATTTTTTACCTTCAGATAATTGTGCTGGCGTTCTTGTTCCGCCTTAAGATATAACCTCGTCAATCTTCCTAAATTCTTCTTACACACTGTTTTGTCCACAGTAGCACCTCTTCTTATTCTTTCTCTGTTGTAATGGGCGGTGTTTGTCCACCAATCTGCTTTCATTTTAACATATCTCAGAATCATATTTTCAATTGGAATGGGCAAACCAGGAACCTAAGAAATACAGTTTGTTGTAATAATGAAATAAAAGTTAAAACTTATGTAATTAATAATTACCTTCCATGGAATATTCGCTTTCCAACATCTCCAGGCTTCGGACAGGTGCTGCAAAATAGTTCTAGCCTTGTTCTGCTTGATACCTTCGGGCATCATGTCGACGATATCGTGCATCACAGAAGCACGCAACTCGAGATCAAAGTGCGATTCGACACGTTGTTTCGTGACAGTTTTTGCAACACCTTGAATATAAAAAATTATATATTTGTTTGGTTAAATTTTTTTTTCCGGACGAAGATAATGCTCCGGTTTATAGTCCTGTAACTATTTAAATTGTAATTGTTTTCAACAATAAATGTATTATAATTCAACTAGCCGACAGTCCAGATTCTACCACCACTTGTGATGTAACTACCTTTGGAGTGACGGCCCTCGAACTGACGAGAAAGGAGGTTACCCAGCCATCTTTCGAGTAGAGGTGTAATTCCACGCATAAAGAACAGCCATACTCGCCAACCTGGGGCCCAAAATCCGCAACCTGGGCCTTTACCAACAGGGCCCTAAAAATTGAAAAAAGAAGAAATAGAAAATTGACATTGTAAAATTTCAATTTAATAGAAATAATGGGAAAGGCGTAGTAACGATTGTAATAGTAACATTGCAAACTCACAGTATTAAACCTGTAATAAATCAAATGCTTCAAATCCTTGCACATTCTGATCTGCCTCATGAGTTTGTACTTGTACCTGTACATTCCCGTTAACTGACCTACATGAGCGAAAATGTACTGTAGACCGTCCGACAGTTGAAAAGCGTCGACATTGTTCAACCTGTATTGTACGTGAGAATCGATGATTAGTTTTGTTAGACGGAGAATTTCTCTGCACAAGTGGAAAGCTGAAACAATTTTTTTTTTATCAATTTACAGCAGTCCTAAATGACGAACGTAAACCAAGTAACCAAAATTTAGAAAATTTATGGGACCAACATTTTTGCAAAACTTCTTGAAATATAAATAATTCGTTTAAACTTTAAATTAAAGTTACTAGCAATAGTTATTGATATTTAATTTGTTCTACTTTAAGTTTTAATCACATCAGTGACTTACCATTTCCGAATCTCGATTTCTTCCTCTCTTTGGTGGTTAAAGTCTTCACAGGTTTTAAGTTAAAATTGTAATCCAAATGGAGATAATTCAAGTTCTTTCTGTGAATGAGCAGGTTAAGCATATTGTATCCTTGTCTACAAACTTGCAGTCCCGATTCGACCCAATCCAAGGTGGTTGTTTGGAAGAATTTTGTAGATTTAAATGATCTGAAACATAAAGGGGAAAATAAATCAACTAACTATTTTTATGGCTTCAAATATAGACTATTAATACATATCTGAACGCACTATTAAAATAGACTTTTCAACACTTGTTGTCAGTGTCTAAAACGAAATTTTATGACACAAGTGAATTGTTTTTACACTAGTGTTGAAAATAAATATGAGGATCTTGTGATTGACATATTGACAGCCGGTTTTTCCTAACTAACCTCACTTGATTTTGTTCAGGCGTGTTTTTTATGGTTTTGAATTTGGTAATTTTTTTTGTTGATTTACTGTGTTTGTAGATAAAATATGTTAAAACGTTTTTTAATTTGTTTGAATGATTGAATTACTCGCTATGCCCGTTATCGAATTTCTCTTCTCCCAAAATAAAATAACACCTTTAACGCTAACCAACAAAAAATTATTTAAAAAATCTAGGGATCGACCGATACCGATATCGGTATCGGTATATCGGCCGTATCGGCCTTCTTGGCCGATATCGGTATCGGCCGATATGTAACCACGATATCGGCCTATATCGGTATCGGCCTAAAAAAATTAAAATTGCTTAATATTTCAGTTACTAAATAAAAATCAAACAACAAACAAACAAATTTATTCTTATTGAAAATTTAACAAAAAAGTCATTAAAAATGTAGAAGTAAAGTAACACACTAAATTAAACAAATTAATATTTAAAGTGAAGTTTTGGCAAGTTGTAATGTAACAGAATTAGGCTTCCTGCTCTTTCCGGAGTTAGACGATTTCTTGCGCTTTCATAAACATTTCCGGCTGAAGAAAATAGCTGTTCACTAGCAACACTACTTGGCGACGACGCTAAATATATTATTGCAACTTTATATACATCAATGGAAAAATGTCTTTTTTTTGCGCCCACCAAGTCAAAGGATCTTCATTTCTTGATATTTTTCTAATTTCTTATACAATTCAATCTCATCATCAATTTTATTCATCATATCATCAGTACTTCTCTTATATGACACTGATTTACTTGTCGTCATACCAGTAAGTTCATCAAAAGTATTCCAAAATAAACTATGAGAAATTGAGCCAGGGACATTTTCCTGAATTTGTTGGTTTACCTCGTGTGATTTTTTTGGCGATTTTCGCTAAAGGAACATCATCGTCGCTTACTTCAGATTCTCCTGCATTATCTTCCAGCAAGTCTGAATTTTGCCCATTAATTTTTAAAAGTTCTTTTTTTAAATCTGTAAAGGTTCCTTGAGATAAATCATTATCAAAGAAAGATGTCTTGAACCTTGGATCCAATAAAGTGGCAAGAAGAAGGTTTCTATCAGTGAAGCATGCTTTGCATCTCTTAATCAAGGAGTCTTTAAGCTCATTTTTGGTACTCTGCACCCCTGAAAAGTCAGCTCCTTCAGCTTTCTCGAGATAATTTAAGAGAGTTTTAAGTAAGGGTATTACTTCCGATACAGATGCACTATTCTTATTACAAAACTTCGTAATTTCTTCAAAAGCAACATAATTTACAGGTGGCATTTGTTTTTATTGTAAGGGCATTAATTTCATTCTTGGAGAAATGCTTCCAGTAAACACTTTTACTACTAGTTATGTTGCCACTAATACTGCTACTTATTGAAGATAATGCACCAGAACCAGACTCTTGTAAAGTTGACGACGACGACGACTGTATGCATGGAGAACGCACTACAAAACGATCCATGTTTGTGAAAAATCAGAGCAATACTACGAGTTTTATTTACTTACTGCTTCCAACCGTATTCGGAAATTCTGGTATTCCCCGACCGAGCGAACGCCGCGCCGCCGAATTACGGTTGCTCTTCTCGGGCCGAATGGCCGGGCTTTGTTGAATTCGGGGAATTGCCGTATTTATTTTTATTCCGTTAGGTGATTTCACAAAATATTGAATTTGCTCTGCATTTTTTTTAGTGATTTTATGGTTAATCCATGTAACAGTATATCATTATAAATCACTTTTACCTCATTTATGAAGCAAACAAATTACGACAAAATTTTATGGCCGATATATCGGTATCGGCCGATATCGGCTATGAGTATATCGGTATCGGCCGATATCGGTATCGGCCACAAAAAATCATATCGGTCGATCTCTAAAAAAATCATATTATCAGTGTGGCACAGAAGTTCGGCAACAGCCACTTTTTTGTATGCCCCTGTATCAAAGTGCTTCAAATTTTAAATGTAGGGGTAAAAAATGATTTTGTATTCGTTGGTGATATCTGCGACGTTGTTGTCGACTCGACACATGACATTGATTGAGAAAAATGGCCGTTCTTCCGTGCCACACTGTATAAGGATTGTTCACCACCTTACCTGAACAAGTAGCGTTTCTTCTGTGGTTTAGGTGGCCTATGTTTCAACGCGTTAAGAACATAGTACTTCAGCAATTTCTGGTAGCTGACTCGCACTTTCACGGGCTGACCTGGCGGACTGTGTTCCATGTACCACGACTTCACTAAAGGAACATCTATGGCTCTTCGAGTACGACCTTAAAATTTTTATTAGAGTACCAAAAATCATTAAACGCGCCAAGCTAAGGCTCTGTAGGTTTCTCATTAAGTACTAGTATGGATATGGAAAACTTTTTAATGTAGCCATTATGAAACCCAAATAGAAAAATAAATTATTGGCATTTCCGTATTTCAAATACACTCAACCTTAACTTACCCGATCTCATATTAAATGGTCTCGGTGCCCACAAAAGGGCAATCCCGTTTGCGGTATTGTCAGTGTACAAGGGCGTCTCTTGCAGAAAGGCCTGAACAGTTTCAGCCAACACAAACTCTTCGTCGTCGTCCGGGAGTGGCTCTAAACTTTTAACAGCGTGTCTATGGGAGATGGGATTGATCAGCGGGTCAAAGTAAAAGGCCGGTAAATCGGGATCTTCTGTTTTGATGTAGACTACATTCGGTGCATGATACCTAAGAAGTAAATTTGTATTTTATATTGTAAAATGAATTTTTCTAAATTCACACGGAATAATTTTTATCCAAAGAAACATACCTTCTTCAGTGGACGAGGAATAATAGTGTATGTGGTGTATCAGCTTTTTCATTTTATATCTTTCAAATGAAAAATATATCACCCACAAAATTTAATTTTCCACATTGCAAATGCACTACCCACTTTACTTATACAAGTAAAATGCGAGGCTTTAAGGTGGTATACAGGGTGTTATGGAAATTACTTATTATATTTAAACCGGCAAATCCTGAGATGAAAATAAATTGAAGAAAAATAACCATAAATGCCGCTTCGAACTATTAAGCGAAATATACACTTTATATGAAATCTCAAAATTTACGTGGCCGCTCCTGAGGACCTTCGCAATCAATAGTTTATTGAGGCAGTATCGAGGTTCAAAAGAGGTTAGCGCATTATAGGCGGTGTTGTCATATTGCAACACAGAACACGTGTTCAATTTTTGACAACAAGACGTCTTTGACACGCGTTATCACTTCTTTCAAATTTTTTAGAAAAAAAAAACTACAATTTTAAGGTACATACTCTCTTACCTTCGATCTTATTTTAAAATAATCCGTTTTATAATTAAATTCCATAAAAAAAAGAACGCAAAAAGTATGTTTTTCAACAGCTCAACAGCAGATAATATCACACAAATTTGAAATCACATCACAACATTTATTATTATGAATTATTTCACAACAGAAAAAAAATCGGGTACTGCTACAACTAACAAAACGTTTCAAAATTCGTATAAGTCAAGCACGTGGAACGGTCGACAGGGTCACTCCACCCCGAGTCCCGAAACATACTGAAGCAACGATAGTGGCGCGCGGCTGGTACCCAAGCAAGGGCGAGACACGCGGTGTGATCTGACAACAGGGTTAGTATACTCCAGTGATCCACATTGTTGCTAAGTGAATCCAGATGGAACGGAGCGACAGTATGTAGGTAAAAAGGGTTTTTTACCTTAGTATTTAGATATTGAATTAAAAAAAAAAAGTATGTAGACTTTCTCTAGGACACCCAAGGAGTCACCCATTTAAATATAATGCGTCATTTCCATAACACCCTGTATATTACAGGGTGTTCGGATAAAGATATGATTCTACATGTTAAAAATAAAGGCAGCAAGTCATTTAACAAAAAGTCGAAAACTCAATACTGTTTTTTTGCTTCCATTTGAAAAAAACCTTCAATTCCAGTTTTGCACTTAAATGGCATGGTTTATCAACTCGTAAAGAATACCTTATTTATTAGATATTATTTTGTCTTTAAAATGGCATTTTTTGTCCAATAACTATCAAAACAAAAGAGAAATGTAAAAAATTATATTTGAATATCAGGTAAAGTGATCTCTGGTGGCGCAGTAGAGAAATATTTTATAACAGAATGACAGAAGTCGTTAAGCGTAGTCCCTATGCTAAATATAAACTTGATAGTTTACAACCTAACAGCCAGGGCCGTTCCTGGCGAGCGTGCAGGGCGTGCATGCACGCAGGCGCAAAATTTTTAGGGGCGCAAAATCGACGGTCTTTATTACAAATTTAAAAAAAAATCATATATTTTATCATTTTAATATGTCTAAAAATGTTACCAAACGTTTGCTCAGTAAGTGAAACTAGGTGGGGCAATTCGTCCTCTTAGATATCAGTTAGAAGAAATTTGTAATAGCCTAGAATTTTTGACAAAAGATACATCACGAGACATAAAGACAAAACATAGTGCTTTCCAGTGAAACTACCCGTTTCATGTAGTCGCAACGGTTCGAAAATAAAAGATATTATTTCACTGTTAACACGTTCTTTAATTCGTAAAAACTGACTTAAAACTTCTCAAAACGTTGATTACCTTTGTAAGAAATTAGGGAAAAAAATTGGTTTTTTCTGTCGCGTTTCGGATTGTTTGTCCCAGTGGGCCAAGACACTGGTTTATAATACAATCATCTTGCCTCACTTTAATTATTGTTGTTCTTTATTAATATCTTGTACTCAGGAAAATATACACAGGCTGCAGGTTCAGCAAAATAAGGTTATGCGAATTATTCTTAAATGCAACAGGTATATCCCGGTAAGAACTATGTTACAGAGGTTGAACTGGCTGTCTGTGGAACAGAACATTAGAAAGGCGAACTTGGTTTTAATATATAAAATTGAACATGAGCAGCTACCAATATATTTTAATGCTTTTCTTAAAAAAGATCAAATTTTCATAGTTATGACATTCGCTCTGGGCAACATTATAACATTGAGTCAGTTAAAACCACATCTCTACAAAAATCGCTATTTTTCGAGGGAGTTCGTCTTTTTAATGACCTCCCTGAGGGCATTAAGGAGGCAAATGGGTTAAATGTTTTTAAAAGAAGATTGTTTCTTTATTTGAAGGATATGTAGAGTAGAGTAGGATTTATCATTTTTGTAACTGACATATAAACACTGATTTGTAACTTGTATTTTTTAGTAATAACTAGCCAAGTGCTAAATAAAGATTATTAAATATATTAAATATAAATATATATACAATCTTTATTGGATAAAATTAAGACTTTTAAATTTATTTGTTCGATTTTAATCTGGCATGATATTTTAGAAAAAATTAATATAGTAAGTAAAATACTACAAGATCCGAATAGAAACTTAAATGACTGCCATAAGGAAATTGAAAATCTTTATTTTGACGAAAAACGTTCAGACAAAAATTTTGATTTGCTCATCAATAAAGCTAAAGAAGAAGCAGCAAAAAACGATGTAGAGCAGGAATCCCAATAGTACGGCAACGAAAATTTAAGCAACAATTTTCATATGAAAGTAAGGATGAATCTGTAGCAGATCCGAAGCAAAAATTTAAAATCGATTTTTATTTTCTAATTTTAGATACAACCATTCAGTCTTTACAAAAGCGGTTTGAGGGTATAAACAAATTTCAAAATTTATTTGGGTTCTTATGTAATTTTGAAAATTTAGAATCTGACTTAATTAAAGAATCATGTGTAAATTTAGATACCGAATTGGAAGTTGAGATTGATAGAGTAATATCTAAAGACATTGACGGCTTAGATTTACATAATGAAATTTTAACATATAAGATTCTTAATCCTAAAAATACTACTGATTCATCCTTTCCCATAGACATTTTAAATTATATAGCTAAAAAAAATCTACAGTCTCTTTTTCCAAATTTATTTATAGTCTTACGGATATACCTTACATTACCCATTTCAGTAGCTTCAGGTGAAAGAAGTTTTTCTAAGTTAAAACTAATAAAGAATTATTTAAGGACATCTATGAGTCAAGAACGCCTATCAGATTTGGCCATTATTTCGATTGAAAATGATATTTCTCAGGCTCTTGATCATAATCAGATGATCAACGAGCTTGCATCCGTGAAAGCCAGACGTGTATTATTTTAGGTATATCGTTCCTTTTTTGTTTTGTTTATTACAAAAATAGTATTTTTTCATTTTTGAAACGTTTATTTTTTTATCATTAAAATATGGCTGTTAGGTACCTACTATATAAGTATTAGGTATAATATTGTTTATGTTTTTGTTGCTTATTTTATTTACGTTAATTTTATTCTCTTTTAATTTTCTTGTGAATATACTTACCAAATATTTTTTCTGATTTTGTTTGTTTTTGGTAATTTAATTAATAAAAATTTTTCTAATTATTTTTTATCAGTTTTCTTACAATTCAAAACATTACCAGTTTTTCCCGAAATATATTTTTAAAAATAGGACAATTTTTTTTAAACTAGGGCGCACCAAAGAAACCTGCACGTAGGCGCCAAACACCCCAGGAACGGGCCTGCTAACAGCAAGATGTTGAAAATAAGAAGAACAATACTTGAACATTGACAGGAAAGGTAAATGAGACAGACAGACAGAAAAGACAGTAACCAAGTCGAATTTAACGCTAAGAAAACCCAGGCAGCAGGCTTCTCTAAAAAGGCTATCATCACAGAACCGGATATAGTCATGGAAGGACACGCACTTCCACTGGCTTCATCTATTAATTTGCTGGGCGTCAGTCTGGGAGGAAATACGTCTTGGCATAACCACATTGAGGCAATCGCCAAGATAGCTTCTCAGAATCTTGGTGTACTCTTCCGAACCAAAAAGTTGTACACACCTCAACAACTATTGATACTATACAAAGCCCAGATTCGACCATCACTAGAGTACTGCTCTCATGTCTGGAGTTCTGCCCCCAAAATACTCTTCGGCTACTGGATTCCATCGAAAGGGGGGGGGGGGGGGGGTTTGTTCGAACAAACCCGAGCTGACGAAGAGCCTCGACAGCCTAGAACATCAAAGACAGGTTGGGAATTTGACTCTCTTCAATATTTTCATGAAAAGTGTTCGGCTGACCTTGCCTTCTTAATTTCGTCAAGAGCTGCGAATAGCAGAAATACACGACGAACCACTGCCGCCCCAAATATGTGGTTAAGCTTAGTACTCCTCGCACTTCATTATTTAAGAATTATTTCATCTGGAGGACTTCATCCTTATGGAACGACCTTCCCGAGGTCGTTTCTCGGAACGAATATAAACTCCAATGATTCAAAATCAACGTGAATCGCTTTATTCGCACATTCGCATTCGATTTTTTCTATAGTGTGTGTTGCATTTGATTAAAGAAAAAAAATAGAAATAAAAAAAAGGACGTACCTTGAAAAGTGTTTAGTTTTCTACTTTTCCTTATATAACTTACTGCCTTTATTTTAACACATAGAATCACCTCTCCAAGAATACTGATGCATTATCCAA
Organism: Barypeithes pellucidus; assembly: GCA_963991005.1. Classification (NCBI taxonomy): domain Eukaryota; kingdom Metazoa; phylum Arthropoda; class Insecta; order Coleoptera; family Curculionidae; genus Barypeithes; species Barypeithes pellucidus. The sequence goes on along the minus strand of OZ022562.1, from coordinate 13,218,027 downwards.
ATACCCTGTATAGCTGCCTAGTTTAGCAGCCACTATGGCTAATAAATTTAACCTTAGAATAAAAATTGTATTTTTAAACAAAAAACATATTGTAAAAATAATGAAACACTAGGTAATTGAACAATTGTTGCAGCAACGTTATAAATACTAGTGTTGGGAAAAATCGATGATTTTAATAATCGAGTACTTGATACTAGAGCGATTTTAATAATCGAGTGAATCGCTCGAGCGATTAATCACTTGAAATTTTTATGACTAAGAAGAATGTGTTGATAAAACACCAGGGGTTGTTTTTGTAAGTTTTAGAAGTTTAGAGTTTTTATTAAGGAAGAATAGTTTATTCTGATTTTTTTTAAAAATTATATCCTTTAATTTTTTAAGAATTTACAATCGCCGCTGGCTAGCCAGTCAAAACAAAACCAATGTCGCGATGAATCCACTAAGGCAGGGGTCGGCAACCTGCGGCTCGCGAGCCACATGCGGCTCGTTGTATGTGAAGCTGCTGCGCTTTAGTTCCATACGCAAATATTATTTATTTTACCGAAAAAAAACATTAAAAATTCGTTCTGAATCGATTAACGAGGATTAGACACCGATTCTATCTCTCAGCCACTTGTACTCGCTTTTCACCGCACCCCTCCCCCGTGACACGCGTCGTTACTGTCGTCAGTCCGTCGAAAGCTCTCGAATGACGCCGTCCTCGGATGTTTCTATGTTGGTTTTAATTCGTTTTCGACGCAAGACAATTTGACGTCTTCACCAGTGCTTTGGCTGTGAGCAGGGGTCGGCAACCTACGGCTCGCGAGTCGCATGCGGCTCTTTCGATGTCAAGTTGTGTCTCTTCGATATCAAATTGCGGCCGTTACTGGCTCTTTAAAAACTGAGAAATTGTGTAAATTAAAACTTTTGGCTCTTCCGTCTCAAAAGGTTGCCGACCCGTGCACTAAGGGATTTGGCATACTTTTTCTATGCACTTTCTCGTCGTCGAACGTCGCCAATCGGCACATTTCGAGTGGCGCGCGAAGATCGGGTATCAAGTGAAAGGCAACAATAATCGAGTGATGTCAGTTATTTCAATAATCGAGTACCTACTCGAGCGGTTTTTGGCTCGCGCGATCACAACTTCAAAATAGCAAGACAATCAAAATCTTCTAAAATTACGTTCACGATTCTAAAGGCGTTTATGTAAGTAAGGACGATTCTCAACACGTACTGGTTTTTAAAAATATACATTAAACAATTACTTATAAATAAACTAATGACTTACCAAGAAAGGTGCACAAAATGAGGCATGTTGTTGTACAAGTAAGGAAACGCTATTCTGTACTCTGTACGAATCGGCTGTCTAATAATAATTTTGTTAATATCATTAAATTCATTCCAATCTTCATCCCTAAAAAAAATAACAATATATTTTGTTCATGTCATTGCATCACTATCAGTCATGTAAAATGCCCTTTTAATTTCATTATTTAATAATAACTTACGCTGGATTCATGTCTTTGATCAGGGGTTCGAACTTGGGTCCTCCAGGGATGGCCATGTTCAATGCTTTGGCGGTAAAAAAACTTTTCGTATCAAACAGATAAAAGTAGTTGTTATCAACCAAATCGGTCAACAGCTGATTTGCCAAACGGTACAAAGTCGCCATCATTGGTAGTGACAGATTCCATTTTCGATAGGTTGAACCGTTAACATATTTTGTACCAACCTAAAAGTATACAGTAAATGTCACATAATCAATTCATTTGACAATTTTGCAAGAGAAGTAATTAAATGGTTTGCCGTTATTAACAGTCGAGCTGCGAAATGATTACTTGGTCAGCAAGAGTTTACAATTGGTCAGTAGAAACAAACACGTCTAGAAGCAGTTTACTTCAGAGGTGCCAGGGCACTGTCAATTTATGTAACTTTCTTGTGTTTTCTTTTGCCGAATACAGAAGGTGTAGCGCGGGCGGGTTTTCGCTTGTTTTCCCAGGGCACTGTCACGATTCAGAAATGTTTGCTGTCCATAAGTTGCTGACCAACTAGCCATTTTGGCGGACCGATTACATTTTTCTGTTCGCAAAAATAAGAATATTTTGCTAACCAGTTAAATGATACCCATTTTGCCAATGATCAACATAACAACAATAACAATTCTATCTTATAATCTGTATAAAAAAATATTTTATTTAAAAGAAAAAAATAGATATTAGATACAGTTACATACCAAAGTTTTATGATCATAAAACCACTTAGCAATGGCATAATCTTCATCTTGATCAAGCTCTATCTGGATAGCTTCTAGAGGTTCCACATCTAGAACATTGTCTGCATAGTCAAGAGGAGGTTCTTCATCGTCAAAGGGCGGGAAACGCATTCTTTTGAAATGGCGACGATCGCGCTTCTCTCTTCTCATCATGATCCACATTGTTCTGAAAACGAAGAAACCTAGATTTTCCTAATGCATAATGTCAGTAAAAATGAAGGTTTTAATGCCGCTTTTGAAGACATTCAACTATTAACAAGCATTAAACCCGATTTTTTAACTTAAGCTTACCCCCACTGGGCAATATAAACTGGTTCGATAACCCATGGAATTTCATTAACAAATGTAATGGCACCAGTGATGTGGTACAAAACTTTCACATCTCTTATCTGCTCCCAGGGCATGGGCATATTTTCCAATAGCTTCATAACAGCATGGGGCATGTATTTTAAAGCACTAAAATATAGACACAGTATATTAATTTAAAAATTTATAATATATGTATAGAGGGTAGGGAATCCAATCCAGCACCCAAACTTTAATCCCGCAAACAGAACAGTTTCTTGCGTGCGTGCGAAAGTAAGAGCGTTATTCTACTAGTATCTAGTGACATTTATCCAGTGGTCGAATATAATATATGGAATTTAAACAGCAATCACAAAAATGAGTGTCAGTGTTGACAATAAACGTTCAAGTTAGTTTAGAATTATTTTTTAAAGTCGGAAGATGGTCTTACAGCTAAATGTAAGTTATGCACTAGCATTATAAAAATCTCTGCTCGTTCCACCAAAAGTCTTCACACCCACTTACAAACAAAGCATAACATTAATTTGAAAGTCCAGAGCAGCAGCGGTAGTGTTGATATTGATAAAATAACACAGTAAATGAAAGCTAGTACCAGCAGTTCGAGTAGTTCATTTAGTTCTTTTGCTAACCGCTCAGATGTTAGTGGTTCTTTTGTGCTACCTAAGAAAATGAATATTACAGATTTTTTTTCATCTGAGAAAAAGTTCCGATGGAGGAAAGAGTGTCTCGAATGGTAGCTAAAGATGGTATACCCTTTGGAAAGTTTATCACATCGACCGATTGCCCCAACTATTTGAATCAGACGGCCACAAATTGTGTAAAATCTATTCCGCTGACAAGTGTCGAAGCTGAACGTGCGTTTTCAGACGCAGGATACATGTGCAATAAAATAAGATCAACATTGAACATGTTATCTTTTCTTCGAACATACTTTCAAAATCAATGTAACATGTAGGTAATTAAACTAGTCGTACTATTGTATGGTACCTATATGCAATAAATATTTTCCTGCTACTCTACTCTGTTTCTAATTGAATAAAACAACCTTTTATTAACATACAGCACTCACATCGAGTCCCGCAAATCCCTCACGTTTAATCCCGCAATGTCAATCCCGCGAAATCACCGCGGGATCCCGCATTTGCGGGATTGGATTCCCTAATAGAGGATGTTCGGCCTTCACCATTGGAAAGTCGGTTAAATTGGAACAAACGCCCCAATAATATGCAGCGAAAAAATCAAACACAGGGGCTCTCAAAATGAACGCTGAATTTGTAACACCCCATATAAATCTCGGCTTACCCTAAGTAAACTCTTTTGTCATGTCTGTATTTTCGACTACTCATATCACCGTGATCTCTAATAATCTTTCTGATATGTTCTGGAGGCATATCTTCCTTTTGGGCTTCAACAAATCCAAGCTTTCTTTTGTCAGCGAATCGTTTTGATTGTAGCTGATGCCATTTTTGAGCTAAAAATAAAACGTTTTGAGGACGAGAAAGGATATTTGAATCATGTTCAATTCCATGAAATAGACATGGATACAAATTCCCTAAATATCTTAAAAATAATTGGGAAAATAAAAAATATTGTGTACAAATTACCCTTTTCCTGTAATTTATCTTCGGTCATCACATCTGGTTTTGGATGGGGAGGGGGCATTTGCTGTTGCAAGGCATGAGCATGTGCCTGTGCAGCGACGGCTTGAGCTTGCGCATGTGCTGCAGCTAGCTGCTGTTGAGCCATCATCTGGGCCCACGGATTGGGGCCCAGTAAGTATGGGGGCATAGACATCTTGTCTAACTAGATAACACTAAGACAAGAAAGGCATATTTAGGTATTTTCAAATATTTTTACAGATATTCCACAAACAAATAACCACTATTAGAATGTTCAATCTAATGATTTCCTACTACTATAATACTTTACGTTTGCCAGCCAACTTCTTTGGTTCGAAAAATCATGATTTGAGAAAAAAAATCAAAAACCAATGAATTTTCTTATTTCTTTGGTTAGTATGTAAAATATTTTCTGTTAAAATAGGTGTTGTATTGATTTATTTAATTCCTGTAAAAAAATTATTGAAAACTGTCCACATTATATAATGTAAAAGGGAGGACAATTCGAGAACATCTTTTCAAAACAGTATTTAAAAAACCATTTGATTAATTTGTTTATTTAAATAGTGATTTAAACCTGATTTTAATAGGATAAACCCTGCCACTGGTAGGAAACCTTGTGGCCCAATAAGAGTTCCTCGGAAATCCCCATAGGAACTCAAATTCTCCTGTAAAATTGTAAAATGCATCTAAATCGCTTTAACACTATGATTTGTAAGCAATACAATTCTCAACCCACATGGACTATTCCTGGTATAAGCCTTACGTTTCTGTAACTGAATAAATAATGAAATATACTCACTGCCTTAAATGATTATGGTTTAACGTTTTGTTAAGGATAATTTGAGATTTAACAGAGCCAAGATGGGATGTTTCCATCTAAATAAGATTACACACTTAAGACTCAAGAGAAAGCTTTAAAACTATTAGAAATAACCAATTAAAATAGCCTCTTTATTAGTAAATATGATACCAAAAATAAATAAAACTACATTAAAAGTAACAAGCTTGTGAATGCAGTATCTTCATACTAGAAAGGTTATGTTAATAAAAGGGTCCAGTGATAAGGGTTTTATTAGAAAAAAACTTACCGCTTTACACAATAAACTATTTTTTACATTTATATATCCACATTCCACATTGCAAATAAATAGATGAAATAATTAAATCAACTTCTAAGATTTTTGTAAACGTTTTTCGACGCACCGCAAGAAGCAAGCTTTCGGTTCTTGCTGTCAATTGTCAATTACCATTTGTCAATTGTCAAAGGAAATCAGCGTTTACTAGCATTTTCCATTGTATTATTTTATCTATTCTTGACCGAACAAAAGCTATACAGCAAATATAAAGGACTATTTAAGACTAGGACCTTAAATTACCTGTTGCGGAAACGAAAAGTTTATTTTCTTACAGCATGGAGGGTACTGTAATACCGTAAATGAAACACGCCTAATAGCCACAGCGGTGCCATCTAGAACTGTCAAGTAAATGGTGTTAACATATTATTTTGTTTGGTGTAAACTGTAAATTGAAGTTTGCTTTATCTATTTTCGATGAAGGACCTCTACAACTAGAATCACCAATTAACCGTTCAAATTTCCCCGACTAAACGACTGTTTTTGTGGATTGTTTGGGAATTTCTTTGTGGAAGAAATTGAGTTCTATATGCTAGGTAAGTCAAGTAACCTTTACTTTAGAGACATTTATATAGGCATGTTATATTATTATCAACAAACGAAAAACGAACAAAAATCCGTTTGGCATTCGGTGTTTCATCAAAAACTAGTAGCGCATACGGTAAAAGAAATACTCCAATTCATACGATCACCATCTAGTAGGCCATGAATAAATAGCATTGTGACTTTTTTATTTTCTCCATATTTATTTAATAACATGATAATGGATACACAAGTGTTCAAAAAACTTGATATAGAAGACGACCGAAAAACTAACAAATTGGAACTCGAGACTCTGAGTCATTTTAGAGACACCCTTAACTTTTTGAGAAACTTCGCGAAATTTTTGAGTATTTACAAGGGAGAAGCAGATTACGAATTTGTAATGGCTAAAGATTTAGCAGAAATATCAAGCCATCCGAAAGATAATGAAGATTCAAACGTGTGCGTTATTTTTAATTTCCAGAAAGGATTTCAGTTGTTTGAATCTACACTACCAGAAAATATAAATATTAATTATTGTGTATTGGAATCGTTTTCTCATTGTTTAACTTACATTATAAATTTAATTCGGGATGAAGCGGCAAATGTGTTCGATATCTATGGACATTTTGTGAAACTTATTAGTTGCATCTTTGTGTTTAGCGAAACTTCTGTTATCTTGAATACCAAAGTTTTTAAGAATAGTGTAAGTTTCTTTATTGCCGACCTGACGAAAACTTTAACTGGGAATGAGTTTTCTATGACGAGGCCTAATTGCTTAGAGGTAAGTGATACTAATAAGTATATATTATATAGGTGGTTAACATACAAGGTGTGAATGTTCCGTATATGATTTGGTAAGATGTTGATCGTTAATCAGGTACAGGGTGTTAAAGTTTTATTTATATATTTTTTTTATATCTTGGGATTGTTCGGGTTTGAGATTGTTTTTTTTATTTTGAAGTAGAGGGTGTCCCATTTTCGACACTTTTATATTATTATTTTCCTAATTGTTAGTGCTATCAAAAAATTCATGTAGGCGTCATGTACAGGGTGTCCCATTTTCGACACTTTTATCGTGTGTCTCCGTTATTGTTAGTGCTATCAAAAAAGTAATGTAGGTGTCATGTGCTCTTTTTGGGTCAAACTTAAAATGGTGAAATCAAAATTTGAAAATTTTCGCTTGCTTAAGAGATACGGGGGATAATCAACAAATTGACAATTCCTAAATTACCCTATATTTTCTTAGTTAAAAGAGATACAGAAAAATGTTTAATACATAAGTTTATTTATAATGATTGTTGAATAATCCACCGTTTTCAGAATAAGTATACGGGGGTCAGGTAAGAAAATTATCGGACCTAACCGTATTTTTTTAAATGGAACACCCTGTATATTTTCATCTAAACAGATAGCATTTTAAACTCTCTTTTCAAATTTATAACACACCATGGATAATAGATATCATCAGATTTTTCAAAATGTTGATAAGTATTTTTCACAAATGAATATGTAAAAAATAAAAATGACGTTAAATGTTAATAACCACTAGAATGTCGACATAGTTGTCTCTAGGATATTAGTTTTTGTTTCATGGCCTACTTTGGTTTAAATTAATTAAGTTTAATCAATCGTCTAGGAATCCAATATCATCCATGGTGTGTTATATATTTGAAAGGAGAATTTAAAATAGTATATTTTTAGATTAAATTTTACAGGGTGTTCCATTTAAAAAAATGAGGATAGATCCGATAACTTTTTTACCTGACCCCGTATACTTATTCTGAAAACGGCAGATTATTCAACAATCAATATAAAGAAACTTCTGTATAAAACATTTTTCCATATCTCTTTTAACTAAGGAAATATAGGGTAATTTTGAAATTGTAAATTTTTTGATTTTCCCCCGTATCTCTTAAACGAGCGCAAATTTTACAATTTTGATTTTATCTTTTAAGTTTGGCCCAAAAAGAGTATATGATATATATATCTACATTACTTTTTGATAGCACTAACAATTACGGAGATACACTATAAAAGTGTCGAAAATGGGACACCCTGTACAGTGAATTTTGGGAAATGATTTTAATTCATAATTTGAAAATTTCGTTTACGATTTTTAGGTATGTAACCTTATCAGCAAAATGTTGACAGACCTGGCAAAATCCAAAATATACCGCGACCTCATACTGCGACAAATTCTCAAAAGAATCAAATGTGCCTTGTCCTATTCTAAGGTAAATCAAAATTTTGACGGATACATCGCTTCCCAAACGGTTACTTTTGAATATTTTTTATGTATAATAAAAACAACTCTGAACGACTCCTGCGACATAGGATCAAACTTAGATGACAAACTTATGTTGGAGATGAGAGAGCTGCTGGAAGATTTGAATAAGTGTTTTGAGAAAAAATACACATTTGTGCTGGTGAGACTTTTGGAAAGTGTTCTTACAGTTTTGTAGAAAACAGAGAATGTTATTATTTAATATACCAAATAAAATCTAAATAAAAAATATCGTTTCGTAAAATGTAAAAAATGTTTTTAAATGTGCCCTTATCTCCATTAAAACCAGACCAAAATGTTATGAACATATTTTCTATTCTATTTTCTATAGATAAATAATGTATACACCAAGATAAGGAGGGCCAGTACAGGGATATCGGAAACCGAAAAGGCGGCGACTGACTTGTAAGAAAACGGCGTAATGTAACATATGTTACGAAGCTCGCTACCAATGTTACATTACAGCAACCCGTTTAGTTAATTTTTATATCGTAGCGAATGCTCGCGTTAGAATGCTCGGTTCGCGAGTGATCCACCATTCGTCTTCACGAGGATCCCAAAGATTTGCCTTTTCTCTATAAAAAGCACGGTTTTCTCATGATCCCACTGCATCCCGATTCACACAAAATGCGAAACCTCAGAAAATGAATTTTATTTACATAATAAAATGAGAAGAAGCGCCACTTTCCCATACGCGTTTTGTTACAATGCGAAGTCCGTTAAATAGAGGTAAAGTTGCGCATTTATGAGTCTAATAATATGTCGTTTAGAAAGTTTTAAAATTCCGAGTAGTTCTGGAGATATTCGGAAAAACCCGAAATTGTTAAAAATCGTTTTATTTTTTTCCTGGGTTTTTTGAAATCGAATTCTAAAGTAAATTGCACTTTTACATTGCCACTTTTTTCGCTCTATCTAACAACGTTAATTGTTTTGTAATGCGACGAGTCGTCTTTGAAGGGCCATTATCAACTTTTTTTAAATACGGTCCAGTTTTCCTGATATTTGAATTAGAAAGCCTTTTTTTCTTCCGAATGCAACGATGTATGACACATTGTGGTTTAATGACGTTTCGAGGGTTTTTTGAACAACATCAGGATATTTTGGGATTCGGTCCTGTAATTCTCCTAATTTTATAAATGATATCTCATAAGTAAGCTCTAAATTTTTACTTATGTTGGACTAGTTTAATAATTAACAAATAATGTGTCCTACATCGTTGCATTCGGAGGAAAAAAATCTCTCAAATTCCAATATCAGAAAAACAGGACCGTATTTAAAAAAAAGAAAGTTGATAATGGCCCTTCGAAGACGACTCGTTGGATTACAAAACAATTAACGTTGCTAGATAGAGCGGAAAAAGTGACAATGTAAGAGTGCAATTTACTTTCGAATTCGATCTCAAAAAAACCCCGAAAAAAATAAAACGATTTTCCAGAATTTCGTTTTTTCCCGGATATCTCCGGAACTACTCGGAATTTTAAAACATTCTAAACGGCATTTTTTTAATCTATCGTCTTGCAACAATTTAATTAAACCTATTCCAACCTATTGTATTTTTGAGCTGATAAGTATATACAGGGTGTTGGTGTTGCGTTGTATGTACATATAAGGGAAAAAATAAACTCAAAGTTATGTAAAAAAAATCTGTATTTAATTGATAAATTCTTAAAACAAATGATTGATACGGAGACCTGATAAATTATTGATATTTGTCATCATTATAGTGATGTAATTAGTACACGCATCACTATAGAGTGCGATAAGGATAATTATTCTCTTTACGACGTAACTCAAAAAATCATAAATAAGCTATAAAACTCCTGTCAATGGTATGAACAGTTATTTTCTAATAAACGTATACAAACCAAAATAAGTTAACTACGTTCCCCGGCACTAAATTCGGCCATTTTAAATTTTTGGCTACGCTTTTATGACTTATTTTTAATTTGATTTTCAACAAAATTTTAAGATTTTTCTTAGATTATCGCAAAAAGATTATAAACAACACTATCAGCTACAATTTTTCCACAAGGCGTTCTGAAATTGTGACAATTTAATTTACTCATGTATCGGAAAATCGAATTAAAAATTAAAAAAGTTGTAAACATAAATTAAAATTTTGAAGTGGCGGAATTTTGTCCCGGGAAGGGTATAAATCCACATAGTTTTTTATACAAAAAAAATTGGCAAAATAATATTCAAATTTTCCATGGTGCCTTTACCTCTTTTTTCTTAGACAAATCTTCTTTAGAAGTAAAACTGTTAGAAGAATGTCTGGTTCTTGTTGAAGAATTTCTTCTAGTTGGTGTTATTGGTATGGATGACTTCCGTGTAGGAGTTTTATTTGGGGGAACCGCTATAGGTTCCACAGGTGGTTTTAGAGGTTTTAGAGGTTTATGTTTCTCCTTGGATGGTCCTGCGATAGCCTCCTCCTCATTGGCATCGCTTAGTTTTCGGGGCTCGAAAACTGGATATTTATCTTCTACTTCGTTCAGTTTTTGTTGCTCTTTTATACTTCCTTGGGCCTTCTTTCCGTCATTATCAGATTCCTTTCCTGCTTGTTGACTTTTATTCCTGAAACTGAAGCTAAATTTCTTAACTCTATTCCTGAAACTCATCGACTTTTGTTGTTTGTCTTTTGGTTGATTGTCTGGCATGTTCTTGACGAACGTTATAATCTTCTCTAGATTTTCTTTGATTTCGGTATGCCTCTCGTTAATGTTGTGGTGATGGCCTCTGTATTGGTGAACAGCAAAAAAGAATTTTCTAGTCATGGTTGAAATTACTAAAGGACGGGCTTCAGATCCAATACTAATGCTAACTAAATTGATAATATCTTCTTGGTGGCCATAGTCTTTTATTTGGTCATTTAAATTGGTGAGAAAGTCACTGGATGCATCTACGAAAAAAAACTTGTTATACAACAGTTAAGAATTCTAGAAACAATATTTTCTCTCTTTTCTTAAGCATAAGGGTCAAAATTTTTTTACAGGCAACTTTCAGTAAATTGGATTTTAGAAATAAATAATCTCAAAAACACCTGTTAATTTTTTAATAGGTTTCTTATAGTATCTAATTAGAATTATATATGTCGGGTTTGTTGCAAAAGATCATCGTCACAAAGATATTGGTCTATATAGCATCAATTTTTTAATAATTTAACGCCCGTCACATGGCTAATTTTACTCATCTGAATCATATAACGCCAATATTTGGAACTGAGTTATTTTACCCAGTCACTATAATCAGTTTTCTATTATTTATAACAGTCTTGTCTTATATTGGTTTAAAGTTTTGGAATGTTCCTTATAGAATGTTAAAATACTAAGAAAATTAGTCATAGTTTTAATCTACCTAAGGTGTAAACGAAACTTGCACATCAAAATATATTTTTCCTTAATGGTTTATAAATGGTTAATAAAAAAATATTGTTTATAGCTTCGGATAACAAACCGTCACATCAATGTATCTCCGGTAACATTTTCATGCGTGACCGGCGATACTGTGACCGGCGATACAAAAATGCATAAATTTGTGGATAACAGCTAATACAAGCTATTTCTTAAATTTTTTTTAGACTGAAATGAGTATCTGTACTCAAGAGAATGACTTCGTGTAGTATTCCCTTAATTAAGACTACTAGGTCTGAGTTAACCCTGTGACCGGCGATACAACATAAAAACATACGCCTAGTAATAAGTAGGCAATGTTCTAGTTTATACCTAAAAAAACATAATAAGGAACTTACCAAAACAGGAACACGCTTTACACAAATCCAAACACATACCGTCGTATTTGTAAAACTATTAGGCCGACCTGTAGTGGCGTTATTTATAAGCAATTTCTGCCGTGACCGGCGATACATGCAGGTGCGGGGACGGAGCTTCTGATTAATAATGGCGTTAGAGAAACTAAACTGTTGATCTTTGAACATTATTTTTTCAATACAAATTGTAGTAGGAGTGTAAATTATTTATATATAAAAGTAACTTTAGTAAAATGACGTGAAATATAAAAGGGTAAAGTAAGAAATTATTGACTGGGGATACGTGATCGGCGATACATGACCGGCGATACATTTTTAAATACAAATTTGAATAATGCAGCTATAATCTAAAAAAATACTTTTAAAATTGCTTTCTAATGCAGGAAGTATAATATATTTCGGAAATTATAACCGTTTCTACAGGCAACTAGTTTACTTTAGTAAGTTATATGCTAAGGACTGAAAGTTGCCTGTAAAAAAATGTTTACCCCTAAATTAAAACATGATTAATGCTAAAATTAGTTTGAAATCTGTATACATTGCAGTTGGCCTTATTTTTACTGTATGTATATCAGTCCACCGTGCTATCCAGCCAGCACCTGTCCATTTTGTTTTTTAAAGACATTGGCGGCTTCCGCTCTTTCAAATTGGTCGCAAGAAAACTATACAAGACCGTGGGAATTCAAGGGAACGACGAGCGCGACGTGTCTGTTTTGCAGATTAAAATAAACTGAAGGGCGATGGTAGATTTACTTACTAGACGATATTTTGTCGTATACTATTAATATATCGGCCTCTGATGGTGTATCGTAGGCAGTTTCCATTGTGATTCTCATAGAATCTGTTGGTAGACCCCTTTTTGCAATCTAAAATAAAAAAACTTTTAAAGAAATCCCGTCAAGTGCAAGTCGAACAACTGGCATATGATCCGTACTAAGCGCTGGTTTCACATAATATATTTGTTTAAGATGATTCAATCGCATTATATTTAATAAAAATACATTTCCCTCTCTCCATATTTCCTGTAGAGTCGAGATCAAAAAATATTTTAAAAATCAAATAAAAAATTGAATTGTTTGCCGAACTTTTAATCTCTAAAATCTTGAGAACCATATTATAGTGTACTACCGCGAAGTGCCGCGATCGATACATGGAACACTGTACATATGCAATTTTTTAAAATAACACAGTATGCTAATGTTGATGGCCACTCGGCCATTATTTCAAACACCCTATATATTATTTCATTTTTGGATTCTACGCAATATTCTGGGCAGATTTCATATCCTATACATAAGTCTACGCGTGTTTGACATATGTATTTAAGTTGTGTAAAAAATGACGCTTGCACACCTTAAAATAATAATTAATTTTTCCTATAAGGAACACTTTATTGTTTAATTTGTGTTGAATCTTCTTGAAAAGGACCTGCTTCGATAGGTTTTTTATAATATTTTGATAACTTTTAATACATGGTTTATATTAATATTAAAAATATTAAGATTAAAAATTAAAATGAGAAAACTGCAAAAAATCTACATTTTCAAATGGAAACCCACAAATTTTATAATTATGCTAAAGAAATGTATGAAGCTGAAATCTTAATACTACCTTGCCATAATATGAAAATTATTAATAATCAAGATTGGGCGCTTAAATTATAAAACAGAGATTATTTAAACTATTTTATTATTTATGGAAAATATGTTATAATAATATATTAAGATACACGTTTCATAAGACATTATCTTAGAGCACGTTTTTAATCAAGAAAACGACCCGCTTCGCGGGTCGTATTCTAAAGTACAGGTGCTCTATATTGTCTTATGAACCGTGTATTTTATAATACTTTTTCTATTTGGGTCATTAAAGTCTGAAAAACTTTAAAAATATAGCAGATTTTTTCCATGTGAATTAATATTTTCTTTTTGGGTTGGCAATATTTTTACAATTTTAATAAAATGTTACAAGTATCAAATATGATATGATAGAAACAATTGAACACAACAAAGCTTCTTCCCATCCGTCATAATTAAAAATAAATATACCTATTATTAAAGTTAATAAAAATTAGTCAGGAAGAAAGTTGTACTCCGTCAGAAATACGAGAAATTGCAGAAAATAATCTAGAAAAACTTTTAAAAATAATATTATGCAAAACTTTGAGTTATGGCGAGAGCAGAACAAAGTTCAAAATATTGAACAAAATTCTAAAATAATACTATTGAACAAAATATTGTGTCAACACAGAATCTGACAGGAATAACAATTAATACCCAGGAAATATCTACAGAAACTATAAATATGTGTATATAAAGTAATATGTATAATACTATATTGAATTAAAAATAAAAATAGTAGCTTATTGAATAGAACTTTAGAAATAGAGCATAAACTGGAACATATTTTTTACATTGTTTTATAGTTTTTACCGTAGCTACCAGTATGTGAATTGTGATGCGTTACTAGTCGGGCTAGATTAATTCATGATTCGAGCTATCAAAACTTGACATTTAAGTTGTTCTAGCTTACGATGGTGGCTGGAATAACTCACTCGTTGGGCTACCAGACTCCAAATTTTGGACTACCAGTACCTAAATTGTAGACTATCGGAACTCAAAATATTTCTTTGATTTAACGCCTGCCTATTGTGGACTTTAATTGCCTTTTGTTTTTTCAACATATGACCTTTTTGTTGTATATTTAAAAAAAAATAATCAAATGATTTATAGGCAGGAGAGCATACTACGGTTAAGAAACCATGCGGACGAAGTGATGACGATTGCTTATAAATAATAAGGCTCCATTCCAATAATAATAATTTGTATGCATCTCCCTCCTGTCCCTCCATTTTACGCCAACTGACCAAAATTATGCAAAACACAAATTTTCACGCACAGAGAACAAAGATAAAAAATGCCGCAAATGGCGCAACGGCCAACAGGTGTCTATACGCGCGATCGAAGGAGAATTGACGAATAACAATGGAATGAACCGCGCCAAACCTCCACGAGCACGAATTCGGAACTTTCCGTGACCTTACGATCTTGCGATTTACCCTCGATATGGGCTTTTGGAGCACGTTTCCTGAATTATTCCAACTCAAAATAATTTACACATGGTAATGAGTTAAAATAATGCACGTCCGGGTTAAAACGACACTTTATAATCAATTAGTAAGTTTTCCCAACCCAGAAACTGAGTTCAGGTAACTCATAAAATAGTTACAAGATGACGAATTGTCGTGATCCCAAGTATGTTTAAAATGTTGATAAAAAATCTCTTTCTGGGTTGAGGCGAACCAAAGGAACCTGAATTACTCTAGCGTTTTTACATAATTTGTGATAATTCGTAGGCTCAGTTAGAAGAACATAGAGAGGTGGGTTGAGGTAGCTCCAATTTTGTAACCCACGACATTGGTAAATGCATTTTTGTCAGTGTACTGTGTAATTTTCTATGTATAGTTTTCCATATATCGATCGCGGCGCTTCCCGGTGAGACACCATGTATTTTAATTTTTCATATTGTTATCATATAGCATTTATAAATAAAAAAATTATAAGCCCCATATGAATGGTTTTTTTTTATTCCTGATTTGTAGTGTTAACGCCATTTACCTGGAATAAAAAAATTTTCGGCTTATCCTTCAATGAGGGACAGTTTGCTGTTGTAAAATTTCCCCATATCGTCGTTAAAATATCGTTTCTTACTGGAATTTTGGCAAAAATCATCAACAATCCGTCATAGCTCCTTTGGCTGGTCTTATCATTTACTAAAAATATCAAAAAATGCATTAAACAAAGGATTTTATTTATTATGCTTAGACAGTGTTGCCAACGTGTCCACGCAAAACTTTAATTATTATTCCTGACAAAAATCACATATTGCATTCCTGACTCTTTATTCTTATCACTGACGGTTTAAAGGCTTAGGCAATATGCAGTTTAAAATATTAGATTATATTATTTAATGAATCCGCTTCTGCATGCATAGAACATAGAAATTAAACGAGAAAATTTTATTTGGGTTGCATAAAGTTCCAAATTTTGACAATGTTATACTGGCAGGAATACTGGATCAGGCCCCCTGCTCGATCCAGGGCCGCCCGCGTGCGAAACCGTTCGTCGATATTTTGACACATCGACAACCCTGGTGTATGAATTTATAATGATTAGGATATGTAAATATCTTTATTATTGTAACAATAGTGTCTTTATCTAATTGATTTTATAGGTTATCTTGGTAAGATAATATTTTTTAATGTAGGTAACTACCTATAAGTAGTTTATTAACGCCTTTATTTAAGCTAATTAGATTCTATAAAATTAGACAATAAAATTACACGATAAATATAAATAATGCGATTTTATAGCAACTTGAGTGAGCAAGCATAGTACGGATCGACCTTACCTAATGAAACTAACGCTAATTTTTGTTTTGTCAATGTCAAAATTTAATTTGCAGGTATTAGCTGTATTATCTGAACTATGAGAGTTTCGTGGTTTGCCATCACGATTAATTGAATAGCATCGGATTGGTTCACCAAAACGTATTCAAATTGGCACATGGGTTTACCATGTCAGCCTCTTCAAGAAGTTATAATGCAGTTTTTCTATAAAATGTACAGGAAAGCCAATATTCAGCCACCTCAAAAATTGCATGGGATTTTCTATGTTCAACACAACGTATACAATCTAATATCAGCATTTGTGTCAGTGTTTTGTCATATTTACCTATTTGTAGCCAGAATTATCCAGGATGACAAGCCATTGTGGCTTTTATTGTAGTATTCGAACTCATTTGAACAATTAATGGCAACAAATTGATTTTTCCCGAAAATGGTGGATTTTTTTGTAACAAATGAAGAATATATTTACAAATTTTTTTTGTTTTCTACCTTTTTACTCCTATCAAAATATTGATCCTGCGAGTGCGGTGCCAAGGTTATTCCTGACTTCTCTGGCTATATACAGGGTATCCCATTTTCGACACTTTTATAGGGTATCTCCGTAATTATTAGTGCTATCAAAAAAGTAATGTTGGTGTCATGTGCTCTATTTGGGTCAAACTTAAAATGGTAAAATCAAAATTAGAAAATTTTCTCTCGCTTAAGAGATACGGTTGAAAATCCAAAATTTGACAATTTCAAAATTACTCTATATTTTCTTAGTAAAAAGAGATACAGAAAAATGTTTTATACAGTAGTTTCTTTATATTGATTGTTGAATAATCTGCCGTTTTCAGAATAAGTATACGGAAGTTATCGGACCTAACCTCATTTTTTAAATGGAACTCCTTGTATATTTTAATCTAAAAGGGCGATTTATTTAAACTTTATTCCTTTTTAGACGAAATAAAAGATTCAGATTAAGGTAAAAAATAACGGGAATCATCGCAAATGTTGTATAAACTGATCATATCAAAATTTTCAAAATGTTGATGAGGCCATTTTCGCAATAGCTTTTGTTTCATGGTATACTGTGGTTTAAAGTAATAAAGTTTAATAAATCGCCTGGAGTTTTATATATTTGAAAGGAGAATTTAAAATAGTATATTTTTAGATTAAAATATACTTACAGGGTATTCCATTTAAAAAAATTGACCCCGTATACTTATTCTGAAAACGGCAGATTATTCAACAATCAATATAAAGAAACTTCTGTATAAAACATTTTTCTGTATCTCTTTTATAAGAAAATATAGGGTAATTTTGAAATTGTCAATTTTTTTATTTTCCCCGGATCTCTTAAACGAGCGAAAATTTTCAAATTTTGATTCTACCACTTTAAGTTTGACCCAAAAAGAGCACATGGCACTTACATTACGTTTTTGATAGCACTAACAATTACGGAGATACCCTATAAAAGTATCGAAATTGGGACACCCTGTACATGTCAAATTATCAACAACTAAACCATAACTGGTCTTTTTGGTTTTTAGCACACTTAAAAATTTTAATAATCAGAACAATATAAACCAGGTCAATCTACACCAGACACACACACCACATCACATTAGGGGAGGATAATGGACTAGTGTGTTGTTTAGTTGTTGATAATTTGACATGTATCAAATCAATAAAAGTTTAAAGAAGAAATAGACTTAGTTAATAATATTCTCTTCTTTAAGAATTGGTGCAGGTCCATTAATGAAATACACTTACCAGAATCTACAAAAGTGCTAATCCAATCTTCGTCTATGTTGTTAATTTTCTTATTATCTATGGAAGTTTTGTTAACGGAATAACCTAAACGTGTCAATTCATTTTCCAAGTCTTTAACGTTGTCATCAGTTTGTCTACAAACTAACTCTACCAGCACGTTTCC
This sequence comes from Barypeithes pellucidus, assembly GCA_963991005.1. NCBI lineage: Eukaryota > Metazoa > Arthropoda > Insecta > Coleoptera > Curculionidae > Barypeithes > Barypeithes pellucidus. Next base: position 13,199,814 of record OZ022562.1, on the reverse strand, counting down.
ATTGTTCTCCCTTTCGTATTCGTCAGGAATCAATTCCGTTGAAGGCTTGATGTCTATCAGCTCGTCTTCGATAAACGATTGCGGCCTTTTCCCGTCCGATTCAGACATCGTTGCACTGTTAAAACGTATCACGCTGTACGAAGAAACTCACAAATACGAGTTTTCGATTTATGGATATTGTATATCGATCGAGCGACGGTACTGCTTATGACATACATTCCCTTTTTAGTATAAAGGTACTTGCTATCGGGCGATGATAAGATAATTCAAGTGGAATCATTAGTTTTTATGGCCTCGGCCAATCATCTGGCGAATTACACATTAGAAGGTTACCTTTGTGTGGATTTCGCGGAATCACTCTACTGTCAAGGTAATTCACCGATTTTTAAAAAATCGGTTAAAAGAGCTTGATTTTTTAAAGCCATTTATTGATACGTATACAGGGTGTTATGGAAATGACGTATTATATTTAAACCGGCAATTCCTGAGATAAAGACAAATTGAAGAAAAATAGCCATAAATGGCGTTTTCAATTCATTCAGCCGCAAAAGTGACCTGACGTCCAACCAGAAAAACACCTGTGTGGCACTGCGATACATCTAAGCAATCAAGGAATTCTGACCGGTGTTGTCATATGTACACCTTAAACTCTTTAGACAAAATAAAATAATTGAAACACTTTTCCATTCTGTAATACCTTTTTGTACAATTCATTGAAGAACATTTACGACGGACTATGTTTTAAACAACCCGAAAAAACATATGGAATAGTAATAGTCACGTACGTCACTAGGTCAAATGCCAATGACCTCTTGGCGCCTTACATCGGCTGAGCGAAGTAGTTTCATATAGCGGCGTACGCTTGCGTCTGCTGAAGACCAACCAGCGGCCGGATACGTTGTGTCTCGTCGATCACCAATACACTCTCAGCAGTCCGCTCTATTTTTTCGGTTTACGCGTGTATCTTGTCCGTCCATAAATAATCTTTGAATATTGTTTTTATGACGCATTTCTTCTGGACGTCAAATTTCGTTGCGTGTAATAAAATCTAATAATCTGTATTATTGTATTTTCAAAATCTAACTATCGGTTCTGTTTCACTATTACTGTGTGTACATAAAGTGTTTCCAGCAGTGTTCCCATGAAAAAGAAAAAACTGAATGTATTTGTGCCTGGATTTCCTCGCTCTTTAGGTATAAAGATAAATACAAGTAGGTAGAAAATAATTTATTTTTATAATTTTATATGGAATTTCAGTTTTACATTAAGTTTGGCAACATTGCCATTGGCTCTGGGTGAAATGTTGTACAGTAGCGCGGACTGACCTGTGAGTAAGAGTGTTTATAACCCCACTTTTAAAACGGTCGATTTAAAAAAAATAAAATATGTAGCCGCTTCTTTAGGACACCCAAGGAGTCACCCATTTAAATATAATACGTCATTTCCATAACACCCTGTATATATTTTTTTGTAAATAGTTCATCTCTCAGTGGAGTGAAATTATGAAGAGGTAAAGAAACTCATAGTCTGCTTCACTGTTTCGAAGGTACATACACTTAGAAGCAAAAATAACTCACAACCAAAAATGATGCTCAATTTCAAACTTGATTTTCGAGCGTCGTGTATTTCTGCTATTCGCCGCTCTAGGTGGAATTAAGAAGGCAAGGAACACCCTGTATATATTTTTTTGTAAATAGTTCATCTCTCAGTGGAGTGAAATTATGAAGAGGTAAAGAAACTCATAGTCTGCTTCACTGTTTCGAAGGTACATACACTTAGAAGCAAAAATAACTCACAACCAAAAATGATGCTCAATTTCAAACTTGATTTTCGAGCGTCGTGTATTTCTGCTATTCGCCGCTCTAGGCGGAATTAAGAAGGCAAGGTCAGCCGAGCACTTTCCACGAAAATATCTGTAAAAGAGAGTCGCCCTGTCATCGATGTTCTAGGTTGTCGATGGTTCTTCGTCAGCTCCTGGTCTCCAATCAGACGAATGGCCCTCCTTTCGATGAAATCCAGTAGCCGAAGAGTATGTTTGGATGCAGAGCTCCAGACATGAGAGCAGTACTCTAGTGATGGTCGAATCTGGGCTTTGTATAGTGTCAAAAGTTGTTGAGATGTGTACAACTTTCTGGTTCGGAAGAGTACACCAAGTTTCTGAGAAACTATCTTGGCGATTGCCACAACATGGTTATGCCAAGACATATTTCCTCCCAGATTGACGCCCAGCAAATTAATAGATGAAGCCAACGGAATTGCGTGTCCGTCCATGACTATATCCGGTTCTGTAACGTTAACCTTTTTAGAGAAAACCTACCAATAATATCCCATAAGTGCTCTATATGATTCAAATCGGGACTGCGCGGTGGCCAATTTAGAGTTCGAATATTTACTTCAAGTAAATATTCATTGACGATGCGCACAACATGAGGTCTTGCGTTATCGTGCATTAGTAAACAATTATTCCCAATGTACGGAGCGAAAGGGACAACGTGCTCAGACAAAATGTCACTGATATACCTCTCGCTATTTAAAGAATCCCCACGTGAAGAAGGTACAATATCCGTCCGTGCTGTTAAGGATATTCCAGCTCAAATCATCACAGAGCCTCCATTAAATAAAGGTGTTTCACGTATGTTGGCACTGTGTATTTTCTATGATATTACAGATAGAGAAATTAAAGGAACAAAATGTTTAGAAAACATGAGGCTACAGTATGATTTCATCATACACCCGTGAAATGGAGCATAATTGTTGGTTGTGCGGTTGTGCGTTATTTTTGCTGCTAAGTGTATACATGAGAATGACACTTATGACATTGCGACACGATACACGAGGCCTCTTGTTCACGCCACGTGGGCTCTTTTTGGTTATCTGTTTTTAAATATTTCCAAAAATTAAATTCAAAATGTAAAAGGAACTAACAGATCCGTTTTATTTTGTTTAATTTTTTCTTAATTTATTAATAATTAAGCCTCTTGTTTAATTAAGTTAATTATTTCTTTTTTCTGCTACATAGGTTCAATTCGCAATGTTTTTCTTCTCATGTATATTTTTCCACTGAAGATGAGGGTATACCGGGTGATGCATCATTGAGTTCAACATAGGAAATCCCATGTAATTTTTCAGGTGGCTCTATTCATTTTATAGAAAAACTACATTATTATTTATTAAAGAGGCTGACGCGACGTGATAAACCCATGTGCCGAGTTTGAATAAATTTTGGTTAGCCAATCGTAAAAGCCGTATTAAGCCGAAAAAACATTATTATCACGTCACGTGAGAGCACATGCTTTCGCGCAATGTCACGGCATAACCGAAATATCTGCAAGGCGGTTTATGCGTGCTACAAAAACACTATTATCACGTCACGTGAGTGCAGCATATGCTGTCAAAGTTTAGAAACAGACTACGTACACTGCAGATCATTTTTATTACATATTTTGTGTTTGTCAAGATCGCAAGTGAATCTTGTAGCCTTCTAGGGTTAAACCCTGACACAGTGTTATCACGCGTGCCGAATATGTAAATTTGTAGAAATAAAATTGTGCTGTCAAGTATGACTTGCCGTGAGCTGCATGAGGTGACTATAGTGTACTTCTAAACCTATTTATAAGCACGCATAAACCGTCTTGCAGATATTTTGGGTGTGCCGTGACATTTCGTGATAGCATGTGATCTCATGTGACGTAATAATAGTGTATTTGCAGGCGCAATGCGTGAATGGGATCAGTATTGCAGTCGGCAGTTCCACTCTGCTGACAATTAAAATTGCACGGATTCATGCGCAGTACACCGTTCCCGATCAGCTGTCTCTCATTGCCAGAAATGGGACAAGCGCCATTTTAATTGCCATTGCCGCTGCAAGTTCGGGTAGAGATGGATAACTGTTTATTAGTTGGTTGAAGCAGTTAATGGCTATTTAAACTAACTGGTACTGAAATTAGCAGTTCACATTATTTATTAAGCATATGTGCTGTCAATTCGTCGTAACTTTTTTGAACTGCTATTTGTAAGTATCAGTAGCTGCTTTAACTGGTAATCAAAACGAACAGGTTTGCCCATCTCTAATTCTGAGGGTATTTTATGGATTTCGACAGTACCAACTGCTGTTCTGACTGTTGGCCATGCGCTAGCTGATCGAAAAGGGTGTAGTTCGCAAGAATACGTGCAAATATAATTGCCATTGCACGCGCAAGAGAAGAATCGCCTACTCTAATACGGCATTAATAAATAAGATGAACTGATAATTTCAGTACCAGTTAGTTTAAATAGCCATTAGCTGTTCATAGTTGCTACCACCAACTCATAAACAGTCAAAAATAACATAATGATCCATGTCTACCCAGACTTGCAGCGGCAATTGAAATTAAAATGCCGCTTGTCCCATTTCTTGCAATGAAAGACAGCTGATCGAGGACGGTGTACTGCGCATGAATCCGTGCAATTATAATTGCCATTGCTGGCGCAAGAGACAAAAATGGCTAACTCCAATAGGGCTTTAGAATAAAGTAGACAGAAAGATACAGGGTGTACAGACAATGCATCAGGACACTTGAAGAGGCAATTCTGCATGTTAAAATACAGATATTAAGTTATATAAAAAAAAATTCTAAAACTCAATATATATTTTTTTCCATTTGAAAAAGTGACTAACAAAAACTTTAATTCCAGTTTTGCGCCTAAACGGAGTAGTTTATAGACTCAAATCTTTTGGCGTTAAAATGGCATGTTCCATTTTCCAATAGCTGTCAAAATAAGAAACGATATGCGAAAAATTAAATTTGAATTAGTTCAGATAAAGTGACCTCTGGTGGCAAAGTAGAGGAACATAACACCCTATAGAGGGCAGTTAAAGAAATTCCCATACAATATACATCAGAGATTACTGTTGTAAATACAGTGGCGGCTCATGACAAGTATCGTGAAATTATTTTTAAAATTTTATTTTTGTGTAACGACCAAACAATTACTTTGTAGGCGATTTAAATGTAGGAAGAAAAAAAGTAATAAGAAAATGCGTTAGGTAAAACATAATTTTATTTATTTTTTAATTTTACACAAAGAAATACAACTTTTGGAAAATAAGAAAGGTTTTCTTAGTGTGTATAACTGTCGGATCTTAACGTCGTCGCATGCAACCCTCGTAACAATATTTATACAGTCCACTACTAATAATACTAAAGCCATCTACGAGTTATCAAGAAAACCGAATGATGTCTAATACCACTACGCCATCTACGGCTACGTCATTAGGCGCAACCAAGACGAGTACAATAGTTAACTGTTTTATGACGAGAACGAATCGAGCCACGAGTCTGATAAGTTGGCATTCTTCATATTTTCCGTGTTTTTAGTTTAAATCCTTAAATAAAATGGTTTAAAATCATATCGAGTATTATTTATCGAAATACACAACATTTATCGTATATTATCATATACAATAGTGCTTAAACGTCCATTCTTCGGTTCTTAATTGTAGAAAATTGATCAATAACAGCCTCATTAAGCTTGGAATACCCTCTCGGGTTTAGGTGTTCCCGCAATCTTCACTTCAATTTTTTGCTCCAAACTCAAAGAGCTAAAGTTATTTCTTAAATAGTCCACCGTCAACTATTCATTTTAACTTAATAAATATATAATATTAAAATATTAAAACATACACGCTCGAATTTCTAACTAGATGCACGAACAGACAACAGCACACAAAAACTGTGCGCCTTTTCCATGTTAAATCGCCATAGCCCCGCTATCCCCCGCTGCCACCCGCCATCTGTTACTACAGAGAAACTACACTACTTAATCGCCCGTGCGAGCAAGTCTCGTCAAAATCGTCATTTACCTCGACCGAGGCACGGTTGCCGGATCTATTCAGTTTAGTTTGACGGGATGATAAAATATTAGGGAGGGTTGGACTTTTTTAGTTTGACGGTACGATAGAATATTAGGGAGGGTCGGACTTTATACGATAAATAATATTCAATGAATATAAATTAATATTTTTTATTCGTTTTGTTTTGGGGGTGCACGTGCGCATGTGCTCCTGTGGAAGAACCGCCAATGTGTAAATAATAACTGTACATATTGTAAATAAATATATATTTTATGTACTTATACTATAAGACTAAATAATGAAATGATAAAGATATATAGTGACAAAGATGCATGGAGGAGAGCTGTGTCGAACCAATCATAGTGTCTAGTATCACAATCTTCGAATACTTTAATTACGAATTGACTTTCTTCGCCTTTCATCCAAATCCACTTTTATATTTTTCGCTATTTCATTTACTAACTCGTGTATTTCTTGAGTCTCCCTTTGTATACTGAGCAACACATTCCTATCCTTATTTCTATTTAAATAGAACTTCCTCGATAGTGTAGATACGAAAACGGGCATTTGTTTCTGTATTTCCGGACTTTCGTCCGTGTCCAAGTTGTAATAATTTCCACAGACGCATTTTATGGTTCTAGTGATCATGCTTATGACGTCGTCCCTCCGCCCGTAAGACGAAAAGTTTTTGCATAATTCTTGAATAAACCATGTGCCTGTTAACGGATTTCTATACGACAAATTTCCTAAAAAATATAAAATAATCAAGAAATATATTTATAGTCTGTAAAAATCATCCGTCACAGATCCAGGGAACCAGGGTGGGTCATCGTGACTTAAAACTCCCCATCTTTATTTATCTCAGACTTAAAAGTGAATAAAAACATAATAGACTATGTGCGCTGAGTTCCGCAACACGTTTTGAACTTAATGACATGTTAGACAAAGACAAAAGTTACAATCGTAGTTGAATATTGTGTGTAACCTTTATACAGTGTGTTATGGAAATGACGTATTATATTTAAATGGGTGACTCCTGAGGTGTCCTAGAGAAGCGCTACATATTTTTTTTTTAAATCGAACGTTTAAAAAGTGGCGTAATTCACCTGTTAACCCACACACAACTCTTCGGCACATTCATATATGAACATATTACATTGTCCAGCTGATTAATCAACAGATGTTCAAGCACAATGTTGCCAATGTGTTTGTAAGTGTAAAACTTTAGTTTCTTATAAAAATAAATATTTAGCTTACTTAGAAAGTAAATCCAGGACGCGATTAAGGAATCCAGGGCACAGACACTTTCAGTTCTTTTTTCTGTGGGAAAAACACATCACGTGTCCTGATGATAGTGTGGGAGTGCATAATAAGCTTATCACTAAACCCCAACACTAACGCATAATTACACTTTACAATAGAACAAGAGCACTTAATTATTTCGCAATAGAAATAATAAAAACGCTAATTTCTATGGGCTATTAACCCTTTACTAAAGATAAAATGAAACAATTTTGTTAACAATTGACAGGAGCTACCCTTTGAAATAATGGTCTAGTCCATCTTCGGACCAGTCGAACTTTCTTTCCGAGAACTCTCCGCTACTAGAGCCAGCGCGGTTGCCATTTCCGAGACTATAATTATACAGGAAAGTAATATTATAGAAGGAAATTCGGCAATTTATCGCTTATAAAACATCGAAAGTGGCAACGCTGTATTTATAAACATTAGCCATCCATTAGATTGTCCAAAATCAGCTGTTTAAAGAAACCGGCCGATATCGACCGAGAGAACTAACGTTTTATTTATTTTTAAAATTTTTAGATGTTAAATACATTATTTCCCAGACAATAAGGGCGTATTTTTGTCTACACAGTAGCACTTTAGAATACTAATTCAGATTCAACGGTACTTAGATGTGTTGTGACGCGAGAACTAATGTGATTTTGTGATGTGCGTACTTGATGTTTTTTATAAATTAAGTTGGTTTTAAATAAGTCCGAAAAGGTAAATAATATTGGATTTTTTTTCTAAAGGGTATATTATTATATTTATAAACTTTTAAGTTGTCCAGATCTGACGGGTGTCGTTCGAATTGAACAAATGAGAACATACCTGACCATTTATAAATTCCGCGGCGGTTCCTTCGAGTCAGTTCAAGTTTATAAATCAGAGATTGTTTCCCAGCGAACTGAACGTAAAAGTTTATAATAATGTACCCTGAAAAATAAACAACCTGAAATCTGTCAAACGGTTATTGACTTTCTATAGAGTTTACCCTGAAGATATGATAACACTGTTCAAGATTCACTGCCATATGTTGCTGTGTTTACCTTTCGAACAGGGACACCACGTGGTAATTTTTGGTTTGACATGAGGCCACGTACAGGGCATATTAAATTAAAGGACCATTTTTGGATATTTTTCTGCAATTTGTTTTCATCTCAGGAATTTGCCGGTTTAAATATAATACGTCATTTCCATAACACCCTGTATATTTTCCAGCTGTTAACGCATAGTTGCTATTTTGATATGTCAAACAAGTGTCATATTAGTTTTTATAGGTTTTTGTGACTTCAAGGTGAATTTAATCCTAAAAACAGTTCTTTCAGAGCTATTTCATCGTGCCTTTGTGTTTTCGGTAAGTTTTTATGGACATTTGTTACTAATATATAACCTTATTTTGATTGTATGATGTAATGTCATAACATGTCGAAAATTTAAGGGCCAGGCTAAAGTATGTCAAGTGAATGTATTCATGATTTTAAAGCGGATTCATTGGTCATTTCAATATTTTTTTCGAAATTATGAATAATTTTCGGAATACGTATGTCGGAACGCTAGGCATGTCTATTATAATGTTTATGAAATCAGTCCTTGTTTTAATATTTTTCTTCTGTGTAATTTTGATTGATTCGTATTATTTTTATGACATGTAAGTGATGACGCATGGGTAAACAAGCACTGTGACTACTTTATAATATTTGTTGTTATCCCACATTAGTTATTTTAATCATTATCCACTCTCAGTTCTTGCCAGAAGTAATAAATTTAATATTTTCCATATCCCTACATTATTACCAACATAAATGGATATTTAAACGCGTGTATTTTCATTTTGATAGCGTTCATTTAAAAATTAAATTTAAAGCTTCGTGGCAATTTACACAATCATATATAAGGGAGCAGGGACAGGATGAACAGTTTATATCCCACTTCTGATGTAATCAAATTCTTACCCTCGAGAGTTGCATAGAAAATTAACATATCTGGTCCAAGTTGGTTTGCGGAAAAGTGATTAATATCGATTATTTTCGCTGGATCATCATTGTTGTTATAACTACTAGGTTTTCCAGCGGTAGTTGTGTAATACTCACCTTTACAGGCCTAGAAATTATGTTTATTAAGTTTTACTTTTCAGAATTCAATCGTATTAAAAAATTGTTCGTTTTTTTTACCTGAAAAACAAACATTTTTGGTTTGTGCTGTAATTCTTCGCAATCGACAAATTTCTTCCATATCTCGCTAGACCTTATCATAGCATCCTTAGCATGTAATTCTTCGTTGGAGTGTCCATGGGAGAGAAAAAATAATATCAGACAGTTGGTTTCTTTAAGAGCTTCTTTGTTATTTAGCACTGCAAAAGATATACAGGATGATTCACGGTTTATGGTAGGTTCAAGCGCGGATCCAGGGGGCCATGCCCCCCCCCCCCCCTCCGCAGGACGTAGTGTTGTTGGGCTTTTCCAATTTAAGAAAATTAATGAGGATCTTACGTTAGATTATTTTTTAAATAATTTAACAAATAAATAGGATCGAAAGTTAACATACTCTTTCAACATAAAATCAGGCTGGCTTTTTGTGGTTTGTAGTCAGCAGAAATCATGAGAACGGCGTTTCAGGCAGAAGGCAGGGACGCCATGGAAGGCAGCCGGTTTTGGGATCTTAAGGCACGCGGCGGCCGCCGACTTGAGGTTCCCAGAGTCGTACTCAAACGCGGTTTCGTTTTATAATTTTTTTTACGTAAGAAGGGGGTCCGTATTTCGGCTACAGGTTTTAGAGTGTTCGTCACCGAAAATTCCGAGAATAGTCCACCGCGGATCTTTCCCTCAGTAAAATTTAATTTCAACTACTCGTTTTTCCGGCGAGTTTAAAAAATACTGGACTGCCATTAAACACTCGTAGTTTCCGTGCGAGTATAAATAACGCTGGAATCTTTTCAAACACCCGTATGTTTCAGTGCGAGTATAAAGAACTCTGGAATATCTTCAAAGACTCGTGATTTGGTGCGAGTATAAATAAAACCTAAAATTGATCTGCGACAACTCGTCCGTCCGTGCGAGTGTAAATAATGCTGCGATATCTTCGAACACTCGTCTTTTGTGCGAGTATAAATAAGTCTGTGAAAGGACATCTGAAGTGCGAGAAAATTATTCTATAAAGACTTTGCGCACAAAGCCTAGAATAATTTTCGAAATTAAAATTTACCCGATTGTGAAACATTCCGAGCCCGGAATAAGTAATGGTTACTGAAAATATTCTACAAGAAGTGACGGTAACTAAAATTAATTATTATTAGCCCTAAAACAATGAAATATCTTAAGTTAGTATTAATAAGTCTCTACCCCGGTTCAAATAGTTTTGGACTGGCATCCCTGACAATACAGACAAAAATCGAATCGAAAAAATCCGTAATCGAAATTAGCGTTCGAAATAATACTTAAGTAGGGCGTCTTAAGATTATGGTGAATGTTTCATTACGATTGGCGACTTTACAGATAGTGTCGACCAGTCCTCTTATCTTCAAAATTAAATGATTCAAAAGTTAGATTGGCATTAAGAACTAATTCCTGGGTGGGGGAATACACCTTCCGGATAGAATCCAAAAAATGTCTTACGTAAAAATGCGCCGTATGAGAACGCTTAGAGTTACCTACTAACGTACGTTAATCTACAAACAATCTTTTTGTTAATTAGGTGACAGTAGATTGCGCCCGAGCAACAGCGAGGTCTGACAAGAAGTTCGAAAGTTGTTCTATATTCAAAAAAATGATTTCTATACTTACCGATATCAAGTTCATTGAATATTTCTTTGGCTGATAAATCTGCATGAACGTTATTTTCGTAGATATTAAAACCAAGTCTCTGGAAGCAAATAATTATTTCGTTAACGTCTCTAGGGGACCCTCGACGTATGGGAATTTTGTCATCATCAAAAACTTCTTGGTTGAAGACTAGTACAGTTCCTGGATCAGCTCCCTTCCTTTTGTACTCGAGAATATCGTCCTGGTTGAGGTTGAGACGTTCGATAAAGTAGCGCCCGTTAAGTTGTTTTTCTAGCAGTGATTGTTCTAAAAAAGTTGAAAGTACGAAACTTTTTTATCATATTGAATAACTCACCTCTAAATAATTAATTAGCTGATATTTCGTTAATGATGAACCAATAGATAACTCAGAAATTATACAGGAAAAAAAACCCGAACAAACCCAACATTCCTGTAGTTCAGTCCAAAATGACCGAAATCAAGAAAGCTTCTGGTCCAGACGAAATGCCTGTTATAGTTCTCAAGAGATGCGTGAGATGAACTACCACCAGTATTTTGTAGACTTTTTAACTTATCCTACAAGCAAGGAGTATTTCTATCGTGCTGGAAGACGGCGCGAGCCCTGCCTGTACCAAAGAAAGGTAAGAGAACCCTGCCTAGCAACTATCCACCAGTCGCATTGCTTTAAGTTATATCAAAAGTAATGGAGAAAGCTATTAACCAACATCTTCTAAAATACCTGGAAGGCTTCAACATTATCAGCGATCATCAATATGGTTTTCGTCCAGATCAACTGGAGATCTTCTAGCCTATGTCACCCATCTTTGGAAGAACGCAATCGAACATCATGGGGAGTCTCGGGCTGTTGCACTGGATATTTGTAAAGCCTTTGATCGTGTTTGACATGAGGGCCTTCTGAGTAAACTGCGTTCCTATGGTATGCCCAGTCGCTTCTGTGCATGGTTGTCTAGCTTTCTTAAGGACCGCTCTCTGCAAGTGGCCATTGACGGATTTCTCTCAGACACCTTCACCATCAATGCCGGTGTTCCTCAAGGGTCCATATTGTCTCCCACTCTCTTCTTACTTTACATTAACGACCTTCTAGTGAAAACGGAAAATCCGATTTTTAGTTCCGCTGACGATAGCACACTTATCTCATGTTTCTCTTTGAATGCACAAACATCGGCTGCCGACGCACATCGAACCAGGAAGTTGTAGACACCTCAACAACTTTTGACACTATACAAAGCCCAGATTCGACCTTCACTAGAGTACTGCTCTCATGTCTGGAGTTCTGCACCCAAACACTTCGGCTACTTAATTCCATCGAAAGGAGGGCCTTTCAGGGCCAGACAGGTTGGGGATTTGACTCTCTTTTACAGATATTTTCATGGAAAGTGCTCGGCTGACCTTGCCCTGTTAATTCCGCCCACAGCGGCGAATAGCAGAAATACACGACGAACCACTGCCGCCCATCCATATGTGGTTAAGCTTAGTACTCCTCGAACTTCATTATTTAAGGATTCTTTCACCTGGAGGACTTCATACTTATGGAACGACCTTCCATAGGTCGTTTTTCCCAACGAATATAACCTCCAACGATTCAAAACCAACGTGAATCGCTCTTTGCGCACACGCACCACTCCCAGAGTGCCCTAAGGGATTATTCTTATTGTGCTTGTGTTTGATCATAAAAAAAGGGAGTTATGGAAATTACATTATTATATTTACACCGACAAATCCTGAGATGAAAATAAATTGAAGAAAAATAACCATAAATGGCGCTTCGAATTATTAAGAGAAATATACACTTTATATGAAATCTAAAAATTTACGTGGCCGCTATTGAGGACCTTCCCAATCAATAGTTTATTGAGGCAGTCTCGAGTCTCAAAAGAGGTCAGCGCATTATAGGCGGTGTTGTCATATTGCTACACAAAATTGTAGACGCACATGTTCAGTTTTTGACAACAAGACGTCTTTGACGCGGGTTATCACTCAAACTTTTTAGAAAAAAAAAACTACTCTTTTAAGTTACATACTCTCTTACCTTCGATCTTATTTTAAAATAATCTGTTTTATAATTAAATTCCATAACAAAATAAAACACAAAAAGTATTTTGCAACAGAGCCAACAGTAGATAATATCACACAAATTTGAAATCACACCACAACATTTATTATTATGAATTATTTCACAACAAAAAAAATTGCTTAATGCCACAACTAAGGCAGAGCAGTTGACGGTCTAATTGTACGGGGTATCGCATAAAATGTAGATGCATGTAAAATTCGTAAAAATTTAATTTTACACATAGTATTTGCAGAATTATATCGTTGATCTTTTGACTGCAATAAAACCTCATTATCCATTCGACCATAAAATAAATAAGGAAATCCCAAATTTTAAAACCTTTTCGAGCAGAGCCGGACCAGCTATACAAATTCAATTTATACCTATGCCTGATGCATATATAAATACAAAGTGATTTGTTGTCGCCAAGAACTGCAATTTTTTTTAAGTTTCAGAGAAATTCACAACCTGTATACCATACCTACAATGCCGAAAACACGGCGTAGGGGAACGTCCTTAAGATGTCGTAAAACGATGTTTTAAAGACGTACAATTTTGTAACAAGGTCTTTAAGACACCTTTAAGATGTATTTAGGATATTAGCCGATGTTTTAAAGACGTCCTAAACATCTTCCGCGAATATCTTTAAGACGTCTTAGAGACGTGTTTGTGCTATTTGGGTATTAACGAAATAATAGCTTTTTAATTTGGACGTGAATTTTTGAATATTCGATAATTAATTGGCATAGTGTAACTTACTGTTCGGTTCCATTTTCTTGGCAATCTGACCTCCTGCAGGCGGTTTGAGATATCTTAGCTGACTCGGTGCTGACGGAGGTGACGCAGCAAAAGGTTTTGCGTCCGATTCAATTCTATTCCGTCTTGTGTCCGTTTCATTTTTGTGGGAGCTCATTTTCAATAAACAAAGGAAATCGCACTAATTTTTATCCAAAATCTGCGTTTCGATCGAATTGACACTTCAATGTTATTATTTTTATTTGGTAAATGGAATCTATATTTTGTTATCTTATCCTTTTATCCCCGCCTTTATAATTTTATAGATAACTCCCGAATAATAAAATTGCTCAGATAAGGGCTTCTATCTCACTTCTAGCGCACCTAAAATATTTGGTTTGAAGTGAGAAGCGAAAAAAGTAAATTAATTAGAACCCGACTTAATTGCGACAAGATAAGGGCCGGTATTTTTAAAAACGTACTGACTTTTAATTCAGTTCAAGATTGATGGTTCATATTTTTAGATTTGTAAACTGTGTCAATGCCAGGCAATTAAATTTTAAATAAATTCTATTGTTCTAAAATTAATATCCTGACAAACCGGGACTGTCAAACAAAAAAAAAACAATTGTTGCATAATTTATGATTCACCTTTATTTAAAGGGACGCGCAAACTTTTTCTAATTCATTACCCCAATTAATTATGGAATTTTGAAAAATGCCCATCCAAATTAACCAGCTGTTATTTCGTTAATAACGAATCAATTTTAATAAATGTTTTTGACTAGGCGGCCGTCTAGGGGGTCCGGCTTAGAGGGCCCTAGATTCGAACCCATAAATCGAAAAAAAGAATAAGGCTATCTAGGTAGAGGGTGTCCCATTTTCGACACTTTCATAGGGTATCTCCGTAGCTGTTAGTCAGTGGTGGAACTTCAAAATTTGGTCCCCCCTGCAAAATTATTTATTGGCCCCCCCTATAAAATGATAAAGTATAAGTTCTCGTAAAATTAATTTAAAAATACATAAAAGATCGAATAATTAGAAGAATATCATACAGGGCAGGTTAAAATTAGAAGTTACTTCAAACAAGTCGCAAAAAAAGTTTTTTCTTTCCTCAAATAATTTAGACACACAAGCCCCCCCCCCCCAAGCATCAATTTAACACGAAAAATACCATAAATACCGTAGGGTATTACTTTTCGTAACTTTGTCTTGTATGACCCCCCAAAACGAAGTTTGACCACCAAAACCGAAGTTCTGGATCCACCTTTGTGTTAAATCTTCTTATATTCTGACCAAATAAAATGTTAAGAGATTTTATGATATTTCACTCGATTAACCATTTATAACTAATTTTCTGACCAAATGTTTCTAAGCAGTTAATAACTGAATATCACAATGTGTAGTCATCAGTTAGCCATGGAAACAATTATTGTATAAAATGAAACATAAATGATATTTGAATAAAAGGCTTACTAATAATAATAATCTACAAAAAAATTTATTTGAAAAATTGTTCAATGCATTTCTGTAAATGTATTTTCCCTAAATTGAACCATTGGCCAACTTTTCAATTAATTTTGTTTGTAGATTAGTATATTACTAGTAAGTTATTCTTCTGTTTCTCAGTAAGAAATAATTCTTTGAAAACCAAAAAAATTCCAGAAATTTATTTATTTGTGAATAATGAATTTTTACCACGTGTCTCGATACCAAACAAAAAAACTGCAAAAAATCACACAAATATGTATTTATTGTTCGGGATTATTCTTGTGCTTTTTTAAAACAAAAAGTATTACCAAGAGTTATTTTTCTTCACATCTTTCTCAATCTAGGAGCATAAAATAGGTAGATATTTAAAATGGCTTGTCAAATTCTTCCACTTTAAATTATCAGGTGCCCACTGTGTGCCCTTCAAAAATGTAGGATTAGTTACGCGACTGGCAAAATAAGAAAATAGCTGATTATTTTTTTTAAATTCATGTTTATAGTTACCTAAAAGTTCCTGTTTAAATTTAAGAATGTTTACTTTTGGTTATCAAAAAATTTGTCGACACCTATGTTTTGTTAACTATTTTGCTCGTTTTCTTATTTTCCATTAACATCTTCTATAATGTATGTTATTTTTAAGAAGTCTTCTTGAGTTTAATAATAAAAAGTTCCTGTTTAGATTTAAAAATATTTACTATAAGATTACCAACGAATTTTTCTATATATTTTGTTAACCATTTTGTTCGTTTTGTTATTTTTCATTAACAATTTCTATTATTATGTTATTTTTGAGAAGTTTTCTCGAGTTTATAGTAAATCAAAATTTCCAAATTATATCCTTTAATTTTTTAATATTTACAATCGGAGACCTAAACTACGCCGCTGGTTAGCCAGTTAAAACAAAACTTTACAAAACCCATGTCGCGATGACTCCGCTAAGGGATTTGGCTTACTTTTTTATATGTACCTTCTCGTTTATGTGCCTTTAAGAAAGACGTACCTATGTCGTGTTACCTGCTCAGCGTCAAACTCGAACGTCGCCAATCGGATGGCGCGGCGCGTAGACCGAAGGTCGTGTATCAAGTGACGCGTGCGATATTTTTCGGCTTCTCGCCTGAATTTATAACTAGAGCATTTCCTATCGAGCGAAAAACTGCTCGAATATACGAGCAGTTTTTTACCTCGATCACACTACAGCGGTACATTTCCGACGGCGTCAAGCGAAGCTCGGGTATCGAGTGAAAGATAATAAGTGACGAGCGACGGTTTTCGCCTGAATAGATAACTCGAGGGGTTTTCTTTAATAATCGAGCGCTGTCGGTTATTTCAATAATCGAGTGATCAAGCGGTTTTTCGCTCGAGCGATCACAACACTAATTTTTACCGATAATTCGCTTCCTGCACTTCATTATCGATATCCTGCGACAGCTAGCAAGTTATTTTCTACTCCGAACCAACACAATCTTGTGACCGCTTATTAAAATGGCAACCATTGTATTCTTGTTTCGTATGCAATGGTAGGTAGTAAATACTAAATTGAGATCATGTTTTCCTGCTAGCTATGGTGTCCTTCCGACCTGGCATAATATCTGTAGAGTTTCGGCGGGCAGTCTTCGCCATGGTCCGAACGAATTCCTGCCGACAAATTTAGTATCTATTACTGCATTCAAGCGTAGCGTAGCACCATCTTGCGAAAGTGTATTCAAGTGAAAATATGCTGCTGCGGTGGGTTTCTAAAGCAGTAATCAACGACGTCGCTTATTCAAACTTTCCTGCTATAGCAGGAAGAGAGCGCCAACGAGCTATTATGTCTGGTCTAGCAACGATTCGACGCGAATCTGTTGCGCAAAGTCTAGAGCTCTGGCTGGGTCGTCGGTCGTCGCGCTCGCTGCTCCATCTTGAGTAGATTATAGCTTGTGTACGGTGCGAGTGTATTTAGTGCGATCAAAAACCGATGTTTATATTTTGAAGTGTACAAAATTAAATCAAGAAATGTCTTCGAATAACCAGAAGCTATCGACCACTCAACGTATGATACAAGGTCAGTGCAAGAACGGCCTTTAAAATGCCGATATCGTAGCCCTTCGCGCATTTCATGTGAAGGATTGATTTTCTAGGCGCCATGACTATTGATTACAACATTATTATGACAGTTTTAAGGTGAAAAATGCGGTTTTTGGCGGTCTTTATGCGGTATAGGTCAACGGGACAGTCCCCGGTAGCCGATAGTCTCAACGCCCGGGTCTGAATCTCCTTCCCAACCTGTCAATTGGTTTGGTGCGACACACACAGTTGCCATCGCTCCTGATTTAGCTGCGGCTATTTCAATGTTTATACCCGCCACACGGCTTTTACCCATCTACCCGCTAATTCGCTTCCTTTTGACTACCCTTTTTCACGTTTTTCTACCACAGACCGCATTTTCTTTATCTATTCCGGCAAACTATGATCCGATCGGCTTTTCTAATGATCCGCAGCTAAAAATACGAATTATTTCTATCGCGGACGATATTGACCTATAAACATTCGCTGATATTTTTGCCTGTAACAGGTTGCTCCAAATTCCTGGAAACATGTCGATGCTACACGCCCTAAATTTAAAAGCTTTTACTTCCGATTTCCTTGTCGATTTTTGGACAGGTGTGCCCTTATTATATCTGTCCGATTTCGTTTTCGATATTACCCGTCCTCGTTTTACTTACTTTATAAGATGTGGGTATTTTACCACATTAAATATACCAGAAATCGATAACTTCTTTACTGCTTGCTCGAATCTTGTTCCTAAAATTTGGTTATGGGTTTTCCTTCATCTTTTTTTATGCTCGTGTGTGATTTTGTGTCCAAAATTTGAAAGCTAGGAGGTAATTTTTGTACCGTTTATTCATTGTAGGCAAATTGTGTTCATAATAAAAATTTTAGTGTGACAAACAGGGTACATTGTTACCGTTATTTTTCGTTGAGTGATTCCGTAGGTGATTTTATGAAGAATATACAGGGTGGTCCATCGAAAACAGTCCAGCAAGGTTTACGGTTGTGTGCGTGAAAATTAAAAAAAAACCCGTAAACTTGTGTTTTCAGGGGGACACGTTTCACTATTAATTTCATCCCTGTAACCTCTAAACCCCCCCTAGCGGGGGCGGCTACTGCCCTTGTTTTTCAAATGGGAATGGGTATGTTGTGATACATCTTTTTAAAGGGCATTAAATTCTCTTTAAAATGGCGCTTTGTTTTGTAAATTTGAGCTACGCGCCGCCGAGAAATTGCGTTTTAAAAAATGTAATTTTATTGAGTAATACTTACATGTTATATGTTGAAAATGTCCGCCATTCACCTCCATACAATAGTACAACAACTGTTCAAAGTGTTCTCGGACATTGTGAAGACCAAAAAAAAATTGTTTACGCACAAACCTGTGTACTTAATAAGAGGTGCTGTGAAATGTTTCAAATTCCGTTGCTCGGCGGCGCGTAGCTCAAATTTACAAAACGAAGCGCCATTTTAAAGAGAATTTAATGCCCTTTAAAAAGATGTATCACAACATACCCATTCCCATTTGAAAAAACAAGGGCAGGAATGAAATTAATAGTGAACGTGTCCCCCTGAAAACACGTTTTTTACGGGTCCAAGTTTTTTTTTAACGTACGCAGCCGTAAACCTTGCTGGACTGTTTTCGATGGGCCACCCTGTATATAAGGGTGATGCATTGCAAGTTGAACATAGGAAATCCCAAGTAATTTTGGAGGCGGCTGAATATTGGCTCAACTATACATTTTATAGAAAACCTGTTTTATAGCTTTTTGAAGAGGGCGATATGGTCCATCCATGGGCCGAGTTTGAATACATTTTGATTAGCCCATCCTAAGCTATTCAGTTGGTAACGTGATGGCAAAACCACGAAACTCTCATAGTTCAGGTAATACAGCAAACGCCAGTAAATTAAATTTTGACATTGACGAATCGAAAATTAGGGTCGGTGACAATATTTCCTTTTGGCAATGGCGCCATAGAAATTTATTATTCGCTGGTGTTTGGCTCTATTACCTGAACTATGAGAGTTTCGTGGTTTTGTCATCACGTTTAATTGAATAGCTTAGGATTGGCTTACCAAAACGTAGTCAAACTCGGCACATGGATTTACCATGTCGGGCTCTTTAAGAAGTTATAATGCAGTTTTTCTATAAAATGTACAGGGGAGCCATTATTCAGCCAGCTCAGAAATTGCAAGTGGTTTCCGATGGTCAACTCGACGATTGATCACCATACAGGGTGTTTTGTTAATGACGTACGTAATATTTCAGAGTGTGATTTCTTAGACCATTTAACGAAGAAAATTTGCTACGAGTAGTTCAGATTGATTATCGATTTATTAAGTATAGAAAAGTTATTCTTTGGAATCTCCAGCAATTTTTATAAAACAATATTAATGTTAATAATAATGAGTCTCAGGCTAATGAGGAAAAATACCCACATGGAAAAATGTCAGTGCACGATTTTTTTTTATAAAAAAATATCAGGGAATGTTTGCTGGGACGCCACTGGTGTATCGATAGAATAACTTTACTAACTAAAACATGTGGTTTTACATCCTATTGACACATACCAAAATTTAAAATAATATCTCGATTACTTACGGAGATATTAAAAAAACTCTATAAAAAAATTAAGCCTGTACCTAAAGAATGACACTTTGAAATGTTACCACATCAAGGAGCACCCCGCCCTGTATTTCTTATTGCACAAAAATATATCTCGTTCCACTAACATGTTGCTGTATATTGATACAAATAAAACGAAATCTATTTTTACATCGCCCAGGAGCAACAACGAATACCTACGCATTACTGAGATTTTTAACTTAGTTAACACCTTCAAATCTTAAAATAAAACGATAGTAAATTTTCTTCGTTGACCATGGATAAAACGGACAAAAATTACAAAAAAAAAATGGTTTGTTTATGTGTTACAAACAGCGAGTTCAAGGTTATAAATTTACTAGATAATTTTTGTGCAGGGTTTTTTATCGAACGTAATTTGTTGCTCAAATAATAATGGTATAGTGTATGTACTTAAGGTAAATAAGGGGTGTTAATAGAGAACCAGGAGTTTAGTGATCTTTTTGTCGTAAGATTGTTTCACGAAAAATGGATATAACTTTGACTGCAGTAAAAGTACCTGTGGCCATCCCATTATTTATGATCGTTTGTTATTATTATGTGTTAAGGACCGGATTGTAATAATTATAATTAATTATAGGCACATCAGGTAGGTTAGGTTGCTTAATTTATATTTAAATATCTTTTTGTGGTAAAATTTGTTAGTTTTTGAGGAATGGTTCAAGAATTGTCTTTTACCAAACATTCCTCAGAATAGCGTGATAGTAATGGACAATGCGAGCTATCACAGTCGCCAATTACATAAAGCTCCAAGCTCAAATAATACAAAATTGGAGATTCAGAACTACATGGCGGCGAATGATATATATTTTGAAGAAAGTTATAAAAAAGTGATCTTTTAGAAGTTTTAAAGACATTTTGTATAAAATAAAGTATATGTTTAAAAAAAGTATATGTTTGTGACACATTGTCAGAAGAAATTTGACATACAGTGCTACGGCTCCCACCCTATTATTGCATTTTTAACCCCATAGAGCATATGTGGCACCAATTAAAATCACTGGTTAGGTCTGAAAATATTTCTCCGACTTTAAGTTCTAGTGTTGTAGAATTAATAGGAAAATGCTTTAATGATATTCCCCCAGGTAGTTGGAAAAATTCAGTCCGTCACGTAATAACTTTAGAAAATTCGTATATTACTTTTGATATAACTGAAAGCAATCCGACTGGTCGATAGTTCTTAGGCAGGGTCTCTTACCTTTCTTTGGAATAGGCTGAACTCGCGCCGTCTTCCAGCAAGATGGAAATATTCCTTTTTTGTAGGATAAGTTGAAAAGTCTACAAAATACTGGTGTTAGTTCATCGGCGCATCTCTTGAGAACTATAATAGGATCTCTTCCCTTAATAAAAGTAAAGTAAAAATAATAGTTGCCTTAATAAAATAATATTCGTAAAGAATCGAATAAAAAAACAGGTTTATAATATTTCCTGTTTATTTTACAATTTTGTGTATATTTTAGTTTCCAAATTTTAAGTAATAAAAAGTGTTATTATGCGACGTTATTTGGACATTATAGCTTGTTTTAAACGTACTAATTACTGTTTTTATAATAAATGAAACATTATCTTGATCAGAGAATCGCCAGACCGATAAAAATATTGAATTCTTAATGCGAAACAATAAGCAACAGTTAATAGACATGACTCTATAATTAAATTAACATTAAAATATTTTTTTGACTTAGAAAAACTCCATTTTCTTTTGTAGGTGCTCTTTAATAAGATATTTCTTTAAATAAGTAAAAGCGGTCGGTATGAAACAAATAGATTATAAACCACGTGGGAAGTGTTCAAAAATCCCGAAATAAGTAAATATTTGACAATATTGAATAGCTTATTGGAAATTTTATGTTAAAAGTTTTCAGATTATTGATAAACATCTGTTGTTTTCGCGTAAAGTATCTTTTGTCCGAACGAAATGGGATCGTAAAAAATAACCTAACAAAACAAGTTAAAAATAAACATAAGAACGTGAAAGAATAAAATTTATTGACAAAGATGAGACTTTAGAACAATTGCTTTTAAAATAAACGATATTACTTGTTTTGAACGTGGAAAATTGCAAGTAAACAGCCTACTTAAATCTTGAAATTTGTATGTATGTGATTGTACGTCAGCTTCGTCCGCGACAAGAACATCAATCTGCAGGTATATACAGGATATCCCGAAATATCTGTTCACCAGGATATCCTACAGAACATCATTTAAATTTGAGAACTGGACATTTTTTGACAATACCTCGCCATAAAAAAGAAATCTAAAAACGGTCTTTTCTTTATAATATATCTACCTGCGGCGATGTCATGGTTGATCCAAGTTTTCACTTATCTTGCAACATGTTTAGAAAGGGTTTAAAAGACAAAATTTTTAGGACTCAATGAACTTGAAAGTGTTATATTATATTATGTGTGTGATGTTTATGTGAGACTGACCTAATATTATTTGTCATCTATCTAACAGGTAATAGTGGTATCCGTTTATTATCATATTTATTATCATATTTGTATTATTTTTTTTTTCTCTCTCTATATTTTTTTTTCTTTTATTATGATTTAATTAAATTAATTACATTTTTCTAAGAATATAAATTTTATATTCTTTTTCGGGCCTATGGGGAAGAATCGATATTTATTATCTATCATAGGACCCTATTTACCAATTATTAAAGTATTTATAATCATTTGGTAATTCATATTATTTATGTATATGGTGAATAAAAACATTAATTTTTATTATTATTATTAATATGTGGACAATCTCCCGGGTTCAGATAGAACACTTAAAAATAACAGGAGAAGTTCATATAAATTTTTTTCCCTACGACCCCCCCCCCCCCCCCCCCCCAAACCCGAACAAACCCGAACAACCCCCCCCCCCCCCCCCCCACGGAGATACGGGCCCATAACGGTCGTCCCTGGAAATCGTTTAAATTTTACTCACCATTTGGCCAAGAATTGTTATACTGCACCAGATCAATGTGATTTACATAATTTTTGCAAATGAAGGGGAATAACCAGCACCATAAACGTTAATGAACCAGCAAAATGTGTTAATCTACGAGATTTTATTAAAACCAGGGTCATTAACATCAATTTATTAGGCAACTCACTTGTTAATTAAGAAAATGTGAAGATAATTTGTATAACCTTCATCTAATAACTAAAAAATGGTTGATATATTTAATCAATAGTTTTTTTTACCGATGGGCTGTCTCCGTATAGGTCCGGTATTGAAGGTGTTTTGGATTTAAAATATGGAATACATTCAAAGCATGGCAAGCAAAGCAAAGGCAAGAAAAACCCAACAAAAAAATAGTTAATAATATGCTGTTTTCACAAAACCAGTATTATCTTGAATAATATTTATACTGTCCAGAAAACTAATGCATTAGGATATTTGGATGATTCTATATGTTGAAATAAAGGTATAAATAAACATATAATATAAAAGGGGAGACAAAACATTCCATTCATAAAACACCATTTATTTACAATCATACACAGTTCTACAGTTTCAAATAAGTTAGAAGAAGATGGCTTTAAAAAACGGCAACGCAGTAATAAGGTACACGTTTAGATAATTTCGATCTGACATTAGTCATAAATAGGTAATCGTTGTAGGTTTTTTTACAGAAATTTAGACAAAATAAAGAAATAATCCATATTTTTGCCATATTTACTTAGAATATTATTATTTTTATTTTTTTTATGATCAAACACAAGCACTATAGGAAAAATCCTTTAGGGCACTCTGAGAGTGGTGCGTGTGCGCAAAAAGCGAATCACTTTGGTTTTGAATCGTTGGAGGTTATATTCGTTGGGAAAAATGACCTCGGGAAGGTCGTTCCGTCCTCCAGATGAAAGAATTCTCAAATAATGAAGTTCGAGGAGTACTAAGCTTAACCACATATGGATGGGCGTCGCTCTAGGCGGAATTAAGAGGGCAAGGTCAGCCGAGCACCTTCCATGAAAATATCTGTAAAAGAGAGTCAAATCCCCAACCTGTCTTCGATGTTCTAGGCTGTCGAGGTTCTTCGTCAGCTCGTGGTCTCCGATCAGACGAATAGCCCTCCTTTCGATGGAATCCAGTAGCCGAAGAGTATGTTTGGGTGCAGAGCTCCAGGCATGAGAGCAGTACTCTAGTGATGATCGAATATGGGCTTTGTATAGTGTCAAAAGTTGTTAAGGTCTGTACAACTTTCTGGTTCGGAAGAGTACCCCAAGCTTCTGAGAAGCTCTTGGCGATTGCCACAACGTGGTTATGCCAAGACATATTTCCTCCCAGATTGACTCCCAGCAAATTAATAGATGAAGCCAATGGGATTGCGTGTCCGGCCATGACTATATCCGGTTCTGTGATGTTAACCTTTTTAGAGAAGACTACTGCCTGGGTTTTTTTAACGTTAAATTCGACTTGGTTACTGTCACCCCAAGCCAAAATTTCTTTCAGGTCTTTGCTGAGGCGTGATACTTCATGCTGTCTGCGAAGATGTGCGTCGGCAGCCGATGTTTGTGCATTCAAAGAGAAAGATGAGATAAGTGTGCTATCGTCAGCAAAACTAAATATCGGATTTTTAGTTTTCACTAGAAGGTCGTTAATGTAGAGTAAGAAGAGAGTGGGAGACAGTATGGGCCCTTGAGGAACACCGGCATTGATGGTGAAGGTGTCTGAGAGAAATCCGTCAATCGCCACTTGCAGAGAGCGGTCCTTAAGAAAGCTAGACAACCATGCACAGTATCGACTGGGTATACCATAGGATCGCAGTTTACTTAGAACCCCCTCATGCCAAACACGATCAAAAGCTTTAGAAATATCCAGTGCAACAACCCCTGACTCCCCATGATGTTCGATTGCGTTGTTCCAAATATGGGTGACATAGGCTAGAAGATCTCCAGTTGATGGATTTCCGAAAACCATATTGATGATCGCTGATAATGTTGAAGCCTTCCAGGTACTCTAGAAGATGTTGGTTAATAGCTTTCTCCATTACTTTTGATATAACTGAAAGCAATGCGACTGGTCGATAGTTGTTAGGCAGGGTTCTCTTACCTTTCTTTGGAATAGGCTGGACTCGCGCCGTCTTCCAGCAAGATGGAAATATTTCTTTTTTGTAGGATAAGTTGAAAAGTCTACAAAATACTGGTGTTAGTTCATCGGCGCATCTCTTGAGAATTATAATAGGAATTTCGTCTGGACCAGAAGCTTTCTTGACGTCGAGCCCTTTCAAGATTCGTTTGACAGGACGCTGCGGATATATAATTAGCCACACCACTGTTTTACCTAAAAAAGCCATAACCTCATTATTCTCACTTGCCGACGAGATATTAATCCGGGGTTAGAATAGTCGAATTTCTTACACACCACGCACTGACGACCCATTGAAGATGGCTAATAAATAGCTCTAAATAGTTTTAGTTCGAACTAACACTAAAAATTAGTCCAAATGCACAATAGATCACAAACAATCACAAAAGCAGCAGCGATAAACCGGTAACAACACCGCCGGAAATGAATGAAATTAGTCAACTTCAGTGTAATTTTTACACTAGCAGGTAAAAGTGAGCATACAGCGTTGCCACTGTGATTTCCTTAAAACATTGCAATTTGATGTGCTTGGGATAATATTATACTTATCGGTTTCAAACGCAGGCGGTAGATTTAGGCCTCTGAGTACAGACTTGGCATCAATGATTACTGTTTAAAACTTTGTATGATTCTGTCTATTAATTAAATGTTTTTGGCAGTAACTCATATCGATGAGTTTTGGACAAAACATCGTAAGCGGCATGTCTCAAATTTTACAGCAGGATTTTTTCTTCCCTATTTAATTTTTTACATTCTTTTGTATAATTATAGTTTAGTGTAGACTAGTAAACGTCAGTATTTTCAGGTAAATTTGCAGCTGACGACATTTTGTCAATACATTTTTACATACATATACAGGGTGTCCGGGTTGGTTTACTTACCTATATCCGAAAGTTGATATTAACTCAGATACAGGGTGTTAAAATTAAAACTTCATTTTTGTTTCTTTGACAGAAACCAACGGTTTTTTACAATATTTGGCAATTATGGTTTTTTTAGAATGATAAACTAATTTTTTTTTGGCGAAATTTTAATGTACCGGGTGGTCATATAAGCGAGGAAGCCGGCTATATCTCGGTAACCATCAATCGTACAGCTTTCAAAAAAGTTTTTTTATAGGAAAAGTGGTCAAGAGAAATCGCTGGAAATAATTTTTAAGTTTACCAGTTGGCCGCTAGAGGGCGTAATACCAATACCCAACTGGGAAATCGAGGTTTTCTCTTTAATACGCCCACTTATGCCCTATTAAAAATATATGTGTAGTAATCAAGGGGGAAGTATGAGCAACTTCGGTTTTATACTTATTGCTTCAACTCATCAAATAAAGTGGTGGGGGAAGGACAAACATTTATTTGCAAAAAACTAAGTAACTCCGGTTAAGGTAAACGAAATTTATCAAACATAGTCTCGTTAGAAAGAGACTTTATTGCTTTATCAATTGCATTATAAATTACGCCCTTTTAGTTTTAGCGGTAACCGCTAGAGAGCGCTTTTGGGAAGGTCAACGAAATTTGCTGTTTTTCTTCAAAATTGTAAATGGAAGCATATGTTGGTTTTCACATAGTTAAAAGGAGAACTAAATTTTCAAGAACTTAGTGGAAACCGCTAGTTGCTATGTTTTCTCGAACTAAAGATATCACCAAAACATTGTGAAAAAAAATTATTCAGACTACTATCATGTCGGATAAAAATAATGGGTAGGCTTTGATACAAAAATATTCTAAAACTAGTAGGCTTTGAAACAAAAATATTCTAAAACTAGTAGTCTTTGAAGCAAAAATTGCATTGTAAAATTTTAAAATTGTTTTACTAATGCCTCCCTAGATGCTCAAATTGTTTTCCATCATTTTCAGTGCAGGATTTGAGTCTATCCCGAGTTGAAAATACGGCCGTCTCTACTTCTGCCATGGAAAGTCCTCGAATCGCACTTCTAATTCTATTAATCATGGCTTCTCGAGTAGTTGGTCTACTTTGAAAAACAATGTCTTTTAACCTTCCCCATAAATAAAAATCTAAACATGTGAGATCAGGTGATCTGGCTGGCCACGGAAATAAACTTCCCCGTCCGATCCATCTACAAGGGAATATTAAATCTAGGTGCAGAAAAATGGGCTGGACATCCATCGTGCTGAAACATCATATTCAATCTTGTTTCTAGTGGGATATTTTCTAGGAGAAGTGGTAATTCATTTCTTAAAAAATGTAGATATGTGCGGCCATTAAGTTTTTCATTAAATATAAACGGACCTATAATTCTCCCTCCTAGTATTCCACACCAGACGTTCACAATCCATCGACCTTGATGATGCACTTCTTGCATCCAATGTGGGTTGGTTCTCGACCAGTAGTGCATATTATGCAAATCTACACCCCCATTACTATTGAAGGTTGCCTCATCGGTCCACAGAATATTTGACATTAGCCTATGATCTTCCGCCAACATATTTAATAGCCAGTAGCAATAGTCCAATCTTCGGTCAAAGTCCTGTTCAATTAAAGCTTGATGAAGAACAACGTGATATGGATGCAGCCTAAAAAAAATAAAATCAAAAGTTAGATTAACGGTTTTAAATTTTACGAATGGCATATCTGCCCAAGCTAAATGCATGAAACACCAATAAAATAATTAATAAATTAAAACACAAAATCATAGATCAAACCGAATATGAAAGATTGTTTATGATTAGATTATGAGCGATTGACTATATATGTGATATAATTATTATTATTAATAATAATAATAATAAACTTCTTTATTTCAAATCACGAATTTTTTTAAATAGATAAAAAAAATAAATGACGTCAAACATTATTTACTTACCTTTGCTCTTTTAAAATATTTATAACGGTAGTCCTTGCTATTCCTAATGCTTTGGAGATTACTCTAGTGCTGACACGAGTCTTGAATTCAATATAACCTAATACATTGATCACATTTTCTTCCGAGCGACCCTTACCTCGTCTTCGATATACAGAACGGTGAATATTTCCTGTAGTGCGCAATCGTTGCGCCAAATTAATGAAAGCCTTTGGCTTATATCGATGTCTTCTCGGGTACCGTAGAGCATATAGTCTTGAGGCAATGGTTGCATTCTGCATACACTCAAAGAAAGCAGCAAGCCTATCAAAAGCTTCTTCGTTGGAAATCGACATTTTAAAAAGCAATCTAATTAAAAGTGACGCATGTTTTACCCAATTTTTGCTTCAAAGCCTACTAGTTTTAGAATATTCTTGTATCAAAGCCTACCCTACCTACAATACCTATTTTTATCCGACATGATAGTAGTCTGAATAATTTTTTTTCACAAAGTTTTGTTAATATCTTTAGTTCGAGAAGACATAGCAACTAGCGGTTTTCACTGAGTTCTTGAAAATTTAGTTCTCCTTTTAACTATGTGAAAACCAACATATGCTTCCATTTACAATTTTGAAGAAAAACAGCAAATTTCGTTGACCTTCCCAAAAGCGCTCTCTAGCGGTTACCGCTAAAACTAAAAGGGCGTAATTTATAATGCAATTGATAAAGCAATAAAGTCTCTTTCTAACGAGACTATGTTTGATAAATTTCGTTTACATTAACCGGAGTTACTTAGTTTTTGCAAATAAATGTTTGTCCTTCCCCCACCACTTTATTTGATGAGTTGAAGCAATAAGTATAAAACCGAAGTTGCTCATACTTCCCCCTTGATTACTACACATATATTTTTAATAAGGCATAAGTGGGCGTATTAAAGAGAAAACCTCGATTTCCCAGTTGGGTATTGGTATTACGCCCTCTAGCGGCCAACTGGTAAACTTAAAAATTATTTCCAGCGATTTCTCTTGACCACTTTTCCTATAAAAAAACTTTTTTGAAAGCTGTACGATTGATGGTTACCGAGATATAGCCGGCTTCCTCGCTCGGTACAATGTAGGCGGTATTTTTCGCACATTTATTAGGTCATAACTTTTTTGTTCCTCAGTGTAAGTATTTAAGTTCTTAATGAAAATAATACCTTTCTCATATTTATTACGTAAAAAAGGTATAATTAGAGTTACCGTTTCGGAGATATTTGCATTTAAATTGTTTAGTGCACCCTGCCCAATTACTATTAATTTGCAAACAAAAATTTTTTCTCAAAGTACCTATGAGAAAACAAATGAAATTTAGAGATGCAGTTGCTATGGATGTCTCTTTTTGGAGTTTATTGTAAGTTTGTGTTTTCATTGCTGTTGGTTTCCTTCGACACGATCTTTTCTAGAGTCAAAGTTATTTTAATTAAAGTAAGTTAAAGAACAATCCAATTGTTGTATTTATTATTCCCAATTACCATTACTAGAACATTAATTATCATGTAAAAGTTAGTTGGTAAGAAGTAACAAAATATTATTTGCGTGCCTGAGCTAACGCACTAAACAATTTAAATGCAAATATCTCCGAAACGTTAACTCTGTGCGACCTTTTTTACGTAATAAATACGGGAAAAGTATTGTTTTAATTAAAAACTTATACACTGAGGCACAAAAAAGTTATGACCTAATAAATGTGCGAAAAATGCCGCAGACAGCGCCCCCCCCCGTACATTGTACATTAAAATTTCGCCAAAAAATCAGTTTATCATTCTAAAAAAACCGTAATTGCCAAATTTTGTCAAAACCCGTTGGTTTCTGTCAAAGTTATTAGAGAAAAACAAAAATGAAGTTTTAACTTTAACACCCTCAGTTAATATCAACTATCGGATATAGGTAAGTATAATTAAATCCTAATATTTTTACGTAAGGAGCCTGTGATTTTTCCATGTCCCATTAATTAGCGGACACCCTGTATATCCTATTTAAGTATCCTGGTGCATTAACCGAACACCCTGTGTAGAGGCACGTATTTTTGTGTTTTTTTTTTGCCCGCCCTCTTTAAACAACATCTTAGAACCGCGCCCGCCCTCCAAAATATTCAGTAGGTCCTGACAAAGTCAAAAGAACTATGTATATCGCCCGCCCCCTTGCAATATTTTATTCATCCCCCGAACTTATCCCCTTGGTTCTGCGAGTGCTCAATTCAAGCAAAGGCAAAAAACTTTCATGTAATCCAGATAAGTTGTTTTCCGTTGTGCGTTTTGACACAGTTTTTTTTTTAAACAATGTTAGGCAGCATGAATATAAAAAGGCTTTTCTCTTTCGATTTCTTTTGAGCACGTTCCAACGCCTTGACCTCTGTAAGCCAAATTAAAGTTTAATATCTCAAGAACTGCCGAACTGAATTAGATGCAATTTTATTTGTTTGTTTGTTTTTTTTTTGTTTTCCATTACAACAACGAAATAAAGGATTTTTTTGAGAATTGTATTTCCTCTGTAAGAAAAATATCCCGGGAAATTCAAGTTATATTAAAAAAGACACCGAAGTGAGTAAACAATTATTGAAAAATAAAACAGCTATCTAATATAAGTAACAAACAACTAAACAAAGACCTGGAAGAAATTTTGGCTTGGGGTGACAGTAACCAGGTCGAATTTAACGCTAAAAAATCCAGGCAGCAGTTTTCTCTAAAAAGGTTAACATTACAGAACCGGATATAGTCATGGACGGACACGCAATCCCACTGGCTTCATCTGGCGTCAATCTGGGAGGAAATATGTCTTTGCATAACCACGTTGTGGCAATCGCCAAGATAGCTTCTCAGAAACTTGGTGTACTCTTCCGACCCAGAAAGCTGTAGACACCTCAACAACTTTTGACACTATACAAAGCCCAGATTCGACCATCACTAGAGTACAGCTCTCATGTCTGGAGCTCTGCACCCAAACAATCTCTTCGGCTACTGGATTACATCGAAAGGAGGGCCATTCGTCTGATTGGAGACCACGAGCTGACGAAGAACCGCGACAGCCTAGAACATCGAAGACAGGTTGGGGATTTGACTTTCTTTTACAGATATTTTTTCATGGAAAGTGCTCGGCTGACCTTGCCCTGAGCGGCGAATATCAAAAATACACGACGAACCACTGCCGCCCATCCATATGTGGTTAAGCTTAGTACTCCTCGAACTCCATTATTTAAGAGTTTTTTTCATCTGGAGGACTTCATCCTTATGGAACGACCTTCCCGAGGTCGTTTTTCCGAACGAAGATAACCTCCAACGATTCAAAACCAACGTGAATTGCTTTTTGCGCACACGCACCACTCCCAGAATGCCCTAAAGGATTTTCCTATAGTGCTTGTGTTCGATCATAAAAAAAAAACG
Organism: Barypeithes pellucidus; assembly: GCA_963991005.1. Taxonomy (NCBI): domain Eukaryota; kingdom Metazoa; phylum Arthropoda; class Insecta; order Coleoptera; family Curculionidae; genus Barypeithes; species Barypeithes pellucidus. The sequence goes on along the minus strand of OZ022562.1, from coordinate 13,168,660 downwards.
AGCGTGAATGTTTCAATATTTTAATAGTACATATTTATTAAGTTCAAATGAATAGTTTGACGGTGGACTATTTAAGAAATAACTTTAGCTCTTTGAGTTTAGAGCAAAAAATTTAAGGAATGCGGGAAGACCTAAACCCGAAATTAATTTAACGCGGACCACAAAGGGTAAATCTAGGGACTTTATTAAAAAGTTTAAGAATGAAATATACGAAAAAAACAACTGGATTTGTGGATGCAGCACAATTAACCGTTTGTTTTGTTTTTCCTGTTTGTTGTTTGGTCGCGACGTTGCGGAGCCTGCCGGGACAAAAAAAGGACTCGAAAATAATATTCAGAGCATATTTTCAGACACCTTTACACTTTTACAAATAATTGTTACCATACCAATGACCACGGCCGAAGTTGCGATGACGATATCCGGCTCTGCAATGTTAACCTTTAAGAGAAAGCCATAGAGTTATAACTCTAAAAGATTCAATCCATTTTTCTTAAAAAAATGCAATAAACAGCTTCCTATTATTGCTGTAACGAAACTAGACATTGTAATAGTAAAATTTCGTTAAAATTAATATACAGTTTGATATTTTGGCGTCTGCTTAAACATATTTTCATCCATTTTTTACTTACTTAGTATATTTATCCTTGGCCAGAAACCTGACTTGACAAATGAATCAGCATTTCCCTAAAAATAAACGATATTTATTTAAATATATTCATGTACGTCCCAATCTTATAACTTCTTGTTATAGTTTCAATGCCAGTCATGTTCACGTCCCGCTACGAAACTTTTACATATTTTTGTATCTTTTCGGCCAAATTAATTCATTTCTTGTGCTTTTTTTTATATACCGGAGGTGGTGAAGTAGAGCTACTAAGCAATAGTATGACACATTTTATATAATAGAAGAGGACAGTTAGGTTTAAACCACGGCTTTTAGTAACTGAAATCTATACCCCGCCCAAGAATATTCATTTATTTCTATATTTATTCTTTTTCGATTAATGCTTTTTATCTTGCAATAAAAAAAAATCATCTCCTGTATTGCATAATGATAATAGGAACCACTATGACCTTCAGATAACCCCTGGCAGATTGCAAATACGATATCTTATGATATGATAACAAAAAAAAATGTGTAGTAATATTTAATAAGCAAGGTATTTCGATACACCCTCTCGTATATAAATCTGGCGCCAATGAAATAATATTAATTAGTCTTTATTAATATTTATTCATTATTTTCTTTGTCAGTGACTGTCCTCGTTATCTCATTAGAGTAAAATATAGTTCCTTAATTGTTAATTGTAGAATGTTCGTTTCTAAATCCAAAATTGGTGGGATGGAATTAACTATAGACATATAATATAAAAGGGAGAAAGAACTAAGATAGAAGAAGATGGCTTTAAAAATGGCAACGCTATAAGCTGCGTGTCCACCATATATATATATATATATATATCTATATATATATAAACAGTATATTCTAATACCATCTGCAGTTATGTCCCCGCTATGGGCATCGAATGGGGCGTTGCGAGTTTGCGCAGTTCGGAAATTTCCTTGTGACCGGATTTCAACTTTTTTAATGTAAATTTCACTGGTTAGTTAGGAAAAATATTGCAAAAATTTCGATTAGTTCGATTTAAGACAGCGTTCTATGCATACGATTTCTGACGATATGATGATCCGACGGTGCCCAGATTGGGGCAAACTTTTGTATATAAATATTTGTAACAATCGACACGATGAGCCTTATTTTAACTTTCATTCGATGTCGTATGTTTCTTAACCTCACTTGTTTCTAAACCAAAAATTAAGAATAGTCATTCATATTGACAATTTTGGACATTATTATCAGCTACTAATGCACCAAATTAAAAATACAATAATTTTAAGGTTAGGCAGTGACCACATATATATTATATTGTATACGAGTGACACTCTCTTCTTTTTTTACAAGCTTTTTAGTGAAATTCGGTTCCGAGAATTGGATAATGTGATGAGCAAAATGTTTTAAAAAAAACAAGATTTTTGCAATAATTCGTCTGCCTCAGAAATATTGTTATGGCGAGGCCCTGTGTAAAACTAATTAAATACTGTTCAAGATTATAAAATTGCGATGGTCTTGTGAAACTATTGTCAAATTTTCAGCTTTCTAGATACGATTTTCTTTTCAGGTCCCGATACGGCGTTAAAAAATCACAAAATTATTTATAATTCAAAAACTCTTAAATATAGGTATATGATATTATACAGATAACTGTTCTAGATTTTTACCTAGATTCCAAAAAATATATAATATATAGGGTAATTCATTTAAAATTAAATGATCCGGCAACACCGCACCATCGAAAATATTTTATAAACGTAGAAAACCATCTCTTATAACCACAACCAAATTTTCAAAATAAAATCTCATTTAGTTCTCGAGATACTTCTAATGGGCCACTTTACTTGGGACACCCTGTATATTTAGTATAATATTACACATGATAAATTAATTCAATATAATTAATATTACTTTGGGTTTCAAATACAGACTATAGATATATGGGAATCAGAAAAAATTTGTCATAATTTTTGTTGTTAAAAACGATTTACGGGGAGGGAGGTCAAAATGTAAACAATTCCCTTTATATCAAATGTCTATGAAATTAATTTTCTTCCACAATAGGGTTTCTCCTCTTGGGTAGGTAATATTTTTCAAATAGCTCCGAGCACACAGCCAGCAGTAAAATAAATACAAAATTTTCTAATTGTAATTATTCATTAAGAAATGGGTAAATTATTTTTCCCCGAATTAATCCAGCTAGGAAATAGGAAAAAATTAAAACCTCATTAAAGCAAATACGAAATCGAAGCTGGGTAACCTTGTACTAGAATTATTCGTGTTTCTAAAGTCGTAAATTTTCATATTAAGTGGCCTTTAACCCGAGTAATGTTTAAATCAATACGCGGTAGGTGACATTCTGTTTTGAATCCCATTTATTTCATTGTTTTCCTGATTTTATTTCGTTTTTTTTTTGTAAATTGATCCGATTTTAAACCCAGTATTTCTGTTAAGTCTGTGCCGTATTTAGGAATTTGTTTCGGTGGGGGGGTTGTTCAGCCATTATGCGAAAAAGTAACAATGTGCGACAAATTTTCACGCCCATAATTCGTCATGAATTCACCAAACTGCTATTTAATTTCGTAAATTAAATCAATCTTTGGTGTTTTTTATTTGTTTTCTTTAAGAAGAGGTAAATAAACCCACAGTCTGCTCCACTAGTTTAATAAATAAAGGTTACATTTTTTATTTCATACGTTTCGAAGGCATATACCCTCATCTTCAGTAAAAAAATATATGTACAGGGCGTTTTCGATACTTTTATAGGGTATCTTCGTAATTGTTAGTAGTTAGGTACTATCAAAAAAGTAATGTAGGTGCCATGTGCTCTTTTTGGGTCAAACTTAAAATGGCAAAATCAAAATTTGAAAATTTTCGTTTGCTTAAGAGATACGGGGCAAAATCAAAAAATAGACAATATCAAAATTATCCTATATTTTCTTAGTTAAAAGAGATACAGAAAAATGCTTTATACATAAGTTTCTTTATAATGATTGTTGAATAATCTGCTGTTTTCAGAATAAGTATACGGGGTCAGGTAAAAAAGTTATCGGACCTAACCTCATTTTTTAAAATGGAACACCCTATATATTGTAATCTAAAAAGATAGCATTTTAAATTCTCCTTTCAAATATATAACACGCCATGGACGATATTGGTTTTCTAGGCGATTTACTTAAACTTTATGACTTTAAACCACAGTAGGCCATGAAACAAAAGTTAATATCATAGAAACAACTATGTTGATGTTCTAGTTGTTATTAACATTTAACGTCAATTTTGTTTTTACATATTCATTTGTGAAAATGACTTATAATGATTTTGAAAAATTTAATTTGATATCAGTTTGTATTGAAAGTCGAAAAGACGAAGAAATCGCGCAAAATTGATGTTTTGTTCGCTATCCGGAAAGACGGCAACCATTTAATGACATATCCCGAACATTTGCGATGATTCCTGTTACTTTTTACCTTAATCTGAATATTTTATTTCATTTCAAAGTAGTAAAGTTTAAATAAATCTCCTAGGAAACCAATATCACCCATGGTGTGTTATGCATTTAAAAAGATAATTTCATATGCTATCTTTTTAGATTAAAATATATAGAGTGTCCCATTTAATAAAATAAGGTTAGGTTAGATAACTATTTTACCTGACCCTATATACTTATTCTGAAAACGGCAGGTTATTCAACAATCATTATAAAGAAACTTCTGTATAAAACATTTTTCTGTATCTCTTTTAACTAAGAAAATATAGGGTAATTTTGAAATTGTCAATTTTTTTATTTTCCCCCGTATCTCTTAAGCGAGCGAAAATTTTCTAATTTTGATTTTACCATTTTAAGTTTGACCTAAAACGAGCACCTGACACCTACATTACCTTTTTGATAGCACTAACAATTACGGAGATACCCTATAAAAATGTCATATTTTTAAAAAGATTAAATTTGATTTTAGTAACATTTCAGAAAGGCTAAATGAAAGATTGAAAAAATTAAGGGAGAAGAAAAATTTGTAGATATCTTACCTTTTGTAGCAGACAAATTTTTTAAAGATAATTCATTAAAAATGATGAAAAAACTAGAACAAATAAGAAAAAACTATGGAAAAACATTACTAGTTTTTAAATTTGATTATGGAATAAACTCCGAAAATTATTTTCATCAAAAAAAAAAAAAGGATGAAAAAAATAAAAATTTGTTTATTAAACTTGTGGACCAGACTATGATTTCCTTTACCTCTTCATAATTTCACTCCACTGAGAGATGGACTATTTAAAAAAGGAACGAAATAGATATTCTGGGTTCTGGCGGGTTTATGGGGCTTATTACCCCCATCCTAGCCCCTCTAACCAACCCATGTTTGGTTTAAAATGGGGTTGTTTAAATATTTCTTTTACATTGTTTTCTTGATACTCCTAGCCGGCGCTTTAATTTTAAACAGAAAAAAATAAAGAACATTAACATAACTTTAAAAAATGAAGTAAGTAAGTAATCTAATTTTTCTATTTGAGTTTCATAATGGCTACATTATGAAATGCAAAAAAATTTAATAACCTGCCACTTTATGAAACTGAAATTTTAATTTTTTATGTTGACAGCAAGTAGGGTTCGAATTTTAGGCTTACTTTGATTTCGTTGAAATTAGTTGTCTTGACATTATGGATTCGACAAAAATTGTTTATAGAAAACTTTAAAATACAACCTTTAAACTTGCAAATAGATAATGTTTACTAGATATTTATCTGAAATATCTATACTCGGAAATATATAACATGCTGACGTGTGTCCGTCAACTAATTTCTAGTCACAACTATAAAACAACATAACCTAACCTAGGGGAGGTAGGCACTGAATACTACAGTATTATTAAAGGCTGATGATAGTCACCTAAATCTGCTATGGTTTTAAAATAAACATTCCGAATTTATTTGGCAAACAAGCCAAAATATTGACCATACAGCAACATTTTCGCAAATTTAATTTTCTTATTTTTTAATGGCCCATAATAAAATAGCCTCAAATGATATTAATTGATTTTTCATGGGAAGAGGACGAATAAAATTATAATATTTATTTTAAAAGATCATAAAACTTAAAAAGCTAGAAAATCGAATCGATTAATTGGATGCGATTACTGGCGATTCTATTTTAAATAACGCTACGTAGACTTTTTGTTTACGAATTCATGTCTAGGATAATTATTTCGTTGTTCCGGATCCACAAATAAGGGTTTGTTATGTGTCCACCTAATAGAGGTGTCCGCCCATGCGAAATTTGTTATTAGGTAATATGTAAATGCAAAATTATTACTATGTATGTACAAATAAATATAACATAACAAAAATATACTAGTTTTAGTTAGGATGGAGTACTAAAAAAATCTAATAACGTAGTTTGACGTGTTTGCGTTTTATACTTGCAATCTAGCTGTAAACGAGGACGAGCTGCATAGGATGCTATACAGGTTCGAACTATCAGCTAAGAAGTGGAACATGACTATATCATCTCAAAAAGCACAGTCAATGGTGATAGCTAAAGAACCCATAAGATGTAAGCTTGCAGTCTACAACGAAAGCATTGAACAAGTGATGAACTTTAAGTATCTGGGAGTCAATGTTACTAGAAAAATTATTTTTAAGTTCACCTAACTGTTTTTTCGATAAATAAGACATTTTTAAAATAATTTTATTCTTTGTTTTCTCCATGACTTTTTCCACTTTTCAAATTTTGAATGAGAATAACTCCAAAACGCTTGGGCTAAGGTATAGCACATGCTACATGAAAAATGTTTAGGATTTTCCGAAGAATCCGTACATGCAATAATATACAGTGGGTTCTATTTAAGAAAAAAAATTTTTGTGTTACTCTTATTTGCAACACCCTGTATATCTACATTTTATGTCAGAATATGCGCGTTCGAAAAACAAAATCGAAGGGTCCGAGCGATTTTTTAAAAAAATTGTAGTTTGCGAGATAATGAATTTATTCCTTACTTTACGTCCTCACTGTATATGTATATTCAGTATACGTAAATTCCATTACTAAGTTAGTAACTAATAAGACTAAGACAGATTTGCTTTTACGCAAAAAATCTAAGCATGTTAAATAAAAAAATACAAAGTACTTGTAAACTTAATACTTACTTAAAGCATTTAAATTACTATTTTTAAGTCGGGTAAATGTTTTACTTAAATTTGGCCATTGTGCCAACAAAAATACGGTTTACGAAAAAGTTCCGACTTGTATTTGGATCTACGGGGGAAATCTTTCGAAAGTTGGCAACAATTCGGGATGCGCTTCCACATGTCTAAATATTACGATTAAGAGTACCAAACTATAAACAAAGCAAAATACATATTAAATCTTCTTTTGCGAAATATCTTTATTTAATTTTTTGAATGCGTTATAAACAAATAACTGAACCAACGATTTCTAAGTATTAAAGATGCTTAATTAAACACAAATGCTAATAAAATGTCGAAAGTCGGAGTGGAAATATGAAATGGGTACCCTACGAAAACTTTTACAACTGCCCAAAGAAGCCACGATCAATTTGTTATACAAAAACACAAATGCACAAACGTCGGCTGCCGACGCACATCTTCGCAAAAAGCATGAAGTATCACGCCTTAACAAAGACCTGGAAGAAATGTTGGCTTGGGGTGACAGCAACCAAGTCGAATTTAACGCTAAAAAAACCCAGGCAGCAGTTTTCTCCAAAAAGGTTAACATTACAGAACCGGATATAGTCATGGCAGGACATGCACTCCCACTGGCTTCATCTATTAATTTGCTGGGCGTCAGTTTGGGAGGAAATATATCTTCGCATAACCACGTTGTCGGAATCGCCAAGATAGCGTCTCAGAAACTTGGTGTACTCTTCCGAACCAGAAAGTTGTACACACCTCAATTACCTTTGACACTATACAAAGCCCAGATTCGACCGTCACTAGAGTACTGTTCTCATGTCTGAAGCTCTGCACCCAAACATACTCTTCGGCTACTTTTATCGAAGATCGGAGACCACGAGCTGACGAAGAACCTCGACAGCCTAGAACATCCAAGACAGGTTGGGGATTTGACTCTGTTTTACAGATATTTCCATGGAAAGTGCTAGGCTGACCTTGCCCCCTTAATTCCACACAGATCGGCGAATAGCAGAAATACACGACGAACCACTGCCGCCCATCCATATGTGGTTAAGCTTGGTACTCCTCGAACTTCATTATTTAAGAATTCTTTCACCTGGAGGACTTCATCCTTATGAAACGACCTTTCCGAGGTCGTTTTTCCCAACCAATATAACCTCCAACGATTCAAAACCAACGTGAATCGCTTTATCCGCACCACTCCCAGAGTGCCCTAAAGAATTTTCCATATAGTGCTTGTGTTTGATCATAAAAAAAAGAAAATTTGTCTGGTTACTATGGGCTGGCTCTGGCAGTATTCTGAAGTTATAAAAAATATTTTCAACTGTTATTTTCTTGATTTTCGTCAATTGTTATAATTTGTTGGATCCCTTTTCCATTTTTACAAATTAACAGATGTCGTACCATTTTTTTCATAAAGGAATTATACACTTTGGCCCTGTTTAATTTTCTTGTTTTGTTTCGTTACGAGAACCGATTGGTCGGAATCTTTTTATATTTCAAAATGGCAAGATATGTGAAATAATACCTTGTGGCTCTTAATAGGACGTGTATTGAAGCGCGTGACAATTTTTTGATATTACAAAGTTCTCCGTCGTAAAAAAAATAGAGATATCCTTCAAATGCTTTTTGCTCCAAATGAAGAATCGGGTTTGTTCACGGAAGAGATTACAAATATTACAACTAATTAACTTCCTTCGAGTTCGTGTGGTTCGATTTCCAGTGGATCAAGTCCACTGATACAAACGTGTAATCAGTTCCCGTATATTTGTTTTCCAGCGCCACAGACATGTCTTTCTTCACCACAATATCATATTAATATAAATGAACGTCCATAAATAATGACTCAAAATCTTGTGTTTATTTATTTACATTATCTCTATTTACATTTTGAGGTGAAAGGTGAACTATAGTAATGCAGTGAAAGGAAATTAATTTGTTGTTGACAGATATTTTTAAAACAATGTGGAATCTAATCTGCGAGGCAACTAAAGCCCTCACCTTTGAGAGGTGACGCACGAATGTGAGAATACAACTTGCTATAACCACGCGATTCCTTAATTCAAGTGGTAGGTTATGCGCTTCTAAACTTTTTACCAATATACGTATAATTAAATTTTATACTGCGACGTGGGCTCACTGTCAGATACCTTTGTCTGTCCTTTACGCATATATAGTATATTGGGTGTTGAAAAAAGGTCGGTACCCTGGAATAACTCCGGTTCATCGCATTGCAGCGGAAAATGTCTGGGGAAAAAGTTGTTTGGTTTTGAAGGAGGAATAGTTTGCAATTTAAACCACCCCCTCAACCCCCGGGCGCGGGTGGGGGTAAGTTAAGATTTTCAAATGGAACCCCATATTTTTTATTGGCGTATCGTGTTCTCCGACCAAAAATGAACATCTTTTGTCCGAAATCCGTGTAACTTTTTCCACGGGCATTTTTTAGTACAAGACAGAGAAAAAGAGTATTTCCGGGATTAAACTTTATTTTCGCACGGTTCTGATTTTGTCTTTCTCATGGTGATTATTGGTGAAGGATGGGCCCGAATAAAAAAAATTTCCTTGTGAAAGCAAACATTCGACAGGACCATATTTCAACTTTTTTAATGTAAATTTCACTGGTTAGTTAGGAAAAATATTGCAATCGAAATTTCGATTAGTTCGATTTAAGGCAGCGTTCCATGCATACGATTTCTGATGATATGATGATCCGACGATGCCCTGATTGGTGTAAACTTTCGATGCCAAATTCCGTCCAAATATTTGTAAGAATCGACAGGATGAGCTTTATTTTAACTCTCATCCGACGTCGTTATGTTTCTTAACCTCACTTTTTTCTAAACCAAAAATTAAGAATGAATGACTATATTGACTATTTTGGGAATTATTAGCAGCTACTAATGCATCAAACTAAAAATACATTAATTTTAAGGTTAGGTAGTGACCACGTATATATTATATTGTATATGAGTGACACTCTCTTCTTTTTTTACAAGGTTTTAGTGAAATTCGGTTCCGAAGATGTACATACCTGAAATACTTTATACCTGGTATTGATCCACGACTTTTGCCAAAAAGCACCATGCCATCACTTGTGTCCTTTCATCTTAAACAAAACAAGCCACTAATAACCTACCAAACAGCAAATCGAATCACCACAAATTAAAAATTCCTTTACAAAAATTGTTGTTATGTAATGAAAGCTTATAAGCACTAATATACCGACAACAATGGGGATTAACCACTTTTTATTCTGTAATTTGAAAAAACATCCACAACCAAAGATGGCGACGAATAACAACAAACAAATAATGTCCGGCCGGCTCTGACGCGATCGGTAAATTTCCACCCTACTGCACAAACTCAATAGGCCCGCGACATCTCCCATAGCGGGGACACTTTTTGTATTTTGAAACGTTCCTATTGGCAATATACTGTTTATAAATATATATGTGGTCCTTTACTGCTTGCACGTCTGAGGTAGGTTCTTGAGTATTCGAAACTTTTAAATTAGGCTACTGTTTTGCAAGCCTCAAACTAATTCACAACAGCCCTTGTTTATGGAATATGTTTAGTTGAGCTAACTAATCTATAAACAAGGGTTATACACGGTATCAGTTGTCAACTAAGTATATTATATAAAGTTATAGGGAACATAGTTTGAGTCCCTTCTGGCCTAATATGAGGTTAAGTTCTATTAGAGGCGCACTCGGACGCAAATGTGGGAAAGAGCAACGCACATAGCGTTAGATTTATATTTTTTGATAGAATTTGACTAGAAATAAAAAATCTCTTTTGCGAGGAATAAAACCATGTAAATTTATACAATTTCATCTATAGAAATCGACATTTACTTAATAAAATGTTTTGTGAAATATACTAAAAATATTTATTGGGTATATAAATACCTCTACATAATACCTCTACCTAAATAACCAATATGTTTGTGTACATATTGATAATTTTACTCGCCATATGAGTTTTATTAAAATATTCTATTTCTATTGTTTGCTGCTTCATTATATCCCAAGTTGAAAGGTAAATAATAAGGTTATAATTAAACAAGATTATCAGCTGATTACTTACCGAGCTCAAATACGTAAGTTGTAGCTAAATTTTGCTTAATTTAGTACATACACTCACCGACAATAAATTCCGTACAAAGATAATGTTAGTTAAGTTAAAGACGTGTAACTTTTTACGTATTTTTCCGATCTTGGTGAAATTTTAGCAAAATGTAGACTTGTGTCTTGGAATGATAACCTGAACGTTAGTTTTCAAAAAATACTGATGTTTTGATCGTTATACAGGGGAAAACAATAGGTACTTTTTTACCCATAATTTCCTAACGTCCTGTCAACAAATTGAGCTGTAGGATTTAGCTTCATTATGTTTTGTTTTAAAGTGTGACTTTTCTTAATACAATGTTTTTTGGTTCGCGTCGTTCTATGCATTTTAAAAGAAGATACAAATTTTTAAAGAAAGTCGTGCAGTTTTCAATTTTATTTACAATTCACAACATGACATTATTTTATCGAGTAGCACGAACAAATATCCAAAAACTAATCGCGTGTATTGCAACCTCGTTCATTGTTAGCACTTCTACCATACGACGTGGAGCATTCTGATTCTTCAGGTAGGACTGTTTGCAGATCTCACAATGTTTCTGGGTGTCGATTGCGGATACGTCTACACAGCATACTCTATACATGTTCAATTCAGTGGCTCGTGACCTATATTAGAGGGGGTTCACAAGTATGGTGAAATTATTTTTAAAATTTTATTTTTGTGTAACGACCAAACAATTACTTTCTAGGCGTTTTAAATGTAGAAAGAAAAAAAGTAACAAGAAAATGCGTTAGGTAAAATATATTTTTATTTATTTTTTAATTTTACACAAGGAAATACAACTTTTGGAAAATAAGAAAGGTTTTCTTAGTGTGTATAGCTGTCGGATCTTAACGTCGTCGCATGCAACCCTCGTAACAATATTTATACAGTCCACTACTAATACTACTAAAGCCATCTACGAGCTATCAAGAAAACCGAATGATGTCTAATACCACTACGCCATCTACGCCGTCATTAGGCGCAACCAAGACGAGAACAATAGTTAACTGTTTTATGACGAGAACGAATCGAGCCACGAGACTGACAAGTTGGCATTTTTCATATTTTCAATGTTTTTTAGTTTAAATCCTTACATAAAATGGTTTAAAATCATATCGAGTATCCTTTATCGAAATACACAAGATTTATCGACCCTACGCAATAGTGCTTAAACGTAAAGTCCATTATTCGGTTCTTAATTGTAGAAAATTGATCAATTACAGCCTCATTAAGTTTAGAATACCCTCTATATTTCATTTTTAAACTTTCTAATAAAGTCCCTAGATTTACCCTTTGTGGTCTGCGTTAAATTAATTTCGGGTTTAGGTGTTCCCGCATTCTTCACTTAAATTTTTTGCTCCAAACTAAAGTTATTTCTTAAATAGTCCACCGTCAACTATTCATTCATTATTTGTGGTTTATTACTAAATTATGTGTTACTTATTGAACTAGTCCAACATAAGTTAAAATTTAGAGCTTACTTATGAGATATTATTTATAAAAGGAAAAATACAGGACCGTATCCCAAAACTTCCTGATGTTGTTCAAAAAACCCTCGAAACGTCATTAAACCACAATGTGTATTACATCGTTGCATTCGGAATAAGAAAAGCTCTCAAATTCCAATATCAGAAAAACAGGACCGTATTTAAAAAAAGAAAGTTGATAATGGCCCTTCGAAGACGACTCGTCGGATTACAAAACAATTAACGCTGTTAGATAGAGCGGAAAAAAGTGGCAATGTAAAAGTGCAATTTACTTTCGAATTCGATCTCAAAAAACCCAGGAAAAAAATAAAACGATTTTTCAGAATTTCGGATTTTTCCGGATATCTCCGGAACTACTCGGAATTTTAAAACTTTCTAAACGGCATATTATTAGACACGTAAATGCGCAACTTTACCTCCATTTAACCGACTTCGTGTATCTTACGGTTTCCGAGATCCCTGCACTGGCCCTCCTTATCTTGAACACGTTGTATACCGCTTATTTGCTTAGGGCATTTATAAAAATATAAGCTGAATGCCAAATTTCCTTACTTTAAGTCTCGGTTTTAAAAAAATATACATTTTGTATCGCTCCATGAGAGTATCATCAGACCTATAAAGTATTAGATTTAGTGTAGTAGTGTCATTTTAATTAATATATCGATTATACTCATAGTTTAGAATATATTTCCGTGCGACAGATGGACGACTATGCAACAACAATTCACCATGGAAGCTAACTATCAAAAAATAATTAAAAATCTACCTTACTAAACTAAACTCGCAAACGCAACGCAATTTTAACAGGCCAGAGTTTTGGTAAAATTTAATTAAAAAATAATCCCGATGGTCATGGTTTCAACTTCCTTCTATCATGCCACCTTCATCGTATTCTTGATTATTCTCGAAAATTGTTCAGAAGGGCGTTATGAAAGAAAAAATGCTTTGGCTTTAATGAATGTTAAATTTCCATAATCAATATTTCTTGTAAAAGATTTGCCGAAGATGAACTGTGAGGTAGTAAATTTTGAAATTAGGCAATCATACCTTCTGGTAGATTATGAATTTGTTTGGGATAATTTTTCTTTAGTCTATACTATACTGAGAAGATTAATTTGTTCTTCGGCCTCATAAATATCGGTTGATGTGTATGTCTGTGTGGTTATTAATAATTATAGTTACCTCGTTACTTGTATGAAATAAAAGCAAACATAGTGTGTCTATATACCTTTATATGGGTGTAAGCGGCCATACATCTACTGTTAATTATTATTAAGGTGTGATATTTTGCACTCTTGATTCCATATAAGTAAATAAAGGAGATTGCCGCTAAATATATGTAAATACTGAAAATAATTAGTTAAATTTATTATTCATAAATTTATAAAAAATAAAGTTTGTTCGGGTTTGTTGTTTGTAACTCAATAGTCTGTAAAGTCAGTTTAAACCAAATAATATTTTCTTCTGTGTTTGCGTAGAGGATGTACTATTTTCCATTCTTTCTGAGGGGGGGGGGGGGGGGGAGAGGATTATTCACAGTAGCGGAGCCAACCGGGTGCGACCTGTGTCCCTTTTCACTTCTTAAATACCTAACAAAGAGGACATACTACCAAAAAAATCAAATCACAAAGCTTATAAATGTCGGTTTTAAAATAAAAATGTTCTTTTTAAATACTTAAATGTCACTTAATGGGACAAGATGGGTATTTAAAAATATAGGCGCCTCTGAAGGACTTCGCACCATCTACAGTATGTTCGCGGATGCAGTTAACAAGAGGACAAATGGACCAAAAATTTAAAGATACGAAAAAAAGTCTGCTTGTCGAAAAAAAAATAGGAATTACGATGAGAAAATTGATTCTTATTGTCTCAAAAATATAAAAACATAAAACATAACAAGAGTAAACAGTGATTTTACTACATTTACTTGGTTATTACCTTTACATTACTAAACATTAATGAAAATAAATAATAAGTAATAATAAGAATAATAAATTTGCAATGGACGAGGTATCATATACAATATTCATAGTTCATACCACTGCTCGCCTAATTCTTAGTTTTAAAATTTTGACATTACTATCCATTGGTCGGCTAATGTCAGATCGGGGCTTCTTGGTGACCGTAAATCTGGCCCATTTCTTCCTATCCATCTCACACCGAATTTTCTGTTCAGCCATTCTTTGACCTCTCCAGCGTAATGTGCAGGGCACCCATCTTGTTGAAAATGCATTGCGTTGCGATAATCCAGGGGCAGCTCTCAAGATGATCGCTAAAGAATGTATCTAGTAATCGCAAATAGCTCGCTCTGTTACAAGTACCTTCGAAAATATAAGGCCCAATGATACCGTAATATGAAATTGCACACCACACATTGCCATTTTTAAAATACTGACGTCTTGCGGGAATCCTAAATTCAGGATTCTCTTTACTCCAATATCTGACATGTTGAGAAGCAACAGTTCCGTTGGTTGAAAAATGTTGATTCATCAGAAAACATTATAAGCTTGCGAAAATTTCTATTGACGTTTAAAATCTCATTTCCAAACCATAAACAAAAATCTAGCCTTTTAGCTTCATCCCCAGTCTCCAAGGTTTGGTTGAAATGAGGCTTGTAAGGGTAAATTTTATTATTTTTTAAAACTGTTTGAATGGTAGTTTTTTGAACCACCTCTAAATGCTTAGCTCTGTTTCTCAAAGAAAGCAATGGATTTTCATTTACAGATTGCAATATCTAAACTGTACAGGCATCTTCCTCATTATATTGCTTCTTCTCTTTTTTAATGTCAATAACTGATCCTGTTCTTTGAAATTTTTTCACCAGTTTGTGTACACCAACTTTCGAAATGTACACGCCAGGAAATTTGCGTTGGAATTCCTCCACTACGTACCGATAAGAGCACTGGCCATTTCCATAACAAACCCGAACAAACCAGTATTTTCAAGACTATTTATTTTGACACTGACACTAACAAAAACAGGTAATAATGTACAGGTATAAGTCATAATAATATGAAAGTAGTAAAATGCGGACTTGCAAAAATGTTTAATTTTTTTTTAAAATTTCATAAATTCCAATTTCCTTCAGTAAGTTCTAAATCAGGGATAGGACTAAATTTGGAGCAAGTTTTTTATTTATCATTTCACGTTAAAAGGTCAAAAATCAGTGTTTACTCTTGTTATATTTTATGTACAATAAGAATCAATTTTCTTATCATAATTCCTATTTTTTCGACAAGCAGACTTTTTAATGAAGAATTACTTTTTCGTATCTTTCACTTTTTGGTCCATTTGTCCTCTTGTTAACAGCATCCGCAGACATACTATAAACAACAATACATTTTTGTAAAGCCCATAGTATGCTCAATTAATTAAAAATATAATATGTGACCCGTTTCATTTTTATTTACTTTTGTTAATATCTCAAAAAAATAAACTTGTTAACGAATGTCTAAAAAGCGAAGATTTTAACAGCAGAAAGTGTAACCCCAGAAAGTGTCGAAAATGGGACACCCTGTACATGTGAATGACTTAGCCGTGCAATGTAATAGAACTTTGTCAACTTTAAAAGATATTAAAAATAGATTCGCCTAATCCCGTTGCAATTAAAATCAATATTTGATTAGATTTTTACGGGCAATAAAAAATTAATTAATACGCCGAGTTGTTTTCTTACGTTTCGGTAAACTGAAGATAAAAATAAGATGATGTTTAACGCTCGTTTGTACAGGATGTCCGTAACTAATGGTACAAAAATAATAAATGGTTTGAAATTTTTGGTCTGAAATTATTTAAGGGTTCAAGACATTTTCTAACTTATACAGTCATTTCGCTTCTCAAATTAAAAATTTACATTGCTTGACCCCCAACCTTTACAGTAATTATTTTCGTAAGAGTTAAAAATAAACAATAATATCCTTCGCCATTTCGTCAGGAATTATAGAGTTTTAACATTTAACACTTATTTTTTTAACATTTTTAATATATATACAACGTGTCCAAGATAAGGGGGGAACAAAATCGTTTTATTTTTTTCCTGGGTTTTTTTGAGATCGAATTCTAAAGTAAATTGCACTTTTACATTGCCACTTTTTCCGCTCTATCTAACAGCGTTAATTGTTTTGTAATCCGACGAGTCGTCTTCGAAGGGCCATTATTAACTTTCTTTTTTCAAATACGGTCCTGTTTTCCTCATATTGGAATTTGAGTGAGTTGAATGTGTCATACATCTTTCGAATGCAACGATGTATGACACATTGTGGTTTAATGACGTTTCGAGGTTTTTTTGAACAACATCAGAATATTTTGGGATACGGTCCTGTATTTCTCCTAATTTTATAAATAATATCTCATAAGTAAGCGCTAAATTTTTACTTATGTTGGACTAGTTCAATAAATAACAAATTAGCAAATTTTTAATTGGCATTTTGCTAGATACCTTTGCGGTAAATATGTCAATCTGGCTATACTGCAATAATGACCGAAAGCGGTGGGAAAGACTGTTTGCAGTCGTTGCGTAGGCTAGAAATGTACATTTTCCATCTGTAGTTTAAAATATCTTTGTTTGTACCCAAGACTAGAAAATATCTTCCTTAACCAGCTACGAACCTCTAATAGCTAGTCGAATTAGATTTTAACGTACATTTTCGGTGATTCCCCTTGAATTTTTTAGGATTTACCTGTATCTGTACGTTACAACGAGTTGTTCTTTGTGAGTTTGTGCTCTAGTTTCGCTAAAGAATCGGACGTGTGCGTTTACTAATAATGTCGCCAAAAAAAGGAATGTTAACACTAAAAGAAAAGATGGAAGTACTCGATGAAATTTATGAAGAAAAACTAATAACTCGGGCTGTAGCATCGCGATTTCACATAGGAAAGACGCAAGTTACGATGACAGCAAAAAATTAAGAGAATATCCGACGTTTATGGCAGTCTGGTGAAAATGAGCACCAAAAAAGATATTTTTTCAAATTAAATATTTAAACGTCAATATTTCACAAACCGCTATTTCCTGGCGTATGTTTTGTTATACAAAAAGTTTTACGTTTTTATCATATAATTCGAAATTGGCACAATATACTGGTTTCACTGTATATGAATGAAACGATTGATTTGTTCTTTGCAAATTAAAAATAGTTAGCGAAACATTATGACAGAAAAATATTGGCGAACATTATAACAGACAAAATTATATGAATGGAAAATGGGTAATTAATACTATGTCTAATAACAACTTGATTACCTTAGATTTTGTTGTTGTAGTTGCCGATAATTAACAAAAGAGTTACTAGTAGCGACAGGACAGCACCTTAACCCCTCATACGTATATGTACATATATACCACCTTTTCCTAATCATTTTATCTTATATATAATTATATATAATAACCAAATAATATACAGGGTGTTCCATTTGAAAATCTGGAGAAAAATTATTTTGAAATGTGTCGTGTTTGAAACCTAATTATGAACACCCTGTATAAAATAGATAACCGCTATTATATTCACTGTATCTCTAGACCTCTTGTCTTAAATTCCACCCAATGCCTTGGTTAAAAAAGTTATTTTAGGTAGTTTTTTTGAATTTTTTTATAAGACTACAAAACTTTCTTTTTTTAGTTTTTAATTTGTTACTCTTAAACTACATAACCAAATAGAATAAAACTTTATGCGATTATAAAGGGCACTAATACGAACCTACATTTGCAATAAAATACTGGATATCCCATTTTAAAAAATAGAGCATTATGTTACCACACATTTTTGGGCCACCCTGTATATTTAAAAATATTTTCCTGAAATGCACCCTGTAATACAGTATAAATCGGCATATGAATGAAATTCCTAAGTTAATTCGTATAGGAGATATGGAAGCCTCGCACACTATTCCAGGACCCTGTATGTTACCATTAACGAAATCGCCATACAGGCGTATCTTGAACGTCCGAGGGGTATTTTAATGAAGATGGTCAATTTAAGGAACAAAACGTCGGAAAACCAGTAAGTCTTGTATACCAATGAACGTAGGTTTCGGACCGTATTTGAAAAAATTACGTTGATGATGGTGACCCAAAGACGAAACGTCTCATGAAATAATGCCAGCTTGTCGAAAAGTAGCAATGAGAAAGAATTTATTTTTGGACATCTCTTCGAACAACCTAAACGCAAAATTTCAGATTTTTTCAACTATTTTGAAAGCCCTTGTATTTATTTTTAATTTTTTGCGGCATATTACTGGGCCCATAATTATTACGCCACCGTGCCCCAATTTAAGCGACCACGTATGTCTCTTACCGTTTCCGAAACCCCAACGGTGAAGGCCGCATTTGTACGACCCTGTATAAATATTATAAGTAAGGAAATGACAAATATTTCCCACTAATATATGACCTTCCACATTTTGGTTTATTTGACGTTTAACCATTTTTAATAAAATTCATATTCCTGCCAAATAATAAATAATCCATTGTCAAAGTTTGTTGCCAACGAAAATACAGTATGTTGCGGGCTCCACATAACACAACTTTTCAATTTTATCTTAATATAAGTGAAAAAAAACTTTAATTTACTTCACATGATTTAACTTTTACGACTTCTGGTTTAGAATTTCTTTTTTTAAAGTTCCGACAAGTGCGCGAGAGCAACTTTTAAAATCATTAATAACCTTTCGAACTACGAAACGCGATAAAAGTGAAAAAGTAAACTTTGCTTAGTAAGTATGTCAAAAATAAGTTGAACCGAGTTTCTTTTGATTTTAAAAAGTTGTTTAAAAACGAGTTTGCATTAAACATGAAAATTTACTTGTTACGAAGAGTGAAGTTTAAAATTTCTATAATATGATTTCGTTATCAAGGATAATGGAAATTAAGTCTTTCGAGTTCGATCAGCTTCGTCGCTATCTAGGATTTTTTTCTCTCCTTTTTATCAACGAATACTTATAACCAGGAAGAAGACAAACTGCCGTGTTAAATAATCGAAGCAGGCATGATACGGCGACATCCATTATGCCTGGCGCGCACGTGCTTTTCAAATGTCGCTTTTGTCCAAATTTTTATTACTGTCAATATTTTAAAGTGACATTTAAGCAAAAAAAAAACATCGAAACACTTTCATTTGATTTACTAAGTAGAGAAAATCAAATATTAGGATTTTGACATAGGTTTTCAGCTGTAAATATCACTTTAAAATTGTCCTTACATACTTTTATATTATTATTGAACTAGTAACGAAACTAGAAATAAAGAATTCAGAGATTGAAGGTTGTAATTAGTTTTATTAAAAAATAGGAAATAAATCATAATTTACATAAATTATTTTACCATCTTCAACTTCAAACAAATCAAGGCAAATACAATACTATATGTACAGCTACTAACCAAGTAAATATATGCACCATCTTATGATTATGGGCTTCCAATTTGTTTGTTTCGTAGCATACTCCTGGCAACATTAGTGATCGAAGTCCTCTTTAATGTTCAGTCATTATGGGATTCTCAATTAAACTATGAAAAGAAAGAATTATTATAATAATATATTACCGGACTTATCAAAATTCTGGCTACGGGTTAATATAACTAAGCTGTAATTATTATGTTGTAGCTTTTGACTTCTGGATTGTAAAATTTAAGTAAAATTCTTTAAAAATGTGTTTGTTGCTAGTTTGTGTGACAAGTTTGGGACATAATGGGACAATTTTATAATGTAAAATAACAATAACGAATAAAAATTAGTAAAAAAATATTTCAATCATAAATTACTTACCTGCAACAAAACGAGAAGGTCCGTTTTCGTGAAAAGAATAGAAAATTAAAAATTATTTTAAAATTTAATGACGCTTCCTCCACCATTTTCAATCACATTATAAATCATATCTTACTTGATTTTATCCCCTTTCAGACGTAGGATGTTCGGTTGTGAAATAATTTAAGAACGTGTGCTGCTCGCATTCTATGTCTGTCTCTGTCTGCATCAACCTTCTCCGATTCAATAAAGGGAGACAAATATGGCCTAGATTAAATCGAACAAACCCAAAGTCTGATATTGACACAGAACGATCGACACAAAAAGATAAACGTATGGAGTAACCTGCCTGGCTGTGACGTCACTTGCACCGCCTACTTATATGCTTCGATCCCCGCCATAAACGGTCTCACCGGGCTGCTTTTTATGAGTGAAAAAGGGGTTGGTGCGCACATTTTACCGGTCATATTTTTAAAGGTTGCTCGTCGTTTATCTTGCGCACAATGTTGTCGCAGTGATATAAGGAACCCCGCCAGTATTGGTGTCGGTTTGGTTGCCAACCAACGACATGAACCAACTACGACCGTCCAGAACCGAAATCAGTTGTAGTAGTTAGAGAGACGGTGACAATAGGGGGTCGGTGAAGTGGAATATCAGTAATTTGGTTTTTCGTGGAGTTTAGATCCCCCTCTACAACTTGTATATCTGATGAAATGCCGTAGAGCATTGCTGAGAGGCGCTGTACCGCTTTAGATAGGAAATTCTCAATGAATTCAAAATTATATCGAGCCATGTCTGAAAATGAATTTAGAGCTTCTGCGTGACCCCACAGTCACGGGAAACACATTTTCTGACAAGTAAACCCTTGCATATATTTATCCAAGCGTGTCAAAAAGTAAGGAAAAAAGCGAATTTGAAGTTGAAACTTTCTAGAATGGAACATTATATGTTAAAGATTATGCGAAAAAAATGTTGTCCTCCCAGGTCTCGCCATTCCATTATTGTAATTTTTTTAAAATCTCCTCGGAGGAAATTCGGAAACCGATGGTGACATGTCAGAAAATTGTCACACTACATTCCTTGTCAGCCAAATATTGTGGAAAAAAAATTTCAGAAGAATCGCACCTAGCTAAGCGGAATTCTGACAATATTACGCAGAGATATCGGAAGGCAGGTATCGTTCAGTTGTATGATGGGAAAAATGAGTCTCAATATTCTTTTTATCAGAGAATTGTTTACGAGTCATCTCCATGTGAATACATATCGATTAAGCCCACTTGGATCCATGTCACTTGAGACTTTATAATTTTTCCATTCATTTTTTTTGACCCGCTCGGAAAAGTATATGCAAGGGTTGACTTGTCAGAAAATGTGTTTCCCGTGACTTTGGGGTCACGCAGATGCTGTAAATTCATTTTCAAACATGCCTCGATATAATTTTGGATTTATTGAGAATTCCCAATAAAGATGGTCTTGATGTGCCAAAATATCACAGTTGCTAACGCCACTGGTGGAACAATTGAATAATTTTTCTAACAAAATTTGTGGTTCTATATCCTATTAAGACATACCAAAATTGAAAATAATATCTAACGTAATTTCGGAGATATTAAAAAATAACCATTTAAAAAATTAAAATTCAACACCCTGAAATATTAGCACGTCATTAAGGAACACCCTGTATAAGTGACCAAATTTTCAAAGTGATCCGTTGACTAGTTCTTGATAAATGTCTATTAGACCAGTCACCATAAGTCACCCTGTATTATGATTGGTTTATTTTCGGATCAAAACACATAATTTATATAAAATTCAGATTGAATATATTTTGTTTTTGTTCTAGCCGTGCCCTTTCCGCCGAGCCATAAGTTGACCGTGGCCGAAGTATTTGATCCGAAGACTGCCAAGCCCAAGCCCGAAGTCCTCAAGCAACACTTCGTGCTCGAAGGGCGCATCGATGAACCCGCGGCGCTGCGCATCATCAACGAGGGTGCGCAGCTGCTGCGCGCAGAGAAGACGATGATTGACATCGAGGCTCCTGTCACAGGTAAGGAAGCGATTTTTATTTATACAATTTCCCCAGCTCATAAATAATTCCCATTTGTATTTGGTCGACTGGATTCGTATAATACAGGGTATCCGATAAGTATAGGGAAATATTTCGCCAGCGTACAGGGATGGTCGAAATAATACTGGTAGTTCATATAATAATTTTTATTTACAACCATGCATGTAATAATGACATTTCATCTATCTGTGAAAGGTGGAAAGTTGACGTTTTTTTTTACTTTTACTTTCCAAATTATTTTTTGTAATTTTTTTTAAAAATCGATATCTCAAAATAATATACGAACACACTTTTTTTTATGCTAATAGCTTTGCGTGTTTAGAAATGTATACTTTTTCCCTAATTGATAGAGTGGTCCTCAGCATTGAATATTGTGGCCAAATCGTTGATATCTTCTTTGTCGTGGCATTTTCACTGAAATAAGCTAGTAGCGCCGACTCAGAACCAGGATTTTGAACTTTGTTTCCCGTACACCATTCTTTGCAACAGTTATATGCCTTGTCATATCTCGGGCGGCTTTAGTTGGCAGAAGATCTTCTTCTACTATTTTTGCTGCTTCTCGAATTTCTGGTGGAGTAGCAGCAAAATCAAATTCCTCATCCGATAGCATTTTTCTGTTGTTAAAATAATATATTGTTTAGTGACATGGAAACCATACTGAAAAAATGATATTTGCCATCTTGATGTATATTATTACCTACGTTATTTTACCACCTGCGGTTATTTGAAATTTCTATCTAATTTTTCAATGGAAAAGTCAAAATGACATTTATCTTTTATTAATAATTGTAATTCAGAATAATAAGAAGTGTATGTTAGATGTGGTTATAAATAAAATAGTATACAAACCTCGGTGAAAAGTTGCATTACTCTCTCGAGATTTAGTTAACCTCTCCGGAAAGTATATGCAAGGGATGACTTGTCAGAAAATATGTTTCCCGTGACTTTGGGGTCACGTAGATGCAGTATTTATTTTCAGACATGGCTCGATATAATCTTGAATTTATTGAGAATTTCCTATCTAAAGCGGTACAGCGCCTCTCAGCAACGCTCTAAGGCATTTCATCAGATATAAAAGTTGTAGAGGGGGACCTAAACTCCACGAAAAACCAAATTACTGAAAAAGTGACAGTTAACCGACAAAAAACATTCAAAACCCTTTTACTTGATTTAGTGGTGAAAATCAATATTAGGATTCTGACATGTTTTAAGCTGTAAATATCACTTTAAAATAATCCTTACACACTCTTATATCATTTTTTGAACTAGTAACGTAACTACAAATGAAAAATTAAACTTCAGAAATAAGCTTGTAAGTAGTTTTATTAAAAAATAGGAAGTAAATCATAATTTACATAAAATATTTTACCATCTTCAACAGCGCTCTAGTTCCTAGCAAATATTTCAAGCTTCAAGTCCAAGCATATTTTTGGGCCCCATATGATTTAGGAAAAGAAATTATTATTACAAATTACTCACTTGCACCAAAAAGGAAACGACGTTTTTCGTGAAAAGATTAGAAAATTAAAAAATATTTTAAAAGATTCTGTGTCTTCTCCACCATGTTAAATCACATCAGATGTTGCTTGATTTTCATTCCCGCCAGACGAAGGAAGTTAGCTTGTTTAACAATTCGTGCTGTTCCAATTCTATTCTGTCTCTGTCTGCAGCAACTTTCCCTAATTCAGTAAAGTGAGACAAATATAACCAGGATCAAGTCGCCTCCATAAACAATCACTTTTTGGCATTTCATATTAACCCTACGTAAGTCTGATATTGACGCTTGACGCTGAGTGAAACAGATAGATAAAAGTAGGTTACTTGTGAGCGTATGGAGCAGAGTAGGCTTAGCATCACTTCCAAGGCCTTCTTACGTGTTTCGATCCCTCCCATTAGCAGTCTCACCGGGCTGATTGTCACCGTCTCTCTAACTAATAGGTATATACGTCACGAAATACTGTACGCTTATTTACGTACTATTTAGTAATTTTGTAGTCCTTATCGTTAAAATATCTTTTTGGAATCCCATTTGAACAATCAATGACAAGCTAAGAATTATTTACGATATAGGTCAAAATGCCACAGAAAAAAAACTTATAAATATTAATTATGTTTTGAAGTTAAAACACACGTCAAGATAAGTTTAATTACGATTTAGGGTGTTGTTTTGGTAATTTGAAACCGGTAATAAAATGTCAGTGACGACACCTCGTTGACTTATAGAGAACC
The DNA here is from genome assembly GCA_963991005.1 of Barypeithes pellucidus. Lineage (NCBI taxonomy): Eukaryota > Metazoa > Arthropoda > Insecta > Coleoptera > Curculionidae > Barypeithes > Barypeithes pellucidus. The sequence continues at coordinate 13,144,261 of OZ022562.1, read as the reverse complement.
GCCAAATGAAAACCAAAAGCTTCGTAAAGTAAGGAAAACGGAACTTACTTTGTTAACAAAAAAAGTAAAAATAACAACAAATACAAACTACTGGAAAATGTATATAGCCAAAGCCAAAGTAAAACACTTTCCTTGAAGTCATTGCATTGCCCATGTTCTGGTCAGAACCTGGATTCTTCGGTTTCTGATAAATCATTTAATAAATACAGTGGAACCTCTCATAACGGACAGCTCTAATAAGCGGACATCTCTATTAAGCGGATATTTTTTCATAGTTCGGAACTAGGTATATGAAATTCCATGAAAATCAACCTCTCTTGGGCGGACTCTCCTTTGGGCGGACGCGGACAGGCTGTTTTCATACAAAGAGTGCGAAAATCCTCCTTTAAACGGACAAAAAAAATTTTTAAAGTATTTGTGAGACAAATAAGTACGGTGCAAAAACTCTCTGAAGACAGACCGGCAACCAATCGCGTATGCGTGGCAGCGCGAAAGGACTTCGCCGAATGAAAGTATGTGTGATTCCCCGACAGCAGTCCGTCGTTTATTTGTGAGTTGTAAGGCTAAAATCGTAAACAATGGCACAAAAATGTCGCGTTTTGAGTCTGAAAGAGAATATTGATGTTGTGGAAGTTTGTAATTTGATAACAATGATTTCGGCGAGTTCATTAACATTGATATCAATGTGCTATTAGATGATGATAGTGACCCCATTCCTACCGATTATGTAGTCCAACTGAAACCACATCACTAGCTGACGACTCTGATGAAGAAGTTGAATGCAGTAATCAAACAAATGTCACGAATTATCAATAAGCCATTAGTATGGTAAAGGAATTATAAGAGCATGCAAAGAATAGAGGTGACTCTACAGCAATGGAATTGTTATCAGACTTATTTATTATTTCTTTATTTGTGTCTAAACACAACGAAATTATATATGTAGCTAGAATCTTCGTTTTTGTTTTCGTTATAACAGCTGATCGGTTTGATATGTCTCGGGTCAGGAAAAACAAGCAAACTACGGACGTGACTAAAAGTCTATTTTTTCAATCCAGTTTACGACAGGCTTGCCATATTGAGTTAAGAATTACTAATTTAACACACAAACACTGAAAAATCACAAAAAATTTTTATTCACCAATAATGACAAATATAATTCGGTACTGTGAATGCAAGTATGAAAGACTGCCATGCCAATAAGGGCTTAATAAAAAGTACTTTCCGAACGCTCAAAGACGACGTAATATCTTTGTATAATTAACGTAAAACTACTAAGGAATATTATATTAATTTTCAAAGTTCCCCGATTGTTTTTCTGGAAAGTTGTTTACAACCCACCTAAGAATGAGTGAGTTGTTTATTCTTCAAAGACTGTGAACCAAAGCCGTATTCTCCTTGTTTTAAGATCCTTGACGCTATCTGACAGTTATACCGATTGAAAGTGCCATACACTGAGAAAAAATTCCAATACCTGGTATAAAAAATATTATATCAGTTATTGGATTTCCACATACGTATTTGGACAGCGCGACAGTTGGCTACTGTAATAATCTCGCTTTTCTAAACTGTGGTTATAGTGGCAATATCTTAATTCTAATAGTAGTTATAATCTATAATAGTTGGAGGTAGTAATTATTTTACAGCAGCGGTTATTCGTTTTATATCCAATGTAAATATATTTTCATAACAGTTAGTGGCTGGATTGTAATTATTATAATACTGATACTATAGTGACCAATATTCAATCAATTATGAGAATTTCTAATACCAGTGATAATATAGAATAATACTGAATATCATACTGTTTCTTTCCACATAAAAGATAGCTTATACCCAATATATGAACGATTCAAATACCTATTACAAGAATCTTCTAATAGTGTATATTACACTATATCTGATATACTAAGTGGTCCACTTAAACAAGAATATATTGCATATGTAAGCATCGGGTTCTTTTTACACTAATATTAATATTCTATATTATAACAAAAAAAACTATATATTGTATATATTTACGAACATTTTTTATTAAAGCTTAGAACATTTATATAACCATATTTTCCTTAAATTAAAAAAATAACATAATGCCTCTTATAACAGTATATATTTTTAATGATGAATGAATACATAATTCTCTCACTTATTATAAATATCAAACAAACCCGAACAAACCTAATCCCAGAGAAAGCAACTTACTTAATCAAAAAATTGTCAATTTCAAAATTACCCTCAATTTTCTTAGTTAAAAGAGATACAGAAAAATGTTTTATACAGAAGTTTCTTTATGATGATTGTTGAATAATCTGCAGTTTTCAGAATATGCACAAATTTAAGAAAATCGGTATACGGTGTCAGGTAAAGAAGTTATCGGACTTAACCTCAATTTTTTAAATGGATCTACTAAAATGATTTAAAATAATACAGTATTATATTATACTACTTAATTATAGATTATAGTGTATAGAATGCATACTTACTATGAATGATACACAGCCTGAGCCTTGAATGTCTTTAATTCTCACTTTTTTTCAATACAAATCAATAAAAACACTTGCGACCACGGCGCGAAGTCTTCGATATTAAAATGGTGGGCGTGATTCGGACTAGCTCGGAGAAGGAATGTCATTCGGCTAATTTCGCAATACAAGATTTCTAATAACACCTTATCGACATAGCGCTGCGAGTATTATGCTGAATTTTAAATATGCCTGTATTATAAGCGCGGGGAACTGATTTGCTAATCGTCTAAACATGGCCAATTCCGAATATAAGAAATGTTTAAATAAGCGAGATTGTTACCGATAGAAAATATTTTTATAATGATTATGATTACTCTAATAGTGTTAAGCGAAAATTTTCCTGCCGATGCGATTTAGGGATTTACAAACTTTCTAATGGTTTAGTTATTCTCAGTGTAGATATCAGGCAAATTGACAAGTAAGAATGTTATCTAAGTCAGTCTACGGTTGCTAGGGAGAAAAACAAAGCTTGTTGCAAATAAACAAAGGGCAAATACGTGAGAAAACACAGTCACATTTTTATTAAAACCCGAATGATAAACTTAGTCATCGACAAATATCGTGCCCGACTTTAGTATAAAATTAACCACATTCGCGCAGAATAATTTCTGCCCAAGCTAAACTCCTGGCGCTCGGACAAACACCATACTCGACTGTGTAAAAACCTATTTTCAAAATTATGGTTTTATCGTCAACAATAAAGTTTGATCGTCACGCTCGGTTTTGTCGGCGCACAAAAGATATCGTGTCGGCAATGTGCGGCCGTTTAATTAACCTTTTATGCCGTCACTTTTAGGCATTTTGGCGGCGAACGCCCCAAACCGAGACGACGTACTTAATGATTTTAGCGTTGGACACGAAACCGTTGGTTTTGTAGCTAATTTTCGGTAAGTACCGTCTCGTTCTGCTGGCATGTTTAAGGACTGTTTTATAATTAAATGTTTCGTTAAAAATATTTTCTCATTATATTTAAACGCGCAAATACAGTGAGTTACATTTTCGACACTTTTATAGGGGTCTCCGTAATTGTTAGTGCTATTAAAAAAGTAATGCAGGTATCAGGTGCTGTTTTAGGGTCAAACTTAAAATGGTAAAATAAAAATTAGAAAATTTTCGCTCTCTTAAGAGATACGAGGGAAAATCAAAAAATTGACAATTTCAAAATTACCCTATATTTTCTTAGTTAAACGAGATATCGAAAAATATTTTATACAGAAGTTTCTTTATATTGATTGTTGAATAATCTGCCGTTTTCAGAATAAGTATACGGGGTCAGGTAAAAAAGTTATCGGAACAAACCCAAATATAATGAATAATTTAAATTACACCCTGTATGTATATATGAATTTAAAAACTGACACTTTATCTCGCCCTTTGTGTAGATATTTCTAAACTAAAAACCAACTTAAATTCTTCAAAAATGTATTAATCAAACTGGTAATACTGCCAATTAAAAAAGCATGTCACTTACCCTTTCACTAACTTTTGATGGATTACGTTTTGGTCTCAAGTTTGTAAAAGGACACTACTAATTTTCATCGTAATTTGGAGCCGTTACGTTTCACGCAATTATGTCAGCGTAAGGAACATCTTAATAACGGATTAGGGGGGGGGGGGGGGGGGGTGTTCTTCAAGGAGTTTTTCTTCAATTTTAGAAATAGGGATGCCAATTTAACGATGCCGTTCAGTGTCGCCACTCGCAGAGAGCCGTGCCAGCTTCTCGCCGAAGACTAAGGCCTTCTACACATGGAGCATCTCATCATAGACGCGTTTAAGATTCGTCGATCTGTCTCGCCTTTGAAAATCCGCAAATGAAGGTTTTCTTTTATTTTAATAGTAGTGCGACCTCGGTGTTTACACTGATCACATGTAAACGGCTAGGCTGCCGGTCGAGCAGTCGGTGACGTCATCGATTGGTGAATTGGAATTTCAAGCGATTCACTCGATTATTAAAATCGCTCGAGTATATCAAGTACTCGATTATTAAAATCATCGGTTTTTCTCAACACTAATATTGACAGCAATATACTTTTACGATAAAAATTGCTAATTTTCTAGTTTTGAAACCAGGATGACATTTGTCAGACTAACAATACCTGAGATGTATGAAAATTTTTCCACCGAGAAACCATCATGTTGGTTTTGTCGTAGTAAAGAGTTTTACCATTAGGAAACTGGCCGTTGCGATGGCATTTTGTGAAATACAGTGATACCTCGAGATACGTTCCGTAACATTGCTCGTATGTCAAATTGCTCGTATCTCAAAGCAATTTTGTTGCCTATTGAAATTAATTGAAATGCCATTAATCCGTTCCAGCCCCAAAAATGCGACCCTAAATTGTTTTTGTTACGTGTTTTTGAATAAAAAAAATGTATTTATAAAGGACAAATATTGTATAAAAACATAATAACTTACACACAACTTAAATGCTACTGTATACTTAATTGTAGTCACTGCTTCTCTCTTCACTGGTCTTTGTCGCCGGATTAAAAAAAAAACTGTCCAAGGAGGTTCCTTTCTTCCTCCCTTTCATCAGAATGCTGCTGAGATGAGTTAGGCATTAAATAGCTCCGATGCACGATCAGTTGCAACTTTCTCGGGGTGTTTCTTTTCCACGAACTGTGAAACTCTGCCACATTTTCAAGATCTCTTTTATCTCACTTGTAGAAATAGCGTCGCAGCTGGCCGTTCCTCGTATCTCAAATGTCGCTCGTATTTCAAAACAAAACTTCGCTCGCTCGACAGCTCGTATCTCAAATAACTCGTATGTTAGGGCACTCGTATCTCGAGGTACCACTGTACTCGAAATGGAGCTCGTTTTTCTATCGATAAAATTTTTCATGTTCACGAGAAGATTTGTTTTGGAAATTTGACGAAATGTTTATTCTGATTAAATCTCGAGAGCGAAGCTATTTAGTGAACTAGGGAATATGAACTGTTCACATAAATATGCAAGAATTCCTATAAACTAAAGGAATATTGTCCAGCTTGCTTTAGCCCCATACCCTTTCAATTTCCCCCCCACACACACTGCTTCAGACAACAAACTAAAGTCTTAAATATGTTCAAATTGGCTCAATTAACTAAACTTCCCGAACTTAAGAGCAATTTTGAAACTTCTTCTATCCGCCTATTGAAAGGTCGATATATGACCCTTATTGACCCTTCTGTTCATTCAGCTAGATTTTGAAGTCCGGACACATAAAGACCTTGATTGTCGTTATCGTCTACGGCACGATGGTCACTAATTTTACTGCCATGCTTCGTTGCCAGCTCCTCTGGTATTGTACCTGGACGCATAAACATACAAGGTGTTATGGAAATGACGTATTATATTTAAATGGGTGACCCCTTGGGTGTCCCAGACACCCGCACAAACCCGACGAAAATTAATGAAATTAGTAAACTTAAGGGTCATTTTTACAATAGCAGGTATAAATGAGCATACAGCTTTGCCATTGTGATTCCCTTAAAACATTGCAATTTGATGTGCTTGGGATATACAGGGTGTTCCTTAAGGTCGTGCTAATATTTCAGGGTGTGATTCCTTAGGTCATTTTATATAGAAAGTTCATATGAACACAATATGTCCGAAACGGCTTAATTTTTTTGCTACAGGGTGTTGAATTTTATTTTTTAAATGGTTATTTTTTAATATCTCCGAAAGTACTTTAGAATTATTTTCAATTTTTTTTGTGTTAATAGGATATAGAACCACAAATTTTTGTTAGAAAAGTTATTCAATTGTTCCACCAGTGGCGTCCCTGCAAACATGTTCCTGATATTTTTTACAAAAAGGATGGTACACCACTGACATTTTTCCATGTGGATATTTTTTCTGATTAGCCTGGGCAATTCTACATGAAAACGGTATCTTCAGTTTTTCTCTCCGGCATTAAAACCACTAAATTCGTATTGAAACTCATTATTATTAACATTGATAAAATAATTAATGATACATTTTATTTCATAAAAATTGTTGGAAATGGTCACCTTCACTTAAAAGGCATACTTCCGCCCGTCTTCGCATCGAATTGCCCGCTCCAATGATTTTTATAAAAGAAAATTTATCATTAATTATTTTATCAATGTTAATAATAAAGAGTTTCAATAATAATTTAGTGGTTTTAATTAAGAATGTCTGACGAGAAAAACTGAAGAGACCGTTTTCATGTAGAATTGACCAGGTTAATCAGAAACAATATCCACATGGAAAACTGTCAGTGGCGTACCATCTTTTTTGTAAAAATATCAGAGGACATGTTTGCAGGGACGCCACTGATGGAACATTGCATTCAATATAATTAATATTATACTTTTCGGTTTCAAACGCAGGCGGTAGATTTAGGACTCTCAGCATCGATTACTGTCTAAAACTTTGTATGATTCTGACAGCATAAAAACAATTATATCTATTTATTAATTAAATGTTTTGCCTGGACGCAATCTGGAAATTTATGTAAAAAGTTTACTTACTTATCGTCAATGTACTGTTACTCTGTCAACTGTACAATGCTGTCACTATTATTTCATCTGCATTAATAATGTATCTTATTAGTGAAATAAAAAAAATTTCGCTGTAATAGCATGATCGATCGATTTATCCAACTTTCTAGACATGGCATCTATAATTTTTCTAATTAATAATGTTACAACACTTAAGCTTGATTTATAAACTTGACGTTACGATTGGTGGTGCTGTTTGACGGTGACGTTACAGCTTAAACATATTGAAATGCATAAGACCATTTATATTTGACGATGACGGTGCCGTTTGACGGCCGACATAAACCAATTTTATCTTTTGACGGTAGACGGTTGTAGTAACGTTCGTAGCAAGTTTACACAGCCAATCAAAATCGTGTTTACCGTCACGTGATATTTAGTAAATATTATTTTACTTTATATCATCTTATTAACCATTTTAAAGTGTACTGTTGATAAGTGCTGATAGTATAATTCAGAACACATAAACACCAAAATTAATAAAATCACATAATAGCTATTTGTGTATTAAGAGCGCAAAGTGATACATTGCCGCTCTGAGCGAGAAGTTTGACGCGCGACGCTTAGCGGAGCGCGGATATCTCGAGAGAGCGACAATGTTACTTTGCGCTCGAATTACACACATGATTTTTTCTACAACCAGTGTTTTTATAAAAATGTTTGGTAAAAATTAATAATAAAAAGCTTTGTAATAAATTTAAATAATACAATTAACATTAATTAAGGTTATAGGTTTTTTTAATAACACTATATCTATAAACTATCATTTTTCCTATTATTTACAATATTAAAGTTAAATGTACAATTTTCGCAATTTTTAATGATGATTTCAGAGGAAGTTTCTGATGGTAAATGTATCGGGATGTTTTCAGAATTTCTCGCTTCCACAAATATGGGTGGTTTATTTATCGTTGGTGCCTGTCCCAAAATTTTTTCAGACGTAGCAATTTTCTGAGCAAGACATTCGTCTATATAGCCTTCTGCTACGTTAGTACTCTTCCATCCTCCATGTTTTTTTAATTGAGTGATGTTGCCTCCTCCATTAACTAAAAGAGTGGCAGAAGTTCTCCTAAAGCAATGACCGGTATACTTGCATGGTTCTGGAAGTCCAAGGTACTGTGGTATGTCTTTTGGTACTTTTGCAATATAATTCATTCCTACTACTTGATTATGGCATGTACCATTCGAATATTTTAAAAATAATCTACGGTTCGTACAATTTTTGGGCCTGAGGCTAATATATTTTCGATAGATTGATAAATAGTCGAGTGTTGCGTTATTTGTCACAGTGAATGTTCTGCTATTGTAGGTCTTAGAATCAGGTATGTTTACAATAAGGATTGACTCTTTATCCTCAATGTCGTCCACTACCATTTTGACAAGTTCGTCCCTCCTACATGCCCCGGCGATACCCACAATTAAGATCACTTTTTTCAGTAAATATATCTTATCAGGAGCTTCTTCTAAAAAGGTTTTCACTTCATCAAAATTTAAGGTTTTTGGTCAACAGCTTGACGTTTTAAAAAAGCTAAGAGTTTCTTGTATTCGCTGATGTTTATATCATATTTTGCTGATATCGTAGCTCTTAGCATTGAGTACATTGACCAAAGTGTAGAGGATTTCATTACCTTCGCTTTTTCGGCAAAATATGCAAGTAAAATATTTTATGATATCTTGTTGGTTTCTTTTGATTCGCACCATTTACTAAAAACTTCATACTGCTTTTCATATTTGCTTCTCGACTTCTCTGGCAGTAAATTAAGAGTAACTGAAAACACGAAACTTCACTAATTTCATCGATTTCCATTGAATTTTCACGGAAAGACATTTTTATTTTACGAGAATGATCGAAAATTACGCGTTGGTCACAAAATTGTCGACATCTGTCAAATACCATCAACGCCTACTTTTGTGGTAGAAGTTCCAGGCACACTAGACGTTTTCTTTGTTATGGTTTCCTTGGAAACCAAGCGAGCGTTTTGGCTACTTTGTCGCTCGCGCGAGCGACAAAGTATAAATACGCTCGCTCCTCGAAAAAGTGCAACTTTGCGCTTTCTTTTGAAAGCACAAATTTGTACTTTGCGCTCGGTTGTAGGAAAAAAATATAGAAAAGCCGAGAAAAACAGGTTATGTTATTGTCGCCACCGTCAAGTTTATAAATCCAGCTTTTTACGGCACCGTCAAACTGCGCCGTCAATCGTAACGTCAAGTTTATAAATTGGCCTTTAAATTCAGAGTATCTGCACCTATGTATGTAACTTAACAAAATCTTGAAATCTACTACTACCGCTATTTTTATCACAACTTGGCAACGCGTAAAATTATGACTATCTTAACGCAGACGTTTATTTGATTGCTATCCGGAACGAAAAAACGAAAATAGAGAATTAGCAGAAAAAGTTATGCGTACCCATTGGGAAATAAATACCCTCGATCGTGAGATGATTTTAGCAGGAAATATTTCGCTCTTTTTTACGTCCTATCAGGCCCATTCTATACAGGGTGGGTCGGAATGGAAACAGTGTATTAATATCTCCTTATACGATTGTTTAACGAAAATTTATTGTGAAAATTACTTTGCAAATTTTTTAATTTGCTATCACTTGAAAACAATTAAAAATTCAGTTCAAACTGTTAACATACGGGGTTGCCCAAAATAAGGAGGGTAACACATACAACTGATTAAATGGGAAAAAAGTATCGCAATTAAAGCACGAACAATACGCCGTACAAAAAGTTTTGGTAAGATTTTTAAGTTTTGAGTTATTTAAGAACTGAAATTTGAAATTTTTAATTTAATTTTTTTTTCGACGTTAATATTCCCAAGTAGCATTCTTTGCTGAGAAACGTTTCGAAACATTTTCGATTAAAATTGTAAAGATGTATCGAAATACATGTGTTACGAAACTTTTGCGACACATTTTCGAATCCAGTTACTAGAAACACTTGTGTGGATACATTAACGACACGCGAAGATAAATATTTTTCGAAACATTTTTAGATAAAATTATAAAGTTTTGGTAAGACACAAGATTGCATTGAATTTCCCATAAGAGATTTTTAATAGCATCGGTGTACGTTTATTAGCGATAAATAAGCAACTTCTTGATATTATTTATATTTTAGGTGTTATTATTGATCCATTTTCAACCGCAGATTGAGGTAAGTGTTTTAGGTAGATTTTTAATCATCATCTGAACAAGTTTGAGGTTATGTTATTGTTTAGCGAGATTTGAGTTGTTATTTTTCTGTAAAAAAGCGTATTTAAAAAAATATTCCAAGCTATAGGGTGGGTATACTCTATGTTGATAAATACAGTGCAATAAGCTGTTTTTAACAGAAAAATAACAATTTAAATCTCCCTATGCAAACAATAATAACATAATCTCAAACAAGCTGCTGATTTAAAATATTAAAAATAATAATTAATACGTCAATCTGTTTCTGAAAATGAATCAATAATAACATCTAATATACAAATAATATCAGGAAATTGCTTATTTATCCCTTATAAATGTGTACCGGTGCTTTAAAAATCTCTTATGGGATTTTCAATGTAATTTTAGTTTGTTTGGAAAGGTTTTTGAAACCACGCCTCTCGTGACGTCAGACTTAGGCTGTCCATACCCAACCTTTGTTTTCTGTGCATACAAGTAAACCTTTTTTTTCTGTGGCATTCTCCATCACCTTAATAAACCTTTTATTTTTCTGTGCATCATGGAAACATTATAGAAGCCAAACACTAGAAATTGTGTGTAGAGTCCATTTTGGACCAGAATAATTTATTGCTTTCTAGCGGCCATTTTGTGAAATGAATTTTTATTTTGTTAAAATGAGTTTTAATGAAATTCCTGCATCTCTTGAAAAGCCAAAAGTTGTTAGATAAGTTCCATATTCCTAGCTAAGTCGATTTATAAACGAAATAAATAAAATTTTGAAAATATTTTATTTTTTATTTTTTTGACAAAGTATATTTTTTTCTGTAAACGCAAATAAATCGAGGGCACGTTAAAAATATGACGCCAAATTACTAAACTGCACGATAAATTTACTGCGACAATGATTTTTTGGTTCTTATGTGCAATAACTAGGTATATGAAATAAAATAACTTATAGGAAATATACTTATAACGAATTCATCATAGCGAAATTATTGTTTCATATTGTTTTTCTTTTATTTTACAACAGTGAAGGTGTCCTAATTGTTTTGCGCATGGTTTAACATAGCCCCGCCCCTTTATACTGTAATTTTTGAATAAACAGAAGTAACAGTTTAGAAATATTTTCGAACATTTTCGATAAAAGTTTCGATTGTGCATCGAAACAGCGAAAGTCACAGCTAGTACCAATCACTTGAAAACACGTGCAAATGTCCCATTTAAAATGTATACGTTTCGAAAATATTTCCATTTTTGTTACCAACAGTTTCCAATTTTGATCGGAAACAGAAACGATAGTTACGATACCTTTACCATAATGTATCTAAAAATGCTACTTGGGTTAAAGTTAGAGCAAAACTGACACAGCAACTTTTAGTGAACTCAAAGAATATATATAATATCGTTTTCAAGCAATCATTTATTTTTTCTAATACGGCCCTGATTTTATAATGTCAAATTTTAAGACCTATTTTTTATTCTAAATTCAATGATGGACCGTTTATTTACGACAAGAATTTCCGGACACCTTGTACTATATCTTTCCGTGCAAAGAGCAAAATATTTATTATTTACTTCAATTAAGGGTGAACAGGAGCTGAAGAATAATTTACGATAATCCCGGTTTTAGTTCATCCGGATCACTTCGTTTCGTTTTAATTAATCTGGATTACTGACTGTGTACTGTCCAAATTGGGATTATGTTTTAATAATAAATGTTATTTTAAATTATTTTATTATTATATTATTGAATATTTAAAAAACTGATATACATTGTTATCAATTCTCGCTCTCTTTTAAGGTCCTTACTTTTTGTTATTTTTTAAGTTTAACGTTTTTGCGTCACGTTTACTGTAATTTATATTTATTCCACAAGAAACAAATAGAATATATTACCAGAGCTGGGTACTATTTGTACTCACAAATATATTTTTTTATTTAAATACTGAGTATTGTTTATTTCACGAATACTTTGCAAAGTATTTATTATTTAAATATTTATTTTTATTTGTCTTCCATTCCTTTTTAATATTCAACTACTTTTTCCATTTAAATTGCATCGAAGAAAACTAATTAAATGCTTACAAAGTATTTAAATTTTTTATTTAATTCTTGAAAGTATTTTAAATACTTAACGGTAATTATGATTTAAATACTTAAAAGTAATTAAATGCTTACAAAGTATTTTAAATGCTTACTGTAATTATGATATAAATACTTAAACGTAATTAAATGCTTACACGGTATTTTAATTTTGTATTTAATTCGTAAAAGTATCTATAAATTTTTCTTGTAATTATGATTTAAATACTTAATAATTAAATTCTTACAAAGTCTATCAATATTGTATTAAATTCTTAAAAGTGTTTATAAATATTTACGGTAATTATGATTATGATACTTAAAAGTAATTAAACGCAAAGTATTTCAATCTTGTATTTAATTCTTAAAAGTATTTTAAATGCTTACTGTAATTATGATTTAAATACTTAAACGTAATTAAATGCTTACATGGTAATCCAATTTTGTATTTAATTCTTAAAAGTATCTATAAATTTCTCCTGTATTTATGATTTAAATACTTAATAATTAAATGTTTACAAAGTCTATAAATTTTTGTATTTAATTCTTAAAAGTGTTTATAAATACTTACGGTAATTATGATTTAAATACTTAAAAGTCATTAAACACTTACAAAGTATTTCAATATTGTATTTTTAATACTTAAAAGTATTTTAAATGCTTACTGTAATTATGATTTAAATACTTAAACGTAATTAAATGCTTACATGGTATTTCTATTTTGTATTTAATTCTTAAAAGTATTTTAAATGCTTACTGTAATTATGATATAAATACTTAAACGTAATTAAATGCTTGCATGGTAATTTAGTTGTGTATTTAATTCTTAAAAGTATCTATAAATTTTGTCGGTAATTACGATTTAAATACTTAATAATTAAGTGCTTACAAAGTCTATCAATTTTGTATTTATAAATACTTACTGTAATTATAGTTCAAATATTTAAAAGAAACTAAATACTTACAAGTATTTACATTTTGTATTTCAACCATAAAATAATATTAATTGTAATTATGATTCTTCCAAAAAGTATTTTATAATTGAAGTATAATGGTTACTGTCCGGCGTCATGCAAAAATAGGAGGAATCTAGAAAATAATGTATTTTTTTAGCGCCGATTTGAGAATTAATTTACATCGAGCCATTTTCCCGGGCTTTTAATAGTGCATTATAAACCTAGGGACTAAAAGACACTTTAGTCACGTGCTTTTAATATTATTTTATGGACTTTAAAATAGGGAAAGTTGAGTCCTAAGATAATTTATTAAATTTCATTTAACTGTCAATAAATTTGCTTTGAGGGATTAATTTTTTTTAAATCCCTCAATGATTAAATGTTTATGCCTTAGGGATTAAATTTTTTTTAATGTTGTAAAATTTTCAATATATTTTAGTAATTACTTGATTTTACTAAAGTTATTAGAAATTCTAACTATACATAGTACTACTTTTTTAGAAATTATGTATATCTACAATATTATTTAGGTATTGGTATTTTATAATGAAAATTGTAATTAATACAATATTTTATAGGAAATTTTACAATAAAATCTCCACTATAGTCTTTTTTCCGTGTATATTGTCGTTTTTTCAGGTTTATGCTAATCATATTACGAGTGGTTGCATTAGACATGCTCTAGTGCTCCAATTAATGCATTGTTCTTGTGGCTTTTGAGCAAATTTATGCATTACAGCGGTTTTAGTTACAATTTCTTAGTGTATTATTTAATTGGACCGGGTAAAGGAAAGGGCAAGACTTACCCGGGGTGATAAATTCGGTTACAGACAATGAATATGTATATACTTGGTTAATATTCAGGGCCCCCTTTGCTGTTTTATAGTAAAAGGGTTTGCTTCTAGCAAATCTACACTGAAACAAACTAGAAACGGTAAGTTAGCTGGGGCGATCTAGCTTGTGTCAGTGTAGATTCGCTAGAAGCAAACCCTTTTACTATAAAGTAGCTTTATAAAAAACGGAAAGTAAGGCGGAGCGGGCAAAAATACAGGGTGTCCCATAGTTTATGGCCATAGAGCGACTGGTGATACTAAAGATCAAACTAAACCGTAAGTTTTTTTTGGAAATCGTTCTTGAAATACAGGGTGTTGAAATTATTATGATGTTTTTATGAGTAAGAAATGAGGATTTGTAGAAATTTTCATATTAGATGGCGCTACTCACATGCCCACAGTGTATCTAACTAGCGCCACCTTACGTAAAACTTCAAAATTTTCTACAAATTCATATTTCTTATTCATAAAAAAACATTACACCGCCAACTTTCAATCCGGTACATTGAACTGTTTTCAAATTATGGCTTATTTTCAAAAATTAACGTTCACTTTCAACACCCTGTAGAAGGGTCAACATTTTTTTACAGGCAACTTTTAGTCCTTAGGATATAACTTACTAAAATAAACTCTTTGCCTGTAGAAACGATTATAATTTGCGAAATATATGTTACTTCCTGCATTAGAAAGCAATTTTAAAAGTATTTTTAGATTATAGCTGCAGTACTCAAATTTGAATTTAAAAATGTATCGCCGGTCACTAAAGTGACTTTTATATATAAATAAAGATCAACAGTTTAGTTTCTCTAACGCAATTATTAACCAGAAGTTCCCGTCCCACAGCTGCATATATCGCCGGTCACGGCAGAAATTGCTTATAAATAACGCCACTACTGGTCGGCCTAATAGTTTTACAAATATGACGGTATGTGTTTGAATTTGTGTAAAGCGTGCTCGTGTTTAGGTAAGTTCCTTATGTTTATTTAGGTATAAATTAGAACATTGCCTACTTTTTACCAGACGTATGTTTTTATGTTGTATCGCCGGTCACAGGGTTAACTCGGACCTAGTAGTCTTAATTAAGGTAAAAATGCTACACGAAGTCCATCTCTTGAGTACAGATACTCATTTCAGCCTAAAAAAGTTTAATAAATAGCTTGTATTAGCTGTTGTCCACGAATGTGTGCATTTTTCTATCGGCGGTCACAGTATCGCCGGTCGCGCATGAAAATGTTACCGGAGATACATTGATGTGACGGTTTGTTATCCGAAGCTATATACAATGTTTTTTTATTAACCATTTATAAACCATTAAGGAAAAATATATTTTGATGTGCAAGTTTCATTTACACCTTAGATAGATTAAAAATATGACTAATTTTCTTAGTATTTTAACATTCTATAAGGAACATTCCAAAACTTTAAGCCAATATAAGAAAGGGCTGTTATAAATAATAGGAAAATGGTTATAGTGACTGATTAAAATAACGCAACAGTTGCAAATATTGGCGTTATATGATTCAAAAGAGTAAAATTAGCCATGTGACGGGCGTTAAATTATTAAAAGATCGATGCTATAGACCAAAATCTTTGTGACGGTGATCTTTTGCGCGAACATATATAATTCCTCTAATTAGATACTACAAGAAACCTATTAAAAAATTAACAGGTGTTTTTGAGATTATTTATTTTTAAAATCCGATTTACTGAAAGTTGCCTATAAAAAAATTTTCACCCACAGAACGAGAAACATTTCGAAAAACCTTATGTCTACTTTAATGTCTAGTCCAGTTTATCTATGGCCCATAAGTAATGGGACACCCCGTATTACTTTTACATTAAAACAGGCCTTCCGGTGATCTTTGTCGCTTGATATTCAAAGGGCAAAGAAAACCCAGAATTGCATACTTCATCACCATAAATCCCAAAATGGCGCTGTCAACAGGGTAATGTTCGAGACACTCTTTTCCCACAGAAGGTATTATTTTCGTAATTAATTCGTCGGGGTTGAATATTTTACAACACAGATCTTTTAATACGACGTAGTCTTTTGCATAATTTTATAGAGGAAGAGCCGAAATACTTCCTTATAATATTTTCCACAAGCGCAAACGGCTAAATTACGCTAATTTATCACGTTTTTTGTACATTGTCAGCTTAGCGTTCTTTGTATTTATGTTGGCATTTTTTCAGTACTTAAGTTAGCTTAAAAAGTAATCTCGTAGTTATTTATTAAAAAAAAAATCCTTAGTTGATTTTTTTCATGACTAGACTAGACATACAGGGTGTTATGGAAATGACTTATTATATTTAAACCGACAAATCCTGAGATGAAAATAAATTGAAGAAAAATAACCTTAAATAGCGCTTTGAACTATTAAGCGAAATATTCACTTTATATGAAATCTGAAAATTTACGTGTCAGCTACTGAGGACGTTCGCAATCAATAGTTTATTGAGGCGGTGTTGACATATATTGCAACACAGAATTGTAAACCTCACGTGTTCAGTTTTTGACAACAAGACGTTTTTGACCCGCGTTATCACTTCTTTTTCAAACTTTTTAGAAAAAAAATACTACAATTTCAGGGGTACATATTCTCTTACCTTCCATCTTATAATCCGTTTTATAATTAAATTCCATAAAAAAAATAAAACACAAAAAGTATGTTTTGCAACAGAACCACCAATAGGTAATATCACACAAATTTGAAATCACATCACCATATTTCTTATTATGAATTATTTTACAACAGAAAAAAAATCGGATAATGCTACAACTAACAAAACGTTTAAAATTCGTATACATCAAGCATCTGGAACCCTCGACAGCATCATTCCACCCCCGAGTCTCGAAACATACTGAAGCAACGATAGTCGCTGTAGACTTTCTCTAGGACACCCAAGGAGTCACCCATTTAAGTATAATAAGTCATTTCCATAACACCCTGTATACAGTGTGCGTTGGGAAGAACGGACCAAAGTCCGGGAGTGTCTTGTACCTATACGACAAAATAATTTAGAAACTCATATCTCCTTATCTGATTGCGATTTGTTGTGAAGTTTATCACGTAACAATAACTCTAACTAAACGATAGTAGACTATTGTTTTCACTTCCTTTCCTTCAATGATCATGATTGGTTGCATCTGAAAACCTTCCACTTCTCGAGTCATCTTCAATACTGCCGTTTCGTTCTACCTTCAGATTGACGACAAAGTCCATTGCGATTTTAAATTGTTTTATGGTAAAATTAAACAAACTTACAACTTTTTTTTTTAATTTCTTTTTATTAGTGTTTGGAAAAACCGATGATTTTAATAATCGAGTACTTGATACTCGAGCGATTTTAATAATCGAGTGAATCGCTCGAGCGAATTTTTATGACTAAGAAGAATGTATAAAAATACGCAAATAAAACACCGGGGGTTGTATTTGTAAGTTTTAGAAGTTTAGTCTAGAGTTTTTATTAAGGAAGAACAGTTTATTCTGATTTTTTAAAATTTTACATCCTTTAATTTTTGAAAAATTTACAATCGCCGCTGGCTAGCCAGTCGAAACAAAACCCATGTCGCGATGAATCTACTAAGGCAGCGTTTCTCAAACTGGCGTCCACGGACCCCTTGGGGGTCCGCGTGCAGTTACTTAGGGGTCCGCGAATAAATAAGTGGGAAAAAAATGTCACGAAACCAAAATATCGTAATCGACTGAATGCCGAACCAGATATATAAGGCTGCAGCCAGTGATATATTATTCAGATTATTGCTTATTAATGCTTTTTGATATGTGAAAAAGAATAAGATTCTAATAAAAATTATTTTTAACTAAAGGTAATTAAATAGGCATTATATCCTGTCCTAGAAATATTTCTGTACTAATGTAGCGACTGGGGGGCCCACAACAAAGTTTTAGAATCAGAGGGGTCCGCGGTAAATAATTTTTGAGAAACGCTGCACTAATATTTGGCATACTTTTTGTATGCACCTTCTCGCTTATGCGCCTTTAACAAAGACGAATGTCGTGTTAGCCTTCTGAGAGCAACCTCGAACGTCGCCAATCGGCACATTTCGGGTGGAGCGCGGCGTCGAGCGAAGATCGGGTATCAACTGAAAGGCGACGGTTTTGAATTTATTAAGCAATTCACGATGATTTGGAATCCAGTAGCCGAAGATTATGCTGCAGACACAGAGAGCAGTATTCCACTAATTGGACAGACCTAGGTTTTGTAGAGTGTCACAAGTTGTTGAGGTGTATAGAACTTCTTCATACAGAAAAGTATAGTTGTTGCAGAATTATACCGTTGATTCTTACTGCCATAAATAAACTACCTGATTAAACCCTATTGTATACGCCTCAACCTCTTCAAAGCTCAATAAATGGGATCAGGGCCGGCTTGAAAATGTATACCACACCACATGATTTATTTTTATAATTTAAAATAAATAGATAGGTATTTTTAGTTTTAGGTACCTATAATAAATGTAAAATACTGATAACAATTAATGATAATTGAAAATAATATAATTTAAAAGTATAACTATTAGGATAACAAGTCCAATAAAAATTAATTAAATTCTAAGAAACTATTGATAATTTATTCAAAATTTAACTCTGTATCACTATCACTATCTTTATCTAAGCCTAAACTTATAATTAAGGGTTGAACATTTGTAATCATATAATTGTAAGAATTTTCCACCTTAAGTACATGCTGTACACAGTTTTTCCAGCTGTCTGCAGAAATTTTTCTTACTTCGTTTTTAATTAATTCTACTACAGATGCATTTAATGTAGGAGAAATATTATTTCTCCTAATATTGGATTTTAATTGGTGCCATATTAGCTCAATATGATTGAATATACAATAGTACGGAGGAAGACGCAACACTGTATGTCCGTTTTCTGCTGCAAGTTTGTCACACTCGTATTCCTTATTTATTTTAAAAGCTTTTAATACTTCTAGCAGTTCTCGTTTTTTGTAAGTTTCTTCAAAATATAAATCATTTTCAATCATAAAATTTTGAATTTCTGCTTTTGTATTATTAGAATTGGGAATGGTTTTGGCTTGCCGACTATGATAACTAGCATTGTCCATTACAATGACGCTATTTTCAGGTATATTTTTAAGGAGTTTATGTTTAAGCCAATCTTCAAAAAGTTGTGCGTCGGTATCTTGATGGTAATCTAAAGAACAATCTGCTATGTTTTCAGCTGAAAGCAACAGACAATTTGGAACAAAATTCTCTGAACCAGTATGTAATAGTGTGATTATTTTGCCTTTATTTGATGGTGCCTTGGTTTGACATTTTTTGGAAGAATCATCCCAACCTTTTCTTGGAGTGTCATGGGTATCGAACCATGTTTCGTCAAGGTAAATAATTGGACGATTTTCTTCTCTAAATTGTTTAACAGCTGTTAAATATTTAAGCCTCCATTCCCGACACTTGAAGATGCCCCCCTATCAGCACAATTCCAAGGACGCCACATTCTACCACTAATAATCCTAACTAAAAATTAATCGCCGGAAAACCACTAAAGATTAAAATTATTAAAAATCACTTTGTATTTATATATGCATCGGGCATAGGTATAAATTGAATTTGTATACCTGGTCCGGCTCTGCTCGAAAAGGTTTTAAAATTTGGGATTTCCTTATTTATTTTATGGTCGAATAGATAATGAGGTTTTATTGCAGTCAAGAGATCAACGATATAATTCTGCATAAACTATACAACCAAGTTTCTGTGAAGCTGTCTTGGCAATTGCCACAACGTGGTTATGCCAAAACATATTTCTTCCCAGATTGACGCCCAGCAAATTAATAGGTGAAGCCAGTGGAATTGCGTGTCCAGCCATGACTAGATCCGATTCTGCACTGTTAACCTTTTTAGAGAACTGTGTACGTTTACCTGTATTAATTTATTCGCTACTTTTATAAAATCTAGATACTATAAAAGTGCCCCCTGAATAGGCAGCTTCTAGTATTGATTATTAATTAGGGACAAATTCAAAATCCCTTTAATGCAGATAATACCCTTAGTATAAGGTCAAATAGCTCACATTTAAAATGTCAAGCAGCTCTACATACACATCGATATAACTCGGCTTTTAAAGGACGTCGAAAATTTCATTTTTACGAGCTCATTAACCACCTACGAGTTATTTACTTACACCACTAGGCTTTTAAATAAAACGTTTAGGAGAGTGTATAATGGGAAATAACAGTCGCCTGAACCGAGGCTATAGTAGTTAGATTTTAGGGAAAAACACTCTGTGAAGGTAGGAAATGAAGATAGTCAAACTTATCTTTCTCACATGACACTCTGACATAAGTAGTTGACATAGGTAACATAAAAATTATGACCTATGTTTTTGAAAAATTTAAAACAGAGCCGTTGCGATTGTCAACATTTATTCGCCAATTTATAATAAACATATGCTGTTTGGTTCTTGTTATTTGGCGAATATTCGTGGACAAAAAAGAGTTCATTTTCATATTTTGGCGAGATAGCCCGACTCCGAAAGTGCCTAAAAATTTTCGATAATTTTGCATGAAAGCGTATTGCCTAAAAACAACAGGAGTTCATTTTCATATTTTGGCGAATATATATATATAACCCGAACAAACCCGAACAAACCCGAAGGAGGAGGGCTATTTTACAAAATTTGAAAGTGAACGAATGTTGTTTTTCAAAGGAAATACGCTTAAATGCAAAATTATCTGAGAATTTTTATGCACGAGTGTAATTTAGGGAGAAAATTACTCGAATAATGGTTAAAACAACTTTATATTACAACTTTTAAATAAAGAACTAAAAAAATTACTAATTATTAATAACGCAATTGTAATAATATTTAATATTTTTTTAAACGTCAAAAAGTGTCATTATCTTTGTCAATAAACAATAAAAACTTGGCGGGTTGTTTTCGATAGCTAGAGGGGTTGTTTTCGATGTAATCAATCGAAAACAACACCTCTAGCTTCATGTAGGTATGAGGGTAATTTTCGAGTTAATTTGATTATTATACTTTTATACTACACTCGCAGGCATAAAATTTCGCCACCCTGAAACTTTGGCCAAGTTTGATATTTTATAACTTTTTTATTATTTATGCGATTTTCATGATTTTATTATCAGTTTATAGATCCATTTATTGTGTTTTTCCTTAATTATTTTATAAAGTAACATTTTTCGATTAGGCCAGGAGTATACAGGAGTAAATCAAACTGTTGTTTTTGTCTTAATTTCAAAACACCCTGTAGGAAAATTGAGGTGGATAATTTTATTTGCATACTGTTTCTTGTAATCTTTGATGTATTCTAAACATTTCGTTTTTTGATTCATTCCGTTATTTCATTTCTGCTGCTAGCTGCACAATTTTTAATGAAACGATGTTATTTCTATAAAATGCATGTCAAGCTTTCGGTTAAAAATTATCGACGTTGGCTAAGTACGCGATTATTCTTACGTACTATTCACTGATGAATCCAGGGTTTGTTTAAGGTCGCCAGAAATTCGCGTAGTCCCGTAGAAATGAAAGATATGCTTACTGCATCATATTAGAACGAATCTCATATCATGGCGGTTCAGTCATAATTTGGGCGGGTATTTCTACCGAAGCACGCACCAATCTTGTATTTGTTGAAAATGGAGCTCTAACCGCCCACCGTTACATTGAGGAATTCCTCCAAGAAGTTGTTGTTCCATTTGCTCCATTCATTGGGAACCAATTTACATTAATGCATGATGATGTTAGACCTCACGTTGCACATGTAGTGAGCGAATATCTGGATGAAGTTGGACTTCCAAGATTGGAATGGCCCGCATGTAGCCCGGATTTCAACCCAATCGAACATCTTTGGGATCAACTTAAAAGGGCCATTCGTCGTCGTCCTGTACAACCACAAACCTTGCAAGGCTTACGACGGACGCTGATCGAAGAATATCAGGCTAAAGTCGGTTCGTGTTATAAAGTCCGATATCGGATTAAGGTATTAAAGCACTTTCAACAGTAAGACGGTTAAGTTAACAATATCTTCGCTATACTTGATCGTATCGAACATTCCACTGGTTCACTGTAGTCGGCTGGACAAAATCAGCGGTTCCAAAACAAAACAAAACATCTTAGAACTGATGATTATCACGGCAATATGGATGCTGAAATTTTTTAGTATTGGTTGGAGGAAACACTTTTAAAATGTTTAGAAATCCCTTCCTTAATTATTTTAGACAATGCCAATCACGTATGCGTGGCAGAGCGAAAGGACTTCGCCGAATGAAAGTATGTGTGATTCCCAGACCGGGTTTGTTATCAGGTTAAAATCGTAAACAATGGCAGAAAAATGTCGCGTTTTGAGTCTGAAAGAGAATATTGATGATGTGGAAGTTTGTAATTTGATAACAATGATTTGGGCGAGTTCATTAACATTGATAGGAATGTGCTATTAGAAGATGATAGTGACCCCATTCCTACCGATTATGTAGCCCAAACTGAAACCACTCTGACTGACTCTGACGACTGTGATGGAGAAGTTGAATGCAGTAATCGAGAGGAGGAAATACACGATATTAAAATTGTTTTTATTAATTAACTTTATGATATACCTAGTATTTGTTTTTCTTAATAAAAATAGGCTTTAAATCAGCGTTTCACTTCAAATTTTGCAGCTCGCAGCAGAAATGAGATAACAGGTGAACCTGTGGCCATTGATTGTCTCCATTGTATGAACAAAGTATACATGGATCATATTACCATTTCCTAGTGGGGTCCTGGTGAATATTCAAGACCACGTGGATTTATTTACGTGTCCTGACTTTCTGTTTTGAATAGAGTATAGGCCGATTAAACAGAAGTGTGTGTCATATGCTTGGTAATAGTAGCAAACATTAAACATTGCTTCTTAGTTCCTTAACACCTGGTATTGGTTGGTGGGCTTCAAGTGTCGAAAAAGAAATATCTAATACACCATTATGTTAAAGGCTAAAATATATTTTCATAGTAATATTACTAAGTACAAACAATTTAAACTTTTTTATTCTCTTAATAATAGTTTATCAATTAAATTTCTAGAAATTGGAATCCTATTAACATGGACATCAATCTATTTACCAAAACAGCAAATTAGACCCAAACTCATAAACCGTAATTGAAGAAGGCTAATCCTAGGATAGGCTCATGACCCAGGAATGCCAAGTTTATGAATCGTTAATCTCCGTTTAAATTGGGTTTATTTCCGAGCTCTAATCAAAATAATAAAAATTAATATACAGTGAAATCTCTCATAACGGACACCTCTAATAAGCGGACATCTCTATTAAGCGGACATTTTTTCATAGTCCGGAACTAGGTATATGAAATTCCATGAAAATCAACCGTTCTTGGGCGGAGTCTCCTTTGGGCGGACACGGACAGGCTGTTTTCATACAAAGAGTGGGAAAACCCTCCTTTAAACGGACAAAAATTTTTTTAAAGTATTTGGGAGACGAATAAGTACGGTGCAAGACTTTCCGAAGACAGACCGGCAACCAATCGCGTATGCGAGGCAGCGCGAAAAGACTTCGCCGAATGAAAGTATGTGTGATTCTCCGACAGCAGACCGCCGTTTATTTGTGAGTTGTAAGGTTAAAATCGTAAACAATAGCAGAAAAATGTCGCGTTTTGAGTCTGAAAGAGAATATTCATGATGTGGAAGTTTATAATTTGATAACAATGATTTGGGCGAGTTCATTAACATTGATATAATAGCAATGTGCTATTAGAAGATGATATTGACCCCATTCCTACCGATTATGTAGCCCAAACTGAAACCACATCACTATCTGACGACTCTAATGAAGAAGTTGAACGCAGTAATCAAACAAATGTCACCAATTATCACAAGCCATTAGTATGGTAAAGGAATTATAAGAGTATGCAAAGAATAGAGGTGACTCTACAGCAGTGGAATTGTTATCAGACTTGCAATTACATTTTCTAGATTGCAAGTTTAAAACGCAAACACGTCAAACTACGTTATTAGATTTTTTTAGTACTACATCCTAACTAAAACTAGTGTATTTTTGTTATATTATGTTTATTTGTACATACATATACATAGTAATAGTTTAGCATTTACATGTTACCTAATAACAAATTTCCCAGGGGAGGACACCTCTATTAGGCGGACACATTTAGACGGTCCCGTAGATGTCCGCCCAAGAGAGGTTTCACTGTAAATGCAAATACTGTCCATTCTTAAGGAGAGGGAATAAGTTCTACTAGTTTCCGAAAACAAGTTATTAACAATGAAACTCTTCCTCGCGTACCTGGGGTTTTATAACTACACGGAAAAAATTTTATTGTACGATTTTCTATAAAATATATTGTATTATTTACAACTTTCATTATTAATTCGTACCAAAATAATATAGTGGATATACATAATTTCTAAAAAAGTATATTTAGAATTTCTAATAACGTTAGTAAAATCAAGTAAGATATAGTGTACATTTTACAACGAATGTATAATGAAAATTACATACCAAGAGTGGCAAGACTCCTATTATACATGAACAAACCCGAAACTTCGGCCGAGTGTGTAATTGGCTTACCACTCTAGTTGTGTACTATACATTTTCTACGACTTCATATTTACTTTTATGTTAAATTATCGAAATATGCTAAAAAAAACATTTTGAGTCACATGGTTATCGGTACACCAGTCAATCCATTGTTGATACAGTATTTCATGTTACTCCCTGGATTTCCCTAGTAATAATTTACTTGCTGCGGAAGCAGGTTGTAATGTAGTTTACCGTGGAGCTCCCTCAATGTGAATACTTTACCCAAAAATATCCAAATTAAAAATTTTGATGTTTAATTCTTGACATTTACGTTGTCAAGGCGACCCGATGGAATTCACTGTCGACTTTGCATAAAATCTATTGGAACCATTGCCGTTTCACTAGTTTAATGAGGATATTTATGGTTTTTGGTAAATATCTCTAAAACCATTGAGAATTTTAATACGTTCGTTATAACAAAATATCCTTGTAATTAAATTCTGCATTAAATAATGAAATAAAATACAGAATGTGCCATTTAAAAATAGTATGAAAAACTGATTTGAAAGTTGCCATTTTTGTAACCAAATTTTGAACACCCTGTATAAAATAAGAAAAACCTGTTTATTGTTAGAGTATTATTAGACCTCTAGCATTGCTGTTCACCCTATTTAGCTGGAACAAAACAGATCTAAAAAGATTTTTATTCTAATTTTTCCGAGCGTGCAAAACGATCTTTTTATCTTTTTTTATTTATTGCTCCTAAAATATCGAAGCAAATAAAAAAATATTTGTGCACATAAGAGAGAACACCAAAAGGAACCTAAATGTGCCAAAAATACAGGGTGTGTCATTTAAAAAAAATATGTTTTATGACGTCACACTTTTTTGAACTATCCTGTATATTTACAAATATTTTTAAAATATGCATCAACCCACAACCTACAACTTTTGTATTAAACTTTTTTTTCTACTGTTGTAAATAAGGACGCTATGGATGCGCGACGCACTAATGCAAGACCCGGTATAAGGTAACAGTAATTACGTAACAGTAGAATGATTCTTACTAAAATACGAGTAGAAGAAAGTTACTCCGGTCACATATTATAGAGCCATAAATTGTGGAGAGTTTTATTATTTTTATAGTAAATTTAACTAAGTTTTTCTTTCCGCGTTGGGCGAGATCACTTGTACAAACCAAAACTATAATATCGTACAAACCCGTACAAACTATTTTGATAGCATCCGGCATAAACTTGATAATAATTTTCATTAAATTTAACAAAACTCTTGTTATTAAAGATTAACTTGTTTCATACAATATTAAATTTAATGATGAGTGACGCGTTGCTAAAAGATATTTAATTTTGCTGTCGGGATAAACAGGGATCTATAATTTACATTTTGATTTAATTAGCACGAAGATATGATTTTATTCTCGGTTTTATTCCGTTGCTTTGTAGAGATTTTACGTAATCATATTCATAGACAGTTTTCAATTGAACATAGCCGATTTAGCAGGTACAGGGTGTCCCATTTTTGACAAGGGTATCTCCGTAATTGTTAGTGCTATCAAAAAATTAATGTAGGTGTCAGTGCTCTTTTTGGGTCAAACTTCAAAATTTGAAAATTTTCGTTCGCTTTCGAGATACGAAAATAAAAAAATTGGCAATTTCAAAATTACCCTATATTTTCATAGTTAAAAGAGATACAGAAAAATATATTATGCAGAAGTTTCTTTATATTAATTGTTGAATAATCTGCCGTTTTCAAAAGAAGTATACGGGATCAGGTAAAAAAGTTATCGGACCCAACAATTTTTTTAAATCGCCCTGTAAATTTTAATATAAAAATATTCTATTTTAAATTCTCCTTTCAAATATATAACACACCATGGATGATATTGGTTTCCTAGGCGATTTATTAAACTTTATTACTTCAAAGCACAGTAGACCATGAAACAAAAGCTGATATCCTAGAAACAACTATGTTGACTATTAACATTTAACGTCAATTTCATTTTTACATATTCATTTGCGAAAATGACCTATTAACATTTTGAAAAATTTGATATCATATCAGCTTAATATTGAAAGTGGAAAAAACGAAAAACTGGCGTAAAATGTATATTTTGTTCGCTATCCGGAAAGACGGTAACCATTTAAGGACATATTCCGAACATTTGCGATGATTCCCGTTATTTTTTACCTTAATCTGAATCTTTTATTTCGTTTCAAAGTAATAAAGTTTAAATAAATCGCCTAGGAAACCAATATCATCAATGGTGTGTTATATATTTGAAAGGGGAATTTAAGATAGTATCTTTTTAGATTAAAATATACATGTGTTCCATTTAAAAAAATGAGGTTAGGTCCGATAACTTTTACTAGTACTAGAATAAGCATACTGACCCCGTATACTTATTATAACGGCAGATTATTCAAAAACAAAGTATATAAAGAAATTTCTATATCTCTTTTAACTAAGAAAATATAGGGTAATTTTGAAATTGTCAATTTTTTTATATTCCCCCGTACGTCTTAAGCGAGCGAACATTTTCAAATTTTGATTTTACCATTTTAAGTTTGACCCAAAAAGAGCACATGATACCTACATTACTTTTTTGATAGCACTAGCAATTACGGAGATACCCTATAAAAGAGTCGAAAATTGGGACACCCTGTACATAACGAATCGACACACCTATAGGTTCGTTGGCAAGCAGTCAGAAATAGTATCAACTCCCCGAGGCATGCGCAGTTGGTATAAAGTGTTCACAGAAGCAAAATATGTGACTGCTGACCAAAAATTCGATGTTCGTAGAGCTAAATGTATCGATTGCCAATTGATTTGCAACTGTCATAATAATCCGCGTGCTGCTACGGAATTGTGAAGAAAAATTATGGAGGCAACCCCGCAAGGAGCTGTGCTGCTCTCTGATGACTGCGACCCCCTTCCTTGAGACCGAAGAGGGAAAAATTCGATTCACTCTTGCCGAAAAAAGTACCAGCTTAAAAATCTCGTTCGTATTTCGCTGACTATCGTGAACTATCACCGAGATGACCAAATGGCGGAGCGGCCGTCAACATATTTTAATCTTTGTTTAATAATGCGGTTTTTAAAATAAAATATAATTTTTCTGTAAAATTATTTTCGTGAAATATTGAATTTAACAACATTACTTATAGTTAGAGAGACGGTGATAATAGGGGGTCCGTGAAGTGGAATATCAGTAATTTGGTTTTTCGTCGAGTTTAGGTCCCCCTCTACAACTTTTATATCTGATGAAATGCCGTAGAGCGTTGCTGAGAGGCGCTGTACCGCTTTAGATAGGAAATTCTCAATAAATTCAAAATTATATCGGGCCATGTCTGAAAATGAATTTACAGCATCTGCGTGACCCCCAAAGTCACGGGAAACACAAGTTGAAACTTTCTAGAATGGAACATTCTGTTAAACATTATGTGAAAATTTTTTTATCGATCCAGGTCTCGCCATTTCATTATTGGAATTTTTTTTTAAATCTCCTCGGAGGAAATTCGGAAAACGATCGTGACATGTCAGAAAATTGTCACACTACAGTCCTTGACAACCAAATATTGTGGGAAAAATTTTTTCAGACGAATCGCACCTAGCTAGGCGGAATTCTGATAATATTACGCAGAGATACCAGAAGGCAGGTATCGTTCAGGTCAATATTACCAAACTAAGCCTATTTTTCCATAAGGTGTGTATGATTTATTCAAATCTGATGAATTTAAATATTTGCGTCTACTTTTCACTAATTACAGTAAAAGCCACGCCTTTCATGCATTTCGAGCGAAGTTAAGAAATTTTGCTATCACCGTTACGAATTCTCTTAATTTTCTCCAAGATAGAACATGTTTCTGGTAACTTTATATATATCAAAATGTTCGGAAAAGATGAGGAAATCAAATAAACCTAGAAATAATTCTCCATGGGAAATATTTTAGAAAATATAGCAGAATAAACTAGACTTTTAATAAAAAAAAATTTGAGAAAAAATACCGCACTTTCGCAATATTCTTTTTATCAGTTTACGACTCATCTCCATGGGAATACAAATCGATTAAGCCCACTTGGACCCATGTCACTTGAGACTTTATAATTTTTCCATTAATGTGACACGCTCGGAAAAATATATGCAAGGGTTGACTTGTCAAAAAATGTGTTTCCCGTGACTTTGGGGGTCACCCAAATGCTGTAAATTCATTTTCAGACATGGCTCCATATCATTTTGAATTTATTGAGAATTTCCTATCTAAAGCGGTACAGCGCTTCTCAGCAACGCTCTACGGCATTTCATCAGATAAGAGAGTTGTAGAAGGGAACGTAAACTCCACGAAAAACCAAATTACTGATATTCCACTTCACGGACCCACTATTGTCACCGTCTCTCTAACTATTATTATCTTATTGAAAAAATGCTTTCCTTTTTATTAATCTTCAGCATGGAACAAACACAAAGGGAATTTATTTTGATACCTATTGCAAATAATTTAAATTTTATTTAATTCTGTGTTGTTTTATCGTTCATATTTTTGTAGATGTTGTGACAATTAAATTAAGTCTAGCGTCTAGCACATAATTGGCAATGGACACGCGAAGGGGTACATGACACTGTGCTAAAACGTTTGCAAAAAGTTTAATTTTTGCTTTTTTTCCAATTTTTTAACCTTTATAATTTGTATGCTAAAAGTATAACAAAAGAAAAAAGACAAATAAACATCAATTAAAGTAAAAAATGGTGGGTGCGACGTTTCGTCTAAGCCAGCGAAATATAATCATGTCACGTAGTTTCTTTATTTACATTCTAAACAAATTTTCTTTAAAATATTTCGTCTCTGACAAGTGGCTATATTTTTCGAGTTTTTATTTCCGTTGATAACAGGTCTGTAATCATTTTTTGGCTATTGATACTTTTAGTTTCCCTTTTTTTAAAACAGGGTATTTCATAAAATGTGGACAATCTCTCGGATTCGTATAGATCACGTGACAATAATATCGTAAGTTCATATAATTTTTTCTCCTACGAAATTTTAATTAAAATATACAGGCTGAATCAAATTCTCAATTTCTAAACTAAATGATTAAGTATACTTATATATTTCCATTTAATCTCACAATGCATCAAAAAAATCAAAGCAAAAATGGAAGTTCAGTGAAACCTCTCTTAGGCGGACACCTACGGGACTGTCTTAATGGGTTCGCCTAATAGAGGTGTCCGCCCCTGGGAACTTTGTTATTAAGTAATATGTAAATGCAAAATTATTACTATGTATATGTACAAATAAACAGTTATTAAACTAGTTTTAGTTAGGATGTAGTACTAAAGAAAATCTAATAACGCAGTTTGACGTGTTTGTGTTTTATATTTGCAATCTAGAAAATGTAATTCCAAGTCTGATAACAATTCCCTTGGGTTGATTTTCATGGAATTTCATATACCTAGTTCCGGACTATAAAAAATGCCCGCCTATCAGTCCGTTATGAGAGGTTTCACTGTATCTCGAAATCGGTTAGAGATTTAAGATCGAGCAAGTATATCTTTTTAGTTTAGAAATTGCCCTGCTTTGATTTTGGATTAAAAATACTTCATAACAAGTAAGAAAAAAAATCGTAGATTTATTAAACCAAGTGGAGTTATACTTTCGCGTGACCTATAGTTTCTGAAACATCCTGTATAATCGGCCGTTATAATAGGGAAAATATTTATTTTATTTTCTACATGCACGTCACCTAAGAACTAAATGGAGAAGGCAAAAATTGATATCTACCTCCGATATGAAATTTCTTATGACATAGGGGAACGCTTTCGAATTATGAGATGTTTCCATGGCGATGCCCGAGTATGTGTCGATCGTATTATAGCAGTTTATTAAATTTCGAAGGAAACCCTGAAATATTAATACATAGTAATACTATATTTTTATTTAAAATTGAAGATTATCGATAAATTTGTTGCCGTGCAACTATATGTAGAAAATATCAAATTAATTTCAAATTGTTACGATATACAGTGAAACCTCTCTTAGGCGGACACCTACGGGACCGTTTAAATGTGTCCGCCTAATAGAGATGTCCGCCCCTGGGAAATTTGTTATTAGGTAACATATAAATGCAAAATTATTACTATGTATATGTAGGTACAAAACATAACATAACAAAAATATACTAGTTTTAGTTATTATGTAGTACTAAAAAACTCTAATAACATAGTTTAACATGTTTGCGTTTTATACTTGCAATCTAGAAAATGTAATTCCAAGTCTGATAACAATTCCATTGCTGTAGAGTCACCTCTATTCTTTCCATACTCTTATAATTCCTGTACCATTCTAATGGCTTGTTGATAATTGGTGACATTTGTTTGATTACTGCATTCAACTTCTTCATCAGAGTCGTCAGATAGTGATGTGGTTTCAGTTTGGACTACATAATCGGTAGGAATGGGGTCACTATCATCTTCTAATAGCAGATTGCTATCAATGTTAATGAACTAGCCCAAATCATTGTTATCAAATTACAAACTTCCACAACATCAATATTCTCTTTCAGACTCAAAACGCAACATTTTTTGTGCCATTGTTTACGATTTTAACCTTACAACTCACAAAGAAACGGCGGGCTGCTGTCGGGGAATCACACATACTTTCATTCGGCGAAGTCCTTTCCCACTGCCACGCATTGTTTTGTTTGCCGGTCTGTCTTCAGAGAGTTTTTGCACTGTTCTTATTCGTCTCCCAAATAGTTTTAAAATTTTTTGTCCGTTTTAAGGAGTGTTTTCGCACTCTTTGTATGAAAACAGCTTGTCCGCGTCCGCCCAAAGGAGAGTCCGCCCAAGAGAGATTGATTTTCATGGAATTTCATATACCTAGTTCCGGACTATGAAAATGTTTCCGTTATGAGAGGTTTCACTGTAGTTTGCATATTTATTTTAAGAGATGTTCTTTTGGACATACAGTTAAATCGAGGATAGAACGAACATGCGTCATCACCTTTAACCGTATGTATCCGATCGGGGTTATACAGGTTGTGGACATAAATGGTAAGAGATATGAAGTCGGTTAAATTAGGGCAAAGATGTGTAATTATGGGCCCCATAATATGGCACAAAAAAATTAGACATAGATACAGTGGCTTTTTGCCCCAACTTAACCTACCGTTTCCGAAATACCAATCGTGAAGGCCGAATTTGTAAAACCCTATATAGTCCGGGAACGTTTTAAATTGTTTTCCGATCTTGGTGAAATTTCGAGCAAAGTGTAGACTTGGGTCCCGAAATGTTAGGCCGAGTTCTAGTTTCTGTTTCACGTCATTAAATGCTCTTTAAAAAAAGATACAAATTTTTGAAGTAAGTACTGCAGTTTTTCAATTTTAATCACAATTCATCCTGTAACTTTTTTAATCGTTGTCCGATCTTGTTGAAATTTTTGGCAAAGTGTGCACTTGTGTCTTGGGATGATTACCGGAATATAGTTTTAAAAATAATCATGTATTGATCATTATACAGACAAAACCAAAAGTAACTTTTTTACCCTTAATTTCTTAACGCCTGTGGAAAAATTGAGCGGTAGAATTTAGCTTAATTATATTTTGTTTTGAAGTGTGACCTTTCCTTACCACAATCCTTTTTGGTTCACGTCTTTATCTATTTTTTAAAAGAAAATATTGCAGTTTTTCAATTTTATTCACTTTCAGAATATCACATTGTTTTATCGAGTAAACAAATATCCATACATACAGAGTGATTGATGGTGGATGGCCTATTAGACGTTTATGGAGAACAAGTCATCGGATCACTTTGAAAATTTGGGAGTTTATAGAAGCGGACATGATCTCTCTTTTAAAAATTACCGTTACCATTACAAAACAATTTCCGTAGGCTACTTGCCAAATTGATCTAAAAAGTGTGATTGTTATCTGTAATAATTAATTTTGCTAAATAAATGATCATAACTCAAAAACTGTTCAAGATAGGTATAGTAACATTATACATAGGAAGATAGACAATTTAAATAGCTTTTAGGGCAACAGATAAAATATAGGGTATTTCATTTAAAAAACATACTATTTACCATATTTCCAAACCATCAAAATATTTGTATTTTGAAAGACCCTGTACCATTATAACTAATATTTGGAAAGAAGGTGAAAGACCTCTGGATATAACCTGAGTCCATTCTAAATTTCAGTGCTTTAATTTGT
The DNA here is from genome assembly GCA_963991005.1 of Barypeithes pellucidus. Classification (NCBI taxonomy): domain Eukaryota; kingdom Metazoa; phylum Arthropoda; class Insecta; order Coleoptera; family Curculionidae; genus Barypeithes; species Barypeithes pellucidus. Next base: position 13,111,428 of record OZ022562.1, on the reverse strand, counting down.
CAGAGTTTAAAAATATCATCACTTTTTGTAGGACATGTTTTCCGAAAAATAAAGTGAAATTAATTATTATCTCGAGAACTATAACAAATAGGTATAGGAAAATATTAAGGAAAGTTATTAAGAAATTAATAAGAATTCTAAAACAGAAATAATACATAGGGTATTCCGTTTAAATTATCAACGTTGCTTATACTTTCAAGTAGAAGCGGCAACACTGCATGGCTAAAACAATTTTTTTTAAAGAGAGACCATGTCCGCTTCTATAGGCTCCCAAGTTTTCAAAGTGATCCGATGACTGGTTCTCCATAAACGTCTAATAGGCCATCCACCATCAATCACCCTGTATGTTTATATGAAGTTTTTTTTGGACCCAAGAGTAACCTCCTTAAATATTAGCATATTATTAAGAAACACCCTGTATAACATTATCTGTATCCGGAATTTATTGTCGATGAGTGTATTTTATACAGGGTGCCCCAAGTAAAGTGGCCTATTAGAAGTATCTCGAGAACTAAATGAGATTTTATTTTGAAAATTTGGCTGTGGCTATAAGAGATGGTTTTCTACGTTTTTAAAATATTTTGGATGATGCGGTGTTGCCGGATCATACCGAAAGTGGTAGCAACTTCGGAATTTTAAATGAATTACCCTATATATTATATTTTTTTTGGAATCTAGGTAAAAATCTAGAACAGTTTTCTGTATAATATCATATACCTATCTTTAAGACTTTTTGAATTATAAATAATTTTGTGATTTTTTAACGCCGCATCGGGACCTGAAAAGAAAATCGTATCTTTTTAGCGGTTACAGCTAGAAAGCTGAAAATTTTACAATAGTTTCACAAGGCCATCGCAATTTTATAATTTTGAACAGTATTGAATTCGTTTTATACAGGGCGTCTCCATAACAATATTTCTGAGGCAGATGAATTATTGCAAAAATCTTATTTTTTTTAAATGGAACACCCTGTATTTGATATGTTTTGCTAATAGAGGATCAAATTTTCTATCTAATGATATTATATGTTCCTATACCTATCTTCACTATTTTCGGACTTATAGCGAAATTTAAAAATTATCTTATAAAAATATATTTTTTGATAGTGTGGTTGGCTGTGGAATGGATTCATAGGAACAAAATAATGAAAAATCCATTTGACGTTATGTCTGAGTTATTGTAATAAAAATGGCTAAATCACATTATTCGAGCTTAGATATTTTAAGTTTATTTTATATTCATGGGGAGTGTGGTAGAGTTTTATCTAGAACTTGCAGAAAATTTAATGAACTGCATCCTGATGCTGCTCCTATGACTCCCTAAAAGTTGATTGGCCGAGGCGGTCCATGGAAATGGCCCCAAGGTCTCCGGATCTTACCCCCTAGAATTATATCTATGAGATAGGATTAAAGAAATAGTATACAAGACACCCGTGACAACAAGGGAAGATTTAGAAAATCGAGTACGAATAGCTTTGGGGTCTCTAGAAGAGAAAGAAATGAAAGAGGTGACAAATAAACATGTTATAACCATAATTTATGAATGTTTAAGAGCGAACGGAGGGCATTTTAAACAATTTAGTTATTAGTTATTTTATTGATGTAATTTTCATTTTCTTTATTTATTTATTAATAAATTCCTTATTGGTTAACTATTTTTTTTTACAACAACACAGACATAACGTCACATGGATTTTTCATTATTTTGTTTCTATGAATCCACAGCCAACTACCAAAAAATATATTTTTATAAGATAATTTTTAAATTTCGCTATAAGTCCGAAAATAGTGAAGATAAGTATAGGAACACATAATATCATTAGATAGAAAATTTGATCCTCTATTAGCAAAACATATCAAATACAGGGTGTCCCATTTAAAAAAAATAAGATTTTTGCAATAATTCATCTGCCTCAGAAATATTGTTATGGAGACGCCCTGTATAAAACGAATTCAATACTGTTCAAAATTATAAAATTGCGATGGTCTTGTGAAACTATTGTAAAATTTTCAGCTTTCTAGCTGTAACCGCTAAAAAGATACGAATTTCTTTTCAGGTAACGATACGGCGTTAAAAAATAACAAAATTATTTATAATTCAAAAAGTCTTAAAGATAGGTATATGATATTATACAGAAAACTGTTCTAGATTTTTATCTAGATTCCAAAAAAAAATATAATATATAGGGTAATTCATTTAAAATTCCGAAGTTGCTACCACTTTCGGTATGATCCGGCAACACCGCATCATCCAAAATATTTTAGAAACGTAGAAAACCATCTCTTATAGCCACAGCCAAATTTTCAAAATAAAATCTCATTTAGTTCTCGAGAAACTTCTAATAGGCCACTTTACTTGGGGCACCCTGTATATCACCTTATTCGCTAAATTTAAATACAAACTTTTATTAAGAAAATAAAGCAATGGCTTTATGATGATCCCACAGTTTTCTTTAATACACATAATAGAAATAGAACTAGAAAATTGCTTAGAAAGACGAGGGAGAATAAAATAGAATAAGAATTTGCGACTGAAAAGCAAAATAAGAGTTTGCATTGTCCCGCCATATTCAGAAGTCATAATAAGGATTCTTGGCACTTTCCTACTGCGGATCTCTTAAAACTTTAAGTAGAGTGGCGCCGAGTTTTTCCATCTTCCCATATCTTTACAGCATCTGTTGTTAATAAAGAGAATATGCTGAAGTTTTATTTAAATATTGTTCATTTACCATTAGGAAGCAATATATTTAAATTAAATATTTATTTAATTAAAAAACGACTCGTGACTTTGTATTTGCTGTTAAAATATATTAATATATTGAATTAATTCCATTAATGCCAAGTATTTACACCGAGTCCCCTAACTTCTCACGGGTTGAATATGAAAAAGCGGAATTTTGAGATTCAACATTTGATAGGAACAAATATGTATCTCTTACCGAAATACGCCCAAATACATTATGTAATTAAAATGACGTTTTCTCGAAAACGGTTAGGAGTACGGACATGAATGAAGAGTACTTAATTTTTAGTCAATAGTTAAAGGTATGTAAAAAAGCATTGTCCAGAGTTCTTATCAGACAGGGCGTTAATAAAAAAGAGCCATGAGTATCACAGCTAGTCCGTCCCTGCAGGTGTGAGTAATTCACACTGAATACTTTCTTGGATACTAATTTGAAGGGTCTTCCCTGGTATACATCATAAAAAAAAAATTTAAATATACCTGGTGGTACAATATTTATGTGCAAAAAACTTGATTCCATTGGAGATCTTTGCGAGTCCATATCTCCGAAGCGGAGGCCTACGAAAAAAGTTTATATGAACCGTTTCACTTGTTTTTCATATCCGGGAGATTTCCCACATTTTCCCGGATACCCTGTATAGGTATATTGATTTTTTTATTTCAATGTTCAATTGCATACGTAATAAAAGTATTTGTTGATTTTGAAAATTAATATATTAACTGGAATCCTTTGGTTCCTTACAGTAATCAATTAGAAAAACTTATTCTTTGCGTATACGGTGTGTCCCAGAATATGTGGGCAATCTCCCGGGTTCAGATAGAACACTTAAAAATAACAGGAGAAGTTCTTATAAATTTTTCTTCCTACGGCCTCCCCTACGGAGATACGGGCCCATAACGAACGTCCCTGGAAATCGTTGTTTTTTAAATAATTTATTACGTACTAGGTGCAATTTAATAATTTTTTAGTATAATGGTTAGTAGATGAGTCTCCTTAAAATTCGCCCTTTTAAGCACATTTGGCTTATTTAGTTTGCCAGGGACGGACTAGATGTAACACAAAAATGTTTTTTCTTGTACACCTTATATGTATATATATAATGGATACTCTAAACCTTAAGCTGAAAAAAGGTACTCTTGATCAATGTCGATAAAGTGAACTGTTATCGAAACAAAAAAATTTTGTTCAATATGGTTTTTTGCATTAGTTGTTTTATGTTCATAAAATTCCCTCATTGTTGTTATGGTTTTTTTCACATGTACCGATTTAAATAAGAATATTTTTGCCAGTGTCAGTTTATGGTAATGTCTTGAAATTTGCGGTTTTTCTCCTTTGTCTTATTAGTTACTAACTTAGTTATGGAATTTACGTATACTGAATATAAATCATATTGAACAAAAGTATCTTTTTTTTCGAAAACAGTTCATTTTATCGACATTGATCAAGAGTACCCTTTTTTCAGCTTAAGGTTTAGAGTATCCAAAAATATTATTGTCGTTCCTTCATCATACAAGGTGTACAAGAAAAAGCATTTTTGTGTTACGTGGCAAATTAAATAAGCCAAATGTATTTAAAAGGGTGAATTTTAAGGAGACTCATCTATTAACCATTATACTAAAAAATTATTAAATTACACCTAGTACTTAAAAAATTATTTAAAAAACAACGATTTCCAGGGACGTTCGTTATGGGCCCGAATCTCCGTAGGAAGAAAAATTTATAGGTACTTCTTCTGTTATTTTTAAGTGATCTATCTGAACCCGGGAGATTGTCCACATATTCTGGGACACCCTGTATACGTATTTCGTATAAAAGTAACTATTTTTTTGTGTGCATTCTCATATTTTCCCTTCTTTTTCTTTTATTTTAAGTCTCAAATGTATAAAATGGTTTTGTGTAATTTTAATTTTGAAAATCAGAATACTCATGAAGTTGCGAATAACCAAAAAAAGACCACACAATAATAAAAGTTCTTTGATCTTCTCGCAAGCAGTTGTAATAAACTGTAATTTGTTGCAATTTGCTGTACTGTTTTAGAGGGAAACTATAGAAGAAAATTGGATTTTCTTTCACAAATGTTATATAATAAACAACTCTCTTTGGATTCTAATTTAAAATACGTCCTATTTTAAATTTTTATAATCTCCGAGTCGTGTTTTCCCATACTGGAATAAATTTTAAAAACTAATTATTTCGGTTAGTTATTTATCATAAACACAAGAAGACGGCAAAATAACGAACAAACACGGCCGCCGGGTTATTACTGTTTACCCTATTTTTCAGCCGTCCATTCAAAGGACGGAAAATGGTTCGTCGTGTATTTCTGCTATTCATCGCTCTGGGCGGAATTAAAGGGCAAGGTCAGCCAAGCACCTTCCATGAAAATATCTGTAAAAGAGTGTCAAATCCCCAACCTGTCTTCGAGGTTGTGGGCTGTCAAGGCTCTTCGTCAGCTCGTGGTCTCCGATCAGACGAATGGCTCTTCTTTCGATGGAATCCAGTGGCCGAAGAGTATGTTTGGGTGCAGAGCTCCAGACATGAGAGCAGTACTCTAGTGATGTTCGAATCTGGGCTTTGTATAGTATCAAAAGTTGTTGAGGTGTGTACAACTTTCTGGTTCGGAAGAGTGCACCAAGTTTCTGAGAAGCTATCTTGTCGATTGCCACAACGTGGTTATGCCAAGACATATTTCCTCCCGGATTGACGCCCAGCAAATTAATAGATGAAGCCAGTGGGATTGCGTGTCCTGCCATGACTCTGCTGCCTGGGTTTTCTTAGCGTTAAATTCGACTTGGTTACTGTCACCCCGAGCCAAAATTTCTTCCAGGTCTCGGTTGAGGCGTGATACTTCATGCTGTCTGCGAGGATGTGCGTCGGCAGTGAACAAGTGCAAGCAGGCAGCAAGTGTCCTGATGTATTATCCGAACACCCTATATATTAGTTCTATATATTATATAAGGACGGCCCTTCATTTTGTTCTCTGACCCGGTGTACTTTATTGCAAATGGCGGTCCCCTTCTATCTGTCCTGTTGTCGCCATATATTTTGGGTTTTATTATTTGCGTTCTTTGCTTTCTCAATTATTAACATATTTTTTTTTGTTTCAGGTATGTTCCATACAAATTCCTGGATATAATATTTAATGAAAACAGGTAATTATGATTAAAATTTGAATTTAATTAATAGTCATTATAATTTTAAATTAATTAGCTCATTAAATTAGAAATGTCAAGGGTCAGGTAGGATTTACAATAATGACTACAGGGAATCATTATTTACAAAATGGGATGACTTTATTTCAATGGATGTAGTTGAAATTAAAGTGTAGCAATTTGTTTTCCTCGCTCTCTAGTTTGCGAACAGTGGCCCACCTATATTTATATAAATCCCGAATTTGATAACCCCTCTCGAAATGAAAATATGGGTGCACCACTGCGTGCGATTGCCGTGTGTTTCCGATTGTTAATATTGTTTATCGGAAGCGAGATATTAAAGGCGGGAATTTTTAAAATTAACGACGAGTCTGAAACAGGGTTGCAAAAAAATATGTATTTTTAATTTTAAACAAAACAAATTTTTTTTTGTTTTAAACGTTTTTTTTTTGTTTTAAACATTTTTTTTGCTTTTAAAGTTCATATTTTAAACAATGGGCAATTCGATGCGAAGACGGGCGGAAGTATGCCTTTTAAGTAAAGGTGGCCATTTCCAACAATTTTTATAAAACAAAACGTATCATTAATTATGTTATCAATGTTAATAATAATGAGTTTCAAATAAATTTAGTGGTTTTACACAAGAACGGTGCGTCTGACGAGAAAAACTCAAGAGACCGTTTTCATGTAGAATTGACCAGGCTAATCAGAAAAAATATCCACATGGACAAATGTCAGTGGCGTATCATCGTTTTTGTAAAAAATATCAGAGGACATGTTTGCAGGAACGCCACTGGTGGAACAATTGAATAACTTTTCTAACTAAAATTTGTGGTTCTATATCCTATTAACGCATACCAAAATTGAAAATAATATCTAAAGTACTTTCGGAGATATTAAAAAATAACCATTTAAAAAATAAAAATTCATCACCGTGTAGCAAAAAATTTAAGCCGTTGCGGACTTTTCTTTATAAAATGACCTAAGGAATCACACCCTGAGATATTAGCACGTCATTAAGGAACACCCTGTATATTCTATGAAAAATAGTCATTCTCGCTGCAAACAAAACTTCCGCACGAGCCAGCCACAAACCCGTCCTAGAAGCGCCAAATCCCTTTGAGTTCGAAGTTAAAACTGACAGAAAATGGATCGCTGCGAGCCTCGGACGAGCCTAGCTCGAGCGGCTCAAGGTAGGCTCGTCAGAGGCAGCCCGATATAAATATGACGAACCAGGCTCGTTGGTGGTGCGACTCAGGCTCGTATCGCCATATTTATACGCACATTCATATGTTAAAATAAACTGCTGGCCATTTGCTTTCGAGCAAGAAAAATTTCGCCTAAATTTAAAAGTTAATATTTTCTGAACCAGATATGACATCGATCTCCGGTTTTTAATGGTTGATAGATTTGTCCCTTAGGAAACAATTGCCAAAGTTGGATTGTCTTAAACTGTCAGAAAATTTCATATACAGGGTGTTAAAGAGGACGATGATTTTTGCTCCAATTTCAATAGCATGTAACTTTCACAATAATATTTTTAAATTTTATCACTGTACGTCAATTGAATCACTGGTTCATAGCAAAGAAAGTAATCTGTCAAATTTTTGATATCTGCTATATTTTAAGAGATACCGAGAAACTTTGCTTTTTTCAACTTTTTGTTAGCTAGATCCCACTGTGCGTTGTATCGTGCAAACTTTGCAAGTGATTATTGTACCTTATGAAAAGCTTGTTTATGTTCCATAACAACAATAGTACCTAAATGTTGTGATGTGCAGTGGCGTACTTATAATCACTTATATGTCTATGCTTTATGAGTATCTCACAATTTTTTTGTATTGGAAAGTACTCGCCACCTAGATTAGGCAAGTTTTTCCTTATTTTTGAGTTTTTCATATCGCGCTACAGGTATATTATACAGTGTCTACAAAATTTAAAAAAAATAAATTTTGTCAAACAATTAAATAAAAAAATTCTTTTTTAAAATTTTGTAGACACTGTATAATATACCTGTAGCGCGATATGAAAAACTAAAAAATAAGGAAAAACTTGCCTAATCTAGGGGCGAGTACTTTCCAATACAAAAAAATTGTGAGATACTCATAAAGCATAGACATATAAGTGATTATAAGTACGCCACTGCACATCACAACATTTAGGTACTATTGTTGTTACTGAACATAAACAAGCTTTTCATAAGGTATAATAATCACTTGCAAAGTTTGCACGATACAACGCACAGTGGGATCTAGCTAACAAAAAGTTGAAAAAAGCAAAGTTTTTCAAAAAAATCGGTATCTCTTAAAATATAGCAGATATAAAAAATTTGACAGATTGCTTTCTTTGCTATGAACCAGTGATTCAATTGACGTACAGTGATAAAATTTAAAAATATTATTGTGAAAGTTACATGCTATTGAAATTGGAGCAAAAATCATCGTCCTCTTTAACACCCTGTATATAAAATTTTCTGACAGTTTAAGACAATCCAACTTTGGCAATTGTTTCCTAAGGGACAAATCTATCAACCATTAAAAACCGGAGATCGATGTCATATCTGGTTCAGAAAATATTAACTTTTAAATTTAGGCGAAATTTTTCTTGCTCGAAAGCAAATGGCCAGCAGTTTAGTTTTCTATGTCTATTTCGATAAGAACTTATCACAATATTCCCTCATAAAACAAACTAAACCCATTCGCTTTTGAATTTTGAAATTATGCAAAATAATGAAATAAAGATATTACAAAGCTTATTTTCGACACAGCTACACAATCAAGCACTTAAAGATGACAGAAATAAGTGAATTTATCACTTTTAAACTTTTTAATGAGGTCCACTCTTATCGCATTAAAGATTTTATCCGATGAATTTTAGCCATCTCGTTTTTAAAGCGGTGCTATTTTAAATTAGTTTTAAAAGAGCAGTGGCGGCTATACCTTAGGTTTACAGGGTTTGCGCAACCCCTAAAGCACAGCATAGATGAAAGTAAAACAGAAAAATTATCGGCGTTCGGCTGTTTGTTTAGTTTTCGACGTGTTGTTTTTACCGATTGGTTTTATTTTCTTTAGTTTTGGTATTTTTTGGTTAAACTTTTCATTATTGTTTAAATATACATTCCGAAATGAAAGGTTTGGCATTTGTACCCGTCGACAGAGACAAAAAGCAGCAACCAGTTAGAAACTCATCCACAACTGAACATGCGCAGAACAAAATTTGCAATCGGTTGGAAATTTCGCCCTGCGAGCGAACCTATTAAACAAAAAATATAATTAGAACTCTTTTTTTATCGATAACTTTTCTCATGTTCACGTTTTGGAAATTTTTCGAAATTTTATCTGCATGTTAATTCTGATTAAATCCCGAGAGCGAAGCTCGAGTGATTTAATCTATGACTAAACATGCCCAAATGATCACTGAGTAAAATTTACAAATTTACCAGAACCTGAATTAAATATTATAATAATTCGAGAAATACTTTAATATATAGGGTGTCCGCTAATTAATGGTACATGGAAAAGTCCTTACGTAAGAATACTAGGATTTAATTATACTTAACTATATCCAAAAGTTGATATTAACTGAGATACAGGGTGTTAAGTTTAAAATTTATTTTTGTTTCTCTCTAATAACTTTTCTAGAAACTAACGTTTTTTTACAAAATTTGGCAATTATAGTTTTTTACGACGAGGAATTGATTTTTTAATGAAATTTTAATGTACAATGCGCTGCCTGCAGCATTATTTGTACATTTATTAGGTAATAATTTTTTGTGCCTCAGTGTATTTGTCTTTAAATTGTTTAGTGCACCCTGAAAAATTATTATTGATTTGCAAACAAATATTTTTTTCTTAAAGTAACCTATGAGAAAAAAAATAAAATTTAGTGATGCAGTTGCTATGCAACCTCCATGTTGTTATTTGTTTGTTGATTATTGCAAGAGAACTTTGTCAGAAAATGTTCCATTTTTGAGTTTATCGCAAGTTTGTGTTTTCACTGTTGTTGGTTTCTTTCGACACGATATTTTAAGGGTTCAAGTTATTTTACTTAAAGTAAGTTAAAGACCAATCCAATTGTTGTATTTATTATTACAATTCCTTATTTATTTTAAAAGCTTTTAATACTTCTAGCAGTTCTCGTTTTTTGTAAGTTTCTTCAAAATATAAATCATTTCCAATCATAAAATTTTGAATTTCTGCTTTTGTATTATTAGAATTGGGAATGATTTTTGCTTGCCGACTATGATAACAAGCATTGTCCATTACAATGACGCTATTTTCAGGTATATTTTTAAGGAGTTTATGTTTAAACCAATCTTCAAAAAGTTGTGCGATATTTTAAAGGGTCCAAGTTATTTTACTTAAAGTAAGTTAAAGACCAATCCAATTGTTGTATTTATTATTACAATTCCTTATTTATTTTAAAAGTTTTTAATACTTCTAGCAGTTCTCGTTTTTTGTAAGTTTCTTCAAAATATAAATCATTTTCAATCATAAAATTTTTAGCTGAAACCAACAGACAATTTGGAACAAACCCGTTCTCTGAACCAGCATGTAATATTGTAATTCTTTTGCCTTTATTTGATGGTGCCTTGGTTTGACATTTTTTGGAAGAATCGTCCCAACCTTTTCTTGAAGGGTCATGGGTATCGAACCATGTTTCGTCAAGGTAAATAATTGGACGATTTTCTTCTCTAAATTCTAGGAAATTAATTATCATGTAAAAGTTAATTGGTAAGAAGTAATAAAATATTATTTGCTTGCCTGAGCTAACGCACTAAACAATTTAAATGAAAATATCTCCGAAACGGTAACTCTGGGCGACCAAAACTTAGTATACGTTTTTTACGTAATAAATATGAGAAAAGTATTATTTTTATTAAAAACTTAAATACACTGAGGCACAAAAAAGTTATGACATTATGAATGCGCGACAAATGTCGCAGACAGCGCCTCCTACATTGTACATTAAAATTTCAAAAAGAAATCAATTTATCGTCCTAAAAAAACCATCTGTATATTATATCGATAGTCGTCGATATCGATACTAGCTTATGCTCTCTATTCTAGACTTCAAGTCTTATTACGTTTTGTAAGTTTATGTGACTAAAATTTCAAAAGAAAACGAGTCATCAATATAAATAGGAAAATATGTTGCAAATAATCCGTAAGTACATATTTTTTTACTTAATCCTACCTTTAAAGAAGTTTTCCGATCGTCTTGGGTAAATAATAATGAAAATTTAAAAAAATCCGTATATACTTAAAAAAAAGTCATTCAAACTTGACATTTATTAAAACTCATTCGATAGTACTCGGCCTACTTAGAAACGCTTTTTAATTGTGAACCAATGAGACAGTTTTATCACTTATAAGGAACATGCTAATTTTATCAATATAATCACGTGGGAATGGTGTAAATTACTGTAAATGAATCCATTTGATTGGTCGAAATATAGTAGTATATTTGACAAGTGGTTATAATCATAGTAAAATTACATAAATTTACATTTTTCACCGTGTACGATAATTATTAGAACCCAGATCAATAAATGTAACAAGGTACATTAAGATTTTACGCCCAAACGCCTTCCCAATTTGCGGTGAATGTAGCAAATACCGCACACAGCTAATCGATTTTGATTAATTATGAATATCAACCCATCCTATGCGCCTGTTAATTAGCTCCGGAGCTTCCAGTACGAGTCGTCTGACAAAAGGAAACAATGTCGAAATTTGCGGTTAACTAATTTCTGCCTTATTGTTGGCCATATACTGGGTGAGTTTGTTATAGTATATTACGTACCGAGGTGGAAAGTGTTTCATTCCTGTCGAGAGAGTCAGTAATTCGCGAGACAGTAATGAAACTTTTCACCGAGGTTTGTATACTATTTTATTTCCAAACACATCTAACATCCACTTCTTATTATTTTGAATTAAAATTATTAATAAAAGATAAATGTCATTTTGACTTTTCCAATGAAAAATTAGACAGAAATTCCAAATAACCGCAGGTGGTAAAATAACGTAGGTAATAATACACATCAAGATGGCAAATATCATTTTTTGAATATGGTTTCCATGTCACTAAACAATATATTGTTTTAACAACAGAAAAATGCTATCCGATGAGGAATTTGATTTTGCTGCTACTCCACCAGAAATTCGAGAAGCAGCAAAAATAGTAGAAGAAGATCTTCTCCCAACTAAAAGCCGCCCCAGATATGACTAGGCATATAACTGTTTCAAAGAATGGTGTACTGGAAACAAAGTTCAAAATCCAGGTTCTGAGTAGCTTATTTCAGTGAAAATGCCAAGACAAAGTTGATATCAACGATTTGGTCACAATATTCAATGCTGAGGACCACTTTATCAATTAGGAAAAAAGTAGACACTCAAAGCTATTAGCATTTTAAAAAAAGTGTGTTCGTATATTATTCTGAGATATCGATTTTTAAAAAAATTTGAAAAAAAATAATTTACTTTCCACCCGGGTGGAAAGTAAATGTAAAAAAACGTCAACTTTCCATCTTTCAAAGATAGATGAAATGTCATTATTACATGCATGGTTGTAAATAAAAGTATTAACAACGACCTCAAAAACACATTTTTTAACATTTGCCCTTTCTCGATATTTTGAGGGTCGAGGAGTAGTGTGTGCGTACAAACCTTATACAGGGTGTTGCGTAATGGCTCTGTTATATTTAAACTCGCAAATCCTGAGATAAGCACAAATTGCAGAAACCGTAAAAGCCGCGTACTTATGTCCCATCTTTCGACTTGATATAAATTGACCATGGCCTACTATTATAAGTAACGTAAATTATTAAATCAACTATCGTATTTTTAGATATAAATATGAACAACTATACATTTTTGTAAAGCCCAAAGTAAGCTTAGATAAGTAAAAAAATAATATACAGGGTGTTATGGAAATGACTTATTATATTTAAACCGGCAAATCCTGAGATGAAACTAAATTGAAGAAACATAACATTAAATGGCGCTTTGATTTATTGTACGAAATATACAGTTCATATGAAATCTGAAAATTTACGTCGCCGCTACTGAGGACGTTCGCAATCGATAGTTTATTGGGGCGGTGTTGTCATATATTGCAACACAGAATTGTAAACGCACGTGTTCAGTTTTTGACAACAAAACGTCTTTGACCCACGTTATCACTTCGTTTTCAAACTTTTTAGAAAAAAAAATACTACAATTTTAAGGTACATACTCTCTTACACTCGATCTTATAATCCGTTTTATAATTAAATTCCATAAAAATAAAACACAAAAAGTATGTCTTGCAAAAGAACCAACAATAGGTAATATCACACAAAATTGAAATCTCATCACAATATTTCTTATTATGAATTATTTCACAACAGAAAAAGAATCGGGTAATGCTATAACTCACAAAACATTTAAAATTCGTATACATCAAGAACGTGGAACCCGCGACAGCGTCATTTCATGCCCGAGTTTCGAAACATACTGAAGCAACGATAGTCGCGCGCGGCAGGTATCCAAGCAAGGGCAAAACATGCGATGTGATCTGACAACACTGTTAGTATAGTCTAGTGCCCCACATTGTTGCTAACTGAATCCAGATGGAACGGCGCGACAGTATGTGGGTAAAAGGGGTTTTCACTTTAGTATTTAGATATTCGATTAAAAAAACGTATGTAGGCTTTCTCTAGGACACCCTCAGTCGTCAGGCATAACAAAAAGATCAGTAGTGCCTGATCAAGTTCCACTGCTCAATCCGTCATTTCATCGGCCAATGTTACGATGTAGTAAAATCCTAATAAAATATTACTCTGTCCGTTTAAATAATATCCTAAATCAATGACATGAATTATTTAAAAGTTTTTACTTAATTGAAATATTTATTTATATACTACAAAGAATTTCACTTTATTACCGGTTATAGGACAGAACCCTAATTTACTTGACAAAGTGAGAGTAAATATTTTAAAAATTTATTTGACAAATAGAATTGCCGGGTAAAAAGTTTTCCCCCTCTCCCAGTAGAATACTGTTGGTAACACTCCTCCACACTTATATTTACGTAAGAATTAAAGTTGAGAAGAAGTAATAGTGCGAACTGTTATGGACACGAGAAAGATTTTAGGGGATTTTTCTCATAAGGAGGCATTTTTTCAGGCAAAAATCTTTTTTTATGGCCAAAAACAAGGATAATTTAATACTTGAAGCCGAAAATGCGGAATTTCGCGTGCAAGTATGTTCGGGCTTGTGCGCGGTCCTTTCCTCGATAATTAATTTTTTCGTTTCGTTGTTTCCCTGTATCAAATACAGTCGGGTTTGCCGAATGTTCTTGCAGGATAATGTACTACAAAGTCCTATTAATAATCACAGCTTACAGTATAAATAAATTGCAACCCATGGAAACAATTTATGTTTTATTTTATTATTAATTTTATACAGGATGTTTCAAAAAACAAGTGCCATCAATCGTGTGGCGATTTCTTACCCAATGGATTTTTTCCGGTATTTTCAAGACAGTTTTAGTAATTCTTGTGAAATTTAGGTTATGAAAAGAATTTAAAAAACACATGTTTTTTTAAAGTTGATATTTAACATACATAGCTTGATAAAATAGTATATTAAGATACAAGTTTCATAAGACATTATCTAAAGCACATGTTTAATGTAGAAAACGACCCGCGAAGCGGGGAGTTTTCTAAAGTACAAATGCTCTAATTTTCTTATGAACCGTGTATTTTATAATACTTTTGCTATTTGGGTCTTTACAGTCTGAAAAACTTATAGTAGATTTTTTCCATTTGAATTAACATTTTCTTTTAGGGTTGGCAATACTTTTATAATTTAATAAAATGTTACTATTATCAAATATGCCATGATGGAAACAATTGAACACAACAAAGCTTCTTCCCATCTGTCATAATTAAAAATAAATATATGTATTATTAAAGTTAATAAAAATGAGTCAGGAAGAAAGTTGTACTCCGTCAGAAATACGAGAAATTGCAGAAAATAATCTAGAAAAACTTTTAAAAAGACTCTGCAAAACTTATGGTGCGAACAGAACAAAGTTAAAAATATTGGAACAAAATAATAAATAATACTGTTGAAAAAAATATTGTGTCGACACAGAATCTGATAGGAATAACAATTAATGCCCAGGAAATGTCTACAATAACTATAAATATAATAAATATAAAGTAATATATTGAATTAAAAATAAAAGTAGTACTTTATTGAATAAAACTTTAGAAATAGAGCATAAACTGGAAGATATTTCTATTATTTTTAGGTTGTTTTATAGTTGTGACTAGAAATTAGTTGACGGACCCCGTCAGCATGTGATATATTTCCGAGTATAGGTATTTCAGATAAATATCTAGTAAAAATGATCTATTTGCAAGGTTAAAGGTTAGTATTTTAAAGTTTTCTATAAAAAAATTTTGCCAAATCCAGAATACCTAGAAAACTAATTTCAACCAAATTGAAGTAAGCCTAAAATTCGAACCCTACTTGCTGCCAACATAAAAAAAATAAAATTTCAGTTTCATAAAGTGACAGGTTATTCAATTTTTTGGCATTTCATAATGTAGCCATTATGAAACCCAAACAGAATAATGCATTTATCGTAAAGGAAGCGGACTTGAAATAAATATTAAAAGATGTTTCAATTTCTAACAAATTTTTATCAAAATGTGAAAGAGTCATTATCGTACCTATTTTTAAGGCGCGTGACCACACGCACGCCTTGATGAATCTGTTCACACATTTTTATTGCTAGAATATGAGCTCTTTTAGGTACTTTTCGTAACCCAAAAATTACTAAAGTCGTTTCCGAAATATCGTGAAAATTAAAAAATTGTATCTTTTAAACAAAGTCATGTCGATAGGAACTATTGGGGGTTGGGGGTAAAGTAATCACCACACGACCGATGACACTTGTTTTTTGAAATACCCCGTATAATATATACATTATACGAAAATACAAGAATCGTAGATTTAAGAAAAGCAAAATCTGCAAGGCCGAGTTTTTTTTTCTATCTAAGCGTGAACCTTATTTCTTATTAATAAATTTAGGATGCAGAATTAACAAGAAAAAACTTTCAAACATAGATACATATAGTCTGATCAATTCACTCCGAACCTCTCGTAAGAATCATCAAAAGTTGAGATATCTCCATTTTCTTGCCGATTCTGCCGCGCTCCGTCCGGTTAACTTCGTCGCCGCACCGTTCGGGAATAAAGAGACAATAAGAGAAATTAGAGCGCCGGTATGCCACCACGGCTCCGGCAACCGACCATGACCGAATGCCGTCGCGGCGCGGGCCACCGCCCGATCGGCCGCCGCCGACGTCGAGCCGAGACATCGATCCGCTTCGCACGTTGCGGATGATGCAGTATGTGAGAATACAAGAATGGCTGTAGGGCTGTATGGGGGTCAACTTTTCAATGTTGTAGAGGGCACAGAAAACACTCGTCCCGGCTTCTTTTCCTCTTGACAACCGAAACATATGGGGGTCCTCTTCGGCCGGGTTAGCATTTTTTACCGTTAAACTTTATTTTCCTACAACCGAGCGCAAAGTACAAATTTGTGCTTTCAAAAGAAAGCGCAAAGTTGCACTTTTTCGAGGAGCGAGCGTATTTATACTTTGTCGCTCGCGCGAGCGATAAAGTAGCCACAACGCTCGCTTGGTTTCCAAGGAAACCATAACAAAGAAAACGTCTAGTGTGCCTGGAACTTCTACCACAAAAGTAGGCGTTGATGGTATTTGACAGATGTCGACAATTTTGTGGCCAACGCGTAATTTTCGATCATTCTCGTAAAATAAAAATGTCTTTCCGTGAAAATTCAATGGAAATCGATGAAATTAGTGAAGTTTTGTGCACACCTCCGGAAATTGCGCAAGCTGCAAAATCAGTTACTCTTAATTTACTGCCAGAGAAGTTGAGAAGCAAATATGAAAAGCAGAAGAAACCAACAAGATATCAGAAAATATTTTACTTGCATATGTTGCCGAAAAAGCGAAGGTAATGAAATCCTCTACACTTTGGTCAATGTACTCAATGCTAAGAGCTACGATATCAGCAAAATATGATATAAACATCAGCGAATACTAGAAACTCTTAGCTTTTTTAAAACGTCAAGCTGTTGGCCAAAAACCTATAAAATCAGAAACCTTAAATTTTGATGAAGTGAAAACCTTTTTAGAAGAAGCTCCTGATAAGATATATTTACTGATCTTAATTGTGGGTATCGCCGGGGCATGTAGGAGGGACGAACTTGTCAAAATGGTAGTGGACGACATTGAGGATAAAGAGTCAATCCTTATTGTAAACATACCTGATTCTAAGACCTACAATAGCAGAACATTCACTGTGACAAATAACGCAACACTCGACTATTTATCAATCTATCGAAAATATATTAGCCTCAGGCCCAAAAATTGTACGAACCGTAGATTATTTTTAAAATATTCGAATGGTACATGCCATATTCAAGTAGTAGGAATGAATTCTATTGCAAAAGTACCAAAAGACATAGCAGAGTACCTTGGACTTCCAGAACCATGCAAGTATACCGGTCATTGCTTTAGGAGAACTTCTGCCACTCTTTTAGTTAATGGAGGAGGCAACATCACTCAATTAAAAAAACATGGAGGATGGAAGAGTACTAACGTAGCAGAAGGCTATATAGAGGAATGTCTTGCTCAGAAAATTGCTACGTCTGAAAAAATTTTGGGACCGGCGCCAACGATAAATAAATCACCCATATTTGTGGAAGCGAGAAATTCTGAAAACATCCCGATACATTTACCATCAGAAACTTCCTCTGAAATCATCATTAAAAATTGCGAAATTGTACATTTAACTTTAATATTGTAAATAATAGGAAGAATGATAGTTTATAGATATAGTGTTGTGTTATTTAAATTTATTACAAAGCTTTTTAATATTAATTTTTACCAAACATTTTTATAAAAACACTGGTTGTAGAAAAAATCGCTAGCGATATATTGAAAATGTCTAGAGTTCTGCTCATATCATTAAGAGTACAAAGAGTTCTATTCAAAGTCATTTGTGATCCATATTCAGTTCTATGATAATCCCAATGAAAAATGTTATGCTCTCTTAAAACTCGACTAGGAACATTCAGTCGAATTCTCGATAGCAAACCTCCACAGTCGCACACACCCCTTATTACCTTATACACAAAACATACATCCAAGTATACTCTCCTCTGTTCCAGCGTAATTAATTCGGTGCGTTGGAGAATGTTCGTTCTGTGGTAGTCGCGAAAAACAATCCGCATCTTAAAAGCTGTCGCTTTCAAGAACTTGTTTTGGACGCGTTCGATATTAACATATGTGCGATAGTAGGGAGACCATACAACACTTGCGTATTCAACATTCGAGCGAACTAAACTTATATAAATAGTTTTTAGCGCCTCTAGTGACAAATCTTGATAATTTCTATAACCTATAACAAAACAGTTTTATACCATTCTGAGAAATTCTCACTATATGGTCATTGAAAGTTACACGCTCATCAAAATAAACACCTAAACCTTTTACTATGTTTTTGTCTGAGACCACTTCCACAGAGCATCAATATCTCCCTGCAAGTCAATACTATCGTGAATACAATTTATTGTCTTATACAACTTCAAGTCATCAGCATAGAATTATTTCAATAACGCAGATACAACAATCTAGCCGTATATCCCGACACGTTTAAAACAATTATTTTAAATGTATTTTCAGTTTTCAACGTGTAAAATAACAACTACCTTTATTTAACATGTAAAATCATCTCTCCAAATATTCTGATGCATTGTCGAACATCCGCTTCTCTTCTCCTCTCCTCCTCTTCTAATGCCTCCCACAGTAAAAACTTACCAGTACAGTAATTGATGTGTCAAGATTATCTATCTTTGGAATTTATTTTTACACGGAGGAAATTGTCAGCTCCCAATCCACAAAATGGGCATTAGGAGATTCTACTGCTGCTCTTTTATTCAACGAATTCTGTTATCTAAAGAATGTCGGTTTTATCAACTCCCCGGAGTTTAATTTTCAACTATAAATGTTAAACCGTTATATTTATTTATTATTTTTGTTTCCTGTACAGTGTACACTGTCTAACATAAAAGTTCTATGCGTAGTAAAGAAATATCCATAAAAGACATTCATGAGCTTTTTTGAAGAAAACCAAAATAGGTCTGGATTTTAGTTAAATTTGTAGGCCAAAGTATAAATTTATGAAAATTCTTAGTTCCATGTCTGGATTTTAGTTAACTTTGTAGAACAGAAGTAGAAAATTAGTTAAATTCCTAGTTATAAGTAGGAATTTAGTAAAATTTCAAACTCAAGGGTATGGATGGATTTTAGTTAAATTACCAAAGGTGGAAATTCATTAATTTAGTAAAATTCCTAATTCAAGTCTAAATTTTAGGTCAATTTATAAAACAAAATTAGGGAAGTAAAAAAATAATTTCAGTAGGTATAATGTGTAATTGAATGCACAAATATCAGCTGCCGACGCACATCTTCGCAGACAGCATGAAGTATCACGCCTCAACAAAGACATGGAAGAAATTTTGGCTTGGGGTGACACAAGTAGAATTTAACGCTAAGAAAACCCAGGCAGCAGTTTTCTCTAAAAAGGTTAATATTACAGAACCGGATATAGTCATGGCAGGACACGCCATCCCACTGGCTTCTTCTATTAATTTGCTGGGCGTCAATCTGGGAGGAAATATGTCTTGGTATAACCACGTTGTGGCAATCGCCAAGATAGCTTCTCAGAAACTTGGTGTACTCTTCCGAACCAAAAAAGTTGTACACACCTCAACAACTTACAACAAATACTATACAAAGCCCAGATTCGACCATCACTAGAGTATTTAATTGCTCTCATGTCTGAAGCTCTGCATCCAAACATAGTCTTCGCTTACTGAATTCCATCGAAAGAATGGCCATTCGTCTGATCGGAGACCACGAGCTGACGAAGAGCCTCGACAGCCTAAAACATCGAAGACAGGTTGGGGATTTGACTCTCTTTTACAGATATTTTCATGGAAAGCGCTCGGCTGACCTTGCCCTCTTAATTCCGCCCAGAGCGGCGAATAGCAGAAATGCACGACGAACAACTGCCGCCCATCCATTTGTGGTTAAGCCTCGAACTTCATTATTTAAGAATTCTTTCATCTGGAGGACTTAATCCTTATGGAACGGACCTTCCCGATGTCGTTTTTCCCAACGAATATAACCTCCAACGATTCAAAACCAACGTGAATCGCTTTATTCGCACAAGCACCACTCCCAGAGTGCCTGAAAGGATTTTTCCTATAGTGCTTGTGTTTGATCATCAAAAAAAAAAGAAGAAGAAAATTAATAATTGTTTAATTAATTTTACTTTACATAAGCAGAGAAATTTTAAAACAAGAATATAACATTGTATTTAAGAGAAAAATGATGAGTGTAATTTTTTAAAGATATAAAATTAATATAAAAATTCGCTCAATAAAAATGTTAAACCAAACTTTCCCCCGTTTTCTTTCTCGGGTTTTCGCCGTACTCTACGAAAATGTTCTTGTGCCATTTGCTTTTCAATATGAAAGAAAAATAGACTTTTTTTCGCATCAAAATAAAAATATCTCGCTTTTCCACTTAATCTATTTCCTTCTATTCTTTTGACTTGATTCTGCAGGATAAGGCTGTTTTTTTTTACTCGCAATTCACTGAAATGAACCTCGGGGAGTTTCGACCCTTGCAGTTTTCATAAAAGGCACAGTATTTTGTTTTCTCGTACCTCCTCTTCCTGTCTTTTTTCTTAGTAGACGAAAATGCATTAATATTTCCTTTGTGAATACGATAAGAAAGTACCAAATCTAAAATACCTGAAACAAAAAACTTAAAACTTAAGTTAGTTATCGTGAAAAACGCGTAAAAAGAGCGAGTATCTAATGAAAATATTGGGAACAATATAAAATTTAGATATATAATATTATACAGGGTGTTATGGAAATGACGCATTTTTTTAAATCGATCGTTTTAAAAGTGGGGTAATAAACACTCTTACTCACAGGTCAGTCCGCGCTACTGTACAACATTTCACCCAGAGCCAATGGCAATGTTGCCAAACTTAATGTTTAATGAAAAACTGAAATTCCATATAAAATTATAAAAATAAGTTATTTTCTACCTACTTGTATTTATCCTTATACCTAAAGAGCGAGTAAATCCAGGCACAAACACAATCAGTTTTTTTTCATTTTCATGGGAACACTCCTGGAAACACAGTAATAGTGAAACAGAACCGATAATTAGCTTTTGAAAATACAACAATACAGATTATACTACAGATTATTAGATTTTATTACACGCGACGAAATTTGACGTCCAGAAGAAACGCGTCAATTAAAACAATATTCAAAGATTATTTATGAACGGGCAAGATACACCCGTAAACCGAAAAAACGGAGCGGATTGCAGAGAGTGTGTTGGTGATCGATGAGACACAACGTATCCGGCCGCTGGTTGGTCTTCAACTAACAGACACAAACGTGCGGCGCTATATGAAACTACTTCGCTCAGCCGATGTAAGGCGTCAAGAGGTCATTGGCATTCGACCTAGTGACGTACGTGGCTATTACTATTCCATATATTTTTTCGGGTTGTTTAAAACATAGTCCGTCGTAAATGTTCTTCAATTAATTGTACAAAAAGGTATTACAGAATGGAAAAGTGTTTTAATTATTTTATTTTGTCTAAAGAGTTTAAGGTGTACATATGACAACACCGGCCAGAATTCCTTGATTGCTTACATGTATCGCAGTGCCACACAGGTGTTTTTCTGGTTTGACGTCAGGTCACTTTTACCGCTGAATGAATTGAAAACACCATTTATGGCTATTTTTCTTCAATTTGTCTTTATCTCAGGAATTGTCGGTTTAAATATAATACGTCATTTCCATAACACCCTGTATATAAAAGATATTCATGATTTTATGCATAATGCAAAAATGAATATAAACGCAGGGTGTTCCATTTAAAACAAGCCACGTGTTTGTGGGGCACCCTGTGTACTCCAATATAATTTTAGAATGTGCACCTGAATGATCTCTACAATTCTTGTATTTCGAATTTTTAGCTAATTCTTACCGTAAGGAGAAAATGGAAGTTTACTCTATCCTTGACTCACCCTGTACTGTAAATATACTTACCAGTGGCGGAACTTTCAAATTTGCCACAAAAGAAATGCGCCATAAAATTTTAAATTTAAAAAAATTCATATAAAATATAAGATTATAATAAAAAATCACATTTGTTATGTAAAATTAAAACAGGGGGTACAAAGTAAATGTTTCGTCCTCTTGTTGTAGTAGTTTCGCGCCTGGCACTTATGTCGTTGCCAAATAAAAAAGAAACATGTACCGTGTTTGCACACTTGAAACTTGTTTCTTTTATTTTGTGAGTATGATTTGGTCGTATTGGTTTCCGCATCCAATTTAATAAAATGAACCTCTAGGGTTCTGACCCTTCGGTTTTTATTAGAATAACTCGTTATTTCTCGATCGGTTTCTCTTCTCTTTATATTTTGTATTTGAGTTTGAGTGCACGCGGACATTAACGAGATGAGACACCTATTTTGAGTTTTGTCGTCCACAATTATGGATGCAGAATAGTCCCCATGGCCGGACTTACGATGCTTGCCCAGTGGCGGATTTAGTAAGACTTGGGCCCCGGGGCAAAATATGTTCATGGGCCCCTTCATAATAAAAAAACACTTAGGAGAAATAAAATGTACTTATTGAAAAAATATTCTTTACAAATATTCTTTAATAACAATAAATAATTAATAACAACAATATTGAAATCAAATAGGAAACTATTTATATAATAAGTATATAAGGAATAAGGATATAGGTACGGACTTAAGTCTAAAACGGTCTTTTCCTGACTTTGGCATTTGCGAACCGATTTATTAAATCTGTTATAATGTACAGTTCTGTTCATTAAAAACAACAAACCCGTACATCTAATTTGTCCCGGTGTAAGTCGTTCGTTTTTATTTTTGGCATACACTTTTAAAATTGCATGGTGGCAATTGTTGTTAGACGTCTAAAAGTCAAACATTTAAAATGCCTCGTCAATTAACTATTGTAGAGAAGGCACAAATAGTAGCAAGAATCCAAGACGGATGGTCAATTCGTTCCATAGCACAATTATATGGCAGAAATAAGAGCACAATCCAAGAAATTAAGAAGCGCTGGCAACAAGAAGGGTCCTAGAATTTCCAGTCTTGAGGAAGATGCTTTGTTTCTAGGCCACTTAAGAGATAATCCCTTTCAAATGGTGAGGCAAGCTATGAATGCCACAGGATTTCCTGGCTCTCAACCTACGGCCAGTAGAAGAGTCAATAAATCAGAATTAAGAAAGCGCGTGGCCGCGAAAAAAATTAAACTAACAGAAGAACGAAAGCAATCGCGGTTACTGTTTGCATTAAATTATATATATCGCGAACCTCAATTTTGGAATAGGGTAATATTCACGGATGAAAAGACTTTCCAATCTACATACAATGAATCAATTCGAGTGTATCGACCAGACCGAACAAGATTTGAAGAGCGTTATACCAGTGATCTTGCTTTTAGACCAGGGCGCTTTTCTGTCAATGTATGGGGTTGGATAAGTTACTATGGGCTTGGGGTATGCTGGAAATTGGAGGGAAGGTTCAATGCTGAAAATTATCGTCAAGTTCTAGAACATATTATGCTTCCATCTGTTCGCTCCATTTATCCAAATAATTCATTTATTTATCAGCAGGATAATTGCCCAGTGCATACTGCAAATGTTGTGAAGGACTGGTTTCACAACAATAATGTAGAAGTGTTACCTTTGCCTTCTATCAGCCCGGATATTAATCCGATAGAAAATGTATGGGCTATAATCGTAAAGAAAATCTATCATCGGAATTTTTTTCCTCATAATTCTAATGAATTGTGGGAAATTATACATCAATGCTGGGAAAAACTTGACCAAAATATTGCAAGAAATTTAATAAACTCTATGCCTCATGGTGATCGAAAAAGAAGGTTCAATGACCAAATATTAATTTTTTAAATCTTTTATAATTCTTGTTTAATATAATTTTAGTTTCTGTTACGTTTTTCTTTTATTTACTTCATATTATAATCCAAATTTGCATTTTTGGCATAATCTAACCTTTAACATAAATGATAACCTAACAATAATAATCAGTCACAAAAGCCTGTTCTAAATAGCTTAAATAATAGAGAAACTAATTATAAGACTTGTACGGGTTTTTAATGAACAGAACTGTAGTTTTGATGTAACTTTATATTCTATGGTCAATACTCAATATAGCTAAATTACGCGATCTTTCCTCGCCAGCTATAGATCTCAAACAATTCTTTAATAATTTTAATTTACTAAAAGAGCGCTCTAAAGACGCAACCTTTACAGGCAGGCTAAAATATAATAAGAATGCTGTGTAAACTTCAAAAAAATCACCTTCGAGATAAGTATATTTTTTTATTATAATTTCAAAAAACTGCTTGACTGTTATATCTAACTTAAGTTCTTTTTTAACTAAATCATACATCATAGCGAATTGATTTACAAAACTAGCAGATAAAAGGTGGGGGTACTTAATTGATAAATTTTTACATTTTTCACGAATTGCTTCTGTTCATCTTTTCAGTAAATTTTGTGGTTCCAAAACCTGGAAACTTTCTTTAACGGAAAGCATTCCTGAAAATCTGCCTTTGATTTGATTGCAAATTATGTCAATAGTAAAATAATAAATTTTAACTTTAAAATATTGTTTCCTGTTTTCAAATTGGTAATCTAAGGAAGGTTCGTCAAAGTGCCTTTCTACTCTTGGTTGTCTTTTTATTTGAAACGAGGGTTCTATATATTCTATATTCCACTTTTTGGCAAGGTCTATTGCTTCGGATTTAATTTTGTTATATTCTTCGGGATTCCTTTTAGAAATATGTTTGTATACGCGATCTAAAACTGATGTAGTCAAGTAAGTCAATATCCGATTTTTGCAAAAATTTTTACGCCAAATTTATTTGATTTTAAGTTTTTAACATGAAAACAGTTATTACGACGAAGTCAAAATTAGCCATATTCTTTTTTAAACTTGAAGCTTTCATAATTTCATCTTTTTTGTTGACTTTAACTCAATTTCAGTCAGAGCCTTTAAAATATCAATATTGTTTTCCAAGCTGTTTAGCTACTCTCGATCCTAATCGACTAATTAGACATCCTAATCGACTAATCAGACTCGAGATGTGAATAGTCAAGGCTAAGTTTACAAAGTCCAAAAATACGTAGTCGTTAACCGAAAACTCCTTACTGTTTAAATGAATACTTTTAATCCACACCACAATTCTTATTAAAATATACGTTATTTTAATAATTAGAAATCTGGAATTCTGGCGGTAATCACAAAGTAGTAATGTTCGGTGTTGTCGCTTGTAGACAAAGAGTGGGCGCTCTTAGGAATGTTTTAAGTTATTTCTAATTTCAGATTTTTTAATGGTTTGTTGTTTCAAAATCTTAAATCGGATTGATTAATGGGCCCCCTTAAGGCCTGGGCCCCGGGGCATTGCCCCGGTTGGCCCGTCGATATATCCGCCACTGTGCTTGCCGTCCTTGGGCAATAGTGAACAATTTTCGGAGAGAAATCCTAATAATTCTAATGGAGCTTCTTCTGAATTTGTCTGGCATGGCAAGATGCGCACAATGAAGAGTGATTTCTTAATAATTTTGATTTCTAACGAATTCCATAGCTTCTAGCTTATCACATTGAATGATAATGGCAAAGTTTCAAAGCTTTTTCCCTTCTTTGAGCTGAATTATCCCGACTTTTTATTCAAATATTTGAGAAAGAACTCAGAAGGATGTAGTGCCTCTGACGATTTTCTCTTCCAGGCATATTCATGCTTATTTTATTGGTAAAGATTGTTTCACGAAAAATGGATATAACTTAATGACTGCAGTAAAAGTACCTGGGGCCATCCCATTATTTATGACCGTTTGTTATTATTATGTGGAAAGGACCGGATTGTAATAATTATAATTAAATATAGGCCCATCAGGTAGGTTAGGTTGCTTAATTTATATTTAAATATCTTTTTGTGGTAAAATTTGTTAGTTTTTGAGGAATGGTTCACGAAATGTCTTTTACCAAACATTCCTCAGAATATCGTGATAGTAATGGACAATGCGAGCTATCACAGTCGCCAATTACACAAAGCTGCAAGCTCAAATAATACAAAATTGGAGATTCAGAACTACATAGCGGCGAATGATATATATTTTGAAGAAAGTTATAAAAAAAGTGATCTTTTAGAAGGTTTAAAGACATTTTGTATAAAAAAAGTATATGTTTGTGACACATTGGCAGAAGAAATTGGACATATAGTTCTACTGCCCCCACCCTATTATTGCATTTTTAACCCCATAGAGCATATGTGGCACCAGTTAAAATCACTGGTTAGGTCTGAAAATATTTCTCCTACTTTCAGTTCTAGTGTTGTAGAATTAATACGAAAATGCTTTAATGATATTCCCCCAGGTAGTTGGAAAAATTCAGTCCGTCACGTAATAATTGTAGAACATTCGTATATTAGTCTGGATCGTATAATTAATCCAATTATAATTAATTTTGATGAGGATAGCGATAGCGAAACAGAACTATCTATAGAATGACATTATAAATGTAAATAAATATGACTAGTAATATTTAAAAAAAAATGTTATTTCATTTGATTACATTAATATAATCATATCATTACTTGTTTTCCTTAGTCCGTCCCTTCATACTTCACATGTTTATTGCCAAGCTCTTATCGACACAATGATACCGACCCAGGAAATCATTAAGTCGTATCCAAATTTCGTGAAACGTACTATACTGTATAATTTTTAAGCCGTTTTTACCTTGAAACAAACACACACACACACACTACATTTATCTAATTAGTCCAAACAAAGCTGTTTTATCACGACGCGATCTTTTGAAATCGCCTCACTCTTCAAAGAAAACCTCCCTATCTTTTAAATGGTGAAAAGTTATTAAATATGTTTGTGATTTTGCACTAAAAAGGAAAATGCATTTTAACGTAAATCCTTAAGAAAAATACAAGAATCTACGTGTAACAAAGCTCTTTTGTGTCAGTTAAACTTGAGAATAAGCTTCGGGCTGCTTTTAACGAGGGATAAGCCCGCCTGACGACTGACATTTAAAGTTCGTAATTTTGCATATACAATTTTCTTGTATAAATGAAATCGCATTTCTTGGAAAACAAAATAATATACAACGTGTTCAAGATAAGGAGGGCCAGTACAGGGAACTCGGAAACCGTAAGAGTCGGTTAAATGGAGCGAAAGTTGCGCATTTACGTGCCTAATAATATGCCGTTTAGAAAGTTTTAAAATTCCGAGTAGTTCCGGAGATATCCGGAAAACCCGAAATTCTGAAAAATCGTTTTATTGTTTTCCTGGATTTTTCTTGAGATCGAATTCTAAAGTAAATTGCACTTTTGTATTGCCACTTTTTCCGCTCTATCTAACAGCGTTAATTGTTTTGTAATCCGACGAGTCGTCTTCGAAGGTCCATTATCAACTTTCTTTTTTTAAATACGGTCCTGTTTTCCTGATATTGGAATTTGAGAGCTCCCGAATGCAACGATGTATGACATATTGTGGTTTAATGACGTTTCGAGGGTTTTTGGAACAACATCAGGAAATTTGGGATACGGTCCTGTATTTCTCCTACTTTTATAAATAATATCTCATAAGTAAGCTCTAAATTTTTACTTATGTTGGACTAGTTCCATATATAACTATTTTCCAGAAAATTACAAATGCTGAAAAGTTTGATATTCTATCGCATGTTTTATTTATCTCAAGAAAACTGTTATGTGGCAGTTAGAAGATGTTATTTGTGCTTAGAGAATAACAGAAATCATTTTGAACACCTGTTTATGTAGTTCCTTACTATTTTCGTTTTATTACTGTTTTGGAATGATTTTTGTTCACTTATTTGTAGTCCAACATAATAAAAAATTTAGAGCTTACTTATGTGATATTATTTATAAAATTAGGAGAAATACAGGACCGTATCCAAAAAAAATTCCAGATGTTGTTCAAAAAACCCTTGAAACGTCATTAAACCACAATGTGTCATACATCGTTGCCTTCGGAAGAAAAAAAGCTATCAAATTACAATATCAGTAAAACAGGACCGTATTTAAAAAAAGAAAATTGATAATGGCCCTTCGAAGACGACTCGTCGGATTACAAAACAATTAACGCTGTTAGATAGAGCGGAAAAAGTGGCAATTCATCATAAAAAAAAAAAAAAAAAAAAAAAAAAAAAAAAATTCAAAAGTGCAATTTACTTTAGAATTCGATCACAAGAAAAATCCAGGAAAACAATAAAACGATTTTCGGTTTTTTCCGGATATCTCCGGAACTACTCGGAATTTTAAAACTTTCTAAACGGCATATTATTAGGCACGTAAATGCGCAACTTTACCTCCATTTAACCGACTTCGTATCTCTTACGGTTTCCGAGATCCCTGTATGTATCCGAGAGATAAGGAGGTATATACCGGTCTCCCTCTATACAATGTGTCCAAGATAAGGAGGGCCATTATTTATCTTGGACACATTGTATAAAGGGAGACCGGTATGTACCTCCTTATCTCTCGGGGGCATATAGATCAGGTCCTGATAAACCTAATTTGTCATAGAAAAAGAAAGTCCAAAAGTGCCCCTTAACGGAGATACAGAACCCCAAAGGGGTACCCAGCGGTCCTTTTTTGGCTCTAACTTTTGAACCGACAGGTATAACAAACCCGAACAAACCCGGTGTCATTTGATAGAGCTGAAAACTGATTTTTTGAATATTTTGGTCGTTCCTCTTTAAAAAAAGGGCTCTTAATTTATTACGATAAAGCTGGAGGTTTTCGAGATCCTGTGACAAACCGAGCTTTCCATGGTCCTTCTCCATAACGGGGAAATAGTATGAAAAGCAAAAAGCCTTCGGTCGTGCAAATTATGTCATCCGACAAACTTTATAGATTTTCCTATACGTATAACAGCGCCGGATAAAGGCAGTAACTTGCCTTTTTGGGGGAAACTGGGGGAATTACGGTCACCTAACAGGAATTTGATACGTTGCGGCAGATATTACCGATTTTTGAAACTTTATGGGAATGAAACCACGAGTTGTGGTGTATTATTTTTTAAATTAGAGGCTAAATTATTGAGGAATATATTATTTTTGGGTCTAGCTTTATATTTCGAAAAATCCAGCGCGTCTTTTTAATTTAAGTAAAAAATTAGGAACTTGCAGGGAAATTTTATATCGGTAATTTATTAAATATAATTACATAATGTACAGAGTATCCCAAATTCAATGCTCACCATTGGGATCTCGGAAACTATAAGAGATACTGTACTATACTGGTTAAATTAAAGCAAAGTTGCATAATTTGGAGCTTAAGTTAATGCCGAAAAATTCATTTACCGTTTTTTTTTGTGACTTTATTTACAAACATATTGAATTTAAAAAAGGACGTTTGGGTTTCATGATATCATCATCAGAGCAACATTTTTAAAGAGAAATAATTAAATGGTTTGCCGGTATTAAAATTGGTTCGCAGCAAAAAATGGCCATTAAATCATTTGATCAGCATAAAAAGATTTTGCTTGCAACAAATAAAATTCAGGCTGCAACACTTGTTCTGCAAAAAATGCTACAAACTGTCAAGAATTTAACAGATATCGGTCCGCTTGTATCATCATGTGTTCGCTTAATTAACAGTCTAGCTGCGAAATGATTACTTGGTCAGCAAGATTTTACAATTGGTCACTAGAAAAAAACATGTCTAGAAGCATTTTGCATATTAAAAGAATGGTTATCAATATAAATCATTGGATTGCATTTGTTTTCAATAATCGGCAAAGTTCGTTATTGTGGACGGAGCGAAAGCAGTCGCGTGATACGAGTAGCTAATTGCGTGCGTGTGTTTTCATTCGGTGTAGCAGTCAAGGCCCAAAAGGTGTAGCGGGGGCGGGTTTTCACTTGTTTTCCAAGGGCACTGTCACTATTTCACGTTTGATTGCTTTTTTTTTGATTACCAAAATTAAATATTTTGCTTACCCGCTGATTGCTTACTAATATCTAATTAAAAGTGGATACCATGCGTACCAAAATAATTTAGAGCACTCTAGTATGACATTAATTACTGACCGATTCAGAAATGATTGCTGTCCATAAGTTGCTGACCAACTAGCCATTTTGGCTGACCGATTACATTTTTCAATTCGCAAAAATAAGAATATTTTGCTAACGAGTTAAATGATGCCCATTTTTAAATACAAACCTGTAATTTAAATATTACTTCCGCCCGGTTCGATACTTTCCCGCCCGCTCTCATGGAAAACGCCACTTTCGGTGAAGAGAACATGCATGAAAAGAGGCACTTTCGGGGCACATGTAAAAAAACATTGTTACGGTCTGGTCTATATCCGATGACGGTTTTTTTTTTCATAAAAAACAACCGTGCGAGAAATTGTCCCATTTTCCCCTATGGATCTCTCTCTCTTGGATTACACCCCAAGGGCTGTTCGTATCCCGTTGCCATCTTCTCGTTTCTGACATAGTGAAATCTAATACATTTTCACAAATATTTTTGCTTTTAAGACGTATCATTACTGAAAGAAACAAATTTAAGATATTCTGATTGTAGCCGGTAATATTTGCTTCTACAGTGTTATTTTATTTACAACCATGCATATAGTTAGAG
The DNA here is from genome assembly GCA_963991005.1 of Barypeithes pellucidus. Lineage (NCBI taxonomy): Eukaryota > Metazoa > Arthropoda > Insecta > Coleoptera > Curculionidae > Barypeithes > Barypeithes pellucidus. The sequence goes on along the minus strand of OZ022562.1, from coordinate 13,080,669 downwards.
AGAAGATGACAATAGGGGGTCCGTGAAGTGGAATATCAGTAATTTCGTTTTCCGTGGAGTTTAGGTCCCCTCTACAACTTTTTTATCTGATGAAATGCCGTAGAGCGTTGCTGAGAGGCGCTGTACCGCTTTAGATAGGAAATTCTCAATAAATTCAAAATTATATCGAGCCATGTCTGAAAATGAATTTACAGCATCTGCGTGACCCCCAAAGTCACGGGAAATACATTTTCTGACAAGTCAACCCTTGCATATACTTTTCCGAGCGTGTCAAAAAAAATTAATGGAAAAATTATTAAGTCTCAAGTGACATGGGTCCAAGTGGGCTTAATCGATTTGTATTCCCATGAAGATGAGTCGTAAATAATTTTCTGATAAAAAGAATATTGCGGTATTTTTTCGTAAAATTTTTTTTTATTAAAAGTCTGGTTTATTCTGCTATATCTTCTAAAATATTCCCCTTGGAGAATTATTTCTAGGTTTATCTGATTCCCTCATCTTTTCCGAACATTTTGATATATATAAAGTTAGCAGAAACATGTTCTATCTTGGTGAAAATTAAGAGAATTCGTAACGGTGAAAGCAAAATTTCTAAACTTCGCTCGAAATGCATGAAAGGCGTGGCTTTTACTGTAATTAGTGAAAAGTAGACAAGGGCAAATGTTTAAATTCATCAGATTTGAATAAATCATACACACGTTATGGAAAAATAGGTTTAATTTGGTAATATTGCTAATATAATATCCCGTCATACAACTGAACGATACCTGCCTTCTTGTATATCTGCGTAATATTGTCAGAATTGCGCCTAGCTAGGTGCGATTAACATGGTTTTTGTTCTACTTATTTACATTAAATATTACATTGGCATTATTGTAGGCAGTCACTGATATGTTAAAGTATTATGACCAAATCGTTGATATCTTCTTTGTCTTGTCATTTTCACTGAAATAAGCTAGTAGCGCCGACTCAGAACCAGGATTTTGAACTTTGTTTTCCGTACACCATTCTTTGAAACAGTTATATGCCTTGTCATATCTCGGGCGGCTTTTAGTTGGCAGAAGATCTTCTTCTACTATTTTTGCTGCTTCTCGAATTTCTGGTGGAGTATCAAATTCCTCATCTGATAGCATTTTTCTGTTGTTAAGATAATATATTGTTTAGTGACATGGAAACCATATTCAAAAAATGATATTTGCCTTCTTGATGTGTATTGTTACCTACGTTATTATACCACCTGCGGTTATTTGAAATTCCTGTCTAATTTTTCAATGTAAATGTCAAAATGACATTATCTTTTATTAATAATTTTAATTCAAAATAATAAGAAGTGGATGGTAGATGTGGTTGTAAATAAAATAGTATACAAACCTCGGTGAAAAGTTTCATTACTGTCTCAAGATGTAAGCAGACTCTCTCAACAGGAATAAAACACTTTCCACCTCGGTACGTAATATACTATTTAATGTAACACCGGATACCGGAACCAAATTTGGATCCGACGAATCTGGCCCTCTTTTTTAATATCCGGTCCGGTCGGATTTTGTATCTGGCCGGAACTGAACTTGAAAAAATATGTTGTGTCAATTATGAACAGAACCACAGCCACACAGGGAGCGAATCTAAGTTAAAAACAAAACGTAAACTCTGGAGCAAGTAACCTAATTAATAAATAATATGTACCACATTCATATTTTTAATTAAAAATGAGCAGATTATCGTGCTTGCACTGAGTCTAGTTCTTTTTTTTTTAGTAGACTTAGTATTTACACTTGATGCAGGCACAGTAATTTTTTTGCCTTTTTTATTTTATAAAAGTGGAAAATTTTCTTCATCTTTTTTCCACCAGCCAAATGGATTCTAATCTCTGTTTTAGAGTCTGTCCGGTCAGAAATATTGGTGTTTGGTTCCGGTATCCGGCATTTTTAGAAAGTGGATCCGGTGGCATCACTAGTTATTTTTATAAACTTATTTATCGTGACTACAATAAATTCCGTTTATCAATATTGTAATAGTATATTACGTACCGAGGTGGAAAGTGTTTCAATCCTGTCGAGAGAGTCGGTAGTTAACTAAATCTCGAGAGACAGTAATGAAACTTTTCACCGAGGTTTGTATACTATTTTATTTACAACCACATCTAACATCCACTGCTTATTATTTTGAATTAAAATTATTAATAAAAGATAAATGTCATTTTTTAACTTTTCCATTAAAAAATTAGACAGAAATTTCAAATAACCGCAGGTGGTAAAATAACGTAGGTAATAATACACATCAAGAAGGTAAATATCAGTTTTTGAATATGGTTTCCATGTCACTAAACAATATATTATTTTAACAACAGAAAAATGCTATCCGATGAGGAATTTGATTTTGCTGCTACTCCACCAGAAATTCGAGAAGCAGCAGAAATAGTAGAAGAACATCCTGTGCAAAAACTGCAATTCATTCTCGTCAAATTTGTGTACTGAGTTGTATGTTGATGTGTTCGTATATTATTTTGAAATATCGATTTTTAAAAAAATTACAACAAATAATTTACTTTTCACCCGGGTGGAAAGTAAAAGTATAAAAACGTCAACTTTCCACCTTTCAAAGATAGATGAAATGTCATTATTACATGCATGGTTGTAAATAAACTATTTTTTTCTTTGAATGGACAGCTAATATGCTTACTCCTGTATAGTAAACCCCTAATTTAATGGTTCGAAAGTGTTGCATAGGCATGATTTAATAGAGCGACGGGCCATTTCCTTGCCACATAAGGCCCTACCAATAATTAGCCATATGTCCGCCAGGTCGCGTGTACGCGAAGCCATTTTAATGCCTGCAAAGGCGTGGCCAGCTCAGTTTAAGATTAAGCACTTGCATGTACTGTAAAATACTATGGTTATGGGTCGAGGTTACGTTGATAGCATAGCGAATGTGTATAATAAGCATACGTAATAATAATCATGTATAAATATTATTTGCTTGATAAACATGCCAGAAAGTTGAGCATTTTTATAGAATATGTGGTTACTTAAGTTATAAATTCAAGTTTTTCAATAATTGAAAATAATAGTTTTGTTGTCTCGATGTTTGTTTTACACACACATTTACCAATAGATAGAACCTTTTAAAATGGACAAAAATAAGAAAAAATTATGCGATAGTTTTCGCACGTTTTCGACAATATATAAATGTATGATTCTCAATATCTAATTTTCTTCAATACTTTTGAATTTGCGATAGTCATATATACACGGTGTCCCGAAATATGCTAAAGTGTCATCTAGACCTCAATATACAGGGTGAGTTTTTTAAAGTATTACAAGGCGATATCTCGCAAACGGTTTAAAATATTTTCTTGAAATTTTAATGAGGTAATAGTGAGATGGGGGGACATATTTAAACATATTTTTGTTATCTACCCCCTTTCCCCATTTTGAGGGGTGGGGGGTAACTTTGAAATTTTAAATGGGAATATGTACTTTTGTTTATTAAATTCGGATCTACGTAAAAAACTACGTATTTGTACAAAAAAAATTTTTGGTTAGCTCCACTGGTTACCGAATTATAATTAATTTATTATTAAATTTCTATTGGATTTAAAAAATAACTAAATTTAAAATAAATCAAGTTCACTTGTTTCAAAATTATTATTCGTTTACATGGAAATGCGTTGTTTTGACTTCAGTCAGTTGAGAATTTTTACATATCAACGATTATTTCTCAGCTTGTTCAATTGAACATGGAAGCGAATTTTAGTGTGCAAGTTGATATGTTGTTAATGTTGGGGGAGTGCAGAAGAAACTACAGACAAGCTTCACTAAGGTGGGCGGAAAGGATTCCTAACAACCTGAAATCTCACATGGCATTTAAAAGGCTGGAAACTAGATGTCGCACTACTGGCAGCCTGAAGTCAGAACCACGATTTCGGAAGCGAACTAAAACAGATGCAGATAGGGCAGTTGGAGTTTTAGGAATGGCAGCTATTAACCCGCATGTAGGTTCCAGACGGCTTGCTGCAGATGCTGGAATAAGCCAAAAATCGGTTGTGACCATATTGCATATGTACAAATTTCATCCATACCACATTACACTCCACCAAGAGCTTTATGGGCAAGACTTTGAAAATCGCGTTACATTTTGCAATTGGGTAACAGGGCAAATGCAAGGAAATAACAGGTTCCTAAAAAATGTTGTTTTTTCTGATGAAGCTAGTTTCCAGAATTGTGGCCAGGTAGGATTTTAAGTTATCCTTTGTCGGTAGAAATTAATTTTTTTTTGTTTGTTTTCTTAAAGGTAAATAGACACAATATGCACTACTGGGCATCGGAAAATCTCCACTGGATGAGAACTGTGCCAAATCAACATCCTTGGTCAGTTAATGTCTGGTGTGGTATAATTGGAGATAGGGTTGTTGGTCCGCATTTCTTTGAACGCCATTTAAATGGAGAAATGTATACAGATTTTTTAAGGAACGAATTACCACTATTATTAAACCAAAACATAAATCCTGACATGTTGTTTCAACAGGATGGAGCTCCACCGCATTATGCAATACAGGCCCGTAATCATTTAAACGAATTGTTTGAAAGCATGTGGATTGGTCGAGCTGGTCCGGCCAATTGGCCTGCTAGGTCTCCGGATTTGACCCCTCTTGACTTTTTCTTCTGGGGATTTATAAAAGACAAAGTGATGGCGACTGCACCTACAACTATAGACAATATGAAAGACCGTCCGCTTTGCCTGCTTATTAGTGACACCTGAAATGTTAGAGCGGGTACGAAATTCGTTTAAAAAAAGAGTGAGAAAGTGTTTGGAAGTTGAAGGGAGACATTTCGAACATCTTCTGAAACATGACAGGCTATAAAGGGTAAATAATATTTTTTAAATTTTTATAACCTAATTAATTATAATCCGGTAACCAGTGGAGCTAACCAAAATTTTTTTTTGTACAAATACGTAGTTTTTTACGTAGATCCGAATTTAATAAACAAAAGTACATATTCCCATTTAAAATTTCACAGTTACCCCCCACCCCTCAAAATGGGGAAAGGGGGTAGATAACAAAAATATGTTTAAATATGTCCCCCCATCTCACTATTACCTCATTAAAATTTCAAGAAAATATTTTAAACCGTTTGCGAGATATCGCCTTGTAACACTTTAAAAAACTCACCCTGTATAACAAACAGTTCATATAAACATGCCCCTGAAAATGCCTCGTAAAGGAGCTAAGGCTCCTTAAAGAGGACGCCCTCAAGATGAATTTTTGCAAATATTCTTGTCTTATTAATTAAATTAACGATAATGTATATAGAAAAATATAATATAAATTAATAAATTGGAAAACATTTTTTAATTTTAATTCTAGTTTTAGGATAAAACTTAAAAGTCGAAAAAGTGGATTAACACCACCATGTGCTAGCACAAAAAGTTGGGACCATTCAAATTAAAGTATAGGTTCGTATGTGGCGCCCTCTACAAAATATGAGAAAATGGTGGGCAAATTTGTATTCCTCATCCCGAAAAAGTCCCATATACGAGATATCGTCAAAATATTACTATCGTCGCAGAAGGTATTGCAAAAACACTACAATTAAAATTTAACTCTAACACTCTGTAACTCATCTAATAATCAATTTTCGAAAAATTGTTATTGGAAGAGGTAGCATTTATTTTCGGTCTATAATTATACATACTCTCTTACCTTCGATCTTATAATCCGTTTTATAATTAAATTCCATAAAAAATAAAACACAAAAAGTATGTTTTGCAACAGAACCAACAATACGTAATATCACACAAATTTGAAATCACATCACAATATTCCTTGTTATGAATTATTTCACAAGGGAAAAAAAATCGGGTAATGCTACAACTAACAAAAACGTTTAAAATTCGTGTACATCAAGCACGTGGAACCATCGACAGCGTCATTCCATCCCCGAGTCTCCAAACATACTGAAGCAACGATAGTCGCGCTCGGCATGTATCCAAACAAGTGCGAGACATGCGGTGTGATCTGATAACACTGTTAGTATACTCTAGTGACCCACATTGTTGCTAACTGAATCCAGATGGAACGGCGCGACAGTATATGGGTAAAAAGGGTTTTTACCGTAATATTTAGATATTCGATTAAAAAAAAAAGTATGTAGACTTTCTCTAGGATACCCTAGGAGTCACCCATTTAAATATAATAAGTAATTTCCATAACACCCTGTATATGTTACCCGACCATTGCCGAAACGATTTACTAACTTTCTTTTTATTTTCAGGTGAGTGCTTGACTGCTCGGTTAAGTTCAATACATAAGCTTGGTGGGAGTATGGTAATGTATTACGTTATTATGAATTAGGAATTACATTCTATATTTTAAGAGCAAGACTAAGTATATAAAATTTGCTTCAATTTGCAACAATGCAAAAAGATTCAATTAAAAAACATTTACTTAGTTCCTAAATAATTCCCTAATTGATTTTTAATGTCCCATTGTTTTCCTAGAAACTAAAAGCAATTTAGAGCAGCAGCAGAATATTGTATACCCTGACCAAATAAAATCGAAAACCTTCTTTTCATAAACAAGACATAGAATAGAATGATAAATAAATGTGGGGCTGTATTTTGCCGCTGCAACCTTCATATCCATTGACCCGGACTAATCGAGTTGGGTGCCGAGCATATAAGTAGTTTGGTCTTTGAATTTCGATCCCCATAAGTAAAACTAACAATAATTTATCGCTCTATATGTGACTGGAATAACTTTTATTAAGAACTGCCATTACTTTAACCTAAATTTTTAGTAAAAATTACAAAAATATTCCATCCATTTATACGAAAAGTTTTTGTAATACAGTGAAACCTTTCATAACGGATACCTTTAGTAAGCGGACATCCCTATTAAGCGGACATTTTTTCATAGTCCGGAACTAAGTATATGAAATTCCTTTAAAATCAACCTCTCTTGGGCGAACGCAACAAAACCCTCCTTTAACCGGGCAAAAGATTTTTTAAAGTGTTTGGGAGACGAATAAGTACGGTGCAAAAACTGTCTGAAGACCGGCAACCAATCGCGTATGCGTGGCAGAGCGAAAGGACTTCGCCGAATAAAAGTACGTGTGATTCCCCGACAGCAGTCCGCCGTTTATTTGTGAGTTGTAAGGTTAAAATCGTAAACAACGGCACAAAAATGTCGCGTTTTGTTGCCGAAAGAGAATATTGATGTAGTGGAAGTTTGTAATTTGATAACAATGATTTGGGCGAGTTCATTAACATTGATAGCAATGTGCTATTAGAAGATGATAGTGACCCCATCCCTACCGATTATGTAGTCCAAACTGAAACCACATCACTATCTGACGACCCTGATGAAGAAGTTGAATGCAGTAATCAAACAAATGTCACCAATTATCAACAAGCCATTAGTATGGTAAAGGAATTATAAGAGTATGCAAAGAATAGAGGTGACTCTACAGCAATGGAATTGTTATCAGACTTGTAATTACATTTTTTAGATTGCAAATATAGAACGCAAACACGTCAAACTGCGTGATTAGATTTTTATAGTACTACATCCTCACTAAAACTAGTGTATTTTTGTTATGTTATGTTTATTTGTACATATACATAGTCATAATTTTGCATTTACATATTACTTAATAACAAATTTCCCATGGGCGGACACCTAAGAGAGGTTTCACTGTATTTACTAAAATCTTTTGTACAATTTACTAAAACCTTTTGTAAAAATTTTGACATATGGCATTCCCAAGCGGTCACCCATCCAAATACTAACTGTGCCCAACGTCGCTTGACTTCATCGATCGATGTATGTTCCCTGGTACGTTCACCTTCTATTATTTGTTAAGAGAAACGAAATCCTAGGAATCTGTTGCATCGCATTTATTCCTTTTATTCTTGTAAAAACACTTCATTAAACTGGGTCATTTTTACAATAAATACTTAAATAATAGCTAGTGAAATGTACCATATATTTTAAAATATTTAAGCACTGGAGTTATAAATAAACTCTTTTCACTATACATTCGTTGTAAAATTGACAATATATTTTAGTAATTACTTGATTTTACTAAAATTATTAGAAATTCTAACTATACTTTTTTAGAAATAATATGTATCTACAATATTATTTTGGTACTTATTAATAATGAAAATCGTTATTAATACAATATTTTTTCTATTTGGGGTTCATAATGGCTACATTATGAAATGCAAAAAAATTGAATAACATGCCACTTTTTGAAACTGAAATTTTTATGTTGGCAGCAAGTAGGGTTCGAATTTTAGGATTACTTCGATTTCGTTGAAATTAGTTTTCTTGGCATTATGGATTCGACAAAAATTTTTTATTGATAACTTTAAAATACTAACCTTTAACCTTGCAAATAGATCATTTTTACTAGATATTTATCTGAAATACATATACGCGGAAATATGTAACATGCTGACGGTGTCCGTCAACTAATTTCTAGTCACAACTATAAAACGACATAACCTAAAAATAATAGAAATATCATCCAGTTTATGCTCTATTTCTAAAGTTTTATTCAATAAAGTACTATTTTTATTTTAAATTCAATATAGTATTATACATATTACTTTATATGTACATATTTATAATTACTGTAGACATTTCCTGGGCATTAATTGTTATTAATGTCAGATTCTGTGTCGACACAATATTTTGTTCAATAGTATTATTTATTATTTTGTTCAATATTTTGAACCTTGTTCTGCTCTGCACGCACCATAACTCAAAGTTTTGCATTTTCTTCCTTACTCATTTTTATTAACTTTAATAATATATTTATTTTTAATTATGACGGATGGGAAGAAGCTTTGTTGTGTTCAATTGTTTCTATCATTGCATATTTGATACATGGTAACATTTTAAGAAATTGTATTGCCAACCCAAGAAGAAAATATTAATTCAAATGGAAAAAATCTACTGTATTTTTTAAAGTTTTTCAAACTTTAAAGACCAAAATAGAAAAAGTATTATAAAATCATGGTTCATAAGACAATTAGAGCACTTGCACTTTAGAAAACTCCCCGCTTCGCGAATCGTTTTCTAAATTCAACGCGTGCTCTAAGATAATGTCTTATGAAACTTGTATCTTAATATACTATTTTAGAAATTATGTATACTATATTATTTTGGTACGAATTAATGACAATGAATATTGTAATTAATACAATAGTTTTACTATAGTGTTTGTGCGTCCACATACATTCATTGTAAAATTTTAAATATATTTTAGTAGTTACTTGATTTTACTAAATTTATTAGAAATCCTTACTATAGTGCGAGCGATTTTAATAATCGAGTGAATCGCTCGAGCGAAATTTTTATGACTAAGAAGAATGTGTTGTTAAAGCACCAGGGGTTGTTCTTGTAAGTTTTAGAGTTTTTATTAAAGAAGAACACGGTGATTCTGGTTTTTGAAAAAACAAAACCCATGTCGCGATGAATCCACTAAGTGATTTGGCATACTTTTTGTATGCATCTTCTCGTTTATGTGCCTTTAACAAAGACGTATGTCGTGTCAGCCTTCTGAGCGTCAAACTCGAACGTCGCCGATCGGCACATTTCGGGTGGCGCGTGGCCTCGAGCGAAGATCGGGTATCAAGTGAAAGACGACGATTTTCGATTTTTCGCTTGAATATATAACTAGAATATACGAGCAGTTTTTACCTCGAGCGATCACATTACCAAGCAGCACATTTCGATAGGCATCAAGCGACGCTCGGGTATCGAGTGAAAGGTAATAAGTAACAAGTGTGTGTTTGTGTTTGATCATTGATCATTTGATAAAAAAAAATTACTATTTTCGCTTAAATTTATAACTCGAGCAGTTTTTTTAATAATCGAGCGAAGTCGGTTATTTCAATAATCGAGTACTTAAACCGGTTTTTCGCTGGAGCGATCACAATACTAAATAAAATCTTTACTATAATAATAATTTGACCATAGTCTTTTTTCCGTGTACATAGCATTAAATAAAATATCATCGCAGTATACCCAAATCCATACTTTTTAACCCCTAATTGTCCGCGCCCAATTCGACCTCACCCAACGTCCCATTGACCTACTAAGTCTGCGAATCACCTGTTACTGCACCAAGGCAAGCCATGGTTTATAATATTGATTCGGGCCTGGATAGCGGTGTGCCGGAAAGAATTTCATACCTGCCTTGACGGTTTGGAAAGTGATGACATTGCCGGGTTATTTCGACCGACTGGGAATAAAACCCGTTGTAAACTCGTTCTTTGTCCGACTGGTCGTCGTACAATAATCTTATTAAGCCTCTATTTTAGGGCTACTTTTACGCTCTAGGATGTAAAGTGATACTTATAAAGATTGTTTCATGAAAAATGGATATAACTTAATGACTGCAGTAAAAGTACCATTATTTATGACCGTTTGTTATTATTATGTGGAAAGGACCGGATTGTAATAATTATAATTAAATATAGGCACATTAGGTAGGTTAGGTTGCTTAATTTATATTTAAATATCTTTTTGTGGTAAAATTTGTTAGTTTTTGAGGAATGGTTCAAGAATTGTCTTTTACCAAACATTCCTCAGAATAGCGTGATAGTAATGGACAATGCGAGCTATCACAGTCGCCAATTACATAAAGCTCCAAGCTCAAATGATACAAAATTTGAGATTCAGAACTACATGGCGGCGAATGATATATATTTTGAAGAAAGTTATAAAAAAAGTGATCTTTTAGAAGTTTTAAAGACATTTTGTATAAAAAAATATATGTTTGTGACACATTGGCAGAAGAAATTGGACATACAGTGCTACGGCTCCCATCCTATTATTGCATTTTTAACCCCATAGAGCATATGTGGCACCAGTTAAAATCACTGGTTAGGTCTGAAAATATTTCTCCGACTTTAAGTTCTAGTGTTGTAGAATTAATACGAAAATGCTTTAATGATATTCCCCCAGGTAGTTGGAAAAATTCATTCCGTCACGTAATAACTGTAGAAAATTCGTATATTAGTCTGGATCGTATAATTAATCCAATTATAATTAATTTTTATGAGGATATCGATAGCGAAACAGAACTATCTATAGAATAACATTATAAATGTAAATAAATATGACTAGTAATATTTAAAAAAAATGTTATTTCATTTGATTACATTACTATAATCATATCATTACTTGTTTTCCTTAGTCCGTCCCTTCATACTTCACTTGTTTATTGCCAAGCTCTTATCGACACAATGGGACCGACCCAGGAAATCATTAAGTCGTATCCAATTTTCGTGAAACGTACTGTACACGCTATTTTTCTACGAATTTAATCATTTACTTTGTTGTTTTATCTTTAACGGTAGACGAAGGATTTAAGTAGCTAAGACGTATCTGCTGCAGCTGCATAAAACAACAGACACATTTTTAGCTATTTAATTGCAATAATTATATTTGAAAACAATAGATTAGTTATTATTGTGTTTAATTTAAAAAAAAACTTTTTATAATTTTTCCAAACAATCGAAATATTTGTATTTTGAAACAAACTGTACTGTATTCTGGAACCTGGAGCATAATGAAATGCCTTACTTCCAACCAAATTTCAGTGCGCTAACTTGCCTTGAGTTCAAAACTTTTCGAAGGACTTGTTTTCAAAAAAAAAAATTCAATTAATTATTATCTGAAGAACGATGACAGATAGGTATAGAAAAAAATTTAGGGAGTGTTATTAAGAATTTAATAGGGATTAAAAAAAATAATACACAAGGTGTTTTATTTAAATTATCAAAAGTGCTTTCTAGAAGAAACGGCAGCACTGCACGGTTGAAAATATTTATTTGTAGAATTGACCTAATAAAAGTGCGAGAAATGCCGCGACAAAATGTTGGTTTCTCTGAACTTTAACACCCTGTATCTCAGTTAGTATCAACTTTCGTGTATAGGTAAGTATAATTAAATCCTAATATTTTTACGTAAGGAGTCTGCTCCATATATTTACCATTAATTAGCGGACACCCTGTATAAGCTACTAAATTTTCTAAGTGATCCGTTGACTAGTTCTTCATACACGTCTAATAGGCTATTCATCACCAATCACCCTATATATATTTTTATCTCATTTTACTAGGGCCAGCCATGTTAAGAGTTCTTGTAATTTTACCGGTTTTTTTTTATAGCTGGTCTCGATAATAATTGCAGGTAAAAAGTCAACTGAAAGAGCGGTAAACATAGTTTACTTAGCCGGGATAAATAAACAGGATTTATATTTATTAAGAAACTTCGAATTCATAAGAATTATATAATAATATATTTATTGTTTATCCCAAAACTAAATTTACCAGTTGTACCAAGAACAGGCATTAATACCGTACAGACAACTATGGTAACAACTTTCTTATGCTCCGGCATTTACTAAACCTGTCCTGAGATGGACTACTTTAAGAAAATTAAGCCTAATAATATAAAAGAAGAAAATTATAATTTGTTATCAAAAAAATAAAAATGGCAAGTGTTAAATTTATCAACCCTACTAATACATAGATTTTGCGTGCTCTACATCCATTTAGATTACCTAGTACGTTACCGATTTGAAATATTTTGCTTTAAGGGGTCAAACAATATTTATATCTATATACAGGGTGTTATGGAAATGATGTATTATATTTAAACCGGCAATTCCTGAGATGAAAAGAAATTGAAAAAAAATAACGAAAAATGGCGCTTTCAATTAATAACCGAATTATAACACCTTATGTAAAACCAAATAAACACACCTGTTACTACTGACCAAACGTAAACAAACTGTAGCCATATGTAAACAAAGCAATATTGAGATAGATTATGGCCAAAAACGTCACTGAAATTTTAGCAATGTTGTCGTTAAATTTCTTTAGAAGGTCAATAACCGGTTGACAGAAGATGTTTATTTTTCAAGGTACATTTCTAAACTTTTACGTTCAGTTGTTCATTGGGAAATTTTTTTTTATTTAAGCTCTGTTACCTTTTCGGTATTATTTAAAACAACACATAAATGCACATTAATTAACGCACACACAACACTTTGGCTGTATATAATAAAAAATATATTATTAAAGTTAATAAAAATGAGTCAGGAAGTTGTACTCCGTCAGAAATACGAGAAATTGCAAATAATAAACTTTTAAAAAAAATATGCAAAACTGTGAGTTATGGTGCAAGCAGAACAAAGTTCAAAACATTGAACAAAATAATAAATAATACTATTGAACAAAATATTATGTCGATACAGAATCTGACAGGAATAACAATTAATGCCCAGGAAATATCTACAGTAACTGTAAATATGTATATATAAAGTAATATGCATAGGAAGGGTAGTCGTTGCTGACTAGTTAGGGATAACGATTTGGGTAATATTGGGCTTTGCAGCAAATGAAAGTGTACTCTTTAAAGTTGGTCCAAGCTTTCGGAAATCTTTATTTCCATCATCAGGGATACTACAATACAAGAAAATTGACTGAAATCAGAGTTAAGCTCTTAATTTAACAAAACAACTTTAGTTACTTACAACTTTGTTGAGGATGTTCATAAATTTGTAGTTAATTACTAATAGTAACACAGTAAAATTAGAAAGCACTGAAGCATCAACAAGCTAAAATCTCTTGTGGTTGGTATACCCATACAAAACACACCATAATTCATTAATTAAAAAGACAGCACAGATTAAAATAATTTAAATTTTCAAATAAAATTACTGGTCTTTATCGACCATGCCTACGGAAACGGCCATTTTGTACCGGTATTATTTGATGAAATCGGCGCAGAGAATTTATAGGAACAATAATGATCACATATTCCTCTGTGGTATGCCACCATTCCACAAAGGACTTTTTTAAGTGTATCTCTCGATACTGGACACAAAAAGAGGAAAACCTTATCAATCTTAATTCTATTGGTTGAGGTGTTGATCAATAGAATTAAGATTGATAAGGTTTTCCTCTTTTTGTGTCCAGTATCGAGAGATACACTTAAAAAAGTCCTTTGTGGAATGGTGGCATACCACAGAGGAATATGTGATCATTATTGTTCCTATAAATTCTCTGCGCCGATTTCATCAAATAATACCGGTACAAAATGGCCGTTTCCGTAGGCATGGTCGATAAAGACCAGTAATTTTATTTGAAAATTTAAATTATTTTAATCTGTGCTGTCTTTTTAATTAATGAATTATGGTGTGTTTTGTATGGGTATACCAACCACAAGAGATTTTAGCTTGTTGATGCTTCAGTGCTTTCTAATTTTACTGTGTTACTATTAGTAATTAACTACAAATTTATGAACATCCTCAACAAAGTTGTAAGTAACTAAAGTTGTTTTGTTAAATTAAGAGCTTAACTCTGATTTCAGTCAATTTTCTTGTATTGTAGTATCCCTGATGATGGAAATAAAGATTTCCGAAAGCTTGGACCAACTTTAAAGAGTACACTTTCATTTGCTGCAAAGCCCAATATTACCCAAATCGTTAAAGTAATATGTATAATACTATATTGAATTAAAAATAAAAATAGTACTTTATTGAATATAACTTTAGAAACAGAGCGTAAACTGGAAGATATTTCTATTATTTTTAGGTTATGTTGTTTTATAGTTGTGACTAGAAATTAGTTGGCTGACACCGTCAGCATGTTATATATTTCCGAGTATAGGTATTTCAGCTAAATATCTAGCAAAAATGATCTATTTGCAAGGTTAAAGGTTAGTATTTTAAAGTTTTCTATAATCAATTTTTGTCGAATCCATAATGCCAAGAAAACTAATGTTAACGAAATGACAGTAAGCCTAAAATTCGAACCCTACTTGCTGGCGACATAAAAAAAATTCAGTTTCATAAAGTGGTAGGTTATTCAATTTTTTTGCATTCCATAATGTAGCCATTATGAAACCCAAATAGAAAAAAAATTTCATAGTATTACCAACATATAATTTAGACATACAAATTTACAGAAAATATATGGCATATATTTTTTTTTACATATTGATTCTTTTATTTAAAAAGACGTAAGTTTTTCGAAAGTAATTTCAAATGAAAATTACTATCGCTTGATCCTTGTGAAGAAAATCGATAAATCAACTGTAAATTTCCAACGATCGATAATGATAGCTGGTGCTCAACAAGAATAAAGCTCGTTGTAAATTTAATTAACTGCTATATTTACCAAAAAAAAACCTTTACTTTAAATTAAAATATAAATTGGAACATTTTTTATATTTTCCAATCGGTTCATTAAAAAAATTAATTAGGTCCAAGTTTCTACGAAGGTTGCAGCCGGTGTTAAAATTTATAAAGTCAAATTTCCCTAATTATCGAAAACAGTAGCGAAAACAAATTGACAGAATCGATAATCGACATAAATCTAAACGTTAATAATTCATAGAGCCATTAACTCGTGTGTATAATCTGTATCAGTATGTCAAATTGTGCAGGTGTCAGTATAAATGGACCAATCAAACCTAAGATGATTTTCTCGCCGGCACAAAATTCCGCCACCCTGAAATTTTGGTCAAGTTTGATATTTTATAACTTTTTATTTTATATGCGATTTTTATGATTTTTGTTTTCCTTGATTATTTTATAAAGTAATATTTTTCGATTAGGCTATATTATTATTATACAGGAGTAAATCAAACTGTTGTTTTTTATCGTAATTTCAAAATACCCTGTAGGAATATTGAGGAGGATAATTTTATTTACATACTGTTCCTTGTAATCTTTGATGTATTCTAAACATGTCTTTTTTTATTCATTCCTATATCTCACTTCTGCTGCGAGCTGCAAAATTTTAAATGAAACGCTGATTTGAAGCCTATTTTCATTAAGATAAACTAACACTAGGTATATCATAAAGTTAATTAACAAAAACAATTTTAATGTCGTGTATTTCCTCCTCTCGCAGCAATGACCGCTTGCAGTCTTCGTGATATCGAACGAATAAGGTTACTTATCCTTTCTTGAGGGATAGCCTGCTATTCTTCGGTCAGCGCCAGTCTTACAAGGTTTATGGTTGTACAGGACGACGACGAACGAAAGTTGATTCCAAAGATATTCGATTGGTTTGAGATCCGGGCTACATGCGGGCCATTCCAATCTTGGAAGTTCAACTTCATCCAGATATTCGTTCACTACATGTGCAACGTGAGGTCTATCATTATCATACATGCATATAAATTGGTTCCCAATGAAAGGAGCAAATGGAACAACAACTTCTTGGAGGATTTCATTTAAAATTTTGCAACTCGCAGCAGAAATGAGATAATGGAATGAATCAAGTAACAAAATGTTTAGAATACATCAAAGATGTCAAAAAACATGTCAACATGTTTTGAAATTACGACAAAAAACAACAGTTTGTTTTATTCCTGTATAATATAGCCTAATCGAAAAATGTTACTTTATAAAACAATTAAGGAAAAACACAATAATTTCATCAACAAACTGATAACAAAATCACGAAAGTCGCATAAAAATAAAAGAGTTATAAAATATCAAACTTGACCAAAATATCAGGGTGGCGGAATTTTGTGCCGGTGAGTATACAGGGTGTCCGCTAAGTAATGGGACATGGAAAAACCACAGACTCCTTACGTAAAAATATTAGGATTTAATTATACTTACCTATATCCGAAAGTTGATATTAACTGAGATACAGGGTCAGTTAATATCAACTTTCGGATATAGGTAAGTATAATTAAATCCTAATATTTTTACGTAAGGAGTCTGTGGTTATTCCATGTCCCATTACTTAGCGGACACCCTGTATAAACGATTAAACTTTTCTGTGAAGCCCAAAGTAAGCCTAATTGATTAAAAAAAATAATATACATAGTGCCCCTTTTAAATACTTCAGTTTAAATAAATCACTTTTGGCTACGCCACTTCTTAAAATGCAAAGGCATTTTTCGAAAAATATCTTTCTTTTTTTTTAACCAAGCCATGACCACTTAACTTGATGGAATCTTAAAAAAATATATAAAGGAATAAAAGAGCGTGCATCAGAGCTTCGTGTTTCATATTTTAAACACTACTTCGTCGGTTGATTGTTACTGATAAAAGTTAAGCTATGCGCAATTGATCGAAGCGAACTAGTAATTTTTAAAACCTTGTAAAATTTAATCATCGTATACGGCGTGTCCAGAGAGACCATCTTAATATATTACGAGAAACTTTTTTATTTTTGAATTAGACATGGACTTTTTCTTTTAAAAATCCGTATAAGAAAAAAATCTGGGAAAGTTATATCTGGGGATATAAAAAATAAATTTCCCCGTTTATTAAGATGGGTTTCTGGACAGACTGTATAAGCCTGGCAAGTAAAAAGGCGTAACATTCATAATGCACTCGACAAAGACAAGTGGACCACTCTTGCTTCTTGCAATGATATTTGGCAACGGGAGATTTTAGTCCATTCCACTTGGAAATAATTTATTACTTCTTCTTTTCTTGTCATGAAAATGCTCACTCAATATTTGTTTTCCCATACCGGGTCCGCCAACGAAGCGGGGACGGAAGACTAAATCGTTATCGAAGAACTTATCAACAATACTAAAACAGCTTGAGATATTAGATTAAAAGCGGCATGTTTTAAAAATATTTTACATTATCCAGGGTTGCCCAAAAAAGTGTAACAGCATAAAGTTAAATTTTTTTAAATCGGACATCCAGTATTTTATTGCATATTTAGGTTCGTATTAGTATCGTTTATAAGTGCCTCAAATTTTATTTAATTTAGTTTTGTAGTTTCGCAGAAATAAATTAAAAACTAAAAAAGAAGTTTTGCAGTCCTGAATAAAGAAAATCGCAAAAAAACAATCCAGAACTATTTTCTTAACCTCGGCATTGGGTGAAATTTGTGACAAGAGGTCTAGAGATACTATAAATCCAATTGCGTTTATCTATTTTATACAGGGTGTTCATAATAAGCTTTCAAAAACGCCACATTTTAAAATAATTTTTCTCAAGTTTTTCAAATGGAACACACTGTATATTATTTGGCTATTTGACGTAGAATTCAAAGACAATTTCTTTTTGTAATACATGCATATAAGTTATATCCAGCCGTTTTCGAAATAATTATAATTATCATAAATTATGAGTTTTTATTGGAAAATTTTGTTAGAAGCGACTAGACTAATAATCGTAAACTAAAGTAAATGTTAAAAATAGCTTCCTTTTACTCTTAGAGTTTACCGTATTTTAGTTATATCGATATAAATTTTAAAACTAATACGAACCTAAATATGCATTAAAATACTGGGTGTCCCATTTAAAAAAATATAACTTTATGCTGTCGTCACGATTTTTTGGGCCACCCTGTATAAAGTAAATTGTTTTTCAAACATGCCGCTTTTAGTCCAATATCTCAAGCTGTTTTAGTATTGTTGATAAGTTCTTGGATAACGATTTAATAATCCTTCCCCGCTTCGTTTGCGGACCCTGTATGTGTTTGTCCGGGTTTGTTGGTCAACTTAAAAAAACTTCCATGCAATGGTGTTTAAAAATGCAAATATCTCGATTTAACAAAATAAATGAGGTACACATTTTACCAAGGCATGTGTAGCTCAAACCTATTATTTATATGTGTAGAATCTGTGGTTACTCTAGGGGCATTCGTTACAGACCACCCTGTATATCTATTGGTGTATCAAAACCTAAAAGGTTGTGATGACATAAAGAAATGAGAATCATGCTTGTATAAATTGTGCTGACTGTGGTGAACAGTATTGTCAGGTGTTTAAATTAATTAGAAAGTAATGTCATTTAGAAATACTGTTTGTTCAATAAATCGTAATGTTTTATAAATTAGAAATACCTGTTAATTATAAATGGTAAAAAATATGCATATTTTTAGAATAATGGAATGAATATAATTCTATAATAGTATATTAAGATACAAGTTTCATAAGACATTATCTTAGAGCACGCGTTCAATTTAGAAAACGACCCGCGAAGCGGGGAGTTTTCTAAAGTACAAGTGCTCTAATTTTCTTATGAACCGTGTATTTTATAATACTAAAAAACTTTAAAAAATATAGTAGATTTTTTCCATTTAAATTAATATTTTCTTTTTGGGTTGGCAATACATTGACAATTTAATAAAATGTTGCAACTATCAAATATGCCATGATAGAAACAATTGAACACAACAAAGCTTCTTCCCATCCGTCATAATTAAAAATAAATATATTATTAAAGTTAATAAAGATGAGTCAGGAAGAAAGTTGTACTCCGTCAGAAATCGAGAAATTGCAGAAAATAATCTAGAAAAACTTTTAAAAAGAATATAAAAAACTTTGAGTTATGGTGCGAGCAGAACAAAGTTCAAAATATTGAACAAAATAATAAATAATACTATTGAACAAAATATTCTGTCGACACAGAATCTGACAAGAATAACAATTAATGCCCAAGAAATGTATATAGTAACTATAAATATGTATATATAAAGTAATATGTATAATACTATATTGAATTAAAAATAAAAATAGTACTTTATTGAATAAAACTTTAGAAATAGAGCATAAATTGGACAATATTTCTATTATTGTTAGGTTATGTTGTTTTATAATTGTAACTAGAAATTAGTTGACGGACATCGCCAGCATGTTATATATTTCCGAGTATAGGTATTTCAGATAAATATCTAGTAAAAATGATCTATTTGCAAGGTTAAAGGTTAGTATTTTAAAGTTTTATATAAACAAATTTTGTCGAATCCATAATGCCAAGAAAATTAATTTCAACGAAATCAAAGTAAGGCTAAAATTCGAACCCTACTTGAACATAAAAAAAATTAAATTTCATTTTCATAAAGTGGCATATTAATCAATTATTTTGCATTTCATAATGTATCCATTATGAAACCCAAATAGAAAAAACACATTATATTTATGTTTCGTCAATGAGAATTGTTTTAAACATTAATGTAAGACTGAAATGGTGATGATTTTAATTTGAGACCTCAATTCAGTAAAGCAAACAGAAATAACTACGTTTTTTGCGCTATGTCCTCGTAAATTTTACCAACCCGTCATTAAGTATAGTAGACATACTAACAATTCTCTTATTACTCTTTTTAATGCAAGTGTTGATAGCCGCGAATACAATCCATTCTCAGACTTGAAAAAGCTTTTTTACAGACTACTTTTTTTGAGGACAAGGAAAAAGAGAGTGGCCGTAAAATATTTAGAGACCATTTGTCTGAAAATTGCAATACGGTTTTTATGTACTTTACCGCTCGCTTTTTATTTCGCATTTGTCGGTGGAACATTTAGATGTTACCCTCACAATCTTAAATGGGAAGGTGAGTCAAGTTCAAATCATTTTAAAGGTCATTTAATTAGCTTTATAATAATATGATAATTTATTATTTTTTGAGTAGTACAGTGAAACCTCTCTTAGGTGGACACATACGGGACCGTATAAATGTGTCCGCCTAATAGAGCTGACCGCCCATGGGAAATTTGTTATTAGGTAATATGTAAATGCAAAATTATTACTATGTATATGTATGTACAAATAAACGTAACATAACAAAAATACACTAGATTTAATTAGGATGTAGTACTAAAAGAATCTAATAACGTAGTTTGACGTGTTTGCGTTTTATACTTGCAATCTAGAAAATGTAATTCCAAGTCTGATAACAATTCCATTGCTGTAGACTCACCTCTATTCTTTGCATACTCTTTTAATTCCTTTACCATACTAATATGGCTTGTTGACATTTGTTTGATTACTGCATTCAACTTCTTCATCCCAGTCATCAGAAAGTGATGTAGTTTCAGTTTGGACTATATAATCGGTAGGAATGGGGTCACTATCATCTTCTAATAGCACATTGCTATCAATGTTAATGAACTCGCCCAAATCATTGTTATCAAATTACAAACTTCCACAACATCAATAGGTATTCTCTTTCAGACTCAAATCGCGACATTTTTGTGCCATTGTTCACGATTTTAACCTTACAACTAACAAATAAACGGCGGACTGCTGTCGGGGAATCACACATACTTTCGTTCGGCGAAGTCCTTTCGCGCTGCCACGCATACGCAGAGAGTTTTTGCACCGTACTTATTCGTCTCCCAAATACTTTTAAAAATTTTTTTTTGTCCGTTTAAAAGAGGGGTTTTCGCACTCTTTGTATGAAAACAGCCTGCCCGCGTCCGCCCAAAGGAGAGTCCGCCCAAGAGAGTTTGATTTTCATGGAATTTCATATACCTAGTTCCGGACTATGAAAAAATGTCCGCTTAATAGAGATGTTCGCTTATCAGAGGTGTCCGTTGTTAGAGGTAATATCTCAAATTGGTTACGAGATTTCTAAAAAAAAAACCAAAAAAGAATAAGAACTTTAACGAAAACATACCCAAACAAATCGAAATCGAACAAACCCATTAAAATAAGTACATATCAATTAGTAGCATACCCTGTATTGCAAAAATTAAATGTATTTTATCGTAAGATTAAAAAACCCCCGTAATTGTCCGTCTGTACGAACAATAATCAGTCCTTGCTAGAAAAGCCAATAAATATTACGGACCTGCGTAGCGTCCATATGTCCATTTTGTGACCTATTTAAGGCCGTTGGTATAAAATATTTGTCCCGAGGGACGGGAAAACGACCAACGTAATTAAAACCCGGGTTTTTTGACGCTTTATCGTAATTTTCTAGTGTAAAAGCTTTCATGATTCACGGAAATTACATGATAAATAATTGGTAGTGTGAATGTTTTTAAAAGCCACGTAGTTAGGTGATACAATTTCAAGGCTTTTTCCGTTTTTAGAGAAAATGAATACCTGTCGAACCCTTTTAGTGTAACGTACGAAACGGGTTATGGTTAGGGCTGGTCGATTATTGAAAAAGATAATCGATCTTTGATTAATTGAAATAATCGATTATGCTCAATTAATCAAATTAATCGAATTTAATCGATTAATCGATGTATCTAAATTGATCGATTAATCGAGTATTCTAATTGTAAAAAACCTCAATCGAAAAAAATAACTCACTTAAGCTTTTGGATGTAAAAATATCAATTAAATTGCTGTTATTTAATATACAGTCAAACCTCTCTTGGGCGGACACCTACGGGATCTTCTAAATGTGTCCGCCTAATAGAGGGGTCCGCTCATGGGAAATTTGTTATTAGGTAATATGTAAATGCAAAATTATTACTATGTATATGTATGTACAAATAAATATAATAATAATTTTTATTCATTATTTATTGATATTATACTTGTCACGCACTCAAAACTGTCAAAACTGTCCTGCTGAAAATCCACTATTATTGAAGAAATGACATAATGAAAGGGACTTTCTTATCAGTTGCCAATCTTGAACACAATTCCGACGGACGATTTAAAGTTGAGCCCCTCAAGAATTAATGAGCGGATCGAAAAACATAAAAATTATTAACTTTGAATACATGTTACATGTTGCAAACGCTGGCTGAGCGATTACGACATTTCATATTCGAATTTAGATTATGAAAAATAATCGAAAAATTGATCAAAGAATCGATTAATCGTAATGGATCCCGACTAAATCGATCCTTCTCCAGACGACCCTGATACATCAGTTATGACATTAAGGTTAATCCCATAACCGAATAAAGTCCTTAAATCATTGTTTAAATATTAACACTCATTTCGGAAACCCCTCGTCACTTGCCATGTCGCGGTGACAGTTTACATAATTTTGATATGCTTTACAGTAAGGTTGATATCAGTTTGAGGTTATTCCTGCCAACCTACATGTGGACAAGTGCTTTCATAAGGTATGTTTGGGTAACTATTAAAGACGAACTAATGGCCGAGATTTGAATGCTACCTTAAGTTAGACTGTAACTAAGGTAGCCTTAACATTAAGGTAAACCTTAAAGAAACTATTTTTTAAATTAATTTAACTATGAATTATATACAGGGTATACCAAGTAAAGTGGCCTATTAGAAGTATCTCGAGAACTAAATGAGATTTTATTTTGAAAATTTGGCTGTGGCTATAAGAGATGGTTTTCTATATCTATAAAATATTTTGGATGATGCGGTGTTGCCGAATCATACCGAAAGTGTTAGGAACTTCAAAATTTTAAATGAATTACCCTATATATTATATATTTTTTGGAATCTAGGTAAAAATCTAGAATAGTTTTCTGTATAATATCATATACCTATCTTTAAGAGTTTTTGAATTATAAATAATCTTGTGATTTTTTAACGCCGTAGGACCTGAAAAGAAAATCATATCTTTTAGTGGTTACAGCTAGAAAGCTGACACTTTGAAAATAGATTCACAAGACCATCGAAATTTTATAATTTTGAACAGTATTCTGAGGGAGATGAATTATCTCAAGCGGTTTTTCGCTCCAGCGATCACAACACTAAAAACATATACAGGGTGTTATGGAAATGACTTATTATATTTAAATGGGTGACTCCTAGGGAGTCCTAGAGAAAGTCTACATACTTTTTTTTTTTTAAATCGAATATCTAAATACTAAGGTAAAAACCCTTTTTACCCACATACTGTCGCGCCGTTACATCTGGATTCAGTTAGCAACAATGTGGGTCACTAGAGTATACTAACAGTGTTGTCAGATAACACCACGTGTCTCGCCCTTAGTTGAATACTGGCGGCGCTTCCTTTATTATTCTTCAGTACGCTTCGGTACTTTGGCGGGGAAGGACGTCGAGCGTCGAGCGTTCCACGTGCTTGACGTATACGAATTTTAAACGTATTGCCCGATTTTTTTTGTTGTGTAATAATTCATAATAAGAAATGCTGTGATGTGATTTAAAATTTGTGTGATATTACCTACTGTTGGTTCTATAGAAAAACATACTTTTTGTGTTTAATTTTTTTATGGAATTTAATTATAAAACGGATTATTTTAAAATAAGATCGAAGGTAAGAAAGTATGTACCTTAAAATTGTAGTTTTCTTTGTCTAAGAAGTTTGAAAAAGAAGTGATAACGCGCGCCAAGACGTCTTGTTGTCAAAAACTGAACACGTGCGTATAGAATTTGAATGGCAACACCGCCTACAATGCGATGACCTCTTTTGAAACTTGAGACTGCCTCAATAACATATAGATTGCGAAGGGCCTCAGGAGCGGCCACGTAAATTTTGAGATTTCATATAAAGTGTATATTTCGCTTAATAATTCAAAGCGCCATTTATGGTTATTTTTCTTCAATTTATTTTCATCTCGGGATTTGCCGGTTTAAATATAATACGTCATTTCCATAACACCCTGTATAACTATGTAATAATTAATTTTGCTAAATAAATGTCAAAAACGATTCAAGGTAGGTATAGCAACATTACAAATAGAAAAATAGATAATTTCAAGAGCTTTTAGGATCACAGATAAAATACAGGATGTTTTATTTAACAAGCCATAAGTTTTTTCATTTCTCAACCCATCTAACAAATTTAAAAGCTTGTATAAGAAATATTTGCTCAATCTCCAAAATTCCTAATTGATTTATTGTATTATTACTTTTTTTTATCGTTATGCGATATCTGCGTAAGTTCAGTATTTGCCTCTATGTGGGCCAGTTTTAATTTGTTTGGGTATATCAGAATTTTGATCTTAAGTTTGACTATTCCTATATATTTTTTTTATTGTATTCAATTGTTTTTTTCTTCTTTAATCTTTAACGTTTGGGTTGTTTGGGGTTCAGTGGAGTAGCCTTTGGCTAGACTGCGCCTCGAATTAACTCCATATTATTTATATGTATTTACTTGTATTTCACTTATTTAATAAAAGGCATTTATTATTATTATTATGATTATATCGATAGGAACTATTCGTCTTACTTTTGGCAACTTAATCACCATATGAGCGATGGAACTGGTATTTTGAAATACTCTGTATATTTTAATATCAATTAAATTAGTGACTCTCCTATAAAAAAAACTTGTTTTCTGATATTCAAAAGACCTCTATTTTAGTTTCCTTTTAAACATAATTGTATTTCCTAGGCGATAACCATAACCGCGGCTTGTTAAGCAAATACCAATTAACTAAGTGGCATAAATTGTCGGGCTGTACGTAATTTAGCGGCAAACTCCACAAGTTATTAGATTTAGCGCTAAAACTAAGAAATATTTCCTTAATTAAATTATTAGCTAGGTGCTCGTAAGTTTAATTGGTGAGCGCTTAAACGGAAAAGATACTAATTTTATTAGGTAGTTTTAGCAAACACGCTAAGCTGCTATTTAACTGTAATAATTATCGAATGTCAGTCACATATATATTATACAGGGTGTTATGGAATTGACTTATTATATTTAAACCGGCAAATCCTGAGACGAAATCAAATTGAAGAAAAATAACCATAATTGGCGCTTTAATTTAGTATGCCCTGTACATGACCTGTTGTCAAATCAAAATTAAACACCCGCGGCACTGTTCAGCAGAAATAAACAAACTAACGCCGTGTAATGAAAGCACCAGATGTTCAAAAACGTGTGTGAATTTTGAACAGTGTTGTCATATCGGTAAACACCTAACCTTCAAATTCACATACGGATATCGTTTTTAACACAACGAACAAACACGTAAAAATGTGTAGGCACTATTGTCGACACACATATTAAGGCGAAGTGTACAGTTTTATATTAGTTTCTGTAATATACTATAGTTAAGATATGTTTTAATAGAGGGCGCCATGCGTAAATATGTATAAAAACAATGACGTATTATATTTAAATGTTCTTTGTTCTAAACCAAAAATTAAGAATGAATGACTATATTGACTATTTTGGGAATTATTATCAGCTACTAATGCACCAAATTAAAAATACATTAATTTTAAGGTTAGGTAGTGACCACATATATATTATATTGTATACGAGTGACACTCTCTTCTTTTTTACAAGCTTTTTAGCGAAATTCGGTTCCGAAGATCGGATAATGTGATAATCAAAATATTTTCGTATATATGTGTATACCTGAAATACTTTATACCTGGTATTGATCCACGACTTTTACAAAAAAGCACCATGCACTTGTGTCCTTAAATCTTAAACAAAACAAGCCACTAACCTATCAAACAGCGAATCGAATCACCACAAATTAAAAACTCCTTTACAAAAATTGTTGTTAGGTAATGAAAGCTTATAAGCACTAATATACCGACAACAATGCGGACCAACCACTTTTTATTCTGTAATTTGAAAAAGCATCCAGAACCAAAGATGGCGACGAATAACAACAAACAAATAATGTCGGGCCGGCTATGACGCGATCGATAAAATTTCCATCCTACTGCGCCGTCTCCCATAGCGGGGACACGTTTTGTATTTTTGAACGTTCGTATTCGCAATACACTGTTTATATATATGTGGAGTCAACACGATAATGTTTTTTAAATAATAACCTAAAAACTATATCTCCGTGCCAGTGAGTTTCATTTTTGGAGCGCGATTTTTTGGAAACTACTGCTCAAAAAATAATAAATTATAGTATTATAGGAAAGAGATTTAATCGACCTTTAAAATGAAGTGCCATGCCCTCCTCCCTTCCCATTTAAGATTTCAAGGTTAACATCTACTTCTCCCTGGGGTTAAACCGTGAACGTTTCTTGTCTTTGCGATTTGTAATATTATTCACTGGACGCGTGATATTAAAGGTGGGAAGTTTTCCAATATAGACTATATTTCCAATATTGACCATATACGTAATGTTGTCAACACATATTCCCCAAGGTCTATTGTAATCAGCCACGACGAAACGATAAAAACTGAATATGTTTAAATTTATTTCTTTGAAAAAAAAATTCTTGTATTTTTTTCCGGATAATATCTTTTGGGCATCTACAGTATGGATCACTCAGAGTTCCTTGACTGAATAATATTTTACCTATTTTTTTTAGAGAAGTAATTAAATGGTTTGCCGTTATTAAAATTGGTTCGCAGCAAAAAATAGTCATTAAATCATTTGGGCAGCATAAAAAAGATTTTGCTTGCAATAAATAAAAATCAGACTGCAATACTTGTTCTGCAAAAATGCTACAAACTGTCAAGAATTTAACCGATATCAGTCCGCTTGTATCATCACGTGTTCGCTTAATTAACAGTCGAGCTGCGAAATGATTACTTGGTCAGCAAGATTTTACAAGTGGTTAGTAGAAAATAACATGTCTAGAAGCAGCTTACTTCAGAGGTTTGCATATTAAAAGAATGGTTATCAATATAAATCATTGGATTGCGTTTGTTTTGAATAATCGGCAAAGTTCGTTATTGTGGGCGGAGCGAAAGCAGTCGCGTGATACGAGTAGCTAATTGCGCGCGTGTGTTTTCATTTGGTGTAGAAGTCAAGGCCCAAAAGGTGTAGCGGGGGCGGGTTTTCACTTGTTCTCCCAGGGCACTGTCGCTATTTCACTTTTTATTGCTTTTTTTATGACCAAGATTAAATTTGTTGCTTACCCGCTGATTGCTTACTAATATCTGATTAAAAGTGGTTCGCTCATTGCGTACAGTACGTTTCACGAAAATTGGATATGACTTAATGATTTCCTGGGTAGGTCCCATTGTGTAGACAAGAGCTTGGCAATAAACAAGTGAAGTATGAAGGGACGGACTAAGGAAAACAAGTAATGATATGGTTATATTAATGTAATCAAATGAAATAACATTTTTTTTAAATATTACTAGTCATATTTATTTACATTTATAATGTCATTCTATAGATAGTTCTGTTTCGCTATCGCTATCCTCATCAAAATTAATTATAATTGGATTAATTATACGATCCAGACTAATATACGAATTTTCTACAGTTATTATGTGACGAACTGAATTTTTCCAACTACCTAGGGGGAATATCATTAAAGCAGTTTCGTATTAATTCTACAACACTAGAATTTAAAGTCGGAGAAATATTTTCAGACCTAACCAGTGATTTTAACTGGTGCCACATATGCTCTATGGGGTTAAAAATGCAATAATAGGGTGGGAGCCGTAGCACTGTATGTCCCATTTCTTCTGCCAATGTGTCACAAACATATACTTTTTTTATGCAAAATGTCTTTAAAACTTCTAAAAGATCACTTTTTTTATAACTTTCTTCAAAATATATATCATTCGCCGCCATGTAGTTCTGAATCTCCAATTTTGTATTATTTGAGCTTGGAGCTTTATGTAATTGGCGACTGTGATAGCTCGCATTGTCCATTACTATCACGCTATTCTGAGGAATGTTTGGTAAAATACAATTGTTGAACCATTCCTCAAAGACTAACAAATTTTACCACAAAAAGATATTTAAATATAAATTAAGCAACCTAACCTACCTGATGTGCCTATATTTAATTATAATTATTACAATCCGGTCCTTTCCACATAATAATAACAAACGGTCATAAATAATGGGATTACCCAAGTACATTTACGGCAGTCATTAAGTTATATCCATTTTTCTTGAAACAATCTTTACCAAAAGAATTAATTACTGACCGATTCAGAAATGTTTGCTGCCCATAAGTTGCTGACCAACTAGCCATTTTGGCTGACCGATTACATTTTTCTGTTCGCAAAAATAAGAATATTTTGCTAACCAGTTAAATGATACCCTTTTTTTAAATATTTGGATCAAAAAACTAAGATCTTTGGCTCAATAGTACAATGCGAAGCATTCATATGCACGACTTCATCATTTATAACTGACAATATGAAATCCATCGACATAAATATGATCATCGTTTTCATTCGATGGTCACGTTCATACGGTTTACTTTATTAAATGAGCGCCGCAAAAGCCAAAACTGACGAAAATATTCATGATATTCCGGTAACCCGAAATGTCTATTTCGAAAATAATTTCATGCGGCAATATTTCATTTTGTCACACGACCGAACATTTAAATAGCTTTAAAATAGAATTGTATTTATTTGTTTTTGGCCACAAACCGTAAACAAAGCAATGTGTATACAACTGTAAAACTCAAAACACTGCAATTTTCGTTGACAATGAGAGAAAAATTAGGTTTGCTCAAAAGTTAGTTGACTTCGTGTATTAATTTTTTTTTAAATATAATAAAATATTGTATTTTTGAATATAATTTCATGCGCTACTTTACATCACCAACCTGTCTTCGATATTCTAGGCTGTCGAGGCTCTTCGTCAGCTCGTGATCTCGGATCATACGAATTGCTCTCCTTTCGATGGAATCCAGTAGCTAAAGAGTATGTTTGGGTGCAGAGCTCCAGACATGAGAGCAGTACACTGTTTCTGCGGAGCTATCTTGGCGATTGCCACAACGTCGTTATGCCAAGACATATTTCCCCTCAGATCGACGCCCAGCAAATTAATAGATGAAACCAGTGGAATTGCGTGTAATGCCATGACTATATCCGGTTCTGTAATTTTAACCTTCTTAGATAAAACTGCTGCCTGGGTTTTCTTAGCGTTAAATTCAACTTGGTTACTGTCACCCCAAGCGAAAGGTTCATTCCAAATCTTTGTTGAGGAGTGATACTTCATGCTGAAATGTAGAGTAAGAAGAGGGTGGGAGACAATATGGACCCTTGAGGAACACCGGCAATGATGGTGAAGCAATCGCCACTTGCACAGATCGATGCATGAAGAGGGGATAAATGCTTCGATGCTAGTAAGAATGACATCGAAGACCTCCACAGGTCAGACGGATGGATCATCAGACGAGAAGCATATATATAAGCTTTAAATAGCCCAAATAAAAACTTTTGAATTAAAAAAATATTTTTTATATTTAAATCATAGCATAACATAGCATAGCATAGCCAATGAATTTTTTTAAGTTTCTATATTTCAAACGTACATATATTTATATAAAAAAAATCACTTCCTGAAAGCCAATCTTTTCTGAAAGACCTAATCCCCATCCTGAAAAGAAGTTATTTTATGCGCATATCGGAGATGAAATGCGAGATAAACATAAAAACGAAAATCCCGACATGATATCATATTTTGTTGGCATCTTTCAATACAGCTAAAAATTGTCAGTATGGCAAAAAATTAATGTGAAATTGAAATGGATAGGATTTGGCATTAAAACTTTTTTTTAGAAAAATATCTTTTTATTAACACTTTAAGTTCGAAGTTAGGTTTGAAGTTAAGGATATACCTTGTTGCTATGCGACGTGTTTATTCCGTATGTATCCAGTGTTTTGTCTGGGGGATGATTAAAAAAATTAATCCCCCAAAAGACAAAATAAAATAATTTAAACACTTTTCCATTCTGTAATACCTTTTTGTACAATGTTTTAAACAACCCGAAAAAACATATGAAATAGTAATAGCCACGTACGTCACTAGGTCAAATGCCAATGACCTCTTGTAGTAGTTTCATATAGCGCTGTACGCTTGCGTCTGTTAGTTGAAGACCAATCAGCGGCCGGATACGTTGTGTCTCGTCGATCACCAACACACTCTCAGCA
This sequence comes from Barypeithes pellucidus, assembly GCA_963991005.1. Classification (NCBI taxonomy): domain Eukaryota; kingdom Metazoa; phylum Arthropoda; class Insecta; order Coleoptera; family Curculionidae; genus Barypeithes; species Barypeithes pellucidus. The sequence continues at coordinate 13,050,195 of OZ022562.1, read as the reverse complement.
ATCCGCTCTGTTTTTTCGGTTTACGCGTGTATCTTGCCCGTCCATAAATAATCTTTGAATATTGTTTTTATTGACGCGTTTTTTCTGGACGTCAAATTTCGTCGCGTGTAATAAAATCTAATAGTCTGTATTATTGCATTTTCAAAAGCTAACTATCGGTTATGTTTCAATATTACTGTGTGTACATAAAGTGTTTCCAGGAGTGTTCCCATGAAAAAGAAAAAAAAACTGATTGTGTTTATGACTGGATTTCCTCGCTCTTTAGGTATAAAGATAAAAGTAGGTAGAAAATAATTTATTTTTATAATTTTATATGGAATTTCAGTTTTACATTAAGTTTGGCAACATTGCCATTGGCTCTGGGTGAAATGTTGTACAGTAGCGCGGACTGACCTGTGAGTAGGAGTGTTTATTACACCACTTTTAAAACGGTCGATTTAAAAAAAATAAAATATGTAGCGCTTCTCTAGGACACCCAAGGTGTCAGCCATTTAAATACAATACGTCATTTCCATAACACCCAGTATAATGTATCCCGGGATTTAAGGACTTAAGAGTATTTATCAGCGGGCCGCGTGGGCCGATTTTGGATTTCGCCGCGGAACGGCATAAGTCATTTTTATTGAACAATAAGACAACATCGCCATTCCAAGACACGAGGAGCCAGCGCACTGGCCGGCTGTATCGAGGGAGTAGGAGGCGGTTTTCTTATTCTTCTGCCTTTGATCACCCGAAGCGTTGCCAAATCACTTTAGATAGTAGCGATTTTAGATATTTTTTTTGAAAACCTCGTTGAGACATTTTTTTGCATTAAATCTAAGCTATGAAATGAATTGAGATTATTGATAGTGCATGCAATACCTTCACAAATAACTGCATAGCCATATTTTTTCAATTTAAAAGTTATTTGCCGTTTTGAAAAATATAAATTTGTTTTTCGAAATATTCAAGATAATATAGTCGTTATGTAGTACCATATTTCGAAGCTAAGTTTAATATTTTACCAAATTCTATCCAATAGTTTTCTTGTAGTTTGTCACATGAAGTTCGCTGATAAGTGCTCTTAATCCCGGAATTTTCCGGAATAATTTTTCATCATGATTCCTGGATTGGCATCCCCGGTCCCCTGCGAAATGAGACTTTCGGTTTTAGTAAACATTAAAAATGCAAATAGCGATAAAAAAAATCAACCTGAATGGTGATTTAAGACCACCAACTGCGTAATATTTTTAACTAAATGAATCATTACAAATATCGAGTGTGAAAACGTCGAAAAAATAGTTTTTTTGTATACAAACACGTTTCCCAATTATTAAACATCAAAATCGAGAACGAAAATATCAAAAAATTAATAAATCTTATTAATTTTTCGTTCCACTTCTGGTTGAAAATTGTTGTGACACGGAGTTGGCAGCCCAATAGAACACCGCTGAGAGTTTTATGATGTGTCAGCCAATAATTCTATTATTGAGAGGTTTGATTACACTTTGGATAATAATAGATTTTGCCCGCACTTGAAATGCAATAAATTTTTGGATATTAAAGCGAAACATTGGCAAGACGAATGAGGAGTTTTGAAATTAGGGATGTGCGATAGTCCCAAAAGTACCGGTATTTGCGGATCGATATGTATTGACTTGGTAGTATCGACTTGGTAGTATCGATCTGTTACAAATATCTTTATATAAAGTACCGGTACTGTGAGTACCGATACATTGCTTTATATTAAATGACATAGGATATCAAAAATGAACAACAATACAGTGTGTTATGGAAATGACTTATTATATTTAAACCGGCAAATCCTAAGAAGAAAATAAATTGAAGAAATATAACCTGAAATGGCGCTTTGAATTATTGTACGAAATATACACTTTATATGAAATCTGAAAATTCACGTGGCCGCTACTGAGGACGTTCGCAATCAATAGTTTATTGAGGCGGTGTTGTCATATATTGCAACACAGAATTGTAATCGCACGTGTTCACTTTTTGACAACAAGACGCCTTTGACCCGCGTTATCACTTCTTTTTCAAACTTTTTAGGAAAAAAATTCTGTAATTTTAAGGTACATACTCTCTTACCTTCGATCTTATAATCCGTTTTATAATTAAATTCCATAAAAAAATAAAACACAAAGAGTATGTTTTGCAACAGAACCAACAATGTAATATCACACAAATGTGAAATCACATCACAATATTTCTTATTATGAATTATTTCACAACAGAAAACAAATCGGGTAACGCTACAACTAACAAAACTTTTAAAATTCGTATACATCAAGCACGTGGAACCCTCGACAGCGTCATTCCATCACCGAGTTCCGAAACATACTGAAGCAACGACCAACGACAGTCGCGCTCGGCAGATATCCAAGCAAGGGCGAAACATGCGGTGTGATCTGACAATACTGTTAGTATACTCTAGTTACCCACATTGTTGCTAACTGAATCCAGATGGATCGGCGCGAGACAGTATGTGGGTAAAAAGGGTTTTTACCTTAGTATTTAGATATTCGATAAAAAAAAGGATGTAGACTTTCTCTAGGACACCCTAGGAGTCACCCATTTAAATATAAGAAGTCATTTCCATAACTCCCTGTATTTTTTGAAATTGCTTCAGGAGATAATTTCTGAAAAGAGACTGACAATTAGGTCAGTAGTTGGCGAGAATACAGAGGAAGATCCAAACTAGTTCAATTTTCCAATCCAATAATTGTCCACGAAATAAAATAATTAATAATTAAAACAAGTTAACTGTTAAATAACACACTATAAAGCAAAAATATTCTTAAATAAACATCACACTATCGTTACGTGTCAATATAATTTACTCCTACGACAAGGAAGGGGCGCTTCCCCTACTTGCTCTAGCTGAGAGTATTTTTAGTATAACAAAATTAATTACCCAATTATTATTTCAATAAAAAAAATATAGACAATAAATATAAAATAGATTTATTCTGAATATATAACACAAACCATTTGTGTTTATAATTATTTTGTTATAGGTGTGCCTGATAAACCTAACGAAATATTCATAAATATCAAGCAATAAATGATTATTTTGTTAGATTTGTAACAAACCCACCTAATAATTACATATTATATCACAACACCTATAAATTTAATCAATTAAATTATGTAACATATTTTGAGCACGAATCTTGCTTGGACAATAAATAGTTGAATGCACAATAATTTTTATTTGAAAATTATTGTGCATGAAATTATGTGCCATATGCCCCCACGTGTACGATAGGTACTGATGGGTAAAAATTTTGTGTATCGGACCGTATCGTACTGTAAAATACCGGTACAAAAGATCGAGTATCGGACAAAAAAATACCGGTACCTACACAAAAATATCGATCGGACCGCACATCCCTATTTGAACTGTGTTGTATCGTAAATTCCTTGGTCCGTTGCATATTAACAATTGAATCGAATCTCCTCATTAAAAGTTATGTCAACTCCGAAAAACCACGTGGCAGGCACTGGTTATATATGTCAACAATAATTGTAATAAGGTAGGTCAAGCCTCAAAAGACGTCAGGGAATATTAACCGGTATTGTCATAGGTCAGTTTTTGTCTACAAGGCTTCATTGACCCGCGTTGTTAATTATTTTTCAACCTCTTTAGAAAAAAATATTACAATTTTCAGATACATGTTTTCTTACCTCCGGTCTAATTTAAAAATAATTATGTTCATAAAAAATACTTATGCTTTATTTTTGTAGTGTAGGTTTTGCAACACAACCAATTGTAATATCGCACAAATTTGAAATCACATCACAACATTTATTACTAAAATTTATTTAACACCTTATTTCTTAAGCCAGAAATACCTTGAGACCTAGGGAACAGAAGTGGATACAGTGAAACCTCTCTTGGGCGGACACCAACGGGACCGTCTAAATGTGTTCGCCTAATAGAGGGTCCGCCCATTTTGTTATTAGGTAATATGGCAATGCTAAATTATTACTATGTATATGTATGTACAAATAAACATAACATAACAAAAATACACTAGTTTTTGTTAGGATGTAGTACTAAAAAAATCTAATAACGTATTTTGACGTGTTTGCGTTTTAAAACTTGCAATCTAGAAAATGTAATTCCAAGTCTGATAACAATTCCATTGCTGTAGAGTATTTGCATACTCTTATAATTCCTTTACCATACTAATGGCTTTGGGTATTTTGATTTTTCTTTAAAAAAAATCGTATCTGCTATAAAAGTGAAAGTATTGAAATGAACCAAAAAGGAAAATATTAAGAATATAAAACAATTAAAATACAAAACAAAAAGTTTGACATCGCCATCACTCTACGGAGTGTTTTAAAGTTTGTGTCAAAAACAGTTATTGTTTTAACCTGTATATTATGAACTTTCTTAAAATCTCACACGCGTGCGATATTTTCGATAAATTTACCTACAATATAAAAAAAGAATAATAAAAATCGGACTTGAAATAAGAAACAACTGTAGCTACAAAAGGAATGCGTGCAAGAAATTTCTTGGGTTAACAATGTTGTCATATATATTAAATTTTAATTTAATAACATGTTACCAAGTAAACCCTAAAATTTAATTTGCCCATTTAAAGTAAATTGTCATAAGTCTATCAGAAACTAATATTCTATTATAGTTTTCTTAAAACTTTCTTTCCATACTATTTATTTTAATATTTAAATGCAAAATAAAATATTTTTTTATTAAAGTACTTCTAATCTAAAAATAGGGCAACATGGTGCAATATCAACGGTAACCATGGGTAACCGGTGGCTAGAGGTAATATGATAGGTTATATCCCAGACAGAGGATGTGCCACGCGTCTGGTGACACGCCTATTGTGCCGGCGTGGTTATTCGGCGATGTCCAATATTCTTCATCCAGTTGCGTAGTGATAGGGTTTTGTTTAAAACTGTGATAATGAATGAATATACCCTGGTAAAATCCTTCATAGTCAAACCCGTGAAGTGATTGCCAAGGGGTACAGGGTGTGTGAAGAGGAATCACAAATTAATACATTTAAATTGCCACTAGCGAAAGCTAGAAATGGTCGCAATGTATACGGGAGTAAGCGTGGGTGCAGTAAAAAACATTCACAAAGCAGATACTGAAAGGAAAAAAAATAACCCGGATTAATTGTGTCATCTCCTATCAAAAAAAGATCCCGTCTGTCTGCTGTCGGAAAAATCGAAGGCTTCGACTTTGGCATTGTTAGGAAAACATAAGTTTACAACAATAAAGTTTTATTGGAACTCAAAGCGGTTCCAACCTTAAAAAAGTTGCTACAACAGCTGAGAAGTGACATAAACTCTCCATTTTCCCGTGAAACTTTGAAGTTCATGTTAAAATCAAATCGATTTGATTGGCGAAAATGCCAAAATAAGCGAAAAATATTAATGGAAAGGCCTAATCAATATTGATACAAATATCATGCCATGAAAAAATATATTAATATATACATTATTAAGATAATAATAGCACGCCCATGACTCGGCCATGTTTTAAAAGATATTGCTTCCTCCTTACCGATACCGCTTAGCTATAGACTCGCTTGTCGAGCTCTAGGTCGATTATTTTGACTGTGAGTTAGGGAATATTTGAGTTGCGGCTTTATTCTACTATGTGGCTAAATTGTAATTTAAGGCTAAAGAGATAATGTTATGTTGCACAAAAATTCCCGTATTGTTGCCACGCCACCTTAATGTATATTTGTCATAATATGAAACAACTACTGGCACTGTATCAATCTCACGAGGTGTATCAAAAAAAATTCGAAGTTAATTAGTAACATTGTTCGTTGTCCAGTGCGGCAATTGTATCGTTTAGTTATTTTAATTGCATGACGTTTAGACACCTGAAATCGATGTGTACCATCGGATTTTTATGTTTGATCATCTGTCTCCCGCCCACGGTTTTGACCCGAGCAATTTATACATTGTCTGGTTGAGGGTGTACAGAAAATCAATTCATTTCATGATCCTATTAAATTTTCAAACACGGAAAGTTTATCATAAAAGTTACGACATTTCTGGAAACGTCAATTTGTTTCCCGAACCATTCCCAAGGGAACCTAGTATAACGTTAGTCTTGAACCACGATTATCAGTCATATACAATAATAAGAATAATAGCCTCATTAAAGTTTCGAATAACCTCTATAATTTTTTTTTCCCTAGATTTACCCTTTGTGGTCTGCGTTAAATTAATTTCGGGTTTAGGTCTTCTCGCATTCTTCACTTCAATTTTTTGCTCCAAACCCAAAGAGCTACAGTTATTTTTTGAATAGTCCACCGTCAACTATTCATTTTAACTTAATAAATAGATAATATTAAAATATTAAAACATACACAATCGTTCTAACTAGATGCACGAACAGACAACGGCGCGGCGCACACTAAAATTGTGCGACTTTCCCATGTTAAATCGCCATAGCCACCTTCCTACAATTATTTTCAACTGCCTAAACCGGTGGCTAGGTTTGCCCTTACAAGTCGATGCAGACCACGAGTAGCGAGATGGACTGCGGCCGTAGCCGTGTCTGCGTTCAACCTATAAGAACGGTGTACACGCAACGCATGGCGACCACAAGTGGCTGTGTTTGCGACCGGCCTAATGTTTTCCGTGCGTTCGGGTCGCCTGAATCGAAAAACAAAATCGGAAACCGAATAAGGAAAACGAATGTACGCTGTAAAGGACGTCTACGTATCAATATAGTCGTCATAATTATTTAAGTCATCGGAGTGCAATTTTGGCACATCCTCAACAAAATATGTCAACATAATGTCTGATACAAAACTACTTAAAACGATAATAATACCTACTTAATACAAATTAATATTTATATCGTTGTTGAAATATTTAAATGGTTGTTGGCAGTGCAATGCTTGGAAATAAAAAATGATCTTATAACAAGAATTTCATTTGAAAAATTGAAAAACACGAGATGCAAATCAATATTGAAGTGGCACACAGAAAAAGTTTATTAATCACTCGAATTTTTCGATTTTTGAAAATATTTTAGCTTTGTATGTTAGGTGCGAGTTGATGTTTGTGTTTGTGACGAATTTTTTTATAAATAAGCTTTGTTTAATTTTTTAAACCTGTAACTAAACTGTAATTTAAATAGGAAAATATACTGGGTGTTCCTTAATGACGTGCTAATATTTCAGGGTGTTCTATTCTATAAAGAAAAGTTCATATGAACATGTGTTAATAGGATATAGAACCACAAATTTAGAAAAGTTATTCAATTGTTCCACCAGTGGCGTCCCTGCAAACATGTCCTCTAATATTTTTTACAAAAAAGATGGTACGCCACTGACATTTTTCCATGTGGATAGTTTTCCTGATTAGCCTGGTCAATTCTACATGAAAACGGTCTCTTGAGTTTTTTATCGTCAGACGCACGTTCTTGATTAAAGCCCCATACACACATTAAAACAATTTTTATAAAACAAAATTTATCATTAATTCTTTTATCAAAGTTAATAATAATGAGTTTCAATATGAATTTAGTGGTTTTAATCAAGAACGGTGCGTCTGACGATAAAAACTCAAGAGACCGTTTTCATGTAGAGAATTGACCAGGCTAATCAGAAAAAATATCCACATGGAAAAATATCAGTGGCGTACCATCTTTTTTGTAAATAATATCAGAGGACATGTTTGCAGGGACGCCACTGGTTGAACAATTGAATAACTTTTCTAACTAAAATTTATGGTTCTATATCTTATTAACACATACCAAAATTGAGAATAATATCTAAAGTACTTTCGGAGATATTAGAAAATAACCATTTAAAAAATAAAAATTCAACAGCCTGTAGCAAAAAATTTAAGCCGTTACGGACATATGTTCATATTAGCTTTTCTTTATAAAATGACCTAAGGAATCACACCCTGAAATATTAGCACGTCATTAAGGAACACCCTGTATATGGAACCCCAATCCCGATCAAACTCGGGTAAAAGTGATTCCAATATAGGTGCACCCTATATTTTCATTTTTATATTAAAGCAGGTCCTTTTCAACAGGGAATCCAACCCAACTTAAATAATAAAGGCTTTTCTTATAGGAAAAATTAATTTAAGGTCTGCAAACGTCATTTTAAACATAAAATCTTAAATGTGCCGTAGAATCCCCAAATGTAATAATATATAGAGTGTTCCGTCTACAATAAGCAAGTTGACACTTATTTCCGGTATCACCGGAAGTGCTACTAAATCGAAAATATTTTTGCCTAGTTGTCCCCATCAACATTAACATAGTTTCCAATTTGTATAGTTTTTTCCTTATGAAGGTCGAATCGGTTCCCGATGGCGCACCCTGTATAAAAGTAGCTTCGTTTGCTTTAAATTTCAGTTGACGGAATGCGACTTGTTAAAACTATCGGAGAACTATAAAGCATAGTAAAAATCGGTCGGACAGGAACTAAAAATACCAGCGACCGACCGACTTAAAAATACTTTCGTAAATTAATTTAAACCTTTGGAAAAACAATCGGCTTATTTCGCAAGACGTTGTCAACACGTCTTTCGGAGCGGAATTTTATACCCTGTACAGTACGTTTCACGAAATTTGGATACGACTTAATGATTTCCTGGGTCGGTCCCATTGTGTCGACAAGAGCTTGGCAATAAACAAGTGAAGGATGAAGGGACGGACTAAGGAAAACAAGTAATGATATGATTATATTAATGTAATCAAATGAAATAACATTTTTTTTTAAATATTACTAGTCATATTTATTTACATTTATAATGTCATTCTATAGATAGTTCTGTTTCGCTATCGCTATCCTCATCAAAATTAATTATAATTGGATTAATTATACGATCCAGACTAATAAACGAATTTTCTACAGTTATTACGTGACGGACTGAATTTTTCCAACTACCTGGGGGAATATCATTAAAGCATTTTCGTATTAATTCTACAACACTAGAACTTAAAGTCGGAGAAATATTTTCAGACCTAACCAGTGATTTTAACTGGTGCCACATATGCTCTATGGGGTTAAAAATGCAATAATAGGGTGGGAGCCGTAGCACTGTATGTCCAATTTCTTCTGCCAATGTGTCACAAACATATACTTTTTCTATACAAAATGTCTTTAAAACTTCCAAAAGATCACTTTTTTTATAACATTCTTCAAAATATATATAATTCGCCGCCATGTAGTTCTGAATCTCCAATTTTGTATTATTTGAGCTTGGAGCTTTATGTAATTGGCGACTGTGATAGCTCGCATTATCCATTACTATCACGCTATTCTAAGGAATGTTTGGTAAAAGACAATTCTTGAACCATTCCTCAAAAACTAACAAATTTTACCACAAAAAGATATTTTAATTATAATTATTACAATCCGGTCCTTTCCACATAATAATAACAAACGGTCATAAACAATGGGATGGCCCCAAGTACTTTTACTGCAGTCATTAAGTTATATCCATTTTTCGTGAAACAATATTTACCAAAATGTAATTAAATTTTTACAACATTTTAGGTTGAATGTGATTTGTTCGGGTTTTATTCACTTTACTATTTCTGGCATTCGACACGGAACACTGGAAACGACATCTAAGCAAAACATGTATTATTAAAAAACGCTCTTTTATATAAAATAAACAATAAAGTCCGCCCATTGTTAAAAAGTTGCTTTTCGATAAACGCCCCCTGAAAAAGTTTGAAAGCGGGCAAACCTTTTATTGGATCGTGACTAAGAAAATCACGTGAATTTCTATCTAAAATGACACCGTAAACAAAAATACAAACGTATCTTATAAATAAACGAGTCTCCTTTCTCGCCAGAACCGAACTATATTAAATTTCAAGAACTGTTAGAAATGTTTTCATTAAATCGTATCGGACATCACATGGCATGCGTGATACGATAAAGACAATGTATGTGTGGCGCAGTGACGTCAAAGTGCGAGATATTTTTAAAATTCTTATGGAGATTCACGTTGTTGTTAATTCGGTTTTTAATTTTCTTTAAAGGTATTAATAGTATATTATATACCAACAGTGCTAAGAAGCCTATTACACACGATTTCGGAACTACTCGCAACGCTCGTATCGTACAGGGTGTCCATTTTTGGGTTGTTTTACGGGGTATCTCCGTTATTAGTAAAGATAGAAGGATTCAATTTTCGCAGCACTGTGCTACTTTTTTGTCAAACAGAAGACGCCGTAATCAGAATTCTTCTAGACCGCCTTGTTTTTGATATACGGGAGGATGTTTTTGAGAATTGTGCATTTTGAGACACCCCCCCCCCCCCATATCTCGGTTACCCCGTAACGTATCAAAAAGAAGTAAAATGTTATTTTTGTAATTTTTTTACGTAGGATCCAGTGACGTACTCAGATTTTTGCTATATTCAATAGTTTTCAAGGAAAATAAACAAATTTCCTTTTTTAAATGGGTCACCCTATATGTTTTTTAATAATATAATTGTTTGTAACAAGCTAATTAAAAATATATATAACACTCTATTTTTAGTCTTAGTATTAGGCCCGAAATATACGTTTTTTAAAAATATACCTTTTTTTTTAGTAGGCCATGACGGATATATGGTGTGATTAAATATTAGACACAAAAATTGAAAATTTATTGAACTCTCTCATAAATATTGCTCAAATTGTTCTCCATTATGCCTTAGACATGTTTCACACATGGTTCTTATTCGCCTTAATGAATTAAAAATCATAAACGGCCGCGTTTGTAACTCCCTAAAAGCTCTGCCAATGGCAATTCTTAAATCTGCCATTGTTTGGTACTGAATGGAATAAATTTGATTTTGAAAGTATCCCCATAAGAAGAAATCGAAAACCGACAAGTCGGGTGACCTTGGTGGCCATCTTACAGGCCCGTTAGTTTCAATCCAGCGACCTGGGTATCTAGGTAGGCCCTTACCATTTGAGCATTGTGATTGGGCGCTTCCTGTTGAAGATGCAAGTTATTGAGACCAGCTAAAGGGGCACATCTTCTATTATTTCTGACACAACGTTTTCCAGAATTTCCAAATATTTATTTGCATTAAGGCTTCCTTCAAATATATTATAAACTATTTTGCTATTCAGTATAAAGCATGAAACGCTAACGCCAAATCTGCCTTGCCGTTCGATGGAAATATTACATGCTGATTTTCCTGAGACCAAAACCTCGTATTCTGTCGATTAAACATGCCAGTACTGGTAAAATGAGCCTCATCAGACCATATAACGGTTTTTTCAAAATTGTTTTCTATGTTCAGATTTTGTAAATACCAATTGCAAAACTCTATACGGCGCTATGCATCCCCAGGATGTAAGTTTTGTACACGGTGGAATTTATATGGCTTAAAATTGTGTTTTTTAGGATTGTTTGCAGTCTTGATTTAATTATTCCGACCGAACCTAGAACTTTTCTGCAAGAACTACTTGAACTTGTTTCAATTGAAGCTAACACATTTATTTCATCAGTGTCGCGATTATCTTTGTGGTAGATTTTAGGGCTTGGTTTAGAAAATGAACCGTGTGCAATTAAATTTGATTTTATTCTTAAAAAAATTCATTTATCCGGTTGTCGTCTTTCGGGATATCTACAAGTAATTTAAGAAAATTTCATAGAATTACTACATAAGGGCTTATATTTACCTATTCAAATACACTTCTAATGCTCCATCTGCATTTTCGTTACACTGGATATAACAAACAAGCACGACGTACTTCTCAAAGTTTACATGCTCTGTCATAATTAGGACAAACTGATTTTCACTATTAATTAGAAATTTTAAAAGAACTTAGAGAACCTGAATGCTCTGACAGAATTAGAAGATTTATTATTATGACACATAGGACTGTGTTCTTTTGTTTGTTTTAAATACCCGTCATGGCTTACTAAAAAGAATAGATTCAAATACTACCTCGTTAAATAAATAAAAGTTTTAATGGGGACAGAAACTCAAAATGTGCTCTAATAACAATATTTTAAAAATTCCATACATTTTTCGAAGGTATAAAACTTCATCCTCAGTGAAATTTTAACTGAGAGAACTGCCAAAATTATAACTTTTGCAGCAGAAAAGAAAAAATTGCATTAAATAAAAGTTAACATGATGTTGAGTTTTTAAAATACCATTTTTGTAAGTCCGTCTCTGTCCATCAGTTAGATTTATAGGTTGTGAAGTAATTTTTGCGATTTCGGGATACTCTAAAATTACTCCCATCGGAGTCTCGATTGGTTTTCTATTGATGTTCCGATTACAATTTCCCGGTTGTTCCAAACGAATCGAACAACGCTAACTAGAACGGTATTTTTTACCGTCCAGTTTACAATGGAAAAGAAATGCGAAGTTGTTAAAGTTTATTTTAAGTTCTGGTTATGTCGCCACAAGTTGTTTGCGATGAAATTGCGGGAAAGAATTTTAAATTTTATACCTCCGCATACAAAATTTCCACATGGGCGATTTAATTATGCATAATGGAATGTAGGTACTTTTATGTGTGGGTATTTTCTTCAATTCCTACCGGTTTTTACGAGACTCGTTTTTTTAAAAGATTTTTAATCAGCGTAAAGTATTTTCCGTACTAAAATTAATTTTTCTAGAAAGCATAGCAGAAATGCACGTTTTTCAGTTTTATCGGGTCGGCTGGGAACTCTGAATAACCACTTTTTAAATAACGTTGGCTATATTAACCCCTAAGTAAGTCGTTCAGTTCTCTAAGGCTTCGTTTTATTTGAGTAAGCATTGCTTTATAAGTTTTTATGGGCTTTCCTTAGGTCGTTTAACGTTATATCGTAATATCTATTTTCACTGGCCATATTATTGACTTCCCTATAATAATTAAATTTAGACCTCTGGGAATAATACCAAGGAAACAAATATTTGGGTCAGAATTTAATTAAAGCAAACGTAGTAAAAAGTTTTATGGCTTATTGTCATTTTGTTTATTGGTGCATACGGGTTGTGTGTGTGTGTGTGTGTGTGTGTGTGTGTCCTATCTCTATGACACAATAAATGAAAATAACTCCTTTTAGAGTGAACCTTAAGTGTATATTTAAAATTTTTTTTTTCATGATCAAATACAAACACTATAGGAAAAACCCTTTAGGGCACTCTGGGAGTGGTGCGTGTGCGCAAGAAGCGATTCGCGTTGGTTTTGAATCGTCGGAGGTTATATTCATTGGGAAAACGACCTCGGGAAGGTCGTTCCATAAGGATGAAGTCCTCCAGATGAAAGAATTCTTAAATAGTGAAGTTCGAGGAGTACTAAGCTTAACCACATATGGATGGGCGGCAGTGGTTCGTTGTGCATTTCTGATATTCGCCGCTCTGGGCGGAATTAAGAGGGCAAGGTTAGCCGAGCACTTTCCATGAAAATATCTGTAAAAGAGAGTCAAATCCCCAACCTGTCGTTGATGTTCTAGGCTGTCGAGGTTCTTCGTCAGCTCGTGGTCTCCAATCAGACGAACGGTCCTCCTTTCGATGGAATCCAGTAGCCGAAGAGTATGTTTGGGTGCAGAGCTCCCGACATGAGAGCAGTACTCTAGTGATGGTCGAACCTGGACTTTGTATAGTGTCAAAAGTTGTTGAGGTGTGTATAACTTTCTGGTTCGGAAGAGTACACCAAGTTTCTGGGAAGCTATCTTGGCGATTGCCACAACGTGGTTATGCGAAGACATATTTCCTCCCAGATTGACGCCCAGCAAATTAATAGATGAAGCCAGTGGGATTGCGTGTCCGTCCAGTTCTGTAATGTTAACCTTTTTAGAGAAAACTGCTGCCTGGGTTTTTTTAGCGTTAAATTACTTTTACGACTTACAAGATTCTAGTATTGCACGGCAGATATGTTGACATGTAAAATTTGTATATGACATTTTACTGGTCCAGATTCGACAGTAAATAATTCCTAATAGTCAAGGGGAAAATAGGAAATTATGTTGTCCTAGTTTTTTATCGGCACGATGGTACATTAAGTTTCTGCGAAGCTGCCAAGACATATTTCCTCCCAGATTGACGCCTAGCAAATTAATAGACGAAACCAGTAAAATTGCGTGCCATGCCAGTAGAAAGAGGACAAATTTTAAACATAGGTTGAATTAGGCAAAGAGTTAAAAGCGTAGTTTTCGATATCTTTGATCAAATTTAAAATAATAGTAACGACTAAGAGTTTCTTTACACTAGTTTGCAGGTAGAAATTTATCAGTCCCCTAACGCCGGTATAGCGTCTAATATTTTACTGCGAAAATGACTTATTCTGCGGGTAGGCTCGCTAAACACACAAAAATGTTTTAATCTAAAAGAGAAAAAAAGATTTTTTTATACAAGAGATATATTTTTTCCTCGAGAGATTTATAAAGCTCGTCTTCCCTATTCAAAGAGTTAAATCTCTTGATATAATAAGATCGTAGAATTAATCAACCCCTTTTAACCCTTCACTCCGTTAAATTCTTTAACTACCGACCTCTTGATTTTTCCTCCCTGTCTTATCTTCCTGTTAATAAATGTATAGAATATACTTTGGAAAAAAATATAAATAAGATTCTTTCAATGAACCTTTTTAATTTTTTTTAAGGCAATGGCTCCTATACCGCTATTCAATCGATCGAAATGATAGTATTCGGCGAATCGCGTATCCCGGTGACTTGTTGCGGGTGGCCATATTTTCTGTTGTAAAATTATTTGTTTGCATGTGTGTAAAAAAAATTACAGCACACACCAGTAAATAATTTCTATGACGCCAACATAATAGTTAGAGAGACGGAGACAATAGGGGGTCCGTGAAGTGGAATATCAGTAATTTGATTTTTCGTGGAGTTTAGGTCCCCCTCTACAACTTTTATATCTGATGAAATGCCGTAGAGCGTTGCTGAGAAACGCTGTACCGCTATAGATAGGAAATTCTCAATAAATTCAAAATTATATCGAGCCATGTCTGAAAATGAATTTACAGCATCTGCGTGACCCCAAAGTCACGGCCAACACATTTTCTGAGAAGTCAACCCTTGCATATATTTTTCCGAGCGTGTCCAAAAAAATTAAAATTTAAAAAAAGGAAAAAAGCTGAACTTGAAACTTTCTAGAATGGAACATTATATGTTAAAGATTATGTGAAAAAAAATTAGTCGTTCCAGGTCTCGCCATTTCATTATTGGAATTTTTTTTTTAAATCTCCTCGGAGGAAATTCGGAAAACGATCGTGACATATCAGAAAATTGTCACACTACATTCCTTGACACCCAAATATTGTGGAATCGCATCTAGCTATGCGGGCGGAATTCTGACAATATTACGCAGAGATACCGGAAGGTATGGCAGAGAGAAAGCGGCACGGGAGTAATCGGGTACTGCAAAACTTTCTCTACATCTATTTTTTGGGAGAGCGATGCAGTCAGCAGTTGTCCAACGAGATCTCGCTGCAGTCTTACTTCGTGCACCTTCGTACCGACTTTCATAGTCTTCCTTTTCACGATATCCTTGAAAGTATCCTGCACTTTCGCAATATTATTTTTATCAGAAAATTGTTTGAGTCATCTCCATGTGAATACAAATCGATTAAGCCCACTTGGACCCATGTCACTTGAAACTTTACAAGTTTTCCATTAATTTTTTTTTGACACGCTCGGAAAAGTATATGCAAGGGTTGACTTATCGGAAAATGTGTTTCCCGTGACTTTGGGGTCACGCAGATGCTGTAAATTCATTTTCAGACATGGCTCGATATAATTTTGAATTTATTGAGAATTTCCTATCTAAAGCGGTACAGCGCCTCTCAGCAACGCTCTACGGCATTTCATCAGATATAAAAGTTTTAGAGGGGGACCTAAACTCCACGAAAAAAACAAATTACTGATATTTCACTTCACGGACCCCCTATTGTCACCGTCTCTCTAACTATAAGGAATAATGAAAATATTGTCACTAAACACACTATTATCACGTCACGTGAATTCACGTGTTGTCATATCGTCAAAATAGCACATGCTGTCACGGCTTAGAAACAGACTACGTACACTGCAGATCATTTTTATTACATATTTTGTGGTTTGTCAAGATCGCAAGTGAATCTTGTACCCTTCTAGCGTTAAACTCTGACACAGTATTATCACGCTTGCCGAATATGTAAATTTGCAGAAATAAAATTGTGCTGTCAAGTATGACTTGCCGTGAGCTGCATGAGGTGACTATAGTGTACTTCTAAACCTATTTATAAGCACGCATAAACCGCCTTGCAGATATTTCGGGTATGCCGTGACATTGCGTGATAGCATGTGATCTCACGTGACGTGATAATAGTGTGTTTGCAGCTTAATTTTCGTTTTGTCAATGGCAAAATTCTGCTACACACATACCCCACCTTACCTTACAAGCGCACCGAGTTTCACCTTATTCGGTAAATTTTGAAAAATGACCAAAAAAATATTTTATTTCATTGTCAGAAAGTACATTTTTGTAGTATCTACCCATCGTATAACGCTAACAAAGTATAGAATTAATTAACCCTTTTTAACCCTTTGCCCTATAAAATTCCGTTAGCTACCCACTTCTTGATTTTTTCGCCTTGTCTGATCTTTCCGAAAAAAGGAAAGATTATTCTTCAAATAAAACCCTTTTACTTTGGTAAGGAAGGGGGAAATTTTACTTTTTCCCTCTTTGCGTTACTAAATAATTCATAACTTGCCCGGCATTGCTATTTAACTTTAAAATGACGCTTGCAAGTTTTGTTTGATTCGGCAAATACAGAAATTTAAAAAAAAATGCCATCAAGAAGCCGATCCTTATAAAAAGTTCTGTAACACTATCATTTAACATTTAACATTTATTTATACATCATACTCCGTTGGGGGTCGTTTGCGGAACAATAAACCGCTTTGAGATGGGTTTTTGCGGGTTTTTCTCTTTTTAGAGAACCAACTCTTGGCTGCATGGTCGTTGACCCAGCCTTGTGGTACGCAAATTCACCGCTAGATGTAGTTATTACATCTATCTTACTTCTAACATTTATTTTTTAACATTATTAACATTTTAACATTTTTAATATAAAAGGGTAAATCTATAAAATCTATAAATATTATATTTTATTAGAAAGTTTAAAAATGAAATATACGAAAAAAATAACTGGATTTGTGGATGCAGCACAACTAATCGTTTGTTTTGCTTTTTCCTGTTTGTTGTTTGGTCGCGGCGTTGCCGAGCCTATCTGGACAAAAAATGGAATAGAAAATAATCTTCAGAGCATATTTTCTGCCACCTTTACACTTTTACAAATAATTGTTACCATACCTATGACCACGGCCGAAGGTGAACGATGTCTTTCAACATTAAAATGAATGAAAACATTTTTGCGAAGTTCTATGAATGAAGAAAGGCTAACAGCCCTTGCAATGCTATGTATTGAAAAAAAATGTATACAGCTCGAGTCTATAGCTACGCGGTATCGGTAAGGGGGAAGCAATACCTTTTAAAACATGGCCGACAAATGCGCGTGCTATTATTATCTTGATAATGTAATAATATATATTTTTTCATGGCATGAATATATTTGTATCACCAGTGCAATATATTAGGCCTTTCCATTAATATTTTTGGCTTATTTTGGCATTTTCGCCAATAAAATCCATTTGATTTCAACATGCACTTCAAAGTTTCACGGGAAAATGGAGAGTTTATGTCACTTCTCAGCCGTTATAGCAACTTTTTGAAGGTTGGAACCACTTTTAGTTCCAAATAAAACTTTTGTATTGTTCTCCTAACAGTGCCAAAGTCGAAGCCTTCGATTTTTCCGACAGGACATGACAACAATTAATCCGGGTTATTTTCTTTCCTTTGAGTATCTCCTTTGTGAATGTTTCTTACTGCACACACGCTTACTCCCGTATACATTGCGACCCTTTCTAGCTTTCGCTTAAGTGGCAATTTAAATGTATTAATTTGTGATTCCTCTTCACACACCCTGTACACATTGGCAATCACTTCACGGGGTTGACTATGAAGGGTTTTACCTGGGTATATTCATTATCACAGTTTTAAAACAAACCCTATCACTACGCAACTGGATGAAGCATATTGGACATCGCCGAATAACTACGCCGGCACAATAGGCGTGTCAATAGACGCGTATCGTCATCCTCTATCTGGGATATAACCTATCAAATTAGCTCTAGCCACCGGTTACCCATGGTTACCGTTGATGTTGCACCATGTTGCCCTATTTTTAGATTAGAAGTACTTTAATAAAAAAAATATTTTATTTTGCATTTAAATATTAAAATAAATAGTATGAAAAGAAAGTTTTAAGAACATTGAAACTATAATACAATATTAGTTTCTTACTTATGACAAGGTAACATGTTATTAAATTAAAATTTAATATATGTGACAACATTATTAACCCAAGAAATTTTCTTTCCCGCATTCCTTTTGTAGCTACAGATAATGTTGTCGACCTGTAGAGGGTATTCCAAACTTTAATGAGGCCGTTATTGATCAATTTTCTATAATTAAGAACCGAAGAACGGACTTTACGTTTAAGCGCACTATACACTAAAAAAACCTTTCTTATTTTCCATAAATTGTATTGCCTTGTGTAAAATTTAAAAAATTTATAAAAATATGATTTACCTAACGCATTTTAATATTGTTTTTTTTTTCCTACGTTTAAAACGCCGAGGAATGTGATTATTAAAATTTGTAAATTAATTTCATGCTACTTGGGAACCCCCTCTATCATAAGTCACGAGCCGCCACTGTTTGCTACCTTTATTTTAACATGTGGAATCACCTTTTCAAGCATGCTGATGCATTATGCGAATACCCTGTCTGTGTATCCAATAATCCAATAATAACGACAAAATATATTTTCATTGGTAATACAGTGCTGATTTTTTTCTGTAATTTAGATCAAAAAGGCTGGATTTTGGCGCAGGGAGAGCCTTTTAAATTATTCGTAACTCCTTTAAACATACATATGTGCGTTCAAATATTTCCTTTTTGACTGTAACATAAAGATATATAAGCACAACTTGCTTTATTTACCGATCACCTTTGGCTTTGTAATTCTAAATTATAAATATTAAATTAGATTGTACTTGTTGCATATTAAACAGAGCGGCGGCACCCCTTTGAAACTTAATATTATACTCTCTTTAATTAGTAAAATTGCCTTTCTTAAATTATACTCAGGTATGTACAGGGTGTCCCGTTTTCGACACTTTTATATGGTATCTCCGTAATTGTTAGTGCTATCAAGAAAGTAATGTAGGTGTCCTGTGCTCTTTTTTGGTCAAACTTAAAATGGTAAAATCAAAATTCGAAAATTTTTGCTCGCTTAAGAGATACGGGGGAAAATAAAAAAACTGACAATTTCAAAATTACCCTATATTTTCTTAGTTAAAAGAGATACAGAAAAATGTTTTATACAGAAGTTTATTTATAATGATTGTTGAATAATCTGTCGCTTTCAGAATAAGTATGCAGGGTCAGGTAAGAAAGTTATCGGACCAAACCTCATTTTTTTAAATGGAACACCCTGTATATTTTTAATCTAAAAAGATAGCATTTTAAACTGTCTTTTCAAATTTATAACACACCATAGATATCATATCAAATTTTTCAAAATGTTGATAAGTCTTTTTCACAAATGAACATGTAAAAATAAAATTGACGTTAAATGCTAATAACAACTAGAATGTCAACATAGTTGTCTCTAGGATATGAGCTTTTGTTTCATGGCCAACTGTGGTTTAAAGTAATAAAGTTTAAAGAGATCGCTTAGGAAACCAATATTATCCATCCGAAAGCATTTTCGTATTAATTCTACAACACTAGAACTTAAAGTCGGAGAAATATTTTCAGACCTAACCAGTGATTTTAACTGGTGCCACAAAATATGCTCTATGGGGTTAAAAATGCAATAATAGGGTGGGAGCCGTAGCACTGTATGTCCAATTTCTTCTGTCAATATGTCACAAACATATACTTTTTTTATACAAAATGTCTTCTAAAAGATCACTTTTTTTATAACTTTCTTCAAAATATATATCATTAGCCGCCATGTAGTTCTGAATCTCCAATTTTGTATTATTTGAGCTTGGAGCTTTATGTAATTGGCGACTGTGATAGCTCGCATTGTCCATTACTATCACGCTATTCTGAACAATTCTTGAACCATTCCTCAAAAAGTTCGGCCGTTGTATCTTCATGGTAGTCCACACAAGAGTCTTTAATGTTTTTTGCAGAAAGCCACAAGGCATTTGGAACCCAACCGTTTTCTGACCCAGCATGTAAAATGCTTATTCTTTTTCGTTTATTTGACTAAGCTTTTGTTTTACACTTATCGGAAGAATCAGACCAGCCTTTGGATGGTGTTTCATGCGTGTCAAACCAAGTCTCGTCGAGGTAAATTATAGGACGGTTTTCAGAACGGGATTTCCTTACAGAAGTTATATACTCATGACGCCATTTTTGTAAACGGTGGGATTCCATGAGTACTTGCCTTTTGTCAATTTTGCGGTATCTGAATCCCATTTCCGACAAAACTCTCCAAAGGGTAGCGCGGCTATATCTTATTTGGGTTTCATCATTGGTGAGCCGTTGCTTCAGAGAATCTAATGTAGGTACGCGTTGCTCTTCGTACATGGTGTAGATTTTTCGCCTTTTCAAGTCCTTGTCGCTTTCGTCGAAACATTTGGTGAAACCGGCATCTTTACGCTTCTTTCTAGATTTAATGGGATTTGACGCGATTCTTTTCACTGTAGTCAGACGTTTCAGTCGCAGCAGCACTAGCATAAAGTCCTCTGTTGAGTAAAGAAGTATATACTCTTTTTACAATTTCCCTAGCATCGAGAGATAAATGCATTTTCTTCACTGCAACACTAGAAGAAGCACCATCAATGTTTTTCCATGGACGCCACATACTGTTTTTTTATACGTTTGGTAAAGTAATATCGGTAATACAACTAAACTCTGCCAGCAAGAAATAAAAACTAACAAATTTTACCACAAAAAGATATTTAAATATAAATTTAGCAACCTAACCTACCCGATGTGCCTATATTTAATTATAATTATTACAATCCGGTCCTTTCCACATAATAATAACAAACGGTCATAAATAATGGGATCGCCCCAGGTACTTTTACTGCAGTCATTAAGTTATATCCATTTTTCGTGGAACAATCTTTACAGAAAGCCTTAGTCAATGGGACGTTGGGTGAGGTCGAATAGGGCGCGGGTAATTAGGGCTTAAAAAGTATGGATTTACATATGCTGCAATGATATTTCCTTGAATGCTGTGTAAACTTACTTTTTATTACATCACACTTACTCTTGTTGAGTTTCCATTTCATGTACAAACTTTCTTTCAAATGTAAATTCGAAATATTTGTTCACAGACATGCGACCACGCACTTTAAGAGAAATGCGATAAGTACGCTCTTGCATATTTAATAGCCGTAATCTGTTATTAGTTCGTTGCATATTCGTGCATAAAATCGGATCGCTGGCTCATAATGTCGTGATTAAATGCAATTTAATTTTAAAATTTGCAGGAAATAATCAACAATAGATGTAATCGGGTGTATAGAAGAAATTTCACTAAAGCTTAACAAAAGGGCGAAGGACGCCGATATTGGGGGAAGCGGCTCTAATCAGAACCGAGGTTGAACGAGAATAGGTTCGTTCGCAGAGCGAAAGTTTCCAACCGCTTGCCAATTTCGTTCTGTGCATGTTCCGCTGCGAACGCTTTTTGTCTCTGTGACCGAACCATCAACTGTCAAATCGGATAATTGACTTGTTAACTTAACCTACAAATATGTTTATTCTTGCTCGTTTCTGCTTTGTTTAGAGCTGGACTCTCGTTTTGGAATGGATATTTAAAGAATAATGGAAAGTAAGTTTAACCACAACATGTCAAAACTATAGGAAATAAAGCTAATTGGTAAATGGCGTTTTCACGGGATCAATAAGCTTTCTGTGTTTATATTTTGTGAATACAGGGTGTGTTTGTGTGAAGGGGGACATTTTTAAAAAATATTTGCAATCTTCGAGGTCTACACCCCCCGAACAAACCCGAACAACCCCCCCCCCCCCCCCCCCCCCCAAGGGGTACATGTTACGTATAAAATCGTAATCACATCATTTTACAGGTCATTTAAATCTCTGTCCGAAAATACCCTTATTGAGTAAGTTGTAATTACGTCCGTTATGGTCTCATTGGAAAGACATTTAAATTGATTTACCACTTGACAAACCCCCCTCCCATTTAAGATATTAAGGGTAACATCCACCCCGTCCTAGGAGGTTAAACCACAAATGCTGCAAGTATTCTTTCAAAGCCTCCCCCGTCACAATAAGTCCAATTTTAATATTTGTTTCAAAAAAAAACTTCTTTGTCATTTTTGAAAAGCTATAGAATTGTTCTTTGTTTAAGATATTCTAACATTTAACAGGAAACTGCCGTGCTATGGAGTTGATTTAACCTATCCCAGGAAAAGAAATTATCTATTTGCTATTTGCAAATTAAAGTCGTAATTCGTTGAATAATTGGCCGATGTTTTATAGTTGTGTTCCGGCCGGCGATTTGCAATAAACACTGATAAAGGGCGCTTTTTTGTTATTAACTTTGATTTGGCATGCTCAGGCAAAACTTGTGCAACCAGTGGCATGGCCAACGAAAGGCAGATATATAATACACTAAGTTTAAATACCAATGTATGGAACAATTATTATTTCCCAGCCCACCCGATGATACCTTATACAATAAGGGCGTATTTAGTCTACACAGTAGCACTTAAAATACTATTTCAGATTGAATGGTACTATCAAGAAAAGAAAGCTTTTCCATTAATAGGATGTCACCACCTGTAGACCGGTTTAAGTGGCAACCTATCTACCATTAACCTTATTTTTGTTAGTTAAGTTTATAATGCAATTTTCTTTGTAAATAATATAACTTTTTGGTGTAAATATATCATAATACAGAATACATTTTTAAATTATATGTGTTTTATTTAGATTACTAATTAAACCTTATTCATGTTATAGGAATCGTTAGAACCTAATATTTCGTTAAAACCGATGTACCAAACGCAATTCTTAGTAAAGTTTAACCATTTTATTTTATTTTAACCCCTAATTTGAAATTTAAGTTTGACAATCCTGTATGGTTTCTGTTATGCCACCATAATATGTTTTTAGACACTGAATGACCTCTCAAGGGGGTACGTGTACCTACCTATCGAGCACGATGCATGTGGTATGAGTTTAGGGGTCCGTTTTCCATTTTTCGCTTTAAAAAAAAATATGTAGTGTTTCTCTAGGACACCCAAGTAGTCGACCATGTAAATATAATAAGCTAATTCCCTAATACCCTTATATTAAATAAAATCTTCACCCTGCAAGATTTTTTTCTGGCTACGCCATTGTATACAAGGGCAATTTTCCTGTCAAAAGAAAAATATATTTGCTTTTATCTCGCGATGGAAAACTGCGCGTGAATTTACACAAATTACCATTTAAATATATTTGAATCAAATTAAGATTAATCAGGGTTCTTTGGAACTGACGGGTACTTTTTCTATGCAAAACAGATTATATTTTATTGCCAATTTACTCGAAATTCCCTTTCATTAAATTTTCCAGGGATGACGACTACTAATAATACTCGTAGAATTGGGCGCATTCCCATTGGCGTAAGGGGCGCAGGGAGTTACATTAAGTTTGGCAACATTGCAAGTAACGCCTGCTTTGCGACACATGCCCAGAGGGTGATATGGTTTAGAGTGTCGCAGAATGAGCTAAATGATGGAAAAAAAGACTCATATCAAAAGTCAAATGTCAACCTAAATTGCAATCGGCCAACTCAAGCGCCTAACATCAGCGCTGTTCTTTGTAGTGTTGTGATCGCTCGAGCGAAAAACCGCTTGATCACTCGATTATTGAAATAACCGACATCGCTCGATTATTAAAGAAACCGCTCGAGTTATCTATTCAGTCAGTCACTAATTATCTTTCACTCGATACCCGAGCTTCGCTTGACGCCGGCGGAAATATACCGTTGTAGTGTGATCGAGTTAAAAAACTGCTCGTATTTTCAAACAGTTTCTCGCTCGATAGGAAATACTCTAGTTATAAATTCAGGCGAAAAACCGAAAAATATCGCCGGTCACTTGATAGACGACCTTCGGTCTACGCGCCGCGCCATCCGATTGGCGACGTTCGAGTTTGACGCTGAGCAGGTACACGACATACGTCTTTCTTAAAGGCACATAAACGAGAAGGTGTATATAAAAAAAAGTATGCCGAATCCCTTAGCGGAGTCATCGCGACATGCATTTTGTAAAGTTTTATTTTAACTGGCTAGCCAGCGGAGTAGTTTAGGTCTCCGATTGTAAATATTAAAAAATTAAAGGATATAATTTTAAACATTTTAATTACTATCAATACGAGGAAACTTCTCAAAAATAACATAATAATAGAAATTGTTAATGAAAAATAATAAAACGAACAACATGGTTAACAAAATATATATAGAAAAATTCGTTGGTAATCTTATAGTAAACATTTTTAAATTTAAACAGGAACTTTTATTATTAAACTCGAGAAGACTTTTTAAAAATAACATACATTATAGAAAATGTTAATGGAAAATAAGAAAACGAGCAAAATAGTTAACAAAACATCGGCAAATTTTTTGGTAACCAAAATTAAGCATTCTTAAATTTAAACAGGAACTTTTAGGTAACTATGAATACGAGTACATGAATTTAAAAAAATAATAACCAATTTTCTTATTTTGTCAGTCGCGTAACTAAGCCTAAATTTTTGAAGTGCACACAGTGGGCACCTTATAATTTAAAGTGGAAGAATTTGACAAGCTATTTTAAATATCTAAAATATCTACTTACTTTATGCTCGTAGATTGAGAAAGATGTGAAGAAAAATAACTCTTGGTAATACTTGTTAGAGTTAAAAACGCACAATAATAAACCCGAACAATAAATACATATTTGGGTGATTTTTTACAGTTTTTTTGTTTGGTATCGGGATACGTGGTAAAAATTCATTATTCACAAATAAATAAATTTCTGGAATTTTTTTGGTGGCTACTACAATTTTTTAGCTAGACCTGTGCCCACCCGTAGTTACGCGCCTGCTAAATACCCTACCTGATCACATGTAAACGGCTAGGCTGCCGCCGAGCAGTCGGTGACGTCATCGCTTGGTGAATTGGAATTTAATGATTCACTCGATTATTAAAATCGCTCGAGTATCAAGTACTCGATTATTAAAATCATCGGTTTTTCCCAACACTAGTTCTTTGAGTATTGGTATTTCAATTACTTATTTAATTTTCTAAAATAACATTAAATGAGAGTTTTTCTTACTAACAGTCTTCTCAAATTAAATTCCTTTAAAAAAATTTGCAATTAAATTTAATTAACAACGAGCATTTCCTTTAATTTTGCCGATTTTTCTTCTTAGGACGTTATCGCATACCTCCTTCTAGATTTGCTTAGTGTTTAGTTTAATTATCAAATTTATTATTTACTAGGATAGAAAATATTCCAGATATCTCGGAAAAGTATAAAACAGAAGTAAATGTTTAATTTGAATAAATTTACATAGAAATTCGTGCAATTTCAGTCTTTTAGCTTAACGAGATGTCTCGTCGTGCAATGAAACCAAATTTATATAAGGTGTGTCATGGTCTATGGTAGGTTAGACGTATATAGAAAACGAGTAATAGGATCCATGCCGCCACCCTGAAATTTTGGTCAAGTTTGATATTTTATAACTTTTTTATTTTTTATGCGATTTTCATGATTTTATTATCAGTTTGTAGATCCATTTATTGTGTTTTTCCTTAATTATTTTATAAAGTAACATTTTTCGATTAGGCTATATTAAACAGGAATAAATCAAACTGTTGTTTTTTTGTCCTAATTTAAAAACACCCTGTAGGAAAATTGAGGAGAATAATTTTATTTACAAACTTTCCTTGTAATCTTTGATCTATTCTGAACATTTCCTTTTATGATTCATTCCATTATCTCATTTCTGCTGCGAGCTGCAAAATTTCAAATGAAACGATGTTATTTTTAAAAAATGTATGTCAAGCGTTCGGTTAAAAATTATCGACGTTGGATAAGTACGCGATTATTGTGACAGAATATTTGACAGTGACAATATTCTTACGTACTATACACTGATGAATCCAGGGTTTGTTTAAGGTCGCCGGATGGTCGTGAGCGGGTATTCATGCGTAGAAATGAAAGATATGCTGACTGCATTATATTAGAACGAATCTCATATCATGGCGATTCATGATTTCGGCGGGTATTTCTACCGAAGCACGCACTAATGTTGTATTTGTTGAAAATGGAGCTCTAGCCGCCCACCTTTACATTGAGGAAATCCTCCAAGAAGTTGTTGTTCCATTTACTCCTTTCATTGGCAACCAATATACATTAATGCATGATAATGCTAGACCTCACGTTGCACATGTAGTGAGCGAATATCTGGATGAAGTTGGACTTCCA
The DNA here is from genome assembly GCA_963991005.1 of Barypeithes pellucidus. Classification (NCBI taxonomy): domain Eukaryota; kingdom Metazoa; phylum Arthropoda; class Insecta; order Coleoptera; family Curculionidae; genus Barypeithes; species Barypeithes pellucidus. Next base: position 13,023,649 of record OZ022562.1, on the reverse strand, counting down.
AGATTAGAATGGCCCGCATGTAGCCCGGATCTCAACCCAATCGAACATCTTTGGGATCAACTTAAAAGGGTCGTTCGTCGTCGTCCTGTACAACCACAAACCTTGCAAGACTTACAACTGGCGCTGACCGCTGAATATCAGGCTATCCCTCAAGAAAGGATAAGTAACCTTATTCGTTCGATATTACGAAGACTGCAAGCTGTCATTGCTGCGAGAGGAGGAAATCCACGATATGAGAATTGTTTTTGTTAATTAACTTTATGATATACTTAGTGTTTGTTATTCTTAAGAAAAATAGGCTTCAAATCAGCGTTTCATTTAAAATTTTGCAGCTCTCTAGAAATGAGATAATGGAATGAATCAAGAAACGTCATGTTTAGAATACATCAAAGATTACCAGAAACAGTATGTAAATAAAATTATCCACCTCAATTTTCCTGCAGGGTGTTTTCGAATTACGACACAAAACAACAGTTAGATTTCCACCTGTATAATATTGCCTAATCGAAAAATGTTACTTTATAAAATAATTCAGGAAAAACACAATAAATGGATCTACAAACTGAAAAAAATCGTGAAAATCGCATAAGAAATAAATAGGTTATAAAATATTAAAGTGAACCAAAATTTCAGGGTGACGGAATTTTGTGCCGACGAGTGTATTTTCAGCGTTGCGGCGTTGCCGCTTCTACCGAAAAATTGTAGCAACTGCCGATATTTGAAATGGAACACCCCATAGTTTTTAGAATTACCTTTCAGTTATAATAATATGTTATATATATAATTTTAATTATTAAATTATAAAAATTATATTAATTAAATAATTAAACCATTGTAAATTTGTGGTCTGAATTCATGGAGTTGAAAATTTTGGCGATTATTTAATAAAACCTGATGTATTCAATTCCCCTAGAAAAATCGATTCGATATCATACAGGGGAGGTTAAAAGTACGTTTATTTCCGTTACTTCTAAAAAACGGTCAAAGGCTGTTTTTTTTTTTTAAATGGAACCCCCTCTATAGTTTTGGTGGTCATATTCTAATATATTTTTTTTTTGTTTCAGTATGTGGCGATATACACGGTCAGTTTTATGACCTCATGAAATTATTCGAAGTGGGCGGTCCACCCGCCAGTACAAAGTACCTTTTTCTTGGTGATTATGTTGATAGAGGATATTTTAGTATAGAGGTAAGTTCGAATAAAAGTTTGTCGCCTTAGAACCAGAGTATTCTATATGACATGGTTCCGAAGAAGTGTTAAACTATATTTAAAGAACTAAGAGGCCAAGAAGGGTCGACCGGTAATTTTTTAACTGAATTTTTACGCGGTTTTACATACGACCGATGGACTGACCATCATTCGTGTGCGAATCCGGTTTTAATGGATCTCCCGAAAAACTTGGAAACAGCAAAATAGAACAGTCTGGCTTTGAGGCATGTTTGTATGTATTTACTTCAACATAATTGTAAAACAAGTAAATTATATACCGGGTGTTTCAGGAGAAATGTTCACACCTATAACTTTTTTATTGTTTAAATTACAGAAATGAAATTTGGTGGGTTTGTATGTGATATTATTTTACATTTTATGATATTACGGACTCATTTTGTCACATCCGGTTTAACAGGAAATGACCTGAACTTAATTATTAGATCTAGATTGCTATGAACTCCCTAAAATGGGTATACTTCTAAGTCAAATTCTTGAAGAAAATGCAATTATCAAGTTTTATTATGTTTTAAATTTTTTACTACACACTTTTTAAGAAGGTTTTCCGGGAAAACTAAATTTTTTCAAATGGAAACATATCGGGAAAAGAGATAGAGCACTTTTTATCCAACAATTTGATAACACACATCCTTATGTCAAGTAAAAAAAGGAAAGATAATTTATAAAAAATTCCAATTCATGGCAAAAATTATAACAATGTAATTCAAACACTAAAAAAGTTATATGGGTGAGCGTTCCTCCTGAAACACCCACATATACAGGGTGTTATGGAAATGACTTATTATATTTAAATGGGTGACTCCTAGGGAGTCCTAGAGAAAGTCTACATACTTTTTTTTTAAATCGAATATCTAAATACTAAGGTAAAAACCCTTTTTACCCACATACTGTCGCGCCATTACATCTGGATTCACTTAGCAACACTAGAGTATACTAACAGTGTTGTCAAATCACACCGCGTGTCTCGCCCTTACTTGAATACTGGCGGCGCGCCCTTCATACTTCAGTAGGCTAAGCGACGTCGAGCGTTCCACGTGCTTGACGTATACGAATTTTAAACGTTTTGTTAGTTGTATTGCCCGATTTTCTTTTTGTTGTGAAATAATTCATAATAAGAAATGTTGTGATGTGATTTAAAATATGTGTGATATTATCTACTGTTAGTTCTGTTGAAAAGCATACTTATTGTGTTTTATTTTTTTATGGAATTTAATTATAAAACGGATTATTTTAAAATAAGATCGAAGGTAAGAAAGTATGTACCTTATAATTGTAGTTTTCTTTGTTTAAAAAGTTTGAAAAAGAAGTGATAACGCGAGCCAAGACCTCTTGTTGTCAAAAACTGAACACGTGCGTTTAGAATTAGAATGACAACACCGCCTACAATGCGCTGACCTCTTTTGAAACTTGAGACTTCATATAAAGTGTATATTTCGCTTAATAATTCAAAGCGCCATTATGGCAACTCGGGATTTGCCGGTTTAAATATAATACGTCATTTCCATAACACCCTGTATGTAAACAGTATATTGCCAATACGAACGTTCCAAAATACAAAAAGTGTCCCCGCTATGGGAGATGGCTCGGGCTTATTGAGTTTGCGCAGTAGGGTGGAAATTTTATCGATCGCGTCAGAGCCGGCCCGACATTATTTGTTTGTTGTTATTCGTCGCCATCTTTGGTTCTGGATGCTTTATCAAATTACAGAATAAAAAGTGGTTCATCCACATGGTTGTCGGTATATTAGTGCTTATAAACTTTCATTACCTAACAACAATTTTTGTAAAGGATTTTTTAATTTGTGGTGATTCGATTCGCTGTTTGGTAGGTTTGTGGCTTATTTTGTTTAAGATGAATGAACACAAGTGCATGGTGATTTTTTGTAAAAGTCGTGGATCAATACAAGATATAAAGTATTTTAGGTATGTACATATATACGAAAATATTTTGCTTATCACATTATCCGATCTTCGAAACCGAATTTCACTAAACAGCTTGTAAAAATAGAAGAGTGTGTCACTCGGATACAATATAATATATACTCCTATGTAGTCACTACCTAACCTTAAAATTAATATATTTTTAATTTGGTGCATTAGTAGCTGATAATAATTTCCAAAATAGTCAATATAGTCATTCATTCTTAATTTTTGGTTTAGAACAAAGTGAGATTAAGAAACATACGACGTCGGATGAAAGTTAAAATAAAGCTCGTCGTGTCGATTGTTACAAATATTCGGATGGAATTTGGCACCAAAAGTTTACACCAATCAGGGCACCGTCGGATCATCATATCGTCAGAAATGGTATGCATGGAACGCTGTCTTAAATCGAACTAATCGAAATTTTGATTGCAATATTTTTCCTAACTAACCAGTGAAATTCACATTAAAAAAGTTTAAATCCGGTCTTGTCGAATGTTTACTTTCACAAGGAAATTTCCGAACTGCGCAAACTCACCACGCCCAGTTCGCTGCCCATAGCGGGGACATAATTGCAGATGGTATTAGCAATATACTGTTTATATAAGTATAGGTGGAAACACCCGATACAATACAACCATTTCCATAACACCCTGTATAGCTGGAACACAAAATACAACCTTTTATCTCTTTTGTTGACAGTGTGTGTTATACCTGTGGGCATTAAAGCTTTGTTTCCCAACCACATTGTACCTGCTCCGGGGGAACCACGAATGCCGGCATTTAACAGAGTATTTCACTTTTAAACAAGAATGTAAGTACAATCCACAGTTATATAATTTAAGAAGTATTAGTCCCTTTTTAAAAGGGATGGGTAAAATTTAAACGGTGTAAGGGCCTTCGCCTACAAGCATTTTAAGCCCAGGCTTAAAAAAGGTTTAAAATTAATTCTATGGCTTAAATCTTACACAATTCTAACTTTTTAAGACCCATATAATCAATGAAAGCAAGGCAGAATTAATTATTTTTCTCTTATGTCACCACGTATAGTGTGGTTCAAGATAAACCGTTCACTTTTACGTCAATAAATCAACTACCCGATTAATCGGTATGGTGTGTACCCCTAAATCTTTAAACCCCAATAAACGGGCGCAGGGGCGGACTCAGAATGTAGCTATCTACATATTGATTTATTTTTATTGTAAATTAAGGGACATTTTAAACCAAATGCTCGTAAACCTTTTCAATTTAGAAATTTCGGTTAGAAAAAAATAAATTCCTTACTACTAATTTATACGATTTCTAATAGCTTTAGCTCGGAACTTGTTTTAAGTCTAAGCGGGGAATACAATTTTATCGAAAACTTTACGAGTTCATTAATTCGAAGATGGGAATTAAATTTTAACGTTTTAATTTGCTGCAGCTTTCGCTGGAAAAATACCGACAAAGCTGCGATTAAATTGTCCTAAACGGTCTGATGCGTTTAATTTTTCGTAACACTGCAATTATATTGTTTTAATTAAATTTATTAGCAGCTTGTTGAAGTACATTTTAATTTTTAATTAAATTTTTTTTTATGGTAAAATAACTTTAGTGGTATTTATACAGGGTGTTTCTTAATAACATGGTAATATTTAAGGAGAGTATTCTTAGGTCCATTTAGAGAAAAAAACTTCATATGAACATATGTCCTAAACGTCTTAACTTTTGAGATACGGCTTTTACGGATGAGATGCGGAGATGGCCGACTGAGCCGAAGGTGTCCGGAAAAGCCTCCGACGGCCCGAGATATGTACCGTATTTTTTTTTACAAGTGCTCCGAAGCTTTGATGCTAAATAAATAAAGAAATTCTTCAGACAGTTTTCCTGTCTACATGACATGAAAACACTCGCGCATGGAGAATGTAAATATCTATTTATTATTTTTGACATATAGGCTCGGTGGCCTAGTGGTATAGCGTACGCCTTGTGATCTGAGAGTCGCGGGTTCAAATCACGCATCTCTGGATTTATTTATTTTATTCCAAGTGCCCGAGTCTTTGAGGCCATATAAATAAAGAAATTCTTCAGACATTTTTCTAAAACATATTTGAAAAATTAACTGCCAATTTAATTTATATATAATCCGCTATTTATTATCGCTTGTAGTATGGTTCGGTGGGTAGAGTGTCCGCCTGGCGATCTGAGGGTCGCGGGTTCAAATCCCGCACCGACAATTCTGGTTTTATTTATTTATGAGCGCATGGTGACTCGAAGCGGGCGGGAAAAATCTTTCCCGCCCGCTTCGATACTTTCCCGCCCGCTCTCTTGGAAAACGCCACGTTCGGTGAAGAGAACATGCATGAAAAGAGGCACTTTCGGGGCACATGTAAAAAAAATTCATTTTCAGACATGGCTCGATATAATTTTGAATTTATTGAGAATTTCCTATCTAAAGCGATACAGCGCCTCTCAGCAACGCTCTACGGCATTTCATCAAATATAAAAGTTGTAGAGGTGGACCTAAACTCCACGAAAAACCAAATTACTGATATTCCACTTCACGGACCAACTATTGTCACCTTCTCTCTAACTAATATGTATGCAAAGTTTTGGCATTTTGACATGTATTATTAAAAATTTACTGTACAGGTACACACAGGTGGAGGAGGCTTCCTTTACAAAACTTAATTAGGTTTTCCTGCGACCCTGCTTGGTTCACAACATTATTTTTTCCTCAAATCATTCCTTTAATTGTCTAAGAAATCCGACAATGACCTATAGCCATTACAATATTATATGTTTTTCGTTTGCAAGTTAATAAAAGATAGACTTCAACAAGTTCTATATCAACAAGGAAAGAACATCAATTAGTTCTATATTTAGCAGCCACACAATCGGCTTTGTACTTTGTATTAACATTTGGTTAACTCAAGAGGTCTTGAAATATTTAACATTTCAAACTCTGGAAATTTTCAAAATTAAGATGTCTATGAAAGCAAATGCATTAGTAATTTACACAATTCTAATAGGTCTAGAAATTAAACCGGTACAAGACTTGTTTTAATTTTAAGCTGGAAATAGAAATATTTAATTAACAACTTTAAGGGTTCATTAACTTGCAGATAGGAAATTGTCACGTCATTTGCTGCAGAAATAGCCGACTGGAAAATATTGGATTTAATTTAATCTGACAGGAAAAACTTAGGAGATTGTCTTCATGTAGAATTGACTGGGCTAATCATAAAAATATCCACATAGAAAATTATCAGTGGCGTATCCACTTTCTTGTAAAAATATCAGGGAACGACCCTGGCAGATCGATAAAATAACTTTTCTAAGTAGAATATGTGGTTTCATATCCTATATTAAGAAAATAATTAATTTTTCAAAATAATAATTATAATATCTATTGACATAGTTAAATACTTGTTTTGAAAATATATTTCTTTGCGTAAGTTTTACTCTATTTTTAAACTAAGGGTCGACATTTGAATATTACTTTAAGTTAGACCTTAGCTAAGGTAGCCTTAACATTAAGGCAAACCTCAAAAAAAACAATGTTTTAAATTAATCGGGTCAATCGTTAAGTCTAAGATTACCGCGTTCTTAAAGGTATATCGCTTTAGATGAGCGTTAAAAAGAACTTAAATATACTGTCGAACTTGTATTAAGGATGAATTATGTCATTCTATAACTTAAGGTGACTTTAAAATATCGGCCCTAAGGGTCGATATTGGAATGTTAGCATTTTGGTATTTAGTTGGATAGACTACCACCACACTCACTCAAAACAATTCTAATAACTCCACAGCATTTAGATCGCGATAAATCGAAGAGTTTTTTCAGGAAACAAGGTGTCTATTTCATCGAAATCTATATTTCTGATCCAAGATAAATTTGGTTTCACCTGTTGTTTCTGTGCGAAATAACTCAGCTGTAGGTTATCTTCTTCATCTGAATCATCTTTATCCAAACTCTAGGTCTCCACCATTCCCGTTGTTTCCTCTACTGGCTCTATTGTTTCCCTCTCAGATTGATTTCTTCTTCCGCCAGCCTCAGCTTCCGCTTGCAGTTGTTTACCAGATAAATTATCAAATAAGCCACCTCCGTCCTCATCGGAAAAACTGTTTATTTCCGGAGGTGTGATAAAGATTTTATCCACTGGATTATCGTCCCAAAACTCATCCGCTTCCAAAATATCAGCTAATTGCTGAACAGTCAACCTAAAATTAAAAGCGTGTCTTCGGAAGTTCTTACCAAATGGGAATCTTTTTAATTATTAACTCTACGAAAAAAAGTGCCTCTTCCTAAAAAGTCCTGCTTGGTGAGAAAATTAATTTGCACAAGAATATTTGTATGTTGGATATATTCAAAAAGTACCGGGTTTAAAATTTATAAAAGACGTCGGCTATATTTACAAACCTAAAAACTTGGAGACATGCATGCATGTTTAAAGGCTAACAGACTATAACAATTACACAATAAAAACTCTACTTAAGAGAACTACTTTTATGACGGATAAAAATTAGTTCACTAATTTCTATGAGGTGGCCAATTTCTAATTTCCCAATAGCAAATAAAACTAAATGACTCCAAATAATCTAGGTCTCCACATGGCCCCCGTCTTTTTGCATACAAATGATTGTCCTTCTAGAAAACTCTGACACAGCGTTTCTGATCATATGAGGAGTAACTAGCCGGATACACTGTCTTATAGTTTCTTCGAGGTGATCAATATCACGGAATGGTCTGTGCTTGTACACCAATTGTTTCAAATGACCCCACAAGAAAAAATCTAGGGGTGTAATATCCGGTGACCTAGGTGGCCAGGGTACTTCTGAACGGCGTCCTATCCATCTTTGTGGAAAAGTTCTATCCAAATATTCGTTGAACCTGGCTGCGCTGTGACAAGGAGCTCCATCATGCTGATACCAAACAGCCTGTCGCGTTTAATGGCAAGCCGTTAATAAATATAAAAATTTCGGTTCTTAGGAAATTTAAGTAAATCTCACTATTAATAATTTGATGAAAAAAATATGGACCCACTATTTGATTATTTAAAATACCGCACCAAACATTCGTTTTGAAATAAGTTTGGTCACGGCATTCGATTACGAAATTGGGGTTCACATCGCTCCACCAACGACAATTCTGGGAACATACGACACCATTGGAAGTAAATGTTGCCTCGTCACTGAATAAAATTCTCCTTGAAAAGAAAATGTCGTCTTCAACTTCTCCTTGAAACCAAGCACAGAACATGAAACGCGATTCCATATCTCCAGGTTTGAGCGTGTGTACAAATTTTGGCTTATACGGATAAAATTTATTTATTCTAAGTATCTTACTAGCATAAGCTCTTGACACGTTATCTTGAACTGTCTTCTTTATTCCGTCCAATGAAATTTTGGGATTTTTCACAACCGCTGGCAATACTTGTAATTGATTTTCTTCAGTAAGTGTTCGAACTGCATGTTTCTTCTTGAAATTATTTTCGACAGAGCCTGTATTTTTAAATTTATTGACGGCATTGCCGACAGTGACGTGGCTAATATGTTTATTTGGGTGTCTAGTATTAAAAATGTCGGCAGCCTCGCGATGCGTCTTATAATTATCGCCAACAATAAGAACTATTTCAATTTTTTCATTAACAGTCAGTTTAATCATCACTATTATTGTTTAAAGTAACTAAGAAACGGAAAACCTTTTTTTAACAAGAAGTTCACGTTTTGAAACAGAAATTATAATTGTCAAACTGTCACTGCTAAAACGCCTATTCTGTTACCAACAACAATCAATTCTTCAAAGCCTACTTATCCAGAAATACTTATTACCAAATCTTTACGACTATTAGTTTTGTAAATATAGCCGACGTCTTTTATAAATTTTAAACCCGGTACTTTTTGAAGCCACCCTGTATGTCCAACATACAAATATTCTTGTGCAAATTTATTTTCTCACCAAGCAGGACCTTTTAGGAAGAGGCACTTTTTTTCGTAGAGTTAATAATTAAAAAGTTTCCCATTTGATAAGAACTTCCGAAGACACGCTGTATATGGCACGGCCAACAAAAACACTTTCAAATTAATTGAAAAAGTCATCAAAAAAATAAAAAATATATTTTTTAAAGTTTTCTGTAGTGTTTATAAATTTTTAAAGGCATTTATTTTAGTAAATATTAGGAAAAAACTTTTTATGATCACCCATTGTTACAAGTCAGCATTTCAAACAGCTGTCTAACACTGAGGACAGTCTACCTGTGTATCTTTGTATTTTATGCCAATTTTAGTAATAGCGGGTAGGCAAGCAACAATATTAACAATTATTATTGGTTGATCTCGTTTTTCATATACAGGGTGTCCGGGAACATGTGGGAAATCTCCCGGATATCAAGAAAACACGTGAAAATAATACTATAGGTTCATATACACTTCTTTCGTATCGGCCTCCTCTTCGGAGATATGGGCTCCCAAAGAGCACCAATGGAATCAAGTTTTTTACACATAATTATTGAACCACCTGGTATATTTCAATTATTTTTTAATATGATGTATACCAGGTAAGACCCGTCAAGTTACTACCCAAGAAACTGTTGTGAATTACTCACAGCTGCAGGGACGGACTAGCTGTAACACTCATGGGCCCATTTTTTTTACGCCCTGTATGATGAGAACTGTGGACAATGTTTTTTACATACCTTTAACTATTGACTAAAAATTAAGTACTCTTCATTCATGTCGCTAATCCTAACCGTTTTCGAGGAAACGTCATTTTATTTGCACTGATCCCCCTATCTTCTCACGGGTTAAATATGAAAAAGCGGAATTACAGCTAGTCCGTCCCTGCAGATGTGAGTAATTCACAACAGTTTCTTGGGTAGTAATTTGACGGGTCTTACCTGGTATACATCATATTAAAAAATAATTGAAATATACCTGGTGGTTCAATGATTATGTGTAAAAAACTTGATTCCATTGGTGCTCTTTGGGAACCCATATCTCCGAAGAGGAGGCCGATACGAAAGAAGTTTATATGAACCTATAGTATTCTTTTCACGTGTTTTCTTCATATCCGGGAGATTTCCCACATGTTCCCGGACACCCTGTATAGTAAAAGGAAAAAAATAAATACGTATCTATCAAATTCGCGTTCCATATATGGCACGCTAGGTAATAATGGGTTAAGCTATCAATTTTCAAAGTGATCCAGTGCCTAATTCTTCATATACGTCTCATAGGCCATCCACCATCAATCACCCTGTACTTCGCTGCACGCCTCTGCCTATAAACCCATTATCCATATTTACAACTCAAAATGGGACGTTTAGCAACCCGATATTCGTGTTTCTTATCGTTTAAATGTCAAATATTATTAAATTTTAACCGAGTGTCGTTTTGTCGTCAATTTTATTATATATCGATATTTTATTTAGATGAATGTGTCCTTTGTGTTGCCATTTACCCATTTATTTATGCCATTGTAAAGGAATTTCTTGCTTTTCCTTTCTGATTTTGTTTTCGGGGCGTATTTTTGTTTGTTTTCCTGGTCTCGGATGAATAATGTATTTTAGAATTTTTAGATTCTATTGGTTTCGATTAGAATGCGTTAAAAGCTTTAGTATATGCGAAACAATTTGTTAATTTTTTTGTTTCGATAGTGATAGATGGGGGCTTTCACGCCACCACTTACCCGGGTTTGTTCTATATCTCTGACATCACAGATCTTCGGATATTGAGTCAGATATATTCGCTCGGGTAATCTGAATTTTAGACTTCGTCGGAAAGGCCTCGTCGGGCGCCGCCACATGATTCTGAGTGCGATTAAGGACAATATTTATGCGCGGGTTATATACAGGGTGTTATGGAAATGGCGCATTATATTTAAACCGGCAATTCCTGAGATGAATACAAATTGAAGAAAAATATCCAAAAATGGCGCTTTAATTTAATATGCCCTGTACATGACCTTATGCCAAACCAAAAATGACCACATGGTGCCCCTGCCAGGAAGGTAAACAAAGCAACATATGGCGAAAAACGTCAGTGAATCTTGACCAGTGTTGTCATATCTTCAGGATAAACTCTTAACTAACTAGAAAGTCAATAACCGTTTGACAGATTCCAAGTTGTTTATTTTTCAGGGTACATTATTATAAACTTTTACGTTCAGTTCAGTTCACTGGGAAACAATCTCTGATTTATAAACTTGAACTGACTCGGAACAAACCGCCGCGGAGTTTATAATGGTCAGGTATGTTCTCACTTGTTCAATTCGAACGACATCCGTCGGATTTTCCATACCTTCATATTTGACATCTAAAAATGTTGAAACTAAATAACACGTTTGAGCCTGCTCGTGTCTTGACGTTGTCTGTTCGGGTTTAATCGGTCGGTCGATCGATATTAAACTCATCGGTAAAAATACAGCGTTGCCACTTTCGATGTTTTATAAGATTATATTCATAAATTGCGGAATTTCCTTCTGTAATATTGCTTTCCGGTATAATTATAGTCTCGGAAATGGCAACCGCGCTAGCTCCAGTTAGTTTTCTTAATGTGCAGAAAGAAAGCACCTTTATTTGAAAGGGTAGTTCCTATGTCAACATAATTGTTTTATTTTATCTTTAGTAAAGGGTTAATGGCCCATAGAAATTAGCGTTTTTATTATTTCTGAATTTCTATTGCGAAATAATTAAGTGCTATTGTTCTATGTGTGCGGTAGTTTAAAGTGTAATTATGCGTTAGTGTTTAGGGCTTTCGTGTAATCTGATAATAGGTGCATATTTTCAAAAAAACTAATTCTTTAAGTGATTTAGTGCAATTTGTACTTGATGAGCATAAAGCTTTTCCCATAGAAAAAAGAACTGTCTGGATTTCTTACTCCCGTCAGCGTGGATTTACTTTCTAAGTAAGCTAAATATTTCCAAGAAACTAAAGTTTCACGTTTGTACACAGTTTGGCGACGTTGCACGTAACACCTGTTTTCTGATATGCCACCACAGGGTGACATGACGAACAAACGCCGAATGAGGTGTGGGTTTAAGAGGCTGGACCCCACTTTTATAACGGTCGATTTGAAAAAAAATATATGTAGTGCTTCTCTAGGACACCCAAGGAGTCACCCATTTAAATATAATACGTCATTTCCATAACACCCTGTATATACCATGATTTGACGTATCGTCAAGTATGCATGGACTTCCCGATCGAGATATTACCAAAAATCCCTTACACCGTACAAATCACGTTAACTTTGTTTCCTTGTTCAATTTTTCATCGATTAAGTGTATTTTATTATTTAATAAACCGGATAAAATAACACGAATGACAAAACGTGTATCAGATAACAAAATATTATGCCTGAATACAAGCAGTTGATCATATAACAATATATTGTTCTAGCAAGTACAAAAGGTGTCTCATACAAAAATAATATGTTGTGCTAACTACATTTTACACTTTTCTACAATAATATACAATCTTATAGGCTATATCTTTGGCTGTGTTTGTTTCCCAGATCGGGGTCCGACCTAGCCAAATCCAGCAGTTTTTGGCAAGTCTTTTAGCGAAATTACAAAAAATATAAATTATAAAGTATAAAATATTAAATTTATTACCACTGGAAAGTAAGCTTCATTGTCTTTTGTCATGTATATAAAGCATGTTAAAGTAAATAATACTTTTTATTTGCAGTTAAGTTATCCACTATTTAATCAGGTTTGTTAGCTAACTATTTATACAAAAGGGCAATATTATTCGAAAAAATTAAACTTTGTAGTGTTTCTCTTAGTCGCCCAACGACTACACCATTTAAATATAATTAGCCATTACAATATTATATATACTGCTTTAAAACTTAAGAATAAAACGGTTCCTACAAAACAATAAATTATAACAACCATTCAACAATAAACCCTTATCGACACATGACTATCAAAGTAATCAATAATGAATTCGAGTTTCTCGCAGTAAACAAATCATTAGTGTGTTATGTTATAGTCACGATATTTTAGTTCCAATTATTTCAATTACAAAAAAAGGAGCAAGCAACTAGTTCTGTTGGTGAGGTGTTGAAACCATTTCGACTAGTAATTCATCATCTGATAAAGTGGATAATACCTTGTAGCCCTTGAAGCTAATTTTACATTGCATTTTGCTATTCAAATACAAATAACCTTCAAAATGACAAAAGTTAATTTTTATGCGCAACAATATCCCGGTAAAAATATTTGTTGCATCTAAATTACAAGAAGAAACAAGAATTCTATATCCATACCTTTTTGAACAATTTTTTTCATACGTTCAACTCTTTCTCAATTGACAGTACTACTGAGGATGATGTTTTACGGTATTTAAAAAAGATAAAGCCCAAAGCGACTGTAGGTCCCGATAAAATACCATCTGTTGCATGATTGTGCATACGTGTTCAAGGGACCCCTTTGTAAACTATTTAATTTGGCCCTGAATTCCTCTCAATATCCTGATATTTGGAAAAATCCAAGATAACCCCAGTGTATAAAAAGAGGATAAAAATAAAATAGAAAATTATAGACCAATAAGTATTATTAATAATTTTTCCAAGTGTTTTGAAATGTTTCTTCCAGATAAAAAACTAAGCTTTCGGATAAACAACACGGGTTTGTTAGGGGCAAATCTACAACGTCCAACCTCATTTGTTTTGATCAGAACTGCCAGGTTGATGTTGTTTTCACGGATTTTGCAAAATCATTTGACAGATTAGATAATAAAATTTTACTTAATAAACTCAGTTCGTTTGGAATTTCTGATTGTCTTATAACATTTTTTTCATTCTTACTTACATGAACGACAACAAGTAGTGGAGTACGGTGGTCAGTCATCTGGGCAGATCGATGCTACACAGGAGTACCTCAGGGGTCCATTTTGGGTCCTTTACTGTTTGTTATATTCATTAATAACGTAGTTAATTCTCTGGACATTAATGGTTTGGTTTATGCTGATTATAAGAAAATCTATGCTCGCATCCGTAACCTGGCGGACTGCGAAAGGCTTCAAGTATCTATTGACATGATATATACCTGGTGTGTTCAAAATAAACTACGGTTAAATATAAGTAAATGTAACGTAATGACCTTTGCTTTAAAGCGACATACCCTTGTGGACGATTACAAAATTAACAACGTAAAGCTGAACAGAGCTGAGACTTTTCGCGCAAAATTAGAGTACGCCTCGGTTGTATGGTCTCCATATTATCAGGTGCCCCTAAATCGCATCGAAAAGGTCCAACGACGTTTCCTAAAGTTCCTGAGTTTTAAAATCGATGGTTAGTATCCTGAGATAGGGATTCCAGATGATGTTCTATTGCGCAGGCATTCGTTTTGCTCCTTAGAGGATCGACGTACCATTGCTCAACTTAAATGTTTGCATAACATCTTGCATAATATAGTGGAATGCAGTGATATATTGAGATACCTGCAATTTCTCGTTCCTAGAACACCTCATTCCCAGACTTTTTATATACCAACAGCGCATACCAATATCTGTAAATATTCCCCCATTTATCGATTTTGCAATACTTACAATCTGCATAGACATAAATTTTACATTTTCTGCTGTAGCTTATCCGGTATAATATTAAATTTGTTGTTTTCTTTAGGCATCTAATTACTCTGCTCAATATGTACACATATATTAATATAATACCTTTAATATTTCTTTCTATCAAATATTTGTTTGTTGTATTGTTATGATTACTTATTTTATATTGTATATCTGTGATATCCATTTGTTAATTGGTCAATTTGTAACTGTGAAATGGTGCAAAATAAAATAAAATAAATAAATCAAATAATTTGCATAAAAATGACGGTGAAAAGTGTATATGTTGCAAAACAACGAATATTGATCAGACAGATTTGACATCACATCACAAGCACATGAAAGCACATTATTTCACAACAGAACAGCAGAACGGTAATGCTACGATTGGTAAATTTAACACCTTAACACCTTATTTATTAAACCTTAACATTAAAAACACATGGGAATTGAAAGGAAACTCGTTCCCAAGACTCTCGCATATGAAATTACGCCAATGGATTTTAATATCGATATTTTTTTTTTGCTTGAGCTGTTCAGCTATTCAGCCAGTCACAGTCGATAAAATTAAAGCTAAAGATATCTTGTAAATTATCGTGACGATATATAATTTAGCTTTAGTTTAACTGTAACCTTGCCGTAAAGTGACTTTATAAACACTAAGCCCGTGGCCCGATAATCTCTATTAAAACAAAAATGTTGCTCCGAATACGACATATTATTCGAACAAAAGCCATGTATTCTCGTCAAAAGAGATCTTTGGGGTATAAAAATAATGGCTTCCTAAAAATGAAAGACGAGTTCCACGTATATCCGGACAGTATAATTTGCGGAATGTCTTTTTGAACGTGCTAGGATTTTTGGGGCAGTTTATTCGTTTCTTTTTTGGGCTCAAGTTTTATGAAGCCGAAATATGTTATTTTTTTTATTTAATACGAAATGGCATTTTACACAATAAAATGTTGGTTGTAAATACTTTATGGCCCTTTGATTTCATGGGTACCGAAAAATTAGATATAGATTCATGCAGCTTTCTTCTTTGGGAAAATTGGATCTGTTCTGTATTTTGACAATTATTTTGTGACCAAAACTAATAATAAAAATATTTAAAAAATGCATGCAAATTTTTCCGAAATTATCGAAAAATGCAGTCAATAAATGGTTTTCTGTGATTGTTTCAGGTAAAATAAAATATTCGGAACGTGTATATGATGCGTGCATGGATGCATTCGACTGCCTGCCCCTTGCGGCGCTCATGAACCAACAGTTCCTCTGTGTACACGGCGGTCTTTCACCAGAAATACACAATCTAGACGATATACGAAAGGTAGGTATTTTAACTTGTTATTTGAGACACAACGCCACTAAATATGATAGCCAATAATTGTTAAGAAGCAAATTTTTACACAGAACATTGACGACACAACGTCACTAGATATCATAGACAGTTGTTAAAAAACCAATTTTTACACAGAACATTGACACACAACTATCACTAGATATGATAGGCAATGAATAATAAAAATTGCACAGCATATTGACGACACAATTTCACTAGATATGATAGACAGTTGTTAAAAAATAAATTTTTACACATCACATTGACGACACAACTTCAGTAGATATGATGGACAGTTGTTAAAAAACAAATTTTTACACATCACATTGACGACACAACTTCAGTAGATATGATGGACAGTTGTTAAAAAACAAATTTTTACACATCACATTGACGACACAACTTCAGTAGATATGATGGACAGTTGTTAAAAAACAAATTTTTACACATCACATTGACGACACAACTTCAGTAGATATGATGGACAGTTGTTAAAAAACAAATTTTTACACATCACATTGACGACACAATTTCACTAGATATGATAGACAGTTGTTAAAAAATAAATTTTTACACATCACATTGACGACACAACTTCAGTAGATATGATGGACAGTTGTTAAAAAACAAATTTTTACACATCACATTGACGACACAACTTCAGTAGATATGATGGACAGTTGTTAAAAAACAAATTTTTACACATCACATTGACGACACAACTTCAGTAGATATGATGGACAGTTGTTAAAAAACAAATTTTTACACATCACATTGACGACACAACTTCAGTAGATATGATGGACAGTTGTTAAAAAACAAATTTTTACACATCACATTGACGACACAACTTCAGTAGATATGATGGACAGTTGTTAAAAAACAAATTTTTACACATCACATTGACGACACAACTTCAGTAGATATGATGGACAGTTGTTAAAAAACAAATTTTTACACAGCACATTGACGACAAAACTTCACTATACACCGTGTCCAAGATAAGGAGGGCCAGTACAGGGATCTCGGAAACCGTAAGAGATACGAAGTCGGTTAAATGGAGGTAAAGTTGCGCATTTACGTGCCTAATAATTATGCCGTTTAGAAAGTTTTAAATTTCCGAGTAGTCCGGATATAACCGGAAAATCCGAAATTCTGACAAATCGTTTTTTATTTTTTTCCTGGGTTTTTTGAGATCGAATTCTAAAGTAAATTGCACTTTTACATCACTTTTTCCGCTCTATTTAACAGCGTAATTGTTTTGTAATCCGATGAGTCGTCTTCGAAGGGCCATTATCAACTTTCTTTTTTTAAATACGGTCCTGTTTTTCTGATATTGGAATTTGATAGCTTTTTTTTCTTCCGAATACAACGATGTATGAAACATTGTGGTTTAATGACGCTTCGAGCGTTTTTTGAACAACATCAGGAAATTTTGGGATACGGTCCTGTATTTCTCCTAATTTTATTAATAATATCTCATAAGTAAACTCTAAATTTTTACTTATGTTAGACTAGTTCAATAAATAACAAATAATTTAATAATAAACCACAAATAAGTGAACAAAATACAGAAACATTATTTCAAACTTCTGTTGATTCGGGATTTGAAAGGAAAAAAATTAAGATGGTGACGCGTGATTTGTTTCACTTGACATTCCCATTGTGATCGTTTGAGAGCGTTTTAAGAGGTTTTCTATTTTCCAGAAAATATGGAACATAATTTTACAAATTCTGAAAAGTTTGATATTCTATAGCATGTTTTATTTTATCTCAAAAAAACTGTTATGTGGCAGTTAGAAGATGTTATTTGTGCAAAGAGAATAACGGAAATCATTTTGAACCTGATTATGTAGTTCCTTACTTTTTTCGTTATTCGTTTTATTACTGTTTCGGAATGATTTTTGTTCACTTATTTGTGGTTTATTATTAAATTATTTGTTATTTATTGAACTAGTCCAACATAAGTAAAAAATTTAGAGCTTACTTATGAGATATTATTTATAAATTAGGAGAAATACAGGACCGTATCCCAAAATTTCCTGATGTTGTTCAAGAAACCGTCCGAACCTCATTAAACTACAATGTGTCATACATCGTTACATTCAGAAGAAAAAAAGCTCTCAAATTTCAATATCAGGAAAACAGGACCGTATTTAGAAAAGAAAGTTGATAATGGCCCTTCGAAGACGACTCGTCGGATTACAAAACAATTAACGCTGGCCCTCCTTATCTTGGACACGTTGTATGTATGATGGACAGTGGTTTAGAAACAAATTTTTGCACAGCACATTGACACACCACATCACCAGATACGATAGGCGATTGATAATAAAAAATTGCACAGCATATTGACGACACAATTTCACTAGATATGATAGACAGTTGTTAAAACATAAACTTTTTCACATCACATTGACGACACAAGTTCACTAGATATGATATTTATTCGAGTCGATAAACCACTCCGCTTAGGCGCAATACTGGAATTAAAGTTTTTGTTAACAGGAAAATCAGTTTTCAAATCGAAGCCAAAAGAAAGTATTGATTTTTCGGCTTATTGTTATATATTTTTTTGTATTTTAAGATCTAGAATGGCCTCTCTAAGTATTCTAAGCATTATGCAATCGCCCCAACGGTAACGGAAATTACCCAAATGGCGAGATTAAATGCGATTAAGCAACAGCTCAGTTTATCTAAATGAAAGGTTTTTTGTGTATTCTGACACCATATTACGTTCGTTATCCAGTGTGAAATATTTGAGGTGACAAGGTTGTAAATGCAACGAGCGACGTAAGATTTATGTACGAGTCACGAAAGTTTGTAGTAAAACAATGACATGCCTGACGGTCTAACAGGAATTTATGCCTATAAAGGGTGCCTACTTTTACCCAAGTTTTGGCTTGGAAAATTGTTGCTATGGATAAGGCAGACAACGAAAAACGTATGCAATATTAATAGAAAGGTAATTAACAGATCCAATAAACATCTTTAGTTGACGTTAGATACGTTGATGGAGACCCAATTCTTTTGGGAAAAAATTATATTATACACACCACAGGAGTTCCTAAACTTTTTCAGATCGCGGCACACTTAGTGATTTAGTTGTCACGGCGCCTATTATCTAATATTTAAAATTGCGCGTCCAAGTTAATAAGCTGGTACTTCATGAATGCCACTGCACTGGCAAAAAAGCATCGCCATACCACTCGAGGTGGTGCGTGTGCGAATAACGCGACCTCGGGAAGGTCGTTCCATAAGGATGAAGTCCTCCAGATGAAAGAGTAGTTAGAACCATATTCGGTTACAATTTTAGAGAAAGTTGTAGAGGTAAATTTAAAGCGAATGGGCTTCTTACTGTCCCTGCAGTTTACATACAAGAAAGCATATTATTATTTTTCAAAAATAGAGTTTTGTTTAGAAGTAGTGAATCACAAAATGTATATTCAACAGAAACTTTGAATTAAACGTTTCCCAAACACAGACTAACATTATGCGAAAGTGATGCGTATTACAACAGTATAAAACTATACAATAGGCTTCCACGTCATATTAAAAATTGTGACAACATTAAAAAAGTTTTAAAAAAGTGCATTTAAGCTACTTAAAGACATTGAACCCTACAATATTGAAGAATATTTAACAAACAGGTCAAATCTATGATTCGCAATAATCTGCTGTATTTTTACACTATTTCATTTTATGTTAAGTAATGTCATTCTGAAATGAAGAATGTTTATTATTATTATTAAAAATACTAGATATGGCTTACACAGTGTTGAAAAAAGGTCGGTACCCCGGAATAACTCCGGTGCATCGCATTGCAGCGGAAAATGTCTGGTGAAAAGTTGTTTGGTTTTGAAGGAGGAATAGTTTGCTATTTAAACCATTAAACCATCTGATTTTGTCTTTCTCATGGTGATTATTGGTGAAAGATGGGCCCGAATAAAAAAAAATTTCGCACAAAAGATGTTTATTTTTGGTCGGAGAACACGATACGCCAATAAAAAATATGGGGTTCCATTTGAAAATCTTAACTTACCCCCACCCGCGCCCGGGCGTTGAGGGGGCGGGGGTGGTTTAAATTGCAAACTATTCCTCCTTCAAAACCAAACAACTTTTTCCCTAGACATTTTCCGCTGCAATGCGATGCATCGGAGTTATTCCGGGGTACCGACCTTTTTTCAAAACCTTATATATCTAATGATATGACAATACAAATAATTTAATTTAAAGAAAGAAGAAATTTGCTTTTAAATGTTTCAATATATTGAAAGGATTACTCTACGTTTCGGCTATTTAGGCCTTTTTCAAGAGCATTGCAGATTAATACAGCAGTATTCATCGTTTTAGGCCTTTGTCAAGAGCATTGTAAGATGAATACAGCAGTATTCATCGTTTTAGGCCTTTGTCAACAGCGTTGTACGATGAATACAGCAGTATGCATCGTTTTAGGCCTTTGTCAAGAGCATTGTACGATGAATACAGCAGTATTCATCGTTTTAGGCCTTTGTCAAGAGCATTGTACGATGAATACAGCAGTATTCATCGTTTTAGGCCTTTGTCAAGAGAATTGTACGATGAATACAGCAGTATTCATCGTTTTAGGCCTTTGTCAACAGCGTTGTACGATGAATACAGCAGTATTCATCGTTTTAGGCCTTTGTCAAGAGCATTGTACGATGAATACACCAGTATTCATCGTTTTAGGCCTTTGTCAAGAGCATTGTACGATGAATACAGCAGTATTCATCGTTTTAGGCCTTTGTCAAGAGCATTGTACGATGAATACAGCAGTATTCTCCTGCTCTTGACAAAGGCCTAAATAGCCGAAACATGTAGAGTAATCCTCTCAATATATTGAAACATTTAAAAGCAAATTTCTTCTTTCCTTACATCAAATTATTTGAAAAATGTTTCATAAAGAACCAACCGCGGAATCAGTCGAGTATACATACAAATATTTTTTTTATCGTTTTCTTTAACCCGGCCTTGTTTGCTATCAAAGACGAAATATTATTTAAGGTGACAAGTTTCTAAGTGCAACGAACGACAGAAGATTTATGAACGAGTCACGAAAGTTTGTAGTAAAACAGTGTCACGTGCCAAATTTCGAACCAGGGCGGAATTTATGTCCGCAAAGGGTTTCAACTTTTACCCTAGTTTTGGCGAGGAACAAATAAGCAGTTTACTATTGTAGTAATAGTAACAAGATTTATTTAGCGCATGGCTACATAATAAATTTTAGTAATATACAGGGTGTCCACTAATTAATGGTACAAACCCACAGACTCCTTACGTAAAAATATTAGGATTTAATTGTACTTACCTATATCCGCAAATTGATATTAGCTGAGATACAGGGGGTTGAAGTTAAAACTTCATTTTTATTTTTCTCTAATAACTTTGCAGGAAACCGACGTTTTTTTTCAAAATTTGGCAATTATGGGTTTTTAGGACGAAAAATTGATTTTTTTTATGAAATGTTAATGTACAATGTAGGGGGCGCTGTCTGCGGCATTATTTGTACATTTATTAGGTCATAACTTTTTTGTGCCTCTGTGTATTTAAGTTTTTAATGAAAATAATACTTTTCTCATGTTTATTACGAATTTAAATGCAAATATCTCCGAAACTCTGGAGGACCTGAACTTAGTATAAGTTTTTTACGTATAAATATGAGAAAAGTATTATTTTCATTAAAAACTTAAATACACTGAGGCACAAAACAGTTATGACCTAATAAATGTGCAAATAACGCCGCAGGCAGCGCCCCCTATATTGTACAATAAAATTTCATAAAAAAATCAATTTTTCGTCCTAAAACAAGCATAATTACCAATTTTGTAAAACAACGTTGGTTTCCTGCAAAGTTATTAGGGGGAAACAAAAATGAAGTTTTAACTTTAACACCCTGTATCTCAGTTAATATCAACTTTCGGAAATACAGGGTGTTATGGAAATGACGTATTACATTTAAATGGGTGACTCCTTGGGTGTCCTGGAGAAGCGCTACATATTTTATTTTTTTTTTAATCGACCGTTTTAAAAGTGGGGTAATAAACACTTTTACTCACAGGTAAACTTAATGTAAAACTGAAATTCCATATAAAATTTTAAAAATACATTATTTTCTACCTACTTGTATTTATCCTTATACATACCTACAGAGCGAGGAAATACAGGCACAAACACAATCAGTTTTTTTTCTTTTTCATGGGAACACTCCTGGAAACACTTTATGTACACACAGTAATAATGAAACGGAACCGATAGTTAGCTTTTGAAAATACAATAATACAGATTATACTACAGATTATTAGATTTTATTACACGCGACGAAATTTGACGTCCAGAAGAAACGGGTCAATAAAAACAATTTTCAAAGATTATTTATGGACGGGCAAGATACACGCGTAAACCGAAAACACAAAGCGGATTGCTGAGAGTGTGTTGGTGATCGACGAGACACAACGTATCCAGCCGTTGGTGGGTCTTCAACTAACAGACGCAAGGGTGCGGCGATATATGAAACTACTTCGCTCAGCCGATGTAAGGCGTCAAGAGGTCATTGGCATTTGACCTAGTGACGTACGTGGCTATTACTATTCCATATGTTGTTTCGGGTTGTTTAAAACATAGTCCGTCGTAAATGTTCTTTAATTAATTGTACAAAAAGGTATTACAGAATGGAAAAGTGTTTAAATTATTTTATTTTGTCTAAAGAGTTTAAGGTGTACATATGACAACACCGGCCAGAATTCCTTGATTGATCGACGACTTTCTAAATGATGTTCCATTTTAGTCCCTTGCCATTAAAGATTTTAAGGGTAACATCTACCGCTCCCAGAGAGTTAAACCCCAGAAGGATGCAAAAATTATTTAAGAGCATCCCCCTTCACAACAACTTTCCGATTTTTAACATTATTTACTGGAATCGAGTTATTATGAATGGGCAATTTGCAAATTGCTCATCCTGTATAGAGCGTCAAATTTTAAAATTTAAACTGATTTTTTTAAAAATAACTTCAGTATTTACTTAATAATCAAAATAATCCCCATTTGTATATTAATTTATTTTTTTATTATTTTTATATCTCATAAAATTTCCATCGAATAAATATTTAATAAAGAAATAAAGTTTATTAAAAAACTTGCTTTAACATTTGTAAAAACGTTATTTTTATATCGACAAATACCCATTACCATATTAGGTACATTAAATTGCCATGTATTATTTAGAACCTCATCCGTGAGAAACGTTTAAACGCACATGTCGTTAACCTTAACGCTAAAGTCGTCATTATATAAAACGAAAATCTTTTATGACATCCGATGAAAATATCCGAGAAAATATTAGGGAAAATTGCTTGGCAGTTTTATTAGAGAATTTCGACGCGGGTGACAGAGTTATTTTCTGCAATAATATTTTCTGGAGATGTGAAATTAGACAAAAAATTTGTCAATATAGCTGTAAACCGGAAATTGCTATTTTTAATTTGAGCGTATTAGTTAGGAAAAATATTGCAATCGAAATTTCGATTAGTTCGATTTAAGACAGCGTTCCATGCATACGATTTCTGACGATATGATGATCCGACGGTGCCCTGATTGGTGTAAACTTTTGGTGCCAAATTCCGTACAAATAGCTTTATTTTAACTTTCATCCGACGTCGTATGTTTCTTAACCTCACTTTTTTCTAAACTAAAAATTAAGGATGACTGACATATTGACTATTTTGGGAATTATTATCAGCTACTAATTCACCAAATTAAAAATACATTAATTTTAAGGTTAGGTATAGTGACCACATATATATTATATTGTATACCAGTGACACTCTCTTCTGTTTTTACAAGCTTTTTAGTGAAATTCGGTTCCGAAGATCAGATAATGTGATAAGGAAAATATTTTCGTATATATGTACATACCTGAAATACTTTATACCTGGTATTGATCCATGACTTTTGCAAAAACACCATGCACTTGTGTCCTTTTATCTTAAACAAAACAAGCCACTAACCTACCAAACAACGAATCGAATCACCACAAATTAAAAACTCCTTTACAAAAATTGTTGTTAGGTTATGAAAGTTTATAAGCACTAATATACCGACAACAATGTGGATGAACCACTTTTTAGTCTGTAATTTGATAAAGCGTCCAGAACCAAAGATGGCGACGAATAACAACAAACAAATAATGCCGGGCCGGCTCTGACGCGATCAATAAATTTTCCATCCTACTGCGCAAACTGAATAGGCCCGCGCCATCTCCCATATCGGGGACACTTTTTGTATTTTGAAACGTTCGTATTGCCCATATACTATTTATATTTATGTGATTTCTTTACCCATTACCCAAGTTATATTGTTGTTTTACCGTGTAGTACGAAAAAGTTGTCCAGCCAGGTAGTTTAAAAAAAAGTTAATATCCAACTTTTGTAGGAAAATTAATTTCCTTCACAATACTTTTATTATATCTCCCACGTCCTTCTATAATATAAATCTTTATTGCTGTCTGACCAGCGTTGTGTTTTTAATTACCCCATTCTGTCTGCAAGCTTTTACGACAACCTTATAAGGGCACATATGGCAACGTTCGTGCCATAACCGTATCTTTCACAATACAATTATTGTTTCTTTTACGTTTTGTTGTTGCCAAAAGGACATTTTGTCGAGAAATAATGAAATTTTTAATGACAGCACTCGAGAATGTCTTTAAAATATTACATTACGTTTTGAGTAAGATTCTTTCATTATTCTAGTTTTATAAATACATAGTAGAGTTCGTTATAGTTTAAGAACTAAGAATGAAGAACAATAGGAAATAGTATATTACATTCCATGAATGGTAAGAAGAAGAAGGTATTATACACGATTTCGAAACTTGTATGTAATCATGCCTAGTGATGCAGTAATATTACTGACAGATCATAACTTTGACACTATTATGTATGGCATTATTGACTTTATCTTCTTCGATAAAACCCTGCCCAATAGAAATCCAAACCACGTTTCTGTCGATAATTTAGCGGTCTTATCTGTGTATTGTGAACAGTTAAAGAGAGTATTTAACCAAACTGCATAAATGATTGAAGGATAACACGTCAGTGTAGGTGCAGGGTTGTTAATTGAACCGAACATTTTGCTGTCTCCTATTGTGTCGTCCTATCTCGATACCCAATTCTGGGATTTAATGGATGACCATTAAATGAAATCTAATTATGCAACAAATTGTAGATTTGTTGTTAGTTAGTTATTTAGATGTCAATACAAAAATATGTCAGAAAGGTGATTTAAATAATGTGAAGATTGTTCCACGAAAAATGGATATACTTAATGACTGCAGTAAAAGTACCTGTGGCCATCCCATTATTTATGACCGTTTGTTATTATTATGTGGAAAGGACCGGATTGTAATAATTATAATTAAATATAGGCACCTCAGGTAGGTTAGGTCGCTTAATTTATATTTAAATATCTTTTTGTGGTAAAATTTGTTAGTTTTTATTTCTTGCTGGCAGAGTTTAGTTGTATTACCGATATTATTTTATCAAACGTATAAAAAAACAGTATGTGGCGTCCATGGAAAAACATTGATGGTGCTTCTTCTAGTGTTGCAGTGAAGAAAATGCATTTATCTCTCGATGCTAGGGAAATTGTAAAAAGAGTATATACTTCTTTACTCAACAGAGGACTTTATGCTAGTGCTGCTGCGACTGAAACGTCTGATTTGACTAAGATACCTCTGACTACAGTGAAAAGAATCGCGTCAAATCCCATTAAATCTAGAAAGAAGCGTAAAGATGCCGGTTTCACCAAATGTTTCGACGAAAGCGACAAGGACTTGATAAGGCGAAAAATCGACACCATGTACGAAGAGCAACGCGTACCTACATTAGATTCTCTGAAGCAACGGCTCACCAATGATGAAACCCAGATAAGTTGTAGCCGCACTAGCCTTTGGAGAGTTTTGTCGGAAATGGGATTCAGATACCGCAAAATTGACAAAAGGCAAGTACTCATGGAATCCCACCGTTTACAAAAATGGCGTCATGAGTATATGACTTCTGTAAGGAAATCCCGTTCTGAAAACCGTCCTATAATTTACCTCGACGAGACTTGGTTTGACACGCATGAAACACCATCCAAAGGCTGGT
The DNA here is from genome assembly GCA_963991005.1 of Barypeithes pellucidus. NCBI lineage: Eukaryota > Metazoa > Arthropoda > Insecta > Coleoptera > Curculionidae > Barypeithes > Barypeithes pellucidus. The sequence goes on along the minus strand of OZ022562.1, from coordinate 12,997,436 downwards.
CTGATTCTTCCGATAAGTGTAAAACAAAAGCTCCGTCAAATAAAGGAAAAAGAATAAGCATTTTACATGCTGGATCAGAAAACGGTTGGGTTCCAAATGCCTACTAAAGACTCTTGTGTGGACTACCATGAAGATACAACGGCCGAACTTTTTGAGGAATGGTTCAAGAATTGTCTTTTACCAAACATTCCTCAGAATAGCGTGATAGTAATGGACAATGCGAGCTATCACAGTCACCAATTACATAAAGCTCCAAGCTCAAATAATTTCATGAAACGTACTTTACCATTAATTACAGTATTAAAAAAATATAGACAGTCGTAGGATTTGACAATAACATCGGGGATTGGTAGTTCATTTATTGCCAAACCCGAGCAAATCGATAGAAATATCGTTAGATCGTTGCCGTTTCTAACGAATATTGCAAATATGATGAAACAACAACCATAACGCTGACTTTATGGTATATCTAGGGCATTTTGGTTGAAAAGATCCGCAGGGATTAAACACGGCACATATGATAATCCATGCGAACGTTGAATAAAATAGGAGCTTTATTAGATTTGTCAGATGAGTGTTTCTCATATACAAAGTAGTAGCTAATGAGATAATGTACAGTGGCGTAACTTTACCCTGATGATCCCCACAGAGTTAATACCAATCGCATGATCTTCTTCGGTTTACAAAATTAGTGATATTTTATTATACTCTTGAATAGCATGTGAAAAATTAGACATATTTCATTAGGATATGTCAAATATTTATAAATTGATCGGGATTATTTACAAACATAGATGTATACATGTACCGCTGCATGTGAGATTTACAATGCTTGCGAACAGTTTGCCGTATAGACACAATGTGCGGGTTTGGGATTGTTGGGACTGTTGTCTCTCTAAACGCGAATTGGGACACAAATCTCAAATAGGAAGCCTCAATGGAACATACACATGTTAAAAGAGATTCGCACGTCTAAATGGGTGTTAATATTGTCATTCATTACACAACCACGTCAGCATGTCGTTTGAGCTGATTGTAGTATTGTGCCAGACGGGCATTTTATTATGCAATTCTGTAACTATTACCGAACGTATTGTCCTCTTAGAATACATTTAATGGAAACGTGACAGATTGGGGAGCTATGATTACGATGACATACCTGTATATACAACTTTTATAAATATGCCAATTGTGTTGAAAAATCATATTCTTAAATTACCAAAAATTTCTGAGACAACAACGAATATTTAATTTAAGGAAAATATTTAATGTTAGTTATGCAGACGGAACCTTAACCCTGTCACATAGCGACCAACTTCATACCAGTCAATTACAGAACAATGAGAAAGTTGGTATTTAAGGAATTTTGGTCCAAAATGTCCCAGATTTCTCTGTTAATAAGCATTTCAATTAATTATTTTAACTCTATCAATCCAGTAGTGTAAAGTTTTACTTTAATATACAGGGTGTTTCTTAATAACATGCTAATATTGGGTCCATTTTCAGAAAAAAAAATTCATATGAACACATGTCCTAAACATCTTAACTTTTGAGATACAGAATGTGAATGTGACAACAGACTAAGACAACTGTCAAAACTGTTTATGTTTGCAAAACTAAATCTGCTTCTTACCTACTAGATCCTTTTTAATCTTTGTAATACCTAATTTCATAACAGAGTGCAAATGAATGAATTGAATTTTTTTATACGAAAACTGTACGTCGAACGACAAAAAATCAAGAGACGACATTTGCTCAAGGAATGAGAATTTCAAAAATTATTTTTATTAAAAAAATGGCGTACCATTCTTTTCTTCAAAATACCGAGTGCAATTCCCGCACGAACGCCACTGGTCGGAATAAAACAGGATATAGATCATAAAATGCCTCTTGATGAATAGAAAGTGTGTACCAAATTTCACAAAAATATCTAGAGCAGTACGACAGATGATCTTCTCAATCTTTAACACCCTGTATCTTAAAAGATAAGACGTTTAGGACATATGTTCATATTAAGTTTTTTTTCTGAAAATGGACCCACAAATAACTTAAATATTAGCATGTTATTAAGAAACACTCTGTATATTTACAAATTAGTAACAAACTAGCTCTGTGCCTCCGGTCTTTGAAAACCAATATTAGTTAACTAATCACGTGTCACACGTCACACTCATTTCAATGCGCTTCAGACGAAATAATTAATAAAGCCAATGAAGCAACACATCATGTATTGCGTATAGCCTGAAAATTCGAAGAAGCTTACAAATAGGAATATAATACGTTTAATTAAATGAACCAAAAGCATGTGATGAGTTTGAGCGAATGGGTATTTTTCAAGGAAAATAAAACATTTTTAAATCTTCGACTTTAGAGTAATTTCAAGCTAAAATCCACATTAATTCTGAATAATCAAGTCGATATAAGCAAATGTTCCAAACTTATTGCATTCCTAAGTGACAGTTAGTTGATTATACAGGGTGTTATGGAAATGACTTATTATATTTAAATGGGTGACTCCTTGGGTGTCTCAGAGAAAGTCTACATACTTTTTTTTTAAATCGAATATCTAAATACTAATACTTTATACCCACATACTGTCGCCCGTTCCATCTGGATTCACTTAGCAACAATGTGGGTCGCTAGAGTATACTAACATTGTTGTCAGATCACACCGCGTGTCTCGCCGTAGCTTGAATACCGGCCGCGCGCCGCCTCTTACTTCAGTATGTTTCGAGACTCGGGAGTGGAACGACGTTAGTTCCGAACGACGAGGATGCCACGTGCTTGACTTATACGAATTTTAAACGTCTTGTTAGTTGTATTGCCCGATTTTTTTTTGTTGTGAAATAATTCATAATAATAAATGTTGTGATGTGATTTCAAATTTTTGTGATATTATCTACTGTTGGTTCTGTTGAAAAACATACTTTTTGTGTTTTATTTTTTTAAGGAATTTAATTATAAAACGGATTACTTTACCTTGTACCTTAAAATTGTAGTTTTTTTTGTCTGAAATGTTTGAAAAAGAAGTGATAGCGCGCGTCAAAGACCTCTTGTTGTCAAAAACCGAACACGTACGTTTAGAATTATGTGTTGCAATATGACAACATCGCATATAATGCGCTAACCTCTTTTGAACCTGAAGACTGCCTCAATAAGATATTGATTGCGAAGGGCCTCAGGAGCGGCCACGTAAATTTTGAGATTGCCGGTTTAAATATAATACGTCATTTCCATAACACCCTGTATACCAATATATATTTTTTAATTTTGAAAAAGGAAAGGGATACGATCGTAAAAAAAAGATTGCAAGAAACTTATGCAAAGTTACTTTTTTCACATTTTTCCGGTTCGTGAAAAAAAGTAATACATAAATAACAATAAGTACAATCTTAAAGTACCATACTTATTAGAAAGCGAGTAATCAGTAAACAAGAAGAAAATTTGTTTATTACTTCACCAAATTCGAGTTTTCTCAAGTTTAACCAAATTAGCATCACTATCTACCGAAAACGTGACTGGTCTATGGCTTATTCAGCGCAAACAAAACTCCAACATAGCATGTTAACGACAATAATTTGGTAATTTGTGTGGATTTTCGCGCGTATTTCCAGTTAACTGTTAACCATTTGTGACATAACAAATTAAAGTGGAATTTGGTAACAAAATATTAAGTCTAGACCAAAAATATTATAATCTGCCATATTGTAGTGCGTTTTAGATCCAGTATATGGCTTCTGTTTATATTTTTAATGGAGACTAATCGTTTTATTCGAGGAGATACTACAGACGGTATGAACATTTTAGACTTCGTCGGTGGCCACGACATAATTCTGAGTGAGATTAAGGACCGTATTTATGCGCGGGTTATATACAGGGTGTCCCAGAATATGTGGGCAATATCCCGGGTTCAGATAGAACACTTAAAAATAACAGGAGAAGTTCTTATAAATTTTTCTTCCTACGGCCTCCCCTACAGAGCCCATAACGGACGTCCCTGAAAATCGTTGTTTTTTAAATAATTTATTAAGTACTAGGGTAATTTAATATTTTTTTAGTATAATGGTTAGTAGATGAGTCTCCTTAAAATTCGCCCTTTTAAACACATTTGGCTTATTTAGTTTGCCAGGGACGGACTAGACGAAACACAAAAATGTTTTTTTTTGTACACCTTGTATGATGAAGGAACGACAATAATATTTTGTCGATAAAGTGAACTGTTTTCGAAAAAAAAATATTTTTGTTCAATATGTTTTTTTGCATTAGTTATTGTTTTATGTTCATAATATTCCCTCATTGTTGTTATGGTTTTTTTATGGTATTTATGCCAGTGTCAGTTTATGGTGGTGTCTTGAAATTTGCGGTTTCTCTCCTTTGTCTTATTAGTTACTAACTTAGTAATGGAATTTACGTACACTGAATATAAATCATATTGAACAAAAATATATTTTTTTTCGAAAACAGTTTATTTTATCGACACTGATCAAGAGTACCTTTTTTCAGCTTAAGGTTTAGAGTATCCAAAAATATTATTGTCGTTCCTTCATCATACAAAGTATACAAAAATAAAGCATTTTTGTGTTACGTCTAGTCCGTCCCTGCCAAACTAAATAAGCCAAATATGTTTAAATGGGCGAATTTTAAGGAGACTCATCTACTAACCATTATACTAAAAAATTATTAAATTACACCTAGTACTTAAAAAATTATCTAAAAAACAACGATTTTCCGAGACGTCCATTATGGGCCCGTATCTCCGTAGGCGAGGCCGTAGGAAGAAAAATTTATAGGTACTTCTCCTGTTATTTTTAAGTTTTCTATCTGATCCCGACAGATTGCCCACATATTCTAGGACACCCTATATACACCATGATTTGTGGTATCGTCAAGTATGCATGGAAGTCCCGATCGAAATATTACCAGAAATCCCGTACACCGTAAAAATCACGTTAACTTTGTTACCTTATTCGATTTTTTATCGATTAAGTGTATTTTATTATTTAATGAACTTGACAAAATAACACGAATGACAAACAGTGTATCAGATAACAAAATATTATGCCTGGATACAAGCGGTTGATCATATAACAAGATATTGTTCTAGCAAGTACAAAAGGTATGTCATACAAAAATAATATGTTGTGCTGTGAGTAATAATATAATTATTATTAAAAGAAAACTTTAGAACGGGGTTTCCAATGTTTTACTATGGTATGTTAGTAGTACCTTACCGAGTATATTTGCAGCATGCAACGATTTTTTGTTCTTCTATTCATAATTTTATTTCCGTTACAAACCAGACATTCTTAGGTTATAATAGAAGCTTGCAAAAAGTTCCTAATGTGCGTTATCGTATGAGTAAGGGTAATAACATAATATTTGTGTCAATGAATGTAGTTATTATATAGGGCGTTGAAAAAAGGTCGGTACCCCGGAATAACTCCGGTGCATCGCATTGCAGCGGAAAATGTCTGGGGAAAATTTGGTTTTTGAAGTTATTCCGGGGTACCGACGTTTTTTCAACACCCTATATAATATTGCCAACTTTGATAAAGAGCTATAAGAAAAACAATGCCTAGTTAAAGAACATTTCTTTGGAAGACATAAAATAAATGTCAAAAACCGAGACAATAAATTGAGATGCATTGATAACGATAGGTTAAAATCACATTTTGGTGGGATGGTAGGGAAAGGGCATTTAAATAATATTTTTAACATTTATCACTGTTTGTTGAATTTTAATTGGTACTTTTGTTCGGGTTGTTTTGTTTGGATAGTTAAGAATGCTATCTACAAGTAAAACTTATCAATTAATATGAATTAAAAGAATGTCCGACTATATTGTGTATTTTATGTAATAAAATAAACTGTGCTTTACAAAAAGAACCACCATGAAGGACATTATTTCCTTATATTTGTGTCAGTTTACTGAAGGTAATTTATTTGTAAACATTGCCTCTTCCAACTAAAACAATGCATAATATAAAGAAGACCAGTTCACATAATATTATACTAATGGACGTGCTTTTATGTCGCTTAAAAACCACTGAACTGTCCAGAAAAATACTATTTTCAGCGAGACAGAAGAAAAATAAAAATCCTTTTAAATTGGCCAAAGTATAAAGTGTTTTCCATGCCGATCGATACTTTAACAGTAAATCAAACTTTGAAACTCCGGTCAGTTTGCAGAGTTGAGAAATTACTGCAATTTAGAATAAATTCTAACAGGATTTTTAAATAAAAGTTCGCACTTCTTCAATATTTACAAGAAAAGCTTCCAATAAATATTTATTCCTGGGCGGTGTTTCTGCTTGTATATGGGAAAAAGCGATTTAAATCGCTTGAAGAAGACATTGTGTTGTCGAAACACTTGTTATGGTACACTAAAGATTTACCGATGATGTCTACACATTATGATTTTATTTATTTTCTTTAATAATTGAGGTAACGACTAGGTCAATCGGAAACGTAAATATGTCCGAAATCACCCACGTAATTTTGCCATAAAAATTTTCAGCTCGCATGTTATGATGGAAGCAAAGAGGATAAGAGTACGAAAGAGTTTTCAAAAGTCCATATCTATATCCCGTATGATAGCAACAAAATCTACTTATTGTTAAAGTTTCAGCATTATATTTCATACAATATGTATACCACACTTTCAACAAGGGTTGATATTACTTTACAAATTACGATTTAATTAACAGTGGATTTTTATTTTCTTTCTGAGATATTAATTTCATTCTGATGTTTACCGGAACATCCCCAAGTAGCCATTGTAATTCATTTTGTAAAAAAATTTAAGTAGTGTTCTCACTTGAGGCGATTCTCCAAAATAAAAGGGCTTGTGTCTTGTTGGGCACTGTGGTAATACTGAGTATTATCGCAGACTTAGATAATTTAGTTTTGAAATATCTTTAGCATAATTGGCAATCCTATGCTTTGATTTGTACAGGGTTATCACTTATATTATTTTGCATCCACAACGAAAGGGACTATTGGTAAATATCTGGAAATAAATATGCAAGATAAGCAAGTTTTTGTTCAGATATTTGAGTGTAAAGGGTCCAAAAGACGCCACGTTGTGCACGCACATTATAAATCTGACTTTGCGTTGTTAGGTCAAAATACGTTTGCCCATTCATGTGTACTGGCTACAAGCTGAAGGAATCGAGTAGCGTGATTGTAAAAAGTCTTTATTATCTCCGAAACCACAAATATCTACACCTACAGTTCGTATTCAGTAGAATTCACTTTTCTTCCAGTGATGTAAGAGATCCGTTTCTTTTAACAAACCCAAAGCCCGTCCATTTCAATCTTCACGTTCGTAAGCGCACTGCCGAGCCTGACCTTATTCCTGCTGAACTCTGACACATTTATGCGGCCATTTTACGCATAAATTTGAATCCCCACAGGTATAATGGGTCAGCGGCATTGCGGCGCATCCAACTTAACGGGTACATAAATTCGTTAAACTTCAGCATAAATCTGTATTAACCATATCGATTGCTTAACTGGTTACAACTCATTAACTTTGCTTTAATAAAACTCAACACTGCGTTGGTATATTATTATATTACCTAACAAGTGTTGAAAGTGATAGATCTCAAATGAGGAGGTATTTAGCACGTCACTTTCACACAAGTAATGTACAGAATTTTTCCTGCGACCATCATTCTTTCTCCGGTGTTATGGAAATGACGTATTATATTTAAACCGGCAATTCCTGAGATGAAAACAAATTGAAGAAAAATATCCAAAAATGGCGCTTTAATTTAATATGGCACTGTACATGACCTTATGTAAAACCAAAACTGACCACGTGGTGCCCCTGTCAGGAAGGTAAACAAAGCAACACATGGCGAAAAACGTCACTGAATCTTGAACAGTGTTGTCATATCTTCAGGGTAAACTCTTTAGAAAGTCAATAACCGTTTGCAAGTTGTTTATTTTTCAGGGTACATTCTTATAAACTTTTATGTGCAGTTCAATTCGCTGGGAAATAATCTCTGATTTATAAACTTGAACTGACTCGAACAAACCGCCGCGGAGTTTATAAATGGTCAGGTATGTTCTCATTGATTCAATTCGAACGACACCCGTCTGAATAAAATCACATAATACATCTAAGTACCATTCAATCTGAATTAGTATTTTAAAGTACTACTGTGTAGACAAAATACGCCTTTATTGTCTGGGAAATAATGTATTTAACATCTAAAAAATTTAAAAATAAATAACACGTTGGTTCCGTCGATCGATATTGAACTGCTGGGCTGGGGCACTGCCGTCGCGAAAAGAACAAATAACTTAATAATTTAAACTCGGGTTTAAGTATTAACACACAATTTAACACACAAATCTGCTTGAAACTTGGTAAAAACAGTAGGAAACCGATAACGCGTTTGCAAATCGGCCGGCTTCTTTTAACAGCTGATTTTGGACAATCGAGCGGGTTGTCTGTTCTTTTCGCGACGGCACCGGCTGGGGTTAATATTTAAAAAAGCGTTGCCACTTTCGGTGTTTTATAAGATCGCGGAATTTCCTTCTATAATATTACTTTCCTGTATAATTATAGTCTCGGAAATGTCAACCGCGCTAGCTCAAGTTAGTTCTCGGAATGTGCACAAAGCAAGCACCTTGGACCGTGGACGCGACCATTTATTTCAAAGGGTAGTTCCTATATGTCAATATAATTGCTTCATTTTATCTTTAGTAAAGGGTTAATGGCCCATAGAAATTAGCGTTTTTATTATTTCTATTGCGAAATAATTAAGTGCTGTTTAGTGTTTAGTGCATTCGTGTAATCTGATAATAGGTGCATATCTTCAAAAAAACTAATTTGAAACTCGTGAATGTCTGTGTGTTTAAGTGATTTAGTGCAAATGTTCCGAGAGATTGGAAATAAGAGGCCGAATGGCGTTTAGTGGGTATAAGCTTATTATGCAGTTCCACATTATCATCAGGGTACGTGATGAGCATAAAGCTTTTCCCATAGAAAAAAAAACAAAAACCTGAAAATGTCTGTGCCCCGGATTACTTGCTAGTGTACTGGCACCTGGATTCACTTCTCTTTGGATACGAAGTAAACTAAATATTATTTTTATAAGAATCTAAAGTTTTACATTTTTTACACAACATTGTGCCTCAACATCTGTTGATTACACAGCTGGGCATGGGTAATATGATCATATACGATTTTGCCGAGGAGTGACCTGTGGGTTTATGGGTGAATTACCCCACATTTTAAACTTTGATTTAAAAAAAATATATGTAGCGCTTCTCTAGGATACCCCAGGAGTCACCCATTTAAATATAATACGTCATTTCCATAACACCCTGTATTATACCATAGTGTCCGTTATTTATATTTTTTTGTATTTTCAGAAGCTCTAATGTTATCTCTTCTTTTTATACTCATTTATCTTGTTGCTCTATGCTCTATGGCTAAATAAATTGGGTTAAATGGTCCATACTAGCATTCCTCACTCATCAGTTCGGCGTTATTCCGTTTCCCATTTTTCATTTTCTGTCGTGGATAAATAACATGGCAATGCAGTATTTTATAATTAATAGTATAGAAGGATTCTCCGTCATATTTAGTTAGCGCTTTGATCCTAGTAGCTTTTCATACATGCATATAATGCTGGGTTGCAGAAAATAGTATTGTCCTGTACAATGTTGGCATGTATTCATATTAAGTTCCAATTTCGAGACTTTTTGTTTATTTATGAAACAAACAATACTTATAAATTGATATTGTACAAGCCGTTTCATTTATGTATTTCATTTGTCATTTAACTTCATACGTTTTCATAACTGAAATATACGGATCGGTATATTTCATCCTAAGCACTGACGTTTATATTTAAACTGCCGCTATTACACATAATAATTTCAGTTTCTGCTGCTGCTGCAGGAATTACTGCACACATCTCGTTGAAATGACCAACAATCAGATTAGTTTCAGAATAAATCTGCATGCAATACGGATGTTTGAAATTGGAACATCCGGACGTAGTGTAATGAGTAGAAGGAAGAAAGGGGCAAAATGAATAACGCCCTTGCGAATGGAAATTGAAAAAAATGATCAAGCATCTCAGTTATTTCTTAAAACTTTGGTAAATACCTCTAAAATCAACCTATTTCGCTCGAGAAGTGCTTTAAAATGTTAGAATAATAGAATATCAAAACATAAAGTAAGCGTGCAATGTATAGCGATGTTGCCTAATACGTACATGCTGTTAAATGAGACTACAATCCTGCCGTTTCGATACCCAGGACAAGGGAATTAAAATGACGGTTTTCTATTTGTTTAAAAATTATTTTTTTAAACACAAATATACGAAATTACCTATATCTAGCAGGGTGTGTGTTAAAATATTAAATAACCATATGTAAATTTACGTGAAAGTTAGATACAGAGCTCGTATTTCGTTATTACGGAGATTAAAACTTTTAAATTACTGCGGGCTATAAAGTATGGTTATTAAAGTTATTTATATGAGTATTTTCGTAACTTTTTGGAACTTAAATTAAATTTCATCTTAAATTATCATTGTATCTATTAAATTTGTGACACTTCTGGGGACTGAAGGCAATGGGCAACGAGGATCGTCTTCTCAAGTGATTTTGTTATAGTTATAAAGGAGTTGATATTGGAGCCCAGCAATGGTATCCTATTCCGCGCTTCGCCTTTGTATCATTCCCCTTAATGGATAGTAGTTATATTTGCATATAAATAACGACTCGAACGTGATTCTAACAGTGTCTTCTCTATGTTTCATCTGAGATTATGTACAACTTTTTATTAACGATGCCCAGCTATTATAACATGTTAGGTATTCTCCAACTGGATTGTTGTTTGTATATGTCGCAGCCTTTTAGTGTAATCAACCGTTTCATGAAACGCTGCCAAACACTGAAACAAATAACTATTACGCCAAAAGGCTATAAATTGTAGATGTTACCAACCTCTGCCTGTTTCGGCCTCTTGATGAAAACGAGCCAAATTACGTTAAGTGACTGACTTTACTGGACTTTTCATGTAACGCTCTGAATGTACTTGAATGTACCTGATGTAATAAAATGAGCATTGTATAACTTGAAAATGGCGACTTCTAGTAACATTCCCTCGGCGCTTGCAAAAAAACTGATTACGAAAGAACAGCTTTAACGAAAATTATGAATGAAGAAGATCCAGTTGTCGAAATATCTGCTGCACATGAAGGTCTAGCTGATGATATTATCAATGTTGTACCGCAGGAAGAAAATATAAACAGATCTCAAGAATCACTGTGCGAAAATTGTTTACGTGTTGTTAACATTGCAGAAGTTTGTCAACAAGGATCTTCAGTACTGTGCAATTTATGTTCTGCCAGTAAAAACATTTCAGGAGAACGCGACGAAGCTAGAAATAAAACTGAAGAAGCAGCCAAAAAAATGCCGACTTTTAACGAGGGCGATTGTGTATTATTGAATATTCCCAAAGTCGACAGAGGTCCAGGAGATTCCAGGAATATGGTTTGTTTGATAATAGATAAGAAAAATGGCGTAAATAAGATTGCTGGGTACTATAAAGGAATGGTTTGGTGCTGAAAGTCTTACTGTTGCGGGTTCAGTATTTCTTAATAAAGAGGAAATCCCCTTCGAAAAATCACTAAGCTTAAGAGAAGCTGTGTCATTGGAATTAGGTGGTCAAGGCATACTGAAATGTTCGTGTAAACAGTGTACTACGAATAAGTGTATCTATAAAAAATAGCGTACTTTGTAATAGCCGTTGCCATAATAGTTTGCCGTGCTTTAATAAGTAACATATCGTTTGTTTATTTTTTTTTAATAATTGAGGATTCAACTTTCATTCGTATTTTTGTTGAATCTGTACTGTAGCTAGCCGCTATGATACCTTATTTGTAATAAAAGTTATTTCGTTGTTAATTCAGTAAGTGCGAGGTAGATTCGGAGCGTTACATGAAAAGTTCAGTAAAGTCAGTCACTTAACGTAATGCTCGTTTTCATCAAGAGGTCGAAACAGACAGACGTTTCATGTAACGTCTACAATTTATAGAGTTTTGGCGTAATAGTTACTTGTTTCAGTATTTGGCAGCGTTTCATGAAAAGAACAGACTTTTCATGAATCGGTTAATTACACTAAAAGCCTGCGACATATACATCACTCAAATACATAAGAAAGTGATACTTTTTAAATTAGAATTTTTTAATAAATCAGTCAAATAGGTCAAATAAATTGCATGCAATCTCTACAACAACTTGGGGATTCTCCAACTAAGTTGTTGTTTATACAAATCGGCCTAATAAATAATGACCATTTGAAATAACTTTTTAAGCTATTTGTGAAATTAGAATACTCATTATTTCTTTTATTACAACGTTTCAGTTCAACGTTATCGATTACCGTCATCAGTATCGATTAGCGTGGTTTGCGATAACGGTAGTAGACCAAAGTCCAGGTTTCGTACATTATAGTTACCCATTATAAATAAATAATCTAATACCAGGGATACAGTTTCAATTAATTATGCGACGTTAAATTATTATATTTCAATAATTAAGTAAATATAAATTTAATAAACGGGAAAACTTACCCCAAGTTGTGTTTAACTTAAAAGCACGTTGAAGTTAACGATAAGTTTACTTGCTTAGATTCCGTTGCAAATATATCTAAGGAAAGTAATATAATTTTCAAGTTAAATAAACCGGTAATGGTATAACCCAGCTGGAAAGTTCATGGAACAGTCCATTACTTTGATTAAGTTTTACTGCGAGAAAATTGTTTACAAGTATATGTTTGTAGTACATTATTCCAGTAAATCAAGAACGTTTAGCAATAGAAATCTATACACCTGTATCTGATTCAATATTGCCATTTTTCGTTTTGAAACGATTTTTTTAAGGAGAGAAAGACTAATATAGTGACGTGGAAAAGACCACAATAATTTTAAAAAGTAAGAAGAGAGACTATATGATAGATATGCGGGGGCTGCACCTATTGGCATAACAATATAGAGGGCGTTACTGAATAATATGTATTTTAATGAGTAATTCCTGGCCCAATTTTAAGTCGAAAAGTTCATATTATACAAACACGTATGTCTTAAAATACCTTGTTTCCGATTTATAGGGTGTTAAAGTTATTTTTTTTGGTTTAAAAATAAAAATAAAAAAAGGAGTCCAAACGTTTCCTTAGCAACGGATGTAATATTAACTTGATTTTATTTAAACGATTCTTTTAGAATTCTTTTAAATTAAATTAGTCAAGTCTGTTTTTGTCGACGAAGGGTTTTTTGTGTTGAGTGTAGGGAATCCCATCCCGCGGTGATTTCGCAGGATTGACATTGCGGGATTAAACGTGAGGGATTCGCGGGATTTGCGGGACGCAATGTGGGTGCTGTATGTTAATAAAAAGTTGTTTTATGCAATTAGAAACAGAGTAGCAGGAAAATATTTATTGCATATAGGTACAATACAATAGTACGACTAGTTTAACGGTGACATGTTACATTGATTTTGAAGTATTTTCGGAGAGAAGATAACATGTTTAATGTTTTATCTTTTAGATTTGATCTTATTTTATTGCACATGTATCCTGCGGCTGAAAGCGCACGTTCAGCTTCAACACTTGGCCCTCTGATTCGAATAGTTCACGCATATCGGTCGATGTGATAAACTTTCCAAAGGGTACACCATCTTTAGCTACCATTCGAGACACTCTTTCCTCTATCGAAACTTTGAAAAAAAATCTGTAATTTTCATTTTCTTAGGTAGCACAGAAGAACCATTAACATCTGAGCGCTTAGCAATAGAACTAAACGAACTACTCGAACTGCTGGTACTAGCTTTCATTTCCTGTGTTATTTTATCAATATCAACACTACCGCTGCTGCTCTGGACTTTCAAATTAATATTATATGCTTTGTTTGTAAGTGGGTGCGAAGATCTTTGGTGGAACGAGCAGAGATTTTGATAATGCTAGGGCATAACTTACATTTAGCTGTAAGACCATCTTCAGACTTTAAAAAAAATAATTACAAACTAACCTTGAACCTTTATTGTCTTTGTAAACTACACTGACACTCATTTTTGTGATTGCTGTTTAAATTCTATGTATTATATTCAGCCACTTGATAAATGTCACTAGATACTAGTAGAATAACGCCCTTACTTTCGCACGTACGCAAGAAAACAGTTCTGTTTAACGTATTTTCAATAGCCCAGCATGGCGGGGAATCCCCGACGCGTCGATCAAAAATACCGCAGTTCATTGTTTGCTATCCCGCAAATCCCGCGGTATCGATGGGCTCAATCCCGCAGGTTTGCGGGAAAACAGTTTGGGGGTGCGGGATTGGATTCCCTAGTTGAGTGTTGTTCAAATAAGAAAGAAACCAAAATAGCGCGTTTTTTCTTTCACATCCAGAAATCCACGAATGTTTTTTATCAATTGAGTAATTTCCCATCAAGATTTCTTTCTTTATAAAGGTCATAAATGTTATAGTAAATATTTTAAGCTTGAATCAAGAATTCTATTGCCGATAAATTATTATTCGATTGTTTAAAACCTCTATTAAAATACGGTGCATTTAAAAGCCATTAACGCTGTCGGAAAGCTTGAAAGCGACAGAAAATTGGCATTCAACTTCGTTGGTTCAACGGCACAATACATTTTTAAATTTGAATGGCCGTCAATTGGCAAAGTTCGACGATATATATCGTGAAATTTAGCGGAAAATTGAAGAAATGGAAATTTATTGGGTAGTCGAGCTTTTCGGTCAATGTGCTGCGGCTGCAGTATTATTTATGGACCGTGTTCCAATAACCGTAACTACAAATGACGCTGCATTTTTGCAAAATTATATATCATCGCTATGTGGTATTTTTTTTCAAAAATTAAATTTTTATTTCGCATTGCAGATGTTGACTTTCGGCCACCTTTCCATGTAACCAGATAAGTAATGTATTGTTTTGTTGATTTTTTCGAATCCTCTATCTTTCTAAGTAAATACTACGTTATTAGAGAAAAGGATATATTTCACAAAAATATTAATTTTGTGCGTGTTTATGAAAATTTTTTTTCAATTTTTATAGGTAACACAAAATACATGATTAACTTTATTTACTGGGTGTCCCAACTCTATTTTTTGTCCCATTTTCGACACTTTTATAGGGTATCTCCGTAATTGTTAGTGCTATAAAAAAAGTAACGTAGGTGTCATGTGCCTAGGCAACCAATATCATCCCCATGGTGTGTTTTATATTTGAAGAGAGAATTTAAAATGATATCTTTTTAGATTAAAATATACAGGGTGTTCCATTTAAAAAAAGTGACGTTAGGTCCGATAACTTTTTTACCTGGCCCCGTATACTTATTCTGAAACGGCAGATTATTAAACAATCATTATAAAGAAACTTCTGTATAAAACATTTTGCTGTATCTTTTTTAACTAAGAAAATATAGGGTACTTTAGAAATTGTCAATTTTTTGATTTTCCCCCGTATCTCTTAAGCGAGCGAAAATTTTCTAATATTGATTTTACCATTTTAAGTTTGACCCAAAAAGAGCATATGACGCCTACATTACTTTTTGATAGCACTAACAATTACAGAACAAACCCGAACAAACCCTGTAAAAAAAAGTCGAAAATGGAACACCGTGTACTTAATTCTCTATCAAAATTTGTAATATGCTTTATGCCTATTATAAACTATTTTGGAAATAAAGGTAAAATAAAATAAAAGTAGCATGAAAACAGCAAGGCTGGAACACCTTAAATATTATTATTATCTAATACTATGGTAAAAAACAGTGTTGTAATTTTTTTGCTAAAAGCTCGGAAGTCGAAATAGTATTCTTTGATAAATTTCATTTATCATTATTTCAAAAACAGTTTGCAGTAAGCGCAGAACACAGTACATGTTTTTAATAGAGAAGAAATATTTAAAAACATAAAGTTGATATTAAAAATTGTACTTTCGAGGCCCTGTATACTTAAATGTACTCACACGACAAGTAGATTCTGAAACCAAGAACTACTTGCCTTAAAACTTTTTTTGTATCGTGTACAGGCTAGAGGATATTACGTGTATAGAGTTGGGACAGCCAGTATATGTAATTTTTCATTTTTGGACAAGCAAAAACTATTGCCGAAGTCAAATTTTACTAAACCCACAAATAAAAGAAATAACGTTTGATGCAGACTTTTTTGTGGGCACTGTGTATTTGTTTTATATTCAGGAACGTAATTAATCACGAACATATTCCGTCTGATAGCATACATTTAAAGATAATTGAAAATCCAAAAATATCACTAAAATTCCGACTTTTACTTCTAAAAACCTAAATACTAACATTAATAAAGGCCCATTTGTAGGTATTGGAAAATCATTAAGTTTAATGTTAATGATCCCGAAAAGCTGTAGAACAAAAAGTATTACACGTCTGTTTTCTCTACTACTAAAACCAATAGGTATAAACTTTATTAATCAAGCGAACGTAGCCTGGAAAATTAACGGTGTTTATTTTTTGGATTTTCATTTATTTTCAAATTTTTGGTTAATTAAGAAATGGTCAAATTTTCGGTAAATGTGTGGTGTGGTATGTATGGTCCATAGGGTGATAGCGGGGCTATGGCGATTTAACATGGAAAAGGCGCACAGTTTTTGTGTGCACCGGTTGTCTGTTCGTGCATTTAGTTAGAAATTCGAGCGTATATATTTTAATATTATATATTTATTAAGTTAAAATGAATAGTTGACGGTGGACTATTTAAGAAATAACTCTAGCTCTTTGAGTTTGGAGCAAAAATTTGAAGTGAAGAATGCGGGAACACCTAAACCCGAAATTAATTTAACGCATACCACAAAGGGTAAATCTAGGGACTTTATTAGAAAGTTTACAAATGAAATATATGAAAAACAATTTATAGAGGGTATTCCAAACTTCATGATCAATTTTCTACAATTAAGAACCGAAGAATGGACTTTACGTTTAAGCACTATTGTCTAGGGTCGATAAATGTTGTGTATTTCGATAAATGATACTCGATATGATTTTAAACCATTTTATTTAAGGATTTAAACTAAAAAACACTGAAAATATGAAGAATGCCAACTTGTCAGTCACGTGGCTCGATTCGATCTCGTCATAAAACAGTTAACTATTGTTCTCGTCTCGTAGATGGCGTAGTGGTATTAGACATCATTCGGTTTCCTTGATAACTCGTAGATGGCGGTACTAGTATTGGACATCATTCGGTTTTCTTGATAGCTCGTAGATGGCTTTAGTAGTATTAGTAGTGGACTGTATAAATATTGTTACGAGGGTTGCATGCGACGACGTTAAGTGCCGACCCACTAAGAAAACCTTTTTTATTTTCCAAAAGTTGTATTTCCTTGTGTAAAATTAAAGGATGAAATGTTAAGGATGACTTACGTCATTCTGTACCCTAAGGTGATTTTGACATATCGGTCCTTACTTAAGGTGACATTCAATTATCAAAACCTGTAAGGCATATAATTAAATAAATAAATAAATAAATATCGGCCCACAGCCTTTCAGTCAAAAATCGTTTTCAAATCCGTAATCTAAGCCCGAAAAGACGGATATTTACTTAAAAAATGTTTTTTTTAAATTTTATTACTATTTAACTTTGAAAATTAAGAAATGGTACCTAAAAAAATTAAATTGTTAAAACTGTTATAAGCTCTAAATAACAAAAAAAGTTTATTTCGTGTAAGATAAGCGACGCGTTTCCACGTGAATTTAATGTCATATTATATAAACATATCACGACCCATTAAAAAGTTTTATAGTTTATTACACATCGAGGTAGAAAGTATGTCATTACTACAGAGAAATCGTGACCTAAATTCCGAGACGTTTTGCGTCTGACATTAAAAATCCACTCGTGCGAGTGGAACAAACCACACACGCCCTGTGGTTCCCTTCAAATCACGTTTAAGGTGCTCTTGCTCAATAAATATCGTGTAAAATTACCAGATATTATTATTGCAAGAACGCAGATACAAAATCTAACAGCGTCGTCCCGATTACTATCGTATAAGTTCTGTTGTGAAATAGTGTGCTTCCATGTGCTTTAGATTCGAAATTTGGATACGCTTGTTTATTTCGCCTTTTCCATCATTATTGAAATTGAAAAGACATGCGAAAAATTAAATTTGATTTTAGGTAAAAGCGACCTCTGGTGGCATAGTAGAGAAATATTATCATAACAGAAGCCAAATATCAACTTGATAGTAAAAACTAAAAATGTTAAAAATTTTAAAAAAATAACTGGCTGTAACTCTAAAAGTATCGAGTTTTCGACTTTTTGTTACACAGGGGTCCGCTAATTAATGGTAGATACATGGAAAAACCACAGACTCCTTACGTAAAAATATTAGGATTTAATGATACTTACCTATAGCCGAAAGTTGATATTAACTGAGATACGGGGTGTTAAAGTTAAATTTAATTTTTGGTTTTCTCTAATAACTTTTTTTGCAAAATTTGGCAATTATGTTTTTTTAGGACGAACAAACCCGAACAAAATGTTTATCTTAAAGTATCCTATGAGAAAACAAATAAAATTTAGAGATGCAGTTGCTATGGAACAGAAAACGTTGCATTTTTGAGTTTATCGTAAGTTTATGTTTTCATTGCTGTTGGTTTCTTTCGACGCCATATTTTCTAGGGTCAAATTTATTTTAATTAAAGTAAGTTAAAGAACTATCCAATTGTTGTATTTATTATTCCCAATTACCATTACTAGAACATTAATTATCGTGTAAATGTTAATTGGTAAGAAGTAACAAAATGTTATTTGCTTGTCTGAGCTAACGCACTAAACAATTTAGATGTAAATATCTCTGAAACGGTAACTCTGGGCGACCTGAACTTAGTATACCTTTTTTACGTAATAAATATGAGAAAAGCGTTATTTTTATTAAAAACTTAAATACAGTGAGGCACAAAAAAGTTATGACCTTATGAATGTTCGAAAAATGTCGCAGACAGCGCCCCCTAAATTTCACAAAGAAATCAATGTCTCTTCCTAATAAAAAAACTATAATTGCCAAATTTGTAAAAACGTTAGTTTCTCTCAACGTTATTAGAGAAAAACAAAAATGACGTTTAAACTTTAACACCCGGTATCTCAGTTAATATCAACTTTCGGATATAGTTAAGGAGTATGTGGTTTTTCCATGTGCCATTAATTAGCGGACACCCTGTATAACTTACTACCTTTATTTTAACATGTAGAATCATCTCTCCACGTGTCCCGATGCATTATCCATTATCCTGTATATATCAATTGGTGCAACAAACCCCCGCATTTAAAAGGCACGGGCCACCACTGCTTCCTTCCATTTAATTCTCCCCTTATCTTTTTTACTGCACACATACATTTAATTTAAATTGCATTATTAATGCGACACCTTAAGGCCGAGTCGGCGAGAAATATAAAACACGTTATAAAATGGGGAAAAGCACTAAACCTAATTTTAAATTTACCGCCCGTTTCTAATACATTTTTCCGTGCTATCTGTTTCCGGTGAACCTATTTTATGAGATTGTCAATAAAATTATAAATTTTATTTTTATTTTATATATGGAATCGCTATTTATAAACTGGCCAACAAAAAGTTCGACAAACGGGTTTTCTACTTTTAAAACTCTATAGCTTGAAGGAAGCTCAGCCGTTTTGAATAGAATTTTCGGATTTTTAAACGTGGTTTTGTGCGAATTCAGCAGCTGCGGATTTCAGTGGAGTCGATCCGGTTTACGAAAATCCCTGGACGAAATGGAGTATTTTTTTTCCCCCAATCGATACAGTAGGATCCCCTCGACATTCTGACATGATTTGTAGGGGGCGCCTCATGCGGGGGAGGGGGCACGCCCCGTAAATCTAACCGACAACGTGAAATGGAAAATAATTCAGCCGGTTTTGATGCTACAAAAAAAAATGTGAAGGGCAAAATTGAAGAGCTTGACAGAGCGCGTAAGCTCGAACAAACCTGATCTCGATATCTCAATGAGTTCGCGAGTTATCGCGATTTTCAACTGCAAAAAACAATAAAATTTAATTAATTATATCTCGAGAAGGGGCGGAGTTGGGGCATCAATTTTTCGCGAATCAACGGGTGACACCGAGTACTTTGATAGGCCGGAGGCTGGGTGTGGTGGGGGAAATAGGAGGGGAGTTATGGTGGGTGGGGGGGGATATTACATAAATGCTAATAAGCAGTTTATTAATCGAGCTACGGGGATCAGGCCGGATTCAATTTGTTCATTTTTTTATCAGCTACGAGGGGGGATTGGCGAAAATTTTTTATTTTCGCAAAGGCGCGCTTGGCGCGGCATACAAGAAATGGTCACTTTTTAATATCTTAATATATTTTAGATATTATGTTCAATTTTGGTATGTGTTAATAGGATATAACAACACAAATTTTAGTTACAAAATTTATTCAATTGTTCCACCAGTGTCGTCCCTGCAAACATGTCCTCTATTTTTTACAAAAAAGATGGTACGCCACTGATATTTTTCCATGTGGATATTTTTTGTGATTAGCCTGGTCAATTCTACATCAAAAGGGTCTCTTGAGTTTTTCTCGTCAGACCCGTTCTTGATAAAACCACTAAATATTGAAACTTATTATTATTAACATTGATAAAATAATTAATGATAAATTTTATTTCATAAAAATTGTTGGAGTGAGCAGTTCGATGCGAAGATGCCTTTTAAGTAAAGGTGGCCATTTGCAACAATTGTTATGAAACAAAATTTATCATTAATTATTTTATAAATGTTAATAATCTCGGGTTTCGGGTTCTCTACTCATTTCAGTCTAAAAAAGTTTAAGAAATTGCTTGTATTAGCTGTTATCCACGAATTTGTTGGTATCCGAAGCTATATACAATATTTTTTTTAATAACCATTTATCAACCATTAAGGAAAAATATATTTTGATGTGCAAGTTTCGTTTACACCTAGGTAGATTAAAAATATGACTAATTTTCTTAGTATTTTAACATTATATAAGGAACATTTCAAAACTTTAAGCCAATATAAGACAGGGCTGTTATAAATAATAGGAAAACGGTTATAGTGACTGATTAAAATAACTCAGTTCCAAATATTGGCGTTATATGATTCAGAAGAATACTAAAATAGACAAAGATCTTTGTGACGATGATCTTTTATTAAAAAATTAACAGGTGTTTTTGAGATTATTTATTTTTAAATTCCGATTTACTGTAAGTTGCCTGTAAAAAATTTTTGACCCAGGAACCGGGCGAAAAAGAACAAACATTTTACTAGTTGGTATTTTGTAAAACAAAAACATTCACTTAAAAGTAAAACAGCCTTTTGAAGTTTAGGTAAATATATCGAAATAAGTTTTGCCGTTTTTACTTTAATGTTTTGTGTGCAAAAGTTATCGAATGTGCAACAAAATTGAGCTTTTCTAAATTTAAGAGTTTCTTTCCGTTTAAATTAAATAGTATAAATAATTTGTTCAAAAATATGTGTGAGCTTTTAAAATTCTGCTACACACTTATCCCACCTTACCTTACTTTTAATTAATGATCGTATGATGGGTTGGACTTAGGCTACTTTGTAAACTCACGCATTGTCGTGAAGAAATGGACATTTTTGTTACACAACCAAAAAAAACAAAAACAAAAAAAATTATTTTTGGTCAATTTATATTACGAGACGTCACACAATAAGATTTACAATTAATTTAGAAATTGTACGTTTTCTTTACCGGGTATGTACGTATTATCCATCCACTTTAGAGAATTCGTTCCAGATTTCCCGAAGCCAAGCTCCATTGTCTTTATCTTACATCGAAACGGGATTGCGGAAGACTATCCCATTATGAATATACGCCAATAAAGGCACAGTATTTGATTGTTGGCTAGGACTCGACGGTAACAAATTGTACTGTCGTACGAGCAACGACGCTGCGTTGCCAGTTCAGCTGTAAGTTTTACGTTTAATTTTTTCGAAAGGGTCATTTTGTGGAAAATAAATTTTGTAGAAAATATATTTTTCAAAATAAAACTTTTTCTAAATTTGATATTATATTTAATTAAATTTTTGTTAAATTATGTTTTTACTTCCAAAAAAATAGTTCAATCGGTCTTTTCGAAAAAATAAAATTTATATTTACCATAAGTTTTTGCTTTAATAAAGACCAAAAATTACATAATTGAATTGTTACCTGTCAAATTTGACATTTTCTCCATAAAATATCGAAAAATGGCCTAAGTACTGAAAAAAAATATTTCTGTTGAATCACTTATGATAATTTTTGTTCTCTATTATTCTAATACGTCCATTTTTTCAACGTGTTTATTATTTTAAAGCAATACTCTCCTCTTCATTGGTTAAAATCTATAAAGTTATGAGGAGTTTACTCAACAGATGGCAAAATATTTAAACTGTGATTTAATTTTTTAAGGAAAATGACGGTTTAGGTAGAATTTTTGGTATAAAGAATGAATTTAGACGATTATTGTATAAATAGATTTACGGTGGTAGGTTCGTTTTCAATGAAAATAGATATTGGCCAAAAATAGATAGAAAAAAAAATTATCATAAGTGATTCAAATTTAGTATGTGTGCATAAAATTACAATAGAAACAACTTTTTCCGAAAATCGTTCGGAATATTGACATTTTTGATAACATTTTTGAAAGTCACTATTTCCCTACACTTAGTCGTTGCTAGGCAACGGAAGAACTGTTAGGAAATATGCATTTCCTTTCTGTAAGGAAATATCATTGGAATGATAGGGTTCTACATGAATGATTGAAAACACGTTGTTCATAAGGAATTAATTTATATTTTGAAGACCTCAATGCATTGCAGAATACATTTTGAAATTAGTTTGTTATATTCACAGTTATTTGACAGTTAGTACAATTAGTGAACACAATTGGAGGAACATTATTAGAACTATGAGAAACATTTTGGATAACATGCGAGGTAGTAGGGTTATTTTGTTGAATATGTTATGTGTGCTGTGAAAATTTTATTTGCCACCTCAACCTTTTTGTTAAGAGATTCTTCAATATATCCTTCAGCAACGTTTGATAACTTCCATCCGCCATGCCTCTTTAAACTAGTTATGTTGGCACCAGAGTCAACCAATATTGTTGCAGAAGATCGACGAAAGCAGTGACCAGTATATTCTGTCGGATTTGCCAAGTTCAAATAAGTAGCAACTATTTTAGGCATTTTTCTAAATTGATGTACTCCTACCACTTGTCTACAACCCTTTCCGCTTTAATATTTAAAGAAAAATCGGTTATTGTTCATATGTTCTGGTCTTAACGAACATACTTGCGATAAACATTCAAGTACATCTGATTAACTACAAATGATCTTGGTTTGCTGATCTTCGAATCAGGTATGCTAATTAAAAGCTTAGATTCTAGGTCTTCTACATCGTGTAGAGTCATTCGGACTAACTCATCCATTCTACAGGCCCCAGAAATACCAAATATTAAAGCCACCTAAAAAATAAATAAATGTGTAATCTAAATAGAAATTAAAACCTTGTAAATTACCTTAATCATTAAATTTTCTTTATCTGGAGCTTCCTGGATAAATTTGTCGATTTCTTCCTTCGTTAAAATCTTAGATTTCTTTGCCCTATAACCTTTAGCTTGCCGTTTCAATAAAGAACGAAGTTTTGAATATGTAGATATATCTGCATTGTATTTAATTGCAAGGATTGACTTCAACATTGAATAATTGGCCCATAATGTTGAAGATTTCATCTTTAAACAAACGTCTAGGAAGTATGCCATTACAACATTTTCCGAGAAAAAAACTCGTATTTTTACTCTTGCGATAGTCCATAAAACGTCTGTATGCATATTCGTACTTTTCTCTTGATTTCTTTGGCAATAATTCTAATGAAGCAGTATTCACTGCCTCAGCCAGCCATATGTTTTTTCGGGTTGTTTAAAACATAGTCCGTCGTAAATGTTCTTCAATTAATTGTACAAGAAGGTATTACAGAATGAAAAAGTGTTTAAATTATTTTATTTTGTCTAAAGAGTTTAAGGTGTTTAAGGACAACACCGGCCAGAATTCCTTGATTGTATCGCAGTGCCACACAGGTGTTTTTCTGGTTTGACGTCAGGTCACTTTTACCACTGAATGAATTGAAAGCGCCATTTATGGCTATTTTTCTTCAATTTGCCTTTATCTCAGGAATTGCCGGTTTAAATATAATACGTCATAATGTTAATCACGTCAATTAGCTACTGATGTGATTTTGTCTCTATTTGATTTACATAATCTCAATTTGAATCATATTGTTACAGGTAAATTTATTTATTTATTCTTTCCCCGATTCAACTGTATATTGCACAACTTGGCATCGCCCAAGATTGTGACAGTTTTGACGCAGACGCTAGGGTAGTATTCGCCGGAGTTATGTCCTTATTCTCAATATTAAGTCCCCGTTGAGTTAATCTAGATATGATTTAGTACGTTTTGTGCTTAATTAGTTAATCCCTCGAGTTCAACCATAGACGCAATCCGAGAGAATAATTTACGAACCTTACTTCGGAAAATTGATAATACTCAGTTTATTTGATCATTACATTATGTGGCTTTATCGACCGATTGCGGTGCGTCGGACTTACGAGGGATATTAGAAAAGTTTCATCCCTAACAATAAAACAAAATAACTTACAAAGGTTTTCTTAATTCTCCTTATGGGTCAAAATTTTTTTACAGGCAACTTTCAGTAAATCGGAATTTAAAAATAAATAATCTCAAAACACCTGTTAATTTTTTAATGGGTTTCTTATAGTATCTGATTAGAGGAATTATGTCCGCGCAAAAGATCATCGTCACAATGATCTTGGTCTATTTTTTAATAGCATCGATTTTTTAATAATTTAACGCCCGTCAAATGGCTAATTTTACTCTTCTGAATCATATAACGCCAATATTTGGAACTCAGCTATTTTAATCAGTCACTATATCCATTTTCCTATTATTTATAACAGCCCTGTCTTATATTGGCTTAAAGTTTTGGAATGTTCCTTATAGAATGTTAAAATACTAAGAAAATTAGTCATATTTTTAATCTACCTAAGGTGTAAACGAAACTTGCACATCAAAATATAGTTTTCCTTAAAGGTTTATAAATGGTTAATAAAAAAATATTGTATATACCTTCGGATAGCAAACCGTCATATCAATGTATCTCCGGTAACAATATAAAAATGCACAAATACGTGGATAGCAGCTAATAAAACCTATTTTGTTAGACTGAAATGAGTATCTGTACTCAAGAGAATGACGTCGTGTAGTATTTTACCTTAATTAAGACTATTAGGTCTGAGTTAACCCTGTGATCGGCGATACAACATAAAAACATACGCCTGGTAAAAAGTAGGCAATGTTCTAGTTTATACCTAAATAAACATAATAAGGCGGTTACCTAAACAGGAGCACGCTTTACACAAATTCAAACACATACCGTCATATTTGTAAAACTATTAGCCCGACCTGTAGTGGCGTTATTTATAAGCAATTTCTGCCGTGACCGGCGATACATGCAGCTGCGGGGACGGAACTTCTGGTTAATAATTTCGTTAGAGAAACTAAACTGTTGATCTTTGAACATTATTTTTTCAATACCAATTGTAGTAGGAGTGTAAATTATTTATATATTAAAGTAACTTTAGTAAACTGACGTGAAATATAAAAGGGTAAAGTAAGAAACTATTGACTGGGGACAAGTGACCGGCGATACATTTTTAAATTCAAATTTGATTACTGATGCAGCTATAATCTAAAAAAAAACTTTTAAAATTGCTTTCTAATGCGGAAAGTAACATAATATATTTCGCAAATTATAATCGTTTCTACAGGTAAGTATTTTATTTTAGTAACATTTTTTAACCCTTATAACAATTATTACACGGAAAAAAAAACCTTAGGTAAATCTATCATGAAATAATAACACTAATTTAATAATAATAATGATAATTTATGGCTCTATATGTGACTGGAATAATTTTTATTAAGAAATGCCCTTAAATTATACAAAAATCTTTTAAACCATTTATAGGAAAAGTTTTTGTAAAATTTAGTCAAATTTTTTGTACAATTTACTAAAATCTTTTGTAAAATTTAATAAAATCTTTTGTAAAATTTACTAAAGTCTTTCGTAAACAAAAATCTATCGATACTTGGACAATACAAATCAAAATTGATTCTACAAAAATTGTCTTTTCAGTGATGGTCACAAAGCGAGAAAATCGATTGTTTGTTTCCCAGAAGAAGGTCTTGATGTGCCAAAATATTGCCGTGTAATTATTTTCATTAAGTCAGTCAGTCGGCATTGCGCATGACATCTGACGATCAGCTTTGTTTACATGCGCGAGGCCATAAATTTGCCACTTTTGCTTTTAGAGATTGGCTATCCATAGATATGGGTCAATTTTCACAATAAGTTATAAATACATTTTTTTCACTTACATTCATTGTAAAATTTAAAATATATTTTAGTATTTACTCGATTGTACTAAATTTGTTAGAAATGCCATTTTTTCTTCCTTCTATTATTATTTCCCGTGCATATTCACTATCCTTCGTTCGACCCAGTGTATTTGTAACCGATAAAATTTGTCTTTGAGACAGAGTTACATAAACATCATCAAATCGTCTCTGGGACGATTTGGGGCTTGAGGGGAACCCTAAATAAATATACAACACCCGCATTTACTAAAAGAGGTTTAAATTTAGGCCCGGTTTAAATTGGAAACGGGACGAAATAAGGAGTCGTTGAATAAATTGAACACAATTCTACAGAAAGTTTTCACCGTGACAATGAAAGAGAAACCGTCATACTGACTAATGAACAATTTAAATTTAACCTATACAGGGTAGTCAAATAATACCTCAAGATACTTGGAGATGTGATTCTACATGTTAAAATAAGGTATTAAGTCGAAAAGTCAGGAAAACTTTAATTCCACTTCTACGGCTAAACGGTGTGGTTTATGGGATCGAAAAAAGAGTATCTTTTTCATTAGGTATTATCTTTGAAATGACCTATCCTTTTTTCCAATAACTGTAAAAAAAAATATATGTCAAAAATTAAATTAGAATTTCAGGTTTGTTCGGACTTGGTAAGCGAAAATTGCATTTATCTTGTAAACGAAACTGATTTCAAATAAAGAGATCTTTTTTTTAGTCATTTATTTCTAACAAATTAATATCAAAATGTAGAAAGTCTCTATTATAAATAATATTTGGAAACTGAGTGAACAAACCCGAACAAACCTGACTCTCAACCAAATTTCGGTTCGCTAATTTGTTATGCTTCAAAGATATCAAGTTTTTTGAACTACATGTTTTCCAAAAAAAAAAAAGTTAAATTAATTAATATCTGGGGAACAATAACAGATAGGTATAGGAAAACGTCAAGGAAAAGTTTTAAGGGGAAAGTTAAATTAATAGGGATTCTAAAAGAAAATACAAAGGTTATTCGATTTAAATTATCAAAGTTGCAACTACTTTCTAGTAGAAGCGGCAGCATTGCACGATGAAAATTTTTAAATGAGAGAGCCACTTTATGGGTAATTTCTTTACAAACCGCACACTTTTTGCTTGCCTTGACATTTTAGAATCGTCCGAATTTTTTTTACAACTTACACAGGGTCTCCGCTAATTAATGGTACATGGAAAAACCACAGACTCCTTACGTAAAAATATTAGGATTTAATGATACTTACCTATATCCGAAAGTTGATATTAACTGAGATACAGGGTGTTAAAGTTAAAACTTCATTTTTGTTTTTCTCTAATAACTTTTTTTACAAAATTTGGCAATTACGGTTTTTTTAGGACGAGAAATTGATTTCTTTGTGAAATTTTAATGTACAATGTAGTCTGCGGCATTATTTGCACATTTATTTGGTCATAACTTTTTGTGCCTCAGTGTATTTAAGTTTTTAATACAAATAATACTTTTCTCATATTTATTATGTAAAGAAGGTATACTAAGTTCAGGTCGCCCAGAGTTATCGTTTCGGAGATATTTGCATTTAAATTGTTTAGTGCATTCCCTCAGGCAAGCAAATAATATTTTGTTACTTCTTACCAATTAACTTTTACATGATGATTAATGTTCTAGTAATAGTAATTGGGAATAATAAATAGAACAATTGGATTGTTCTTTAACTTGCTTTTATTAAAATAAGTTTGAACGAAGAAAATATCGTGTCGAATGAAACCAACAGCAATGAAAACACAAACTTACGATAAACTCAAAAATGAAACATGTTGTGACAAAGCTAACTTACAATAATCAACAAACAAATAACAACATGGAGGTTTCATAACAACTGCATCTCTAAATTTTATTTGTTCTCATAGGTTAATTTAAGAAAAAAAAATTGTTTGCAAATTAATAAAAATTGGGCAGGGTGCACTAAACAATTTAAATGCAAATATCTCTGAAACGGTAACTCTGGGCGACCTGAACATAGTATACCTTTTTTGTGTAATAAATATGAGAAAAGTATTATTTTCATTAAAAACTTAAATACACTGATGCACAAAAGTTGACCTAATAAATGTGCAGATAATGCCGCAGACAGCGTCTCCTACATACGTTAAAATTTCATAAAAAAAATCAATTTTTCGTCCTAGAAAAACCATAATTGCCAAATTTTGTAAAAAAACGTTAGTTTCTCGCAATGTTATTAGAGAAAAATAAAAAAAAAGTTTTAACTTTAACACCCTGTATCTCAGTATAGGTAAGTATAATTAAATCCTAATATTTTTACGTAAGGAGTATGTGGTTTGTCCATGTACCAATAATTAGCGGACACCCTGTATACATAAAATTAGTTGACACGTATTTCAGGAGTTTGCTGAAAAATTTTTTTTCGAAAATATCCACAGATAAATTTCTGATAACTTGCTGGATTTTCTCCAACATATTTGAAATTTAATATCTCCAGTTGTACTTGATCGGACCAATGTAGGTCTTTTTTATTTTGCACTTGTTGTTACATTAGCTTGCGTTGTGTATTAAAAGTGAATTGTCAATGTAAACAAATGAAAAATAATAATTTAATTGTTGAAATTGTTTTAACATGCTGTTAACCCATCTTAAATTAATTTTAAAAAATATCATTTTATTCTTTATCTTCGTATCTACAAAACCCATTTTACGAGAAAGTGGCAACTCTTTTAGTTTAGTATGTTTATTCAAATTCAAATTATCCGAAGACTAGTTCTTCATAAACCATCAATCGCCCTGTACATTCGAATGGCATGTTAATTCTTAACTAGCCGTTATATATTATTTTATGGGCATGCCAATAATAATTACCAATTACTAATAATTATGTTATAATGAGCAATAAGGAAGGCCTCTCAATAATTGCCAATTCGATACAAAATCACGACCATTTCGTTCTAAGCAATTCGTCAGGGAAATTCAATTAGGCATAGTGGAGACTTAACGAATTCCGGCCTTAACCGAAGTATCCAGACTATTCCAGATGCCGATTGCGATTTGACTATTAACATTTTATATTATAATGAAATTTCTTTATAAATTGGAAAGTATAAGAATATTGAAACAATGTTTTTTATAATACATATATAACGTTTAGAAATCTATTGACTATATTTATTTCATGATTTTTACGATTGGTTAGATTTCTATATAACTTTCGTAAAAAATTATCAGCACGCGCCAGAATTCTTTCAAATCGACTTTCGACAGTTAATCAATCTGGTGCAAGGGTTTTAAAGATTGTCAGCAATTTTCCAGACGTTTATTTTGAATATTTCTCTAGTTCATCCAGAAGATCGAGATTTTGTAGATCAAATAAGACACAACCACGTCAATAAAGTCATACTAAAGTAAAAAATTACATAAGCTAGACTATACCTAGGTTAGCGCCTCAGTGGCGGATTTAAGGAAAAAAGCCCAGAGGGCAAAATTGCTTCAGCCCCCTACTTCTTCTCCGCGAAAATTTCGATGGTTGCATCCAGATCAATTTGATTGGCGACTTGCTGTTTGATGAAAAGTATGCTGAAATCGTCCAATGCTTCTGCACTCATTGTAGAACGTTGACGATCTTTGACTCTCTTCAATGAACTCATTGTTCGTTCGGCGCTGGCAGTGCTGACGGGAAGGGTCAAAAATAAACGCAATAAACTGAAGCACTCCGGGAAACTGCTGATCAAATTTTTTTCAACGATGAAGTTCATTCAAATATTGCAATGGACTATGCTTGGTAGAATCTTGTTCTTGTGAGAAATATATATCCGCAAAACTGATTAACTCATACTTCAGGGCAGTTGTAAAAAAAAGTTGGATATTTCTCCATCAAATTGCACACATTTTTTTCAAATTCTTTCTCTTCCATGTTTTTGAAGAATTCAGGTTTGAGAAATCCGAAAAGTGAGTTTATCTCATCAAAATTTTTGGCCCTTTCTTGTAATTCACTGCACATTCTGTCCAGAACTTCAAAGTACCCAATGCGATGTTTCGTTGCCATATCCAGAGAACTGTCCTCTGCTTTCTCGCCTGTAATTTTTTTCGTTCGTCGTTGTCTAATGATCGGAAAATCCGGATTCTTCCATCCCAACTTCTCCCATTGAGATTTAGCTTTCGAAACGAAAGAATCATACTTGCTCTCCTCACGCAAGTTTTGCAAGTTCTTCATTACATTACACGGAGCAATATTTAATGTACATACCTAGAGTATCTGGAATCAGGTTTTTTTTTATCGAATAAATTCACATTTTACATTGCAAACCACTGCGGCACTTGTCCATAAACACTGGATAAATGATAAACGAACTCGATTGACACAGAACTCGTAGAAATTACTCATCCAGTGACCAGTATAGTAACTATAGTGATAGTTCATGCTCGGTGAATTCTCATTATTAGGCGCGGCAATTCCAACTTTCGAAAGTGATGGTCAGTTGACGGTCTACTGAATTTAGATGCGCGGGGCACCCGGGGGCCCCTTTAGAACGTTTTTGATAAGTCAGAAATATTCGACAAACTTTGAGAAAATCGTAGACGTTTTAAATAACTGATTGATTACAAAAGTTATTTGATTTTATATTTAATTTACGATAGTTATCAAGCATATTGCAATTATTCTGATAACAGGGGGCCCCTGAATGAAAATTGAACTTGTGCTGTCCACAAGGGACTCACCGAAACATTCGTCGGGGGGGGGGGGGGGGGGGGGGGAAGCTCGCTTTTGCCCACCTGTTAAATCCTCCACTGGTTAGCCTTAACGTTATGATAAAAACCTTTAAAAAACTATGTTTTAAATTAATTTGAGGATCAATTAACGCGGTAAGTGGAATAATATTACGTCATCCTTAACAGAAGTTTGACAATATATTAAAGTTCTTTTTAACTCTCATCTAAAGGAATATATCTTTAAGGACGCGGTAATCTTTCTGTTAACGCGTCAACTGACCCTCAAATTAACTTCAAACATAGGTTTATCATGTCGTTAAGGCTACCTTAGCTGAGGTCTAACTTACGGTAACATTCAAATATCGCCCCTTACTCCTTAAACTTTAACTCAAACAAACAGGTATTTAAATTTAAACTTAACTCTAACCGCAGTCTCCGTTTTAAACAGGAGCTAAACGTAACCTAAGCAAACTGACGTAAGTAACAAATAATGGTCCCCAAGTATTCTTGGGTCTCCTTATATCAAAATAGGATAATTGGGGAACGTGTTTTCCCCCGTGCCGTTGGGATTAGTACATAGCTGAGATTAGAGGTAGATGGTATACGCTGAAGAAGATATATTCTTAATTATATTAGACAACTTATATGTATTCCCTTCCCTCGACTGTAAACTTTGATATTGGGTGTTATGATGGGTAATTGTCTTGTTATATTTAAACTCATAAAGCCTGCGATTTATACGGTCGATTAAAAAAAGAACGTATGTAGCCTCTAACATGGGCGTCGATTATAAGGGGTATGAGGGAGTAGTTGCCCGCCCATGGAATTTGATAACTTAATAACATCAAGAAACTTTTAGTTCGTTCGCGGAAAAGGAGGTAGTTCGTATGTTTTTTCTATTTTTGGTAGTGGACGACATTGAGGATAAAGAATCAATCCTTATTGTAAACATACCTGATTCTAAGACCTACAATAGCAGAACATTCACTGTGACAAATAACGCAACACTCGACTATTTATCAATCTATCGAAAATATATTAGCCTCAGGCCCAAAAATTGTACGAACCGTAGATTATTTTTAAAATATTCGAATGGTACATGCCATAATCAAGTAGTAGGAATGAATTCTATTGCAAAAGTACCAAAAGACATAGCACAGTACCTTGGACTTCCAGAACCATGCAAGTATACCGGTCATTGCTTTAGGAGAACTTCTGCCACTCTTTTAGTTAATGAAGAAGGTAACATCACTCAAATAAAAAAACATGGAGGATGGAAGAGTACTAACGTAGCAGAAGGCTATATAGATGAATGTCTTGCTCAGAAAATTGTTCCGTCTGAAAAAATTTTGGGACCGGCACCAACGATAAATAAATCACCCCTATTTGTGGAAGCGAGAAATTCTGAAAACATCCCGATACATTTACCATCAGAAACTTCCTCTGAAATCATCATTAAAAATTGCGAAAATTGTACATTTAACTTTAATATTGTAAATAATAGGAAAAATGATAGTTTATAGATATAGTGTTATTAAAAGAACCTATAACCTTAATTAATGTTAATTGTATTATTTAAATTTATTACAAAGCTTTTTATTATTAATTTTTACCAAACATTTTCATAAAAACACTGGTTGTAGAAAAAATCATGTCTGTAATTCGAGCGCAAAGTAACATTGCCGCTCTGTCAAACTTTTCGCTCGGAGCGGCAATGTATCACTTTACGCTCTTAATACACAAATAGCTAATTTTAACAACAGAAAAATGCAAAATCGAGAAGCAACAAAAATAGTAGAAGAAGATCTTCTGCCAACTAAAACCCGCCCGAGATATGGCAAGACATGTAACTGTTTCAAAGAATGGTGTACGGGAAACAAAGTTCAAAATCCAGGTTCCGATTCGACGCTCCTAGCTTATTTTAGTGAAAATGCCAAGGCAAGGGTCTGGTTGGTCATAATATTCAATGCTGATGACCACTCTATCAATTAGGGAAAAAATAGACATATCTAAACACGCAAAGCTATTAGCATTTTTAAGAAAGTGTGTTCGTACATTATTTTGAGATATCGATTTTTTTTTAAATTACAAAAAAATAATTTACTTTCCACCCGGGTGGAATTATTATTATATTCATTATCATATTATTTTCATAACACTTTGTATATCGTCGTTTCACTGGTCATTTCTTTAAAAATGTACAGAAAACTCCAAGGTTTACTAGACATACATTTTAGAACAGACACAAAGAATGCACGTTTAACATAACGTTGAAAGCCTAGCAGCGTTTCTATGGAATATTTAGGTAAAAGGCGCTATACTTGCAGCATACACGACGGCTATATTAATAATTCATTGACATCAGAATGCCAAAGAGCCTTTTCTAGCTGCACAGGGATGCTCCTAGGGGATTTCACAGGAGCGAGTTTGGACACGAAATTGTCTAGGATGTTTGGTGCATAAGAATTAATAACTTTGGAAGCCAACTGCTTCTAGACTGGCTAATTTAAGCTTTTTAAGAGTGGGCTTTACAAAAAATGTATATTGTATAACAAGATGGAACGACAGATAATCATTAAAACAAATCTAAAAGGTGACTTGCCCTGAGAGACAACTGTTAAGAAGTAAACTAAACGTCACGGTCTCACGAAATCACAAATTTTTTACTAAACTTGTATTTTTGTTGCAGTTAGATCGATTTAAAGAACCTCCCGCCTTTGGTCCGATGTGTGACCTGTTGTGGTCGGATCCCTTAGAAGACTTTGGTAATGAAAACAACGCAGAACATTTTTCACACAATTCTGTAAGGGGCTGCTCATATTTTTACAGGTAAGACGTTGTTTTACGTGCTAGGGCACTAGTTTGTTCTTCTGAAACACATAAAATAACATAGTTAAAGTTGGACTTAAATATTAATTTCATTTTAGTTTTTTTTAATACACTTGCCGGCACAATATTTTTTATGCGATTTTCATAATTTTGCCATCAGTTCGTAGATCCGTTAATTGTGTTTTTCCTTAATTATTTGTAACATTTTTCGATTAAGCTATATTATACAGGAGTAAATCAAACTGTTGTTTTTTATCGTAATTTCAAAATACCCTGTAGGAAAATTGAGGTGGATAATTTTATATACATACTGTTTTTTGTAATCTTTGACGTATTCTAAATATTTCGATTTTTGATTAATGCCATTATTTCATTTCTGCTGCGAGCTGCAACATTTTTAACGAAACCCTGATTTGAAGCCTATTTTTATTAAGAAAAACAAACACTAGGTATATCATAAAGTTAATTAACAAAAACAATTGTAATATCGCGTATTTACTTCTCTCGCAGCAATGACAGCTTGCAGTCTTTGTGGCATCGAATGAATAAGGTCCTTCCTCCTCCTGTCTTGAGGGATAGCCTGATATTCTTCGGTCAGCGCCAGTCGTAAGTCTTGCAAGGTTTGTGGCTATACAGGACGACGACGAACGGTCCTTGTTGATCCCAAAGATG
This sequence comes from Barypeithes pellucidus, assembly GCA_963991005.1. Classification (NCBI taxonomy): domain Eukaryota; kingdom Metazoa; phylum Arthropoda; class Insecta; order Coleoptera; family Curculionidae; genus Barypeithes; species Barypeithes pellucidus. The sequence goes on along the minus strand of OZ022562.1, from coordinate 12,962,690 downwards.
TTCGATTGGGTTGAGGTCCGGGCTACATGCGGGCTATTCCAATCTTGGAGGTCCAACTTCATCCAGATATCCAGCATTAATGTAAATTGGTTCCAAATGAAAGGAGCAAATGGAACTTCTTGGAGGATTTCCTCAATGCAACGGTGGGAGGTTAGAGCTCATCAAATACAAGATTGGTGCGTGCTTCCGTAGAAATACCCATGACATACATTTTCTAAAAATAACATCGTTTCATTTTAAATTTTACAGCTCGCAGCAGAAATGAGATAATGGAATGAATCAAAAAGCGAAATATTTAGGATACATCAAATATGACAAAAACAGTATGTAAATAAAATTACGCACCTCTTTTTTCCTACAGGGTGTTTTGAAATTACGATAAAAAACAACAGTTTGATTTACTCCTGTATAATATAGCCTAATCGAAAAATGTTACTTTATAAAATAATTAAGGAAAAACACAATAAATTGATCTACAAACTGATAAAACAAAATCATGAAAATCGCATAAAAAATAAAAAAGTTATAAAATATCAAACTTGACCAAAATTTCAGGGTTGCGGAATTTTGTGCCGGCGAATGTGAATAATATCAATTTTTAATAATACTGCTTCTTTATTGTCTTTTAGCTATGCCGCCTGTTGTGACTTCCTACAAAACAATAATCTCCTTTCAATTATTAGAGCACATGAAGCACAGGATGCTGGGTAAGTTTCAATTTTCTCATTTGTTCGGGTTTGTTCGTTTCTGAGCAGTGCGCGATAGCTTCGTTCGTACAATCAAATCACCAACCAATTGCTAATTTTTTTCATCACCAAACTTATAACTGACGTACAGATGGCAGAAACCCTTGATACAATAAACACAAAGTATTATACCGAGAAGCTTCTGCAGCAGTCGACCATTTCACCTAGTATCAAATACATAAAACATTTTAATACCGTTAAAACAGAATTTAAAAAAAATGCAAACAACAACGTCAATCTCCATAAGCAATTTAAAAATATATCACCACTTGACGTCACTGCGTACGCATGACAAAATTAAAATGGCTAGATATTTTATCTTGTGTTTATTATATCATGGCAGAAACATAACCTATTAAATAAATATTTTTACAACTATTAGAAATAAGCATTTGTTGTATTAAAATCAATAAATCTGCAAATTACAAGTAAGAGAAGGTAGGTTATCTTATATTTAATAATTGAAAAATTTGCCTTAAAATTTACAGTTTACATTTACTTAGTAAAGAATACAGTCACGCGCACCCTGACAAAGTTGTCTAAAGTTGTTCACGTTTCCATCAGTATTTTGTCTTTCTTCCCTGAAATCTTGAAATACAAATTTTTGCGGTTAATTTATCATAGAAGCAAAACGTCACGACAGTTTTGTAAATGAAAACTGCACCTAAGGATTCGCTCCCAACAGTTTTGCTTCTGCGCACGCCGGATTTTAGAGCAATTTTTTAAAAATGGTATCATTTAACTGGGTAGCAAAAATTCTTATTTTTGCGAACAGAAAAATGTAATCAGTCAACCAAAATGGCTAGTTAGTCAGCAACTTATGGACAGCAAACATTTCTGAATCGGTCAGTAATTAATGTCATACAGTGTTCTAAATTATTATCAAAAAAAGCAATAAAACGTGAAATAGTGATAGGGCCCTGGGAAAACAAGTGAAAACCCGCCCCCGCTACACCTTTTGTAGCCGATTTCCTTCTGTATTCGGCAAAAGAAAACACAAGAAAGTTACATAAATTGACAGAGCCCTGGGAAAACAAGTGTAAACCCGCCCCCGCTACCTTTTGGGCCTTGACTGCTACACCGAATGAAAACACACGCACGCCATTAGCTATTCGTATCACGCGACTGCTTACGCACCCCACAATAACGAACCGATTATTCACAACAAACGCAATCCAATGATTTATATTGATAACCATTCTTTTAATATACTAACCTCTGGAGTAATCTGCTTCTAGACATGTTTTTTCTACTGACCAATTGTAAAATTTTGCTGACCAAGTAATAATTTCGCAGCTCGACTGTTAATTAAGCGAACACATGATATTACAAGCGGACTGATATTGGTTAAATTGTTGACAGTTTATAGAATTTTTTGCGGAACAAGTGTTGCTGCCCGATTTTTATTTATTGCAAGCAAAATCTTTTTATGCTGATCAAATGATTTAATGCTACGAACGAATTTTAATAACTGTTTGTGTGCGAACGCTTTTAAAAACATGCGCATGCGTCGAGGGGCGTAACTACCGGGATGGAGGGGGCAATTGCCGCCGGGCAGCAAGTTTTAGGAGGGGCCCCAAAAACTATTCACCGGTCAGCTTCCAAGGAGGATGTTAAAAAATTCCTTTTTTGCGAGATGCAGAACATTACTTATCCATCAAAAATAACTGTTTGGTCCTAAATGTTTTGGGCGTAGTCCACAATATTTTTGGGCTTTTGGTCCATTTTCATGCCTTTGCCTACCGTGTTACGTAAAAGTTTAAAAAAAATCAAACAACCTGAAGTTTTCCGTCATTTTCACGTAGCAAATTACCAGCCCGAGATTAAATCCTTTGTTTTAATTAAAAAATTTAAATTTCAAAACATGAACTCGATTTGAATTACACGCACATGGCCCCCGTTTTAACGCTAATTATGCATTTAAGTTCTTTCGAATAGACTCTAATTAATTTCTAAGGGTTTTGTGTTTAAAAATCGAAACAATGAAGGACGATGTCGCAACACAATGGCGAATACTATTTTTTTAACAAAGGCTGTTAAATTTTTACTGACGGATAGAAAAAAGCGAATAAACAGAGACATCAAAGTTCTGTTTTTATGTGAATACAGAATACTATCAATTAGCTTTATTGTAATTATTGGGAATCTGGCAGATCGATTAAAATCCTAACCATTTCCTATTTGATTTACAGAAGAAATGTCATACGCAACCAGTGGCGATTCTTCCACAGGAGCACAGGCGCACGTGCACCCCCAAAACGAATAAAAAAATATTAATTTATGTTCATTGAATATTATTTATCGTATAAAGTCCGACTCTCCCTAATATTTTATCGTACCGTCAATTATCGTATAAAGTCCGACCCTCCCTAATATTTTATCGTATCATCAACCAAACTGTATATTATACGCTCTCGATCCGGCAACCGTGCATTGGTCGAGGTTAATGACGATTATGACGAGACTTGCTCGCATGTGCGATTAAGTAGGCGGGGCATAATGCAGTTTCTCTGTAGTAACAGGTGGCGGGAGACAGCGGGGCTATGGCCATTTAACATGGGAAAAGGCGCACAATTTTAGTGTGCGCCGCGCAGTTGTCTGTTCATGCATCTAGTTAGAAATTCGAGCGTGTATGTTTTAATATTATATATTTATTAAGTTAAAATGAATAGTTTGACGGTGGACTATTTAAAAAATAACTTTAGCTCTTTGAGTTTGGAGCAAAAAAATGAAGTGAAGAATGCGGGAACATCTAAACCCGAAATTAATTTAACGCAGACCACAAAGGGTAAATCTAGGGACTTTATTAGAAAGTTTAAAAATGAAATATATGAAAAAAAAATTATAGATGGTATTCCAAACTTAATGATACTATTATTGATCAATTTTCTACAATTAAGAACCGAAGAATGGACTTTACGTTTAAGCACTATTGTGTATGGTCGATAAATCTTGTGTATTTCGATAAATGATACTCGATATGATTTTATACCATTTTATTTAAGGATTTAAACTAAAAAACACTGAAAATATGAAGAATGCCAACTTCTCAGTCTCGTGGCTCGATTCGTTGTCGTCATAAAACAGTTAACTATTGTTCTCGTCTTGGTTGCGCCTAATGACGTAGCCGTAGATGGCGTAGTGGTATTAGACATCATTCGGTTTTCTTGATAACTCGTAGATGACGGTAGTAGTATTGGACATCATTCGGTTTTCTTGATAGCTCATAGATGGCTTTAGTAGTATTAGTAGTGGACTGTATAAATATTGTTACGAGGGTTCCATGTGACGAAGTTAAGATCCGACAACTATACACACTAAGAAACCCTTTCTTATTTTCAAAAAGTTGTATTTCTTGGGGAAAATTAAAAAATAAATAAAATAGGTTTTACCTAACGCATTTTATTATTACTTCTTTTCTTTCTACATTTAAAACGCCTAGAAAGTAATTGTTTGGTCGTTACACAAAAATAACATTTTAAAAACAATTTCACCATACTTGTGAACCCCCCTCTATCATAGGTCACGAGCCGCCAATGTACGCAACATAAACCCAGAACCAACCACCGCATAATAATTATAGCCCCGAGTTTTCAATTTCGTGAAAAAAAACGTTATTCAGCCTAAAAGCGCGCAAGGGAGAATTCTTATCCAAATACTCCTCGGGCCGTTTAAAAAACGCGCGCTTGACCTTGTTAGGCGTTCCAACACAAAAGGTGAACGTCAAATATGTAAGTTCATTATTTGTTTTTATACCTCCTTTAAAGCATTTATTTGACAATAAGGGCCCGGAAATAATTGTAATATTAATAATATTTTAACATGAGTCAAATGCTAAAGAAAACGTAAACAGAAAAGCATTTTACATTGTGGTTTAGTTCTATTGGTTTTTGTTAATTTTTGGGGGCACGCCCCATAATTCTAACCTACAACGGGAAATGGAAAATAACTCCTGGTTTTGATGCTACAAAAAAAATGTGAAAGGCAAAATTGAAGAGCTTGACAGAGCGCGTAAGCTCGAACAAACCCGATCCCGATGAGTTCGCTTTTCAGTCTAAAAAAGTTTAAGAAACAGCTTGTATTAGCTGTTATCCACGAATTTGTGCATTTTTGTATTGCCGGTAACAATATCGCCGGTCATGCATGAAAATGTTACCGGAGATAAATTGATGTGACGGTTTGTTATCCAAAGCTATATACAATATTTTTTTATCTATTTAGAAACCATTAAGCAAAAATATATTTTCATGTGCAAGTTTCGTTTACACCTTAGGTAGATTAAAAATGTGACGAATTTTCTTAGTATTTTAACATTCTATAAGGAACATTCCAAAACTTTAAGCCAATATAAGACAGGCTATTATAAATAATAGGAAAATGGTTATAGGGACTGATTAAAATAACTCAGTTCCGAATATTGGCGTTATATGATTCAGAAGAGTAAAATTAGCCATGTGACGGGCGTTAAATTATTAAAAAATCGATGCTATATACCAAAATCTTTGTGACGATGATCTTTTGCGCGGACATATATAATCCCTCTAATTAGATACTATAAGAAACCTATTAAAAAAAATGTGTTTTTGAGATTATTTACTTTTAAAACCCGATTTACTGAAAGTTGCCTGTAAAAAATTTTTGACCCCTATACATATAATAAATTTTTTTATTATAATCTGTTGTTTTATGTAAAGACCAATAAAAAAAAATTTTATGGAGCAACACCTATTGCTCCAATTTAAGTTATTTTAGTTACTAATCATTAATTTTATAAAGACCAAGTTTCGCTACTGGCCCGAACTCTGTGAATGTGAAGATTATTACTCGTTTTTTAAATATATTTTTTGAGTTCCTGCTTAATAAGGAGCAAAATTCTTTCATTGTAGACAGAGAAAAGTTTTCTAATCTCCCTCGTATATCTTTTAAATTTTACGTAGTTATTCAGTCTTCGCTTTACATTTTATGCGCTTGCCGAGATCTAACTTGGAATTTTATTGCACTTTTAACTATAAAATGCTACTGAAGCTAAAAGCTTTCGAAATTATGGCAAATGATTTGCTATAAGACCGGCTCTATGCATACTAAAAACTGTAGACTGGTTAGTTTTGTCTTTGTTGGTTTACATGTATAGATTTTGTCCCGTTTAATACGCCATTTCCTTGTCCAAGTGGGTGAAATGAAAGCATAATATCATGGTATTTAGGTATATGTATTTAATAAAAACAAACACAGATTAGAACTAAAATAATAAGAAAAATTCCGGTAAACTTTTAAAAATCCGTTAGAAACTGACGACTGTAGAAGCTGCTAGTACTGTCAGAACGAATATGACAAAATGGGTAATATATTTTAGTTCAATACTTTTAATTTGGCAAAAATTGGATTAAAAAAATATATTTAATCAAAAAACTAATATAATTGCATAAAAAATGACGAGTTTATTACAATAAGAATTAGGACATATCCTGTATATATGCCCATAATTTATACCGTAGAAATACGTGTCTCTGCGGTATTTATAGAAGAAACGGTAGATCTACCGTAAAAACGATAGCTCTGGCAGCACTGTGCGGTGCTCCCCACTACTTGACGTCACTCAGCCACGCCTGCTTGCGCAATATCATTATTTACAAACTATTCAGGTCATTAGGGACGGTACTCCATTTCGGTATACTATATCCAGGTAGATAACTGGACTGGTAAACTTAGGGCCGATATTTTAAAGTCACCTTAAGGTACAGAATGACGTAAGTCATCCTTAACACAAGCTTGACAGTATATTAAAGTCCTTTTTAACTTTCATCTAAATGAATAGGTCTTTAAGGACGTGGTAATCTTAGTATTAACCACATATATATAAACAGTATATTGCTAATACCATCTGCAATTATGTCCCCGCTATGGGCATGATTTCAACTTTTTTAATATAAATTTCACTGGTTAGTTGGGAATTGCAATTAAAATTTCGATTAGTTCGATTTAAGACAGCGTTCCATGCATACGATTTCTGACGATATGATGATCTGACGGTGCCCTGATTGGTGCCAAATTCCGTCCGAATAATTGTAACAATCGACACGATGAGCTTAATTTTAACTTTCGTCCGACGTCGCATGTTTCTTAACCTCACTTTTTTCTAAACCAAAAATTAAGAATAAATGACTATATTGACTATTTTGGGAATTATTATCAGCTACTATTGCACCAAATTAAGAATAGATTAATTTTAAGGTTAGGTAGTGACCACATATATATTATATTGTATACGAGTGACACTCTCTTCTTTTTTTATAAGCTTTCTAGTGAAATTCGGTTCCGAAAATCGGATAATGTGATAAGCAAAATATTTTCGTAAATATGTACTATCGTGCCGATAAAAAACTAGGACAACAAAATCCCAAAACTGGGAACGGATATACATATCTCATAGACTATAAAAGGTGCTCGACAGCCCGGTGAGACTGCTTATGGGGGAGGTCGAAACACGTAAGAAGGCCTTGGAAGTGATGCTAAGCCTACTCGGCTCCATACGCTCACATGTAACCTACTTTTATCTATCTGTTTCACTCTATCATTTAAGCGTCAATATCAGACTTACGTAGAGTTAATATGGAAAGCCCAAAAGTGAGTGTTTATGCAGGCGACTTGATCCTGGTCATATTTGTCTCACTTTACTGAATTAGGGAAGGTTGCTGCAGACAGAGATAGGCATAGAATGCGAACAGCACGAATTGTTAAATAGTTTAACAAGCTAACTTCCTTCGTCTGGCGGGCATGGAAATCAAGCAACATCTGATATGATTTAAAATGGTGGAGAAGTGGAGAAGACGCATCTTTAAATTTTAAAATAATTTTTAATATTCTAATCTTTCACGAAAAACGTCGTTTCCTTTTTGGTGCAAGTGAGTAATTTGTAATTGAAACATTCATTTAGTCATCTTTACTGAGAGTAAGCTTCAATAATAATTTCTTTTCCTAAATCATATGGGGCCCAAAAATATGCTTGGACTTGAAGCTTGAAATATTTGCTAGGACCTAGAGCCCACTTGAAGATGGTAAAATATTTTATGTAAATTATGATTTACTTCCTATTTTTTAATAAAACTTACTTACAAGCTTAATTTTTAATTTGTAGTTACGTTATTAGTTAAAAAAATGATATAAGAGTGTGTAAGGATTATTTTAAAGTGATATTTACAGCTTAAAACATGTCAGAATCCTAATATTTGATTTTCACTACTTAAGTAAATCAAATAAAAGGGTTTGAATGTTTTTTGTTGGTTAAATGTCACTTTAAAATATTGACAGTAATAAAAATTTGGACAAAAGTGACATTTGAAAAGCACGTGCGTTTGTCAGCTGATTCCAGACGGAATGGATGCCTGGTTTGTTCGTTTGTTCATACTTGCTTCGATGTGTTAACACGGCTGTTTGTCTTCTTCCTGTTTATAAGTATTCGTTGGTGCTCGACAGCTGTAAAGGTAAATAAACATCTCTTTTAGGAAGTAACCTAGGTTACATAATTTAACGTTTTATATTTTTCGATACGAGGTGGCATCAAAATATCTTATTTCTTTTTTTTGTAAACTTGAGCGGCAGTAAGTATATTGGGCATTTTTATTAAGAAAAAGTCTAATACCTTATTTAAAGTAGGTATATATAACGTCGCCTAAAAATGAAAACGAAACTAAATAATAAAAGAAATTTAATAGAAGGTTACAAAAATACAAAAGCAAAATTTGTCGAAGCAACAAAACATTTTTAATATTTAGTCATAGAACCATTCCTGTTTATTACTTCTTGAAGCCTTTGCGGCATACTTAAAACTAGGTTTCTGCATAATTCGCCTGTTACTTCATCCCAAGCTTCATTTATCCTGTAGCGTAATTCATCTCTGTAGCCGAAAATCATGTATATACTTGATTTCACCATTTTACCCCAAATGTTTTCGATCGGGTTCAAATCGGGACTCTTCCAAGGCCAGGGAAAAACTGCTATATTATTTTCTAGGAGAAAATTTTGCACAATGCGTGCTGTGTGTATTGGAGCATTATCATGCTGAAATGTAAAATTTTGACCACATACAGCGTTTATCGATGGTATCATCACTGCATTTAGGATATTAACGTATTCAGGTGCAGTTAGTCTTCCACGATTTGGCAAATTCCTGGACCTCTAGCGCTAATCCAACCACAGACATTTAGATATAGAGAAACGCCCGCTTTGGTTTATTTTGTGAGTGTATATCTCATCATACCGCATGCCGGAAGGCCTATACACTCGAATTCTTCCATTATTACACGATTGAAAAGTTTTCTCGTCAGAAAATATATCTGTTTCCCAGAAAATATTCCGATTTAAATATTCATGTGCAAATTCTAACCTGTCTTGTTTATTTCTTTCCATTAAAAATATTTTATTAGTAGCACAACGACTTCGTATATCGGAAATTCGAACCCTATCTCTAGCAGTATTTGCAGAACCTGGAAAGTTCGTCTCTTCTTCCGCCTTTGTCGCAGTTGCGAATGGATGATCCCTTAGATAATTAACTAGTCTTCTATCTTCATCTTCAGTAGAAATTCTAGGGGGACCTGAACCTGCTTTCCTAATAATAGTCCCATGCCTTGCTATTTATGTTTTGCTAACAACACGGTATTTTTGTTTACTCCCAGTTCGTCTGCAATATCCCTAATAAAAGCACCATCTCGCAACCGACTGTAGATTATAGCCTTTTGCTGGGGTGTTAATTGTGGCATATTTTTTAAAGAAAAATTTGCTTGACAAGTTATCTTGACATGTAATATTTGTAAATGACATTTTACTGGTACCAGACTCGAAAGTAAAAAATCCTAATAGTCAAGGAGAAAATAAGAAATATTGCTGTCCTAGTTTTTTACCGGCACGATGGTACATATCTGAAATACTTTATACCAAGTACCATGCACTTGTGTCCTTTCACCTTAAACAAAACAAGCCACTAACCTACCAAACAGGGAATCGAAACATCACAAATTAAAAACTCCTTTACAAAAATTGTTGTTAGGTCATAAGAAAGTTTATAAGCACTAATATACCGACAACAATGTGAATGAACCACTTTTTATTCTGTAATTTGAAAAGCATCCAGAACCAAAGATGGCGACGAATTATAACAAACAAATAATGTCGGGCCGGCTCTGACGCGATCGATAAAATTTCCACCCTACTGCGCAAACTCAATAGGCCTGCGCCATCTCCCATAGCGGGGACACTTTTTGTTTTTTAGAACGTTTGTATTGGCAATATACTGTTCATATATGTATATATGTGGTCTTAACTGGTCAATTGACCCTCCAATTAATTTAAAACATTTTTCAAGGTTCAAGGTAATATTCAAATATCGGCCCTTAATTTTAAACTTAAAACTGTTAAAATTAGAGATGTAGGGTTCAAAAATTTGCAAAGTTTTCAAAGCTTTAGTTGGGTTTATGCACATTTTTCCGCCTTTTACCTACTACCGATGCTATTAAAGAAAAACCCTATTTAATTAAGAAATCCGTAACTCTTAACTTTTCTAATTTGTTTTGTAGTGCCGAAGTTAATGACAGAAATTCTAGAGTTTCAATTTGTACCTACTCAAACAAAGTTAAAAATAAACTGAAAAACTCGAATCTGAAAAGGTTGTGTAAAGAATGAACCGAAAAGGTTACTTTTTAATTTATTTGTAAAAACGAACGTGTTCGTTAACAGGAACATGTACCCATGATTAAAATCATAAATTTTTTTAATAAATATTTTCCATTCGGAAAATACATTTAAGATGAGGATCCCAAACAATCCCAGATTAGCAATCAGAGCAATCTATGTTGCATCAACTTAATTAAAAAATATGCCGCTTTTTGGCAGGGTAGAGACGGGCGTCATCAGCTGATCAATATTTCTTTTCGTGAAGTTTTAGCCGTAAATAATAAAGTTTTTTAGTTAATTTATTGATATTTAGATTATCTGACATGTCGACTGTGGGGGTATCAACAAGTTTCAGGAAGATCGGTGACTAAAATTTGAAAATTGTTCATATTTGAAATTGTTATTATTATTCTTATAACATTATATTTTTTAACCCAATTTCTTCATAGCGTTTTCCAATCCTTTAACTTTACGAATCCAGTTTTAGATTAGAAAAAAACTAAGTATATTTGGCAAAACGTTCGCATAAAATAGTGCCTGCTCCAGTCCAGAAGAACGGTTTTGTGTGACGCCGCAGACGAAGCAGCAGCGAATCGAACTTTTAAAATCAAATTACGTATTCGCAACGTCAGATACATACTCTTCGTTAAACTAAAGAAATATCGACGTTTGCTGGAACTTAAAATTCACCAGTGCAAGGCCTTTAAATGCTGGCAATGAATTTTAGCTAACAGGTTTTCGAGTCTACACTTTAAATTCCGGAAAGAGGCAAAATTATTAAGCAGCAGCCGCGGAATGTAAAATTATGGAAGCACTTTAGACCTCGAGGGCTTGCCAACATTTAGCCAGACAAAAAGAAGTGGGTCAGGTGTTTTATTGTCATATAGCATTAAACACAACAATATATACCTACATTGGGCCATCTATACAGTCAGTGGCGGCTCGGGTCCTATGATAGAGGGTGTTCACAAGTATCGTGAAACTATTTTAAACTACAGCTGTATCTCCAACTAAGCATTGATATGAGCTCGAGTGTTTTTATTTTTTTAAATTTTAAATGCCTCAAGTCGGCTATTCCATTTTTTGTCCAGGCAAGTTCCGCAACGCCGCGGCGATCAAACAACAAACAAAAAAAAACGGTTGTGCTGCATCTACAAATCCAGTTATTTTATTTGTATATTTCATTTTAAAACTTCCTAATAAAGTCCCTAGATTTACCCTTTGTGGTCTGTGTTAAATTAATTTCGGGTTTAGGTCTTCTCGCATTATTCACTTCAATTTTTTTCTCCAAACTCAACCAGCTAAAGTTATTTTTTAAATAGTCCACCGTGAAACTATTCATTTTAACTTAATAAATATATAATATTAAAATAATAAAACATACACGCTCGAATTTCTAACTAGATGCACGAACAGACAACGGCGCGGCACACACTAAAATTGTGCGCCTTTTCCATGTTAAAACGCCATAGCCCCCGCTATCCCCCGCCGCCTGTTACTACAGAGAACCTGCATTATGCCCCGCCCACTTATTCGCATATGCGAGTATATCGCGTCATTATCCTTGCTGAGTTGCCGGATGAATCGAGACCTTATTATATAGGTACAGTTCGGTTTGACGGTACGATAAAATATTAGGGAGGGTCGGACTTTATACAATAAATAATATTTAATGAATATAAATTAATATTATTTTATTCGTTTTGGGGGTGCACGTACGCATGTGCTCCTATGGAAGAACCGCCACTGTATACAGTGTTGTCAAACAGGTTGGAATAAATTAATTTAAAATGAAACCTTTAATTTTTCGAAGTAACGCTTCACGTTTGATTTTTTTAAAAAAACAACTTAATCTAGACATAGGTTATGAGACATTAAATGTGATCAAAATTTTCCGTAGAATCCGAAAATAAAATTTAAAAATGGGGGTTTCTATTTAAAAAAGTGAAGTGTCACTTGGGACCTTTTTTTGAGTCGCCCTGTGTAAATGAAAGTAAGTTTAAAAAATACCCATCAAAAAATTACAGTCGACGGATCCGAGCGTCTATTCCATTGACTTGAAAAAAACATGAACGCGGTATTTCTATCTGCTTTGTACACGACAATGTGATGCTCTCTTTATCTTCTGTCTGTTTCTGTCTTGGTTAGGAAAAACAAACAATCTACGGACGTGACTCAAAAGTCATCTTTTTTTCAGCTTAAGGTTTAGAGTATATAAAAATAGTATTGTCGTTCCTTCATCATACAGGGTGTAAAATAAAGCATTTTTGTGTTACGTCTAGTCCGTCCCTGGCAAACTAAATAAGCCAAATGTGTTTAAACGGGCGAATTTTAAGGGGACTCATCTAGTAACAATTATACTAAAAAATTATTAAATTACACCTAGTACTTAAAAAATGATTTAAAAAACAACGATTTCTAGGGACGTCCGTTTTGGGTCCGTATCTCCGTAGGGGAGGCTGTAGGAAGAAAAATTTATAGGAACTTCTCCTACTTGTTTACAACCTACCTAAGAATGTCAATTGTTTTCTCTTCAAAGACTGTGAACTAAAGCCGTATTGTCCTCGGTTCATTCGAAAAATTTAAGATTGAATTTTTCAAATGAATTTTTTTCAACCTATTTGACCCCACACTGTATATAAAATAATATATATAAATTTAAGATTTAGCAATTCGGGACGAGCTAATTCGACGTAATGAAATAAGAAAAGTTTGAAATTTGCATAGACTCCGAACTTTCTGTTTAATTTTCCTGAAAACAGTTTAAAACATGTTCATCAATTTATGAAAACAAATTTAAACAGTTAATGGTAATGCCCTAAACAAAAAAAAATGTCGACCTAAATAACGGGACCTATTTTTATAAAAAAATACAAAATATACCACCATAATATCTTTATATGAACCATATATGTAATCATATTATTATAGACAATATCACTGTCACTGCCCGATTTCTTTGTTCGTTCTTTATGACAACATCGCAAATACATACAGTTGGATCGGGGAAAGACCACATATATATAAACGGTATATTGCCAATACGAACGTTCCAAAATACAAAAAGTGTCCCCGCTATGGGAGATGGCGCGGGCCTATTGAATTTGCGCAGTAGGGTGGAAATTTTATCAATCAATTACAGAATAAAAAGTGGTTCATCCACATTGTTGTCGGTATCTTAGTGCTTATAAACTTTCATTACCTAACAACAATTTTTGTAAAGGAAGTTTTAATTTGTGGTGATTCTCTGGTAGGTTAGTGACTTGTTTTGTTTAAGATGAAACGACACAAGTGCATGGTGCTTTTTTGCAAACCACCACCCCACCCCCTCGGCGCGGGTGGGGGTAAGTTAAGATTTTCAAATGGAACCCCATATCTGTCTTGTACTAAAAAATGCACGTGGAAAAAGTTGTTTGTATTTCACGGGCATTTTTTAGTACAAGACAGAGAAAAAGAGTATTTCCAGGATAAAACTTGATTTTCGCACGGTTCTGATTTTGTCTTTCTCATGGTGTTATTGGTGAAAGATGGGCCCGAATAAATAAAAATTTCGGACAAAAGATTTTTATTTTTGGTCGGAGAACACGATACGTCAATTAAAAATATGGGGTTCTATTTGAAAATCTTAACTTACCCCCACCCGCGCCCTAGGTTGAGGGGGTGGTTTAAATTGCAAACTATTCCTCCTTCAAAACCAAACAACTTTTTCCCTAGATATTTTCCGCTGCAATGCGATGCACCGGAGTTATTCCGGGGTACCGACCTTTTTTCAACACCGTGTATTAAAATACGTATAATGGCATCAACATCATCATCATCATCAACCCATTTTAAAATTAAATTTTTGACTTTAGTACAATAAAGAAGGTACCTCTACCTAATAGGGGAAATAATGCAGTTGCGATAAAACCACATTATACGCTAACTACCAATCAGATAGAAGCGATGGTAATAGGGTTCCTATATCTGGTTATATATTCCTGCGACTATGTACATTGGAAATACATATTTAAAGTTTAAGTTTTAAAATGTGTTTGCCATCCAACTTTTATCTTCTAATGCAAAATTTATGGATATTAACTTTGTAGTTTTTTTTTTATTAATAAAGGACACAAAGTTCATCATCAAATTCACTTCAGAATGACTTAAATTTGATTTAAATACTTCCTGATTAAAATCGTTCTACACGAGATAATTTAAATACTTTTTAATGATTTCAAACTTTAAAATGATTTAAATCTTTATTAAAATGATTCAAGATGTAATGATTTAAATACTTCCTAATTTAAATCGTTCTACACATCATAATTTAAATACTTTTTAAATGATTTAAATCTTATAAAAATATTTAAATCTTTATTAAAATGATTTAAAATGTAATAATTTAAATAGTTCCTTTAAATCGTTCTACACATGATAATTTAAATACTTTATAAATGATTTAAAGTTTTAAAATGATTTAACATGTAATGATTTAAATACTTTCTGATTTAAATCGTTCTGCACATGATAATTTCTTTTTTAATGATTTAAAGTTTTAAAATGATTTAAATCTTATAAAAAGGTTTAAATCTTTATTAAAATTTAAGATGTAATAATTTAAATTTGATCTAAATACTTCCTGATTTAAATCGTTCTATGCATGATAATTTAAATACTTTAAAAATGATTTAAATCTTTATTAAAATGATTTAAGATATACGGATTTAAATACTTCCTGATTTAAATGGTTCTACACATGATAATTTAAACTTTTTAAATGATTTAAAGTTTTAAAATGATTTAAATCTTATAAAAAGATTTAAGATGTATAAAAAGATTTAAATATATAAAAGATTTGTCATTTAATCTTCATCTTTTCTTATACATATACAAAACGATCTTAAAATTAAATCATTTGTGGAATGAGAAATATATATCTCCAATTTAAATCTTTTTTAAAATGATTCGGAACAGCTCTGCCTGCAAGGAACGAACAAGAGAACTCTAAATCATCATAAAATAAAGAAAAACAAAACAGAGAAACATCTATTATTTGGACGAAAAGTTTTAAGACAACAAAAGTCCAACGTTGCATTTTTATAACCTGACCCACTTTTTGGTAATGTTTTCTTGCTGGCGAGGTAGAACGTTCGCAGACATTAAGTGCTCCCTGTTAATGATTTCATTTCTCAGCTTATATTTAAACAATTCAGCTGGAATTTGAAATGTTTTTAAGAAAATATGACCTCGTTTACGGAAACAACCGAGTTATAAAATTGTTTCGTAGAAGTTTTCGTTGTAATATCTGTAGAACCTCAATCGAACTTACATTATACAGCAAAATCTCTATGAATTTTTCACAATCCAATAATTCTCCACAAAATAAAATTAATAATTAAGAAAACAAGCTAATACTATAATAGTTAAATAATTAAATAACATACCGAAGCAAAAATATTCTTAAACACACAGACTAGATATCGGTGCGCGTCAAAATAATTCACGCAAAAGGCGGAATCACCTGCAACAGAATTCGTAAAGAGACCTGTATCGGCTCTTCAAACCTTCCACATAGACTGATCTAACACATCATGGTTGCCATAGCAACCAACTACATATTTTAATAGATGTTTTCATATCACTGGACGATTCTCTAACAAGCTCTTCCGCTATAGGTAGACACAAATAAGATTGCTGATTGCTCTTTCGTGTAGGGTTAACATTTTTGTTGCGTTTGCCTCTACTTAGATTATTGTGGAATATTTAACCGTTGAACTATTAGAGTTCCATAAAAAATATACAGGGTGTTCCTTAATGACGTGCTAATATTTCAGGGTGTGATTCATTAGTTCAATTTATAACGAAAAGTTCATATGAACATATGTCAGCAACGGCTTAAATTTTTTGCTACAGGGTGTTGAATTTTCATTTTTTAAATGGTTATTTTTTAATATCTCCGAAAGTACTTTAGATATTATATTCAATTTTGGTATGTGTTAATATATACAACCACAAATTTTAGTTGGAAAAGATATTCAATTGTTCCACCAGTGGCGTCCCTGCAAACATGTCCTCTGATATTTTTTACAAAAAAGATGGTACGCCACTGACATTTTTCCATATGAATATTTTTCTGATTAGCCTGGCCAATTCTACATAAAAACAAACTCTTGAGTTTTTCTCGTCATATGCACCGTTCTTGATTAAAACCACTATTTCATATTGAAACTCATTATTATTAACATTGATAAAATAATTAATGATAAATTTTGTTTCATAAAAATTGTTGAAGTGGGCAATTCAATGCGATTTCCAACAATTTTTATATAACAAAAAATTTATCATTAATTATTTTATCAATGTTAATAATAATGAGTATCAATATGAATTTAGTGGTTTTAATCAAGAACGGAGAAAAACTCAATAGGCCGTTTTCATGTAGAATTGACCAGGCTAATCAGAAAAAATATCCACATGGAAAAATGTCAGTGGCGTACCGTCTTTTTTGTAAAGAATATCACAGGACATGTTTGCAGGGACGCCACTGGTGGAACAATTGAATAACTTTTCTAACTAAAATTTGTGATTTTATATCCTATTAACACATACTAAAATTGAAAATAATATCTAAAGTACTTATTAGATTAGATATTAGAAAATAACCATTAAAAAAATCAAAATTCAACACCCTGTAGCAAAAAATTTGAGCCGTTGCGGACATATGTTCATATGACCTTTTCTTTATAAAATGACCTAAGGAATCACACCCTGAAATATTAGCACGTCATTAAGGAACACCCTGTATATATTATTGAAGTTACTTTAATTTATTAACAAAAATAAATTATTTTCTTTCTTGGGGAAGTGGCACATCCATTGTTTCCACTGAATACCTGCCACTGGACTGAAATTACAACTTAAAGCTACAATGAATGAAATTTATTTGCGTTTTTTACTACGCAGATAGTGATGAACATATACCAGGAAAAGAGAATTATCTTTATTTTACCCGGACCCCGTTTCCTCAAGTGCTTCTAAACTTTAGGCCCGAATTTAAAATTCTTCCCGTATATAAACGAGAAACTCTTAATTGGAAATTGGTTTACAAGAGTTTTGGTTTAATCCCCGAAAGTTTTCATATTTAATTATAAGGAATTAGCCGTATTCCGATTGTTAAAGTTTCTTCGGCAATTTTGAAAAGTTATTAAGAATGTTATAGGTACTCACAGACGCATTTCATTTTGGGTGAATTATGAGGGACCATTCCTTTTTAACCATGTAGCGAATGACAATGACAGTAGCATTGAACCACCAGCATCTTTTTTGCGAGATGGAACGAACAAATATCAGTAAAAAAAACTCCAAATTATACGACAAAAGAAAAAGAAGTTTTTTTGGCTGTTCAATGATGTCGAAAACGTTCAGATCGTCATTGAAAAACTCCATGAGAAAGGAATTATTTGACACAAAAACTTCATATTTGATTTAATTGAACATTACTTAAAATTTTAAGTACAGAACTGACTACTTAAAGTATGATATACGAGCCCTGACGCACATGTATTGGACCAAAGGAATATATAAGGCAGTTTTTTATTTCTCACCTAGTATTTATGGTGTATATAATAGGTTCAACAAATACAACTAAGTTTATTTGATCCTAAAAAAACTGCCTTATATATTCCTTTGGTGCAATACATGTGCGCCAGGGCTCGTACTTACATCTGAATGGCGCTTTGAATTAATAACCAAGATAAGCCATCTTATGTCAAACCCAGAAAAGCACGTGGTAGGCACTGGCGCGAGATGTCAACAATCTAATAGGGTAGGTCAAGTCTCAAAAGACATTAGAAATGTTGGCCGGTATTGTCATATTTACACTTCAGGAAAAAATACTATAATTTTAACACTTTTTCATTCTGTCAAACCGTGTTGGAACAATTGGGTTTAGAGTTACGAGAGTGTAAGTGAATCATTTCTGCCAATGTCATTAATGCCACGATCAAACTTGTCTGGTTAGGTAATAAATGTCTCTGCGTCCGAACTTAAATCGAGAAATTTCACTTAGATTGCCAGACTTACTAAATTTTCCACGAATAGGGAATATTGATCAACGGTAGCGTTCAAATGAATCTCTCTAGCGTTAATAAGTCTCACTGCCCAGTTTCTCCTAAGGTCGATATAACCCATCAGTTGATATTCCTCCACTCTCCCCTCTAAGAAAATTTAATCTGTCTAATGACTGCGGCTAAAAATCGTACAAAACGAAGTCAAATTTCTGGGGATTTAAATTGCTCGGATTCGTTTACTTCAAAGTTTTAGTTGTTAAAGGAAATTGGATGTGGATTTTGAAAGCGCCGTACATTATTAAGCAGCGGCTGAAACTATCGATGTCGTATCTCTTTTAAATAAGTTAACTTTCATGTCTCTAGAGAAAAGCTACTCGGTGAATGGTGAAAATAATATCTCAACTAACCGTATACTGAACAGTATATTTATTTCAGCATCATCTTAATAAATAATAGGGTTTTATACATCCCTTATAGAATACCGTGACATCTCGTTTACCCTTCCTCATTGCTGTAAAAGATTGAAGATAAACATAGAGTTTATAAGTAGTAGAGGGAGAAGAGGGGTTCGGCATCACCTCGATACCCGAGGCTCATGTCTCTGAAGTCATAGTTAGGACCTTGCGATCGCTAGAGTCTACGTAATAGCCATATTAGAGCCGGAAATTCTTCTCTTGCGCCTGCAATTATAATAGCACGTATTCATGCGCAGTACTCGATCAGCTGGCGCATTCCCGACAGTCAGAACAGCAGTTGGTACTGTCGAAATACCTAAAATACCCCCAGAATTAGAGATTGCCAGTTAAAGCAGCTACTGCTATTTACAAATAGCAGTTCAAAAAAGTTGCGACGAATTAGCAGTACATATGCTTAATAAAGAATGTGAACTGCTAATTTAAGTACCAGTTATTTTAAAAAGACATTAGCAGTTCATAGTTGCTTCGACCAAATAATAAACGGTTAAAAATAACAGAATAGTCGATCTCTACCCAAACTTGCTATAAAAAAATCTCTTATGGGAAATTCAATGCAATCTTGTGTATTACCAAAACTTTATCATTTTAACTAAAAATGTTTCGAAAAATATTTATCTTCACGTGTCGTTAATGTATCGAAACTATGGTTTGTCAAATATTTCGAAACAAACACGTCTTTAAGTGTTTCTAGTAAATGGATTCGAAAATGTATCGCAACAGTTTCGTAACACATGTGTCTCGATACAACTTTATAATTTTAATCGAAAATGTTTCGAAACGTTTCTCAGCAAAGAATGTGTGTCCAATTTGTGTCTATAAATGCTACTTGGGTAGTGTTGCATCCTCAGAAATAGATCATGCGCTATTTTAATTGCCATTGCCGCTGCATGGCTGGAACTATTTATTAGTCAGTCGAAGCCGCTATGAACAGCTCAAGGCTATTTAAACTCATTGGTACTTAAATTAGTAGTTCACATTCTTTATTAATCACAGGTACTGCTAATTCGTCGCAACTTTTTTCAACTGCTATTTGTAAGTAGCAGTAGCTGCTTTAACCGGTAATCAAAACGAACAGGTTTGCCCATCTCTAATTCTGGGGGTATTTTTGGGATTTCGATGCTGCTGTTCTGACTGCGGGCAATGCGCCAGCTGATCGAGAACGGTTTACTGCGCATGAATACGTGCAATTATAATTGCCATTGCAAGTGCAAGAGAAGAATTGTCGACTCCAATACGGCTTATAGGTGGCTTACGCGAATGAATAGTTTTCTTGACGAAGATGATACATTTTATCCGCGAGCTCGTACGAAAAATTGACTCATAAAGTTTCTTAAATAATTTTCAAGAAACTGTCTACCTTTACTTACGTTTTGTTGTTTTTGTTACAGATATAGAATGTATAGAAAAAGTCAAACAACTGGTTTCCCCTCCCTAATTACAATATTCTCTGCACCTAATTATTTGGATGTGTATAATAACAAGGTAAGTGGTAAAATGGATGCACATATACGAGCCCTTTCTCAGTGAAGTTGGCACAACTATCAAAACTACGTTTTTTTATAAAACTTGTCATATTAGCGAAAACGTATTAAAAACTAAAATGTATTTCTGATAACATACGATATTTTTATTTAATATTAGGCTAAAATTCTAAATTTTTTGCAACAGAGAAAAAAATTTCTTATAGATCCAAAAAAACTGTCGATTAATAAAAATCAAAGAAATAGCAGCAAATCACCACTGCGTTACATCTCCTTTCGACTGATTTCTGCTTCGACACTTCTTGGCATAGTGTCAACTAACGTTTGGCAGTCATCTGAGGTAAAACTGTTCCAAATTTCTTGGAGACGGGTTCGCAATTCTGGAACGGTTCTTGCGGGAATCGATTGGAGCTTTTTCTTCATGATGTGCCACAAGGTTTCAATCGCCGATAGATCTGAACTACTCGACGTCCATTTTAAAACTGAAATATTGTTTTCTAACATCCAATCTTTTACTTTTTTAGCCTTACGGCAAGCGGCACCATCTTGTTGGAAGATACATTCAATATTGTTTAAACGCATTTGTTCAATTTTTGGTGACACATTTGAAGCACATTAATGTACGTATCACCATTCATAATACCTTCCACAAAGTGTAAGTTTCCCACTCCACCTGCTGACATGGATCCCCAAATCTTAACAGAAGCCGAAATTCTGAAATGCTTCTTCTTCAGTTCTTATGACACTACTATCACCAACGCATCATTCAAATCTGGCTTCATCACTCGAAATAATGGAGTTCCATTGGTTCGGAGACTATAATTTGTGTTCTTTGGCCCACGCTAGTCTGTTTTTCTTCTGAATCTTTTTCAGTAAGGGCTTCTCTTTTGCCTAGAATTATTGAGTTAAAAACGAATAATAAAAAAATAATTTAAGCTTAACTTGTACGTTTTAAATCCCAGTTTTTGGGCAGCTCTGTGATAAGTTGTTCTTGAAAACTTTTTTGTGGTTGCCTGATTCCATAATATTTTCAATTCGTTATATTAGCACGCCGATTTTCCTTGATATTGTCACAAAAGGAACCATACTATTTTATAAATTCGATATTCAGATTTTTAATAAGTCTCTATGGTTAATGTTAAAACACAGGTCATTCCTATGTAACATTAAACCAGTATTAGATTTATTAAACAAACTGGAAGTTGTAGTTATAAAATAGTATACGTACATCCTGATGAATCGGTCTGAATTGTTTTTGATGGGATTAATGGAAATGGTAGGTTGTTTGGACTAACGGGTGATAATAAAGGGTATTGTTCCTTGTCCTGTTTTGTTTGTAAGTTACTTGAGTCAAGTTCCACTTCTTTATTAGCTACTATTTTATACGGTAATTCGAATGTAAATACGTTCCCTTCCGAGGGTGGTGCCGTACGAGGTGGGCTTCTTTGCAGGGAGGTGTTAGGTTTAAATGGATGAATATCGGTACTTCTATGGCTTGGTCGAAAATTTGCGAGTAAATTTGTTGTTGCTGAATTTAATTTCGTTTTAGCCTTGCTTCTCGTTACTCTGTCGTCACCGCTCATTTGTCAAATTATTTCATTATTATAGGACTATTCGGTTCATAAAAACAACACTTTATACGCAAAATAAATTTTCCACACAATATTCAAAAATAAATTATTCACACAGTAATTATAAATAAATATTCTAAAAGGTTTAAATCTTTGTCCCTACTTAGGGCTAGTAATTTTGAATTTAAAAAAACTACGCTAAATTTGAAAAAATAAAAACGTTTCTGAAAAACTGAATAATCGCGGAAAAGAAAAAAAACACGGCACCTCCACCAAGTTGTCACGCCCAGGTTTTAGGGTGTGACTAGGGGTGTAAAGGTATCGACGAGATCTTAGTTATTAAATAGAAAACGATGCGATTTATAAAACAAAGATTTATTATAAAGCCAAACGAAATAATTACCTGAAGGGTTTACAAAAGAAACAAAGATTTAAACTGACTGACAAAAATAATGATTACTTACAATAATGTTAGATGGTACATCGGGAACCGGGCGACCAGCAAAGTTGTTCACAAATATCTTCGACGGAATCTCGAGCACTAGTGATTTTAAAATTTACCTATTACCAATAATGTGCCTTCTCCTCAGGTCAGCAGTGTTCCCCCTTATTGGGAATCGACGAACTCAGGTCGTCCAACTGTAATTGTGCTGACATGATTAGTCGACAAATTATTGATTCATCAGGATGTACGTATACTATTTTATAACTACAACTTCCAGTTTGTTTAATAAATCTAATACTGGTTTAATGTTACATAGGAATGACCTGTGTTTTAACATTAACCATAGAGACTTATTAAAAATCTGAATATCGAATTTATAAAATAGTATGGTTCCTTTTGTGACAATATTCCTCTTTGAGGCTCTTAAGTTGGTATCATAATAACGCGGGCGACTTCCAGTTCTGGGGTTTTGAGCCACAGATCCAGTTATTTTGTACAATTTAATAATATTTCGAACTGTGTACCTCAATTTGTTGACACTGTCAGTGATTTGGGAAGCATTTTGGCCTTTTAAATGCAAGTGAATGACCACTTTTCTTATAAATTCATAAATATCATGTTTTGGGGCGTTGGACCAACTTCACTGAGACAGGGCTCGTATGTCATGTCGAATATAATCTGAACAGGTTAAAATTAAAATCTCCCATGACGAAATCCCATCTATAACTTGTCTTACTTTTACAGGCGGCAGTACTAAAATACGAAAACAACGTGATGAACATCCGCCAGTTTAACTACTCGCAACACCCGTACTGGCTTCCCAATTTCATGGACGTGTTCACGTGGTCGTTGCCCTTTGTGGGCGAAAAGGTCACCGAAATGCTCGTGAACGTGCTCAATATTTGCTCGGACGACGAGCTCGTGTCCGACGGCGACGATGCATTGGAAGAAGGTGAGTGTCAATGTTTAGCTCAATTATTGATTAGTTGTGCAATATTTGGAGGTGACCTAACGTTGGCAAGCAGTAAAAATATTCAGACTGATGTCATCTTTTTTCAATGTGGACACATCTATGGGCCCTTGACAGTCCTTAATTATTGTAATTGTATTGTAATTATAATGTATTTTTTTAAAATTTATTAAATACAGGGTGTTATGGAAATTACGTATTATATTTAAATGGGTGACTCCTTGGGTGTCCTAGAGAAGCGCTACATATTTTATTGTTTTTAAAATCGACCGTTTTAAAAGTGGGGTAATAAACACTCTTACTCACAGGTCAGTCCGCGCTACTGTACATCATTTCACCCAGAGCCAATGCCAATGTTGCCAAACTTAATGTTAATCTGAAATTCCATATAAAACTATAAAATTAAGTTATTTTCTACCTACTTGTATTTATCCTTATACCTAAAGAGCGAGGAAATCCAGGCACAAACACAATCAGTTTTTTTTTTTTTCATGGGAACACTCCACGAAACACTTTAATAGTGAAACAGAACCGATAGTTAGCTTTTGAAAATGCAATAATACAGATTATACTACAGATTATTAGATTTTATTACACGCGACGAAATTTGACGTCCAGAAGAAACGCATCAATAAAAACAATATTCGAAGATTATTTATGGACGGGCATGGTACACGCGTAAACCGAAAAAACAGAGCGGATTGCCGAGAGTGTGTTGGTGATGGACGAGACACAACGTATCCGGCCGCTGGTTGGTCTTCAACTAACAGACGCAAGCGTGCGGCGCTATATGAAACTACTTCGCTCAGCCGATGTAAGGCGTCAAGAGGTTATTGGCATTTGACCCAGTGACGTACGTGGCAATTACTATTCCATATGTTTTTTCGGGTTGTTTAAAACATAGTCCGTCGTAAATGTTCTTCAAATAATTGTACAAAAACGTATTACAGAATGGAAAAGTGTTTAAATTATTTTATTTTGTCTAAAGAGTTTAAGGTGTACATATGACAAGACCGGCCAGAATTCCTTGATTGCTTATATGTATCGATCGCAGTGCCACACAGGTGCTTTTCTGGTTTGACGTCAGATCACTTTTACCGCTGAATGAATTGGAAGCGCCATTTATGGCTATTTTTCTTCAATTTGTCTTTATCTCAGGAATTGCCGGTTTAAATATAATACGTCATTTCCATAACACCCTGTATATTACCAAATGAAATATTTACTGTTTGCCAGCGTATCACCGGATTCTTTAAACATGAGGTAGTTGCAACTCGATGTATATATAACATTTTATTTCAGCCCTTAAAGAACGTGAGTTCCTCAGATTTTTATTATACTAAATTTGATATTATATTCGTCTTTTGGTGAGTTCCTGTTATCTAACAAGATACTAAATCTGTAAAAAATATAAATCTAAAAAATTGTTTTCAAGCAAAGAAAGACAAATGCATTGTTTAGGAATGCACATTTTTAACAAGGAACTACCTAGAGAATTGATAACCCTAACTGACAATGAAGTAAAAGGCTCGATGTTTCTAACCCTGACCTGTTCATCCTCTTGTTACGGTAAAGAAAAGCGAGAGATAAAAATCCCGACGGATTTGTTTTTATTCAAATTTGTTTAAATAGTAAACATACAATTAAATAATGAAATCTATAACTTTATGACCTGCTACTTTACTGCATAACCAGATGATGAATATTTCATTCTTTAACACAGATCAATGTTGTATTTTAATAACAGATAATTAAAGCAACTACCTCGAAGAAAATTATTGATAAAGCATTTTTTTGCAGTTAACTTTACTTTATATAATAGTAGGAAAAATGCTCAAGGATATAAACTCCTGGACAAAATTAACGCAACGTCATAAATTTGCCATATTTTTGATGCTATTTTTTTTCTGAATTTATGATCCGATTTGAATGATTTTTTTTGCATTGTAGGTTGGTTCCTTGACGATGTCATAGTTTTTGCTGTTTATGATAAAAATTTAATTTTCGATTTATACTGGGTGTACAAAAATGCTATGTTTTTTTCCGAAAATTCGCATCAGCCTGTGTAGTATATTAGCAACCGAATCATATTGCAGTTGACATTAAACGGTAGGTCCATCTTTCCCCAACATTTTCTTTTTTGGTTCACTTCATTATCTCTGTTATAAAAGGAGATACACCGTTTTATAGCGTTGCATGTTTTTATAGACTTTAATATTCAACACATTCATTGTTAAATGTTTTCACGTAGACGATGGACTTTTTCTGACATTGCAAGCGATATGTCAGCAGATGTTGTGTTTTAAAGTTACAAAGGTCAAATAAAACTCGCCATACTGATAAAAACTGTTCGGAAACTGCTTATTAAACGTTCGTTTCGTATGCCCAGTTGCCCGACGAGTATTTTAATCTTGAAACCTACTTGAAAACATTTAACAATGAATGTGTTGAGTATTAAAGTCTTTAAAAACATGTTACGCTATAAAACGGTGTATCTCCTTTAATAACACAGATAATGAAGTAAACCAAAAAAGAAAATGTTGGGGAAAGATGGACCTACCGTTTAATGTCAACTGCAATATGCTTCGGTTGCTAATATACTCCACAGGGTGATAAGAATTTTCGGAAAAAAACATAGCATTTTTTGTAAACCCAGTATAAATCAAAAACTAAATTTTTATCATAAACAGCGAAAACTATGACATTGTCACGGAACCAACCTACAATGCAAAAAAAATCATTTAAATCGGATCATAAATTCAGAAAAAAAATAGCATCAAAAATATGGCAACTTTATGATGTTGCGTTAATTTTGTCCAGGAGTTTATTATATTATTCTATTAATCACATGTTAACAGAATACACACACACAAAAAATCAGAACTCTTTCACTCGAAACAGTGTTTACTTAACGCTTCGAAAATTCCACACTCATTAAAAACACTCTCATAACTATCTCTAGTTCTCTTGAAAATACACGCTTGTTTTTTAAATCTAAACGAATATCAAGAAATATGTTTCTTTGTTACTTTTACCAATGCTACTTGGATTAAATAGATGGTAAGGATCAGTTTACCTATTATACAAAAATCATATGGCGCTGCTTTGAATACTGTAGTATAGAATGCCTGTATAGTTCCTTTTACTTTGTAATTTGTAGTTAAGAAGCGTATGGCATGAATACGATCCTCTTGGTCCTCAAATAATAAAATATACTTAAGAGTGATCAGTGATATTAAAGACGCTCGTGATACAGTATTGTCTTTAACCGTCAAACAAACAAAAGGTACTTAAGTCTGAAAAGCGAGGCCTGCTCAACGTTACACTTAAAACAATTAACGTATCCGTGTGTCCAATCACATCAAAATCATTTTTTTCTACTCCCACATGTATATTTTCTATTTCCTTCACAATCTACAAAATTTATATGAAGCTATTTCAGTTAACGGATATATTTTCATATCCATCCTAGTCACCGATGGTCAAAGCTGACTGATTACCTATTTACCTTAACCGACGAACAGGACCGTACTTCGCCCTTAATAAAAATGATTACACGGCAATATTTTGGCATATCAAGACCTTCTTTACTGGCAAATAAACAATCTATCTTCTCGCATAAAAAAGGCCTTGTGGCTACCACTGAAAGGCCACATTTAGAATTAATTTTGATATCTGTTGTCCACGTATCGAAATATTTTTAATATCGTTATATCCCTGCGACTGATTTCGGTTCTGGACGGTCGTCGTGGGTTCGCAACCAAACAACATTGTACGCAAGACAACCGATGAGCTACCTTTAAAAATATGACCGGTAAACCGCGCGCACCAACCCATATTTTCACCCATAAAATGTAACTTTTTACTGCGCATAAGTTATACGTATCCGGGTTTGTTCGTGGAGTTATAGCGTTACGTACACAGGTAACTATTCAGTTTTAAATGTCAATTAATACATTGTACATACATCTTGTACATTGTACATTCCTTTGATCGGTCGTAAATCGGAAAAATCTGACTTATTAATAACCTGACTTTTGCTAATTGTCATAAAACAACGACTAAACTTTATCTATTATAATACGTTGTTTAGATAAGTGATCAAAACGCAAGACCCGTTTAACCCGGTTAAATTTTTATCCTCCATATTGGTTTTCGTTGTAATTTATCACTAATTCTTACAATTCTTGGCAACAGTTTACAAAAAAAAAACATTAACCTCTTAATCGTTTGAATAACCTAATTGTGATTTTTATCAGTAGAAACTCCATTTTCGATTGGAATTTTTTATAAATATTTTGACATAAGGCCATAAAAATACGTCAGAAGTGAAAAATTTACATGCACTTTGCAATAAAGGGATCTTTAATGCGTTGTTGAGGTGCGTAACCAACACAAGTTATTCAGGAAATAATATAAATCGACTTATAAATAAGGGATTAAACTATACAAATATTTTTTGCACGATTGTCCTTCTTGGCAAATAGTTTCATGCATAATAATTTTAAAATAAAATCCCTCGACCACTTCGCGGTCTCCGGTTGTTATTAAGTTATTGTGCATTCAACTATTTTCCAAGCAAAATCATGCAAAAAATATGTTGGAGGGTTTAATCGATTAATTATAGGCCCTGTGACAGGGCCGTAGCCAGGTGGGGGCGAATCAGGGCGCCGCCGTGACAGGCGAAAACTTCACCCGGGCAGAGAACTATGTCCTTACTATTCTGCAGTGCCGATATGTGTATGTATTTTATCTAATCTTATAATGCCCTGGCTATGAAGGTCAACGCCCTGGTAGCAAAAACACTCTGGCTACGGCCCTGCGGCCTGTGATATATGAGTATTGTGTATAAACGTTAGATGGGTATGTAAGTTCCACAGGATTTATTTATTAGTAATCGAAAACTGGTAAATAGAAAAATTTGAGGGAAAGGCCTTTTAGGCTAGAATGGAAGGTCTCACTTTTCAGACTTAATCTACAGGGTACACCAAGTGAAGTGGCCTATTAGAAGTATCTCGAGAACTAAATGAGATTTTATTTTGAAAATTTGGTTGTGGCTATAAGAGATGGTTTTCTACGTTTATAAAATATTTTGGATGGTGCGGGGTTGCCGGATCATACCGAAAGTGGTAACAACTTCGGAATTTTAAATGAATTACCCTATATATTATATTTTTTTCGAATCTAGGTAAAAATCTAGAACAGTTTTCTGTATAATATCATATACCTATCTTTAAGAGTTTTTGAATTATAAATAATCTTGTGATTTTTTAACGCCGTATCGGGACCTGAAAAGAAAATCATATCTTTTTAGCGGTTACAGCTAGAAAGCTGAAATTTTGACAATAGTTTCACAAGACCATCGAAATTTTATAATTTTGAACAGTATTTAATTAGTTATATACAGGGCGTCTCCATAACAATATTTCTGAAGGAGATGAATTATTGCAAAAATCTTCTTGTATTTAAATGGGACACCCTGTATTTGATATGTTTTTCTAATGGAGGATCGAATTTTCTATCTAATGATATTAAGTGTTCCTACACCTATCTTCAATATTTTCGGACTTATAGCGAAATTTAGAAATTATCTTATAAAAATATATTTTTTGGTAGTTGGCTGTGGAATGGATCCATAGAAACAAAATAATGAAAAACCCATTTGGCGTTATATTTGTGTTAGAGTAATAAAAATGGCTAATTCACATTATTTGAGCTTAGATATTTTAAGTTTATTTTATATTCATGGAGAGTGTGGTAGAGTTTTATCTAGAACTTTCAGAAAATTTAATGAACTTCATCCTGATGCAGCTGCTATAACTAAAATGACCCCAAGGTCTCCAGATTTTACCCCCCCTAGATTTTTATCTATGGGATAGGATTAAAGAAATAGTATACAAGACACCGGTCACAACAAGGGAAGATTTAAAAAATCGAATAAGAACAGCTCTGGGGTCTCTAGAAGGGGAAGAAATGAAAAAGGTGACAAATGAACATGTTATCACCAGAATTCATGAATGTTTAAGAGCCAACAATTTAGTTATTAGTTATTTTATTGGTGTTGTTTCGTAATTTTAATTTTGCTTATTTATTTATTTATTAATAAATTGCTTACTTGTTAACTATTTTTGTCAGTCAGTCAAATCAATTTTTCATTATTTTGTTTCTATGAATCCATTCCACAGCCAACTACCAAAAAATATATTTTTATAAGATAATTTCTAAATTTCGCTATAAGTCCGAAAATATTGAAGATGGGTATAGGAACACTTAATATCTAGATAGAAAATTCGATCCTCCATTAGTAAAACGTATCAAGGGTGTCGCATTTAAAAAAAAAGAAGATTTTTGCAATAATTCATCTCCCTCAGAAATATTGTTATGGAGACGCCCTGTATAAAACTAATTAAATACTGTTCAAAATTATAAAATTTCGATGGTCTTGTGAAACTATTGTCAAAATTTCAGCTTTCTAGCTGTAACCGCTAAAAAGATATGATTTTCTTTTCAGGTCCCGATACGACGTTAAAAAATCACAAGATTATTTATAATTTAAAAACTCTTAAACATAGGTATATGATATTATACAGAGAACTGTTCTAGATTCTAACCTAGATTCCAAAAAAAATATAATATATGGGGTAATTCATTTAAAATTCTGAAGTTGCTACCACTTTCGATCCGGCAACACCGCACCATCCAAAATATTTTATGAACGAAGAAAACCATCTCTTATAGCCACAGTCAAATTTTAAACATAAAATCTCATTTAGTTCTCGAGATACTTCTAATAGGCCACTTTACTTGGGATACCCTGTATATATGCCTATGTTATCTATCTATCTGAAATATAATAACAGCATTATTTATTTTAATGCTCTTTTGTGAATATAAGTATTATATTTTTTATTAAAATTGAATATTTTCATCCAGCGTAAGTTTGAGGACTTTAAGACAACCAACGCTTCTATACTAATGTTTTCTGTTAGGTATTTTGCGTTCAATTCCCCAATGCTGAACATTCATTTCATCGTCTCAAGTTCCCAATGTTCACCAAAGTTCTGTTTTAATATTAAAATGGCAAAATTTTCCAATTTCGGCTGCGTATTACCGGTGCAGTACATTATAATTTCGCTCGAGTTCGAAATTTTAACTTAATTGAAACAATCTTGTAAGTTTAACTGTGGATTATACAGATTTCGTGTTATATTGCCACGACATCGGTAAAGTTCCTCGTGTAGACAAGGACCGGTTAGACGATAGATAATCTGCAAGACTATTGCAAAAAATATATTGCAAAAGCGAGGACGCAAACTCATTGCGCTCCAGACGAAATAATTAATGAAGCCAATGAAGCAATACAAAATTTATTGCCTGAAAAATAGAAAGAATCTCACAAAAAGGAGTATAATACGTTTATTAAATCGCAATGGACCAAAACCAAGAGCAGAATTTCAGCTAACGGGTATTGAAAACGTATTTTCAAGAAAGGTAAAACATTTTTAAATCTTCGAACTTGGTGCTATTCCTAGCTAAAATCAACATTGCATTCCTAAGTGACAGTGAGTAGGTTATACACCAATATACAGTCTTATTAACATGCTAATATTTAAGAAGGCTATTCTTGAGTCCATTTTCAGACTAAAACTTCATATCAACATAATCTTAACGTCTTAATTTTTGAGATACAGGATGTTAAAGATTATCGTGTTTTTTTAATAATTTGTTAGGGTTAATTAGTGTTGTGATCGCTCATGTTATCTATTCAGGCGAAAACCGTCGCTCGTCACTTATTATCTTTCACTCGATACCCGAGCTTCGCTTGACGCCGGCGGAAATATACCGCTGTAGTGTGATCGAGTTAAAAAACTGCTCGTATATTCGAATAGTTTTTCGCTCGCCGGTCACTTAATAGACGACCTTCGGTCTACGCGCCGCGCCATCCCATTGGCGACTTTCGAGTTTGACGGTGAGCAAGTACACGACATACGTCTTTCTTAAATTCACATAAACGAGAAGGTGCATATAAAAAAGTATGCCGAATCCCCTAGCGGAGTCATCGCGACGTGCATTTTGTAAAGTTTTGTTTTAACTGGCTAGCCAGCGGAGTAGTTTAGGTCTCCGATTGTAAATATTAAAAAATTAAAGGATATAATTTTAAAATTTTTAATTACTATAAACACGAGATAACTTCTCAAAAATAACATGATAAAAAAAATGAAAAATAACAAAACGAACAAAATGGTTAACAAAATATATAGAAAAATTCGTTGGTAATCTTATAGTAAACATTTTAACTTTTTATTATTAAACTCGAGAAGACTTCTTAAAAATAATATACATTATAGAAAATGTTAATGGCAATAAGAAAACGAGCAAAATAGTTAACAAAACATAGTTATCGACAAATTTTTTGGTAACCAAAAGTAAGCATTCTTAAATTTAAATAGGAACTTTTAGGTAACTATGAATACATGAGCACATGAATTTAAAAAAATAATAACCAATTTTCTTATTTTGCCAGTCGCGTAACTAAGCCTAAGTTTTTGAAGTGCACACAGTGGGCACCTGATAATTTAAAGTGGAAGAATTTGACAAGCTATTTTAAATATCTACTTATTTTATGCTCGTAGATTGAGAAAGATGTGAAGAAAAATAACTTGGTAATACTTTTTGTTCGGGTTAAAAACGCACAATAATAAACCCGAACAATAAATACATATTTGGGTGATTTTTTTC
This sequence comes from Barypeithes pellucidus, assembly GCA_963991005.1. Classification (NCBI taxonomy): domain Eukaryota; kingdom Metazoa; phylum Arthropoda; class Insecta; order Coleoptera; family Curculionidae; genus Barypeithes; species Barypeithes pellucidus. The sequence continues at coordinate 12,930,545 of OZ022562.1, read as the reverse complement.
AGTTTGTTTGGTATCGAGACACGTGGTAAAAATTCATTATTAACAAATAAATAAATTTCTGGAATTTTTTTGGGGGCTACTACAATTTTTTAGCTAAACCTGTGCCCACCCGTAGTTACGTGCCTGCTAAATACCCTACCTGATCACATGTAAACGGCTAAGCTGCCGGTGGAGCAGTCGGTGACGCCATCGCTTGGTGAATTGGAATTTCAAGCGATCCACTCGATTATTAAAATCGCTCGAGTATCAAGTACTCGATTATTAAAATCATCGGTTTTTCCCAACACTACTCTAAATACCTAATTTCATAACACGAGGGCAAATGAATGAATTTCATTTTTTTATACTCAAACTATACGTCAAACGACAAAAAATCAAGAGGCGACATTTGCTCAGCAAGGAATGAGAATTTCAAAAATACTTTTTATTTACTGGTCGGAATAAAAAAAAACCTGTTACACATCATTAAATGCCTTTTGATGAATAGAAAGTGTGTACTCTTTAACACCCTGTATCTTTAAAGTTGACGTTTATATGTTCATATGAAGATTTTTCTGAAAATGGACCCAAGAATATCCTCCTTAAATATTAGCATGTTATTAAGAAACACTCTGTATATTTTTTATTTCGAAGAAAAAATATTGCATGCAACTTATGCATAAAGTTCCTTACTTTCACATACGGGATTGCGGCACTCTGTTCGGTCAAATTTCCCGTTCGGTGAGAAAAGTTATACATTTCTACTGACTAATCTGTCAAACTTACAATATTGTACAAAGATTATAATGCTACTGTACCTTCTTTTGTACATAATATTTTTAGATTGTTTTTTTAGTTATAACGTGATGAACAAATAATATTCTAATTTTTTTCATATCAATAATAATTCGCAATTTATCCGATGTTTTGTTTTTCTGTTTTAATTTTACCCCTGCTATATTTTTTTTTATTTATTTGATCGACGTTATTAGTTGCCATCCCCCTTTAGCATTGGGTACATGCTTGACTAAATACAATATTGCCAAATATAGCAAAAAATCGTTTAAATGTTAGGTTACAGAATCAAAGACACTATTTAACATTAATATCGTCTACTTACTTTCCATTCAAGGTAATCTACCGCTAGAAAATTGATCGCGTCGCAAGCGAACAGATGGCTAGCGTTAATTTATTGTATTCCGACTTTCGCACCTCATCCAGGACTAACGAAAACACCGTACGCGTCTCCTCGCACACACAAAATCATGGATGAGTTACGTAAGGAAACGGCAACCAATATTAGATATTGTCTGCATTTTATTCAGGCGTGACTCTTCCAGAAAACACGAATTTTCGATTAAATATTTGAACAATTGGGTTTTAAAATTTGTAAGAAGAATTTTTGTCAAGAGGGATCAAATCCGGGAATCTAACAGGCCAGTTTTTGTTGCAGGGTGTCCCAGATTAGAATGCACTCTACATGGATCTCGTTAACTATCGGGCATACAGAAATGATCAAATTCGAGAAAATCCCGAATATTTTCGAAGATATTTGAACAAAACCGAATTTTTGTTTCCGATTTTATTCGAAGAAACATGTGAAGATAAACTTTACATTCTTATTGCCCCATAAGATATCGTAATTAAATTTTCAATCTGACGTTTCGTTCTTTCGCAATCATCATCAACTGTATTTTTTTTAAATAGTAGTAATATTTTACTGTATGCTTTATGAACTCCATTCTGAATCAAACGATATAGCACACCTATTATTTATTGGGCGTTTCGGACTAAAAAAACTCATCTTCAATTCAAATAGGCACCCTAATGAATAAGTTTCAACTCAGACCTGGAAGAAATGTTGGCTTGGGGTGACAGTAACCAAGTCGAATGTAACGCTAAAAACCCAGGCAGCAGTTTTCTCTAAAAAGGTTAACATTACAGAACCGGATATAGTCATGGACGGACACGCAATCCCACTGGCTTCATCTATTAATTTTCTGGGCGTCAATCTGGGAGGAAATATATCTTGGCATAACCACGTTGTGGCAATCGCCAAGATAGCTTTTGGTGTACTCTTCCGAACCAGACAGTTGTACACACGTGAACAACTTTTGACACTGTACAAGGCCCAGATTCGACCATCACTAGAGCACTGCTCTCATGTCTTGAGCTCTGCACCCAAACACACTCTTCGGCTGCTGGATTCCATCGAAAGGAGTGCCATTCGTCTGATTGGAGACCACGAGCTGACGAACCTCGAAGACAAGTTGGGGATTTGACTCGCTTTTACAGATAATTTCATGGACAGTGCTCGGCTGACCTTGTCCTCTTAGTTCCGCCCAGAGCTAGCGGCGAATAGCAGAAATACACGACGAACCACTGCCGCCCATCCATATGTGGTTACGCTTAGCACTCCTCGAACTTCATTATTTAAGAATTCTTTCATCTGGAGGACTTCATTCTTATGTAACGACCTTCCCGAGGTCGTTTTTTCCAACGAATATAACCTACAACGATTCAAAACCAACGTGAATCGCTTTTTGCGCACACGCACCACTCCCAGAGTGCCCTAAAGAATTTTTCCTATAGTGCTTGTTTGATCATAAATTTTTTTTTGTTCTTATCGTTGTATTTATCGTCTTGTCGGTATTAAAAACTATTTTTTATTTGACATTATTTACAATATTAATAATACTAATGTAACATAAATTTTTTCTTTCATTTTCGAACACAAACATAATAATAAGAAATAGGTGTGATACATCGTTGGATTCAGAATATAAAGTGGAGTTCGGAAAGCTTAAAATAAAATGGTAATGTTATTTAAAAAACAAAATTGATGATGGTTGCGAAAAAACGAAACATCGGATTGAAAATTTAATTAAATTATAGGGGAAAAAGTGGCAACGAGAATGTAAAATTTATTGTCACATGTCTCTTCAAATAACACCAGGAAACAAAAAGGATGAAATCGAGAAACGAGATCCATGTAGTGTGTACATTCTTATCTGGACACCATGTATAAGAAAATTGTTCGACATAAAATTGCTTTTCGCAAAATTTTGAAAAGTAACATTATAGTGTATTTTTTATAATAGTATATTACGTATCAAGGGCCGAAAAGAGGCTTTTACGGACGAGATGCAGAGTCCGGAAAAGCCTCCGACGGCCCGAGATATGTACCGTATTTTTTGTACAAGTGCTCCGAAGTTTTGATGCCAAATAAATAAATAAATTCTTCAGACAGTTTTCCTGTCTACATGACATGAAAACACTCGCGCATGGAGAATGTAAATATCTATTTATTATTTTTGACAAGTAGGCTCGGTGGCCTAGTGGTATAGCGTACGCCTTGTAATCTGAGAGTCGCGGGTTCAAATCCCGCACTCGGCATCTCTGCTTTTATTTATTTTTTTACAAGTGCCCGATTCTTTGAGGCCATATAAATAAAGAAATTCTTCAGACATTATTCTAAAACATCTGCCAATTTAATTTATATATATTTATTTATTATCGCTTGTAGTATGGCTCGGTGGGTAGAGTGTCCGCCTGGCGATCTGAGGGTCGCGGGTTCAAATCCCGCACCGACAATTCTGGTTTTATTTATTTATGAGCACATAGTGACTCGAAACGGGCGGGAAAAATCTTTCCCGCCCGCTTCGATGCTTTCTCGCCCGCTCTCTTGGAAAACGCCACTTTCGGTGAAGAGAACATGCCTGAAAAGAGGCACTTTCGGGGCACATGTAAAAAAATATAAGTATATTATTATAAATCATTGTAATGGAGGCGCAAAATAGTGACTTGCCCGATGTCGGACGCCAGAAAGGCATGGCGCGGTCCTGCTGCTGGATATGCTTCACTCATGCATGCTTTTGTTCATCTCGGATCAGATTTCAAATTCGGAATACAATTACTAAACTCTGGTTGTTGGTATTTTATGCGATCATTTTTCTAACGTACGATTTATCTTCTATTCATGTAACCTACTTTTGTCCAGTTCACATACCCGACACCGTTTTTTTTTCCAAAATTCAATTGTTCTTGTACCTACCCTTTTTTTCAAAAAAATAATTTTAACGTTCTGTCCTTTTCTGTGTTATTGTATATTACCCAAGTAGCATCTTGTCTCTCTCCAAATTTATTTGTTATAAGAGCACCGCATAAGTTCTACGGCACTTTAAAAAGTTCACTCTATAAAATTCATTCTGCCGGATAGTTCAAGAGCCAGCCGCCTTAGACGAAGGACATTAGCGCCACCAGCTGTGTTGCCTGTTTTAACGGCCAATAGGAATAATTTTCATGGTGGAATAAAGTCGCGCCAGCACAGATGGCGCAAGCCCGTTCAAGTTAAGGACGATTATCGGAGAAAATATTTTTGTTTCGCTTCGTATAGAACACCAATGTCAAAACTACCGTATATGGGTCAGTCATTTACAAACCATGACATTTTAGAATCGTCCGAAATTTTGTTTGCAACTAAGTAATACAACGTGTCCAAGATATGGAGGGCCAGTACAGGGATCTCGGAAACCGTAAGAGATACGAAGTCCGTTAAATGGAGGTAAAGTTGCGCATTTACGTGCCTAATAATATGCCGTTTAGAAAGTTTTAAAATTCCGAGTAGTTCCGGAGATATCCGAAAAAAAACGAAATTCTGAAAAATCGTTTTATTGTTTTCCTGGGTTTTTTTGAGATCGAATTCTAAAGTAAATTGCACTTTTGCATTGCCACTTTTTCCGCTCTATCTAACAGCGTTAATTGTCTTCTAATCCGACGAGTCGTCTTCGAAGAGCCATTATCAACTTTATTTTTTTAAATACGATCCTGTTTTTTTGATATTGTAATTTGAGAGCTTTTTTTCTTCCGAATGCAACGATGTATGACACATTGTGATTTAATGACGTTTCGAGGGTTTTTTGAACAACATCAGGAGATTTTGGGATACGGTCCTGTATTTCTCCTAATTTTATAAATAATATCTGATAAGTAAGCTCTAAATTTTTTACTTATGTTGGACTAGTTCAATAAATAACAAATAATTAATAATAAACCACAAATAAGTGAATAAAAATCATTCCAAAACAGTAATAAAACGAACAACGAAAAAAGTAGTTCCTTACTTTTTTCGTTGTTCATATCAGGTGTTCAAAATGATTTCCGTTATTCTCTAAGCACAAATAACATCTTCTAACTGCCACATAACAGTTTTTTGAGATAAAATAAAACATGCGATAGAATATCAAAGTTTTCAGCATTTGTAAATTTATGTTCCATATTTTCCGGAAAATAGAAAACCTCTTAAAACGCTCTCAAACGATTATAATGGGAATGTCAAGTGAAACAAATCACGCGTCACCATCTTAATTTTTTGTTTCAAGCGCGTACTTTTCCCGAAACAACAGAAGATTGAAATAATGTTTCTGTATTTTTTTCACTTATTTGTGGTTTATTATTAAATTATTTGTTATTTATTGAACTAGTCCAACATAAATAAAAATTTAGAGCTTACTTATGAGATATTATTTATAAAATTAGGAGAAATACAGGACCGTATCTCCTGACGTTGTACAAAAAACTCTCGAAACGCCATTAAACCACAATGTGTCATACATCATTGCATTCGGAAGAAAAAAAGCTATAAATTCCAATATCAGAAAAACAGGACCGTATTTAAAAAAAGAAAGTTGATAATGGCCCTTCGAAGACGACTCGTCGGATTACAAAACAATTAACGCTGTTAGATCGAGCGGAAAAAGTGGCAATGCAAAAGTGCAATTTACTTTAGAATTCGATCTCAAAAAAGCCCAGGAAAACAATAAAACGATTTTTCAGAATTTCGGTTTTTTCCGGATATCTCCGGAACTACTAGCAATTTTAAAACTTTCTAAACGGCATATTATTAGGCACGTAAATGCGCAACTTTACCTCCATTTAACCCACTTCGTATCTCTTACGGTTTCCGAGATCCCTGTACTGACCCTCCTTATCTTGGACACTTTGTATACATAGAATTAGTTGACACGTATTTCAGGATTTTGCTCAAAAAAATGTTTTTTCGAAATTATCCACACATGAACTTTTGAAATGCTGGATTTTCTCCAATCTTCTCGTACTTGAAATTCAATATCTCCAGTTGTACTGATCAGATCAATGTCATTGTCTTTTTTATTTTACACTTTGTTGCGTTAGCGTTCGAAGATTAAAAAATATTAACATTTTAATTGTTTAGCTAGCTTTAACATGCTCGCCCCCACCTTAAATTCATTTGAAAAACTACCATTTTGTTCTTTATCCTCTTATATACAGAACTCATTCTACGAAAAAGTGGGACCTCTAGTAGATAGGAAGTTATTAAATGTTTTCGATCGCAAGTCGCGTAGCGCGCGATTTTGTCTGAACGCGCGATGGTTCGAAGCCATCGAGCTTGGTGCAGTAATACATTCCGCTGATCGAAAGCGTAGTTTGACGTGTAAATATGACAACACCGGCTAACATTCAAACGACCACTGACGTAATTTGAGAGCATCGATTGTCTCTGATTTATCTGATTTCTCGCCAGTGTGCTCTTGATTGAATATAACATGGATTTTTTACTGCGTAACCTCCAAAGACGTTAAGACAAAGGATGGCATATATCCTGTTTGTTCAGAGTATAGTAATTGAAGTACCTACGTTATTTTTCAATTAACTGACATTGGTGTTCGGTGAACAAAAATACTACCATAGAGAAATTTTCAAAAAAAATTTACTTGTTTTGAAAATTAAAATTATATACTAACTATATACAGGTTCGGCAAACATATATTATAATCAAACTCCTGACGGGCAGAAAAGAGAACGTAATATAAAAGCTATAAATTAAACATAAACAGGACACAGATGTCCTTGTCGTATACTAATTAGCTTGCTTTCTCCCCCTCTACCCCGGTAGGGGGATTTTCATCCTCTCCTCTCGCAAACTTTACAATGCGAGTTGTCGATACAGTGTTGCCCGGTTTAGTAAAATTTCACTAGATCTACTGTGTTTTTTCAATCTAGTGATTTATTGAAAACTTTTTAAAAATACTATTTTCTATTGATTTTTTTGTTCACATCCAAAATGTAATTATTATGTTAACATTTGAATTTATTGTTTGTCGTTGAATAACCTTTGTGTTGCTAAACCAGTGACTTAACCAGGAACTGATCTAAATTAGGTACTTCTAAACAATATTTTTCGAATTTTTTACATTTTTGTACTTTTTTATTATGGAAATAAATTTAATAGGATTATTATTAATTAACTCTTTAGTTTTAAGTCTAGTGAAATGTTAGTGAATTCTTGAAACACTACCTTATGCTAGTGATTTTTAAATTTTTAATCTGGCAACATTGCGTCGATACGATTGAGCCGCTTGCAGGATTTCCCTTTCTCTGCGCGACTGCGTCGCGTCTTATTGGTTGGTAAGGCGGAGGGATAAATCAGTGTGCGTTAAGATACGAATGGGAATTTCGCTTCTCTTTATTTAATTTCTAGCCAGTATCTTTCGTGTCCGTGAGGCGTCAGATTGTATTAAATGTTTGCCAAACCTGTATAGTTTATCGGACAGGTGTGTATTGCGTTGCATCACAATACGCAAGACACTCCAAGAATAATGGGCGTGGTGCACGATTATTTGAGTCTTAGTGTGTGGCCACGATGGCGCATCGCACCGCACATCGTCTCGCTTTGGCAAAGTAAATAGTCCCATTACTTGTACACAAAAGGCCGGGCTATGGGCGAGGCGATGTACGATGCGTCGATGTGGCATTTATAGTAATTGGATTTATTTACTTCGCCTAAGCCAAGCTATGGGCGCCGCGATGTGAAGTGCAATATGATATCGATTTGTGAGCTCTTGTCCTATCACGGCGACTGTCACACACAAGTGAAATGCACCCCGTATTGCTTTATATTTTTCTCCTATTCTGACACTTCTATTTTTCACTATTTGTCTATATTCGACTTGGATCGCGCCAACACAGCGAAACAGGCTAAAATAGTATTAAAAAAACCTGGTAAGTTATCACGGACTATGCAGCTTGAACAGAGGAGTTTCAATAACACTGCATTAATTATCATTTTTCGCGATCAGAAAGTCAATTTTGTAATTTTCTGAGCTTTACAGCTATGCACTACCAGTTCTTCACATTTAATTCGGTACACAAATGAAAAGGGGGGGGGGGGGTCCAAAAATAATCGTAACGCGCTGATCGTGTCGCCCTTGATGCTACGACAGAATGTCGACTTCTTCGTAGACGGAAAAATTCCCTGTCTTTTGTAATAGAGACATTTTTTGCAACTACAAATTTTAATCTAAAATTTTTCTTTTAATTCCTACGCTCTGCAGTTTCTATATTTATTTCTCTACAGGGCGTTCCTTAATGGGGTGGTCCTTATGTAATTTTATTAAGAAAACTTCATATTGGATTTAATTGATTTAATCCAGAAAAAGTGTGACGGAAAAACAAAAGCTTTTTCAGAGAGTAACAGTCATTTTTGAATTTTGAATTTTGAATTTTGAAGTTTATTTATAATGATTGTTGAATAATGTGCCGTTTTCAGAATAAGTTTACGGGGTTAGGTAAGAACGTTATCGAACCTAACCTCACATTTTTAAATGGAACACCCTGTATATTTTAATCTAAAATTATAGCATTTTAAACTCTTTTCAAATTTATAACACATCATGGATGATAGATATCATATCAAATTTCAAAATGTTGATAAATTGTTTTCATAAATGAATATGGAAAAATTAAATTGACGTTAAATGTTAATAACAACTAGAACGTCTAGAACGTCAACATAGTTGTTTCTAGGATATTACCTTTTGTTTCACTGTCTACCTGCCTACTGTGGTTTAAAGTAATCAAGTTTAAATAAATCGCCTAGGAAACCAATATCATCCATGGTGTGTATATATTTGTAAAGAGAAATTAAATGCTGTCTTTTTATATTAAAATATACAGGGTGTTCCATTTAAAAAAATGAGGTTAGATCGATAACTTTCTTACCTGACCCCGTATACTTATTCTGAAAACGGCAGATTATTCAACAATCATTATAAATAAACTTCTGTAGTATAAAACATTTTCTGTACCTCTTTTAACTAAGAAAATATAGGGTACTTTTAAAATTATCAATTTTTTGATTTTCCCCCGTATATAATATATATAATATATTAAGTTTGATCCAAAAAGATCCAACAAGAATGAACGTCTCAAAAATTGTTAAAATAGTAGTGGATATATTACAATTGTAAAAGACTGGCAACGCTGTCTCAAAACCAGCAGTGGTCGCCGAGCAGCTTTCGGCATGCTTCGGATATCGTCGTATGGCGCGAAAAAATTGTCGAAATCTTTTCTTTTTTTAGTGGTATTTGTGTGTTAATATTTCTATGAAATTAATATACAGAAATACTTGTCATATTTTATTCTTTCATTTCATATACCATTACATGCATAAAACCCTTTAAAACCTCCATAAGAGAGATTTAAAAATCACTCTCCCTGTGACGTCACTGCGCACGGCAGTCGAAATTGGGACAGTTAGATATCTTACCTTTAGTAACTATTCTAAAATTCTACCACTGACAATGGCGACTATTTCATAAATTTATTCTCTAAAACTGGTAGTGCTAGGCTAAGAAAGTAACATCACCGCTTCGCGAATAACTCAAAAAATTAAAATCAAACAAGCAAATAAATTTAAAAATAAATATTCAATTAATAAGAGAAAAGTCTTTCCTCTCTCTCTCTCTCGACCCTACATTCTTTAACTAAATTTCCACATTCCATTAGTAGTTTGGTTTGTCCTATTTCTTAAATTTTTTTATTGTTTAGAACTTAGTTGTCCGCATGATGCATTTCAGTATTTCCTTTTTATAAGTACTATTCAGTGACTGTTATATATTTGGCATTATTACTACTCCCTGTAAGAGCAGTTTATAAATATATTTAATTACTTTAGAGCAGTATATTCATTTATTTTCGTTTATTTTCAGTTGGGTTCTGGTATCTTCGTTATATAAAACGAATATCTCACAACTTTTAAAATTTATGAAAGGTTCGCTTCCTGAAGGGAACCAACCCTTTGTGCATTTTGGAGTCATAATTGTTTTACATGGTGTCCCATTATTAGAGTTATTATCAAAGATAGGTAGATGAGGAAATTATCAAACTTTTTCTATTTCAACCTGTTTTAGTATAGTAAAAATATATTAATTGGATGGATTGTTTAAAGTTTTTTTGCACTTTAACTTTCAACATCCTGTATTTGTATTTGTGACAGTTGCTCTATGCACATAAGTTATGGGACACCCTGTATAGACCTCAAAATGTGTAAGGTGCTCCACTTAGCAACTGATTTTTTTAGTTATACAAGGTGATTCACGACGAGCTTGCATTAGAACATTATGGAGAACTACTGAACATATGTTTCTGAAACTTTGGGGATTTAGGTTTATCGATATGCTCTCATTCACATATTTTTGTAATTTCCGGTTATACCGGAAGTAGCTGCCAACTTCCGTTTTTAAATAGAACATGGTAATTTTTATTACATTTTTCGATTAAGCGTTAAATATTAAGCATATTTTATAGAACATGTTTTTGTCAGATTCTGTTAGTTTGTGAGATATCTGGACATTTTGTAATTATTTGGCAAATGCATGACAATGAAATAATCCATATAATTTTTTTTACCTTAGCTCTTGAACTAAACATTTTTTCTCAACGAATAGCTAGAAGATCATCAAGCCTCAAAAATATTTCAAATTCGGCAGAAAATGTACAGGGTAGTCACAATTCAAGCTTCATTGTGAAAGAATTCAACCATTAAAAACTTTCTTATTTTAAATGGAACACCCTGTATATTTTTATTTAATTTTATGGCAAATTAGTTGTTCTTTATAAATAATACTGTCCTATACCTATATCAAAGCGTTTTCTCAAAAATCCAATTTTATTCCGAAAATACTATTTGTTCAAGTGTGCTATGAAAACAATTATACTTAGGGGCTGTATACTGATGTAATGAAGAGATACTGAAGGAAAATCGAATTGAAAGGGTGGAGACAGCATTTCAATCTCTCATTGCACAAGAAATTAGGAATGCAACAAGAAATAGTATGATGGAAAGAATACATAAATGGTTGGAAGTAAATTAAATTTAAAACAATCAACTGCATTTTATTTATAAATTCAATTACGTTTTAGAACGTTGTATTTTCAAGCAATCAATCACTTTTCCTTCGTATAGACATCAGTATACAGCCCCTAAGTAGAATTGTTTTCATAGCACACTTGAACAAATAGTATTTTCGGAATAAAATTGGATTTTTTGCGAAAACGCTTTGATATAAGTATAGGACAGTAAATACTATTTATAAAGAATAACTAATTTTGCCATCAACTTAAATAAAAATATACAGTGTGTTCCATTTAAAATAAGAAAGTTTTTAATGGTGGAATTCTTTCACAGTGAAGCATGAATTGTGACCACCCTGTACACATTCTGCCGAATTTTAAATATTTTTGAGACTTGATGATCTTCTAGCTATTCGATGAGAAAAATTATATGGATTATTTCATCGTCATGCATTTGCCAAATAATTACAAAATGTCCAGATATCTCAAAAACTAACAGAGTGTGACAAAAACATGTTCTAAAAAATGTCCTTAGTATTTAACGCTTAATCGAAAATGTAATAACAATTACCATGTTGTATTTAAAAAACGAAAGTTGGCAGCTACTTCCGGTATAACCGGAAATTACAAAAACATGTGAATATTTTAGTTAAAGAGAGCATATCGATAAACCTCAATCCCCAAAGTTTCAGAAACATATATTCAGTAGTTCTCCATAAAGTTCTAATGCAAGCTCGTCGTGAATCACCCTGTATAATTCTTAGGGTACAGTGTATTCAATTTTATGTCAGGTTTGGTTACCGATCGTTTTATATTATGAAATACGGACTATCCACATTTCTTATCATTTTAAAAATATTCTTAAATTTCACTTTTGCTTTTAATTTTAGCGGATTTTTAACAGTTTTATTGTAAGCATTTCGCTTATGTTTTTTGTGGTACGCTTTAAGATACAAATCATTTTGGCTGATTTTAAATAACTTATTTTTATTGATTTTTTTTTTAGTATTTTTTTGTGTTTTTTTTTTGTTGAAGAAAATTTTAGTATAAGGTGAATAAAATCTATATATTTTTACAATAAATAAATGATATTGTAGGTAAGTTCATAATTTCTAGGGTAAGTTAGAAGCTACAATAACTTTCAAATCATTTTTTGGAGAATCCTTGGGAGATTTTAAGAAGAAAAGCTAATATGAACATATGTCCTAAGGCTCCTCATTATTGAGCTACAGAATGTTAAAATTTAAACAATAATTTTTATCATAATTATAATCTCTTAGATATTTTTATAAAATTTTGAACACACCATTATCAAACAGAAATAAAATGTTTCCTTTGTAGTTTTTTACGTAGAATCCAGTGACGTACTCAGAGATTTTTTCTACATTCAATAATAATCATTAAGGAGCATTTTTAATATTGAATGGTTGAATAGAAAAAAAATGCTAAATTTTACAAACAGTGAATAATTAAGTCTATGGATCAAATTTGCTCAAAAATAAATCAGGATTTTAAAAATAAGTTTGGTTTTAAGAAAAATCAGTGGTCAAAAAAGTCAAAATGCTCCTTAATGATTAAAAGGGTGTGTACAAAGTGTCATAAAAATATCTAAGAGTAATTATTTTGATAAAAAAAGTTATTGTTTAAATTTTAACATTCTGTAGCTCAAAAATGAAGAGCTTTAGGACATTGTTAATATTAACTTATCTCCTTAAAATCACCCAAGGATTCAGAACCTTAAGTATCGGCACTCAATTAAAAAACACCCTGTGTAACGTTTCGGTTTTTATAATAATATCAGGGTCTTCATTTTTCCTGAAGGCGACTGCTATGGTGCATTCCTGCAGTGTAAATGGTTTGCCGTTATTACGAGTTTTATAAGTTGTTTGGTCAGTAAATATTGTATTTTCGCTAAAAGCACAGCGATCTTAGCTTTAATCCTTTTTTTAACTCCAAATACCCTTATACTAAAATTATAATTTTCATCAAAGTTTTTAAGAATTTTATTTTTGAATCATCGTTTTTAACGCTACCGTTTTCTACATGCACCGTTTTATTTTTTTTTCTATACCTCTGCGCTCGCCTCACTATGCGTGGCTGGATTTGCTGTCAATGCGATCATTCAATGGCGTTGTGGATGACTCTCGTCTATTTTGGTAAGTCGATTTTTACTAATAATTTTCTCCACACTGTTGAATATTTTACAAGCAAAAATCGGGCTTAGCTGTAATTATTTTTATGAAGCAGAAGAAATGCATTATTGTAATTCTGGCCTTCAATGTGGGTACCAGAATGCTGACATGTATGTATAAAAGGTAGTACTCGCATCTGCAGTAAACATCCTAGAAAAAAGTACGTTGAACTACCAATAAAAAAATAGTTCGGCCATGTAAGTAAAATGTATTTTAAGGGTCAAAAGTATCTGTTTTATTGAATATCATCGCTTTTAAAGATCCGATTATACCAAAGATATAACAAACTACATGGAAAAATGTACATTTCTAGCCTACGCAACGACTGCAAACAGTCTTTCCCACCTCTTTCGGTCATTATAGCAGCATAGCCAAATTGACATATTTATCGTAAAGGTATCTTGCAAAATCCCAATTAAAAATTTATTAATTTGACAATTACAACTGGTTTAAGGTTAAACCGTAATTGCTCGTAAAATAAATTTATTTTCCAATAATTTTACTATAAACTGTGAAAAGGCGATGAGAGATTCTTTAAAAAAATATTATTATACTTGAAAGTATCAAACGAATCTTGAACTAATCCAACTGCACTCTGGCAACATCTATTTCTACTTCTACTGCACTACAGGAGCCACAATATGAATGAATACTAATATCGTAAACATTGCAACGTTGGCGCTGTGATCTAACGGATTGTTTATATATTTTGGTTGATTTGTGTTAATTATTGGTGAAAAATCGTCTTTCCTATAAACAATCATGGTGCATTCATGTGTAGTTTGTAAAAGAGTGGATCATTTAAATAAGGATTTATCTTTTCATCGGTAAGTATGGTTATGTTTAATGTTTAATTTTTAACCATCTGATATAACCAGACTTCAGCATTGTTGCCATTCAGCCAACAAATGTGTAGTTCTCTCTTCCACCGATTACTGATTTTTAATAACATTTCACACAATCACAGCTTCACTTTCCGAAGAGTTTTATGAATGGAGGATGGGATCTGTAGTTTACAATACCAGGTTTCCCGACAGAGAAACACACAAAGGAAGCTACTTTGAACTTTTACTTTAGTTTACAATTATTAGTCTAGTCGCCTATAACAAAATTTTCCAATAAAAACTCTATTTAAACAACATAATTTATGATATTTATAATTATTTCGAAAACGGCTGGATATAACTTATATGCTTGTATTACAAAAAAAAATTGTCTATGAATTCTACGTCAAATAGCCAAATAATATACAGGGTGTTCCATTTGAAAAACTTGAGAAAAATTATTTCAAAATGTGGGGTTTTTGAAAGCTTATTATGAACACCCTGTATAAAATAAATAAACGCAATTACATTCATAGTATCTCTAGACCTCTCGTCATAAATTTCACTCAATGCCGAGGTTAAAAAAATATTTCTGGATTGTTTTTTTTATTTTTTTATTCAGGACTGCAAAACTTTTTTTTTAGTTTTTAATTTATTTTTCCGAAACTACAAAACCAAATTAAATAAAATTTGAGGCACTTATAAACGATAGTAATGCGAACCTAAATATGCAGTAAAATACTGGGTGTCCCATTTAAAAAAATATGACTTTATGCTGTTAAACTTTTTTGGGCCACCCTGTATAATGTAAAATATTTTTAAAACGTGCCGCTTTTAATCCAATATCTCAAGCTGTTTCAGTATTGTTGATAAGTTCTTCGATAACGATTTAATCT
Source organism: Barypeithes pellucidus (assembly GCA_963991005.1). Classification (NCBI taxonomy): domain Eukaryota; kingdom Metazoa; phylum Arthropoda; class Insecta; order Coleoptera; family Curculionidae; genus Barypeithes; species Barypeithes pellucidus. Next base: position 12,915,482 of record OZ022562.1, on the reverse strand, counting down.
TCCGTCCACGCTTCGTTTGCGGGACCCTGTATAATGCAATATTATCTATGGGTTTTAAAATCACTAAAAAATGGATTTATTATTTTATAGCCGTATTTTATAACTGCACTAAATTAACCGATCGCAATTTTTGCACCCGTAAAATTTCATGTGATTTTTATTTTTTCCATCAACTCTGATGGGATTTTTCATATTTTATAACTCACTGTAGGTTGTAATTCCCAGGCGACCGAACATGTTCAACTAAAACCAATATCGTGTTTGGTTTAACCGAATTAAAAAAAGGAACATTATAAAACTTTAATGCGCTATTTTAATTCCGTAAGTTACGGTCATAGCGTTGTTATTTCAATGCACGGTTAAAAACGGAAATTTCTTCGGGTTTGTACAGAAAAATGCTTAAGCTCTGTTAAAATTTTCAAACGTTTTGCTGTATTTATTCTATAAGATATATTCGTGATAATAGTCAGCGGTGGCTGGTGCTCATGAACAAATAAACACAAGGTATGATATCGCGCAAGGAGGCGTGGCTTAATGACGCCATGTGGTGGTGGAACAGCTTTTGCAGTTCCCATATATTTTCAACCAAAGGTATTGTAAACTACAGACCCCATAATCCATTCATAAAACTCTTGGAAAGTGAAGATGTGATTGTTTGAAATGTTATTGAAAATCAGTAATGGGTGGAAGAGAGAAGTACATGTTTGTTGGCTGAATGGCAACAATGTTAGTCTGGTTATATCAGATAGTTAAATATTGAAACATAACCATACTTACCGATGAAAAGATAAATCCTTATTTAAATGATCCACTCTTTTACAAACTACACATGAATGCACCATGATTGTTTATAATAAAGACGATTTATCACCAATAATCACAAATCAACCAAAATATATAACAATCGGTTAGATCAAAGGACAAACATCGCAATGTTTACGACGTTAGTATTCATTCATCTTTTGCGTACTTTTGGGTCGAAATCGTAGTAAAATAGAAATAGATGTTGCCAGAGTGCAGTTGGATTAGTTCAAGATTCGTTTGATACTTTTAAGTTAATTTTTTTACAAAATCTCTCATCGCCTTTTCACAGTTTATATTAAATTTATTTTAAGAGCAATTGCGGATTAATCTTAAACCAGGTGTAATTGTCAAATTAACAAATTTTTAATTGGGATTTTGCAAGATACATTTGCGATAACTATGTCAATCTGACTATGCTGCAATACTGACCGAAAGAGGTAGGAAATACTGTTTGCAGTCGTTGCGTAGGCTAGAAATGTACATTTTTCCATCTGTAGTGTGTAATATCTTTGTTTTCAACGGCTTTTTAAAAAGCTTATCGGAATTTTTTATTATTTTAGTGGTATTTAGAACCGTTAAATTTTTATGAAATTAATATACCTAAATACCATGATACTATTATTTTATTTCAACTCCATCAAATGCGTAAAACCTGTGGCTCCAGCGCAGGAATCGCCCCTGTATTCAGTTACGTCGTTTTCTGTTGAAGACGTAAACACAAAATATTATTGCGTAACTGAGACTTCAATCTAGAAATGCGTAATGACAATTAGTTTTCCAATTTTCGTTTATTCTTGTCAATAACATAAACAGAGGTAGATTATTCAATTGACTCGGGCGATACTTGTTCGAAATCCAGCAACATTATTATTTCGAACTCTACAGGTGGATGATATACATATTTTATTGTATATGCGCACAACTTGTAAAATATTTGACAAAAAAATTTCTTTTTCAAAGCTTACAATGTTAATATGCTTATAGCAATGGCGACGATAAGGATTCGGCCCCTAACCCCCTATCCTGCCAAATTTAACCTAGATTATCAAAAATTAGCAGGAGGACCCTTTGTTAGGGCCTTCCTGCTTAGCGGGCTCCTCATCGTCGCCAGTGACTCCTAGCATGTACAACTTGTCTAGCTTGCTAACGTTGTAAATTTTCCGCTAACTTGTCTCGAATTTATGTATAGTTGATATTTGATTCTCTGATCGAATTCCAATGAAAATAAAAATCCTCTCTTAAATTATTTATTTTAAATATTATGCCACCCGTTTAATTATTTTACGAGGTGGGCTTGCTTATATCTGCTCGCAAAGAATAATATATTAAGAGGGGATTTTTATTTGTATTAGAATTAGATCAGAGAATAAGATATCAGCTACTATATATATTTTGGTTTAAAAATGTTATCCTTAGACTATTCATCCTTTCCTTATATCCTTAAACTGAACTTAGAATGTTATTTTGCATTCAAATAACTGTTTAATACTAAATTGAAATATTTTTAGGTGCTGCAGCCAACTTACGGAAGGAAGTTATACGCAATAAAATCCGAGCTATTGGGAAAATGGCCCGCGTATTCTCTGTGTTAAGGTAAGTTGCGATTTTCATGATTTTATTATCAGTTTATTGTGTTTTTCCTTAATTATTTTATAAAGTAACATTTTTCGATTAGGCTATATTATACAGGAGTAAATCAAACTGTTGTTTTTTGTCGTCATTTCAAAACACCCTGTAGGAAAATTGAGGTGGATAATCTTATTTGCATGCTATTTCTTGTAATCCTTGATGTATTCTGAACATTTCGGTTTTTGATTCATCATACCATTATCTCATTTCTGCTGCGAGCTGCAAAATTTGAAGTGAAACGCTGATTTGAAGCCTATTTTTATTAAGAAAAACAGACACTAGGTATACAGTGAGTCCCAGAAGAAATGTCTAAATTTATTTAAAATTCAGCGGTAAGTTTTTTCAAAAAACGCTCGTACCCGTCGATTTTGATTTTTTAATTTTTTTTTTTGTGGTAATTTCATGTATACAGGGTAGCTCAAAAATAAGTTACGACCATCAACTTCATTTTTTCAAATGAAAACATATATTTTTTATTTCATTTTTGAATTTTGCATTGAATTCTAAGCATGTTTCATGTACCATGTCCTATACATAAACTCAACAGTTATTGAAAAAATTAGGATTGAACATATCTATAAGTAAGACCTGTTTATTAAAAAAAACACAACAAAATCAAATTAAATGTTGAAAATGTGCGCCATTTACGGCTTGACAATATCCAAGACGATCAATAAACTCTCTTTGCACGTTTCCAACCATTTCCGGAGTTATGACACGCACTTCTCTTCGGATCCTTTCTTTCAACTCTTGTTTGTCCTGTTAACAAATACTTTTGATTTGAGGTAACCCCACAAAAAAAAGTCCAGCGGAGTTAGGTCTGGCGACCTAGCAGGCCATTCGATATGTCCTCTCCTTCCAATCCACCGATTGGGAAAGGTTTCATCCAAAAATGTGCGCACAGTGGCCGCATAGTGCGGAGGAGCACCATCTTGTTGGAATATCAGTTCTTCGTCAGGGGAGTCTGGATCCAATGGATTCGGAAAAAAAGCCACTAATGCTGGAATTAATTCTAGTTGGAGAAATTCGAGATATACTTGTCTAGTTAAAGACTGTTCAAAGAAAAATGGACCAATTACTCTTTCGCGTACGATTCCACACCAAACATTTATTTTCTTAGGGTACTGGCTGTGAACTTCTATCATCCAATGCGGATTTTCTGTTGCCCAATATCGACAATTTTGTCTGTTCACATTACCATTCAAATAGAACGTAGCTTCATCCGAAAAAATAATATTTTTTACTAAATTATTATCTAGATTGCACATATTTTGCATGCGTCCGTAAAACTCAGTTCGCCTATCGAAATCATCTTCAAATAACTCATGCACTGGAATAACGTTGTATGGGTGATATTTGTGCTTTTGAACTACTCGGTGAACAACAGATTTCGGCATGTGTAAATCGGCCCCAATGTGCGACAGGGGAGTACATGGATTTTCTTCCAAGGAAAGCAAAAGTAACATGACCGAATTCTCTAAACTTAGCCTCTATTCTACTCACCATCTTTTGACATATGGGAGGACGATCAGGATGGATTTCATTAAATAATTGGGCTGTTTCTATTTGAGTACGTGTTTTATCACCAAACCCAACCATGCATAGAATTTCAATTTTTTCCCGTTCCGTTAACTTCACCATTATTGTGAAAACCGCAACTTTGAAACTACGCTTGACAATAATTATACTTATTTGAAATAAAATTGTCATACAGTTTCTATGGAGCCCAAAATGCCATATTGCCAGAAGATTTGATAGATCGTTGGATTCCCTAAATGATATGTTCAATCCTAATTTTTTCAATAACTGTTGAGTTTATGTATAGGACATGGTACATGAAACATGCTTAGAATTCAATGCAAAATTCAAAAACGAAGTAAAAAATATATGTTTTCATTTGAAAAAATGAAGTTGATGGTCGTAACTTATTTTTGAGCTACCCTGTATACATGAAATTACCACAAAAAAAAAAATTTAAAAATCAAAGTCGACGGGTACGAGCGTTTTTTGAAAAAACTTACCGCTGAATTTTAAATGAATTTAGACATTTCTTCTGGGACTCACTGTATAATAAAGTTTATTAACAGAAACAATTTTAATATCGTGTATTTCCTCCTCTCGCAGCAATGACAGCTTGCAGTCTTCGTGGCATCGAATGAATAAGGTTACTTATCCTTTCTTGAGGGATAGCCTGATATTCTTCGGTCGTCGTAAGGTCTGAGGTTGTACAGGACGACGACGAACGGCTTAAGTTGATCCCAAAGATGTTCGATTGGGTTGAGATTCGGGCTACATGCGGGCCATTCCAATCTTGGAAGTCCCACTTCATCCAGATATTCGCTCACTACATGTGCAACGTGAGGTCTAGCATTATCATGCGTTAATGTAAATTGGTACCCAATGAAAGGAGCAAATGGAGCAACAACTTCTTGGAGGATTTCCTCAATGTAACGGTGGGCGATTAGAGCTCAACAAATACAAGATTGGTGCGTGCTTCGGTAGACATACCCGCCCAAATTATGACTGAACCGCCATGATGTGAGATTCGTTCTTATGGTGCAGTCAGTAACATTTCTACGTCTGTATACCCGTTCGCGACCATCCGGCGACCTTAAACAAACCCTGGATTCATCAGTGTATAGTACGTTTCCCCCACTATTCTAGAGTCCAGGCAAAATGCGATCTTGCAAACCTCAGTCGGTGTTGTAGATGCCGAGGAAGTAATTGTGGACATATTGCTGACCTTGAACGAAGCCAAGCTTCCGCCAATCTTCTACGTATTGTTCTTTGACTTACATTTACACGACGAATCACGGGACAAAGTCATTTAAAATTTTGCAGCAGATATGAGATAATGGAATGAATCAAAATACGAAATGTTTAGAACGCACCAAAGATTACAAGAAACAATATGTAAACTATAAAGTCTTTAATTTTGTATTTTATTGTACCGGCCTGTTATTACAGAATCAGTATTGTCGTTGCAAGTTTTTTGGCCTTATAATGAAATAATTGGGGTTACTAAAAATATTAAGTTTCGGGCTAAAAACTCGAAGGAAGGGTAGGTATCCATTGCTTTCGCATGATTTAATGGCTGCCGTTTTCCCTTCAAATTATTTACTATAAAAGGGTATCTGTTTCTTAATTTTAGCTTTAAGAAATAATGGTTAGAACATTTCCTTAAATGCTGTATATAAAAGCCAGTATAAATAAAACTAGTACTAATAGTTAATATGTTTACATTCAAGAAAGGGAATAAATTTAATATGCCAAACGTACCCACTTCATCGTTCGTTTTTTATGCCACGGTCTACAGTTTTTTGGGATGGGCGCATGTACATACAAAGGGTTTATAGGCAATTCATTTTTTGGACTTATGCCTTACTTCTATTGGTTTTAGGGAGGAGAGTGAATCTGTACTTCAACTTAAGGGTCTCACGCCAACAGGAGCGTTACCACTAGGAGCCCTATCTGGTGGAAAAACAAGTCTCAAAAATGGTAAGACAATTTTGTTTTCTTTGTAAAGACAGACATTCTACTTAGTGTTGTGATCGCTCGAGCGAAAAACCGCTTGATCACTCGATTATTGAAATAACCGACATCGCTCGATTATTAAAAAAACCGCTCGAATTATCTATTCAGGCGAAAACCGTCGCCCGTCACTTATTATCTTTCACTCGATATCCGCGCTTCGCTTAACGCCGACGGAAATGTACCGCTGTAGTGTGATCGAGTTAAAAAACTGCTCGTATATTCGAACAGTTTTTCGCTCGATAGGAAATGCTCTAGATATAAATTCAGGCGAAAATCCGAAAGATATCGCCCGTCACTTGATAGACGACCTTCGGTCTACGCGCCGCGCCATCCGATTGGCGACGTTCGAGTTTGACGCTGAGCAGGTACACGACATACGTCTTTCTTAAAGGCACATAAACGAGAAGGTGCATATAAAAAGTATGCCAAATCCCTTAGCGGAGTCATCGCGACCTGGGTTTTGTAAAGTTTTGTTTTAGCTGGCTAACCAGCGGCGTAGTTTAGGTCTCCGATTGTAAATATTTAAAAATTAAAGGATATAATTTTTGAATTTTTATTTACTATAAACTCCAGAAAACTTCTCAAAAATAACATAATAATAGAAATTGTAAATAAAAATAACAAAACGAACAAAATGGTTAACAAAATGTATAGAAAAATTCGTTGGTAATCTTATAGTAAACATTTTTAAATCTAAACAGGAACTTTTTATTATTAAACTCAAGAAGACTTCTTAAAAATAACATACATTATAGAAAATGTTAATGGAAAATAAGATAACGAGCAAAATAGTTAACAAAACATAGGTATCGACAAATTTTTTGGTAACTAAAAGTAAACATTCTTAAATTTAAACAGGAACTTTTAGGTAAGTATAAACATGAATTTAAAAAAATAATCACCTATTTTCTTATTTTGCCAGTAGCGTAACTAAGCCTACATTTTTGAGGGACACACAGAGGGCACCTAATAATTTAAAGTGGAAGAATTTGACAAGCCATTTTAAATATCTACTTATTTTATGCTCGTAGATTGAGAAAGATGTGAAGAAAAATATCTCTTGGAACAAACACGTGGTAAAAATTCATTATTCACAAATAAATAAATTTCTGGAATTTTTTTGGTGGCTACTACAATTTTCTTGCTAAACCTGTGCCCGCCCGTATTTACGTGCCTGCTAAATACCCTACCTGATCACATGCAAACGACTAGGCTGCCGGTCGAGCAGTCGGTGACGTCAATGCTTGGTGAATTGGAATTTCAAGCGATTCACTCGATTATTAAGATCGCTCGAGTATCAAGTACTCGATTATTAAACTCATCGGTTTTTCCCAACACTAATTTCTACTTACTACGAGAACTTACTGTCAGTAAAAATGATTTTCCCATTTTTCCAATAAAATAAGTAAACCTTTATAATACATTATAATCAAACCCATTTATGTTTTCAGCACTACAAGGTTTCTCGCCCAACCACAAGATCACCAGCTTCGCGGAGGCCAAAGGTCTGGACGCGATCAACGAGCGTATGCCCCCGCGCAAGGATGCGCCACCCTCGCCCGCAGTCGAAGAGCCTGCGCACCCGCAGCAGGATCACAACCACACGCCGCAGGCCAACGCGCACTCGTGAGCTGCGCAGCGTGAGCTCGCCTAGGGCGCCGCCATGGCTGCACCTCGGCTTTACGTCTACTGCAGGTACAAATAGTTTTTAATTAATTTTAACCGACGATCGAGCGCTTCCTCGAAAGGGTAGAAAAAGAATAGTGTGCAACTCGTGAGTGAGTTAACTTTTAGACACTCGCCCTTAGCTCGTGTATAAAACATGTCTTCTCACACTTGCTACACAATGTACTATTATTAACTTTAAAAGATAAAATCGCTAAGAACAACGCAAATCTCCATAAGCAATTTAAAAATAACTCGCACCATGACGTCACTGCGGGCGTCAAATGAAATTGGAACGGCTAGCCATCATACTTCATCATATAGTATGTATTTATTGTATCATGGAAAACCATGGATATATACAGGGCGTCCCAAATACTTTTAAGACCTAAAGGGTTTTCCAATGAGAACGATATGATTTTAAAATGCAATAAAATTAAAATTAGTTCATATCCAACCAAACTTTTGATATTATATTAAAGTGCAGTCGATAACATTTATGTTTTGAATAATACATCGTTTAAATATCCACCACGAGCGAATTCGACGAACCCAATTTTTGTTGGTTTTGTACAATAAATCGGGCGTGATCGATCAATCAATCAATCAATGTTCAATCTTAATAGGCCAAGTGTTTGTGGTCTGTGTGCATAGACCTTAGATTTCAAATAGCCCCACAAAAAGTTATCTAAAGGAGTTAAATAACAGGTTCTTGGGGGCCAGTGAACAGTTGCATTCTTTGATATTATCCTTTCATCAAACTTTTCTTGCAATACGTCGATAGTTTCATGAGCAGTATGACATGTGGCACCGTCTTGCTGGAACCACATATCCTCCAAATCAAGTGTATCTAAATTTGGCCACAAAAACATCTGTCGGTATAGTTCACCATTCACTGTAACTGAATCTCCTACCTCATTTTGGAAAAAAATGGTCCATGATGCCACCATACCATAAACCACGCCATACAGTTACTTTTAGCGGATACAAGGACTTCTCGCGAATCTGTTGTGTTGTTTTCGCACCAAAAAGAACAATTTTGCTTGCTGACATATCCACTTAACCAAACATGAGGATCCTTTTCAAGTTGTTCCAAACTCCAAGCAGCAAATTCTCAGCGCCTACGATGGTCCAGTGGCTTAAGTTCTTGAGTCAAAACAATTTTATACGGGTGTAAGTTCAAATCTTCCTGCAAAATCCGCAAAGTTGTCGTATTTTAAGCCCTAACTGTTGGGCACGACTAGGAATTGACAAATTTGGATCCTCTGCAAGACTTTCTCTTACAGCAGCAACATTTCCAACAGTTCTGGCATTTCGACGTCTTGCTAATATTTTTATATCGTGAAGAGTAAAATTATTTTCAATTTTTTCAACGATTCGACGAATGGCAAGCAAAGAAGGGCGATTATTTGGACCAACGTTTTCGCGAAGTGTTCACAAAAGAACGCCTATTTTCGTAAAATTTTTGGATAATAATCAAACGGTCTTGAAGTGCGCATTTAGCCATAATAAATTGCAGAGCAGTGGCGGTTCTTCCACAGGAGCAAATGCGCACGTGCACCCCCAAAACAAAATGAATAAAAAATATTAATTTATATTCATTGAATATTATTTATCGTATATCTAAAGTCCGACCCTCCCTAATATTTTATCGTACCGTCAAACTAAAAAAGTCCGACCCTCCCTAATATTTTATCATCCCGTCAAACCAAACTGTATAGATCCGGCAACCGTGCTTTCGAGGTAAATGACGATTATGACGAGACTTGCTCGCACGTGCGATTAAGTAGTGCAGTTTCTCTGTAGTATATGTATTATTGTATATGTAGCTATGGCGATTTAACATGGAAAAGGCGCACAGTTTTTGTGTGCAACGCGCTCTTGTATGTTCGTGCATCTAGTTAGAAATTCGAGCGTGTATGTTTTAATATTTTAATATTATATATTTATTAAGTTAAAATGAATAGTTGACGGTGGACTATTTAAGAAATAACTTCAGCTCTTTGAGTTTGGAGCAAAAAATTGAAGTGAAGAATGCGGGAACACCTAAACCCGAAATTAATTTAACGCAGACCACAAAGGGTAACTCTAGGGACTTTATTAGAAAGTTTAAAAATGAAATATATGAAAAAAAAATTATAGAGGGTATTGCAAACTTAATGAGGCTGTTATTGATCAATTTTCTACAATTAAGAACCGAAGAATGGACTTTACGTTTAAGCACTATTGTGTACGGTCGATAAATGTTGTGTATTTCGATACATGATACTCGATATGATTTTAAACCATTTTATTTAAGGATTTAAACTAAAAAACACTGAAAATATGAAGAATGCCAACTTGTCAGTCTCGTGGTTCGATTCGTTCTCATCATAAAACAGTTAACTATAGTTCTCGTCTTGGTTGCGCCTAATGACGTAGCCGTAGATGGCATCATTCATTAGACATCATTCGGTTTTCTTGATAACTCGTAGATGGCGGTAGTAGTATTGGACATCATTGGGTTTTCTTGATAGCTCGTAGATGGCTTTAGTAGTATTAGTAGTGGACTGTATAAATATTGTTACGAGGGTTGCATGCGACAAGAAAACCTTGGTTGACCTTGTTGTGTAAAATTAAAAAATAAATAAAAATATGTTTTACCTAACGCATTTTCTTATTACTTCTTTCGTTTCTACATTTAAAACGCCTAGAAAGTAATTGTTTGGTCGTTACACAAAAATAAAATGTTAAAAATAATTTCACCGTACTTGTGAACCCCTCTATCATAGGTCACGAGCCGCTACTGTTGTAGAGTATACTGAACATAAGTGACAACTAATGACAGGTATAACCTTAGTACCATGGTTACCATATCGTTTCAACATCATATCGTTCTTATTGGAAAACCGTTTATTTTTGCAGTATGAATGGTAAGGATTTTGTAACACAATTATCTGAATTTTATACAGGTTTGTTTCATCTCGGGATTTTTAAATATTATAAAGCAATTCCATTATTTCTCTTTCAGAAAATCTCGTGATGATTCGGTGCTCCGATCAATGCAGTGGCTGTCAAATCTCCTACATGTTACATCCTTGATATGTTACAAACCACACAACACTATGTCATTGGACGACAGGTTCGATTGCCGAGACTTTAAACGGAAGCAAGTAGCTGGTCTGCTTCGATCTGTCGCGCTCGTGCGCGCTACTGTCTCGCTTTTACACACTGCTCTACTGCCCTATTCGTACTGTATCCTTCAAAATTAAAATGGCAACTATTTCCATTTTTATTATGGTGGTCAATTCGATTTTGTTCGATTTTATCTGCAACTGTAACTTCTTCCCTTTTAGACCAATTACATAAGTTTCTTGCTTCGGAAAAATTGAAACTTAGCGAGATTTTTACACACACCTTTATTTAACGGTATAAATAACATGACGAAGGTCTAAAAGCTACAAGCTAGGTTGCTATTGGAAGGTGACAATCGTAGTTATTATTGTACAAAATGTTAGGTAGGAAAATTATACTATACAGGTTTGACAAGGTTGTAAGTTGTTGAAAAGTATATAAAAGTCCATGTAAGAGTTACTTTTATAGAAAATTTTCATATCTACAGTTACTGTCATATGCAGCCTTTAACTTGAATAACATTTCAAGCGAAGATATCCACATACAGAAGACCGAAATAAAGATATGTGTAACATTTCTTCTGGGTTTTTATTTTTCCGAATATCCACGTTGTAATGTTATTGGGATATATCTGTTAGAGTGGATTTTCGTAAATTTATATCAATTAGAACTAAAAAAAAAAATCTCTCGAGATAGTAACGTGCTAGACGTGAAACACTGACATTCAGCAGTTTTCTTTGCTAGATTATAGTATATTTTTCTATGCTAGTTTTGATTAAGATGACTGAATATTTACAAACAATTTTAGTAGACACCTCGACTCTAAAAAAAACTATCAACATAGACCTATTGTACTCCCACTAGACATTTTTTAAATCTGTGGAATTTTATTTTTTCTGTTTAGTACGTTACTATAAGTTATTGTTTAATACTTTTCCTTGTTATTTGTTTTATAAAATTCTCTAGATAGATATTGGAAGTAATTCTCATTAATAAATTTACTATTTGTCGAGTATAGGTTACCTAACCAAACCGATGTTACCTAACTTGTGCTTAAACGACAGCCATGCTATAAAAATGGCGTCTAAACCACTACATTCCATGACCACTGGGACATTTTGTTTTAAAGCACATCGTATTAGAAATCGTAATATCACAATAAATGTTACATATTATGCAAAAATTTATTCAGTATAATAGAGACCACTAACTGGTAGAGTCTGTAGGAAATAATATTTTAAATTAAAATATTGTTAATACGAGTATCATTCTAAAGGAATTGTACTTTGCAGAAATTATTTTTGAAGAACTACTTATTATGAAAAGCAAAGTATTTTTGTAATTCTATTTCTTAACAGAACATTCTGTTATTCTTGTAATGTCAATGACAGATCATTTTACGTGTATAATCAACGTTTTTAGGCCTCGTCGTTTGAGAAAATTCGTATCTTAGACTCCAAAAACTTTTTGACGAAATATTTTCAATTATAAACGTTTTTTTGCATATTAAATGTCTGGGCCATATAATATAAACGTTTTGGCAGCGTCATCCTAAAGCTTATTCGCTTTAGAGAAAATGTATAAAACTGTAAGTAGTTTTCCAAAATGCTTTCTAAAACAATAATCATTTTGACAATTTAAAAGTTTTATCGTCTCGAACAAAGATTCTCAAAAAATATTAGCAGTTTCCTGATACTTTACAATTAAAGGATATAATAATAAGGGAATCCTAAATTCAAGAATTGTCAAAAATCACAGTATTAGCTCGAAGCCAAAGAATGTCAACAGGATCAACCATCAGGAAGCTTCCGAATAAATATAGTATACATATCTATACGTATATAGTAACATCCTGTATAAGGAAGCTATATCAACATGTCAAAGACAACATAATGTCCATGATCGATAGAGCTACCTCAAACTAATCGTTATTCGTCGTATTGACAGTACTGACAATTGAGTATAGTATTAAACGTCAACTGTCAGCTTATTGACAGGCGAGCGCTCTATCCTAATCAACATATTGATTGACCGTTAAAATTCGTCTACACCAATACTTTTAAATTGTCAAACAAAATTTCTACAGTGTGTCAGTCAGCAGTGTGCAACAGCGAGCTGGCCTTGGCTGTACGCACGTGTTGAGTGATATAAGCGTGCCATAGACCTCCTGTCGCCTCAACTTCGTGTTCATCCGTCGTTCTTCGCGCCATACTCGTTTCTATGTGTGTTAATTTAAAGATATCGCCTTACGAATTATTAATTTTCGAGTCTGATAATAAATTACTTCAAAAAATTGTATATGAAGTGTATAATTGAGCATACGGGACATGTCGGCAAGATAACTGATACAAGATAACGTGGATGGTAGAATAGCACCCCTATTATTAAACTTAAACCGAACGGCTATGAGCGTGAGCAAACTTTTCACAATAGGCCCCTCAATTATGAGCTTAAGGGAATATTGAAGATTAATCTATTGGCAGATAGAAAATTAGGTCGGTACGGCACCGAATGTTTATGATCTTTGTTACTCACGTGGCATGGGTCGATGCTATTTCTCCCCTCATGACGGGACTATACTATATAAATATACAGGGTAGTTCACGGTGTGTGGCCTATTACAAGATCGCGGGAACTAAAAAAGATAATTGATTAAAGATGCCGATCTTTTCTTTAATCTGGAAGTTAGGCTTAAATAAAACGTCCTGTATATTTTGGCATTTTTCGTTTCTATTTAATAATCCATTTAACTTTTGTTAACAATTTCCTATACCCATTTCCGACCATTTCTGAGATAAAATTCGTTAAGAAGGAATTTTTTTATAAAAAAAACATGTCAAAGGTAATTTAATTTGTCTTTATTTTGTAATTAATAGAGTTAAAACTTTAAAGATTTGAGAAAACTCGGGAATGGTATGAGACTTTTTGTTTAATAAAAATTAGTACACATTTTTTATACAGGGTATTTTAAAAATTATACCTTTCTAGTGTAATATAATAAATACCCATTTTTCAGTCAACATGCAAGTACTGAGCATTTAATTAGATAAAGAATATAATTCTACGCGTAATGGTAAATTAAAATACGCATCTAATAAAAACGACTCATGAATATTTATTATATTATACCAGAAAGGTGTAATTTTTAAAACACCCTGTATAAAAAATGTCTAATTTTTTTATGGAATAAAAGATCCATACCTGTTCTAAATTTTTTCAAATTTTTAAATCTGTAACTACATTACAAAGGTCAAATTACTTTTGATATGTTGTTTTATAAAAAATTCCCTTAATGAGTTTGATCCGCCGACCTAAATCTATGGATAGCCAAGCTCTAAAAGCAAAAGTGGCAAATTTATGGCCTCGCGCATGTAAACAAAGCTGATCGTCAGATGTCATGCGCAATGCCGACTGATAAAATATTTACCTTAGCCGGCGAACACGATCGTACTTCGCCCTTTGGCCGGTATAGACTATAAAATATATTTGACAAAGATCTTTTATAACATATTTTGTAGCCATTTCTTTGATAATATCTATTTGCTTTCTTCAGTATAAGTAGTATTACACTGTCAAAGAACTTTGTCAATTTTTGAAGGAACTTGCCAGGTGTTTACAATTTAAAATGAATGAAAGACTTGCACTAGCGTGCGCAGCGATGAGTGTTGCCATCATTACAATGTCTTTAGTGAAAAAAAAAAGAAGAAAAAAAAGAACCGGGCGACTTTGGGTAAGGCCCTGGATGGCAAGATGTAATTTAAGAGACGGCCAACACAATATCCTTCGGAAGTTACAATCTGAAGATATTAGGAGTTATATCCCGCCTGAATACACATTTGAGGAATTCTATCAGCGTTGAGGAACGCCTATGGTTACCGTTCAATTTCTGGCAACTGAAGAGAGTTATGCCAGATATCCTCCACCTTGAATCCACTTCTGAATCCGTTATAACTTCACAAATTTTTGTATATACATCTAGTCTTTTATTTCGGTTTTTTATAATCCGGGTGTTGATAGTTGTACAACATTTTGTAACTTTCATACTCCGAAATTAACAATTTTGTTGTTGAAATGCAGCAGACAAACATGCTTGCCGCCAAATTATTTTAATACCAGTCGCAGTCAATGTCAAATGTATGGCTTATTGTCAGAAAATAAGGTTAGTACCGTTACTATCAATCGATATAAAATCTTTTATCAAAGATAATCGTCTGTTATTTCCTTTTAAAGAACTGATCAGATCAGAAACGGTTGGAGATGGCTATAGAAAATTGTTAACAAAAATTACTTGGATTCTCACATAGAATCAAAAAATGCCAAAATATACAGTACATTCTATTTGTAATAACAATGTTAAATGTTAACCGGAAGTGATATATGTCAAAATATCTTCAATTAAAAAGATCTATATAGGGTGTTGAAAAAAGGTCGGTACCCCGGAATAACTCCGGTGCATTGCATTGCAGCGGAAAATGTCTGGGGAAAAAGTTGTTTGGTTTTGAAGGAGGAATAGTTTGCAATTTAAACCACCCCCCACCCCCCATCCTCCGGGCGCGGGTGGGGGTAAGTTAAGATTTTCAAATGGAACCCCGTATTTTTTATTGGCGTATCGTGTTCTCCGACCAAAAATAAACATCTTTTGTCCGAAAAATTTTTTTATTCGGGCCCATCCTTCACCAATAATCACCATGAGAAAGACAAAATCAGAACCGTGCGAAAATCAAGTTTTATCCCGGAAATACTCGTTTTCTCTGTCTTGTACTAAAAAATGCCCGTGGAAAAAGTTGTTTGTATTCCACGGGCATTTTTTAGTACAAGACAGAGAAAAAGAGTATTTCCGTGATAAAACTTGATTTTCGCACGGTTCTGATTTTGTCTTTCTCATGGTGATTATTGGTAAAGGATGGACCCGAATAAAAAAAAATTTCGGACAAAAGATGTTTATTTTTGGTCGTAGAACACGATACGCCTATAAAAAATATGAGGTTCCATTTGATAATCTTAACTTACCCCCACCTGCGCCCGGGGGTTGAGGGGGTGGGGGGTGGTTTAAATTGCAAACTATTCCTCCTTCAAAACCAAACAACTTTTTCCCCAGACATTTTCCGCTGCTATGCGATTCACCGGAGTTATTCCGCGGTACCGATCTTTTTTCAACACCGTGTATATAGTATAAGTATAGCGAATACCAATATTTCAAGCAAATACACATCACTCCCGTAAATGCCCTGTAACCATGCCGCTAGCCAAATAAGCTACTAACCTTTTATTTCGGTGACTTTTTCTCGATTTTTGGAGTTTTTTATTATCAGATAATGTGCGGAATTTGTAAAATTCTAATTGTACAACACCTTCGTACATTTATCTCCCTATTAATATTAAATAGACTTTTAATTCTTTAATTAACACCCCAAGCCCATCTATGCTAGGAGTTGTACTTATTGGTTTATTTTTTTTTGATTGATTGTACAAATTGTGTTATACTATTATATGGTTAATATAAAATGTTTCCTCTCTGTCTGGGAAAGACGTTTCGATTTAATAAAATATGTATATAAGTGTACAAAATATGTGTTATTCATAAATGTTTAATCACTTTTAAATGAATAATGAATCTCTTCAGCACCATTGTTTAAACTTGTTAGTATATCGAATTAAAAACTTTTTTCTCAGACCGCGAGCTCGTATGAATGTCGAAATGTTTCTTTTGTTGTACGATCGAGTGTTAAATTATGTATCTAATAATCTTATTCTGTAAATTTTCTCTATAATATATTATATACAAATTAATATAAAGGTATAGTTAATTATTGGGAAATATCTCAAAAAACCAACTATCGGATTAAAGTTAGAAAAATATCAAAAAATTTCATAATGGCGTCCCTTAACTTTTATACAAATATAAATTTTGCTTATACTGGCCTTTTATGTGGTTAAAACTCATATATTCAAACTTCAAAATGGTTAAAAGTAGGATATATTTTCCCGGTTTTTTTATACAGGGTAGGCCATGTAAGATGATCCTGTATATAATATTGTAAACTGTAAAATAAGAAAACTGAATTTAAACCTAGAATTAATAATTTAGTAAACATGGTCCATCTCGTAACACAGGAAACTCAGAATCCACAGTAATAAAAGCTGATGGTAGGTTTAAATTGAATTGAACACGTTTCGAAGGTAAAGCCCCCCCCCCCCCCCCCCCCCCCCCATCTTCAGTAGCATACAATACAAAGTATCATATCAGTAGAGGATGAAGGGGGCTTTATGCGCCAATCTCCACTGTTGCTACTGGGCATGCTGGTTGCTGATAGTTATCTGCAATGTTACCTAGGGCATGAAAACAGCTAAACAAGAAACGGCTGTTTCTAAAGCTGTTTTCCCGTTTCCAGAGCTGTTTAGATGTTTCTAGAGCTGTTTTCCTGTTTCTAAAAACAGCCCTGTTAGTTGTTTAGCTGTTTTCAGACCAGTAGATAACATCTCGAATAACTAGCGACCAGCTGACGCTCAGTAGCAACTGTGGAGATCGGCGCAGAAACCCCCCTTCTCCCTCTACTAATATTGTTAACGCACTGAAAAAATCTAATTAAATCCAAGGCCCCCAACCCGACTGGGTCATCAAAGACCTCTGCTTTGTTAAGGTTTTAGCGACTGCACAGAGGAAGCGAGATTATTTATGAATTGAAAGTGGATTAATTCGAGATTTTAATGGAAATTCAAATAAAGATAGTCACTAAAATTTCAACTTCATGATCCCAGAGATTTATAGGTCATTCAATACATACAGACATACACAGAAAGTACATATATGCATGTATATAGTCATCGTACATAGGCCTTCCCATATCAATAACTGTCTAAGGGTTGTTCAAACATAAACAATACTTTATACAACTGAGAAGCAATGTTGAAACCCCCTTTACCTGTTCGGGACATCTTTAAATGGGTGTCAAATCCCGTGTTAAAAACTCTTTTTTAGATATTCGTCAGGGGGTTAGCCTTAAAAATCAATGTCTGCTACAGATAGTTGCTCTGCAAAGTACCAAAGAAAACGCTGACAATCATGTAACACTCACGAAAATCAAAACACCACATTCGCCGGATAGGCTAGTTCCCCGACATACAATTAAATTATTAATAACACCCAATTAATGGCGTCAGTTCAGTTTGCACCAAAAAATTTCCCCGAAACATAACCTCAGTTATATTGCGAAAATAAACGAAACCTGTCTGCGTTTTATTTATTCGTGTGGTTTCAAATTTAGAATGTTAAGGAATAAAGAGGCCCTACATAATTTATAGCCAAATAACAAGCAAACAAGAAAGGAAACCTCAAGAGACAGGCCTATTTTTGGTGCAAACTAATAAACCGTTTAAGTCAAAAGTTCAGACACACACATACCTTTTTTAATTGTGAGGGAGACTAGCCTGCAGGGCCATATTAAGTTATTTTCGGAAAAACCCTCAGACAACAGTTTGAACTACAAGACAAACATATTATTGGTCGCTTCGAAGATGCCGATGATTTCAAGTTTAAGTGAAACTTACTAAATATATATTTCAAACTTTGTAAATAAGAAGTCTTTATATACAGTAGCTGTAACTTGGTTTTCGCCTTTACATAAGCGTGTATTTCACGGAGGACCACAATTTTAGTCTTTCAGTATATGCGTTACATATACTCTTAGACCAATATGGTGTCGATAAAGCCCCGAACATTTTGAAAATAACAGTAAAAAACTAAATCGATGTAGTTTAGAGCTGCCAAAAATAAATTAACAGTAAAATACGTCTCATGTGTTTATTGTCGATCGTGTATTCGTGTTTATTTATATTCTTATTCAGTTTTCAGTTGTGTTTTGCGGAGCTTCGACGTTATTTTGTGGGAGCAAATGAATTGCCGATTGTAAAACGATTTGCCTGAAATATTGCTTGCAAGCAACTCTCATGCTAAAAATTAACTTGCAGCAACAAAATTGCAAAAGTATTGCAGACTGTAAGGCGGCCTTTACAATGTTGGCAATGACCCGAATGAGAGCGTTGCGCCATTTAAAATCACATTTGCAAGAGCATTGCAGGTTACGGGTCGCTTTTGCAACATGTTAAACGGCCATTAACAGTACTTGGTGTACAGAATCGCACTATAATTCGCCATCATGGCATGTGGATTGAAACAAAACGCATGTTCAACTTTAAATAAAATGGTCGGGACTTTATTTATGGCCAAGAAACAAGGTATATCTTTTTTTACATAAAAAATCCAACTGGTTTCATGGTGAATGTTCTTCTCTCTACTGAAGTTAGTAACAGATCAATTCACCCATTGCAACCTAGTTGAATATCTGATGCAAAAAAAACACACAAACATGCGAACTTAGGCAGCGGGGTAAAGATAGGTATTAAGCGAAAAAAAAAAGTATCAGTGAGAACTACGTTAAGCGAGAGGAAGGTTAGGTATATTAAAAAAATTATAAATAATATATTGGTTTTTAATTTAAAAATTTAAGCGTAGATTTAGGGTGTGGGCCAAAGTGAAATTCACCTTGATCAGTGTTATATGACATAAGGATAAACTAATTCTAAAACTGATTTAATATTAAACAAAAAAACTCCTTTTATTTTAACGTTGTAAAGTTTAGGGCAATATTTTCAAATGATTTAAGAGTATATTTTCGGATATGTTACGCTATATCTGTCATTAACAGGATAAATGGTTAGTGTAATACCCCAAATTATTAAGAGACTTTCCAATTTACGTTCTCGCCCACAACGTCAACGTGCGCCGTTATTAAGTCACATTTTTCGGCAGGAACAAATTGGCCTCGACATCCGGGACCGTATATTTAAAAGCAATGTTAAATTAGGTGTTGTGTGTTGGGTTGCATATCGTCAACAGGGTATGGGTGCCAAAGAGAATGCTGTTATTTCAAGGTGACCGGATAGATGCAAGAAGGGGATTTGTGGCGTATTATTATAGTAATCTTGGCAGATTTCGCTATACATGGGAGATTTGGAAACAATAAATTGTTAAATATACAGGCTGTCCGCTAATTAATGGTACATGGAAAAACCACAGACTCCTTACGTAAAAGTATATACTTACCTACATCCGAAAGTTGATATTAACTGAAATACAGGGTGTTAAAGTTAAAACTTCATTTTTGTTTTTCGCTAATAACTTTGCAGGAAAAAAACGTTTTTTTACAAAATTTGGCAATTATGGGTTTTTTAGGACGACAAATTATTTTTTTTTATGAAATTTGAAGGTACAATGTTGGGGGCGGGGCGCTGTCGCGGCATTATTTGCACATTTATTAGGTCATAACTTTTTTGTGCCTCAGTGTATTTAAGTTTTTAATTAAAATAATACTTTTCTCATATTTATTACGTTAAAAAGGTATACTAAGTTCAGGTCTACTAGAGTTACCGTTTTGGAGATATTTGCATTTAAATTGTTTAGTGCACCTGGCCCAATTATTAATTTGCAAACAATTTTTTTTTCTTAAAGTAACCTATGAGAAAACAGATAACATTTAGAGATGCAGTTGCTATAGAACCGAAAATGTTTCATTTTTGAGTTTATCGTAAGTTTGTGTTTTCATTGCTGTTGGTTTCTTTCGAGACGATATTTTCAGGGTCAAAGTTATTTTAATTAAAGTAAGTTAAAGAACAATCCAATTGTTGTATTTATTATTCCCAATTACTAGAACATTAATTTCCATGTAAAAGTGAATTGGTAAGAAGCAACAAAATAGTATTTGCTTGCCTGAGCTAACTCACTAAACAATTTAAATGCAAATATCTCCGAAACGGTCACTTTAGGCGACCTGAACTTAATATAGATAAGTATTATTTTTATTAAAAACTTAAATACACTGAGGCACAAAAAAGTTATGATCGTATGAATGTGCGAAAAATGCCGCAGACAGCGCCCCCTGCATTGTACATTAAAATTCATCTCATCCTCATTTCTCGTCCTAAAGAAACCATAATTGCCAAATTTTTTAAAAAACATTAGGTGCTCTCAAAATTATTAGAGAAAAAAAATGAAGTTTTAACTTGAACACCCTGTATCTCAGTTAATATAAACTTTCGGATATAGGTAAGTATAATTAAATCCTAATATTTTTACGTAAGGAGTCTATGGTTTTTCCATGTACCATTAATTAGTGGGCACCTTGTATACACGGTGTTGAAAAAAGGTCGGTACCCCGGAATAACTCCCGTGCATCGCATTGCAGCGGAAAATGTCTGGGGAACGAGTTATTTGGTTTTGAAGGAGGAATAGTTTGCAATTTATACCACCCCCACCCCCTCAACCTCCGGGCGCGAGTGGGGGTAAGTTAAGATTTTCAAAGGGAACCCCATATTTTTTATTGCCGTATCGTGGTTGTCCGACCAAAAATAAACATCTTTTGTCCGAAATTTTTTTTTATTCGGGCCCATCCTTCACCAATAATCACCATGAGAAAGACAAAATCAGAACCGTGCGAAAATCAAGTTTTATCCCGGAAATACTCTTTTTCTCCGTCTTGTACTAAAAAATGCCCGTGGAATACAAACAACTTTTTCCACACACAACACACAAAAGCTGTTTATTTTTGGTCGGAGAACACGATACGCCAATAAAAAATATGGGGTTCCATTTGAAAATCATAACGTACCCCTACCCGCGCTCGGGGGTTGAGGGGGTGGGGGGTGGTTTAAATTGCAAACTATTCCTCCTTCAAAACCAAACAACTTTTTCCCCAGACATTTTCCGCTGCAATGCGATACACCGGAGTTATTCCAGGGTACCGACCTTTTTTCAACACCGTGTATAAGCCATACCTAGTTGGTATTTTTAATACTTGCAACTTTACGCCAGCGTCGGCTCGTGGGCGAAAATATAGAGGACGAGCCAAACGAAAATATGCTTAAACACGCAGCTATCGATACGCGTCAATATAATACACGACAAAGGCGAGGAAGTGGCATATCTCGATCGATCAATGATCGAAAATTACCCTTTTGTGTGACATATAAACGATTAAATAAATATCCGATAAATATACTCCTAAATCGAGTCTATTGTAGAAATTGTTTACCTTTAATTGTGTCCTGACTGAATACATTTATTATAAATTAATTCTGTGGTTTGTTTTTAGTTGAGATGTCGATATATCGGAATTGCAGATTCATTTTAGAATGTTACGTGTATTTTTCTTCGGCAGATCAAGATGCGTTGCCTTATATCGAGATCTAGCGTCGCGTCTAGACCTGAGAAGTTCTTGCAGCAGATTTTCGTACAAAAATCTAAAAAACGAATATCTTCGGCATCCATAACTTAAAACGGTTCGTTAAGCCGTATTAGAGTCGGCAATTTTTGTTGCGCCAGCAATGGCAATTATAATTGCAAGGATTCATGCGCAGTACACCGTTTCCGATCAGCTGTCTGTCATGGCCAGAAATGGGGCACGCGCCATTTTAATTGCTATTGCCGGTGCAATTGGGTAGAGATGGATTATTCTGTTATTTTTAACTGTTTATTATTTGGTCGAAGTAGGTATGAACAGCTAAAGGCCATTTAAACCCACTGGTACTTAAATTAGCAGTTCACATTCTTTATTAAACTTATGGACTGCTAATTCGTAGCAACTTTTTGCACCTGCTATTTGTAAATAGCAGTAGCTGCTTTAACTGCTAATCAAAACGAACAGGTTTGCCCATCTCTAATTCTGGGGGTATTTTAGGGATTTTGACAGTACCAACTGCTGTTCCGACTGTTGACAATGCTCCAGCTGATCGAGAACGGTTTACTGCGCATGAATACGTGCAATTATAATTGCCGGCGCAAGAGAAAAAATTGCCGACTCTAATACGGCTTTTAAATAAGTTTCGGGAAAACACAAGCGGAGAGCTAAGTTTTATTATTAAAGGTTAGTTCGCACGGATCTTGCCGAATTCAGTCTAAAAAACTGTCAAATTTACTCTAAAATATTATCGCTCGCTTGGAGGTTTAAAAAACTGCTAAAAGAACTTAAGCCAGGTCTACATGCTTCTTAAGACACGTTGTACAGACGGCAAATTTTATATATATGGTCGTGTTGCTGGAATTTTCGCTGTGCAAGAAACATTGCCGGCTGTAATACGAACCAAAGCTGTTTTATTTGTTGCTGTTGTACCGAAATGTAAATGTTGAACATTTTCCCACTTACACTTAGGCCTTTCTCAGGTCGGACGATTATTTGTGATAGCTATCCTTAATTTTGAATAGCTTTTTGTAAGATTTTCTTTATATTTTAGTTTTGGTTTTACGTTTAATTTTCGAAAAATTCGACAATTTTTTTAAAATTAGGATGGCATAGATTTTTGGAATAGCTATTATCAATTGACAGACAGAAAGTACAGACCATACACGGTGTCCGGTAAAGCCCTGGTTTTTATTATATTTCATTACGAACATTTCGGTGGATTGGAACGGAAAAGTTCGTCGTTGGTCATTTGGTCACATGTGTGGTTTTTACTGTAGTACAAGTTCGTGGTTAAAAATGGACGATATTAGTACATTCATTTGTACAGGGTGATCACGTATTATGTCCCCCATCTTAACCTCTTTATTTTACGTGCTTGAGAAAAATTAAAACGATTGGTATACAAAGTTTTTAAAGTAGTATTTGTAATGGGAACAAATATCATTTAGGTCTGTTGATTTACAAGTAGGATAGGAACATACCTGTTTTATTTGATCAAATTCTACAGCTATTTTTTCTAAATATTCTCCTTCATTTGTATGTCTTTAAAAGTTTTTATTTAATTTTTTGGATTTTCTTTTACCCTCTACCTATCTACTTTTACTTTCTATCAACAATTCATCTTCTAAGACACTAAACTCTAGTTTATGGTATTTTACACTCATAGTTAATAAAATAAAAGTTCACAAAAATAATAATCTTCAGTCGAAAAATTCCGTTCAAATCCAAAAGGTTGGATACCGACGAAATGTCGTCAACGAAAAGTTATTCCGCTTGTCGTGTGTCATTATTAAGTGACACGGATTATCGGTTCTTTGTTTTCGGATATATCACTAGGCTCTAGCCTACGGCCTCGTATTTAAAGGGGCTTCGAAAGGAACCAAAAAATAAGAGTTGAAAATAAAAATAAGATTTTAAATTGACAAATTAAATGAGGCGTGAGAGGTGCCTCAAACTGGCAACAGGGCAAGAAAATGTACGACAGAATAATGAATCGGCGTAACTAAACGCGCTCATTATTTTTACCGACTTTATTATTACTAATAAATCGGAATATACAATGTGCCTATTTTTGGTTATAGAGGGCCTTAGGCCCCTTACGCAATTCGGGGTCCCTTATCACTTCAAAAAATGTTTTTTCCTTAATAAGTTATGCAAAAGTAATTTATTATGATTTACTTCATCATACGATCACAAGCTAGTGTCGTCTTATACATATATCCTGTACATGACTCTGTAGGTTATTTCGTAAATTATTTGGTTGCATATTATAAAATAGGTGTCTAACAAAGGGCCTCAACATCTGTTGAGTAAAAACCAACCCTACTTGTAAATCAACAGATCTAAATGATATTTGTTCCCATTGCAAATACTACTTTAAAAACCTTGCATACCAATCGTTTTAATTTTTCTCAAGTACGTAAAATAAAAAGGTAAAGATGGGGGGGAAATATAACGTGATCACCCTGTACAAATGAATTTACTAATATCGTCCATATTTAACCACGCACTTGTACTGCAGTAAAAACCACACATGTGACCAAATGACCAACGACGAACTTTTCCGTGCCAATCCACCGAAATATTTCGTAACGAAATGTAATAAAAACCAGGGCTTCATAGTACCTCCTAATTTCTCGGTAGCAGAAAATTTAAGAACCTGACCCAAACCATACTATTATATAAAGAAAATACTACGCCCTTAAAAAATAAACAAAACGTTGATAAAAATGTATAAATATATCTATATGCCTTTATACTTTCTACTCCTACCTAATATAATATGCACTGAAGTATTGGGATGTTAGATTTTTAATACTTTAGTACTATCACAGCGCCACCCACGTTGGTTGGCCGTTTTTAACATTAATAGTAGTACTGGAAGTCCAGATAAGCAACTAACGAAGAGGTAAATAGCAAGATTTGGGTAGGTAATTAAATGAAAAAAAAATCTTTTTTTGTAGATATCAAATACAATGTTACGGAACATTTCCTTCAGAAAATAGTGACCAATGCTATCCGACGAGTACGGAAATTTTTTACCCATACAATTTGCATTAATGAAAAGTTACCGCGGCTTTTTGTTTCTTTATACAGTACGTCCATACAGTCTTGCACAAATTGGTTTATAATTCAAGAATTTGTTTTTTTTTAAACGCTTGGACACGTCAGTTCGTATTTTTAGTTAGCAGTTTTTAAGGTAAAACGTTGGTATATAGGGTGTCCCACGTGAGAGGGAAGAAAAATGCGCAACTAAAAATACTAATCGACGTGTCCGAGCATTTAAAAAAAACGAATCCCTGAATTTTAAATCGACTCTACTTGAAGCTAAAAGCTGATTCTATAGAACTTTTTCCTACAGTGTCAAAAATTGACACTACTATATTGTATTCGATACCAACAAAAAACGTATAAGTACCCTTAAAAATAACCAAAAAAATCAAAAAGTGCAAAAAGCAAAAATGTGAATTTCCAGTACGGTTAGGTTTAGCTAAATGTTTTTAAATAATTGAATATACATTATATACATATTATTAAAAAAAATAAAACCGCGTTGATATAATTCATATCAATCGAATTGTGCAATTTACAATGGAAAAACTTCTAAACGTTATGCATGTTACATTTGACAGTTGTTTATCTGTGATCCTTTTGAGTTAATATTTTACTTACGATATTTTAGCATTACAAATGGGTTCGATTTTTGTGTAGTCGATGAACATCAATTATATACATTTTTTTTTATTTTTGTGTTATTAAAATATGACTAGTAATAAAGAACATTTCTCATCTTGTGTACGTGTAACAAATATTACTTTTCAATTTTTTCAATAAAGGTAAGTCTGGTTAAACTTAATAGTTTGTTTTATTCGTTATACTAATCCATATTATCTGGGAGGACCACCTTACATTCCTTATACTAATCCATATTATCAGTGACAAAGATGGACGTACCTTCAGTATACTAATCCATATTACCTGGTAGGACCACAGACAGTCCTTCCTTATACCAATCCATATTATCTGTGACAAACATGGACGTACCCTCAGTATACTAATCCATATTACCTGAGAGGACCACAGACAGTTCTTCTTATACTAATCCATATTATCTGTGACAAACATGGACATGTCTTCAGTATACTAATCCATATTACCTGGGAGGACCACAGACAGTCCTTACTTATACTAATCCCTATTATCTGTGATGAACATGGACGTACCCTCAGTATACTAATCCATATTATCTGTGACGCACACGCATATACGTAAGTACTATACTAATCCATATTACATGAGAGGACCACAGACAGTCCTTTCTTATACTAAACCATATTATCTGTGACAAACGTGGACATATCTTCAGTATACTAATCCATATTACAGACAGTCTTTCCTTATACTAGTCCATATTATCTGTGACGAACACGCATATACCTAACTACTATACTAATCCATATTATCTGTGACGAACATGGACGTACCCTCAGTATACTAATCCATATTACCTGGGAGGACCACAGACAGTCCTTTCTCATACTAATCCCTATTATCTCTGACGAACATGGACGTACCCTCAGTATAGTAATCCATATTACCTGGGAGGACCACAGACAGTCCTTCCTTATACTAATCCATACTATCTGTGACGAACACACATATACCTACCTACTACTAATTCACATTACCTGGACGACCACAGACATACCTTCATTATATTAATCCATATTATTTGTGACGAACACAGACAGACCTGCATTATACTAATCAGTATTAGCTGTGAAGAACACGAAAGTAAATGCTCCCCTACCATCTTAGAAGCATTTACAAATCGCCCGTTGACACTTTTTTAAATGCAAGTTTATCCATATAATCTATGATAATGTTTTTGACCAAATATTGTAAAAAATATTAAATTATATTAAATATACTAGTAACAACAAACCCGCTTGGGGATCAATGAAGAATGGCCTTCTCAACCAGGAATATTTCAGGGATTGTTCGAGTCTGAAGTTTACTCCATATGGTGCGGACTATCGCTTTAAAGTTGGCCACCCACCCTCCACTTATGTACGACATGAAAATCACAGATTGGAAGAGTTTTATAGGTTACCCCCTTGGATTTTGGAACCCTCCCTCGACAGGCCGTGGATTCTCGTTCTCTCTACCGTCGTCAAAGCTAATTGAAAACAAACACGTCTCACTTCATAAATGAACCACCGGTAACCAAACTTTGTAGTCTTTCTAACAAGCTGTTATCACGGCGAAACCTAAATCGCGACTCACCACGCAGTGTCGAACAAACCCATATTGTCGTAGCAACGATATACAGGGTATTTAATAACATGCTAATATTTGAGGTTATTCTTGGATCCATTTTCAGAAAAAAAACCTTCTTATGTCCTAAACGTCTTTTGAGATATAGGCTGTTAAGATTTTCAAAAAATCTCCATTTTTATTAATATCTGTGATACTGCTATAGATGTTTTTATGAAATTTGGTACACTCTTTCTATTCACCAAGAGGCATTTTATGATGTATAACATCTTTTCTCTAGCTGTCACGTATTCAACTTTAACAAACCCGAACAAATTATTTAAAAAACATTAAAATCTCAAAAGTTAAGATCATATGAAGTTTTTTTCTGAAAATTAACCCAAGAATAACCTCCTTAAATATTAACATGTACCCTGTATAGTCCCTAAAACCGTAATAAAATAACTTAATTAAAAATGAAAACCCAATCGAGATAGTAGACGTTTATTAACCATCTTTATAGCTACAATACAGAAAAAACAAAAAGACAATTACTAAATTCTTATACCATCAATTAATTGTTTTCATTTTTTAATTGCACACTTTTATGAAATTCGAATAATTTGGATTGAATTCGTCGCCTGGAGAACGTATACCGAATAATATTAAATTTAAATCTAAAACAATTTGGAATTACTGCTAAGCGTCCAATAGAAAATCCTACAAGTAATACACAGAATATAAAATACTACAAATAATTATTTATTAGAAAACTATGTTGCTCGATATTTTAATTATGTTTATATGAGAACAGGAAGAATTTGACAAAAATTCAACATTTCAAAGAATAAGAAAATCTTAAAACTATTGTACAAAGTTACCTTCCATTCTTGTACTGTGCATAATAACCATAAAAATGACTACAGCAAAGAAACGTTACGTTAAAAGTACATTAATTTAATAAAAAACCATAGTAAAAATACCCATCATCCACAAAATACCATAATGGAATGGTACACTCGGTTTATTTTCTGCCTCCTCTCTTGCTCCTCGGACCGGCGACTTTCTTTACGGATTTCGGAGATGGTGGCGGTTCCTTCTTCACCTGTAGATTTTTTTTTATTTTAAATCAACTAAAGCACTCGCAGCGACAAAACACCAAATACCGAACAACGCAAATACACATGCATTGATAGCGAATAAAATACAATACACGCAGCAGCGGATGGATGAAGCTGAACCATAATAAAACTAAATAACAGTTGCGGATGTTTTATGAATAAGGTAATAAAACTGTACATACAGGATGTTATGGAAAATACTTTTATATTTAAACACGCAAATCCTGAGATGACAACAAATTGAAGAAAAATAAACATTAAATTGAATTTTTAAGCGAGAGAAGCCACCCGATTTCAAACTCGAAAAACCACGTAGAAGGCACTGCGAGAGATGTAAACAAACGATTGTCGTAGGTCAAGTCTCAGAAGACGTAAAGGCCGGTGTCGTCATATTTACACGTTAAACACCTTAGAAAAAATATTATAATTTTAACACTTTTTCAATCCGTCATAACCGAGGCAATACCTTGAATTTGAACAAAGATGGCGGAAAATGTTTTGCAGCACAACCAATAGTAATATCACACAAATTTGATATCACATCGCAGCATTTTATTATTGTAAATTATATCACAAAATAGCGGTAATGCTAAAACGGGGAAATTTAACACTTTACATATTAAGCCAGAAATACTAACGTTTAACATTCGTATACAATCACGTGGAAATTGAAGGGAAAGTGGGGCGCGACGCATCCCCTTCAAATCTCAATCCCCTACCGAGGCAACCACGTAGTCGCGCCGCGTAGCCTTTGAGCAACGCTTTCCGACGGTCCCGGGCTCGCGTTGTGGCATCACTGCTCGCCTACATACACTTATTAACTAAGAACAGACGTGGATGGCATTGCAGGTCGGCTAATTTAAGGGGTTTTTACCTAAGTCTTTAGTCATATATATGTAGGGTTTCTCTAGGACATCCAAGGAGTCACGCATTTAAATATAATAAGCCATTTTCATAAGACCCTGTAAACAATATACTGTACACCATGTAAATTATTTCGAATTTGGGGTGGTTCTTAATTCTAGGGGATGTAGAAATTTTTCGCAATAAAAGAAATTTTTTAAAAAGATAAAAATGTCCCTGAATGGTGCATTTTCCAATACACCTTCTGACTGCCACTGACAGATCAGATATATAATTAATTTCCACTTACAAATACTTATTCTACAATGGTTTTCCATTCTTCCGGCAAAATATATTTTTAATTGAGAATTTCTGGATAGTTATCTGGATGGATTAATTTGGCATTTTAAACGACTTATAAAACCTTTGTTTTATTCTCAGAATTTGGTTTTGTATCGTTTTTTTGACTCATTAATCAGCCATATAAAACAATGAGGTAATGAGTTTTGTATTATTTTATAATAATCTATTATAATTGAATATGGATCCATTGGGTATTGTACCGGAACGAGGTACCTTCCTTAATGACCTGAATTTGTAAATAGTTGTAAGAATAACAGTAATCTAGATACAGGAGTAACAGGGATTAAAATTTCTGGCACGGATTGACCAAATATGCAATTAAATTGCATTAACAAATTGCATATTGTCCCCCCTTTATTAATAACTTTTAATTGTGAAGAAGTAATTAAAAACCTGGCAAATAATAACACCAAAAAAACTGCACCTTCAAATATACAGAAAAATATATATTTTTTTCAATATACACAACCAGTATGTAATATTTGATCTTGGGAAAGGCTCAATCAGCCTTAACTAGAACTCAGGGACAGCTAAGCTGTCTACCTCTCATGTGTTGAATAAATCACCAACAACAATGAGCTAAGGAGTCTAGAGGATCACTACTGTAATTGGACATCGAACGTGTCACATTGCCAAGCCAGGCCACTGATGAGTACCCAGAATCAGAAACAAGGATGACCTCACATTTCATTCTAAGTGAGGCAAGGAATGCTGAATAACAAGGAAAGCAGACAGAACCCAACCGATCATGGTCGCCGCAAATGCGCCGTTGCCTATTCAGTTGGACTCTGAAGCGTCCGGGGTTTCCACGCCGTGGACCCCTTCGTCTATTGGACACACCCCCTCAGCTTACAAGTGGGGACTGACGGATTAATGGGTTGACCCTGTTCGCCGTTGATGTGCCCATCTCCCTAGAGGGGAGATGCCTTTTCCGAGTTACTAAACATCTCAATCCTTGCACTGTTTCGTCCTACTGGGACTCATCAGAGACGCGCGACCATCCTGACCATTAAACCGTCAGTCCCCACTTGTAAGGTGAGGGGGTGTGTCCAATAGACGAAGGGGTCCACGGCGTGGAAACCCCGGACGCTTCAGAGTCCAACTGAATAGGCAACGGCGCATTTGCGGCGACCATGATCGGTTGGGTTCTGTCTGCTTTCCTTGTTATTCAGCATTCCTTGCCTCACTTAGAATGAAATGTGAGGTCATCCTTGTTTCTGATTCTGGGTACTCATCAGTGGCCTGGCTTGGCAATGTGACACGTTCGATGTCCAATTACAGTATGTAATATGTTACGAATTAATGCAGAAATTGGAAAATTATATTCGAAGCCCAAGGAATATCGAAATCCGTGAATAAAATTACGACCAGTCTACAGGGTGTTCCCGAAATGGTTTATTATTATATTTAAACCAGCAAATCCTGAAATGAAAACAAATTGGAGAAATATAGTCATAAATGGCGCTTTGGGATAAACGTGAAAATTCGCCATGTCTTTACATTGAATACCGTAAGCGCCACTGAAAATTGTAGGCGTCGTGACCCAATAGAAGATTAATTAAAAAAAAAGTATATAGGCTAGGACATGCAACACCCTGTATTTTTGCATAAAATAAGCAGTATGTTAAGCAATGACTTTTAACTGTGTATGGCAATGAAAGGAACTTGTAATGATTGTGATGAGCGACAAGTACGTAAGCGACACGACTATTCCCTATCCAACTTTGTTATGTGCCATTTACACTGTTTACATGCTTAGTACCAGGTTTATAACTACCTCCTTAACCTCAACCTTTTTAGGCTCCGGTTCGATCTTCTTTTCCTCTTGCTCCTCCTCCTCCTCTTCCTCCTCCTCCTCCTCCTCTTGTTTTATGGCGTCTTTCGCGTCCTCCGTCTCGACGGATTCATCTAATTCATCGCCTTTCTCGTCAGTTATGTCATTTGGATCGTACATTTCGGAGTCACCTTCGGTTTCTTCTTCAACTGTAATATATTAAGATAAATATAAATTATAATTATATAAAGTTAAATTGTCTCAATTTGAATTCAATTAATTAAATTTACCTTCTTCCTTTTCTCCATTCTCTTCAGCTTTTACATCTTCGGATTTCACCTTCTCTTTATCTTCCCTTTCTTTCTTCTTCCTTTCTGCTTCTTTATCGGCCCTCTCTTTCTTTTCTTTGTCTTCAAACTTCTTCTTGATCACTTCGACGAATCGGTAGAAGTGTCTTTGAGTTTTCAAGTGATCCTATTTGAAATAGAGGAAGAAATAAATAAAGTCTGTATGTTATATGATGTACGATTTTAAATAGATATAACGTACAGACTTTATACATACAGTGAGTCCCAGAAGAAATGTCTAAATTCATTTAAAATTCAGTTTTTTCAAAGAAACGCTCGTACCCGTCGATTTTGATTTTTTAATTTTTTTTTTGTGGTAATTTCATGTATACAGGGTAGCTCAAAAAGAAGTTACGACCATCAACTTCATTTTTTCAAATGAAAACATATATTTTTTATTTCATTTTTGAATTTTGCATTGAATTCTAAGCATGTTTCATGTACCATGTCCTATACATACAACAGTTATTGAAAAAATTAGGATTGAACATATCATTTAGGGAATCCAACGATATATCAAATCTTCTGGCAATATGGCATTTTGGGCTCCATAATAAGTAAGAGTGTACTGTCTCACTGTCACCGTTTATTTCCATAGAAACTGTATGACAATTTTATTTCAAATAAGTATAATTATTGTCAAGCGTAGTTTCAAAGTTGCGGTTTTCACAATAATGGTGAAGTTATCGGAACGGGAAAAAATGGAAATTCTATGCATGGTTGGGTTTGGTGATAAAACACGTACTCAAATAGAAACAGCCCAATTATTTAATGAAATCCATCCTGATCGTCCTCCCATATGTCAAAAGATGGTGAGTAGAATAGAGGCTAAGTTTAGAGAATTCGGTCATGTTAGAGATTTGCCTAAATCTGGTCGTCCTACTCGAGATGAAAATGAACAACTTGACGTTTTGCTTTCCTTGGAAGAAAATCCATGTACTCCCCTGTCGCACATTGGGGCCGATTTACACATGCCGAAATCTGTTGTTCACCGAGTAGTTCAAAGCATAAATATCACCCATACAAAGTTATTCCAGTGCATGAGTTATTTGAAGGTGATTTCGATAGGCGAAGTGAGTTTTGCGGACGCATGCAAAATATGTGCAATCTAGATAATAATTTAGTAAAAATATTATTTTTTCGGATGAAGCTACGTTCTATTTGAATGGTAATGTTAACAGACAAAATTGTCGATATTGGGCAACAGAAAATCCGCATTGGATGATAGAGGTTCACAGCCAGTACCCTAAGAAAATAAATGTTTGGTGTGGAATCGTACGCGAAAGAGTAATTGGTCCATTTTTCTTTGAACAGTCTTTAACTGGACAAGTATATCTCGAATTTCTCCAACTAGAATTAATTCCAGCATTAGTGGCTTTATTTCCGAATCCATTGGATCCAGACTCCCCTGACGAAGAACTGATATTCCAACAAGATGGTGCTCCTCCGCACTATGCGGCCACTGTGCGCACATTTTTGGATGAAACCTTTCCTAATCGGTGGATTGGAAGGAGAGGACCTATCGAATGGCCTGCTAGGTCGCCAGACCTAACTCCGCTGGACTTTTTTTTGTGGGGTTACCTCAAATCAAAAGTATTTGTTAACAGGCCAAACAATATGCAGGAGTTGAAAGAAAGGATCCGAAGAGAAGTGCGTGTCATAACTCCGGAAATGGTTGGAAACGTGCAAAGAGAGTTTATTGATCGTCTTGGATATTGTCAAGCCGTAAATGGCGCACATTTTCAACATTTAATTTGATTTTGTTGTGTTTTTTTTTTAATAAACAGGTCTTACTTATAGATATGTTCAATCCTAATTTTTTCAATAACTGTTGAGTTTATGTATAGGACATGGTACATGAAACATGCTTAGAATTCAATGCAAAATTCAAAAATGAAATAAAACATATGTTTTCATTTGAAAAAATGAAGTTGATGGTCGTCACTTATTTTTGAGCTACCCTGTATATATGAAATTACCACAAAAAAAAAATTAAAAAATCAAAATCGACGGGTACGAGCGTTTTTTGAAAAAACTTACCGCTGAATTTTAAATGAATTTAGACATTTCTTCTGGGACTCACTGTATAAACTACAAAGAAAATTGCAGAAATTAGATTGTGAAAATAAAGATTCATTTTTGCTAATTTTTTGAGGCTAGAAAAATATCAATTTGTTCGGGTTTGTTCCCGTAAATTATCCTCTAATTATTTTACATATCTCGAGGAAAATAATAGGAAAACGTACCCGTAGTAATTATTAATAACAACCTTACCTGAGCGTTCTGTTCGTCGGCAAAACTTCTGTTGCACAACTCGCATATCCACCCAGTAAATTCCTTAAGGCTTTCAGTCGCCAGCGGCCTGGTCGACTTGTACGCCGGCAAGCGGTTTTGGAAACCTTCGAGGGGAGTGTCCACTTCGAGGATAACGTCTTCGCTCTCCATTTGGAGATTTTCGTTCAGCAGGGGTTCCAGGTTGGGGTCTTCGCCGTCACCTTCGGTAATTAAATGACCGTCTGGACACGCGAGAAAATAGCTAAGTTTAGCAAGATTTTTACTAATATACAGGGTGTTATGGAAATGACGTATTATATTTAAACCGGCAATTCCTGAGATAAACACAAATTGAAAAAAAAATACCCATAAATGGCGCTTTCAATTCATTCGGCGGTAAAAGTGAAATGACGTCAAACCAGAAAAACACCTGTGTGGCACTGCGATACATATAATCAATCAAGGCATTCTGGCCGGTGTCATATGTACACCTTAAACTTTTTAGACAAAATAAAATAATTTAAACACTTTTCCATTCTGTAATAACTTTTTGTACAATTAATTGAAGAACATTTACGACGGACTATGTTTTAAACAACCCGAAAAAACATTTGGAATAGTAATAGCCACGTACGTCACTAGGTCAAATGACAATGACCTCTTGACGCCTTACATCGGTTGGGTGAAGTAGTTTCATATAGCGCAGCACGCTTGCGGTCTGTTAGTTGTATACCAACCAGCGGCCGGATATGTTGTGTCTCGTCGATCACCAACACACACTCAGCAATCCGCTCTGTTTTTTCGGCTTACGCGTGTATCTTGCCAGTCCATAAATAATCTTTGAATATTGTTTTTATTGACGCGTTTCTTCTAGACGTCAAATTTAGTCGCGTGTAATAAAATCTAGTAATCTGTATTATAGTATTTTCAAAAGCTAAGTATATCGGTTCTGTTTCACTATTACTGGGTGTACATAAAGTGTCTCCAGGAGTGTTCAAATGAAAAAGAAAAAAAACTGATTGTGTTTGTGCTGGATATCCTCGCTCTTTAGGTATAAAGATAAATGCAAGTAGGTAGAAAATAATTTATTTTTATAATTTTATATGGAATTTCAGTTTTACATTAAGTTTGGCAACATTGCCATTGGCTCTGGGTGAAATGTTGTACAGTAGCGCGGACTGACCTGCGAGTAAGAGTGTTTGTTACCCCACTTTTAAAACGGTCGGTTTTAAAAAAATAAAATATGTAGCGCTTCTCTAGGACACCCAAGGAGTCATCCATTTAAATATAATACGTCATTTCCATAACACCCTGTATACAGTGATCCGCAAAAAGTTGCCCCATATGGGAACCTTTTTATTATTGAAATATTAATATATCAATAATAAACCTTTATATTAATATTTCAATAATAAAAAAGTTTCCCATGTGGCCAACCTTTTGTCGGTCATTTTATCCCAAACTAGAAAAATTTTGTAGATCGATATATATAAGAAGAAATTCGTTAAATCAAAGAGATGATAGTTGGGGAACTTATGTAACAACTCATGATAACATTCAATAAATTAACGTCATTGAATGCCAGTACTGGTGTTCAATTTATATACCAAATAGTTGTGTCTGTTAGAATAACGTAATTTTAACAGCATTTATCAACAATTCGGAAAAAGAAAAATAACCCTCCTGCCAAAAACTATTATTTTATAACTTTAAATATTCTAGAGCGGGAACCTTTTTTTACCTTTTGGTTTATCTGATTTTTCAAGTGTCTTATGGAGACTCCTCAAATGTTCAGGGGTCAAACGATGATCGATCCATTCCAATCTCGAGGGGAACTCCTTGTCACAGACCCTGCATCTCGGATGCAAGTAGTTCTTTAGACGCTGATGGCCTTCAGTCCTAAAATTTTAGTTAATTATTTTTGTATTATTGCCTAATATTTATACTGCACGACCAACAATTTGCCTTAACTTTGACGCTTTGTATTTTCGAAACTTGTTGGCCGTTTTAATGGATTTTTTTTAATTGTAGGTCTTTTCTTAAGAACATCACTGCCTTTATTATTTTGGTTCAAAAAGTAACTTTAATATTATACAGGCAACCAAACCGGCACTGATACGACGGGGTTGCCTACATGACGGCGACAACATTGTGAGCTAGACAACCGACTAGCAACCTTTAAAAATATGACCCTTTTTACTGCGCATCCCATAAGTTGTACATATCCATAGTTATAGGTTGGTTGCAAAAAAACATGTATTTTTTAATTTTAAACAAAACAAGTGTTTTTTTTTTGTTTTAAACGGTTTTTTTTTTGTTTTAAACATGTTTTTTTTTTGCTTTTAAAGTCCATGTTTTAAACAAATAAAACCTTATTAAAAACATAGTTTAAAACCTGTTTTCAATGTTTTTAATAGAATTTAAAAGATAACTTAAACTCCTTTCCCAGTGGACATCTCGGAATGTTTTCTATTCATAGAGTTTTACGACATTTAGGATTTTTGCCGAGAATCATGACATTCTCAAGATGCTTAGTTTGTTAGATGATAGAACGCTGTCGTGCTCTCGAAATAGTCTACTTCTACTGGTTCAGTATCAGGTAGCAGCATGCCAAGTCCATCAAAAGATATTCCAGATATATCCAGATATTTATATGCGACGAACACACCATTTCGTGCAGTAGAACATCGTGAGTTTAAACTGTTGATTAATTTGCTACGTCCTGGATATTCACCATAAAACAGAAATGTCGTTTCCAACAATTTGCTCGATACGGTTTATAACTCGGTACAAACAACAACGAAAGACAATTTGTGTTAGAAGAAAGTTTGTCTAGCCCTTGACGGTTGGAGTAACGTCCACAATGAACCTATAATAGGCATATGTGTCACAGATATAGAAAGTGAACGGGTGCATCTAATAGAGTCCGTCGACATGAGTGGTCATAGCCACACATCAGAGTATTTATTACAACTACTGAAAAAAGCTATACAAAAATGCGAAGAAGAGTATGAATGTCAAGTTACCAGTATAGTAACAGACAACGCTTCGAATGTGACTAAAATGAGAAAAAATCCTTTTCTTGAATTAAGTAGACCAAAAGGATATAATAACTTATGGCTGTTCAGCTCATATATTCAACTTACTTGATGACGTGCTGGGAGTCGAGAGTAACGTAAAGAAAATTTGTAAATACTTTAGGAATGTGCATTTCGCTAGCGCAAAATTTCAAGAAGCTGGTGGTTCCACTCTCGTATTACCCCAGTATATTCGCTGGAACAGTTTTGAAAAACTGGCCAATATTATTTGATGTTGTACTAACAGAATACTTACTGAGAACGACATCATAAAATTAGTTACTGACGTTAATTTAAAAGTCAATGTACAGGAGTATCACAAAAAAATTAAATGCATTGCTGTCGCTCTAGATAAAGTTCAAAAAAACACTTGCATAATAGGAGAAGCGACAGAAACATGGCTCGAACTATTGGAGACGAAAACAAAAACAAAATTCAAATGGGGAATTTTCAATGAGTGCCGTAAATAAGGTTATAGAACGTTTGGAGATGGCCCTAACTCCAGTTCATTTTTTAGCAAACTTGCTTGATCATCGTTTTAGGGGAGATAGACTAACTCGAAGGCAATTAGAAATTGCCACGGAATATATAGAAACCTATCATTCAGAGGCAATGCCAACGATTGTTAATTTTCAGGCTAGGTGTGCATCATTTATGCCATTATATGTTTTCTTAACAGATACTTCAAAAATGTAAATGTCTATTAAACATTTAAATACAAGAGCAATGGAACTTGTCCAACAGCTACATACAGCCATTGCTTCGTCCGCCAACATAGAAAGACTTTTTTCGTCTTATGGTTTAGTTCATTCCAAACTCCGCAATAAGCTAGGCAATGTCAGAGCAGCTAAGTTGGTTGCAATTTTTAAAGAACTAAATTCTAACGCACCCACTTGCGGCGCTAACTGATGTCACTTCCGATCAGTGATTATTATACATTTTTACCTTATTCCTTTTTTTCTTACGAGTTGTACACATATTTGTAGTTTTTTGAACATACCAAAGTTCTATGCATGATGTTCATTAGGTACCTAACTTTTATTATTTTGTTAATTTGAATGGAAATTACTGTTTTAGTAAGTAGTTTTAATACTATTTATCAATAAATATTTTTCACACCAAGTTGTTGCATAAATTAAGTATACTCCTGTTAAATAATCAATTTACTAAAAAAAACAACGTGTGTTTAATTTACCTGTTTTAAACATTTTTAACAAAACATTGTTTTAAACTCAAACGATTGTTTAAAACAATTGTTTTATACAAAATGTTTAAAACGAAACAACCCTGTATATTACATGTTTTGAATTTTCCTAAAAAAAAAAACCACGACAAACACCCGGTATTATATTAAAGTTACTTTTTTTAATCAAAATGATAACTTGATGCAAATAAACTACTGGACAAAATTAACGCAACATCATAAATTTGCCATATTTTTAACGCAATTTTTTTTTGAATTTATGATCCGGTGTCAATGATTTTTTGCATTGTAGGTTGGTTCCTTGACAATGTCATAGTTTTCGCTGTTTATGATAAAAATTTAATTTTCGATTTATACTGGGTGTACTAAAAATGCTGTTTTTTTCCGAAAATTCGCATCACCCTGTGGAGTATATTAGCAACCGAAACATATTGCAGTTGACATTAAACGGTAGGTACATCTTTCCCCAACATTTTCTTTTTTGGTTTACTTCATTATCTCTGTTCTTAAAGGAGATACACCGTTTTATAGCGTAACATGTTTTTATAGACTTTAATATTAAACACATTCATTGTTAAAAGCGATGTATCAGCAGATGTTGTGTTTTAAAGCTACAAAGGTCAAATAAAATTCGCCATACTGATAAAAACTGTTGGGAAACTGCTTATTAAACGTTCGTTTCGTTTGCCCAGTTGACCCACGAGTATTTTAATCTTGAAACCTACTTGAAAACATTTAAGAATGAAAGTGTTGAATATTAAAGTCTATAAAAACATGTTATGCTATAAAACGGTGTATCTCCTTTAATAATACAGATAATGAAGTAAACCAAAAAAGAAAATGTTGGGGAAAGATGGACCTACCATTTAATGTCACTGCAATATGTTTCGGTTGCTAATATACTCCACAGGGTTATGCGAATTTTCGGAAAAAAACAGCATTTTTAGTACACCCAGTATAAATCGAAAATTAAATTTTTTATCATAAACAGCTAAAACTATGACATTGTCAAGGAACCAACCCACAATGCAAAAAAAAATCATTCAAATCGGATCAAAAATTCAGAAAAAAAAAAACATAAAAAATATGGGAAATTTATGATGTTGCGTTAATTTTGTGCAGGAGTTTATTTGGTTGTGCGTTAATTAAGTTGCGTAGTGTATGTAATACCCGGCCGATTACCGGGTACCCTCAAAAGTGGCGGGGTACGCGATAATACCGAGAACCCAATGCATCCCTCCGAACAATTGAGGGGTCCAATGCATAAACCAGTTAAGTCCATTTTTTTGGCAAAATGAGTTAAGCGCTTATTTATACACAGTTTTAAATTCTGAATCTTCCACTGCATAAAACAGCTATATAGGATTAAAAATGACGAAACTGAAGCGTATAACTGGTTGCCTGGGTTTTAATACTTTGCATAAACCGGCCAAGGACTTGGCTGGTTTCTGCACAGTAGTATTATTAAGGTTTATAACGTTTTGTTGTCGATATTGTGCTGCTATTTTTGTGTGTTTAACGACTTCGAGTGGAGAAGTATTTTACAAAATTCAACTTTGGGTGAACAACTTTTGTATCTACGTGGGAAGTACCGGAAAAAGTTTTTTTTATGTTTATGACGAGACATTAGCTGCAAAAGGACAAAATTATGTAGCAAGTATGCTTTTACATTTTTTAAATAACAATATTAATGAAGAAGTAACCGATGGTACATATTTTCTGATAACTGTTCCTCTCAGAATAAAAATTATGTATTAGTCCAATTTTTTTATACGTTGATGACAAGTTCTGGAAAGTTTAGATTGATACAGCACAGGTACCCGGAACCTGGTCACAGTTTTCTCGCATGTGACAGAAGCTTTGGGGCAATAGAAATACAAAAGAGAAAGCACGACAAAATATATTTACCTCAGGAATAACTCAAACATTATTGAAAATACAAGCAAACATTTTCAAGTTATTAATGTAACCCAGAACATGAGGAAACTTCTGCATCATAATTTAGTGATGACGAATGAGTTAAAAATATTGTAACTTTGCATTAATTTTTTAGTTGCACTATGCTTTTTTGAATTTTTTCTGTACTTCATTTAAATAAATATTTTTAATATTACATTTTGTTATTTTTGAAATTTTCATCCCCAAAAAAATGAAAATACTTTGCATAAATCAGTCAAGTCCATTAGTTTTTTCCTTGTATCTCCCTTATTTATTCGCTTAATAAGGTGCGTTTTTTTACAAATACAATAATATAATTTTCTGCAAATAAATAAATATACAAAAATCATCAAGAGCTTATAATTTCTTCCAAAAAAGTTTTTTGCCTTTCCTCAACATTTTGCCCAATGTGACTTGACTGGTTTATGCATTGGACCCCTCAATTATTCTTTTACCTGCGATGGGCAACAATTTTTCCCATAAACTTCAAATCGCACATGTTACAATGGCTGAGATCAGCTTCGCGCGGTCTTTTTCCGAATTTCTTGAGGCGGTTTTGACGGTTCCACTCGATCATTTTGCGATCTTCGGTGAGGCGCATATTTTCCCTCAAAATGTTGACGCAAATGTGAATGCTTTCTTCCACCGCTTTCATCATTTCTTGATGAGCACGACCTATTATAGAACAAACATTTTTATACAAATTGTTAGAAAATATTGAAATGAATACTAAACAAATCATTATTTGGTATTGTTTATTTTCTGTAATTTAAAATGTATAAATTTGCCAGACATGTAAAAAAGATGTTTAAAAATGCCTTGTTGGCTAT
Source organism: Barypeithes pellucidus (assembly GCA_963991005.1). Lineage (NCBI taxonomy): Eukaryota > Metazoa > Arthropoda > Insecta > Coleoptera > Curculionidae > Barypeithes > Barypeithes pellucidus. Next base: position 12,874,475 of record OZ022562.1, on the reverse strand, counting down.
CTTCTTGATTACAGACTCACTAACAAAATTGGCAATCTTACAAGTCTTACCTCTTACGTGTTTTCCCATAGATTCGCCATCCCACATCTGCTTGTTGCAAACAAAGCAATTGAAATATTTGCTGGGAACTCCGGAATATTTTCCCTCTTTTTCTCCTTCCTTTGTAGGGCCTATATAACAAATTTTAGTAATATCATAAATGTAATTACTACATATGTCACATTTTTTTCAATCGCTCCATATAGCTAGATTCAGACGGCAACACACCGCACGTTTTTTTGCAGGATTAATCTTTCCGAATAAGTCGTGGCGCATGGACATAGGCCCTTTCACCACCGACCTATATCTATGGTTAACCAAACTCTAAAAGCAAATTTATGGCCTCGCGCATGTAATTTAATAAAGTTTCTCCAGATGGCCATCTGGAAGTAATTAGAAAACTTTTCTTCTTCGTTTCTCAACGTTTTGTTTGATTTTGAAATATACGTGTTCAAGATAAGGAGGGCCAGTACAGGGATCTCGGAAACAGTAAGAGATACGAAGTCGGTTAAATGGAGGTAAAGTTGCGCATTTACGTGCCTAATAATATGCCGTTTAGAAAGTTTTAAAATTCCTAGTAGTTCCGGAGATATCCGGAAAAAAACGAAATTCTGAAAAATCGTTTTGTTTTCCTGTTTTTTTTTTTAGAATGAATTCTAAAGAAAATTGCAGTTTTGCATTGCCACTTTTTCCGCTCTATCTAACAGCGTTAATAATTTTGTAATCCGCCGAGTCGTCTTCGAAGGGCCTTTCTTTTTTTAAATACGGTCCTGATTTTCTGACATTGGAATTTGATAGCTTTTTTCTCCCGAATGCAACGGTGTATGACACATTGTGGTTTAATGACGGTTCGAGAGTTTTTTTAACAATATCAGGAAATTTTGGGATACGGTCCTGTATTTCTCCTAATTTTATAAATAATATCTCAAAAATAAGCTCTAAATTTTTTACTTATGTTGGACGAGTTCAAGAAATAACAAATCATTCCAAAACAGTAATAAAACGAACAACGAAAAAAGTAAGAAACTACATAATCAGGTGATCAAAATGATTTCCGTTATTCTCTAAGCACAAATAACATCTTCTAACTGCCACATAACAGTTTTTTTGAGGTAAAATAAAACATGCGATAGAATATCAAACTTTTCAGCATTTGTAAATGTATGTTCCATATTTTCTGGAAAATAGAAAACCTCTTAAAACGCTCTCAAACGATCACAATGGGAATGTCAAGTGAAACAAATTACGCGTCGCCATCTTAATTTTTTGTTTCAAGCGCCTACTTTTCTATTAAATCCCGAATCAACAGAAGTTTGAAATAATGTTTCTGTATTTTGTTCACTTATTTGTGGTTTATTATTAAATTATTTGTTATTTATTGAACTAGTCCAACATAAGTAAAAATTTAGAGCTTACTTATGAGATATTATTTACAAAATTAGGAGAAATACAGGACCGTATCCCAAAATTTCCAGATGTTGTTCAAAAAACCCTCGAAACGTCATTAAACCACAATGTGTCATACATCGTTGTATTCGGAAGAAAAAAATTCCAATATCAGAAAAACAGGACCGTATTTAAAAAAATGGCCCTTCGAAGAAGACTCGTCGGATTACAAAACAAAATAACGCTGTTAGATAGAGCGGAAAAAGTGGAAATGCAATTCACTTTAGAATTCGATTTCAAAAAAACCCAGGAAAACAATAAAACGATTTTTCAGAATTTCGGTTTTTTCCGAATATCTCGGAACTACACGGAATTTTAAAACTTTCTAAACGGCATATTATTAGGCACGTAAATGCGCAACTTTACCTCCATTTAACCGACTTCGTATATCTTACGGTTTCCGAGATCCCTGTACTGGCCCTCCTTATCTTGGACACGTTGTATTGTTACGTATTGTTTCTCCATTTATAGGATGAACCTAAAATCTTCCATCATCCGTCTTCGTCTTCGCCAATATAAAAGTATAACAACGCGTGGAGACATCTACTCCAGGTGCGATCCTCTACGCTGCAGAAACGTGCAGTTATTGGTTTTTTTCAGGAATGCTATTTATCCGGTCAAAACCGAATAATGTAAAAAAACGTGCAGTATATTGCCATGTGAACCCAGCCTAACACTAATGATGTTGCATTAAAAAGAAAAATTCTAAAAGTTCTAAGAACATTACGTTGCACAATCTCTTAAGGACTTTGGTTAAATTTTGAAACACTTGTTCACAAGATATTTGTCGGTTACAGAGTTTTGTCCGCCCCTGTATAAGGAATAGTAACTTAAAACACAACCATATTATTAGGATTTACCCTCATTCTCGTCGTCTTTACTCTCCTTGCCCTCCTTGCCGTCCTTGCCTTCAGCCTGATTTTTTTCATCTTTCCAATCTCTCTTGCTTTCCTTCTCATCATCTTCCATGGTCACATCGGTATCTTCTTTAACCTTTTTATAAAAAAAAAACGTATTTAGTTCTTGAAAATGAATTAGATTTACATAAATTAAGAATAAGGGAGCACTGTACAATTAATGCACTATATTGTGGCGAGGTCGAGATAGGACGAATTGTTCCTTCTAAACGGGCAACATTTTTCAGCAATCTATGGCTGAAATACTAGTGAAAAATAGCCCGGCAATCTTTGCACATTAATTATTGCAGAAATATATCCGGTAATGTATAGCTCGGCAATATTTCCGCAACAGCATAAAGGCCTTATTACACTTGGGAATTTTTATGGCGCCAGCAATGGCAATAATAATTCAAGGATTCAGGCGCAGTACACCGTTCTCCGTACTACAGTCAGAAATTCTACTCTTCTGACAATTAAAATGACACGGATTCATGCGCAGTACACTGTTCCCGATCAGCTGTCTCTCATTACCAGAAATGGGGCAGGCGCCATTTTAATTGCCCTTGCCGGCGCAATTGGGTAGACATGGATTATTCTGTTATTTTTAACTGTTTATTATTTGGCCGAACCAGGTATGGACAGGTAATGGCCATTTAAACCCACTGGTACTTAAATTAGCAGTTTACATTCTTTATTAAACTTATGGACTGCTAATTCAGAAACTTTTTGCACCTCCTATTTGTAAATAGCAGTAGCTGCTTTAACTGGTGATCAGAACGAACAGGTTTGCACATCTCTAATTCTGGGGATATTTTAGGGATTTCGACAATACCCACTGCTGTTCTGACCGTTGACAATGCTCCAGCTGATCGAAAACGGTTTACTGCGCATGAATACGTGCCATTATAATTGCCGGCGCAAGAGAAAAAATTGCCTAGTCTAATACGGCCTTAACCCATATCATTTATCTGTAAATGGGCTATTCAGTCGGGCAATAATGCACATGTATCATAGCGACAGAACAATAGAGAAATCCTCGGCAATATTGCGATCGACCAGCAAGATGCCGGCATCATATTACAATACTAAACATGAAAAACTCAAAAAACTTACATAATAATAATTATTATTATATTTGAAAGTATTAAATTGTACAATGCTAATTGCCTTGGCCTTTCAACACCTTCGGGAAGGCTGGGCTTTTAAAAGGCTATCAAATATTAACTTCCTCAAAGGCCAATTCAGGAATTTTATAATTATTTTTTATTACTTTTATGCAGTTTTTTAATTACTTAGATTGTTTGAAAATTTATTTTCTGGTATTGTGTTAAAAGTAATTCGGACTATTTAAAAATACATCATCATAATGATAATGGAAAAATCCTTCTTCTTAAGATGCATTTATGTTGGAGCTGTTATAAACGATAAGAGCGGCGATTCTAGCGAAGCGGAGAGATTTCATTAATTGGTTGGGGTTCATACAAGGAAAAGTAATACCCTACCGCGTTAGTCAAACCGGTATACACCGTGTCCAAGATAAGGACGGACAGTACAGGGATCTCGGAAACCGTAAGAGATACGAAGTCGGTTAAATGGAGGTAAAGTTGCGCATTTACGTGCCTAATAATATGCCGTTTAGAAAGTTTTAAAATTCCGAGTAGTTCCGGAGATATCCGGAAAAAAACGAGCAGAAAAAGTGGCAATGCAAAAGTGCAATTTACTTTAGAATTCGATCTCAAAAAAACGCAGGAAAAGAATAAAACGATTTTTCAGAATTTCGGTTTTTACGGATATCTCCGGAACTACTCAGTATTTTAAAACTTTCTAAACGGCATATTATTAGGCACGTAAACGCGCAACTTTACCTCCATTTAACCGACTTCGTATCTCTTACGGTTTCCGAGATCCCTGTACTGGCCCTCCTTATCTTGGACACGGTGTATATGGCATTTTTCGTGTTAATTTTCCATCTGAAATATCAATAAATTAATTAAAATGTACTTCTTCACATGTAATGTGGCGACTCCTTCTTAACTAACATACCTTTGGTTTCTCCTCCTTCTTGTCTTTGTCAGATTTCTTATTGTCAAACTTTTTGTTGTCATTTTTCTTATTATTATCCCTCCTGGGCGATCTCCTGCGCCTGTTGTCTCCTCCTCCAAATCCCCGATTGTTCTAAAGTTAAAAAAACCATAAGATTTTCCATACCATGGAATAATAAAACAAACTTAGATATTTGACAAAATGAATGAATCCTTTTATTCCATCTAGAGGGTTTTTTTTTTACCTTTGAAACTTTGGAACTGCAAAAAAAATCTTTTTGAGATGTAGAAGGTTGCACCGCGAAGTGTTTTACAGGGGATCTTTAGCGACAAATCAAGGAACTAAAATACAATATCTTAGAATTTCTTTTTACTGCTTCTAAGATAAATATTTTTTATTAAAACAGTAATAACTTTCATTGAAACCAGGTATTGGATCCTATCTATAAAAGCTTGTTCAGAGAAAGAGAAAAATGTAAATGTTTCAGTTGAGAAGAATATTTATAAGGTTCATCTTATGGTTTCTTCATATTTAACATACAATTATTTCTGTGTTTTCTTGTAGTACCCACATATATACAGGGTGCACCAAGTAAAGCGGCCTATTAGAAGTATCTCGAGAACTGAATGAGATTTTATGTTGAAAATTTGGTTTTAGAAAATCGACTCTGGGGTCTCTAGAAGGGAAAGAAATGAAAAAGGTGACAAATGAACATGTTATCGCCACAATTCATGAATGTTTAAGAGCCAACAATTTAGTTATTTGTTATTTTATTGGTGTTGATGCGTAATTTTGATTTTGTTTATTTATTTATTAATAAATTGCTCATTTGTTAACTATTTTTTTACAACACAGACATAACGTCAAATGGATTTTTCTTTTATTTGGTTTAGAAAAAAGTGAGGTTAAGAAACATACGACGTCGGATGAAAGTTAAGATAAAGCTCATCGTGTCGATTGTTACAAATATTCGGACGGAATTTGGACCAAAAGTTTACACCAATCAGGGCACCGTCAGAAATCGTATGCATGGAACGCCGTCTTAATTCGAACTAATCGAAATTTTTATTGCAATATTTTTCCTAACTAACCAGTGAAATTTACATTAAAAAACTTGAAATCCGGTCCTGTCGAATGTTTACTTTCACAAGGAAATTGCGCAAACTCACTATTACCCCTTCGATGCCCATAGCGGGGACATAATTGCAGATGGTATTAGCAATATAATCGTTATATACAGGGTGTCCGGGAACATGTGGGAAATCTCCCGGATATGAAGAAAACACGTGAAAAGAATACTATAGGTTCATATAAACTTCTTTCGTATCGGCCTCCTCTTCGGAGATATGGGCTCCCAAAGAGCACCAATGGAATCAAGTTTTTTACACATAATTATTGAACCACCTGGTATATTTCAATTATTTTTTAATATGATGTATACCAGGTAAGACCCGTCAAATTACTACCCAAGAAACTGTTGTGAATTACTCACAGCTGCAGGGACGGACTAGCTGTAACACTCATGGGCCCATTTTTTTTACGCCCTGTATGATGAGAACTTTGGACAATGTTTTTTACATACCTTTAACTATTGGCTAAAAATTAAGTACTCTTCATTCATGTCGCTAATCCTAACCGTTTTCGAAAAAACGGCATTTCATATACATCATGTGCTTCGGGTATTTCAATAAAAGATACATCTTTGTTCCGATCCAATGTTCAACCTTCAAGATTGCGCTTTTTCATATTTAGCCCATGAGCAGTTAGGGGACTCAGTGTAAATAAAATTACGTTTTCTCGAAAACGGTTAGGATTAGCGACATGAATGAAGAGTACTTAATTTTTAGCCAATAGTTAAAGGTATGTAAAAAACATTGTCCAAAGTTCTCATCATACAGGGCATAAAAAAAATGGGCCCATGAGTGTTACAGCTAGTCCGTCCCTGCAGCTGTGAGTAATTCACAACAGTTTCTTGGGTAGTAATTTGACGGGTCTTACCTGGTATACATCATATTAAAAAATAATTGAAATATACCAGGTGGTTCAATAATTATGTGTAAAAAACTTGATTCCATTGGTGCTCTTTGGGAGCCCATATCTCCGAAGAGGAGGCCGATACGAAAGAAGTTTATATGAACCTATAGTATTCTTTTCACGTGTTTTCATCATATCCGGGAGATTTCCCACATGTTCCCGGACACCCTGTATATATATATATATCTATGTGGTAGTACCTGGTTAAAATGGATGGGTACTGGGTATCTGGTGCAACCCCATTGACATTTGACATGTGGAAATATGCAAAATATGGGAGTTTATTATTAATTTTTTAAAAATTATATCCCGAGTAAAAGGTGGCCCCCAAAAGGAGATTACCTTTGCCACTGGAACACTAAATATGCAACAGCACAAAAAATGCACTGGTAATTGAGTAAAATAGAACATTTTTAAAACACAAAGAGCTCTGAATCGCGAGCAAATTCAGAAGTTTCCAACAAATTTAAAAAAAGAAAACTGAATAATTCGCGCAAAGTTTGTTCTTTAAATTTATTGTATTTGTAATTCAAGATTAGCTCAAAAAATCTTGCCAAATGGATATTGATTTAGCTAGCTAAGAAATTTATACCGTAAAAAATTTATAGAGAAACCCCAAACTTCAGTAGGTAATTATTTAACTTTTGACAATTAGAAATTTTAATTCCCTGGGAATTCAATAGCAGAATTGAATATCAATTATATCATGAAGTATTACTTAAAATGAAAACCCTGTAGTAAGTGTATTTTAAAATCGTAAAATCATTTTTTGTTCAGAAAAGTAATTTTGTCAAAAAAAAATTTTAAAAATCAAAGCACATAAAAGAAAAATATTACCAATAACATTTGATTAATATAGCATTAAACAATAGCTAATAAAAAGCCTTATTTAATTCAGTGTCAAAATAATAGCGCCATAAAATCATGTTATTGCTTCACATCATAAAAGGACAAAAATAATTGAAAAAAAAATCTATAATAGCCCGTATAATAAATTGGATTTTGTTTCTAAAGTACAAGTGCTCTAATTGTCTTATGAACCGTGTCTTTTATAATACTTTTTCTATTTGGGCCTTTAAAGTCTGAAAAACTTTAAAAAATATAGTAGATTTTTTCCATTTGAATTAATATTTTCTTTTTGGGTTGGCAATACTTTTACAATTTAATAAAATGTTACAAGTATCAAATATGCCATGATAGAAACAATTGAACACAACATAGCTTCTTCCCATTCGTCATAATTAAAAATAAATATATTATTAAAGTTAATAAAAGTGTCAGGAAGAAAGTTGTACTCCGTCAGATAATGAAAATAATACTATTGAACAAAATATTGTGTCGACACAGAATCTGACAGGAATAACAATTAAATGCCCAGGAAATATATACAGTAACTATAAATATATATATATAAAGTAATATGTATATTATATTGAATTAAAAATAAAAATAGTACTTTATTGAATAAAACTTTAGAAATAGAGAATACACTGGCAGATATTTCTATTATTTTTAGGTTATGTTGTTTTATAGTTGTGACTAGAAATTAATTGACGGACACCGTCAGCATGTTATATATTTCCGAGTATAGGTATTTCAGATAAATATCTAGTAAAAATGATGTATTTGCAAGGTTAAAGGTTAGTATTTTAAAGTTTTCTATAAAATTTTTTTATCAAATCCATAATGCCTAGAAAACTAATTTCAACAAAATCAAAGTAAGCCTAAAATTCGAACCCCACTTGCTGCCAACATAAAAAAAAATAAAATTTCAGTTTCATAAAGTGGTAGGTTATTCAATGTTTTGCGTTTCATAATGTAGCCATTATGAAACCCAAATAGAAAAGTGGTTCTCTAATGGAAAATCTAGAAACTTCAAAACAATATAAATTAAACTACAACATTTCATATTATGAGGAAAATTATTTTTTGGTGGAGCAGCTCTGCAATTTAGGTTTCGTTATCCTGAAAATTGTAAGTATTTTGTTGTCTTTTCAGACATTGGCATTATCTCAATTCTCAAAACAACATATATATTTTTTTAATTTGCTCCCTAAACAAAATTACTAATTTTTCTTAACAGTTTGTGACAAGGGTGTGTCTTGTTAGGTGTTCCAATGGCAATTTGTTTTAATATAAAGGCGCTAATATACAAGTCAAATTTCAAAATGTTAATTTCCAATACCTGGCTCTTAAAATTCACCTTAAAATGTTTATCGTCAGTAAATGTAATAAAATAAAAGAGCCTCAGTACAAATAAGTTTAAAGTTGCTGTTAATTAAAAAGATGCTTAAAGTTTACACACTTGCGAGGAGCAAAAATACAATTTCGCTGTCACACTCGTAAAAGTTTTGAAAATATTATCAAAATTTAAACAGTACGAGTATCCAATTCGTCACATCCACAAAGAAATCAGTATGCCACAGTTGAAAATTGAGAAAAAGAAAATGCTTGGTCACCATTTTATTTACGCTAAGCATTTTTTTACCAAACGATCCCTCATTTTATGTAGTAGTTAGTTTAAGAATTATCTTGGCTCTTATAATCCAAAAAAATTAGGACCATGTCTACACAAATAAGAGGATCAGGATACCAACCAGGTGGTTTGGTCGAAAACATTAACAATCATAATCATATTTCAAATGCATTACAAAAAGATCTGAATTGTTGAATTAAGCACTAATGAAGATAAAAGGTGCATTTGCAAATATAAAATTTCTGAATATTTCTGTATTCTGTTTCTGAAAATCGCTAATAATAGTTGCACATAAAATGTCATCGACATTTTACAGGAAATTTAAATGGAATAACTATTGTAAGAAGCTATACATGGGGAATTCAAGAATTACTTATGCATAAGTTTACTTTGAGGCCTTTAAACATTTAAATATAAACAGCATTTGGATGCTCTACAGAATGTGAACTGCATCGAATGAAACTTTCTGAATAAAACCATTAATAAAAGTTGTGTCACAAAAGCTACAGCATTTGTAAGAATTTTGGTTTTGTACAGACTGCCTACTGATAAGATTTTGAGGTTTGGTTTATATTATAGATGCTGATGAACCGAGAACAATCTTATATTCAGTATGGAAATAATCAGGAATTTGTATTGCCAATGCACTATGCATTGCCAATGCACTAGAGAAAAATACTAGAGAAAAATTGAAAACATTTAAATGGTGGTGGTAGTTGGAATGATTTAGAAAAAATTATGCTGTGTAGTGAAACACATATTAGATAACTTCAGTGTATTTTTCAACACAAGTTTTAAATATCAGCATTTTTTAAAGAACTTTCTGATCCAATGAGGAAATGCAGATGTTCATCATATGGTGTATCTGTATACTTCTCCTAAGCTATATATGGAAAAATACCAAAAAGCAGCACTGTTTGTATCGATTAAGTAACAATATTAATAAAATGGACTTGCTACGAAGTTCTGTTAAATATTCGAACACCATACTTTTTGGACAAAAATACTGTTTATATTTAAATAGCCTTTTTAAAGCACTAAAGGAAACATCTAATAAAATAAATTAGTCGCAAGAAGTTCCAGTATGCTAGAATAGATATTAAAACATCATACCTTGTAGTAGGGCTCGGGGCGCCTAAAATCACGTCCTCGGTTGATATTAAAGCGACCATAATCGCCACTGTTAGAAAAGGCCGGGGACGTATTCAAAGAAAGTAATGATGGTGGTTGCTGATGTTGCGGCTGAAGTAAACTAGTTAAAGCCAGAGCTAGTTGCGGATTGGATGTTAACTGAGAAAGTATTCCGCCTTGATTTGCATTGGAGCCCCCTTGCCAAGGATTAACAGGACCACTTTGGAAGGGTTGAGAAAAAGGGCGATTGCCGCCCCTTGGGCCATCACCCATTCTTCTATACGACATTATTTCAACTAAATACAGGAAGAAAGACAATTAATTCGATTAGACAGGGAAGCACTCCCGGCGATTGACGCCGACATCGAAGATCTTGAGAATTTAGAATACTTAAAGGCGTATCCACAACTGTAATAGTCCACAAATATTATACTTACCTAAGACAATTCGCGGTTAGCAATAAAACAACGAAGTAACTTACACCGATTATTATTTTGAAACTTGAATATGCAAAAAATTTGCAGGGATCGATACACACAACCACACAAGGAACAAAATGGACGCCGGTAGAATTTATTTCAGTTTATAACGGAGGTTGGTTGGTCGCTTGTGCTTAGGAAAGGGAAACTTTTATGTTTCTACTACGCCACTACGGTGATAAGTTATGTTTTATTGGTCAGAGTAGACAAGTCAGTTGTACGGGTTGTACCTAACTTCACATATTATGTAAATTCTTAAAAAAGGATCTGCGTTGGGCTGGTAGATAAACAGTTGTATCTTATTTCAATATATAACTAAATAAAAAGAGAGAAGAGATACTGGTCAGTGGTCGCAATGTTTTTCGATGAAACGACACTTCAAATAGGACCGTATTCAGATTAGATTTCTATACTAGATATTTAAATTATTGCCTAGTCCTGTTCTATACCTTGTCACAGAAGAAGACCAACGATTACTTATAACCAGACAGAAGACCTTCAGAAGACGGTATCGCTAACCTTTGGCTTTACGTTGGCAACCAATCTCATCTAATTTGTTTTTTGTTGGCAGTTCTGAGCATCGTAGTCGGCAAAATTCACGTGTATTGAGATTTAACTGGTTGTCAAAAAAATTATTTTATACAGCGCAAATATTGAAAAAACTAAATAAAAATGTCTGATTGGGATACAGTGACTGTCCTTAAAAAGCGGGCCCCCAAGGCATCTGCTATGAAAAGCGAACAGGCTGTTAATGCTGCTAGGAGACAAGGGGTCCCAATTGACACCCAGACGAAATGTGAGCACAACAACATGCTAAGATATAAGATCTTTTGACAATAGTTTACGTTTTTAGGGGGTGCTGGAAGCAACAAACAACACGTTATCACCAAAAACACAGCAAAATTGGATAGAGAGACAGAGGAACTGAGACACGAAACAATTTCCCTTGATGTTGGCAAACTTATTCAGCAGGGACGTCAAGCTAAAGCCATGAGCCAAAAAGAACTTGCCACAAAAATAAATGAAAAACCACAAGTAATTACGGATTACGAAGCTGGGAAAGGCATTCCAAATAATGTTGTCCTCGGAAAGATTGAAAGAGCGATCGGATTAAAATTAAGGGGAAAAGACAAAGGCAAACCAATGGAGGCACCTGGAGTTACTACTACTACTAGTACTACAAAGAAATAGGGGTAGAGAGGTCACTTTGGTTCTGTCACTGTTAACTATACTTTAGGTCACATATTGGACATCGCATTAGGTGTTTGCATTTATTGAGGATCCACCACTCTAATTCTTAATATTTTTGTTTTGTGAATCTTTTGGAGAATTTATTATTACACAAAATTATTGTAAGTTGTTTATTTGTATTAAAAATAAATGGTAACTCGAATAGTGTGTATATTTTTAATAACATACAGTAATCAACATTTTTGTTTATGCAATATCTTTTTTCATAATCAATGTGAAGTGCATAAATCAGAAGAATTGTCTAATCAAAGAAAATAAAAAGATTAAATATTTATTTGAGACAAATTTATCCAAATACAAAAGAATGATTACTTAATTATTTACTTAATATAAAAAGCTTGTTAATCCCTTCTTAACCCAAAGACTTCTTCCTTGATTCCATCCTTTGTAATGATATTAATTAAAATGCTGTCTCCAGTATAAATATCTCTCTCGGCAGCTGAAATAAACACATCTTTAATGATTGATAATGCTTTATCCTTGGATACTGATTCTTCCTTTATGTTAAGCATATTCTTTAGACCGATTTGATTATCTAACAAAGGCTGCAGAAGCGCTCCTGCTGAGCCTCCTGCCCTGTATGTTGCTTTTTCACAGTGGCCTATAGGATCGTAACTGTAGACACAACCTTTTCCTTCATTATCCAATCCTACCAATACGTTAGAAATATAATAAGGGAAAAATCTCTTGTAATACAACATGGTTGATAGCATCTGGGCACAGGCTGGAGTAGTCATGACCTTGTTATGTTCTTGTTGGTACATTTGCATGCGAGACTTTAAAACTCTGGTTAATGTAAGAGTATCGCACCAACACCCGGAGCATCCGAGTACTGTAGTGTCACTGAGCGGGAACAGTTTGTTTTGTTCGCGGGTGTAAATAGAGAATCCAGCACTAAGACGGGTATCAGCACCAATTATTACAAAGTCGTCGCCACCTATGGCAACAACACTCCTAAAACACAAATTACAATGAAAATCTGGGGACTCAGGCCGGCGTTTATTTATTTTATCTTTATTTTGAATAGGATCTCTACAAAGTTACAGTACCGTTGCCGGTCTATTAAAAGAGTAATAATATATCAAGTAAAATTAGCATTGAAAGTAATAAGAGTTCATTGGGAATAATTTTATTGAATCTTGCAAAAATGTTTGAATGTTTACTTACCCTCCATTATCTGCATATGGATTAAAACCCTGTTGAACAGGGGCGTTAGAATAATCGGGAAAATGTGGTTTAACTCCCAACATTCTCAGACCTTTTCAAAATATTTAAAATTCGTTGTTAAAAGTAGGATGACAAAACTAAAAACGAGCGAAGACGATGACAAGAAAAATTTTCGGCTTTTTGACATATGCCAATCAATACGTTCTTCTTTACTTTGCGGTCGGCTGTTGGTCAAAGGCTCGACATTTTAACGTCGTCTATTCTAGGTGGACGATGATATCGAGAGAAGTGATTATTCCTTTACCTCTCTTTTTCTGCATTCATTCGAGAGGAATAATCACTTCAGCCACACAGAAAAGAACATTCTCATTGACCAAATTAGAATTCCTATCATTCCTCTGTGAGTCTGTGCGTCATCCTAAACCCTCATAGCTTCATACTTCATAACCTTATTTTTCCTGGTCTTTTTTTTGGTTTTTAACTTTTTTATTCAAAAAAACAAGAACATATTGAAGCTTTATCCAAGAAAGCAATAAATTTGCTTTTCGTCAATTTTTAGCTAGGAAGTGAGTTACACTTCCTACAAGTTTGTTCGGGTTTATTCAAGATAATAGTTTGTGGACGATAGACGTGATTTTAAGGTAAGAAAAGCTTTCGGTCCTAACACTAACTACATATCATTGTGTTTGTTATTTTTACAGTTTAAATTGTACAAAACATATTCACAACACTGGGATGGTGCTTATTATTGTTATCTAAGTCAGGCAACAAGTTCTGTTTTAAGCATTCTTGTATTTCTTTTAGTTTCCGAGTTAGTACGAATTTCGGGACTCTCTGTGTACCTAATAAAGTGATTCTTATTCACTATACACGTTTATATGTTGCTTTCAATGTGCTAAGTGGATTGTGAGTGTTGTACATGCATTTAAGTATTGGTTGAATTCATAGTTAAAAATTTGTAACAAGAAATCAGGTATATATTTATTACAAACACCTGAAATTGTATCCTGTTTTATTAAACAATTTTTTTTTTTTCATTTTACTTTAGGAATGGGTAAAGTAAAGAGGCTCAGACAAAAGCTACATATCGCTGCAAAAAAAGATAAGAGACAATCACTCACTGAATCATTATTGTCAGACTATAATCCATCAAATTTGCCGGACATAGTTCTTCCATTACCAGCTGATAACCTCTTTGCTGGAATAAATATAAATGTAGACAAATTAAAGACTAAATTAAATGAAGACATCCAAAGTGTGAAATCATTTAAATCACTGAAGTCGGAGCAATCTGGCAAAACCGCGTTGTCGAAGAAAGAGAAACTGAAGTTACGGAAAGAAATGCTTCTACGAAAAATTGATACTGTCAACCAAATGAAAAAAGATTTGAAGATAAGGGAAAAGAGAAAAACTACAGCAATTATGGGTGATACAAATCCATTGCATGATGCGTTGCCTTCTTTAGAATCTCTTCTGAAAAATAGGACTAATATTAAACAAAATGTTACCGAACCTCCTAAGAAAAAGAAAGGTATAGAAAAGGCAAGGAAACGAAAGAAAGAGGTGGTTCAAGGAGTTAAGATGTTTAAAACTATGTTGAATAATAAAACTTTCAAGAGTAATCCCCTTGAAACCATTACACAACATATCCAGGCTTTGGTGAAACAAGAACAAGAAATAATCAGGAAGTAGGATTTTGTTGTAATTAAAAAGCTAGTTATAATTATTTTGTATTTAAACCTAATTAATAAATTGTTTTGGTAATTATTCAAATTTAATTAAAAAACTTCAGGTAGAACAAGTGCAGGTATAATTCCCACTCTTGTATTCACTAAAGGGGTTTTAAATTTAGTCAACCATGCAATTTTAGAACTTTTAGTAGACTTTATCTTGCAGATTTCATTTATAAACTATTATTGTTTTATGGCAACAATGTTTTCTTTTTAAAGGTGTAGAAGGAGTAATGGCAACTAGGACAAAATTCAAAACTAATCCTGTAAATTTAAATTTCTTTATTTTTATGGTTTTCCTACCAGTATATTATAAAGGAACAAGAAATAATAGTTTCTGTATTATTCTAAATCGAAAGAGAAAACAAAAATCAATCATTTTTGAAAAAAAAAGATCAAAAATACAAACAGGGCTATAAAAATCACAATATTCTCTCAGCCCTTCTTTGAAATAGATTTCCAACAAAATTATATTAAATATTTTCAGTGATATATGTTAACTTTTATTATAATAAATAAACGTGATAATCTTAAATTATTTACAATAGGAGTATTAAATTAATACTAGATTACTAAGGTGCAGTCGACAATTCTTCTTCTGTGCTATGTGATCTAAAGAGGGCTTTACCCCCCATTTGACTTGTGGATGCTTGTGAGGCTTCTTCACGTTCTGCATGGTATTCCTCGGAATATGCCTTCAGAAAGAAAAATATGTTAAATGCGAGTCAAGGTCCGTATGACAAAGAGGCCCAGGAAGGCAATTCCGGCATGTACAAACCTGACCCGATTTTTTACCGGTTTTCTGGGGGTCTTAATTTAAACCTGAACCTGTGGCACTTGTAGTATTAAATTGTTGACCTTTTTTGGCCAAAATAAAAGTGTGTAAAAGGGTGTAATTTTTTCAGCAAATCGTGTAATTTCACAAATTCATATGGGCAACAATGAAGCTATTACACAGTTTCCATATGTCCAACCCAGTGACGCAACCAGAGATTTCTTTAAGAGAGGGTTTTATAAACATTTCAGAGGGGATTTTATTAAATTTGTGTTATAGGTATATGAATATACAACGTAGTCAAATTTTTTGAGCAAAATCCTGAAACTAGTTCTATGTATACGTGTCCAAGATAAGGATCTCAGAAACCGTAAGAGATACGAAATCGGTTAAATGGAGGTAAAGTTGCGCATTTACGTGCCTAATAATATGCCGTTTAGAAAGTTTTAAAATTCCGAGTAGTTCCGGAGATATCCAGAAAAAAAAGAAATTCTGATAAATCATTTTATTTTTTTCCTGGGTTTTTTTGAGATCGAATTCTCAAGTAAATTGCACTTTTGCATTGCCACCTTTTCCGTAATCCGACGAGTCGTCTTCGAAGGGCCATTATCAACTTTCTTTTTTTAAATACGGTCCTGTTTTTCTATTGTAATTTGAGAGCTTTTTTTCTTCTGAATGCAACGATGTATGACACATTTTGGTTTAATGACGTTTCGAGGGTTCTTTGAACAACATCAGGAAATTTTATAAATAATATCTCATAAAGTAAGATCTAAATTTTTTACTTATGTTGGACTAGTTCAATAAATAACAAATAATTTAATAATAAACCACAAATAACTGAACAAAAATCATACCAAAACAGTAATAAAACGAACAACAAAAAAAGTAAGAAACTACATATTCAGGTGTTCAAAATGATTTCCGTTATTCTCTAAGCACAAATAACATCTTCTAACTGCCACATAACAGTTTTTTTGAGATAAAATAAAACACGATAGAATATCAAACTTTTTAGCGTTTGTAAATTTATGTTCCATATTTTCTGGAAAATAGAAAACCTCTTAAAACGCTCTCAATCGATCACAATGGGAATGTCAAGTGAAACAAATCACGCGTCACCATCTTAATTTTTTTGTTTCAAGCGCCTACTTTCCTTTTAAATCCCGAATCAACAGAAGTTTGAAATAATGTTTCTGTATTTTATTCACTTATTTGTGGTTTATTATTAAATATTTGTTATTTATTGAACTAGTTCAACATAAGTAAAAATTTAGAGCTTACTTATGAGATATTATTTATAAAATTAGTAGAAATACAGGACCGTATCCCAAAATCTCCCGATGTTGTTCAAAAAACCCTCGAAACGTCATTAAACCACAATGTGTCATACATCGTTGCATTCGGAAGAAAAGAAGCTCTCAAATTCCAATATCAGGAAAACAGGACCGTAATTAAAAAAAGAAAGTTGATAATGGCCGTTCGAAGACGACTTGTCGGATTACAAAACAATTAACGCTGTTAGATAGAGCTGAAAAAGTGGCAATGCAAAAGTGCAATTTACTTTCGAATTTGATCTCAAAAAAACCCAGGAAAAGAATAAAAGGATTTTTCAGAATTTCGTTTTTATCCGGATATCTCCGGAACTACTAGGAACTTTAAAACTTTCTAAACGGCATATTATTAGGCACGTAAATGCGCAACTTTACCTCCATTTAACCGACTTCGTATCTCTTACGGTTTCCGACATCCCTGTACTGGCCCTCCTTATCTTGGACACGTTGTATAGTTATATGTCAAATTTGCTTTAAAATGTGAGAAAAGAGTTTTGGGGGGGGGGGGGGGGGGGGTGTTTTAACCCCCCAAACCTACCTCCTTTGCTGCTCCACTGAACTCTAACCTACCATAGAACTTACTTAAATCATACTGTATACATTGTCCTGTTACCTTTATTTTATGTCCTAAAAATACGTTTCTTTCTCTTTTCTTAATCATAAAGTCTGTTGGTAATAACCATCTATTTTCATGGCATTCGTCAGGTATTGGTCGATGGCTAAAAATAAAAATAAAAGAGGTTAATGAAAAAACAATATAGTGTTTACTAGTATTGAGATACTAGTAATTACCAAAATGATCGTCTGGTTGGATCTATTAATTATATTGTTCGAAAACTTACTTTGGCTGTCGCTTAAATAGTAACATAATAAACCTAGTAGCTTCTTGCGATACTTCTTGATATAAATGTTCGAACCTATAGCGAACGAACAATATATTTTGTCGCGTTTCTTGTTCGTCCTGGCCTCTAAATGGTACCGTTCCAGAAAGCATCAAATACGCTAAAACACCTACCGACCAAATGTCAGTTTGTGGGAATGCAGGTTCTTCCGCTAGTACTTCCGGGGCTAAAAATAATATTGATTAATCTGAATTTGCTTGCAATTTGATTTATAATATTATTCCGGTTGTTGTTGAAGATCGATCCGAAAATACAGGTTGTTATTATGAAAAAGACAGTTCAGTACTTACCAATATATTCTCGATGTCCTACAATAGGTACTTTCGTTCCTAATTTAGTTACCCTATGTGCTGACCCCAAATCGACTAATTTTACTTGAATGGATCGTACCCCAGCCATCACAACGTTATCTGGTTGAAGGTCTAAGTGACATAGACCTCTCCAATGGAGGTATCGCAAACCATCAAGAACCTACAAAAAAAAATGGACGGGTAAGCTATCTCCTTTTAAGTCTAATAAAATATTACTGTAACACGTACCTGGCTAATTATCGTTGCGACAGTTTGTTCCGTGTATTCGTGTTTGCTAGCTAAGTAAGTCAAAATGTCAGCACCTTGTAATTTTTCAAGAATAAATATGGCTTTATCTCCCGAATGGTACGCTGCCAAAAGTCCAGCAACCCTTTCGTGTCTCAAAGATCTCAAGGCTGCGAATTCTCCTTCAACGTCGTCTTTCTGTTTCTGATTGTTCATTTCCAGGACTTTAGCCATAACTACCGAATCATCTCGTTTGTCTGCAGTTTTAAGGACCGTACTAAACCTCCCCCTGGCAATTTCTGAGATAAAGGTATAGTGGTCTTGAATACTGGAGTGATCCCATTCGATGGGTTCGTTTTCTATTTGATAATTATTTTTAAAGGGTCTTTCTTCGTCCACTTCTTTTCCACTATCTGTTATGACTTGGAGATGGGCCATGGCCTTGCTTAACTGTATTTTCGGGGCTCCTAAAACAGTAAGTACTAATATTTGTCTCCGACTCGTTAATAAATAAACAAACTTGACTTTTTCCTTTAAACTCTATTAAGACTTAATTTTCTATTAAGCGCATAAACTTACCGTCAGCTTTAGTTCGAGCTGGTGCAGTTGGAGCTCCTGGATCACTCCATCCAATCTTGTTTTTAGCTGCCAACCTAAACATGTAAGTCTTGCTGGGTTCCAATCCACTGACTAAATAAAACTCATGGTCAATATTATCAGCCTTCTTTATCCATTCCGTCTTATCGGCAACCTTATATTCCAACCTGTAGCAGATAACTGGGGAGTTGCCGTCGTGCTTTGGAGGTCTCCAGCTGAGTAGGACTTCAGTGTCGGAGGTCTGGCTAACTTCAGGACTATCGGGTTCATCGGGAACCAGACCTAAAACTATCCTGGTTCTGGTAATAGTTTGACCAAGTTTGTTTCTTGCTACAACTTTGTACATTCCTTGATCGAAGGCTAGTGCGGGTGTTAGGCGGTAGTGTGATCGTCCTTCTCCATCTGTGAAGATTTTAATGCGATGGGATTCTGCTACAATTGAGTCGTTTCTAAAACAAGTTTAAGTTAAGAAAGAAACATTAATACAGTACACAATGAACGTACTTAAACCACTGCACACTGGGAGTAGGTTCTCCGACAGCTAAGCAGGTTAGTGTCAAATCTTTTCCCTCCATCATCGCAGTCATCTGTGGCTTTTCTCTAAAGAATGGACCTCTACCGTCTTGTTTGCTCTCCAAGAACGCCTCTGCTTCTACGTATGTGTCTAGGCGAGATCCTAGTTCGTGTTTGAGCCTTCTGCTGTAAGAGGTGTCCTTAGTGCCATATCTGTTGATGCGAGCCTTCCTCTCGTCATCGATTTCTTCATCCATAATATCTGTGAATCTGCGGCGTTCTCGAATTATTGGTGTCTGGTGAATAAAAGAAAATGTATAAATATTGAAGTTCTTAATTATTTAGATTATAATTTATAGACATTCATGTAAAGTATATTATATACTTACTCTCCAGTCGTAACCGTTTTCATCTGACAGTATATAAGCAGAACCTGGTGATCTGTTCACTGCTACTTTCATGTATTCTCGAAGGCGAACAGGAAAATCTACATCTCTCAGCTGGAGCAAGTAGGTGTCTGGACCATTTTGATAGCTAAACAAGGTAGGGAACGTTTTTGCAACAATTACAATAAAATGCTTTGTAGAATTATCTTGAAGAATACTTACTGACTTTCTGATTTAAACGCCCCTATTTCATAGTTTAAAGGTGATCTAGTAGGTAATTGATCCTCCCAAGTTCTAGTTCTTGGCGCCTTTTCTCTTGATGGGGAAGATCTTGGTGTGTAAATTTCTCCAGGTGGATATACCATTTTGGATGGATGTGTGAACGCTCCCTCCAGTGGACGCCTCCTGAACCAACTTCTGCAGGAAGCATTGTCGTACCATTCTCTGAAAAGGTAATTTAATGCACAAGTTCACATTTATTGTATTATGTTAATTTATCGATTACCTGTATAAGCTCCAATAATCTCTGAGATAGTTGCTGCTTATTTGGAAGTCATCTTGATATCTCCTATCGCATCTCTCCAGCCATGGGTGTCTTAAAGCCGCCCGTACATCCAGTCTACCATCAGGTTGGTACACCAATAACTTGGAGATGAAGTCCCTTGCTTCAACACTAATTCTGCTCCACCATTCATCATCAAATGTCCATTTTCCGTCTCTGATTCTTGTCAAAGTTTCTCGGTCATGTGGCCCTCTAAATGGTGATCTTCCAGACAGTAAGATGTGTGTGATGATACCGACACTCCACATGTCGTGGCCAAATCCTACTCCCTCGTGATTGGCACACTCTGGACTGACATACTCGGGCATTCCATAGGGTAGTGGATAAAGATGGCCACTGCTTATATGTCTGGATAATCCGAAGTCGGTGATTTTGAGGTCGTCACCGCCTGGATGGGCGATTAGAAGATCCCCAAGCTGAGAAATTGAAATGATAGGTTTAGTCCAAGTTTTACTTTACTTTAAAAAGTACAAGATGCTACCTTAATTTGTATAAAAATATCGATACAAACTTACATTGAGACCCATATGTCCATATCCTTGACCATGCATATATTCCAGGCCCTGAAGCAGCTGTCTGATGAATCCTGCGATATCGCTTTCGGTGTAATAGTCCATTTTAAGAAGATAGTCTGGAACTAGCTCGCCACCTCCTCCTAACTCTAGAACAAGTCCTAGTGTATCGTCAGTTTCGAAAGCATCGTGTAGTGAGATCAATTTTTTGTGACGTAGTTGATTCAAAACGTCTAGCTCGTTGTACATGAATGGTCGCAGCTCTCCGCGGCCGTGCATGATCTTTGCTGCCCAGTTTCGACCTGAAATTAAAAAATTGCTTAATTCAACTTCGACAACAACAATAATATCATTAGAGTAAAGAAGAAGAGTTTCAATTTTCCTGAAAAATAAATCATGCTTTTGCTTACCATTAAACCTTTCCACAGCATGATAAGTAACACCTTGAGTTCCACGTCCAAGCTCATCTCCAAGATCGTAATAATCCGTGAGTGGCCTCTTCTGTAATCTAATCGGAGTAATGTTAGTGTAAGTTCGGATACTGTATTCGCGATCATCGTCTTCAACATACAACATGGCACTGGCTGAAGCTGAACCGGCAACGTTGCGAGCAGAGCATGAGTAGAGGCCTTCGTCTTTGTAAATTACGTCATTGATGCTTAGTATAGTTGTGTCGGGTTCTTTAAAGGTGATCTACAAGAGATTATTAAATTATAGCGAATGGTGATTGTAAGATATATCGATGGTGTGGTTCCAAATGTGGCTAATTGCACTGTTTTTCAGGAAACAAACTTCAACTTTAAAGAGTCCAATCAAAGGTTTTTAAAGTTCATTATATCTGTTTCTATTAGACTATTATCTACACTGACAAAAATGCATTTACCAATGTCGTGGGTTACAAAATTGGAGCTACCTCAACCCACCTCTCTTTGTTGTAACTGACCCTACGAATTATCACAAATTATTTAAAAACGCTAGAGTAATTCAGGTTCTTTTGGTTCGCCTCGACCCAGAAAGAGATTTTTTATCAACATTTTAAACATATTTGGGATCACCACAATTCCTCATCTTGTAACTATTTTATGAGTTACCTGAACTCAGTTTCTGGGTTGGGAAAACTTACTAATTGATTATAAAGTGTCGTTTTAACCCGGACGTGCATTATTTTAACTCATTACCATGTGTAAATTATTTTGAGTTGGAATAATTCAGGAAACGTGCTCCAAAACCCCATATCGAGGGTAAATCGCAAGATCGTAAGGTCACGGAAAGTTCCGAATTCGTGCTCGTACCGGTTTGGCGCGGTCCATTCCATTGTTATTCGTCAATTCTCCTTCGATCGCGCGTATACACCTGTTGGCCGTTGCGCCGTTTGCGGGATTTTTCATCTTTGTTCTCTGCGCGTGAAAATTTGTGTTTTGCATAATTTTGGTCAGTTGGCGTAAAATGGAGGGACAGGAGGGAGATGCATACAAATTGTTATTATTGGAATGGAGCCTTATTATTTATAAGCAATCGTCATCACTTCGTCCGCATGGTTTCTTAGCCGTAGTATGCTCTCTGTCTATAATTCATTTGATTATTTTTTTTAAATATACAACAAAAATGTCATATCTTGAAAAAACAAAAGGCAATTAAAGTCCACAATATGCAGGCGTTAAATCAAAGAAATATTTTGAGTTCCGATAGTCCACAATTTAGGTAGTGGTAGTCCAAAATTTGGACTCTGGTAGCCCAAAGAGTGAGTTATTCCAGCCACCATCGTAAGCTAGAACAACTTAAATGTCAAGTTTTGATAGCTCGAATCATGAATTAATCTAGCCGGACTAGTAACGCATCACAATTCACATACTGGTAGCTACGGTAGCCTATCGATAAAAGACGGTGGGGCGTGAGTTATTCCAACGCATAAAATAACCCATCTTGTGTGCTATAATAACTTATGAATAGTCAGTTGATGCAATTTCTTCGATTTCGTTGCCGTAATTCAGAGGTCTGGGCTGTCCCCTATTAGCAACACGCTTCGGTCTAGGACAACTCATATTTGAGTTATATCAACTCGAGATTTCGCTCAGTGTAGGTTCTCTTTAGGTAACAGGGATATAGGGCCTTACAATTATTTTATTTATATATTTTTTAACAAAAAAAGCAATATTGTAGTTAGCCACATTTGGAACCACACCATCGAATATAATAAGAGCAGTACGTACTATACAGAGTGTAACAAATTCGTTCTTCACCATTGGTATTTCGGGAACGGTAAGAGATACGAAGTCGGAAAAATTGGGGAGTCGGTAATTACGGGCCCAATAATATGCCGCAGCAAAATCAAAAATAAAAACGTGGCCTTCAATTCTAAAATTTTGTGTTTCGGTTTTTATTTTTGCTTTGTTCGAAGAGATGTCTAAAAATAAATTTCACTTTTTTATTGCCACTTTTTATTCCCCACAAGATGGTATCAGATCTTCTATGTTTCGTCTTTGGGTCACCATCATCAACTTAATTTTTTGAAATACGGGTCTGTTTGTTTGTTTAAATTATGAAAGAGGAACTAAATGAGCGATATACAACACTTACTGGTTTTCCGACGTTTTGTTCCTTAAATTGATCATCGTCATTAAAATAGGAGTACGTTTCTGTAATTTACTTCTGTTTCGAAGAAACTGAAGATTTTTAATTGATTAGGGGAGAGACGTCGAAGATGGCGCAGCGGCAAAGATGACGCGCCTCAATAACTCATCTGCTTAAAGGTTTGAGAAGTTTATTTTGAATTTTACAGTAATACTACGAGGTCCACAGATAGCTGGTAACACTATGTCGCGAGCGTCATGTTTAGTTCGCCCAATAATGACAAACGTGTTTTCCGTTTTCGTGGTCCTATTTTTACGTGTTAACAATTAAGCAGAAAGTCTTTTATTTGTCTAAATAAAAAAAATTGTCTCACTGCATGCAAAATAATATATCTATTACTTATCTTGTCACAGGTACGTTTTTATATAAAAAATGTTAATGTGAAAAATAAACTGACGTTATTAAATTAAAGTCATGTGCGCCTAAGATGGCGTACTGCGCCATCTTGGCTACCTAAATAAATAGAGTTATTTTTTATTTGTTTTTATCTCTTTTAAATGGGAAAATATAAAAGGACGACCTAGCGAGGCTCATATACCAAAGTGTTCACCAAAGGAGTAGTTGTGCCAAACAACATTCTGAAATATTGACGGCTACTACTTTGAAAATAATGCTGGAAGAAAAAGAATAATTGAAGAAACCGAAGAAAATTCAAAAAGTATTTATCGAAACCAACAGTGAAAGTGAAGGAAGCTTGAATGTTTGATGTTAAAAATTATTGCATTATATTGTGTAGAGCTCGGCAAATCTGGGGAAATATGGTATCGATGTTTGTCATGTGGTGATTGGTCTCATAAAGACTGCAGTGGCGAAACAACTCCAAAAGACTATATTGGTGATTTTTGTAGAAACTAAATGTATTTTTCAATAATTTGTTTAATCTTTTATTTGTTTCTTACCTAAAACTTTTTAGTTCAAATTTTGAAGTTCATTTTCATCCTAAGTATTTTACATTTTTAGAGGGTTAAAATAAAATTTATAAGTATTAAAATATATACTACTATTTTTTCAAATTTACCATGCGTCATCTTTGACTACTCTATGCGCCATCTTTCCCGCGGGTCGGGCAAAGATGGCGCAAAAACACATTCATGAAATAATTGCAATAAATTTTTTTTTCTAAAGTTTCATTAGATTTGTTTGATTATATCGTTATTATGCATATAAAGGTACCACTTGGCGCAATTCAATTTTTCCTAGTAAATATATTCTATATGTAATATATCATTTTGCTTAAGTGCGCCATCTTCGACGTCTCTCCCCTATTGCTATTGCTGTCCTTAATTATTATAATTATGTACTTCTACTGTTTTTTTTTTTAATTTCAAACTAATAGTTGTATCAAATTTCTACTTAATGAAGAACAAAACGTCGGAAAACCAGTGTTGTATTTAAAAAATTAAGTTAATGATGGTGCCAAAAGATGAAACGTCGCATTAAAGATCTGATGATGCCATCTTGTGGTGAATAAAAAGTAGCAATGAGAAAGTGAATTTATTTTTGGATATCTCTTCGAACAAAGTCAGTAAAAAATAAAAACGCTAAATTTTTGATTTTTTTCAAATATTTTGAAAGCGCCTACATTTATTTTAGCGATATATTACTGGGCTCCTAATTATGCAAAACCGACCTCGTATCTCTTATCGTTTCTGAAATCCCAATGGTGAAGAACGAATTTGTTACAACCTATATAGAAATATGTCATTTTTAGTCCTAGAAAACTTTTTGTTTGTAATTAGAAACATCAATTCTTCTAATGCATTAGTCTATACCAAATATATTTAATTAATTGTTCTATATAGATCACAAGTGATATGAGGTTCGTAATTAATCACGTTACCCTTATTCTAGCTGAAGGAGCCAAAGGTTTCCAATCTCTATACCACTTAAGTTCCGGATATGGAACGCCAACTACACGTGCTACAAACTCGACTCTACTTCTGATCATTCCGTATTCAATATCGGGTCTCCGTATAAAGTAGGGTGCTTCAGCAATTTCAAGTCTTACTCTCTGTCTAGCTTCACCATGTTCATTTCTGGCTACACATTCGTACCAACCAACATCTCGATCTAGCATCCTATAATATTGGTAAATATTGTTTATACACATATTATTACTTTTACAATGACGGAATCGAATGTACTTACTTATTAACGAACAACGTAGCTTGTCCGCTTCTGGTGTAGCTCCAATCAAAACGACCACCTGGTTCGATAAGTTCGTCGTCAAAGTAGAAGCTCACTGTGGGCTTAGGATAACCGTAGACAAACCAGAAAAGATTGGTATTTTGGTCTTTTGGTCCGAATTGAGTGGGATGTTCTTGCCTTAAGAATATTGGAGCTTGAGCCATGCCATCGCGAGGTGGCCGTTCAATGTCGAAGTCTTTCGGGAAGTACGGTGATGTTTCCGGCCTAAAATCAATTTCTGGCGGAAGATAGGGTTTGAACTTAGGCAAGTCCGGTTGTAGTTTTTCTCTGTGTGTGACGGCATATGGTGAGGGATCGCTGACTCCATATTTATTTTCGACACGAACTCTAAATTTATAGTCTCTGAAAGGTTCTAAATTTCTAACTCCGCAAACACAACTTCTAATTCCGGTACGGGCGGTAAACCAATCTCCATTTGGAAGTTCACACATTTCTAGTTGGTAAGTTACGGGCTCCCTTGGCCCGGATGGAACTGAAGGTTTCCATGATATCGTGCAATGTCTATCGGTCATTTGTGAAATAATCGGAGCATCGGCGAGAGGCACTGGACTTCCACTTCGCTTGGGCTTATCATATTCAGTGGATTGGTCTGCTATTGGGCGTTTGGGCTTAGCGTCCAATCCTTCGTCAAACTTCAGCGTAGCATGACAGATGTCACTGCCATGATCATTAAAAATTTTGCAAGAGTAAGTTCCAAGATCGTCTTGATCGACACCAAGAATCGAGAGTCTTAGTAATCCAGCGGAATCTTTCTCCATTAGGATTCTCTTCGAGGGATATATCTTTTGATCGTTGTGGTACCATTCTACTTCCGGTTCCGGAATTCCCGTTGCGCATGCTGTAAACTTGGCGGTCATTCCCTTGTACAAGTCAGTATCGCCTATACGTTTAAGGAATGTCGGGGGCTCGATCTTTGGTCGAATTTTACTTAAAAGAAAAATGGGATAAAGTTAGTTAACTAATATTAGCAATTTTTTTCATTACTTACATTTCTTTCACGACTTCCAAAGTTGCTGTACAAGCTGCCTGGCCTTCAGAATTAGTTGCTGTAGCAGTGTAGACACCGGCATCCTCGGGTTCGCAGTTTTGAACATACAGGCAGCATAAATCACCTTCTCGTTTTATGTGGAACTTATCCGATTCTCTTAAGATTTCTCCGTCCTTTGACCAGGTGACTTCTGGTTGAGGAACACCGGTTACTCTGCAGGGGAACTTAGCGTCATACCCTGGTTTCTGAAATTTTGTATATTGGTGTAAATAGGAAATATAGTCTATTCTTAATTAAAACCCGGAGAATAGCTCTTTAGCAGTATTTCTTTATCCTTATTGTATCAGATATCTTCAGGTAGTTAGAAAATAATTTTTTGATACATATTCATGTGATTACTACCTGACAACTTACTTGTTGAAGATCAGTGAATCGCTGTGTAAAGGCCGGTGGTTGGAAGACCTTACGAACTGTAGCTTTGCCATCTGTAGATTCCTCTCCTAGTGGATTAGTTAGGGTAACCCAATAAACACCAGCGTCTGACGGAATTGCTTTGTCAATTCTTAGTCCCACCTGAAACATAATGTATTTGTAGTTTCTCGTATCAGTTGGTATTTAATATTGATTTTAAAAGAGGTCTTCTCGATATGGTACCATGAAGGACCGGACGGACTATTGCTTACCTTTTTACCATCGCATGTCATCAATATCCTTTCGGAAGGTTCAACTGGTACTCCATCTTTGGCCCATTCCACGGTTGGTATAGGGTTACCGGTAAATGGCGCTTCAAGAACAAGAAGTTGCCCTTCATCAGCAGTCACATCTCTAAGTTTATGAAGGAACATTGGTTTCTCTTCTGGTTCACCGGCTTTAGTGGCCGAATTAACCGTTAGCGGTGCTGAGGTGTCACTTTCACCGGCCTCGTTCTTCGCAACGGCTTTGTATGTCAAGGCATCACGCATTTGGTTACAAGCGTCAATGATTAGAGCAGAAGTACCATCGGGCTGTTCGATGATCTTCACGTGTTTGTTATCCGAGACGATTTCTGCTCCGTTACGGGTCCAGGTTATCTTTGGTGCTGGAAAACCTTCTGCTTTAACTTCAAGCTTAACAGGGAATCCTTCTACAACCGTTTGAGGACATAGAGTTTGCACGAATTGTGGTCTAGTCGGCTTCTTCTCCGTTTTTATCAATGCGTCTCCCGTTGCCTCGCCTAATTTATTGGTAACCTTAAGTTCATATTTGCCAGCATTTTCAGGCCTCATAAGATCAACAATTAAAGCAACTCTACCATCGGGGTGGGCTTCAAAGTGGATAGTAGCGGAGGAACGTACAGGTACACCGTCTTTGATCCATTTTATTTCTGGTGGAGGATACGCTTCCACTTGTGCTTCAAGGCGAAGTTCTTGGCCGATTGGGACTTTTTGGTCTTTAAAGCATTTTAAAAATTTTGGCCTCCGTTGTTTGGCTAAAAAGAGGAAACATTATTTTGTGAGAAAAAGCTGCTTTTGGGTGATATTTAAATGGGTGACTCCTTGGATGTCCAAGAGAACCACTACATTTTTTTAAAAATCGAAACTAATAAAAGTTAAGCGAATTCTAATCGCCATAACATTTTCTTAAAATATAATCTGTACCAATTATACTACTCACGTGCCACAGTGACAGCGCATAAACTTGATGTTTCGCCGTTCGGATTTTTCACCACCAACTTGTAGGTACCACTGTCGGAAGCCTTGCATGCATCAATGTTAAGTTTAACAGTGCCGTCTGGTAGCAGGGTTGTTTTAATGCGGTCGTCGTTGGGTGAGATGGGTTCTCCATCTTTATACCAAGTGGCCTGAAATTTTAAATTTGGTATATAAGAGAGAGAGAGAGGGGGGGGGGGGGGGGGGTTTCGACGTAAAGTTAACGTTTGTTAAGTACTGTACGCCTTACAAAAACGTTTACGTTTCTAATTTGGTTATTTATTTCTAGAATAAAGAGGTTAAAAAATGTCCAACTCGATTGTTGGAACAACAAGAAAAATAATTGATCAATTGGCACTGGAGATGGAACGATGGTAATGTAACATGACCTCCGTTCTAAAATAAAATCTATGAAGTGACGAAATCTGGACTCCCCATAGCCGAAGTTACGGAAGCAAGTTTTGCCAATGATGTTGCTAATGGTGATAGTTATTGGTGAGTATTCTTTGTAATTTGTCCATAAATTGAAAATGTGCATGACGGAGGAACGCTAAGAAAAGCTAAGTTTTAGATATAATTATACTCTAAAAGTCAATATTTAGCATATTTCACTGCCCTTTTTACTCTCGGGAAGCTCTCTTGGAGAGCACATGCAACTGAAACTTTATGTTCCATTTACTATATAGAATAAAAAGTTAATTTTCTTATGCAAATTGCCCTTAAATTGAATATTCACCTTTGGTTTGGGGCTTCCTCCGATTTTAGCCTTAAGTTCCAATGGTTCTCCTTCGTTGACATCAAGGTTTTTGTCTAATTTTTTGGATAAAGTGGGAGGGGTTTGAACCATTGATATGCGACCAGAGGTCTCAGCTTCGCCAGCTACGTTTGATGCTACTGCTTTGAGCTAGAAATAATAACCATTAATAACTAAATAGATATACTAGTTTTGAAGCGTGATATGTTCTATTTAAAGAACATAAACAATTTTCAAGTTATTAGTTATTAATACAAAGTCGCCCTTACTATTCCAACATCTCCCTCACTAAATTTAGGAATTGTGAGGGTGCTAGTAGCTCGGGCATCTCTAGAAGTAGCAATTTCATGGTTGTCATCCTCTTTGATTTCTTTGTCGTTCAAGTACCATTTGATTTCTGGTTTTGGTAGGCCATCAGCTCGAACCATGATGGCGACCTCTGCTTGATCTTCGATTTGATCATCATTTATTCCAGTGATGAATTTGGGCCTTTCAGCTTAAAAATTGCATAGGAAAAATAAATAAGATTTAAAGAAAATAAGTTTATATGCTACCGACTAACATAGGGTTTCGTCTTTTGGTGACGTAAGCTGAAGATGTGCGAATTAACAGAAACATTCTTATTTGAAGATTTTGGTTTATCAGATCGGTATCCGAATGACGTCATTACATGTTAAAATTTTAACACAACCCCATGTCGGGTCAGTATGTTATATTAGCTTTATGGAAACCAGTGGCATAAATATAGAGGAAGAGCCCAGCAAAAATATTGTTAAACACACAGACTGTCGTTTCACGTTAATATAATTCACGCTAAAGGATCGGAAGTGGCACTTCCTCAGAATAGCCGCCACTGATGGGGACTGGGGGGTTAACACATTATTTAAATGAAAAAAGTTGAGGCATAAATATTGCGGCGAAGTGTAATATAATTATCAGTCAAATTCAAAATTGACATTTAACGATGAATATGATTTGTTGATCACCTTATTTTCAAAAAGGTAGATAAAATTGGTAGTACTTTTTTTATAATTGCCCAGCTTTCAATGGGTAGATCGATTCATATCTTGCGGTTGAAATAACATATATGTATATTAACAGTATTTTGCCAATACGAACGTTCCAAAATACAAAAAGTACCCAGAAGGAGATGGCGCGGGCCTATTGAGTTTGCACAGTAGGGCGGAAATTTTATCGATCGCGTCAGAGCCGGCCCGACATTATTTGTTTGTTGTTATTCGTCGCCATCTTTGGTTCTGGATGCTTTTTCGAATTACAGAATAAAAAGTGGTTCATCCACATTGTTGTTGTACAATTGTACCTAACAACAATTTTTGTGAAGGAGTTTTTAATTTGTGGTGATTCGCTGTTTGATAGGTTAGTGGCTTGTTTTGTTTAAGATGAAAGGACACAAGTGCATGGTGCTTTTTTGCAAAAGTCGTGGATCAATACCAGGTATAAAGTATTTCAGGTATGTACATATATACGAAAATATTTTGCTTAT
Source organism: Barypeithes pellucidus (assembly GCA_963991005.1). Classification (NCBI taxonomy): domain Eukaryota; kingdom Metazoa; phylum Arthropoda; class Insecta; order Coleoptera; family Curculionidae; genus Barypeithes; species Barypeithes pellucidus. The sequence continues at coordinate 12,843,890 of OZ022562.1, read as the reverse complement.
AACATTATCCGATCTTCGGATCCGAATTTCACTAAAAAGCTTGTAAAAAAAGAAGAGAGTGTCACTCGTATACAATATAATATACTATATGTGGTGACTACCTAACCTTAAAATTAATGTATTTTTAATTTGGTGCATTAGTAGCTGATAATAATTCCCAAAATAGTCATTCATTATTAATTTTTGGTTTAGAAAAGTTAAGAAACATACGACGTCGGATGAAAATTAAAATAAAGCTCATCGTGTCGATTGTTACAAATATTCGGACGGAATTTGGCACCAAAAGTTTACACCAATGAGGGCACCGTTGGATCATCGTATCGTCAGAAATCGTATTCACGAAACGCCGTCTTAATTCGAATTAATCGAAATTTTGATTGCAATATTTTTCCTAGCTAACCAATGAAATTTACATTAAAAAAGTTGAAATCCGGTCCTGTCGAATGTTTACTTTCACAAGGAAATTTCCGAAACTGCGCAAACTCGCAACGCCCCCTTCGATATCCATAGCGGGGACATAATTGCAGATGGTATTAGCAATATACTGTTTATATAATATACAGGGTCCGCAAACGAAGCGTGGACGGAAGATTAAATCGTCATCGAAGAACTTATCAACAATACTGAAACAGCTTCAGATATTGGATTAAAAGCGGCATGTTTTAAAAATATTTTACATTATACAGGGTGGCCCAAAAAAGTGTGACAGCATAAACTTATATTTTTTTAAATGGGATACCCAGTATTTTATTGCATATTTAGGTTCGTATTACTATCGTTTATAAGTGCCTCAAATTTTATTTAATTTAGTTTTGTAGTTTCGGAGAAATAAATTAAAAACTAAAAAAAAAAGTTTTGCAGTCCTGAATAAAAAAATCAAAAAAAACAATCCAGAACTATTTTTTTAACCTCGGCATTGAGTGAAATTTATGACAAGAGGTCTAGAAATGCTATGAATGTAATTGCGTTTATTTATTTTATACAGGGTGTTCATAATAAGCTTTCAAAAACCCCACATTTTAAAATAATTTTTCTCAAGTTTTTCAAATGGAACACCCTGTATATTATTTGGTTATTTGACGTAGAATTCATAGACAATTTTTTTTTGTAATACAAACATATAAGTTATATCCAGCCGTTTTCGAAATAATTATAAATATTATAAATTATGTTGTTTAAATAGAGTTTTTATTGGGAAATTTTGTTATAGACGACTAGACTAATAATTGTAAACTAAAGTAAATGTTCAAAATAGCTTCCTTTTACCTAATTTAATGATTTTCCTCTACTGCCAACAGAACTCTTAATTCATTTTCTTCATTAATAACGGGTTTATTGATTATTATCCTTTTTGTGTACGCAGTGCTTCCTGTTGCTACAAATTTTTGCAACAACTTCTCGAAGGTTTTTGGTCTCGGCTTTCTCTCAATATCTGGATATCTTTCAGCATACACTCGGCTCGCGAGGAGGCAATTTCTTGCACATTCATCCAGTATAAAAATCATATTTACCATTTCTAAAATTCGACATTTTGTGTAAGTTAGTACTTAATTTCGACGACTGAACAAATGTAAATAATTTTATTTAACTGTCATAGTGACAATCTAAACAAAAAGAAATTATGGCAACTCGATTAAGAATAAAAAATAAAATTAAATAATAAAAGTAGCAAAAATGTATGCTTTTACAATTTATATCGAAATAACTAAAATACGGTAAACTCTAAGAGTAAAAGGAAGCTATTTTGAACTTTTACTTTAGTTTACAATAATTATTAGTCTAGTCGCCTATAACAAAATTTCCCAATAAAAACTATTTAAACAACATAATTTATGATATTTATAATTATTTCGAAAACTGCTGGATATAACCTATATGCTTGTATTACAAAAAAAAATTGTCTATGAATTCTACGTCAAATAGCCAAATAATATACAGGGTGTTCCATTTGAAAAACTTGAGAAAAATTATTTTAAAATGTGGGGTTTTTGAAAGCTTATTATGAACACCCTGTATAAAATAAATAAACGCAATTACATTCATGTATCTCTAGACCTCTTGTCATAAATTTCACTCAATGCCGAGGTTAAAAAAATAGTTCTGGATTGTTTTTTTTGATTTTTTTATTCAGGACTATAAAACTTTTTTTTTTAGGTTTTAATTTATTTCTCCGAAACTACAAAACCAAATTAAATAAAATTTGAGGCACTTATAAACGATAGTAATACGAACCTAAATATGCAATAAAATACTGGGTGTCCCATTTAAAAAAATATAATTTTATGCTGTCATACATTTTTGGGCCACCCTGTATAATGTAAAATATTTTTAAAACATGCCGCTTTTAATCCAATATCTGAAGCTGTTTCAGTATTGTTGATAAGTTCTTCGATAACGATTTAATCTTCCGTCCACGCTTCGTTTGCGGACCCTGTATATATGGTTAAAATACGCAATATTATAACGTTTAGTTATGGACTTTAAAATAAAATTGCGCCAATAATATAATTTTTAATAAAGCTTAAGCAAAAGGTAGCTCGAATTAGCACAAATCACAACTCTTATAATCTTCTTGTAAATTAGTGTTTGGTTTTGTCAAAGAAATGGCTGGTGAAACCTATTTATGGCAAAATATCGGCATGAACTTACTGCTAGGTTCTGTTTCCTCTGTAAAATAAGTAAAACGACTGGTTAATATGCTATCTCTAAATGATCTAATTTATCTTTTAATTTTTTTAAATACCAAAGGTAATTGAAACATTCTACATCAAACTACTTACTTATTGTTTTCAACCGAGCCTCAGAACTGGCCTCTCCCAAGTCATTCTTCGCGATCACTTTGTAGTAGCCTTCATCTGCCAGCATAACCTTGTGGAATACCAGCTTGTATGTATTAGTAGCTCTGTCTTCCACCATAGAAATGAGATCACTGGCTTTAATGGCCTTGTCGTCCTTCATCCAGAGGATCTGAGCTTCTGGATTAGCCTGGACCACGACGGTGAACTCGGTCGCTTCGCCTGGGGCGACCTTGATATCTTCCGGGCCTTCGATTTCGGGTCGTAAGACGATAGTGAGTTGGGCACTGTCTTCACACTCTCCCCACTTGTTTTTGGCTTGAATAGTGTACTTGCCTTCATTGGATTGTTCACCTTTAATACAAATTGATTATACTTTTACCTGTGCTCGTGCAAGAATAATGTATAAATTCAAACAGAAACTTTATACTACATATTGAAAATCAACTTACATCTAGGAATGGTAAGTTTAAAGGTACATTCCTTCAACCCGTCTTCAATATCATGATCTTCACTTTCCAAAATAATTTTGCTCTTTTCAAATTCTGCATTCGAGATTGGCTTCCCGTCTTTTAACCTGCAAAGGGAATTATGTAAATTCTTCAGTATTATTTACTGTGAGTTGTCTTTGTTACCATGCCACTTCTGGAATAGGATCTCCGACGATAACGGTTTTCAATGTAACTGCATTCTTTTTAATAACTGTCTGGTCTTTGAGGCCCTCTCCTGGTTTAAGTTTGGGCCTGCGCAAGTCTTTTTCAGCTACAATAAATTAAGATTATGCACAATAGAGAATTGGACATTTTAAGTTGGATGCGTTTGTCTTTACTTTTTTGGTAAGTTATTGGGAATTGAGAATTTCAGTAGATATAGAATTAATTTACCGAAAATGTTACTGAAAGAAACTTTGAACTTGAACCGAAAATGTTTGTTCACAAGTTTATAGCCTGATTAAATTTATTTGAATTTGAACTGTATACTTACACGTTACTTCTAGCACTGCCTGTTGCTTCACGCTACCCATAACATTACTGAGAACGCACTCGTACTTTCCAGCATCTTTCATATCCAATTTCTTAATTTCTAACTTAAATTCTTCTCCATTTGGACTGGCAGTCATCGTAAGACGGCCGGCATCCGGTTTTATTTCTTTCCCGTCCAAGGTCCAAGTTGCAACTGGTGGGGGATTAGCGAATCCATGTACAATATAGGTAATGTTGAGCGATTCTGGTCTAGAGACATCTTTCATGTTTGTGTCCAGAATTATTGGTTCAGCTGAAAATGGAAAGTGTTTTTGTAATTTTAAGAATCGAATGATATGTAGATAAATTCATTGCTTCTCAAAATGGCGTTTGATAAGCTTAAATAGACATTGCAGTTTTGCGATATACTAATGAACAAATGAAATTTATTTTAATGGTGAATTTATCTACATGTAAATCCTCTTTGTATCCTTATAAGGTTTTTGATGGAAAAGTTGTTTTATCCTTTTGCGTGTGTATTAACTTATAGGCTATTATTTTTGCTGTGCTACATTTTGATACCGATGACTTACCTTTATGCTGGTATTCAATATAAGCTAGTGCTATTATTAATGCGAAAAACTTGCAGTTAACAGAAGCACGTAGGTTGCTACATAAGTACAACACAAACATAAAGGTGTTTCATACATTAAAGGTGTGGTAAAAATATAAATAGTGACTATTATTGTTTAGTAGGTAACATCTAGACAGAATTGATTTCAAGTACCTTCTGGATCCCCTTTTGCCTTTTGACTTTCCTGGCGCATTAAAGTTTCATCGTTTTGCTTCTTTGCCGTATGATTTTCATCTAGTTCGACTGTTTCAGCTTTCTCTACAGTTGCTTTTCTAGCTTTGCTACGCTTGGGTTCTTCAGCGTCCGTTTGAATTTCATATTTAGTAATGGTTTCCTCAACCTCAACACTGTCTTTTGTCGCCTTGATAGCTTTCTTAGCCACTTTAATGCTTGCCTCAGTATCTGTTGGTTCTGGAGTTTTTGGTTCGCTTTTAATTTGAACTTCTTCAATGTCCTCTATCGTGGCTGACTTGCCCTTTTTTATTTTGACTTGCACATTTTCAACTTCTGGCGATTTAGGAATATGGTTTCCTGATACATCGTTTTCAATTTCTTCTATTTCTTGAATCTCAACAGTCCTGGCGCGACTAGCCTTCCTCTTAGGCACTTCTTCAGTTTTAGGTGTTTGGGGTTTGCTTGAATCTGAATTATCGATCAGATCTGCCTCTTCTATAACTCCAGAAATACTTCTCTTGGGCTGCTGGGGTGAGGAAGGCTCCTCCACGATTGGTTCTGGGGTTTTTTGGAGTGTTAATTGTTTTACTTCGATGTCGCTTTTCTCTGCTGATTTACCTAATTGTGTAAGGGTTGTATTTAGGGGGATACAAAAAAGTGTTTAATATTCTTTAAGTAGCTATTTGTAAAACTCCTTTGAGTACAAATAATTAATAACAAACAGTAGTTTTGGAGCGATGAAATCATTTGAGCTCTTTTTATAGCAAGTAGAATAATAATTTTAAAAATCCAACGACAGAAGCGCACATATATAAGCATCAACAAGCTTAAGATTTTGAAATCGAAATTAATATATCGTACGAGTATTTTGAGATTGTGTCAATTCGGAACAGTCTTACCTTTCTTTGTAGGTTCAGGCTCTTCGATAATTTCTTCGATTTTTACAGATTTCGGAGGTGGTTCGCTTTCTTCAATCGCATCAGTATGAGTCACTTCTGGAATGGTTAGTTGGAAAATGGATAAATATCAGGGGGGTAACATTTAGGGTATTGTTGTGAAGATATACAAGGTGTTACGAGACAGGATTATTATATAATCTTGGGATCTATAGTTTTTAGTTTTGCGTACCCACAATTTTGTTGGAATTCGTTTTCATCCTGGCACTCACGGATTTAAAATATAATAAACCTTCTCTATAATACCATGTATGTTAAAGGTACGACTATTACAAAGATCTATGAAATGATAAATCACTGAACTATGTAGCAAATAGGACAATGACAGGACTACTGATATACAAGACAGAAATGCATGTACAAATACGAAAATTGAACTTCTAGAATTATTAATAATATGAATGTCGTATGACTGTTTGTACGTTCTCATTTCGGTCATACCCTTAAAATATTTTATATTTTCTTTTAAATAAATATGTCCACTACACATACAGGGTCCGCAAACGAAGCGTGGACGGAAGATTAAATCGTTATCGAAGAACTTATCAACAATACTGAAACAGCTTGAGATATTGGATTAAAAGCGGCATGTTTTAAAAATATTTTACATTATACAGGGTGGCCCAAAAATGTGTGACAGCATGAAGTTATATTTTTTTAAATGAGACACCCAGTATTTTATTGCATATTTAGGTTCGTATTACTATCGTTTATAAGTGCCTCAAATTTTATTTTATTTGGTTTTGTAGTTTCGGAGAAATAAATTAAAAACTAAAAAAAAAAGTTTTGCAGTCCTGAATAAAAAAATCAAAAAACACAATCCAGAACTATTTTTTAACCTCGGCATTGAGTGAAATTTATGACAAGAGGTCTAGAGATACTATGAATGTAATTGCGTTTATTTATTTTATACAGGGTGTTCATAATACGGTTTCAAAAACCCCACATTTTAAAATAATTTTTATCAAGTTTTTCAAATGGTATATTATTTGGCTATTTGACGTAGAATTCATAGACAATTTTTTTTGTAATACAAGCATATAAGTTATATCCAGCCGTTTTCGAAATAATTATAAATATCATAAATTATGTTGTTTAAATAGAGGTTTTATTGGGAAATTTTGTTATAGGCGACTAGACTAATAATTGTAAACTAAAGTAAATGTTCAAAATAGCTTCCTTTTACTTAATTTAATGATTTTCCTCTACTGCCAACAGAACTTTTAATTAATTTTCTTCATTAATAACGGGTTTATTGATTATCATCCTTTTTGTGTACTCAATACTTCCTGTTGCTACAAATCTTTGCAACAACTTCTCGAAGGTTTCTGGTCGCGGCTTTCTCTCAATATCTTTCAGCATACACTCGGCTATCGAGGAGGCAATTTCTTGCACATTCACCCAGTATAAAAATCATATTTACCAATTCTAAAGTTGTAAAATTCGACATTTTGTGTAAGTTAGTACTTAATTTCGACGACTGAACAAATTTAAATAATTTTATTTGGCTGTCATAGTGACAATCTAAACAAAAAAAATCATGGCAACTCGGTTAAGAATAAAAAATAAAATTAAATAAATAAACGTAGCAAAAATGTAGGCTTTTAAAATTTATATCGAAATAACTAAAATACGGTAAACTCTAAGAGTAAAAGGAAGCTATTTTGAACTTTTACTTTAGTTTACAATTATTAGTCTAGTCGCGTATAACAAAATTTCCCAATAAAAACTCTATTTAAACAACATAATTTAAGATATTTATAATTATTTCGAAAATGGCTAGATATAACTTATATGCTTGTATTACAAAAAAAAATGTCTATGAATTCTACGTCAAATAGCCAAATAATATACCATTTGAAAAACTTGATAAAAATTATTTTAAAATGTGGGGTTTTTGAAAGCATATTATGAACACCCTGTATAAAATAAATAAACGCAATTACATTCATAGTATCTCTAGACCTCTTGTCATAAATTTCACTCAATGCCGAGGTTAAAAAAATAGTTCTGGATTGTTTTTTTTTGATTTTTTTATTCACGACTGCAAAACTTTTTTTTTTAGTTTTTAATTTATTTCTCCGAAACTACAAAACCAAAAAAAATAAAATTTGAGGCACTTATAAACGATAGTAATACGAATCTAAATATGCAATAAAATACTGGGTGTCCCATTTAAAAAAATATAACTTTATGCTGTCGCACTTTTTTGGGCCACCCTGTATAATGTAAAATATTTTTAAAACATGCCGCTTTTAATCCAATATCTGAAGCTGTTTCAGTATTGTTGATAAGTTCTTCGATAACGATTTAATCTGCCGTCCACGCTTCGTTTGCGGACCCTGTATGTTACTACATTTAAATGTGAACAATATGGGTTTGTGCTAAAAGTTCAATTGTCCAAGGCATAAGGTCAATGAAATAATAATTCATTGATGTATGTATGTAAAAGAATAGAACAAGTACTAAGTGGAGGGTATACTTTTACACATGATAGGGTCTACATGCTATAAAAGGAATAAGAGTACTTACTTTTCTTGTGCTATTTCTTAAAGTATGAATATAGAAAATTTTAAATGTAAGACTTAAAGTTTATTATATAGTGTCAGTGATTTAAAAAGTATCTAGAAATTCTATTAATTGGAGAGGATGGCTATCTGAATAACCCCATCTCCTTTAATGAAATTCCGTTAGCTTGGAAATAGATTGTGTACAAAAATTACAAACTTACTATGTACGGTAACAAAGCTCTTGCTAGTAACAGTTCCCAGAGAGTTGGTGATGATAACTTCGTATTCTCCCTGATCTTCGTATTTGATTAAATTAGCTGCTAAATGGAACGTTTCATATCGTTGTTTGTCTCTACTTATTTTTATACGGGCGTCGGTTGAAACTTCGCGACCGTTTCTCAACCATTTAACAGTTGGAGTAGGACAGCTCTCTACTTCTACTTCCAGGTTTAGTTCTGCACCTTCTTCCACTATGGTGTCTTTGAGATGTTTTATAATTCTTGGCGCACCTAAAAAATATTGAATAGGTATATTTCCTACAGTCTACCGAAGAAGCTTTCGTACAAACTGCCTATAGAGTAAGTACGTTTTGTGTACAATTTTTTAAATAATTTTTAGTGGAGTTATATTATACTTACAATTAACTGTTAGTACAGCGCTAGTTTCAACAGCACCACATTCATTGCTTAATTTGCAAGTGTATTTTCCAGATAGTTCACTGTTAACTTCTTTTATAACCAGCTTGACGCCATCATCAGACTCTACTCTAGTGAACTCGCTTCTCGTTTCTTGAACTTCAACTTCATCCAAATACCTATATGTCAAAGAAATAATCAGTGAAAATACAATAGAAATGAAAAAAGACTGTTTATAATTGGTAGAAATGAAACCATTCTTAAGAATAAAAACTCAATCTATCACAATGTACGTACCATTTGACAGCTGGTTTTGGATATGCCTCCATTTTAATATCAAGAGTGATATTTTTATCATGTTCATTTACGATCATGTCATGCAAGCCCTGAATGATCTTCGGCGGTCTTCTGACATGTACGGTCGCTTCACCTTCCCCATCCCCATGGATGTTTAAAGCTTTAAATTTGTATTTGGACGCATCAGTTTCCACGGCTCCAGTTATTCTTAATATATAACTATCTCCGTCTTCCTTTACCACAAAATGGTCGGTTGATTTTATCTCCTCTTCGTCTTTATACCATTTCACTTGGGCTTTTGGTTCAGCTTCTATTTTAACTTTTAGTTCAAGATTTTCGCCGCGAGACACTACATTTTCCGCGGTTAATTTCTGGACGATCTTTGGTTTGCTGTAGACGTCTAACTTCCAGAATTGGGAGACTTGGGCTAACTCGTTACTTGCAACCACGGAATATGAGCCTAAAATTCGAATATGTTGATATGAACGTATTATTTTTTTTATAGTTCCTGCTATTTTATCGATATATGATTTTTACGCACCTGAATCTGAAATAGCTGTTTTCTCCACAATCAAACTATATTTCTCACCCTCTTTGGCTACTTTAACTTTATCATTTGACTTTATTTCCTTTCCATCTTTGTAGAACTGGACTTTCGGTTCCGGAATGCCCTCTATCTCTACTGTCATTTTGAGAAGTAGATCAGCATGAATGGAAATATCCTCCATTTTGTTTTTGATCTTTGGCGGTGCTGAAATTAAATAGTTGGTTATGGAAAGTTATTAACTTTAAGACAACAGCGAATGTTATTACGTCTGAATTCTGTTAGGAAGAGTCGAAAAAGTGGTGGTTAAATTATAGTTTCTGTGCTAAATATTTTGTTGTAGGGTGTGGATTTGGATAATTTAGTTACAGAGCGCGTATTAAATCAGCTCAGCTACTTTACAGAAACATAACGTTGTTTAATATGCAATATTAATAATACTGCAAAATGCAAGGGTTTCAAGCGTTCTTTCCATGTATAAGTGCCTTTAAATTTGCTAAATTAAAGGTAAATACCATTCAGCATTATTCCTATTATCTTTTTGTCGGGTACATGGCGATGCCCTAAAGAAACTAACTTAGCTGAGTCAACTGAGCGTATTCAGTACACGCCCTGCCTACGACAGCTACTAGCAGGGTTCGTGCAGCTATAGAGAGAAAGTTAGATAAGTGTTCTATAGACTAAGTAATGTATTTGTTTTACCCTGAACTGTAAATGAACGTGTCTCTTTCTCAAAATACTCCTCTGTGTAGAAACAACGTTTTGCTGGAAAAAGGTGTTTTTAAGTCACAGTAATAAAAATAATTGGTTTGGAAAACTATGCATCTTTACCTACCTCGTACGGTCAGTTTCATTTCAGCTGTATCTGATCCCATTTCGTTTTCTGCAGTAATTGTATATGTACCGGCATCTTCCGATTTAACATCTTTAATAATAAGCGACATGCTTTCTTCATCTTCATATAAGAATCTACAAACATGATCTTTAGTTTAAAACTTAAAAGCTTGTATTAAATTCTTACTTGTATTTCGTGCTAGGCTCGATTGGTTTGCCTTCATGGGAGAATTTGACTTGCGGTTTTGGATAACCCTTCACTTGAAGCTCCAACATTGCTTGGTTACCAGCCGTGACGATGGGATCTTTCTTTTCAATGATTAACTTTGGTTTTTCAGGTTCCCTAGAACAGATAGAACTTACTTAATATGCGTTGGAGAAAATACATATTTGCATTATATGATTTGATAAAACGAATGGTTTCGTTTAGATATCCTTGTAGCACACCTAAATAGTTGATTAACGGTCCCATGGACCGTAAGTTCAGCGCTACAGCTTATATGTCCTCTAGACGTCTGAGCAACACAAGTATACAACCCCACGTCGTCTGGACGGACATGTTGGAATACCAACGCCAGGGAATCCTCGTCGTCTCCCATGAGAACTTTAAAACGTTCGTCTGGTTCGAAAGACGTGCCATCTTTCTTCCAGTGGAAGTCTGGTTTTTCTCCCGGTGGAAGTAGTTCACCTTCAGGCATTTCTTCGAAGATATCTTTATTGTCTAAAAAAAAGACAGAGAACATATTATAATTATTGCACCATAGAAAAGGTCGGTACTTCACAGCTTGCAAAACAAACTAATACAGTTTTAGATTGATAACTGGACATCGAACGTGTCACATTGCCAAGCCAGGTCACCGACGAGTACCAGAGTCCGAAAAGACGAAGCAGACAGAACCAGACAATTCATTTTAAGTCTGGCGAGGGATGGACAAAAGAGAGAGTTAACAATAACACCGCAAGGTTAACATTATAACTAATGGCCTAGAATCAACGGCCGGCAGTTATCGGAAACCTTCCACAGTTCGGGAGGGCCTTTGGAGCCCCCAATGAGTTTTATGGATGAGTTACAACTTAACCCTATACAGGAGGACGATTTATCACTCCCGGGTCAGAGGTAGCCACCATCAACTTCCGAACATCCGCGGAACCCTCTCAAGTCATCTATCTGTCAACAACGTGCTGTTTCGTCCTACTGGGACTCATCAGAGTTGTAACTCATCCATAAAACTCATTGGGGGCTCCAAAGGCCCTCCCGAACTGTGGAAGGTTTCCGGTAACTGCCGGCCGTTGATTCTAGGCTATTAGTTATAATGTTAACCTTGCGGTGTTATTGTTAACTCTCTCTTTTGTCCATCCCTCGCCAGACTTAAAATGAATTGTCTGGTTCTGTCTGCTTCGTCTTTTCGGACTCTGGTACTCGTCGGTGACCTGGCTTGGCAATGTGACACGTTCGATGTCCAGTTATCAAATACTGATCCTCTAGACTCCTTAGCTCGTCGCTGTTGGTGATTTATCCAGCACACGAGAGGTCGGCAGCTGAGCTGCTCCTGAGTTCTAGTAAAGGCTAAAGCCTTCCCTTCGATCAAGACAGTTTTAGATTGGTAAGGTATTTATCACCTGTTACAGTGACAGTAGCTTCAGATGAGGTTTCTCCAAATTTATTCGTAGCGACGCACTTGTATACGCCAGCATCGCTTTTCCTAACCTCCGGAATGACTAATTCATAAAATCCTTTGTCAGAATGTTCTCTGATAACTTGAAGTCGCTCTTGGATTTCAGAAATCTTTTTCCCATCTTTAAAGCTAGAAGCAAATGATAACTTTGAAATATACATATTATACTACAAATTTTGTTCTCGGTATTCCATTTGTTGACCCTTTTCAACACTGTAAAATAACGATATATCTGGCAGGAATACAAATAACTTACAAATTGATATGGGGATTAGGTTCACCTACAACTTTAACCATGAAGCGAAGATAGGTATTCTCTAGGAGTTCGGCATCTTTCATGGACACCAAAAATTCGGGATGATCACTCTTGGCTCTTTCTTCGCGTTCTTCAGTGGACACTAAAACGTAAGATTCATTTAAAAACTTTAAGTGGTTCATTATGAGCGCCATTCGAAATTTATATACTATCTCTACGTAGTTTTTTAGCGAATTAGATATTTAAATCAGCGGTTTGTTATGTATATACATAAGAAGTAAATATTTTCCACACGTTTTTAAAATTATTTACTTTACTTACATATACAACGATTACTCTTTTATTTTAAAGCTGTTTGATATAACACGTTACCAAAATCAAATTATTATTAATTATTGTTATCAATTATACATTTAAAAATGTTTGTTAGTCTCAGTCTCATCCGACAAAAATTATGTCAACATAGACAAGATAAAAGTAAAGCATCTCTGTACTAACGTTCATGAACGACTAGCTGTGCTGAACAAGATGTTTTGCCTCTAGAATTCTGTGCAATAGCAGTGTATATTCCGCCATCTTCATCTTTAACCCGCTTAATAACCAGTTTGTGCTCGTGGCCTTTAGCATCACTTGTGGTCTGGATTCTGCTGGACATACTTCCATCTTCGTTTAATGGCTTGCTATCCTTAAGCCACATAAAATCGGCTGGTTTTTCTCTAAGCAACACTTCAAAGAGTGCACTTTCCCCAGCTGTTAATATGAGCGGAAAATGAAAGGGTTAAAAAGAATTTAGAGATAAGGGAATAAGAGGAGGAAACTACTATTTAGTTTAAAAGTGAATTTAAAATGAAGGTGCACTTAACTAAAAAAAAATCAATTGCAGTGCAATATTAAGCAAGTTGACAATATGATATTTTAATGAAATAAATATTACTTACGTTCAATGCTAGTTCCTCTAATAGTTTTGATGAAATGAGGTTTATTATTTCCTTCCAGTTCATCCAACTTTTCTTCGGCAGATTTCTCCCTTGTAGCTCTCATTGTTGCTGATAATGAGTCGCTTGTTGAACGAGCCTGCAAAGTAATGCGTGAAAATATTGCCACATGACTTTTAAGCTCGCTGGATTCAGAGCTAACGAGAACAAATGATAAAGCTGTGTCTGGTAATGTGCCAGAAGCGGTTCTTTCTATTACGTTTTTGAGCTCACCAATGGAAGATTTGCGCCGAACAGGGAGATTCCTGGATGAACCTCACTATTTTTGAATGATTTATAGAAGTTTTCCTTTCGGAAGACACTCGTATTATCTGAAGATACAGCAGGAAACTCATTAGCTGCAGTAGTTACTTGCTGTGCAAATGCAGAAACGGTAAAACTCGATCTTTGTTGAAGCGCAGCGGATGGATGATTGCTCAAAGGTGCTTAATGCTGCAAGAGCAATGGCTTGCGTGACAGAAGCAGCATTTGATCATTTGTTTTGAAGCTACATAATATATTACCTGAGATCGTGATTCCGAAGAACTTTTTTTCGATTCCTGATGCGACTCTGTCTTGGATTCTTGTGAGTTTGACTCTGATTTCACTTGTTTGGATTCGTAACTACTTGTTTTGGACTCCTTTCCGTTAAGAGTAGTAGATTCGCTGGTTGCTTTTACTAAAGATGCTTCTAAAATTTGAAACATAAACCTTTGTTTTTCTATGTAGCTATTTATAAAAGAAAGGCAGATATTTATATTATTGCTAAAGTTAACGAATGATACCAAAGGTATCAATCTAATACTTCTTTATATAAATATACACCTTCAGTTAAATTTTATTCGCACATTTTAAAAAAATGGACTATAAAACTAGTACTATCACGATTTCAACACAAAATGCGAAGTGTAGATATTTTTTGGCATAAATGTAATGTAATGCTCTGATGTATGATGTAATGATCGATTTTCTGTAATATGTAAATCGACGTGGTAATATGGCCTAGAACACAAGAAAAACAAGTGCTATTTACGAATATTCTCCAGGTTAACGAGCTTGTAAATTTCATTTATTCGGTAAACCTAGAAACAATTTTATCTTTAACTTACCAACATCTTTAGAAGATCTTTCACTGGATTCTTCTCTAACATGCTTTTTACTATACTTAGAATATTCGTCTTCCTCCTGCAAGCCTCTTTTAGAAGAAGACGTAGATTTTGTTTCAGTTGATTCCTCTTCCTTCCTAAGATATTTTCTGGCATACTTTTCGTAGGGATCGTCTTCTGGTTCTTTAGTTTTGGATTCAACAGATTCTTTTGTCACTCGTCTAGAATACCTCGATGTCGCTTCTTCAGCACCTGGTTTAGTTTCCGCTGATTCGGCTCTCGAATATTTTCTGGAGTATTTAGCGTAAATGTCTTCTTCCTCTTCCCCAATCCCGCGCTTTTCCAAATTTTTTTTCGAGTATTTATTGATTAAATCTTCGGTGTCGTCGCCCATTTCTCTAGATACAGATCTTATGCTGTATCTACTGCCTGCTTCACTACCTTCAGCGGAATCCGATCGTCTGGAATATTTTGAGCCCAGTTCTGAGCCGAGGGACCTTTTGGTGCTATAGCTAAGAGCGTCGGTGGTATCAACAGGGTCGACTCCAGAACCCTCCAAAGTACCTCTAATCGACTTTCTGATGGTATAGTTGTCATTATCTCCCTCTGCTTCTAGAGTTCCACGGAGAGATCTTTTGGAGTAATAACTAGTTTCTCCTGGTTCCTCTGTACCAGTTGTCTTGCTTGTACTATACTTCTTTGAATATGAGCTGGTATAATCACCATCGTCATCTGTTATACCACTCCTTAATTTTCTAGAGTAGCTATAGGTGTCCCCGTCGTCATCTCCTAAAGCAGATGATCTAGCTGATTTTCTGGAATAACTACTAGTATAATCATTTTCGTTACTTTCAGTTAAAGGTTTTCTGGAATAGCTGGACGTTAATGATGATTCGCCTCTTCCATATTTCGTAGATAGAGAATCGTATTTATCTGTGTCATATTTTGAACCTGTATCATACTTTGACGCGGAATCGTACTTTGACGCTGTGTCATACTTTGACGCTGTGTCATACTTTGATCCGGTGTCATACTTAGATGCTGTATCGTATTTGGACGTATCGTATTTGGATGACGTGTCGTACTTTGATCCTCCAGTCAAAGAGTCATATTTGGATCCTGCCAGGGAGTCGTATTTCGACCCACCGGTTAAAGAGTCATATTTAGAACTACCCAAGGCATCTGACCCTGTTCCGTATTTCGATGCGGATTCTGAGCTATAGCGCGACGGTGACAGACCTCCATCTGTAGAGTAGGACTGGCCTGACCTCCTGCTGTAAGAGGATTCGTAACCTCCGCCGTCTGTGAAGGTATGTGCAGATTTAGAAAAACATTTTTATAGTTTAATAGTAATCCACAACACTGCATTGAAGCGGTAGAAGCGTACATTCAGTTTTCTTCAAGACTAACAAGGAGGATACTGTTTTAAATTAATTTGTAACTTTTTTAAATTCTTATTATATTTTTTGTTAAAAATATTAAAGCATGATTTAATGTAGAGTGTAATTTGTTTCGTAATGGTTACTTGTATTAGGCATTGCTTGCTTCAAACGAATATTACCAATACACCAGGATGTTATGGAAATGGTTTATTATTTTTCAATTTGTGACTTCTTGGGTGTCCTAAAGGAAGTCTACATAAAACCCCTAAAATGACGTGCCGTGACGCCATATACATCTGTTTTCACTTAACAAATGCCGATGGGTCACTAGGTTAGCGATGATGCCAAACCACAACGCGTTCCTCGACCAAGGTGGTTGAAAACCGGTGAACGTACCAGTCTCGGTTGATACGCGAGAGGGACGATACGTCTTCGACGGGTTTGTTTTGATTGAGTTATATCGCTTAATAATTCAAAGCGCCATTTATGGTTTTTTTTTCTTCAATTCGTTTTCATCTCAGGATTTGCGGATTTAAATATATAATAAATCATTTCCACAACACCCAGTAGACTAAATTAAAACAGAAAAATATTAGTGGGGGGCAGTTTTAATAATAGTACCTTACGTATCAAGGGCCGAAAAGAGGCTTTTACCTTCGGCTCGGTCGGCCATCTCCGCATCTCGTCCGGAAAAGCCTCCGACGGCCCGAGATATGTACCGTATTTTTTTCTACAAGTGCTCCGAAGCTTTGATGCCAAATAAATAAAGAAATTATTCAGACCGTTTTCCTGTCTACATGACATGAAAACACTCGCGCATGGAGAATGTAAATATCTATTTATTATTTTTGACAAATAGGCTCGGTGGTCTAGTGGCATAACGTACGCCTTGTGATCTGAGAGTCGCGGGTTCAAATCCCGCATTCGGCATCTCTGGTTTTATTTATTTTTTTACAAGTGCCCGAGTCTTTGAGGCCATATAAATAAAGAAATTCTTCAGACATTTTTCTAAAACATCTTTGAAAAATTAACTGCCAATTTAATTTATATATAATCCGCTATTTATTATCGCTTGTAGTATGGCTCGGTGGGTAGAGTGTCCGCATGGCGATCTGAAGGTCGCGGGTTCAAATCCCGCACCGACAATTCTGGTTTTATTTATTTATGAGCACATGGTGACCGAAGCGGGCGGGAAAAATCTTTCCCGCCCCCTTCGTACTTTCCCGCCCTCTCTCTTGGAAAAGCCACTTTCGGTGAAGAGAACATGCATGAAGAGAGGCAATTGCGGGGCACATGTAAAAAAAAATCATTACTATCGATAATCGAGGGAATATGTATTATTTACCTAAGAAAAAGTGTAGGTAAGTTTTGGTTTGTTTTGTTAAACTCCTTACGATGTTTTATTTGAGAAAACTTTGCTGACCTAACAATAATAATAAAAAATTAAAAACAATTAGCTCTGAAACGCGATGGATATGCACTGGAAACTTATGAAATCAAGCATACGGTTCGCAAGGCTGCTCGATTTAAATCATTTGGCGACTGAAGTCTGTGTTTTTACATGTCTCTTTTGGAGATACGCCAAGTCATTTGGGAAAATACTAAAAAAATCATTTAGCATGCCTTTCAATGTTATTTTGTTATCGTTTAATTTCTTTTAAAACAGTTGGCTTAATTTGCTTTAAAACAATAGAAGTTTTGAAAACATTTACATGTTTTACTGGTCTAAATCGATCGAAAAGCGTTTATGTAATTTGATTGTTGGATTTTCAAGATTTAAGCATAAGCTGAACAATACTACTAGAATATGTCCATTAAGTCAAAGCTAAGTTATGTAACTTTTTAGCATACAGTACAGGGTATCCCATTTTCGCCACTTTGTATGCTTATTATCAAAGATAGAATGTTGCAGTTTACACTTTAGGTCATACCTCTTAACGAAACAAAAGATTCCGGTTTCAACCATCGTATTCCCGTTACGCGTCATCTTTGATAATAACTCTAATACCCCCCAGAGAGTGTCGCAAATGGGACACCTTGTACAATAATTATGCAACAATAACCTTCGCGCACTCCACTGAGAAGATTTTATGGAGATCTTAAAACACTGGATACTTGAGATTACATAGACCGAGAGACGTCAAAGCCATTAAAAAATTGGCAAATGAATACCTACATCTAAATGTCATGAAAGCGAGTTACTGGAATTAATGACGTTATACTCGCACTACATGGTTTCTAATATGCATTGTTGAATAAAAACCGTTCAAGCAAACATCTTATTATTCGTTAGCTGTTTAACGAGGAAGATAAATCCATAATGGGACCCTAATTAATGTTAGTAAACAAATCAAACAACAAAACATTAATCAGTTAATTTATTACTGTAACACACATATCTAACCTCTCGTAGAAGAAGTATATCTTCGACTCATATCGTCTGCAACTTCAACATTAAACTCAACTCCAATTTGAAAGTCGGTAAGAACAGTATCAATAGCACCTTGAGACTCTAGGGCGCTCCCTCGTACTTCTTCAGTTGGATGGTTAATATGATACTCCTCTAAAACTATTGGTTTGTTAATTTGACTCTTGACTTGAACTTCAGCAGCTTTGACTTTTAGTAAGTGGCCACCTTCTTCAAATTCTTCAATAAGACTCTCTTGTTTTGAAGCTTCACTGGCTTCAGGGACTAAGGTTTTATCACTTGAAGAACTGGATAAATCTAGTCTAGAGTTTTGAACGTGACGTAGAGGTTCTGCCGCGTCGATTCCCTTGATGTGATAGTCAACGGGTTCTACAGCCTCAGACTCGGGGGTCGAAATGTGTTTTAGAGTATCAGATTGCACTAGATCAGTGGTGGTAGTAGTTGTTCCTAAAGTAAATGCAGCTTTTTTTGCTGCTAGTGTGCTGTCACTTGAAAGATATTCTGAATCAACTGTTCTTGTAGTTTTTAAAGTAAGGGCAGCTTTTTTTGCTGCTAATGCCCCGTCAATTGGAAGATGTTCTGGATCACTTGTTGATGTAGTTCCTAAAGTAACAGCAGCCTTTTTAGCAACTAGTGTGCTTTCACTAGAGGATGAACACTGTTTTTTGGTCTTAACAGCTAGCTTAAGCTCTGATACTAAACTATCTTGCTGTGCAGTTTTCTTGACGCCGACAAGTTTAGGTTCTTCTACTAGCTTAGCTTCCTTGCTGGGCTGAACTTCTTGAAGGTTTTGACGTGGTGATTCGGTAGGTTTAGGTTTAGATTTTTCAGGCTTTGGTTGTTCTTGCTCTGTGGTAGGAGTCTTGGAGCTTTCTTGTTTGGGTAACGACTTAGTCTTAGATTCTGTCGAATCTCTACGTGATAGCTCGGTTGGTGGTGATGCTATCTGGAATTCGTCGCTTGTGTTTTCGTCACTTTCACCTAGGGAAAATACATTTAAGTCCTCTTTCTGTACCTTTACAGGTATATAACGTGTTATTCGGGAACCAAAGTATAGCCCTAAGTTCCCTGTACAAATAGATGGTTAAAAGATGTGTAAAATCAGACATAGACTTACCGGAATTTTTTGCAAATTCTCTGATTTCTTGCAACCAGAACTTTTTAATATGGTCTCGGTGGGTTTTAAGGATTAAATGTTGTCCACCGGATTTGTCTACTAACTCAAAGATATAGTCGGATGCGGGGTGATTCTTTACTTCAACTTGTGGAAGCTAAAATAGAAAACTTATATAAATAGTGTGGACCGAATTGTACAACGGATTCTTAAGGGGGGTTTAACAGTCAGTCATCAACCTAGTTCTTTTTTGTGGGACATAATACAACGTGTCCAAGATAAGGAGGGCCAGTACAAGGATCTCGGAAACCATAAGAGATACGAAGTCGGTTAAATGGAGGTAAAGTTGCGCATTTACGTGCCTAATGATATGCCCTTTAGAAAGTTTTAAAATTCCGAGTAGTTCCGGAGATATCCG
The DNA here is from genome assembly GCA_963991005.1 of Barypeithes pellucidus. Taxonomy (NCBI): domain Eukaryota; kingdom Metazoa; phylum Arthropoda; class Insecta; order Coleoptera; family Curculionidae; genus Barypeithes; species Barypeithes pellucidus. The sequence continues at coordinate 12,824,195 of OZ022562.1, read as the reverse complement.
GAAATCCCGTAATTCTGAAAAATCGTTTTATTGTTTTCCTGGGTTTTTTGACATCGAATTCTAAAGTAAATTGCACCTTTGCATTGCCACTTTTTTCGCTCTATCTAACAGCGTTAATTGTTTTGTAATCCAACGAGTCGTCTTCGAAGGGCCTGTATCAACTTTCTTTTTTTAAATACGGTCCTGTTTTTCTGATATTGTCACGGGAACGTTTAAAATAATAGAGTCATCATTTCCTAATGCAACTTCTTTTATTAACTATTTCGCTAATTACAATAAATCATCAAAAACCCAGTCCTACCTTATACTATTGCTGCTGGTGAAATGGGGTCTATGTCACCAATTAGGTCGCTTGCTGGCTTGCTGCGAGAGGTTCTCTTTACCCGTTGTGGTTACGTAGACCAAGTTGAGGAAGAAGTCGAGCACCAAGTCCCTGGCGGTCTCCACGGTACCATCCAGCAGGACCCGTCATGCGCGCAACCGTCTGCGCGCCGTCCTCGTACCGGGCTACGGAGCCAGCAGACAGAGCCGACGCGTGGAGAACCGTCAATACCGGGTGAATTGGTGACAATATTGTAATTTGAGAGCTTTTTTTCTTCTGAATGCAACGATGTATGACACATTGTGGTTGAATGACGTTTCGAGGGTTTTTTGAACAACATCAGGAAATTTTGGGATACAGTCCTGTCTTTCTCCTAATTTTATAAATAATATCTCATAAGTAAGCTCTAAATTTTTTACTTATGTTGAATTAGTTCAATAAATAACAAATAATTTAACAATAATCCACAAATAAGTGAACAAAAATCATACCAAAACAGTAATAAAGCGAACTTCTAACTGCCACATAACAGTTTTTTTTAAGATAAAATAAAACATACGATAGAATATCAAACTTTTCAGCATTTGTAAAGTTATGTTCCATATTTTCTGGAAAATAGAAAACCTCTTAAAACGCTTTCAAACTATCACAATGGGAATGTTAAGTGAAACAAATCACGCGTCACCATCTTAATTTTTTTTGTTTCAAACGCCTACTTTTCATTTAAATCCCGAATCAACAGAAGTTTGAAATAATGTTTCTGTATTTTGTTCACTTATTTGTGGTTTATTATTAAATTGTTTGTTATTTATTGAACTAGTCCAACATAAGTAAAAAATTTAGAGCTTACTTATGAGATATTATTTATAATAAAATTAGAAGAAACACAGGACCGTATCCCAAAATTTCCCTCGAAACGTCATTAAACCACAATGTGTCGTACGTCGTTGCATTCGGAAGAAAAAAGCTCTCAATTTCCAATATCAGAAAAACAGGACCGTATTTAAAAAAAGAAAGTTGATAATGGCCCTTCGAAGACGACTCGTCGGATTACAAAACAATTAACGCTGTTAGATAGAACGGAAAAAGTAGCAATGCAAAAGTGCAATTTACTTTTAAATTCGATCTCGAAAAAACCCAGGAAAACAATAAAACGATTTTTCAGAATTTCGTTTTTTCCGGATATCTCCGGAACTACTCGGAATTTTAAAACTTTCTAAACGGCATATTATTAGGCACGTCAATGCGCAACTTTACCTCCATTTAACCGACTTCGTATCTCTTACAGTTTCCGAGATCTCTGTACTGGCCCTCCTTATCTTGGACACTTTGTATATATCAAGATAATGGAACTTATATCTCGAAATCCAGATCTTCTTATTTATTTTTGGATAATTACATACTTCGTTGGCGACTTCTCCAAGGCTGAATAATGTAGCAAGTACCGGTTCAAGCAACTTTAATTCAATAAATAATATCAAGAACTTACCCTAATAATATCCTTGAGTTGAAATATGGACCGGTCGTCCGATATACGTCGGATTTTACAAATAAGCACGCGCGCCTTGAATAGAAATAAGTAGCGTTCCTTGGTAACGTCTCCAAATGTAACTGTGAAACGGTCGTGGGCCAAAAGGCGTCCAAGCTTGTGGATGTTCCCTTTGTAGCCTTCGATGCTCGAGGTGAATTTTTCGTCCTGTGCCCTGTGGGGGACACTTAGCATCAACTCTAGGGCCTTTTGGAGATCGGCGTGTTTCTCGTCAAGACACGCGCTGTACCTTACCAACTCCTAGAAGACGAAATAATTTTTTATGAATAAATAAAATATATTAGAATTAGGTATGAGCAGACCTGTTCGTTTTGATTAGCAGTTAAAGCAGCTACTGCTACTTACAAAAGGCAGTTCAAAAAAGTTGCTACGAATTAGCAGTACATATGCTTAATAACGAATGTGAACTATTAATTTAAGTACAGTACGTTTCACGAAATTTGGATACGACTTAATGATTTCCTGGGTCGGTCCCATTGTGCCGACAAGAGCTTGGCAATAAACAAGTGAAGTATGAAGAGGCGGACTAAGGAAAACAAGTAATGATATGATTATATTAATGTGACTAAATCAAATGAAATAACATTTTTTTTTAAATATTACTAGTCATATTTATTGACATTTATAATGTCATTCTATAGATAGTTCTGTTTCACTATCGCTATCCTCATCAAAATTAATTATAATTGGATTAATTATACGATCCAGACTAATATACGAATTTTCTACAGTTATTACGTGACGGACTGAATTTTTCCAACTAGCTGGGAGAATATCATTAAAGCATTTTCGTATTAATTCTACAACACTAGAACTCAAAGTCGGAGAAATATTTTCAGACCTAACCAGTGATTTTAACTGGTGCCACATATGCTCTATGGGGTTAAAAATGCAATAATAGGGTGGGAGCCGTAGCACTGTATGTCCAATTTCTTCTGCCAATGTGTCACAAACATATACCTTTTTTATACAAAATGTCTTTAAAACTTCTAAAAGATCACTTTTTTTATAACTTTCTTCAAAATATATATCATTCGCCGCCATGTAGTTCTGAATCTCCAATTTTGTATTATTTGAGCTTGGAGCTTTATGTAATTGGCGACTGTGATAGCTCGCATTGTCCATTACTATCACGCTATTCTGAGGAATGTTTGGTAAAAGACAATTCTTGAACCATTCCTCAAAAACTAACAAATTTTACCACAAAAAGATATTTAAATATAAATTAAGCAACCTAACCTACCTGATTTGCCTATATTTAATTATAATTATTACAATCCGGCCCTTTCCACATAATAATAACAAACGGTTATAAATAATGGGATGGGCCCCAGGTACTTTTACTGCAGTCATTAAGTTATATCCATTTTTCGTGAAACAATGTTTACCAGTTAGTTTAAATAGCCATTAGCTGTTCATAGGTGCTTCGACCAACTAATAAACATTTAAAAATAACAGAATAATCCATCTCTACCCAGACTTGCACCGGCAATGGCAATGAAAATGGCGCGCGCCCCTTTTCTGGCAATGCGAGACAGCTGATCGAGAACGGTGTACTGCGCATGAATCCGTGCAATTTTAATTGCCATTGCCGGCGCAAGAGACATAAATTGTCGACTCCAATAACATAACCTCCAACGATTCAAACCCAACGTGACTCGCTTTATTCGCACACGCGCCACTCTCAAAGTGCCTTAAAGGATTTTTCCTATAGTGCTTGTGTTTGATCATCAAAGAAATAAGTTTCTTGACAGAAAGAAGTTTTCCACGCCACATTTCTGGATCCAACATTATAAAAAATTTAGCTAAAATCTACCTACTTGAGAATTTTCGTCTAGATTAGCTGGAACTTTTGTAATATATGCACCAACACCATAAAAAATGTTAATACTCCCAAATAGTAAATGCAATCATCGAACTCCATTGATTTGTGCGGTACTGCTCGATCCCATAGATCGAATTGCATGAAAAATTCTATAAATCACTAACGAAATGACGACGACTTCTAGTATAAGGATGGTTGTGGGGGATGTGAAAAAATAATACAATATTGAAAATATACAGGCCATAAAATAATTTTAAGAATTTATGTGTTTTTTTGTCGTTACTGTTCTAAAAGACACGTCTCATTAAGAATATGACTACGAATATAAGTGCCAGTAATCCCACGTAATATATACAATTATCGAAGTCTCCCATTTTTTCCTCATTCGGAGCACTAAAAATTTCGACTGGCAGTTGTGACAGATTGAGGTTCGGAAATAGGTGGACACTTCGTAAAATAATACCTATTGAGTCACCTGCGAAAACACCATCAACGGATAGGTATAAACAACGGATCCATTAAATGCAGACTCTGCGGCGAAAAGGATGAAACCGCCTTCCACATAAGATACCGCTGCGTAGCACTGCCTCGTAGAAGACAAAATATCTTCGGGAACATACAACGTGGTGACAACCTCCAACATGACAAGCTTGGTAGAAGGTTACTGGACCTCAAAGAAGGAACAAACAGCTTCTAATAAGATCAGGGTATAGTATTTGCAGAATTATACCGTTGATCTTTTGACTGCAATAAAACCTCATTATCCCTTCGACCATGAAATAAATAAGGAAATCCCAAATTTTAAAACCTTTTCGAGCAGAGCCGGACCAGGTATACAAATTCAATTTATACCTATGCCTGATGCATATATAAATATAAAGTGTTTTTTAATAATTTTAATCTTTAGTGATTTTCCGGCGAGTAATTTTTAGTTAGGCTTATTAGTGGTAGAATGTGGCGTCCTGGGAATTGTGCTGATAGGGGGGCATCTTCAAGTGTCATTTTTAAAAGAAAGCATTTATCTACCGATGCCAAACTAATAAACTAATAATTAAAAATGTGTATCAATCGTTGTTGAGTAGAAATCTGAATTCGATGGATGCTTTAGCAGAGACGTCTACTTTGACAAAAACTCCTTTATCTTCGGTAAGAGACATAGTACTTAAACCTGTTAATCCTAGAAAAAATCTGAGTGATTCTGGCAAATTTAGAAGCATTGACGAAAATGACATGGATTTATTAAGAAGAAAGATTTACCAAATGTATGAGGCACAAACTGTACCCACTTTGATTTCACTCAAAGAGCGGCTGATTAAAGACGAAACAAATATCTCTTGTAGCCGTTCAAGCCTTAGGAAAATATTGCGTAAAATGGGTTTTAAATACCGAAGCATTGATAAAATACAAACATCAATGGAATCTCAACGTTTACGGGAATGGAGACTTAGATATTTAACAGCTGTTAAACAATTTAGAGAAGAAATTCGTCCAATTATTTACCTTGACGAAACATGGTTCGATACCCATGACACTCCAAGAAAAGGTTGGGATGATTCTTCCAAAAAATGTCGAACCAAGGCACCATCAAATAAAGGCAAAAGAATCACAATTATACATGCTGGTTCAGAGAACGGGTTTGTTCCAAATTGTCTGTTGCTTTCAGCTAAAAACATAGCAGATTCTTCTTTAGATTACCATCAAGATACCGACGCACAACTTTTTGAAGATTGGTTTAAACATAAACTCCTTAAAAATATACCTGAAAATAGCGTCATTGTAATGGACAATGCTAGTTATCATAGTCGGCAAGCAAAAATCTTTCCCAATTCGAATAATACAAAAGCAGAAATTCAAAATTTTATGATTGAAAATGATTTATATTTTGAAGAAACTTACAAAAAACGAGAACTGCTAGAAGTATTAAAAGCTTTTAAAATAAATAAGGATTACGAGTGTGACAAACTTGCAGCAGAAAATGGACATACAGTGTTGCGTCTTCCTCCGTACTATTGTATATTCAATCATATTGAGCTAATATGGCACCAATTAAAATCCAATATTAGGAGAAATAATATTTCTCCTACATTAAATGCATCTGTAGTAGAATTAATTAAAAACGAAGTAAGAAAAATTTGTGCAGACAGCTGGAAAAACTGTGTACAGCATGTACTTAAGGTGGAAAATTCTTACAATGGTATGATTACAAATGTTCAACCCTTAATTATAAGTTTAGGCCTAGATGAAGATAGTGATAGTGATACAAAGTTAAATTTTGAATAAATAATCAATAGTTTCTTAGAATTTAATTAATCTTTATTGTACTTGTTATCCCAATAGTTATACTTTTAAATTATATTACTTTCAATTATCATTAATTGATATCATTATTTTACATTTATTATAGATACCTAAAACTAAAAATACCTATCTATTTATTTTAAATTATAAAAATAAATCATGTGGTGTGGTATATGTTTTCAAGCCGGCCCTGATCCCATTTATTGAGCTTTGAAGAGGTTGAGGCGTATACAATAGGGTTTAATCAGGTAGTTTATTTATGACAGTAAGAATCGACGGTATAATTCTGCAACAACTATAAAAAGGAGATAAAAATACCGGGCCCATATTTGTTTCCTGTCAATGGGGAAAATAATATATGTTATGAAATTGTTGTGGACAATGTCGAAAGCGAACATTGCAAATATTCGGTTATTTTAGCTAATTTTTTGAAGAATTTACCGACATTTTTAATTATTCAACATATTTAAAGTATTTGTGAATATGCACGAGCACTTTTGACTATTCCTGGATATATCATATCTAAAACAAATGAAGAGGACCTTTTTTTAAAGCGAAATGCAAAAAGTATTAAAAAAAGTATTTCTTCTATGATCGTTATAAAAATTGTATTATTTTTTCGCAATGAATGCATAAAACTGGTAATTTTTCAACGATGTCGGTAACGTGTCATTTTTTCACTTCTCTCTGAATACTTATAATATCAATTTGCCATGAAAACAGCATCCGCGTCGTTCGTTGCCTGGGCGCCGTATTGTTATTGCTACCTTACAAATGTCAATAATATTTGAAAACATCAAAAATGGAAATAAATGATGCTCCGAAGAAGGAAACTCATTTGAATGCGCTCCAGACGAAATAATTAAGCAAGCCAATGAAGCAACACAAAATGGATTGCCGGAAAGATCGGGCTGTAGAAAGTTAGAAAATTTGACCTCTCCTGTACGCTGGAGAAATATTGCCCTATACGCACCGGACACCCTGTATAGATTTAATGATTTAATAGTTATTTATGATATTAGCGTTAAAAGTGCTCTTTTCTTCTCACAAAATTAAATCCTTTTAACACGCGCATCATACAAGATTTTAGCTTCAAAGACTTTGAAACCGGACACTAAAGTGAATAACAAAATATATTTTGTATTTTTTAAAATATTTTATTTGCGTGGATTCTTTCAAACTATTTTACTGGATGCGAAGGAGATTATAATATTTACAATTTAAATTCATTAGACATACTATCTGACTGTGCACTGTAAAAAAAGAAAACCATGGTTAAAGATGAAACGCATTGAAGATTCCTACAGGATTGTGTATTATTTCTTAAAAAAATATTTTATTTGCATGTTCTAACATTTACAGAAGAAACGGGATAATTTTTCGTTCATTGCGAATGAATTTTGTATATTTAGAGCGACGAAAATAGCAATATGTTGACCCATTTCATCATTGGGCCGCCCACATTGCAATGTCAAGATGTATATTACTCCACTTTTTCGTGTTAGATCGGTACACAATTAAATATATAGATCAAGTCATAATAAATACAATTGTTTTTCCGAATTGTTTTGTTTTTCTGCATCGACTGACACATTCGCGGTTTATTTTATTTTTATGTTAAAAAATAGGATTTTCGTTGCAAATTTAGCCCGGCTATCTAAAAATACACTTTGTTGCAGTTCGGGATTTGCAGCGGCATTTGTATGCAAACGAGGTATTTTTTCTCGCAGAGAAACCAGAAAGAATACTCTTCCTTACCTTTTCACATAGCAATAATTCAGATCTGTTACAATCACATATAAACAACAATATATTGCCACTACGAACATTCCAAAATACAAAAAGTGTCCCCGCTATGGGAGACGGCGCGGGCCTATTGAGTTTGCGCAGTAGGGTGGAAATTTTATCGATCGCATCAGAGCCGGCCCGACATTATTTCTTTGTTGTTATTCGCCGCCATCTTTGGTTCTGGATGCTTTTTCAAATTACAGAATAAAAAGTGGTTCATCCACATTGTTGTCGGTATGTTAGTGCTTATAAACTTTCATTACCTAACAACAATTTTTGTAAAGTAGTTTTTAATTTGTGGTGATTCGTTTCGCTGTTTGGTAGGTTATTAGTGGCTTGTTTTGTTTAAGATGAAAGGACAAAAGTCGTGGATCAATACCAGGTATAAAGTATTTTAGGTATGTACTTGTACATATACAGGATGTCCGGGAACATGTGGGAAATCTCCCGGATATGAAGAAAACACGTGAAAAGAATACTATAGGTTCATATAAACTTCTTTCGTATCGGCCTCCTCTTCGGAGATATGGGCTCCCAAAGAGCACCAATTGAATCAAGTTTTTTACACATAATTATTGAACCACCTGGTATATTTCAATTATTTTTTAATATGATGTATACCAGGTAAGACCCGTCAAATTACTACCCAAGAAACTGTTGTGAATTACTCACAGCTGCAGGGACGGACTAGCTGTAACACTCATGGGCCCGTTTTTTTTACGCCCTGTATGATGAGAACTTTGGACAATGTTTGTTACATACCTTTAACTATTGGTTAAAAATTAAGTACTCTTCATTCATGTCGCCAATCCTAACCGTTTTCGAGAAAACGTTGTTTTATTTACATCATGTATTTGGCATATCTCGGTAAAAGATACATCTTTGTTCCTATCAAATGTTGAAACTCAAAATTCCGCTTTTTCATATTTAACCCGTGAGAAGTAAGGGCACTCTGTGTAAATAAAATGACGTTTTCTCGAAAACGGTTAGGATTAGCGACATGAATGAAGAGTACTTAATTTTTAGCCAATAGTTAAAGGTATGTAAAAAACATTGTCCAAAGTCCTCATCATACAGGGCGTAAAAAAAATGGGCCCATTAGTGTTACAGCTAGTCCGTCCCTGCAACTGTGAGTAATTCACAACAGTTTCTTGGGTAGTAATTTGACGGGTCTTACCTGGTATACATCATAGTAAAAAATAATTGAAATATACCAGGTGGTTCAATAATTATGTGTAAAAAACTTGATTCCATTGGTGCTCTTTGGGAGCCCATATCTCCGAAGAGGAGGCCGATAGGAAAGAAGTTTATATGAACCTATAGTATTCTTTTCACGTGTTTTCTTCATATCCGGGAGATTTCCCACATGTTCCCGGACACCCTGTATACGAAAATATTTTGCTTATCACATTATCCGATCTTCGGAACCAAATTTCGGTAGCGGGGACATTGCAGATGGTATTAGCAATATTCTGTTTATATATTGCAGATGGTATTAGCAATATACTGTTTATATATATGTGGTTACAACACAAATACGTATAGTTTATAGTACATATTTTATTCTCTGATCGAATTCCAATAGAAATACAAAACCTCTTTTTAAATATGATTTTTTTTTGCCAGCGGCGACGGCTTCTTTATGGTCCAAAAACCGCCAGGGCGGCATCGGTCTAATTATTTTACGAGGCCGGCTTTTTTATATCTACCCGCATTTTTGCTTCTATTGTAATTCGATCAGAGAATAAAATATCAACTATACAATTAGATTTTTCTAACTACGGCTGTATTTTTTAGCTGTTATATTTTGTTATTCTTCCGCTTCTCTCCCTCTGGGATCGCTAAAGAGTAAAAAGTAAGAATAATGAGTCGGCTTACCTTTAGTAAGAGTTGATAGTCGTTTATACGTTGGATCGGAAGTTTCAAATGCTCGGATATGCTTTTGTCGTCACCCAGGCGTTGTGACAACTCCTGGAAGAGAATTAAAATAATTTCGTTTATTCACAAACATTTTTATTTCACAATACAGATTCCATTATTTTTAGATATACTGGGTACCTTGTACACTGTACGTAGGTATTCCTTTTTCAAGATTTAATAACGTTTTAGCTTTGTCTTCGATTACAAAAAAACAGATTCTTTTTAATCATTTAAATTTCTAACAAATTGTGCTATCAAAATGTAAAAAAATCAGTGTAGTAGCTATTTTTTGTTAAAAATTATTAGAGATCGCACCCACTCGCCTTGTAAATCTGTTCACACATTTTGATTGCTAAAGTACATCCTATTTTAGGTATTTTTCTTAACCCAAATTTCGGTACTTTTCATAACCCCCGTTTCAGAAATACAGTGAAACCTCTTATAACGGACACCTCTGATAAGCGGACATCTCTATTAAGCGGACATTTTTTTCATAGTGCGGAACTAGGTATATGAAATACCATGAAAATCAACCTCTCTTGGGCGGACTCTCCTTTAGGCGGACGCGAACAGGCTGTTTTCATACAAAGAGTGCGAAAACCCTCCTTTAAACGGCCAAAAAAATTTTAAAAGTATTTGGGAGACGTGCACCACAAAAAGACTTCGCCGAATGAAAGTATGTGTGATTCCCCGACAGCAGTCCTGCGTTTATTTGTGAGTTGTAAGGTTAAAATCGTAAACAATGGCAGAAAAACGTCGCGTTTTGAGTCTGAAAGAGAATATTGATGTTGTGGAAGTTTGTTATTTGATAACAATGATTTGGGCGAGTTCATTAACATTCATAGCAATGTGCTATTAGAAGATGATAGTGACCCCATTCCTACCTATTATGTAGCCCAAACTGAAACCACATCACTATCTGACGACTCTGATGAAGAAGTTGAATGCAGTAATCAAACAAATGTCACCAATTATCAACAAGCCATTAGTATGGTAAAGGAATTATAAGAGTATGCAAAGAATAGAGGTGACTCTACAGCAATGGAATTGTTATTAGACTTGCAATTACATTTTCTAGATTGCAAGTCAAACTACGTTATTAGATTTTTTTAGTACTCCATCCTAACTAAAACTAGTGTATTTTTGTTATGGTATGTTTATTTGTACATACATATATATACATAGTAATAATTTTGCATTTACATATTACCTAATAACAAATTTCCCATGAGCGGACACCTCTATTAGGCGGACACATTTAGACGGTCCCGTAGGTGTCCGCCCAAGAAATGTTTCACTGTATCTTGAAAAATTTTTAACACTCATTATCGTCACTATATATGTCTGAATACATTTTAACCTTAAAGGCAATTTTTTCCCGATTTATCCCAAATGAAAACGAACATTTTCGCATTTTAATTGATGCCATCCTAATTTATTCGAAAAAAAAGTGTTTTCCAAAAAAGAAACCGCATTGCGTCAAAATAATTTTAATAAATGATTTGACACTGGAAATTTTGGCAACCAGTGGTCCGATACGATAATTAGACTCCATGATGGTCAAATTATCAATTTATTAGAAATAAAAATATAGTTAATTTATATTTTTTGTTATTTTTGAAAGTTAAAAATAATTCTTCACAAAAATATCTCATTTAGGAGTTTGGCAAGTGCAGTTGCATTTGGAACGCTTTGTTTGTATGATCAATAGAGCAATAATTGTCCATTTGGTATACCGGGTGATACACCGTTAAGTTGAACATAGGAAATCCCATGTAATTTTAGAAGTGGCCGAATATTGGCTCCCCTGTATATTTTATAGACTGCATTAGAACTTCTTGAAGAGACCGACATGGTGAACCCATGTGCCGAGTTTGAATACGTTTTAGCGAGCCAATCCTAAGCTATTCAGTTAAACGTGATGGCAAAATCACGAAACTCTCATAGTTCAGGCAATACGAGAATTAATGTCAGTTACAATATTTTCATTATTCGTTATGTTCAGCTTTACGTCAATCTTTGGCAAGAGCGTAATAGAATTTGTTTGTTGGTGTTTGCTGTATTACCTGAACTATGAGAGTTTCGTGGTTTTGCCATGTAGTTTAATCCAATAGCTTAGGATTGGCTCATCAAAATGGATTCAAACTCGGCACATGGGTTTACCATGTCGGCCTCGTCAAGCAGTTCTAATGCAGTTTTGCTATAAAATATACAGGGGAGCCAATATTCAGCCACCTCAAAAATATCAAGGGATTTCCTATGTTCAACTCGACGATGCATCACCCGCTATAAAAGTTATTTTTAACAAGAAAAAATATATGACAGTGATAATTAATAATCTTAAAAACTTAGATTCGATTCGATTCGTGTTCGTTATTAATTAATTTTCTATTTTTATTGCGTTTCCAGTATTTTATCAACATCAAAATATCCATTGTATACCGTGTTCAATTTTTCGAAAATATTTTTCTATTGGTGTTTCCGTTATTTCGGCATTTCTCATTTTAAAATGAACACATAAATCTAATATTGTTTATGTGTTCAAGACAAACAGATTGTAGTGCCAAAAATCTATTAAAAGATCTATATTCCAGTGAATGATTTCGAAAAAAAAAACGTTTTGTCCTATCCGATAATTAACGCATATAAATCTGCTTGCACTATTTTTAATTATTTGATCTATTTAATTTGAAATATTATTTTCCTTACCTTGAACTTATTTAACTAGACTAGAAAATAAATTTCGACCGATGCCGAACAGATAAGTTTAGAATTTCAAACTTTAGCGAACCAGTCATGACGATTATATGTGAGATGGTGATTTTATTATTTGTTGAATTGCGGAAAATTTATGTAAAATACACTTTAAAAGAGGAGATGTATTTTGGCTGTTGTTAAAATTAACCATTAATATTATTATTATAATACTTCTCTAAGAAAAAATTCTTGATAAATTTATTTTTCAAAAATTTGCACAACAACTCATAATGAAATTCTACAAAAAAAAAAACGTTCTTATACACCCTACCTATCTTATTTTGTTTTATTATAAGTTGTATGTAAAATAAAATCTGTAAGTTTTATCAGACAAAACTATATAATACGGAGTTTCTAATTAAAAAATTATACATGGTGTCCGCTAATTAATGGTACATGGAAAAACCACAGACTCCTTACATAAAAATATTAGGATTTAATTATACTTACTTATATCCGAAAGTTGATATTAACTGAGATACAGGGTGTTAAAGTTAAAACTTCATTTTTGTTCTTCTCTAATAACTTTGCAGGAAACCTACGTTTTTTTACAAAATTTGGCAATTATGGTTTTTTAGGACGAGAAATTGATTTTTTGTGTGATATTTTAATGTACAATGTAGGGGTTGGTTGGTTGGTTGGTTAATTTATAGGCCCGAACTTGTATCACTGCAGCCTTTCGGCTTATTGTGTACCCCGATCTTGTTAGACGATGTTTGTTCCTTCTATGTGGTCCAGTAACCTTCTACAATATTTATTATTTGTTATTTTAATATTTATTATTTTTTATTTTAATATTTATTATTTTTTATTCTAATATTTATTATTTTTTATTCTAATATTTAATATTTGTTATTTTAATATTTATTATTTTTTATTTTAATATTTATTATTTTTTATTCTAATATTTATTATTTTTTATTCTAATATTTAATATTTTTTATTTTAATATTTATTATTTTTTATTTTAATATTTATTATTTTTTATTCTAATATTTATTATTTTTTATTTTAATATTTACTATTTTTTATTTTATTATTTATTATTTTTTATTCTAATATTATAAAATTAGAGATGCAGTTGCTATGGAGCAGAAAATGTTTCATTTTTTAGTTTATCGTAAGTTTGTGTTTTCATTGCTGTTGGTTTCTTTCGACACAATATTTATTAAGTTAAAGAACAATCCAATTGTTGTATTTATTATTCCCAATTACCATTACTAGAACATTAATTATCATGTAAAAGTTAATTGATAAGAAGTAACAAAATGTTATTTGCTTGCCTAGGCTAACGCGCTAAACAATTTAATGTAAATATCTCCGAAACGGTAACTCTGGGCGACCTGAACTTAGTATACCTTTGTTACGTAATAAATATGAGAAAATTATTATTTTTATTAAAAACTTAAATACGCTGAGACACAAAAAAGTTATGACCTTATTAATGTTCGAAAAATGCCGCAGTGCCCCCTACATTGTACAGGGTGGCCAACTAAGCGAGGTAAGCGGCTATATCTCGGAAACCGTTCACCGTACAGCTTTCGGAAAAAAATATTTATAGGAAAAGTTGCAAAGAGAAATTGCTGGAAATTATTTGCAAGTTTGTAGGCCGGCCGCTAGGGGGCGTAACACGAATAGTAATTTGTTGCCAGTCGATTTCTCTACAATTGGCATAGGTAAGGTATATTGATAATACTTATAAATAAATCTCACTTGTATCGTGAACAACTTTGCTTAACAACTTTTTTCTCTAGCCCTGCAACTAAAGTGGTGGGGGTAACGCAAACATCGATTTGCAAAAAATGCAATATCTCAGGAATGCCTTATCTGAAAATATTCAAATTGGTGTTATTTAAAAGAGCTCTTCTTGCTACACTGCAAGCGATGTCTATGTCATTTTTACTGTAGTCGCTAGATGGCGCTTTCAACAGATTTAACATATTTATCGTTTTTCTCGAAAAACTTAAATGCAATAGTAAATATGTTATTACACCAGTACAGAGAGGAATAAAGGCCAGAGCAAACGGTGAAAACCGCAAGTTCCTATCTTTTTTCTAACCGGAGATATCAATGAAAAATTAATTTATATCCTACTAAATCTCCCGCCCCGGTACTTACATATGTTGCAAAAAATAAGAAGGCTTTGGAAACAAAATACATATTATATATAATAGGAGTATCGGGAAGAAACGTTCATTTCATAAACCAAAAAAAACGTATTCTAGTGATTTCTTAAATGCTAAAACTGTCTGCCATTCTGGCCCACACATTGTCTGATCCTTTCCTATAGTAGAAAGAACAGCAGCTTCCACTTCCGCTATTGGCAGGCGAAGAATTGCATTTTGGATTTTGTTCTTCATATCTTTCCTGGTCGTAGGCCTAGCTTAGAATACAATATCTTTTAATCGTCCCCACAAATAAAAGTCCAAACAGGTCAAGTCAGGTGACCTGGCTGGCCACGGAAAAAGGCTTCCTCTTCCTATCCATCGGTCTGGATATGTCTCATTCAGGTATTCTCGCATATTAATTGAAAAATGTGCTGGACAGCCATCGAGCTGCAGGAACATCTCCGGTTAGAAGAAAGATAGGAACTTGCGGTTTTCACCGTTTGCTCTGGCCTTTATTCCTCTCTGTACTGGTGTAATAACATATTTACCATTGCATTTAAGTTTTTCGAGAAAAACGATAAATATGTTAAATCTGTTGAAAGCGCCATCTAGCGACTACAGTAAAAATGACATAGACATCGCTTGCAGTGTAGTTAATAAAGCAAGAAGAGCTCTTTTAAATAACACCAATTTGAATATTTTCAGATAAGGCATTCCTGAGATATTGCATTTTTTGCAAATCGATGTTTGCGTTACCCCCACCACTTTAGTTGCAGGGCTAGAGAAAAAAGTTGTTAAGCAAAGTTGTTCACGATACAAGTGAGATTTATTTATAAGTATTATCAATATACCTTACCTATGCCAATTGTAGAGAAATCGACTGGCAACAAATTACTATTCGTGTTACGCCCCCTAGCGGCCGGCCTACAAACTTGCAAATAATTTCCAGCAATTTCTCTTGCCAACTTTTCCTATAAATATTTTTTTCCGAAAGCTGTACGGTGAACGGTTTCCGAGATATAGCCGCTTACCTCGCTTAGTTGGCCACCCTGTACATTAAAATTTTACAAAAAAAATCAATTTCTCATCCTAAAAAAACCATAATTGCCACATTTTGTAAAAAAACGCTAGTTTCTCCCAAAGTTATTGGAGAAAAACAAAAATAAAGTTTTAACATCCTGTATCTCAGTTAATATCAACTTTTGGATATAGGTAAGTATAATTAATTAAATCCTAATATTTTTACGTAAGGAGTCTGTGGTTTTTCTATGTACCATTAATTAGCAGAGATCTGTATTTGACTTCCAAAGTCAAAAAAACGATGCTCAGTTGTTTTTTGTACCCTTCTATCTTAAATTGCGTTAAAAATATTATACTATAATAGTTGGCTAATTTAAACAATTTTGTATCCTTTGTAACGTTACTAATGGTGGACACTTAATTTTTATAACCCTGTATATACAGGGCTACGATGTTGGTAAATTAATAAACTAGTAGCATAGCAAACCCGTTGATTAAAATGGCAAAAACAGATAAACAATTGATGATTTGGTGTCCCATTTAAAAAAAATGCAGTTTTAAAAATAATTCGAAAACGCGATATTCAATTATTGTTTTTTTGCCGTTTTAATCAGCGGAAGGAATACTACTGGGCCCGACTAAATCGGGGACACCCCGTACATATTTTATGCGCTAATAAACTAACTCCGATTATGACACACGGTTTGATAAAATTTTGCTACATTCTAAGCGAAATGTATTTCGCCGAGCACAGTCGTTTGAATCATGGGATAAAAATATTTAAAGGCGATCTATTTTGAACGTTATTTCTGCTTTCGAGAGACATGGAGAATCTGAATTAACAAAGATTTTTGTGCTTTTCTAAATTTAAGATCGTTAATGGCACATTACCGAGCTCCAGTACGGATTCCTAAATGATGAGACTGAAAATGTAGCTTTCCGTCATCAGTTTTATGCGATCGCCCTTGTGCGTGCAAATTGTATCTACAATTGTTATTTTAGATCCACCAGCATAGACAGGAAGGACCATCAAGCTGGTGTATAATATAATCTACATAAGCCATTAAAATGTAACAGACGATACGCATTTGTATCCTGGATTGGAGAGGTAGGGTTATGAATGGAAATATTTTTAATCCAAGGCATCTTTTAACGTACTTTTGAGTATCCATTTGGATACGCAGGCCTTTTATTTGGATACCCAGTAAACTGATACCTAAAAATGCTTTAAAATGAACTGAATAGGGCTGTTTAAAAGACATGGATACGCAGCAAAAATCACTGAAAGATGCCTTGCGAATGGCATATTGGAAATATGCGAAATAAAACGAATGTTTATATTATATTAAATCTTTTAGCACTCATTATAAAAAAGGAACATGTGTACTAATGACAGAGCAGCAGGTAAACTACTCTACGTGGCAAATATGGAAACTTGTTAAAAAGAAATAGAAAGTGTCAAAGAAAAAAAAAGTTGACTAGCGCGAAGTTGATGCTGAATATAAATATTGAAGGTAATGATGACAGAGATGAAGATATGCCTCTTGCTTGTGATATTTTTCCTTTAATTTGTTTTCAGATGTTTTGCGTTCTATTTTTGGATGACATTTTTTCATAAATATTTAGTTTTTTTGTGAGCTTAACTCCCCGATAATAAATTCCGGACAAAGTCCTGTAACTTTTTAAATATTTGGTGAAATATTTAGCCACTAAGTGTAGACTTGTGTCGTGGAATGATAACCTGAATTTTAGTTTTCAAAATAGACTTATGTCTTAATCATTATACAAGTTACGTTGAAACCCATGTGGAAAAACTGAGCGGTAGAATTTAGCGACATGTATTTTGTTTCGAAGCGTGACCTTTTATTAACACAATGGTTTTTGGTTCACGTCATTATCTGCTTTTTAAAAGAAGATGCAAATTTTGAAAGAGAGTCGTGCAGTTTTTCAATTTTATTCACAATTCGCACCATGACATTATTTTATCGAGTAGCATGAACAAATATCCAAAAATTAATAGCGTGTATTGGCAAGCTCGTGTTCTTATCACTTCTACCATGCGACGTGGGGTATGCTTTCAATTCAGAGAAAGAAGGTATTTAAATTGCTAGACTATATTATTAAATAAAACAGCCCTTCCTATAGAATGGGAAAATATTCCTCAAGAAGCAATTCAAAACTGCATTTAAAGCATGCCCCACGTCGTATGATAGAAGTGCTAAGAGCTAAGAACACGAGGTTGCAATCCACGCTATTAATTTTTGGACATTTGTTCATGCTACTCGATAAAATAATGTTATGTTGTGAATTGTGAATAAAATTGAAAAACTGCACGACTCTATACAACGTGTCCAAGATAAGGAGGGCCAGTACAGGGGTCTCGGAAACCGTAACAGATACGAAGTCGGTTAGATGGAGGTAAATTTGCGCATTTACGTGCCTAATAATATGCCGTTTAGAAAGTTTTCTGAAAAATCGTTTTATTGTTTTCCTGGGTTTTTTTGAGATCGAATTCTAAAGTAAATTGCACTTTTGCATTGCCACTTTTTCCGCTCTATCTAACAGCGGTAATCGTTTTGTAATTCGACGAGTCGCCTTCGAAGGGCCATTATCAACTTTATTTTTTTAAATATGGTCCTGTTTTCCTGATATTGGAATTTGAGAGCTTTTTTTCTTCCGAATGCAACGATGTATGACACATTGTGGTTTAATGACGTTTCGAGGGTTTTTGAACAACATCAGGAAATTTTGGGATACGGTCCTGTATTTCTCCTAATTTTATTACTAATATCTCATGAGTAAGCTCTATATTTTTTATTTATGTTGGACTAGTTCAATAAATAACAAATAATTTAATAATAAACCACAAATAAGTGAACAAAAATCATACTAAACCAGTAATAAAACGAACAACGAAAAAAGTACGGAACTACATAATCAGGTGTTCAAAATGATTTCTGTTATTCTCTAAGCACAAATAACATCTTCTAACTGTCACATAACAGTTTTTTTGAGATAAAATAAAACACGATAGAATATCAAACTTTTCAGCATTTGTAAAATTATGTTCCATATTTTCTGGAAAATAGAAAACCTCTTAAAACGCTTTCAAACGATCACAATGGGAATGTCAAGTGAAACAAATCGCGCGTCACCATCTTAATCTTTTTGTTTCAAACGCCAACTTTTCTTTTAAATCCCTAATCAGCAGAAGTGTGAAATAATGTTTCTGTATTTTGTTCACTTATTTGTGGTTTATTATTAAATTATTTGTTATTTATTGAACTAGTCCAACATAAGTAAAAATTTAGAGCTTAGTTAAGAGATATTATTTATAAAATTAGGAGAAATACAGGACCGTATCCCAAAATTTCCTGATGTTGTTCAAAAAACTCTCGAAACGTCATTAACCCACAATGGGTCATACATCGTTGCATTCGGAAGAAATAATGCTCTCAAATTTCAATATCAGAAAAACAGGACCGTATTTAAAAAAGAAAGTTGATAATGGCCTTTCGAAGACGACTCGTCGGATTACAAAACGATTAACGCTGTTAGATAGAGCGGAAAAAGTGGCAATGTAAAAGTGCAATTTACTTTAGGATTCGATCTCAGAAAAACCCAGGAAAACAATTAAGCGATTTTTCAGAATTTCGGATATCTCCGGAACTACTAGGAATTTTAAAACTTTCTAAACGGCATATTATTAGGCACGTAAATGCGCAACTTTACCTCCTTCTAACCGACTTCGTATCTCTTACGAGATCCCTGTACTGGCCCTCCTTATCTTGGACACGTTGTATTATGATTACATTGATAATGTTAAATTTTAGTTTATAAAAATTGTCTTTTTTTCGAAAATAAAAATTGTTGGAAACGATGGGCATGTCTGTATCTTCAGAACTCGTAAATCTTAAAGGTACCTGGTCGAGTGCGCGAGTGCTTTCCCACGCAGGGACCTAACTAACCTATTCAAAAATTGAACTGGCATATCTCCATATAAATATGAAAAATAAATATATCGGTCCCTTCGCATGTGTGCCAGAGAAACCGAAACCAGTTTTATACACGAGTTAAACAGGAACGTAATGTCGCCGCAATGCGATCTAATTTTATTTATTTTTTTAAATGTCAGGTGCTTAATGAATTTCCAAAAAAAAATGGCGCCTATGTCAGCGATGCCCGATTAGAATTCCTGATCTTACACAACAAAGCTATCCTACAATAATAATCGCACTATATCCGGATATCCAGTTACGTAATCCTCAATTAAAGAATGCAACGTAGGTTACGCGGCCCGCTGCTCGAGCGTCGTGACAACGTAGGGCCGTGCGTGACGTAGGCCAAGGTTCGAGTCCTACCTGTGGATTGGGGGTAAATCCACGCGATACACGTTACAGGAGACGCACTTACACTTGACGGACGCCACTCGACTGACCAGCGACGCTCGGCGTCGGGACGGCGATTCTAAAGATAGGCATAGACGATTCGCGACGCCCGACCGTGGTTCGAATGTCCGCACGTAACGGATCGTTCGGATTCCGCGGGGGTTTCGTTGATATTATTGCGAATTTTATTGATAATAAAAGTTTCAATAGGTATTGCTGTCAGAGTTTTTTTAATGACTGAACGTTTTATACAATTAAAATGGTTAGAAATGAAAAAAACACATTTTTAAGTAACGAGTACTTTCAGGGGCGATGATATGTGTAAACGGGTATGAGCAATGCTTAGGGGCCCCCTAACAACTATACTTATAAGCAATAAAAAAGAAAGCATTGGAACTTTATATTGCATTAAAAATTTTGCAAAGAGAGAAGCAAAAACTATTTAGTTTTGGGTATCATTTAACTGGTTAGCAAAATATTCTTATTTTTGCGAACAGAAAAATGTAATCGGTCAACCAAAATGGCTAGTTGGACAGCAAACATTTCCGAATCGGTCAGTAATTAATGTCATACTAGAGTGCTCTAAATTATTTTGGTACGCAAATTAAATATATAAGTTGCTATGAGCGATCCATTTTTAATCGGATATTGGTAAGCAATCAAGAGATAAGCAAAATATTTAATCTTGGTCATCAAAAAAAAAGAGCAGTAAAACGTGAAATAGTGACAGTGCCCTGGGAAAACAAGTGAAAACCCGCCCCCGCTACACCTTTTGTAACCGATTTCCTTCTGTATTCGACAGAAGAAAGCACAAGGAGGTTACATAAACTGACAGTGCCCTGGGAAAACAAGTGAAAACCCGCCCCCGCTACACCTTTTGTAACCGATTTCTTTCTGTATTCGGCAGAATAAAACACAAGGAGGTTACATAAATTGACAGTGTCCTGGGAAAACAAGTGAAAACCCGCCCCGCTACCTTTTGGGCCTTGACTGCTACACCGAATGAAAACACACGCACGCAATTAGCTACTCGTATCACGCGAGTGCTTTCGCTCCGCCCACAATCACGAACTTTGCCGATTATTCAAAACAAACGCAATCCAATGATTTATAGTGTTAACCATTCTTTTAATATGTAAACCTCTGAAGTAAACTGCTTCTAGCCATTTTTTTTTCTACTGACCAATTGTAAAATCTTGCTGACCAAGTAATCATTTCGTAGCTCGACAGCGAACACATGATATTACAAGCGGACTGATATCGGTTAAATTGTTGACAGTTTGTAGCATTTTTTGCAGAACAAGTGTTGCAGCCCGATTTTTATTTATTGCAAGCAGAATCTTTTTATGCTGATCAAATGATTTTGCTGCGAACCAATTTTAATAACGGCAAACCATTTAGTTACTTCTCTTTAGTTTTTAACAAGCGCTACCAAGGAGAAATTACAAACTATGTGGATCATCCAACGATATATGTAAATTCTGTACAGGGTGATCGCGTCCCCGCTCTTGACTTTTTTTATTCATACTTCTTTTTTTAACTGTAACTTTTTATTTGGTAATTGCACTGTGATAGAATTTCTTAGTCAGATTTCAGTTTTAGGTTTATACAGGGTGCAAAAATGAGAATAGCTTTTTACGTCAAATTTGAGCCACCCTGTAGGGAGCATTAGCAACAACAACGGATGTATGATGAAATCATACTGTAGCCTCATGGTTTCTAAACATTTTGTTTCTTTAATTTCTCTTATATCTGTAATATCAAAGAAAATACACAGTTTTATACCAGAACATGTTATGCACAGTGCAGTGAAACAACTTTATTTAATGGAGGCTCTGTGGTGTTTTCGGCCGGGCGGATATCGTACCTTCACGTGGGGTTTATTTAAATAGCGAGAGGTATATCTGTGACATTTTGTTATTAATGCACGATAACGCAAGGCCTCATGTTGCGCTCATGGCCAATGAATATTTACATGAAGTAAATATTCGAACTTTAAATTGGCCACCGCGCTGTCCCGATTTGAATCCTATAGAGCACTTACGGGATATTATTGGTAGGGCACCGAGACAGCATCAACCCCCTCCTGCCAACCTGCAAGATGTCCAAATAATGGTTACCGATATTTGGAATGGACTTGACCAAAATAAAATATCCAATTTAATATCGAGTATGCCGAGGCAATGTGAAGCAGTGATTAGAAGTAGAGGTGGGAGCACGCGCTACTAATGTACTATTTTTGCTATTTATTGTTGGTGTTAGTCTTAGTTCAATGTTGTCAAAATGTTATTTTAATTTAAAAAAACATGTTCTGGTATAAAACTTTGTGTTTTCCTTTATATTACAGATATCAGAGAAATTAAAGAAACAAAATGTTTAGAAAACATGAGGCTACAGGGTGTCTCAAATTTAACGTAAAAAACTATTCTCATTTTTGCACTCTATAAGCCTAAAAGTGAAATCTGAATAAAAAATTCTATCACAGTGCAATTACCAAAGAAAAAAGCTACAGTTCAAAAGAAGAATTAGCGAAATCGATTTATCGATTCGCGAGAAAATCAAGTTTGAAATTGAGCATAATTTTTGGTTTTGCGTTATTTTTGCTGCTAAGTGTATAACCAAATTCAACCGTTTTCGATACATTGAAAATTGGCTAGATCCAATATTAAAAATATCTAAAAATACAGGAATGACGGCTAATCGAGACAAAGAACCGATAACCCGTCTCACTTTTGGTCTTTTTTGTTAAAATTGGCTATCTCTACAATTAACTACTTCATAATATATTTCTAAAATCACCAAAAGAATCAAATCCGGCATCTTTCTAAAAGACTGTGAAAAATATACATTAAAAAATAAAAAATGTAAAATTAGAATTTTGAAAATAAATCGAGCGATACTCTATAGAATTTGTAATTAAAATTTTTAAAATTTTCCGTGCAGTTAAACGACAGAATGTTATATGTAGGATGTTTATTATAAGTGTATGTGAGTACTTTGTTTATTAAAAACGTTATGGAGAGTCATGTTTTAATAGGATTGAAATTTATCATTTGGATTAAAAATATTGAATGCTAAAATTAAGTGTCTAAAAATAGAGCTGCAAAGGCTGCTTGCGTAAAAATCCACCCACTTAGCTCGAAAACTAGTTTATTTTTAATGAATGTGTTCATTTTTATTTTGTTAAATAATTTATAAACAGAGTGGTCAGATAATACATCAGGATTCTTGGAGAGGTGACGTTATTATTTAAGACTTTTCTTTGTTATTTGTTTTATTAAATTCTTTAGGGAATCTAATCCCGCAAACCTGCGGGATTGAGCCCATAGATCCCGCGGATCCGCGGGATTTGCGGGATAGCAAACAATGAACTGCGGTATTTTTTGTCGACGCGTCGGGGATTCCCCGCCATGCTGGGCTATAGAAAATATGTTAAACAGAACAGTTTCCTTGCGTACGTGCGAAAGTAAGGGCGTTATTCTACTAGTATCTACTGACATTTATCAAGTGGTTGAATATAATACATGAAATTTAAACAGCAATCACAAAAATGAGTGTCAGTGTAGTTTACAAAGACAATAAATGTTCAAGTTTAGTTTGGAATTAATTTTTAAAGTCTGAAGATGGTCTTACAGCTAAATGTAAGTTATGCCCTAGCATTATCAAAATCTCTGCTCGGTCCACCAAAGATCTTCACACCCACTTACAAACAAAACATAATATTAATGTGAAAGTCCAGAGCAGCAGCGGTAGTGTTGATATTGATAAAATAACACAGGGAATGAAAGCTAGTACCAGCAGTTCGAGTAGTTCGTTAGTTCTATTGCTAAGCGCTTAGATGTTAGTGGTTCTTCTGTGCTACCTAAGAAAAGGAAAATTACAGATTTTTTTTATCTGAGAAAAATGTTTCGATGGAGGAAAGAGTGTCTCGAATGGTAGCTAAAGATGGTATACCCTTTGGAAAGTTTATCACATCGACCGATATGCGCCAACTATTCGAATCAAAGAGCCACAAATTGTGTAAAATCTCTTCCGCCGACAAGTGTCGAAGCTGAACGCGCCTTTTCAGCCGCAGGATACATGTGCAATAAAATAAGATCAAATCTAAAAGATGAAACATTAAACATGTTATCTTTTCTCTGAAAATACTTTCAAAATCAATGTAACATGTAACCGTTAAACTAGTCGTACTATTGTATTGTACCTATATGCAATAAATATTTTCCTGCTACTCTACTCTGTTTCTAATTGCATAAAACAACTTTTTGTTAACATACAGCACTCACATCGAGTCCCGCGAATCCCGCACGTTTAATCCCGCGAAATCAACGCGGGATTCCGCATTTGCGGGATTCGATTCCCTAGTTGGAAGTCATTCTCATTAATAAATTTACTCTTTGTCGGGTATAGGTTACCTAGCCAAACCAATATTACCTAACTTATGCTTAAACGACAGTCATGCTATAAAAATGGCGTCTAAACCACTACATTCCATGACCACTGGGCCATTTTGTTTTAAAGCACATCGTAATATCACAATAATTGTTACATATTATGCAAAAATTTATTCAGTATAATAGAGACCAGTACCTGGCAGAGTCTGTAGGAAATAATATTTTAAATTAAGATATTGTTAATACGAGTATCTTTCTAAAGGAATTGTACTTTGCAGAAATTATTTTTGAAAAACTACTTATTTTGAAAAGCAAAGTATTTTTGTAATTCTATTTCTTAACAGAGCATTCTGTTATTCTTGTAATGTCAATGACATATCATTTAACCTGTATAATCAATGTTTCTTTTAGGCCTCGTCGTTTGAGAAAATCGTATCAGACTCCAAAAACTCTTTGAAGAAATATTTTCAATTATAAACGTTTTAAATGTCTGGGCCATACAATATAAACGTTTTGGCAGCGTCATCATAAAGCTTATACGCTTTAGAAGAAATGTATAAAACTGTAAGTAGTTTTCCTAAATGCTTTCTAAAACAATCATCCTTTTAACAATTTTAAAGTTTTATTTTTGTGTATTAGCTCCAAAGATATTGTAAACTACCGATCCCATAATCCATTCATAAAACTCTTGGAAAGTGAAGCTGTGATTGTGTGAAATGTTATTGAAAATCAGTAATGGGTGGAAGAGGGAACTGCATTTTGTTGGCTGAATGGCAACAATGCTAAAGTCTGGGTATATCAGATGGTTAAATATTAAAGCATAACCATACTTACGGATGAAAAGATAAATCCTTATTTAAATGATCCACTTTTTTACAAACTACACGTGAATGCACCATTATTGTTTATAATAAAGACTATTTTTCACCAATAATCACAAAAAAAACACAAATCAACCAAAATATATAATATAAACAATCCCAATTACAACGTTGTAAAGTATACGATATTAATTTCATTAGAAATAGATGTTGCCAGAGTGCAGTTGGATTAGTTCCTGATTCGTTTGATACTTTTAAGTATAATAATATTTTTTAAAATAATCTCTCATCGCCTTTTCACAGTTTATAGTAAAATTATTGGGAAATACATTTATTTTAAGAGCAATTGCGGATTAAGCTTAAACCAGTTGTAATTGTCAAATTAACAAATTTTGAGTTGGGATTTTGCAAGATACCTTTGCGATAAATATGTCAATCTGGCTATGCTGCAATAATGACCAATAGAGGTGGGAAATACTGTTTGTATTCATTGCGTAGGCTAGAAATGGATATTTTTTCATCTGTAGTTTGTAATATCTTTGATTAGCTTAGGGTCAGCCATAAGGAAGCTTCTGAATAAATATAGTATAAAGATTGTTTCACGAAAAATGGATATAACTTAATGACTGCCGTAAAAGTACCTGTGGCCATCCCATTATTTATGACCGTTTGTTATTATTATGTGGAAAGGACCGGATTGTAATAATTATAATTAAATATAGGCACATCAGGTAGGTTAGGTTGCTTAATTTATATTTAAATATCTTTTTGTGGTAAAATTTGTTAGTTTTTGAGAATTGTCTTTTACCAAACATTCCTCAGAATAGCGTGATAGTAATGGACAATGCGAGCTATCACAGTCGCCAATTACATAAAGCTCCAAGCTCAAATAATACAAAATTGGAGATTCAGAACTACATGGCGGCGAATGATATATATTTTGAAGAAAGTTATAAAAAAAGTGATCTTTTAGAAGTTTTAAAGACATAACCGATAGCGAAACAGAACTACCTATAGAATGACATTATAAATGTAAATAAATATGACAAGTAATTTATTTAAAAAAATGTTATTTCATTTGATTACATTAATAATCATATCATTACTTGTTTTCCTTACTCCGTCCCTTCATACTTCACTTATTTATTGCCAAGCTCTTGTCGACACAATGGGACCGATCCAGGAAATCATTAAGTCGTATCCATTTTTCGTGAAACAATCTTTACAAGGTGTATCTCTCGAAGTATCCTTATTCGATAACCTTATGGCACACTTTTTTAGCCCTAATTTCTTAACGCTCTGTGGAAAAATTGAGTGGTAGAATTTAGCGACATTGTATTTTTTTTAAAGTGTGACCTTTTCTTAACGCAATGTTTTTTGGTTCACGTCATTATCTGCTCTTTAAAAGAAGATACAAATTTTTAAAGTGCTGGAGTTTTTCAATTTTAATCCCAATTCATCCTGTAACTTTTTTAATTGTCGTCCGATCTTGTTAAAATTTTCAGCAAAGTGTACACTTGTGTCTGGAGATGATATCCTGAATTTTAGTTTTAAAAAATAATCATGTATTGATCATTATACAGGCAGAACAAAAAGTAACTTTTTTACCCTTAATTTTAACATGAAGAATTGTGGAATCAATATTCTATCACCCTGTATACATACGTGGATTTGCGGTTGTGAAAAAGTTAGTAATTCTAATAATAGTAATTTTACTTTGCGGCACGGATGAAATATCATAAATTCATCAATAACAATAAATTTGAAAATACTTACCGAAAAATAATCATATGCTGCGTCGCAAGTATCCAAAAATTCTTGTGCCAGGCGTTCGTCCCTGCAATAGTTCACATGATTGTCGAAATCTCTTTCCAATCGCAGGAATGCTTTCCCCAAAAGTGTGGGTTCGTTGGCGTAGTATTTTACTCCGTCCATTAAAACCCTTAAAAACAAAGGAAACTAAGCGTTTTTATTATTATTATTATTATTATGTGCATTTTTACAAATTTCGCAGCGTTTGAAAGTTTCAAATTCCTTTGGCGTTGCGGACCAATCATAGGCGTGCCATTCACAATTTCACTGGGATTAGAAATCGATCATCCTGGACGAGTTGGCGCCAAATACTGATTTTCCCAAGGCCGGAGCAGCTCCAGTAATTTGTTCCCATACCTACTCAGGCGATATTGGTTCCGGAACCAGAGTAAAGAGAGAAAAAATGTATCTATTGTTACTTACGTTCGATGAAACTCTGCTATCTCTTTGAAATTACCAAAAATGACATCGTAGTTGTCTTTTATCAGCTTGGGAGTTTTGCCGGACTCTGTCGGTTTTAAATAATTCTCGACTACATAATCGAGATCTCTCACAAATTCTTGCTCTGTTTCTACAAGCTCTTTGACCACAGCTCTAAAATATTGTAGAATTAAAATAAAGGAAACTTAGTATTGTAAATTATTTTTAGCAATACAGGGTGTTACAAATTCGGCCTTCGCCATTGGGATTTCGGAAAAGGAGATACGAAGTCAGTTAAATTGGGGCACAGTTACGTAATTGGCCGCAATAAATACAGGGGCTTTCAAAATATTTGAAAAAATCTCAAATTTTGCGTTTCGGTTTTTATTTTTTGCTGACTTTGTTCGAAGTGATGTCCAGAAATAAATGCATTTTCTCATTGCTACCTTTTAGTCCCCACAAGGATGGCATCATCAGATCTGTAATGCGACGTTCCGTCTTTGATTCGCCATCATCAACTTTATTTTTTTTAATACGAGCCTAGATTTTTTTTGTTTAAATTATGAAAAAGGACCGACATCTACGTTCAGTGGTATACAACACTTGTACCACTGTGTGTATAACTTTGCCCCAATTTAACCGAATTAGTAACACCCTGTATAGGTGAGTAACGAGGGGTGAGAGACTGGGGAATTTATTTTTTATATTCTTAAATTCAAATATCTGGGCCCTCTCGCTTCTTCAAGGATTTTTTTTTCCATTTTTCCCTCTTTGTTCACCTGATAAAACCATTCTCGAGGAGGCCGATAGCTTAAATGTATGGTTTCCGTAGAACTGCTAGCAGTAACGTCTGGCCGCGACGTCTGGTAGTCGAGCACTGGTCTTTAGGAAAATAAAATATGTGGTTCTCCTAGAAAGTCCGAGACGTCACGATTCGAGACGAGTCTAGATTTGACTGCCCGACTGCTTGCATGTAAATTTTATAACCAAAATTGCTTGTAAAAGCCTTTAATGTTGTTATTCGATTGTGTATGAAAAAGATTCAGTTCTGCCATGAGTAGCAAAATTTTGTTAGTGATGATGAAAATAAATGCTCATTTCAGAAGTCAGCAAATTTCATCAATTATACGACCATCAAGATAAGGATTATAAAAATTTAGAAATACGAGAAAATATTTGGATATATACAGGGTGTCCATTTTTGGGTAGTTTTACGGTGTATCTCCGTTATTAGTAAAGATGGAAGGATGCGGTTTTCGCAGCACTGTACTACTTTTGTGTCAAACAGAAGATGCCGTAATCAGAATTTTTCTAGGGCGCCTTGTTTTTGATATACGGGATGTTTTTGAGAATTGTGCATTTTGGGACACCCCCCCCCCCCATATCTCGGTTACCCCGTAACGTATCAAAAAGAAATAAAATGTTCTTCTTGTAGTTTTTTACGTAGAATCCAGTGACGTACTCAGATTTTTTCTACATTGAATAGTTTTCAAGGAAAATAAACAAATTTTCTTTTTTTAAATGGGTCACCCTATATATTTTTTAATAATATAATTTAGTTTGTAACAAGCTTCTCAAAAATATATAACACTTTATTTTTTAGTAGGCCATGACGGATTTAAAAAAAAAATACTGGTGTGATTAAATATTAGACACAAAAATTGAAAATTTATTGAACTCCCTCATAAATATTGCTCAAATTGTTCTCCATTATGCCTTAGACATGTTTCACACATGGTTCTTATTCGCTTTAATGAACTAAAAATAGTAAATGGCTCCCTAAAAGCTCTGTCAATAGCAATTCTTAAATCTGCCCTTGTTTGGTACTGAATGGAATAAATTTTATTCTGAACGAAGTATAAGAAGAAATCCAAAACCTATAAGTCGGGTGACCTTGGTGGCCATCTTACATTTTCATTAGTTCCAATCCAGCGACCTGGGAAGTTATTATCTATCTTGTGAGCGGGCGCTCCATCCTGTTGAAGAGGCAAGTTATTGAGACCAGCTAAGGGCACATCTTCTATTATTTCTGGCACAACGTTTTCCAGAATTTCCAAATATTTATTTGCATTAAGGCTTCCTTCAAATATATTATAAACTATTTTGCTATTCGGTATAAAGCATGAAACGCTAACGCCAAATCTGCCTTGCCGTTCGCTTGTAAATATTACATGCTGATTTTCCTGAGACCAAAACCTCGTATTCTGTCGATTAAACATGCCAGCACTGGTAAAATGAGCCTCGTCAGACCATATAACGGTAATCGGGTAACCGAGATATGGGGGTGTCCCAAAATGCACAATTCTCAAAAACATCCCGTATATCAAAAACAAGGCGGCCTAGAAAAATTCTGATTACGGCATCTTCTGTTTGACAAAAAAGTAGCACAGTGCTGCGAAAACCGCATCCTTCTATCTTTACTAATAACGGAGGTATCCCGTAAAACTACCCAAAAATGGACACCCTGTACACAGATACCATAATACGGTCTGCTTTTCTCAACGGGGATAATTGACTACCGATGGCTTCCAGCAGTTGCGGGGAAAACACTCGGCAGTTAACGGCTGTTCGTGACTGCCAGACGTCGCGGCCAAACTTTACTGCAAGCAGTTCTACCGAAACTATATCTTAACGTGGGCTCTGAACTACGGTTCTCGTTCACACGCTGCTCCTATTTTTCTACAACGAAGTCTCCTCCTAAATTTCCTAGTGACTTCCTTTTTAACCACGATAAAATACTTACTGCCGTCTAAAAACTGCATCACCAGGCAATCCCGCTTTACCTAATGTAGGATCGTCAGCCGTTTGCAGGACCCTGCAAGGAACCCATCCTTGGTTTTTATTTCCATTCACTTCTCTTACAAGCCATCTAAAGAACGATTTTACGTTTTACAAAAGTCTGTCTGTTTATTCATATACTATACTATATCTACCTTGCATTAACCTTTAACCTACTAGGGGAATGTCTAGAACTGGCGTGTGTGCGCCGGGGTTTAACAGCTAGTTTATGCCGTGCCGCGCTGTTGTCAAGTAGTGCACCAGATACCGTGTCTAGTTCAGGATCCAGCTTCATCTGTCTAAAATAAACAAAACATATGATGAGAATATTCGAATAAACAAGTCATTTTTTGTAATTATGTTTAACTTACTTTGCAGATGAAGCTGGATCATTTATGTCTACAAGTTCAACAGCTTCGCCTTCGTTCAGATCAAGTTCGTCGCTATTGCTAGCTGTGTAGTTCTGCCATGCTACTAGGATTTCTCCTCGAGTCTATAATAGTAAGAAACACGTTATTATATTTTTCTAAAGGTTTTAAACCAAGTTGGGATTCCAAAGCAAGTAGTGCCATCTATGTTGCCGCGATTAATTAAAAAATATGTGTACCGGTTGATGTATCGTTAAGTTGAACATAGGAAAGCCCATGTAATTTTCGAGGTGGCTGAATGTTGGCTCCCCCATATACATTTTATAGAAAAACTGTATTATAACTTCATGCAGAGGACGACATGGTAAACCCATGTGTCGAGATTGAATACATTTTGTTGGGCTAATCCTAAGTTATTCAATTAAATGTGATGGCAAAACCACTGAACTCTCATTGTTCAGGTAATACAGCAAAGCACCAGCAAATATATTTCTATGACACTATGAGAGTTTGGTGATTTTGCCATTACGTTTAATTGAATGGTTTAGGATTGGCTCACCAAAATGTATTCATGTACCATGTCAGCCTCTTCAAGAAATTATAATGCAGGTTTTCTATAATATGTACAGGGTGTTATAGAAATGATGTATTATATTTAAATGGGTGACTCCTTGGATGTCCTAGAGAAGCGCTACATATTTTTTTTTAAATCGACCGTTTTAAAAGTGGGGTAATAAACACTCTTACTCACAGGTTAGTCCGCGCTACTGTACAACATTTCACCCAGAGCCAATGACAATGTTGCCAAAATTAACAGAACTGAAATTCCATATAAAATTATAAAAATAAATTATTTTCAACCTATTTGTATTTATCCTTATATTTAAAGAGCGAGGAAATCCAGACACAAACACAATCAGTGTTTTTTCTTTTTCATGGGAACACTCCTGGAAACACTTTATGTACACACAGTAATAGTGAAACAGAACCGATAGTTTTGAAAATACAATAATACAGATTATACTACAGATTATTAGATTTTATTACACGCGACGAAATTTGACGTGCAGAAGAAACGCGTCAATAAAAACAATATTCAAAGATTATTTATGGACGGGCAAGATACACGCGTAAACCGAAAAAACAGAGCGGATTGCTGTTGGTGATCGACGAGACACAATGTATCCGACCGCTGATTGGTCTGCAACTAACAGACGCAAGCGTGAAGCGCTATGAGTATATGAAACTACTTCGCTCAGCCGATGTAAGGCGTCAAGAGGTCATTGGCATTTGAACTAGTGACGTACGTGGCTATTACTATTTCATATGTTTTTTCGGGTTGTTTAAAACATAGTCCGTCGTAAATGTTCTTCAATTAATAGTACAAAAAGATATTACAGAATGGAAAAGGGTTTAAATTATTTTATTCTGTCTAAAGAGTTTAAGGTGTACATATGACAACACCGGTCAGAATTCCTTGATTGCTCACATGTATCGCAGTGCCACACAGGTGTTTTTCTGGTTTGACGTCAGGTCACCTTTACCGCTGAATGAATTGAAAGCGCCATTTATGGCTATTTTTTTTCAATTTGTCTTTATCTCAGGAATTTCCGGTTTAAATATAATACGTCATTTCCATAACACTCTGTATAAAAAGTTTAAGTACATTTTTGAGCTAAAATAAATAAGGGAGCAAATATTTAACCACCTGGCAATTTACATGGGAAATCCCATGTGCCCTGACCGGACGCATCACCCGGTATATGATTCCAAACATGTATGGATTAATTTAAACAATTTTTATTACACTACTGGAGCAGACATTGAGTTATATTAGGTTCATAATATGAACTGTGCTTCATGAAATAACCGTACGAAAGTATCAAAAACTTTAAAAAAACATTAAAAAGCGTCGATAAGAGATATATCGGGTACATACAGGGTGTCGCAAAGTAAAGAACATTGGTGCTTCGTCTGCGCTTCACAAGTTGTTCGGTCTCCTTCGGTTTTTTTCGTAAATGCATGTACAAATATGTCAGTGTTATCGTGTGCCTCTATAACAAAATAAAACAACATTAACAGGTTAAGGGAATCATGCGTCTGATACATATAATCTTTTATTGCAAGGATATAGTTTTAATACAGGGTGTTCGGATTATGCAACAGGATACTTCTAGAGGTGATTCTACATGTTAAAATAATAATAAGATAGGAACTCATATAACGAAAAGTCAAAAGCTCAATACTTTTCGAGTTACCCTGTCAAAGTTCAATTTTTTTTTCTTATTTTTTAATATATTTAACAACTTTTAAACTATCGAGTTTGGGACTATACTTAACACCTTCTATCGTTCTTTTATAAAAATCTTTCTCTAATGCGTCACTAGACGCCAGTTTACCTGGCATTGACATTTACTTTTTGGCATATTATCTTTTTTATTTTGATAGTTATTTTAAAGACAAGAATACCCAATGAAAAAGGTAAAGTACGTTTCACGAAATTTGGATACGACTTAATGATTTCCTGGGTCGGTCCCATTGTGTCGACAAGAGCTTTGCAATAAACAAGTGAAGTATGAAGGGACTGGCTAAGGAAAACAAGTAATGATATGATTATATTAATGTAATCAAATGAAATAACATTTTTTTTAAATATTACTAGTCATATTTATTTACATTTATAATGTCATTCTATAGATAGTTCTGTTTCGCTATCGCTATCCTCATCAAAATTAATTATAATTGGATTAATTATACGATCCAGACTAATATACTTGACGGACTGAGTTTTTCCAACTACCTGGGGGAATATCATTCATTTTCGTATTAATTCTACAACACTAGAACTTAAAGTCGGAGAAATGTTTTCAGACCTAACCAGTGATTTTAACTGGTGCCACATATGCTCTATGGGGTTAAAAATGCAATAATAGGGTGTGAGCCGTAGCACTGTATGTCCAATTTCTTCTGCTAATAGTGCCAATGTGTCACAAACATATACTTTTTTTATACAAAATGTCTTTAAAACTTCTAAAAGATCACTTTTTTTATAACTTTCTTCAAAATATACAGGATGTCCCATAACTAATGGTACACAGGAAAACTGCAGATTCCTTGGGTAAAAATACTGCGATTTGGCCATACTTAGTTCAGTTCAATAGCTGGTAATAACCGAGATACAGGGTGTCCTAGTAAAAATTTCATTTTCAATTTTCCTAAATAACTTATTTCTGAATCAATATTTTTGCACAAGATTTTGTGACTAGGGTTTTTTTGGGGAAAGGAATTTGAATTTGTTAATATTTTTGATGTAGATGGTAGGGGGCGCTCTTTGCGGTACTCTGGATACATAAAAAGAAATGTAACTTTCTTGGGCCTTAGTATAATTATGTTTTTATTACAAATATCAGTTTTTCCGTCATTTTTAAGCAATAAAGGTATACTTTGTAAATGTCGCTCCGACTAACCGTTTTCGAGATATTTTCAATTACAATTTCTAATGCGCCATTTAAATTTTGATCTGTAAATGTGAAATTTGTCACAGTAGGCCATACGGCGGGGTTGCCTATATGATAGGGACAACATTGTGCGCAAGACAACCGAGGAGCAACCTTGTGTGTTCATATATGTGTGTGTGTTCATGACACGCTTACCCCGAAAATTACCCTCATACATTAAGCTAGAGGTGTTGTTTTCGATTGATTACATCGAAAACAACCCCTCTAGCTATCGAAAACAACCCGCCAAGTTTTTATTGTTTATTGACAAAGATAATGACACTTTTTGACGTTTAAAAAAATAAATCTTATATTCCCTGCATAGTAATATTATTACAATTGCGTTATTAATAATTACTAATTTTTTTAGTTCTTTATTTAAAAGTTGTAATATAAAGTTGTTTTAACCATTATTCGAGTAATTTTCTCCCTAAATTACACTCGTGCATAAAAATTCTCAGATAATTTTGCATTTAAGCGTATTTCCTTTGAAAAACAGCATTCGTTCATTTTCAAATTTTGTAAAATAGTCCTCCTCCTTCGGAGTCGGGCTATTTCGCCAAAATATGAAAATGAACTCTTGTTGTTTTTAGGCAATACGCTTTCATGCAAAATTATCGAAAATTTTTAGGCACTAGTGTAATTACCTCCGAATATTTCGAGACTTTATTTTAACATGTAGAATCATCTCTCCTGATGAATTTTCCGAACACCAAGTATAGAAAAATCACTACAATACATACAATTCGATAACAAAAAAAAAATGCTGAAAAAAAATACTATAAAATAATTTCAACACACTATAAGGGGAAAATAAAACATTTCCCGTAGAACAACACAAAGTACTTACACTGGATGCTTCTTTATGTTGCGATGCCGCCATCACTCATTTTACCTAAAGAAAAAAAAAATGTTAAAAATGTTTAAAAATATACGTACTCGATAATTTTTGGTAATTAAAAATGCAGAACACTTTTTGTATATTTTTAGAATATGATTTCGTAATACATTTTTTAATTACGGTGTATTTCCTGTTCACTTTAAAGGCAAAATTACACTGTCGAAAGCAAAATTAGGTTTTGAAAATACTTTAGGGCCCCTGACGACGTTTAAAATATTGTTTCTTCTTCAACACTGTTGCAAATAATGTAAAATGATGTATCAGTTAAGTGATAAAATGTACAGGGATATAGACGCGACTAAGAAGGAATATTTGTGTGCAATTGGTCTATATAAAGAATGGGTCAGTCAATACATGTATCTAAATACCAATTAATTGGTAGCTTGCCAGGAAAAGTGTGAGTGGTGTTGGACGTATCAGAATCATTGTTTTTACTTACTATACAAGGTGACATTAAAGTGCAGAAGCAACCGACACAGATAAATTGAGATGGATTCGTAATGAAATAGTAATATTTGGTAGAGATGACGTTTGTTTTCAAATATACCGGGTGATGGATCATTAAGTTGAACATAGAAAATCCCTTGTAATTTTTAAGGTGGCTGAATATTGAGTCTCCCGTACATTTTATAGAAAAACTGCATTATAACTTCTTGAAGGTGCCGACATGGTAAACCCATTTTCCGAGTTTGAATACATTTTGGTGAGCCGATCCTGAGCTATTCAATTAAACGTGATGGCAAAACCACGAAACTCTCATAGTTCAGGTTCAACACCAGCAAATTAAATTTTGACAATGGCAAAACGAAAATTAGTGTCAGTGACGATAGTTTCATTATTCGCTAGCTTTAGGTCAATTTTTGGCAATAACGTCATAGAAAGTGTTTGCTGGTGTATTATTTAACTGAGAAAGACATCGGTTTATCTTAGTTAGAGAGACGGTGACAATAGGGGGTCCATGAAGTGGAATATCAGTAATTTGGTTTTTCGTGGAGTTTAGGCCCCCCTCTACAACTTTTATATTTGATGAAATGCCTTAGAGCGTTGCTGAGAGGCGCTGTACCACTTTAGATAGGAAATTCTCAATAAATTCAAAATTATATCGAGCCATGTCTGAAAATGAATTTACAGCATCTGCGTGACCCCAATGTCACGGGAAACACATAAAAAAAATGAAAATTAAAAAAAAAAAAAAAAAAAAAAAAAAAAAAAAGCGAATTTGAAGTTGAAACTTTCTAGAATGGAACATTATATGTTAAAGATTATGTGAAAAAAATTTTGTCGTTCCAGGTCTCGCCATTTCATTATTGGAATTTTTTTTAAATCTCCTCGGTGGAAATTCGGAAAACGATCGTGACATGTCAGAAAATTGTCACACTACATTCCTTGACACCCAAATATTGTAGCTAGGCGGAATTCTGACAATATTACTGAGAGATACCGGAAGGCAGGCAGGCGTATGACGGGAAAAATGATAACTGGTGATTAAGCCAAGCAAGACACGACTCACCAAAGTTTTTTCGTCCTCTGCATCGATGGGATGGGTTTCAAACCCTCTCCCCCATACAGTGTTATTGTAAAATTTAAGAAAATATTACAATTCTGAGGTTGCTTCTTGCACGGGAAGCAATTGGCGTGGAAATACCGCGCTTTCGCAATATTCTTTTTATCAGAAAATTATTTACGAGTCATCTCCATGTGAATACAAATCGATTAAGCCCACTTGGACCCATGTCACTTGAGACTTTATAATTTTTCCGTTCATATTTTTTGACACGCTCGGAAAAGTATTTGCAAGGGTTGACTTGTCAGAAAATGTGTTTCCCGTGACTTTGGGGTCACGCAGATGCTGTAAATTCATTTTCAGACATGGCTCGATATAATTTTGAATTTATTGAGAATTTCCTATCTAAAGCGGTACAGCGCCTCTCAGCAACGCTCTACGGCATTTCATCAGATATAAAAGTTGTAGAGGGGGATCTAAACTCCACGAAAAAACAAATTACTGATATTCCACTTCACGGACCCCCTATTGTCACCGTCTCTCTAACTATCTCAACAGCGGCCGCTCTGTTTATATCTTGAGCAAGTTATTGCTCGAAAACATTATAATATGTACAATTGAATTATCAACTAGATTATTAAAATAGTTTGGGCATCCTTTAATAGCAATCGTGACACTTTGCATCATTTTGCTTCTTCGTTGCAAACTATTGAAGAATTAAAAATTCAAGTTCTATTATCGAAGCTGAGCATGAAACTCTGGGAATCAGGGGCCATGTTTGCGTTGAATTTTACCATTGTTAATCGAAGGCACGATGTTATTAATAGAATTTCAAAAAATTACTTTTGCCAATGAGGCTATTGTCTATTGTCTATCTTACAGGCTCGATTTCATTAGAACTTTTCAATTTGCCGTAACCTCTGGCAGAAAGCGCCAGAAAGGAATCTAGTTTCAGTTCATTTATTTTCCAAACCATCCTACGTGATGTTTTTCTGCCTTTTTTATTTGAAGGTGAACGTTGCCAATAAAACTATTTTTAATTGAATTCGCAGACGATAAATTCAGCCGGACAGAAGTAAATATATCAGCAGCGGCAGCACTGATAATTGTTTTCTATTATAATTATAGTGCAAATTATTTTTAAGATGCGATAGAATAATCAAACACAATTATAATTGTTATACTCGAAAAATGTAGGCTTGCTTTTTCTTGCATTAGAATTTTTCTTCCAATTATCGGATGGAGGAGGGTAATTTGGAGGGTTTCGCCCCCAAAACCACCCATGGGTGCGCCACTGGCAGTAACCTATACCTAAATCATCTACAAATGGCGCAATGGCAACCTTTCAACTTAAAGTAGATACGTATAAGATTTGCCCCGGAACACTGCCTCGAGGCACACCTGTAGATTTTAATGTTAGATCTTGAAGGTCCTATAATATTTTTTAATTGGATTTAAAAGAAATAAAGTTATATCTTATGTCAAATAATATGTAGGTTCTTTTTTTAATACGACAGAAGCGGAGAAAGAATTGGTGCACGCAAAAAAAATCCAACTTTATCCACATGCATATTTTTGCATTTTGTAGTTTTGCTGCAGAAAGTAAAAAAAAACGTATAATCGAGATTTATACACAAAAATTCACTAACCATGAAATACGAGTTTCTCCCGAAATATCTTGGCATTGGAACAATTATGACACAGCAGTGTTTATATTTTGGGAAATGTATTTACAACTACGAACAAGTTTTTTTTTCGCACTTTGTTGTAAAATTTATATTTTTTGAAATTAATCACAATAAACTAGAATTTGCGAGTTTTCTTCGCAATACTTGTCTATTGTTTAAGTGCAAAATTCATCATATTTATTTATTTTAATATGTTTTAAAGATATTAGTAAGTTGCAACGAAAATTAAGCGCGTTTTTAGACTGATACAATTTATCTGTATGTACAAGGTGCCTCAGATTAAATCGGCCTTATTGCTAACTCCTTGCTTGGTTAAATTAGTAAGTTAGTAGCATTTGTTCTGCTGATGGCAAAAGCAAAAAAAAAACAATTTTAGCATTATTTTCAAAACTGCAAACAGACACTAAATAATACCAAAGGGATTCACAGTTTATGGTAATTTAACTTGTTGCATTAGATCTACTGAAATGTAGGCTGATAAGTAGTAGGATAATATACTGGGTAGACAATACTTGGCCAAATAAGCCGTACATTTAGATGATTTAAGGCCAATTTATAAACTCGACGGTGACGATTGACGGTGCAGTTTGACGGTGCTGTTTGACGGTGCCGTAAAAAGCTGGATTTATAAACTTGATGGTGGCGACGATAACATAACCTGTTTTTCTCGGCTTTTCTGTATTTTTATGTGATTATATTAATTTTGATGTTTATGTGATCTGAATGATACTATCAACACTTATCAACAGTACACTTTAAAATGGTTAATAAGATGGTATAAAATAAAATTATATTTACTAAATATCACGTGACAGGCAAACACGATTTTGATTGGCTTTGTAAACTTGCTACGAACGTTGCTACGACCGTCCACCGTCAAAAGATAAAATTTGTCGGCCGTCACCCACCGTCAAACTGCACCGTCATCGTTAAATATAAATGGTCTTATGCATTTCAATATGTTTAAGCTGTACCGTCACCGTCAAACAGCATCGTCAACGTCGAGTATATAAATTCAGCTTAACTCCTGGTTCTTTTTTAGGTTGCCCTCGAAATTACATCTTTAAATATGGTCATAACTTCGTTATTTTTAACTTTAGCCGATAGAGCATACAAACTTTTTTGTTCACAAATTTATTTGCGATCGACATATAAAGAAACATACAGGGTGTCGTAATGCAAGATCGACAAAACTGATCAAATTACAAAGAAATAGTTCGTTTGGGTCACTTTGTTCGGGTTTGTTCCTAATAGTACTAAGAGTTGGCATTACATTCATAATGTTTTTTGCGATTCCTATGGAAAACGGCCATTTTACAATTCATTTTGACTTTGGAAGAAGTGGGTATTAATTTTTTTGTTAATTTTAGTGTCATACACATACCGGGTCATCATTCAGTTGAAAATAGGAAATCCCATGTAATATTTGAGGTTGCTGAATATTGGCTCTTTTGTATATTTTATAGAAAAATCGACATGGTAAACGTAAACCCATATGCCGAGTTTGAATACATTTTGGTGAGCCAATCCTAAGCTATTCAATTAAACATGATGGCAACACCACGAAACTCGCATAGTTCAGGTAATACAACAGGCACCAGCAAATTAAATGCTGACACTGACGAAACGAAAATTAGTGTCAGTGACAATAATTTCATTATTCGTTATGTTCAGCTTTATGTCAATTTTTGGAAATAGAGTCATAAAAATTATTTGCTGATGTTTGCTGTATTACCTGAACTATGAGAGTTTCGTGGTTTTGCCATCACGTTTATTTGAATAACTTAGGATTGGCCCAACAAAATGTATTCAAACTCGACACATGAATTTACCATGTCGGCCTCTTCAAGAAGTTATAATGAAGTTTTTGTATAAACTATACAGGGGAGCCAATATTCAGCCAATTCCAAAAATTAGCTGGGATTTCCTACGTCCAACTTAACGATGAATCACCCGGTATAGCTTAGCAAACTGTCCAAAAAATTGTGTGTTTAGTTCCAATAGTATTATCAATAAAGTTTATCCACAAAATTGGCATTGTCTACAAGGATAATTTTATCGATTTAAGTTATTTCACCTTTTTTAAACACTGTTTATTTCACGTAACACAGCCAAACATGAACTTTACGCACCTACGTACAGTTAAAATGCACTCTGTGTTTCATCGAGACCCCCTAAACCTAAAAATACACGATCGAGCGGGTTTTCGAGATTCGGACGCTTTACTAACCGCAACGGTTTCGCGTCCACATCTCTAAATTTAAATTTGTTCTCGTACTTGACGGTTCTGTTACAATCGTCGATAATTGCTAATTGAAGTTATTTTCGTATTAATCGAATGTTATACCGGGTGCGACGAAAAGAGTGATCCTAATACTTATCTTCCACTCCAAATAATTTCTATACATTCTGAGCTATTCTTATTGAACACCTACATGCTAAATACAGGGTGTGATGGAAATGACTTATTATACAGGGTGTTATGGAAATGACGTATTATATTTAAATGGGTGACTCCTGGGGTGTCCTAGAGAAGCGCTACATATTTTTTTTTTAATCGACCGTTTTAAAAGTGGGGTAATAAACGCTCTTACTCACAGGTCAGTCCACGCTACTGTACAACATTTCACCCAGAGCCAATGGCAATGTTGCCAATCTTAATGTAAAACTGAAATTCCATATAAAATTATAAAAATAAATTATTTTCTTTATACCTAAAGAGCGAGGATTCAGGCATAAACACAATAAGTTTTTTTCTTTATCATGGGAACACTCCTGGAAACACTTTATGTACACACAGTAATAGTGAAACAGAACCGATAGTTAGCTTTTGAAAATACAATAATACAGATTATACTACAGATTATTAGATTTTATTACACGAGAGAAATTTGACGTCCAGAAGAAACGCCTCAATAAAAACAATATTCAAAGATTATTTATGTACGAGCAACATACACGCGTAAACCGAAAAAACAGAGCGGATTGCTGAGAGTGTGTTGGTGATCGACGAGACACAACGTATCCGGCCGCTGGTTGGTCTTCAACTACCAGACGCACGCGTGCGGGTTTGAATGAAAATACTTCGCTCAGCCGATGTAAGGCGTTAAGAGGTCATTGGCATTTGACCTAGTGACGTACGTGGCTATTACTATTCCATATGTTTTTTCGAGTTGTTTAAAACATAGTCCATCATAAATGTTTTTCAATTAATTGTCCAAAGAGGTATTACAAAATGGAAAAGTATGACAAAACAGGCCAGAATTCCTTGATTGCTTACATGTATCGTAGTGCCACACAGGTGTTTTTCTGGTTTGACGTCAGGACACTTTTACCGCTGAATGAATTGAAAGCGCCATTTATTGGTATTTTTCTTCAATTTGTCTTTATCTCAAGAATTGCCGGTTTAAATATAATACGCCATTTCCATAACACCCTTTATTTAAACCCGCAAATCCTGAGATGCAAATAAATTGAAGAAAAATAACCATAAATGGCGCTTTGATTTATTAAGCGAAATATATACTTTAAATTAAATCTCAAAATTTACGTGGCCGCTACGAGGGCGTTCGCAATCAATAGTTTATTGAGGCAGTGTTGTCATATACGCAGAATTATAAACGCACGCGTTCAGTTTTTGACAACAAAACGTATTTGACCCGCATTATCACTTCTTTTTCAAACTTTTTAGAAAAAAAACTACAATTTTAAGGTACATGCTCGTACGTGCAGAAATTCGATCTTATTTTACAATAATCCGTTTTATAATTAAATTCCATAAAAAAAATATCACAACACAAAAAGTATGTTTTGCAACAGAACCAACAATAGATAATATCACACAAATTTGAAATCACAGCACAACATTTGTTATTATGAATTATTTCACAACAGAAAAAAAAATCGGGTAATGCTACAACTAACAAAACGTTTAAAATTCGTATACATCAAGCACGTGAAACCCTCGAGATTCCATCCCCGCATCTCCAAACATACTGAAGAACGATAGTCGCGTGCGGCGGGTATCTAAGCAAGGGCGAGATACGCGGTGTGATCTGACATCACCGTTAGTATACTCTAGTGACTCACATTGTTGCTAACTGAATCCAGATGGAACGGCGCGGCAGTATGTGGGTAAAAAGGGTTTTTACCTTAGTATTTACATATTCGATTAAAAAAAAAAAGTATGTAGACTTTCTCTATGACACCCTAGGAGTCACCCATTTAAATATAATAAGTAATTTCCATAACAGCCTGTACATGCAAGAACGGTCCTACATTTCTCCTAATTTTATAATTAATATCTCATAAGTAAGCTCTAAATTTTTTACTTATGTTGGACTAGTTCAATAAATAACAAATAATTTAATAATAAACCACAAATAATTGAACAAAATACAGAAACATTATTTCAAACTTCGGTTGATCCGGGATTTAAAAGAAAAGTAGACGTTTGAAAAAAAAAATAAGATGGTGACGTGTGATTTGTTTCACTTGACATTCCCATTGTG
This sequence comes from Barypeithes pellucidus, assembly GCA_963991005.1. Taxonomy (NCBI): domain Eukaryota; kingdom Metazoa; phylum Arthropoda; class Insecta; order Coleoptera; family Curculionidae; genus Barypeithes; species Barypeithes pellucidus. The sequence continues at coordinate 12,781,526 of OZ022562.1, read as the reverse complement.
ATCGTTTGAAAGCGTTTTAAGAGGTTTCCTATTTTTCCTCAAAAAAAGTTTTGTGGCAGTTAGAAGATGTTATTTGTGCTTAGAGAATAACGGAAATCATTTTGAACAAGTGATTATGTAGTTTCTTACTTTTTTCGCTGTTCGTTTTATTATTATCAAAAAACCCTCGAAACGTCATTAAACCACAATGTGTCATACATCGTTGCATTTGGAAGAAAAAAAGGTCTCAAATTCCAATATCAGAAAAACAGGACCGTATTTAAAAAAATATAGTTGATAATGGCCCTTCGAAGACGACTCGTCGGATTACAAAACAATTAACGCTGTTAGATAGAGCGGAAAAAGTGGCAATGCAAAAGTGCAATTTACTTTAAAATTCGATCTCAAAAAACCCAGGAAAACAATTAAACAATTTTTCTCCGAAACTTCTCGGAATTTTAAAACTTTCTAAACGGCATATTATTAGGCACGTAAATGCGCAACTTTACCTCCATTTAACCGACTTCTTATCTGTTACGGTTTCCGAGATCCCTGTACTGGCCCTCCTTATCTTGGACACGTTGTATGTCCGCCCCTGGTTTCCCAAATTCCACTGTCACGATAATGTCAACTTGACATGTTATACTAGACATTTTTTACTTCTATTGGCAGAATGTTAATTCTATTGCCTGCAGTTATACTTTTAGTTCTTTTCTGTCCAAAGCACACATCCAATTCATCAGATAAAGACGATGAGCTATGGCGAATGGCCAAGAAAGAATTCGCTAGGAGAACCCAAGAGTATCTTCGAAAAAATCCGATCAGCGACGATCTACGTTCGTTCATCGACGAACTGAAATTGAATAGAAGAAAAAGGCAAGATCATAGCAATATGTATGCGATAAAAGATGGGGAGATCGTTCCTCTCGAGGAGCTCGAAGAAAGCTTAAATGCAGAGGCCGATAACTTGGGGACGAATTTCACAGTCGTACCCCTTATTATACCTATTGCTTTGGAAAATACTGTTACTCTTAAGTATGTTTTCGTTTAAGTAACATGGTAAAATAGAGGCAAGAGAAAATTTAAACGGGAATATGAAATCCTTGTTACTCTAAGTAGAACGCTTGAATCCTACAGATGGTCAAACTGTATAAATGTCAGCTACAGAGTGTTTCTTTTCAATCATTAAACCCCAAACGCTGTTTGTAGTATAGCATACCGGGTGATGCATCGTTATGTTGTACATAGGAAATCCACCTGTACATTTTATAGAAAAACTGCATTATAACTTCTTGAACAGGCCGACATGGTAAACCCATGTTCCTAGTTTGAATACATTTGGGTGAGCCAATCTTGAGCTATTCAATTAAACGTGATGGTAAATCCACGAAACTCTCATAGTTCAGGTAATATAGCAAACACCATGAAATAATTTCTATGACGCTATTGCCAAAAATTGATGTAAAACGGTTAATGATTGTTCCACATTATAAACATTTTGGTATCCTTAATCCGTTAATCACACATCCAAAAATCCATTGTTTTTCTTACAGATAAACAACTAATAATTGAAAATATTGTCAATGGGCGCATTCAACAGAACCCATCGATTTAACCCATTTTAAATAAATCGATTTCGCAAATCGATAGGAAATCGGACGTCATTTTTTCGATCGAATTTAAAAAGCGATTTGGGATTTAACAACGATGCATGTCAGTTTTGTTTGTCAGGTTGAGGAGTAAAGTTTATAAAAAGAATGACGAAAGAAATGAATTATAATAATTATAAAAACATAGTACAGAGTGTTATGGAAATTACTTATTATATTTATACCGGCAAATCCTGAGATGAAAATAAATTGAAGAAAAATAACCATAAATGGCGCTTTGAATTATTAAGCGAATTATACACTTTATATGAAATCTCAAAATTTACGTGGCCGCTACTGAGGACGTTCGCAATCAATAGTTTATTGAGGCAGTCTTGAGGTTCAAAAGAGGTTAGCGCATTATAGGCGATGTTGTCATATTGCAACACAGAACACATGTTCCGTTTTCACAACAAGACGTCTTTGACACGCGTTATCATTTCTTTTTCAAACTTTTTAGAAAAAAAACTTAGGTACATACCCTCGTACCTTCGATCTTATTTTAAAATAATCCGTTTTATAATTAAATTCCAAAAAAAAAGTGTTTTTTAACAGCTCAACAGTAGATAATATCACATAAATTTGAAATCACATCACAACATTTATTATTATGAATTATTTCACAACAGAAAAAAATCGGGTACTGCTACAACTAACAAAACGTTTAAAATTCGTATACGTCAAGCACGTGGAACCCTCGACAGCTTCACTCCACCCCCGAGTCTCGAAACATACTGAAGCAACGATAATGGCGCGCGACCGGTATCCGAGCAAGGGCGAGACACGCGGTGTGATCTGACAACACCGTTAGTATACTCTAGTGACCCACATTGTTGCTAAGTGAATCCTGATGGAACCGCGCAACAGTATGTGGGTAAAAAGGGTTTTTACCTTAGTATTTAGATATTCGATTAAAAAAAAGGTAAGTCGACTTTCTCTAGGACACCCAAGGAGTCACCCATTTAAATATAATAAGTCATTTCCATAACACTCTGTATACACGATCTCCGCTTGTGAGGAGGAGCCTAAAAATAAAATTATTCATTTCGTAGAGGAAGGGATCCTAACCAACCAAAAAACTAACAGCAAAATGCATTCAGCAGAACTGCAAATGGATGACGTCACCCATTAAAAATCGCTTATAAATCGGTGGGCTGAATGCAGCCACTAATTTTCGTTTTGGAATGTCAAAATTTAATTTGCTGGTGTTCACTGTATTACCTGAACTATGTGAGTTTCGTGATTTTGCCATCACGTTTAATTGAATAACTCGGATCGGCTCACCAAAATATATTCAAACTCGGCACATGGGTTTACCATGTCGGCGTCTTCAAGAAGTTATAATGCAGTTTTTCTAAAAAATATACAGGGGAGCCAATAATCAGCCATCTCAAAAATTACATGGGATTTCAACTTGCATCACCTTGTATACCTACTAGAGACACTAAAAGTGTAATCTCGGAACAAGAACTTATGTTGAAAATAACATTGAAAGACATGGAGGCTTTTGTTTAACTTTTCCGACAGATACTGGAGTATTGCAGTATTTCGTTGCTTTCGTTTTGTTCGAGATGACTAAAACAAGTTTTAGATGCCACCTGACGAATACATCTTTCCAGGGACATTACAACAAATCATTATGACGAATCGGATAACCAATACGGCGGCTCAAATCGCGCAATCCTAGGTCGAGGGGGTGCCCTAGAAATGATAAAACGAAGAAAAAATGGACCGGTGGAGGCAGAAAGTGGGAACTCTAGATCCGAGGAAACGGTCGTCGATAACCTTATAGATGATAAATTGAAGTCTACAACGGAGGATACGGAGCTCAGTAAAGCGCTAGAGGATGTTCAGAAGTTGATTAAATCGCAGAAGAAAGGGAAGTCTAGCAAGGACGGTAAGTCTTAAGAAATATCTGAAAAAACTAAGGTTATGTGAAATAGTACAGGGTGTCCATTTTTGGGTAGTTTTACGGTGTATCTCCGTTATTAGTAAAGATAGAAGGATGCGGTTTTCGCAGCACTGTGCTACTTTTTTGTCAAACAGAAGATGCCGTAATCAGAATTTTCTAGGCCGCCTTGTTTTTGATATACGGGATGTTTTTGAGAATTGTGCATTTTGGGACACCCCCCCCCCCCCCATATCTCGGTTACCCCGTAACGTATCAAAAAGAAATAAATTGTTCTTTTTGTAGTTTTTTACGTAGAATCCAGTGACGTACTCACATTTTTTCTACATTCAATAGATTTCAAGGAAAATAAACAAATTTGCTTTTATTAAATGGCTCACCCTATATATTTTCTAATAATATAATTTAGTTTGCAACGAGCTTCTCAAAAATATATAACACTTTATTTTTAGTCTTAGTATTAGGCCCGAAATATACGTTTTTCCAAAATATACCTTCACTGATGTCCGAAAAACTAGTTTTAATTTAATTAATAACGGTACCCAAAATGACTTTATAAATTTGTTTATATAGCAGCTTCGGAAAAATTTCGAAAATAAAAGACACTATTCCACCATGCACCGCCGCGAATGTCAAATTTACTTTACTAAATATGAACCAAATTGGAAAAAAAATGTAGAAAAAACATACTATCTTTTCCGCTAACGAAAAAAATTATTATTGGCAAATACAAGGGGGGGGGGGGGGGAGTGCTCCGTCTTGCCTCTCTTGCCCATGGATTGTAGTTAAAAATAATACAAGGTGTTATGGAAATGACGTATTATATTTAAATGGGTGACTCCTTGGGTGTCCTAGAGAAGCGCTACATATTTTATTTTTTTTTAAATCGACCGTTTTAAAAGTGGGGTAGCAAACCCTCTTTCCCACAGGTCAGTCCGCGCTACTGTAAACATATATCACCCAGGCCCAATGGCAATATTGCCGAACTTAATGTAAAACTGAAATTCCATATAAAATTATAAAAATAAATTATTTATCTACCTACTTGTATTTATCCTTATACCTAAAGAGCGAGGAAATTCAGGCACAAACACAATCAGTTTTCTTCTTTTTCATGGGAACACTCCTGGAAACACTTTATGTACACACAGTAATAGTGAAACAGAACCGATAGTTAGCTTTTGAAAATACAATAATACAGATTATACTACAGATTATTAGATTTTATTATACGCGAGAAATTTGACGTTCAGAAGAAACGCGTCAATAAAAACAATATTCAAAGATTATTTATGGACTGGCAAGATACACGCGTAAACCGAAATAACAGAGCGGATTGCTGCGAGTGTCTTGGTTATCGACGAAATACAACGTATCTGACCGCTGGTTGGTCATCAAGAGGTCATTGGCATTTGGCCTAGTGACGTACGTGCCTATTTCAAACGTATTTAATACTATTCTTTATGTTTGTTCTGGTTGTTTAAAACATTTTTTGTCGTAAAATTTCTTAAATTAATTGTACAATAAGGTATTACAGAATGGGAAATTGTTTAAATTGTTTATTTTCTCTAAAGAGTTTAAGGTGTACATATGACAACACCGGTCAGAATTCGCTTTTTGTTTACATGTATCGCAGTGCCCCACATGTTTTTTTCTGGTTTCACGCCAGGTCACTTTTACCGCTAAATGAATTGAAAGCGCCATTTATGGGTATTTTTCTTCAATTTGTCTTTATCTCAAGAATAACCGGTTTAAATATAATACGTCATTTCCATAACACCCTGTATAATACAATAATTTTCTAGGTGCGTTATGTAATGTCAACGGCAACTGGGATAGTGATACTGGAGGCATGACATTCTATATAAGGAAAGCAAATGGTACCGCTGAAATAAAGATGTCACCTAGGGAGCCCCCGAGTGAGGACGGTTTTATTCCACAAGGAAATTGGAATATTACTGCTAGAGTACCATTTCAACAATCGGCGCAGGTCATTGTGACCCTTACTGCCAATAAAGGAAGAAGAGTTGCCATTTTCCTAGGTACGGTTTTTTTTCCTCCTGAATTACTTTCTCGACTTGTTACCTTAAACAAATTTAAAAAAAATGATACCACATACGACGATAGACGCGGCCTCTAACGCCGATCCAATTACATTTGCGCTTCGAGTAGATCCTCCACAATTGACTGTCGTGTTATTTCGGACAGAAAGTACCATTCCCTATACAGCTTACTTCGAACAATAATTTAGCATATCTTCTTTTTACTGTGGGCACTGTGCTTAGCTAAGACACGTTTTATTTAAAGAAATGTCTGATATTTTTTAGGAGAATGTAGGATTTGCGACGGCAGCGAAACCATAACAGGCGATTGGATGATCGGAAGGACGTCGTCTGGTTGCAAAGATCAGAAAACTTCTCACGCGTTTATATCCGACGTATTTCGAAAAAATAACGTCGAAAAGCTACGGGAAGCTCACATGAAAAAACTATCTAATTTGACCACTACTACTGTAGAACCGACGAACTCGGATACTTCTTCTTAGCATAGCGATTTTTTTCTACAAAATATCTACAATTTTACAATAAATAGGACATATTTCTGAAATGAGAATTATTATTGAATGGAGCGATCTAAGACGGACGTTAAAAATGTGTTTATTAAAGATCGCGTATCGCCGTAACAGTGCTGTAATGAAAAAATAAGAATAGTATTAAACATAAACATATAATATAAAAGGCGAGACGAAACATTCCATTCTTAAACGCCATTTATTTACAATAATACACAGTTCTACAGTTTCAAATAGTTAGAAGATGGGTTTAAAAAATGGCAACGCTGTAATAAGATGCGCGTTTAGATAATTTCAATCTAATATTGGTCATAAATAGGTAATCGTTGTAGGCAGTTCAGTGGCGGTTCGTCCACAGGAGCACATGCGCACGTGCACCCCCAAAACAAAACGAATAAAAAATATTAATTTATATTCATTGAATATTATTTATCGTATAAAGTAATATTTTATCGTACCGTCAAACTAAAAAAAAGTCCGACCTTCCCTAATATTTTATCATCCCGTCAAACCAAACTGTATAGATCCGGCAACCGTGCCTCGGTCGAGGTATATGACGAGACTTGCTCGCACGTGCGATTAAGTAGTGCAGTTTCTCTGAAGTAACAGGTGGCGGGTGGCAGCGGGGGATAGCGGGGCTATTGCGATTTAACATGGAAAAGGCGCACAGTTTTTGTATGCGCCGCGCTGTTGTCTGTTCGTGCATCTAGCTAGAAATTCAAGCGTGTATGTTTTAATATTATATATTTATTAAGTTAAAATGAATAGCTGACGGTGGACTATTTAAGAAATAACTTTAGCTCTTTGAGTTTGGAGCAAAAAATTGAAGTGAAGAATGCGGGAACACCTAAACCCGAAGTTAATTTAACGCAGACCACAAAGGATAAATCTAGGGACTTTATTAGAAAGTTTAAAAATGAAATATATGAAAAAAAATTTATAGAAGGTATTCCAAACTTAATGGGGCTGTTATTGATCAATTTTCTACAATTAAGAACCGAAGAATGGACTTTACGTTTAAGCACTATTGTGTAGGGTCGATAAATGTTATGTATTTCGATAAATGATACGCGATATGATTTTAAACCATTTTATTTAAGGATTTAAACTAAAAAACACTGAAAATATGAAAATGCCAACGTGTCAGTCTCGTGGCTCGATTCGTTCTCGTCATAAAACAGTTAACTATTGTTCTCGTCTTGGTTGCGCCTAATGACGTAGCCGTAGATGGCGTAGTGGTATTAGACATCATTCGGTTTCCTTGATAACTCGTAGATGGCTTTAGTAGTATTAGTAGTGGACTGCATAAATATTGTTACGAGGGTTACATGCGACGACGTTAAGATCCGCAGCTATACACACTAAGAAAACCTTTCTTATTTTCCAAAAGTTATATTTTCTTGTGTAAAATTAAAAAATAAATAAAAATATGTTTTACCTAACGCATATTACTTTTTTTCTTTCTACATTTAAAACGCCTAGAAAGTAATTGTTTGGTCGTTACACAAAAATAATATTTTCAAAATAATTTCACCATACTTGTGAACCTCTTCTATCATAGATCACGAGCCGCCACTGATTGTAGGTGTTGTTTACAGAAATTCGGGTAATATAAAGAAAAAATCCATATTTTTGCAATATTTACTTAAAATATAGAATTAGTTACACCACTGCTTATTTACCTATAAAAAAAACGTTACCTCTCACTTACCCATGAAATATTAATCCGGGGTTTGAATAGTCGACTTTCTTACACACCACGCACTGACGAACCATTGTAGAGAGCTAATAAATAGCTTTAAAAAGTTTTAGTGCGAAAAAACACTAAAAATTAATCCAAAAACACAATAGATCACAGACGCAGCAGCGAATAAGCGCTAACAACACCGCTGAGGAGAAATGAATGGGAGTAGTAAACTTCAGGGTCATTTTTACTCTAGCAGGTAAAAATTATCATCTCTTTTTCTTCTCAAAAAGCCGAGGTAGTCATGTTTAAAGTAGTATTTGCAAGATGATCAAATATCATTTTAGATCTGTTGATTTACAGGGTTTTTTTTAATGTGACATCCTGTATATTCTACGTCACATTCTGAACGTAATTTATGTAATATACCCTTATAGCCAAATTCAACCGTTTTCGATAAGTATATTGACGATGATATTTGATCGCCTTGCAAATACTACTTTAAAAACCTTTTAATTTTTCTCAAGTAAGAAAACTAAAAAAGTGAAGATGGGGTAGGGGGCAGATTTTACGTGATCACCGTGTACGTCAGAGCCGGCAGTCGCTGTGAATGTTTCGATGAGAACGAATTAAAATAAAAAAACATTTTGTAATTATATAATGTAAAATATATTAATAAATATGAACACCCGGAGAGTACATTAAAAAATTCAGTGTAAATAGAAATCTATGAAATGTACCGACTTATAACTAAAGCCTTCAAACGAAATAATATCTGTACAATAAATAAATTTATTATAAAAACAGATCGTAACGACCAAAAAAAATAAAAAACACTAAATTTATTGGATAAATAGGTATTTACAATGTTCGGTTTCAGTTGATTTAAAGCTAGTTGTAACTACTGTGCAGTGTTTTTTTTTTAACAGCCCTGTAAATGTTATCAAGCTATAAAGGCGGGTACCCAATCCGAACAACCCCCATTTTTTGCCAAAAAATAGATGATATCGGCTACGTCAAAACATGGGAAATACTGAAATATAAATCCCAATATTGACGTGGCTTATGCTAACTCTAAGTGCCTGTTCTCACCAAAGCAACTGCCAATCGCAACGCAACCGCAACGCAACTTCAACGCGACTCAGCACTAATGTTTAAATACGGGTGTTCCCACTGACTCAACTGCAACGCAACTAGTTGCTTATGAGTTGCCCGACATACCGCGTCGCCGTTGTCAGTTGCTTCCAATCGCGGTGTCATGGCGGATGAGACAGCAAAATATTTAACTTTTGTGGCTCATTCGGTAAAACCTATGGAATTTAACCAGATCAATATTTAATTCCTATGTCACTATATACGAACTATGTCTCAAATTTATGGTATAGAAAGGGTTAACCCAAAATTGTCGCTCAGTTTTTTGTTTAAGCTTTTTAACGAGCAAGTATGTTGCGGCTATATCTTCATCTGACGAAGACGACATTTTGCTCACGTCAAAAGAGACTTCAAACCCGTTGATTCCAGAACAACTCAACTGAAATTGTGGTCGCGTTGCTTGCTAGTTGCTTTGGTGAGAACAGGCGAGCAACTCAACTGAAGTTGCGTTGCGGTTGCCAGTTGCTTTGGTGAGAACAGCGCCTAACGGCTTGTATCTTATAAGAATAGCAAGCAGCAATAGCTATGCTTCGGTTACAAGATAGTAGAAGCATATTGAAAGTCACGTGCCAGTTGAAGATATACAGGGTTGCCCAGAAGTCCGGAATAAAATTAATATAGCCTTAACCTGTAACTTTTGGGGAAAACGCTCGGACACATCAATTTAGTTTTATATATGCTCACATTTTGACGTTATTCGTTTGTTTTTTTATAGACATTTGTCAAAGATATGACGGCATCGATCTTTTTTTTAAATAGAAACAGACAGCTTGAGATACATCATTTGAAAGCTAATATCTCGTACAGTATGCTCATAAATTTTAGCGCGATTCTGTCAAGCTATTTCAAAATGGCGACTGTTAAAAGTTTTTAAAAAATCTCTATTTAAATAAGCGGAAATTATAAATCATTGATGTTTTTTTACCTTTCAAGGTAAGAAATCTTCTGAACGCGACACAATGAAGATTATATTAATTTTATTCCGGACTTCGGGGCTACCCAGTATAGTAATTGGATTAAAGATAGTCGACTTTTTCACGTAACGGATATCATTTTTTCTACAAGCCGTTGACTATTATCTTGTAAACGAACAAACCTATTAGTTATAAGGCTTTTCCTTTTTATAAAATAAGATTAACTAATGTTTCGCGTGAAAGAAAAATAAGTATTTTATTATAAAAGCATCAATGGCACATTTTAAAAGACATAGTATTAACCTTAATAAGCTATACAGGCAAATTTTTAAATTAATGTAATTTTTATTAATTATTTTTACCATCCATTCATACTAATAATATACAGACAGAGGGTGTCAATTTGAAAACGTCCCACCCTTCCATTAAATAATATTAAAAATCAGAAAGGCACGTCAATTTTATTGTGAAGAGGGATGCTTTTAAAGAATATTTGCAGTGGCATATCATTTTAAAGGTCATTTAAATATCAAACATTTTTTGATACTATACAAAGCCCAGATTCGACCATCACTAGAATACTGCTCTCATGTCTGGAGCTCTGCACCCAAACATACTCTTCGGCTACTGAATTCCATCGAAAGGAGGGCAATTCGTCTGATTGGAGACCACGAGCTGACAAAGAACCTCGACAGCCTAGAACATCGAAGACAGGTGGGGGATTTGACTCTCTTTTACAGATATTTTCATTTAAAGTGCTCGGCTGACCTTGTCCTCTTAATTCCGCCCAAAGCGGCGAATAGCAGAAATACACGACGAACCACTGCCGCCCATCCATATGTGGTTAAACGTGAATCGCTTTATGCGCACACGCACCACTCCCAGAGTACCTTAAAGGATTTTCCTATAGTGCTTGTGTTTGATCATTAAAAAATAATTGATTAGTATTTTTGAAAAAGAATTAATTATGGTATTATTGGAGAGGTTAAAACGACCTTTGAACTGAGCCCCCTCTTTCCGTCCGATTTTAAATATTATTTACTAGAAGCGAGATATTAAAAGTGGGAAGTTCAAATTGACACCCTGTATATATTAACACATACATATAAACCATATCTTAGATACCAAACAAAGTTTTACATAGAACATAACCTATTAATTTTAGAATGTATTTTATGTTCATTCTAAAAGGCACACTTCCTATATTATTATATTTCCTTATTTATTTAAAATGAACGCTTCAATTTTTGACATGATTAGTTGTAGCTAATTTTTATATTAATACAGTGGTACCTCGCGATACGAGTGCCCTAACATACGAGTTATTTGAGATACGAGCTGTCGAGCGAGCGAAGTTTTGTTTTGAAATACGAGCGACATTTGAGATACAAGGAACGGTCAGCTGCGACGCTGCACACAAGTTGCAACTGGTCGTGCATCGGAGCTATTTAATGACTCTTGCCTAACTCATTTCCGCAGCATTCTGAAAGGGAGGAAGCAACAAACCTCAGTCGACAGTTTTTTTTTTTAATCCGGCGAAAACGGCAAAGAAAAAAAGCAGTGACTAAAATTAAGCATACAGTAGCATTTAAGTTTTGTGTAAGTTTCATTTAAGTGACCAAAATACAAATATGTATTGTACACTTTATAAAACCAGTTTTTTTGCTTTACATTCTCTTTTATTATTGCTGTATATTATCTTATATTATATGTCATTTATAAATACATTTTTCTTATTCAAAAACACGTAACAACAACAATTATTGGAGGTAGCATTTTTGGGGCTGGAACGGATTAATGGCATATAAATTAATTTCAATGGGGAAATTTGCTTTGAGATACGAGCAAGGTTACGGAACAAATTAAACTCGTATCTCGAGGTATCACTGTATACACAATTTTATGGAAACCAATTATTACAAATTTAATATTATTTCACATCACTTAATTCAAGAGTTTTTTACCACTTGACGTCATGAACATTTTTTTAGCTCTTTCTTAAATACAAACAGAATAAAATACTTTGATTCCCTAATTGTATTTTTGAAACGCCAAGTATAAATTAATCATAGTAACTAGAGTAGTACAAAGCGTAGAATTATATACATGGTATAATACACTCCATCAGAATCTAATTTTTTACTGTAAATATTGTTTAGAATATACAGGGATTCACAAAAAGTAAGCGACATAAAAAAAATATTTATTTGTGCCTAGAGTCTTCAATTTTGCCCAAACAACTTTGCATATGACTACAAGAAAACCAATACAAAAATGTAATTTTCCTCCAAAGAACAAGCACATAGAGCAAAATTGGTTTTCATGTTAAAAGTATTGGAAAGACAATTGCAAAAAATTGATGTTTAAATCCAAGTCAAGTAAAATAATTTTTCTCACGTCGCAAACTTCTTGCAGTGACTGCAAATGTCTTTAACCTAAAGTATAAAGCCTTTAACTTAAAGTTTGTTCATCGGTTAAAGTAGGACTTAAATTATTATCTCTTATAATGTTATTTCCATTAACTACTGGGCTACCGATTGAGTTATTCAATGGAGACTGACTTTTATTCCTCAATTCAAACACTTGCTGGATCGCGTTTCGAAAACACAAAAAGTTGTAGTCTATAATACCTAAAAATATGGTTGAGTGTCATTTTAAAATTTCTGTAGAAACACACACACTTGAAAAAACACAGACACAATGAGGATCCCGAGCCTTTAAGTCCAGATGTATGATGGTGATGAATGAGTTATTTAAACTTTCAAGGAAAAAAAATAGTCCAAGCATTAAAACCACTTACCTTTGTGATCAAAATTGTCCTCTCTTAATATACAGACCAGCGCTAAGAATTTGTTTACTTCTCTCAGGTATAAAACCGTACCATTATTTAATTTTATCAGACTTGAACTTTGTTCATCAAAAGCTGCCGGTTCTTGTTCTTCTTTCACTCTAAAATGGTAAATAAATTTACTGTACTAGTCACACTTTTTTTTATTGATTGGCAAATTATGTAGGCAGGTTATTCAATACTATTTTCAGCATTTCTCTGCTTTGCCTGCGAGCTCGATAAACAATATTTGTTTAGGAATTTCACATATTTACCCATAAATTGAAGAAAGATCAATAACTACATCAATCATATCACAGCACAATTCATAACTCTGCATATCCACTGGCGTGGAGTCTGTTGCTATATAGATTTTAGATACCACATCAAACAGAAATGATTTTTCAATGGCCGAATTCTAAAAGAGATTTTGTATGTGAATTTTTGGGTAGATAGGTATTTTGAGTTGTTTTTTTTTTGGGGCATTTCAGAGGCAATATTGTGCCTGATTTTTCAAATTTTCAAACAGAAATTATTTTTAAATTTCTTAAATGGACAAAGAGGCATTGCAAATTTGTTATGAGTATTACCGTATTTAGTATATTTAACAGGTTCTCCAAAGCTGGTAGCTGCATTATTAGTTTCTGAACCACTTTAGAAAAAGCTTCAAATATGGAATGATCGTAGATCGATGTCAGGTGAAAACTTAAGTGAATTTGTTGGTCATAACCTAAAAATATGAAAAAGGTAATCGTGCTTGAAAGCAACTTTAATCAAATTTTTAAATCTAATAATCTGCTGAATTACAAAGAAAAGTTTACTATATTTGAGATATTAGTAGAGTTCTAAAATATGTTCACTTATACATATGTTTGCTATTGATGCTACAACTGATGATTGTATTCTTATTTGAATTTAATATAATAACTAAAAGAAAGTACCTACCTGAATCAATTAAATCATCTATTGCTCTTTGATGAATGTCCCGTTGGCATTCCATTTTGGAATCATCCCCTAATCCATCTACCTTATGAATAAACACCTCAAATTTTATATTTGGGTTAACTTTATATGCTTTTGTAACGAATAAATTAAGTTTATTTAATGCTTCTAAATAGTCATCCTAAAAACATTATGAGAGTTAAAATATTTTATTTTTGTCATTCTCTTTAATAACATTCAATATAGGTATTGAAATAAATTATCAAAAAAATAAGAACTACTTACCTGAGCATCAATAACAAAAACTAAAGCTCCACATCCACCAAAAATCATATCAAAATCGAAGCATGTATCGAAGAAATCTATCTGACCTGGAAAGTCCCATATTTGGAACTGAACAAAGCTTGAATTATTTATGTCGTCCTTAACTATTTTGTTTGTACTTTCTAAAAATAGAGTTTCATTTGGGGACATCTTATGAAAAACGACTTTTTGAATAGATGATTTTCCAGATCTAAAAACACAATTAATTTCTTTGCTATTGTAGTTAACCAAGTGCCTTAACTACTTAATACATATTGATAAAGTAATTAATGTAAATAACATTACGATAAGTACTTTACACATTATTTAAAATTCATTTAATAATACAAGAATATAACCAAGGTGGAAATATCTTTATTTTAATCAAACCTTCTCAGCCCCATTAGTAGAATTCTGGGTTTGTGGTCCGAAGAATTATTATCGTGGTCTCCATCAAAGGCCCCATATCCAAAATCTTTAGGGAAAGAACCAGCTTGTCCATCAAAAGGTACACCCTCCTCGTCATCTTGGTATGATGACTAAAAATGGTAAAGGCGTGCAAATTAGTACCCTTAGTTTTGTGTACAATAAATTATGTTTACAACAGATTTTTATAGAGATAAAACACTGTAGGGAACTGCCCACAAAATATTGCAAAGTAAAAAAACTCCAGCATATCTTACCATTGTTAAGACTTCTCTAACAAATAAATTAATCGCAAAAATTTTCTTATTCAAGAGGCATTAATTCTCGAGAGGAATTTTATCATTTCGTAGACTAAAAGAGTTTGCTTACACTTTTACGTTTTAATCATTTTTGACACAAGAATTTGAAGGTTATCATCACCATTCGTCACAAATAAATTCAAATGTCAGATAGAAGAGGTCGTTCAGAATTGAATTTCTTCACCCGTCAAATATTTATTCGGTTATCGGACATATATTTACTGTAAAGGCCCGATCATTTTTCATTGATCAAACAGAACCCTCGAAATGTACTATGTCGATGTTCTATTTCAACAAAAAACTTTCTTTGGCTTCGTAAAAAGAATCAACCGGATCTCCCTTTTTCAAAATAATTTTTATAGCCATTTTAAAGCAGGGACAGGTTAAAAAAAACCTATATAAAAGAGAAGATTTAGATGTTAAATTCCTCAGCGAATAAAGCTCTTAGGGTTTTAACCCATAATATTTGGTAAAATACACATTCTCAGTCGCAAAAATAAAACACAGTTATCCTTAATTTCTAAAATTTATTATAAACAAGTCACAATAATTTAGACCATCCTTCTAAGAAGGTTGTTGATTTTGTCTTCTCTGTTACCGAAGTCGCCACCTTCAACATAGTGATTGGACTTCTTGCGCCATCCACCAGTAGGAGTGTTAAGCTGGAAAATATATTTGATAAAAAAAAATGTGTCTTTTTGGGGTCCGTTACACTATTCGGACACACGAATTTTAAATTTTTACTATTTTTTTCTAAAAGTATACATTTTTAGTAGTAATATTCAATAAAAAAATTTGCGGAATACTCAGTAATTTTTAAGAAATTAATTAATAAAAATCCTGATTTTGTGGTTTTTGAGTGATTTGACAAGGTTCTGACCCCAACAATTTTAGCGATGTTGCCGGATTTATAATTTTATAACAAAAATAAAAAGTAAAGGTTCTGTGTAATGACTACACTTGAGCACCCACGGAATTTAACAATTTTTGAAAATGTAATGGAAAGATATGGTTGTAGAAAAAGAAAACATAAGAAAGTTAGGGTAAGTTACATAAATTGACACTGCCCTGTGAAAACCACTGAAAACCCCCGCTACTCCTTTTGTACCCGATTTCCTTCCGGATTCGGAAAAAGAAAACATAAGAAAGTTACATAAATTGACAGTGCCCTGGGAAAACAAGTGAGAACCCGCCCCCGCTACACCGTTTGTAGCCGATTTCCTTCTGTATTCGAAAAAAGAAAACATAAGAAAGTCACATAAATTGACAGTGCCCTGTGAAAACAAGTGAGAACCCGCCCCCACTACACCTTTTGTAGCCGATTTCCTATTCGGAAACAGGAAACATAAGAAAGAATGTTACATAAATTGACAGTGCCCTGGGAAAACAAGTGGAAACCCGCCCCCGCTACACCTTTGTAGCCGATTTGTTTGTGTATTCGACTAAAGAAAACACAAGAAAGTTACAAAAATTGACAGTGCCCTGGGAAAACAAGTGAAAACCCGCCCCCGTTACACCTTTTGTAGCCGATTTATTTTTGTATTCGGCAAAAGAAAACATAAGAAAGTTACATAAATTGACAGTGCCCTGGGAAAACCACTGAAAACCCGCCCCCGCTACACCTCTTGTAGCCGATTTCCTTCTGTATTCGGGAAAAGAAAACACAAGAAAGTTACATAAATTGATAGTGTCCTGGTAAAACAAGTGAAAATCCGCCCCGCTACAGCTTTTGGAACCTCATTCCGCCACGCGCCTCTTATGGACTCAGTGCAGCTCAACCGAGCCACTGAAAACGCCATCCCTCGGCCCATAAGAACTGTGTACAACATAGTGCCCGCAGCGTGTAGCGGCCACCGGCGGCGTGGCTGTGTTTGCGACCAGCCTGTCTGGTCGCAAACACAACCACTTTGTGGTCGCCACCGGTGTAGTTTAAATATCTGCCCAACAGGAATATTCATATTTTGAAAAAAAGATCCCGAAAACAAAGGATACTCTTTCCGGCATTTGCAACAATAAAAGCAGGAATTCAAGGCATTTGCATTAACTTTCTGCCTAATAGTGCATACGAGACGGCAATTTCTGGTCTTGCATCTGAAATGATCTCTAATCAATCCTATGTATTGTATTGTAAATATTTTGCAAAATCCACATCATACTTGCTTGTAATTGCGTCAACATTATCTATTATTTGCTATTTCCATTTTATTTTGATTTGTTCTTTCCTTTTCCTTCAACGCCAAAGTATAACTGCTCTTGGCAACAGTGTTATGCAATGTCAAATTTGTGTTCGACTTAAAAGTGACATCTTCAACAGAGTTGCCAGTTGTCTTTTATTAGCTACATAGGAAAAAAATATTGCACAAAAACGGATATTTTTGGGCCTTTCTATCGCAGTTAACCCTCTTAAAAGATATTGCTTAGTCGTGACATAACTACATTGACAATAAATTGCGGTCTTATATCGATATGAACAAACCCGAACAACCTAAAAACTGTATTATTGCAGAAAGCTTTTCTATGTGGCAACACTGTTAAAATACCGAATTTTGCAAATATACATGTTCCCAGTGTAAATTTTAAGAATCAACAATTTTACTACCATTTTTGCCTTTAAACTCAAATTTTATGAATTAATGTGTGTTTTCCGCATCTAATTTTATTTAAAAGTATTAATATTACACAATCAAACAAAAAAAAAGGTAAAAATACAAGTAATTAGTGTGTCCGAATAGTGTAACGAAACCTCTTTTTGTTTGTATATGTTTTGGCATTAGAAAGTTAGAAACATTATTTCTAATAAAGGGGTTTTTGAAATAAATATTACAATCACTTAGCAATGTATCATGCGTTTCCAGCTTCACAATTTAATTAATTTAAAAAGTGAAAGGATATACAGGACTTTCTATACCAACAGTATTTAACACATTATTTATAAAATAAATAACACGTAGATCAAGTTGGAGAAAAATCAATTATCAATTTTTCTAATTTAAAAAGAAAGGTAATAAAGTCCAGACTCCAGAGGGACACTAGACAAAGTTTGTATAAATAAAAATAAAGTTATAATATTAAATACTAAAACAATACCAACCTTGAATGGCCACAAAAAGTTTGAGGCATATTTAAAACTAGATCCTACAGTAAAGATTTCATGAATCAAATCTTCAACACAAATAACTCCAGATTTTCCCAGCCTGTCTTCAATGATCTGATTGCTCGTAATTGGGATACGCTGTCCATTTACTTTAGCAAAACCTCTCTTGTAGATAAGTTCTCTGACTGATTTCAGGTTAGGGTATCCCCAAGTGATGTAAGGCTCACAAATCCTCAACATGTTTATTGTGGCCTTGTTCAATTTAACAAATACACCATTGTTGATTTGGAGTAAACGGAAGAGTTGAAGAACTTTACGCACTTTAGGTGCAACCTTGTTGATACTAAAACACAAAACATTTATTAAAATTGACAAATTACAAACATAATTTACTGAAGTAAATTATGTAGAAAATGTAAGTTTTCTTTACAATGCTTTAATTATTATTTGTTAACTAAAACATGAACAAAAAACTTTTTTATTTTAGACGACATGGAAAGTGGAATGCGATGAGGAGCGAAACCACTATTGAAACCGTCTACTTCACAAAAGGTAAGTAAAAACTTATGGTTAATAATCTTTTAAAAAGGCTACAATCTAAAATATACAAGAATTACTTCATAAATTTATATAACTTACCCCTTAATACGAATTACAAAAGCCAATTTAGCTTCTCCAGGAACATAGAAGTTTCCTCTGCTTTTCGCTTGACGAATGAGCCTAATTTCATCACGTTCTTGCAATCTGTATTCCTTAACATATAATTCAGCCCTCTTGAAAATATCTTTACGTTTCTTGATGTTCTGAGACTTTTTCTTGATTTCCGACTGTACTCTCTTGGCACGAGAGGCCTCGCGCCTTTTGCGGTGCTTTAGAACCGATTCGGGTACTGCTGGCAGTCCCTTAACAGTTTTAGTTTTCTTTTCGACCCTAAAAATACAAGTATTTGAGTCAATTATTTTAATAAAAATACATGTCTGTCAAATCATGGACCCATTGTAAACATGTTAACTTTAAATGATAATTTTCACTACAGCTCAACACATCAGCATAGAAATATATATTATTTTAAAAAATGGATATTTAAAGGCCTTCATCTTTGTTAAATAAAAAGGCATAAAGTTTTATAAAATGCCGATGATTGCAGATTCTCAAAATTTTAAGAAAAACTTACGTCGGCGCCATTGCACACAACAAAAAGGAAGAAAAATATCACTACACTACCAACATAAAGAATATAAAACTCTAGATTTTGGTAACCTAATTTTTGTTTGTTTTATTGGCAACAGCTGAATATTAGGGTGCATTCATTATATCGTCCACGTTCCATTTTAAACCTATTTCTGCATTATTTTTTAAAGCTTTCCCTTCGAAAACCTTAGGTGGACTTGTTCTGTTTTGTGGAGTTTTGTATGGATGCATCAGTATATTTCTACCACAGATTTGTTCGGGTTTGTAAAGTTTGGTGATCATGTGTCTAGGGTAGTTATATATTTTTTGGTCTAGGGGTCTCATGCCTACAATGAATCGAGGGCAATAATTCGTAATGGTTAAATATCCGTTGTTCGTATCTTTATTCATCCCAATGTTTTGATTTTGAGAATTACCCACGTGTTTTCATTGTTTTTAGGAAAAAAAGGTTTTTTTGCCTTTAAGAAAGAGAAACAAATTTTTACTATGACTCAGGCTAAAGGTAAACAATTACAAAAATAACTACAGAACAGAGAATGTTTCAAATTTAGTTCCTTTTTAGCTCTTTTAACATGGTTAAATAATAATGAAGAACCACTAAACAAGCGTATAAAAATTGCAGACAATGCATTCAAGTCATCAGAACTTAGTATACAACGTAAAGAAGCGCTCCTTTTAAAATGGGTAGTAGATAATGTAACAAATTCATCATATGAAATTTGGCCGCTCATAAAGAAATGGTTGTCATCAGAACAGTTTAAAAATCTTACACAGAATGACATTACCAATGATGATATGTCTACTATAGTAGAGGTAGGTACAATCTTCTTTTTTTTGACTGAAGACTGTGCTCAAAAAAATTTAGGGCAGACTGAAAGCCAAATGTTGCTATATTTATAACTACATGTCACTCATAACTGCTCGCTCAAGCAGGCTTGAAATTTTCCAGGGCAGGCCCTGTATGTAGCTCTGAATATTCAATTGGAATTTTTGGAATAATTTTTCAATATATTTTTTTCAGCTCTTTTTAAAACAACTAATAGGTAATATTCAGGAAGAAGATGGTATTCAGAGAGAAGACATCCTCGCTAGTGTATATCTTCTATGTGATAGCAAAGTCTTTCAACAATATTTTAAGTACAATTTGGAATTATACTGCAGATTTTTGTGTGGTACATTGGAAAAAATAGACTCTCCAATACCTTTGATTCAATTTTTAAAGCATCCCTGTTTGTTTTCCAAAAACTTTTTGGTTGAGGAAGCATTTTATAAACACTTCCTGTTTAAACTTCTTCCAATTTTGGTTAGAGAAGCAATGGATTTTAAGGATAACCAGGATGTATTTTTTGAAATATCAAAAATTGTTCAAAAAGTAAGTAGTTTACTTGAAAATCTTGAAAGAGGAACATCAGGATTTGAAGAAACTATAAATTTCTGATTTTGTTTTAGTGTATTTTCAATGGCAATAGCAAGAAGTTTGAATATTTTTTCGCCCAGTGTTTCGATGGCCAAAAAACTGAAAAAGGAAACATTGTGATACCCAAGGCATTATTCAAACACTTATCCTCAACTTTCAATGAAAGTGCGGACCTAACAGTTGTAAATTTTAAAATTATTTTCCATGCTTTTTGTCAATCTTTCAATGATTCTCTTATGATATACAAATTTTTCATTTTGCTGGTTCAAATGCTTCAGATCGACATTACCAAAGATTTCAATTTAAGCTTGGCCACGAAGATAAAAGGTGATGTAAGCCTGTCAAGAACGGTAGAGGTGATTTTTACCTTGCTAGATGTTCTGAGCCCCAGGAATTTTACAGAAAGTGAGGTTTCAAAAATTTTGATTACTGAATTTATCAGAAATATTTTAAAATCATTGCTTTCTTTACAAGTAAGAAGTTCTACTCTTTACAAAATAATCCTTAGAAGCATTGCCATAAATCCTCTGATTATTGAGCCTATAGCGCCAGCAATTCTTGTTTATGTAATGAATACAAACAACGAAACATTAATAGAAGACTATGAAAGTGTGGTGATAGAAATTTTTCATGTATTTGCTAAGCTGCATAGGACGGAACATTTTATTTCCAAAATTATACCTGCTTTAAAAAGCTCTATAATTGAAAGAAAAATAGAAGAATCTTTCACAGATGTATATGGCTTTACTGGATTAAACGATGTGCAGACAACAGCCAAACCAACAGAAGTTGCAGTTGATGAGATGCTAACTGAAAATATACTCCAAAGTTTTACAAACAGTGTTAATGGGCTAGCTAGCTGGCAAATTATAAATGTTTTAAAAACTCTGTTGTTCCATCTGAGAATCGCAGTAGAAGAATATGCAAAATTAGGCAAGCAAGGTATGTATTTTGTGATTTTAAAAAATATCTTTGCCTCACAAAATTGATAGTTTTCTATGTCAATCAAGCTAGCAGAGACACAACGGGTTTTAAAAAAAATATACCCTCATGACCTCACACTTTTTTGGGGCTTCCTATATACTCAATAATATTTTAGTGAAACGCGCTCTAGGGTGGGGGTAAAGTGTACAAAATATCAAAATTTTAACTTAATAAATAACTGAGCTATAGAAGACGAGAAGAGAGAGTTCACTTAAAAAATATTGTAGATCTCAATGTCCTGATATACTTGGAACTCTTGGGTACATTAATTAGCAGGTTGCTACAGAGTGTAAAAATTGCTGATCACACTATACCCCGAAATGTAATAGCAAAACTTATAAAGGGCTTGGACGAGCTAAGAGATATTTTGAAAGAACTTGGGCGAGCTATTTTACATAGAGAACATGTAAGTATTATTATTACTATTATTTAAAAAATTATTCTTTTTAGAACAATTTATTGTAATTGTTGTATGTATGTGTGTTTCGATACGAATTTAATTGATAGTTTTTTCAGAATACACCGTTCCAAGATAAGGAGGGCCAGTACAGGGATCTCGGAAATCGTAAGAGATACGAAGTCGGTTAAATGGAGGTAAAGTTGCACATTTACTTACCTAATAATATGCCGTTTAGAAAGTTTTTAAATTCCGAGTAGTTCCGGAGATATCCGAAAAAATTCGAAATTCTGAAAAATCGTTTTATTTTTTTCCTGGTTTTTTTTTAAAATCGAATTCTAAAGGAAATTGCACTTTTACATTGCCACTTTTTCCGCTCTATCTAACAGCGTTAATTGTTTTGTAATCCAACGAGTCTTCTTCGAAGGGCCATTATCAACTTTTTTTTTTAAATACGGTCCTGTTTTCATGATATTGGAATTTGAGAGCTTTTTTCTTCCGAATGCAACGATGTATGGCACATTGTGGTTTAATGACGTTTCGAGGGTTTTTTGAACAACATCAGGAGATTTTGGGATACGGTCCTGTATTTCTCCTAATTTTATAAATAATATCTCATAAGTAAGCTCTAAATTTTTACTTATGTTGGACTAGTTCAATAAATAACAAATAATTTAATAATAAACCACAAATAAGTGAGCAAAGAATAATTCAATAATAAACAACAATAAGTGAGTATAAACATATCAAAGCAGTAATAAAACGAACAACGAAAAAAGTAAGGAACTACATTATCAGGTGTTCAAAATGATTTCCGTTATTTTCTAAGCACAAATAACATCTTCTAACTGTCGATTCTAAACCATTTATGGCATAGTACTTTGAAAGGCCTCTTAGGAGATATTATTTATAAAATTAGGAGAAATACAGGACCGTAACCGAAAATTTCCTGATGTTGTTCAAAAAACCCTCGAAACGTCATTAAACCACAATGTGTCATACATCGTTGCATTTGGAAGAAAAAAAGCTCTCAAATTCCAATATCAGGAAAACAGGACCCTATTTAAAAAAAGAAAGTTGTGGCAATGTAAAAGTACAATTTACTTTAGACTTCGATCTCAAAAAAACCCAGGAAAAAAATAAAACGATTTTTCAGAATTTCGGTTTTTTAAAACTTTCTAAACGGTATATTATTAGGCACGCAAATGCGCAACTTTACCTCCATTTAACCGACTTCGTATCTCTTACGGTTTCCGAGATCCCTGGACTGGCCCTCTTTATCTTGGACAGGGTATATATGTATATTATAATATAGATATAATAGACCCTTAAATATCTATTTTATTATTTTTAGAACCACATAACTATGCGCACATTTCTGAACATATCCTATATATGGGGTGAAACATCTTTGACTTTATATCACTACTATTCTGGGAGCCCTGAAGTTGTAATGGATAGAGTTATTGACAACGCTTACACTGCTTGTAATTTGAGATATTTACATTCATATCTCGATGTGAAACAGTGGCAACTTATTTCTCAAAGAATTACAAATTTTGGAGAACATCCTTGTAAAAAGTTATTGGTAAGTAGTTTGTAACTGGTAAAACTGGTCCTGTCAAGTTATCTGAATTCACCACATATATATAAACAGTATATTGCCAATATGAACGTTCCAAAATACAAAAAGTTCCCGGCTATGGGAGATGGCGCGGGCCTATTCAGTTTGCGCAGTAGGGAGGAAATTTTATCGATCGCGTCTAAGCCGGCCCGACATTATTTGTTTGTTGTTATTCGTCGCCATCTTTGGTTCTGGATGCTTTTTCAAATTACAGAATAAAAAGTGGTTCATCCACATTGTTGTCGGTATATTAGTGCTTATAAACTTTCATTACCTAACAACAATTTTTGTAAAGGAGTTTTTAATTTGTGGTGATTCAATTTACTGTTTGGTAGGTTAGTGGCTTGTTTTGTTTAAGATGAAAGGACACAAGTGCATGATGCTTCTTTGCAAAAGTCGTGGATCAATACCAGTTATAAAGTATTTCAGGTATGTACATATATACCAAATTCGGAACCGAATTTCACTAAAAAGCTTGTAAAAAAAGAAGAGAGTGTCACTTGTATACAATATAATATATATGTGGTCACTACCTAACCTTAACATTAATGTATTTTTAATTTGGTGCATTAGTAGCTGATAATAATACCCCAAATAGTCAATATAGTCATTCATTCTTAATTTTTGGTTTAGAAACTAACCAGTGAAATTTACATTAAAAAAGTTGAAATCCGGTCCTGTCAAATGTTTACTTTCACAAGGAAATTTCCGAATTGCGCAAACTCACAACGGGATATAATTGCAGATGGTATTAGCAATATACTGTCAACGATTGTGTTCTGTATTGTTTAATTTATCTGAAAATTAAATAATTGTAATGCTTTTGAGACTCGACACAATCGTTGATCTTTATTAGGTAATTAATTTATTGGATTTGTTTTACTCACCGGATCCCTTTCGTGTTCTTGAATTAAAACTATTGAGATTATGATACAATTGGCAGTCTGGAGTTAGTAGAAATTACGTTCTTCTTTTTAAATATTCAAAAATTCCTCTCCAAGTTTTTCCCCCTGTCAGACTCCCCGTTACCAAGGATCTACTATTATTTTACAGGTAAAGGTTATAAGGTGATTGTGACTAGTTCTATAACAATACTGTTTATATATATGTGGAATTCACGTATACCTTCGCAAAACGCCATACCTCCCCTAAAAAATAGATCACGAACCGCCACTGCTCTTAACTTAACTGTATATTAAATTTACGTTTTATTAAGTTATTATATTGCACTACAAAGGTATATTTTATATTTTAGCAAAAATTATATATTCAGAAACTAAAAGCCTTGTTACTATTTGAAGAGCACTTTAGCAACGACATTATAACCAATATTGTTAAAACATTACAAACACAATCCGAAGATACATGGAAGGACTTGCTCTTGGATAAGTTTGCTGTAAATTATGTTTTGCCAAAAATGGATAAAGCTTCGTTAACATTTTTTTCGGAGCATTTAATTGCAGATGAGCGACTTTATGAGATACATCATCTAAGAGATTCTATAACTCTGACAAACGCGTCGACATATGCGGCAATGTCTAAAATAAACAAACTTTTTAAGCATAAGAGAAAACACGATGAAGAATTCAAGAAAAATTTGAGTTCTAGGATATTTGCTGCTGTTCCTGCGGATATTTTTTTTACCGACGAAGACCTCGATATGGGTGAAGTTATTGATAATATTAAAACATTATTTGAGAGCCAAGAGGAAGGAACACAATCGGGCATTGGAAGTAAAGAAGATAAATTATTAAATTTTTTTAAAGTTTTTAAAACTTATCCTATTATTTACAGCTCGGTTGTCGTACAGAAAAGTGTGTTGTTGTACTTGTTTGCTTTGTACGGAGATATTTTAAACTGTTCTGGACCGGTTAGGAAAGAATTGGAAAATCTTATAATAGGTAACAATATTACTGCTATGTTATAGGAATTGTTTAAAAAATATATATATTTTTAGGTATACTACAAGCTTACAAATACGAACTGACGGATATTTTTAACATTGAAGTGCTGGGTGTTCAAGTTCTTAAACACTTTGAAAGATATGACGTTATGTTCTCATTAATAACCGATAACGTTTTTAAAAATGAAACTTGCATTAAGAAATTTGAGCCCCTGGTCAGTCGTCTTATTAAAAATTTCGATGAGCCAAAGTATTTGAGTTCCAGCATTGTGGTCCTACAGGCTGTTAACAAGGTAGGTTACAAGTTTCAAATAATTTTATAAGAAAAATTAGGATTTTACAAAATATTATTGATTTTTTTAGTTTTTATCAAAAAACTCGAAACCAGTTTGAAATATTACACCAATTTTTTGTCAAGTCGTTGGCGTAGATACAAAAAATATGTTGCACCGCTGATATTTTCGAAACAAAATTAATTATCATTCAATCATCAAACAAAAATGGTCTCTTTCTATTAAAACTTGCCATTGCCAAAAATAACGCACAAGCAAAGATTATGCTCAATTTCAAACTTGATTTTCTCGCGACCCGATAAATCGATTTCGCTCATTTTTCTTTTGAACTGTAGCTTTTTTCTTTGGTAATTGCACTGTGATATAATTTTTTATTCAGATTTTAGTTTTAGGCTTATACAGGGTGCAAAAATGAGAATGGTTTTTTTACGGTAAATTTGAGACACCCTGTAGGAACAACGAGTGTATGATGAAATCATACTGTAGCTTAATGTTTTCTAAACATTTTGTTACATTAATTTCTCTGATATCTGTAAGATCAAAGAAAATATACCGTTTTATACCAGAACATGTTTTTTTTAATTAAAACAATATTTTGACAACATTACACTATGAATAACACTAACAATAAATAGCAAAAAAGTACATTTGTAGCTCTATTTCTAATAACGGCTTCACATTGCCTCGACATACTCGATATTAAATTGGATATTTTATTTTGGTCAAGTCCATTCCAAATATCGGTCATTATTTGGACATCTTGCAGGTTGGCAAGCTGCTAGTGCTCTATAGGATTCAAATCAGGACTGCGCGGTGGCCGAGAGTTCGAATATTTACTTACTCGCTATTTAAAGAACCCCCACGTGAAGGCTCAAAACATCACAGAGCCTCCATTAAATAAAGTTGGTTCACGTATGTTGCACTGTGCATAACATGTTCTGGTATAAAACTGTGTATTTTCTTTGATATTACAGATATCAGAAAAATTAAAGGAACAAAATGTTTAGAAAACATGAGGCTGCAGTATGATTTCATCATACACCCGTTGTTGTTGCATTTTTGGTTGTGCGGTATTTTTGCTGCTAAGTGTATTTGATGGAAATCTTTCTTAAACAAGAATTGTTTAAATGAATAAAGTTAGCATTAAAAACAGAGTAGAGCAAACTGTTACTGTTTACTTTTCCTTGTATACATTTACTGCACAGAATTATGCTATTTTACATTTTTTTTTGTCTGTCACTATATGGAAGTTGTCCAGAAATTATAGAAAATATTTTTTAGATTAAAAAATCTAAAATGGAACCCTCTGGTAAAGAAACTGCCAATCGATACAAGGAAAAAGTATTAAGTAAATTATCAAAATTGGTTTGTAAATCAGAGTATCTGATAGAAGCGTACGCGACGTGCCTCAAACACCATCTGTCTTTAGAGAACGATACGGAAACACTGAGGAAACTATTAGACAAATTGGCTGGCTATATTGAATATTGTCTGGAAAATATCGATAACGAAAATAAAAAGGGATGCGTGATACTGTTCACTGCGGTGTTGCACAATAAACAGAGAATTAAAGATATCGAGGAGAATATTGTTCTTAAAATTTGGAATGCGTGCAAAAAAGTCGATATCGGCGACGAGTACTCCCATCTGGTGAAGTTGATTGTAACGTTGATTCCGAACGATGAATTCTATTTGTTGGTGAAAGATTTACTGACATTTACGGTAAGTTATTTAATTAATACTACTATTATATACAGGGGTTATGGAAATGACGTATTATATTTAAACCGGCAATTCCTGAGATGAAAACAAATTGAAGAAAAATATCCAAAAATGGTGCTTTAATTTAATATGCCCTGTACATGACCTTATGTCAAACCAAAAATTACCACGTGGTGCCCCTGTTCGGAAGGTAAACACAGCAACATATGGCAGTGAATCTTGAACAGTGTTGTCATATCTTCAGGGTAAACTCTTTAGGAAGCCAATAACCGTTTGACAGATTTCAAGTTGTTTATTTTTCAGGGTACGGGTAATTTTTACGTTCAGTTCGCTGGGAAACAATCTCTGATTTATAAACTTGAACCGACTCGAACGAACCGCCGCGGAGTTTATAAATGGTCAGGTATGTTCTCATTTGTTCAATTCGAACGACACCCGTCAGATCTGGACAACTTAAAAGTTTATAAATGCCACTTACCCTTTAGAAAAAAAATGCAATTTTATTTACTTTTTCGGGCTTATTTAAAACCAACTTAATTTATAAAAAACACTAAGTACTCACATCACAATATCACATTAGTTTTCGCGTCACAACACATCTAAGTACCGTTCAATCTGAATTAGTATTTTAAAGTGCTACTGTGTAGTCAAAAATACGCCCTTATTGTCTGGGAAATCATGTATTTGACATCTAAAAATTTTAAAAATAAATAACACGTTGGTTCTCTCGATCGATATCGGCCGGCTTCTTTAAACAACTGATTTTGGACAATCGGGCTAATATTTAAAAATACAGCGTTGCCACTTTCGATGTTTTATAAGCGACTATCATAAATTGCCGAATTTCCTTCTATAATATTACTTTCCTGTATAATTATAGTCT
The DNA here is from genome assembly GCA_963991005.1 of Barypeithes pellucidus. NCBI lineage: Eukaryota > Metazoa > Arthropoda > Insecta > Coleoptera > Curculionidae > Barypeithes > Barypeithes pellucidus. The sequence goes on along the minus strand of OZ022562.1, from coordinate 12,753,362 downwards.
CTGAAATGGCAACCGCGCTGGCTCTATTAGCGGAGAGTTCTCGGAAAGAAAGTCCGACTGGTCCGAAGGTGAACTAGACCATTTATTTAAAAGGGTAGTTCCTGTCAATTGTTAACATAATTGTTTCATTTTATCTTTAGTAAAGGGTTAATGGCCCATAGAAATTAGCGTTTTTATTATTTCTATTGCGAAATGATTAAATGCGTTAGTGTTGGGGTTTAGTAATAAGCTTATTATGCACTCCCACACTATCATCAGGACACGTGATGAGCATAAAGTTTTTCCCATTGACAAAAGAACTGAAAGTGTCTGTGCCCTGGATTCCTTAATCGCGTCCTGGATTTACTTTCTAAGTAAGCTAAATATTTATTTTTATAAGAAACTATAGTTTTACACTTTTAAACATTTTGGCAACATTATGCCTGAACATCTGTCGATTGCCCAGCTGGACAATGTAATATGTTCATATATGAATGTGCCGAGGAGTTGGGCTGAATTATCCCACTTTTTAAACGTTCGATTTAAAAAAAATATGTAGCGCTTCTCTAGGACACCCCAGGAGTCACCCATTTAAATATAATACGTCATTTCCATAACACCCTGTATAGAGTGTCACCATTAACGTTAGAGGGGAAAATGTATTGAATATGCGGCTTTTATTAAATGTCAAAAATTGCATTTATTGATCGACTTTTAAAAATGTTTTATTTGGAAAAGTTCTTTGTATTTTAATTTTATGCTCACACACCCTATAGCCACTTCACCTCCTTCCCATTTAAGATTTTAAGGGTAACATCTTAAGTAAACCAGGAATGGACAAATTTTCTTTAAAAGCATCGTTATCATGTCGGTCCGATTTTCAATATTATTTACTGACATCCTGTATAAACCTATATCGAATACGGTCAAGGTATATTTGCATCCTTACATCCACTTTTAGGAAAATAGCATCAGCGACAAAAACTATACGTTACTGGCCGGGCAACTTAAAACATGGGAATCTATTTTGACGTGCGATGTAAATCCAATCAAAATGAAAATGTGGCAGGAAGTTTTGGAGCAGCTCGTACTTAAGCTGTTGGACATGTTAAAAAATTGCGAATTTGATGAGATTTTGTTTAAAAATATTGTACATTTTGAAGAAAGTATCGTTTCAACGCAGCGTGTAAGTATATTTTTATAAAGAACATCGAAGCGAAAAACTAGGTATGCAGTGAGGACAAATAGATTCGATAAAATTCATTTAAAATTCAAAATGTAATTTTTCGGAAAAACGCTCGGACCCGTCGATTTTAATTTTTAGATTTGCATTTTTTAAACTTATTTTCATTTATGCTGGGCGACTCAAAAAAAAATTGGTTGTGATCAAAAACATTTATTAGACGGAATTGTCAGAATCATACAAAGTTTTAAACATTAATCAATTATTAACGCCTGCGTTTGAAACCGAAAAGTATACTATTAATAATATTGATCCATGTACCTATAAACACGTTCGCGACGTAGTGCCCCACCGATGGGTCACGCTGGTTCGTCCGTGCCCACCGAAGATCAGTGATTTTCGAGGAACTTCCTGGAGGATCGGTGCTTTCCGACTGGCTTCCTGGAGGATCGTTGATTCCCGAGGGGTTTCCTGGAGGATAGGTGATTTCTGAGGGGATTTTATTGATTGTTTAGCAAGAGACAATGGAGATGAATGTGAATCTTCAACTGATTTTGCTTGTTGCAACGCACCTTGTTTGGCCAATGCCAAGATTAGTTGCGCTCTGGAACTCATTTTGAGTTCTCTAAAATTGACTTATCCGAAACAAAACTTTAACTATAATGTCTTTGTTACAAAAACATAATTTCCTTAGGTAACCACTGGTGGGTCATGACGGCTCCGAGGAATAAATATCCCTTAGAGACCCACCGGTGGGGCACGGCTGAAAATCCACATAAAATTAAAAAAAAACACAAATATTTATTTACACATACAAACTATCAAAAAATATTGTACTAAATATGTGTGTATTTTTTAAATGTTCTACTCTTTTTTCTACTCGTGGAAAGAGTTGTTTGTATTCCACGGGCATTTTTTAGTACAAGACAGAGAAAAAGAGGATTTCCGGGATAAAACTTGATTTTCGCCCGGTTCTGATTTTGTCTTTCTCATGGTGATTATTGGTGAAGGATGGGCCCGAATAAAATAAAATGTCGGACAAAAGATGTTTATTTTTGGTCAGAGAACACGATACGCCAATAAAAAATATGGGGTTCCATTTGAAAATCTTAACTTGCCTCCACCCGCGCGCTGGGGTTGATGGGGGGGGGGGGGGGGGTGATTTCAATTGCAAACTATTCCTCCTTCAAAACCAAACAACTTTTTTCCCAGATATTTTCCGCTGCAATGCGATGCACCGGAGTTATTTCGTGGTACCGTGTATATCCCAAGAACATCAAATTGCAATGTTTTAAGGAAATCACAGTGACAACGCTGTATGCTCATTTGTACCTGCTAGTGTAAAAATGACCCTGACGTTCAGTATTTTCATTCATTTTCGTCGGCAGTTTTGTTACCGGTTTATCGCTGCTGCTTTTGTGATCTGTTGTGTTTTTGGATTAATTTTTAGTGTTTTTTCGAACTAAAACTATTTAGAGTTACTTAAAATGGTTCGTCAGTGCGTGGTGTGTAAGAAATTCGACTATATTTCGTCGGTCATTGAGAATAATAAGGTTATGTTTTTTTTAGGTAAAGCAGTGGTGTAGCTAACTATACTTTAAGTAAATATTGCTTGGATTGGATTTTTTCTTCATATTATCTGAATTTCTACCTTCAACGATTACCTGTTTATGACTAATGTTAGATCGAAATTATCTAAGCGCGTACCTTATTACAGCGTTGCCAGTTTTTAAAGCCATCTTCTTCATTCATCTTGAATGGAATGTTTTGCCTCCCCTTTTTGTATTATATGTTTATGGTTGTGATGTGATCAACATTTTCCGTAGAATCGGAAAATAAAATAACAAATCGGTGTTTCAATTTAAAACACTGAAGTGTCAAATGAAATATTTTTTTTTAGTCGTCCTGTTTAAATGAAAATAAGTTGAAAAAATGCAAATCTCAAAATTAAAATCGACGGATCCGAGCGTTTTTCCGAAAAATTAAAAGTTGAATTTTAATGAATTTATCGAATCTATTTCTCCTCACTGTATAGTGTGATATTATACAGGGAGTTCTTAACTAACTTGATTATATTTTTTTAAATCGTTGTTTTTTAATACATATGTCCAAAGTTAGAAAAGTATTCTATTTGCACCAGTGTCCTCTGATACTTTTTACAAAATAAGTTGTACGCCACTGATATTTTTCCAAGAGGATAATTTTCTGATTAACCTGGTCAATTCTACATGTAAACGTTCTCTTGCGTTTTTCTCGTCAGTTCATGATTAAAACAATTAAATTCAAAATGCGGGCGGAAGCACGATTGTTTCCAATAATTTTTATAGAACAAAATTTATCATGAGTTTAATTAGAATTTAATTGATTTAATTAAAAGTCCGACGATAAAACGCGAGATTTTCATGTAGAATTGACCAGGCTAATCTAAAAATTATCCGCATGGAAAAATATCAGTGTCGTACCACGTTTTTTGTAAAAGATATCAGGGGACATGTTAGCAGGGACTTGATTGGCGGCGGGTTTCTTCATAAAACTACATAAAGAATCACACTCTGGATTATTAGCACGTCATTAAGGAACACCGTGTATAGTGTCATATTAATTTTCGTAATTCTGATTTTTAATTTTATTTTTTAGTTCATTCTCTCGCCGCCTTTAATCGACATGTTCATTATAACCACATCAATTTTAATGCGCGATCAAACCCGCCAATTTGAGACAAAATTCCATCTGTCCATAACGCTATTAGAAAAACTCTTGAAACACCGAAATCCGATGATTATGGACCGACTACCGGCGTTTCTGCAACAATACAGGCTTGTCCTCAATAAGCTATGTGCTAAAAGTAATTCCGATCGAAATGTGGACTGTCTGGAAGTAAATACGGCCTCCGATTTCGCCCACAAACTGGAAAAATTCACTAAAAATTTGGTGGCTTGCAAAAAAGACATGGGCAGGATAGCTATGTTTTTAATTGCCGATATTTTAGAGAGATATGAACAGATAAACGTGTATCCTAATGTGAAGGTAAGGTATATCGGGTCCTTAGCATGATACAATGAACATAAGGTATGATGTCATTGTGGGACATATTTGTAAATTACTTATGGAGATTGGCGTTGTTGTTAATGTTTTTAATTCTCTTTTAAATGTATTAAAATGTTGTATGCATTTCATAGTAGGTGAAATGAAAGAACAATATTAGTGCATTATTTCATAAGAATGCAACTTAGATAAAAGCTAAAATACGACCTAGTTAAAGAAATAGTAGTTAACATTGTGTAATACGGAGCCGTTTCTTAATAAGTGAGAGCTGAGAGCAATTTTTAAGTGTTTATTCTTGAGCCAATTTAATGTATGAAATTTCATAAAACATTTATATTCATTCTACTTTTTTTTTAATCGCTAGGAAAGGAGAAAAACCTTATGCAGGGGTTTACATTCTCATCGCCATAGTTAGAGAGACGGTGACAATAGGGGGTCCGTGAACTGGAATATCAGTAATTTGGTTTTTCGTGGAGCTTAGGTCCCCCTCTACAACTTTTTTATCTGATTAAATGCCGTAGAGCGTTGCTGAGAGGCGCTGTACCGCTTTAGATAGGAAATTCTCAATAAATTCAAAATTATATGGAGCCATGTCTGAAAATGAATTTACAGCATCTGCGTGACCCCCAAGGTCACGGGAAACACATTTTCTGACAAGTCAACCCTTGCGTATACTTTTCCGAGCGTGTCAAAAAAAAATGAAAATTAAAAAAAAATAAAAAATGGGAATTTGAAGATGAAACTTTCTAGAATGGAACATTATATGTTAAAGATTATGTGAAAAAAATTTTAGCGATCCAGGTCTCGCCATTTCATTATTGGTATTTTTTAAAAATCTCCTCGGAGGAAATTCGGAAAACGATCGTGACATGTCAGAAAATTGTCACACTACATTCCTTGACACCCAAATATTGTGGAAAAAAATTTCAGACGAATCGCACCTAGCTAGGCGGAATTCTGACGATATTACGCAGAGATATCGGAAGGCAGGTATCGTTTAGTTTAGTGGTATGACGCGATATTATATTCGCCATATACCAAATTAAGCCTATTTTTCCATAATGTGTGTATGATTTATTCAAATCTGATGAGTTTAAACATTTGCCCTTGTCTGCTTTTCACTAATTACAGTAAAAGCCACGCCTTTCATGCATTTCGAGCGACGTTTAGAAATTTTGCCATCACTGTTACGAATTCTCTTAATTTTGTACAATATAGAACATGTTTCTGGTAACTTTATATATATCAAAATGTTCGGAAAAGATGAGGGAATCAGATAAACCCCCGAACAAACCCGAAATACTTCTCCAAGGGGGAATATTTTAGAAAATATAGCAGAATAAACCAGACTTTTAATAAAAAAAATTTTGAGAAAAAATACCGCACTTTCGCAATATTCTTTTTATCAGAAAATTGTTTACGACTCATCTCCATGGGAATACAAATCGATTAAGCCCACTTGGACCCATGTCACTTGAGACTTTATAATTTTTCCATTAATTTTTTTTTACACGCTCGGAAAAGTATATGCAAGGGTTGGCTTGTCAGAAAATGTGTTTCCCGTGAGTCATTTTCAGATATGGCTCGATATAATTTTGAATTTTTTTGAGAATTTCCTATCTAAAGCGGTACAGCGCCTCTCAGCAACGCTCTACGGCATTTCATCAGATAAAAAAGTTGTGGAGGAGGACCTAAACTCCACAAAGAACCAAATTACTGATATTCCACTTCACGGACCCCCTATTGGTACCGTCTCTCTAACTACCACTTGTTCTTCTCTATAAGATAATTTAATTAAATTTTCAATCCGACGTTTCGTTGTTTTGCAACCATCATCAACTTAATCGAAATATTTGTGTTTTTAGTATTCTATTTTTACTTTAATTGACCACGGGAATAAGTAAAAATTCCCCTAAACTTTCGATGCGTGCACATCATGACCTCGTGTTTATTGTATCATGCACATTCCCTTTCCTTTAAAGATGAAGCAGTACTAAAAGCTTTAAAAATCGGGTGATTAAAATGAAAAATTATGATGCATTGTGAATGGAATTTTATTTCACGCATGGTTTTATTTTAGCTGCATTTAAACAACTGTATCTACAGCCTTATAGCATTGTGCGATCACCACGCTGTAGCATACCTCATGAGAGCATTGTCCAGCGCCTCCACAGAGATGTTTAAGATCTTGTACGAGCATTACAAAAAGTATTACATGTTTACTGGAAGGGTGTAAAGATTCGGAGAGTCCTTACTTTGTATGTATATTTTTACTATTAATTGTTTGTTTTTTTAATAAATATTGTATAGTTTTTTTTTATCGTCCGTAGTATTTTTTTCAGCAACCCAAGGTATGTAGATGATAACAGTGTCGATTAGGTTTGTTCGCAGAGCGAACCTTCCAGTCGGTTGCAAATTTCGTTCTACGCATGCTCGGTTGTGCGCGAGTTTCTGGTTGCTGCTTTTTGCCTCTGTGAACGGGTACAAATGCCAAAACTTCAACTGTCAAATCTGAAAATTGACTTCTTAACTTAACCTACAAGTATTCTTATTCGTACTCATTTCTGCTTTGTTTAAAGCCGTGTCAGAGTCGGCAATTTTTGTCTCTTGTGCCGGCAATGGTAATTATAATTGCACGTATTCATGCGCACTAAACCGTTTTCGATCAGCTGGCCCAATACTGCTCGCATTGCCGGCGCAATGCGAGAATGGAATCCGTATTATAGTCGGCAATTCTAGTCTTCTGGCAATTAAAATTGCACGAATTCATGCGTAGTACACTGTTCCCGATCAGCTGTCTCACATTGCCAGAAATGGGACACGCGCCAGTTTCATTGCCATTGCCGGTGCAAGTCTGGGTAGAGATGAATTATTCTGTTTTTTTTTTAAATGTTTATTAAGGCCGTATTACACTCGGGAATTTTTATGGCGCCAGCAATGGCAATTATAAGTCAAGGATTCAGGCGCAGTGCACCGTTCTCCGTACTACAGTCAGAAATTTTACTCTTCTGACAATTAAAATGACACGGATTCATCCGCAGTACACTGTTCCCGATCAGCTGTCTCTCATTACCAGAAATGGGGCAGGCGCCATTTTAATTGCCCTTGCCGGCGCAATTGGGTAGACATGGATTATTCTGTTATTTTTAACTGTTTATTATTTGACCGAACCAGGTATGAACAGGTAATGGCCATTTAAACCCACTGGTACCTAAATTAGCAGTTTACATTCTTTATTAAACTTATGGACTGCTTATTCAGCAACTTTTTGCACCTCCTATTTGTAAATAGCAGTAGCTGCTTTAACTGGTAATCAAAACGAACATGTTTGCACATCTCTAATTCTGGGGATATTTTAGGGATTTCGACACATTTTGACAATGCTCCAGCTGGTCGAAAACGATTTACTGCGCATGAATACGTGCCATTATAATTGCCGGCGCAAGAGAAAAAATTGCCTAGTCTAATACGGCCTTTAGTTGGTCCAAGCACCTATGAACAGCTAATGGCGATTTAAACTAACTGGTACTTAAATTACCAGTTTACAATCTTTATTAAGCATATGTACTGCTAATTCGTAGCAACTTTTTTGAACTGCCATTTGTAAGTAGCAGTAGCTGCTTTAACTGCTAATCAAAAGGAGCAGATTTGCCCATCTCTAATTCTGGGAGCATTTTATGGATTTCGACACTAATAACTGCTGTTCTGACTGTTGGCAATGCGCCAGCTGATCGAGAACGGTTTACTGCGCATGAATTTGTGCTATTATTATTGCCATTGCGCCGGAAATTTTTATTGCCGACTCTAATACGGGTTTTAGAGTTAACCTTTCGTTTTGGCATGGATATTTAAAGAATAATGAAAAGTAAGTTTAACTAAAACACGCCAAAGCTAAACAAAATAAAGCGGATCGGTAAAATCAACAAGTCAACAGTAAACAAACGTCCGATCGAGCAAATGCGCCGAATCCAAACCCACAATTCCTTACCAGTACCCGGATTATTCTAACGATTGCATATCAGTTGGAAATCGATACATTTTGATCTACGAACACCGAAGTTTTGGTTAGCGGTCACAGATTTTGCTTCTGTGAACACTTTAAACCGACTGCACTGGCCTCCGGCGGTTTGTAGCTATTCCTAACTACTCTGTGAATGAATCTATTATCATTGATTAACAACTTAAATATGCCTGTCTAAAATATATTTAATTGATAATAATAACCAATAAAATTAGCACCGGGACGGCTATTTGTTGATAACATGTTTTTGTTTACCGGATTTATTTCGTGAAAAAATATTTCTCTAATGGAATCACGAGGTAGTAATTAGCATGTTATAGATTTTATTTCGTTAAAAAAATTATTCTTTTATGAGATGATAGCCATCAATAATCATCTTCCGATTGGTTATGTGTGCAAAATAACCTCCCCTGATTATACGACGGGGGTCCAGATCAGTGGCGGTTCTTCCACAGGAGCACGTGCACCCCCAAAACGAATAAAAAATATTAATTTATATTCATTGAATATTATTTATCGTATAATGTCCGACCCTCCCTAATATTTTATCGTACCGTCAAACTAAAAAAGTCCGACCCTCCGTAATATTTTATCATCCCGTCAAACCAAACTGTATGGATCCGGCAACCGTGCCTCGGTCGAGGTAAATGACGATTATGACGAGACTTGCTCGCACGTGCGATTAAGTAGTGCAGTTTCTCTGTGGTAACAGGTGGCAGCGGAGCTATGGCGATTTAACATGGAAAAGGCGCACAGTTTTTGTGTGCGCTGTTGTCTGTTCGTGCATCTAGTTAGAAATTCGAGCGTGTATGTTTTAGTATTTTAATATTATATATTTATTAAGTTAAAATGAATAGTTGACGGTAGACTACTTTGAGTTTGGAGCAAAAAATTGAAGTGAAGAATGCGGGAACACTTAAACCCGAAATTAATTTAATGCAGACCACAAAGGGTAAATCTAAGGACTTTATTAGAAAGTTTAAAAATGAAATATATGGAAAACAATTTATAGAGGGTATTCCAAATTTAATGAGGCTGTTATTGATCAATTTTTTACAATTAAGAACCGAAGAATGGACTTTACGTTTAAGCACTATTGTGTAGGGTCGATAAATGTTGTGTATTTCGATAAATGATACTCGATATGATTTTAAACCATTTTATTTAAGGATTTAAACTAAAAAACACTGAAAATACGAAGAATGCCAACTTTTCAGTCTCGTGGCTCGATTCGTTCTTGTCATAAACACAAATTATTGTTCTCGTCTTGGTTGCGCCTAATGACGTAGCCGTAGATGGCGTAGTGGTATTATACATCATTCGGTTTCCTTGATAACTCGTAGATGGCGGTAGTAGTATTGGACATCATTCGGTTTTCTTGATAGCTCGTAGATGGCTTATTAGTAGTGGACTGTATATTGTATTTCCTTGTGTAAATTAAAAAATAAATAAAAATATGTTTTACCTAACGCATTTTCTTATTACTTTTTTTCTTTCTACATTTAAAAGGCCTAGAAAGTAATTGTTTGATCGTTGCAAATAAAATTTTAAAAATAATTTCACCATACTTTGCGTAAACATGAGGACTTTTTGTGATTTAAACCAGGACAAACCATTCCATGTAATAATAGCGATTAATAGAATTTTACAAGGAATTTTACCAACCCCTGAGAAGTTTATTTTTAATACGTTGGAGGTTTGTAAATTCAAACAACTAATAGTAATATAATAACTTTTGTTTATTATACTTTGTAAAATGGAACTTGTTATAAACTATTGTTTATATTGATTATAATTTGTTGTTTTCTCTTTAACAACCCACATTTAATTGTCAGTAGTTATTTCGTCAGATAAAAATGATAAACAAGGAGTAATATATAATTATAAAATTGAGAATGACCAATAATAATTAATGACTCATTTAATTATATCGAAATATTTATTTAAAATATTTACAATACTTACAGGGTTTTGACGGAAAAATAAGATATTTTAATGAAGTACATCCGTCACAGCAGTGGCCGAAGTCGAAAGAATTTTCGGGCCACGTCTCAAATATCGCTTAATTTTAGTGTTGTGATCGCTCGAGCGAAAAACCGCTTGATCACTCGATTATTGAAATAACCGACATCGCTCGATTATTAAAAAAACCGTTCGGGTTATCTATTCAGGCGAAAACCGTCGCTCGTCACTTATTATCTTTCACTCGATACCCGACCTTCGCTTGACACCGGCGGAAATGTACCGCTGTAGCGTGATTGAGTTAAAAAGCTGCTCGTATATTCGAACAGTTTTTCGCTCGATAGGAAATACTCTAGTTATAAATTCAGGCGAAAAACCGAAAAATATCGCCTGTCACTTGATACACGACCTTGGGTCTACGCGCCGCGCCATCCGATTGACGCTGAGCAGGTACACGACATACGTCTTTCTTAAAGGCACATAAACGAGAAGGTGCATATAAAAAAGTATGCCAAATCCCTTAACGGAGTTATCGCGACATGGGTTTTGTAAAGTTTTGTTTTAACTGGCTAGCCAGCGGCGTAGTTTAGGTAAATATTAAAAGATTAAAGGATATAATTTTTAAATTTTTATTTACTATAAACTCGAGAAAACTTCTCAAAAATAACATAATAATAGAAATTGTAAATAAAAATAACAAAACGAACAAAATGATTAACAAAATACATAGAAAAATTCGTTGGTAATCTTATAGTAAACATTTTAAAATCTAGACAGGAACTTTTTATTATTAAACTCAAGAAGACTTCTTAAACATACTTAACATACATTATAGAAAATGTTAATGGAAAATAACAAAACAAGCAAAATAGTTAACAAAACATAGGTATCGACAAATTTTTTGGTAACCAAAAGTAAACATTCTTAAATTTAAACAGGAATTTTTAGGTAACTATAAACAGGAATTTTAAAAAATAATCACCTATTTTCTTATTTTGCCAGTCGCGTAACTAAGCCTAAATTTTTGAAGGGCACACAGTGGGCACCTGATAATTTAAAGTGGAAGAATTTGGCAAGCCATTTTAAATATCTACTTATTTTATGCTCGTAGATTGAGAAAGATGTGAAGAAAAATAACTCTTGGTAATACTTTTTGTTTTAAAAAAGCACAAGAATAAATATTTAGGTGATTTTTTACAGTTTCTTTGTTTGGTATCGAGACACGTGCTAAAAATTCACTTGATTCACGAGCGATTCACTCGATTATTAAAATCGCTCGAATATCAAGTACTCGATTATTAATATCATCGGTTTTTCCCAACACTAGATGTAACGATATTAAAAATCTATCGATACATGGACCATAGATATCAAAATTCATTCTAAAACTGGTGATCTTACAATTACTTTATTAAATGGTAGTCATGGAGAGGGGAGGCTATTGCTCCTCTAGACCCCCCTGTAGATCCACCACTGCCTACTGAAGAAGAAAACGTAAATTTCGGGCACTTAAAAAAACAAATAAATTTTTTTTTTGAAAATGATAAACGTAGAAATAATCTGAGTACGTCACTGGATTATACGTTAAAAACTACAAAGATAACATTTTATTTACTTTTGATAAGTTAGAGGCTAGCGGAAATATGAGGGCTGTCCCAAAATGTAAAATTCTCAAAAACATCCCGTATACCAAAAACGAGGTAGGCTAAGAAAAATTCTAATTGGGGCATCTTTTGTTTCACAAAAGTAGCACAGTGCTGCAGAATATGCATCCTTCCATTTTTACTAATAACAGAGATACGCCGTAAAACCATCGAGAAATGGACACCCTGTACATTACGAGGTTGTGTGTCGAAAAATATTATTATCAAAAAATCACCTGTGCTTCATTGTTTGTTGGGAAAAAATCATATTTTCGCGACCTTTTTGATTTTTCTCCACAAATTAAAGCCTTAAAAAGAGCTCCAAAGAAAATAATAATTTCTTATCAAGGATATTTTTCTAAAAATCAGTTTCGTTATTATTTTACTTCCTCCGTGGATGACACATATTATAATGACTGCTTTGTAAATATCTTCTATTTTTGTTAATTACTATCGCATAGTAAGTTTTAATGAAGCTTATTAATGATTATATTTAAAGCACATTCCTAGAAATGTGTGTCACGAAAATGCAATGCTATTTTTTGTGCTGACAAAAAGACTAACCAAAATTTCGTCATATTTTTAGACATACGATTAATCGATATATGTATAATAAATGATGATCGTTAGTCATAGTTAGCAGGAAGTGTATTTTTCTCTTATGGTACAAAAATCAAAATTTCGGCGAAATGTCTTATTGCTTATATATTTTCAAGCCCTTATCACTATTAGAAGGTATCCTCTTTAACGCTTGTTGTCGGTATCTAAAACGTTATTTTATGACACTAGTGTTAAAAGTGGATTATTTTTAACCTTGTCAGTGACATAAAAAATTATAAATGAATGAACCCAAAGTCCATCGACTTTCATTGCACGTTTAATGAATGAAATAAAAGTACTTTTATGACTTGCGAGTACAGTTTTTTTTACACATAGTGTACATATATACCTTCCTTGTTAGTATTTTAATTGCATTGTACCGTTATTTTTATCGCTGCCGGTTGGCGTTATGGGACCACATACCTACTGTGGTTTTTTGGAGGTCTTTATTTGAATACCATTAACAATGTCTAGAATGGACAAATTTACATAACACAAAATATATTTTAGTAAAAATTAAATTTAAAAATATTCATTTTATAATGGGCGTCCCATGGAGACCGTCTCGATCTATACAGGGCGTTATGGAAATGACTTATTATATTTAAACCGGCAATTCCTGAAATGGAAACACATTGCATGAAAAATAACCATAAATGGCGCTTTCAATTAATATGCAGTATAAATCATCTGACGTCAAACCAGAAAAACCACGTGTGTCACACTGTCAGAAAATGTAAACAAACTGGCGACAGATGTCAAAGATGTAAACAATCAACATGGTGATAGGTTATGTCAAAAGAACGTCAGTGAATTCTGACCGATGTTGTCATATAAAGAAGTTGACACCGACTTCCGGTATAACCGGAAGCGACATCATATTGAAAATATATTAGGCGAGTTGCCCCCCTCAACATCAGCATACTGTCCAATTTTCCAAATTTGTGTAGCATTTAGGAAACTTCAACAAGCACCGCTATGCAGCAATAGAGCGAGCTTACAGAGCTATTTTGCTGTTGAATTGGTGTTGTTGTTCTTACAGCCGTTTAACAGTTTTATAATAGGTTGCCAGAACATTCTTACCGCGTAATGTTGCAGCTATTTTATCTAAAGCAAGTAAAACGGCTATTACAATCCAATATTTATTACGTAGGTTCATTTTCCTTCTTCACTAGATAACCTTTTAAGTATGACATCATATTTAAATTATATATTCACGTTTGGCTTTCCAATCAGAGGCGTAACTACCGGGGGAGGCATCTTCCCACGGGCCCGTAAGATTTAGGGGGCTCCTAGGGATAGTGCACGGGGATCCAAGGAAGTAAACACCAATTTTAGATGCTTCCAATTTGGTGGGGGCCTCCCCATATGAAAGTAACGAACTTTTTTTTAGTAGTCATCCCTGTCTGTGTCTACTAAGGAGCCTTGCACCAATTGTTGCCCCCGGGCCAAATTTTTCAAGCTACGCCACTGTCTCCAATGCAATGATGCTTCACTGTATACTGTCTCTACCACATCATACTAACAAGCTCTAGAAAAATGTACACCCAATAGAAATTCTTTTAGAGAATAACCAGATTGTAAATTTACCAGGAAATATTATTTGCCGCAGGAATACGAAGTAGGCAACTTGATGTCATTTTTATTCTTAACGTTCCTACTACATTCTTGAATTTATGATATGATTCACCGGTTCTATAGAATATTTTTCCATCATCACCACGTCGTTCGCAAGAAAAAAGGATTCGAAAACCGTGAAAAATTACATCGATCCTCTCCATCTTTCTCGTATTCACTAGTAACTCTACAGCTTCGTCTCGTTCTAGGCTAGTCAGATCGCCGCAGGATCATGCGACCATTTTAGAAATGACGCTTCCCCCCTTTCCTCCTGTCGGCCCCATAATGTCCCCCCTTAGTGGACCCAACGGACCGCGAGAAACGGCGCAAGAACATTTATAGAACATCGGTGTTTGGAAGCTACGTAGCCAGTTTTTAGTCGTATTACAGCAGTGGAGTGTCAGTGTGATTTTTGAGAGGACTTTATAAGAAAACTTTCAAGATGAGTAACAATATTGGTAAGTTTTTTCCTTAGCGTTTTGAAATTTAATCTCAGGTTTTTAAAATTGTGTTTTAATGGTTTTATTTCGATCATTAAGCGACTTCGAAATGTGTTTTTAAATGTTACCGGTGAAATGCCGGTGTATTTGCTTTTTTTATGATAATTTACCTAAAATAATCAACATACTATTTATAGCATATTGTATATTTGTATTGTATGTATAGTATATTGATTATTTTTGCCGTGTTAAACACGATTATTTTTCCATTATAGAAAGTTAAAAAATAAATAACTATTCGACGTTGTCACATAAGGAAACATTCTATTTTATTATTTAGTTACAATGAATCCAAAAAAAAATTATTGGTTCTATATTTTTCTTTTTGGATGACTGGGGAGGAGGAGGAGGATATCTCTTTCTAAGAGTGTATATGAGGGTTAATATTTTTGTGATTTTTTTGTATACCAAACCGAAATGTTAGATATCGTGTGACAAAAAATATGAAATTTGCTACGGCGAAGAAGTTTCGCAACACTCATCAAAACCACAATTTGGGATTTTATTCATTTTCTATTCTGCTTGGAATATTTTTATTTTTATACGCGCTTAGATTGATTAATTGTTGATATTTCCCCACGCCCAAATTCATGCTATTTATAAATGAGTCTTGAAGTCACGCCTTGTTCTGTAGAGTTATCATATACCGTTAGAAGACGCATTTTTATGTGATAATGCAATCAAGAGCCAAATGTTTTTAAAAATCCTTAAAACTTAACGCAAATGTCGAGAAATGATAAATTTCAACCTTTTTTCCCTTATACGCTGCTCCGTTTCGCATTACATCCGTGACATCCCCCGTAGATCAGGAAATATCCAATATCATCCAGCGTGAATGGGGTAGCGATTGGGGATGACGTTGTTCACTCTCTACGCCGGACAGTGACTTATACCACTAAAATCCACCTAGTGCAAATCGGTTTACCGTGGGATTTGAACCTACGAACTCTCTGTGAGTGCCGCTAAATTTCACCTAAATAAAGGGTACAGGGGAACTCCTAATAACGGAAATTCAGTATAGATATTTTTGATATTGATGTAAAATTTTTATTGCCTTAAAATTAATCGATGTCTATTCTCCAAAATACATTTTTGGCTAAGTCCCCTCCTTATACCATAAAGATCGTTTGAATAATTAAGCAGTTTATTATTAGTAAAAAAAAAAATAGGAACTTATTTTTAATGTTTTTTAACGATCTTTAATGCGACCTTCTGTATGTAGTCACTTGACCATAGCGACTTGTATTTATTTGTTGTGTGATTACATAATCGGCTATTTTTAGGCGTGCTGTAATGAATCAACGACTGCAGCAGGACCGGATTTCGTTCGTTTTGTTCCTTGTTGTTTAGACTATTTTCCTTACCTTAAAGTGCATATAATATATAGTATATATAAACCTTGACGAGAACTTTCCAACTCGATATAAATAAAGAAAAACTGTTTTTAAATATTTTAAGAATCAAACTCAGAAAAGCTCTTAGAAGTAAAGGAAGATCATGCAAGATTTTCGTTTCCATTAAAAAATCGATAAGGAAATAGTTTCTGCTGCGTGTTAATGGTCTTTTAGGAGAGGGTGAGAATTCGTAGGTGCATGTCAAAATAAAATTATGAATCTGAAATAAAATCATATAAAAACTCAGTTCTCTCCGCAAATACTATACAGGATAGTGCATCGTTGAGTTGACCATAGGAAATCCGATGTAATTTTTGAGATGGCTGAATATTGGCTCCCCTGTACAGGGTGTCCTATTTTCGACACTTTTATAGGGCATCTCCGTAATTGTTAGTGCTATTCAAAAAGTAATGTAGGTGTCATGTGCTCTTTTTGGGCCAAACTTAAAATGGTAGAATCAAAATTTAAAAATTTTCGCTCGCTTAAGAGATACGGGGGAAAATCAAAGAATTGACGATTTCAAAATTACCCTATATTTTCTTAATTAAAGTTATTTTAGTACATTTTATACAGAAGTTTTTTTATATTGATTGTTGAATAATCTGCCGTTTTCAGAATAAGTATTCGGGGTCAGGTAAAAAAGTTATCGGACCTAACCTCATTTTTTAAAATGGAACTCCCTACTCCCCACTATTTTAAATTCTCCTTTCAAATATATAATACACTATGGATGATATTGGTTTCCTAGGCGATTTATTTAGACTTTATTACTTTGAAACGAAATAAAAGATTCAGATTAAGGTAAAAAATAACGGGAATCATCGCAATTTTCGGAATATGTCCTTAAATGGTTACCGTCTTTCCGGATAGCGAACAAAATATACATTTAGCGCCATTTCTTCGTTTTTTTCCACTTTCAATATGAACTGATGTCATATACAATTTTTCAAGATGCTGATACGTCATAAAAATCAAATTGACGTTAAATGTTAATAGGCAACATAGTTGTTTCTAGAATATTAGCTATGGTCTACTGTGGTTTAAAGTAATAAAGTTTAATAAATCGCCTAAGAAACCAATATCATTTAAAATAGTATCTTCTTAGATTAAAATATACAGGGTGGTCCATTTTAAAAAATTGAAGTTAGGTCCGATAACTTTTTATCTGACCCCGTATACTTATTCTGAAAACGGCAGATTTCAACAATCATTATAAAGAAACGTATGTATAAAACATTTTTCTGTATCTCTTTTAACTAAGAGAATACAGGGTAATTTTGGAATTGTCAATTTTCTGATTTTCCCCCGTATCTCTTAATCGAGCGAAAATTTTCTAATCTTGATTTTTACCATTTTAAGTTTGACCCAAAAAGAGCACATGACACCTACATTACTTTTTTGATAGCACTACGCACTATAAAATTGTCGAAAATGGGATACCCTGTACATTTTATAGAAAAGCTGCATTATAACTTCTTGAAGAGGCCGACATGTTAAACTCACGTGTAGAGTTTGAATACATTTTGGTTAGCCAATCCTAAGCTATTCTATTAAATATGATGGCAAAACCACGAAACTCTCATAGTTCAGATAATACAACAAACATAAGCAAATAATTTCTATGTCGCTATTGCCAAAAATTGACGTAAAGCTGAGCATAACGAATAATAAAAATATTGTTGCCTACACTAACTTTCGTTTTGTCAATGTCAAAATTAAATTGGCCGATGTATTACCTGAACTATGAGAGTTTCGTGTATTTGCCATCACGTTTAATTAAATAGCTTAAGATTGGCTCACCAAAATGTATTCAAACTCGGCACATGGGTTTACCAATGCGGCCTCTTCAAGAAGTTATAATGCAGTTTTTCTATAAAATGTACAAGGGAGCCAATATTCAGCCACCTCAAACATTGCATCGGATTTCCTATGTTCTACTCAACGATGCACCACCCTGTATATTCTCATGAAGGGTGAAATAGTGTACATGTGTCGAGGAATAGTTAGTTACTCATCATCAGCACAAAAATTTAGAGGTGAAAATAACTAGTACACTTACAATAAACCGTTTGTTCCATTTGAGGGCCCAATAATATTGTTATTTCGGTGCCAAAAAAATATACATATACAGGGTATTTCTTAATGACGTGGTAATATTTCAGGGTGTGATTCCTTAGGTCATTTTATAAAGAAAAGTTCATATGAACATATGTCCGCAACGGCTTAAATTTTTTGCTACAGGGTGTTGAATAGTTATTTTTTAAATGGTTATTTTCTAATATCTCCAAAAGTACTTTAGATATTATTTTCAATCTTGGTATGTGTTGATAGGATACAGAACCACAAATTTTAGTTAGAAAAGTTATTCAATTGTTCCACCAGTGGCGTCCCTGCAATCCTCTGATATTTTTTACATAAAAGATTGTACGCCACTGACATTTTTCCATATGGATATTTTTTCTGATTAGCCTGGTCAATTCTACATGAAAACAGTATCTTGAGTTATTCTCGTCACACGTACCGTTCTTGATTAAAACCACTAAATTCATATTGAAACTCATTATTATTAACATTGATAAAATATTAATGATAAATTTTGTTTTATAAAAATTTCAATATTTGAACGAGTGGGCAGTTCGATGCGAAGACGGGCGGACGCATGCCTTTTAAGAAGGGGGCCATTTCCAACAATTTTTATAAAACAAAATTTATCATTAATATTTTAACAATGTTAATAATAATGAGTTTCAATATGAATTTAGTGGTTTTAATCAAGAACGGTGCGTCTGACGAGAAAAATTCAGGAGACCGTTTTCATGTAAAATTGACCAGGCTAATCATAAAATATATCCATATGGAAAAATGTCAGTGGCGTACCACCTTTTTTGTAAAAAATATCAGAGGACATGTTTGCAGGGACGCGACTGGTGGAACAATTGAATAACTTTTCTAACTAAAATTTGTGGTTCTGTATACTATTAACACATACCAAAATTGAAAATAATATATAACATACTTTCGGAGATATTAAAAAATAATCATTTAAGAAATTAAAATTCAACACCCTGTAGCAAAAAATTTAAGCCGTTGCGGACATATGTTCATATGAACTTTTCTTTATAAAATGACCTAAGGAATCACACCCTGAAATATTAGCACGTCATTGAGGAACACCCTGTATATCTTATTCTCTTACTCTTCACTGCTCTTGCTACTTATCGTTATATCCCTCCTCGACTTCTGGCCCCTTTATGTATTAATTTAAAAAAAAAATATGTACCTTAGGGTTTTGTCATCTAACCCTAACTTTAGTAGGACGCAAGAAACCGTTATCCTATTTATGGACAAGAATGGATATATCTTTTTTTCTCTATTGTGTGATCTATTTCGCTTAATTCTTGTGTAAATTTCTCCTTCCTAAGTCTTTTTCACGACTTAGCGCTGCTACAAGGAGCGCTTTCTCTTAGAATTTATAGATTTTTTATAATTATTTTTTAAAATTTCATAGGCCAGACCTGTACAAATCCCACTTATTATTTAATATTATGCACAATTTGTACAAAAGTGGCTTAATTAGATAAACGTTGCATGATGTTAGGCGGTTTATTAGAAGTCGAGATTTTGTGATATGAATTGGAAATCGGTCTAAGTCACGATAAAATCGCGATTTTAATGAAATATCGCCCTTAGGTCATGCTATCTCTGTGTTCCTCTTTTTGAAGCGTACAGGTATCTATATTTTTTAAGTATTTTCCTATCAAAATATTCCATCGTCAAAGTTGAATCATAGCGAGGATTAATGATGCCTATTAAAATCAAAATATGTTTCGAAAATATTATGAGAAGAATAAAAACAATGTTTGCCATAAATCTCATGTTATATCGATGATCTAGCTTTATTACATAAATATACAGTGTGTCCAAACGCTTTTTTTTAGTTTGTTTGTACATTATTGTTACAGTTGAACCAGGTTGTTAACGTCGCAGAAACATTGAATTTACTACATTATTACATGTGTTACGTCGCAAACGTAGTAAATGTAATTACTGTTTTGATTGGTTGAAAGGGTCAAAAACGCAACATAACCTCAACTTTATTATTATAAATTTGATGTTAAAAGTTGGAAATTCGAGTGGAAAATAGCAATTTTTGGTTATTGTTCTTCTGTTGCTACTACTTTAACAATCTTGGTCGTCACCTATAGAATAGAATCATTATCACGCACGTTCGACTCGCGTAGCTCGTCGATGAGACCCTTGTTGTTTCCAATTTTTTACTCCTGCTGAGTCGCCAAACTACTGCGTTGTATGTTTTATCCATTTTCATTAACTGAACAAATAGACATTAAAAATAACGAGGTCTTTGGGTAGGCCCGTATCATTCCATTTTTTTTGTATTATCGTGTTAGGAATATAAAAAGGGCATTAGATTTTGGGAATAAATGTAAATATAATATTTTTCATCACGTTCAAACTGATTTGTCAACTATCGCAGTTTTTTTCCCCTAACACGGAACACTGCTGAAATGGTGTTTCTATCTCGCGACACGCGATCTATTTTGTATTAAAAAGTAGTATAGTCGGGATTGGTTATTACAATATAATATCAGATATATTTTCTGTGCTCATATGTGTCACATTCCTATTATAACATACATAATAATATGCACTTTTGACTCTATTTTTTAACATAATTTGCAGATATATTTTATGTCTGGGTGACTGTTTTGCAAACTTTGTAAAAAAGTTTACAGATATTTTTATTCTGTAAACGTTGATCATACGTACTGTACAGGGTGTCCTATTTTCGACACTTGGGGGTATCTCCGTAATTGTTAGTGCTATCAAAAAAGTAATGTAGGTGTCATGTGCTTTTTTTGGGTCAAACTTAAAATGGTAAAATCAAAATTTGAAAATTTTCGCTCGCTTAAGAGATACGGGGAAAAATCAAGAAATTGACAATTTCTAAATTACCCGATATTTTCTTAGTTAAAAGAGATGCAGAAAAATGTTTTATACAGAAGTTTCTTTATATTGATTGTTGAATATTCTGCCGTTTTCAGAATAAGTATACGGGGTCAGGTAAAAAGTTATCGGACCTAACCTCATTTTTTTAAATGGAACACCCTGTATATTTTAATGTAAAAAGTGACTATTTTAAATTCTACTGACTCTTTTAAGATTTATTATTAAGTTTATTACTTTGAAACGAAATAAAAAATTCAGATTAAGGTAAAAAATATAATTTTAAACCACAGTAGACCATGAAACAAAGCTAATATAATATAGTAGAAACAACTATGCTGATTATTAACATTTAACGTCAATTTCATTTTTACATATTCATTTGTGAAAATGACTTAGGTATCAATAATTTGATATGATATCAGTTTATATTAAAAGTGGAAAAAAGAAGAAATGACGCAACATGTATGTTTTGTTCGCCATCCGATAAGACGGTAACCATTTAAGGACATATTTCGAACATTTGCGATGATTCCCGTTTTTTCTTATCTTAATCTGAATCTTTTATTTCGTTTCAAAGTAATAAAGTTTAAATAAATCGCCTAGGAAACCAATATCATCCATGGTATGTTATATATTTGAAAGGAGAATTTAAAATAGTATATTTTTAGATTAAAATATACAGGGTGTTCCATTTTAAAAAAAATGAGGTTAGGTCCGATAACTTTTTTACCTGACCCCGTATACTTATTCTGAGAATGGCAGATTATTCAACAATCAATATAAAAGAACTTCTGTATAAAACATTTTTTGTGTCTCTTTTAACTAAGAAAATATAGGGTAATTTTGAAATTGTCAATTTTTTGATTTTCCCCCATATCTCTTAAGCGAGGGAAAATTTTCAAATTTTGATTTTACCATTTTAAGTTTGACCCAAAAATAGCATATGACACCTATATTACTTTTTTGATAGCACTAACAATTACGGAGATACCCTATAAAAGTGTCGAAAATGGGACACCCTGTACAATGGGAACTACTCTAATAAATGCCGCTTTTCCTTTCAAAAACAATTACCTTCAATGGGAAACATCAGTGGTTTTATAATGTTGTATAATATCGTGCATTATTCTACTTGGAAATGTCATAAATCGATAAATCTATTATTTCCAAAGCTATTAGGAATAGAGATTTAAAATTGAGTGTCGGTTTTTGTCGTCAGTCATCATTTCATGTTTTAAAAGATCACGAACAAACTATTTGGTGAAATTGGATTCCGGATTTAGTTGCTTCTGATTGTCTGTATTTTGTCGTTAAGTTTTAACCAAACAACCTTGAGAAAATTGATCAGCGTATCTAAGAAAAGTATCTAATATATGGGGAAATCTCAGCAAATGTGACTTTTTCGAAAAAAAAAATAGTTATTTTTCAAACATGTTTCACACTATTTTGGACCGCGAATTATCAATTTTAGATATATTAGAAGTATATTTCCGCCAGCGTTACTGACTTTTTTTGATCGCCTCCCCCAATATCTTGAAAAATCATTTTTCGAGGGTGATGCACTGAATCTAGCGAATCAGACTTTCTTGGAAGAAAATTTTAGTTTACGGGTGATCTCAGTTAACACTTGGCTCGATACTGGTCGAAATTTACCCAGTGACCGTTTACATATTAGTTGGCCTTGGATCCAGCGATCACGCGCGGTTTGAGACTGTTTTTTGCCCCCGTGTTGTTGTGCCCCTCAAAATACCGTTTTTTTAGATCCGATTACGCATGAAAAAGTCGCCTTTTGAGCATCTTCTGAAGTGTGTTACAACCGAACCCGAAGTGGCACACCCTTCTAGCGTTCTAGGGGAGGCACATCAACGGGATGGGGTTTTTCTTACGTCTAAACACCCATATTAAAGATCCTGAAAGTCCCAAACAATCTGCTGAATCGCCTCAAAAGTTATAGCTTAATAACGGAAGCGGTTTTTTCTATTCACACTCAAAATTTGTGGATTTTGATCAAATTTTCGCGAAAAAATGAAAAAATAAAGCTCCCGGGCGGCGGCACACGCATATTTTTGTATTCAGGATCATCCAATAAGTGTCCCAAACATGTTAGAACGGGTGGGAAATGCAACGGGTACTTGCTCGACGAACCGAGGCCTGTTCACACCGAAAGTCACATTTGCTGAGATTTCCCCATATACGGACCTTGCAAATCCATAATAAACTCTTTTTTTATTATTATTCAAAAAAAAATCCGATCAAAACTTTCACGATTTACGCCAACATGTAAACGTATTGGAATTTTCTTCTCTCTCAAAACTTTTATATCGTGTATTTATTTTTATAGAATGCTTTAAAAATAGGTCAGACGAATGGCCAACAAAGTAAGGTTTAGTGCAAATCGATGGCATTTAGAGTGATGGGAAAATGGAACGTCAAGAAAAAGTTAAAAATAAAGCACTAAGATGCATCTGGTTATGTTGTGTTGTAATAAAAACTGTTACACTTAGCGAACCAAACGTTATGTTTTTAAGCATGTACCATATGTATGTACATACAGGGCGTTATGGAAATGACGTATTATATTTAAATCGGCAATTCCTGAGATGAAAACAAATTGAAGAAAAATATCCAAAAATGGCGCTTTAATTTAATATGCCCTGTACATGACCTTATGTCAAACCAAAAATGACCACGTGCTGCCCCTGTCAGGAAGGTAAACAAAACAACATATGTCAACAGTGTTGTCATATCTTCAGGGTAAACTCTTTAGAAAGTCAATAACCGTTTGACAGATTGCAAGTTGTTTGTTTTTCAGGGTACATTATTATAAACTTTTACGTTCAGTTCAGTTCGCTAGGAAACAATCTCTGATTTATAAACTTGAACTGACTCGAACGAACCGCCGCGGAGTTTTTAAATGGTCAGGTATGTTCTCATTTGTTCAATTCGAACGACACCCGTCAGATCTGGACAACTTAAAAGTTTATTTAAACTTATTTAACACCAACTTAATTTATAAAAAACACCAAGTACCTAGGTAACTTGAACAAAAACAAACCGGCACAATAAAATCACATAACACATCTAAGTACCATTCAATCTGAATTAGTATTTTAAAGTGCTACTGTCTAGACAAAAATACGCCCTTATTGTCTAAGCGGTCTGGGAAATAATGTATTTAACATCTAAAAATTTTAAAAATAAATAACACGTTGTTTCTCTCGATCGATATTGGCCTGCTTCTTTAAACAGCTGATTGTGGACATCGGGCTAATATTTAAAAATACAGCGTTGCCGCTTTCGATGTTTTATAAGCGACTATCATAAATTGCCGAATTTCCTTATAATATTACTTTCCTGTATAATAATAGTCTCGGAAATGGCAACCGCGCTGGCTCTAGAGAGCGGAGATTTCTCGGAAAGAAAGAAGACAGACTAGACCATTATTTCAGAGGGTAGTTCCTGTCAATTATTAACATAATTGTTTCATTTTATCTTTAGTAAGAGGTTAATGGCCCATAGAAATTAGCGTTTTTATTATTTCTATTGCGAAATGATTAAGTGCTCTTGTTCTATGTGTGTTATTGTAAAGTGTAATTATGCGTTAGTGTTGGGGTTTAGTGATAAGCTTATTATGCACTCCCACACTAGCATCAGGACACGTGATGAGCATAAAGCTTTTTCTATAGAAAAAAGAACTGAAAGTGTCTGTGCCCTGGATTCCTTAATCGCGTCCTGGATTTACTTTCTAAGTAAGCTAAATATTTATTTTTATAAAGAAACTAAAGTTTTACACTTTTAAACATTTTGGCAACATTCTGCTTGAACATCTGTTGATTAATCAGCTGGGCAATGTAATATCTTCATATGTGAATGTGCCGAGGAGTTGTGTGTGGGTTTAGGGGTGAATTACCCCACTTTTTAAACGTTCGATTTAAAAAAACAAAATATGTAGCGCTTCTCTAGGACACCCCAGGAGTCACCCATTTAAATATAATACGTCATTTCCATAACACCGTGTATAATACGTATGCAACTATGCAACATTATACGAATTACAAAAAACAAACAGTTCCGAAATGATCTCATTATGTTTATAATAAAACATTACACAATATAGGTAGATAATTTTTATTGATAATTTAAATATTTGACCCATAAAGTTGTAAAATTGCTTACTTAACCTTTATATAGTCAATACAAACAAAAATTTGCAAAAATTACATTTCAAACACTTTTTGAAATCTCGATTATTCACTTTAAGGTTAGCTATGAAATATTCTGCATAATTATCGAGACTAATAATTATTTCTTGTTTGGATTGTTGAACATCTACTGTCCCTAGGATTATTTGAGATAGTTTATTGTCCACAAAATAGATTTGTCTATAAACCTGAAACAGCAGTGTAACGAATATGACTTATGGTGTAGGCTTTCTCTAGGACCCATTTAAAAATAATAAACCATTTCTATAACACCCTCTTATGAGCAATGAGTAATATTTTGGTTGAGGAGTTTCTTTTTAAACTTCAACCACACCCAGGAGTTTTTATTTCGTCCTTCTTCGTAAACTACAGATCCTGAACAATTCCGTGCAGGTTCAATTTGCTATGCGCGGCTCAGTTTGGGTACTACTGGTTTCCATAGGTTTGGGGTCGCTGGTTGGTTTTATGATAGTAGAAGTCAAACACAGGTTTTTAGTTAATAAAATAAACTGAATCTATTTTCTTCGGTAGAATGGGGGTTATTACAAACAGCGTTGACTACTTCTCTGCACAGCCTTGCCTGTAATCACTAACTATAACCATATTCTGGTCAAAACGGTAGTATTTCTGGTAGTATAACAATAAAACTGTGGGGACTAGACTCACTGTCTAGTCACACTGAAGGATAAAACGGTTATTTCAATACCATATCTAATATCACTACATATAGGTTACGAATAACCTCTACACACCCTGTTATGCACTGGTAGTCTATTAATAATTCGGTTTACTCCGACGGGTAACTAAAGAACGACAAAGTTATTGCAATACTTCATCTAATAATTCGGTTCACTCCGACGGGTAGCTAAAGAAGCAAAGGTTATTTCAATACCTTTACTCCTGAGTGTAACTAAAGAAAGAAAAGGTTATTTCAATACCTTATCTTACTGAATACCGAAAACTCGCTCGCGGCACCGTATCAAACTCCGTTAATTCGAACCCGGGTCAAGTTTTGTATTATCTAAAGTACGGCTTTTCTGTCACCGCACTGACTGTCGACCCACTTTACGTAAGAAATCACCAATTTCCGATCGCTAAAGGACAACCTATTTCGTCTGAAAACTAGATCAACAGTGGCGAGATTATTCGCAAGGTCTTGGAGGCCGGTGACGTACCTGATGTCACAACCAATCACACGACTCGCCTACGACGGAAGGGGTAGATGCTGATATCGATTTTTGCGGTTTTTAAATACGGAATATTATATTTAATTATTTTCACGGTATGGGTGTGAGAAAGAGGGTAGTTAGTGTCTCACTTGGATTAGGAATGTGGTACACTTGTCTGGCGTTTTGTAGGTAGCGTGTTAGGCGATTATGGTCTTTATTGATTTAATTTAGCTAGTTTGAGATTTTAGAATAATATGTTTATGCAAGTTTGGACAAAAACGGAAGGTAATTTTGTCATTTTACCCGTGAATCCTTGGGTGTTTATATATTAAATATTTCCAGACAACAAAGAAAGTAACTAGAGGGTAGTTTTGATACTTAGAGAATTTGCCTGTTAGAAGTTGTATGAATGTACAGTTGTGTCAAAACATGCAAATATGGTTTTATGTTGATTTGGGCATTTATATATTAAATATTCCTTGATTATGCAAATATTAGGCTCTGAACGTATGTTTATGATGGGTATATAGCGCAAATTACATGAACGGAGTTATTGTTGATGGTTAAACTGATAGATTATTTGGCTATTATCGATCCGTGCCTATTCTGACGTGTTATAAATTGCATGGACATGTTTTGTACGTTCGTGAATATAATAAGCGAATTATTAAGCGTGTTGTTAGTGGGATACGGGTACTGTTTCACAACAGATCCCATAATCCATTCATAAAACTCTTGGAAAGTGACTCTGTGATTGTGTGAAATGTTATTGAAAATCAGTAATGGGTGGAAGAGAGAATATGTTTGTTGGCTGAATGGCAACAATGTTGAAGTCTGGTTATATCAGATGGTTAAATATTAAAACATAACCATACTTACGGATGAAAAGATAAATCCTTATTTAAACGATTCACTCTTTTACAAACTACACATGAATGCACCATGATTGTTTATAATAAAGACGATTTTTCACCAATAATCACAAAAAAAACACAAATCAACCAAAATATAAACAATCCCAATTACAACGTTGTAAAGTATACGATATTAATTTCATTAGAAATAGATGTTGCCAGAGCGCAGTTGGATTAGTTCCAGATTCGTTTGATTCTTTTAAGTATAATAATATTTTTTTAAAGAATCTCTCATCGCCTTTTCACAGTTTATAGTAAAATTATTGGGACATAAATTTATTTTAAGAGCAATTGCGGATTAACTTTAAACCAGTTGTAATTGACAAATTAACATATTTGGAATTGGGATTTTTGCAATATACCCTTGCGATAAATATGTCAATCGGGTTATGCTGCAATAATGACCGAAAGAGGTGGGAAAGACTGTTTGTATTCGTTGCGTAGGCTAGAAATGTACATTTTTCTATCTGTAGTTTGTAATATCTTTGGTTAAAACGCTTTTGGAAGGCGCCATAACCATTAAAACATATTATATTAACTGATAAGGTACACCCATCATAGGTTAACCTATTTGGAATATAACTAATACAAGTTCCTCGATTTTATAACTTACTGTTTTTGTTGTTTCTTTTCAGAACTCTTCACGGAAGACAAACTCGAATATTGCTTCTTCCCAAACGCAACTGGTTGCTTTCAGTTCAGGGTTAGGACTGCGCACGATGCACATGTCGCCTTGTGTTCGCAGGCAGCTGAGGTTGACCCCATGTACGAAATTTTCATTGGTGGTTGGGGTAATGCCAAATCGGTAAGTGATCATGATTAACCTCGTTGAGTTAGGTATAAATAGGCTCTTTTCTGTTTACTTCATATAAAAGTTCTCTACTATCCTGGATATCTTTAACAATATATTATATTCGTCCAGACGAATCGACCGAACCTAATATTTCCCTTATTTTTCTAGATAATCCGTAAAAACAGAACCAAGCCCGACGTCGCCGAAGCACCAACTCCAAACATCCTTAGCGATGGCGAGTTCCGAGGATTCTGGGTTAGATGGAACAACGGTTCCATCACAGTAGGCCGTGAGGGAGAGGCGTCGCCTTTCTTATCCTGGTACGATAACGAACGTGTTGCTATCGAGTACATTGGCGTTTGTACCGGATGGGGAGCGTCTGGAAACTGGATCATCCAGCCATGTCAACGTAAGTCGACGTTCCTATATAAGAAATTTCGGTAATAGATGGACAAAGAGGGTTATGGTAATGTTCATGACCAGCTTGTAGATGGCCGTTTAGTAGGTCTTGGGTTGGTTTGTTCTTTAAAACTATTTAAAATCAATTGAAGTCAGATGCCATACAGGGTTGAGGCAAAACAGTATTTAATTTGACAGCAATCTACAGGGTGTAGAAGATATCCGAATAAGAACACATAACGTTTTAAGTGACGTTTTACTTGTTCAAGTAAACGTTATATAAAGTGGGTCCAAAAATGCTTTCTTGCAAAAATGCATTATGTAAACCAAAATTTCTTCTATTTTTTTAGCTATTGGAGGAGGCGGTGGTGGTGGTAGACCAGGTGGCATGGCCGGTGGTCAATGTTGGGTGGCTGCTAGTCGTGGTCAAGTACCACCCAGCGCCTTTGCCGGCGGCGAAGACAACGGAGAACCAATATACGTAGTCAGAGCGAACTTCAATGGTGCTTTACTTCCAGGAAAATTGATAGCCAGTCACGGACAAGCCTATGTACCGTGGGGTGGTGCCGAAAATGCCGTACAAGAGTATGAGGTGAGTATTTTTTTTAAATTGTGACTAGATTTTAACAAAACAATATTGGAAAAGGGATTATTTGTAAAAATTGTCCACTGCCCGTACTGAATTGTTTGATTTTTTTCAGGTACTTTGTGACTTCCCCGGCCGTTGGTTGGCCACCTCAGGAGGTAACATTCCACCCAACGCCGTACCCGGCGGTCAGTGTGAAGACGGCGAAGCCCTCTACATCGGCAGGGTAGTCCACGACGGCGCCCTCACCGTCGGCAAGGTCCAACCAAGCCACGGAGTCGTCTATATCGCCTATGGCGGACAAGAATTGTCATTCTCCGACTATGAAGTATTGTGTTCGTAAACAAAGAAGGACTGATGTTTCTGTTTCTTTTCTATGCATGAGTATGTGGAGCAAAGCTACATCGTATTAGGCATTCCAGAATTACGTCATGGTCTAGTTATTTTATTGTCAAAAATTCCACCTCGAATGATTTTCCCATAAATTTGTGTGTTAAACCCTGGCTACCAGGATTTGTTCATCACTCAATGTTCCCAACCTTTCAGACTAATTGATGGATGGCAAAAATTCCCTATTTTATGTAATTTGCTGCTCCAAATGTAGTGCCATTAGGTTAGCAAATAAATTATCACCCTACGTAAGCCAACTTGGATCTCTCTCTCGCATTCGACCTTCAGTTATTCTTGGTCTTCGTCGATGATAAGCGATCGCCTATGATAGCCAATACATTTGGGCTATGTTGTCAAACTTCTTGTAATTTCCTGTAAATTATTTTCAACAATTCTAGTAGTAACGTGGGTGGAAAATATTACAAACGTGATATAAGAAAAATGTTTGCTGATAATTAATTAATTAATTGCGACGATTATAAATCCCTTTGGGGTACCTGCCGTTGGGACACTGCTATCACTGGAATTCCTGCAACGTAGCTTTGTTCTAACCTCACTTTTTTATATTCAATCGAAGCTTATTTATGGCTGCCTATCTTAGAATATAATATGTATGTGTTAGGGTTTAAAATTCTCACAATAAAATGGATAAAAGTGGCTTTTAGGTGCCTTCCTGTTCGTATATATGGTTATTGATGTATTAAATTACAAAAAAATGATATATTCTAAAAACGAAATAAAAATATTGTAACCCTAGTTAGGCTGCTTTTGGCTTTTAAGTTTTTACTATTTTTGTAAAAGGAAGCAAGATATTTTATATTAGGAATGAAGTTTTTGTTTTTATTATCTCGATTAGATCTGTTTAATTTATTACAAATGTTTTAAATCGGAACTATAAGTTTTTTAAAGTCTGGTAATTATATTATTGTTGTTAAAATATATACAGTTATTAAGTAACAATTGTTTGTTTCCATCAATCGTTTTTAAGCGTCTAACAACTAGTTGCTCCGCCGAGGAGCCAGGGCCGTACCCAGGGGGCCGTTAAGCCCTCCCAAAGTTTATACATATACAGGAAAGTTACCTAATCGCGTATACGCACTAGGTGGGTAACCGCATTGCGGCCAGCCGTCGTGAGACACGGTTTGAATCTGCAGTTAACCGCAACCGCAGCATCCGGTTAAAAAACCGTTGTTGGTTGCGGCCCCAAGAAGAGATCATTTCGAAGATTGACTCGGAAGAAGTCGTCCCCGTCTACTCCACATATACATAACCATTATATTGCTAATACAATCTGCAATTATGTCCCCGCTATGGGTGTCGAAGGGGTAATAGTGAGTTTGCGCAGTTCGGAAATTTCCTTGTGAAAGTAAACATTCGACAGGACCGGATTTCAACTTTTTTAATGTAAATTTCACTGGTTAGTTAGGAAAAATAATGCAATCAAAATTTCGATTAGTTCGATTTAAGACGGCGTTCCATGCATACGATTTCTGACGATATGATGATCCGACGGTGCCCTGATTGGTGTAAACTTTTGGTGCCAAATTCCGTCCGAATATTTGTAACAATCGACACGATAAATTTTATTTTAACTTTCATCCGACGTCGTATGTTCCTTAACCTCACTTTTTTCTAAACCAAAAATTAAGAATGAATGCCTATATTGACTATTTTGGGAATTATTATCAGCTACTAATGCACCAAATTAAAAATACATTAACTTTAAGGTTAGGTAGTGACCACATATATATTATATTGTATACGAGTGACACTCTCTTCTTTTTTACAAGCTTTTTAGTGAATTTCGGTTCCGATGATCGAATAATGTGATAAGCAAAATATTGTCGTATATATGTGCATATCTGAAATACTTTATACCTGGTATTGATCGACGACTTTTGCAAAAAAGCACCATGCACTTGTGTCCTTTCACCTTAAACAAAACAAGCCACTAACCTACCAAACAGCGAATCGAATCACCACAAATTAAAAACTCCTTCACAAAAATTGTTGTTAGGTAATGAAAGTTTATAAGCACTAATATATCGACAACAATGTGGATGAACCACTTTTTATTCTGTAATTTGAAAAAGCATCCAGAACCAAAGATGGCGACGAATAACAACAAACAAATAAAGGCGGCTCTGACACGATCGATAAAATTTCCACCCTACTGCGCAAACTCAATAGTACCACGCCATCTCCCATAGCGGGGACACTTTTTGTATTTTGGAACGTTCGTATTGACAATATAATGGTTATAAAAGTAAAGATTGGGAAGAAGTTAAAAATAAGACAATAGAAGGTTTTAAATTGGTTAAGAGTTGGTTGGAAACTTATAAATTATCAATTAATCTAAATAAAACAAATTACATAGCTTTTTCATTAACAAGGGCTGGTCATCCAAATTTTACAGATATTACTATCGGTAATGATAGAATTGCTGAGGTAACCCACACAAAATATCTTGGTGTTCTGGTTGACCAATTTATGAAGTGGAATCCACACATTGACTATGTTTCTAATAAAATACGTAGACTCATACATAAATTTTATATATTAAGGGAATTTCTAAATGAGAAAACATTGGTGATGGTTTATAAAGCATTTGTGGAGTCACTAATACGATATGGAATAATTGTCTGGGGTGGTGCCTATAGCACAGTACTTAAAAAGTTAAATATAACACAAAAATATATTCTTAAAATTATATTCAAAAAAAATAAAAGATTTCCAACAAATTTATTGTTTTCGGAAGATACTGTAAATATCAGAACTTTTTATATTAACAGTATATGTAATTTTGTTTATCGGTGTAAGACCAAATTTAACTATGTAGATCACTCTACCGAAACAAGGACTAAATCTAATAACAAATTTAAATTACCAAAAAATTTAACAACCGCCAATAAAAAGTTTATGGATTACTTAGCACCAAAATCATTAAATTTACTCCCAGATAATATAAAATCAATTAGAAATATAAAAAATTTTAGTAAAAAGTGTAATCAGTATGTTTATCGGAATACAGAAAAGTTTTCAATACTTTTTCACTAATCAATTGTGGATTGTTTCAGTAACGTGTGTTACATACATAGAATTATAATATAGATAATATAAATAAAAATAGGAAATAATAATATACATATGTCTAATTTTAGATTTCGACACATACGGGTGTTTTGCACCTAGGTGTCTATTATTGGTTTTTACTATTCATTATATTATATTATATATTAAAAATGTTAAAATGTTAAAATAAATAAATGTTAAAATGTTAAATAAATATATATGTGGTCTACTCGCCAAACGACCGCCCCGATTTGCTGATAGCAGCATCACGGTGCGAATAGCAGTGTTGTTGCCAGGTCAAAAATTGAAAAATCACTAGATCGCGCTTTAAAAATTCACTAGAAAACCACTAGGTTAAAAAATTTAAAAAGAAGGGGGGGGGGGGGATTCGTTAATTAATAATAAATCTTATTAACATAGTATTTTATTTCTAGCATAAATGATGGTAACAAAATGTAGTAAGTTAAAAAATATATACCTACTTTTAAGTTGGCGCATTCATTTTTCGAAAAAAAATTATTCATTATCAAAAGTTCTGCTTGGTCCAAAACCTAAAATATAACTACCAGATGTTACATTTTTTCAGTTGTATACGAGGTTTGTCAAAAAAATATAAATTTGACTCAAGAATAAAGTATTTTAATTTGTGACAATATCGAAAACTATAATTATGAAATGTTGCTCGGTATGAAAAACTATGTTCTAATATATAATTACATCCTACACTAAAAAAAAATTGAATTTTTTGCACCTCCCCCGAAATGAAATGTTTTAACCAATCTATTCAAAGGTGAATTCGCTAGTAAAAATATAAATCTTGAATTTACTAGATGTTTGTTTTTAGTAGATGATTGATTTGTTCGTTGTTGTTTAAACGCTCAGTATATTTTTTGTTCGGTTAATAATTAAGTCAGAGCTTTGTTTTTTGATCAATATTTCGGTACATTTTCGTTTTATCCTAAAAGCGATTAATTACTCGTTTTTAGGGACCAATTATCTGCAGTTTAGGGTAGAATTTTTTTTAATTAATAAATTATGGAAGCAAGAAACGAAATTTTGTCAATATGCAGAAATTTCGTTTCCTGCTTCAATTAATATTTTAATCAGAAATTTTAAAACTTCAGATAGGGGAAGGCGGGTTACAGTGTTTTAATCGGTTATAGTAGCATTGCGCTGGAATAATTGCTACTTCCAGTTATAGACCATAAACTTTAATTATCCGGACGCATGGTGAAATGTGAATTGTTTATATCACTCAAGTAATTTTATTTTATTTTAAAGTTAATAGTTAATATATGAAAAAAATATAAGTCTAAATGTTTTTTGTGTAACACTGTGCCCCCCCCCCCCCCCCCTAATCGAACCTCGGGTATTTTCGGATAAAACTAAAAACAACGAAATATTACTACTACCATCATCGGGGTCGCGGAGACCTGTGGCAGGGGCAGGACGCCTAATATCCTGGATTTCATAAATACTCAAATTATAAATTGTTTTTAAGATATAACTCAGCGCCATTTTTTTTTCATAAAATAATTTGTTTCCAAGATTATCTATTTTTTCTCTAAAAATACCATTTAAGTTTGATTCAGTCGTGGAAATTGTTACTAACTTGTCCATTGAAATAAATCTAAATAATTTATATGACGAATTTTGTATAATGAATCCCACCTTTGAAAAAGCTGGCACTGAAGGCTCTAAATGAATAATTTTTTGAAAATAATACAATTTGTTTTTTAATAATAATATATGGTTCAAATGCTGACTCTGATAGAGTTATTTCTTCATGCAATGCGGCCTGGAGCGACAGCAGCAATAAGCTCTTGGTTGATCATATTAAAGCAGAGCTTCGATTAAAACAAATTTTGGTTTAACTTGCAAAGAATTTTATCATATGACAGTTAAAAACAATAAGCTCCTGGAAGCCGTCAAAGTGAAAAAAAAAATTCTTTTCGAACCAAATAATTATTTTTGTTAAAGCATTTTAAAGGTATTTTAAATAACTATTACACTTATGTTAGAAAATAACTTTTTTGATTGTTTTTATATAAAATAAATTGTGTTTTAGTTTAGTTAAAAATTTCCTTCCTTATTTGAATATGTCCATCCAGTTTCAAACTTGTGTCCTGCGATTTCAAAATTAAAACCTGGCAACCCTATTGGCAATGTTGGAGATATAACGTGATTTGGAACTCCTGTCTGGAAGATATGGACTAAATTAACAAGAACTATAAGTAACATCAGTCAGTATGATCCCCTCTCCTGCAGCTTGAACCTAAAAGCAAATAAAAACTTTTTGAGTTTATATATTATAATAAAAAGGAGTAAAAAGAACATAGAACATAATTATTATAGGAGAAACCGCGATTTGAAAAGAGAAATGTTTTCAACTCCGTGGAATTCCAAAGAATATACATATATAGACACAAATGTCGACCACGTAAATAAAGCACCGATCCGCGAGCTCCCTTTAATTAGGCGAATGTGTAGTGGGGTCAACCAGTCGCATTATTTCAATGCGCAATTCATATAAGAAAAATGTGCTTTATTAAGGTGTTATTTTTTCCACAGTATATTTTCTTGTGTTTCAGTTATAGAATAGGAAGAAACGGCTTGTATTACGATATTGATTATATAGGGTGTTGAAAAAAGGTCGGTACCCCGGAATAACTCCGATGCATCGCATTGCAGCGGAAAATGTCTAGGGAAAAAGTTGTATGGTTTCGAAGGAGGAATAGTTTGCAATTTAAAACACCCCCCACCCCCTCAACCACCGGGCGCGGGTGGGGGTAAGTTAAGATATTCAAACGGAACCCCATATTTTTTATTGGCGTGTCGTGTTCTCTGACCAAAACTAAACATCTTTTGTCCGAAAAATTGTTTTATTCGGGCCCATCCTTCACCAATAATCGCCATGAGAAAGACAAAATCAGAATACTCTTTTTCTCTGTCTTGTACTAAAAAATGCCCGTGGAAAAAGTTGTTTGTATTTTTTGTCTTTCTCATGGTGATTATTGGTGAAGGATGGACCCGAATAAAAAAACTTTTCGGACAAAAGATGTTTATTTTTGGTCGGAGAATACGATACGCCAATAAAAAATATGGGGTTCCATTTGAAAATCTTAACTTACCCACAACCGCGCCCAGGGGTTGAGGAGGTGGGGGGTGGTTTAAATTGCAAACTATTCCTCCTTCAAAACCAAACAACTTTTTCACTAGATATTTTCAGCTGCAATGCGATGCACCGGAGTTATTCCGGGGTACCGACCTTTTTTCAACACCGTGTATATTTTTATTAAAAAAATCACTTCCACATAGTTAGCTAGATAACTTTATCGGAAAAATTAAATTCTTTTATTACTACCTGACTTTTAATCAATATAATAAATTACATATATTAGGCGCAAAACTCGAAAACGGTCAATGGTCCATACTTTTGCTCAATCTTAGGATTGGCACTAGCCAAGGGTGGGCACGGTTGGGCGTGCGACCAACCCTATTTGTTCCGGCCGAACCTGCAACTGCTAAATTGAGCAAGAAAATAAGGAAGAAATTATACATCCTTGCTGTCGCCGCCACCGAGCATTGGACGTTTTAAAGCGATCGAAGTTTAATTTAATTTCGTGCTTTGACCGTCTCCAGTCTCCAGTCCAACCGGGAATTGTGCAATTATTATGAAACGACCAAAGCTTGACAACCATTTTTAATAGATCGATAGAAATTATATTAACATTATAAAATTCTAGAAAGTTGGAACTGGAACTATGTATTATTTAAATTTGTAATTCATAGAAACATTTAAATATTTCAGGTACTTAACTATATATATATATATATATGATTTTATTGTGTTTGACAACAGATACAAGATACAGAATAAGCCAATAGGTATAGATATCTGCCTACTTAGCTTTAAAACTTACAATCTTAAGATTACACAAAAATATTGACCATTAGCCGTTTTCGAGCTGTGCGCCCAACGTATACATTTTTATTATTAATTTTAACTGTCAATATACAAAAAATGCATTATAGCAAGTATTTTACATGCATACCTTATATTCATAGCCTTCAACGCATCGGCAACTGTTTCGACCTTCCATGGCCATCGTCAGTGTTGTACGGCCCTTAACCAGGGGTGGGGGGCAACAACAGACAGCTGCTTACCCATTAAAAACAACAACCTAAAATGCAAACAGCTGCCAAGAATATATATGGATCATTAAAGTTTGACCTCTTATAATATATTCTTAAATCCTAAAAAAATGTTAATATACCTATATAAAAGGGTTTTATACAGCAACATTCCAAAATGTTGGACAAAACCTTTGCTAAAAATAACATTATTAATAAAAACCTGAAAAAATGATATAAATAATTAAAAAGGTTGGTTTTATACATCAACATTTGTAAATGTTGGACAAAACCTTTCCTAAAAATAAAATCATTAATTAAAACCTAAAAAAATGATAGAAATAATTAAAAAAGGTTGGTTTTATACATCAACATTTGTAAATGTTGGACAAAACCTTTCCTAAAAATAAAAGCATTAATTAAAACCTAAAAAAATGATATTAATAATTAAAAAAGGGTGGTTTTATACATCAATATTTGTAAATGTTGGACAAAACCTTTCCTAAAAATAAAATCATTAATTAAAACCTAAAAAAATGATATAGATAATTAAAAAAGGGTGGTTTTATACATCAACATTTGTAAATGTTGGACAAAACCTTTCCTAAAAATAAAATCATTAATTAAATTATGAAAACAACAAAAATCGAGTTTATGCATCAACATCCGACAATGTTATTTTATCTAATGCATTCAATTACATTTCTTTCTTCTGGTTTATTTGTCTTTTATTATCCATTTATTATAGATTCCATTAGTTTCATGTTGGCCAGCACCATAAGTTTTTAACCATGAAATAATGTACCTAAAAAATAAATTAGCATACAGCCGATGGATTTATCTTAAATTAATTTAAGTATCTATATTTAAATAATATATTTTATAAAATATAGCAATGCTCGAAATTTATACATACCAGAATAATTTAATAGGTTTGTTTTCACTAACTTCACTACCTTACTAGAATGGGCAACACGTCCTGTTTTTAAGAACAATAACAAGGCTCCTTCAATATATTTCAGTGATTATGCACGAGCCCCATTTTTAAGAATTTTCGTTTTAAATATCAATATTGTCCAAAATTTAATGGATGAGAACGGGAAAAAAATGTTGCGGTTGTTATTGCTCTTAACCCTCCATTCTTTCACCTGTAGTAACAGAAAAGGAAAGGAAAACTACCTTACCTTTCAATCATGACAGAAGTGAAGGTTGCTTACTAACAACGGTGCCCATTGCAGTAAGAAGGATCAATCCACGTTCGAGCGTTACGCGTCTAACATTTGAAAACGATACGCTTGAGTGAGGAATGACCCGAAAAACACTAAGGTCACTGTTCACTTATTACACAGACTTCAAGTTGTAACAACATCACGTAAAGCCGGACTTGTTTGCTGACGACGCGAAACGGACGCTACCAATATCAATCATGCTCACCTACCTGAAACAATAGAGAAAATTATTAGTTACACAGTTTACAAATAAAAGTTCAAATCAAGCCAGGTTAATGTATACGTTAAATTAAAATATGGCGAATGCGTCACCTCTAGCTCTAAAACCGAATATGATATATCTAAATTAAATTGTGTTATTAGTGGTATATTCATCGGTGAATCATCCCGAACAAATACGACACAATTATTACCAACTTTGATTTAATTGTTATGAAAGTCTAAAGAATATAAAATTTTTAACTAGAACTACTAAGCATGTCTCGAGAGATGGCGTTTCAGAAGATGCAGTTTCAGTTCGCACCTGTTCATGCGATATTTTTGATTGCCAAACTGCATTTGCATAACGATAAAGAATTAATAGTTTCAAGCTTCCCATGTAAAACTTACGTCTTGGTTGGTAAACGTAGAAAGCAGGAAAATAAAGAAATGTACCATCGTGCCGATAAAAAACTAGGATAACAAAATTTCTTATTTTCTCCTTGACTATTAGGAATAAAATTATTTACTGTCTAGTCTGGTACCAGTAAAATGTCATGTACAAATTTTACATATCAACATAGATTGTCACTATATCATTAACGTGTCACGCACATTGTTTTTAAATATGCCACAATTAACCCCCCAGCAAAAGACTATTATCTGCAAGTCGGTTGCGAGATGGTGC
Organism: Barypeithes pellucidus; assembly: GCA_963991005.1. Taxonomy (NCBI): domain Eukaryota; kingdom Metazoa; phylum Arthropoda; class Insecta; order Coleoptera; family Curculionidae; genus Barypeithes; species Barypeithes pellucidus. Next base: position 12,714,676 of record OZ022562.1, on the reverse strand, counting down.
TTTTATTAGGGATATTGCAGGCGAACTGGGAGTAAACAGAAATACTGTGTTGTTGGCAAAACAAAAAATAGCAAGGCATGGAACTATTATTAGGAGCAGTTTCAGGTTCCCCTAGAATGTTTGCTAAAGATGAAAATAGAAGAATACTAATTATCAAGATAAACAGGAATGTTCTATGACTACATATTAAAAAAAATTTGTGGCTACGACAAATTTTGTGTTTGTATATATTTTTACTTTCTGTTAAATTTATTTTAGTATTCAGTTTATTTTCATTTTATGGCGACATTAAATATACCTACTTTAAATAAAGCATTTGACTTTTTCTAATAAAAAATGCGTAATACATTTAGTTCCTCCATATAAACTTCCGGTCAACTTTATAAAACAATTAACATATTTTGATGCCACCTCGTATCGCAAAATACAAATCAACCCGGTGAGACTGCTTATGGGGGGGATCGAAACACGTAAGAAGGCCTTGGAAGTGATGCTAAGCCTACTCTGCTCCATGCGCTCACAAGTAACCTACTTTTATCTATCTGTTTCACTCTATCATTTAAGCGTTAATATCAGACTTAAGTTAAAATGAAATGCCAAAAAGTGGGTGTTTATGCAGGCGACTTGATCCTGGTCATATTTGTCTCACTTTACTGAATTAGGGAAGGTTGCTGCAGACAGAGACAGGCATAAAATGCGAACAGCACGAATAGTTAAATAATTTTACAAGTCAATTTTCTTCGTGTGGCATAGAATATAATCAAGCAACATATGAATGATATGTAAAGTGAATGAAAATGGCGAAAGCTAAGCGTCCTTAAATTCTAAGATAATTTTTAATTTTCTAATCTTTTCACGGGAAACATCGTTTCCTTTTTGGTGCAAGTGAGTAATTTGTAATTGAAATATTCATTTAGTCATCTTTACTGAGAGTAAGCATCGATAATAATTTCTTTTCATAAATCATATGGGGCCCAAAAATATGCTCTGACTTGAAGCCTGAAATATTTGCTAGGATCTAGAGCCCAGTTGAAGATGGTAAAATATTTTATGTAAATTATGATTTACTTCTTATTTTTTAATAAAACTACTTACAAGCTTATTTCTGAAGTTTAATTTTTCATTGGTAGTTACGTTACTAGTTCAATAAATGATATAAGAGTGTGTAAGGATTATTTTAAAGTGATATTTACAGCTTAAAACAAGTCAGAATCATAATATTTGATTTTCACTACTTAGTAAATCAAATAAAAGGGTTTTGAATGTTTTTTGTTGGTTAAATGTCACCTTAAAATATTGACAGTAATAATAATTTGGACAAAAGTGACATTTGAAAAGCACGTGTGTTTGACAGCTGATGCCAGACGTAATGGATGCCGGGTTTGTTCGTTTGCTCATACCAGCTTCGATTTGTTAACACGGCTGTTTGTCTTCTTCCTGTTTATAAGTATTCGTTGATACTAACCTTAACTTATGTAACCTAGGTTACTTTCTAAAAGTTAGGTATTGTTATCTTTATAGCTGTCGAGCACCTTTTATAGCCTATGAGATATGTATTTCCGTTCCCAATTTTGAGATTTTGCTGTCCTAGTTTCTTATCGGCACGATGGTACATTTTAAAATATTAGTAACAAGGTTCAGAATTCACTTCACACATTTATTTTCGAAAAAAAAAGGACGAAGATTAATCAAAAACAGTGAAGACCAACACTGATGGGAAACCTTAAAATGAAAATATATTTTTAAACTAAATATTACCTTAATAAATTCTTGCAGGCTGCTCTAATCCAGCTTGTGTCCCGAACGAACATTCTTCCATGTTTAAGTTTCCATGGTCGCAGTCAATTGAAGCCCCGTCAGACAGATCCAAAAAACAACAATTTTTTGCAACAACTTGTCCTTAGGGAAGCGACAATTAAACAGACACAGAAACCAACGGAGTTTGATTAGGTGAATCTACTTCAAATACTGCATATATATATTTTTAAAAAGTTATTTCTTGATAATCTCTTAAAATGTTAATTTTGTTTCATAATTCATACATTTTGAAAATTTTAATACGATCAGTCAGATCCTTCCTGTACGTTAGACTAAGAAAGACCGGACTGATTTATCAATCAGATTTTTTCTGTACGTTAGACTAAAAAAGATCGGATTGATTATACCGCGCGCTGGGGTTCTGTGTCTTCTGCTACCCTGAAAAATTCGCGTCCCGCATTTTATAAATTTCCTTTAGCGTCCATGATCCTGAAACAAAGAAAAGTTCGTTTAGCTTTGAAGATAAATAAGAAAATAAACTCTGTATTCTTCGCAATATGTGTGTTATTGAAATGATGAGATTAAATAGTAATGTGAGCTGAAAAAGTGATTGGTTAGAAATGTTAGGTCAATGTTAATGAGTATAATTAAAAAATAATTATGAATTAAGAAATACCCCTTTAGGGAAGAAAACTATAGGGAAGCCTAATGAAATTTATCTCAAATTTATTAGAGGTTGAAAATGTTCTCTTAAAAACATTCTGGTTCTAGCTTGTTTAGCTCATTTTTGCTATACGTATACCCTTTCTCACTCACACTCTATGTCATTGTGCCATTCTGCCATTGCAAATCGTATATATGTCGGCGTCAATTAGTGAAATCCGTCATTCCCTGAAATGCCTGGTCATTTCACGTATTGCCGGCAAATATTGTAACTCTACGTTTGGTACACCGTTTGCCTAAGAGTATCAGGCATTCCCTGTAATGACGGAATTCTTTCAGTCAAACGATGTACTTAACTAAAAGATTTAAGTTACCCCGTTTGCCGGTTTTAGTCAATCATTGTAATTAGGACCGTGTTGCCAGCAGTGTATGAAAATAAGGTATTTTACATTAAAAGGTTTGTAAATAACTGATTATTATCAGGAATTTCCTTAAAATTGGATGTCTTGAAATATGATGTATGTAGGTAATGAGTATTAAATTTAAATCATAAACTCATATTTATTATCTATAACTTACTATAAAAAATTCATAGAACGAATAGGAACGAAACAACATAATAGCTAGATACAAAAATCTAAAAGGAAATGACTGATAATATGGTTTATTATTTATTAGCGCAAGGTGCGCTTTTATGACACCTTGAATTACCAAGAACTTTTTTTTACACAAACGCATCTGTTTGACAAACATTATTTTTTCGCTGGTTTGCATGCAAACACTTAAAATATCCTTGACCGCCGGAAAGTGAAAGCGACTGCACAGCTTCTCGTTCTGATACAAAATTTTCAGGAACGTCACCTACTTGAAGCAATGCCTGGTTTCCACTAGATTTTTTTTTTAATTTCCAAGAGAACCGCCTTGAAAATATCCTCCTTTTCAATAAAAAAGAATTATCCAAATCGGTTTATGTTTCATTCGTTTGCCTCTTTCACCCTTTTCACCCCCTCTCACTTTTTCATCCCTTCCATTTTTTTTTCTAGGACAACAATTATAAAACGCAAAAATTGCGCAAGTAAATACCATTAAAATTACTTTTTTTCCTTATATTTAAAAAAAAACGTAATTTTTTGGCAATTAATACCCCCTCCCCCCCCCCTTAACCCCACCCTTTGAGAATTTTGTAGTAAAATTAAAATGGGGCCTAATTGAAAATATTAAAATATTCCAATGAAAACCAATAAAAAGGCACACAATAAAATCACTCGTTCCCCAAACATATGAATTATAAAACCGTGTTAAACGTGACAACAGTGTACGAATTTGAAGTGATTTTATAGGTTGAGATTATGTTTGAAATCCAAGGTTTTTTTTTTAATTTAATTGGAGTAATAGTCATCTAACTTCTTATAAAACAATTCTGAATGCTTCGACAATTTCAAAAAAAAAAAATCACTGCACATATGTTAACAACAATTACAGCGTTCGACTAAAACCGGCAAACAGGGTAACTTAAATCATTTAGTTAAGTACAGCGTTTGACTGAAAGAATTCCGTCATTACAGGGAATGCCTGATACTCTTAGGCAAACGGTGTACCAAACGTAGAGTTACACTGTTTGCCGGCAATACGTGAAATGACTAGGCATTTCAGGGAATGACGGATTTCACTGATTGACGCCGACATATACATAGCAATCTTACAAGGGACAGGCAACTGATCCCCCACGATTTTTAAAATTTGGGATAACAAAATTAAAAGAACATAAAATAAACTACAAGTAGTACGACAAGGTAATTACAAAATGTAATATCTATAAGCACATTGAAGACAGTACCAGTTTTATTTTTGTATTTTGAAGGCAAACAATTTTGTTCCTCTTTAGTATCTCACAATATAAATTTTGTCGCTTTTTGAATTTTCATTCTTCAATTTATGAAAATAATAATAAAGGTATAATATGGTTGAGCATTATTATCAGGGTTGTTAATGTCGCAGAAAATTTGTATTTATTACTTTGTTGCTTTCCAAAAATAGTAAATGTAATTATTGTTTTGATTGGCTGAAAGTATCAAAAACATAACGTCAAATTATTTATTATAAATTTGATGTTAAGGCCGTACTTTGTAGAGAAAGAAATTTATTAGCGACTGAAACTCCCGCGAGCTGGACATACTAGCGATATCACGACGTGGTGCAAAATACTCCTTGAACAGCGGCTCCACACTGAAATACAACAACCATCGAATTTGGGCCAATCGGTGAATCTTCCGTCTCGGCATATTTCAAAGACAATGTTATTTTAATGCTCGCAGTAGTCATAGTCTTCTTCCCCTTACCTCACCGCCCGGCACGGCAGTTCGAATAAAATATAATTTCTTCTATTTAGCCCTTTCTTGAATACTCAAGGAAGGTCAGTGAGAGTTTTCGCGTTACCTACGTAACATAATGAGAAATGGCTCTTACCATATTACAACAGTCGAAAGTACATAATAATATTATTATACATATATATATGCTCAAGAACACTAAATATGTTTAAATTAAAACAATCCAAATACACAATATTACACAAACGATCAATAATTTTTAAAAGTATTATAAATTCAAATAAAAAGAATGACGCTGCGAAAATGGCCAAACAAAAGGCGATTTGCTGGAAAATATATGCCGGTACTTCTACGGAAAGCTACCACCTCGCGTTCGCGAAATCAGAGAACAATAGATATAGGCTTTTATAGGATTCTTCAAGCGCATAATATAACTACGTAATTTTTTAACCTATTTAAAAAATGTAAAATAAAAAATATTTATGATTTTCTGCGTCCGTCGATGAGTTTAGAAAATCGATATTTTCGGTTTGAATTTAAAAAAAATTAATTTTGCCAAGAAATTATACACAAACTACACAAAAATAGAAAATTTATTAAAATCGCACTAAAAATGATAAAGGATTGTTGGTTTTTTTGAAAAGGTGGTTTTAGACGAGTGGTAGATCAGCCTTAAAATCTTTGCTATGAAAATATCTGCCAAATGTGGCATAATATTACGGAATCCACCTGTAATTGGTTTCTATGTACTTAACCCTTTCGCTGCGGATAGGTCTTCAACCTAACTCCAGTGCGTCATACTTTATAGTACTGTAGCATGGGAGCAGTTTGCAAGAATCCAAAATTTCTACAAGAAATACAATAATATCGAAATAATCAATGTTTACTCATGCTTATATAGGATAATAATAAATGTACTCGCATAAGTACTTTCACGCGCACTCGCAAAAGTATTGGCACACACAGTCGCATACCCGTAAGCATAAAAACATTCATAGTAAATATACGCATATAAACACATACCGGCTGTTTCAGGAGGAACGATCCTGTTTTTGGTGTTTAAATTACTGAAATAAAATTTGATGGGTTTGTTCGCATTTTACGAAATGACTGACTCCATTTTGTAACTGCCGGTTTAACCGGAAATGACTTAATTAACTTTTATTTTGTTAATAGAACACCCAGTATATTTTTAGCTATATCGATTCAGAACACCATTCCAATCAACTAAATAACATTTCTTTTATTTTTCATCTAGATTGCTATGACTCCCTAAAATGGTTTACTTTACTTCTAAGCCAATTTCTCGATAAAAATGCAATTTTCTAGTTTTATAGTGTTGTAAATTATGTACACACTTTTTAAAATTTTAAGAAGGCCTTTTCTTAGAAAATTCAATTTTTTCAAATGGAAACCTATTGGCTCACTCCGGCAACAAGATAGAGCACTTTTTTCAAACAATTTGATAACACACACCCTTGTGTCAAGTTAAAAAAGGAGAGATAATTTATTTGCATTATAGCATGCACTTAGCCAAAATTATACTGGGTGTTCTATTTAAAAATCCAAAGTTGACGTCATTTCCGATTAAACCGGAAGTGACAAAATTTAGTCCGACATGTCATAAAATGCAAATTAATATCACATACAAACCACCAAATTTTATTTCTGTAATTAAAAAAATAAAAAAGTTGTCGTTCCTGCTGAAACACCCGGTATAACACACCCAAGTATAACTAACAATTAGTAACATGCACACTCTCGCACACGAACTCGCTCAACCTAACAGGTATGATTTCAATTCATACTAAATATCGGACGATCGCACCAACGACACGGAAAATCAAGGTCAGAAAATTCGGACGTCCGCAACGAACGGGTACTATTTCTTTAGGCAATGTAAAAAACTGAAAAGTCAGGAAGAACAGGACATCCACTAACAATCTCAACAACAAATCTAAAGTTAAATAACAAAAGAAAAATAGTAGTTATTTTTTAACAAGCCGCCATTTTGTTTTGGGTATCCTATATTCTGGGATCGTAAAGTACTCGATAGCACCTTTAAAACGACGTATCGCAAGACCTCACTTCCTATTCAATTTTTCTTATCAAGATGTTACTCCGCGGCCATTTTGAATTTGAGCACTATGAAATATACAAGAAAGAGTAGCTCTCTAATTCCTACTATACTATGTCAAGTTGCATTTATTTCCCTAGACGATAAATGAAATAAAAGGTAAAAAGAAATAACAACAATGCAATTTTTTAAATGCCGCCATTTTGTTTTTGTTGGGCATACAGAAATAATATTCTGGGATCGTAAAGTACTCGATAGTATCTTCAAAATGATGTACCGCAAGACCCCCTTCCTATTTAATTTTCTTCCCTAAAATGGCGCCCATCCGCCATTTTGACAGTTAGTACTATCATTATTTCTCCAAAATGAAGTTAACATTCCCCCATAACCCACACCCAAGTTTTGTAAAAAAAAAATTAGCGGCTCAAAAGTTATTATGCCGTTTCGACTATATACACCTACTGTATATGTTAATATGCAAGTGGTTTTAGATCTAAAAGTTAAAAGTAAAACTAATAGTAACGCCTTATAAAATTAATACAGATATTATGTGGTGGGTACTGACAATACAAAAAAACACATACAATTTAGCCCTATTTTCTAACCTATATATTTTTCTCAGTGTAGCATAATCCTGTACCATGATAGCTTGTTTCACGTCTACCGACAATAAATAATGTTGGACATAGGCAACTTCTAATACATTTCACCAAAATTTTTCTAAAACATGCTTCGCGCGCTGCAAGATTACTCGCTTAGAACGAAATTGTAATATCTCAATTTTTGGAATTGTAAAGTTAAGATATGAAAGTTCTAAGGTACATCGCTACTTTTTTCAAAAAAAAAATATCAGCGACGATATTAACCTTGAAAAATGCCTAAAAATATGCACTTTTGGTCCGATCTTAAAAAATTTTTTACTTACTTTTTTCAAAAAAGGGCCATGTACCTTAGAAATAGAAACATTTCTTTACTAAAATTTAACTTGTCCCGTCAGGTAGTTCAAATAGCCTTTCCAGAATCCTGCAGTAGCGAAACGTTGTTAATCATCCTATAAATTTGCGCATTGTACGCCCTTATTCGAGTGGAAAAGTAGAAAATAGTTGTTATTGTTCTTCGGTTGCTTTTTGCTTTACGATTTGATTTAAATAAAAATATTCTAAAAATGAAAGGTGAAGTGGAGATTATTGACACGCAGAGGTCGTAAATCGAGGTATCCCACTAGTGTCATAATATGCCATATAGCGTACATGTAAGTTTGCTTTTAAATTTAACAAGCCATATTTGACATTAAAAATTGTAATTTAGATAGCTCGTGCCAAATGCATTTTGAGGGTGGCAAAAATAAGTTAATAACATCAGCAATGCAATAAGCTCATTACATCACTAGTGAGAATTGACAATTATTTGGCCGCATTTTAATTACTGTACGTCTTTGTTAATTTCATGTAGAGTGGAGGAGATTGGTAGATTGCAAGTACAGCAGAACAAGGTCCCAAAAAATATATATATTTGTTTATATTAATTAGACAATTGGGCTACTTTTAAACTTAACAAATAAGATAAATAGTTACCTCCTTATATGGCCCCATTTGCCCGACGTCATCATCTTCGTTCTTCCAGTTCCGCTCTCCAAGGGACGAACAAAATGGACATCGCCCTGGACAGGCCAGGTTGCCCATCGGCCATTTTTTAGACGTGCATGGGTCTTCAAAGGTTAACTCTACCGCGCTCTAAACTACGACGTTGTTTAGGTAAACCCTTGAAGAGCAGAACCATCACACGCGGTACCGCACTCTATTTTAGACTTGTTAAGTATCTGAAACAAATAAAAATAATTTTGTTAGGGAAATGTTTGATTGAATTTGTTCATTCGCTTTTCTATTTTTATTTTAAATAATAGACATATTTTTTAGGAAGACCCTTAGGTCTGGAGTTGACACATAATGCGTGGTTACCTTTGCTACTTTTATTTTTACAACTTTTAGAATTTAACTTTTATAATAATTGTACGAATTAAAACGTATATTTTTTAAAAACGTAAGAAGAGGTAATTTTAATTAAAATATACAATGGTAAATACTATAACTCAGACGATAAGATAGAATCCTATATAAGTGCTCCTTCAGTTCGACAATTTCAAAAAATATTTTTCCTTGTTTTACAAACTTTAAATTCATTGGTGAAGTAATTAGATTTTTTTGTATAAATAAATTTGTCTGTCAAAATTAAAATAAATAATTTCAGCATCTTTGCTTAACTATTATGGTAACATATTGAGGTATTCAGAATGTATAACATTCTTGTTTTTAGAAGCTTCCTCTGTCGTACTAAAAGAAATAACGATTTATAAAAGCAGTTTTAAAGCGAAATTCAACATCGTACTTACCAAATTATTTTTAGGTGGAGACCTTAACGATGAGGTTGCTGATCTTGTCCAACGATGGGGCTGCTCTGTTCCCAATCCGTCCGTTAATGGTATTTTATAACGTAAATGAATATTTAATTTTATAATAACGACATCTAATGAAAGATTTAAACACACCGCAAATTTTGAAAGCCCGTCATCGTGTCTTCTCCAAAACTCACAGAATCTTTGCTCCTCCTGTATAGATCCATGAACGTTTCCGCTCTCATAACGACCATCGGGAACTCCGATCCGTGACACGCACAATGCCGAACCACATTGACGGGTGCTGGCACCGGTATGCCCGAGATCCGTGGACACACCAGTTTGCTGCTGCCATTAACACATCTGACACACCAAATTAATCGGTCACGGATTTGACAAAGTGCGTGCTTGTGGCCTGGATAGGACCGCGTCCCGTTCCGTGATACATAATTGTGTGTGAAAAATAATCTGAAAGAAAAGAACAGCAACATTAATATGAATACATTGGTGTTCGGATTTGTTCGTAACAAGTCATATAACAAAAAATCGAAAACTCAATACTTTTTCTGTTTCCATTTGAAAAACTGCAAACAAAAACTTTAATTTCAGTTTTGTGCCTAAATGTTTATCTACTCGAATAAAGAATGCACTGTTTATAGGTATTATGGTTTAGTCTTTAAAATTACATGTCCTTTTTTCCAATAACTGTCAAAATAAAAAAGATATGTCAAAATTTAAATTTGAGTTCCAGGTAAAGTGGCCTCTGGTGGCACAGTAGAGAACCAAGTGTAGTTATTGTGCGCCAAATATCAACTTGATAGTTTAAAAACTAGTCGCAAGATGTACTACTCGAAATAAAGTAGGTAGGGGAGGGGGGCACAGTGTTACACGGGGTACTGATGTGTTATAATCGGAATTATAGCCCTACGCGAAACAGCACTGCGCTGCCAGTTGAGACTATAAGCTTTAATTATTTATAGATTAGCATGCCATGTGAAACATAACCTAGAAAAATTTTGTTTCCTTAAAAACTGGCGTACCTATTTTTAGTAAAAACACAATCGGGACATACTGGGGGTACAGTATTGCCTGTAACACTATACCCCCTCATTCAAAATGATATTGATTTGCACATACAACGTGTCCAAGATAAGGAGGGCAAATACAGGGATCTCGGAAACCGTAAGAGATACGAATTCGGTTAAATGGAGGTAAAATTGCGCATTTACGTGCCTAATAATATGCCGTTTAGATAGTTTTAGTCCTGTATTTCTCCTTATTTTATAAATAATATCTCATAAGTAAGCTCTAAATTTTTTACTTATGTTGGACTAATAGTTCAATAAATAACAAATAATTTAATAATAAACCACAAATAAGTGAACAAAATACAGAAACATTTTTTCAAACTTCTTTCTATAGATTCGGGATTTAAAAGAAAAGTAGGCGTTCGAAACAAAAAAAGTAAGATGGTGACGCGTGATTTGTTTCACTTGACACTCCCATTGTGATCATTTGAGAGCGTTTTATGAGGTTTTCTATTTTCCAGAAAATATGGAACATAATTTTACAAATGCTGAAAAGTTTGATATTCTATCACATGTTCTATTTTGTCTCAAAAAAACTGTTATGTGGCAGTTAGAAGATGTTATTTGTGCTTAGAAAATAACAGACATCATTTTGAACATCTGATTATGTAGTTCCTTATTACTTTTTTCGTTGTTCGTTTTATTACTGTTTTGGTATGATTTTTGTTCACTTATTTTTTTTTTATGATCAAACACAAGCACTATAGGAAAAATCCTTGTTGTTTACTATTGAATTATTTGTTATTTATTGAACTAGTCCAACATAAGTAAAAATTTAGAGCTTACTTATGAGATATTATTTATAGAAGTAGGAGAAATACAGGACCGTATCCCAAATTTCCTGATGTTGTTCAAAAAACCCTCGAAACGACATTAAACCACAATGTGTCATACATCGTTGCATTCGGAGGAAAAAAATCTCTCAAATTCCAATATGAGAAAAACAGGACCGTATTTAAAAAAAGAAAGTTGATAATGGCCCTTCGAAGACGACTCGTCCGATTACAAAACAATTAACGCTGCTAGATAGAGCGGAAAAGTGGCAATGTAAAAGTGCAATTTACTTTAGAATTCTATCTCAAAGAAACTGGAACTACTTTGAATTTTAAAACTTTCTCAACGGCATATTATTAGGCACGTAAATGCGCATCTTTACCTCCATTTATCCGACTTCGTATCTCTTACGGTTTCCGAGATCCCTGTACTGGCCCTAGTAATCTTGGACACGTTGTATACCATAAAAATTTCCACTGAATATGTATACTTTTGGTTTATTTTATACTCACCTAAAGATTCTGAATTATATATTTGAGTTTTTTTAAAAATTTTTATATTTTGACGTTACTGTCTGAGTTTGACTTGTTTTTAGAGTTATGTTTACGTTGTTAACTTGTGTTCTTGTATTTACCAATAGTTTGAATAAATAGAGCACTACTAGTAGAGCTAATATTAATTTATTTGAAACAACAGATTGTTGTAACAGAGTGCCCCGCTAGAGGGGTACAGTGTTACATTCGACATGTGTAGAGATAATAATTTCATATAAAACAATATATAAATTTAATGCAACAAGGACTCAGGAAACCTGTTACTAAATCATCAATAAACCTATGCAAAATAAAAAATATATTTTAACTTAATATATAAAAAAAATATAAGTTTAAATGTTTTTTGTGTAACACTGTGCCCCCCTTCCCCTACTGAATTTTCGACTTTTTGTGATATGACATGATTATAATAATACAAACATCAATATCCAGTGTGGTTCATTAACTGTGCAACAAATTGGACTCTCTTTACCAAGACATCTTTTAGTGATTTTTATTGCGTATCCATATCTTTAATGAATTTTTGCTGCGTATCCATGTCTTTTAAACAGCCCTATTTTTTAAATATTTTTTCTGACTCTGATCATTTTAAAGCATTTTTAGGTATCAGTCATCACTGGTATCAGTTCAGTAGTTTTTAAATTACTAAGTAATTAAAAAATTTCTGGATCCATTTGATGTTTACCGGGTATCCAAATAAAAGGCCTGCGTATCCAAATGGATACTCAAAAGTACGTTGAAAGATGCCTTGCTCTAGTTTCACAATTGAAATATAAATGTTAAAAGTTGGTGGACGCTTAATACTATATTAAGTGTATTTAGCATGACTTTAAGTCAGCAACAACATACAGTGGAGGTACGAGAGTAAAATAGGTACCTTATTTCGGAAAATATACGAGAATGTTGTACGCAAAAAGTTGTTTGAAATAGAATATAATGCCCTAATACAAAGTTGTAACTAGTATTGGGAAAACCGATGATTTTAATAATCGAGTGAATCGCTCGAGCGATTAATCACTTGAAATTTTATGACTAAGAAGAACGTGTTGATAAAACACCAGGGGTTGTTTTTGTAAGTATTAGAAGTTTATTCTAGAGTTTTTATTCAGGAAGAACAACCCGAACAAACCCCTCCTATATACGCCACTGTCTCCTATAGTAATTCATTAAAAATTGAAGTATTTGTCTTTTAAAAAAGATTTTTTACAAAATTTTAAACCCAAACAAACATTTATATATTTATAGAGTTTGTAGTTACCTAAAAAATATGTAATTATAATATATATTATTAAAAAATATGTAAGTATAATTTCTACAAATTATCTTGAATTATTGTGATCAATTCGAATACGTATTAGAAAATTACTATACAGGAGTAATTTAAAATGTATAAATTAATATTCTTTTCGGAATAGGAGGCTGCAACTGTTAATTTCGAACAATAAATTGCTTTATAATATTTTCCTGTATTTTTAAAAATAATGGTACTTTACGCTTGAGCGAATTTAATATATTTTAACCTCCCCTGTATACCGTTGATGACTTGAAGTCATTCTAAGTACACGCAATATGATAATTGAACGAACACCAACTTTTGACGGCATTCGTACTTCGATTGTGCAGTTGCACAACACACAATAAGAAAAATTAGCATTTGTTGCACACTCAATGGACCACACTATACAGGGTCATTCACGGTGAGTGGCCTATTATTAAAAGATCTCGGTAACTAGAAAAAATATTTATTTGAAATATTGATATTCGCTATAAAAGATCTTAATGAAGATATTTTGATGTATAAATAAAATGTATAATTTGGCACTTTTCGATTCTATATAAAAACTCAAGTAGCTTTTGTTTTCCGTTCCGGAGGTTTAAAATAATTTTATATACAAAAAAACACGTCCAAGGTAAAATTGACTTTCCTTTGGTAATAGTTTAAGATTTAAACATTTAAGAAAATTTAGAAAAATTATGTGTCATTCATAAAAAATACTAGACTTTTTTATATTTAAAAAAGTATACGTTACTGGTATAATAATATAATATATACTCATAAGTCAATTTTCTTGTTACAGGTATACATAATTACATTCTTTATTTAATTGTTCTGAACAGGGTGTCCCATTTTCGACACTGTTATAGGGTATCTTCGTAATTGTTAGTGCTATCAAAAAAGTAATGTAGGTGTCATGTGCTCTTATTGGGTCAAACTTAAAATGATAAAATCAAAATTAGAAAATTTTCGCTAACTTAAGAGATACGGGGGAAAATCAAGATGACAATTTCAAAATTACCCTATATTTTCTTAGTTAAAAGAGATGCAAAAAAATGTTTTATACAGAAGTTTCTTTATATTGATTATTGAATAATCTGTCGTTTTCAGAATAAGTATACGGGGTCATGTAAAAAAGTTATCGGACCTAACCTCATTTTTTTAAATAGAACACCCTGTATATTTTACTCTAAAAAGTTACTATTTTAAATTATCTTTTCAAATATATAACACGCCATGGATGATATTGGTTTCCTAGGTGATTTATTTAAACTTTATTAGTTTGAAACGAAATAAATCGGATTAAGGGAAAAAATAACGGGCAAGTCGGGATATGTCCTTAAATGGTTGCCGTCTTTCCGGACCGCGAACGAAATATAAATGTTGCGCCATTTCCTCGTTTTTTCCACTTTCAATATAAACTGATATCATATCAAATTTTTGAAAATGTTGATAAGTCATTTTCACAAATGAATATGTAAAAATGAAATTGACGTTAAATGTTAATATCAAATAGAATGTCAACATAGTTGTTTCTATGATATTAGCTTTTGTTTCATGATCTACTGATGTGGTTTAAAGTAATAAAGTTTAAATAAATCGCCTAGAAAACCAATATCATTCATCGTGTGTTATATATTTGAAAAGAGAATTTAAAATGCTATCTTTTCAGATTAAAATATACATGGTGTTCCATTTAAAAAAATTAGGTTAGGTTCCATAACTTCTATACCTGACCCCGTATACTTATTCTGAAAACGAGAGATCATTCAACAATCATTATAAAGAATCTTCTGTATAAAACATTTTTCAGTATCTCTTTTAACTAAGAAAATATACGGTAATTTTGAAATTGTCAATTTTTTGATTTTTCCCCCGTATCTCTTAAGCGAGCGAAAATTTCAAATTTTTTGACCCATTTTCAGCACCTTTATAGGGTATCTCCGTTATTGTTAGTGCTATCAAAAAAGTAATGTAGGTGTCATGTGCTCTTATTGGGTCAAACATAAAATGGTAAAATCAAAATTAGAAAATTTTCGCTCGCTTAAGAGGTACGGAGGAAAATCAAGAAATTGACAATTTCAAAATTACCCTATATTTTCTTAGTTAAAAGAGATACGGAAAAATGTTTTATACAGAAGTTTATTTATAATGATTGTTGAATAATCTGCCGTTTTCAAAATAAGTGTACGGGGTCATGTAAAAAAGTTATCGGACCTAACCTCATTTTTTTAAATAGAACACCCTGTATATTTTACTCTAAAAAGTTACTATTTTAAATTATCTTTTCAAATATATAACACGCCATGGATGATATTGGTTTCCTAGGTGATTTATTTAAACTTTATTAGTTTGAAACGAAATAAATCGGATTAAGGGAAAAAATAACGGGCAAGTCGGGATATGTCCTTAAATGGTTGCCGTCTTTCCGGACCGCGAACGAAATATAAATGTTGCGCCATTTCCTCGTTTTTTCCACTTTCAATATAAGCTGATATCATATCAAATTTTTGAAAATGTTGATAAGTCATTTTCACAAATGAATATGTAAAAATGAAATTGACGTTAAATGTTAATATCAAATAGAATGTCAACATAGTTGTTTCTATGATATTAGCTTTTGTTTCATGATCTACTGATGTGGTTTAAAGTAATAAAGTTTAAATAAATCGCCTAGAAAACCAATATCATTCATCGTGTGTTATATATTTGAAAAGAGAATTTAAAATGCTATCTTTTCAGATTAAAATATACATGGTGTTCCATTTAAAAAAATTAGGTTAGGTTCCATAACTTCTATACCTGACCCCGTATACTTATTCTGAAAACGAGAGATCATTCAACAATCATTATAAAGAATCTTCTGTATAAAACATTTTTCAGTATCTCTTTTAACTAAGAAAATATACGGTAATTTTGAAATTGTCAATTTTTTGATTTTTCCCCCGTATCTCTTAAGCGAGCGAAAATTTCAAATTTTTTGACCCATTTTCAGCACCTTTATAGGGTATCTCCGTTATTGTTAGTGCTATCAAAAAAGTAATGTAGGTGTCATGTGCTCTTATTGGGTCAAACATAAAATGGTAAAATCAAAATTCGAATCTTTTTTCGCTAAAGAGATACGGGGGAGAATCAATAAATTGACAATTTCTAAATTACCCTATATTTTCTTAGTTAAAAGAGATACGGAAAAATGTTTTATACAGAAGTTTATTTATAATGATTGTTGAATAATCTGCCGTTTTCAAAATAAGTGTACGGGGTCAGGTAAGAAAGTTATCGGACCTAACCTAATTTTTTTTTAAATGAAACACCCTGTATATTTTAATCTAAAAATATAGCATTTTAAACTCACTTTTCAAATTTATAAAAATATTATATCAAATTTATCAAAATGTTGATAAGTAATTTTCACAAATGAATATGTAAAAATGAAATTGACGTTAAATGTTAATAACAACTAGAATGTCAACATACTTGTCTCTAGGATATTAGCTTTTGTTCCATGGCCTACTGTGGTTTAAAGTAATAAGGTTTAAATAAATCGCCTAGGAAACCAATATTATTCATGGTGTGTTATATATTTGAAAAGATAATTTAAATTAAAATATACAGGGTGTTCCATTTAAAAAAATGGTGTTAGGTCCGATAACTTTTTACCTGACCGCGTATGCTTATTCTAAATACGGCAGATTATTAAAAAATCCTTATAAAGAAACTTTTGTATAAAACATTTATCTGTATCTCTTTTAACTAAGGAAATATAAGATAATTTTGAAATTGTCAATTTCTTGATTTTCCCCCGTATCTCTTAAGCGAGCGAAAATAAATTTTGATTTTATCATTTTAAGTTTGACCCAATAAGAGCATAATGACACCTACATTACTTTTTTGATAGCACTAACAATTACGGAGATACCCTATAACAGTGTCGAAAATGGGACACCCAGTATATTAAATGAGTCTAAAATTTTCTGAGGGATCCAAAAATCGAATAATATACAGGGTGTTGCATTTAAAATAAGAAAGTTAGTATTGCCAACTGTTACATGACACACCCTGTATGAAAAGTTTGTAATGAAAAAAATGCGCAACTAGAAATACCGATCGACGTGTTCGAGCGTTTTTTCGCGCACACCCCCATTTATTTATTATAGAATTTATTCCATTTGGCTGATACACGATGGATTGATCTCCTACTAATTTTGTGTTAGAATCTTTTGTATATTCTAGATAACAGCAAAACTATTCTTGAAAGAAAAAAATTAAACCAAAAGAATGTCATGATTGATCGCACTCTTTAAAATCTCAAAACTACTAAATTTGATACATTTTCATAGAAAAACCATAAGAATTACCAATAATAAATTATGTATACCGAAAGACAAATAAAATCGATCAAAAATAAACGTCATAAAGATTATTACAAGCGCAGAGTCTAATCGACATCACCATAAAGAAATCGCTTAATAGGGGTTTAGTCTGTGAATTACTAGAGCGAACAAACGTCTCTACCTATTTAAAAAAATAAAATGGCGAATGCAAAATACAACCTACTGAAAACCAAACAGTTTTTGACCCCTTCGGAGTAATGTGCTTTTCGAAAATTAAAATGAAGAAAATTATTTATTTAAAAAAAAAGTTTTTCTTCCTCATAATTATTTTGTATTTATGGCATAAAAAATTTCTGAAATTTAACTCCTAAACACTCTACCCTTAAACACCTAAATTATACTTTTTAACCATGCCAAATTTCTGCTTCATGTGTCAAACGATTTAAAAGAAGTAGGCAATGTTGAAAGTCTCAAGTAAAGTACTAAAAAAATAAAATAACCCACATTCCGAATCGTCCAAATACCGACGGTAAAAACTAGTGCTAGGAACCAAACTCGGATAATTCGACTATCCGAATATTCAAATACTCAAATATCGAATATTTTTTAAAAAAATTATTCATTTGTTCGACTATTCGAATACTCAAAAACTGAATATGAATATATTCGACTATTCAAATATTCAGATACTCAAATACGGAATATGTATTCATATATTCGACTATTCGAATATTCAGATATTCAAATAACGATTATTTTTATTTAAAATTATTCATATGTTCGAATATTCAAATATTTCAATACTCGAGAATTTAAATGTCAAATATTTTCATTTTAGAATTATTCAATTGTTACGTGGCACGGCGTCTCGGCAGATTTGAATTGTGTGTTTCGGACTTCGGAGTAGTTTTAGCTTTTGGCCTTGCATCGAGCATGAATCGATATCAACAACCGTCAGCAGTTTTTATCGTCTTTGTGTAGGTGGCTGATTGCTTTTTATAGTAGGGGAAACACCGAGATTCTCAGTTATCATATTCAATTTTATTTTTTCATGTGGTTCACTTTGAGTCTTCCAGCAAAGAAAACTGACTTAGATATTTTATTTCCTAATGAACAAGTGGTCTCAGATGAAGTAGATTTGTATTGTGCGGAATCAATGTTGCCAAAAAATATGTCTCTACTTCAGTGGTGGAAGAACAGTGAAGATAAATATCCCAGACTAGCAAAGTACGCAAAAAAATATCTTTGTATACCAGCAACTTCAGTGCCCTCTGAGCGATCATTCTCGAATGCTGGAACTATAGTCAGTGCAAAACGGGCGTGCCTAAAATCTGAGAATGTACAGAAGATTTGTTTTCTTAGTACCAATTTATAAAATAAGTTTTATCTTTGTTCTATTTTCTATTTCCCTCTTGTAGTCTTTTTATATTTAAGAAAATATTTTTATTCTGTTAGAAAATACTTGTTTCTTGTTAAAAAAGAGTTAATTGTATTAAATAAATGTCGTATCTTAATGGTTTTTTTTATGAACAAATACCATTTCTGTTCACTAATACGGATGTATTAATGGCATAATATATTATATACTTCCTCTTTATAGGCCAATTCTTAAACGTTTTCATTTTTTAAATATGTAGAAGCTAAAACTCTAAAACATTAACAATAAAATATTCGATTTCGTAAATATCCGCTAATTTAAATTCTCGAATATTATTTGAATATTCTAATTTGAATATTTGAATATTTGAATATTTGAATATTTGAATATTTGAATATTTGAATATTTGAATATTTGAATATTTGAATATTTGAATATTTGAATATGTGAATATGTGAATATTTGAATATATGAATGAATACTCGTAGATGATATTCGAATATTGAATAATTTGAATATTTGAATAATAAATTAAGTGAATATTCGAATACTTAAATTTCAAAAATTCCGAGCCCTAGTAAAAACTTTGCCTGTTGTCTGTTGTTTCCGGATATCATCGCATATGGCGCTGCCAGTCTCCACTATATACGGAGAACTCAGTTACGTAAACGGACAAATGGCAACGCTGTACTTTTATATAAGAACTTTCAAAATTAGAAAATATCGATATGTACCATAATATATTTTAAAAATATGTTTAACTTCATTTGGTCACTTTAATAACGGATTTTTTCCGTTTTTTGTATTATTCAGTAACTGAAAACTGTTGTAACTTATTCGTTAGGATATTAATAATAATAAGTTACGTAGGCAAAACCTTCTTCGATCTCTATCATAAATCAATTTATTATAATATGTAACTAAATGTTGCTAAACATATTCAGAAAAAGGAATTTTAAAAAACTTACCATTGAGGGAACAGAGCAAAACTTTTTTTTAGGATGATTTTACAGCCCGAACACCCGAAATTTTGTCTAGTTGCAGTGGGGAGTATTCTATTTTGGAGGACGTGATAATCTCGCGGGATTATTTCCTCAAAAAATTAAACCGGCGAAGAACGCGAACTCCTTTCGAACGGACCACTGCAAATAAACTGACAAGACAAAAGGAAGCAAATTTCCGATGCAAAAACACCATGACATAACGCAAAAACATGGAGAATAAAAACCTCGCATTCGAAAATATAGAAGATAGACGATGATTCACCTTGATTTACTGTTTGATATTTTTATATACTTGTGGAGGCAATATTTGAGAAATTAAATAATATTTTTGAAAATTATTCCCGTGGGACCCTAGATTTTAGTATGGAGTTTCCACTTTTGTTTAATGTTGTTTGGAATCTACATTGTTAGATTTAAAATTTTTAAATAATGCTATTTTAACAATAATTTTATTAATGGTTTTTATTTCGAGACAATATACGGCCTTGAAGTCACTGTACACTATACAGGGTGGTACTACTCAAGATTTTAAGGGTGGCATTCTGTTCCAAGAAAAAAAAACTCGTCAACGGCAACAAAAAAGAAAATTTACCATAATAGTTACAAGAATAGCATTCTGCTCCAAGTACGGGCACGGGACACCCATAAGGTGTGGGCCCCCGGGCCCAGGGCATGCGCCACTTGAGCCCGTACGGTAATACTGCACTGGCAACAACATTTTACGTTGCTGGGCAACGGCGAAAAAAGTCTACTTAGTTTTAAGGTGGAGACGTTTTTACCACCTAATTTTTAGTTGGAGATATTTTCATCGCTGTAAAAAACGATACACCTTTTTTTATCGATGTCAAAATCAATAAATATCCCCTATTATATAGTTTCTTACAGTTGGAGCTCCCCCCAGGTACCTTCGTATGGAGGATCAAGAGCAGTGGCGGTTCTTCCACAGGAGCACATGCGCACGTGCACCTCCAAAACAAAACGAATAAAAAATATTAATTTATATTCATTGAATATTATTTATCGTATAAAGTCCGACCCTCCCTAATATTTTATCATCCCGTCAAACCAAACTGTATAGATCCGGCAACCGTGCTTCGGTCGAGGTAAATGACGATTATGACGAGACTTGCTCGCACGTGCGATTAAGTAGTGCAGTTTCTCTGTAATAACAGGTGGCGGGTGGCAGCGGGGGATAGCGGGGCTATGGCGATTTAACATGGAAAAGGCACACAGTTTTTGTGTGGACCGCGCTGTTGTCTGTTCGTGCACCTAGTTAGAAATTCGAGCGTGTATGTTTTAATATTTTAATATTATATATTTATTAAGTTAAGATTAATAGTTGACGGTGGACTATTTAAGAAATAACTTGAGCTCTTTGAGTTTGGAGCAAAAAATTGAAGTGAAGAATGCGGGAACACCTAAACCCGAAAAATGGTAAATCTAGGGACTTTATTAGAAAGTTTAAAAATGAAATATATGAAAAAAAATGTATAGAGGGTATTTTAAACTTAATGAGGCTGTTATTGATCAATTTTCTACACAATTAAGAACCGAAGAATGGACTTTACGTTTAAGCACTATTGTGTAGGGTCGATAAATGTTGTGTATTTCGATAAATGATACTCGATATGATTTTAAACCATTTTATTTAAGGATTTAAACTAAAAAACACTGAAAATATGAAGAATGCCAACTTGTCAGTCTCGTGGCTCGATTCGTTCTCGTCATAAAACAGTTAACTATTGTTCTCGTCTTGGTTGCGCCTAATGACGTAGCTCTAGATGGCGTAGTAGTATTAGACATCATTCGGGTTTCTTGATAATTCGTAGATGGCGGTAGTAGTATTGGACATCATTCGGTTTTCTTGATAGCTCGTAGATATCGCTTTAGTAGTATTAGTAGTGGACTGTATAGATATTGTTACGAGGGTTGCATGCAACGACGTTTAAGGTCCAACAGTTATACACACTAAGAAAACCTTTCTTATTTTCCAAAAGTTGTATTTCCTTGTGTAAAATTAAAAAATAAGTAAAAATATGTTTTACCTAACGCATTTTCTTATTACTTTTTTCTTTCTACATTTAAAACGCCTAGACAGTAATTGTTTGGTCGATACACAAAAATAAAATGTTGAAAATAATTTCATAGGTCACGAGCCGCCACTGCTCAAGAGGGATTAAGTTTATTATCAATTTCTAGTATGGTGGTAACTACACAATATGGTGTCTGTCTATCTATCTGTCACCCATCGATTTTTGTTCCTTTTTGAGATCAAGCAGGTGATCATAGGGCAATAAAAATATTTCAATGTTTTTAAACGTTTTAATAGAAATAAGGTATTCGCAGTTTTACAAATGCATACATATTTTTGTATATTACAATTTATTTTTACATGTAAGTAACGTGAGTACAATGACGAATTAAAGTAGATGTGGCTTTTTGTTTTTGATTACCAAATTCAAATAAAGGTAATTCTTTTAGGTGCGCTTTTAAAGCACAAATTATTAATGATATGCTGGTAATAACTAGAAACTAAAAAACAATCGGGGAGCTCTGAAAATTGGTATAATTTTTCTTTGTCGTTTCCTGTTCTTTTCGTGCGTTCGGAATGTACTTTTTATAAAGCCTTTATTGGAACGGCCGTTTTTCATACTTCTTTGACGTTTGACACTACCGTATTAACAACTGTCATATTTGTCGTTATAGTTAAATAAAATTCTTTGTTGTTTAGGTTCATGTGTTAAATTTAAGTACTGTTTGGGGGGGAAAATAGTAATTATTAACTCAATATGGTAAGACAGTACCAAACGGGAATCCTCTAGTGTTTATACTATTTTTAAAGTGAATATTAAGTTATTTATACAAAATTACCAAATTTAAAATTTATATTCCTCTGGTGGTATTATGACGATGACGATTTTAAAGACCAAGGTATCCCGGAATAACTCCGGTGCATCGCATTGCAGCGGAAAATGTCTGGGGAAAAAGTTGTTTGGTTTTGAAGGAGGAATAGTTTGCAATTTAAACCACCCCCATCCCCTCAATCCCCGGGCGCGGGTGGGGGTAAGTTAAGATTTTCAAATGGAACCCCATATTTTTATTGGCGTATCGACAAGACAAAGACAAAATCAGAACCGTGCGAGAAAATCAAGTTTTACCCGGAAATACTCTTTTTCTCTGTCTTGTACTAAAAAATGCCCGTGGAATACAAACAACTTTTTCCACGGGCATTTTTTAGTACAAGACAGAGAAAAGAGTATTTTCGGGATAAAACTTGATTTTCGCACGATTCTAATTTTGTTTCTCTCGTGGTGAATATTGGTGAAGGATGGGCCCGAATAAAAAAAATTTTCGGATAAAAGAAGTTTATTTTTGGTCGGAGAACACGACACACGCCAATAAAGAATATGGGGTTCCATTTGAAAATCTTAACTTACTCCCACCCGCGCCCGGGGTTTGAGGGGGGGTGGGGGTGGTTTAAATTGCAAACTATTCCTCCTTCAAAACCAAAGAACTTTTTCCCCAGACATTTTCCGCTGCAATGCGATGCACCGGAGTTATTTCGGGGTACCTACCTTTTTTCAACACCGTGTATAGGGAAAGGAATTATCTCGATCGCAAGTCAAGAATAGAAGTTCAGAAGATTTGAATACATTACGAATCCTGATCATGTTCATTATTTAAACTCTTTCTTGGTCTGGAAAATGATAAATGTGCGAAAGTTCGTTTTATTGAAACGATTTAACCGGCTTGTAGAATACATTGAAGTTGACAAATTTTTCTTGGATTTCTTTCTACATAAATAAAACAACAATTTCCAACTCCCACATAAATAATAATCTACGGTAATGGTTCCTTACCAGCATATTAATAATTTGGGCCTAAAACTGATGAACATATTTAGGACATTTTCCTGATGAAGTCCTTTTATTCCTGATGAAAACGACGTCTAAAAAAAAGAACGTATAATGGAAAAGTGAATTTCACATGAAAACATTCTTATTTGACACGTACAAAATGTGCTTAAATGAAAAGAAACGTCAGAAATTATGCAAATGTGTAAAATTTGAAAATTTCTCATTCTTAATATATCGCTGCTAATAAATAATATTAAAAATAATAAAGATATGCCAATTTTGTTGTTACGGAGGGATGCTTTTAAAACATATTTGGTTTAACCCCCTGGAACCACAAATCTGAAATGAGAACGGGGTTTAAGTTGCACAACTATCATCTCCTAAAAAAAAACATTAGAACCAAAATAAACATTTTCCATTATGAACATAAAAAATAAAGTATAGTATATTCCATCTTAGATATGAACACTAGCAAAAGGGTTCTTATATTCAGTTTATGACAAAAGTTATCTGCCGAATGTCATGTATCGATTAATATATTATGTCGCAATGTTCAATCTAAGGTCAAAAATACTTTAGTTTACCGATGAGCGATGATGACCTTACCATTTACTAAGGACCATTGTATTTTCAAATGGTTAACACATTTTTTTATTATTCAAAGAGGTGATTAAAATTCTATCTACTAGTAAAAATTATATACAGTTATTTTGAAATCCTGGTAGATTATAGGTAGTTTAGAATTTGAGACTAACCTAGATGACATGAAGTGTGATAAGAATAGGTTAATGTTTTGAAAGATATAGCTCCTAAAACAACCATGGCCTATAAGAAATTGGTGCCTCATATAAAGGAGTCATAAATTCCACATTCTTATTCTTTAGAAATTTATTTACTACCAAGGTTTATTTGGTCGACACTAGGGAATCCAATCCCGCAAATGCTGGATCCCGCGGTGATTTCGCGGGATTGACATTGCGGGATTAAACGTGCGGGATTTGCGGGACTCGATGTGGGTGTTGTATGTTTATAACAAGTTGATTTATGCAATTAGAAACAGAGTAGCGTAGCAGGAAAATATTTATTGTATAGGTACAATGCAATAGTACGACTAGTTTAACGGTTACATGTTACATTGCATTATCCTGCGGCTGAAAACGCACGTTCAGCTTCGACATTTGTCGGCGGAATAGATTTTACACAATTTGTGGCCCTCTGATTCGAATAGTTGGCGCCTATCGATCGATGTGATAAACTTTGCAAAGGGTATACCATCTTTAGCTACCATTCGAGACAATCGTTACTCCATCGAAGCTTTTTTCTCAGATGAAAAAAAATCTGTAAATTTCATTTTCTTAGCTAGCACAGAAGAACCACTAACATCTGAGCTTTTAGCAATAAAACTAAACGAACTACTCGAACTGCTGGTACTAGCTTTCATTTCCTGTGTTATTTTATCAATATCAACTCTACCGCTGCTGCTCTGGATTTTCAAATTAATATTATGCTTTGTTTGTAAGTGGGTGTGAAGACCTTTGGTGGAACGAGCAGAGATTTTGATAATGTTAAGGCATAACTTACATTTAGCTGTAAGACCCAGACTTTAAAAAATAATTCCAAACTAAACTTGAACCTTTATTGTCTTTGTAAACTACACTGACACTCATTCTTGTGATTGCTGTTTAAATGCCATGTATTATATTCAACCACTTGATAAATATCACTAGATACTAGTAGAACAACGCCCTTACTTTCGTACGTTCGCAAGAAAACTGTTCTGTTTAACGTATTTTCAATAGCCCAGCATGGCGGGGAATCCCCGATGCGTCGACCAAAAATACCGCAGTTCATTGTTTGCTATCCCGCAAAACCCGCGGATCCGCGGGATCGATGTGCTCAATCCCGCAGATGGGTGCGGGATTGGATTCCCTAGTCGACACTATCTGTCCCCCGCCCCCCTAATTCTCTTGGATTCTGACCCCCTCAAATGTGGTTTATCATCTTATCATTGTTATTGTGAACCGCTGAGTTAAAACGAAAGTATGTACCTATGTATTTGGAAACATAAGTTTGTTTTGAAAAAATGATCTCGAAAATTGTTCACCCATAATTTATTATTATAGATGCGAGTAAGTGATTATTGAGTTTAAAAAAATGACTTAACAGGCGTGATTTATTTGATATCATTAATTTGACTTAAACGCAGAACAAGTTGTAAAGAGAGTTCGTATTCAACATCTACGTTAGCTTGATCCCAAATTTTCAAAGTTTTTTTTCTTTTTAATTTAAACGTTTTTTTAACAACATCTTAAAAATAATATTATTTGGTCTCTAAAGAAATACGCCAGTGTGTTTTTCTACTTTTCCAATGCCCGCTTTCCTAACTCATCTCTTAAGTATGGAATAACTAAGGAAAGCGTAAAATTAAAGTTAACCTTAAAATGACTTTACTTGCAGCATTGCACCACCATCTTTTGCGAAATATTTGACATTTGATACAATAATCTGGTTGTAAGTTTTCTAATTACAAACAAAAAATATCAGGAAAGGAGCTCCAAACTATACGGCAAAAGAAAAAGAAGTTCTTTTGGCTGGTCAGCGTCATCGAGAAACTTCACGAGAAAGATATTTTTTGACGCAAACACTGACAACTTCGTATTTGATTTAATTAAAAGTTTAGGTGGCAAATCATTACTTAAAATTTTAAGTACATAAATTTGGCTACTTAACGTATGAAACTAATTTATTATTATAGCAAAAGGCTTCAAAATTTTTGAAAAAGAAACGTCACATAGTTTAAAATTTAACTGGAAGCTCCAACAGCGTAATATTTAGAGGTATAATTTTATTTTTAAGATGTCTTATCGTACAAGCCTTTTTTCTGATATACTAGACAGATTTACAGCATTATTTAAAAACGTAATAAAACAGTATTTATAACAAGCCTTTCAAAGGTAATATATAATCTATAAATAAGTATTACACAAAAGTATTCAAATTTCGACGAAGCAACTAAAAATATCTAATATAGTATATAGCACCCATATTGTGACCCTTTGTTTGTTACATGGACCACGACCGAAGAAATTTTAGGTTGTAAACATAAGCAACCATATTAACACCATGATAATGATGCAGGTCAAGGCATCTTTTATTGATTTTTTAATGCGTATCCATGTCTTTAGTGAATTTTTGCTGCGTATCCATGTCTTTTAAACATCCATATTTTCTTAATACTTTTTTCTGATCATTTTAAAAGATTTTTAGGTATCAGTCATCACTGGTATCAGTTCAGTAGTTTTTAAATTACTAAGTAATTAAAAAATTTCTGGATCAATTTGATGTTTACCGGGTATCCAAATAAAAGGAAATGGATACTCAAAATTACGTTAAAAGATGCCTTGATGCAGGTGGAATCTCACTATTCCGTGATATTTTCTTTATATCCTTCTGGGGTGGTATCATTTCGAATTTCGGTCCGACCTAGACCTAGAAGAAATTGCTATAGAAGCTTATTTTCTGCCATTAAGATCATTGGCTTATCTACCGGTGTTCCAAGTGTGCGAAGAACAAAGGCCTGGCCCCTGATAGTGGCCCGGGAGCGCCATCGCCGCCGGTGCAAAAACAATATTCTACTTTTTTTTTAAGTTGTCCATCTCTCAGTGGAGTGAAATTATGAAGAGGAAAAGAAACTCATAGTCTGCTCCACTAGTTTAATAAAAATTTAGTTTTTCATTTCTATACATGTTTCGAAGGCACATACTTATCCTCATCTTCAGTGGAAGAATTATATATAAGCAGAAAAGTAAGCAAAATTAAAGGGGCCCACCATTTTGGGCTCGGCCCGCCCATGTGGACCCATCATGTTAGTTAAATTTTGCCCTTTTTGAAAATTATTTTTGGCTATTTTCCAAAAATCAAATTGAAAATTTTGATATTTTTTTTGGATTCTGTTTCTCAAGTTCTTTCTGTAATTTATTTAATTTATTAATGTAACTTTCATATATAAAATTTAAGATAAATTTACCTTAATTTTCCGAATTTTTCGTAAACCCTTTTAATGTTTCCACAATCATAATTTTCTTCTTTACAAAAAAATACTTAAATATGTTTTTCCTCCTTTACAGTTTGCCTTAAATGTCAAAAGTTTCTGCTTATGTCTAATTTTTCTACTGAAAATGAGGTGCCTTCGAAACATGTATGGAAATGAAAAACTGAAATTGCTTTTTAACCTTGACATTTTGGAATCGTCCCAAATTTTGCTTACAACTTATATACATAAAATTAGTTGACACGTATTTCAGGATTTTGCTGAAAAAAATTTTATTTTGAAAATATCCACAAATTTTTGATAATTTGTTAGATTTTTTCCAATCTTTTCATATTTGAAATTTAATATCTCCAGTACTGATCGGATCAATATCGGTTTTTATTTTTTATTTTAGACTTTGTTATGTTAGCTTTCGAAGTGTATTAAAAAAAAATTGTCATTGTGAACAAATAAAAGTTAATAAGAATTTAGTCGTTTAAATAGTTTTAACATGCCCTTAACTCATCTTAAATTAATTTTAATTAATTAATACCATTTTGTTCTTTATCCTCTTATCCACAAAACTCAGTTTACGAAAAAATTGTACCTCTTTTAGTTCGCAAGTTATTAAATATTTTATGTATGTAAGTTGTAAAAAAATTTCGGACGAATGTACGATATCTACAAGAATGACCCACAGACCAGTGGCTGCGTTGTTACGCCACTGCATTATTCTGTTGCAGTCGGTTATCGCCAGCTTCATTCTCTCCCCGGCCTAACTGTATGTGGGTCGTTTCTAGTCTATTAAAGGTTGACGTAAATTTTGTTCAGTGGTCCCGGCCCCTGTACCCTCTTCCCCTGGCTGCGCCCATGTGCACATGAATGTAATTTTTGAGTTGTTTCGTACTATTCCTACGGCTATCTGTTCAACATCCTATTTTGAAAATAGTAAAAATATAAGTTTATAAAATGTTAAGCTTACGCAGTTATACTGAACATCGCAAAATATCTATAACAACATTTTTTGAATCTAAACATAAACGTCCAATATTAACGATAATTTTGATTTGTAACAAATTTACCTACTTAAAAAATTATTTTCCTTGGCAAACAATTCTTAACCTAATTACTAAAATCAGTCGAAATTTTCAGCTATCCACTGTAGCAGAAAAACGGCGTTTTATTATGTAATAATGTATTATTATACAGGGTGTTTCTTTAAAACATGTTAATATTGGGTCCATTTTGAGAGAAAACTTCATATGAACATATGTTCTAAACGTCTTAACTTTTGAGATTAAAGATTTTCAAAAAACCTCCATGTTTATTTATTACATGTATTTTTTTAAATAAAAATCATTTTTGAAATTTTCATTCCTTTCTGAGCAATGTCGTATCTTGATTGTTTGACGTACAATTTACGTATAAAAAAATGAAATTCATTCATTGACACTCCGTTGTGAAATTTTTGGATTAACAAAGATCTAGGGATCAAGGGTCTAGTAGGTATACAGTGTTTTATGAAAATAACGTATTATATTTAAACCGGCAATTCCTGAGATAAAGACAAATTGAAGAAAAATAGCCATAAATGGCGCTTTCAATTCATTCAGCGGTAAAAGTGACCTGACGTCAAACCAGAAAAACACCTGTGTGGCACTGCGATACATGTAAGCAATCAAGGAATTCTGGCCGGTGTTGTCATATGTACACCTTAAACTCTTTAGACAAAATAAAATAATTTAAACACTTTTCCATTCTGTAATACCTTTTTGTAAAATTAATTGAATAACATTTACGACGGACTATGTTTTAAACAACCCGAAAAACATATGGAATAGTATTAAATAAGTTTTAAATAGGCACGTACGTCACTAGGTCAAATGCTAATGACCTCTTGACGCCTTATATCGGCTGAGCGAAGTAGTTTCATATAGCGCGGCACACTTGCGGTCTGTTAGTTGAAGACCAACCAGCGGCCGGATACGTTGTGTCTCGTCGATCACCAACACACTTTCAGCAATCTGCTCTGTTTTTTCGATTTACGCGTGTATCTTGCCCGTCCATAAATAATCTTTGAATATTGTTTTTATTGACGCGTTTCTTCTGGACGTCAAATTTCGTCGCGTGTAATAAAATCTAATGATCTGTAGTATAATAATAATAATATGTATTATTGTATTTTCAAAAGCTAACAATCGGTTCTGCTTCACTATTACTGTGTGTATATAAAGTATTTCCAGGAGTGTTCCCATGAAAATGAAAAAAAACTGATTGTGTTTGTGCTTGGATTTCCTCGCTCTTTAAGTATTAAGATAAATACAAGTAGGTAGAAAATAATTAAATTTTATATGGAATTTCAGTTTTACATTAAGTGTGGCAACATTGCCATTGGGTCTGGGTGAAACGTTGCACAGTAGTGCGGACTAACCTGTGATTAAGAGTGTTTGTTACCCCACTTTTAAAACGGTCGATTTAAAAGATATAAAATATGTTGCGCTTCTCTAGGACACCCAAGGAGTCACCCATTTAAATATAATACGTCATTTCCATAACACCCTGTATAAGAAGCTGATTTTGTTTTGTAAACAGTTGTAACAAGTTTTTTTCTGCAATGGACATGGACTCAAGAATAACCGCCTTAAATATTAGCATGTTATTAATAAACATCCTGTATATCATAAGAATATATATTTATGCTTTATGAATTATTTCTTGTCAAAACCATTAAAATGTTGTAATTCTTACGCATAATTCGAGTCAATTTACAGAATAAACTCTACATTTTAGCTAATTATTGGGACAGGGGCTAAATTAGAAGCAAAACTTGTTTTTATCTATCCTATGTTCATAAAAGCATTTTGTTGCTAAGTTACGGGACTGTAACTTAGGAGACACCCTGTATAGCTGTTATAATTTAAAACATTAAATTGGTTCTGAGCAAGTATATGCTTATTAAACAAAAGTGATTTATATTACACTATTTATAATTCGTTTTATTAAAGACTTTATATTTATCCGTTAGGTTGTTAAACGTATCACAGTAATTTATAAATTCGAGATCAATCTTTGCTTCGTGGTTCTGTTTCTCGATCAAAGACGATAAGTTCATTTGTCGCAACACACTTAAACATTAAAAAAAATAAACGCATATCTTAACAAAGTCGTTTTAAGTCTTTTCAGAAATCGGTGTTACCCGGCTTTAAAGTCACCTGCATTAACAGTAACTCCTTCGTACTGTGTGTCCCATTTTCGACACTTTCTGGGGATATCAGTTGTTATAAAATATAGAATAATGCGGTTTTTACTTTAGTCTCCCACTTTTTAACGAAAAGAAATGTTCTGGTGTCAATGTTTTATTAATATCTCAAAAACGAAACATTTTACAGAAAAACTGGATACGCCACTGAACTTTACATGAAAATCTCTAATAAGACCCTTTTTTCCTTTTTGATAAGTTAACGCGTAAACCGAATATTTTCAAAATCACCCTGTAAATAAGTCGGGTCAAATTTGACACCGGAATCTTTCGTTTTCGCTAGATCCGGTTAATCTAGACTGAACTACAGATCACACTGTCATGTGACCTGCAGTAGACCAATGGGAACTCGCAAAAAATTCCCAATTAACAAATGCAGGTGGCCTCAAAAGATTTATCTCAATTTACAAAGTCGTCTGCGATTTACTGAAATAACCTAATTATCACATTGATCAATGTAGGCTGGGTTTCCTTGAAAATCAAAAGCAGTCATATCGAAGCCCTGTGATTGGTGTAAATAGCTGGGGGTGGCACTACTGGACCGTGTGGCAGATGAAGCTCGTGCATTGGCAATACTGGTAATAAATGTCGTATGTGGGTTGGAGACCTTCTAACGGTAAACCTAAAAAAGTTACACGAAAAAGATACAAAGAATAAAATATTGTACACCTAAAGCAATTTTAAGACAGGAAATCTAGAGATGCTTTTTGCGTTGGGTTGAAAGTTATTTAGTTGACACCACTACTACACTACTAATATAATCATATTTCAGTTTTAAATCATAATAATCACACCTAAAACTATTTTTCTCTATATTCAAACTCTATCAAAGTTTGCTCTTGACTAAAGAAAATGTAATTAACAATAAATGATGCTTGACATAGGCAACTTCTAATACATTTCACCAAGATTTATCTAAAACATGCTTCGCGCGCTGCAAGATTACTCGCTTAGAACGAAATTGTAATATCTCAATTTTGGGAAATGTGAAGATAAAACATGAAAGTTCTAAGGTACATAGCTACTTTTTTCAAAAAAAAAATATCAGCGACGATATTAACCTTGAAAAATGCTTAAAATACGTACTTTTGGTCCGATTTTTTTTCTTGTTACTTACTTTTTTCAAAAAAGGGCTATGTACCCTAGAAGTAGAAACATAAAACTTGTTCTGACACATATTTCAAATAGCCTTTCCAAAATCCTGCAGTAGGAAATGTAATTAATTTTTTACAAGGAATAACATTAAATAAATCAAGGTTACGGACGATTAAGGTCACTTGACTGGCATATTTAGAGGCGCCGCCGTGTATGGAAAATGTTAATGTTATGGTAAACTTGCCACGTACCTTCAAAGAATACTTAACTTTCTTTACAATACCTTACCTGTGTCTGCTATTCGTTGGTATGCATCCACAAGGACAGGAACACACGGAGGTATCATCAATATCTATAGAAGTAGTTTCTGTACAATGGTGACCTAATTGACCACTAAGAATAGAGCCGTTCGCCGTAATGACGTCTCCTTCTAATCTTACAGCTCCCGCCAATGCCTATAAATATGTTATCGAATATAAATAGTGCGTTCCTTTTTTACTTAAATGCAGACTTTTACCCTTCTAGTTTTTGTTCGAAGGAAAACGACATAATTCGGGATATAAGCTCATAATAACTTTGTAAAAATTACCTGAATTGCTTGCGCTTCGTCTCTTCTCTCGTCCTCGGTATTCATAGTCACGAACCTTAATACAAGAAGATTTAAAGAAGCAGCAACAATAGCCAAACCGAATAGGATAAAAATAAGTGAAAACATTACATATTCAGGCTTTTGACTGAGGGCATTGTCTTTCTGAAGTGCCACCTGAAAGAGAGAAGTAGATAATAAAAATTTTTATTAGGTGACTAGGAACAAAAAACGAAAATAATATATATACAGTGAAACCTCTCATAAAGGACACCTCTAATAAGCGGACATCTCTATTAATCGGACATTTTTTCATAGTTCGGAACTAGGTATATGAAATTCCATGAAAATCAAACTCTCTTGGGCGGACTCTCCTTTGGGCGGACGCGAACCGGCTGTTTTCATACAAAGAGTGCGAAACCCTCCTTTAAACGGACAAAATTTGTTTTAAGTATTTGGGAGACGAATAAGTACGGTGCAAAACTCTCTGAAGACGGACTGGCAACCAATCGCGTATGCGAAAGGACTTCGCCTAATGAAAGTATGTGTGATTCCCCGACAGCAGTCCGCCGTTTATTTGTGAGTTGTAAGGTTTAAATCGTAAACAATGGAACAAAAATGTCGCGTTTTGAGTCTGAAAGAGAATATTGATGTTGTGGAAGTTTGTAATTTGATAACAATGATTTGGGCGAGTTTATTAACATTGATAGCAATGTGCTATTAGAAGAGATAGTGACCCCATTCCTACCGATTATGTAGTCCAAACTGAAACCACATCACTATCTGACGACTCTGATGAAGAATTTGAATGCAGTAATCAAACAAATGTCACCAATTATCAACAAGCCATTAGTATGGTAACGGAATTATAAGAGTATGAAAAGAATAGAGGTGACTCTACAGCAATGGAATTGTTATCAGACTTGGAATTACATTTTCTAGATTGCGAGTATAAAACGCAAACACGTCAAACTACGTTATTAGATTTTTTAGTACTCCATCCTAACTAAAACTAGTGTATTTTTGTTATGTTATGTTCATTTGTACATACATATACATAGTAATAATTTTGCATTTACATATTACCTAATAACAAAATTTCCCATGGGCGGACACCTCTATTAGACGGTCCCGTAGGTGTACGCCTAAGAGAGGTTTCACTGTATATTATTCTTGAGGTTAAGAGAAGTTATTTATTTGCATAGCATATTGATAACAGAACACTTACCATGTCTCCGAACCCAATCGTAGTAAGCGTGATGAAACAGTAGTAAACAGAGTCAAAATAGCTCCATCCTTCGTACCGTGAGAATGCCGCAGCACCTCCCAGAATAGTCAGCGACGAGAGGAACGTAACCACGCAAATCAGATCTAGTTCGGTAGCTGTAGTGTGTCTACAGTTGAGAGACGATCGAACGGACCTTATAATTACACTAGAAAGAAAAGTAGAGCTTAGTTTGCTACGAAATTTGACTGGAAAAAATAGAAATAGATCCTCGATCATTTCAAGGATGAGGCCTAAGATAAAAAGCTATTGTGGCACGAAATTTGCCACCTTGCACCAACTTCTGGCACTTGGAAACAAACATCATTTAGTATTTGCTTCCATTGCTTCCTTTCACTACGACCCTGGATTGACTAGCTTACCTACTGAGTTTATTAACTCTTTCACCTATGCTTTGGAACATAACCAGGCCCAATGGAATTCCAATCATGGCATACATCATCGTAAATAATTTGCCAGCTATCGTGCTAGGTGTGGAATGTCCATATCTAAAACAAAGGTAATAATTAGGGGATACTACTCAATTACAATATGTATTTGTTTTGACAATTCCTTCTTATATACAGAGTGTTATGGAAATAACTTATTATACAGGATCGTATGGAAATGATTTTTTTTATGATCAAACACAAGCACTATAGGAAAAATCCTTTAGGGCACTCTGGGAGTGGTGCGTGTGCGAATAAAGCGATTCACGTTGGTTTTGAAACGTTGGAGGTTATATTCGTTAGGAAAAATGACCTCGGGAAGGTCGTTCCATAAGGATGAAGTCCTCCAGTTGAAAGACTTCTAATATAATAATAATAATAAATAAAGTTCGAGGAGTACTAAGCTTAACTGCATATGGATGGGCGGCAGTGGCTCGTCGTGTATTTCTGCTATTCGGCGCTCTGGGCGGAATAAGAGGGCAAGGTCAGCTGAGCACTTTCCATGAAAGTATCTGCAAAAGAGAGTCAAATCCCCAACCTATCTTCGATGTTCTAGGCCGTCGAGGTTCTTCGTCAGCTCGTGGTCTCCGATCAGACGAATGGCCCTCCTTTCGATGGAATCCAGTAGCCGAAGAGTAGAGTATGTTTGGATGCATAGCTCCAGACATGAGAGCAGTGCTCTAAGTGATGGTCGAATCTGAGCGTTATATAGAATCAAAAGTTGTTGCGGTTTGGAAGAGTACGCACCAAGTTTCTAAGAAGCTATCTTGGCGATTACCACAATGTGGTTATGCCAAGACATATTTCCTCCCAGATTGACGCCCAGCAAATTAATAGATGAAGCCAGTGGGATTGCGTGTCCTGCCATAACTATATCCGGTTCTGTAATATTAACCTTTTTAGAGGAAACTACGGCCTGGGTTTTTAGCGTTAAATTCGACTTGGTTACTGTCACCCCAAGCAAAAATTGACGGTGTTTTTTCAATAGCAAAATAGCCTACATCTATTACAACACTTAATTTAATTTCCAATTTCTTGGCACTTGCGGTGTTCTTGCTTAGGACGGCAGAACACCCTGTACGAATGTGACCTTTGTAGAGAGACAGTCATTTCGTAACGTTTTAAAAATTACGTCACTTCTAATTTACGCTTCATTCTATCGACGAATATCCTTAAAAGCTTTTTTATGAATTTCACCAATCGCAATCGTATGCGAAATTAAGTCGGAGATACGAATGAATTTTTATCATTCTTGTTGCCCGCTTGGTTTTAAAGGAAATTCAATCAGGAAACCGATAATGGAACCGAGATAAATTAAATTTACACTTCTCGTTCCACAATTTGCAACTCACCCTATCGTAGTTAGAACAGTCGTGGCGTAGTAAAATGCTCCGGTGAATTTCCATTGCTGGCCGGCCCGATGCGGTTCGGATTTCAGGACAATCGTTTCCATTATTCGATAGTCTTCGTGGCTTATGTTGTATTTACGTCTAATTATTACTTGGATTTCTGGAAATTAAAGAAAAATTATCCAACATTTTTTCCTGCGAACGTTGCGAAAATATCACTTTGCTGCACTAGAGGTAGGGGAGACCGAGGAGGGTTGTGACAATTTTTACTTAAAAAAACATATCTCAATAAACAAACATAACACCATTATGAATTGTATGCCGCAATGTAGCTCAATCCTTGCTCTTTTAAAAACAGTCATCAAAGTCAATAAAAAAAATAAAGTTTCTAAGAAAATCTACGAAAACTGAAACTACTCCCTTTGTCACAACTCTCCTAACACCGAGGTAAATTGTGACAGGTACCAAGGTAAGTTGTGACAACTGTGTATCTAGACTAATTTTAATAGATAAAATTACTTTTATATGAATTATAAACAAAATACACGTTTTTTGCATAAAATTACTTTAATTGTCATTAGGCATAATTGTAGGAACTACAATAACATGAAACATTAACATAACAGTAAATCTTTTATAAGTAACTATGGCATCATTATATCAAACTTAGGTTGTAAGAACTGATCAAAGTAGACGAACAGGAACAGAAATAAACAGAAAAAAACATTGCAAAAAGCGTGTAAAATAAGCTAACCAGAAAATAACCTTTAAAAGGAGAGTTGTGACACGCTGCCACAATAGGGTGCTAAAAATTGTTAACTGGTCAGAATAATAATTCGTAATTTCGAAACAAGATGCAAACACAGCAAGACAATGCCACGCTTTGAAACTACAAACCCACACAATATAAGAAAAAAATAGCATAACCACGTGAATGTAATATAAATACAATAAAAAATTTTATAAAAAATCTACTTTTCGGTTTATATGAATATACAGCGTGTTCAAAATGAAGTTC
The DNA here is from genome assembly GCA_963991005.1 of Barypeithes pellucidus. Taxonomy (NCBI): domain Eukaryota; kingdom Metazoa; phylum Arthropoda; class Insecta; order Coleoptera; family Curculionidae; genus Barypeithes; species Barypeithes pellucidus. Next base: position 12,678,141 of record OZ022562.1, on the reverse strand, counting down.
GCACTATTGCTAACTTAATTATTATAATAACTACGAATTCGATTAAACTAGCAAAGTAGTGTAGTTTCCTACGCTGATTATTATGAAGATGTCAAAAAAACAATTGAACGTCAGAATCACGTGATATTAACAAAAATATATTTTTTTTAAATGGAATGCCTTAAATTTCCTATAAACGTTTGCTAGAGAGTAGGGGTGCCGGCATTTTCGGGATAAAGAGCATCTAATTCCGAGACTAATCCAAAAAAAATTAACATGAGAAAGATTCTGTTTTCTAAATAGAAATATTACCTACCTATTAACAAAATTTAAAAAGAAACATAAAATATTTCAAAAAAGAACGTAAAAAAGTAAGTGTTTTTTTGACACCAGCATAGTAATCAGCATAAAAAACTGGGTCAAAATTTTTTTACAGGCAACTTTCAGTCCTTAGCATATAACTTACTGAAGTAAACTATGTGCCTGTAGAAACTAAAAAAATATGTGTTACCTACTTCCGGCATTAGAAACCAAATTTAAAAGTTTGCTTTTAGATTATAGCTGCAGTATTCAAATTTGAATTTAAAAATGTATCGCCGGTCACGTGTCCCCAGTCAATAATTTCTTACTTTACCCTTTTATATTTCACGTCATTTTACTAAAGTTACTTTTATATATAAATAATTTACACTCCTAGTACAATTTGTATTGAAAAAATAATGTTCAAAGATCAACAGTTTAGTTTCTATAACGCAATTATTAACCAGAAGTTCCGTCCCCGCAACTGCATGTATCGCCGGTCACGGCAGAAATTTGCTTATAAATAACGCCACTACAGCCTAATAGTTTTACAAATATGACGATATGTCTTTGAATTTATGTAAAACGTGCTCCTGTCTAGATAAGTTCCTTATTATGTTTATTTAGGTATAAACTAGAATATTGCCTATCTTTTACCAGGCGTATGTTTTTATGTTGTATCGTCGGCCACAGGGTTAATTCAGACCTAGTAGTCTTAATTAAGGGAAAAATACTACACGAAGTCATTATCTTGAGTATAGATACTCATTTCAGTCTAGGAAAATTTAAGAAATATCTTGTATTAGCTGTTATCCACGAATTTGTGGATTTTTGTATCTCCGGTCACAGTAACACCGATCACGAATGCAAATGTTACCGGAGATACATTGATGTGACGGTTTGTTATCCCAAGCTAAATACAATATTTTTTTATTAACCATTTATAAACCATTAAGGAAAAATATATTTTGATGTGCACCTTAGGTAGATTAAAAATATGACTAATGTTCTTAGTATTTCAACATTCTATAAGGAACATTCCAAAACTTTAAGCCAGGGCTGTTATAAATAATAACCAAAATGGTTATAGCGACTGATTGAAATAACTCAATTCCAAATATTGGCGTTATATGATTCAGAAGAGTAAAATTAGCCATGTGACGGGCGTTAAATTATTAAAAAATCGATGCTGTAGACCAAGATCTTTGAGACGATGATCTTTTGCTCTAATTAGATACTTTAAGAAACCTATTAAAACATTAACAGTTGTTCTTGAGATTATTTATTTTTAAAATCCGATTTACTGAAAGTTGCCTGTAAAAAAATTTTGACCCAACTACACTACTACGGGAGGTAATATCAGCGATGTACCTACTTTTTAAATCAACATATTTCTTCATAATATCACATTTTATCACTCGCATTTTATAAATTGCAATTGCAACAATTCCTTTCGCCTACTTATCATTTTAACTGATATCTCAATAATAAAACCATTCTTCAATCACAATTGAACTAAGTAATAAAATCATATTTTAGCACACAATGACGTGCCATTTATCGATAGACAATTATTTATAATCGGAATCGATATGTGATTAATTTACGACTTTTACAGAACATTTTCGAAATTCTCCTGATTTGTTTGTGTTCAAAAAAATGTATATTCACACAAAGCAGTTAATCACTCGGACCTTTCCCTCACATTCTTCTTGCGGATAAAATAGAAAATAGGTCGGTTCGGGTTAATCAGTTTTAGTATAAATTACTGTTTTCTATCGAATGAGAAACCAGTTGAACCCGGGAAAAAACAAAGGTGCGTCATCACCTGTAACAGTATGATTCAAATGGAAATTATATAGATCGAATAAGACAAAACCACGTCAGCAGCTAATGCACATGATTAACATCATAGATACACTCCCGGACAATAAAACCCGGACAAAGATAATGCTAGTCAGGCTTATTCCTGTAACTTTTTTAAATGTTGTCCGATCTTGGTCAAATTTTTAGCAAAGTGTGGACTTGTGTCTTGGGATATCCTGAATGTTAGTTTTCAAAAAATATTCATGTATTGATCATTATACAGGCAGAAACAAAAGTTACTTTTTTAACCTTAATTTCTTAACGTCCTGTGCAAAAAGTGAGCTGTAGAATTGAGCTGAATTATGTTTTGTTTTGAGGTGTGGTATTTTCTTAACCTAATGTTTCTTGGTTCACGTCATTAACTGCTTTGTAAAAGAAGATAGAAATTTTTAAAGAAAGTATTGCAGTTTTATTCCCAGTTCAGAACATTACATTATTTTATGGAGTAGCATAAACAAATATCAAAAAATTACCACCTCATGTCACCGTATCGCTTCTACCATGTGACGAGGCATGCCTCAATACAATACGGGCTATTATTTTTTGGATATTTCTTTATGCTATTCGATAAAACAACGTGATGTTCTAAATTGTGAATAAAATTGAAAACTGCAATATTTTCTTTTAATAAATAGATATTTCCCTCAAGAAGCAATTCAAAACTGCATTGAAAGCATGCCAAGTCGCATGGTAGCAGTGATAAGAACACGAGGTAGCAATACGCGCCAGTGATTTTTGGATATTTGTTTATGCTACTCGCTAAAATAATGTAATGTTCTGAATTGTGAATAATATTGAAAAACTGCAATACTTTCTTTAAAAACTTGTATCTTCTTTGAACAAGCAGATAATGACATGAACCAAAAAACATTGTATTAAGAAAAAGTTACACTTCAAAACAAAATATAATGAAGCTAAATTGTAATGATGATCAATACATGATTATTTCTTGAAAACTAAAATTCAGAATATCATCCCAAGATACAAGTCTGCACTTTTCTAAAAATTTTACAAAGATCGTAAAACAATTAAAAAAATTACAGGATGAATTGTGATGGGGATTTATTGTTGGGGAGTGTATAACAAACTTTTTTAATGTACTGATGTCAAAAATTAAATTTTAAAATGGCAGTTGATTTATTATAAATATATATAAATTATATATAGCAAAGTATTTTCGATAAGAAACTTGAAAAATTTGTGAACCACACAAAACACACAATATAAATGACAAATAATAACATAATATTTTAATTTTGCCATTTCCGTCTATGTATCTTTTTAAAAATGGCAAAATTGGCTTTTTTCGAAAAATCAAATCAAAACATCGAAACATGTATGGAAATTAAAAACTGAACATTTTATTACAGTGGAGCAGACTATGAGTTTCCTCTTCATAATTCCACTCCAATGAGAGATGGACGGCTTAAAAAAATATATATACGGTGTTGAAAGAAGGTCGGTACCCCGGAATAACTCCGGTGCATCGCATGGCGGCGGAAAATGTCTGGGGAAAAATTTGTTTGATTTTGAAGGAGGAATAGTTTGCAATTTAAATACCAACTTTTTCCACAGCTGCAATGCGATGCATCGGAGTTATTCCGGGGTACCGACCTTTTTTCCACACCGTGTATATATTTTTTAAACGTAAATTTACAGCCATAAATTTGAAAATGTCTCACTTCTCTTAAAATTTACAATACAAAACCGGCCTTTTGGCCCTTTTGCCATTACCTACGTTCACGAAACTTTAATGAGAAGTCCCTTTAAATTTGTCTAGCTTACTGATGATGGTCTTGCAGGGATGTCAAATTCCCACTATGTAAAACGGAATAACTTAGTAAGTAAAGTATATTTTAGCATGCGAGGCGGTAAATTTTGGCTAAAACTAGGTGAAATTTAATGAACATTGCAGAAATTACTTTAAAGGCCTAAATAAACATGCAAGGGCCCGAGAATGTTCATCAGGTCAAGGTTGGTACAATATATTATTATTCTATTATAGCTAACTCCGTGGGAATCTTTTTTATTATTATTAATTTTACAAAAAAAGTTATTCTTTATTAAAAATTCTGCATTATCCAAAGCCTAAAATGCAACCAGCAGATGTTAAATTTTTTTCAGTCGTATACGAGGCTTGTCAATAAATGTAATTTTGACTTAAGAGTAGAGTACTTTTATTTGTGACAATATACAGGGTGTTATGGAAATGACGTATTAAAAACGGGCAATTCCTGAGATAAAGACAAATTGAAGAAAAATATCCATAAATGGCGCTTTCAATTCATTCAGCGGTAAAAGTGAGCTGACGTCAAACCAGAAAAACACCTGTGTGGCACTGCGATACATGTAAGCAATCAAGGAATTCTGGCCGGTGTTGTCATATGTACACCTTAAACTCTTTAGACAAAATAAAATAACACACTACACAAATAACACTTTTCCATTCTGCAATACCTTTCTGTACAATTAATTGTTTTAAACAACCCGAAAAAACATATGGAATAGTAATAGCCACGTACGTCACTAGGTCAAATGCCAATTACCTCTTGACGCCTTACATCGGCTGAGCGAAGTAGTTTCATATAGCGTCGCACGCTTGCGTCTGTTAGTTGAAGACCAACCAGCGGCCGGAAACGTTGTATCTCGTCGATCACCAACACACTCTCAGCAATCCGCTCTGTTTTTTCGGTTTACGCGTGGATCTTGCCCGTCCATAAATAATCTTTGAATATTGTTTTTATTGACGCGTTCCTTCTGGACGTCAAATTTCGTCGCGTGTTATAAAATCTAATAATCTGTAGTATAATCTGTATTATTGTATTTTCAAAAGCACACTATCGGTTCTGTTCCACTATTACTGTGTATACATAAAGTGTTTCCAGGAGTGTTCCCATGAAAAAGAAAAGGAACTGATTGTGCTTGTGCATGGATTTCCTCGCTCTTTAGATATAAAGATAAATACAAGTAAGTAGAAAATAATTTATTTTTATAATTTTATATGGAATTTCAGTTTGGCAACATTGCCTTTGGCTCCGGGTGAAATGTTGCACAGTAGCGCGGACTGACCTGTGAGTAAGAGTGTTTGTTACCCCACTTTTAAAACGGTCGATTTAAAAAAAAAATATGTAGCGCTTCTTTAGGACACCCAAGGAGTCACCAATTTAAATATAATACGTCATTTCCATAACACCCTGTAGTATGACATACTTTTGAGCATTTTTTGATAAACCTCCTATACAACTGAAAAAATTTAACACCTGATGGTTACATTTTAGATTTTGGACCATGCAGAGTTTTTTTCGTAAAAAAAAATACAAACGTTTCCTATATGGCTTCAACTTAAGGAGACACTAGACACACTATATATTACTAATGATAAATATTCTTTTCACGATAATATGACCATTGACCAATTTTTTTTGTCTATTGGTTAACTGAACGCTTATAAGATAGGCACTAACGACTTGTCAAAAAGATATGATATCAGTTTTACATCAGAGAGTTGACCTCCTATTTCCAAAAGGAGAGGCACTCGTCTGATCCTAGACCTAGAGCTGACTACTGACGGGAATAACAGTTGTAATTCGATAACGTTACAAATAGGAACGTTATAGAAGAATAACGTTCTAAAGTAACGTTATTTTGGAAAGAGATTATTATGGTTACTCTAAACATAAATAAAAAAAAATGGGCAATTGTTCCATAGACCCATTTCTGCCAATTTTGAGAATTTAGAAAAACTGCTTCTACTAACCTGTTACGTCATTACTTTTTACAAAAAAATAGTGTAGCAATGTAGTGTAGTTTCGTTAATTTATTAATAATTAATTTTAATTATTTATCTAATAAACAGATAATAAAATGCAAATCCGGCAACGTATGCCTATCTAATGAATTGTTTATTTTTCAGAAACCAAAATTGAATTGAAAATATAAATTTGGGGGGGGGGGGGGATTAATTTGTGATTATACGTAATATAGTTATATGCTGCATTTACTTTAAAATATTTGTGACAAGGAATTTGGGGGGGGGGGGGGGGTTGTTCCCCCCACTCCTGGCTGCGGCAATGCTTACCTTGTAGAACGATTTTCCTCTTGTTCTCCGTCTCGGACTCGAGAGCGTCGAAGAAGGCTGCCCCCGTGAGCAAGTACGTGAAAGTGCACACGATAAGAGATAGGGTGCGGACGTTTTGCTTCTTCATTCTCTAGCACGCCGCATGCTGGGGCCGGGGGTCCCGCGCCGCTAGCTGCCCCCCGCGGGCCCCCCTGAAGGCCGCAGCCACATGCCACCTCCTGAAACAAGATATTGCTACAAAATAAACGGTCAAATCCAAAAATCTATAAATACTAGCTATTGTTTTGTCTTCCTACAACCACTTCTACGACAATGAGAAAAAGAGCACGACTAGCTTGGCTAGAAAGTGTCTTATATCCAAGGGTGGATCCCGAACTTCGCTTTGAGAGGAGCCAAGCGTCGTTTTGGGGGGACAAGGATATTTGTCTTTTTTAACTCTGTAGTGGAGTCGTTCTGGCGAAATAAACGGCTCGAAAATCCCTTGATGAAATCGAGAATTTTTTTTTCCCAATCGATACGGTACATTCGACATTCTGACATGATTTGTAAGGGACGCCCCGTAAATCTAACCTACAACGGATTTTCCTAAATAACTCAGCCGGTTCTGATGCTATAAAAAAAATGTAAAGAGCAAAATTGAAGAGTTTGACAGAGCGCGTAAGCTCGAACAAACCTGATCCCGATATCTCAATGAGTTCGCGAGTTATCGCGATTTTTAACTGTAAAAACAATAAAATTTAATTAATTATATATCGAGAAGGGGCGGAGTTGGGGCATCAATTTGTCGCGAATCAACGGGTGACACCGAGTACTTTGATGGGCCGGAGGCTGGGTGTGGTTGGGCAATGAGGATTCTTTATCAGCTACGAGGGGGGATTTTATTTTAGCAAATGCGGCGCTTGTCGCGACATACGAGAAATGGCCACTATTTAATATCTCCGAAAATACTTTAGATATTATGTTCAATTTTCGTATATGTTAATAGGATCTAGAACCACACATTTTGGTTAGAAAAGTTATTTAATTGTTCCACCAGTGGCGTCCCTGCAAACATGTCCTCTGATATTTTTTACAAAAAACATGGTACGCCACTGACATTTTTCATGTGGATAGTTTTTCTAATTAGCCTGGTGAATTCTACACAAAAACGGTCTCTTGAGTTTTTCTCGTCAGACGCATTGAATTGCCCACTCCAACAATTTTTATGAAACAAAATTTATCATTAATTATTTTATCAATGTTAATAATAATGAGTTTCAATATGAAGTTAGTGGTTTTAATCAAGAACGGTGCGTCTGACGATAAAAACTCAAGATACCGTTTTTATGTAGAATTGACCAGGCTAATCAGAAAAATATCCACATGGAAAAATGTCAGTGGCGTACCATATTTTCTGTAAAAAATATCAGAGGACATGCTTGCAGGGACGCCACTGGTGGAACAATTGAATAACGTTCCTAACTAAAATGTGTGGTTCTATATCCTATTAACAGATACCAAAATTGAACATAATATTTAAAGTATTTTCGGAGATATTAAATAGTGGCCATTTCTCGTATGTCGCGACAAGCGCCGCATTTGCTAAAATAAAATCCCCCCTCGTAGCTGATAAAAAAATGAGCAAATTGAATCCGGCCTGATCCCCGTAGCACGATTAATAAACTACTTATTAGCATTTATGTAATATCCCCCCCCCCCCAACCCGAACAAACCCGAAAACAAACCCCCCCCACCCCCCACCCCCCACCCCCCCATAACTCTCCTCCTCATTGCCCCACCACACCCAGCCTCCGGCCCATCAAAGTACTCGTTGTCACCCGTTGATTCGCCAAAAATTAATGACCCAACTCCGCCCCTTCTCGAGATATACTTAATTAAACTTTATTGTTGTTGCAGTTTAAAATCGCGATAATTCGCGAACTCATTAAGATCTCGGGATCAGGTTTGTTCGAGCTTACGCGCTCTATCAAGCTCTTCAGTTTTGCCCTTCACATTTTTTTTGTAGCATCAGAACCGGCTGAGTTATCTAGGAAAATCCGTTGTCGGTACAAATTATGTTAGGATCCTACTGTATCGATTGGGGAAAAAAAATTACTCGATTTTGTCAAGGGATTTTCGTAAACCGGATCGACTCCACTACTGGGAATCCTTTCAAATTCTTTTATGATAAATATAAAAAAGGTAACAGAGAATTGCTAGGCAACCCATTTAAAATAACAACTGCTTGAGTAAAGTAGAAATGGAATGAGTACCCGAACAAACCCACAACAGTCGAAATGCACCAGTTTTATATGGACTACTTAATTTAAATTTATTCTTCTGCAGTTGATTTTTTTGTTCTTCAATAAAATTATTTATTGTATAGAATAATCAATCCTTCAAATATGAAACGCGCAATAATCTGAAACCAGGTAAACAATAACAACAAATTAACTCTTTATTATGTTAATTAGCGGCGCTTGAATTAATTAAAAACTTGTCACGGCTCTAATTTAAAATCGGTTTCGTAAGCCTGGAAGTTGTTTATTTTAGGAAGCGTTTTCGGTATACTTTTAACCATAAATTTCGGCTGTATTTTTAATTGTGTAGATAATTTAATTTAATTATTGGTGATAACTTTTTAAAAAATTAAAATTAAAAATAAAACTTTTAAAAAAAAAAATTATTTGTGCATACCTATTATGTTTTTTTTTGTGACCAAACACAAGCACTATAGGAAAAATCCTTTAGGGCATTCTGGGAGTGGTGCGTGTGCGCAAAAAGCGATTCGTGAATCGTTGGAAGTTATATTCGTGAGGAAAAACGACCTCGGGAAGGTCGTTCCATAAGGATGAATTTCTCCAGATGAAAGAATTCTTAAATAATGAAGTTCGAGGAGTACTAAGCTTAACCACATATGGATGGGCGGCAGTGGTTCATCGTGTATTTCTGATATTCGCCGCTCTGGGCGGAATTAAGAGGGCAAGGGCAGCCGAGCACATTCCATAAAAATATCTGTAAAAGAGAGCCAAATCCCCAACCTGTCTCCGATGTTCTAAGCTGTCGAGGTTCTTCGTCAGCTTGTGGTCTCCAATCAGACGAATGGACCCCTCCTGTCGATGGAATCCAGTAGCCGAAGAGTATGTTTGGGTGCAGAGCTCCAGACATGAGAGCAGTACTCTAGTGATGGTCGATTCTGGGCTTTGTATAGTGTCAAAAGTTATTGAGGTGTGTACAACTTTCTGGTTCGGAAGAGTACACCAAGTTTCTGAGAAGCTATCTTGGCGATTGCCACGACGTGGTTATGCCAAGACATATTTCCTCCCAGATTGACGCCCAGCAAATTAATAGATGAAGCCAGTGGGATTGCGTGTCTGTCCATGACTATATCCGGTTCTATAATGTTAACCTTTTTAGAGAAAACTGCTGCCCAGGTTTTTTTAGCGTTAAATTCGACTTGGTCACCCAAGCCAAAATTTCTTCCAGGTCTTTGTTGAGGCGTAATACTTCATGCTGTCTGCGAAGATGTGCGTCGACAGCCGATGTTTGTGCATTCAAAGAGAAAGATGAGATAAGTGTGCTATCGTCAGCAAAACTATGTAAGTACATAAAGGCATGGTTTGTTCCAGTAACCCACAATGTAAGTCCCGTTACCATTGGGGACGTAGGACGTGCGCCACGGTTCAGACTCGGCTGCCGAGGCATTGAATTGAGTACAGCGTGTCAGATGTAAGGGCTTCCAACGAGTGACACGCGAAGAAGGAAATTTACAGTACGTGCCTACGTGTTCCCCTCGATCCTCGCGTAGCTACATTGCGTACGAGCGCATTGTGTTCCTACAAGCGTTTCACATGGACACGCGGCACGCCGAACGCAACTTAGTGTTGCCAGTTTTATAGTTGCCTTCTGTAACCAATTTGATTGTTTTTTTTTCAAATAAATATACGCGTGACGTATTCTGACACGAGATCATTTTGATACTGCTTCATGTCATCATGTGAAAACGCGGCGTAGGATGTAGCGCGCGTTCTTCGAGAAAATGTCGTTTAGACTGTGACAAATTAAAACTCTTTATCCAATAACAAGGCAGAAAAACTATAAACTCTACAGAGATGTACACAATGAAAAACAAAAAAGTTACCTATGTATTTTTAGGATAATAGGATGATAAGATAAGGCCTATTGGGACACGGTTGATGGCTACAGAGATCATTGATACATTGCAATTAATTTGAAGAGCTATATTTTGATCATGTTATCCATACTGTCGCTCGAAAACAGAAGGGGAATTAATAATACGAAGCAATTAAATTATAGAGATAAAAATAAAAATAACAATAGGTGTTCTACGTTAACTAGTACGTAGGTATACAGGGTGTTCCTTAATGACGTGCTAATATTTCAGGGTGTGATTCCTTAGGTAATTTTATAAAGAAAATTTCATGTGAACTTATGTCCGCAACGGCTTACATTTTTTGCTACAGGGTGTTGAATTATTATTTTTTAAATGGTTATTTTTTAATATCTCCGAAAGTACTTTAGATATTATTTTCAATTTTGGTATGTGTTAATAAGATATAGAACCACAAATTTTAGTTAGCAAAGTTATTCAATTGTTCTACCAGTGGCGTCCCTGCAAACATATCCTCTGATATTTTTTACAAAAAAGATAGTACGCCACTGACATTTATCCATGTGGATATTTTTTTCTGATTAGCCTGGTCAATTCTACATGAAAACGATATCTTTAGTTTTTCTCGTCAGACGCACCGTTCTTGATTAAAACCACTAAATTCATATTGAAATTCAACATTATTAACATTGATAAAATAATTAATGATAAATTTTGTTTCATAAAAATTGTTGGAGTGGGCAATTCGATGCGAAGACGGGCGGAAGCATGCGTTTTAAGTGAAGGTGGCTATTTCCAACAATTTTTATGAAACAAAATTTATCGTTAATTATTTTATCAATGTTAATAATAATGAGTTGCAATATGAATTTAGTGGTTTTAATCAAGAACGGTGGTGCGTCTGACGAGAAAAACTGAAGAGACCATTTTTATGTAGAATTGACCAAGCTAATCAGAAAAAATATCCGCAAGGAAAAATGTCAGCGGCGTACCATCTTTTTTGTAAAAAATATCAGAGGACATGTTTGCAGGGACGCCACTGGTGGAACAATTGAATAGCTTTCCTAACTAAAATTTGTGGATCTATATTCTATTAACACATACCAAAATTGAAAATAATATCTAAAGCACTTTCGGAGATATTAAAAAATAACCATTTGAAAAATAAAAATTCAACAGTGCAGCGTTTAACGACAAAAAATTATACATGGTGTCCCATACCTCATGAGCCATAGAGCAACTGGACATATACAGGGTGTCCCAGAATATGTGGGCAATATCCCGGGTTCAGATAGTACACTTAAAAGTAACAGGAGAAGTTCTTATAAATTTTTCTTCCTAAGGCCCCCCCCCTACGGAGATACGGGCCCATAACGGACGTCTCTGGGAATCGTTGATTTTTAAATAATTGTTTAAGTACTAGGTGTAATTTAATAATTTTTTAGTATAATGTTTACTAGATGAGTTCCTTAAAATTCGCCCTTTTAAACACATTTGGCTTATTTAGTTTGAGAGGGACGGACTAGACGTAACACAAAAATACTTTTTCTTACACCCTGTATCATGAAGAAACGACAATAATATTTTTTTTGGATACTCTAAACCATAGGCACTCTTGATCAATGTCGATAAAATGAACTGTTTTCGAGAAAAAAATATTTTTGTCCATATATTAAATACATGTCGGCATATTCAGTATACGTAAATTCAATTACTAAGTTGGTAACTAATAAGACAAAGGAGAAAAACCGCAAATTTCAAGACACTACCATAAACTGACACTGGCATAAATATTCTTATTTAAATCGGTACATGTGAATAAATCCATAGCAACAGGGAAGGAATTTTATGAACATAAAACAACAACCAATGTTGAACAAAAATATATTTTTTTCGAAAACAGTTCATTTTATCGACATTGATCAAGACTACCTTTTTTCAGCTTAAGGTTTAGAGTATCCAAAAATATTATTGTCGTTCCTTCATCATACAGGGTGTAAAAGAAAAGCATTTTTGTGTTACGTCTAGTCCGTCCCTGACAAACTAAATAAGCCAAATGTGTTTAAAAGAGAGAATTTTAAGGAGACTCATCTACTAACCATTATACTAAAAAATTATTAAATTACACCTAGTACTTAAAAAATTATTTAAAAAACAACGATTTCCAGGTATCACCGTAGGGGAGGCGAAAGGAAAAAAAAATATAGGAACTTCTCCTGTTATTTTTAAGTGTTCTACCTGAACCCGTGAGATTGCCCGCATATTCTGGTACACCCTGTATATGTCCAGTTGCTCTATGGCCCATAAGGTATGGGACACCATGTATATAGTAATTTTTAAATGTTGTAAAACGCTGCACAAAACGACATACCTTATAAAAATCAATATTTTTTACAGAGTTTTTCCTAATGTTTTGTTGTCTGCAGATATATACATACATAATAAGTACGTTCCATTTTCCTGCAGGATTTTTTTCTATTACCATTTTTTTTTAAACTGTAAACTCAATTATAATCCTCGTATATATACCTCAAAGTTATTGTCCGTCAAATATTGCAGTTATCCGAATTTCATTGAAAACCTTCAAGAGAAACTTTTCTTACGGCAACCCACTTTGTTTGCACGAATTGTCAAAACCGCTGACTCTTCACTCACCTCCTTATTGCAACCGCATCCAAAATATCACTCGAGAATTATCCAGACACTGGTTCTGCACACTAATCGCCACTAGGGAAACTCATATTTTACATGGGTCCGTATTGCACATGATAATAATAGCGATTGGTTCTAATTTTAGCACCTCTTTGAGACACTTTTCCGAAACGATGGACCACCGACTACGGGATAATTTCTGGATAGTACACGCGGTCCAGATCGATCGATACTGGCTCCGCAGTGACGTATTTTGTGCTCAGTTGTTTCTCGATACAGGGTTTAGCGCGATTTTTAAATTCTCCGGCGCTTTAGTTTGGATAGAACCTTTGGCGGGTAAGAGGCTCTTCATTCTCCATCAATTACTCTAATAAAGTTAGCTAGTATTTAATAATTTAATTAAAGACTTTACAGTAAGTTCGTTATTTAGTTAATTAAACGAGTTTTCTGGTTTACAAATATTATATTTTGTTAAATACCATGTACAGGGTGCTCCTTAATGATGCGCCAATATTTCAGAGTGTGATTCATTAGATCATTGTATGAGGTGCATATATCCACAAAGGGGGTATAAATAGCTATTTATGTAAGAAATGCATAAAGTATGCGGGATTGAGGCATTCGCCTTCAGCTTGTGCGCTCGAATTTCCCACTGGTAGATCTATAAAATTATTATTAACACATACCAAAATTGGAATTAATATCTACAGTACTGTCTTCTTTCTTACTGTGATATTGGAAAATAACGACCAAACAAACAACAAGAAATTTACGCCGAAATATAAGTACGTCATTCAGGAACACCTTTTTCTAGGAAAATCCTTTAAGGCACTCTAGGAGTGGTGAGTGTACGCAAAAAGCGATTCACGTTGGTTTTGAATCGTTGGAGGTGATACTCGTTGGGAAACACGACCTCGGGAAGGTCGTTCCATAAAGATGAAGTCTTCCAGATGAAAGAATTCTTAAACAATGAAGTTCGAGGAGTACTGGGCTTAACCCCATATGGATGGGCGGCAGTGGTTCGTCGTGTATTTCTGCTATTCACCGCTCTGGGCGGAATTAAGAGGGTATAGGTCAGTCGAGCACTTTCCATGAAAATGTCTGTAAAAGAGAGTCAATTTCCCAAACTGTCTTCGATGTTCTAGGCCAGGGGTCGGCAACCTGCGGCTCGCGAGCCACATGCGGCTCTTTGGATGTGAAGCTGCGGCACTTTAGTTCCATACGCAAAAATTATTTATTTTATCGAAAAAAAACATTAAAAATTCGTTCTGAATCGATTAACGAGGATTAGGTACCGATTCTATCTCTCAGCCACTTGTACTCGCGTTTCAACCCACCCCTCCCCCGTGACACGCGTCGTTACTGTCGTCAGTCCGTCGGAAGCTCTCGAATGACGCTGTCGTCGGATATTTCTATGTCAGGGGTCGGCAACCTACGGCTTTCGATGTCAAGTTGTGTCTCTTTCGTTTCTAAATTGCGGCCTTTAGTGGCTCTTTAAAAAATGAGAAATTGTGTAAATTATAACTTTTGGCTCTTCCGTCTCAAAAGGTTGCCGGCCCCTGTTCTAGGCTGTCGAGGTTCTTCGTCAGCTCGTGGTCTCCAATCAGACAAATGGCCCTCCTTTCGATGGAATCCAGCAGCCGAAGAGTATGTTTGGGTGCAGAGCTCCAGACATGAGAGCAGTACTCCACTGATGGTCGAATCTGGGCTTTGTATAGTGTCAAAAGTTGTTGAGGTGTGTACAACTTTCAGGTTCGGAAGAGTACACCAAGTTTCTGAGAAGCTATCTTGGCGATTGCCACAATTTGGTTATGCCAAGACGTATTTCCTCCCAGATTGACGCCCAGCAAATTAATAGATGAAGCCAGTGGGATTGAGTGTCCGTCCATGACTAGTCCAGTTCTGTAATGTTAACCTTTTTAGAGAAAACTGCTGCCTGGGTTTTTTTAGCGTTAAATTCGACTTGGTTGCTGTCACCCCAAGCCAAAATTTCATCCAGGTCTTTCAGAGAGAAATTTGATACAGTGTGCTATCGTCAGAAAAGCTAAATATCGGATATTTAGTTTTCACTAGAAGGTCGTTAATGTAGAGTAAGAAGAGGGTGGGAGACAATATGGACCCTTGACCACCACCGGCATTGATGGTGAAGGTATCTGAGAGAAATCCGTCAATCGCAACTTGCAGAGAGCGGTCCTTAAGAAAGCTAGACAACCATGCACAGAGTCGACTGGCCATACCATAAGCTCGCAGTTTACTTAGAAGCCCCTCATGCCAAACACGATAAAAAGCTTTAGAAATATCCAGTGCAACAGCTCGAGACTTCCCATGATGTTCGATTGCGTTGGTCCAAAGATGGGTGACATAGGCTAGAAGGTCTCCCGCTGATCTGGACTTTCGAAAACGATATTGATGATCGCTGATAATGTTGAGACCTTCCAGGTACTTCAGAAGTTGTTTGTTAATAGCTTTCTCCATTGCTTTTGATATAACTGAAACCTTGCATAAAGATAATGATTATTGCAGGTTAGGAAAAAAAGTAACTCAATATCAGAAAAAATGTTTTTGGTACTTTTTTTTTTGATGTGATAAAAAATGATAAATTAAAAATAATAAGAAGAAAATATCCTATCGCTGGTTGATTTTTGGATGATATTTAGAGTCCGCTAAAAGCAATTTATTTTCTAGCAACAATAATATATGTGTACACATTATAAGAATCAAACTTTATCATATCAATTACGTTTATAAGTAAAATGTAATCAAAATAATTTACAAACTATTTTTTAGATAAAAACGATGCAGGATTTAATAATCTTAAGTACGTAGAGAAGCCCAGTGGCAGTTCGAGGGTATTAGGAGGATCCTGAAAAATAGTATATAATGGATATTTTTCTCATTGAAGTTATTAAAATTAAAGAAATTATTTTCTTTTAAATCATTTAATGGCTTCATAATCGTCGGTTGTGCTGACATTATGAAATTTAGAACTTGTAGTTAGCCAGTCATATTAAGGACAACACTAGACACATATGGCTGAACTGAGGAAAGAAAGGGCGTTCGTCATTACCTGTAATAGTATGATTCAAATCGAGATTATATAGTTTGAATGTAAATGTACAATATTTAACACTACTTACAGAACAGGAAACAAATTTGTAAACTAATGGTTTTTATAAGCTTGTTTTCATGAATAAGTTCTATATAGCAAACAAACCACACGAAACACAAAATATAAATGTCAATTATGACAAATAATGATATGTCAATATTTTAATTTTGCCATTTCCGTCTAATACACTGGAATTGTATTGCAAAGAGAAATGTTGTCTGTTTGATCCAAAGGTATTGTAAACTACAGATTCCATAATCCATTCATAAAACGAAAGTGAAGCTGTGATTGTGTGAATTGTTATTGAAAATAAGTAATGGGTGGAAGAGAGAACTATATATTTGTTGGCTGAATGGCAACAATGTTGAAGTCTGGTTATATCAGATGGATATTAAAACATAACCATACTTACCGATGAAAAGATAAATCCTTATTTAAATGATCCACTCTTTTACAAAGTACAAATGAATGCACCATGATTGTTTATAATAAAGACAATTTTCCACCAATAATCACAAAAAAGACAAAAATCAACCAAATTATATATATAAACAATAAGTTAGATCACAGCGCCAACGTTGTAATGTTTACGAGATTAGTATTCATTCATATTTTGGCTCCTGGATCGTAGCGCAGTAGAAAATAGAAAAAGATGTTGCCAGAGTACAGTTGGATTAGTGTTATATACTTTTAAGTATCAATTTTTTTAAAGAATCTCTCATCGCCTTTTCACAGTTTATAGTAAAATTATTGGGAAATAAATTTATTTCAAGAGCAATTGCGGATTAACCTTAAACCAGTTGTAATTGTCAAATTAACAAATTTTAAATTGGGATTTTGCAAGATACCTTTGCGATAAATATGTCAATCTGGCTATGCTGCAAAAATGACCGAAAGAGGTGGGAAAGACCGTTTGTATTCGTTGCGTAGGTTAGAAATGTACATTTTTCTATCTGAAGCTTGTAATATTTTTGGTTCGATCCCTTTTTCATTAACTGATAAAAAACATCAAGAATAATAGGTTTTTTTATTACTGTAAACTCTCGGGCGGAAAGCGATCACTTTGGTGGCGAAGCTTGTTCGGCTCTACATGCCTCAGTAAACCATCCTTTTCTCTCGACAAAAAAGAAACACTTTCCACCTCGGTATGATTATACTATTCTTAACAATTTTTTATGCTTTTTATCGTGCCAAGCCGTCACTGTTTCCACCTACGTACTACGTCATAATTAATTAAATTATCATTTTATATAATTTTCTGCAAGGTCGAGATTTATCATAATAGTCTCTCTACAAGAAATCTCAACGTAATGTTCCGTTTAACTCTAGCAATAGTCTCTTGTACCTATCTTGTATCGGCTCTAAAGGATCAGAACAACGTTCTTTCCGATGACTACATCGCCTCTATCAACTTAAGACAATCGTCATGGATAGCAGGAAGCAATTTCGAAAACACGCCGAGGATGATGAATGTAGTGAGAAAATTAGTGAGTAATGTGTTGCCGGATGATACAGAGTACCAGGGAGCCGGTGATACACATTATATAGATGATAATACCACGGTCGTGCCAGACTCTTTCGATGCCAGAGAAGTGTGGCCCGGGTGCACGAGTATTGGGCGAGTTGGGGATCAAGGAGTGTGTAGTTCTGGATGGGTACGTTTTTTTACTGATACTGCAGCATTTAGGGGTAAAATTTAACACGAGTTCAAAATTTTGTTCTTAATTTTCCCAATGGGTCTATTTTACTACTTCGAAAATTCAATATACAACGGTGTCAATTTCAAAGGGTCACATACAAGTCTCACATAAAGATTGTTTCACGAAATATGGATACTACTTAATGATTTCCTGGGTCGGTCCCATTGTGTCGGCAAGAGCTTGGCAATAAACAAGTGAAGTATGAAGGGACCGACTAAGGAAAACAAGTAATGATATGATTATATTAATGTAATCAAATGAAATAACATCTTTTTTAAAATATTACTAGTCATATTTATTTACATTTATAATGTCATTCTATAGATAGTTCTGTTTCGCTATCGCTATCCTCATCAAAATTAATTATAATTAGATTAATTATACGATCCAGACTAATATACGAATTTTCTACAGTTATTACGTGACGGACTGGATTTTTTCAACTACCTGGGGGAATATCATTAAAGCATTTTCGTATTAATTCTACAACACTAGAACTTAAAGTCGGAGAAATATTTTCAGACCTAGCCAGTGATTTTAACTGGTGCCACATAATAATATGCTCTATGGGGTTAAAAATGCAATAATAGGGTGGGAGCCGTAGCACTGTATGTCCAATTTCTTCTGCCAATGTGTCACAAACATATACTTTTTTTATACAAAATGTCTTTAAAACTTCTAAAAGATCACTTTTTTTTATAACTTTCTTCAAAATATATATCATTCGCCGCCATGTAGTTCTGAATCTCCAATTTTGTATTATTTCAGCTTGGAGCTTTATGTAATTGGCGACTGTGATAGCTCGCATTGTCCATTACTATCACGCTATTCTGAGGAATGTTTGGTAAAAGACAATTCTTGAACCATTCCTCAAAAAGTTCGGCCGTTGTATCTTCATGGTAGTCCACACAAGAGTCTTTAATGTTTTTTGCAGAAAGCCACAAGGCATTTGGAACCCAACCGTTTTCTGACCCAGCATGTAAAATGCTTATTCTTTTTCCTTTATTTGACGGAGCTTCTGTTTTACACGGAAGAATCAGACCGGCCTTTGGATGGTGTTTCATGCGTGTCAAACCAAGTCTCGTCGAGACTGACCTTGTACTTTAAATTCATTTTACAAAAACCATTGTAAAGATTTCCTGCAAATTTGGTTTAGCCCCGGGCCCCACTTTCAGAGTAGCTAAGCACTTGGCTTGCGCGACACTATACTTATTCAACACAAACAAGACAAAAAAGTTCTTAAAATCTATGATAGTATGAAATCAAAATAAATTAGTGTTGCGTAAAAAAAAACACTTTTTAAAGTGGCCAGGTTTACAGTCGATTTTATTTTGAAGGGGTGCGCTTTTAAAGAATATTGGCAGCCTTCGTGATTTAACCCTCTGGCAAGGGTAGATGTTACCCTTCAAATCTTAAATCGGATCGAGGAAATATATTTGCACTAATACTATAATTCAGCGTTCTTCAAACTGAGGTCCAAGGGCCCCTTGGGGGTCCTAAAAAAACCCAAGAAAACAACAACAAATTTATTCTGTAGTAATGTAGCGAGCGGCTGGGGGTCCGGAACAAAATCGTATAATCTAAAGGGGTCCACGGTCAAAAATGTTTGAGAAACGCTGCTATAATTTATTTTTTGAGTGGTAGTTTACAAGAAATCTGGTTCCAAATAACAGTTTTTGGGTTATTATTATGTGACTCCACTTTTAGTAGAACGTAGGTAGTCACTCTGGGTAACACCATTTCCAATTCATTGTCAGGGGCAAATTCGCCCTCCCAAAAATTTATATAAATAAGTCCATATTTGAAATACGATTTCTTTCTATTTGAAACTACTACTCAAAAAACAATCAATTATTATTAGAACGAGATTTAAACGACCTTTAAAATAATATGCCACTTTCCATTTAAGATTTTAAGGGTAACATATCCCTGGGGGTTAAACAACGAAACCTGTTAATATTCTTCAAAAGCGTCTTCTGCACGATTATTTATATTCGATTCATTATAAAAAAAAATATATCGGTTGGCGATATCCAACATAGTTGCTCATACAACCACCAGCTGCTCATACAACCACCACAATTGACGTGTCTTTCCCATTTTGGGAAAATAAATTCTACTTAGAAAAAGTAGGAATAATTTTTTCTGGTGAAAAAATGATCTATCTTAATATTTTTTGTTTTAGGCTCTTTCGGCAGCTTCGGTGCTAACAGACAGAATCTGCATCCAGAAAAATCAAACGGAAAACCCAATCCTTTCGCCAGAAGACCTCCTGAGTTGTTGCAGCAGGTGTAGATTCGGCTGCGATAGTGGATGGCCTAATTTTGCTTGGGAATATTTCAATACGTCGGGTATTACTACTGGCGGTTCTTATGGGTCTAAAGAAGTAAGTAAAATGGTGATGGTGCACAGGATTTGCTTGCTATTTAAGCATAAGATACATACAACAAACTAGATAATCACATTATTTTTCATTATAAATTATAATTTGAAATTTTGCAAGGATGGAATGGATCCTTAGCGTCGTTGGAAAGCGTAGTTAGGTCTGCCACTCTCGACCCGTCGCGAACTGGGTGACTTGCGATCGAAAATATTTAATAACTTCCGAACGAAAAGAGATACCATTTTTCCTAAAATGAGTTTCGTAGATGAGGATGATATTTTTTAAAATTAATTTAAGATGGATTAAGAGCAGTGGCGGTTCTTCCACAGGAGCACATGCGCATAAAAAATATTTATTTATATTCATTGAATATTATTTATCGTATAAAGTCCGACCCTCCCTAATATTTTATCGTACCGTCAAACTAAAAAAGTCCGACCCTCCCTAATATTTTATCATCCCAAACCAAACCAAACTGTATAGATCGGGCAACCGTGCCTAGGTCGATGTAAATGACGATTATGACGAGACTTGCTCGCACGTGCGATTAAGTTGTGCAGTTTCTCTGTAGTAATAGGTGGCGGGCGGCAGCGGGGATAGCGGGGCTATGGCGATTTAACATGGAAAAGGCGCACAGTTTTTGTGTGCACCTCGCTTTTAATATTATATATTTATTAAAATAACATGAATAGTTGACGGTGGACTATTTAAGAAATAACTTTAGCTCTTTGAGTTTGGAGCAAAAAATTAAATTGAAGAATACACCTAAACCCGAAATTAATTTAACGCAGACCACAAAGGGTAAATCTAGGGACTTTATTAGAAAGTTTAAAAATGAAATATAGGAAAATAGAGGGTATTCCAAAATTTTCTACAATTAAGAACCGAAGAATGGACTTTACGTTTAAGCACTATTATATATAGTCGATAAATGTTGTGTATTTCGATAAATGATACTGGATATGATTTTAAACCATTTGATTTAAGGATTTAAACTAAAAAACACTGAAAATATTAGGGATGCCAACTTGCTCGATTCGTTCTCGTCATAAAACAGTTAACTATTGTTCTCGTCTTGGTTGCGCCTAATGACGTAGCCGTAGATGGCGTAGTGGTATTAGACATCATTCGGTTTTCTTGATAACTCGTAGATGGCGGTAGTAATATTGGACATCATTCGATTTTCTTGATAGCTCGTAGATGGCTTTAGTAGTATTAGTAGTGGACTGTATAAATATTGTTATGAGGGTTGCATGCGACGACGTTAAGATCCGACAGCTATACACACTAAGAAAACCTTTCTTATTTTCCAAAAGTTGTATTTCCTTGTGTAAAATAAAAAAATAAATAAAAATATGTTTTACCTCACGCATTTTCTTATTACTTTTTTTCTTTCTACATTTAAAACGCCTAGAAAGTAATTGTTTGGTCGTTACACAAAAATAAAATTTTAAAAATAATTTCACAATACTTGTGAACCCCCTCTATCATAGGTCATGAGCCGCCACTGATTAAGAGCATGTTCACAATGACAATTTTTTTAATACTCTTCGAACGCTAACGTGTAAAATAAAAAATACTGACATTGATGCGTTCAGTGCAACTGGAGATATTAAATTTCAAATATCATATGATTGGAGATAAGCCAGCAAATTATCAAAAATGCAAGTGTGAATATTTTGAGAAAAAATCCTGAAATACGTGTCAACTAATTTTATGTTTATAAGTTGTAAAACATTTCGGACGATTCTAAAATGTTAAGGTTAAAGAAGTATGCGTTTTATATAAGAATGACCCATATACAGGGTGTTCTCTAACCTCTCTGAAAAAATGAAGGAGGTGAATCCTCACCTTATTTTAAGACGAAAATGTAGTATAAAAGTTTTTCGCATGTCGCTTCGTTTTCGAAATACAGGGTGTTAAAAAAATATTCATTCCTTCATTTTTTCAGAGAGTTTAGGAAACACCCTGTATAGTAACTGGATCTACAAATTCTCTAAATACAATATCTCCTAAAATAAATATTCATATATAAGCAATGACAATGTACACACACCCTTCGTTATAGGGATGTAAACCGTATGCTATCGAACCTTGCAACCACATAAATGGATCGTCACAATATCAGTCTTGTAGCAGTGTCGACCCAGGTTGTATCACTCCATGCTACAAGGCATGTACAGATGATTCGATTGTCTACAAAGACAACCTGTACTATTCTGAGGAATATTACAGAGTCTATCCAGAAGAAAGACAAATCAAGCTAGAAATTATGGAAAATGGACCCGTACAAACTACTTTTCCTGTTTGGGAGGACTTTTTGAATTATAAAAGTGGTAAGCGTGGTTGTTATTTTTTGGTGGTTTTCTGGTTTATATACAGGGTACACCAAGTAAAGTGGTCTATTAGAAGTATCTCGAGAACTAAATGAGATTTTATTTTGAAAATTTGGGTGTAGCTATAAGAGATGGTTTTCTACCTTTATAAAATACTTTCGATGGTGCGGTGTTGCCGAATCATACGGAAAGTGGTAGCAACTTCGGACTTTTAAATGAATTACCCTATATATTATATTTATTTGGAATCTAGGTAAAAATCTAGAATAGTTTTCTGTATGATATCATATGCCTATCTTTAAGAGTTTTTGAATTATAAATAATCTTTTGATTTTTTAACGCCATATCGGAACCTGAAAATAAAATCATATCTTTTTAGCGGTTACAGCTAGAAAGCTGAAACTTTGACAATAGTTTCACAAGACCATCAAAAATGTATAATTTTGAACAGTATTTAATTCGTTTTATACAGGGCGTCTCCATAACAATATTTCTGAGGGAGATTAATTATTGCAAAAATTTCCTTTTTTAAATGGGACACCCTGTATTTGATATGTTTTGCTAATGGAGGATCGAATTTTCTATCTAATGATATTAAGTGTTCCTATACCTATCTTCAATATTTTCGAACTTATAGCGAAATTTAAAAATTATCTTATAAAAATATATTTTTGGGTAGTTGGCTGTAGAATGGATTCATGGAAATAACGAAAAATCCATTTGACGTTATGTCTGTGTTGTTCTAAAAAAACTAGTTAACAAATAAGCAATTTATTAATAAATAAATAAACAAAATTGAAATTACGCAACAACACCAATAAAATAACTAATAACTAAATTGCTGGCTCTTAAATATTCATGAATTGTGGTGATAATATTTTCATTTGTCACCTTTTTCATTCCTTCTAGAGACCCCAGAGCTGTTCTTACTCGATTTTTAAATCTGCCCTTGTTGTGACGGGTGTCTTGTATACCATTCCTTTAATTCTACCCAATAGATAACATTCTAGGGGGGTAAGATCCGGAGATCTTGGGGCCATTTCCATGGACCTCCTTGGCCAATCAACTTTTTGGGAGTAATAGGAGCTGCATCCGGATGACGTTCATTAAATTTTCTGCAAGTTCTAGATAAAACTCTACCACACTCCCCATGAATATAAAATAAACTTAAAATATCTAAGCTCGAATAATGTGAATTAGCCATTTTTATTACAATAACACAGACATAATGTCAAATGGATTTTTCATTATTTTGTTCCTATGAATCCATTCCACAGCCAACTACCTATATTTTTATAAGATAATCTTTAAATTTCGCTATAAGTCCGAAAATATTGAAGATAGGTATAGGAACACTTATCATTAGATAGAAAATTCGATCCTCCATTAGCAAAACATATCAAATACTACAGGGTGTCCCATTTAAAAAAAAGAACATTTTTGCAATAATTAATCTCCCTCAGAAATATTGTTGTGGAGATGTCCTGTGTAAAACTAATTAAATACTGTTCAAAATTATAAAATTTCGATGGTCTTGTGAAACTATTGCCAAAATTTCAGCTTTCTAGCTGTAACCGCTAAAAAGATATGATTTTCTTTTCAGGTCCCGATACGACGTTAAAACATCACAGGATTATTTATAATTGTACCTAGATTCCAAAAAAATATATAATATATTATAGAGAATTGATTTACCGCGGTAACAGCTTAGCAGGTTAAGCTGTTGGCATTCGGCTGCGGAGGTCTCAAGTTCGATTCTCGAGACGGGGCATATTTTTCAGTGAAAAATATGTACAAACATTTAGAAGGAATAAGAATGCATAGTAAAATACAGCAATATATACTTTGTGACTGGCTGCATGACTAATTAGTCAAATGCCATATAAATATAAATAAATAAAAAAAAGAATTGATTTAAAATTCCAAAGTTGTTACCACTTTCGGTATGATCCGGCAACACGGCACCATCGAAAATATTTTATAAACATAGAAAACCATCTCTTATAGCTACAGCCAAATTTTCAAAATAAAATCTCATTTAGTTCTCGAGATACTTCTAATAGGCCACCTTACTTGGTGTACCCTGTATATATGGACAATGGACAACGACTTCATGCCACCAGCGACCGAAATAAAATAATTTGTAACTTTTGTAGGTGTTTATATTGAAAACCTCAATTCGGATTATTTAGGTGCCCAATCTTCTAAAATAATTGGTTGGGGTACCGACGAAAACGAGCAAGCCTATTGGTTAGTTGTGAACTCATGGAATGAAGAGTGGGGAGACGGCGGGATGTTCAAATGGCTAGTAAATAATACTGAGAGTCAGATGGAGTCGCAGGTTTATGCAGCTTTACCGTATTTTCCTGAAAGTTAGCGGTGCCAGATTTAAATGATGTAAGTTTTGTTGGTTAATTTGTGAATAATAAATGTAAAAAATAAATAATGTAGAAAAACAACAATCGTATTTTAATCGGACAATTTTTCTTGACAAAATGGGGCATTTTTCAAATGAGAGTAGTGGCCAAAATAGTTAGGAAATGCCTAAAATAGTATTTTGTGATTATATTATTCGGATTTTCCAGGGTACAAGAGCAAGAACTTGTTTGACAAATTTACGAGTTGATTTCGAGGGGGAGGTACCTTCGCTTATTTCATTTTAAGGTTTCCATAAGGTTTTCTAGAGGAGGGGGTGGGGGGGGGGGGGGGGTACTGGTATGCCCACCTTCACTTCACTCTCAAGATAGACTTGTTTTTAGTGTATGTAGTCAATGGTATCAATACCTAAGATGCCGTCAGTTTTCTCGACATAAAGGCGAGGAGAATTAATTTATAGTACAGTGGAGTTTTTCGGATGTTAATTTTGTTACTTTTTAAAAACATTTATCAATACGTATTGCGGTGTTGTAAACCCATAAAAGGTATACCCACATTCCTAATATATTCTGAAGCTACTTATTGTCAGCCGTAATCATTGGTGATTCACCATTTTGGCGTTCGAAGCAATAACGAAACAAAAATCAGAACCACAAGCGGCAAGGTATCTAAAGTATTTCTAAAGTGTCTGCCCATTTGAACACACCATTGACTGTGGTAAAGTACAGTCTTTATAGTGTATTAAAATTTGATTGATTTCAGAATTTTTAACAATAGAAGCAGTGGCATCACCAGCGGTTTTCTTTCAGTTGAGAGAAACAAAAATTTCTTCCATATTTTCTTGCTTAATTTAGTAGCTTGGTGCTTGGGCGAGATAGAACAATTTGTGTTAGGCGCTCGCCCAACAGCATAGGAGAAGAATATTTCCTGTACATTAGTGCACGATGGCACCTACATTTCATCATGGGCTTCGAACCACGACCCTCACTCATAGGATTATTATTACTTATCTTATTTTATAAGTCACGAATGGCCTTAATGTCTATAAGTATTTATGTAATATAGTTATTTATACTGTGATTAAAATTTTCGTTTATTTATTTAATAATTAGATGTGACACAGAGCTTAGGGACGATGTTTGTAGCTAAAAGCTTTAACCTTTAAAATAATAATGTGATTTCCAAGGTGCTTAAATGTTAGGTCAGTATTAAAACTATTATTAAACGAATTGGTTATTTATATTATCATGTCTTCTTCTTCCAGTGCCGTGCAGATTTCTACTTAGGCGTTCATTCTCTCCTACTCCAATCATATGTCTCTATTAGCTGCAGCAATATGCAATGTTCGGAAATCACTGTCCATTGGCGTATATTCCTGAGGCATGACAACTTCTTCCTGTCAATTCCTCTTCTTCCTCCCTCAATTTTACCTTGAAGAATGAGGCGCTGAAAGTGGTAACGATCTCCGCGCAGAATGTGTCCGAGATAAAGTATTTTTCGCTTTTCGATATTCTCGAAAAGTTCTCGGTCCGCTAGGCCGGCTTTGGGAGAATGTCCGTTCATTCCCGACATGATCGACCCAAGCCACCCTCCACATTCGTCGTAGGATCCAACTTTAAATTTCAACATTTCATATTACACTATATATTATCACGTAGGACTTTTTAAATCAAGAAGTATTTAAATCATGTAAGATGAGAGCCGCCTCCGTAAATAAGGAGCGTACTAGGCAGTGGCGGTTCTTCCATAGGAGCACATGCGCACGTGCACCCGCAAAACAAAACGAATAAAAAATATTAATTTATATTCATTGAATATTATTTATCGTATAAAGTCCGTCCCTCCCTAATATTTTATCATCCCGTCAAACCAAACCGTATAGATCCGGCAACCGTGCCTCGGTCGAGGTAAATGACGATTATGACGAGACTTGCTCGCACGTGCGATTAAGTAGTGCAGTTTCTCTGTAGTAACAGGTGGCGGGTGGCAGCGGGGTATAGGGGGACTATGGCGATTTAACATGCAAAAGGCGCACAGTTTTTGTGTCTGTTCGTGCATCTAGTTAGAGATTCGAGCGTGTATGTTTTAATATTTTAATATTATATATTTACTAAGTTAAAATGAATAGTTGACGGTGGACTATTTAAGAAATAACTTTAGCTCTTTGAGTTTGGAGCAAAAAATTGAAGTGAAGAATGCGGGAACACCTAAACCCGAAATTAATTTAACGCAGACCACAAAGGGTAAATTTAGGGACTTTATTAGAAAGTTTAAAAATGAAATATATGAAAAAAAATTTATAGAGGGCATTCCAAACTTAATGAGGCTGTTATTCATCAATTCAACAATTAAGAACCGAAGAATGGACTTATTTTTTACGTTTAAGCACTATTGTGTAGGGTCGATAAATGTTGTGTATTTCGATAAATGATACTCGATATGATTTTAAACCATTTTATTTAAGGATTTATACTAAAAACACTGAAAAAAAACTTGTCAATCTCGTGGCTCGATTCGTTCTCGTCGTGAAACAGTTAACTATTGCTCTCGTCTTGGTTGCGCCTAATGACGTAGCCGTAGATGGCGTAGTGGTATAAGACATCATTCGGTTTCCTCGATAACTCGTAGATAGCGGTAGTAGTATTGGACACCAATCGTTTTTCTTAATAGCTCGTAGATGGCTTTAGTAGTATTAGTAGTGGACTGTATAAATATGGTTACGAGGGTTGCACGCGACGACGTTAAGATTCGACAGCTATACACACTAAGAAAACCTTTCTTATTTTCCAAAAGTTGTGTAAAAATAAAAAAAAAATAAAAATATGTTTTACCTAACGCATTTTCTTATTACTTCTTTTCTTTCTACATTTAAAACGCCTAGAAAGTAATTGAATAACAGAAAAGTTTTGGACTTGCATTGTCTTTATTTGTTATATATCACAACGTTTCAACTGGTAAGTATCTCCAGTCGTCTTCAGGTGAATACTGTATATACTACAGTATTCACCAGTCGTCTTCAGGTGAATACTGTATAGACTACAGTATTCACCTGAAGACAACTGGATATACTTACCAGTTGAAACGTTGTGATATATAACAAATAAAGACAATGCAAGTCCAAAACTTTTCTGTTATTCAAGAAACACCATTGTCTACAACCTTCAAACAGAAAGTAATTGTTTGGTCGTTACACAAAAATAAAATTTTTAAACTAATTTCACCATATTTGTACTATCATAGGTCACGAGCCGCCGCTGAACTGTATACCTACGAGTCCAATACTTCCAGATTTCTCGTCAACATCTTCAATGGTTCTGTAACTAGTCCCTTTCCGGACTCGGTTAGAGGGTTATTATTTGCAAAAAGTGCCTGGAATTTATACTTTACTACTCCTTTAAAATTAACTTTCTCTTTGCATTGCATCCATGTACAGTTCGTTAAGAAATAAATGAAATTACTTATTTAAATAGCGCCAGAGTGTAATAGGACCAGCCTACCTATAAAACAGGTAGATATGCCATTGTATTTTCAAATTCAAAGCGACTATAATATTCACGATTAATACACCGGCCATAATATAGGAAATCCTGATTGATCTGATAAACCGTTCATAAACCAAGCCCGAAGCCATCTAGGGCCTAAAGAGTCGGTTTCTTCATTTTCTTTCTTCGTTTTAAATGGAGGCTACCACGAAAAAAGGAAGAAACACCTCACACACCGGACGTATGCGAGTATACCTTGCGGGTAGAATAAAAGTACATTTTTTAGACATTTATCGCTGGTGATACGGTAACGTTAAATATTTACCTTCGAAACATGACGCAAAGTGCTTTAAAAGATGTTGATTTTTCTCTCAAAAACTTTAGAGGTTCAGCGGAATGCACATACAGGGTGGTCCATAATGACGTGCTGACATTTAATAGTGCCATTCCTTAGGTCATTGCATATTATTATGTCCCACCTTTATAATCGCATCGATATATGTGTGAAAAACTATACATAGGAAAATTTTTAAAACTGGACAGTTGATGGGGGCAATTTGACTAAAAATATTGTTAATATGGTGACATTTCCGGTTATACCGGAAGTCGGTGTCAACTTATTTTACCGTTCCTGTTACATTTTTGGATTCTGCCCAAGATTCTAGGCAGATTGTATACAGGGTGTTATGGAAACGACTTATTATATTTAAACCGGCAAATCCTGAGATGAAAATAAATTGAAGAAAAATAACCTTAAATAGCGCTTTGAATTATTGTACGAAATATACACTTTATATTAAATCTGAAAATTTACGTGGCCGCTACTGAGGACGTTCGCAATCAATAGTTTATTGAGACGGTGTTGTCATATACTGCAATACAGAATTCTAAACGCACGTGTTCAGTTTTTTACAACAATACGTCTTTGACCCGCGGAATCACTTCTTGTTCAAACTCTTTAGAAAAAAAAATAGTATAAGGTACATACTCTCTTACCTTCGACCTTAAAATCCGTTTTATAATTAAATTCTATAAAAAACTAAAACACAAAAAGTATGTGTTAGAACCAACAATAGGTAATATCACACAAATTTGAAATCACATCACAATATTTCTTATTATGAATTATTTCACAACAGAAAAAATCAGGTAATGCTACAACTAACAAAACGTTTAAAATTCGTATACATCAAGCACGTGGAACCCTCGTCAGCGTCATTCCACTCCCGAGTCTCGAAACAACGAAAGCAACTATAGTAGTGCGCGGCAGGTAAACATTGTTCCACGAAAAATGGATATAACTTAATTACTGCAGTAAAAGTACCTGGGGCGATCCCATTATTTATGACCGTTTGTTATTATTATGTGGAAAGGACCGGATTGTAATAATTATAATTAAATATAGGCACATCAGGTAGGTTAGGATGCGAGCTATCACAGTCGCCAATTACATAAAGCTCCAAGCTCAAATAATACAAAATTGGAGATTCAGAACTACATGGCGGCGAATGATATATATTTTGAAGAAAGTTATAAAAAAGTGATCTTTTAGAAGTTTTAAAGACATTTTGTATAAAAAAAAGTATATGTTTGTGACACATTGGCAGAAGAAATTGGACATACAGTGCTACGGCTCCCACCCTATTATTGCATTTTTAACCCCATAGAGCATATGTGGCCCCAGTTAAAATCACTGGTTAGGTCTGAAAATATTTCTCCGACTTTAAGTTCTAGTGTTGTAGAATTAATACGCAAATGCTTTAATGATATTCCCCCAGGTAGTTGGAAAAATTCAGTCCGTCATGTAATAACTGTAGAAAATTCGTATATTAGTCTGGATCGTAGAATTAATCCAATTATAATTAATTTTGATGAGGATAGCGATAGTGAAACAGAACTATCTATATAAATATGACTAGTAATATTTAAAAAAAATGTTATTTCATTTGATTACATTAATATAATCATATCATTACTTGTTTCCCTTAGTCTGTCCCTTCATACTTCACTTGTTTATTGCCAACTCTTGTCGACACAATGGGACCTACCCAGGAAATCATTAAGTCGTGTCCAAATTTCGTGAAACGTACTTTATATATGCAAGGAGGAAACATGCGGTGTGATCTGACAACACTGTTAGTATACTCTAGTGGCCCACATTGTTGCTAACTGAATCCAGATGGAACAGTATGTGGGGAAAAGCGGTTTTTACCTTAGTATTTACATATTCTATTTAAAAAAAAAGTATGTAGACTTTCTCTAGGATACCCCATTTAAATATAATAAGTCATTTCCTATCAACACACTGTATATCATATCTCATACCTGAGTCTAAACATTTTGACTTCTTGCTGAAAAGGACCTGCTTTAATAGATTTTTACAATATTTTTAAACCATTAATACAGGGTGTTCAAACAGTAAGATTAAAAATGAAGTTGGTTAAACTGCAAGAAATCTACATTTTCACAAGGAAACTCCCCAATTTTATAATTATTTTCTATTTACATTCATTAAAAATAAGGGTAAGTTTGTATAAGGTTGTCTATCCGAAAATTTGTGGTTTCCGAAATTTTGCCAATTTAATATTTTTATAAGGCGATTTGAAGTTCAGTTACTCCTAGTTGGTTATTACTGCGTTCTTGATTAAAATAATTAAATTCAAATTAAAACTCTTGAGCTTCCTTCGAGGCAGAAAATAGAGGGTTCTTGGGTTAAGAGCGTACATTATATATTTTCAATTTATTTTAATATCGATGGCTCTCGTCACATTATATTTTATTGAAAACTTAACATCGTAAAAGACTCGAGGATTTGTGTCATTTTATGAGTTTTTGTTATTTAGAAATTTGTGGGAGATTTTGAGCAATCCCTCTTTTAACGTTATCGTTTGCACCGAAGCGATAACCACCCATAATAAACATCATTTTTCCGCTCAACGGTCGCCCAAACCCGTTGTCAGGTTTTTAGTTTACCTTGAACGACTCTGCATTACGATAACCGGCGAAATACGAACGAACGCCGCGTGTGGTTACCCCAGTCACCTGTGCTCGTCTTTTTTGTTTACGTTATTTTGAATTCTCTATTATTTTCGTGTGAACCGGGTTTCCTGCTGTGTTTTCCTATTTTGTGCCCTTTCGTCTGGATTACGTTTCTCGGATTACCTAGGGATTATTTAAAATCTGGTAAGTTCTAGAATTAAATTAATAATTACCTCGGACAGATCCTGCGGCCTGCAGAGGTGCCCCGGTTCTTGGGGGACCTCGCAGGAACTATTTTTTGACTCTAGGGAAACTCTAGAAACAACTTACTAGAAGTGTTCAACTATGTCGCTATTTTTATAATGGTTCTATTTCCTTTTGATGTCATTTATCTTTTATTTTTATGTCAACAAATAAAAGAAAAAATATTGATGTTAATATCTGATATTTTAATGACTCTTTATCTATAAAATACTAAAATTTCATTAAATTCTACCTGTTGGTTCAAAAGTTAAAGCCAAAAAAGTAAATCACTGGGTAGCCCTTTGGGGTTCTAAATTTTTTTTCGATGACAAATTAGGTTTATTTTGACCTCCTCTGTATGCTCCCGAAAGATTAGGCGGTACTTACGGGACACCCTGTATATCCTACCTTAAGACAGGTCCTCGGACGAATCTGCATAGAAATTTAATTCTTGGATCTTGTCCAAAGAGGCTGAATCAATCCTTTGCCAATAAAAAATCTAATTCATTGCTGATTCTGTATTTATAACTCTTACTGTTACACAAAGCGACTTTATTAAAGTTTATAATATATGTATTAATTAATTATTCTACTTATTATTGCGTTGCATGATGCAAACCCATTACAACCCAAACCCAAAGCCAATTTATCACTTGTAAATCACCGCTGCTGTCGTTATAAATATTTAATTCAGTCCAGATGAATTCCGGAAAGATTTAAATCCAGGATTACTAAATAGTTTTGTAAATCTGTTTTTGAATGGAAGAAAGTAGGAAAATCATAAAGGTATCAATAGAAAAATACTATTATGTCTTGTAAAAATAATGGCTTTGATTAATTGGAAAAATAATGATAAGAAAAGCAATAAATAATTAATTAATATTTGGATTCATATATTATATGAAAACCGATACATTATGAAATTTCGTGTATGGTACCTACAACGTGTTCAAGATAAGAAGGGCCAGTACAGGGATCTCGGAAACCGTAAGAGATACGAAGTATGTTGAATGGAGGTAAAGTTGCTCATTACGTGCCTAATAATATGCCGTTTAGAAAGTTTTAAAATTCTGAGTAGTTCCGGAGATATCCGGAAAAAACCGAAATTCTCAAAAATCGTTTCATTGGTTTCCTGTTTTTTTTTTTTGAGATCGAATTCTAAAGTAAATTGCACTTTTGCATTGCCACTTTTTCCACTCTATCTAACAGCGTTAATTGTTTTGTAATCCGAAGAGTCGTTTTCGAAGGGCCTGTATTTCTCCTAATTTTATAAATAATATCTCATAAGTAAGCTCTAATTTTTTTACTTATGTTGAACTAGTTCAATAAATAACAAATAATTTAATAATAAACCACAAAAAAGTAAACAAAAATCATTCCAAAACAGTAATAAAACGAACAACGAAAAAAGTAAGGAACTATATAATCAGGTGTTCAAAATGATTTCCGTTATTCTCTAAGCCCAAATAACATCTTCTACTGTCACATAACAGTTTTTGTAACATCATTTGTAAATTTATGTTCCATATTTTCTGGAAAATAGAAAACGTCTTAAAACGCTCTCAAACGATCATAATGGGAATGTTAAATGAAAGAAATCACGCGTCACCATCTTAATTTTTTTGTTTCAAGCGCCTACTTTTCTTTTAAATCCCGAATCAACAGAAGTTTCAAATAATGTTCCCTGTATTTTGTTCACTTATTTGTGGTTTATTATTAAATTATTTGTTATTTATTGAACTAGTCCAACGTAAGTACAAATTTAGAGCTTACTTATGAGATATTATTTATAAAATTAGGAGAAATACTGGACCGTATCCCAAAATTTCCTGATGTCGTCCAAAAAACCCTCGAACGTCATTAAACCACAATGTGTCATACGTCGTTGCATTCGGAAGATAAAAGCTATCAAATTCCGATATCAGAAAAACAGGACCGTATTTAAAAAAAGAAAGTTGATAATGACACTTCGAAGACGACTCGTCGAATTACAAAACAATTAACGCTGTTTGATAGAGCGGAAAAAGTGTCAATGTAAAAGTGCAAGTTACTTTAGAATTCGATCTCAAATAAACCCAGGAAAAAAATAAAACGATTTTTCAGAAGTTCGGTTTTTTCAGGATATCTCCGGAACTACTCTGAATTTTGAAACTTTCTAAACGGCATATTATTAGGCACGTAAATGCGCAACTTTACCTCTATTTAACCGACTTCGTATCTCTTACGGTTTCCGAGATCCCTGTACTGGCCCTCCTTATCTTGGACATGTTGTATAGTACAATTTCTTGGGTTTAGTAGTACCGACAGGGGCGGATTAAGACGTTTTCGCATTCTGAAAGCTCGTTTTATTGAGATTTAGCTACGGGAGTGTCTTTAACCTAATATACTCTATTTAATATTATACAGGGAACAAAATAAAGTCATGTGAAAATTAATAAGTCTATCCTTAATCGTATTACGCTAAAAATATAATTTAAAGTCCAACATAAATAGGTGTAGACACTCTGGGGTTGTTTGTATTCCCTTTATAGTTACTACAGGTGCACTATTTCACTTGAAGCAGCTGGTACCAGTAGCGTACCGCCGAGGGAGAAGAGGGATATATTCAAAAATTTCACTAGTGGATACAGTATGGTCAGGCCCGTAGACAGGGGGGGGGGGGGACCGGGGTGTTTCCCCCCGGGCCCGGACTTTTGAGAGGGGCCCGGATTTTTTGTTAACGACATAAAATTAGCAAATAATAAAATGATGCATGATTTTTTGCAAAAATTGTTAAGACGTTAAGGTTGATATTGATATGTCATATTTTTGTCATAATAAGTATTTGATCATATTTCAGTTTGTAAATTAATGCGATACACAGTTCCTAACTGTATGTAGATGTTCATTATTTAAGTAGTGGTATGCAAAAATTATCGTATAATAGTCCTCGGAATCTTTGACATTATATATATATATATACATTTTTTGTTATGCTGAAAAAAAATTTTTTGAAGGTAAGGGGTTCGTAATGTGTACCCCCCCCCCCCCCCCCCCCCCCCCCCCGGGCCCGGTATTTTCTCTCTACGGGCCTGAGTATGGTGTAAGGCAACACGGGGATAGATATTTCTATCTATTTCTTAATTTTATAAAGAGTCCACCATACATATTTACAAACCTACGGTGATGTATTGTAAGTTTTTTTTAATTAAGTGCCTTTTTCACAATTTTCTACGTATCCTAAATAACCCCCAGGCCGACGCCCACAGAACTTCGCCAGCTGGTACGATAAAAGTTAATACTCGGGAGACGAGTGGAATATGTTTATGTTAAAAACATTGTGACAGACAGAAAGATGCTTTAAAGCTTTTTGTTTAAAGAGAGACTTAAATAGTCGTAACGCATCGGACTGTAAAAGTTTGTCATCAGTGCTGTCTTTACCTTCTCTTATCATTTATTTTAAATAATTTTATTGTTAAAGTAAAATTGTTTCATTTCATGGTTATAGAAAAATTCTTCAACTTTCCTTTGTATACAGGGTACACCAAGTAAAGTGGCCTATTAGAAGTATCTTGAGAACTAAATGAGATTTAATTTTGAAAATTTCTCAGTGGCTATAAGAGATGGTTTTCTACGTTTATAAAATATTTTGGATGGTGCGGTGTTGCCGGATCATACCGAAAGGGGTAGCAACTTCGGAATTTTAAATTAATTACCTTATATATTATATTTTTTTTGGAATCTAGGAAAAATCTAGAACAGTTTTCTGTATAATATCATATACCTATCTTTAAGAGTTTTTGAATTATAAATAATCTTATGATTTTTTAACGCCATATCGGGACCTGAAAAGAAAAATATCTTTTTAGCGGTTACAGTTAGAAAGCTGAAATTTTGACAATAGTTTCACAAGACCATCGAAATTTATAATTTTGAACAGTATCTAATTAGTTTTATACAGGGCGTCCCAATAACAATATTTCTGAGGGACATGAATTATTGCAAGAATCTTCTTTTTTTTAAATGGGACACCCTGTATTTGATATGTTTTGCTAATGGAGGATCGAATTTTCTATCTAATGATAGTTCCTATACCTATCTTCAATATTTTCGGACTATTTTCGGTATAGCGAAATCTCCCTCAGAAATATGGTTATGGAGACGCCCTGTATAAAACTAATTAAATATTGTTCGAAATTATAAAATTTTCGAAGGTCTTGTGAAACTATTGTCAACATTTCAGCTTTCAGCTAAAAAGATAGGATTTTCTTTTCAGGTCCCGATACGGCTTTAAAAAACACAAGATTATTTATAATTCAAAAACTCTTAAAGATAGATATATGTTATACAGAAAACTGTTCTAGATTTTTACCTAGATTGCAAAATATATATAATATATAGGGTAATTCATTTAAAATTCCGAAGTTGCTACCACTTTCGGATGGCGAAATTTTCAAAATAAAATCTGATTTAGTTCTCGAGATACTTCTAATAGGCCACTTTACTTAGAGGATCTCTTTCGGAACCTCTGCTAATAATTTCAGCTTTTTTCTTTATTATAGTATTAAGTCAAAAAGCAGATTTCAAACTGCGATAATTTTTTTAATGTTAGTTATATACGCACATCTCAAGCCGAAATATTTAAATAATTATTTTGCTTGTTCCGCCAACCAACATTAAAAACATAAATACATAATTATTTAATACTGCATGGTCTTCGAGATAGTAGTAGTAAATAAATGTATTCTTATTAATATGTAATGCTCTCTAAATTATTAAAATTATAATTGGGAAAATATTGAAATTTGTACATGTTAGATCTTTTTTTAAATAAGCTAATTTGTCGTCGCTTAAAATAACACAAACTTGACTATATATTACCCTGTATATGTATTTATTAATATGCAGTGGCGTCAGGCGGACCAACTTTCCGTCAAGGAGCGACATGGGTTTTATTGCATCAAATATTTGGTATAGTTGATATTTTATTATGTGATCGAATTCCAATATAAATAAAAATCCTCTCTTAATATTATACAGGGTGTTCCTTAATGACGTGTTAATATTTCAGGGTGTGATTCCTTAGGTCATTTTATAAAGAAAAGTTCATATGAACATATGTCCGCAACGGCTTAAATTTTTTGCTACAGGGTGTTGAATTTTTAATTTTTAAATGGTTATTTTTTAATATCTCCGAAAGTACTTTAGATATTATTTTCAATCTTGGTATGTGTTGATAGGATACAGAACCACAAATTTTAGTTAGAAAAGTTATTCAATAATTGTTCCACCAGTGGCGTCCCTGCACACATGTCATCTGATATTTTTTACAAAAAAGATGGTACGCCACTGACATTTTTCTATATGGATATTATTTCTGCTGAGCCTGGTCAATTCTACATGAAAACGATATATTGAGTTTTTCTCGTCAGACGCACTGTTCTTGATTAAAACAACTAAATTCATATTGAAACTCATTATTATTAATATTGATAAAATAATCAATGATAAATTTTGTTTTATAAAAATTGCTGGAGTGGGCAATTCGATGCGAAGACTGGCGGAAGCACCTTTACGTGAAGGTGGCCATTTCCAACAATTTTTATAAAACAAAATTTATCATTAATATTTTATCAATGTGAATAATAATGAGTTTCAATATGAATTTAGTGGTTTTAATCAAGAACGGTGCGTCTGACGAGAAAAACTCAAGAGACCGTTTTCATGTAGAATAGATAAGGCTAATCAGAAAAATATCCACATGGAAAAATGTCAGTGGCGTACCATGTTTTTGTAAAAAATATCAGAGGACATGTTTGCAGGGAAGCCACTGGTGGAACAATTGAATAACTTTTCTAACTAAAATTTGTGGTTCTATATCCTATTAACACATACCAAAATTGAAAATAATATCTAAAGTACTTTCGGAGATATTAGAAAATAACCATTTAAAAATTAAAAATTCAACACCCTGTAGCAAAAAATTTAAGCCGTTGCGGACATATGTTCAATTTTCTTTATAAAATGACCTAAGCAATCACACTCTGAAATATTAGCACGTCATTAAGGACCACCCTGTATAATATTAATAGATGATCTTTATTTATATTGGAATTCGATCACAGAATAAAATATCAACTATGCACAGGGTGTTTTATTTAATATCTGACAATAAGATAACTCAAATGCCCTCAGGGCCAACGTTGCTATAGATTTTGAATAACATCAGGTGCTACCACTGGGGGGCCTTTGTTTTCCCCTGCCGCACGCCCTCTTTTCCGGCGCCCCTACAATATTTAGCATGCATGCTTTAGGGAAGATCATTAATAAAAATTGTGTTTTTAACCCTAAGACAGGAGAGCATTATTACTTTGCATTATTATAACCCAATTTCTGATTTTGATTTATTGGTTACTTATGGTTATACTTAATATAATGCTATAAGTAGAAAGAGTGGATGGCAGTAGCGGCTCGTGACCTATGATAGAAGGGGTTCACAAATATGGTGAAATCATTTTTAAAATTTTATTTTTGTGTAACGACCAAACAAGGCGTTTTAAATGTAGAAAGAAAGAAAAGAAGTAATAAGAAAATGCGTTAGGTAAAACATATTTTTATTTATTTTTTAATTTTATACAAGGAAATACAACTTTTGGAAAATAAGAAAGGTTTTCTTAGTGTACCTATATATCTGTCGGATGTTAACGTCGTCGCATGCAACCCTCGTAACAATATTTATACAGTCCACTACTAATACTACTAAAGCCATCTACGAGCTATCAAGAAAACTGAATGATGTCCAATACTACTACCGCCATCTACGAGTTATCAAGGAAACCGAATGATGTCCAAGACGAGAACAATAGTTAACTGTTTTATGACGAGAACAAATCGAGCCACGAGACTGACAAGTTGGCATTCTTCATATTTTCAGTGTTTTTTGGTTTAAATCCTTAAATAAAATGGATTAAAATCATATCGAGTATCATTTATCGAAATACACAACATTTATCGACCCTACACAATAGTGCTTAAACGTCCAAAAGTCCATTCTTCGGTTCTTAATTGTAGAAAATTGATCAATAACAGCCTCAAAGTCCCTAGATTTACCCTTTGTGTTCTGCGTTAAATTAATTTCGGGTTTAGGTGTTCCCGCATTCTTCACTTCAATTTTTTGCTCCAAACTCAAAGAGCTAAAGTTATTTCTTAAATAGTCCACCGTCAACTATTCATTTTAACTTAATAAAAAAAAAGTTGTAAATCAGGTAGTGTTAATCATGAAATCAGGTATATAGGACGGCCGTTTATAAGGGATCTATAAAAAGTACGTTCCGATCGCTGGAAGGCGACGTAATATCTTTGTCTAATTAACAGAAAACGACAAAGAAAAATTATTATATTAATTTTTTCACCCGATTGTTCTACTGGGAAGTTGTTTATAACCTACCTAAGAATGTGAATTGTTTATTCTTCAAATACTGTGCTTCAAATACTGGAAGAAATTTTGGCTTGGGGTGACAGTAACCAAGTCGAATTTAACGCTAAAAAACCCAGGCAGCAGGTTTCTCTAAAAAGGTTAACATTGCAGAACCGGAAATATTCATGGCCGGACACACACTGGCTTCATCTATTAATTTGCTGGGCGTCAATCTGGGAGGAAATATGTCTTGGCATAACCACATTGTGGCAATCGCCAAGATAGCTTCTCAGAAGCTTGGGGTACTCTTCCGGACCAGAAAGTTGTACACACCTCAACAACTTTTGACGCTATACAAAGCCCAGATTCGACCATCACTAGAGTACTGCTCTCATGTCTGGAGCTCTGCACCCAAACATACTCTTCGGCTACTGGATTCCATCGAAAGGAGAGCTATTCGTCTGATCGGAGACCACGAGCTGACGAAGAACCTCGACAGCCTAGAACATAGAACCTAGAACTCTCTTTTACAGATATTTTCATGGAAGGTGGTCGGCTGACTTTGCCCTCTTAATTCCGCCCAGAGCGACGAATAGCAAAAATACACGACGAACCACTGCCGCCCATCCATATGTGGTTAAGCTTAGTACTCCTCGAACTTCATTATTTAAGAATTTTTTCATCTGGAGGACTTCATCCTTGTGGAACGACCTTCCCGAGGTCGTTTTTCCCAACGAATATAACCTCCAACTCCACTCCCAGAGTGCCCTAAAGGATTTTTCCTATAGTGCTTGTGTTTGATCATAAAAAAAAAACTGTGCACCAAAGCTGTATCGTCCTTGATTTAAAATGCTCGGTAAAAACAGATAAATCGCCCGAAAACTCACAATATTTTAAAAATCTCAAGAATTTAACTTCACGATAGTGGAAATACCGAATCCTATACACTACCTATTTACTATTTTCTAAAAATGTCGTAACAGAAAGTATAATAACCCGTCCTACTCACACATCTATAATTATTTACTAATAGTTAATCCATTTATGGTAAGTACAGGAAGTAGTTATACATTATTCAGTAACTGTTAATCGAAAGTAATCAAATGAAGAATAATTAATATAACAAATTATTCGATACGGTTATAATTTTTTATTTCAGAAAAGGATAACTAATCGATGATTAGCTCACGTTTAAATAAGTCAGTCTCGTTCCTTGTTTCACAGGTCAAATAATCATAGAAAAATTGATTACTAGGGCCAGCGTCCTGGTCTCGGTCCCTTGTCGCTGCGCTCGACGGGGTAATTATTTTCGAGTATCGAGGATTTTTGTTGATAACATTACAGCTCCTTAGTGGCGTCTGTGAGTCGGACGAACATCGAAATATTTTCAACCAGAACAAGAGTACCTGAGTATGCTGAACACGATGGCGGCGTCAGAATTTCTCTTTGGGGTGGCGCAACCCCTCAAAACGGCCAAGAACCACCCCCCAGAGGGGTTAAACGCGCTTCAAGAGGTTTCCCTGCAGAGAAACACACTTTCCCCCCATTCTCGATGATGCTGAGCACGATGGTGGTGTTGGATATCTGACCCCTTCGAACCCCTCCACCGGGCAATACTCGCCTCTGAAAGGGGCGACTTTTTTTTATCAAGTATCAGCGGCAAATATATATTTCCCCCCTGTTTTCGAGGATGCTGAGCACGTTGGTTGGATATCGCGTCCTCCCCCCCCCCCAAGACTTGAGAAGAATTCATTCCGCCCAGAGCGGCGAATAGCAGAAATACACGATGAACCACTGCCGCCCATCCATATGTGGTTAAGCTTAGTACTCCTCGGACTTCATTATTTAAGAATTCTTTCATCTGGAGAACTTCATCCTTATGGAACGACCTTCCCGAGATCGTTTTTCCCAACGAATATAACCCCAACGATTCAAAACAAACGTGAATCGCTTTTTGCGCACACGCACAACTTGGGGTACTCTTCCGAACCAGAAAGTTGTACACACCTTATCAACTTTTGACACTATACAAAGCCCAGATTCGACCATCACTAGAGTACTGCTCTCATGTCTGGAGCTCTGCACCCAAACATACTCTTCGGTTACTGGATTCCGTCGAAAGGAGGGCTATTCGTCTGATCGGAGACCACGAGCTGACGAAGAACCTCGACAGCCTAGAACATCGAAGACAGGTTGGGGATTTGACTCTCTTTTACAGATATTTTCATGGAAGGTGCTCGACTGACCTTGCCCTACACGACGAATCACTGCCGCCCATCCATATGTGGTCAAGCTTAGTACTCCTCGAACTTCATTATTTAAGAATTCTTTCATCTGGAGGACTTCATCCTTGTGGAACGACCTTCCCGAGGTCGCTTTTCCCAACGATTCAAAACCAACGTGAATCGCTTTTTGCGCACACGCACCACTCCCAGAATGCCCTAAAGGATTTTTCCTATAGTGCTCGTGTTTAATCATAAAAAAAAAGTAAGAGCAGGAAGTTCAATAGAAAAATATTCGACGTTCTTTATTACCTGTTTTATTTATCTGAAAACTGCCTTAATTAAATATTTGTTTTATTTGGATGATAAAATTCCTGCGTCTAATTACAGCATCAAATACACAGGTGAGTCAACTGTTAATTACATGGGGTAGATAACAACGAAGCGCTTATAATCAGATTTAATGTTCTCTATCATTTATCAGACATTGAATGTAGTATTTTTTATCGATTAACATCAAAAACTATCAATTTCCCATCCATTTCAAAAGTGCTAGGTTTGTTCGCACAGCGACCGGTCGGAGGATGCAAATTTAGTTTGGTTTGTTCGAACAAAAAAGGTACAGAAAACTATGATTATAAATATTTTTAAACAAACCTATGCTTGAACGGAAACGTATGTTTCCGCGCCGAAAATTGCAAGTCCATTTCTATTCTTTCGAGAAGTCAATTCATATAGCGTCTTAAATCACACGGGATTTTATTATGACATGACAGAACAAAGACAAAGGAAAGGGGGTTATTAAACGTTGAGAAATCACCGAAATCAGCATTCAATCGTGTGACAACATCACCTCTACGTATAGGAAAAAGAAGAGAAATTTTTTCGGTTTTTTTGTCAGTGGCGTAACTGGATATTTCACAATAGTCTTGTATATTAACGGAAATAGTGAATAATACTATACCGGGTGGTGCCATTCGGTCATTACACATAGGATATTCCACATAATTATTTTATATTTACAGTTTTTACATTACATATTTATTTTAGCCCAAAAATGTACTTAAACTTTTTAAAGACTACAATCCTTGTTCAATTTAAAATGTATTTTCCTAGTAATTTAAGAGTTATTTAACAAAATGTATTTTTAAAATGATAAACTAGGAACTACGGACCTGACGTATTTTTGTCAGTACTTACACCAGCAAATAAAGGATTAAAAGTTTGTAATAGTATATTAAGATACAAGTTTCATAAGACATCATCTTAGAGCACGCGAATCGGGGAGTTTTCTAAAGTACAAGTGCTCTAATTGTCTTATGAACCGTGTATTTTATAGTGCTTTTTCTATTTGGGTCTTTAAAGTCTGAAAAACTTTAAAAAATATAGTAGATTTAATTAATATTTTCTTTTTGGGTTGACAATACTTTTACAATTTCATAAAATGTGACAAGTATCAAATATGTCATGATAGAAACATTTGAACACAACAAAGCTTCTTCCCATCCGTCATAATTTAAAATAAATATATTATTGAAGTTAATAAAAATGAGTCAGGAAGAAAATTGTACTCCGTCAGAAATACGAGAAATAGCAGAAAATAATCTAGAAAAACTTTTAAAAAGAATATGCAAA
Source organism: Barypeithes pellucidus (assembly GCA_963991005.1). NCBI lineage: Eukaryota > Metazoa > Arthropoda > Insecta > Coleoptera > Curculionidae > Barypeithes > Barypeithes pellucidus. The sequence continues at coordinate 12,635,294 of OZ022562.1, read as the reverse complement.
AATTTGGGTTATGGTGCGAGCAGAATAAGGTTCAAAATATTGAACAAAATAATAAATAATACTATTGAACAAAATATTGTGTCCACACAGAATCTGACAGGAATAACAATTAATGCCCAGGAAATGTCTACAGTAACTATAAATATGTATGAATATAAAGTAATATGTATAATACTATATTGAATTAAAAATAAAAATACTACTTTATTGAATAAAACTTTAGAAATAGAGCACAACTGGAAGATATTCCTATTATTTTTAGGTTATGTTGTTTTATAGTTGTGACTAGATTAGTTGACGGACACCGTCAGCATGTTATATATTTCCGAGTACAGGTATTTCAGATAAATATCTAGTAAAAATGATCTATTTGCAAGGTTAAAGGTTAGTATTTTAAAGTTTAACATTTTTTGTCGAATCCATAATGTCAAGAAAACTAATTTGAACGAAATAAAAGGAAGCCTAAAATTCGAACCCTACTTGCTGCCAACATAAAAATAATAAAATTTCAGTTTCATAAAGTGGCAGGTTATTCAATTTTTTTGCATTTCATAATGTAGCCATTATGAAACTCAAATAGAATGTCAGTGTTAATATTATCTTATGTTATAGTTGCTATTTCCGCCGTTAGTACCATTTAAACGTTGCTTTTCTCTTTTTTCTCAACTGAATAGCTCCTGGCGATTAGAAATATTCAAAGCGAAAATTATTTTTGAAAAAATTAAAAACGCTGTCAAATATTGACAGGTATAAACCTAATTATGAAGGTGATTACTAGAAACAGCATCGTACTCCAGATTTAAGCTAGTTTAGAGACAGAATTTTCTTACTATCTTACCAACGGTAAGAGTAAAAAAGTTCAAATTTTCCGGACTTTTTATTCTGATTATTAATCTTAAAAAAGTGTTAATAAAAGTTTTTCTTTGAAATCAATACGGAATCAACGCAATTTGACCAAGAATATACGCATAAGCTTTATAAAGAAGTAACGCGCCAATGCGTGAGTTCCCAAAGCAGCTAAAAAAACAACCCATCTTTCTTGAGCTATCCCACCTGCCGAATAGACCAACCGCCTCGCCTGTCTTATTTTTATTCAGAAATGTTAAAAACACGGGATGTCATTAAGCAAACGCCACTGTTTTCCTATTCTGTGGTCTGCGCAATGTTTAAAAACCATAAAATTGTTTTGTTTGTACCTTTTTTTGCAATTGTATGGTATTTAGTGAAAGCCATTGTGTTCAAATTATAAACGGTTTTACTTTACGAATCCTAATTTGGGTCTAGGTTAATCAATCATCGAGTTTTGCGTTTCCTATCAATTATTTTAACTATTTTAATTGTCATAATTTACAAATAGTTAACACACAATACCATAAGGTCCAGTTAAAAAAGTAATTTAGGTTTAACAATCCTGAACGAACGAACTATATCAGTTGAAAACGTTGTGTTATACAAGGTGTTCCGAAATTAAGGCGCAATACTTTACCACCAAAAATAATGGAGAAAGCTATTAACCAACATCCGCTGTAGTACCTGGAAGGCTTCAACATTATCAGCGATCATCAATATGGTTTTCGGAAGTCCAGAACAACTGGAGATCTTCTAGCCTATGTCACCCATCTTTGGAACAACGCAATCGAACATCATGGGGACTCTCGTGCTGTTGCACTGGATATTTCCAAAGCCTTTGATCGAGTTTGGCATGAGGGACTTCTAAGTAAACTGGGATCCTATGGTATACCCAGTCGATTCTGTGTATAGTTGTCTAACTTTCTCAAGGACCGCTCTCTGCAAGTGGCGATTGACGGATTTCTCTCAGACACCTTCACCATCAATGCCGGTGTTCCTCAAGGGACCATATTGTCTCCCAATCTCTTCTTACTGTACATTAACGACCTTCTAGTGAAAACGAAAAATTCTATACATCTTCGCAGACAGCGTGAAGTATCACGCCTCAACAAAGACCTGGAAGAAATTTTGGCTTGGGGTGACAGTAACCAAGTCGAATTTAACTCTAAAAAAAAACAGGCAGCAATTTTCACTAAAAAGGTTAACATTACAGAACCGGATATAGTCATGGCCGGATACGCAATCCCACTGGCTTTATCTATTAATTTGCTGGGCGTCAATCTGGGAGGAAATATGTCTTGGCATTACCACGTTGTGGCAATCGCCAAGATAGCTTCTCAGAAACTCTTCCTAACCAGAAAGTTGTACACACCTCAACAACTATTGCCACTATACAAAGCCCAGATTCCAACCAACACTAGAGTACTGCTCTCATGTCTGGAGCTCTGCACCCAAACATACTCTTCGGCTACTGGATTCCATCGAAAGGAGGGCCATTCGTCTGATTGGAGACCAGGAGCTGACGAAGAACCTCGACAGCCTAGAACATCGAAGACATGTTGAGGACGAACCACTGCCGCCCATCCATATGTGGTTAAGCTTAGTACTCCTCGAACTTCATTATTTTACAATTCTTTCATCTGGAGGACTTCATCCTTATGGAACGACCTTCCCGAGGTCGTTTTTTCCAACGAATATAACCTCCAACGATTCAAGACCAACGTGAATAGCTTTTTGCGCACACGCACCACTCCTAGAGTAAAGGATTTTTCCTATAATGATTGTGTTTCATCATAAAAAAAAACCATAATATTATTCGGTTAAAAATAATAGATCTTTTTGATATTGGCACAGGTGCTAAGCGAGCTACGGAATTTAGAATGGGAAACCCCGAAGATGTTTTTTTCTAAATATTTTCGTAACCGTTCATAATAAAATTGTGAAACTAGGTATGTAAATAATTATTTACACATAAACAAGTACCCATTATTTCCCAGAAAGGTCTTCGTAACTTTTAACGGCATTTAAAGCGCTGTTTAATTACCAACTAGGTCCCGTTCAACCCCACTCCCATGGTTAACTCATTTAGGCCAATCCCAAAGTCGTAATGACAGCGTTTACTTCAAGAATCACTTCAAGACTTCTTGTAAAACATGTTTTACAAAAAAGTGGGTTTAATTTTAATTTTATTACCGCATTTTAACGTTTATTATACGAAACTCGTTTAATCATCATTAGAGAGTTTTTATTACTGATTAGCGGGAAGGCTGACACGCAAAGAGTTTGGCTTGCGAGACTTTGAGCGAACCGGCTAATAGATTCCATAAACATAAATTACAATTGCTCTAGATCAGTGTTTCTCAAAGTGGGCGCTGGAGGCTTTCAGGGGGGCGGTAGAAGCCTTGGAGAAAATTGGGGGGCGTCAAGGCGGTCTAGGGGGGGGGGCGATGGTAGACTGTTTCGATAATGATTTCATCTTGCCCAAAAACAATCAATTATTTAATTAAATTAAATAAAAAACCATCGATTATCGTAGTGAATTTATCGATGTTCGTCAAACATCGATAATTATCGCACACCCGTACTGGTTAATCTAAGGGTTGTTCGTTTGGTCTGCTAGACCTGCTGGAGATATCAACATCCGTATCTAAAAGCATTGCGTTGACGTCATCTCAAGCAGATTCCAGCAGGTCTAGCGGACCAAACGAACAACCCTCTAACTTGCTCAGTACCTGATATTAACAAACTCGTTAAAGTGCATCAAATTCATCCTTCACATTAGATTAGTATTATATTTTTGTAATCAGATAGATTTTTTGTAATTATTGTGAATAAAAATACTTCTAAATATGATTAAGTATGCGTTTCAATTGCTCTCATTGAAAATTTCTTCGTTTCACTCAGAAATATGGTATGGGCCAGGTTCTATCTATCCGTATAATATGACTGTTTTTTAGATGCGCAACTGATCATTAGGAAAAAAAATCTGGGGGGCTCTAGAAAAAATTTTATTCGCAAAGTGGGCGGTAGGCCAAATAAGTTTGAGAACCACTGCTCTAGATTAATACCTAAAAAAAATTAAATTAAACTACTTTGAATAAATACATAGTTCCAAGAAAATAAAAAAAATCGTAACCTAACCTCAATATTTGTAGAGATCGAGTTATGTCGTTAATTTGTGAATTATGAAAGTTTTCCACAGGATTTGCTTAAAACAATATTCAAATTATTATTATTATAACAAATAGAGTGTAACCTCTCATAACGGACACCTCTAATAAGCGGACATCTCTATTAAGCGCACATTTTTTCATAGTCCGGAACTAGGTATATGAAATTTCATGAAAATCAACCTCTCTTGGGCGGACTCTCCTTTGGGCGGACAAGCTGTTTTCATACAAAGAGTGCGAAAACCCTCCTTCAAACGAACAAAAAAATTTTTAAAGTATTTGGGCAGACGAATAAGTACGGTGCAAGAGCTTTCTGAAGACAGACCGGCAACCAATCGCGTATGCATGGCAGAGCGGAAGGACTTCGCCGAATGAAAGTATGTGTGATTTTCCGACAGGAGTCCGTCGTTTATTTGTGAGTTGTAAGGTTAAAATCGTAAACAATGACACAAAAATGTCGCGTTTTGAGTCTGAAAGAGAATATTGATGTTGTGGAGGTTTATAATTTGATAACAATGATTTGGGCGAGTTCATTAACATTGATAGCAATGTGCTACCGATTATGTAGTCCAAACTGAAACCGCGTCACTATCTGACGACTCTGATGAAGTTGAATGCAGTAATCAAACAAATTTCACCAATTATCAACAAGCCATTAGTATGGTAAAGAAATTACAAGAGTATGCAAAGAATAGAGGTGACTCTACAGCAATGGAATTGTTATCAGACTTGGAATTACATTATCTAGATTGCAAGTATAAAACGCAAACACGTCAAATTACGTTATTAGACGTTATTAGATTTTTTTAGTACTATATCCTAACTAAAACTAGTATATTTTTGTTATGTTATGTTTATTTGTACATACATATTAATAATTTTGCATTTACATATTACCTAATAACAAATTTCCCATGGGCGGACACCTCTATTAGGTGGACACATATAGACGGTCCCGTAGTTGTCTGCCTCACTGTACAATCACATAAATCACGTTTACTTACACTGTATGGATATTCTATCATTGATAATTGTAAAAATCGGACATAAATCGATACTTATCCCATTTCTACTCTACCCAAGCAGTTATTATGTTTAATGGGTTGCTTAACAATTCTCTTTTAGTTATGTTTTATATTTAACATAAATACACCAGTGACAGTAACCAAGTCGAATTTAACGCTAAAAAACCCAGGCAGCAGTTTTCTCTAAAAAGGTTAACATTACACAACCTGAAATAGTCATGGCCGGACACGCAATCCCACTGGCTTCATCTATTAATTTGCTGGGCGTCAATCTCGGAGGAAATATGTCTTGGCATAACCACGTTGTGGCAATCGCCAAGATAGCTTCTCAGAAGCTTGGGGTACTCTTCCGAACCAGAAAGTTGTACACACCTCAACAACTTTTGACACTATACAAGCCCAGATTCGACCATCACTAGAATACTGCTCTCATGTCTGGAGCTCTGCACCCAAACATACTCTTCGGCTACTGGATTCCATCGAAAGGAGGGCTATTCGTCTGATCGGAGACTACGGGCTGACGAAGAACCTCGATAGCCTAGAACATCGAAGACAGGTTGGGGATTTGACTCTCTTTTACAGATATTTTCATGGAAGGTGCTCGGCTGACCTTGCCCTCTTAATTCCGCCCAGAGCGACGAATAGCAGAAATACACGACGAACCATTGCCGCCCATCCATATGTGGTTAAGCTTAGTACTCCTCGAACTTCATTATATAAGAATTCTTTCATCTGGAGGACTACCTACATCCTTGTGGAACGACCTTCCCGAGGTCGGTTTTCCCAACGAATATAACCTACAACGATTCAAAACCAACGTGAATCGCTTTTTGCACACACGCGCCACTCCCAGAGTGCCCTAAGGGGATTTTTTCCTATAGTGCTTGTGTTTGATCATAAAAAAAAAAAAAAAAAAAAAAAAACTTAAAGGGATCCACGATGACTACAATTAAAAAAGAAGAATACCCCGCAGCAGCCCAATTCACATCAATAAGTTAGATGTGTTTTTATTTTTCATTTTCGTACACGTAGGAAAAACAAATAGCGTTACGGCAAAAAGTCCCCAATGGGATTTGAGAAGAATTAATTATGAATTTAATGAACCTACAAGCTTTCCTTTCGTCATTAATTTACATTTGGAAATGATTAAAACATATATAAGAAGTGTCAAACTTGGCGATCATAAGATGTTATCATTAGCGGAGAGGTTGTAAAAAAAAATTCAAACGACAGTGCGAGACAGTTTAGGTGTTCTGCATGGAAACCTACGGTTTAGTGTGGGTTCTGATCAGGGTCTTCTGAACTACAAGTTGAATCACCTTCTAAAATCACCTAATCAACGACAAATATTAATGGAATCGCAACGATTACGACATTGACGCTTTAATTATTAATTTCAAATCTATAAAAAGTACATGTTACAAAATAGTCCCGTTATCTACCGTGGTTTGACGAATATGACACCCACATGTAGTGGCGTAGCTATCATGTAGAGGGAGTACGCAATGCTTACGGGCCCATTAAGGGCTCGTCGTTTGTTCGGGGGCCCATATCGTAAGGGTTCGCCGCTTGCGGGGGGACCCCTGGGATTATTTGCCTACGGGCCGACAAAGTTTTGCTACGCCACTGCCCACATGGGTAGTTCCATCAGAAAAATGCCGAGCTAACACTGCATCGAACAAGGGAAGAAGAGTGTATACAGGGTATAATAAATTCGTCTTTCACAATTGGGATTTCGGGAACGGTAAGAGATGCCGCGAGAAAATCAAAAATAACTGTTGTAGTTCGATTTTTATTCTCAGATCGAAGAATTATTTTAGGAGAGAATTAGATCTATTGGAATTCTATCAGAGAATAAGAATCGAACTGTAGTTCCCTTACATGAAAATTTAATTAGTATATTGTTTTAAAATTATTTAATCTGCGTAAAGGTTGAGCCTTGTCCTAATTACATTATTTTAAGTATTAGTTCCAAGCTTAGTTACACCATGGCACCTGATTGAGCTTAATCTAGGTTTAAAATGCTTCCTGAATTACTTTATATTATAAACCCTGTGGCGTACACACGGGGGGTATCGGGATTCAGTGGCGGTTCTTCCACAGGAGCACATGCGCACGTGCATCCCCAAAACAAAACGAATAAAAAATATTAATTTATATTATTTATCGTATAAAGTCCGACTCTCCCTAATATTTTATCGTACCATCAATTATCGTATAAAGTCCGACCCTCCCTAATATTTTGTCATCGCGTCAAACCAAACTGTATATATCCGGCAACCGTGCCTCGGTCGAGGTAAATGACGATTATGACGAGACTTGCTCGCACGTGCGATTAAGTAGTGCAGTTTCTCTGTAGTAACAGGTGGCGGGGAATAGCGGGGCTATGGCGATTTAACATGGAAAAGGCGCACAGTTTTGTGTGCAATCTGTTCGTGGATCTAGTTAGAAATTCGAGCGTGTATGATTTAATATTTTAATATTATATATTTATTAAGTTAAGTTAGAAGAAATTTTGGCTTGGGGTGACAGTAACCAAGTCGAATTTAACACTAAGAAAACCCAGGCAGCAGTTTTCTCTAAAAAGGTTAACATTACAGAACTGGAAATAGTCATGGCCGGACACGCAATCCCACTGGCTTCATCTATTAATTTGCTGGGTGTCAATCTGGGAGGAAATATGACTTGGCATAACTACGTTGTGGCAATCGCCAAGATAGCTTCTCAGAAGCTTGGCGTACTCTTCCGAACCAGAAAGTTGTACACACCTCAACAACTTTTGACACTATACAAAGCCCAGATTCGACCATCACTAGAATACTGCTCTCATGTCTGGAGCTCTGCACCCAAACATACTCTTCGGCTACTGGATTCCATCGAAAGGAGGGCTATTCGTCTGATCGGAGACCACGAGCTGACGAAGAACCTCGACAGCCTAGAACATCGAAGACAGGTTGGGGATTTGACTCTCTTTTACAGATATTTTCATGGAAGGTGCTCGGCTGACCTTGCTCTCTTAATTCCGCCCAGAGCGACGAATAGCAGAAATACACGACGAACCACTGCCGCCCATCCATATGTGGTTTAGCTTAGTACTCCTCGAACTTCACTATTTAAGAACTCTTTCATCTGGAGGACTTCATCCTTGTGGAACGACCTTCCCGAGGTCGTTTTTCCCAACGAATATAACCTCCAACGATTCAAAACCAACGTGAATCGCTTTTTGCGCACACGCACCACTCCCAGAGTGCCCTAAAGGATTTTTCCTATAGTGCTTGTGTTTGACCATAAAAAAAAAAAAAAAAAAAAAAAAAAAGTTAAAATGAATAGTTGACGGTGTACTATTTAAGAAATAACTTTAGCTCTTTGAGCTTGGAGCAAAAAATTTAAATGAAGAATGCGGGAACACCTAAACCCGAAATTAATTTAACGCAGACCACAAAGGGTAAATCTAGGGACTTTATTAGAAAGTTTAAAAATGAAATATATAAAAAAAATGTATAGATGACGTAGCCGTAGATGGCGTAGTGGTATTAGACATCATTCGGTTTTCTTGATAACTCGTAGATGGCGGTAGTAGTATTGGACATCATTCTTGATAGTAGATGACTTTAGTAGTATTAGTAGTGGACTGTAAAAATATTGTTACGAGGGTTGCATGCGACGATGTTAAGATCCGACAGCTATATACACTAAGAAAACCTTTCTTACTTTCCAAAAGTTGTGTTTCCTTGTGTAAAATTAAAAAATAAATAAAAATATATTTTACCTAACCCTAACCTTATTACTTTTTTTCTTTCTACATTTAAAACGCCTAGAAAGTAATTGTTCGGTCGTTACACAAAAATAAAATTTAAAAAATAATTTCACCATACTTGTGAACCCCCTCTATCATAGGTCACGAGCCGCCACTGTCTGGATTTCAACCTAATTGGCTGATAATGAAGCTTTTTTTGTCAGACATGGCGCCTACGCAATCATTATTTGTTTTCCGAAATATAACCCTCCTCCCCCCATAAAGGAAGATATAACCCCCCATATAGAAAGTATGTGTACGTCACTGATAAAACCTAATATTCTAAAGTCCTAAGCGAATGAAAATTTTGACATATCTAACCTTTTGGGTTTTCCACACCTATTAATCTAACCATAATTAATTATAGCAAGATGTGTCATATTTTAAAATATAGATCTATTATTAAAAACTAATGAAGTCAATGAACTATAACATGTAACTTTGCTGTGTCCATGAAAAATAATAATAAGAAACCGTATAAAGAGGAAATGGTTACTGTGTAGGTCTTCATGTCTCGTAATATCCTATTAGCTTATTATTATTTTAGAACCATTGTGTCCATTTCTAAAGTTTGGTGTAAATTCGATATTTTTTCCGATGAGACGACTAAAGGAAACAAGACATCTCACATATTTATTTATTGACAATGTTAAAATGTATACAGCGGGTGGTAGAAAGTGTAACGAATGGGAAATTGTTTATTTTTTCGAAAAAAGTTGCTCTTACTGAAAAGTTTTGCTTAATTAAAAACCTTCTTAGCTATATGGAACAAGACTACATATAGTCTTTGCAGCGAACCCTCAAGCTTTTTCCACAGTTGACATCAGCAATATGTCATCGATCAGCTGTTTGGAGACTTAATCAAATACCCCAGTTTTATACGAACCGCATTCAGCGTGTTGTGTTTTTATATTTTTCCAGTTTGATTTGTGCTAATAAGTTTTAAAAGTGTATTTCCGTCGTTTTAGAATAGTTTATTTTGTTTCGAAAACTTTGATTAACTACATATTGAGTTGTTTGTGTATCTGGTAAACCACAGTAAGTACGAGTCACGTAACGAAAAATTTATAAGTTAATATTTTATTTATCTGGTTTTAGACGAAAATAATTATGGAGCATAATTATTGTCTGCCTTCTAACTCAGCTGTTGCCACCGTTAGAGAAACTAAGGTGAATTTTAATATTAATTTAAAAATTTCAATGTGTTGTGTGTTTTATACCCTATAATAAATAATAAAAAATGTATTTAAAAATATAAATAGACTCCTTTTATTTTTAAAATAAACGTACGTAGTATTGTAGTACGGTCCTGGAATGTCATACAAACCTAAGCAAAATAAATAACCAGAAATAAGCAGGCAAGTCATTAATGTCACGTGACACTTGACATACCTGGCGCGAGGGTTCGCTGCAACGACTATACACAGACTCTTTGAAAGTCTACCAATGAAGCCAGAAGTGTCAGGGGCGAAAATATCCAGTACCTATTCAAATCATGAATTATATTCCTATTTTTGATTTTTTACATTATTTAATAAAAAAAGGTCATTACAATTAAATTAAATTTTTTTGAGTTTTCCCTGTACAGGGTGTCCCATTTTCGACACTTTTGTTCCCGTAATTCCGTAAATGTTAGTGCTATCAAAAAGTAATGTAGGTGTCATGTGTTCTTTTTGGGTCAAACTTAAAATGGTGAAATCAAAATTTGAAAATATTCGCTCGCTTAGGAGATACAGGGGAAAATCAAAAAATTGACAATTTCAAAATTACCCTATATTTTCTTAGTTAAAAGAGATACAGAAGAATATTTTATACAGAAGTTTCTTTATATTGATTGTTGAATAATCTGCCGTTTTCAGAATTAGTATACGGGGTCAGGTAAAAAAGTTATCGGACCTAACCTCATTTTTTTAAATGGGACACCCTGTTAGATTAAAATCTAAAAATATACTGTTTTAAATTCTCTTTTCAAATCTATAACACATTATGGATGATATGGGTTTCCAAGGCTATTTATTTAAACTTTATTATTTTGAGACGAAATAAATGATTTAGATTAAGTTAAAAAATAACGGGAATCATCGCAAATGTTCGGAACATATCCTTAAATGGTTACCGTCTTTCCAGATAGCGAACAAAATATACATTTGGCGCCATTTCTTCGTTTTTTCCACTTTCAATATAAACTCATATCATATCAAATTTTTCAAAATGTTGATAGGTCATTTTCGCAAATGAATATGTAAAAATGAAATTGACGATATAGTTGTTTCTAGGATATTAGCTTTTGTTTCATTCACTACTGTGGTTTAAAGTAATAAAGTTTAAATAAATCGCCTAGGAAACCAATATTATCCATGATGAGTCATAAATTTGGAAGGATAATTTAAAATAGTATCTTTTTAGATTAAAATATACAGGGTGTTCCATTTAAAAGAATGAGGTTAGGTCTGTTAACTTTTTAACCTGACCCCGTATACTAATTCTGAAAACGGCAGATTATTCGATAATCAATATAAAGAAACTTCTGTATAAAATATTTTTCTGTATCTCTTTTAACTAAGAAAATATAGGGTAATTTTGAAATTGTCATTTTTTTGATTTTCCCCCGTATCTCTTAAGCGAGCGAATATTTTAAAATTTTGATTTTACCATTTTAAGTTTGGCCAAAAAGAGCACATGACACCTACATTACTTTTTTGATAGCACTAACAATTACGGAGATACCCTATAAAAGTGTCGAATATGGGGGGTACCATGTACATGCGAAATATTCACTAAAACTTACATCTAACTGACACTATTGACATTATTTGGAACATTGTGCCTGCCTACAATACAGTTTTTTACTTTCCTTGAGCCTGAATTAATAATTTTCAAAAAATGCGAGAATTTTTGTAGGATGTACTATATTTGTAACTGATCTGCGATTGAACCTATTGTCATCACCCCCGCCATATTATTACATTCTCACATTCCCATTAATTATAATAATAAGCTCAGGTTCGTTGTTTACTTAATAACTAAGTTTTCGGCGAATTTTTTCGAGTGATTAACAAACAATGCCGCATGTGAAAAGGAATTAGACAACAAAAAATCAAGGACAGATAAAAATAAAAATTATATCATAAGGTGCGGCCTCGGAATTGTAACAGCACTAATGACTTCATGTAGGTAATGAGGAAATCTTCATTATCATAGCAAAGTCATTTTGAACCTTATTTGTTTTGCATGGTAAATAAAACCCGAGCGGTTTGTACACGCAGTCCCTGTCCGCGTGATCAATTCGATCAGTACCAGCAACTGGAGATATTAAATTTCAAATATGAGAATTGGAGAGAATCGAGTAAATGTGTGGATATTTTCATCAAAATCCTGGAATACTTTTATGTATACAGCATGCAAAAATCTTCTTTTTTTTAAATGGGACATCCTGTATTTGATATGTTTTGCTAATGGAGGATCGAATTTTCTATCTAATGATATTAAGTGTTCCTATACCTATCTTCAATATTCCGGACTTATAGCGAAATTTAAAACTTATTTTAAAAAAATATATTTTTTGATAGTAGGTTGTGGAATGGATTCATAGAAACAAAATAATGAAAAATCCATTTGCGTTATGTGTGTGTTATTGTAATAAAAATTAACTAATTCACATTATTCGAGCTTAGAGTTTATTTTATATTAATGGGGAGTGTGGTAGAGTTTTGTCTAGAACTTGCAGAAAATTTAATGAACTTCATCCTGATGCAGCACCTATGACTCAGAAGAAGTTAATTGGCCGAGGAGGTCCCTGAACAACAACACAGACATAACGTCAAATGGAATTTTCATTATTTTGGTTCTATGAATCCATTCCACAGCCTACTATCAAAAAATATATTTTTTTAAGATAAGTTTTAAATGTCGCTATAAGTCCGAAAATATTGAAGATAGGTATAGGAACACTTAATATTATTAGATAGAAAATTCGATCCTCCATTAGCAAAACATATCAAATACAGGATGTCCCATTTAAAAAAAAAGAAGATTTTTTCAATAATTCATCTCCCTCAGAAATATTGTTATGGATACGCCCTGTATAAAGCTAATTAAATTCTGCTCAAAACAATAAAATTTTGATGGTCTTATGAAACTATTGTCAAAATTTCATCTTCCTAGCTGTAACCGCTAAAAAGATATGGTTTTCTTTTCAGGTCCCGATACGGCGTTAAAAAATCCAAAGATTATTTATAATTCATAAACTCTTAAAGATAGGTATATGATATTATACATAAAACTGTTCTAGATTTTTACCTAGATTCCAAAAAAATATATAATATATAGGGTAATTCATTTAAAATTCCGAAGTTGCTACCACTTTCGGTATGATCCCGCAACACCGCATCAACCAAAATATTTTAGAAACGTAGAAACCCATCTCTTATAGCTACAACCAAATTTTCAAAATAAAATCTCATTCAGTTCTCGAGATACTTCTAATAGGCCACTTGGTCCACCCTGTTTAAGTTGTAAAAAAAATTTCGGACGATTCTAAAATCACGTCAACGTTAAATAGTGTAAAAGAATTACCCTCATCTGAAATTAATTTCACGTCACGTCATATCCCGTATGATAGTATAATATTGGTAACATTCTTTGCCATCTTTGCATACAATTATTCTGCAAAATACAAAAGTGTTTGACCGTTCCGCTAACGATGTCCTTGTAGAATGAGTTGTAGACAATCGACTAAGGGCGGAACTGACGTCTAACCGACCGTTTCCCCCCTTTTAGGTTTTCCGGTCGCGAAAGTAGTAGTAATAAGAATATAGGAGAGAAGTTGAATTCTTTATCTAGAGTTTGTTGTGAACTTACGGGAAATATAACGAATAAATTTCATTGGCGCACGCGGCGCTTTATAAAAATGGCATATGGTGGGTGATTTTTCTCGCTTATCTCGCATTTCATCCCAGTGGTGCATAAACGTACCATACTAATAATTTATTTTTTTCATTATTATAGAAAAAAGATCTGCAATTATTCAAAACAATATTATGACATGATAGGATAAAAGAAAAAACTGTACTACACCTTAATATTTTTTTAAATAAATTTAATATGCACCGTAAATCTATGAAATATTTGTTAGAATTTTCTGTCTTGGTTCTTCGTTAGAAAAAATAGTTTTAAATTGCTATATTCGGTTGTACGCTGATCTTGTCATATAAATAAAACAAAACAAAACGTCTAGCTTGTATGCAGCGTAATTTTTAATTCTATCAACGCCTAGCGCTTTCGGCCTCTATTAGAGGAGATCAAGTTGAGACCTTATTGAGGTATGGAATCATCGCTTGGGGAGGAATGTACAGCAGTCATTTAGAACAGCTAAATATTCCCCAAAATTATATTGTGAAGGTAATCCTAAAAATACCTAGATTATTCTCTTCTAATATGCTCTACTGATCAGATCTATGTAATATTAAAACATTGTATGTCCTGGCGGTTTGTGGTTACATGTATTCGAATGTAAGACTTAAAATGGACTGTATATCCGTCATAATTATATGACCAGAGGTAATGCTGCTTCAATGCGCTGTTTAGAAATTTTTTATTTTCAAATATGGACCTGTTTATGAAGCAGTTTTAGTGCTTGTATGCTTTGATGTAATTGTTTTACTACCCAGATTAGTTTTTTTGATTTTTTTACATATGTAATTTCAGCTTTAAACTAATATATAGTTTATTTTAATATACACATACAGGTGGAAACACCTAGGTGCATTGTATTTGCAATATAATGATGCATATTATTATCCTAAGATATTTAAGTTGATAAGTATTATATGTAATATGTAAATAAATAAATAAATTAAAAAAATAAATAAATAAAATTTATGTCACAATTATCGAATCGCTTATAATAAAATTATTGTAAAATTCCAAGCCGGATTTCCCATTTTTATACCGTAAATAATTTTGTCGCGCCTCGAAATCTACAAAAATCACGTGGTTCTTTTTAGTGATATAACATTCATATATATATAAGTAAATAAAATTTTTAATTAAAAACCCTAAAAAACCAAAAGCCACTGCACTGGTAAGGATAACAGCGAGAAGACGCGCAGCTTCAGCATTGTCGTTTTTTAGAGCCTTTATCTGAAACTGTGGCAGTATGTATGATCGTAAACAAATGGCGTTTTATGAATTGAACGCTATGTCCCCCTTTTATAAGTCTATAGTTGGTTACCACCTGAAGAAACCAGCGGCTCAATTGACGACCAGCGCTATTTCTGTCGATTGATAAACGAATAGGCACAAAAAGGGAACCCAAAAACACCAATTTGAATGAGAAAAAAGAGCGAACTTGCTCGCGGCACTTGTCGTGACGGTGACCGACTTCTTCGGGAGACTGCCTTCTGCGTCTTCCGTTATCTCCGACAGCATTCCATTTGCTAATCACTTCAAACGTTGACTACGGTGCTTTTTAGTGAATTTATAAATTTTAATAGCGTTATTAGCAAATAGTGTGACATTACTTTGTAAACAAAAATTACCGCATAATATTAAGGCAAAAAAATATTGTATTTATCACGCGATTTCGAGTCGCAACTGACAGTTTTTTTTTATGAGAAGTTACACATAAGAATTCAGCTAGTGGAAAGATAGCTTGACAAACATTATATTTCCAAATTAAGACTGCTCAAGGATTTTATGCTAAACAAAACAAAACGATCCTTTGTGCAGCCTGGTGAGTCAAATTCAGAATTAAAAAGATGGCGATTAAATTGAAACCAGTAACCGTGAACTGGTATTAGGTAAAGTCACTTGTGTATTGTAATTATTTCCTCCTACATGTTTATAAACTGTAACACGAAATGACATATTTATCTTCCATATACAGGGTGTCTATATTTGGGTAGTTTTACGGGGTATCTCCGTTATTAGTAAAGATAGAAGAATGCGGTTTTCGCAGCACTGTGCTACTTTTTTGTCAAACAGAAGATGCCGTATTCAGAATTTTCCTAGGCCGCCTTGTTTTTGATATACGGGATGTTTTTGAGAATTGTGCATTTTGGGACACCCCCCCCCCCATATCTCCGTTACCCCGTAACGTATCAAAAAGAAATAAAATGTTCTTTTCGTTGTTTTTTACGTAGAATCCAGTGACGTACTCAGATTTTTTCTACATTCAATAGTTTTCAAGGAAAATAAAGAAATTTGATTTTTTAAATGAGTCACCCTATATGTTTTTTAATAATATAATTTAGTTTGTAACAAGCTTCTCAAAAATATATAACACTTTATTTTTAGTTTTATTATTAGGCCCGAAATATACGTTTTTCAAAAATATACCATATGTTTTTTTAGTCGGCCATGACGGATATTAAAAACAAACAAAAGATCACAGTCCTATGTGGCATAATAATAAAATCTTCTTATTCCGTCAGAGCATTCAGGTTCTCTAAGTTGTTTCATAATTTCTAATTAATAGTGAAAAATCAGTTTGTCCTAATTATGGCGGAGCATGTAAACTTTGAGAAGTACGACATGCTCGTTTTTGTTATATCCAGTGTAACGAAAATGCAGATGGAGCATTAGAAGTGTATTTGAATAGGTAAATATAAGCCCTTATGTAGTAATTCTATAAAATTTATCAATTTTCTTAAATTACTTGTAGATATCCCAAAAGACGACAACGAATTTTTTCAAGAATAAAATCAAATTTAATTGAACACGGTTCATTTTCTAAACCTCGCCCTAAAATCTACCACAAGGATAATCCCGAGACTGATGAAATAAATATGTTCGCTTCAATTGAAACAAATTCAAGTAGTTCTTGCAGAAAAGTTGAAGGTTCGGTCGGAATAATTAAATCAAGAGTTCAGACAATCCTAAAAAAACACAATTTTAAGCCATATAAATTCGACCCTGTACAAAACTTACATCATGGTGATGCACAGCGCCGTATAGAGTTTTGCAATTGGTATTTACAAAATCTGAACAGGGAAAACAATTTTGAAAACCCCGTTATATGGTCTGATGAGGCTCATTTTACCAGTGCTGGCATGTTTAATCGACAGAATACGAGGTTTTGGTCTCAGAAAAATCAGCATGTAATATTTCCAATCGAACGGCAAGGCAGATTTGGCGTTAGCGTTTCATGCTTTATACTGAATAGCAAAATAGTTTATAATATATTTGAAGACAGCCTTAATGCAAAGAAATATTTGGAAATCTGGAAAACGTTGTGCCAGAAATAATAGAAGATGTGCCCTTGGCTGGTCTCAATAACTTGCATCTTCAACAGGATGAAGCGCCCGCTCACAATGCCCAAAAAGAGCCTACCTAACTTCCCAGGTCGCTGGATTGGAACTAATGGACCTGTAAGATGGCCACCAAGGTCACCCGACTTGTTGGTTTTGGATTTCTTCTTATGGGGATATCTTCAAAATAAAATTTATTCCATTCAGTACCAAACAATGGCAGATTTAAGAATTGCCATTGGCAGAGCTTTTAGGGAGTTACAAACGCGTCCAACCATGTGCGAAACATATCTAAGGCATAATGGAGAACAATTTGAGCAATATTTATGAGGGAGCTCAATAAATTTTCAATTTTTGTGTCTAATATTTAATCACACCAGTATTTTTTTTAATATTCGTCATGGTCTTCTAAAAAAAAATGGCATAATTTTGAAAAACGTATATATTTCGGGCCTAATACTAAGACTAAAAATGAAGTGTTATATATTTTTGAGAAGCTTGTTACAAACTAAATTATATTATTAAAACATATATATAGGGCGACCAATTTAAAACTTTCAATAAATATGGATTACCTATTAAAGGTAACATATGGTTTTGTAATAGTTATTTCAAACTAAAATATTGGATTTAGCAATTTAAAAATGTTTCTTACTTGGTTCTCGAATCTAAAAATCCGTCGAACAATAAATTGAAAAGAAAATTAAGCTACTTAAAACTTTATATTCGCCCCCAGATAATTATTAGTTAATTCTGTAAACAAAGTCTGAACAAACCTAAAGACAATTAGTGAGGCACCGATTATATGTAGGTATGTATAATTATAGTTTAACGTTTGCAGGGGCCCAATAATCCTGGCTCTTGGCCCTGTAAATTAAGACGATTTAGGTACTGATTTATCAAGCAGAAACAAGACTTTGATTATCTTCCTTCTTGTGTTTTTCTCATGACTTTATTGTTCTTTGGTTACTATTAAAAATTCTAGTAAATATTGCATCAATTATGTCATATCCACTTGACCTCCTTTATTTATACCCATTCATCTCAAATTCTTGGGCTCTACCATCATTTTCAAAACCCACAAGGAGGTTAAAAGATTCTTAATGGCCGATTTGGTTTGATAACCTTGTTAATTCATTATAATTTCACAACAAGTTCTGATATAATTTTCTCTGTGGCCCATAAAGTGCTTTAATTTGTTTATACGTACGTTTACATTTTTTATTTCAGTGTTTATTGGCATTTCAGCTTATCGTATTGCATTCTTTTCTTTGAAATACCTGTGCCTTGAACTTACTATCTATGACATAACACAAGTTGTTGTACTAGGAATGCTGACATGATAACAAAGACATAACATAAATAAAGTGGCTACCTGAGAATGAAACACGCGTGGCCTTGATATACAGGGTGGGTACCTCTTGTACGAGAATTCCCTGCGTGAAATCTTAGTATATTTCGGATAAATACATATTTTATTTGAGATGTAATTAAATGGTTTGCCGTTATTAAATATGGTTCGCAGCAAAAAATAGCTATTAAATAATTTGATCAGCATGAAAAGATATTGCTTGCAATAAATAAAAATCAGGCTGCAACACTTGTTCTGCAAAAAATGTGTCAACAATTTAACCGGTATCAGTCCGCTTGTAATATCATGTGTTCGCTTAATTAACAGTCGAGCTGCGAAATGATTACTTGGTCAGTAAGATTTTATAATTGGTCAGTAGAAAAAAACGTGTCTAGAAGCAGTTTACTTCAGAGGTATGCATTTTAAAAGAATGGTTATCTATATAAATCATTGGATTGCGTTTGTTTTGAATAATCGGCAAAGTTCGTTATTGTGGGATGAGGGAAAGCGGTCGCCTGATACGAGTAGCTAATTGCGTGCGTGTGTTTTCATTCGGTGTAGCAGTCAAGGCCCGAATACAAAAGGAAATCGGATAGAAAAGGTGTAGCGGGGGCGCGTTTTCACTTGTTTTCCCATGTCACTGTCACTATTTCACGTTTTTTTGCTTTTTTTTTGATGACCAAGATTAAATATCTTGCTTACCCGCTGATTGCTTACTAATATCTGATTAAAAGTGGATCGCTCATAGCAGCTTATATATTTAATTTGCCTACTAAAATAATTTAAAGCACTCTAGTATGACATTAATCACTGACCGATTGAGAAATATTTGCTGTCCATAAGTTGCTGACCAACTAACCATTTAGGCTAACCGATTACATTTTTCTGTTCGCAAAAATAAGAATATTTTGCTAACCAGTTAAATGATACCCTTTTAATTTAAATTTTTAGTACTTTTAATAGGTGCCGAGAATTCCGACATTTTTAAACAATAAGCATATGAACTACGTAGTTCTGTCTCACTTAAGGTCACAAAATGGCTATATAATATCTTTTTAATTACCACGAACTTCCATTAATTACTGTACGTACTCGATTTTTCCAAGGCCCTGTATGGCATTTTGTTGGAAATGAGAATAAAAAGAAAGCCAGGTATTATTGTAATTTAAAAATCATAACATGTGAACATTTACACTGAGCGAAATTTCGAGTTGATGTAACTCAAATATGAGTTGTCCTAGACCGAAGCGTGTTGCTATTAGGGGACAGCCCAGACCTCTGAATTACGGCAACCAAATCGAAGAAATTGCATCAACTCACTATTCATAAGTTATGATAGCACAGAAGATGGGTTATTTTATGCGCTGGAATAGCTCACGCCCCACCGTCTTAAATTATTGATGGGCTACCGTTGCTACCAGTATATGAATTGTGATGCGTTACTAGTCGGGGCTAGATTAATTCATGATTCCAGCTATCAAAACTTGACATTTAAGTTGTTCTAGCTTACGATGGTGGCTAGAATAACTCACTCTTTGGGCTACCTGAGTCCAAATTTTGGACCACCAGTACCTAAATTGTGGACTATCGGAACTCAAAATATTTCTTTGATTTAACGCCTGCATATTGTGGACTTCAATTGCCTTTTCTTTTTTCAAGATATGAAATTTTTGTTGTATATTTAAAAAAATTAATCAAATGAATTATAGACAGGAGAGCATTACGGCTAAGAAAGATGAAAAATACAGCAAACGGCGCAACGGCCAACAGGTGTCTATACGCGCGATCGAAGGAGAATTGACGAATAACAATGGAATGAACTGAGCCAAACCTGCACGAGCACGAATTCGGAACTTTCCGTGACCTTACGATCTTGCAATTTATCCTCGATATGGGCTTTTGGAGCACGTTTCCTGAATTATTCCAACTCAAAATAATTTACACATGGTAATGGGTTAAAATAATGCACGTCCTGAACCCAGAAACTGAGTTCAGGTAACTCATAAAATAGTTACAAGATGAGGAATTGTGGTGATCCCAAATATGTTTAAAATGTTGACAAAAAATCTCTTTCTGGGTTGAGGCGAACCAAAAGAACCTGAATTACTGTAGCGTTTTTAAATAATTTGTGATAATTCGTAGGCTCAGTTAGAACAACATAGAGAGGTGGGTTGAGGTAGCTCCAATTTTGTAACCCACGACATTGGTAAATCCATTTTTGTCAGTGTACCCTTAAGTAATATTTTTCGATTTAAATTTGAAGTTCCATTACGGCATAAAATTAACATCTCTGGCCGCCGGCACCCACGGGGCTCCGCTTATTTCGTTTTAATGGATCTTCTAAAAAAGTTTTTCTTTGCCACAAACTTTTCTGCATGTTCTCGTCACAGCTGTGTGCAGGTAGAGAGGTTAATAAGAGAGGATATTTTACACGTAGGGTTGATTGATCGCCTGAGGGCGTAAAAAGGTACAGGGTAAATCTAAAATGGTAATGTAATGTTTTTAGACGTCGCTACACACGGTTTAGAAAATAATTTGCGCCCCCGATAATCCGCAATTATTACAGACAGGGGGAGGTATTTCGAATTGGGTATTTAGAAATGTTAGCCTTAGGAGGGGGTAATATCAATCCACGATTCGACAAGCTCATTGAACTGAAAATATCACCGTAAGGCATACATTTTCACGAAATAAATATACAGGTTGTCCCTGGATAGGGTTACCTATACCATCAATGGACCCAATTTTTAATTTATCGACAAAAAGCCATTCTGTATACAAAATTCTTCTTGTAAGGTTTGTCATTAGAAGATTTAATTTTTGTATACAGGGAGGTCAAAATCTTAAAATGTATTGATTTTACCTAAGTATTTTTCGTTTTTAAGAACCATGCCATTGGGATATGTTCGTTAGAATTGCCTTTTTCGTCATAATTCAAAATTTTAAATAAAATTATTTTTCTTATACCTACAGTGAAGTCAATAAGTGTTTTTTTTTATAACAACAACAACGAACAAACCAGCAAAAGGCTATTATCTACAGTCGGCTGCGAGATGGTTCTTTTGTTAGGGATATTGCAGGCGAACTGGGAGTAAACACAAATACCGTGTTGTTAGCAAAACAAAAAATAGCAAGGCATCGAACTATTATTAGGAGCAGTTTCAGGTTTCCCTAGAATGTTTGCTAAATATGAAAATAGAAGAATACGTGCCCCCAATGCCCCGTCTCCCTGGCTACGCTACCGAAACTCCTCCTATAACACCATTAAATATCTAAAGCTATGCTAGTACGTTCCGAATAGCTTTAGACATTTAATGAATTTTTCCTGTTATAGGATTATGACTGTTAAACACTTCGACCCTTCTAACTCGTTTATATTAAAAATTGCAGTTAATGACTTTTACCTTTAAACCCCCGAAATAATATGTTGATTTATTAGACAGAAAACACATTTTCTTTAAATATTGAATTATGATGTAAAGGGTAATAACGGAATTATTTTATCAATGTTAATAATAATAAGTTTCAATAACAGTTCAGTGGTTGTAATCAAGATCGGTGCCTCAGACGAGAAAAAGTCAAGAGACCGTTTTCATATAGAATTGACCAGGCTAATCAGAAAAAATGTCCACAGGGAAAAATGTCAGTGGCGTACCATCTTTTTTGTAAAAATATCAGAGGACATGTTTGCAGGCACGCCACTGGCCGAACAATTGAATAACTTTTCTAACTAAAATTTGTGGTTCTATATCCTATTAACACATACCGAAATTGCAAATAATATCTAAAGTACTTTCGGAGATATTAAAAAATAACCATTTAAAAAATAAAAATTTATGGTTATGGATTTTAGGTTATTATTTAAAAAAATATATTTGTTGACTCCTCTTTTAGTCGAATGGTTTAGGGGTCCTTAAGCAGTCACTCCGGGTGACACCCTCTCCAATTCTTTAACAGGGACAAAGCCTCCGCCGAAAAATTAACATTAAAGTCCATTTTTGGAACGCGATTTCTTCGAAACTACTACCCATTTAAGATTTCAGGGGTAACATATAACCCTTTCAGGGGGTTAAATCACGAAGGCGGTAAATAGTCTTTAAACGTCCTCCTTCACAATAAAATTGACTTGGCGATTTTTGATATTATCAATACTGGAAGCGAAATATTAAGGGGGGGAAGCTTTTAAATTGGCACCCTGTATACAGACTTGATAACCTTTTACAACAGTATTATTCAAGTTCACCTCGTACTCTATTCCCAGAAAATATATAATAATCGAATTGTCCCCGTATGTAATTCCAATTTGGTCGTTGAATAAATATAAAATGTAATTGTAAATGTTTTTCATTGACTTCAAATGATGCCCTGTTAATAACACCAGCCTTGTTTATTATGTTTGAATTAGAGAAACGTCATTCTTCGCATACATTTGTAGAATAAGAAATAAACATGTACTTTATATAAGCCGTAATAGTGTATAATATGCGAATGAGGTTGATGCTGGTTGTTGTTTTTTTAAACAATGGGTTTGAGCTTCCGGATCTTGTGCAAAATTTTTGTTATTTGTTTGTTGCTTGATTTAAAATTTGAAAGTCTATGGGATATGCGATTTGGCAGTTCCTCGCTCTCCCCTATTCATGAACCTGTATCTATAAAATCGGGAAAAATATTCGTTCATGGATTCGAAAAAAATTCATTACTTAAAAAAATCAAAAATTTTTTTTTATTTAAATTATTTTATTGATATAAATTAGGCACCGAAAAAATGTAAACATTTTAACACACTGTATATTAAAAATAAAAGTACCTATAAAGTATATATTGAAAAAATATATAAATGGAAATTGCTGACCCATGCTTAGAGATGTAAAATTACCGGTAATTTAAAAATCGGTAATATTACCGGTAATATTACGCAATATTACGGTAACATTGGTAATTTATAAAAAAAACCGCTTTTTAAGTAATACAAGTTTTTTTTATTTCAAAACTGTAAAAACATTACGAAAAACAATAAGATCGTTTTTTTAAACTAGTCAGAGTCAGAATGGACTACGTTATAGAGTGGATAATGGTAAATCATCCTCATCATCATCCCCAACCTCGTCATCTGATTCTTCTTTCTCTTTCGTTAATTGAGTCAAGTCTATAACTTCGAAACCGATATCTTCTTTTTCTATTTCTTCCTCAGTATCTTCTACTATTCTCGAATGATCTTCTTCATTTAGTAAATTATAATTATGGGCAATATAAGTTAGTTTTCCGGCCCTCTCCACGGTTAGTCTGTTTCTTTTTTGCCGATGAATAAATCCATAAGTACTAAAGGTTCTTTCGGTTGCGGCTGTTGACGATGGTAAATTTAAAATGTCTACAGCTAACCTACTTATTTTAGAACTGGAGCAAATTCCTGCCCACCAAACAGATCCAGACATAGATTTTTCGCTGGAAATGACGAATTCCTTAGCAAAAATATTACCTCTAATTTTGTACTGTGCGAGTGCTTCCATAATAAGATCTACTTGTGAAGAATACTTTGGATGACGCCTTGCAGTTTCATAGATGAACTCCGTTGCAATTAAATTTTCAGCTTCAGTTAACTTCTCGCCGCGTTGACTTGGGTATTCCCCGATAAATGAGAGTATGGAGGAGCGGAAAAAAAACAATATTTCCAATGTTACCGATCTTGCGGTAATATTACGTAATATTACCAAAATTACGGTAACATTACCTCGGTAATATTACCCTTTACATCTCTACCCATGCTGATAGGAACTATTTGTCTTATTTTTTTAGTACGGAACCACCACACGACCGTTGGCACATGTTTTTGAAACACCCTGTATTTACGCCCGCGGCGTTATTTTATCTCTATTTAATGCATTATTATGAACAGGTTTATTACATAATGTAAACCAGAAGGAATTATGTAAATATAATAAACCAAATATTTTAAAATTCATATACATATACAGGGTGTTCCTTAATGACGTGCTAATATTTCAGCATGTAATTCCTTAGGTCATTTTATAAAGAAAAAATCATATGAACATATGTCTGCAACGGCTTAAATTTTTTGCTACAGTGTGTTGAATTTTTATTTTTTAAATGGTTATTTTTTAATATCTCCGAAAGTACTTTAGATATTATTTTCAATTTCGGTATGTGTTAATAGAATATAGAACCACAAATTTTAGTTAGAAAAGTTATTCAATTGTTCCACCAGTGGCGTCCCTGCAAGCATGTCCTCTGATATTTTTTACAAAAAAGATGTTACGCCACTGACATTTTTCCATGTGGATATTTTCTCTGATTAGCCTGGTCAATTCTAAATGAAAACAGTCTCTTGAGGTTTCCTCAGCGTTCTTGATTAAAACCACTAAATTTATGTTGAAACTCATTATTATCAACATTGATAAAATAATTAATGATAAATTTTGTTTCATAAAAATTGTTGGAGTGGGCAATTCGATGCGATGACGGGCGGAAGCATGCCTTTTAAGTGAAGGTGGCCATTTCCCACAATTTTTATGTAACAAAATTTATCATTAATTATTTTATCAATGTTAATAATAATGAGTTTCAACATAAATTTAGTGGTTTTAATTAAGAACGGTGGTGCGTCTGACGAGAAAAACTCAAGAGACCGTTTTCATGTAGAATTGACCAGGCTAATCAGAAAAAATATCCTCATGGAAAAATGTCAGTGGCGTGTAATCTTTTTGGTAAAAAATATCAGATAACATGTTTGCAGGGACGCCACTGGTGAACAACTTTTCTAACTAAAATTTGTGGTTGTATATCCTTTTAACACATACCGAAATTGAAAATAATATCTAAAGTACTTTCGGAGATATTAAAAAATAACCATTTAAAAAATTAAAATTCAACACCCTATAGCAAAAAATTGAAGCCGTTGCGGACATATGTTCATATGAACTTTTCTTTATAAAATGACCTAAGGAATCACACCCAGAAATATTAGCACGTCATTAAGGAACACCCTGTATATGTATAATAATAATCTGTATTAGAGCCTAATATGTATTTTTTTTTTACAGATTACAAAATCCTAAACATGGAATTTCCCGACAAATGGCAGATAAGACGATCGCTTAAACCGCTCTTTCGCAACTCATAACCGCACTCCAAAAACAAACAATGCCGTCAATAAGATGCGCGACTTATTTTCCCTTTTTCTCGCGGCAGTAACTTAAAACTAACGCCGCCTATGCGCGAATACGAAAACCCCCGAGCGCGGCTCGATGAAGCCCAGAATTCTCCGGCGCGCGATGCGATACTACTGCCGCCATCTAGGAATAATATGACGGACTGGGAGGGAATGTGGTTGAGAGCGCTCGCTAGGCCGCCGCATTGCCGTTCCCTGCAAGATTTACAAGTGATTTACTACGGTCTTAGCGGCTTGGAGGCGCTGCAGTCGTTGCGAGATTCGAGTTTACGCGCGCTTTGTAAAGTGGTTCGCTACGAAAAGCATTTGGCCAATGACGTGTTGTATCAGTAAGTATTTTTCGTTGTGAATTTTCACTGTTTTCTTTCTGGGCTTTCTGCCACTTCCGGTTTACCCGGGAAGCTTCGTTTTCTCGAGTTATTGCGGTGTTAAGGGGAGATAAAGATCTTTTTTTTATTTATTTTAGCACTGGTGAATTATCGACGTGTTGGTATGTCTTGCTAGCTGGCTCAGTGTTCATCGATGGATCCATGTTTCTTCCTCGTTCCAGGTATGGAAATTAGCCAAAGTTATTAATTAAAGTCTTATTACCTCCTGGACATACATATAGTAACTGATGGTAGGCATCGGGCAATTTATTCTTCATTGAAAAGCGATGAATATCCGCTATGTATCAGATTTCATCCTAATATTAGGTTTAAAGCGTTCACAGAAGCAAATTTTGTGACCGTTGATCAAAAATTCGGTGCTCGCAGACCAACATGTATCGATTGCCAACTGATTTGCAACCGTCGGAATAATCCCCGTATTGGTGGGTTTGGATGCTGTGCATTTGTTCGATCGGTTGTTTGTTACCTTTAACTGTTTTTTTACCGGTTCGATTTGTTTCTTCAGTTTTGGCATATTTAAAAAATTAGAAATTTCTAACCAACGACCATTGGCTTAACTAGAATGATTTTGTAGGGGGGGGGCCTGACCCCTAGTCTAGTCGGATTTTAATGGCAAGTGTCACTATGACGTATGTATGGCTTTGAACTTCGGAAACACTGGGGTGGGCACCAGACCAATCTGGGGTGGGCACGGCCCACCTGGTCCCCCCTCTATGCCAACGACGTGAATCAACGACGACCGTCCAGAACCGAAATCAGTCGTAGCGATGTAACGATATTTAAAAATCTATCGATACGTGGACAATAGATATCAAAATGAATTCTAAAAGTGACTTTTCAGTGATGACCAAATGCGAGAAAATATATTATTTATTTCCCAGTAAAGAAGGTCGTGATGTGCCAAAATATTGCCGTGTAATCATTTTCATTAAGGGCTAAGTACGGTCCTGTTCGCCGGTTAAGAGCTGCGTTTAATCACAGGTTGCCAAGTAGGCAGTATTTTATGCGAACGTTTAGCCAAATATGCTTTGTTTTTTTCTAATCTAAAACTGGGTTCGTAAAGTTAAAGGATTGGAAAACGCTATGAAAAAATTGCGTTAAAAAATATAATGTTATAGGAATAATAATAACAATTTCAAATATAAACAATTTTCAAATTTTTGTCACAGATCTTCCTGAAACTTGTTGATACCCCAATCGACATGTCAGACAATCTAAATATCAATAAATTAACTAAAAAACTTTATCATTAACGGCTAAAACTTCACGAGAAGAAATATTGATCAGCTGATGACTCTCGTCTCTTTCTAACCTGCCAAAAAGCGGCATATTTTTTAATTAAATTGATGCAACATAGATGGCTCTGATTGCTAATTTGGGATTGTTTGGGATCCTCATCTTAAGGTCAATAGTTTAACAGTCGGCATTGCGCATGACATCTGACGATCAGCTTTGTTTGCATGCGCGCGACCATAAATTTGCCACTTTTGCTTTTAGAGCTTGGCTATCCATAGAAATAGGTCGGTGGAACGAACCTAATATTACAATAGTTTTTATATTTCTAAAAAAAAGTATTTGTTATTCAATTCCAATTAGGGTCAAAATTGATTTACCACATATGTGTTTAGTATTCAATTCCCATTAGCGATACATACATGGTCCAACGATATATGATATTATAAGGATCGAATTTCTTTTTTTAGAAGCGATATCCTCCGATCCTACGCTTAAAACGTAAAAAAAAATAAGGTCGCAAAAGTGAATAATCTCGAAAATGAAAGGCGTCAGCGTGGGATCGTTCTTAAGAAATAAAAACAAGTCGAACAAAATTGGGAGAACAGCAGTTTAAAATACTGCAAACCGTAGGTTTGTTATTTGTTTGGTCGTTTAGTTACCAATCCTAAGAAGCGGTAAAAATTCATCGAATTGTTTTACGATCTACGGAACACCCTGTATGTAAGGTAGGAACACAGCCCTGTAGGAAGGTTATTCATGGTTAAAAACAGTGTTGCCGCTGTGAAATTATCTTATACTTTCTATTAGTGTTATGATTATTGGAATAACCGACATCGCTCGATTATTAAAACAACCGCTCGAGTTATCTATTCAGGCGAAAACCTTTCGATACCCGAGCTTCGCTTGACGCCGGCGGAAATGTACCGCTGTAGTGTGATCGAGTTAAAAAACTGCTCGTATATTCGAACATTCGCTCGATAGGAAATACTCTAGTTATAAATTCCGGGGAAAAACAGAAAATTATCGCATGTCACTTGATAGACGACCTTCGGTCTACGCGCCACGCCATCTGATTGGCGACGTTCGAGTGTGACGCTGAGCAGGTACACGACATACGTCTTTCTTAAAGGCACATAAACGAGAAGGTGCATATATAAAAGTATGCCAAATCCCTTAGCGGAGTCATCGCGACATGGGTTTTGTAAAGTTTTGTTTAGGCTGGCTAGCCAGCGGCGTAGTTTAGGTCTCCGATTGTAAATATTAAAAAATTAAAGGATATAATTTTTAAATTTTTATTTACTATAAACTCGAGAAACTTCTAAAATATAACATAATAATAGAAATTGTAAATACAAATAACAAAACGAACAAAATGGTTAACAAAATATATAGAAAAATTCGTTGGTAATCTTATAGTAAACATTTTAAAGTCTAAACAGGAACTTTTTATTATTAAACTCAAGAAGACTTCTTAAAAATAACATACATTATAGAAAATATTAATGGTAAATAAGAAAACGAGCAAAATAGTTAACAAAACATAGATATCGATAAATTTTTTGGTAACCAACCATTCTTAAATTTAAACAGGAACTTTTAGGTAACTATAAACATGAATTTAAAAAAATAATCACCTCTTTTCTTATTTTGCCAGTCGCGTAACTAATTTTTGAAGGGCACACAGTGGGCACCTGATAATTTAAAGTGGAAGAATTTGACAAGCCATTTTAAATATCTACTTATTTTATGTCGTAGATTGAGAAAGATGTGAAGAAAACTAATTATTGGTAATACTTTTTCTTTTAAAACAGCACAAGAATAAACCCGAACAATAAATACATATTTGGCTGATTTTTTGCATTAGCTTAACCTGTGCCCACCCGTAGTTACGTGCCTGCTAAATACCCTACTCGATCACATGTAAACGACTAGGCTGCCGGTCGAGCAGTCGGTGACGATATCGCTTGGTAAATCGGAATTTCAAGCGATTCGCGCGAGCGGTTCACTCGATTATTAAAATCGCTCGAGTATCAAGTACTCGATTATTAAAATCATCGGTTTTTCCCAACACTACTTTCTATAGGCTAATATTATGAACAATTAGATACGTTTGTAGTCATCGTAAGCAAGTCAAGTTAGGATATCGCGCAGCTAGGCATGGCTTAGAGGCTTAGTGACGTCAACTGGTGGCCAGCAAGGCGAGCGACTTCCAGTGTGTCTACTCTTGACTTATTAGAACGAACATATCGAGAAGTGATTCTTCCTCTCTCTAGGAACGCAGATTAAGAGAGGATGGAATAATCAATCACTTATTCTCTCGATATCATCGTTCTCCTAAGTCGAGAATTGATCGTCGGTGACGTCACCTTGCGACTCTTTATTTTATCTAAATTTATTATTATCGCGTCTTTAACGAACAAAATTTTCTTATTGACTTTAATATGATGAATAATTTAAAATATAGCCGAGGCACGTCAAAACTGCCAAATATTAGTTGACCACAATGAACAGGTGGGTTTCGTAAGATATTTCCTAACATGTGACAACGTTGCAAGCCACCTAAACCACTGTGGTAGTGCCTAAACGAATCGACCGCACTTCAAATAGCCCCATTATGCCGGTGTTGCCAACGACATGAAAATTACGGAAATGGCAGAGATATGGATTTTGAGAATTATCACGAATATGGAAATAATTTTTCGGAATTGCAACGTTATATGTATGTATAAACATAAGTTATTTGCAGTTATGCGGAAGGTGGTAGATTATTTGTAAATAATTTGGCGAGCTGAGCATAGAGAGGGTACAACACAAATTCTTAAAATACATAGCCTTCAAACTTAACACTCCAGAACTGACATACTCTCAACTGGAATCTAATATTCAAGTTGGGACGCTTCAACAACGACGCGATGTAAAAGACCTCAAAATGCTTTTCAATATTTTACATAGTAAATATAATTGCCCTGTTTTACTAAATAAAATAAGTCTGCATGTACCTTCAAGGGAAACACGTCTGAGGAATACCTTCTCAATCCCTGCGCATAGAACAAACTATGGCAGAAACAATTTTATCTCTAGATCATGTAGACTGGCCAATGAACATCCCACACTTGATTACTTTTCAAATTGGTCCAGTTTTGTCAATCAACTGCGTATGATTTGAAATCTCTAATTTTCTAATATAAATATATTTATAGTTTATATAGTTTTAAGTCTAAATATATGTAGGTAAACTTTTGTGATGTTAGCAATAAGTTTGTTTATGTTGTAAAATTGGGCAGCGCCCGTTAATAAATAAATAAATAGTTAAAAATTTATTAAATACAATCTGCTACACTACTGGTTCATATAAATTGGTTTTTAATGTTGCAGCGTGCCAATAATTTAGGAAGGTATGTCACATAAAATGTCCCATTTTTAAATCCAACACAACGTGACCAAATACGAAAGATAATTGCCTTGTGGTAGGTACGGATTTCCGTGACTGAGGGTTTGGCAACGCCGGATTCAACCATCGAGCTTCGAATTACAAGCATACCCCGCATGTGGCGCTGCTACCGCATTTGCCATTCACTAAAAACTAGATTCATTCCATGAACTACGGTTGTTGTGCTAAGAAATTCCGGATTTTGACTGTTTTACGAAGAATTTTGTTTGTGTTTATCGCAAATCGCGAGATAAAACGATTAACCGACTGACTGTAGTGATAACAACAGCTTTTGTTTGATCTTAAACGGTTTTTTTAACGTTACGATAAGGAATTTGACTGACTTAACGAAGAACTTTCCCTTTACCTGTTTTACAGTGAGGCTCTGCCATGCCTACCTTCAAGAATGAATAATCGGATGTACGGTTTTTGTTTTTGTTCTGTGAACTCACCTTTTTGACTGTGTGACTTTGTGACTCATTGGTATTTTGATAACTTGTTCTTTTGGATTTTGACGACGAAATGGGTATGTTTACTATGTTTAAGAAATATAACATGGAACGTTAACATTTTAAATATTAGCCTGATGTAATCATTATAAAATCAATTAAAAATATTTTATGATATTTAACAAGTTAGTCCTGTTTTATTTAAAAAGAGAACGCTATAATATCACAAAACAACGAAAACCTTTCAAGGTTATATTTATAACAAAACGAATAGTTGATCTGACCGACATATTTTTCGAAATAAATGATTTTTCCGATGAATATCCATTTTAGTGGCTGTTCTAAAGAAGAATCATTGTTATGAAAATTAATTATAATACTGTGACCTTGGTAGCCCTATAAAAATTGCAACAAGGATAAAAGGATTGTCACAATGTGTCTCGGATATGCCCATTAGTTTAAGTTTAAAGAAATGCAATAATCCTACTTAAATTTACATAATATTACCCGGAAAGAAGATTTATGGTATAATTTTTATATTTCATTGTTCATGTTTATCCTTACTCGAAAAGGACGCCATTAAGTATACTTTATATTATCTATGGATAGTATTTCGATGGGCACGCAATTGTTTCTGGGCAAGCCTACTCGAGATTTAAATACCTTTTTGTTATACTTACTTAAAGATTATTAGGAAATAATTCACTTAAAATAGGCATTAATGTCAATAATAATAGGTTTCGATTTGAATTTAATTGTTTTAATCAAGAAGAGTGCGATACGTCTGAGTAATAAACATAAAAGTGGCAAAGCGAATTTAAAATTCATATCTCTTCCAATACAATCAGAAAAAGAACGAAATCATTGTACAAAATCGGTTTTGTAAAAGCCCAAATATATGGACAACATGACGTTGCCGAACTCACTAAAAGTTGGACACAAACTGAAAAATCGCCCGCGGCCCACCCCTGTATCCAGTCACTGGAATAAACAGTTCCAGTTACAAAACTGGAAACCTGAACAAACAATAACATATTACTCTTGACTATTGCTCCACATTGCGGCCATAAAATATTATTTACTTAACAGAAGCTTCCGACCAACACCCTCCTCTCCCCCGGTGGCGATTATGGTCGAAAAGAAACGTTACTTAGGGGTGGGTAAATTACGAAAACGTGTTTCGATTTAATTCCGAGCAGACTAATGAAACAGTGGCAACATTAACATCTGGATAGTTTGAGAACCAAAAAATCATTTGGGTTTCATAATGGCTACATTATGAAATGCAAAAAAATTGAATAACCTGCCACTTTATGAAGCTGAAATTTTATTTTTTTTATGTTGGCAGCAAGTGGGGTTCGACTTTTAGGCTTACTTTGATTTCGTTGAAATTAGTTTCCTTGGCATTATGGAGTCGACCAATATTTTTTATAGAAAACTTTAAAATACTAACCTTTAACCTTGCAAATAGATAATTTTTACTAGATATTTATCTGAAATACCTATACTCGGAAATATATAACATGCTGACGGTGTCCGTCAACTAATTTCTAGTCACAACTATAAAACAACATAACCTAAAAATAATAGAAGTATCTTCCAGTTTTATTCAATAAAGTACTATTTTTATTTTTTATTCAATATAGTATTATACATATTACTTTATATATATTTATTTATAGTTACTGTAGACATTTCCTGGGCATTAATTGTTATTCCTGTCAGATTCTGTGCCGACACAATATTTTGTTCAATACTTAGTATTATTTATTATTTTGTTCAATATTTTGAACTTTCTTTTCGTTCGTTCTGCTCGCACCATAACTCAACGTTTTGCACATTCTTTTTAAAAGTTTTTCTGCAATTTCTCTTATTTCTGACGGAGTACAATTTTCTTCCTGACTCATTTTTATTAACTTTAATAATATATTTATTTTTTATTATGACGGATGGGAAGAAGCTTTGTTGTGTTCAATTGTTTCTATCATGGCATATATGATACTTGTAACATTTTATGAAATTGTAAAAGTATTGCCAACCCAAAGAGAAAATATTAATTCAAATGGGAAAAATCTACTATATTTTAAAAAGTTTTTCAGACTTTAAAGACCCTGTATTGGGCAAAAAAAAACACAAGAAAGTTACATAAATTGACAGTGCCCTGGGAAAACAAGACCCGCCCCCGCTACACCTTTTGGGCCTTGACTGCTACACCGAATGAAAACACACGCGCGCAATTAAAGTCTGTTTCGTTGCCGTTGATAGCTCGATACCCTCATTAAAGATTCAAAACAAGGGCCCGGTGGCCTAAAATATTTTACCTATAAAATGGTCTTTTTACGTACATCTAGCATAAAGATGAAGAAATTTTGACCTATTCCACCGGGTAACAGATAAAGTAACAATAGAGCCATAAAATGAAATGAAAGGATAATGATTAAAACGGCCCATCATGGTCGGAGAGTTGGGTTTTTAATGTAACCGCTTATTATTTTATTTAAATGTAATAGATTTTATGATTTTATGAATTTATTTACAAGAAAACTAATTTATTTACAGATCAAAAAATATTGACAATTTCAATAATTATAACTCGATAAAATGGTCCTCAGAAGAATCTGAAGAGTCATCATGTCCTACGCTTATTACTAAAGGCTCAATTTCCATAGTTGTGTCAATTACGTTGTCAAGTTCCCACATTTTTTGTTCCTCTACTATAGCATGTTTTATGGCGTTTTGCCAATTTTCTGATGACACATTTGCTAAAGAATGAAGCAAGAGGTGTCGCACTTCTTGCATTTTAAAAGTTTTGTTATTTCTAGCAACATATCCTTTTACTTGAGCCCATATTAATTCGATAGGATTTAGCTCACAATGGTAAGGTGGTAAACGGAGCACTATAATACCTCGATCTCTTGCCATCTCGTCAATAACATACTTTTTATACTGTGATTTATGTAGCCTAACAATATCCAAAAGTTCTTTTTTTACCATGGTATTATCGTAACTCAATTCCTTTCGTTGTAACCAGTTTACGATTTCCGCCTTTTTCCATGAAGTTGTGGGAAGATTCTCTTTTAGCCTAGAGTGATAGCTGGCATTATCCATCACTATTACAGAATTAGCGGGAATGTATTCTATCATTTGCTTAAAATATTCCTCGAAAACATCAGCAGTCATTTCTTCATGATAGTCTTTAGTAGAATTCGACTGGAATTGTAATAATCCTTGATCCAAAAAGCCATTTGAACTTCCTATATGAGTTATAATAAGTCTGCGTCCCTTTCCAGATGGTGGTCTAAGTCCTGTTGACCAGCCTTCCATGACAGCTTGTCGAGAACTTAGGACATTTTTATCTTGCCAAACTTTAGATACGGTGTGCCCTTCGTTCAGCCAAGTTTCATCCAAATAGAAAATGTTTTTGCCTTCGCTGCGGTATTTTCGGATGGACCTTAAGTATTGACGTCTCCAGCAAATAATATCTGCTCTATCAATAAGAAAAGATTTTCTGTTTTGCTCCTCCCATCGAAAGTTCATATCATGAAGTATTTTCCATAGTTTCGTTCGTGATAGCTGTGGTAAGTCCTCGTCGTAGTTAATGGCTTGTAAAATTTTGTCTATAGTTGGTATTTCCTTGGCAAAATAAAAACTATGTACTTTTCTTCTAATACCATTTTTAATGAAATTGTCAATTTCTAACGGTTTCTTTCCTGGGAGTGGTTTTGGCTCACTGAGGTTCTTAGATTTTCTTTCACGCAAGAACCTATATATAGTAGCCTCTCCAACTCCTACCATATTGGCACACTCTGCAATGATGCTACGAACATCACTTGCAGGTTTCTGGTACACTAGAGCATCATGCACGTTTAATATTAATGTCTTTTCTCGGAGAGAATATGCACTCTTGCTAATTTGACGAAGACACGTTGGCGAAAAACTTGAAGCCATTGTTACAAGTATAGGAAATAATTCAACTTTGAGATAATGCAGTATCTAAATACAACTAAATACATAGTTTGACAAACGCACATCAAATGGCGTAATAACATCCTAAAGCAGGCAAAAATAGGTAAATTAATTACCCCTGTTGTACCTACTTTAACCCTAATCCTACTTAACAATGGACAGAGGCCAATTTTCTTATTAAATAAGGTAATTACTATTGGCAACGCCTATGGTTTACGGTTGTTTTATGGCTTCAACCCTCGATATGAGCTATCAACTGCAACAAAACGGACTTTAGCTACTCGTATCACGCGACTGCCCACAATAACGAACTTTGCCGATTATTCAAAACAAACGCAATGCAATGATTTATATTGATAACCATTCTTTTAATATGCAAACCTCTGAAGTAAACTGCTTCTAGACATGTTTTTTTTCTACTGGACAATTGTAAAATCTTGCTGACCAAGTAATTTTCTTAAATATTCTTTTTATGCTGATCAAATGACTTAATGGCTATTTTTTGCTGCGAACCAATTTTAATAACGGCAAACCATTTAA
This sequence comes from Barypeithes pellucidus, assembly GCA_963991005.1. Lineage (NCBI taxonomy): Eukaryota > Metazoa > Arthropoda > Insecta > Coleoptera > Curculionidae > Barypeithes > Barypeithes pellucidus. The sequence goes on along the minus strand of OZ022562.1, from coordinate 12,599,658 downwards.
TTACTTCTCATTATTTTTATATGGCGATTTTGCTACAGATTTGAAGTTCAGTTACTCCTAGTTTCATATAACGGCGTTGAAAAACAGTCAAATGCCAAAGAAATAAATTTGTCACATGCTCTTGTTATTATTTTGTCTCCCTAAATATAAACACATTTAAATAATCTTTGTTTGTATAATTTAAGCGCCCTAGCATGATTATTAATAATTTTCAAATGATGTGATATACTTGATACGCTTTAATAATGCCGATATATATCGGCAAAATTAGCCAATACAGATTATCGGCAATATTTGGTACCGATGTACCGATATTTATGTTTATCTGTCTTATTTGACATATTTCTTTTTTGTTGTATTTTTTGTGTACAAATCTAAGGGCCGCCACTGCTTGCGACACAAATCTAATGTGTTTTGATCGTGATGATCAGTCTTAACCACATAGCGGATCATAGATCGAAGCTCGGGTCGACGTCACAAAGCAATCGGTCAAAAATCTGTTGGTTTTATTGCTAATTCTTCGCTTCGTTGCTCTCGAATTATGCGAATACCTACCTATGTAGGTACTTTTTTTTTAAATCGTTTTCTTGCATCTGCCACGATTGCCCTTCTAATTAATAATTGGCTCGTTTATTTTATTTAACTAAGCAAACTAGGTAGATCCTGATTTAAAGTAGGGTCGGGAGCCTTCGCGAGCTGGGTGGCTTGCGATCGAAAATATTTAATAACTGCCGATCTAATAGAGGTGCCACTTTTTCGTAAAATGGGTTTTGCAGATAAGAAGATATAAAACAAACAGTATTTTTTAAAATAAATGTAAGGTGGGGGGCAAGCATGTTAAAATTATTTAAACAATTACATTGTTATTATTTTGAATTTGTTCACAATGACAAGTTTTAAATTCGAATATTCGGTAACATAACAAAGTGATAAATAAAAAAATACCGACATTGATATGATCAGTACACGATTCGAGATATTAAATTTCTAGTATGATACCTCTGATTCAAGCTGTCATCTGGGTATAGTGTTGTGGCCACTGTAATAATTAGTGTTGGCAAAAACCGATGATTTTAATAATCAAGTACTCGATACTCAAGCGATTTTAATAATCGAGTGAATCGCTCGAGCGATTAATCACTTGAAATTTTTATGATTAAGAAGAATGTGTTGATAAAACACCAGGGGTTGTTTTCTGTAATTTTTAGAAGTTTAGTCTAGAGTTTTTATCAAGGAAGAACAGTATTTAAAAAATAATTATATCCATTAGTTTTTCAAAAATTTACAATGGCCGCTGGCTAGCCAGTCCCAGTCAAAACAAAACCATGTCGCGATGAATCCACTAAGGGATTTGGCATACTTTTTTGTATGCACCTTCTCGTTTATGTGCCTTTAACAAAGACGTATGTCGTGTCAGCCTTCTGAGCGTCAAACTCGAATGTCGCCAATCGGCATATTTATTAAAAGCCAACGATTTTCGCTTCAATTTATAACTAGAGCAGTATTTCCTATCGAGCGAAAAACTGCTCGAATATACGAGCAGTTTTTTACTTCGAGCGATCACACTACCAAGCAGCACATTCCGGTCGGCGTCAAGCGAAGCTCGGGTATCGGGTAATAAGTAACAAGCGACGATTTTCGAATTTATAACTCAAGCACAATCAAACACAAGCACTATAGGAAAAATCCTTTAGGGCACTCTGGGAGTGGTGCGTGTGCGCAAAAAGCGATTCAGGATGATTTCGAATCGTTGGAGGTTATATTCGTTGGGAAAAACGACCTCGGGGAGGTCGTTCCATAAGGATGACGTCCTCCAGATGAAAGAATTATTAAATAATGAAGTTCGAGGAGTACTAAGCTTAACCACTTATGGATGGGCGGCAGTGGTTCATCGAGTATTTCCGCTATTCGCCACTCTGGACGGAATTAAGAGGGCAAAGTCAGCCGAGCACTTTCCATGAAAATATCTGTAAAAGAGAGTCAAATCCCCAACCTGCCTTCGATGTTCTAGGCTGTCGAGGTTCTTCGTCAGCTCGTGGTCTCCAATCAGACGAATGGCCCTCCTTTCGATGGAATCCAGTAGCCGAAGAGTATGTTTGGGTGCAGAACTCCAGACATGAGAGCAGTACTCTAGTGATGGTCGAATCTGGGCTTTGTATAGTGTCAAAAGATGATGAGGTGTGTACAACTTTCTGGTTCGGAAGAGTACACCAAGTTTCTGAGAAGCTATCTTGGCGATTGTCACAACGTGGTTATGCCAAGACATATTGCCTCCCAGATTGACGCGCAGCAAATTAATAGATGTAGCCAATGGGATTGCAACACTAGTAATAATTCAAGAAATAACAAATACCTGTGTGTTTGAAAACTACTTGTTCCGCATTGGCCAATCGCTCGGGAGAATTGTAATTGTTGCCAAGTTTTTTTGTCCCTAAAGATAAGGAAATTTAACGCCGCCTTAATACAACAGAGTCTTTTCCATTGTCTGTGAGTGTTATGTGAAGTATTTCAAAATAATTTAATCGTAATGAATACGAAAAGAAATTATACCATACAACGACAAATAAATATAATAATAATGAGGAATTAGAACAACAAAACAAATGAGAATGTAACGATCTACGTCACATTGTTCTATTGTTTAAAGTTTTTTGACACGTTTTACAGTTTTCTTTAGTTAAATATTGCCTCATTATTTGACTTAACCGAGTTACGAGGGCTGTAGAGAAGTGTTGTCTCAACATTGGCATCAATATTCTCCGTCAATTACTTATCGTCAGCTCGTGACCACCATCTTTTGTGACTTTTATTCAGAAACTTGAGAAGAGACCTCAGTGGGCGTCATTTTGGGGATATTCCTTTACATTGGCATCAATATTCTCCTTCAATTACTTATCGTCAGCTCGTGACCACCATCTTTTTGTGACTTTTATTCAGAAACTTGAGAAGAGACCTCAGTGGGCGTCATTTTGGGGATATTCCTTTACATTGGCATCAATATTCTCCTTCAATTACTTATCGTCAGCTCGTGACCACCATCTTTTTGTGACTTTTATTCAGAAACTTGAGAAGAGACCTCAGTGGGCGTCATTTTGGGGATATTCCTTTACATTGGCATCAATATTCTCCTTCAATTACTTATCGTCAGCTCGTGACCACCATCTTTTTGTGACTTTTATTCAGAAACTTGAGAAGAGACCTCAGTGGGCGTCATTTTGGGGATATTCCTTTACATTGGCATCAATATTCTCCTTCAATTACTTATCGACCACCATATTTTGTGACTTTTATTCAGAAACTTGAGAAGAGACCTCAGTGGGCGTCATTTTGGGGATATTCCTTTATCGGTAGGAAGAATTGTTTCCAGTGATTAACAAATCGAATCGTTTTAACAAGTTTCCTGTGCATTTGTAACATGGAGCGACTGATTACTGTAATAATAGCCAGATATTAATGCCAATAAAAAAGACGGAACATGTCAATTAGTGTCTTACCGAGTGTATCCGAAATATTTATTGTTATACGTACACGGGAACTCGTACATTTATACAGAAAGAACTGCAGTAAGTTTTGTTAACCACTTTATTGTTTAAAACTCTCATTCTGAACGAAAGTATAGGGTGGCCAGCTAAGCGAGGTACGCGGATGTAACTCGGAATCCGTTCATCGTACAACTTCCGGAAAAATTAATAATTTGATGTTTCTTCACAAATTACATAGAAGTCTTTTGTTTCCAAAGCCTTCTTATTTTTTACAATATATGTAATTACCGGGGCGATTAATAAGTAATAACTATCTAAAATCATTTTTCATCGATATCTCCGGTTAGAAACAAGATAGGAACATGCGGTTTTCACCGTTTGCTCTGGCCTATATTCCTCTTTGTAACGGTGTAATAACATCTTTACCATCGTATTTAAATTTTTCGAGAAATAACATAAAATATGATAAACCTATAGACAGCGCCATCTAGCGACTATAGTATACATGACTTAGACATCGCGTGTAGTGTAGCTGATAGAGCAAGACGAACTCTTTTAATGACACTAATTTTAATATTTTCCGATAAGGCGGTCCTGAGATATTGATTTTTTTCCAAATCAATGTTTGCGTTTCCCCCACCACTTTATTTGTTTTATTATCTAAGCAAATTTTAGAGCAATCGACTGTTAACCAATTACTACGCCCCCTAGAGGCCGTCCTACAAATTTTCACATAAATATTTTTTTCTATTTGGGTTTCATAATGGCTACATTATGAAATGCAAAAAAATTGAATAACCTGCCACTTTATGAAACTGAAATTTTATTTTTTTACGTTGGCAGCAGGTAGGGTTCGAATTTTAGGCTTACTTCGATTTCGTTGAAATTAGTTTTCTAGTCATTATGGATTCGATAAAAAATTTTTTTTGAAAACTTTAAAATACTAACCTTTAACCTTGCAAATAGATCATTTTTACTAGATATTTATCCGAAATACCTATACTCGGAAATATATAACATACTGATGGTGTCCGTCAACTAATTTCTACTTACAACTATAAATCAACATAACCTAAAAATAATAAAAATATCTTCCAGTTTATGCTCTATTTCTAATGTTTTATTCAATAAAGTATTATTTTTATTTTTAATTCAATATAGTATTATACATATTACTTTATATATAGATATTTATAGTTACTGTAGACATTTCCTGGGCATTAATTGTTATTCCTGTCAGATTCTGTGTCGACACAATATTTTGTTCAATAGTATTATTTATTATTTTGTTCAATATGTTGAACTTTGTTCTGCTCGCACCATAACTCAAAGTTTTGCATATTCTTTTTAAAAGTTTTTCTAGATTATTTTCTGCAATTTCTCGTATTTCTGACGGAGTACAACTTTCTTCCTGACTCATTTTTATTAACTTTAATAATATATTTATTTTTAATTATGACGGATGGGAAAAAGATTTGTTGTGTTCAATTGTTTCTATCATGGCATATTTGATACTTGTAACATTTTATGAAATTGTAAAAGTATTGCCAACCCAAGAAGAAAATATTAATTCAAATGGAAAAAATCTACTATATTTTTTAAAGTTTTTATAAAATACACAGTTCATAAGACAATTAGAGCACTTGTAGTTTTAGAAAACTCCCCGCTTCGCGGGAAGTTTTCTAACTTAACGCGTCCTCTAAGATAATGTCTATGAATCTTAATATACTATTTTGCTGATGTTGTACGATGAACAGTTTCCGAAATACAGCCGCGTACCTCGTTTAATTGACCACCCTGTACATTACATTTAATGTTACGACCCGGTATCCTGTATTATACTTTGTAAATATATTTTTCTTCGACATTTTAAAAATTTAAAATATTAATTTATTTGAGTTATGCTTTGTGGCCCCCACAAAGGAATGTTTAAAAAAGGAAACAACCTGCGTTCCGCACCGTCACGAAGTCAAGGTTCGACTGTATCGTACGCAGTGTTGTCGAACATTCTTGGTAGTACCATTCAATCTGAATTAGTATTTCGATATCTAACTGTGTTAGACAAAATGCGATTCGTTTGTGCTTGTAATTAAGCGTTCGACGGGGCCCATGGTTAGGACGTAGGGGTAACCACTTCCTCGCCTTTGGGGTGAATTACATTGACGCGTAGCGATAGTCTATATGTTTAACAGGATGCCGGAGTACAGTACGTTTCACGAAATTTGGATACGACTTACTGATTTCCTGGGTCGACAAGAGCTTGGCAATAAACAAGTGAAGTATGAAGGGACGGACTAAGGATTGGATTAATTATACGATCCAGACTAATATATGAATTTTCTACAGTTATTACGTGACGGACTGAATCTTTCCAACTACCTGGGAGAATATCATTAAAGCATTTTCGTATTAATTCTACAACACCAGAACTTAAAGTCGGAGAAATATTTTCAGACCTAACCAGTGATTTTAACTGGTGCCACATATGCTCTATGGGGTTAAAAATGCAATAATAGGGTGGGAGCCGTAGCACTGTATGTCCAATTTCTTCTGCCAATGTGTCACAAACATATACTTTTTTTATAGAAAATGTCTCTAAAACTTCTAAAAATCACTTTTTTTTATAACTTTCTTCAAAATATATATCATTCGCCGCCATGAAGTTCTGAATCTCCAATTTTGTATTACTTGAGCTTGGAGCTTTATGTAATTGGCGACTGTGATAGCTCGCATTTTCCATTACTATCACGCTATTCTGAGGAATGTTTGGTAAAAGACAATTCTTGAACCATTCCTCAAAAACTAGCAAATTTTACCACAAAAAGATATTTAAATATAAATTAAGCAACCTAACCCACCTGATGTGCCTATATTTAATTATAATTATTACAATCCGGTCCTTTCCACATAATAATAACAAACGGTCATAAATAATGGGATGGCCCAGGTACTTTTACTCCAGTCTTTAAGTTATATCCATTTTTCGTGAAACGATCTTTACCTGTAAACGAGTTTTCTTCCCAAGCGTTTATTTCTGTTTTAGGAAAAAAATGTCAGATAAAAAACTTTGTAATAGAACGAGAACTCGCGGAAAGTCTATATTTTTTTGTTTCGGAAGATTTTTGGATTGTTTTTTTAATGCTCCATATCGGAAAAAATGATGGACTTTCCTCGAGTTGATAACAAAATTTAGACATCTTTCCCGAACCCGAACAAACCTGACAAACCCGACGTATACTTCTAACTGCAAGGGAAGATCCAATTCGCCTCGTGCCTTCAAAGCGTGAAGCGAACAGGGGCCAAATCGACTGACTCCAGCATCCTCTTAAGAATATTTTTGTTTGGCTTCCGCTATATTTTCGTCCGCGAGCCGGCACTGGATACTACTACCAGCTGACGGGTAAAGTATCTCTCTATACTTGATATTCTATTCTGCGATCGAATTCCCACGGAAATAAATTATTTATTTTAAATATTATTTGTTGCTGGCGACGTCTCGTTCGAAGCAGGGCGGCATCGGTCCAATTAGATCAGGAGGCGCCGTCGGCCTCGTTATATCTGCTCGCAAAAAATAATATTTAGGTATTAAATAAATAATTCACGAAGGAACTTCCCATTCCATGGCAATTCGTCCCACAGAATTGAAACAACACTATGTAATTTCTCAAGAATAAAAAATAGTTATTTGATTTGCTCGTGGGAATCTGCGAGAAAAATGGCCAGTGACAGACGGGCAGGTTTGTTGTTCGTGAGGTGCCGCCATGAGGGGTTCGGTTATTACGACAAATGGTCACCTTAGAAGGAGATTGTTCCCTTCAGTGTTTTTTTTGATATTTTTTCCGAAATTTGTTTTTACTACCCTAACATTTTACGTTTAAAGCCCAATTCTGGAAGGCCTCAGGGTGCCTACGGGCCTCGGGGGAATCCCAAGTCGATTCTTAAATAGGAATTTTAAACTGTAAAGGTTGTATGAACGAATGCACATAATCATCTGATCCTAAGACGATCAAGCTTTCATATACCATTTAATCACCGAATTAGCAAATTTGACAACATCGTACGAAGAAGGAATTTCTATTCAATATAAGCACGCAGTGAAGGCATCCAGGCACCGCTACATTATAATTTCTAATAAGTATTATCCAAGGTACTCGACGATTTTTTAAAGTTATTATTGAAGTTCGGCCTTACAGACAGGCAGGTTCATTTAATTAATAATTTTCATATTTTTACAAAAAAATTCAACTTTATTTTTCTGTAAATGCGAGAAAATCAGGTGATTTGATAAATTAGACAAAGGGGACTACCTTAAGACTCAATAATTATTTTACAGTTGGATTTTAATCGAGGTGTAACAACAAGCGTTAGTCTGATACCAAGTGTAACCAAATAACCAAATATTCGTTAAAAACAAATAATTATGTCGCGTTTCGGCAGTTTCATTGGAAATATCCAAAATATCGAATTTTTAGGTACAGTGAAACCTCTCTTAGACGGACACCTACGGAAACGTCTAAATGTGTCCCCCCTTGGGAAATTTGTTATTAGGTAATATGTAAATGCAAAATTATTACTATGTATATGTATGTACAAATAAACATAACATAACAAAAATACACTAGTTTTAGTTAGGATGTAGTAGTACAAAAATCTAATAACGTAGTTTGATGTGTTTGCGTTTTATACTTGCAATCTAGAAAATGTAATTCCAAGTCTGATAACAATTCGATTGCTGTAGAGTCACCTCTATTCTTTACATACTCTTATAGATCCTTTACCATACTAATGGCTTGTTGATAATTGGTGACATTTGTTTGATTACTGCATTCAACTTCTTCATCAGGGTCGTCAGATAGTGATGTGGTTTCAGTTTGGACTACATAATCGGTAGGAATGGGGTCACTATCATCTTCTAATAGCACATTGCTATCAATGTTAATGAACTCTCCCAAATCATTGTTATCAAATTACAAACTTCCACAACGTCAATATTGTCTTTCAGACTCAAAACGCGACATTTTTGTGTCATTTTGTCAAACTCACGAACAAACGGCGGACTGTTGTTGTTTGTACACTCTTTGTATGAACGCAGCCTGTCCGCGTCCGTCCAAAGGACAGGCCGCCCAAGAGAGGTTGATTTTCATGGAATTTCATATACCTAGTTCCGGAAGTTTCAATGGAAATATCCAAAAATATCGAATTTTTAGGTATTTATTTTATCCCTGCTAAAAAAGTCGAAACGGTGTCACCCGGAGTGACTACCTATGGACCCCTAGTCATTGCACTAAAAGAGAGAGTCCATACAATAATGGTTTCTTAAATAATAACCTAAAAACCATAAATTTCTACTTCTCCAAAAATAATAAGTTATAGTATGGAAAGATGTTAACCCCCTGCTCATTTAAGATTTAAAGGGTAAATATAATATACCCCTCTCAGAGGGTTAATCCACGAGGGCCGCAAACATTCTTTAAAACCGTTCCTCTTCCCGTTTTTTCTAATCGCCCTTGTATGTAGAATTTAATCGGGAAGGAATGAGTGACAAACATCACTTTATACGGAAAGAATGTATTTCTCAAGCATTAAGTGGAGAATAGTTTACTAGAATTCCCCACCACATAACCGACATTGGCAATATATGTACGTATAAGTTGGTTACACCGAAATTATGTCGGAAATAATGCAACATAATTTCGTAGGACAACATATTTAGTCACCTCGCTTCTTTATCAAAAAGCAAACAGGCCGCTCCGCCTTACTATGTCCTTATTTGCCGAGTTTCAACGACATAAAACATTTTTTATTAATATTGAATTCTGCCTCCAACGTAATTTCTGTTAAATTAACGCAAATCCCTTAACGCCATTTCATTTTGGCAAATCATAAAATAAAACCACTTTCTGAATTAAAGCCCATTTTGCAATTTATAAACGTTTTGTAGACTCAGAGGCTGATCTAGCCCGTTTACCCCGCCCTTGACATTAGATCAGATAAACCAAGGATCTTAAAACAAGTATCACAGTCTTTGAAGAATAAACAATTCACATTCTTAGCAGTGGCGGCTCGTGACCTAAGATACAGGGGGTTCACAAGTATGATAAAATTATTTTTAAAATTTTATTTTTGTTTAAATGTAGAAAGAAAAAGTAATAAGAAAATGCGTTAGGTAAAACATATTTTTATTTATTTTTAAATTTTACATAACTTTTGGAAAAATAAAAAAGGTTTTCTTAGCGTGTATAGCTGTCGGATCTTAACGTCGTCGCATGCAACCCTCGTAACAATATTTATACAGTCCACTACTAATATCACTAAAGCCATCTACGAGCTATCAAGAAAACCGAATGATGTCCAATACTACTACCGTCATCTACGAGTTATCAAGAAAACCGAATGATGTCTAATACCACTACGCCATCTACGGCTACGTCATTAGGCGCAACCAAGACGAGAACAATAGTTAACTGTTTTATGACGAGAACGAATCGAGCCACGAGACTGACAAGTTGGCATTCTTCATATTTTCAGTGTTTTTTAGTTTAAATCCTTAAATAAAATTGTTTAATATCATTTATCGAAATACACAATATTTATCGACCCTACACAATAGTGCTTAAACGTAAAGTCCATTCTTCGGTGCTTTATTGTAGAAAATTGATCAATAACAGCATCATTAAGTTTGGAATACCCTCTATAATTTGTTTTTCATATATTTAATTTTGAAACGTTCTAAGAAAGTCCCTAGATTTACCCTTTGTGGTCTGCGTTAAATTAATTTCGGGTTTAGGTGTTCCCGCATTCTTCACTCTCTCAGACACCTTCACCATCAATGCCGGTGTTCCTCAAGGGTCCATATTGTTTCCCACTCTTTTCTTACTCTAATTAACGACCTTCTAGTGAAAACGAAAAATCCGATATTTAGTTTTGCTGACGATAGCAGACTTATCTCATCTTTCTCTTTGAATGCACAAACATCGGCTGACGACGCCCATCTTCGCAGACAGCATGAAGTATCACGCCTCAACAAAGACCTGGAAGAAGTTTAGGCTGTTGGTAACCAAGTCGAATTTAACGCTAAAAAACCCAGGCAGCAGTTTTCTCTAAAAAGGTTAACATTACAGAACCGGATATAGTCGTGGCAGGACACGCAATCACACTGGCTTCATCTATTAATTTGCTGGGCGTCAATCTGGGAGGAAATATGTCTTGGCATAACCACGTTGTGGCAATCGCCAAGATAGCTTCTCAGAAACTTGGTGTACTCTTCCGAATCAGAAAGTTGTACCTCACAACTTTTGACACTATGCAAAGCCAAGACTCGGCCATTACTAGAGTACTGCTTTCATGTCTGGAGCTCTGCACCCAAACATACTCGTCGGCTACTGGATTCCATCGAAAGGAGAGCCATTCGTCTGATTGCGAGGCCACGAGCTGACGAAGAACCTCGACAGCCTAGAACATCGAAGACAGGTTGGGGATTTGACTCTTTTCTACACATATTTTCATGGAAAGTGCTCGGCGGTCCTTGCCCTCTTCATTCCGCCCAGAGCGGCGAATAGCAGAAATACACGACGAACCACTGCCGCCCATCCATATGTGGTTAAGTTTAGTGCTCCCCGAACTTCATTATTTAAGAATTCTTTCATCTGGAGGACTTCATTCTTATGGAACGACCTTCCCGAGATCGTTTTTCCCAACGAATATAACCTCCAACGATTCAAAACCAACGTGAATCGCTTTTTACGCCTACGCATCACTCCCAGAGTGACCTAAAGGATGTTTCCTATAGTGCTTGTGATCATAAAAAAAATTCCGGTAATCGGCGTGTTGTAAAATTTATAACTTAATAGAAACTTTTACCTCTAAACCTTCAAAATATTTAATAAAGCTACGATTTCCATCTCGAGCCGGCCTTGAAAAATACTAATAACGAGTATAATAATCCGCTTTTATCCCTAATGACGGCATTTATTCAGTAATTTTCCATTTCGAGATGGCGTGTGGGTGGTTTGCCGTCAGCGGCCACCCTCTTTGTCGATTTTTAGTAGTCGTTTTTCCAATTTCTAAGAAACGGGCCTCTTTGGCTAGATTTTATAAATAGATTCGTCGTGACGTCAAAAAACGCGAGGGCGCGACCTGGGTAACAAATAAATTGTCGTTTTTCTTTCAGAAGTAATGAGAGGAAAATGACCAATCAGACAAGTGCAAATCAGGGCTCGTGCAGACAGCGCCTTATAATTTTTCCATGTTTGTTTTTAGAGTATCATACTATTCATAAATTAGAATTTTTTGAAAGGAGAGTAAAACTCACAGTCCTTTCTATAATTTTACTCCGCACTGTGAGATGGACTACTTTCCGATTTTTTTATCGCCAGCCGATTAAAGGTACTATACAGGGTGAATTAATACTGCTAATATTATATAGGGTGTTGAAAAAAGGTCGGTACCCCGGAATAACTCCATCTTTTGTGTGTTATTCGGGCCCATCCTTCACCAATAATCACCATGAGAAAGACGAAATCAGAACCGTGCGAAAATCAAGTTTTTTCCCGGAAATACTATTTTTCTCTGTCTTGTACTAAAAAATGCCCGTGGAAAAGTCTTTTGTATTCAAAATATCAGAGGACATGTTTGCAGGGACGCCACTGGTGGAACAATTGAATAACTTTTCTAACTAAAATGTGTAGTTCTATATCCTATTAACACATACCAAAATAGAACATAATATCTAAAGTATTTTCGGAGACATTAAATAGTGGCCATTTCTTGTATGCGGCGACAAGCGCGCATTTGCGAAGATAAAATTTTTTCGCCAGTCCCCCCTCGTAGCTGATAAACAAATGAACAAATTGAATTCGGCCTGATCCCCGTAGCTCGATTAATAAACTACTTATTAGCATTTATGTAATACCCCCCCCCCCCCCCCCCCCCCCATAGCCCCACCACACTCAGCCTCCGGCCTATCAAAGTACTCAGTGTCACCCGTTGATTCGCGAAAAATTGATGCCCCAACTCCGCTTCTTCTCGAGATGTAATTAATGAAATTTTATTGGTTTTGCAGTTGCAAATCGCGATAATTCGCGAACTCATTGAGATATTGGGATCAGGTTTGTTCGAGCTTACGCGCTCTGTCAAGCTCTTCTATTTTGCGCTTCACATTTTTTTTGTTTTTTGTAGCATCAGAACCGGCTGAGTTATCTAGGAAAATCCGTTGTCGGTTAGATTTACGGGGCGTGCCCCCCTCCCCCCGCATGCGGCGCCCCCTACAAATCATATCAGAATGTGGATGGGATCCTACTGTATCGATTGGGGGAAAAAAATACTCGAGTTCGTTTAAGGATTTTCGTAAACCGGATCGACTCCACTAAAAAGATTTTAGTATATTTTACAAGAACTTCTTATATAAATAGTTAAAGATTGTTTCAAGAAAAATGAATATAACATGACTGCCGTAAAAGTACCTGGGCCATCCCATTATTTATGACCGTTTGTTATTATTATGTGGAAAGGACCGGATTGTAATAATTATAATTAAATATAGGCACATCAGGTATGCACATCAGGTAGGTTAGGTTGCTTAATTTATATTTAAATATCTTTTTGTGGTAAAATTTGTTAGTTTTTGAGGAATGGTTCAAGAATTGTCGTTTACCAAACATTCCTCAGAATAGCGTGATAGTAATGGACAATGCGAGCTATCACAGTCGATAAATTACATAAAGCTCCAAGTTCAAATAATACAAAATTGGAGATTCAGAACTACATGGCGGCGAATGATATATATTTTGAAGAAAGTTATAAAAAAAGTGATCTTTTAGAAGTTTTAAAGTCATTTTGTTTAAAAAAAAGCATATGTTTGTGACACATTGGCAGAAGAAATTGGACATACAGTGCTACGGCTCCCACCCTATTATTGCATTTTTAACCCCATAGAGCATATGTGGCACCAGTTAAAATCACTGGTTAGGTCTGAAAATATTTCTCCGACTTTAAGTTCTAGTGTTGTAGAATTAATACGAAAATGCTTTAATGATATTCCCCCAGGTAGTTTCAGTCCGTCACGTAATAACTGTAGAAAATTCGTATATTAGTCTGGATCGTATAATTAATCAAATTATAATTAATTTTGATGAGGATAGCGATAGCGAAACAGAACTATCTATAGAATGACATTATAAATGTAAATAAATATGACTAGTAATATTTAAAAAAAATGTTATTTCATTTGATTACATTAATATAATCATATCATTACTTGTTTTCCTTAGTCCATCCCTTCATACTTCACTTGTTTATTGCCGAGCTCTTGTCGATACAATGGGACCGACCCAGGAAATCATTAAGTCTTATCCAATTTTCGTGAAACGTGCTGTGCCTACTAAATATTTTTGTAATTTCTACTAAAAATTTAGGTTAAAAAGTTTTACTATTTTTCTAGTAAATTTAACCAAGTTTTTCTTTCCGTGTACGTTACGTTTTTGTCGTCAGACGTGGAAGCTTATTATTATCCCTATTTAAATGTCGGTCATCATAAACAATGGTTTAGTGATGAGTTTTAATTTGAGTATAATTGTTTTATGCAAGAACGGTGGTGCGCTTGACGAGAAATACTCAAGAGACCGTTTTCATGTAGAAGTGACCAGGAAAATCAAAAAATTTTTTAAAAATGTCCACATGGAAAAATGAGTATCGATAGAATGAATCACTTTTCTAACTAAAATATGTGATTATTCAAATTTAAATATTTTAAAACCAACCAACAAAATATTAATCGTTTATATTAAAGTTCAATATTTTATCCATTTTAGAATCCCGTTCAGATTTCGGAAACCGATTAACGAACATCATCACGTAAAAATAGTAAACTAAAGCGATACATACGTTGCATTGGTCGGCTAATTATATCCCAACTGGGATACATTTGGAATATCCGGATATACATACCTTACGCAGATTATGCTTCCGCATGCTCTCACGTATCGTTACAACTAACTGTGTTAATGCTGATGAAAAAACAATAAGCAACATGCACATGTCGTTCGGGTTCGTGTGTATCTTAGCAGATATGATCGCGTGGATACTGTTTTTATACCCGAAAATCCTCTCTGGAAGGTGTTTTCTTGTTTCGTACACAAAATTTATATGAAAATTACCCTCATACATAAAGCCCGCCAAGTTTTTATTGTTTATTGGCAAAGATTATGACACTTTTTGACGTTTAAAAAAATAAATCGATTTTCCAGCTACAAACTCAAATATTAAATATTATTACAATTGCGTTATTAATAATTACTAATTTTTTTAGTTCTTTATTTAAAAGTTGTAATATAAAGTTGTTTGAACCATTATGCGAGTAATTTTCTCCCTAAATTACACTCGTGCATAAAAATTTTCGATAATTCTGCATGAAAGCGTATTGCCTAAAAACAACAAGAGTTCATTTTCATATTTTGGCGAAATAGCCCGACTCCGAAGGAGGAGGGCTATGTTACAAAATTTGAAAATGAACGAATGTTGTTTTTCAAAGGAAATACGCTTAAATGCAAAATTATCGAAAATTTTTATGCACGAGTGTAATTTAGGGAGAAAATTACGCGAATAATGGTTAAAACAACTTTATATTACAACTTTTAAATAAAGAACTAAAAAAATTAGTAATTATTAATAACGCAATTGTAATAATATTTAATATTTGAGTTTGTAGCTGGAAAATCGACTTATTTTTTTAAACGTCAAAAAGTGTCATTATCTTTGTCAATAAACAATAAAAACTTGGCGGGTTGTTTTCGATAGCTAGAGGGGTTGTTTTCGATGTAATCAATCGAAAACAACACCTCTAGCTTAATGTATGAGGGTAATTTTCTCCCTAAATTACACTTGTGCATAAAAATTTTGCATTTAAGCGTATTTCCTTTGAAAAACAACATTCGTTCATTTTCAAATTTTGTAAAATAGCCCTCCTCCTTCGGAGTCGGGCTATTTCGCCAAAATATGAAAATAAACTCTTGTTGTTTTTAGGCAATACGCTTTCATGCAAAATTAGCGAAAATTTTTAGGCACTAGTGTAATTACCTCTGAAAAGTTTTTGGAAAATTTACTAAAATTTTTTTTAAAGTTTACCAAAATCTTTTGTAAAATTTAAAAAAATCTTTTGTAAAATTTACTAAAATGCTTTGTAACTGACTTCATCGATCGATGATATGTTTCCTGTTAACTTCTCCTCCTAAATTTGTTACGAAAAACAAAATCCCAACAATCCGTTTCATCTCATTTGTGACTTTTATTCATTTAAAAATATTTTTACAACACCTCATTTAAACTTGTCAATTTTTACAATAAAAAAATAATAGCCAGTGAAATGTACGAGGTGTCCCATTTTTGCTGGTTTAATATCATCGATGGCGTGTTATATATTTGACAAGATAATTTAATATGCTATCTTTTTTCATTCATCTTAAAAAATGAGGTTAGGTCCGATAACTTTTTTACCTGACCCCCTATACTTATTCTGAAAACGTCAGATTATTCAACAATCACTATAAAGAAACTTCTGTATAAAATATTTTTCTATATCTCTTTTAACTAAGAAAATATAGGGTAATTTTGAAATAGTCAATTTTTTGATCTTCCCCCGTATCCCTTACGCGAGCGAAAATTTTCAAATTTTGATTTTACCATTTTAAGTTTGACCCGAAAAGAGCACATGACACCTACATTACTTTTTTGATAGCACTAACAATTACGGAGATACCCTATAAAAGTGGAAAATGGAACACCCTGTACATACGTACTATTATATTATAGATCAGATTCTACGGGTATCTAACTGAAAATAACTATTAATTATTAAATTTAGTAGTATTTAACAGTTACGGCACAGGAACAGCAGAACAGCACATACCTGTTACCAAAAAATACTGGTTTTTAACATCCCTAGTACTCGAGCAAACCCGAAATTTTTTTGATTTCATTTAAACAATACTGGAATTAATCAATAACCACAAAACGTTTCTTTCCCACGTTACGTTCGATGATAAAACTAAAACCAATCATAATGTTATTCCAACATTAATCAAATCACAAACTGCATCGTTGTAAAATATTATCGAGAGTCGATATAGAGAAGTTAAGCAATAAATTTACTGTTAACTATGCACTCGCAAATCAACTATAACCTAAATTCTATAAATATTGCATAGAAATTTAGATGTTCCGTGAAATGTACACTGCACACAATGCGCCGATTCTGTCACACTAACAACTTTTTTAAATGATTCTTTAGGATGCGGATAGTTGATTTTATTACTATAAATATTCAGATATAGATGGTGTCTTGGATAAGAATGCACGCTGCAGGGATCTGATTAGCCATAGGATAATATGTAGGAATAGGGAATGCAATCCCGCAAATGCGGGATCTCGCGGTGATTTCGCGGGATTGACATTGCGGGATTAAACGTGCGGGATAAATTATTTTCACTATATATTCGTTGTAAAATTTATAATATATTTTAGTAATTACTTGATTTTACTAAATTCAAAAATAGACATTCAACGGTACTTTTTTTTGGAAATTATGTGTATCTACAATTACTGTTTTGTTTTCTTCACCGTTTAATTTTCAAATTATAGGTAGTTAGTTATTGGGTTTCGTTCACAAATGAAATTCAAGTAGCTGGTTTACGTTTCGGGTTATTGTACTAAACCATCGTCAGAACTATTGACCAGCAATAAAGAAAAAAGCGTATAAATAAAATAGAAAGAAACAACATTTTTGATGGTTTTCTGATTTTATGTTAAATCTACAATATTATTTTGGTACGGATTAATAATGAAAATAGTAATTAATACAATATTTTATAGGAAATCGTACAATAAGATCTTATGTCTGGTATTTTTTCCGTGTCTCTGTCGTCTTAATTTTAAATTCATTCTTATTACCTTCCAACCTCATTGTTCAACAAGCGATCCTCCCTTAATATGTTTCACCCTCCCCCAATGCCCTAACCGGAAGCTGTTGCAAAATGTATACCAATTAAACTGTATTTTATTAGGACAGCGAAAGGTGGTTTATACTATATACCGTTAGGGGATAACCCAAAGATAATAAAAACGTTAACACATTGTACGGGGCAGTGGCGGATCCAGGATTTTGATAAGGGGGGGGTCCAAAATTTTTTTAAGGGGGGGGGGGGGTAGACATTTTTTCCTTGAGATATATGCATAATTACCACGTATATACAGGTCACCATAACGGCTGGACTACCGTGTTATAGAAAAGCCATTGGTGCTGTCCAGTCGTTATGGCAGTGCATATAGTTTGTTAGCAAATTCAAACTGCGCGCCAACCTAGTCGCGATGACAGCGCCGTGCGATTTTTCTTTAAGTTTTTCCGTTGATATTTGCGCCATCCATGAGCGTGTTTGAGCGTATTTTAATTATTTCTTTGTTTCTTTCAACACGCATTGTGTAAACATGCCGAAGTTGACAAGTGGTTAGTATAATTTGCAAGTGAGAAAAATCTCTTTTCAAGTTCTCTTACTGAGAAAACACGCCTCACAATATGAAGAGGACATTGTTTTCCTATTTCACCCGCCTTGATCCAGAATCAGAACCAGAAACAAAGAAAAAGGAAAAACAGGTAAGAAAAATTGCAATAAAAAAATGATAAGTACCCAGTAGACCAGCAATGACCAATAATTGTACAATTATTGAGTTCAATAATTGATCACTCCTCGCAAAGTTGTAACCAATTTTTGAACAATAATTGGTCAATAATTGGCTAATAATTTATATATATTTTACTGGAAAATGTATTGGATTAGGTATTTGCTTTCGCTTAAAAATTGCGATCAGATGTTTTGAAGTTTAGAAATACATATTATTCTTTTCAGTACACGTAAAAATGTAGTATTCTCAACACAGCCTACAAATCTAACCTCAAAAATAGAAATGTCATTTTTATATTTACTTGAAAAAAAGTTCACAGCTAAAAACCTTTCACTTGTTGAGGCATTTCGAGCGTTTTAAATAATAAGTTTAACAATTAACATGTATTTTAAGTAAAATTCCAAAAGGCACGAGTTGCAAATTGCTGCAGATAAATCTTCTTCTTGTGTTTACTCCTGAGCATGTATAGTTACAAATCAACGCAATTGACTAAAAATTGACTAATATCAATGATCAATTTTCGATCAATGCAATTGATCAATTATTGATCACTCCTATGTCTCAAACATTGATCAATAATTGACTCAATGAATTGATCAATTTTTGACTGAAAATTGTACATTTATTGACCATGCGCGGTTGAAAACAATGGAATTAGGTTATGATTGATCAATTATTAGCCAATTCCATTGTATACAATACAATTGACTAAAAATTGTACTCAATGTCTGGTTAACTGGGTATATCGGAAAAGCTACTATTTTTGCACAATGTATTTATATATTTTATAATTTCAAAAAAACTGAAGATTCTCATTAGTTTTTAGCTAACCATATTTTTTTGACACAGATTGAAAATGCAGAGAAGCTTAACCTCGAAGAAAATCCACCGGAGACTGGAGGACAATCGACTTCCGAAGATACGTCAGTTCAAAACAAACAAGAATTGCTTCCATTCAAAAACGACATCGCTCTAGCCACGTCTAATGCTTCAAATACAAGAAACGCGAGTGAAATCCTGAACATTATCGACGACTCGTGGGTGCCACCAGCTAATTTTTCGTTCCCGACATCAACTGCCAAAAATTTATCTTTTCAAAGAAAATGGCTTGAGGAATTTCACTGGTTGGCATATTCTGCGAAAGAAAATGGCGCATATTGTAAGTGCTGCATAGCTTTTGGCGTGAAAACCGGTGGAATACGCGACGTACGTCTGGGGAAACTCATCAACAAGCCGTTCAACACTTGGAAGCACGCGAAAGAAACTTTTCGGAACCACGAAAAACTTGATTACCATAAAAAATCCATCGTTGCTTTTGAACATTTACGCGATATTCAGCTTGGCAAAACTAAATCTATTGATGAACAACTCGATCAGCAGAAAGAAAAACTAAAGAAAAAAATTACGAACGACTGAAACCCATAGTTAGTGCAATAGTTTTGTGTGGACGTCAAGGAATTGCACTTCGTGGCCATAGAGACGATGGATGTTTGTATAATGAAGAGGAACCTGACGCGGATGATAAAACTGATGGAAAATATTCGAACGAAGGAAACTTTCGTGCAATTTTACGGTATCGAGCTGAAGGTGACGAAACACTCAAGAAAAACCTTTTGTCTGCTCCGAAAAATTCAACATATTTGAGCAAAACCATTCAGAATGAAATTATCGCAACTTGTCATGAATTGATCAGAAAAAAAAACGTTGATCGAATAAATCAATCGGAAGGATTCTCAGTTTTAGCCGACGAATCGACTGACATTTCAAGCATAGAGCAATTTTCCATTTGCATACGATACTTGGATTCACAAACAAATATTTGTGAGGATTTCCTCGGATTCGTTCCCGTCACTGACGTTTCTGGACAAGCTCTGGCAAATTCCATCAGGAATTATCTGACCGATATCGGCGTGGATTGCTCATTCATGTACGGCCAAGGATACGACGGAGCTCCGGCAATGAGTGGCGAATTTCATGGAGCACAGGCTTATTTGAGGTCTCATTTTCCTCTCGCAATTTATGTGCATTGCGCCGCACACAGCTTCAGTTTGACCATCAATGCAGCTTGCGAAGTATCTGGTATCAAAAACGCGTTGGAAACTATCGGAGCAATTCAAGCATTTTTTCACTGGCCCAAGAGACAAAGCATCTTGAAGAACGAAATTTCAAAAATGACAGAGAAAAGTGAGCGAAGAAAAGAAAAATTGAAGTCCATTTGTCCTACAAGATGGGCTCAGTCTCATGAAGCTGTATCAAGATACGTCGAACTTCAACCGGCTGTTATTGAAGCGTTGGAAGAAATAAAAACGTGGAAGGATCGAGAAACTTCAGCATCTCAACTTTTGACAGCGATTTTCACAATCGAGTTCCAAGTTTCCTGTCATATTATGGAATCAATTAATTCCATCGTTTTGCCATTGAGTCGAGAATTGCAATTGAAAAATCAAGATCTGGGAGAGGCCACGAAATTGGCTGATGATGCTTTGAACGACTTCAAGGAAAAGCGTGAAAACGTGGATTCATGCTTCCACATTGTTTATCAAAAAGTTTCTGAAATTTGTTCGGAGTACGAGATTGAAATGAAAATGCCTCGTCGATGCAGTCGACAAAAAAATCGTTGCAACGTTGAAGCGAAAACAGTTGAAGAGTATTACAAAATCGCATTTTACATCCCATTTCTCGACACCTACATTTCTCATCTTCAGAGTCGGTTCGAAAAACACAAAACAGTTTTTCAAAGTTTTGGACAGCTATTCCTCAAACAAGAATTCGACGAGAAGAAATGTGCAAGCCTCTACCAATTTTACGAAGAAATACTGGATTGTTCCGAGAGTAATTTCATTTCAGAAGTCAAAATGTGGAGACAACGGATCTGCAATCAAAACATCGAAAATGCACTTGATGCATTAGCAGTGAGTATCTCCCAAATTCAGATAATTTTTGGCTAAAAAATAATGCCAGGTTTCTCATATATTGTACCAAAAAATCTGATTGATTATAATACTAATAGATTATCATTTATTTTCTATTTAATTTCAAAACAAAATTATTTAATTTAAAAGAATCAGAGAAAAATCACTAATAGACGACTTATTGACAATTAATTGAGTAAGAGATTTTTTTGGTGCAATTTGGAACAAAGTAAAATAAATAATATCCATTGAAAATCTAAATAGAAGGAATTTTTGCAGATCATAAATGGCAGAACTTTCAAAAACGTCAACAAAATCCTACGAGTTTTGGCGGTGATACCCGTGACCACAGCAACTCCAGAACGATCATTTTCGACTTTGAGGAGAATGAAAGATTATCTGAGAAACACGATGGGTCAAGAGCGTCTCAATGGTCTTGCATCTTTGAACATTCATCATCGCATAACTTTGACTGAAGACGAAATTCTCAGAAAGTTTTTTGAAAAACCTCGAAAATTTAAGAGTGACTAGAACCGTTTGTGGATCATATATTTTTTCTTGATCGGTCATATTGATTATCTTCGTAATTATCTTCTTCGTAATTATCTTCTATTGCATTTATTATTCGAAAATGAATTAAAATTTGTGTAAAACATTCGATAAATTACGAATTTTTATTAATAACTTTGTGTTTCAACTTCACCAACATGCCCAATAAAAGCATAAAATTTGAAAGTATATGATCCCATGGGGGGGGTCCGGACCCGAAAACCCCCCCCGTGGATCCGCCACTGGTACGGGGCAAGGAGTAAAATAATATCCAATTTGGTACAAGGGCATTGTAACCAGTGGCGGCACCCTCTTGGGTTTGTCGGCTTGGGCAACCCCCAAAAAATACAACAAAAAACATACATCACAAATTATTCCGCAATTCCTACCGCAATCGGCACTGCCGTGAGATATCAACAACCTAATAGGTTATGCCAAAGTCTCGGAATACGTCAGTGAATATTGGGCGGTGTTGTCATATTTACTCGTCGTCAAACATTATCGGGTATAACAAAATAGAAGTGTTTTTTCCATTCTGTCGTACCTTTTTGAACAATTCCTTGCATAATAATGACGGTGAAAAATGTTTTACAACACAAGAAATTGTAATGGCGAACAACCCACATATATACAGGGTGTCCGGAAAAAGGAGGTCAATCCGTTAACCATATATTCCTTGAGCAAAAATAATATTACTTTTATAATGCCATTTTTCATTTTTGACCCTCATGTGCGATATACAGAGTGTTAAAGTTTGAAATTAAAAAACTGATTTTTTTGAATAATTAGAGTATTTAATGAAATATTAATTTAAAATTTGGTACATTACGTCAACACAAAATGTTACATCTTTTGAGAGGAACAAAACAAGAAATGTTTGTCAAATACTCAAAATAGGGGGGGTCCAGTTCCCGCTGACCCCCCTATTTTTTAGTGTGTGCGCCAGTGACTTCTAAACTATATTTTTTTAGGTAATCATTTATTTTTGATTATTTTTTCTCCCTTATAAAATTTCCATCAAATCATGTGTTTTGGAGATAATTTGAAAAGGATGGATCCTTACCAGATGCCAGCGCGGCTGACGGTAATCCAATAATTTTCAAATGCTAAATCAAGTTAGCCGTTGTAGCATTACCATGGACACGGCATCGTTGTTTTATTTGCTGTCAAATTTAATATTATATTATTATTAAACGTTAATTTAAAAAAATAATATTTGAATATAGAAATTTGTTTCCATTTTCCTTCGTCAGACTAATACCCAGACGCTTTTCGCCGTTTTTATGTACCACCGCGAGATGTCACGACGATTATTATACTCCTTTCGAAAATAATATGTTTTGAGTATTTGTTATCTTGTTATGATGTTTCAAATTTATTTAATAAGTAATAGTAAATTATTGTCTTAAGAACGAATGATAACAATGGTGTTTACTGTTATATGAAGATTAGCAATAGTAAGTTCTTAGTAGGTCAATAAACTAATTTCATTTAACTGAATTAGTACTACAGGTTTTTATCTGTACGCCACTGTCCTTATTTTTGGTTAGTCTTTTGTTTTCGGTATTGTCACTTATTGCAAAGTTTTACTTAATTATATCTTGTATCCATGGTAATGCCACAACGGCTGACTTGATTTAGCATTTGAAAATTATTGGATTATCGTCAGCCGCGCTGGGATCTGGTAAGGATCCATGCTTTTCAAATTATCTCCAAAACACATGATTTGATCGAAATTTTATAAGGGAGAAAAAATAATCAAAAATAAATGATTACCTAAGAAAATATAGTTTAGAAGTCACTGGCGCACACACTAAAAAATAGGGGTGGTCAGCGGGAACTTAACCCCCCCTATTTTGAGTATTTGACAAAAGTTTCTTGTTTTGTTCCTCTCAAAAGATGTAGCTTTTTATGCTGACGCAATGTACCAAATTTGAAATTAATATCTCATTAAATACTCGAACTATTAAAAAAAATCAGTTTTTAATTTCAAACTTTAACACCCTGTATATCGCACATGAGGGTCAAGAATGAAAAATGGCATTATAAAAGTAATATTATTTTTGCTCAAGGAATATATGGTTAATGGATTGACCTCCTTTTCCCGGACACCCTGTATAAACAGTATATTTTTTATCGATCGCGTCAGAGCCGGCCCGCCATTATGTGTTTGTCTTTATTCGTCGCCATCTTTGGTTCTGGATGCTTGTTCAAATTACAGAATAAAAAGTGGTTCATTCACATTGTTGTCGGTACTATATTAGTGCTTATAAACTTTCATTACCTAACAACAATTCTTGTAAAGGAGTTTTTAATTTGTGGTCATTTTGGTAGGTTAGTGGCTTGTTTTGTTTAAGATGAAAGGACACAAGCACATGGTGCTTTTTTGCAAAAGTCGTGGATCAATACCAGGTATAAAGTATTTCAGGTATGTACATATATACGAAAATATTTGCTTATCACATTATCCGATCTTCGGATCCGAATTTCACTAAAAAGTCTGTAAGAAACGAAGAGAGTGTCACTCGTATACAATATAATATATATGTAGTCACTACCTAACCTTAAAATTAATTTATTTTTAATTTGGTGCATTAGTAGCTGATAATAATTCCCAAAATAGTCATTATAGTCATTCATTCTTAATTTTTGGTTTAGAAAAAAGTGAGTTTAAGGAACATACGGCGTGGGATGAAAGTTAAAATAAAGCTCAGCGTGTCGATTGTTACAAATATTCGGACGAAATTTGGCACCAAAAGTTGACACCAATCAGGGCACCGTCGGATCATCATATCGTCAGAAATTGTATGCATGGAACGTCGTCTTAAATCGAACTAATCCAAATTTTGATTGCAATATTTTTCCCAACTAACCAGTGAAATTTACATTAAAAAAGTTGAAATCCGGTCCTGTTAAATGTTTACTTTCACAAGGAAATTGCCGAACTGCGCAAACTCACAACGCCCCCTTCGATGCCCATAGCGGGGACATAATTGCAAATGGTATTAGCAATATACTGTTTATATATATGTGGAACAACCACGTAAGAGTTCAAGGGAAACTTGCATAAACAATTATTATTATAAATCACAACCGAACAAAAAAACGGTAATGCTACAACTGGTAAATTTAACAACTTATTTATTAAGTCAGAAATACCGTTTTCTACACTGCAACAGGGACATCTAGATTATAGAACACCCATAATCTTACTTTATTATAAGAAAAATTAACTTCTCAAACGAACTGTACCAAAATCACTTAAATTCTAATCGGCTTAATGGATACGACCGTTTATCGAATCAAAACCTATTCCAGGGTGAATTTAAACAGCGCATCAAACAAACTTTTATATCTCCCCCATATGTGTTATCTGGTTAATGCCATTGTAATCCCTTTAAAACCGCCATTTAGGCTTGATGAAATTTGGGGAACTGAATTTATTGGCTCGAAAACGGCTGCATGACTCTGGGATTTGACAGTGATTAATTCCGACGACCGGTTAATGTATTTTATATTTGATTATTTTTACCATTATTTCCATGAAATATCCTGATTATATTTGATCGATATTCATAATTAACTAACTACCTTTTTCCGATTTGGATCTGCGAGTTTTACACGGTTAATGGCTTGTTGTTTGCTCAAACAATAAAGCTGGTTGGGTACACCAAAAAAAAAGACTATAGTAAAATTATTATAGTAAAGAAATAGTAAAGAGTTCATTGTAAAATTTCCTATAAAATATGTTATTACAGCGAAACCCCTCTTAGGCGACACCTACGGGACCGTCTAAATGTGTCCGCCTAATAGAGGTGTCCGCCCATAGAAAATTTGTTATTAGGTAATATGTAAATGCAAAATTATTACTAAGTATATGTATATACAAAAAAACATAACATAACAAAAATACGGTAGTTTTAGTTAGGATGTAGTACTAAAAAAATCTAATAACGTAGTTTGACGTGTTTGCGTTTTATACTTACAATCTAGAAAATGTAATTCCAAGTCTGATAACAATTCCATTGCTGTAGAGTCACCTCTATTCTTTGCATACTCTTGTAATTCCTTTGATATACTAATGGCTTGTTGATAATTGGTGACATTTGCTTGATTACTGCATTCAACTTCTTCATCAGAGTCGTCAGATAGTGATGTTGTTTCAGGACTACATAATCGGTAGGAATGGGGTCACTATCATCTTCTAATAGCACATTGCAATCAATGTTAATGAACTCGCCCAAATCATTGTTATCAAATGACAAACTTCCACAACATCAATATTTTCTTTCAGACTCAAAACGCGACATTTTTGTGCCATTGTTTACGATTTTAACCTTACAACTCACAAATAAACGGCGGACTGCTGTCGGGGAATCAGACATACTTTCATTCGGCGAAGTCCTTTCGCTCTGCCACGCATACGCGACTTGTTGCCGGTCTGTCTTCAGAGAGTTTTTGCACCGTACTTATTCGTCTCCCAAATACTTTTGAAAATTTTTTGTCCGTTTAAAGAAGGGTTTTCGCACTCTTTGTATGAAAACAGCCTGTCCGCGTCCGCCCAAGAGAGGTTGATTTTCATTGAATTTCATATACCTAGTTCCGGACTATGAAAAAATGTCCGCTTATTAGAGATGTCCGTTATGAGAGGTTTCACTGTATATTGTAAATTTTACAATGAATGTATGTGCACGGAACAAACACTATAGTAAAATTAGTTAAGATTTTATTGTACGACGTAATTACTAAAATTTACAAAAGGTTTTAGTAAATTTTTCAAAAATTTTTAGTAAATTTTACAAAAGATTTTAGTAAATTTTACAAAATATTTTGGTAATTTTACTAAGAATTTTTGTTAAACTTTTGCTTTAGTTTTATGGCAGTTCTTAAATAAAATTCCAATCACATATAGAGCCATTATTATGGTTAGTCTTTCTATGTTTATAGTTAACTAAGTTTTTGTTTCGTATAGTTTATTTACGCTTCATTTAGATACAGGGTGTACCTTAATGACCTGCTAATATTTCTGAGTATGATTTCTAAGGTCTTTTTAGGAAGAGGAATTCATAAGCAAGGGCTTAAAGTTTTTGCTACAGGGTGTGGCATTTTTAGAAAAATCGTTATTTTTCATATCTCCGAAAGTACTTTGGATATTATTTTGAATTTTGGTATATGCTCATAGGATACAATACCACATGTTTTAATAAGGAAATTTATTCTATCGATCAACAGTGATACGTCCTAGCAAACTTTCCTGGTCAATTCTACATGAAAGCGGTCTCTTGCATTTTTTCTCTTAAGAACATTTCCATTCTCAATGTTAATAATAATAAAATGTGAAACTAATTTACTCGATCGACATGACACATGACATATTCCACTACAATTGGCCACCCCTAGGGGAGGAAATCGATGCGAGCAGCTTTCGTTGACAAAATAAAAATGAAAGCTCTGTATTTCAAGGGTTACGTGACCTCGCGGTGGGTTGTAAACAAATCATTTCATTAGAGCTGTATAAAGGGGTAATAGCTCATAACTCCGTGACGCTGTCTATGAATTATTTGATTTATTTTTGTCGTTTTTTATTTGCCTATAAGGGACGGGCGAAAGCCGTTAGAAATTTCAACTAATTAAAAACACATTGATTAAAATCCCTACACAGTGTACAGTTGGTTCAGTGGCGGAAATTAAACGAACAAACCCGGACAAATTTTAGTTAGATAAGTTATTTATTGTTCCACCAGTGGCGTCCCTGCAAACATGTCCTCTGATATTTTTTACAAGAAAGACGGTACGCCACTGACATTTCTTCATGCGGTTATTTTTTCTGATTAGCCTGATCAATTCTACGTGAAAACGCTCTCTTGAGTTTTTCTCGTCAAAAAATTAAAACCACTAAATTCATATTGAAACTGATTATTATTAACATTGATAAGATATTAATGATAAATTTTGTTTTATAAAAATTTCAATATTTGATCGATGCGAAGACGGGCGGAAGCCTTTTAAGTGAAGGTGGCCATTTCCAACAATTTTTATAAAACAATATTTATCATTAATTATTTTATCAATGTTAATAATAATGAGTTTCAATATGAATTTAATGGTTTTAATCAAGAACGGTGCGTCGGACGAGAAAAACTCAAGAGACCGATTTCATGTAGAATTGACCAGGCTAATCAGAAAAAAATATCCACATGGAAAAATGTCAGTGGCGTACCATCTTTTTTGTGAGAAATATCAGAAGACATGTTTGCAGGGACGCCACTGGTGGAACAATTGAATAACTTTTCTAACGAAAATTTGTGGTTCTATATCCTATTAACACATACCAAAATTGAAAATAATATCTAAAGTACTTTCGGAGATATGGAAAAACAACCATTTAAAAAAGAAAAATTCAACACCATGTAGCAAAAAATTTAAGCCGTTGCGGACATATTATGTTCATATGAACTTTTCTTTATAAAATAACCTATACTCGAAGTCCAAAATTGTAGACTGTGACTCATTTCATAGTCCGAACAACAATGCAGCGAATGCGGTTGATAATATCTTGTACGTTTACCCGCTATTGTCTGTTTAAAATTACCTAAAAAGCCGCTTCCTAGCGCTTATTTGGTCGCAAACGCGCGGCGTAGCCAAACTGTAGTTTTCTCGAGCTTTATATTATTTATAGTAATAGGATTTGCATGGGGAACGGGTCAGCGGGCAAACGTTTAAATATAGTATACACATGGCAACAGTGTTTGATATTATTGTATCGTTGCAAACTGTTGAGAGAGGCGTAACCAGCTGGTTTTACTGTATTTTCATAGATATTTTGAATTCGGATATATTGTTATTGTGTATTGTTGTTGTTGAGTATTGTTGTTTGCTGAGTATTGTTGTTGCCGAGTATTGTTGTTGCTGAGTATTGTTGTTTCGTTTTGTTGTTGTTATTGTGGATAGTTGTTACTGGATATAATTATTGTTGTTGCTGTTTTTCTATTATTGACTAATAGTGTTATTTGTGCTAGTGGTAAGAAGGCAAAAAACTATCGGTCCACCTTTAAAAAAAATACCACCTAATTTAACACAGAGGTAACAAGACGTGATAAAATCTGTGTATGAAGGTGTTCGGATCCGAAATTCGGATTTATCTGTGCTAGATGCAACGGAACTATGTGCTTCCTTAATGAAAGAATCGGCTAGTACAGGGGTCGGCAACCTGCGGCTTTTTGGATGTGAAGCTGCGGCTCTTTAGTTCCATACGCAAATATTATTTATTTTATCGAAAAAAAACATTAAAAATTCGTTCTGAATCGGATTAGGCGCCGACTTTATCTCTCAGCCACTTGTACTCGCTTTTCATCGCACCCCTCCCCCGTCACACGCGTCGTTACTGTCGTCCGTCCGTCGAAAACTCTCGAATGACGCCGTCGTCGGCTGTTTCTATGTAGGTTTTAATTCGTTTTCGACGCAAGAGAATTTGGCGTCTTCACCAGTGCTTTCACTGTGACCAGGGGGTCGGCAACCTACGGCTCGCGAGCCGCATGCGGCTCTTCCGATGTCAAATTGTGTCTCTTTCGATATCAAATTGCGGCCGTTAGTAGCTCTTTAAAAACTGAGAAATTGTGTAAATTATAACTTTTGGCTCTTCCGTCTCAAAAGGTTGCCGACTCCTGGGCTAGTACAGTACTCAGGACTTTAAAAAATAAGAAGAACAAGAATAACTCCAAAGTTCAGAATCATGTAGGCCGAAAAAAAATCGTACTTGATAATGCGACAAAATATGCAATTCGTCGAAAAGTACGGTTTTTATTTTAAGAATGAAATTCCCACATAAAAAAAAATTATGTCGGAAATAAAAAAGGACGACTCATTGCCAAAAATATCGCTAAGAGAATTCAGAATTACCTGAAATTTTGCGAATTTTCAATAATAAGTACTTATATAAATTTTTAATTTTACGCGCCACTGGAAGTCTATTTCCTTCTCGCTCAAATGCAGTTGTCGTTTCATTTTGTCATAGATGAATCACTCTCTACAATTGTGGTCTCCGAGTATAAGGAATCACACCCTAAAATATTAGCACGTCATTAGGGAACACCCTATATATATCAGTAAGAGAACTAAATGACAGTTAATGTATTTTATCGTATAAAATCACAAAAATTTACATGCACGTATGCAAATAAATTAATATTCTAAGACCCCCTCGTGCGTAAATTGTTTATCTGCGGCAGCCTCACCGCTAAAAAGTGAGGTATTTTTTAATGCAGTAACTGTATTTGTGCAACGGCCTTTTCCGTTAGGTTAGACTTGCTTAGATAATTACAGAATGCCATTATTGCATCTTATGATGTATTAAATGCGGTTGAGTATCAAGAATCCTAACGTATTGGTAGGTATAGAGTTTGCAAGGGCTAAAAATCAAAATATTATAATGAAATAGTACTAGACTGACGTGCCTATACAGTGAGGACGTAAAGTAAGGAATAAATTCATTATCTCGCAAACTAGAATTTTTTTAAAAAATCGCTCGGACCCTTCGATTTTGTTTTTCGAACGCGCATATTCTGACATAAAATGTAGATATACAGGGTGTTGCAAATAAGTGTGACACAAAAAATTTTTTTTTCTTAAATAGAACTCACTGTATATTATTGCATGTACGGATTCTTCGGAAAATCCTAAACATTTTTCATGTAGCATGTGCTATACCTTAGCCCAAGCGTTTTGGAGTTATTCTCATTCAAAATTTGAAAAGTGGAAAAAGTCATGGAGAAAACAAAGAATAAAATTATTTTAAAAATGTCTTATTTATCGAAAAAACAGTTAGATGAACTTAAAAATAATTTTTCTAAAGTAAATGTTCGAAGTGTCTTCCGTTGGTCAACTGACAATAGCCTAACCGATCTACAAATTCTCGCTGAACATTTCGAACCATTTGGGGTGTAATTTGCCGAATTTCTTGCCGGATGCGATCTTTTAAATCATCTAAATTTGCAGGCTGGCTTTTGCATACTTTTCCCTTAAGGTATCCCCATAAAAAAAAGTCGAGTGGTGTTAAATCGGGTGACCTTGGCGGCCACTCAATAAAACCACCTCTTCCAATCCACCTGTTTGGAAAAGTATCGTCCAAATAAGTACGAACTCCCACAGCGAAATGTGGGGGAGCACCATCTTGTTGCAACCAGATATTATGATGTGGCAAATCGGGACGTTCTAACTCAGGAGAAAGGAACAAGTTCTTGTTCTAAAAAACTCAAGTATCTCTCGCCTGTTAAATTCCCGTCAAAAAAGATAGGCCCTATAACAATGTCATCGACAACGCTAGCCCACACATTGATGTTTTGATTAAATTGTGTGTGTTCTTCCCTCATCCAGTGTGGATTTACATCGGACCAATATCGATAATTTTGGGTACTTACGTCACCATTCAAGCAAAATGTGGACTTATCGGAAAAAATTATATTTTTTACAAAATTTCTGTTTACGAAACACATATCCTGTAAACGCTCACAAAATTCAAGGCGCCTCTCAAAGTCCCTTTCCAAAAGTTCTTGGAGAACTTGCATTTTATAAGGATGGTATTTATTTGTATGCAGTATATTAAGAACTGTTGTTTTTCCAATATCCACGTCACTTGCTACCTGCCTAGACACCACATGCTGGTTATCTTGAACTGCCAGTAAGACTTCTAATTGTTGATTTTCATCAACTTGAGGACGACCAAATCAAGGGACATCTCTTACATGACCGAATTGCCTAAACTTGTACTCGATTTTGCTTACTGTTGATTGTGATATTGGCGGACGATTGGGGTATTTTTGATTAAATAACTCACAAGTTTCTTGCTGTGTTCTAGCCCTATCACCGTAGCCCATCATCATCAAAACCTCTATGCGCTGTTTCTCAGTGAGCTGCATTTTAATTTAATTTAGTTATGAAAAAACGAAATGAGTCTTTTGAAAACTAGTAAAACGTTAGGAAAATACACATAAAACTGACAATAACAGTAACTATTGACATTAATTCTTTTGGTTCTTGCAAAGCCTGGGCTAAGGTATAGCACATGCTACATGAAATATGTTTAGGATTTTCCGAAGAATCCGTACATGCAATAATATACAGTGGGTTCTATTTAAGGAAAAAAAATTTTTTGTGTCACTCTTATTTGCAACACCCTGTATATGTACATTTTATGTCAGAATATGCGCGTTCGAAAAACAAAATCGAAGGGTCCGAGCGATTTTTTAAAAAAATTGTAGTTTGCGAGATAATGAATTTATTCCTTACTTTACGTCCTCACTGTATATCACAAACTGTTTAGTTAAACTATCTTCAGAACTACATCTAGAACCGTGTGTCGAACTATGTATATGTATACATATTTTTTGATTTTGAGGTCTCGTTTGTGCCCCAGGCTTGGGTCGAATCAATGGTATTGCATACTACAGATCCCATAATACATTCATAACACTCTTGGAAAGTGACGCTGTGATTGTGTGAAATGTTATTGAAAATCAGTAATGGGTGAAAAAGAGAACTACATGTTTGTTAGCTGAATGGCAATAATGTTGAAGTGGTTATATCAGATGGTTAAATATTAAAACATAACCTTACTTACCGATGAAAAGACAAATCCTTATCTAAATAATCCACTCTTTTACAAACTAGACATGAATGCACCATGATTGTTTTAATAAAGACGATTTTTCACCAATAATCACAAAAAAACACAAATCAACCAAAATATATAAACAATCCGTTAGATCACAGCGCCAACGTTGTAATGTTTACGAGATTAGTATTCATTCATATTTTGGCTCCTGGATCGTAGCGCAGTAGTAAAATAGAAATAGATGTTGCCAGAGTGCAGTTGGATTAGTTCTAGATTCGTTTGATACCTTTAGGTACATTTTTTACAAAATCTCTCATCGCCTTTTCACAGTTTATAGTAAAATTATTGCGAAATAAATTAATGTTAAATTGTAATTGCCAAACTAACAAATTTTTAATTGGGATTTTGCAAGATACCTTTGCGATAAATATGTCAATCTGGCTATGCTGCAATAATGACCGAGAGAGGTGGAAAAGACTGTTTGCAGTCGTTGCGTAGGCTTGAAATGTAATCTATCTGTAGTTTGTAATATCTTTGGGTCGAATAATTATTTTCCGCCAATGTTTGGATTCGTCAACTATGCGAAATTTGTATTCGTAATCTAATAGTATAGTCCTTTTGGTTTTATATTATGTAAATCTAAAATTTCATTAAACTAAACCTAATTCGCACGAGACACATACTTTGAAAAGAATAACCGATTAAAATGCAGTTGCAATTTATCGACGACTAACGTTTATTTGCTTTCACCATGTTTGTTTTTCTACGAAAATAAATGTACGTACTTAAATAACGGTCAGGTGTGTGTTTAACTCGTGTGTTATTCCTTACCGTATGGAACATCTACCTGTGTATACCTTACTAGAAATCACCAGTTAATTTTAACTAATACATGTCAAAGTGCCAGTGTCGAGTTAACTGACACTGTCGACACTAGCATTTTAACTGGTGACCAGTGCTGCCAGATCGAAAATGACAAAGACGGTAGTTTCGACATTTAAAAAACGGTAGATTACGGTAGACGGTGCACGGTAACACATAAAATAGATTTTTTTAAACAAAATACTAAGAAAAAAGGTAAAATTAAACACAAATAGAAAACGGTAGGCGGTACACATAAAGAACTTTGTTTAGCAAGTTACTAAAAGAAAAAAAAATTATTCTAATGATAATTTTGAAAGGGAAAACCTACTAAATTCAATTTTAATTTCGGTCGTTTTGCTTCTGCTTCTCATTTTTATGACTCTCAAAGCGGTAGATCAACCGTAAAAGCGGTAGCTCTGGCAGCACTGCTGGTGACTTCTAGTAAGGTTTTTCACAGGTACAAAGTATGTTGGCCATAATTTTCAAAAAGTATTTTATTTTATTGTTATGGGGGACCCTCGTACCTATGTACATATTGCAAGCAACAACACCCGTGTTCCGTTATAAAAGGGTTCAAATTTAGATCGTATGCAAGGTCTAAATTTAACCCCTTTTATCAAATTTAGGCCTTGATGATTACACGTTAACGGAGAAGGGAATCATTGATCTAAATATATTGGACTTAGTTTTCCATGCAGTTCTCTTTTAAGATCGATTTATAAATAATACTACTAACAACTAAACTTTCAGCTATAAATTTCTTTGTCATCCTCCAAATACTTGGCCTTCGTTATTGACCAGACCAAGCACGTATTCTTCTCAATAACACAATAATTATGCGACTGGGCGAAACAACTCGAGATTCGTCCAGTCCAGTGGCGGTTCTTCCACAGGAGCACATGCGCACGTGGGGTGCACGTGCGCAAACAAAACGAATAAAAAATATTAATTTATATTCATTGAATATTATTTATCGTATAAAGTTCGAGCCTCCCTAATATTTTATCGTATCGTCAAACTAAAAAAGTCCGACCCTCCCTAATATTTTATCATCCCGTCAAACTAAACTGTATAGATCCGGCAACCGTGCCTCGGTCGAGGTAAACGACGATTATGCCGAGACTTGCTCGCACGTGCGATTAAGTAGTGCAGTTTCTCTGTAGTAACAGGTGGCGCGTTGCAGCGGGGGATAGCGGGGCTATGGTGATTTAACATGGAAAAGGCGCACAGTTTTTGTGTGCACCGCGCTGTTGTCTGTTCGTGCATCTAGTTAGAAATTCGAGCGTGTATGTTTTAATATTTTAATATTATATATTTATTAAGTTAAAATGAATAGTGGACGGTGGACTATTTAAGAAATAACTTTAGCTCTTTGAGTTTGGGTAGGGTAAATCTATGGACTTTATAGAAAGTTTAAAAATGAAATGTGAAATATGAAAAAATTTATAGAGGGTATTCCAAACTTAATGATCAATTTTCTACAATTAAGAACCGAAGAATGGACTTTACGTTTAAGCACTATTGTGTAGGGTCGATAAATGTTGTGTATTTCGATAAATAATACTCGATATGATTTTAAACCATTTTATTTAAGGATTTAAACTAAAAAACACTGAAAATATGAAGAATGCCAACTTGTCTGTCTCGTGGCTCTATTCGTTCTCGTCATAAATCAGTTAACTATTGTTCTCGTCTTGGTTGCGCCTAATGACATAGCCGTAGATGGCGTAGTGGTATTAGACATCGTTCGGTTTTCTTGATAACTCGTAGATGGCGGTAGTAGTATTGGACATCATTCGGTTTTCTTGATAGCTCGTAGATGGCTTTAGTAGTATTAGTAGTGGACAGTATAAATATTGTTACGAGGGTTGCATGCGACGACGTTAAGATCCGACAGCTATACACACTAAGAAAACCTTTCTTATTTTCCAAAAGTTGTATTTCCTTTGTAAAATTAAAAAATAAATATAAATATGTTTTACCTAACGCATTTTCTTATTACTTTTTTTCTTTCTACGTTTAAAACGCCTAGAAAAATTTCACCATACTTGTGAACCCCCTCTATCACTGGTCCAGTGGAACTTAATATGCAACCACGCACATTCCATAGGGAGAGAAAACTTGTACCCGTTGAGAGACAAAAAGCATCAACCGGCTAGAAACTCCGAACATGCGCAGAACGAAATTTTACTCTGCGATCGAACGTAATTAGTTTTCCTTAATTAGGTGCCTGATGGCTACTGTTAAAACTGACCACTCGCTAACAGTTAATAGGTTTCGAATTTGAATGGACAACAGTTGGTAAATATTACTTTTTTTTTAGAATTTTATAGGTTTTCACCTGATGTTGTTCATTATTACTGCATATCAGAGAAATTTAATTTATGGCAACGTGAACAACGGCATTCTTTGGAAATAAAATTAAAAATAAAACATTCCGTAAAGTTTTCGCGGAAATTAAGAACGCACGCAACTATGCTGTCTTAAAGGCAGTGGCGGCTCGTGACCTATGATGGAGGGGGTTCACAAGTATGGTGAAATTATTTTTAAAATTTTATTTTTGTGTAACGACCAAGCAATTACTTTCTAGGCGTTTTAAATGTAGGAAGAAAAAAAGTAATAAGAAAATGCGTTAGGTAAAACATATTTTTATTTATTTTTTAATTTTACACAAGGAAATACAACTTTTGGAAAATAAAAAAGGTTTTCTTAGTGTGTATAGCTGTCGGATCTGAACTTCGTCGCATGCAACCCTCGTAACAATATTTATACAGTCCACTACTAATACTACTAAAGCCATCTACGAGCTATCAAGAAAACCGAATGATGTCCAATACTACTACCGCCATCTTCGAGTTATCAAGAAAACCGAATGATGTCTAATACCACTACGCCATCTACAGGCTACGTCATTTATGACGAGAACAAATCGAGCCACGAGACGGACAAGTTGGCATTGTTTATATTTTCAGTGTTTTTTAGTTTAAATCCTTAAATAAAATGGTTTAAAATCATATCGAGTATCATTTATCGAAATACACAACATTTATCGACCCTACACAATAGTGCTTAAACGTAAAGTCCGTTCTTCGGTTCTTATTTGTAGAAAATTGATCAATAACAGCCTCATTAAAGTTTGGAATACCCTCTATAATTTTTTTTTCATATATTTAATTTTTAAACTTTCTAATAAAGTCCCTAGGTTTACCCTTTGTGGTCTGCGTTAAATTAATTTCGGGTTTAGGCCTTCCCGCAGTCTTCACTTCAATTTTTTGCTCCATATAAAAAAATATTAATTTATATTCATTGAATATTATTTATCGTATAAAGTCCGACCCTCCCTAATATTTTATCGTACCGTCAATTATCGTATAAAGTCCGACCCTCCCAAACTCAAAGAGCTAAAATTATTTTTTAAATAGTCCACCGTCAAACTATTCATTTTAACTTAATAAATATATAATATTAAAATATTAAAACATACACGCTCGAATTTCTAACTAGATTCACGAACAGACAACGGTGCGGCGCACACTAAAATTGTGCGCCTTTCCCATGTTAAATCGCCATAGTCCCGCTGTCTCCCGCAACCTGTTACTACAGAGAAACTGCATTATGCCCCACCTACTTAATCGCACATGCGAGCAAGTCTCGTCATAATCGTCATTAACCTGGACCGAGGCACGGTTGCCGGATGGAGAGCCTATAATATACAGTTTGATTGACGGTACGATAAAATAATATTAAGAAGGGTCGGACTTTATACGATAATTGACGCTACGATAAAATATTAGGGAGGATCGGACTTTATACGATAAATAATATTCAATGAATATTTTTTTATTCATTTTGGGGGGGGCACGTGCGCATATGCTCCTGTGGAAGAACCGCCACTGCCTTTAACCTATTAAATACTAATTTATGAAACTCCGCGATTGTGGGACAAATAATTTGCGCAACAAAAAGATGCAAGTATGCGACGGGTCCAAACGAATTGAATAAAAAAAATTAGCAATTAAAAAATTAACTAACCAATGATTCACCACCGGTGGTAAATTTTAGACAGTAGAATCCACTCAACTTTACGTCAACTCCTGAAATAGACGTTTAATTATATTGGATGGATTTTCGGACGAGAAGCAAACACTTTTCCGGCACGATAGTTTCGTGTATTTAGCTAGAACACAACGGAACTTGGGGGAGTTGACTGAAGGGTGTGTCGGAAATCAACGAATTTGAAGATGCAGAGAAAATAAACGAAAATTGTAGGCTAATTAATAATTAGCAATACAGGGTGTTATGGAAATGACGTATTATATTTAAACCGGCAAATCCTGAGATGAAAATAAAATGAAGAAAAATACCCATAAATGGCGCTTTCAATTAATGACCGGATTATATCACCTTATGTCAAATCAGACAAACCCATGTGGGGCACTGACGTAATCTGTAAACAATCAACACTGAGGTCTGCAGGGTCAAAAGGCGTCAGCGCTTTTCGGCCGGTGTTGTCATATCTACACGGCAAACTCTTTTCCGCGAGATCTAATTTTATTACAAATTTTTTTTTCCTTTAACACTTTTTTTCCTAATACAGGAATAAACGCCTGGAAAGAAAACGCGTTTACAGGTACTGCGGAATCCTGTTAAGATAGAATTTTTATTTGTAATGGAATTCGATCAGAGAATAAAATATCAACAATAACAATTTTCTTTATTCTTACGTTTCATGTTCAAATGCCACTATTAAATAGCAATAAATTCCCGGGTGAAATCGTTATTTGCCTTTCTAGGTCATTATAGGCTTTGTACGATATACCGCTTTATTGTGGACGCACCTTTAATTCGTTACAGATGTTCTATCTGGATTAGATCTTTAAATGGACTTGCATACCCCGAGTGATGGGATTGGTTTCTAATGTAAGAAACCAGCTTATCTTGTAGGTATGTCGTCTAGTCTAATTTTAGAAAATAAATGATTTTAAATAATGATTCGTTCGACTTATATCTGTTATGGGGCCGATGAGTTTATTTTCTTGGAATACGTATCTTCTGGGGGTTGATCCATTGTATCGGAGAGAGTTCAGAAATTATGATTTTAAGATGCCCGTGTGAGGCGAGGTCAACACGCAACGAGAAACGTGGTTTATGTTATTTTTCGTTACACCTCTGCGAAAACAAGCACATAAAACTAAATGAAAGTAAATTCCACAAATTGTTAATAAAATTACCTTTACATCGATGCACGAACAATAACGTAAAAAGCTAAATATAGTAGGTATATGTCCAAATAAAATCAATTGCTATTCCGGCGTTTGAAGTTAGTGCATGGTGAATATTTGGTTCTAACAGTAGCCTGGGATATATTTCGTACTTTTTCACATACAATATACCTATTGTTCACTGTTCTCTCGAAGAAACGATCACCTTATTCTATTCATCATAATTGTTTGGTCTCAATGGATAGACAGACCTGTTGATTGTTCAGGTAGATATGTCGTCGCCCAAGGAAACTACTAAACGGATTTTTAGTTGGAGAGATCTGAAATAGTATATTATTTACAACCATGCATGTAATAATGACATTTCTTTGAAAGGTGGAAAGTTGACGTTTTTTTTTTTACTTTTACTTTCCACCCGGGTGGAAAGTAAATTATTTTTTTGTAATTTTTTTAAAAATCGATATCTCAAAATAATATACGAACACACTTTTTTAAAAAAGCTAATAGCTTTGCGTGTTTAGATATGTCTACTTTTTCCCTAATTGATAGCATTGAATATTGTGACCAAATCGTTGATATCTTCTTTGTCTTGGCATTCTCACTGAAATAAGCTAGTAGCGCCGACTGAGAACCAGGATTTTGAACTTTGTTTCCCGTACACCATTTTTTGAAACAGTTATATGCCTTGTCATATCTCGGGCGGCTTTTAGTTGGCAGAAGATCTTCTTCTACTATTTTTGCTGCTTCTCGAATTTCTGGTGGAGTAGCAGCAGAATCAAATTCCTCATCTGATTTATAGCATAATAATATATTGTTTAGTGACATTGAAACCGTATTCAAAAAATTATATTTGCCATCTTGATGTGTACCTGCGTTATTTTACCACCTGCGGTTATATGAAATTTCTGTCTAATTTTTCAATGGAAAAGTCAAAATGACATTTATCTTTTATTAATAATTTTTATTCAAAATAATAAGAAGTGGATGTTAGATGTGGTTGTAAATAAAATAGTATACGAACCTAGGTGAAAAGTTTCATTGCTGTCTCGAGATTTAGTTTTAACGTAGCCGCTTCGCGCCTCGTTTAACTACCGACTCTCTCGACAGGAATGAAACACTTTCCACCCCGGTACGTAATATACTATTACATGCCGCAGTTGAGTGCGGAAATCCGTTGAGTTTGATAAAATCACTTTCAAACAAATAATGTACGCAATTTTTCCTACGACCACAAATAGAATGCCCAATTTTTATCTTACTTACCTGGTTGTAACTAAAAGTAATAGCTTTACTCCTATTTGCTTACCCTAATTATTATTTGCTGTGTATAAAACTTTATAGTTTTTGATTTTTTAAATTATATTAATACAAAAAAAAAAAAAATTAAACTGATCTTAACTTTGAATAAATACATCGTTCCAAGAAAATAATAAAACTCATAACCTAACCTCAGTATTTATAGAGATGGAGTCATTAATTTGTTAATTATGAAAGTTTTACATGGGATTTGCTAAATCAGTATTCTACTCATTATTAAAACCGATATAATTACATAAATGACGTTCACTTACCCTGTATGGATATTATATTCTCGATAGTTGTAAGAATCGAACATGGAAAAAGTTGTTTGTATTCCACGGGCATTTTTTAGTACAAGACAGAGAAAAAGAGTATTTCCGAGATAATTTTGCATTAATTTGTTATATTCCTCCTTCAAAACCAAACAACTTTTTCCCCAGACATTTTCCGCTGCAATGCAATGCACCGGAGTTATTTCGGGGTACCGACCTTTTTTCAACACCCTATACAGGGTGTCCGGGAACATGTGGGAAATCTCCCGGATATGAAGAAAACACGTGAAAAAAATACTATAGGTTCATATAAACTTCTTTCGTATCGGCCTCCTCTTCGGAGATATGGGCTCCCAAAGAGCACCAATGGAATCAAGTTTTTTACACATAATTATTGAACCACCTGGTATATTTCAATTATTTTTTAATATGATGTATACCAGGTAGAGATGTAAAATTACCGGTAATTTAAAAATCGGTAATATTACCGGTAATATTACGTAATATTACGGTAACATTGGTAATTTATAAAAAAAACAGCTTTTTAAGTAATACTAGTTTTTTTTATTTCAAAACTGTAAAAACATTACGAAAAACAATAAGAACGTTTTTTAAACTAGTCAGAGTCAGAATGGACTACGTAATAGAGTGGATAATGGTAAATCATCCTCATCATCATCCCCAACCTCGTCATCTGATTCTTCTTTCTCTTTCGTTAATTGAGTCAAGTCTATAACTTCGAAACCGATATCTTCTTTTTCTATTTCTTCCTCAGTATCTTCTACTATTCTCGAATGATCTTCTTCATTTAGTAAATTATAATTATGGGCAATATAAGTTAGTTTTCCGGCCCTCTCCACGGTTAGTCTGTTTCTTTTTTGCCGATGAATAAATCCATAAGTACTAAAGGTTCTTTCGGTTGCGGCTGTTGACGATGGTAAATTTAAAATGTCTACAGCTAACCTACTTATTTTAGAACTGGAGCAAATTCCTGCCCACCAAACAGATCCAGACATAGATTTTTCGCTGGAAATGACGAATTCCTTAGCAAAAATATTACCTCTAATTTTGTACTGTGCGAGTGCTTCCATAATAAGATCTACTTGTGAAGAATACTTTGGATGACGCCTTGCAGTTTCATAGATGAACTCCGTTGCAATTAAAATTTCAGCTTCAGTTAACTTCTCGCCGCGTTGACTTGGTTCTAATAGGTAAGCAGCAAGATGAACGGGTTTTAAACATATATTTTCTCGTTTTTCAAGAATTGAACACATTTTCTGGTTTTCAAACATAGTAATAGATAAATTTGATACTTTGTCACGTAATATAGACCTTATTTCAAAAAAGCAGATAAACTCTTTTGAGATTGTTGGCCCGTTAGCTTCAAAAATCGTTATCCACTTAGACATTGGCTGGAACAAGTCATAAGTTGCTTCTATTAGCAACCAAAATTCGTTTTGAAGAAGAAGTCTTACTGTATTTGATGAAAGAACATCAGAAATATCTGGGCTATCATCAACTGCTAAACTTTTTAATGAATGTTTAGTCTCCAAAAAGCTTTTTATACAAGAAACAAAGGAACCCCATCTTGTTTTCACCGGCAATTTTAAAGAGATGTATCGCCCCGTTTTGTTCAACTGGATTTGGCTTATGGAAAAAAAAAAAAAAAAACAATATTTCCAATGTTACCGATCTTGCGGTAATATTACGTAATATTACGGTAACATTACCTCGGTAATATTACCTTTACATCTCTAATACCAGGTAAGACCCGTCAAATTACTACCCAAGAAACTGTTGTGAATTACTCACAGCTGCAGGGACGGACTAGCTGTAACACTCATGGGCCCATTTTTTTTACGCCCTGTATGATGAGAACTTTGGACAATGTTTTTACATATCTTTAACTATTGGCTAAAAATTAAGTACTCTTCATTCATGTCGCTAATCCTAACCGTTTTCGAGAAAACGTTGTTTTATTTACATCATGTATTTGGCGTATCTCGGTAAAAGATACATCTTTGTTCCTATCAAATGTTGAAACTCAAAATTCCGCTTTTTCATATTTAACCCGTGAGAAGTAAGGGGA
The DNA here is from genome assembly GCA_963991005.1 of Barypeithes pellucidus. Classification (NCBI taxonomy): domain Eukaryota; kingdom Metazoa; phylum Arthropoda; class Insecta; order Coleoptera; family Curculionidae; genus Barypeithes; species Barypeithes pellucidus. The sequence continues at coordinate 12,557,690 of OZ022562.1, read as the reverse complement.
CTCTGTGTAAATAAAATGACGTTTTCTCGAAAACGGTTAGGATTAGCGACATGAATGAAGAGTACTTAATTTTTAGCCAATAGTTAAGGGTATGTAAAAAACATTGTCCAAAGTTCTCATCATACAGGGCGTAAAAAAAATGGACCCATGAGTGTTACAGCTAGTCCGTCCCTGCAGCTGTGAGTAATTCACAACAGTTTCTTGGGTAGTAATTTGACGGGTCTTACCTGGTATACATCATATTAAAAAATAATTGAAATATACCAGGTGGTTCAATAATTATGTGTAAAAAACTTGATTCCATTGGTGCTCTTTGGGAGCCCATATCTCCGAAGAGGAGGCCGATACAAAAGAAGTTTATATGAACCTATAGTATTCTTTTCACGTGTTTTATTCATATCCGGGAGATTTCCCACATGTTCCCGGACACCCAGTATATTAAAAACGTTAAAATGTTAAAAAATAAATGTTAAATGCTAAATATTATTAAGTTATTTTTTTCTAAATTAGATGCAGTAAGTGTATTGGTAACAATGCAGCGTATTTTATTAGGTAACCAAAGTTTAAACTCCAAAAAACAATTGTTCCACAGACGGGTCAATTTAATTCTCGATTCATTCATTCAGGTGACTGGACTTGGTACTTTCACTAAAAATGCTCAGACATGCATTTACGCCGTCACGAGTGACACAGATACCAACATGAATATTTGCGTTTACCGAATTTGAGAGTGGAACCATTAGAAATAACCATATCTGACGTGTGCGGAGAAAATACGCATATTCGCCGAAAACAGATAAAGGCAGCGAATTTATGTCTCTTCAGTAATAAATAATTCTGTTTTAATTTCGATTGCGTTTGAATTCACACTAAAAAAAAGTAAGCAATGTTCTCCATTTTGAATCTATAGTAATTTCCATGATATTTTACCTGCAATGCAGTATTATCGACACCAGATGTAAAGAATCCGGGTACGATTGCAAGAAATGAAATTATTATTTATTATAATAATTATTCACTGGCACTTTGTGCCCGTGAGTAATATTTCATAACCCAACGATACAATTACGATTAGTACGGCAAGGGAATCCAATCCCGCACCCAAACTTTAATCCCGCAAACCTGCGGGATTGAGCCCATCGATCCCGCGGATCCGCGCGATTTGCGGGATAGCAAACAATGAACCGTGGTATTTTTGGTCGACGCGTCGGGGATTCCCCGCCATGCTGGGCTATTGAAAACACGTAAAACAGAACAGTTTCCTTGCGTACGTGCGAAAGTAAGGGCGTTATTCTACTAGTATCTAGTGACATTTATCAAGTGGTTGAATATAATAAACGGAATTTAAACAGCAATCACAAAAATGAGGGTCAGTGTAGTTTACAAAGACAATAAAGGTTCAAGTTTAGTTTGGAATTATTTTTTAAAGTCTGAAGATGGTCGTACAGCTAAATGTAAGTTATGCCCTAGCATTATCAATATCTCTGCTCGTTCCACCAAAGGTCTTCACACCCACTTACAAACAAAGCGTAATATTAATTTGAAAGTCCAGAGCAGCAGCGGTAGTGTTGATATTGATAAAATAACACAGGAAATGAAAGCTAGTACCAGCAGTTCGAGTAGTTCGTTTGAGTTCTATTGCTAAGCGCTCAGATGTTAGTGGTTCTTCGGTGCTACCTAAGAAAATGAAAATTACGTATTCTTTTCCATCTGAGAAAAAAAGTTTCGATGGAGGAAAGAGTGTCTCGAATGGTAGCTGAAGATGGTATACCCTTTGGAAAGATCACATCGACCGATATGCGCCAACTATTCGAATCAGAGGGCCACAAATTGTGTAAAATCTATTCCGCCGACAAGTGTCGAAGCTGAACGTGGGTTTTCAGTCGCAGGATACATGTGCAATAAAATAAGATCAAATCTAAAAGATGAAACATTAAACATGTTATCTTTTCTCCGAAAATACTTTCAAAATCAATGTAACATGTAACCGTTAAACTAGTCGTACTATTGTTTGTACCTACTATATGCAATAAATATTTTCCTGCTACTCTACTCTGTTTCGAATTGCATAAAACAACGTTTTATTAACATACAACACCCACATTGAGTCCCGCAAATCTCGCACGTTTAATCCCGCAATGTCAATCCCGGGAAATCACCGCGGGATCCAGCATTTGCGGGATTGGATTCCCTAAGTACGGCAGTATAATACGCGTTACGTTCATGAATAAAATTAAGTCTGTTGGCTATCAAAAATAAACCCATGCCCATAAGTTTTAATATATTCATATTTTAAAATAAATTACGAACATTCTATTCAAATTTTTATCTCATCGTTATACTATGGAGAGTACAGAGGGCGTGTGTTTCGATCCATATTAATTTCGTCGTCCTTCACACATGGTTGGTCATCAGGTAATTTTGACTCAGACGATTTGAAGCTTGATTTAATGCCCTCGTACAGTGCTGGCCATAGGCGTGCGACGGGAGGTAAGGGGGAAGGCACTTGCCCCCTCCGGCTGGCCAAAGGTGGAGGAGGTAAGGGGGAAGGCACTTGCCCCCTCCGGCTGGCCAAAGCTGGAGAGAGGAGTATTTGCTCCCGCTGGCTGGCCAAAGCGTCAAGGGAATTAGTCAATATTACAAAAGTACCCAACATTTTGTATAAGAGCAATCTAATTTTAAAAACCTGAATAAATTGTAAACAGTTCTAGAAATAAATCATATTAATCCAGTTAAAGGAGTAACGAGGATTACAATATCTATAAACTTGACAAAATATGCAAATAAATATGCAGTAGGTATTCAAAATATGAAAATTTTTCCAAAATTACCGAAGAATGCAGATGTTGAACCTAAAATTTAATTAGCATATTTGATCACTGGCGGCGATAAGGGATCCGCCAGGCGGTGACCCACCCCTTGAATTACGATATGTCTTTCTTTAGGACAACTGTTGTCTTGTTGGCCTTTTCTATTGAAGTACTATTCACTTATATATAAACAGTATATTGCCAATACGAACGTTCCAAAATACAAAAAGTGTCTCCGCTATGGGAGATGGCGAGGGCCTATTGAGTTTGCGCAGTAGGGTATTTTATCGATCGCGTCAGCGGCCGGACATTATTTGTTTGTTGTTATTCGTCGCCATCTTTGGTTCTGGATGCTTTTTCAAATTACAGAATAAAAAGTGGTTCATCCACTTTGTTGTCGGTATATTAGTGCCTATAAACTTTCATTACCTAACAACAATTTTTGCGAAGGAGTTTTTAATTTGTGGTGATTCGATTCGCTGTTTGGTAGATTAGTGACTTGTTTTGTTTAAGATAAGAAGGACACAAGTGCATGGTGCTTTTTTTTGCAAAAGTCGTGGGTCAATACCAGGTATAAAGTATTTCAGGTATATACGAAAACATTTTGCTTATCACATTATCCGATCTTCCGAACCGAATTTTACTAAAAACTTGTAAAAAAAGAAGAAAGTGTCACTCGTATACAATATAATATATATGTGGTCACTACCTAACCTTAAAATTAATGGATTTTTAATTTGGTGTATTAGTAGCTGATAATAATTCCCAAAATAGTTAATATAGTCATTCATTCTTAATTTTTGGTTCAGAAAAAAGTGAGGTTAAGAAACACACGACGTCTGATGAAAGTTAAAATAAAGCTCATCATGTCGATTGTTACAAATATTCGGACGGAATTTGGCACCAAAAGTTTACACCAATCGGGGCACCGTCGAATCAAGATATCGTCAGAAATCGTATGCATGGAACGCTGTTTTAAATCGAACTAATCGAAATTTTGACCGCAATATTTTTCCTAACTAACCAGTGAAATTTACATTAAAAAAGTTGAAATCCGATCCTGTCGAATGTTTACTTTCACAAGGAAATTTCCGAACTGCGCAAACTCACAACGCCCTATTCGATGCCCATAGCGGGGACATAATTGCAGATGGTATTAGCAATATACTGTTTATATATATGTGAGTATTATACCACGATAAGTCTGACGGGGGCCCCCGATTCAAACTAATGACTTCTTTTCAGTAAATTTTTCTTTTTTCCATTTTTCGATTTGGCCCACGCTAGATCTGGATCCCCGATTTCTTATCGCCGCTACTGTATTTGATATTATCCGCCCTTTGGAGAAATGAATCCATTTTGAAATGATTTTATTATAGCCATAAATATCACCCATAGAGACTGTATTTTTTTTCTATGTAGGTACCTGTAAATTTTTATTACCCTGCCCTGTCTTTCGGAGAAGAGAGTCATGAATTTTTAGTTGGCAACAATACCCGCCATACATTTCCTTCCACTGCATAGCCAAAATGGACTTAAAATCAATAAAACGTCGCTTTAAACAACTTTCCATAATATCATGGTCCGATATTATTTTTAAGATGAGGATCCCAAAAATTCCCAAATTAGCAATCAGAGCCATCTAAGTTGCATCAATTTAATTAAAAAATATGCCGCTTTTTGGCAGGTTATAAAGAGACGAGAGGCATCAGCTGATCAATATTTCTTTTCGTGAAGTCTTAGCCGTTAATAATAAAGTTTTTTTAGTTAATTTATTGATATTTAGATTGTCTGACATGTCGATCGGGGTATCAACAAGTTTCAGGAAGATCTGTGACAAAAATTGTTCATATTTAAAATTGTTATTATTATTCTTATAACATTATATTTTTTAACGCAATTTTTTCATAGCGTTTTCCAATCCTTTAACTTTACGAATCCAGTTTTAGATTAGAAAAAACTAACTATATTTGGCTAAACGTTCGCATAAAATAGTGTCTGATTGGCAAGCTGTGATTAAACACAGCTCTTAAATTTGTTTGTTTTAAATATTCAGTTTAAAGTGTTCACAGAAGCAAAATCTGTAATCGCTGACCAAAAATTCGGTGTTCGTAGCGCAAAATGTATCGATTTCCAACCGATTTTCAACCTTCAGAATAATCCGTTTTATTATCGTTAGTTTCGGCATGTTTAGGTTAAAGTTACTTTCCATTATTCTTTAAATATCCATTCACCATATTATCAAGAAAGGAATTTAGAATGATTTTTAGATGGGAGTTTTCACATCCAATTAATTTAATTACGATTTAAAACGAATTGAGCAAATTGGAACGGGTAATTTACAAAAAATCGATAATCTTCGCAAATTTTCAGTGAAAGTTCTTGTTGTTTCGGATCGCCGCAGGTATCACAATAATTTTCCGTCCAATTGGAAACAAAAGATGAAAGAAACCGCCCAATCGCGTGTAGAGTTTCGCTTTTACAATATGTAGGTACAATTAGAGATGTAGACGCGATACCGACGATTGTAAATATATCGATATTCGTGATTGAGTTTTTGTTATAGTTAAAACAATTGTGTTGTTAATTAAAAATTAAATTAGAATACTTTCGAAGTATCCCTATAAAATCAGTTATTTATCTATGATAGCACGTGTCATTTTAGTCGTATCAAGCTTCTCGTTATGATAAGGAAACGGTCAATTGGCTAAATTTACGTCATACATATGCTGCTACTAATTCTATTTCAATGTGGAGTTATCCTACAGGTCCATCTTGAGCGACGAATACCAGAAATACACGACGAACCACTGCAGCCCATCCATATGTGGTTCAGCTTAATACTCCTCGAATTGCATTGTATAAGAATTCTTTCATCTCATCTCAAAATCAACGTGAATCGCTTTATTCGCAGACTGCCTTAAAGGATTTATCCTATAGTGCTTGTGTTTGATCACAGAAAAACATATTTAAATAAAATCTTGAACGAAATCAATATAATTTTTGTACTCGCCCTTGGTGCAGCAGCATCGATTGAATATCGATCCCGAATCGACCATATCTAAATATTTAATTAATTTGCAAACAGGGCTGAAATTCTTTTAATTACTGTGGGAGACAAACCAGCCAAGTGCGGGTTTCTTGCTGTATTATTTTTTAAACTAGGGAACCATCCAATTTTCTTTCTCCATGCTTTGTTATATACGTTATTAACGATTTTAATAGGACTACAATAAAACGGAAGCGGCCATTGACTGTAATAAGACAACGAATGTGTTCATATCTTATTGGCAATATTAATGTAACGTTCTGGGCTTATCACAATCTATGAGAATTTACTGTAGTGATCGGCCGATACGGATTTTTTTTACCGATACCGATATTTTAGTTGCCGATGCCGATATAATATCGGTATCGGCACCACATTCTTAAAAGATATGTAACTATTCAATATACCGGGTGTCTCACCGGGAACCGCCTCGATCTATGCAGGGTGTCCGCTAATTAATGATACATGGAGAAATCACAGACTCCTTACGTAAAAATATTAGGATTTAATTATACTTACCTATATCCGAAATTTGATATAAACTGAGATACAGGGTGTTAAAGTTAAAACTTCATTTTTGTTTTTCTCTAATAACTTTCCAGGAACCAACGTTTTTTAAAAAAATTTAGCAATTATGGTTTTTTTAGGACGAGAAATTGATTTTTTTGTGAAATTTTAATGTTCCATGTAGGGGGCACTGTGCGGCATTTTCGCACATTTATACGGTCATAACTTGTTTGTGCCTCAGTGTATTTAAGTTGTTAATGAAAATAATACTTTTCTCATATTTATTACGTAAAAAAGGTATACTAAGTTCAGGTCGCCCAGAGTTACCGTTTCGGAGATATTTGCATTTAAATTGTTTAGTGCACCCTGTCCAATTATTATTAATTTGCAAACAAAATTTTTTTTTCTTAAAGTAACCTATGAGAAAACAAATAAAATTTAGAGATGCAGTTGCTATGAAACAGAAAATGTTTCATTTTTGAGTTTATCGTAAGTTTTTGTTTTCATTGTTATTGGTTTCTTTCGACACGATATTTTCTAGGCTCAAAGTTAATTTAATTAAAGTAAGTTAAAGAAGAATCCAATTGTTGTATTTATTATTCCCAATTACCATTACTTGAACATTAATTATCATGTAAAAGTGAATTGGTAAGAAGTAACAAAATATTATTTTTCTTGCCTGAGCTAACGCACTAAACAATTTAAATGCAAATATCTCCGAAATGGTAACTCTGGGCGACCTGAACTTAGTATATGTTCTTTACGTAATAAATATGAGAAAAGTATTATTTTTAGTAAAAACTTAAATACACTGAGGCACAAAAAAGTTATGACCTTATAAATGTGCGAAAATGCCGCAGACAGCGCCCCCTACATTGTACATTAAAATTTCACAAAGAAATCAATTTCTCGTCCTAAAAAAAACATAATTGTCAAATTTTGTAAAAAAACGTTAGTTTCTCTCAAAGTTATTAGAGAAAAACAAAAATTAAGTTTAAACTTTAACACCCTGTATCTCAGTTAATATCAACTTTCGTATATAGGTAAGTATAATTAAATCCTAATATTTTTACATAAGGAGTCTGTGAATTTTCCATGTACTATTAATAATTATAATTATATAATAAATCTATACATAGGAAAATTTTGAAAAATGGACAGTAACCTAATGTTGATAGGGGCAAATCAGCTAAAATATTTTCAATATGGTAGCACTTCCGGTTACACCGGAAGTCGGTGTCAACGTGCTTATTTTAAACGGAATACCATATACATTACATTTTTGGATTCTACGCAAGATTCTAGGCAGCTTTCATATATCTTGTAATTATACCTATAAAATCTAAGCATGTTTGACATATTTAAGGTTTAATATCTAAAATGACATTTCCAGAACTTAAATGAATTATTAATTTTTCCTATTAGGAAGCCTTATTATTTATTTATTATTTAATTTGGGTTGGATTTCTTGTTGAAAGTAATTTTCCCTTTTTTGATAAAAATCGAAATTTTCTTAGTGTTTTTTCGACCAGTCAAATGGATTTTGATTTCTTCTTAGAAAATGCTGGCGATGGTTCCGGTGTCTGACATTTTCAGAAAGTAAATTCGGTGTCATCACTAATAATAATATTAATAATAATGTGTATCTAGTGTTCCTTCCATTACAAAATGTTGAGAAACACTATAATATTCGCCATTTTATCAAGAATATCTGATGGTGCGAATCTGTAAATCGATTTTACAGTCCATTGTAAAGGTTAGTTGCAGACAAATTGACACAGTTATTTCTTCATATCTTCTGACAAACAGAACGATAAGAAAATGTTACTTTTTCAAAAATAATTCTATATTTTTTATAAGAATGTTTATACAATAATAACTTTAAACATTTTTCCTATTTATTTTAGAGGCAAGGTTAACGATGATTTTAACATACTCGTATAACAATATAGTTGTAGGCAAAAATTATAAACCTGTTTAAGATACTTGCAAATGCAATTTATCAAGATTTACACAAGATCAGCAAGTGCCAATTTTCATATATTATACTCGAAAGAGAAAGGCAAATATTTTATAATTAATAAAAATATTTAAACAAATTTTATACCGCTCAACAATAATTGTTATCCTGATTTTTGATTTTTGTAAACAATCGTATATTGGTTGCTGCTATTCTATTTTATAGGACGTACGCTACGATTACGTGGACTTTGAACCACGATCCTAAGAAATATCAACCCTTGGTTTCACGCGATCATCATCATTAACATGACCGTAAAAGATTGTAATTGCGTGGTCAGCTGAGACTGAGAGACGAGATCTTCGTCGAGACTGATAAGCAGAAAGCATAACATCGATACCCGTCATAAACGAGGATTGTCCCAAGATTGGAGCCTTGGGGGACACCAATTTATTTTATTTCTTATTTCGAATATATTTTTTAATCAAACACACGAAAAATTCTTTTTCTATTTTGGTTTCATATGAAAGCTATTTCGATATCGTTTCCAGTTTTGTAATAAAATTTTTCGATACCATTTTTTCATTTTAAACGGTTGGTGGTACTGCTGTGTATGTTTGGTTGCATAATAAACAATTCCTAAACTAACCTCACAATTACAAGTTTAGATCAACACGTAATATATTCTGTTACAAAGATATCAATTTAAAGCTAATAAATACACTGTACACTAATTATACTTATTTATGATTAAAAGTGCAGTTGTTATTAACATTTATTGTGACCGTACTTGTGTCTGCAGCGTTAATTTTAAAATCAGGCATAGTTCGAACGTTTTGTTCAGGATTAATCCTTATTTGCGGATCCAATATTCCACTTTTATTAAGAACTGGTTGTAAAAAATTAATGTATAGGTGGTACTGTACAATTTTTTACCTTTAAACCTAAGTAAATGCTATTTTCAGCCTCAGTTGTAAACTTATTGATATCCTCTAAATCTAAAATGGAAGATTTTTTGGGCTTGTAGCTCTCAGATTGCTTTTAAAAAGGCTTGAAGTCTTGCATAATTTCTTCTATATGTGTTTTCATAAATGTTAATGCAAGCTCTTAATTTTGAGTATAAGGACCACAGAGTCGACGTCTTCTTAGTTTTACTTTCCTTCTCAAAATAAGCGATTAGAACACTTTCACTACTACTAGAAACACCTTTTGCAGAGTACACCAGGTTGTGAAGGTCTTGTAGTCTTTTTCGTATACTTTTTTGGTAAAAGTTGATCCAATGTATTATTTGCAATTTCCCTTAACTCAGGAGGAGTTAAATTAATAATATCTTCTTGATCCATTATTGATTAATTTTAAGAAAGCTTTCAATATTCGCGACAAAATGGCCGACACGCATAATTTATCAACGCTTACTTGATAAATAATTTGACTATTGCCAACATAAAATTTAAACATACAAATTTACAAAATTTTTATGGCATTTAATTAGGTGTTTTTTTATTAAAAAATACACGAAATAGAAAAAGTAGTATAAAGTACATGTTTTATAAAGCTATTATAGCACTTGTCCACTATGGACGCGTGCTAAAATATCACGCTTTATAAAACTTGTACTTTAATATACTATTAAGCCATTATGGGAGTGGTGCTTAAGTGCGAAAAAAGCGATTCACGTTGGTTTTGTTGTCGAGGTTCTTGATCAGCTCGCGGTCTGGAATCCGATGGATGGATGGATGGAGAGTGTTAGAAGTTGGGGTGTATACAACGTTGCGAAGCTGCCTTGGCGATTGCCACGACGCGGTTAGGCCAAGACATATTTCCTCCCAGATTGACGCCCAGCAAATTAATCGACTAAGGCAGTGGAATTGCGTGTGCAGCTGTTAGGTCTCTATTTGCTAAATATAAGGATAGCCAGTTGTCAGCAACGCCCCTGACACCTAACATTTACAAACTATTAACATTATTTGTCCTACAAACGGACGAACAAATAGAAAAAATCGAAAAGTTAAACGCTGATTGTCATTGTAGGTGACTTAACATGGTTTCAAAAACTGGTTAGTCCCACGGCTTCGGATGATAATGGTGTGAAAAATAATTGAAGATGATGTTCCTATGTTCTTAGATGAATGGACTAATTGCATGGAGGCATCGTTATTAAGTAACTAGCCTATAATTTTATATAATTAGAGGTAAAAGTACGATATTTTTATGGTTGATGCATCAACAGTCAACACACACATACAGAATGTCCGGAATTCGGGTATAATGCGCACTACAAATGTGCCAATGTACAATCTCCACCACTTACGGCTGTTGTTACTGTTACTATCCAATTTTGTTGACTTTTTTTAAAAATTTTGTAAAAGATAAATCGGAGCCACATATTTTTGCGATACACAAAATGGTAATTTCTAAATTACCCTAATTTTCTTAGTGAAAAGAGATACAGAAAAATGTTCTATACAGAACTTTCTTTATATTGATTGTTGAATAATCCGCCGTTTTAGAATAAGTATACGGGGTCAGGTAAAAAAGTTATCGGACTTAACCTAATTTTTTTTAAATGGAACACCCTATATATTTTAATCTAAAAAGATACTATTTTAAATTCTCCTTTCAAATATATAACACACCATGGATAATATTGGTTTCCTAGGCGATTTATTAAACTTTATTATTTTAAACCACAGTAGACCATGAAACAAAAGCTAATATCCTAGAAACAACTATGTTGACTATTAACATTTAACGTCACTTTCATTTTTACATCATATCAACGTTTTGAAAAATTTGATATGATATCAGTTTATATTGGAAGTGGAAAAAACAAAGAAATGACGCCAAAAGTATATTTTGTTCGCTATCCGGAAAGACGGTAACCATTTAAGGAGATATTCCGAACATTTGCGATGACTCCCGCTATTTTTTACCTTAATCTAAATCTTTTATTTCGTCTCAAAGTAACAAAGTTTAAATAAATCGCCTAGGAAACCAATATCATCCATGGTGTGTTATATATTTGAAAAGAGAATTTAAAATGCTATCTTTTTAGATTAAAATATACAGGGTGTTTCATTTAAAAAAATGAGGTTAGGCCTGATAACTTTTTTACCTGACCCCCTATACTTATTCTGAAAACGTCAGATTATTCAACAATCACTATAAAGAAACTTCTGTATAAAATATTTTTCTATATCTCTTTTAACTAAGAAAATATAGGGTAATTTTGAAATAGTCAATTTTTTGATCTTCCCCCGTATCCCTTACGCGAGCGAAAATTTTCAAATTTTGATTTTACCATTTTAAGTTTGACCCGAAAAGAGCACATGACACCTACATTACTTTTTTGATAGCACTAACAATTACGGAGATACCCTATAAAAGTGGAAAATGGAACACCCTGTACATACGTACTATTATATTATAGATCAGATTCTACGGGTATCTAACTGAAAATAACTATTAATTATTAAATTTAGTAGTATTTAACAGTTACGGCACAGGAACAGCAGAACAGCGCATACCTGTTACCAAAAAATACTGGTTTTTAACATCCCTAGTACTCGAGCAAACCCGAAATTTTTTTGATTTCATTTAAACAATACTGGAATTAATCAATAACCACAAAACGTTTCTTTCCCACGTTACGTTCGATGATAAAACTAAAACCAATCATAATGTTATTCCAACATTAATCAAATCACAAACTGCATCGTTGTAAAATATTATCGAGAGTCGATATAGAGAAGTTAAGCAATAAATTTACTGTTAACTATGCACTCGCAAATCAACTTTAACCTAAATTCTATAAATATTGCATCGAAATTTAGATATGTTCTGTGAAATGTACACTGTACAGAATGCGCGGATTCTGCCACACTAACAACTTTTTTAAAAGTTTCTTTTGGATGCCGATAGTTGATTTTATTACTAGTAATAAATAAATATACAGATATAGATGGTGTCTTGGATAAGACTGCACTCTGCAGGGTTCTGATTAGCCATAGGATATGTATAGCTGTCGGATCTTAACGTCATCGCATGCAACCCTAGTAACAATATTTATACATTCCACTACTAATACTACTAAAGCCATCTACGAGCTATCGAGAAAACCGAATGATGTCTAATACCACTACGCCATCTACGGACTACGTCATTAGGCGCAACCAAGACGAGAACAATAGTTAACTGTTTTATGGCGAGTGGCGAGAACGAATCGAGCCACGAGACTGACAAGTTGGCATTCTTCATATTTTCAGTGTTTTTTAGTTTAAATCCTTAAATAAAATGGTTTAAAATCATATCGAGTATCATTTATCGAAATACACAACATTTATCGACCCTACACAATAGTGCTTAAACGTAAAGTCCATTCTTCGGTTCTTAATTGTAGAAAATTGATCAATAACAGCCTCATTAAGTTTGGAATACCCCCTATAAATTTTTTTCATATATTTCATTTTTAAACTTTCTAATAAAGTCCCTAGATTTACCCTTTGTGGTCTGCGTTAAATTAATTTCGGGTTTAGCTGTTCCCGCATTCTTCACTTCAATTTTTTGCTCCAAACTCAAAGAGCTAAAGTTGTTTTTTAAATAGTCCACCGTGAACTATTCATTTTTACTTAATAAATATATAATATTAAAACATACACGCTCCAATTTTTAACTAGATGCACGAACAGCCTTTTCCATGTAAAATCACCATATCCCCGCTGCCACCCGCTACCTGTTACCACAGTTAAACTGCACTACTTAATCGCACGTGCGAGCAAGTCACCTCGACCGAGGCACGGTTGCCGGATCTATACAGTTCGGTTTGACGGGATGATAAAATATTAGGGAGGGTCGGACTTTTTTAGTTAGACGGTACGATAAAATATTAGGGAGGGTCTGACTTTATACGATAAATAATATTCAATGAATATAAATTAATATTTTTTATTCGTTTTGTTTTGGGGGTGCACGTGCGCATGTGCTCCTGTGGAAGAACCGCCACTGTTCTAGAGGTATAATCAGACACTCTCTGCTTCTACCTATGAAGCATATCTTCTATAATTACCTGTATTTAAGATACCTCAAGGCATACACACGGTATTTTCAGTTTTTATATTATCTAGCCGTCCCATATAACATCTGAGATTGAAACGGGCCAGTTCGACATTAAATAAAATGCTTTTTGCCCCCTGGCGATCCGTTATAAAACATTATTTAAAGAGCATATAAAATCACTACATTAAAATAAAAGCAAAAGTTGTTTAACAACAATCGACTCGTTGCGCAAAACGTTTTGCAATTATTTTCATGAATTGATTAATATATATTATATTTTATAGAATTTGATACACATTTTCATTCGCCCAATTAGTCACGCGGCCTTAATTATTTAGAAAAATTAACATTCGTGTTTGTGCACAGTGGTACCCATTAAAACGGTACCTGCGAATGCCGGTTCTATTGCCGGCATGTGTGCGAGTTATTGCTTACGAACAGAAAATTAATGGGATGCAATGTTTGTTCGTTAATATTATTTTTAATCGTAATAAATCAAGCCTAGTAATTTGAAAGAAATTGTTCAAATATCCTCCACCATTTCGTCAGGAATATTTTGAAATAAAGAACTACTTTTTCAGCTAAGCCAAACTATAATTTACATTGAGAATATAAATTAGGTAGATTATTAATTATTTTAATGGTAGGGTCAGGACACGATCCTTGGGCCGCACCTTACATACAGACCGGCATTTATCAGGAATTCGTAATTATTTCACAGAAAGAATGGAATTTAATAAATAGTTCCACATGCCCATGTCATTTTTACTTTTTCGGCTTGTTCGAAGAATGTTTGTAGGCTTTTTAATTATCCGTTTTTCTCGGCTACGAATTTTCTGGTTAGAGTTCTTTATTATTATTAATTATTTATTTATTATATTAATTCAAGCGAAGAATCGAAAATCGTTGCCTTTCACTTGATACCCGATTTTCGTTCGACGCCGCGCGCCACCCGAAATGTTCCGATTGGCGACATTCGAGTTTGACGCTCAGAAGGCTGACACGACATACGTCTTTCTTAAAGGCACATAAACGAGAAGGTGCATATAAAAACGTATGCCAAATCCCTTAGTGGATTCATCGCGACATGGGTTTTGTTTTGACTGGGACTGGCTAGCCAGCGGCGATTGTAAATTTCGATGTAAAGATACAGTGAAATCTCTCTTAGGCGGACCCTTACGGGACTGTCTAAATGTGGCCGCCTAATAGAGGTGTCCGCTCTTGGGAAACTTGTTATTAGGTAATATGTAAATGCAAAATTATTACTATCTAGGTATGTACAAAATACACTAGTTTTAGTTAGGATGTACTACTAAAAAAGAGTCTAATAACGTAGTTTGACGTGTTTGTTCGGGTCCAAGTGAAACCTCTCATAACGGACACCTCTGATAAGCGGACATCTCTATTAAGCGGACATTTTTTCATAGTTCGGAACTAGGTATATGAAATTCCATAGAAATCAACCTCTCTTGAGCGGACTCTCCTTTGGGCGGACGCGGACAGGCTGTTTTCATACAAAGAGTGCGAAAACCTTCCTTTAAACGGACAAGAAATTTTTTTAAGTATTTGGGAGACGAATAAGTACGGTGCAAAAACTCTCTGAAGACAGACCGGCAACCAATCGCGTATGCGTGGCAGAGCGAAAGGCTTCGCCTAATGAAAGTATGTGTGATTCCCCGACAGCAGTCCGCCGTTTATTTGTGAGTTGTAAGGTTAAAATCGTAAACAATGGCACAAAAATGTCGCGTTTTGAGTCTGAAAGAGAATATTGATGTTGTGGAAGTTTGTAATTTGATAAAAATGATTTGGGCGAGTTCATTAACATTGATAGCAATGTGCTATTAAAAGATGATAGTGACCCCATTCCTACCGATTATGTAGTCCAAACTGAAACCACGTCATTATCTGACGACTCTGATGAAGAAGTTGAATGCAGTAATCAAACAAATGTCACCAATTATTAACAAGCCATAGTATGGTAAAGGAATTATAAGAGCATGCAAAGAATAGAGGTGACTCTACAGCAATGGAATTGTTATCAGACTTGAAATTACATTTTCTAGATCGCAAGTATAAAACGCAAACACGTCAAATTATTAGATTTTTTTAGTACTACATCCTAATAAAACTAGTGTATTTTTGTTATGTTATGTTTATTTGTACATACATATACATAGTAATAATTTTGCATTTTCATATTACCTAATTACAAATTTCCAATGGGCGGACACCTCTATTAGGCGGACATATTGAGACGGTCCCGCAGGTGTCCGCCTAAGGGATGTTTCACAGTAAATGATAAGTAAGCAAATAGGAGAAAAGCTATGACTTATTTTTATTTACAACCAGGCAAGTAAGTTAAAATATTCAAATAATTGGGCATGTATTTGTAATCGTAGGAAAAATTTTGTACATTACTTGTGTGAAAGAGATTTTTTCAAACTCGGCGAATTTCCGCACTCGGCCGGCGGCTCGTGCTAAATACGTCCTTTACCACTGACAACATTCGTTATGTAATATACCGTCTACAACCTGGCATATTATATATTTCTTTATAAACGATTTACCTTAATAAAAAACATAAAGTTTTTATCCGTTGCCATTTCGTTTTTCACATTTTCTTTGACATTTTGCATAATGAAAAATTTTCCTCGCCTCGGGCTTTATTGCTAGTATCTAAGGAGGAGGCACTATCTGAAACGCCGTTTATTACCAGATTTGTGTTTATGCTAGAGCGAGGTAAAAAGGCAATAAAACAGAGTTTTGGTCTTTATAAAGAAGAGATAAAAGAGATAAAATGTAATTGAAAATACAATTGGTTTGAGGGTTAGGGTCGTATTCTGTTATGGCGCTGGTAACTTTTTCTAAATATATACAGGGTGACCGCTTATTAATGGTACATGGAAAACCCACAGACTCCTTACGTAAAAATATTAGGATTTAATTATACTTATCTATATCCGAAAGTTGATATTAACTGAGATGCAGGGTGTTAAAGTTAAAACTTAATTTTTGTTTTTCTCTAATAACTTTGAGAGAAACTAACTTTTTTTTACAAAATTTGGCAATTATGTTTTTTTTAGAACGAGAAATTAATTTTTTTATGAAATTTTAATGTCGGCGGCATTATTTGCATAACTTTTTTGTGCCTCAGTGTATTTAAGTTTTTAATAAAAATAATACTCTTCTCATATTTATAACGTAAGAAAGGTATACTAAGTTCAGGTCGCTCAGAGTTACCGTTTCGGAGATATTTACATTTAAATTGTTTAGTGCACCCTGCCCAATTATTATTAATTTGCAAGCAACATTTTTTTAAGATAACCTATGAGAAAACAAATAAAATTTAGAGATTCAGTTGCTATGGAACAGAAAATGTTTAATTTTTGAGTTTATCGTAAGTTTGTGTTTTCATTGCTGTTGATTTCTTCGACACGATATTTTCTAGGGTCGAAGGTATTGTAATTAAAGTAAGTTAAAGAACAATCCAATTGTTGCATTTATTTATTATTCCCAATTACCATTACTAGAACATTAATTATCATGTAAAAGTTAATTGTTAAGAAGTAACAAGATATTATTTGCTTGCCTGAACAACGCGCTAAAATTTAAATGCAAATATCTCCGAAACGGTAACTCTGGGCGACCTGAACTTAGTATACCTTTTCTACTTAATAAATAGGAGAAAAATATTATTTTTATTAAAAACTTAAATACACTGAGCCACAAAAGACCTTATAAATGTTCAAAAAATGCCGCAGACAGCGCCCCCTACATTGTACATTAAAATTTCACAAAGAAATCAATTTCTCGTCCTAAAAAACCATAAATTCCAAATTTTGTAAGTTTTTAAGAGTTTCTCTCAAAGTTATTAGAGAAAAACAAAAATGACCCTGTATCTCAGTTAATATCAACTTTCGGATATAGGTAAGTATAATTAAATCCTAATATTTTTACGTGAGGAGTCTGTGGTTTTTCCATGTACCATTAGTTAGCGGACACCCTGTATATAAAAAAATAACGATTACGCGCTAACCGGGCTTTGTTCAGGCTCTGTATCATCTATAGCTAGCTACAATTTTTTTTTATGTTTGCCCTTTTCCAATTTTTCCACAAACACCCTATTTTTTCCAATTTTCCCTGTTAAACCGTTAAATTTATCACTCCTACGAAGTACGAAGCTCGACTGTAAAGAAGCAAACCTCAAAACGGAAATATAACGATTGCCAAAAAAAATACAAAGGAACCATAATCGACACCCTAAAAAAAATATGCGTGTTACATTGCGATAACTACCTAATAAACACACCTGTTCAAGTATTAATTATCCATGTACCTGTTCGTGTGCATAATTTAGCTTTAAGAATGTTTCTCGTGTCGTAAACACGTGATCTATGAGCCCGTTTTATTCCTTTTATTGGCTGTTTCTACAAGAAAATTAATTATGTCGATAGTTGAATCGCTAACACAAGGACGTTGATTACCTATGAGTTGAAAGAGATTAAAGTATTTTTATTTTAAAACCCTATTGGCTTACTTATCCCATTTCTACTTTGCCCAAGCAGTTATTAGGTTTAACGGGTTGCCTAACAATTCTGTTACTAATTTTTTTTATCAGCGAAAAACCTAAAAGGAGCCCCACAATTTAAGAAGAAGGCAAATATATGTATTTTCGATACTTTTATAGGGTATATCCGTAATTGTTAGTGCTATCAAAAAAGGAATATAGGTGTAATGTGCTCTTTTTGGGTCAAACATAAAATGGAAATCAAAATTTCAAAATTTTCGCTCGCTTAAGAGATACGGGGGAAAATCAAAAAATTGACAATTTCAAAATTACCCTATATTTTCTTAGTTAAAAGAGATATAGAAAAATGTTTTATACAGAAGTTTCTTTATATTGATTGTTGAATAATCTGTCGTTTTCGGAATAAGCATACGGGGTCAGGTAAAAAGTTATCGGACCTAACCTCATTTTTTTAAATGGAACACCTTTTTTTTTTAATCTAAAAATATACTATTTTAAATTATCTTTTCAAATATATAACACACTATGGATGATATTGGTTTCCTAGGCGATTTATTAAACTTTATTAATTTAAACCTAGACTATTAACATTTAACGTCAATTTCAGTTTTACATATTCATTTGCGAAAATGGCCTATCAACATTTTGAAAAATTTGATATGATACCTATCAGTTTTTATTGAAAGTGGAAAAAATGAAGAAATGGCGCAAAATGTATATTTTGTTCGCTATCCAGAAACACGGTAACCGTTTAAAGACATATTCCGAACATTTGCGATGATTCCCGTTATTTTTTACCTTAATCTGAATCTTTTATTTCGTGTCAAAGTAATAAAGTTTAAATAAATCGCCTAGGGAACCAATATTATCCATGGTGTGTTATATATTTCAAAGGAGAATTTAAAATAGTATATTTTTAGATTAAAATATACAGGGTGTTCCATTTAAAAAAAATGAGGTTCGGTCCGATAACTTTTTTACCTGACCCCGTATACTTATTCTGAAAACGGCAGATTATTCAACAATCAATATAAATAAACTTCTGTATGAAACATTTTTCTGTATCTCTTTTAACTAAGAAAATATAGTGTAATTTTGAAAAAGAGCACATGACACATACATTACTTTTTTGATAGCAGTAACCATTACGGCAATACCCTATAGAAGTGTCGAACATGGGACACCCTGTACATTAGTGCTCAGTGTCCTTTACCCCACCCGGCACCCTATCAGAACCTCAAAACAAATATCACGTGATCTATCAGTCGGAATGTTTGTGCAGGGTTGCATTAAGGTTCGACCGGAACTTTATTAAATTTTTTTTTTATTTTTGAAAATGTATAAACTACAAAATTATTGATTATATAACTTTTATTATGTATTTATACGATTGTTTCACGTTCTAGACAAGTTAACCGTATTTTTTCGCATTTTTCTCATCCCGTAGGTGGTCGAAGGAAAAATATTTTTTTTTTATAGTGCTAGTGTTCGATCCTAAAAACAATTACATCTATTGACCAAAAACGGTTTGTATCAAAAAAATCTCCTACTTCACGACAATGTGAGAGTTTATAAATCGGCCACAGTCTTTACGGCAAAGAGCATCCATCGTTCATATTAAGTTTACGTCAATGAATCCAGATGTCGGCTATCCATAGATTTTTTTCCAGTCGAATGCATCGTGTAAAGGGACACTTGAGCTTTTTGTTGATGTAAATGTCGTCAGAGGCATATTGAATGTCTTGTCTTGATAGGTTCGTTTAGATTGCATATTAATTTAATTTATTGGACTGCTGCAACAACGATGAGTTCGCTAACGATAACGGTAACGTTCACTTGTATTTTACAATACTGGGCGGAGAAAGGGGTCAGCAAATATTTATAAATGTTTAAAGAAATGATTAATTTATCAAATGTATTACGCGAGTCCAGCCTATTCCAAAGAAAGGTAAGAGAACCCTGCCTAACAACTATCGACCAGTCGCATTGGTTTCAGTTATATCAAAAGTAATGGAGAAAGCTATTAACCAACATCTTCTAAAGTACCTGGAAAGCTTCAACATTATCAGCGATCATCAATTAGGTTTTCGGAAGTCCAGATCAACTGGAGATCTTCTAGCCTATGTCACCCATATTTGGAACAACGCAATCGAACATCATGGGGAGTCTCGGGCTGTTGCACTGGATATTTCTAAAGCTTTTGATCGTGTTTGGCATGAGGGGCTTCTAAGTAAACTGCGATCCTATGGTATGCCCAGTCGATTCTGTGCATGGTTGTCTAGCTTTCTTAAGGACCGCTCTCTGCAAGTGGCGATTGACGGATTTCTCTCAGACACCTTCACCATCAATGCCGGTGTTCCTCAAGGGTCCATATTGTCTCCCACTCTCTTCTTACTCTACATTAATGACCTTCTAGTGAAAACCAAAAACCCGATAGTTAGTTTTGCTGATGATAGCACACTTTTATCATCTTTCTCTTTGAATGCATAAACATCGGCTGCCGACGCACATCTTCGCAGACAGCATGAAGTATCACGCCTCAACAAAGACCTGGAATAAATTTTGGCTTGGGGTGACAGTAACCAAGTCGAATTTAACGCTAAAAAAACCCAGGCAGCAGTTTTCTCTAAAAAGGTTAACATTACAGAACCGGATATAGTCATGGACGGACACGCAATCCCACTGGCTTCATCTATTAGTTTGCTGGGCGTCAATCTGGGAGGAAATATGTCTTGGCATAACCACGTTGTGGCAATCGCCAAGATAGCCTCTCAGAAGCTTGGTGTACTCTTCCGAACCAGAAAGTTGTACACACCTCAACAACTTTTGACACTATACAAAGCCCAGATTCGACCATCACTAGAGTACTGCTCTCATGTCTGGAGCTCTGCACCCAAACATACTCTTCGGCTACTGGATTCCATCGAAAGGAGGGCCATTCGTCTGATTGGAGACCACGAGCTGACGAAGAACCTCGACAGCCTAGAACATCGAAGGCAAGTTGGTGATTTGACTCTCTTTTACAGATATTTTCATGGAAAGTGCTCGGCTGACCTTGCCCTCTTAATTCCGCCCAGAGCGGCGAATATCAGAAATACACGACGAACTACTGCCGCCCATCCATATGTGGTTAAGCTTAGTACTCCTCGAACTTCATTATTTAAGAACTCTTTCATCTGGAGGACTTCATCATTGTGTCACGATCTTCCCGAGGTCGTTTTTCCCAACGAATATAACCTCCAACGATTCAAAACCAACGTGAATCGCTTTTTGCGCACACGCACCACTCCCAGAGTGCCCTAAAGGATTTTTCCTATAGTGCTTAGTGCTTGTGTGTTTGATCATAAAAAAAAAAAAAAAAAAAAAAAAAAAAAAAATAATAATAATAATAACAAACTGTTAATATTTGAAAAAGAAACGATAATGCCTATTTTGAAGGCCTAAATATCATAGCTTTATCGTTCTTAACATCACCGTGATAACTGTCTATACAGCACGACTTCAGCTTTTTTAATATTGTCGCCAGAGGGCTTTAGCGTCTTCGTCATGACACTCACGTTATTTCACGTTGTCAAGTTGCGTTAAAAATATTATAGTGTGCCTTATAGAAGTACGCGTATTATGGCGTACTAAACAGCATCCCTTAAGGCCGTATTACACTCGGGAATTTTTATGGCGCCAGCAATGGCAATTATAATAATAATAAACGTCTTTTTTATTCAATCATAAATATATACAAATAGGCGATATTTAGCCAACAGGACTATTCTTACATATAACCTATATATGCAGATCATATCTAAACATAAAGATACAATACCTAAAAAATTGTGAATTACACCTAATAAAAAATTTTCTTAGATATTATAACCAATTCTACCGAATAAGGCTCTTGTTAAAAGAGCAACATATTAAAATATATCAATGCATTAGGCACAAACGAGGATTATTCCCATGAATAATCACAATCGAG
The DNA here is from genome assembly GCA_963991005.1 of Barypeithes pellucidus. Classification (NCBI taxonomy): domain Eukaryota; kingdom Metazoa; phylum Arthropoda; class Insecta; order Coleoptera; family Curculionidae; genus Barypeithes; species Barypeithes pellucidus. The sequence goes on along the minus strand of OZ022562.1, from coordinate 12,535,808 downwards.
AAAATAATAATAAAAAGGTTATATTTATGTTACACCATTATACCAGTAAAGTGTGCTTGGACTGTTTACTATCTTCCGTTTCACACTACCATCCTCATCGTAATTGCCTGTTGTTCCCTTGTTTGTGTTTGATTTAATTTCTTGACTGTTATCATTTCCGTTGTCATAAACGCTTTCCAACTCACTCTCGTCCGCTTGATCAGTATCTGATTCCTTTGCTTTCAAAGATTCATAGGTAAACTTATTTCCATCAATAAATAGATTTTTCCCAACAATCCTTGTTGTTTTATTTTGGGTTCTTGCTTGACCTGATTTTTTCCTTAAATATGATTGTATTTGCCTATCTTCCTTCGAAAGGTCATGAGTAATCCAAACTTTAGCTTCTCTCAGTTTCATTGAGTTAGGCTTAATTGCCGATAGTATTTTTGATTTCGTAATATTTCTGGTCAACTCTAGTATTATCGGGCCTTTCCCTTGCACTCTGGGTCGATAAACATTTGAAACATCAGTTTCCTCTAGATTGATATTAAGCAGAGAATCTAAAGAGCTGATGGTATTTACGAGCAGATCATTATCTTCATATTCTAAACCAAATATCGCAATATTGTTTTACGTAATCTCTTTTCAAGAACCTCGATCCTCTCATTTTGTTTCTGGTTCTCGTTCCTTAATATTGTTATAACGGAGGTTGCTTCACGTAACTCCTCCCTGAGGTTGTTATTATTTTGTACGATTTTTCCAAGAAGGATATCAAATTTTTTTTTCTATCTGTTTTAGAACTTTTTGAATGACGGCGTCACCATTTGTTTCCTCCATAGTCCAAGATTTTCCACGTGATATTCCTAAGATTCACGCGATTCGATATAGCCTTCTCAATGGTAGAGAAATTACTGAATAATTATAATTCAAGGATTCAGGCGCAGTACACCGTTCTCCGTACTACAGTCAGAAATTCTACTCTTCTGACAATTAAAATGACACGGATTCATGCGCAGTACACTGTTCCCGATCAGCTGTCTCTCATTACCAGAAATGGGACAGGCGCCATTTTAATTGCCCTTGCCGGCGCAATTGGGTAGACATGGATTATTCTGTTATTTTTAACTGTTTATTATTTGGCCGAACCAGGTATGAACAGGTAATGGACATTTAAACCCACTGGTACTTAAATTACCAGTTTACATTCGTTATTAAACTTATGGACTGCTAATTCAGCAACTTTTGGCACCTCCTATTTGTAAATAGCAGTAGCTGCTTTAACTGGTAATCAAAACGAACAGGTTTGCACATCTCTAATTCTGGGGATATTTTAGGGATTTCGACAGTACCCACTGCTGTTCTGACCATTGACAATGCTCCAGCTGATCGAAAACGGTTTACTGCGCATGAATACGTGCCATTATAATTGCCGGCGCAAGAGAAAAAATTGCCAAGTCTAATACGGCCTTTACAGAACTTGAAGCTTGCCTCTCCCAGCTTGAAATCATCTCATGTTATTTTTATAATTTAATTAAATCCCACCAGTCAAATACAGTTCTAGCCGCCCTAAAGTATTTTTTGCATGAGATGATTATTAATAGTCCATGTATTAATATTAATTAATAGAAAGTCAAAAATAAGAAAGAGAAAATCAACGCTCCCGGTGGTATGTGATGGCGATGCCACCCAAGCGATGGAACTGGCAACCTAGGAAAAGAGGCAATTTTCTGACTGGTAGACTTTAGTCGAGAGATACGGCACAATATGGCTCTGATGTCACGACATGTCGCCTACAATAACTGAATAAGTTTTATGAAGCAGATTGGATCGTCATTTCCTGCATGTGGTGAAATATCAGGAAAACTGTGACGTAGACAGGAAGTTCAGGGAACAATGATATTCGCGAAGGGATATAGAGAAGAGGCAGTTGTTGTTAACTAGTTGTTACTCATATACTGATTGTATTATTGTATAGGGTGTTCTTTGTACCAAACATGTATATTATAGTTGTTGCAGAATTATACCGTTGATTCTTACTGCCATAAATAAACTACCTGATTAAACCCTATTGTGTACACCTCAACCTCTTCAAAGCTCAATAAATGGGATCAAGGCCGGCTTGAAAATGTATATTGTATACCACACCACATGATTTATTTTTATAATTTAAAATAAATAGATAGGTATTTTTAGTTTTAGGTATACCTATAATAAATGTAAAATAATGATAACAATTAATGATAATTGAAAATAATATAATTTAAAAGTATAACTATTAGGATAACAAGACAATAAAAATTAATTAAATTCTAAGAAACTATTGATAATTTATTCAAAATTTAACTCGGTAAACTTATAATTAAGGGTTGAACATTTGTAATCATACAATTGTAAGAATTTTCCACCTTAAGTACATGCTGTACACAGTTTTTCCAGCTGTCTGCAGAAATTTTTCTTACTTCGTTTTTAATTAATTCTACTACAGATGCATCTAATGTAGGAGAAATAATATTTCTCCTAATATTGGATTTTAATTGGTGCCATATTAGCTCAATAGGATTGAATATGCAATAGTACGGAGGAAGACGCAACACTGTATGTCCATTTTCTGCTGCAAGTTTGTCACACTCGTATTCCTTATTTATTTTAAAAGCTTTTAATACTTCTAGCAGTTCTCGTTTTTTGTAAGTTTCTTCAAAACATAAATCATTTTCAATCATAAAATTTTGAATTTCTGCTTTTGTATTATTAGAATTGGGAATGATTTTTGCTTGCCGACTATGATAACTAGCATTGTCCATTACAATGACGCTATTTTCAGGAGTTTATGTTTAAACCAATCTTCAAAAAGTTGTGCGTCGGTATCTTGATGGTAATCTAAAGAAGAATCTGCTATGTTTTTAGCTGAAAGCAACAGACAATTTGGAACAAACCCGTTCTCTGAACCAACATGTAATAAATATTGTGATTATTTTGCCTTTATTTGATAGTGCCTTGGTTTGACATTTTTTTGGCAGAATCATCCTCAACCTTTTCTTGGAGTGTCGTGGGTATAGAACCATGTTTCGTCAAGGTAAATAATTGGACGATTTTCTTCTCTAAATTGTTTAACAGCTTGTCTCCATTCCCGACACTTGAAGATGCCCCCCTATCAGCACAATTCCAAGGACGCCACATTCGACCACCAATAAGCCTAACTAAAAATTACTCGCCGGAAAATCACTAAAGATTAAAATTATTAAAAATCACTTTGTATTTATATATGAATCAGGCATAGGTATAAATTGAATTTGTATACCTGATCCGGCTCTGCTCGAAATGGTTTTAAAATTTGGGATTTCCTTATTTATTTTCTGGTCGAATAGATAATGAGGTTTCATTGCAGTCAAGAGATCAACGATATACCTAATTCTGCAAAAACTATATACCCTTCTTCTCCATTCATAGATAGTCCGTTATTTTTAGCAATTTTTTTATAATAATGTTAATTATGTAAATAAAGGGCGAACAAAGTGACATATTATTAACAATATTTTGTCTTTTCAGCTTCGGAAAACGGACCGGTGGAAGCGCCAGGAGACAGAACGAATGTTTTGTCCTGGAGCCTTCGGAAATGATTGTTGTAAGTATTTTTTTTTAATTTAAAAAAATCGAACTACTCTCAGGCAATGGATTGCCTGGTTGAGCAGGCGATGAACGTGCGCCATCATCTGTATCAGTACGATTCAAATCGAGATTATGCAGTTCGAATAAGACAAAACAACGTCAGCAGATAATGGATGTGGTGTGATTAAGAGCTGCGTTTAATCACAGGTTGCCAAGCAGGCACTATTTTATGCGAACGTTTAGCCAAATATACTTAGTTTTTTTCTAATCTAAAACTGGATTCGTAAAGTTATAGGATTGAAACACGGTATGTAAAAACTGCGTTAAAAAATACAATGTTATAAGAATAATAATAACAATTTCAAATATGAACAATTTTCAAATTTTAGTCACCGATCTTCCTGAAACTTGTTGATACCCCAATCGACATGTCAGACAATCTCAATATCAATAAATTAACTAAAAACCTTTATTATTAACGGCTAAAACTTCACGAGAAGAAATATTGATCAGTTGATGACTCTCATCTCTTTCTAACCTGCCAAAAAAGCGGCATATTTTTGAATTAAATTGGTTGGGATTGTTTGGGATCCTCATCTTAAAAGTATGACTGCCGAATATGATATAAAATAATCTTTATTGTACTAAAGTCAAAAATTAAATTTTAAAATAGCAGTTGCTACAGGGTGTCCCTTTTCGACACTTTTATAGGGTTTGTTCATAACTGTTAGTGCTATCAAGAAAGTAATGTAGGTGTCCTGTGCTCTTTTTTGGTCAAACTTAAAATGATATAAAAATTAGAAAATTTTCGCTCGCTTAAGAGATACGGGGGGAAAATCAAAAAATTGACCTATATTTTCTTAGTTAAAAGAGATACAGAAAAATGTTTTATACAGAAGTTTCTTTATATTGATTGCTGAATAATCTGCCGTTTTCAGAATAAGTATACGGGGTCAGGTAAAAAAGTTATCGGACCTAACCTCATTTTTTTTAAATGGAACACCCTGTATATTTTAATCTAAGAAAATACTATTTCAAATTCGTTATAATATAATTAATATGTTGACATTCTACCTAGTTGTTATTAACATTTAACCTCAATTTCATTTTTACATATTATTTGTGAAAATGACTTTTCAACATTTTGATAAATTTGATATGATATCTATCATCCATGGTGTGTTATAAATGTGAAAAGAGAGTGTAAAATGCTATATTTTTAAATTAAAATATACAGGTTGTTCCATTTAAAAAAATTAGGTTGGGCCCGATAACTTTCTTATCTGACCCTGTATACTTATTCTGAAAGCGACAGATTATTCAACAATCATTATAAATAAACTTCTGTATAAAACATTTTTCTGTATCTCTTTTAACTAAGAAAATATAGGGTAATTTTGAAATTGTCAATTTCTTGATTTTCCCCCGTATCTCTTAAGCGAGCGAAAATTTTCGAATTTTGATTTTACCATTTTAAGTTTGACCCAAAAAGAGCACATGACTAGAGATGTAAAATTACCGGTAATTTAAAAATCGGTAATATTACGGTAACATTGGTAATTTATAAAAAAAACAGCTTTTTAAGTAATACTAGTTTTTTTTATTTCAAAACTGTAAAAACATTACGAAAAACAATAAGAACGTTTTTTAAACTAGTCAGAGTCAGAATGGACTACGTAATAGAGTGGATAATGGTAAATCATCCTCATCATCATCCCCAACCTCGTCATCTGATTCTTCTTTCTCTTTCGTTAATTGAGTCAAGTCTATAACTTCGAAACCGATATCTTCTTTTTCTATTTCTTCCTCAGTATCTTCTACTATTCTCGAATGATCTTCTTCATTTAGTAAATTATAATTATGGGCAATATAAGTTAGTTTTCCGGCCCTCTCCACGGTTAGTCTGTTTCTTTTTTGCCGATGAATAAATCCATAAGTACTAAAGGTTCTTTCGGTTGCGGCTGTTGACGATGGTAAATTTAAAATGTCTACAGCTAACGTACTTATTTTAGAACTGGAGCAAATTCCTGCCCACCAAACAGATCCAGACATAGATTTTTCGCTGGAAATGACGAATTCCTTAGCAAAAATATTACCTCTAATTTTGTACTGTGCGAGTGCTTCCATAATAAGATCTACTTGTGAAGAATACTTTGGATGACGCCTTGAAGTTTCATAGATGAACTCCGTTGCAATTAAATTTTCAGCTTCAGTTAACTTCTCGCCGCGTTGACTTGGTTCTAATAGGTAAGCAGCAAGATGAACGGGTTTTAAACATATATTTTCTCGTTTTTCAAGAATTGAACACATTTTCTGGTTTTCAAACATAGTAATAGATAAATTTGATACTTTGTCACGTAATATAGACCTTATTTCAAAAAAGCAGATAAACTCTTTTGAGATTGTTGGCCCGTTAGCTTCAAAAATCGTTATCCACTTAGACATTGGCTGGAACAAGTCATAAGTTGCTTCTATTTGCAACCAAAATTCGTTTTGAAGAAGAAGTCTTACTGTATTTGATGAAAGAACATCAGAAATATCTGGGCTATCATCAACTGCTAAACTTTTTAATGAATGTTTAGTCTCCAAAAAGCTTTTTATACAAGAAACAAAGGAACCCCATCTTGTTTTCACCGGCAATTTTAAAGAGATGTATCGCCCCGTTTTGTTCAACTGGATTCGGCTTATGAAAAAAAAAAAAAAAGAAACAATATTTCCAATGTTACCGATCTTGCGGTAATATTACGTAATATTACGGTAACATTACCTCGGTAATATTACCTTTACATCTCTACACATGACACCTACATTACTTTTTTGATAGCACTAACAATAACGAAGATATAAAAGTGTTGAAAATGGGACACCCTGTACATTCTACTGTGATTAATGTTTCAAATATAATTATGTTTCTTGATAAAGCCAGTTGCTTACAAAGCGCGTCGAGAAATGTTTCGTTACCCTAGGAACAGTCCACGTTTAATCTAGAAAAACAATTTTACTTATGAATCCATTTTGTTTTTCAAATATTTTCGTAGAAACCAAGCTCTTAGACACTCCTAGTTCCCAACCCTGGTTGTTGTAGGTTATTCAAACAATATACAGTCTTTTGTAACTGAATATATGTCACACCATCATCAACTTAATTTTTTTCAATACGGACCTGGATCTTTTTGTTTAAATTATGAAAGATGGCCGAAATCTACGTTCAGTGGTTTACAACACTTGGTTTTCCGACGTTTTGTTCCTTATATTGACCATCTTTATTAAAAGCCATTCATTGAAAAATAGTACCCAAAAATTACTTGCTCCTCATTTTAATGAGAAATTAAATTTTAAGGACAATTTTATTTTATAGAAATTGTTATTTTACAATTATTATTAAAATTAGTTGTACAGTCGTTATTTATTTTATAATAATAAGCTTTACAAGAACATTGAAAGTTGCGACTATACGCTATTATTAATGGAATAATTAGAGTGGCACATTAAAAATATTATTTACAAAATTTATGACAATGCAACTGCGGATCTGTTTCGCAAAATGTTGGCAAAGATACCGGAAAAATGAAACCATGTTTTGGTAAGCTTAGCCGAATCTTAAGTAAATATAAGAGGTCCATATTTTTTTATTTAAACGGTTTTTACGTAGCTTTCTACTTTGGGTTTTCTACCAATTTTGGGAATTTTAAAAAATTGCTTTCACAAATCTGTTACGACAACACAAAATCAATGTAGCAAATTGAAAATAACGTTTCGTTGATTCTTCCATAACGTTCCTATCTAACTAAAGTCCGTTTTGTTGCAGTTGATAGCTCATATCGAGGGTTGAAGCCATAAAACAACCGTAAACCATAGGCGTTGCCAATAGTAATTACCTTATTTAATAAGAAAATTGGCCTCTGTCCATTGTTAAGTAGGATTAGGGTTAAAGTAGGTACAACAGGGGTAATTAATTTACCTATTTTTGCCTGCTTTAGGATGTTATTACGCCATTTGATGTGCGTTTGTCAAACTATGTATTTAGTTGTATTTAGATACTGCATTATCTCAAAGTTGAATTATTTCCTATACTTGTAACAATGGCTTCAAGTTTTTCGCCAACGTGTCTTCGTCAAATTAGCAAGAGTGCATATTCTCTCCGAGAAAAGACATTAATATTAAACGTGCATGATGCTCTAGTGTACCAGAAACCTGCAAGTGATGTTCGTAGCATCATTGCAGAGTGTGCCAATATGGTAGGAGTTGGAGAGGCTACTATATATAGGTTCTTGCGTGAAAGAAAATCTAAGAACCTCAGTGAGCCAAAACCACTCCCAGGAAAGAAACCGTTAGAAATTGACAATTTCATTAAAAATGGTATTAGAAGAAAAGTACATAGTTTTTATTTTGCCAAGGAAATACCAACTATAGACAAAATTTTACAAGCCATTAACTACGACGAGGACTTACCACAGCTATCACGAACGAAACTATGGAAAATACTTCATGATATGAACTTTCGATGGGAGAAGCAAAACAGAAAATCTTTTCTTATTGATAGAGCAGATATTATTTGCTGGAGACGTCAATACTTAAGGTCCATCCGAAAATACCGCAGCGAAGGCAAAAACATTTTCTATTTGGATGAAACTTGGCTGAACGAAGGGCACACCGTATCTAAAGTTTGGCAAGATAAAAATGTCCTAAGTTCTCGACAAGCTGTCATGGAAGGAGAGCAGATATTATTTGCTGGAGACGTCAATACTTAAGGTCCATCCGAAAATACCGCAGCGAAGGCAAAAACATTTTCTATTTGGATGAAACTTGGCTGAACGAAGGGCACACCGTATCTAAAGTTTGGCAAGATAAAAATGTCCTAAGTTCTCGACAAGCTGTCATGGAAGGCTGGTCAACAGGACTTAGACCACCATCTGGAAAGGGACGCAGACTTATTATAACTCATATAGGAAGTTCAAATGGCTTTTTGGATCAAGGATTATTACAATTCCAGTCGAATTCTACTAAAGACTATCATGAAGAAATGACTGCTGATGTTTTCGAGGAATATTTTAAGCAAATGATAGAATACATTCCCGCTAATTCTGTAATAGTGATGGATAATGCCAGCTATCACTCTAGGCTAAAAGAGAATCTTCCCACAACTTCATGGAAAAAGGCGGAAATCGTAAACTGGTTACAACGAAAGGAATTGAGTTACGATAATACCATGGTAAAAAAAGAACTTTTGGATATTGTTAGGCTACATAAATCACAGTATAAAAAGTATGTTATTGACGAGATGGCAAGAGATCGAGGTATTATAGTGCTCCGTTTACCACCTTACCATTGTGAGCTAAATCCTATCGAATTAATATGGGCTCAAGTAAAAGGATATGTTGCTAGAAATAACAAAACTTTTAAAATGCAAGAAGTGCGACACCTCTTGCTTCATTCTTTAGCAAATGTGTCATCAGAAAATTGGCAAAACGCCATAAAACATGCTATAGTAGAGGAACAAAAAATGTGGGAACTTGACAACGTAATTGACACAACTATGGAAATTGAGCCTTTAGTAATAAGCGTAGGACATGATGACTCTTTAGATTCTTCTGAGGACCATTTTATCGAGTTATAATTATTGAAATTGTCAATATTTTTTGATCTGTAAATAAATTAGTTTTCTTGTAAATAAATTCATAAAATCATAAAATCTATTACATTTAAATAAAATAATAAGCGGTTACATTAAAAACCCAACTCTCCGACCATGATGGGCCGTTTTAATCATTATCCTTTCATTTCATTTTATGGCTCTATTGTTACTTTATCTGTTACCCGGTGGAATAGGTCAAAATTTCTTCATTTATGCTAGATGTACGTAAAAAGACCATTTTATAGGTAAAATATTTTAGGCCACCGGGCCCTTGTTTTGAATCTTTAATGAGGGTATCGAGCTATCAACGGCAACGAAACAGACTTTACAGATCCCATAATCCATTCATAAAAGTCTTGAAAAGTGAAGCTGTGATTGTGCGAAATGTTATTGAAAATCAGTAATGGCTGGAAGAGAGAAGTACATGTTTGTTGGCTGGATGGCAGTAATGTTAGTCTGGTTATATCAGATAGTTAAATATTGGAACATAACCATACTTACCGATGAAAAGATAAATCCTTATTTAAATGATCCACTATTTTACAAACTACACCTGAATGCACCATGATTGTTTATAATAAAGACGATTTTTCACCAATAATCACACAAAACAACCAAAATATATAATCAATCCGTTAGATCAAAGCACCAACATCTTAATGTTCACGAGATTAGTAATTCATTCATCTTTGGGGTCCGAATCGTAGCGCAGTAGTAAAATAAAAATAGATGTTGCCAGAGTGCAGTTGGATTAGTTCTAGATTCGTTTGATACTTTTAAGTATATTTTTTTACAAAATCTCTCATCGCCCTTTCACAGTTTATAGTAAAATTATTGGGAAATAAATTTATGTTAAATTGTAATTGCCAAACTAACAAATTTTTAATTGGGATTTTGCAAGATACCTTTGCGATAAATATGTCAATCTGGCTATGCTGCAATAATGACGGAAAGAAGTGGGAAAGACTGTTTGCATTCGTTGCTTAGACTAGATATGTACATTTTTCTGTCTGTATTTTGTAATATGTTTGGTTATTCCCATCACTAATCTCTACCCTCTAAGGACACCATGCATTTTTCAAAAGCATCATCCCTGACGCCTTTATCAAAACCATACGCCAGCGAATATTGCCGAAAAGTAATGCATAAAATATGTTTCGCAAATGGCGCCCTTTCGTCGACTGTAAGCCCTTTAAATGTCAAAAGGTCATAAAATCAAACGGTGAAATAATTTTCAGTTAAAAAAAAATTAGTGTAGGAGTTCTGCAACGCAGGACTCAAATACGGAGTGTCCTAATGACAATTTTTGTTGGCGGTCTTTCTCAATGAAATTTAAAAAAAATAAATATGGTCAGTCCAAAACGGGAGGAATATTTTTCTTAGCGATTTCTGCCAGCGTAATTTTTGAACGAAAAGGTTAATTTTTATGTGACATATTAAAAGCTTTGCAAATTTGGAGTTTCATGTTATTTTGTCGCGAAAATTGAAAACTTTCAAAAATAATTAAATAATGATTGAATCAGGGTGATTTCATTTAACTCATCGTGAATTAACGGAACTTGCAAAGTTTTATATTGATATATTTGTAAAATATTATAGTGCGTGTTCAGCTTTAAAAAAGAAAGTAAACGCGTCAGGTATGGGGGTTCGTTGAGTATTTGTTTCTGCAACCAAACATACATGGCCGCATTATAAACCTTTAAAAAAGAACAAGAAATGGTTTCATAAAAGTCTTGTTACGATTCTCGAAACGATACCGAAGTAGTTTAGACTGAAACCAAAATAGAAAGTTAGGTAGGGTAGGGTAGTAGTTACGAATTTTCCAATTAAAATATTGTTCTCATAATTAGAGACAGCCTGTATAAAAATGTACTTATACACTTATACAGGGTGTCCGCTAATTAATTGTACATAGAAAAACCACAGACTCCTTACGTAAAATATTAGGATTTAATTATACTTACCTATATCCGAAAGTTGATATTAACTGACAGGGTCATTTTTGTTTTTCTCTAATAACTTTGAGAGAAACTACGTTTTTTTACAAAATTTGGAAATTATGGTGGTTGCCCAGAGTTACCCTTTCGGAGATATTTAAATGCAAATATCTCCGAAACGGTAACTCTGGGCGATCTGAACTTAGTATACACAGCGCCCCCCTACATTGTACATTAAAATTTCATAAAAAAATCAATTTCTCGTCCAAAAAAAAACATAATTGCCAAATTTCGTAAAAAAATGTTGGTTTCCTGCAGAGTTATTAGAGAAAAACAAAAATGAAGTTTTAACTTTAACATCCTGTATCTCAGTTAATATCAACTTTCGGATTTAGGTAATTATAATTGAATCCTAATATTTTTATGTAAGGAATCTGTGGTTTTTCCATGTACCATTAATTAGCGGACACTCTGTATATACGACAGGTAGCACTAGTCCTCTGTGCTTTGTTATTTTGCACAAAAGGTCAGGGGTCGTTTTAGTTGTTTCATAACCATGGAAACCCTCTCGCGGGATCCAGGTCCCGTTAATCGAGTGAGAATGCCTGGAATTCGGAAACGCTGATTTTTCCTTCATTTATTAAAGGTCAGTTCCCGAAACCGTAATTTTTTGTCGACATAATTGCTTATTAATTTAGCAAGCTAAATTATTTTTGTTCGAATATATATTTTGCGGAACGAAAATGTTTTCTTTAGCAGAGCATATACATACAAGCTTGATTTGTTTTAAAATAAAATACACAATTTTGTGAAACAATGCTTTACAAGATTTGTTCGAATGCTTCTTAAGGCCGTATTACACTCGGGAATTTTTATGGCGCCAGCAATGGCAATTATAATTCAAGGATTCAGGCGCAGTACACCGTTCTCCGTACTACAGTCAGAAATTTTACTCTTCTGACAATTAAAGTGACACGGATTCATGCGCAGTACACTGTTCCCGATCAGCTGTCTCTCATTACCAGAAATGGGGCAGGCGCCATTTTAATTGCCCTTGCCGGCGCAATTGGGTAGACATGGATTATTCTGTTATTTTTAACTGTTTATTATTTGGCCGAACCAGGTATGAACCGGTAATGGCCATTTAAACCCACTGGTACTTAAATTAGCAGTTTACATTCTTTATTAAACTGATGGACTGCTAATTCAGCAACTTTTTGCACCTCCTATTTGTAAATAGCAGTAGCTGCTTTAACTGGTAATCAAAACGAACAGGTTTGCACATCTCTAATTCTGGGGATATTTTAGGGATTTCGACAGTACCCACTGCTGTTCTGACCGTTGACAATGCTCCAGCTGATCGAAAACGGTTTACTGCGCATGAATACGTGCCATTATAATTGCCGGCGCGAGAAAAAATTGCATAGTCTAATGCGGCCTTTAGGCCATGTATCGTACGTAGGCGTGACGCGTTGCGACCAATCAAATAGTGAGGTAATTCTCTCCCTTAGCCGGTGTCTCCGCTCGCAGCTTCGTTACGAATGCGGCCTTAGAATTGGCTCTTAAATAAAACATTTTATTCTATAAATTAATGCATTTGACAAATTTAATCATAAACCAACCTAAATTCTTTGAAAACCACATAATTAATCCAAACAGTTATTATTTTTAATATTATTTAAAAAAATGGTATCAAATCTTAGTCATGTGAGGCGTTATCAATAACAAAGAGATTGACTCATGTTTTTTCGTTATCCGGAATTCACAGGAATTCCTATTTAGTAGATATTACCTATTTCGATTTGTAATATTTATGCACAATAAAATCTTACGTAATTTTTTCTAGTTTTTATCTACCGTATCGTATCTGATGACACATTAGTGCAAAATTATCAATAGTATCTAGTAGATGATGGCTAATAAAATGTATTTTTTCTATTTGGGTTTCATAATGGCCACTTTATGAAACTGAAATTTTATTTCTTTATGTTGGCATCAAGTAGGGTTCGAATTTTAGGCTTAGTTCGATTTCGTTGAAATTAGTTTTCTAGGCATTATGGATTCGACAAAAAATTTTTATAGAAAACTTCAAACTACTAACCTTGCAAATAGATCATTTTTACTAGATATTTAGCGGAAATACCTATACTCGGAAATATAACATGCTGACGGTGTCCGCCAACTAATTTCTAGTCACAACTATAAAACAACATAACCTATAAATAATAGGAATATCTTCCAGTTTATGCTCTATTTCTAAAGTTTTATTCAATAAAGTACCATTTTTAATTTTTAATTCAATATAGTGACATATTACTTTATACATACATATTTGTAGTTACTCTAGACATTTCCTGGGCATTAATTGTTATTCCTGTCAGATTCTGTATCGAAACAATATTTTGTTCAATAGTATTATTTATTATTGTGTTCAATATTTTGAACTTTGTTCTGCTCGCACAATAACTCAAAATTATTTTCTGCAATTTCTCGTGTTTCTGACGGAGTACAACTTTCTTCCTGACTCATTTTTATTAACTTTAACAATAGTTATATTTATTTTTAATTATGACGGATGGGAAGAAGCTTTGTTGTGTTCAATTGTTTCTATCATGGCATATTTGATACTTGTAACATTTTATGAAATTGTAAAAGTATTGCCAACCCAAAAAGAAAATATTAATTCAAGTGGAAAAAATCTACTCTATTTTTTTAAGTTTTTCTTACTTTAAAGACCCAAATAGAAAAAGTATTATAAAATACACGGTTCATAAGAGAATTAGAGCACTAAGCGTGCTCTAAGATAATGTCTTATGAAACTTGTATCTTAATATACTATACTGTCAATGTCAATATGACAATACAAAATGCTTGCAACTTTTAACAGATATATGCTTATAAGCGACCAGATATTATTATATTTCGTAAGCATTTTTATACAGGGTGTTTTTTTATTTATTTATTATTTTTTTTTGTTTTTTTTTATTTAGTTTAGTTGGTTAGTTCCTAAATGATATGTTCTTATTTTAATGGGTGCTTGCTTGGAACAATTCAATCAAGTCGAGAAGTTCATTTTCACCTAATTATATCCTAAAATGCTAAAATACAGGGTGTTAAAGTCTTTATTTGTTGTTGATGTTTATCAAAAATCTCGAAACCAGTTGATAAAAAAATATTTCAAATCCAAACGTTTCCTTAGCAACGGATAACAATTCTAACTTGATTTTATTTAAACGATTCTTGCTTTCGTTCTTCTGAAAATTTCTGAAAACGGCAGATTATTCAACAATCATTATAAAGAAACTTTTGTATAAAATATTTTTCTGTATCTCTTTTAACTAAAAAAATATAGGATAATTTTGATATTGTCTATTTTTGATTTTCCCCGTATCTCTGAAGCAAGCGAAAATTTTCAAATTTTGATTTCGCCATTTTAAGTTTGACCCTAAAAGAGCACAGACGGAGATACCCTATAAAAGTAGCGAAAATGGGACACCCTGTACCTACTGACTTGAGAAAAAACTTTTTAAGGTCAATATGTGTGGGTATATATCATAATATTTAGTGTAATATCTCAAACTGGTTAGGAGATTTTCGATAGAAAAAGCTTTAACACCCTGTATATCGAAAACAAAGCATTTTAAGACATAAGTGCATATGAACTGCTTGACTCAAAATTAATCCAACCCGAACAAATCCCGTCAACGAATCAAGCCAAAACTTAAAACAAAGTGTTGAAATCTCATTGGAACATCAAAAGACAAGAAGCCATCATTAGGGAAGCCATTTCTTTTACAAATTACATAATTTACTGAATTTTAGATTATTTATGGTTTCCCTGAACACGTTGTTTATATAAACACTGTCTTCTTTTGTCGGCAGTTGTCAAACATCGGACCCGAATTACTTTATACATGTAAATTTGTAAATACCGTAAAATAAATACATTCGCTGGTGCATTGAAGACCCGTTTCGGATTTCTGTTACTGCAGTTGTAAAAGTACGTACACGGAAAGACAAACTTGATTAAATTTACTACAAAAATAGTAATAATTTATGGCTCTATACAGGGTCTCCCAGAATATGTGGGCAATCTCCCGGGTTCAGATAGAACACAATAAAATGAACTGTTTTCGAAAAAAAAATATTTTTGTTCATACATTAAATGCATTCAGTATACGTAAATTCCATTACTAAGTTAGTAACTAATAAGACAAAGGAGAAAACCCGCAATTTTCAAGACACTACCATAAACTGACACTGGCATAAATATTATTATTTAAATCGGTATTTATGTGAAAAATACCATAGCAACAATGTGGGAATTTTATGAACATAAAACAACAGATAATGCAAAAAAACATATTAAACAAAAATAATTTTTTTTCGAAAACAGTTCATTTTATCGACATTGATCAAGAGTACCTTTTTTCAGCTTAAGGTTTAGAGTATCCAAAAAAAATATTATTGTCGTTCCTTCATCATACAGGGTGTAAAAAAAGCAATTTTGTGTTACGTTTAGTCCGTCCCTGTCAAACTAAATAAGCCAAATGTGTTTAAAAGGGAGAATTTTAAGGAGACTCATCTAGTAAACATTACACTAAAAAATTATTAAATTACACCTAGGACTACCTAGAATTTATTTAAAAATCACGATTTCCAGGGACGTTCGTTATAATTTATATGAACTTCTCCTTTTATTTTTAAGTGTTCTATCTAAACCCGGGAGATTGCCCACATATTTTGGGACACCCTGTATGTGACTCGAATAACTGCCATTAAATCATAGCAAAATTTTAACCTACATTTTTAGTAAAATGACTTGATTTTACTAAATTTATTAGAAATCCTAACTATATTTTTTTGTAAATTATGTGTACCATATTATTTTGGAATTTTTTTTTTATGATCAAACACAAGCACTATAGGAAAAATCCTTTAGGGCACTCTGGGAGTGGTGCGTGTGCGCAAAAAGCGATTCACGTTGGGTTTGAATCGTTGGAGGATATATTCGTTGGGAAAAACGACCTCGGGAAGGTCGTTCCACAAGGATGAAGTCCTCCAGATGAAAGAGTTCTTAAATAGTGAAGTTCGAGGAGTACTAAGCTTAACCACTTATGGATGGGCGGCAGTGGTTCGTCGTGTATTTCTGCTATTCGTCGCTCTGGGCGGAATTAAGAGGGCAAGGTCAGCCGAGCACCTTCCATGAAAATATCTGTAAAAGAGAGTCAAATCCCCAACCTGTCTTCGATGTTCTAGGCTGTCGAGGTTCTTCGTCAGCTCGTGGTCTCCGATCAGACGAATAGCCCTCCTTTCGATGGAATCCAGTAGCCGAAGAGTATGTTTGGGTGCAGAGCTCCAGACATGAGAGCAGTATTCTAGTGATGGTCGAATCTGGGCTTTGTATAGTGTCAAAAGTTGTTAAGGTGTGTACAACTTTCTGGTTCGGAAGAGTACGCCAAGCTTCTGAGAAGCTATCTTGGCGATTGCCACAACGTGGTTATGCCAAGACATATTTCCTCCCAGATTGACACCCAGCAAATCAATAGATGAAGCCAGTGGGATTGCATGTCCGGCCATGACTATTTCCGGTTCTGTAATGTTAACCTTTTTAGAGAAAACTGCTGCCTGGGTTTTCTTAGCGTTAAATTCGACTTGGTTACTGTCACCCCAAGCCAAAATTTCTTCCAGGTCTTTGTTGAGGCGTGATACTTCATGCTGTCTGCGAAGATGTGCGTCGGCAGCCGATGTTTGCGAATTCAAAGAGAAAGATGAGATAAGTGTGATATCGTCAGCAAAATTAAAATGTAACTGGAATGTAATTATCACATTATTTTGTAGGGAATTTTACAATAAAATCTTTACCATATTAATTTTACTATAGTCGCTTTTCCGTGTACTCAATTATAAATTAAATGTTTATGTATATTATGAATGTATCTTCCTTTGACAAATATTTGGTCTCAAATCTGCGAAATTATTTTAACGTTTACAGAATATCGGGAACTACACAGGCCCAGTGTTTACGTATTTACTTGGCCGTCATTTTTCTTGACACAAGACACAAGCCTTATGTGTATCTACTCGGTTCTATTTTTATAATACCCCCAAAGATTAAATATGTTGCAGTGTGTTTTTAAAGGCTTCTGGTTCAGTTCGTTGCATCTCTTATCAGTTGTTGTGTGCTGCACTCGGTTTGATAAAGATGTTATAGTGGTTTTTAGTTTTTAAAAACCTGACGTGGGTGTTTTATTTGTGTGCTTTTGTGTTTGACTTTTAAACGACCAATAATGGTTCCAGAAAAAGTATACTTAGTTCACTTTTCTCAATACGTTTCTATTTGAAACATGATTAAATTTTTCTCGCATCATTTCAATTATACATACAAACAAAAGTTACTTTTTCATCCTTAATTTCTTATCGCCCCAAATTGAGCTGTAGAATTTAGCTGAATTATATTGTGTTTTGAAGTGTGATCTTTTCTTCATACAATGTTTTTTGGTTCACATCATTATTTGTTTTTTAAAAGAAGATATAAATTTTTAAAGAAAATACTGCATTTTTCAATTTTAATCACAATCCATCCTGTAAGTTTTTAAATTGTTGTCCGATCTTGGTGGTTTAGCAAAGTGTAGGCTTGTGTCTTGGGATGATATCCTGAATTTTAGTCTTGAGAAATTACTAGTGTCTTGATCATTATACGGACAGAAACAAAAGTTACTATTCTAACCTTAATTTCTTAACGCCCTGTAGAAAAATTGAGCAGTAGAATTTAGCTGAATTATATTTTGTTTTGAAGTGTGATCCTTTCTTAGCATAATGTTTTTTGGTCGACATCATTATCTGCCTTTTAAAAGAAATACGACATTTCAAAGATAGTATTGCAGTTTTTCAATTTTAATCACAATTCACAACATTACTGCAATACTTTCTTTAAAAATTGATATCTACTTTTAAAAAGCAGATAATGATGTGAACCAAAAAACATTGCGTTAAGAAAATATCACACTTCAAAACAAAACATAATTCAGCTAAATTCTACAGCTCAATTTTTCCACAGGGCTTTAAGAAATTAAGGGTAAAAAAGGAACTTTTGTTTCTGCCTGTATAATGACCGATACATCAGTATTTTTGGAAAAATAAAATGCAGGATATCATCCCAAGACACAAGTCTACTGTTTGCTAAAAATTTCATCAAGATCGGAGGACAATTAAAAAAGTTACAGGACTATAAAAAAAGACTAACATTATCTTTATCCGGGATTTATCGTCTGGTATAGTAATAATAATAGGTTAACAAAATTATGACCAAAAACTCCTTGTTGGCACCACTCATTCCCCTTAAGCAACGATTTCCTAGGGTTTGTTTGGTGGTACGTCAATCGACACACTCTTGATGGCTCAATTTAAACTAGGAACCTTAAGGAACCCAGTGTTTTACATCAATTTATAGCCAAGACTATTTTTGTGCTCCAAACCGGAAACACTTCCTTTTAATAATCATTTTTGCCGAGTTTTCGTGTAGACCATGCATCAGTACTCCCGGTGATACCGACCGCGCGCTACCTCTACCGTAAAGTTTACTTTTCAAATATTCTTTCGATGTTACGAGATGTTTTTTAAGGAGAATTATTTGTTGTAATAGTCATTATGGTATAATAATTTCAATTTTAAAGTGTTTTAGTGAAGTTGGATGAGTTTTTAATATGCAAGTGAAAGTGATATGAATGTTACTTCGAGGAATTCGCGACAGTGATGGTTTTAAATGCCATTTTTTTTTGTGATACGTATTAGCAAAAAGTATATTTTCTTTTATGGCACAAGAATCGAAATTTCGAAAGATTGAGAAGGTTGACTAACATTTTAGATAGGGATTTACCCTTTTTATCCCCGAATAAATATGTTTCCGTAAACGGATTCTTAAAAATTGATAATTCTTATGCTAGTTTTGAATCTTTATCTTGAGCACATTTTTTTTGGCCACACACTGTGTTTCATGTCCCTATCGCATAAATCTACAGGGTGTCAAATTTAAAATCGCATTCCAAAATTGGAAGTCCAGTGCAACCTCGATAATCCGGACTAATTAAACCCGCGGTCGATTATTGAAGCGAGACAGTTTTTTATTGAAAAACGAAATATTTAATACAAAACAACCATAAAATAGTATATAAACAAAAATTATTTAAAACAGAAGTATACTTATTAAATTTTATATTATTTTGTGAAGTAATTTGTAATTTTTGTTTGCTTGAATTACCGAGTACTATCAAATCCCGATCATAAAGGATACAATGCAGTTGATCCCCGACTCTTTTACCGACCTAAGCCCAGACCCAAAGAAAGTTAATGTCCTTGACTCTGTGCATGGAGGCCTCGGTTAATCTTGGGCTTTCCCTATTTTAAAGAATTGATAAATGAGTGAAACAGAGGACAAGAAACACAGTGACAGAGACTGCAAGGGGGAGACTAAAACACGACTATTGTCAGTGGGACGGTAGACATTTAAAGAAACGAGATTTTAAGTTAAAATAAGAATATTTGCTTGCAATTTCCCCAAGCAAAGTTATTTAAATTGAATGCCTAAAGACCACAAACTCCCAAATTCAAATATACAGCAAGGTGTTTTGTACCATAATTATTTTTTTCTTTTTGGGTTTCATAATGGCTACATTATGAAATGCAAAAATCGACAGAAAACTTTACAATACTAACCTTTAACCTTGCAAATAGATCATTCTTACTAGATATTTATCCGAAATACCTATACTCGGAAATATATAACATACTGATGGTGTCCGTCAACTAATTTCTAGTCACAACTATTAAACAATATAACCTAAAAATAATAAAAATATCTTCCAGTTTATGCTCTATTTCTAAAGTTTTATCAATAAAGTACTATTTTTAATTCAAGATAGTATTATACATATTACTTTATATATACATATTTATAGTTACTGTAGACATTTCCTGAGCAGTAATTGTTATTCGTGTCAGATTCTGCGTCGACACAATATTTTGTTTAATAGTATTATTTATTATTTTGTTCAATATTTTGAACGTTGTTCTGCTCGCACCATAACTCAAAGTTTTGCATATTCTTTTTAAAAGTTTTTCTAGATTATTTTCTGCAATTTCTCATATTTCTGACGGAGTACAACTTTCTTCCTGACTTTAATAATAGGTATATTTATTTTTAATTATGACGGATAGGAAGAAGCTTTGTTGTGTTCAATTGTTTCTATCGTGGCATATTTGATACTTGTAACATTTTATTAAATTGTAAAAGTATTGCCAGCCCAAAAAGAAAATATTAATTCAGATGGAAAAAATCTACTATTTTTTTAAAGACCCAAATAGAAAAAGTATTATAAAATACACGGGTCATAAGACAATTAGAGCACTTGTACTTTAGAAAACTCCCCGCTTCGCGGGCCGTTTTCTAAATTAAAGGCGTGCTCTAAGATGAAACTTATGAAACTTGTATCTTAATAGTATACTATTTTAGTTTTTTTTTCAAATTTCAATACCATAGGATGGACACCAATGACACCATAAAATCGGACCATCCTTGGAAAGAGTTCATCCAAGGGACTAACTAAGGTGTCCTTTTAAAGGAGGTGTCCGTTTTTTGAGTTTATTTCGTCAACACCATTCAGAGCACTTAATTTTTTTTTAATTAGTCACCCTGTATCCAATGATCAATAATAGTTTGCCGTTTGGTCATTTTTCCTTCCATCGAGAGCCCCTAACCATAAAACGAATGTAGTTCCTCAAGCGAGGAAAACAATGATTGATTTTAAAAAATATTTACAACATTTTATACCTCAAATAATAATCAGCTTAGCTATAGTATAGTGATTACCTAAATAACCAACAAATCAAAAAAGTAACACCGATTACCGAACAAACAACTCATTTTCACACGTTCGTTTAAATAATAACAACAATGCTGCTTTTGATAAGTAAAAAACATTTGGGTGGTAGGCTGGTTGTGGTGATTACTGATAATAACGGCATAGCATAATTCTCTGGCGCCATGGGATAATGCTAGGAAATCCTTGAGGTTAATAGGGAGG
Source organism: Barypeithes pellucidus (assembly GCA_963991005.1). Taxonomy (NCBI): domain Eukaryota; kingdom Metazoa; phylum Arthropoda; class Insecta; order Coleoptera; family Curculionidae; genus Barypeithes; species Barypeithes pellucidus. Next base: position 12,514,569 of record OZ022562.1, on the reverse strand, counting down.
GCCCTTAACAGGCTTAAATATGAGGCCAGAAAATCCATCGGGTCGCCTCCACAATGTCAGGAAATTTTAAACATCAACATTTTTTATTTGGATTTTATTTTGGGTATATTAGTAAAGTATGAGTGACTACGATATTCAGATTGAGGGAACGCCACGGGAAATTACATTACAAGCTGCTTCCGCAGCAAATTATGAGCCTTACAATTTCATTCTCTTTTATTGCCTTCTAATGTACAGGGTTATCAATTTAGTTTGTCCCACTTTCAAGAGCCTGTAACTTTTTTGTATTTTCAGTTAGCGCGTTCATTCCAAAAACAAGATGTAGCATTTTTAGCCAAGTTTTTATGGTGTTGTCAAAAATGACAGTAGTTGTCATATGTCACACCGCAAAGCAATATATATATTTTTTTAAATCACACTATATACATATATCAGAAGCGCATTCGATTGCGCCTTTTCTTCCGATCTCAAAAATATAACACACATATGCATTCTTTCTTCATTCCATCAAACATTGACAAAAATATGTAAAAATATATTATTGTTAAAAAGCACCAGAATAGCTATGCAACTGTTTTGGTTGCTATGGATTTTATCTTTATTTATATTTCAGTCCGTCATTCTCAGCATTATTAGTCGTTTCGAATTTTGTAGAAAAGTTATTTTGTATGTAAAAACCAAATAATATGAGTTATTATTATTCAGTGGGGGCAAAGTGTTTTATGTTTGATATTGTTCGGCAAACGGGCAGTGTAACCATATCACTTAGGAGGTATAGGATTCAGTTTCCCAATAGACGGGTTCCTTCCAATTATAATAATTTTCGAAGGTTCCTTAACTAGCCCACGGTATTTGAATATGCTGCAGGAGGAAATTGAAGATCGCTTAGATAATTTGCCCATTGTAACCCTAATAAATTCAAGATGGAGCGCCGCCACACAGTGTAGCTCAAGTAACTGCATATTTAAACGCAAAATAAGTCCAAATGATTGGAAAATCGGGTACTATAAAATGACCGCCGAGCAGCCCAGACCTAACACCCTGTGATTTTTTCTTTTGGGGTTATATTAAAAATATTGTTTAATACATCGTTGAATGAACTGTATATTAGAATTGAAAGCGCCATCATTCAGGTTCAAACTAATAGAGAAGTTTTATTAAAAATTAATTGATTGTAAAAGTGTTTCGTAAAGGTATCGAAACTGGAGGTGGTCATGCAGAACAATATAGATTATGAAATAATTATTATATCATTATAGTTATTAAATTAGTGTTATAAACTTTTGTTATTTTCTAGTTATACCAATGTTAATAAAATTGTTTTTCTACTACTCACTTGAAGAAAAGAATGCATATGTATGTTACATTTTTGAGATCGGAAGAAAAGGCGCCATCTAATGCGCTTCTGATTTATAGTGGCCCATTTAAAAAATAATAATAATTGCTTTTCGGTGTGACATATGACACCTAATGGCATTTTTGACAACACTCATAAAAACTAGACTAAAAATGCTACATCTCATTTTTTGAATCAACGCGCTAACTCAAAATACAAAAAGTTACAGGCTCTTAAAAGTGGGACAAACTAAATTGATAACCCTGTACATTTTGTGCTAATTGCAAATACGAAAATCAGAAATCTGCAGGTGCAAAAAATTCAATTGTTTTGAAGAATGGAGGAATACTCCAACTTTATTGAAGGACTAATGTAATAAAATATATTTATGGTAATTCAAGAACGTTCGTGGTTAAATAATTACAATATAAGTGGTATTCTTCAATCGTTAATATAATGTCAAATTAAAAATCATCCTACGGCGGTCTGCTATTTAAGGAAAGGAATGAAAACGTATCCTGTGTAATCGTTATGTCAAAACAACACCGTCTTGCTACATTAATATTGCAAGGTTGATATAAAATATTAATTAGTTATATTGGATAAATATAAACAATGGGACTCATTAAAAAAATCTTGTGACATATTAGACCAGATCATTAATTAAGGGGGTCAGTACTTATCCGTAAAGAATCCAGAACAAAAAAAAATTGATTTGTGTATTACTCATTTTTCTAGATTCATTTTAGAGGTTTTAATGGCTATCAAGGCTCAACTAAAGTACAGGTTGATCACGTATAATTTTCTATTTTTCATACTGGAGAAAAATTAAAAAGAATACAGGGTGTTTCAAGTAGTATTTGCAAGGGGGTCAAATATCACTTTTTCTATTTGGGTTTCATAATGGCTACATTATGAAATGCAAAACAAATGAATAACCTGCCACTTTATGAAACTGAAATTTTGTTTTTTTTTATGTTGGCAGCAAGTAGGGTTCGAATTTTAGGCTTACTTCGATTTCGTTGAAATTAGTTTTCTAGTCATTATGGACTCGACAAAAAAAATGTATATAAAACTTTAAAATACAAATCTTTAACCTTGCAAATAGTTCATTTTTACTAGATATTTATCTGAAATACCTATACTCGGAAATATATAACATGCTGACGGTGTCCATCAACTAATTTCTAGTCACAACTTTAAAACAACCTAACCTAAAAATAATAGAAATATCTTCCAGTTTATGATCTATTTCTAAAGTTTTATTCAATAAAGTACTATTTTTATTTTTAATTCAATATAGTATTATGTACATATTACTTTATATATAGATATGTATAGTTACTGTAGACATTTCCTGGACATTAATTGTTATTCCTGTCAGATTCTGTATCGACACAATATTTTCTTCAATAGCATTATTTATTATTCTGTTCAATATCTTGAACTTTGTTCTGCTCGCACCATAACCCAAAATTTTGCATGTTCTTTTTAAAAGTTTTTCTAGATTATTTTCTGCAATTTCTGACGGAGTAAAACTTTCTTCCCGACTCATTTTTATTAACTTTAATAATATATTTATTTTTAATTATGACGGATGGGAAGAAGCTTTGTTGTGTTCAATAGTTTCTATCATGGCATATTTGATAACATCTTATTAAATTGTAAAAGTATTGCCAACAACAACAAACCCGAACAAACCCAAAAAGAAAATATTAACTGAAATGGAAAAAATCTACTATATTTTTAAAAGTTTTTCAGACTTTAAAGACCCAAATAGAGAAAGTAGTATAAAATACACGGTTCATAAGACAATTAGAGCACTTGCACTTTAGAAAACTCCCTTCTTCGCGGGTCGTTTTCTAAGTTATTCGCGTGCTCTAAGATAATCTTTTATGAAACTTTAATATAATACTATTAGGTTTGTTGATTTACAATGGGAGTAAAAAATTTTTTTTTTAATTTGGTTTGGGGGTTAAACACGAGTAAAAGTCATCTTTTTCTATCAGCGACATCAGTGCGTCAAAACCTTATTATTGAATAGAATATTCGTGCCCGTTCGTAACTGACTCGGTATGCGATAGAAGCACGAAATCAATACGAAACTATTGTACAATAATTGTGATCATCTCAATTGGCAAATTAAGAATAGATTAGTGTTGGGAAAAACCGATGATTTTAATAATCGAGTACTTGATACTCGAGCGATTTTAATAACCGAGTAAATCGCTCGAGCGATTAATCACTTAAAATTTTTGTGACCAAGAAGAATGTGTTGATAAAACATCAGGGGTTGTTTTCTGTAAGTTTTAGAAGTTTAGTCTAGAATTTTTATTAAGGAAGAACAGTTGATTCTAGAAATTCTTAGAAATTTACAATCGCCGCTGGCTTAAACGTCACCAATCGGCACATTTCGGGTATCAAGTGAAAGACAACGATTTTCGCTTGAATTTATAACGCGAGTAGTATTTCCTTCGAATATACGAGCAGCTTTTTACCTCGAGCGATCGCACTACCAAGCGGCACATTTCGGTCGGCGCCAATCGAAGCTCGGGTATCGAGTGAAAGGTAATAAGTAACAAGCGACGATTTTCGCTTGAATTTATAACTCGAGCAGTTTTTAATAAGCAGTTTTTCGTTCGAGCAATCACAACACTAAAATAAATCGTTTCTTCGGTGAAAATATTGTTATTGTATTTCATAAGCCATATGGCTATTTTCCAACAATTATTCTGTTTGAAGGAACAAAACATCTATGTTGAAATTAATTTATTTTGCACTCACCCGTAATTATTATTATATGCTTGGTATTACGACTGGCAAATGTATCAGTTCGTTCAGTATATTTTCTTAATTTACTGTAAAAGAGAAAATCAATCAATAGTATATTTAAAAATAGGACAGAAAAACCCAAAATAGATATCCGCAAGTTTTAGATTCAGTGCGGGGAACTTTAAAATTCCGTACATGCAAATCCGAGGCGATCCAGGACGCCGCACATCTGAGATACATTTCTTGTGATTTGTGACTCGACTTCACATGGCAGGTTGTGCAATATTTGACATTTTTTCTTCTTTCACTTCACTCGTAAGAGGCACCGACCTATATCTATGGATAGGCAAACTCTAAAAGCAAAAGTGGCAAATGTATGGTCTCGCGCATGTGAACAAAGCTGTTCGTCTGATGTCATACGCAATGCCTACTGATATACTATTTACCTGAACCAGCGAACAGCACCGTACTTCGCCTTAATGAAAATGATTACACGGCAACATTTTGACACATCAAAGACCTTCTCTACTGGGAAATATAGTTATTTTCTCGCGTAAAAGAAGGCCTTGTGGCCATCACTGAAAAGCCACTCTGAGAATTATTTTTGTGACTTCAAAAAGTACCGGGTTTAAAATTTATAAAAAACGTCGGCTATATTTACAAAACTAATAGTCGTAAATATTTGGTAATAAGTATTTCTGGATAAGTAGGCTTTGAACAATTGATTGTTGTTGGTAACAGAATAGGCGTTTTAGCAGTGACAGTTTGGCAATTATAATTTCTGTTTCAAAACGTGAACTTCTTGTTAAAGAAAGGTTTTTCCGTTTCTTAGTTACTTTAATAAACAATAATAGTGATGATTAAACTGACTGTTAATGAAAAAATTGAAATAGTTCTTATTGTTGGCGATAATTATAAGACGCATCGCGAGGCTGTCGACATTTTTAATACTAGACACCCAAATAAACATATTAGCCACGTTACTGTCGGTAATGTCGTCAATAAATTTAAAAATAATGGCTCTGTCGAAAATAATTTCAAGAAGAAACATTCAATTCGAACACTTACTGAAGAAAATCAATTACAAGTATTGCAAGCGGTTGTGGAAAATCCAAAAATTTCATTGGAAGGAATAAAGAAGACAGTTCAAGATAACGTGTCAAGAGCTTCTGCTAGTAAGATACTTAGAATAAATAAATTTTATCCGTATTAGCCAAAACTTGGAGATATAGAATCGCGTTTCATGTTCTGTGCTTGGTTTCAAGGAGAAGTTGAAGACGACAATTTCTTTTCAAGGAGAATTTTATTCAGTGACGAGGCAACATTTACTTCCAAAGACGGGGGCCATGTGGAGACCTTGATTATTTTTGGAGCCATTTAGTTTTATTTGTTATTGGGAAATTAGAAATTGGCCACCTCATAGAAATTATTTTTAACTAATTTTTATCGGTCATAAAAGTAGTTCTCTTAAGTAGAGTTTTTATTGTGTAATTGTTATAGTCTGTTAGCCTTTAAACATGCACTCTCCAAGTTTTTAGTTTTGTAAATATAGCCGACGTCTTTTATTTAAACCCCGTACTTTTTGAAGCCACCCTGTATGTCCAACATACAAATATTCTTGTGCAAATTTATTTTCTCACCAAGCAGCACTTTTTAGGAAGAGGCACTTTTTTTCGTAGAGTTAATAATTAAAAAGTTTCCCATTTGGTAATAACTTCCTACAAATGTATAACAACATAACAAAAATCTGGTTAATGTTACAGGAGGAAATTTATTATTGATGTCAACTTCATATCATGCAAAAAATATGTTTTATCACCATAAAACATAAAATGCTCATCGAAAAGAAATTACTTAAATAACCTGAAACAGTATAGACAAATTACTTATCTTAATGACTTCAGATTACGAATACAAAATAGCCTTGTTATGTCTGTATGCCACTTATAAACATCAGAAAAAAGAAAAGGCTATAAATTTACTCGGACTCCATGTCGTCGGAAAGAAAAACCGTCTATCTGAACGTTATTTGTGAAAATTTGACTGATTACATTATTCCGCTTTTGATTATATTTCAGGGGGACTTTAAATTATTGCGTGACAAATTAATTACTGGCCAATAAATTAATTATCTATTACTATGACTAATAAAATTTTACCCTGTTTCATCAAACACAAACAAACTTACAATTAGTTTACATTTGCTTAATCAATTTTGAGAACGAAATGTAAACATTCTGTATATCTGCATTATATAAATGAACTATTTTTACGGGAAAGTTTAAAATAAATTAATTATGGTTTGTACGAATAAACAAGTTAAACTGTTCTTCACACTACGATAGGAAGAGCATGGCAATTTTTTTTTTAATTCTTGACGCTGAAGAAATTTCGTAGATAAAAAGTACTTTGACTTGGGTGGAATTTTATCAAATGAATAGGTGATTGGAAAATGGATGAAATTCCACGGGACTTGCATTGAAAATGTATCCTTTTTCCAATCACCCATTCAATTGAGGTGTCTAAATTCCACTCAATTATGTAGTCTAATGTTCATTGTGGGTTTGATTTGAAACATTCTTGTTCCTGATTGGAGGGTTGTGATTCTTGCCCTGTCGTCCCTAAAAATAGGGAAATTATGCTGCCTATAAATAACACGGGGTAACAGCAAAAATGTTTCCCACGCCAAAATAGCAAAATCTTAATTATTTCATGATACTAATTATTAACACGCTGTCTTGCAAAAGTCTCAGTTGGCTCCGGTTTTATAGATCCATGCTAATTATGATAATTACCTACCTGCCCTTAAAGTTGAGAAAATTAGACCATCAAATTAGAAATACCTGGATTTGTTATATGTACTTTATAAGGGGTTTAACTACATATAACATAAATTCTAAATCGTCGTTAGTTGTATTTCAACCGCTAGTTGAACGAGAGCTGTTCGTATTTGAGAAATTAGATAGTTTTAAGCAACATATCGCGAGTTTGTTTAAATACTTGTCATATACATAAATGTGGTGAAGTGACTTTTGTGCCCCAGAGTCTAAACTTTCGATTCAATGATAAAAATGTGTTATTTAATTGCTTTTGTGGAACCAACATTATACTGTTATCTGTATTTTGTATGTTCATTGTACAGTGAAACCTCTCTTCGACGGACTCCTACGGGACCGGCTAAATGTGTCCGCCTAATATAGGTATCCGCCCATGGGAAATTTGTTATTAGGTAATATGTAAATGAAAAATTATTACTATGTATATGTATATACAAATAAATATAACATATCAAAAATGCACTAGTTTTAGTTAGGATGTAGTACTAAAAAAACTAATAACGTCGTTTGACGTGTTTGCGTTTTATACTTGCAATCTAGAAAATGTAATTCCAGGTCTGATCACAATTCCATTGCTGTAGAGTCACCTCTATTCTTTGCATACTCTTATAATTCCTTTACCATACTATTGGCTACATTTGTTTGATTACTGCATTCAACTTCTTCATCAGAGTCGTCAGATAGTGATGTGGTTTCAGTTTTGGACTACATAATCGGTAGGAATGGGGTCACTATCATCGTCTAATAGCACATTGCTCTCAATGTTAATGAACCCGCCCAAATCATTGTTATCAAATTACAAACTTCCGCAACATCAATATTCTCTTTCAGACTCAAAATGCGACATTTTTCTGCCATTATTTACGATTTTAACCTTACAACTCACAAATAAACGGCGGACTGCTGTCGGGGAATCACACATACTTTCATTCGGAGTCCTTTCGCGCTGCCACGCATACGCGATTGGTTGCCGGTTTGTCTTCAGAGAGTTTTTACACCGTACTTATTCGTCTCCCAAATACTTTAAAACAATTTTTGTCCCTTTAAAGGAGGGTTTTCGCACTCTGTCCGCGTCCGCCCAAAGGAGAGTCCGCCCAAGAGAGGTTGATTTTCATGGAATTTCATATACCTAGTTCCGGACTATGTTCTGGAGAGATGTCCGCTTATTAGAGGTGTCCGTAATGAGAGGTTTTACATGCCTATAAATTAAAATTTTGTAACAAATAATTAAGATTTTTTTTGGGAGCCAACTAAAATCTTTAATAGGTGGTTTTTAGTTACTTTGGTGTAGTTGAATAAAAATAAAGGTTTTGTTCAGGAAACAAACAAAATGTTTAAATTTGTTGCCAAGTGTAATAGCAAATGCAATGCAGAACTCACAGCTTCCTTCCTCTGAAATGTGACCCATTTTGATTAGTTTATCTTCATGGAATGCAGAAAGAGAGCGCATCGCCGATAGAAAAAATTACTTATTATTTAACAAATAAAATAAATGATGAAATTTGTATACCATTATTTAAAACATGGACATTTGAAAAATATTACAATAATATTCGCCAATTTTTACTATTTTTTCCAATACTATTTATGGAATTAACTTTTCGTAGTAAACAATAAGATTAAGGGATGATATTTGAATGTTACCTTAGACCTTAGCTAAGGTAGCCTTAACGTTATGGTAAACCTTAAAAAACTATGTTTTAAATTAATTTAAGGGTCAATTGACGCGTTAAGTGAAAGATTACCACGTCCTTAAAGATATATTCCTTTAGATGACAGTTAAAAAGAACTTCAATATACTGTCAAACTTGTGTTAAGGATGAGTTGTCATTCTGTACCTTAAGGTGACTTAAATATCGGCCCTACAGAATATAGAAATTAATTATGGTACATAACACTTATTTGTCTCGCAGCGTTTCTTACGTCGGATATTTGTGCGAATTGAAAAAGTTGTTTGGTGTGTGCATTTGATTTCTCAAGAAAAAAATACTTCGACCGAGTCACCACCAACATTATATTGCCAATACGAACTTTCCAAATTACAAAAAGTGTCCCCCTATGGGAGGTGGCATGGCACCATTGAGTTTGCGCAGTAGGGTGGAAATTTTATCGATCGCGTCAGAGCCGGCTCGACATTATTTGTTTGTTGTTATTCGTCGCCATCTTTGGTTCTGGATGCTTTGTCAAATTACAGAATAAAAAGTGGTTCATCCACATTGTTGTCGGTATATTAGTGCTTATAAACTTTCATTACCTAACAGCAATTTTTTTAAAGGAGTTTTTAATTTGTGGTGATTCCTTTCGCTGTTTGTTAGGTTAGTAACTTGTTTTGTTTAAGATGAAAGGAGACAAGTGCATGGTGCTTTTTTTGGAAAAGTCGTGGATCAATACCAGGTATAAAGTATTTCAGGTATATACATAATACGTAATAATAAATATGTGGTCACTACTTAACCTTAAAATGAATGTATTTTTAATTTGGTGCATTAGTAGCTGATAATTATTCCCAAAATAGTCAATATGGTCATTCATTCTTAAGTTTTGGTTTAGAAAAAAGTGAGGTTAAGAAACATACGACGTCGGATGAAAGTTGAAATAAAGCTCATCGTGTCGATTGTTACAAATATTCGGACGGAATTTGGCACCAATAGTTTATACCAATCAGGGCACCGTCGGATCATCATATGGTCAGAAATCGTATGCATGGAACGCTGTCTTAAATCGAACTAATCGAAATTTTGATTGCAATATTTTTCCTAACTAACCAGTGAAATTTACATTAAAAAAGTTGAAATCCGGTCCTGTCGAATGTTTACTTTCACAAGGAAATTTCCGAACTGCGCAAACTCAGAGCGCCCCCTTCGATGCCCATAGCGGGGACATAATTGCAGATGGTATTAGCAATATAATGGTTATATATATATGTGGTTACTACTGCCGACTAGCTGCTTTATTTACGTGGTCGGATAGCGAATTTGAGGTATTTTGTTATTGGAAAATAAAATGCACTTGACAACTTCTTCGATTTGTACGGTGATGTTCATTGGTCTACGCGGTTAATTTATTTCCCTTTTACTTTATGATAACTGCGTTTTACTACTGGGAAGGCAGATTTCTCCTATACAATTTTTTATGGTTTATTAGGTTTAGTTTTATGGCTTATCTATGAAGCAAATTAAACTTAATTAGTTAAACGTATAGTTAGGAAAAATAACAAACCCGAACAAATAATACTAAATATTCACTAAAAGTAAGACTGTATGTAGTTGAACATTAATAAAAATGTTAAAACACGCGTTAAGAACTTGCTATGACTTGGACAGCAGACCGTTTTATGTTCGAAAACGGGTATCTCTGGGTGATTTGTCTCAACGAAGAAAATCTGTAACGTACGAGAATGTGCAGATTTTAAAGAAGTATATGAGAAGAAGAAATTCCATATCATGGCCCAATGCAACATGCCTGGACGAAAATTTATCAGAGGTATAAATACTGAGAAGAAGTAAATGTTTTTTTCTTAATTTTTAACATCCGTGGTTCGTTTTTAAATTATCAGGTTGATATTTCGCATAGGAACTACACTTCTACACGCGACTTCTATCATTCTGCTATAAAAATGTTTCCCTACTGTACCTGAAGTTCAATTTTAATTTTTGACATACCTTTTTTGTTTTGACAGCTATCGGAAAAATGTATATGTCATTTTAAAGACAAATGAATACCTAATAAAAAAGATACTCTTTAATCGAGTCGCTAAAGTGGGCCGTTTAGGTGCAAAACCGGAATTAAAGTTTTTGTTGGCAGTAAAATCAGTTTTTCAAATCGAAGCAAAAAAAAAATATTGAGTTTTGGACTTTTTGTTACATGACTTACTAACATTATTTTAACATGTAGATCCGAACACCCTGTATAAAGATAAGATAGGTTATTTTTTAACCACCTGAAAGTGCCATACTATAAAGAACTAAACAAATAATCCGACTTCCTGGCCATCAGCCTCGCCAAGCGCTGAAGCAAACAACACTATTATTTTCTGTATTTTATCTATATATTTATACAGTAATTATATAGATTACAAGATACTACCGCAAAAAGAAAGCTTTTCCATAGGTAGCGTGTCGCCAATTGCACGAAAATTGCTTACACAACTTTTTTTTTGTTTCAGATCGACTATCCAGATATAGACGAAGGTAGACGACTACACAGTTCTCCCCTAATGGAACACCAACAACATAGACCGATAAGCATAATGTTTGACGATGCTGTAAGTTTATTTCTCTATTTGGGTTTCATAATGGCTACATTATGAAATGCAAAAAAATTGAATAACCTGCCACTTTATGAAACTGAAATGTTATTTTTTTATGTTGGCAGCAAGTAGGGTTCGAATTTTAGGCTTACTTCGATTTCGTTGAAATTCGTTTTCTAGGCATTATGGATTCGACAAAATTTTTTTGTAGAAAACTCTAAAATACTAACCTTTAACCTTGCAAATAGATTATTTTTACTAGATATTTATCTGAAATACCTATTACTCGGAAATATATAACATGATGACGGTGTCCGTCAACTAATTTCTAGTCACAACTATAAAACAACATAACCTAAAAATAATAGAAATATCTTCCAGTTTATGCTCTATTTCTAAAGTTTTATTCAATAAAGTACTATTTTTATTTTTAATTCAATATAATATTATACATATTACTTTATATATACATATTTATAGTTCCTGTAGACATTTCCTGGGCATTAATTGTTATTCCTGTCAGATTCCGTGTCGACACAATATTTTGTTCAATAGTGTTATTTATTATTTTGTTCAATATTTTGAACTTTGTTCTGCTCGCACAATAACTCAACGTTTTGCATATTCTTTTTAAAAGTTTTTGTGCAATTTCTCGTATTTCTGACGGAGTACAACTTTCTTCCTGGCTCATTTTTATTAACTTTAATAATATATTTATTTTTAATTATGACGGATGGGAAGAAGCTTTGTTGTGTTCAATTGTTTCTATCATGGCATATTTGACACTTGTAACATTTTATTAAATTGTAAAAGTATTCTATTTGAATTATTGATAACCAACATTATGTTGCATTTGCTTAGAGTTTGTAAAATACGCGTTAAAAGTGATAGTTGTACCTGCCAACCCAAAAAGAAAATATTAATTCAAATGGAAAAATCTACTATATTTTTTTAAAGTTTTTCAGACTTTAAAGACCCAAATAGTATTATAAAATACACGGTTCATAAGACAATTAGAGCACTTGTCCTTTAGAAAACTCCCCGCTTCTCTCTTATGAAACTTGTATCTTAATATACTATTTTTGGATGGTATCATTTCAGACAGAAAGTTTAAACACAGTCTAATGCAGAATTTTTTTTGAGGGCGAGGGGGACCGTATCTAATTGTAAAAAATTATTTCCTGTTAGTCTCGACTTTAATATATTATTAATGTTTATTTATTGAGTTCCTATTTGTGGACGTGTAAAAGTTAACTAATTATTGCGTAAATGAAATCTGAAAATATAATAAGTACATATTTCCCAACGTCACAGAGTCATAGTGTAAATTTGTATACGCTTGATAATAATTTCATCAAATACAAATATTGAAATATATGTGCAAATTGAATAGACGTCATACTTGTCGAAATGTAAAGCATAAAAAAATAAGGAAACCAAGATGGATGCTCGGCATACAGCAAAATGAAAACGACGTAGAAAAACAATCCCAAATACATTTCAATTTGCACAAAAATTCGCTCGGTTTCTGAACCCATTAATTGTTCAAAGGCTTGTAATATTTCCTTTGAAATTCCCTCAGTTCCGTCAATTTTCTATATTTATATTTTTTGCAGTATGGTAGCCATCCTCACAACAACATCCCCCGCCCGAGCCTATACCACAAGTGCTCCAGGGGCTCTCATTCCTCGGACACCTCATCTGCGTACAGCGGCTCGGACACGATGGCCTCCACGCATTCTGAACTCGATGGTGATGAACCAGACCTATCAGGACTGGTGGAAAGCATTGTTGATAGTGATGAGGAAGATGACTTGGCGGAGAGTATGGATGTAAGTACCCTCAATTTCTTATGAAGGTTAGGATATCGTTCCAGACGAGGGTGCGAGTACCTTAAAGATACAGTGGAGCGCTATTAGCTTTTTCTCAGCGTTGACACCTAGTAATAATATGTTTTTCTTCTTCTTTAGAGCTTGACAGTAAGAGATAGAGTAAGAGACTGCTTAGAAAAAGAACCATCTGAACGAACAGAGGACGACATAGAAGCATTACTAGAATTCACGCAGCATTTAAAAGCATTCACTAACATGACACTGGCTGTTCGTAGAGCATTATGCTCAGTGATGGTCTTCGCTGTAGTGGAGAAAGCTGGAACGATTGTTATGAACGATGGCGAAGAATTAGGTATGTAGAAATATAAAAGATTTGTTCATTCAAACTTCTTCTATAGTTTTTCCAGTGAATTTGTACCAAGATCTTCTTGAAAGTACATTAATATGTTTTTTTCTTTAACAGATTCTTGGTCAGTTTTGGTGAACGGATGTGTAGAAGTGGTGATATCTGGCGAAGAAAACCAAAGTCTTACCATGGGTGATGCCTTTGGTATTCTGCCCACCATGGACAAACTTTACCATAAGGGTATTATGATTACAAAATGTGATGATTGCCAATTTGTGTGTATAACTCAATCAGACTATTATAGGTAAGTCCTTAAAACTTGGTCAAAGTGGTCTGCTAGAAGCTTTTAACACCTAGCATCATCAGAATACTTACTTGGTATATTTCCAGGATATTACATCAAGGAGAAGAAAACACCAGGCGGCATGAAGAAGACGGAAAGCTAGTCATGGTTACAGAACTCCGAGGTTCTGTAGAACCGGGCTCCAATCGCCGAGGGCACGTAGTTATTCGAGGCGCTCCAGAGCGACTAATGCACCAATTAATCGAAGAAAACTCCCTCACAGATCCGACCTATGTTGAAGACTTTCTTTTAACTCACAGAGTGTTCACTCCAAGTCCTCTACACATCGCCAATCAATTGTTGGAGTGGTTCAAAGACACCGAGGTGCGAGATAGGGTTACGCGAGTGGTGTTGCTCTGGGTAAACAACCACTTTACTGATTTTGAGACTGACCCGGACATGATTGAGTTTCTGGAGACTTTTGAGCAAGGTTTGGAGGTGGAGCATATGGGAGGGCAGCTCAGGTTGCTCAACATCGCTTGCGCGGCAAAGGCGAGAATTCGAAATGTTGTTCTTGCGCGACCAAATAGAGACGAACCTTTAAGCTTCCAGATATTGGGGGGGTATGAAAGGAATTTTGGCATATTTATCTCCAAGGTAGACAAGAAATCGAAAGCGGAAGAAGTAGGTCTGAAACGAGGCGATCAAATTCTCGAAGTAAATGGGCAAAGCTTCGAGCATGTATCTCATGCTCGAGCATTGGAAATTTTAAGAGGTACTACTCACTTAAGCATAACAATCAAGTCGAACCTGCTTCACTTTAAGGAAATGCTCAATACTCCAGATAATTCTCCACGACCTAGAAGTAGGAAGGTGTCGGAAATAGCAAAGATCCAACATGATCCCAGAGCAAGATTATCCAGCGTGGATGGCAATATAATTTTAGGGCACGACACTCCGTGTTCTCAACCGGTGACGATAAATAGCCCGCAGAAGGAAGGAAAGAAGCCGATATTTTCCACCATGGGTCCCAAAAGAAGGTTGCAGAAAGCGCTCATGAAAATGAACATTTTGCCCAAAAATATCATCAAGTAAGTTGTTCTCATTTCTGTAATTTACTTTAGAGAACAGAGGACGTATGCTTATAGTTATGTCTAACGTTTCCGAAAATCGAAAGTAGTATAATAGCGATGTTTTTATCATTATTTTCAGTATTGGTGCGGATCAAGTCGATAGTTTCAATCCTCCATCAAATTTGACAACCAATATATACCAATCTCAGAGTAATCCTGATCTCATGTCGCTTTGCTACGATGATCTTCGTTGCGCTGACTATCCAGAACATGTTTTAAAGGTAAGTTTCTGAGATAAGCACTACTTAATTTTTTTACAAAATCAATTACAAGGACTACAAGAGAATGTTCCTGTAAAAGGTTTCTAGGGCTGTGGATTGGTCGCGGTAGTCCTATTAGTTGACCTCCAAGATTTCCAGACCTCACACCACTAGACTTTCATGAATATTTGTTAAAATAACGATGTGATTAAAATAGGACATAATATGAGTTCTTTTACATCTGTTAATAAATTAATCTTAACTTACAGGTTTATAAACCCGACCAGAGCTACAAGTACCTCCTCATCCACAAGGAAACCACGGCCCACGAAGTGGTCATGCTAGCTCTACAAGAATTCGGAATGACAGATCCCAGTTCGAACTTTAGTTTATGCGAGGTGTCGGTGACGGACACCCAAACGATTAAACAGCGAAGGTTGCCGGATCAACTGCAGAACTTGGCCGAACGAATAGGCCTGAGCAGCCGGTATTATTTGAAAACCAACGGGGTGACGGAAACTTTAGTACCTGATGAGTTGGCTCCCGAGCTGGTGCGGGAGAGTGCCGTGCATTTTTTGCAGCTAAATGCTGTGGAAGTAAGTATACGCTTCTTTTACACAAACTCAATAAAATGTATATTATGATATCCAAGCCTAAAAAGAGGCATTTTATAATGTATAATATGTTTTTTTTTATTCTGACCAGTGGCGTTCGTGCGGAAATTGTCCTCGGTATTTTTGAAGAAAAGAATGGTACACCACTTTTTTTTAAATAAAAATTATTTTTCTATTTGGGTTCCATAATGGCTACATTATGAAATGCAAAAAAATTGAATAACCTGCCACATTATGTAACTGAAATTTTATTTTTTTATGTTGGTAGCAAGTAGGGTTCGAATTTTAGGCTTACTTTGATTTCGTTAATTAGTTTTCTAGGCATTTTGGATTCGACAAAAAATTTTTATAGAAAACTTTAAAATACTAACCTAACCTTGCAAATAGATCATTTTTACTAGATATTTTTCTGAAATACCTATACTCGAAAATATATAACATGCTAACATTAGTCACAACTATAAAACAACATAACCTAAAAATAATAGAAATATCTTCCAGTTTATGCACCATAACTCAAAGTTTTGCATATTCTTTTTAAAAGTTTTTCTAGATTATTTTCTGCAATTTCTCGTAGTTCTGACGGAGTAAAACTTTCTTCCCGACTCATCTTTATTAACTTTAATAATATATTTATTCTTAATTATGACGGATGAGAAGAAGCTTTGTTGTGTTCAATTGTTTCTATCATGGCATATCTGATACTTGTAACATTTTATTAAATTGTAAAAGTATTGCCAACCCAAAAAAAAAAATTAATTCAAATGGAAAAAATCTACTATATTTTTAAAGTTTTTCAGGCTAAGACCCAAATAGAAAAAGTATTATAAAATACACGGTTCATAAGACAACTAGAGCACTTGTGCTTTAGAAAACTCACCGCTTCGCGGGTCGTTTTCGTGCTCTGAGATAATGTCTTATGAAACTTGTATCTTAATACACTATTTTGAAATTCTCATTCCTGAGCAAATGTCGCCTCTTGAGTTTTTGTCGTTTGACGTACAGTTTTCGTATAAAAAAATTAAATTCATTCATTTGCACTCTTATGAAATTAGGTATTAACAAAGATCAAAAAGGATCAAGTAGGTAAGACGCAGATTTTGTTTTGTAAACATAAACTAGTTGTCACGTATTTAAGTCATTGACAGATTATTAAAAAAAACATGAAAATCTTTAATACCCTGTATCTCAAAAGTTAAGACGTTTAGGACATATGTTCATATGAACTTTTTTTCTAAAAGTGGACCCACGAATAGCCTCCTTAAATATTAGCATGTAATTAAGAAACACCCTGTATATTTATATAAAACACAAATTTAATAACACCATTGTTTTTGTTTTAAATTTAACTAATTCATCCTCTACAAATATAATTATAATTAAAATGTGCCGTTTTAAAGTGTTTGCTTATTATGACCGTTTTCTCAATAAAGCGAAACCATCATCAACTTTGTTTTTTTAAATAGTAGCAATATTTTATTTTATGCTTTATGAATACCACTTTATATTTTGAATCCAACAATACAGGGTCCGCAAACGAAGCGTGGACGGAAGATTAAATCGTTATCGAAGAACTTATCAACAATACTAAAACAGCTTGAGATATTGGATTAAAAGCGGCATGTTTTAAAAATATTTTATATTATACAGGGTGGCCCAAAAAAGTGTGACAGCATAAAGTTATATTTTTTTAAATGGGACACCCAGTATTTTATTGCATATTTAGGTTCGTATTACTATTGTTTATAAGTGCCTCAAATTTTATTTAATTTGGGTTTGTAGTTTCGGAGAAAGAAATTAAAAACTAAAAAAAAAAGTTTTGCAGTCCTGAATAAAAAAATCAAAAAAAACAATCCAGAACTATTTTTTTAACCTCGGCATTGAGTGAAATTTATGACAAGAGGTCTAGAGATACTATGAATGTAATTGCGTTTATTTATTTTATACAGGGTGTTGGCTATTTGACGTATAATTCAAAGACAATTTTTTTTTATAATACAAGCATATAAGTTATATCCAGCCGTTTTCGAAATAATTATGAATATCATAATTGTTATTGGGAAATTTTGTTATAGGCGACTAGACTAATAATTGTAAACTAAAGTAAATGTTCAAAATAGCTTCCTTTTACTCTTAGAGTTTACCGAATTTTAGTTATTTCGACATAAATTTTAAAAGCCTACATTTTTGCTACTTTTATTATTAAATTTTATTTTTTATTCTTAATCGAGTTGCCATGATTTCTTTTTGTTTAGATTGTCACTATGACAGCCAAATAAAATTATTTACATTTGTTCAGTCGTCGAAATTTAAGTACTAACTTACACAAAATGTCGAATTTTCCAACTTTAGAAATGGTAAATATGATTTTTATACTGGGTGAATGTGCAAGAAATTGCCTCCTCGCGAGCCGAGTGTATGCTGAAGGATATCCATATATTGAGAGAAAGCCGAGACCAAAAACCTTCGAGAAGTTGTTGCAAAGATTTGTAGCAACAGGAAGCACTGCGTACACAAAAAGGATGATAATCAATAAACCCGTTATTAATGAAGAAAATGAATTAAGAGTTCTGTTGGCAGTAGAGGGAAATGATTAAATTAAGTAAAATGAAGCTATTTTGAACTTTTACTTTAGTTTACAATTATTAGTCTAGTCGCCTATAACAAAATGTCCCAATAAAAACTGTATTTAAACAACATAATTTATGATATTTATAATTATTTCGAAAACGGCTGGATATAACTTATATGCTTGTATTACAAAAAAAAATTGTCTATGAATTCTACGTTAAATAGCCAAATAATATACAGGGTGTTCCATTTGAAAAACTTGAGAAAAATTATTTTAAAATGTGGGGTTTTTGAAAGCTTATTACGAACACCCTGTATAAAATAAATAAACGCTATTACATTCTTAGTATCTCTAGACCTCTTGTCATAAATTTCGCTCAATGCTGAGGTTAAAAAAATAGTTCTGGATTGTTTTTTTTAATTTTTTTATTCAGGACTGCAAAACTTTTTTTTTTAGTTTTTAATTTATTTCTCCGAAACTACAAAACCAAATTAAATAAAATTCGAGGCACTTATAAACGATAGTAATACGAACCTAAATATGGAATAAAATACTGAGTATCCCATTTAAAAAAATATAACTTTATGCTGTCACACTTTTTTGGGCCACCCTGTATAATGTAAAATATTTTTAAAACATGCCGCTTTTAATCCAATATCTCAAGCTGTTTCAGTATTGTTGATAAGTTCTTCGATAACGATTTAATCTTCCGTCCACGCTTCGTTTGCGGACCCTGTATAGCACACCTATTATTTATGAGACTTTTCGGACTAAAAATCTGAACTTCAATGCAAGCAAATAAGCACCTTGTTTTTATTACTCTAGTTGGCATCAAACACTATATCTTACAGAGGGAAAAAAGTGGCAATGTAAAATGTATTTTAACATATCTCTTTCAAATAGAAGGAACGAAATCGTAAGAATCCGCTTTTACTCCAAATATTCGGAACTTTCTGTAATTTGAAGCATGACGTTGCACAACTCATTAATGCGCCATAGAAAATATCAATAACTCACATAATGTAAAACCTTCAAAACTTATATAATAATTGTATCCATTTTCTTGCAGGTCGCAATTCAACTTACTCTACAAGATTTTAGCATATTTAGACAAATAGAACCGACGGAATACATAGACGATTTGTTCCGGTTGAAGTCACGGTATGGAGCGCCTATGTTGGAGAAATTCGCGGCGTTAGTTAATAAGGAGATGTTTTGGGTAGTTAGCGAAGTGTGCTCGGAACAGAATCCTGTGAGGAGAATGAAGATTATAAAGCAATTTATTAAAGTAGCACGTAAGTACGATATATTTCTATACTCTATTCATTTTACCAATTCAGGAGAATAAACAGACATCTACGCGTGATAGGCACGTGCTCGATGCATAAACTTATTGCTGTTGGTCAATCGGCCATAAAACTTTCGATGCCGGGACGTTTCCGCAGCAAATCTCGTACAACAGTTCGCGTGTCTCAAGAGTTTTGTGTTTCTGGTCAATTTCAAACTGTATTGGACTACAAAAAAAATCTCGACATAACCTTAATCACGCCGATGGTGAAAACATAACAAATGTCTAAATCGTTTGGTCTCCCAATCCGATATCGACATTTCCAAGACCTCCGAGTCTTCAGAAGGCGACTCGCGAACTCGCAAATAAATTTTGCAACTCATGACAAACAATACTTCAAAGATAAGATTAGGTTATATTGCGTTTCTGTCAAATTTTTATGTTATTTTACAAGTTTCTAAACGAAAGTCCTTTGCTATATATAATTAAATCGGTTCTTTTAAGAACTATTAGTTACAATTTAAATATTGTATAATTAGTTATAAAAAAATGTATTTAGTCTGAATTACCTACAGGGTGTTATGGAAATGACGTATTATATTTAAATGGGTGACCCCTTGGGTGTCCTAGAGAAGCGCTGCATATTTTATTTTTTTTAAATCGACCGTTTTAAAAGTGGGGTAACAAACACCTTACTCACAGGTCAGTCCGCGCTACTGTACAACATTTCACCCAGAGCCAATGGCAATGTTGCCAAACTTAATGTAAAACTGAAATTCCATATAAAATTATAAAAATAAATTACTTTTTACCTTTTATCCTTATACCTAAAGAGCGAGGAAATCCAGGCACAAACACAATCAGTTTTTTTTTCTTTTTCACGGGAACACTCCTGGAAACACTTTATGTACACACAGTAATAGTGAAACAGAACCGATAATTAGCTTTTGAAAATACAATAATACAGAATATACTACAGATTATTAGATTTTATTAAACGCGACGAAATTTGACGTCCAGAAGAAACGCGTCAATAAAAACAATATTCAAAGATTATTTATGGACGGGCAAGATACACGCGTAAACCGAAAAAACAGAGCGGATTGCTGAGAGTGTGTTGGTGATCGACGAGACACAACGTATCCGGCTGCTGGTTGGTCTTCAACTAACAGACGCAAGCGTGCGGCGCTATATGAAACTACTTCGCTCAGCCGATGTAATGCGTCAAGAGGTCATTGGCATTTGACCTAGTGACGTACGTGGCTATTACTGTTCCATATGTTTTTTCGGGTAGTTTAAAACAGTCTGTCGTAAATGTTCTTCAATTAATTGTACAAAAAGGTATTATATAATGGAAAAGTGTTTAAATTATTTTATTTTGTCTAAAGAGTTTAATGTGTACATATGACAACACCGACCAGAATTCCTTGATTGCTTACATGTATCGCAGTGCCACACAGGTGTTTTTCTGGTTTGACGTCAGGTACTTTAACCGCTGAATGAATTGAAAGCACCATTTATGAGTATTTTTCTTCAATTTGTCTTTATCTCAGGAATTGCCGGTTTAAATATAATACGTCATTCCCATAACACCCTCTATATGTACATTGTATTCTTTCCCCGACCCAACTATATACACTTACATGTTTAACTATAATAATTATTTTTTCAGGCCAATGTAAAGAATGTAAAAACTTCAACTCGATGTTCGCGATAGTCAGTGGACTGGGACACGGGGCGGTATCAAGATTGCGACAGACCTGGGACAAGTTACCAGGCAAATATTCGAGAATTTTCAACGATTTGCAACAACTTATGGATCCTTCTAGAAATATGAGCAAGTATAGACAGTTGGTCAGTTCGGAACAGACGCAACCGCCAATAGTAAGTGAAAAATTGTACAATGATTTTTATAGGGGTATATAGATTCTCCTATTACAACAAAAACTAACCAGATGTACTATTGAAGCTTAGCTAAGAAT
The DNA here is from genome assembly GCA_963991005.1 of Barypeithes pellucidus. Classification (NCBI taxonomy): domain Eukaryota; kingdom Metazoa; phylum Arthropoda; class Insecta; order Coleoptera; family Curculionidae; genus Barypeithes; species Barypeithes pellucidus. The sequence continues at coordinate 12,493,125 of OZ022562.1, read as the reverse complement.
TTAAAAGTCATCACCAAAATTTAATTACAGTGAAACCTCTCTTAGGCGGACACCTACGGGTCCGTCTAAATGTGTCCGCTTAATAGAGGTGTCCGCCCATGAGAAATTTGTTATTAGGTAATACGTAAATGCAAAATTATTACTATGTATATGTATGTACAAATAAACATAACATAACAAAAATACACTAGTTTTAGTTAGGATGTACTATGTACTAAAAAAAATCTAATAACGTAGTTTGACGTGTTTGCGTTTTATACTTGCAATCTAGAAAATGTAATTCCAGGTCTGATAACAATTCCATTGCTGTAGAGTCACCTCTATTCTTTGCATACTCTTATAATTCCTTTACCATACTAATGGCTACATTTGTTTGATTACTGCATTCAACTTCTTCATCAGAGTCGTCAGTCAGTCGCGATTTGTTGCCCTTCTGTCTCCCGAGAGTTTTTGCACCGTACTTATTCCTCTCCCAAATACTTTAAAACATTGTGTGTCCTTTAAAGAAGGGTTTTCGCACTCTAGCCTGTCCGCGTCCGCCCAAAGGAGAGTCCGCCTAGAGAGGTTGATTTTCATGGAATTTCATATACTTAGTTCCGGACTATGAAAAAATGTCCGCTTAATAGAGATGTCCGCTTATTAGAGGTGTCCGTTATGAGAGGTTTCACTGTATTTTCTGATATTTTTAAATCTGTATATTTGGACCTTAATAAACGTTAGTTTTTTTTTTATCGGTAGTTCTGGAATAACCGATCTATTTGTTCCCGGTTACTCCAAAACTGTTTGGTAAAGAAGATACTTTATCGCAATTACAACAGATACTTTTACACATTTTTCTTTATTTTTTGTAGTGTTATCTGGTAATAGACCAAATTGTAAGTTTGGTGTGGTCATGTTTTTTCCCTTATTCTTGTTTCATCATTTTATTTACCCTAATCGTTTTATAAAAGTCCAATACTTGCTCTTGATGTGTGAAGTAACTGCTTGAAAGTATTTATTGAGCAAAGAATGTTTATTGTTATTCAGTATTATTCCCTAGCTAGCTAGTCAATAACTTTTTACATTGTTACATTTTTAATGTAATTTTTATGGTAATAATAATTTTCCTTTTATTCGTTTACAATTATTACAACATTCTGTGTAATTATGCTGTTTGTTCGTACAGGGTGTTACTTTAATGACGTGCCAATATTTCATTGTGTGATTTCTTAGGGCCTTTTATGAAGAAAAGTCCACAACGGCTTTTTGCTACAAGGTGTTTTATATCGTTATCTTTTAATATCTTCGAAAATACTTTAGATATTATTCTCAATTTTGATATGTATTACTACGGTGGCGTCACTGACATTTTTCCATGTTGGGATATTTTTTCTGAGCAGTCTGGTCAATTTTACAAGAAAATAATCTCCTGCGTGTTCTCGTTCTTGATTGAAACAATTTTCTTTCATAGAAATTGTCGGAAATGGTCAGCTTCAGTTAATAAGCATATAATTTGTTTCAATTTTGAGTTTAATTGTTCACACTCTGAAATATTAGTACGTTATTAAAGAACACCATGTATAAATCGGTATAAGAAATTAATCTGATACATTTTGTGACACTTCCGACAATGGAAGTTCTACACATTTTCACAATTCCACTCTATACACAACCTTTAAACACCCTATATACCTACCCTTTGTGTTATTGAAAAATTAACGTTTCCAATACTTGTCGTCATTAAAACGTTTTTGCCCCGCAGATTCCTTTCTACCCAGTCGTCAAAAAGGACCTAACCTTCATTCACGATGGCAACGACTCTCACGTTGAAGGCCTAGTAAACTTCGAAAAGTTGCGAATGATCGCCAAGGAAGTGAGATCGCTCAGCAATATGTGCAGCAGTCCCTACGATCTTTTGACTATGCTGGAATTGGGTGGACAACCCGCTAGCAACGCTATGGTTGCCTTGAATCAGATGACCACGGCTAGTTCTCAGTATCATACACAAGGTATATAGAATTTTCATCTTTTGCCATAAATAAAATTTATCACCTAAGAATTTACTGGTGGCCTTTGATATATGCCAAATACATGGTATTATGGAAATGACTTATTATATTTAAACCGGCAAATCCTGATATGAAAATAAATTGACGAAAAATAACCATAAATGGCGCTTTGAATTATTAAGCGAAATATACACTTTATATGAAATCTGAAAATTTACGTGGCCGCTACTGACGACGTTCGCATTCCATAATTTATTGAGGCAGTCTCAAGTCTCAAAAGAGGTCAGCGCATTGTAGGCGGTGTTGTCATATTGCAACACAGAATTGTAAACGCGCGTGTTCAGTTTTTGACAACAAGACGTCTCTGGCCCGCGTTATCACTTTTTTTCAAACTTTTTTGAAAATAAACTTCAATTTTAGGGTACGTTCGATTGAATTTTAATATAATCCGTTTTATAATTAAATTCCATAAAAAAATAAAGCATAGAACTATGTTGTGCAACAAAACCAACAGTAGATAATATACACAAATTTGAAATCACATCACAACATTTATTATTATTTCACAACAGAAAAACAATCTGGTAATGCTACAACTAACAAAACGTTTAAAATTCGTATACATCAAGCACGTCGAACCCTCGGCAACGTCGTTCGAACACCGAGTATCGAAACATACTGAAGCAACGATACTGAAGGTTAAACATATAAAAACGCGCTCGGCGGTTATCCAAGCAAGGGCGAGACACGCGGTGTGATCTGGCATCACTGTAGTTTACTCTAGTGATCTACATTATTGCTAACTGAAACCAGACGGCGCGGCGCGATAGTAGGTATAAATATTCGATTCTCTACACTGACAAAAATGCATTTACCAATGTCGTGGGTTACAAAATTGGAGCTACCTCAACCCACCTCTCTATGTTGTTCTAACTGAGCCTACGAATTATCACAAATTATTTAAAAACGCTACAGTGGTTCAGGTTCTTTTGGTTCGCCTCAACCCAGAGAGAGATTTTTTATCAACATTTTAAACATATTTGGGATCACCACAATTCCTCATATTGTAAGTATTTTATGCGTTGGGAAAATTTACTAATTGATTATAAAGTGTCGTTTTAACCCGAACGTGCATTATTTTAACTCGCCAAACCATGTGCAAATTATTTTGAGTTGTAATAATTCAGGAAGCGTGCTCCAAAACTCCGTATCGAGGGTAAATGGCAAGATCGTAAGGTCACGGAAAGTTCCGAATTCGTGCTCGTGCAGGTTTGGCGCGGTTCATTCCATTGTTATTCATCAATTCTCCTTCGATCGCGCGTATAGACATCTGTTGGCCGTTGCGCCGTTTGCGGGATTTTTCATCTTTGTTCTCTGTGCGTGAAAATTTGTGCTTTGCATAATTTTGGTCAGTTGGTGTAAAATGGAGGGACAGGAGGGAGATGCATACAAATTGTTATTATTGGAATGGAGCCTTATTATTTCTAAGCAATCGTCATCACTTCGTCCGCATGGTTTCTTAGCCGTAGTATGATCTCCTGTCTATAATTCATTTGATTATTTTTTTTTAAATATACAACAAAAATGTCATATCTTGAAAAAACTAAAGACAATAAGTCCACAATATGCAGGCGTTAAATCAAAGAAATATTTTGATTTCGGATAGTCCACAGTGAATTGATGCAATTTCTTCGATTTGGTTGCCGTAATTCAGAGGTCTGGGCTGTCCCCTATTAGCAACACGCTTCGGTCTAGGACAACTCATATTTGAGTTATATCAACTCGAAATTTCGCTCAGTGTAGGACACCCAAGGAGTCACCCATTTAAATATAATAAGTCATTTGCCAATACCTAATTTAAACTAAATTTATAATACCACAAACGACAAACCATACTTTTCTTAGGCCAGGCAACTGTCAAAAGAAGAAAAAAATCCACCGCTGCCCCGAATCCGAAAAAGATGTTTGAAGAATCGCAGATGGTCCGACGGGTTAAGGCGTATTTGAACAATCTTCATGTAGAAACGGACGAGAAGAAACTGCACGAGATGTCCGTGGAGTGCGAAGGTGCGTCTGTCCAGCAATCATCAAGGTTTGAAAAACATGACATATTTTTTCGATTGTAGGCAATGCAACTAGTGGTGGGTTTTCCGGACCGGGCAGTCAAAGAGGGAAAAGACATGCCTCCCCAGCGCCATCTACCACTAGCAGTACAAGTAGTGCCAGCGACGAGAGAAAACCAACGGCCAAATTTGGTAAGTTTTTGGTTATTCATCTTAATATATCAATCAATTGAAATAATTTTGGCAATGTTTGATGCTTGTGATTAATAGGGTCGTTTCATGTTATCATTTTAATACAAATAAATCATTATTTAATATCTGTTTAATCACCATGGTTGTCTTGAAAATTATTTATTAAAGTTATCAAAAAGGCTGTTGGTTTGGTGATATCATTATCTTGAATAGTGATGAATTAAGGGCGGGCTTCTCAGTGGGTTGTTCAATTATTGTTCGACACATTAGTCTGAAACAGTGAAAAGAATGCGGACAAAAAATAAAAACATAAAAGGGGGGGGGGGGGGTGTCGGGTTGTTTTATTAAATGTATTTAAAAATGTTCATTCGTATTTATTATTAAAATACCGAACCTTATAATTGAATACTAGGATCACAATAAATATTTTATATCCATACTATTTTATTAATTGCAAAATTATTAGAGATAAAGAATATTTGGGTAGAATTAAATTCATGATATGCATTTGTAACATTTTTAAATTGTAAATCTGACACCACAGCGACAGTTCGCCGTTGAAAGTGACAATACTGATTGGTCAACGCCAGAGGGAAAGGGATATCAAATGCACACTGAATTAGGCGTGCGCCGGCACCGGGCACAACTTGTGCCAACGACCACTGCCGGAACGAAAACCTTTTATTGTTTTGATACTGTGCTGTCAGTACTTGATGGGGAACGTTAATTCGAAATGAATTTTAGCACGCCTATGCTTGGAAGAAAATTCGATTACTTTCCCTTCCGTCCCTGTTTCAGTCTGGAACTCTGTTATATACAGCGTGTTATGGAAATGGTTTATTTTTAAATAGGTGACTCTTGGGTTTGCCTACATTTTTTTTAAATCAAATGTCTAAACAGTTAAGTAATACCCCTAAAATTTCTGCGACACCATAGACATGTTTTTCCTTAACAACTACAGGATGTCCCATTTTCTACACTTTTATAGGGTATCTCCGTAATTGTTAGTGCTATCAAAAAAGTAATGCAGGTGCCATGTGCTCTTTTTGGGTCAAACTTAAAATGATAAAATTAAAATTTGATAATTTTCGGTCGCTTAAGAGATACGGTGGAAAATCAAAAAATTGACAATTTCAAAATTACCCTATATGTTCTTAGTTAAAAGAAATACAGAAAAATGTTGTATACAGAAGTTTCTTTATATTGATTGTTGAATAATCTGACGTTTTCAGAATAAGTATACGGGTCAGGTAAAAAAGTTATCGGATCTAACCTCATTTTTTAAAATGGAACACCCTGTATATTTTAATCTAAAAAGATAGCATTTTAAATTCTCTTTTCAAATATATAACACACCATGGATAATATTGGTTTACTAGGCGAGTTATTTAAACTTTATTACTTTAAACCACAGTAGACCATGAAACATAAGCTAATATACTAGAAACAACTATGTTGACTATTAACATTTAACATCAATTTCATTTTTACATATTCATTTGCGAAAATGACCTATCAACATTTTGAAAAATTTGGTATCAGTTTATATTGAAAGTGGAAAAAACGAAAAAATGGCGCAAAATGTATATTTTGTTTGTTATCCGGAAAGACGGTAACCATTTAAAGACATATTCCGAACATTTGCGATGATTCCCGTTATTTTTTTATCTTAATCGCAATCTTTTATTTCGTTTCAAAGTAATAAAGTTTAAATAAATCGCCTAGGAAACCAATATCGTCCATGATGTGTTATAAATTTGAATTTAAAATAGTACAGGGTGTTCATTTTTTTAATAGAACGTACTAAAAAATGAAGTTAGGTCCGATAACTTTTTTACCTGACCCCGTATACTTATTCTGAAAACGGCATATTATTCAATCAATATAAAGAAACTTCTGTATAAAATATTTTTCTGTATCTCTTTTAAATATATGGTAATTTTGAAATTGTCAATTTTTTGATTTTACCATTTTAAGTTTGACCGAAAAGAGCACACCTACATTACTTTTTTGATAGCACTAACAATTACGGAGATGCCCTATAAAAGTGTCGAAAATGGCACACCCTGTACATATATGAATGTAGGTCAGTTTCATTTGATATACGAGAAGGAGACACGTCTTCGGCGCGGGTTTCCCGTGAATTCCCACGTGTCTATATACGAATTTTAAACGTTAAGATATTTCTGGCTTAAAAAATAAGGTGTTAAATTTATCAATTGTAGCACTACCTTCTGTTCTGTTGTGTAATAATTTACTGTCATGTGCTTGTGATTTCAAATTTGTGCGATATTGCTATTGTGTGTGTGTGTGTCGCAAAACATACATTATAATTTTTAGAAAAATTATGTAAGAAATTGTTCAAAAAGGAATGACAGTATGTTAAAGTGTTAAAATTATAGTTTGACGTGTAAATATGACAACGCCGGCCAACATTCAAACGACCACTGATTTCATATGTCATTTCCATAACGCCCTGTATAGTTACAAAATATTGGATGGTAAATTATTCGCTGGTCGGCTATCTTATCCTCTACTAATAAAGACATTTCGATCAAAACCAGGTTCGGCCTCCCCTCAAGCCGTTAGAAAGCTACTCGCGTTGTCTGAACCAGCGAAAGCCAGGCCCCATCAGGCTCGGCAGCCCCCCACGCACGGTATGCCTATTAACCAACCTAGTCCTGCGGTTCGACGAGCCCCCAGCGCCACAGGTAACTAACATATTAAACCATTTCACATTATTACATGTTATAGTCAAAATCGGGTCTTATTTGACCACTCTCGTTAGTCGATCATCTTGTTGTGTGATTTCATTTTAATTCATTTTGATACCCTGTAATAACATACCTGAAATGGACTTATGCAGTTTGCGCATACACAGGAAGGATATATTTACAATTTTCGGCAGCTCTCGACGTTTAAGGGTCAAAATTTTTTTACAGGCAACTTTCAGTAAATCGGATTTTAAAAATAAATAATCTCAAAAACACCTGTTAATTTTTAAATAGGTTTCTTATAGTATCTAATTAGAGGAATTATATATGTCCGCGCAAAAGATCATCGTCACAAAGATCTTGGTCTATCGCATCGCATTAATAATTTAACGCCCGTCACATGGCTAATTTTACTCTTCTGAATCATATAACGCCAATATTTGGAACTGAGTTATTTTAATCAGTCACTATAACCGTTTTCCTATTATTTATAACAGCCCTGTCTTATTTTGGCTTAAAGTTTTGGAATGTTCCTTTAGAATGTTAAAATACTAAGAAAATTAGTCATATTTTTAATTTACCTAGGGTTTAAACGAAACTTGCACATAAAAATATATTTTTCCTTAATGGTTAATAAAAAAATATTGTATATAGCTTCGGATACAAACCGTAAACAAAACATTTTCATGCGTGACCGGTGTTACTGTGGCCGGCGATACACAAATGCACAAATGTGTGCATAACAGCTAATACAATCTATTTCTTAAACTTTTTTAGACTCAAATGAGTATCTGTACTCAAGAGAATGACTTCGTGTAGTATTTTTTCCTTAATTAAGACTACTAGGTCTGAATTAACCCTGTGACCGGCGATACAACATAAGAACATACGCTTGGTAAATAGTAGGCAATGTTCTAGTTTATACCTAAATAAATATAATAAGGAACTTACCTAAACAGGAGGACGCTTGACACAAAGTCAAACACATACCGTCATATTTGTAAAACTATTAGGCCGACCTGTAGTGGCGTTATTTATAAGCAATTTCTGCCGTGACCGGCGATATATTATGCAGCTGCGGGGACGGAACTTCTGGTTAATAATCGCGTTAGAGAAACTAAGCTGTTGATCTTTGAACATTATTTTTCAATACAAATTGTAGTAGGAGTGTAAATTATTTATATATAAAAGTAGCTTTAGTAAAATGACGTAAAATATAAAAGGGGAAAGTAAGAAATTATTGACTGGAGACACGTGACCGCCGATACATTTTTATATTCTAATTTGAATACTGCAGCTATAATCTAAAAAAAAACTTTTAAAATTGCTTTCTAATGCAGGAAGTAACATATATTTCGCAAATTATAATCGTTTCTACAGGCAAATAGTTTATTTTAGTAAGTTATATGCTAAAGGCTGAATGTTGCCTGTAAAACAATTTTGACCCTTAAACATACAAATTTCAATGTCAATTATTTTTAAAATGGAAAATACACTCCCCGAAAATAAATTCCTGACAAAGATAGTGTTAGTCAGGTTTATAGTCCTGTTACTTTTTAAATTGTTTTCCGATATTAGTGAAATTTTTATGGTGCTGATCATAACGAACAGGTTTGCCCATCACTAATTGGGGGGGTTTTTTAGAGATTTCGACACTAACAACTGCTGTTCTGGCTGTTGGCAATGCGCCAACTGATCGAGAACGGTTTACTGCGCAAGAATTCGTGCAATTACAATTGCCATTGCGCCGGAAATTTTTATTGCCGACTCTAATACGGCTTTAAGCTTTCTTTTGAAGTAGGACCTTTTCTTAACATAATGTTTTTTGGTTCACGTCATTATCTGTTTTTTAAACGAAGATACAAGTTTTTAAAGAAAGGATTGCAGTTTCTCAATTTTATTTCCAACTCCAAAACTATACATTATTTTATCGGGTACCATACCGGATCCCGATATGGTTCCGGTGGTGTCAATAATTAAGACTGATTTTGACTATACTGGATGTTCGATTAAAACATTTACAAAATAACGTTATACCATTTCATAATTTCTCAATACAATCAGCTATAGTAAAACTGTCTAAATATACAGGGTGTTCCTTAATGACGTGCTAATAGTTCAGAGTGTGATTCATGAGGAGAAGTTCATATGAATGTCCGCAACGGCTTAATTTTTTTTTATAGAGTGATTTTTTTATATCGTTACTTTTAAAATCTCCGAAAATACTTTAAATAATATTTTCAATTTTGGTATGGATATAAAACTGCATATTTTAGTTCCACCAGTGGCGTCGCTGCAATCATGTTCTCTGATATTTTTGACAAGAGAAGTGGTACGCCACTGACATTTTTTAATGTCGATATTCTTATGTTTAGCTTGGGCAATTCATGAAAACGGTGTCTTAATGTTCTTTCGTTCTTGATTTAAACAATTAAATTCAAGTTGAAACGCATTGTTATAAACTGGTGGCAAACGCTTTTTATATACAGGGTGTTTCTTAATAGCATGCTAATATTTAAGGAGGTTATTCTTGGGGTCAATTTTCAGGAAAAACTTCATATGAACACATGTAAACTAAACGTCTTTTGAGATGCAGGGTGTTAAAGATTTTCATGTTTTTTTAAATAATTTGTTAAGGTTAATGACTTAAATACGTGACAACTAGACGAGGTAGACAACTGTCAAAACTGTTTATGTTTACAAAACAAAATCTGCTTCTTACCTACTAGATCCTTTTTAATCGTTGTTAATACCTAATTTCATAAGAGAAGTAATTAAATGGTTTGCCGTTATTAACAATCTAGCTGCGAAATGATTACTTGGTCAGTAGAAGAAAACATGTCTAGAAGCAGTTTACTTCAGAGGTCCCACGGCACTGTCAATTTATGTAACTTTCTTGTGTTTTCTTTTGCCGAATACAGAAGGAAATCGGCTACAAAAGGTGTAGCAGGGGCGGGTTTTCACTTGTTTGCCCAGGGCACTGTCACGATTCAGAAATGTTTGCTGTCCATAAGTTGGTGACCATATAGCCATTTTGGCTGACCGATTACATTTTTCTGTTCGCAAAAATAAGAATATTTTGCTAACCAATTAAATGATACCCATTTCATAACAGAGTGCAATGAATGAATTTCATTCTTTTATACGAAAACTGTAAGTCAAGCGACAAAAAATCAAGAGACGACATTTGCTCAGCAAGGAACGAGAAATTCAAAAATATTTTTTATTTAAAAAAAAAGAAGTGGCGTACCATTATTTTCTTCAAAAATACCGAGGGCAATTCCCGCACGAGCGCCACTGGTCGGAATGAAAAAACATGTTATACATCATAAAATGCCTCTCGATGAATAGAAAGTGTGTACCAAATTTCACAAAAATATCTAGAGCAGTATCACAGATATTAATAAAAAAGGAGATTTCTTGAAATTCTTTAACACCCTGTATCTCAAAAGTGAACACCTTTAGGACATATGTTCACATGAAGTTTTTTTCTGAAAGTGGACCCAAGAATCATCTCCTTAAATATTAGAATGTTATTAAGAAACACCCTGGATAACACAATTTATTATCAATGCTAAATATCACAAGGACGCCACTGGTAGATCGAGAGAATAACGCTTCTAACTAAAATATGTGGTTGAATATTCTAGCAACACATGCCAAAATTAAAAATAACATCTAAAGTAGTTTCGGAGATATTAAAAAAATAATGATTCTTAAAAAAATGGCAATCACCCTTAGCAAAAATTCCAGCAAATGACCGCGTCATTACGGAACACTCTGTATTTTTTATGTACAGATACAACATATGTTAAATACTTTTTAGGAAGTTACTCGAGCTATGGCTCTCACAGCTCGAGCAGTTCGGGGGCCGGAGGGCGGGCGATGCACGAACGATCTCATTCCGACACCCCTACGCCCCTGCCCTCGGTAGCATTGTCCGCCGAAAGCAGTAGCGTTACGTCGCTTAGCAACTTGCCATTACGAAAAACTGTCACATCAGGTAAGGAAAACAAATCATAAAAATATGTCAATTTTAAAAACCTAATTTGTATTGTACTTGTCTTGGTATCAGGCATGTTTGAACTGGAAATCTAACTCATTATCTTCTTGATCAGACGAAACCATGTGAATCATCGTCAGTATTTTATCATTGCGTTTTCTATAGGTTTGTTCGTTTGTTCTGCACGAAACAACACTATCACAGGTCTTGGACAACGGTAGCATTCGATCCGTGCTGGTTTGACAGACCGACTTAGTTTGTTTGTCCAGGCCAGGCTGCGTCACAAACGAACAAATCTATCATCGATGTCGACATGCATTAAGTAAACGAAAGCATATGAAACTTTACGTATTCTTTCTCCCCCCCTCTCTTTCTGTTGCACTCTATGGTGGCATGTTTCTTTTCTACGCAGGTTCGGTCACTTCTTCCGATTCAGGGCATAGCACCATTAGTCAGGTGACCACGGGTTCCACTAGTGACTGTCACCCGTATCAGGCACGTTGCCCGAGTCCCTCGAGGCATTCGACAGTATTACCGGCAGGTATGTATGTCCGTTTTTGTTTTTCTATCAGTGTGTCTTTATTATCTTTTGTACATACGGGTTGTAGGTTTTAGTTTTAGAAGTTTTTGGTTGATTTAAATGGGTAACAACAAGGGTATTAGCAATCTGTGTGGATTAAAATTGTGATTTATTAATTTAACAATGATATGGTTATGAATACTTATTTATCTCTAAAGCTTGCAAAATAATGAAGATGACAGGGTGTCATTGTTAATAATAATAAGTTTCAATTTGTATTCGATTGTTTTAATGAAGAACGGTACGTCTGACGCGAGAAACGCAAGAGATTGTTTTCATGTGGAATAGACTGAGCTAATCAGAAAAAATATCCATATTTTATTACACACTACACATAATCAATTGCACTTGGATTCTGACCAAGTACAGGGTATCCCATTTTCGACACTTTTATAGGGTATCTCCGTTATTGTTAGTGCTATCAAAAAAGTAATGTGGGTCAAACTTAAAATGGTAAAATCAAAATTTGAAAATTTTCGCTCGCTTAAGAGATACGGGGGAAAATCAAAAAATTTACAATTTCAAAATTACCCTATATTTTCTTAGTTAAAAGAGATGCGGAAAAATGTTTAATACATAAGTTTATTTATAAGGATTGTTGAATAATCTACCGTTTTCAGAATAAGTATACGGGGTCAGGTAAGAAAGTTATCGGACCTAACCTCATTTTTTTAGATGGAACACCCTGTATATTTTAATCTAAAAAGATAGCATTTTAAACTCTCTTTTCAAATTTATAACACACCATGGATGATAGATATCATTAAATTTTTCAAAATGTTGATAATTATTTTTCACAAATGAATATGTAAAAAATTAACTTGACGTTAAATGTTAATAACAACTAGAATGTCAACATAGTTGTCTCTAGGATATTAGTTTTTGTTTTATGGCCTACTTTGGTTTAAAGTAATAAAGTTTAGTAAATCGCCTAGGAAACCAATATCATCCATGGTGTGTTATAGATTTGAAAGGAGAATTTAAAATAGTATATTTTTAGATTAAAATATACAGGGGTTCCATTTAAAAAAATGAGGATAGGTTCGATAACTTTTTTACCTGACCCCGTATACTTATTCTGAAAACTGAAGATTATTCAACAATCAATATAAAGAAACTTCTGTATAAAACATCTTTCGATATCTCTTTTAACTAAGAAAATATAGGATAATTTGAAATTGTCAATTTTTTGATTTTCCCCCGTATCTCTTAAAAGAGCGAAAATTTTCAAATTTTGATTATATCATTTTAAGTTTGGCCCAAACAGAGTACATGACACCTACATTACTTTTTTGATAGCACTAACAGTTACGGAGATACCCTATAAAAGTGGCGAAAATTGGACACCCACATCTTGTCGGTTCATTTGGTAAGAGCGATTTTGAACCAAAATTATTAAAAATATCATACACACGAAAGTACTACCTGATATTTAACTGAAATAAATCCGAACTGTTTAAAAATCACCTTAGTTTCTCTAACGGTGTCATCTACTGAGGTAGAAGCCGGAGAAGGCAGACAGTAATTATCTTCCATAATTATTAATTTTGGTCTAAAAACTTGGACGATGGAAATTCACTTTTAAGTCTTATTAGCTCCAATTAAACTCTAAACACACACACACAGGGACTTAATACAGCTCACCACTAAACTGGGGAATTTTATTGAATTTCCCAGGCAGCTGATGGATGGCATATTGCTGGTGTCAACTGTCGAAAAATGCGAGGGCTCGCTGGTATATCTACAACGTGTCCAAGATAAGGAGGGCCAGTACAGGGATCTCGGAAACCGTAAGAGATACGAAGTCGGTTAAATGGAGGTAAAGTAGCGCATTTACGTGCCTAATAATATGCCGTTTAGAAAGGTTTAAAATTCCGAGTAGTTCCGGAGATATCCGGAAAAAACACGAATTCTGAAAAATCGTTTTATTGTTTTCCTGGGTTTCTTTGAGATCGAATTCTAAAGTAAATTGCACTTTTGCGTTGCCACTTTTTCCGCTCTATCTAACAGCGTTAATTGTTTTGTAATCCGACGAGTCGTCTTCGAAGGGCCATTATCAACTTTCTTTTTTAAAATACGGTCCTGTTTTCCTGATATTGGAATTTGAGAGCTTTTTCTCCCGAATGCAACGATGTATGACACATCGTAATTTAATGACGTTTCGAGGGTTTTTCGAACAACATCAGGAAATTTTTAGATACGGTCCTGTATTTCTCCTAATTTTCTCTCTCATAAGTAAGCTCTAAATTTTTGACTTATGTTGGACTAGTTCAATAAATAACAAATAATTTAATAATAAACCACAAATAAGTGAACAAAATACAGAAACAATATTTCAAAATTTGTATCTCTTACGGTTTCCGAGATCCCTGTACTGGCCCTCCTTATCTTGGACACGTTGTATATCCTATGAACATAGGTATACCAAAATTGAAAATAGTATCTAAATTTTCGGAGATATTAAAAAATGAGGATATAGAAATCAGTTTTAACACTTGTAGCAAAACATTCAAATCGTTGTGAAAAGAATCCCACCGTCAGAATTGCTGATATCTCTCTATCTATTAGTTAGACCTCTACCTTGTAAAGAATTGATGTTTTTATTTTGTATGAGTGCAGTGTACATACATTTTTCCTAATTTTCAATTATGAGTATTTATCAATCAAAGTCATTTGTATTGTAAAGTTTCGGACTTTTAAAATTGAACAAGGACGGGCCTAAAATATAATTGATTAGTTATCAACGATGCTTTGAAAATAATATAAAAAAAAAATACTAGCTAGGTTTGTTCAGTGTTCAGTTACTACTAACATGAGCTTCCTATGTCCCTTAGACGAAAGAAGCATAGCAAGACAAAGCTATTAAGTCATAAAGCAGCGTTTGTTTAGCTAACAATGCCAAGCAGTGGTATAAAATAGTAAGGTAAATGTTTATATTGTTACCTTAAACGTAATTGGTTCCGTCTTTCTTTGCTCGTTCGTCTGAGGGATAACTGAATCTTTGGTGTGTCTGTGATGGTGTGACTCTTCCCGAGTGCCGATAAGTGTTACATAGTGTTTGTTGTTTGTCAATTGTGATAGGCTGGTGTCCTACGCGAACCGGTGCTATTCCGCCTTGCCCCCATGCTGTGGCCGTCTTACCTCCCTTACCTCATGCTTTGCGCAATGGTAAGTGTTTAATCCGTAGGGGAAGTTGACCTTTTTGTGTTTCCTACAATGCTTTTCATCCATTGGCTTTTAACCAGAAACTAGTTTTACTTAATATTTTAACCTGGACGTCTCTTACTTTGTTTGCTTCCGGGGTATTGAAATTATGTAATCATTATAATGCTGTGACACAGCTGTATGTTGTCAAAATGTCAAAAAATACACTGGGCAGTTTTATTAGTACACTATAATGGCTGATAATTTTTGATGTTTTCCTCGCGCATGTTTTTGGTTTGAGGCGAAAGAGAACAATTACTTAAACGAACTCATATGGCCTTGTAGTGCACTCTCATTTCTATACATTTTTTATGGATAAGTTTCGTTAATAACCTAAAATATTACGTATCGAAACAACTTACCTAACCAATAAAAATTGCTGACTTATCCATTTTTCACGGCTTGCACATCACCTTAAGCACAATATGTTCCGAACGTGTCTTATTATTTAAACGATTACATAAAGTACACATTTGGCTTTTCCCGTTTAATATCACCATTTCAGAACTATTTTCAATAAATAATTATCGATTAAACACGCCGCCAAATTGTGATGTTTCATTTTGGACCCGAACGACGACAGTTTGGCAATTGTTTTTTCGAGGCTTGCTTTGCTGATATTCTAAATGAATCGAGCAACCGTCCGTCGCATTCAAGTTCCATGGCATGCTCTAATATTTTCGGAACTATCTCGCTGCGTAAAAATGTCGTTAAATTTTATAGTTTTTTTAGAGCAAATGATGGGTTTGTTCTGAGGTGGACCCATTTTACCGTCATTTAGGTTGTGCTTAGGTAATTAGAAACATTTCTTCGGCCTAAGTGTGAATATACAAGGTGTCCAGTAAGTATAGGGCAAGATTTACACAACATGTACGCCGACGTACAGGGGAGGTCAAAATAATACTAGTAGTGCATATAATAATTTTTCTTAATGTCCCTCATAACATCAGGCCCAAAAGCGCATCTGACGATTTACATTTTTGATTATAAATATTAAGCAAGGCTGTATTTTTTAATGAAACTTTGTACAGCCTTTGAAAATGGGACTCTCTATTTGTGGTTCTGTGTGTAAGTCCATTCATGGCTTCCTTGGCTATGTACAGCAATGATTTTAGTTTAAGTTTCTTAGGGCCGATATTCGAATGTTAAAGATTGTTTCACGAAAATAGGATACGACTTAATGATTTCCTGGGTCGGTCCCATTGTGTCGACAAGAGCTTGGCAATAAACAAGTGAAGTATGAAGGGACGGACTAAGGAAAACAAGTAATGATATGATTATATTAATGTAATCAAACGAAATAACATTTTTAAAAAATATTACTAGTCATATTTATTTACATTTATAATGTCATTTATAGATAGTTCTGTTTCGCTATCGCTATCCTCATCAAAATTAATTATAATTGGATTAATTATACGATCCAGACTAATATACGAATTTTCTACAGTTATTATGTGACGGATTGAATTTTTCCAACTACCTGGGGGAATATCATTAAAGCATTTTCGTATTAATTCTACAACACTAGAACTTAAAGTCGGAGAAATATTTTCAGACCTAACCAGTGATTTTAACTGGTGCCACATATATGCTCTATGGGGTTAAAAATGCAATAATAGGGTGGGAGCCGTAGCACTGTATGTCCAATTTCTTCTGCCAATGTGTCACAAACATATACTTTTTTATACAAAATGTCTTTAAAACTTCTAAAAGATCACTATTATTATAACTTTCTTCAAAATATATATCATTCGCCGCCATGTAGTTCTGAATCTCCAATTTTGTATTATTTGAGCTTGGAGCTTTATGTAATTGGCGACTGTGATAGCTCGCATTGTCCATGACTATCACGCTATTCTGAGGAATGTTTGGTAAAAGACAATTCTTGAACCATTCCTCAAAAACTAACAAATTTTACCACAAAAAGATATTTAAATATAAATTAAACAACCTAACCTACCTGATGTGCCTATATTTAATTATAATTATTACAATCCGGTCCTTTCCACATAATAATAACAAACGGTCATAAATAATGGGATGGCCACAGGTACTTTTACTGCAGTCATTAAGTTATATCCATTTTTCGTGAAACAATCTTTACCTTACCTTACCTAAGATTGCTTTTCAGGTTTACCTTGTGGTTTAGGCTCTCTTAGTTAGCCTAAGATAGTTTTTTTCTCGGTTTACTTTGACATTTAAGCTATGTTTTAAATTAATTTAAGGGTCAATTGACGTGTTAATATATTTATCTTTGTTAGCAGGGACATTATAGTAGGGCAGCCCGTTACCAGGATTTCAGACTGATCACGACCTAAAGTTTTTTGAGTTTTTTAGTGATTTAATAAGGACTTGACAAGGAAATTAACAAGAACGGACATTGGCAACGTTGCGAAATCATTGAGAATCATCTTTACATATGTAAAAAAAAGTGGTCGTAATAGTTATCGCGCCTCGTCCGTTCTGTTTATTTTTTGACTCCGAGTGATGTTTTTGAGGATATGAAAATAGTAACTGACATTTTCCGCGCGGTGAATAGTTTTGGTTTGAGAAAAATCGAAAATTGCTTACATCGGAGAAATCAACTTATCACGCCTCGTCCGTTTTACTTGTCGGATGTTAGTTTTCGTTATTCGTGACCGGAAAAAAATTAGAACGGACATTTTCATCGACGCGCAAGCGCAGTACTGGATCTTAGGTATGTAATTTTTTTTAAGGCTGTTCGAATTATCGCGCCTCGTCCGTTCTCAAGCAGAAATCGTGTATTGTGGCTCGGAAAATGGGGGAAAAATATGAATTGACATTTTTACACACGCATTTTTTAGCAAAACCGTTTTCAGTCAACACAGCACGTGTATCAATAAAAATGCAATATGGGGACTAGCTGATGCTGAGTTGTTATAGACAACCAAGATACACAGCAAGCCGTCCCATGCACGCGCCGTGTACCGCGATCATAAATTATGCAGATACGAGATCCGACTCCGCTGCCCTCCCTGTAGCTGCGCAACACGGAAAATGTCCGTTCGACTCGATTTACTATTTTTTAGAGTGTTATCAACAATTTAATAAAGAAATTGACCCGGGCGCTGTAACTTTTTGATACCCCTTTTCTTTACATCTTTTATTTAAACTATGGAATTTTTGCCACACTCAAAACGTCCGTTGTCGATGAATTCACGTTTTTTTTTTTATATTTTTAATATGATTTCATCAAGAACGGACAAGGTGTAGTAACAAAAAGACGATCTGCTTTTTTACGGACTGAAATCACTCTGACGGGTAAGCGCAGCGTTGCCGAATTTTTTCGCTCGAGTAAAACTGTCTTATTTTTTATTAATCTAGCGATTAGTCATTGACTAGATGAAGGCATAATAACAGGACATTTTGGTAACGGGCTGCCGGACCATTAAGAAAAATGATTATATGAACTACCAGCATTACTTTGCCCTTTCCTGTACGCTGGCGAAATATTGCCCTAAATTTATGGGAATTTTTCCCAATAATTGGCTTTCGCATAGTTTTTGCTGAGATTTATTTGCTTTTGCTTATTGCTATTTTGCTTAATTTATATTTATATGCAATGCTTGCTTTTACTATAGGCTTTTGAACTATACTCTCGATTATAACGTTTTTGTATTTTGCACGTCCATTTAAATGCTTGTTTACGTTAAATATGCCAAGACAGAAACTGCAAGCAAAAATCACGTATATTTACAATGCTCGTAATTAATACATCATTTTTGTAACTAATTTGTCACGTCGATCAATCGGATCTAGTATGTTTCTACCACGGTTCTTTTATTCTAGGTGCCAATAGAAGACAGCCGCCGTCATACAGTGTTGCCGCTCATATGGCCAGACTGCACAGACTCGGTCGAGCGCACTCGCACGAAGGGGTAACTCAAGGTTACCATTATCACACCGATCCGGATACCGATCAAGGTGGGCATTTTGGAATATTTTAACGCCAGATTGATATTTTTATCATTTTGCTTATAGCTTCTTATTGATATTATTTCCTATAGGTGACGATGAACTGACAGACTCATCCATAGAATCTGACACTGTCATTATCATGGTCTAACTACATTGCCATTGTAAACTCGACAACATACGTCACAATTTCGACTTTTATTTGTAATAAACAACAACAGGACAAACAATATTAACTGCTTTTGTATACGTGTTATGTAATAAACGTTGACAACTACAAAAACCGTAAGTATATTATATAACAAAGACGTCAACTTACTAACAACTTAGCAACAACTATATTTTTTAGCTAAAAAGAACAACAAACAATACGTTTAAAGATTATTTATTTATATCAGTTTAAATATGATTTATTGTTTAAAAAATAAGAATATTTTTGAACGAAGGAAACCAATTTGCTTCCAAAACATGCCAAGAATATGTTTCGTGACCTGTCGAATAGATCCACGTTTTCATCTATAAAAATCACGTTTATGAATTGTGATTGTGATTTTCAAAATATTTTCGTAGCAACCAAGCTCTAGAGATGAAATATCTGTCCTTATCACGAACAAACCCGAACACACAAATACAGTTTTTTATAATTAAATATACAATATTTAAAACTACTTACAGCGAGGGAAACATTTCGCTTCTTTTCTTATAGCCCGGCAGCCCGTTACCAGAATATCTCATTATCATGCCTTCATCTAGTCCAGGGGTCGGCAACCTGCGGCTCTTTGGATGTGAAGCTGCGGCTCTTTAGTTCCATACGCAAATATTATTTATTTTATCGAAAAAAAATATTAAAAATTCGTTCTGAATCGATTAACGAGGATTAGGCACCGATTCTATCTCTCAGCCACTTGTACTCGGTTTTCACCGCACTCCTCCCCCGTGACACGCGTCGATAACGTCGTCAGTCCGTCGAAAGCTCTCGAATGACGCCGTCGTCGGATGTTTCCATGTAGGTTTTAATTCGTTTTCGACGCAAGACAATTTGACGTCTTCACCAGAGCTTTGGTTGGGACCAGGGGTTTGCAACCTACGGCTCGCGAGCTGCATGCGGCTCTTTCGATGCCAAGTTGTGTCTCTTTCGATATCAAGTTGCGGCCGTTAGTGGCTCTTTAAAAACTGAGAAATTGTGTAAATTATAACTTTTGGCTCTTCCGTCTCAAAAGGTTGCCGACCCCTGATCTAGTCAATGACTAATCGCTAGGTTATTAAAACATAAGAAAGTTTTACTCGAGCGAAAAAGTTCGGCAACGCTGCGCTTAGCGGTCAGAGTGATTTCAGTCCGTAAGAAAGCAGATCGTCTTTTTGTTATTAGGCTTTGTCCGTTCTTGATGAAAACATAAAAAAAACGTGAATTGATCGACAACGGACGTTTTGAGTGTTGCAAAAATTCCATAGTTTAAATAAAAGATGTAAAGAAAAGGGGTATAAGAAAGTTACAGCGCCCGGATCAATTTTTTTTTTAATTGTTGATAACACTCTAAAAAATAGTAAATCGAGTCGAACGGACATTTTCCGTGTTGCGCAGCTGCAGGGAGGGCAGCGGAGTTGGATCTCGTATCTGTATACGACACGCGCATGGGCTGTGTGGCTTGGTTGTCTATAGGTTTGTTCCAACACCCTATTTTTGTATCGTTCTAGAACCGTCACGAAACTGTTGAAATCGATTTTGTGCGCAGGCGTTAATTTTGCACTGTTTGTTGCCGATGCACAAGGGAGGCAAGGTTGGTACGTTTTTGTGACCATTCTGTGTAAAAATCTCAGCTGATCGCCTGTCTGATTCTAGGAAAGAAGTTTAGTAATTAGTTAATTATCATAACATTCATAAATCACAACCCTACTTTTGTTGTTTTGATTTCTTCGTCTAAGCTTGAGTATTATCTTTTTTCGTTCCGTTTTGTTGTATTTAATAATCATGAAAGAGAATAACGTTTAATGTTAAGAATATCTTGTAGGTTTGGGAACCGGATTATACAAATTTGATAAGAATAAATTAAGTAATCAAAATATTAAGCAACAACTCCTACAAAACAAGGCTAAAAGAACTGCATGAATGCCAGGAATACAAAAACAACGGTTAAAATTCTTACGGCGCAAGTCAGTACAAGCGGTTCCTGGTCTTGGCCATGTATCGTTTTTACCGTTCAGGAACTGGTTTGCGAACGATCACAATTTGGTTGGAACACCAAAGGGATCGCCAGCTACACCGTTTTGTGTCGGTTGGAACGCCTTTCGACTACTACGCATGTGCGTGACCGTACATTGCACGATTTTTAGGCTGGTTGGAACGAACCTAGTAACAACTCGGCATCAGCTATGTCCCCATATTGCATTAATATTGATACACGTGCTGTGTTGGCTGAAAACGGTTTTGCTAAAAAACGCGTGTGTAAAAATGTCGGTTCATGTTTTTCCCCCATTTCCGAGCCACAATACACTATTTCTGCTTGAAAACGGACGAGGCGCGATAACTGTTACGACCACTTTTTTTTACATATGTAAAGATGATTCTCAATGATTTCGCAACGTTGCCAACGTCCGTTCTTGTTAATTTCCCTCTCAAGTCCTTATTAAATCACCAAAAAACTCAAAAAACTTTAGGTCGTGATCAGTCTGAAATCCTGGTAACGGGCTGCCGTACTATTACTACAACGACCAAGACAAAGAATTAATTGCAACAACATCCCATTCCATCTAATTTCAGTCGTCATTAATTTATAGCTTCTTAAGACATGTGACCACTAACATTATTTTTCTTTTTTTCGCAGATGACGAAGAGACTCAAGTTTCAGCTGTCTAATTGCCCCCCTCCCCCTTCTCCACTGAACCTCAAGCCAATATAGATATATTTACTCGAACTGTGAGGTTACATTACTCGCGCATGTATTTTTGACGTATTCATACACCTAAGTAGAGTGTATTTCTTAGGGTACCGAGGTTAATATTAAATTGAATAACTCGCAAGAAAGAAATTTCTTGGCACCTAAATGTGATCAGTGTATTGCTTTTGCAACAAACTACCGACAATAGGGCCTAGGGTTTGAGTTAAAATTTACCACCTCTCCTTAAACAGGGATTATAAAATTTTACAGACGACATTTTTGGTGGTTTCACTTTATTTTTGACAAAATTAATTTAATATTAATCTCTGTGACACGTACCTGACTACAGAATATTTTTATTTTTCTTTTTTCCCAGATCTTTGTAGGTAGTAACAATATTATTTATGCATTTTATCGCCTCTAAATACCTTTGTATATATTATAGTTTATTTATAAGAAAGTTTTTAGTTTATTTTGTATTTTTTCGTTGCCTTTGAATCAGTATTTTTGCTCGGATGGATTTGGTGCTCTATGGGTACAGTATACAGGACCGTAATAATATTTTTTGAGCTTGTTTGGAAATTAGTGTTGTGATCGCTCGAGCGAAAAACCTCTTGATTTCTCGATTATTGAAATAACCGACGTCGCTCGATTATTAAAAAAACTGCTCGACTTATCTATTCAGGCGAAAACCATCGCTCGTCACTTATTACCTTTCACTCGATACCCGAGCTTCGCTTGACGCCGACGGAAATGTACCGCTGTAGTTTGATCGAGTTAAAAAACTACTCGTATATTCGAACAGTTTTTCGCTCGATAGGAAATACTCTAGTTATAAATTCAGGCGAAGAACCGAAAAATATCGCCTGTCACTTGATCCCGACCTTCGTTCTACGCGCCGCGCCATCCGATTGGCGACGTTCGAGTGTGACACTGAGCAGGTAACACGACATACGTCTTTCTTAAAGGCACATAAACGAGAAGGTGCATATAAAAAAGTATGCCAAATCACTTAGCGGATTCATCGCGACATGGGTTTTGTAAAGTTTCGTCTTAACTGGCTAGCCAGCGGCGTAGTTTAGGTCTCCGATTGTAAATATTAAAAAATTTAAGGATATAATTTTAACTATAAACTCGAGAAAACTTCTCAAAAATAACATAATAGAAATTGTTAATGAAAAATAACTAAACGAACAAAATGGTTAACAAAATATATAGAAAAGTTCGTTGGTAATCTTATAGTAAACATTTTTAAATGTAAACAGGAACTTTTTATTATTAAACTCAAGAAGACTTCTTAAAAATAACATACATTATAGAAAATATTAATGGAAAATAAGAAAGCGAGCAAAATAGTTAACAAAACATTGGTATCGACAAATTTTTTGGTAAACAAACATTCTTAAATTTAAACAGGAACTTTTAGGTAACTATAAACATGAATTTAAAAAATAATCACCATTTTCTTATTTTGCCCGTCGTGTAACTAAGCCTAAATTTTTGAAGGGCACACCGTGGGCACCTGATAATTTAAAGTGGAAGAATTTGACAAGCCATTTTAAATATCTACTTATTTTATGCTCATAGATTGAGAAAGATATGAAGAAAAATAACTCTTGGTAACACTTTTTGTTGGGGTTAAAAAAAGCACAAGAATAAACCCGAACAATAAATACATATTTGGGTGATTGTTTGCTGTTTTTTGTTTGATATCGAGACACGTGGTAAAAATTCATTATTCACAAATAAAAAAAATTTCTGGAATTTTTTTGGTAGTTACTAAAATTTTTTTAGCTAAACCTGTGCTCACCCGTAGTTACGTGCCTGCCTGATCACATGTAAACGGCTAGGCTGCCGGTCGAGCAGTCGGTGACGTCATCGCTTGGAGAATTGGATTTTCAAGCGATTCACTCGAGCGATTCACTCGATTATTAAAATCGCTCGAGTATCAAGTACTCAATTATTAAAATCATCGGTAGTTGTAGTATACGAGGTGTAGTAGAACAAGAAGGCGAAATGTCACCAATAGAAAAGTGTGACAATTCCTAAGATCGAGGGCTGCGACATGTGTAGCAGAGAGAGGGAGCGGTTTTTTTATACACATTCTAAATGAGAAAATGGCGCCGTAAAAACTGGCCCCGAAAGAGTCCTGTATATATTACCATCGGCGACAAATCAAACCAGAGTTACTAAAGAAAGATCGGAACAGGATACATATCTTTTGATAAAGTGAAATTAGTGGCAGAAATGTAGTACATGCATTTAGTGCTAATTTGTGAAAGTTTATGCATTTTTTGTGACTTTATTTATATATTTCGAAAAATTTCGGTCATTAATATAATTATTAGGCCAGATTCTGATTAGAAGAACAAAAGTATTGGATATACGTCGGAGATTGGTTTATTTTACGGGAACGTAACCAGGATCAGCTCCCTGGAGGGGTGTTTCCGGGAGGAAAGGTATTCCAGAAGTCAATATAAGAAAAAATGGTCATATAAAGATGGGTCCGGAAATGCTTTCTTGCCGATATACAGGGCGTAAAGAAAAGAGTATGTAATATCATTTAATATCTCGAAAACGATTTATGACATTACCGGCATGATTTTAAAAGTTTTGGTTTTGGTGAAAGGGGGCATTTTTCAAAAACTTTTAATCGACTGTAATTTGTTAAAAGAGAACGTCTCTTGAGTTTTTCTGATAGGACAAACCGTTTCCAAGATAATAATTAAAATACTGTTTTACTACGCTCCTGTTGGGTTTATTTTCCATTTCAAGAAATTTGTAAAATAATGGGTCGTGTCGTTATCTAAACTGCTGGCCATTTGCTTTCGAGCAAGAAAAATTTCGCCTAAACTTAAAAGTTAATATTTTCTGAACCAGATATGACATCGATCCCCGGTTTTTAATTGTTGATAGATTTATCCCTTAGGAAACAATTGCCAAAGTTGGATTGTCCTAAACTATCAGAATATTTTATATACAGGGTGTTAAAGAGGACGATGATTTTTGCTTCAATTTCAATAGCATGTAACTTTCACAATAATATTTTTAAATTTTATCACTGTACGTCAATTGAATCACTGGTTCATAGCAAAGAAAGTAATCTGTCAAATTTTTGATATCTGCTATATTTTAAGAGATACTGATTTTTTTGAAAAACTTTGCTTTTTTTCAACTTTTTGTTAGCTAGATCCTACTGTGCGTTGTATCGTGCAAACTTTGCAAGTGATTATTATACCTTATGAAAAGCTTGTTTATGTTCAGTAACAACAATTGTACCTAAATGTTGTGATGTGCAGTGGCGTACTTATAATCACTTATATGTCTATGTTTTATGAGTATCTCACAATTTTTTTGTATTGGAAAGTACTCGCCCCTAGATTAGGCAAGTATTTCCTTATTTTTTTAGTTTTTCATATCGCGCTACAGGTATATTATACAAAATTTTAAAAAGATAATTTTTTTATTTAATTGTTTGAAAAAATTTATTTATTAATTTCTGACTTTCTAACACGACACTATTCCTAAAATTAAACTTACATTGAAAGGCACTTTAATATTAAATAAAGCTAGTTTGATTTTGATGGGATTAATACCTTGTAGGCCCTCCTCGTACATTAACGACCTCTTGACATCGCCGTGGCATACTGAGGACTAACAGGTTGATAAATGCCCTAGGTATATTTTGCCACTCTTCTTCAATGGCCACTGCCAGTTCCTCCAAAGTTTGAGGCGGATTTTCTCTGGATCGCACTAATAATTTCAGCCGAGAACTCTATTACGTTTAAATCAGGAGATTTTGGCGGCAGGTTTAACTGTTTTCTTTCTCTCAAAAACTCCTGAACGATGTTTGCCCTGTGTGGTCTCGCATTATCGTCAATTAATAGTGTGAATAGTGAATAGTGTCGTGTTAGACAGTTAGAAATTCATAAATAAATTTTTTCAAACAATTAAATAAAAAAATTTTTTTTTTAAATTTTGTAGACACTGTATAATATACCTGTAGCGCGATATGAAAAACTAAAAAATAAGGAAAAACTTGCCTAATCTAGGGGCGAGTACTTTCCAATACAATAAAATTGTGAGATACTCATAAAGCATAGACATGTAAGTGATTATAAGTACGCCACTGTACATCACAACATTTAGGTACAATTGTTGTTACTGAACATAAACAAGCTCTTCATAAGGTATAATAATCACTTGCAAAGTTTGCACGATACAACGCACAGTAGGATCTAGCTAACAAAAAGTTGAAAAAAAGCAAAGTTTTAAAAAAAAATCGGTATCTCTTAAAATATAGCAGATATCAAAAATTTGACAGATTACTTTCTTTGCTATGAACCAGTGATTCAATTGACGTACAGTGATAAAATTTAAAAATATTATTGTGAAAGTTACATGCTATTGAAATTGGTGCAAAAATCATCGTCCTCTTTAACACCCTGTATATAAAATTTTCTGACAGTTTAAGACAATCCAACTTTGGCAATTGTTTCCCAAGGGACAAATCTATCAATCATTAAAAACCGGAGATCGATGTCATATCTGGTTCAGAAAATATTAACTTTTAAATTTAGGCGAAATTTTTCTTGCTCGAAAGCAAATGGCCAGCAGTTTATAATTTTCCCTAAAAGTCGTTATTTAGACAATATTACAGGCTATTGTTTTGGCGTGTCAATCATGTCAAAATTGACTGTAAAGATCCCACTTTTTGTCACTTGTTGTGAAATAGAGGGTTTCTTGAGTACTGTCCACTGTGTCTATGTGGAAAGATCCGAATGGTAGACAATATTTTTCTAACCAATGTATACATAGTATTTTTTTTCAGAATCTAGCCTAATATGTAGATCGACTTCGTTTTCGTTATATTTTCCATATTTACATTATCACTATTTTTATACCAACCGTCAGGAAACTTTAGAAGCTAGTAGATATTGTAACTATTCGCAAAAACATATCGACAAGTTCTTAAATTCATCTAAGTTTCATTAGCTCCTTCAAATACATATTTGAGTGCGAATTTTCCCCGATAGAATGCTAGGCATGGGGCTAATTAGTCATGAGTTAAGTTGTATAATGACTATTTATAAAACCAAAAGGTTTATGCTAGAGAAAAGAATATAAAACAAATTCCAGTGTGTTATTACTTACAGTGTATTATTAATCACATCAAGGTTTAAATTGGGTTTGTTTGTATCTTTTTAAAACTAAATTGTCTTTTGTACAACCTAGGGTTTGATGAATATAAGAACTCGTCACTAATCTTATTCTTATAAATCCATTCCATGTAAATAACGTTGTGTGTTACATATCTTACTTCTTGTTGAATGTGATTCTTCCAGTTTTTAAATGTAAGTCAATATAACAAGAATATACGAAAATGCAATTATTTTAAAATAGGTATTTCTGATATTTTTCAATGATCTATTTTATCGTTAAACAGTTTCGTTTCGAAATTATTCCCACTGTTAAAATTTGCTCTAAAAATAAATTTCGGAAATACTTATTTTACTTATTTTAAATATAATATATATTCGTAAAAATGTGTAATATAATAACCTTATTTTGGTGATTATTTTGTCGATTTGTGGCATTGAGATGTGGTTCGCGCGGGTGCTCATTTCGACGGAATTTTGAAAACCAAACTACGACTATTATTTCATGACTTTGATGTTAAAATATTTATATTCCAAAACTGCTAAACTTATCAGAGCTGGGTCTGGGAAACCCTCGACAAAAGGACTTACTTGTGTCTTTCGCAACACGAATATAATATGAAGGTGTAACAAGCTTATAAAGATTCGATTATAACGCCTCAATTTTAAAATGGACGAAGCCTCGGTGCTCAAAAGCCGTCAAAGAGCTTGAAGCACTGGCTTCAAACCGGTCAAGTCCTGGCCAGCTCTGAAACTTATACTATAAAACCACAACATTTTTACATTTCTGACTTGCGCGTTAACGAAAGATCTGCCAAATGGTAAATAAAATAGTACAAACAAGGCATGTTGAGAAGGACAGTGCGATCTTTATATACAACGTGTCCAAGATAAGGAGGGCCAGTACAGGGATCTCGGAAACCGTAAGAGATATGAAGTCGGTTAAATGGAGGTAAAGTTGCGCATTTACGTCCTAATAATATGCCGTTTAGAAAGTTTTGAAATTCCGGTTAGTTCCGGAGATATCCGGAAAAACCCGAAATTCTAAAGTAAATTGCACTTTTACATTGCCACTTTTTCCGCTCTATCTAACAGCGTTAATTATTTTGTAATGCGACGAGTCGTCTTCGAAGGGCCATTATCAACTTTCTTTTTTTAAATACGGTCCTATTTCTCTGATATTGGAATTTGTGAGCTTTTTTTCGTCCGAATGCATCTCTTACGATTTCCGAGATCCCTGTACTGGCCCTCCTTATCTTGGACACGTTGTATTGGTTCCTCTGCTAGCCAGTAGCGAATCTGCATTACATTTTTCTACATGATAATGAAGTGGATGGAAACAGCATACTTACATACCGGGTGATCCATCGTTACGTTGAACATAGGAAATTCCATGTAATTTTTGAGGTGGCTGAATATTGGCTCCCCTGTACATTTTATCGAAAAACTGCATTATAACTTCTTGAAGAGGCCGACATGGTAAACCCATGTGCCAAGTTTGAATGCATTTTGGCGAGCCAATCCCAAGCTATTCAATTAAACGTGATGGCAAAATCGCGAATCTCTCAGCAAACACCAAATATATTGCCAAAAATTGACGTAAAGCTGAACATAATGAAATTATTGTCACTGACGTTAATTTTCGTTTTGTCAATTGTCAAAATGTAATTTGCCGGTGTTTGCTGTATTACCTGAACTATGAGAGTTCCGTGGTTTTGCCATTACGTTTAGTTGAATAGCTTAGGATTGGCTCCATGTCGTCCTCTTTAATAAATTATAATAAACGTCGTGTATAAAATGTACAGGGGGAACCAATATTCAGCCACCTCAAAAATCACATGGGATTTCCTATGTTCAACATAACGATGCAACAAATCCTGTGTGTAATACCATTAGAATCGAATATTTCCATTTTTCGTTCGTGATTCTCAGAAATTAAAAATCTTGTGGAAGTATGACGTTAACTGTGACTAATATTTTCCCGATATACTTGTGACTGATAAAAAGTGTTTAGAATAGTTTTTAAGCGACATACCATGTGTGATTTTTGTCTTTTTCTCTCTTTTTTTTCGTAAAAGTCATTGTTTTAGGTACTTACGTTTTTGTCTTACAATAATACGTGGTTTTTTCCACTGGAGGTCCCTATTTTCGACGTTACTAATGGAATCAAAAACAATATATTCCCGATTTTACGGGAATAATTATTTTGTGAAAAAGAATAATAAGGCTCCTAGTACATAAATCGCAGTTTTATTGAACATAGATCAACATACTTTTTAACAACAGTGGAAAACTATGGAAAAAAACCATTGTTTTCCAGAAGTGTCCAGTGCAATGGCGACACATATTTTGAGAATATTTTTAAGTTTCTAAGCCCCGATTTTTTACTGTGGTTACCAGATACCGACACTGTCAAATTAGGTAGCTTCTAAATTACCAGTGAATTTGACTGGTACAATTTACAATTGGTGGCTCGCGTCACATGCTATCTAATTGGTAAAGTAACAGCACATTGGAAAACCGGATCTAAAATAATTTATTAAGATAGTTGAGTTGCAATCTTCTAGGTTAATGTGATTGAACTAGTCTCGCTCATTTTTTAGAGAGTACACTAGAAAAATGCTTTTCTACCATTTGGCGGTAAATAAAGTTTTCTTAACGCGGGGAAATATACAGGGTGTTTCAAAAAATATGAGACATCGCCGATGTAGTTATTCCTTATTACATTACAGTCAAAAATAAGATAAATATGTAGTTCATTTTTTCGGTGTTTTCAAAATACAGGGTGTTATGGAAATAATGTATTATATTTAAACCAGCAAATCCCGAGATGATAATAAATTGAAGAAAAATAACCATAAATGACGCTTTGAATTATTAAGCGAAATATACACTTTATATTTTACGTGGCCGCTCCTGAGGCCCTTCGCAATCAATATTTTATTGAGGCAGTCTCAAGTTTCAAACGAGGTCAGCGCATTGTAGGCGGTGTTGTCATTCTAATTCTAAACGCACGTGTTCAGTTTTTGACAACAAGACGTCTTGGCGCGCGTTATCACTTCTTTCTCAAACTTTTTAGACAAAGAAAACTACAATTTTAAGGTACACACTTTCTTACCTTCGATCTTATTTTATAATTAAATTCCATAAAAAAATAAAACACAAAGAGTATGCTTTTCAACAGAACTAACAGTAGATAATATCACACAAATTTTAAATCACACAACATTTCTTATTATGAATTATTTCACAACAAAAAAAAATTTAGCAATACAACTAACAAAACGTTTCAAATTCGTATACGTCAAGCACGTGGAACGCTCGACGTCGTTCCACTCCAGAGTCGCGAAGCCTACTGAAGCATGAAGGGCGCGCCGCCAGTATTCAAGTAAGGGCGAGACACGCGGTGTGATCTGACAACACTGTTAGGATACTCTAGTGACCCACATTGTTGCTAAGTGAACCCAGATGTAACGGCGCGACAGTATGTGGATAAAAAGGGTTTTTACCATAGTATTTAGATATTCGATTAAAAAAAAAAGTATGTCGACTTTCTCTAGGACTCCCAAGGAGTCACCCATTTAAATATAATAAGTCATTTCCATAACACCCTGTATATCCGAAACGATTTTAGTAATTTTAGTAAAATTTGTGTTATGAAAAGTACCTAAAATAGCACATATTCCAGCAATAAAAATGTGTGAAGAGGCTTACCAGGGGCGCGCGTTAAGAAAAACAGGTACGCCACTGACTTTTTCGCATTTTAATACAAAGCAACCTCGATAATCCGGACTAATTAAAACCGCGGTCATCCGGATTGTTGAAGCGAGACAGTTTTTTTGTTGAGAAACGAAAAATTTAATACAAAACAACTAGAAAATAGTACATAAACAAAAATTATTTAAAACAGAATTAAATTTTATATTATTTTGTAAAGTAATTTGTAATTCTTGTTTGCTTGAATTACCGAGTACTATCAAATCCTGATCATAAAGTACACAATGCAGTTGAAATGTTTGGCCGGATTATTGAAGAATCCGGTGTAACGATGGTTCGGATTATCGAGGTTGTACTGTAACACAGTTTGTTAGGAACATAAACGACTAAAAAAACATCTCTCAATATTTATTGTGAAATCATTAGTAACTGCAATTTTATTAGGTAGCGTATGTGGCATGATTTTATCAAATTAGGTATTTATTGCTATGAAAAGATTAATAAAATTACAGTAATTGTAAATATTGCAAAAATATGTGCCATTTTAGGTACTTTCTATAACCCGAACTTCACTAAATTTACTAAAGCCGTTTACTATGCTGTATCTTTCAAACAAACCATCTGCAGACCCATGTTGATAGGAACAACTTGTCTTATTCTAGGGTGAGGCATCACCACACTAGCGACGGCATATGTTTTTTGAAACACCCTATACACGCAACTTTCAGTAACTTTTTATTATATCAATACTAATCCAGGGTATCTGCCCTATACAGTGGAAGGGCCAATTAAAATTTGATAAAGAAGTGTTCCGTTGTTTTCCAGGAAATCGACTAATTTTCAGATCACGCGGACTTAAACGTAATTTATTTTTGAATGCGGAAAAGCATTTTTATGATGGACCCCTTCTCAAATGATATTATGTAATACTTTTTAAGAGTTATGTAAAATATGTACAAATTTATTTTCACCCATATTAAATGGCAATACCTATAGATATGTCATTTCATTATGCAAATATAATTTTAAATAAATTATTATAGATAGTTCGACCATCATGTTTCATTTATTCCCAGTGTCGATCACATATGTATAACCATTATATTGCCAATACGAACGTTCCAAAATACAAAAAGTGTCCTCGCTATGGGAGGTGGCGCGGGCCTATTGAGTTTGCGCAGTAGGGTGGAAATTTTATCGATCGCGTCAGAGCCGGCCCGACATTATTTGTTTGTTGTTATTCGTCGCCATCTTTGGTTCTGGATGCTTTTTGAAATTACAAAATAAAAAGTGGTTCATCCACATTGTTGTCGGTATGTTAGGGCTTATAAACTTTCATTACCTAACAACAATTTTTGTGAAGGAGTTTTTAATTTGTGGTGATTCGCTGTTTGATAGGTTAGTGACTCGTTTTGTTTAAGATGAATCACATTATCCGATTTTCGGACCCGAATTTCACTAAAAAGCTTGTAAAAAAAGAAGAGAGTGTCACTCGTATACAATATAAAATATAAGTGGTCACTACCTAACCTTAAAATTAATGTATGTTTAATTTGGTGCATTAGTAGCTGATAATAATTCCCAAAATAGTCAATATCATTCTAAATTTTTGGTTTAGAAAAAAGTGAGGTTAAGAAACATACGACGTCGGATAAAAGTTAAAATAAAGCTCATCGTGTCGATTGTTACAAATATTCGGACGGAATTTGGCACCAAAAGTTTAAACCAATCAGGGCACCGTCGGATCATCATATCGTCAGAAATCGTATGCATGGAACGCTGTCTTAAATCGAACTAATCGAAATTTTGATTGCAATATTTTTCCTAACTAACCAGTGAAATTTACATTAGAAAAGTTGAAATCTGGTCCTGTCGAATGTTTACTTTCACGAGAAAATTACCGAACTGCGCAAACTCACAACGCCCCCTTCGATGCCCATAGCGGGGACATAATTGCAGATGTTATTCGCAATAAAATAGTTATACGTATATGTGGTGTCGATCAATTCCTCCATGTCAGTAGATACACTATATCCAATGAACGAACAGAGGGCGTCGCAACAATATTACATAACCTATAAAAGTAAGAATGTTTGTGGGACTCATCTTACATTAGGCATGCCAAATTTCAGCCAGATCGAAATATCTTTTAATTCACTTTTTGATATATTTTGATACGTAGGATTGGTATCACCGTGAGCGAACCGGCGGGTACAAATATTTTTCCCGTAATTGGACACTCGGTCTCACTTGGACTCATGCCAAATTTCAGCCAAATCGGTTCAATGTTTTAGGAATTATCCTGGGGAGACATACAAAATGTTTTTAATTCACTTTTTGATACGGGCAACTGGTATCACCGTGAGCGAACCGGCGGGTACAAATATTTTCCCCGCAAGTCGACACTCACTCGAACAAACCCCTGCACAGCCGAAAATGAGAGCCACATGGCCTAGTGTTGCCAGACGTCCGGCTTTGTCCAGATATGTCCTCCTTTTTTGGAAAGTCGTGATTAATAGAGTAGATTTTTTATTCAGGGGAAATAAATGCGTAATTTTTGTTGGTTTTTGTCGTTTTATCAATAATCCGAGTGTATTTGATTAACACTAATTGCACCGGTTTTCGCAAAAATTAAAAACAAAAAATTTATTTTTATTTTACATTATTGATTAAATGCATTTGTGAAAAATGTCTGGCTTTTTTTTTATAAAAATCAGGCTTTCAGGGCGACATTGCAGTTTCAAGGAACCTGATAATAAAATAGGGTTTTTAAAAAGAAGTAAATACCCAATTCTATTGTATACGTTCGCGTCGCGTCGTCGAAAGGAGATGACATATTGTTCAGGGACCCTGGGGCACTGCCCCCTGTTGTCTCGACGGTAGTTACGACCCTGGGCGCTTACATTAATTTGTATATAAGAAAATAGCAAGGAGATTCTGACAGGAAAACCTATTTTTACTCGCACTTGATATAATATGCAGCTTTGCGTGGGTGGCACGTGTTAACAAAGTCCCATTAATGTTTGGCCGTAAGTCATAAAGGCCACATGGGTAACATCGTAGACATGTAAACGCAGGCTAGGGTGTTAAAAATAAATTATACTTGTTTGTTGATTTTACCAAGTTGGGTATAATTTCTTGCATTTCGGTCTGTTGATAATGTTCCAGAATATTTTCGGATAATAGACAGAGTCAGTGGCGGTTCTTCCACAGGAGCAAGCAAGTGGACAATTCGATGCGAAGACGGGCGGAAGTATGCCTTTTAAGTGAAGGGGGCCATTTCCAACAATTTTTATGAAACAAAATTTATCACTAATTATTTTATCAATGTTAACAATAATGAGTTTCAATATGAATTTAGTGGTTTTAATCAAGAACGGTGCGTCTGACGAGAAAAACTCAAGAGACCGTTTTCATGTAGAATTGATCATGCTAATCAGAAAAAATATCCACATGGAAAGATATCAGTGACCTACCATCTTTTTTGTAAAAAATATCAGAGGACATGTTTGCAGGGACGCCACTGGTGGAAAAATTGAATAACTTTTCTAACTAGAATTTGTGGTTCTCTATCCTATCAACACATACAGAAATTGAAAATAATATCTAAAGTACTTTCGGAATTATTAAAAAATAACCATTTAAAAAATAAAAATTCAACACCCTGTAGCAAAAAATTTAAGCAGTTACGGACATATTCTCATATGAACTTTTCTTTATAAAATGACCTAAAAAATCACACCCTGAAATATTAGCACGTCATTAAGGAACACCCTGTATAATACTTTCGGAGAAATAAAAAAATAAATTCACCAAAAATTTAAGCCTTTGCGGACATGACCTAAGGGAGTCACGCTCTGCAATATTATCACGGCATTATGGAACACCCTGTATAGTTGTAGGATATTTTAGTTACATCGTAGAAGAGTTTAATTTCTTTCACAATCTTACTAGTTTTAGTTGTAGAAAAAATTATAGTGAATTCTTTGCATTGAATGACCATTTTTTAATTATATGATTCGCTTTCGGCTCATGTACTGACTTTCATATTTGTAAAGTGTGTGAATAATACATTTCCTGCGTACATAAAAATTTACAAAACTGCTACATTTTCAAAGACAATAAACGGAAAAATAAAATAATTATAGATAATAGATACAATTTTCCAAGAAACATCCGGCATTACCAAAAAAGGGAATGTATCATCTATTCACTCATAACAAACATGTATTATATGCAGTTTGCTAGAGGGGGGCACTCGGCATTACATATATGGGAGGGGAGGACTCTATAATCACTTGGGTGCATCCCCATGCCATATAAGGGCGTTGCTAAAATGTTACCAGCATCTACGGCGCGCTCAAACAGACGGCCATAAATGGTATCTACGCGAACACTGTTGAGGGGGCCTTATATAAATAATTACGAGTCAGTGTGGGCCCGTCACTCGAAAACTAAACCCACCACGCGTTACTAATCGTACAACTCAATATTGTTGTACGTTAAAATTAATATAATTTAATCAGTATATTTAAAAACAAGTAAAATAAGTGGGTGTGGATAAAGTAGAGGGATTCGCGAACGTTAGAAATTGTTTCGAGCAGTGTTATATACAGTGAAACTTTTTGGGAGACCCGTATAATTTTGGTGTCAAAGTGAAATTGCAGTGGAAATTCTAGGAAACTATTTGTTGGGTTGGGTCCCATAGTATTTTTAACGGGCTGTAATAAAATCATATTACAAGTAAGTTATATCATGAAAATATTTTAAACCCTTTTTGAGATATTGCCTTGGAACATCTGAAAAATGTCGGCCTATATTTTTATACAAAGAGAATTTTCAAAAATTCATAAAACAAAATGTATCATTTTCAATGTTAATTTTAGTATCAAAACCGAACAAACTCGTTATTATGAATATCTATTTGAATTGAATTGTTTTAATCAAGAACGGTGGGCGTGACGACAAAAACGGAAGCGGCCGTTGTCGTGTAGAATTGACCAGGTTAATTGAAAAAAATATCAGCAAGGAAATGTCAGTGGTCTATTACTTTTGTTTAATGTTTGCAGGGACACCACTAGTGAATAGATAGAATAACTTTTCTAACTAATATATGTAGTTTTATATCCCATATATCAAAAATATGGGGTTGTTTAAAAAAATACGGATATACTCGGTCTCAAAATCTGGCATAAAATTCATCTTTGACAATTTTGAAAAAATGAAATATGTACCTTTAGAATTTCTTGTAGAATTTGAAAATCCTATAAAAATGGGATATTTCATTGTAAGAAAATATGTCCAAGAAGCCATAACTGTTTCATGAGAGTTTATGAAAAACAAATAAATAAGAATTGAAAATAAAAATTAATTAATAAGAATTTTATGCGGGACTTTTAGGATAACCAGGTTCATCCGATCCTTTACACTCAACAACAACTTACACAATTTTTGGCACGTGATTAATAAGAACTACCCTACATATTTTCCAACAATTTTCTTTTAGTAAGGATCCCGATTATTTAACGTCACTCAGCCATAATTTTGACAATAACAATTGTTAATTTAAGCAATTAAAGCGCAGCCCAGCTCGAGAACTCCAAAATTGGACAGCCCCATTAATAAAATAGTCCTACCTTTAAACCAATTAGAATAGAAACGTAATCCTCTATCGTAATTAAACTAAAAATAAACATTCAATAGCTATTCAATCGTCGATAATAGAACATAAGAATTTTATTCAGGTATGTACAAGAGTCCAATCTGGTGAAACGCAAATATATTGTAAAATTCTAGTCTACTCTGTCTGTTGCATATAACATATTCTAAGCTAAGTTTTTTTTAACACATTTAAGATTTTTTTAAAAATTACCCCAATTAATTATCGAATAGTTCAAAATGCACGTCTGATGTTTTCGTTAATAATTTTTATAATTTTTGTCTTAACTGATTCTACAGTTGAGAGCAGAGTACTTTACGTCCTGATACGAATAATTGTACGGTGTAGCGCATAAAATCTAGATTTATACATATAACATAGCATTTAATTTATTTTTTAATCTAAACTAATTAGATATTCAGGGTCCGCAAACGAAGCAGGGACGGAAGATTAAATCGTTATCGAAGAACTTATCAACAATACAAAAACAGCCTGAGATATTGGATTAAAAGCGGCATGTTTTAAAAATATTTTACTTTATACAGGGTGGCCCAAAAAAGTGTGACAGCATAAAGTCATATTTTTTAAATGGGACACCCAGTATTTTATTGCATATTTAGGTTCGTATTGGTATCGTTTATAAGTGCCTCCAATTCTATTTAATTTGGTTCTGTAGTTTCGGAGAAATAAATTAAAAACAAAAAAAATAATTTTTCTGTCCTGAATAAAAAAATCAAAAAAAACCAATCCGGAACTATTTTTTTAACCTCTGCATTGGATAAAATTTATGACAAGAGGTCTAGAGATACTATGAATCTAATTGCGTTTATCTATTTTACACAATGTGTTCATAATAAGCTTTCAAAAACGCCTCATTTTAAAATAATTTTTCTCAAGCTTTTCAAATGGAACACCCTGTATATTATTTGGATATTGGACGTCGAATTTATAGGCAATTGTTTTTTGTAATACAAGCATATAAGTTATATCCAGCCGTTTTAGAAATAATTGTAAATATCATAAATTATGCTGTTTCAATAGAGTTTTTATTTGGAAATTTTGTTATAGGCGACTAGACTAATAATTGTAAACTAAAGTAAGTGTTCAAAATAGCTTCCTTTTAGTCTTAGAGTTTACCGTATTTTAGTTATTTCGATATAAATTTTAAAGGCCTACATTTTTGCCACTTTTATTTATTTAATTTTATTTTTTTCTTAATCGAGTTGCCACGATTTTTTTTTTGTTCAGATTGTCACTTAGACAGCCAAATAAAATTATTTATATTTGTTCAGTCGTCGAAATTAAGTACTAACTTTAGATTAAAAATTAAGTACAACTTTAGAAATGGTAAATATGATTTTTATACTGGGTGAATGTGCAAGTGGCTGTCATAGTGACAATCTAAACAAAAAAAAACCATGGCAACTCGATTAAAAATAAAAAATTAAATAAATAAAAGTATCAAAAATGTAGGCTTTTAAAATTTATACCGAAATAACTAAAATACGGTAAACTCTAAGAGTAAAAGGAAACTATTTTGAACATTTACTTTAGTTTGCAATTATTAGTCTAGTCGCCTATAACAAAATTTCCCAATAAAAACTCTATTTAAACAACAAAATTTATGATATTTACAATTATTTCGAAAACGGCTGGATAGAACTTATATGCTTGTATTACAAAAAAAATCCCTATGAATTCTACATCAAATAGACAAATAATATACAGGGTGTTCCATTTGAAAAACTTGAGCAAAATTATTTTAAAATGTGCCGTTTTTGAAAGCTTATCATGAACACCCTGTATAAAATAGATAAACGCTATCATATTCACAGTATCTCTAGACCTCTTGTCATAAATTTTACCCAATGCCGAGGTTAAAAAAATAGTTCTGGATTGTTTTTTTTTTAATTTTTTCATTCAGGACTGCAAAATTTTTTTTTTAGTTTTTAATTTATTTCTCCGAAACTACAAAACCAAATAAAATAAAATTTGAGGCACTTATAAACGATACTAGTACGAACCTAAACTTTATGCTGTCGCATTTTTTGGGCCACCCTGTATAATGTAAAATATTTTTAAAACATGCCGCCTTTAGTCCAAGCCCTCAAGCTGTTTTAGTATTGTTGATAAGTTCTTCGATAACGATTTAATCTTCCGTCCCCGCTTCGTTTGAGGACCCGGTATATCTGGGTTAGACACTGGCCCAAAAGTATCGTCATGCCTCTCGAGGTTATAATAAAATTACCATTTCTTCTAAATACGTATGTCGCATTGTTGAAAAAATGTTTCGTAAACTTTTGGCTTCTGTTAAATTAAAAATAAGCATTCTTTGTGAGTAATTTAATGTAAATTCATATTCTGATTTTGTGGATAATGGCGTGGCGAATAATTGTATAACTGCCTTTAATTACTTTTTGATTTACATGAAGTTAAAGCAGGGTAACTATGTAAGGAATTTCAACAACAGAATCTTGGACCTAATATTGCATAATAATAAAAAATGTATTGTTGAGGGTGCTTTGGATGTGCTTGTAAGGGAGGATGAGCATCACCCTGCCCTTTCTGTGTCACTTTAATATTCTCATCCAGTTAATCGCAAGCGTGATTTCGCATTGAATCTTGAAAACAGCTATAATTTTCGTAGAGCAAATTTTCCGCTAATGTATAACAGATATTAATTGGTATTTTCTTACATCATTTGATAGTGTAGAGACTGCGTGTTCTTCTTTCTATACAAAATTATTTGAGATCATTGACTTATGTGTACCTCGATATAAGAAGTTTCCGAATAAAAAGTATCGCCCGTGGTTTACTTCAAATATCATACAAAATATAAAAAAGAAGGACAGGTTCCATAGAAATTTCAAAAGGTCAGGATGTCTTCAATCGTTGCAGGATTTTAAATCTATAAGATCTATTGTTAAAAGGGACATTCAAATTTCTTATAATGGATATTTGCGGAAAGTTGAGATTGATATAAAACGGGATCCTAAAAGGTTATGGGCTTTTATTAAGAGCAAGAGGGAGACCTGC
Source organism: Barypeithes pellucidus (assembly GCA_963991005.1). Taxonomy (NCBI): domain Eukaryota; kingdom Metazoa; phylum Arthropoda; class Insecta; order Coleoptera; family Curculionidae; genus Barypeithes; species Barypeithes pellucidus. The sequence goes on along the minus strand of OZ022562.1, from coordinate 12,453,995 downwards.
AATGTTCCAAACGTCATGTCTTTTAATAATAAAGAGCTAAATACCCCTACTGATATTTTGAGTCATTTTGCAACTTTTTTTAAATAGTCTTTCTCTGATGTTACTACCAATCATGTAATAATTCATGAATCCCCCTATGCACAGGACATTAATATCCACTACTTTTCTGAAGCTGATGTTGTGAATGCCTTAAAAAGTATTAAACCGAAGTTTACCACTGGACCGGATTCTATTCCGGCATTTTTAATCCATGACTGTCGTTTTGTATTGGCGAAACCGCTCCAGCTCATTTTTAACTTATCTTTGAAATGTCAAACAATTCCTCAGCTGTGGAAAATTTCCAGAGTATGTCCTGTACACAAAAAGGGCGACAGATCAGAAATAACAAACTATCGACCAATATCAATTATTTGTAATTTTTGTAAAGTGTTTGAATTCTTGCTCCGCAATTCTATCTTTCCGCTTGTCCAAGGACAAATAATTCGGCAGCAGCATGGATTCTTTAAAGGTAGATCAACAACAACAAACTTTCTTAGTATCTCTCAAAGCCTTTCGGAATCGATAGATGAGGGTCTGCAGACTGATGTAATATATTTGGATTTCTCAAAGGCGTTTGACCGGCTTGATCACTCTATTTTAATTGCAAAGCTTAACAGATACGGTTTCTCACAGCCTTTAATAGCGCTTATCAGGTCATACCTTTCTGACCGCCGTCATTATGTAGCTCTTCACGGCTATAACTCTGGTAACTATACAGCCAGTTCTGGAGTCCCACAGGGTTCTGTACTGGGGCCGTTACTTTTTATTCTCTTTATAAATGATATTGGCTTAGAGCTAACTGTTGAGTTCTTGGTATATGCGGATGATATTAAAATATTCAAAGTGATAAGAAATATCAATGACTGTATTATTCTTCAAAACAACTTAGATCTAATTAATAATTGGTGCTTGAAAAATAATCTTCAGCTAAACATTGAGAAGTGCAACGTTGTATCATTCACAAACAAACTTTCTGTCATTAAACATGACTATGTACTTAAAAATACAGTTATCTCCCGCTGCGACTCATTCTGCGACTGGAGTAGTTTTTGACTCAAAACTTTCTTTCGTCCCTCATATAAATAAGGTAGTGGGTGAATCTCTGCGGGGTTATGGGTTTATTGTGCGCTGCACAAGAGATTTCAGTAACAGTGATGTCTTGAAGACATTGTACAATTCATATGTACGGTCCAAGTTAGAATATGCTGCAGTAATCTGGGCTCCTGAGTACAGTGTTCATATTAATGCCATTGAAGGTGTTCAAAGAAAATTCTTAAAATATCTTAGCTTTAAGAGAGACGGAATATATCCCATCCAGGGTTTTCCTCAATCCAGGTTACTTGAGGAATTTAATTACGGATCTCTCAGTGATCGCCGTGATTACCATCTTTTGATTACTTTGTTTATTATTATTATTTATATATTATTAAACAATCAGTTGGATTGTATGGACATTTTGACGAAGCTTAACTTCAACGTGCCGCGCTTAGGTTCACGGCAAAACATAACATTCTATTTACCATGTCCAAGGACAAATATTTTGAAGTTTTCTCCTATTTTTAAAATGTGTGACAAATACAATAAACACAATGAATTGGATTTTTTTAATTGCTCGATAAACATAGTTAAAAATCTGGTGCCTCACTAAACTGCTTTTCAATTATATCATACGGTTTGCATATTTTTTTTGTTTATTGTAAGATAAGTTTTCAAATTTGTAATATAATGTAATGTAATGTAAATTTACCTTATCTTAAGTTCAATTAAGATTATGTGCGTATATCTTTTGCCCTGCCTTGTAGTTGGGAAATGTTCCTGTAAGGCAGGTAAAGTAAATATATAAAGTATAAAGTAAATAAAATAAAAGCAGTACCCACAGACTTGTCCATTAGCCTCTCTCCCTTTTTTTAATGTTATTTATGACGAAGGTTAGAAATGATTTTTGTTTCAAATAAAATCGCACCCCTACCTGTTAATCTTGCAGAGATTATAATATATTTAAAAAACCTGATACTGCCCTTTTTTCATTCCTGTCTCTATATTTTATTTATTTTCATTTATATATTCTCAACAGCAGTAATTAATCAAACACAGAAATGTGCGACGACGACGTAGCAGCCCTTGTCGTCGACAACGGATCAGGAATGTGCAAAGCCGGTTTCGCTGGAGATGATGCTCCACGGGCTGTGTTCCCCTCCATCGTGGGCCGCCCTAGACACCAGGGTGTCATGGTGGGCATGGGCCAAAAGGATTCCTACGTTGGCGATGAAGCTCAAAGCAAAAGAGGTAAATTCAGATCGATTTCAGGATTTTTTTATGTTTAACAGCCGGATGGCTAGCCTACGTAAACCAATATTGTTCATCCTTAAATTTGTCAAATGACTTTTGTTAAGCAAAATCATTATCACGTTAAAACTGATCTTGATTTGTTACTTTTTGAAGGTATTCTCACACTGAAATATCCTATTGAACACGGAATCATCACCAACTGGGACGATATGGAAAAGATCTGGCACCACACCTTCTACAACGAACTTCGTGTAGCTCCAGAGGAACATCCCATTTTGCTTACTGAAGCACCACTGAACCCGAAAGCCAACAGGTAAGAAATATCTGTAGAAATCAACGAAAATTCCATTTTCTTTTAATATCGATAAAATATTCCGATTAATATACCATGTTATTTTCAGGGAAAAAATGACCCAAATTATGTTTGAAACCTTCAATACTCCTGCCATGTATGTAGCAATTCAAGCGGTACTATCTCTTTACGCGTCAGGTCGTACTACTGGTATTGTACTTGATTCTGGAGATGGTGTATCCCATACAGTACCCATCTATGAAGGTTACGCTCTACCACATGCTATATTGCGTCTTGACTTGGCTGGTAAGTACCTACATCTAATTCTATGATATATATCGGAAACTAATTAGTTGATTAGATAGTATACAGGGTGGCCCATCGAAAACAGTCCAGCAAGGTTTACGGCTGTGTACGTGAAAATTAAAAAAAACCTCGGACCCGTAAACTTGTGTTTTCAGGGGGACACGTTTCACTATTAATTTCATCCATATAACCTCAACCCCCCCTAGCGGGGGCGGCTACTGCCCTTGCTTCTTCAAATGGGAATGGGTATGTTGTGATACATCTTTTTAAAGGGCATTAAATTCTCTTTAAAATGGCGCTTTGTTTTGTAAATTTGAGCTACGCGCCGCCATGCAATAGTACAACAACTGTTCAAAGTGTTCTCGGACATTGTAAAGAACATCTGGTTCATTCATTAGTAATGCGGTTCCGTAAATCTTCTAAGGATTCGGGTTGGGTGGCATAAATTTTCGATTTTAGATGTCCCAACAAAAAGAAATCAAGGGGAGATAAATCGGGCGATCTCGCGGGCCATCCAATAGCACCCCTCCTCCCAATCCATCTACCATGAAACGTTTCATCAAGAAAGTGGCGTACGGGTAATGCATAATGGGGGGGGGGGGGAAGCCCCGTCTTGTTGGAATATTGGATTTTCTTCCTGGTAACGTTGGCCGTTTTCCATAATTTCCATTAGCGCTGGGTTGACAGTATTCTCCAACAAGTCTAAATAAGTATCTCTATTTAAATTTCCCGGTAAGAAAAATGGTCCAATTATCTGATCACCGAAAATACCAGCCCAAATGTTTAATTTCTGAGGATTTTGAGTATGAACCTCGTGGTAAATCCTTGGATTCGTGTCGGACCAGTAACGACAGTTATGTCGATTGACAGTGCCATTAAGAAAGAACACTCATCTGAGAAGCAAACGTTAAAAAGGTAGTTCGGATAATTTAATACTTGTTCTGACATTACTTCACAAAAGTGTAAACGGCGGTCATTATCATCTTCATTCAATTCTTGGAGAAGTTGAATTTTGTATGGGTGCCATTTATAATGTTTCAGAATTCTCTGTACAGTGGTCCGCGAAATTCCCGTTACATCAGACATTTTTCTGGTACTAAATGTTGGATTCATACTAACTTGACCCAGAACAGCTACTTCTACTGCTTCATTTCTTACCGGATTTTCAATGATCCCTTTTTTATTTGCCACTGAACCAGTTTGCCGAAATTTTGCCACTAATTCGAGGATATAACCTTGATGTACGTGTCTATCTGGATGTCTATCATTAAACAAAGTTGCCGTTACTCGTGCATATTGATTGTTTATAAAATACAATTCTATAATTTCCACTCTCTCCTCAATAGAATAAACCATTTTTTGTGTCACGATCAAATCGAAAGAAAATAATAGCGCAGAAATAACGTATGTAGATCTGGATCAACCACTTTACTGAAGATAAAGTTGAATTGACTGATACTTGCTTGCGCACAAACCTGTGTACTTGATAAGAGGTGCAGTGAAATGTTTCAAATTCCGTTGCTCGGCGGCGCCTAGCTCAAATTTACAAAACGAAGCGCCATTTTAAAGAGAATATAATGCCCTTTAAAAAAATGTATCACAACATACCCATTTCCATTTGAAAAAACAAGGGCATTAGCCGCCCCCGCTAGGGGGGTTGAGGTTACAGGGATGAAATTAATAGTGAAACGTGTCCCCCTGAAAACACAAGTTTACGGGTCCGAGTTTTTTTTTTAATTTTCACGTACACAGCCGTAAACCTTGCTGGACTATTTTCGATGGGCCACCCTGTATATTAAGAACTCAATTCTAATAGAATTTGTTGCATGTTTTAGGTCGCGATTTGACCGACTACCTCATGAAAATCCTCACTGAAAGAGGCTATTCATTTACCACCACAGCGGAGAGGGAAATCGTTCGTGATATCAAGGAAAAACTTTGCTATGTCGCTTTGGACTTTGAACAAGAAATGGCCACTGCTGCCAATTCCACGTCTCTTGAGAAGAGCTATGAACTTCCCGATGGACAGGTTATCACCATTGGCAATGAAAGATTCAGGTAAGAAGAACTCTACAACAAAAAAATTAAATAAAACATTGTTGCTTATCTCTTGCTATGAGCAGAACAACGGCGGATCCAGAAATTCGTTTTTGGGGGAGAGTGTTAAACGTTGTTTTGGGGGAGGGGGGTTATACAAGGAAAATTAATACGCTGCGGTGTTAATCGGAACAGTATACAACGTGTCCAAGATAATGAGGGCCAGTACAGGGATTTCGGAGGTAAAGTTGCGCATTTACGTGCCTAATAATATGCCGTTTAGAAAGTTTTAAAATTCCGAGTAGTTCCGGAGATATCCGGAAAAAACGAAATTCTGAAAAATCGTTTTATTGTTTTCCTGTTTTTTTTTTTAGTTCGAATTCTTAAGTAAATTGCAATTTTACATTGCCGCTTTTTCCGCTCTATCTAACAGTGTTAATTGTTTTGTAATCCGACTAGTCATCTTCGAAGGGCCATTATCAACTTTCTTTTTTAAATACGGTCCTGTTTTTCTGATATTGGAATTTGAGAGCTCTTTTTCTTCCGAATGCGATGAATTGTGGTTTAATTACGTTTCCAGGGGTTTTTGAACAACATCACGAAATTTTGGGATACGGTCCTGTATTTCTCCTAATTTTATAAATAATATCTCATAAGTAAGCTCTAAATTTTTTACTTATGTTGGACTAGTTCAATAAATAACAAATAATTTAATAATAAACCACAAATAAGTGAACAGAAATCATTTCAAAACAGTAACAAAACGAACAACGAAAAAATTAAGGAACTACATAATCAGGTGTTCAAAATGATTTCCGTTATTCTCTAAGCACAAATAACATCTTCTAACTGCCACATAACAGTTTTTTGAGACAAAATTAAACATGCGATAGAATATAAACTTTTCCGCATTTGTAAATTTATGTTCCATATTTTCTGGAAAATAGAAAACCTCTTAAAACGCTTTCAAACTATCACAATGGGAATGTCAAGTGAAACAAATCACGCGTCACCATCTTAATCTTTTTGTTTCAAACGCCAACTTTTCTTTTAAATCCCGAATCAGCAGAAGTGTGAAATAATGTTTCTGTATTTTGTTCACTTATTTGTGGTTTATTATTAAATTATTTGTTATTTATTGAACTAGTCCAACATAAGTAAAAATTTAGAGCTTACTTATGGGATATTATTTATAAAATTAGGAGAAATACAGGACCGTATCCCAAAATTTCCTGATGTTGTTCAAAAAACCCTCGAAACATCATTAAACCACAATCTGTCATACATCGTTGCATTCGGGCGAAAAAAGCTCTCAGATTCCAATATCAGGAAAACAGGACCGTATTTAAAAAAAGAAAGTTGATAATGGCCCTTCGAAGACGACTCGTCGGATTACAAAACAATTAACGCTGTTAGATAGAGCGGAAAAAGTGGCAATGCAAAAGTGCAATTTACTTTAGAATTGATCTAAAAAAAAACAGGTAAACATTAAAACGATTTTTCAGAATTTCGGGTTCTTCCGGATATCTCCTGAACTACTCGGAATTTTAAAACTTTATAAACGGCATATTATTAGGCACGTAAATGCGCAACTTTACCTCCATTTAACCGACTTCGTATCTGTTACGGTTTCCGAGATCCCTGTACTGGCCCTCTTTATCTTGGACACGTTGTATATGTTATTTTTCGGTTTTGGGTGGGAAGTCATGACCCCAATGATACCCCCCCCCCCCTCCCCCGGATTCTCGCTTAAACAGAACTATATTAATTTCGCCACTAATTTACCGGATACATTTTTCTCTTATTCTAGGTGTCCTGAAGCCTTATTCCAACCTTCCTTTTTGGGAATGGAATCTTGTGGTATTCATGAGACTGTCTACAACTCCATCATGAATTGTGATGTGGATATTCGTAAGGATCTGTATGCCAACACAGTATTGTCCGGTGGAACTACCATGTATCCAGGTAAGAAAAGTTTTTTTTAACAATAAAAGGTTACAAATTTTATTCTCGCAAGTAAAGTAACAAAACAAGAGAACTTTAGCTTGAGTTTTTTGAAGTTCGTTTGATTGGGGTTAATTTTCTAAAATTTTCTGCGTAACCTTCATTACGTGGGTTAAGGTAAAATATTGGAGATTAGTCAGGAATGTTTAGTAAACATGTATTCGATTCTGGAAAATAATTTCTTCTAAATATAGGTCACGTTAGTGAATAATGTATATAAATACAGGGTGCCCCAAGTAAAGTGACCTATTAGAAGTATCTCGAGAACTAAATTAGATTTTATTTTGAAAATTTGGCTGTGGCTATAAGAGATGGTTTTCTACGTTTCTAAAATATTTTGGATGATGCGGTGTTGCCGGATCATACCGAAAGTGGTAGCAACTTCGGAATTTTAAATGAATTACCCTATATATTATATTTTTTTTGGAATCTAGGTAAAAATCTAGAATAGTTTTCTGTATAATATCTTATACCTATCTTTCAGAGTTTTTGAATTATAAATAATTTTGTGATTTTTTAACGCCGTATCGTTACCTGAAAAGAAAATCGTATCTTTTTAGCAGTTACAGCTAGAAAGCTGAAAATTTTACAATAGTTTCACAAGACCATCGCAATTTTATAATTTTGAACAGTATTGAATTCGTTTTATACAGGGCGTCTCCATAACAATATTTCTGAGGCAGATGAATTATTGCAAAAATCTTATTTTTTTTAAATGGGACACCCTGTATTTGATATGTTTTGCTAATAGAGGATCAAATTTTCTATCTAATGATATTTATTCCTATACCTATCTTCACTATTTTCGGACTTATAGCGAAATTTAAAAATTATCTTACAAAAATATATTTTTTGATAGTGTGGTTGGCTGTGGAATGGATTCATAGAAACAAAATAATGAAAAATCCATGTGACGTTATATCTGTGCTGTTGTAAAAAAAAATAGTTAACCAATAAGGAATTTATTAATAAATAAATAAACAAAATGAAAATTACATCAATAAAATAACTAATAACTAAATTGTTTAAAATGCCCTCCATTCGCTCTTAAACATTCATAAATTGTGGTTATAACATGTTCATTTGTCACCTCTTTCATTTCTTTCTCTTCTAGAGACCCCCAAGGCGGTTCGTACTCGATTTTCTAAATCTTCCCTTGTTGTGACGGGTGTCTTGTATACTATTTCTTTAATCCTACCCCATAGATATAAATCTAGGGGGGTAAGATCCGGGGACCTTGGGGCCATTTCCATGGACCGCCTCTGCCAATCAACTTTTAGGGAGTCATAGGAGCTGCATCAGGATGCAGTTCATTAAATTTTCTGCAAGTTCTAGATAAAACTCTACCACACTCCCCATGAATATAAAATAAACTTTAAATATCTAAGCTCGAATAATGTGAATTAGCCATTTTTATTACAATAACTCAGACATAACGTCAAATGGATTTTTCATTATTTTGTTTCTATGAATCCATTCCACAGCCAACCACCTATCAAAAAAAAAAATTTTATAAGATAATTTTTAAATTTCGCTATAAGTCCGAAAATAGTGAAGATAGGTATAGGAACACATAATATCATTAGATAGAAAATTTGATCCTCTATTAGCAAAACATATCAAATACAGTCCCATTAAAAAAAAAATAAGATTTTTGCAATAATTCATCTGCCTCAGAAATACTGTTCAAAATTATAAAATTGCGATGGTCTTGTGAAATTATTGTAAAATTTTCAGCTTTCTAGCTGTAACCGCTAAAAAGATACGATTTTCTTTTCAGGTAACGATACGGCGTTAAAAAATCACAAAATTATTTATAATTCAAAAAGTCTTAAAGATAGGTATATGATATTATACAGAAAACTATTCTAGATTTTTACCTAGATTCCAAAAAAAATATAATATATAGGGTAATTCATTTAAAATTCCGAAGTTGCTACCACTTTCGGTATGATCCGTCAACACCGCATCATCCAAAATATTTTAGAAACGTAGAAAACCATCTCTTATAGCCACAGCCAAATTTTCAAAATAAAATCTCATTTAGTTCTCGAGATACTTCTAATAGGCCACTTTACTTGGGGCACTTGAACATGGAAAAACCACAGGCCCCTTACGTAGAAATATTAGGATTTAATTATACTTACTTATATCCGAAAGTTGATATTAACTGAGATACAGGGTGTTAAAGTTAAAACTTCAATTTTGATTTTCTCTAATAACTTTGCAGGAGACCAACGTTTTTTTACAATTTTTGACAATTATGGTTTTTTTAGAACGAGAAATTAATTTTTTTATGAAATTTTAGTACAATGTAGTGGGCGCTGTCTGCAGTATTATTTGCACATTTATTAGGTCATAACCTTTTTTGTGCCTCTGCGTATTTAAGTTTTTAATGAAAATAATACTTTTCTCATATTTATTACGTAAAAAAGGTATACTAAGTTCAGGTCGCCCAGAGTTACCGTTTCGGAGGTATTTGCATTTAAATTGTTTAGTTATTATTTATTATTGTTAGTTTATTATTAATTTGCAAACAAAATTTGTTTCTTAAAGTAACCTATGAGAAAACAAATAAAATTTAGAGATGCAGTTGGATCAGAAAATGTTTCATTTTTGAGTTTATCGTAAATTTGTGTTTTCACTGCTGTTGGTTTCTTTCGACACGATCTTTTCTAGGGTCAAAGTTATTTTAATTAAAGTAAGTTAAAGAACAATCCAATTGTTGCATTTATTATTCCCAATTACCATCACTAGAACATTAATTATCATGTAAAAGTGAATTGGTAAGAAGTAACAAAATATTATTTGCTTGCCTGAGCTAACGCACTAAACAATTTAAATGCAAATATCTCCGAAACGGTAACTTTGGGCGACCTGAACTTAGTATACCTTTTTTACGTAATAAATATGAGGAAAGTATTATTTTTATTAAAAACTTAATTATACTGAGCCACAAAGAAGTTATGACCGTATGACTGTGCGAAAAATGCCGCAGACAGCGCCCCTACATTGTACATTAACATTTCACAAAGAAATCAATGTCTCGTCCTAAAAAAACCATAGTTGCCAAATCTTGTAAAAAAACGTTAGTTTCTCTCAAAGTTATTAGGGAAAAACAAAAATTAAGTTTTAACTTTAACACCCTGTATCTCAGTTAATATCAACTTTCGGATATAGGTAAGTATAATTAAATCCTAATATTTTTACGTAAGGAGTCTGTGGTTTTTTCATGTCCCATTAATTAGCGGACACCCTGTATATCTATTATTTCTTATAATGTATTAAAAGTTCCCTTATTTTTCTCCCAGGTATTGCCGATCGTATGCAAAAAGAAATCACAGCCTTGGCGCCATCAACAATAAAAATTAAGATCATCGCTCCACCTGAAAGGAAGTACTCCGTGTGGATCGGTGGATCCATCTTGGCCTCCCTATCCACTTTCCAACAGATGTGGATCTCCAAACAAGAATACGACGAATCCGGACCCGGAATCGTGCACCGCAAGTGCTTTTAACGCCGCAGGGGTATAATAAAGACAAAGGAAACCTTTCTTCCTGGTCCAGTGATCGCGGGATACTTCGATTTTTATGTACTCCAATTTGCTTCGGATAAAGGCATACCAAAAATATTGCTATGCGGCACTGTATCTCCGTGGCAACGCCTCTTTTAAGACTTTTGTACTAAATTTCTGTGTGAGTTCTTGAGAGTACTCAAGCAGTGGCGGTTCTTCCACAGGAGCACATGCGCACGTGCAACCCCAAAACAAAACGAATAAAACATATTAATTTATATTCATGTAATATTATCCGACCCTCCCTAATATTTTATCGTACCGTCAAACTAAAAAAGTCCGACCCTCCCTAATATTTTATCATCCCGTCAAACCAAACTGTTTAGATCCGGCAACCGTGCCTCGGTCGAGGAAAATGACGATTATGACGAGACAAGCTCGCACGTGCGATTAAGTAGTGGAGTTCACCTGTAGTAACAGGTGGCGGGTGGTAGCGGGGGATAGCGAGGCTGTGGCGATTTAACATGGAAAAGGCGCACAGTTTTTGTGTGCACCGCGCTGTTGCCTGTTTGTGCACCTAGTTAGAAATTCGGGCGTGTATGTTTTAATATTATATATTTATTAAGTTAAAATGAATAGTTGACGGTGGACTATTTAAGAAATAACTTTAGCTCTTTGAGTTTGGAGCAAAAAACTGAAGTGAAAAATGCGGGAACACCTAAACCCGAAATTAATTTAACGCAGAACATAAATGGTAAATCTAGGGACTTTATTAGAAATTTAAAAAATGAAATATATGAAAAAAATTTTATAGAGGGTATTTCAAACTTAATGAGACTGTTATTGATCAATTTTCTAAAATTAAGAACCGAAGAATGGACTTTACGATTAAGTGTAGGGTCGATAAATGTTGTGTATTTCGATAAATGATACCCGATATGATTTTAAACCATTTTATTTAAGGATTTAAACTAAAAAACACTGAAAATATGAAGAATGCCAACTTGTCAGTCTCGTGGCTCGATTCGTTCTCGTCATAAAACAGTTTCGTTCTCGTCATAACTACGGAGAGAATCGCAATTTTTTAGCATAAATTCAAAGACTAATAATCACTCCCAAACACAAAAAGATAGACTGACAGTCATTCATCAAAATCTGCAATCAATTGGAAACTCTGTAGACTTAATTGAAGATCTGCTTAAAGATAATGTAGACTGTAAAGTGTTGTGTGTTACGGAACACTGGAAAACCAGGGACCAACTAATAAACTATGGTATACGAGGATTCAATCTAATAAGCAGTTTTTGCCGAAGGGAAGAAAATAGACATGGGGGTAGTGCCATTTATGTTGACAAAAAGTTATCCTGTAAAGCCAGACCTGATATATATGCTGTAAGTGCTGAAGGCCAGTTTGAATGCTGCGGTTGTGAGTTTAAATTAAAAAACAAAAGAATAGTTGTAGTCTCGGTTTATAGACCACCATCGGGTGATTTAAATATATTTCTAGAAAAGTTCGAAGTATTATTGTCCTTGTGTTTGACTGGGAAAGAGGTAGTTATTTTGGCTGGCGATTTTAATTTGGACTTCTTATCTATAAATAAAAAAATGCTAGAATTTTTATCATTATTAAGCTCTTACAATGTAAAACATGTCATAAATGAATACACCAGAATATCATCTAATAGTCAGACATGTATTGATAATATACTGACAAACTTTCATGACGAATTGGTTGCTGAAGTTCTGCATTCTCATATTTCGGATCATACTGCACAAAGGTTAACTTTGCACATCACAAATGAAACAAGTACAATTTTGGAACAGAGGAGTTTCAGCGACTCCAATAAAAAGAAGTTTCTAAACAAATTAGAAACTCAAAGGTGGGATACAATTTATGCGTTTAAATCGCCGTTAATAAATGAACAGTGGAATGAGTTTTTAAGACTAGTTTTAGGTCACTTTAACAGTTGCTTTCCGATACAAAAAAAACCGCATAAAAATTTTAACAAAAGTAAACATAAGCAGAATGATCCAGATATTAGAGAATGTAAAAATAGGTTAGACATCTTGTACATATTAAAAAATCATAACAAGGCATATAAGAATCTTTATATGGATAAGAAGAAGGAGTATGATAATTTATTAAAAGAATCCAAAAAAATACACTACGTGAATAAGTTAAGTAGATCTGATAATAAATCAAGGAGTGCCTGGGAAGTAGTTGATGAAATACAAGGGAAAAGTAAGAACCGCGATATAAAAATTGAGGGAGACTTGTTACAAATAGCAGATAATTTCAATAACTACTTATCCACGGCAGGCCCTAATCTCTTAAATCATATAAAAAATATACCATTTTCAACCAGGATAGAGCGCTGTTCCGAGACGATTCCCATAAAATTGTCAAACCCACAGGAAATTTTAGATATAGTTAGTCATCTTAAAAACAAACTTAGTAGCGGACATGACGAAATATCAACTTCTTTAATCAAGTATTGCATCCAACCAATGTTGGAACCCCTAGTCCACATAATAAACAATTCTTTAAAGTATGGAATATTTCCCGATCAATTAAAATTAGCCTTGGTAGTCCCAGTATTTAAAAAAGGTGATGATACAAAGATTGAAAACTATCGTCCAATTAGCTTGCTTCCATCTTTTTCTAAAGTTTTTGAACGTGTAATGGCTAACCGTATTATAGAATTCATGGTAACACATGACCTTTTTAGTGGATTTCAACACGGATACTTGAGAGGTAGATCGACGCAAACAGCTTTGTTTCAGTTTATTGAACAGATTTTAGTGTCCTTGGATAACGGACTGATCCCTTTGGGGGTGTTTCTCGATCTCTCTAAGGCCTATGATACGATAAACTATAGTATCTTACTTGATAAGTTAGAACTGTATGGAATTCGGGGACCTACCTTGGGGTGGATCAGGTCGTATCTAGATAAAAGGTGTCAAAAAGTAATAATTGGTAGGGGAAAGGACAGAGTAACATCTAGTAGAGCGGATATAAAATTGGGAATACCACAAGGAAGTGTATTGGGACCACTATTATTTATTATTTATGTGAACGATATTACCGAGCTGCTTTCCATCGAAAATAATCTCTCACTAACAAATTACGCAGATGATACCAACTTTCTCATTACGGCTCCAAGTCAGATTAATCTTGGCATAAGTACTAAAACAGTCATGATGGAAGCGGATGATTGGTTTGCCAAAAATAGGCTGATATTAAATTCATCAAAAACAAATGCTATAATATTCAAAACAACAAGGTCTACACTAGAAGAAATGGAATATATCTCTCTTAATGCCGATCAGTTGAAAATATCACTAACGACAAAATTTTTGGGAATGGTCGTAGACAATACTCTATCATGGGATCACCAGGTACAGAGTGTTCTGGGTAAATTGAATAGGGTATGCTACACTTTGCGCATCTTATCCAAATACTTGGATAGGCAAACGTGTAAGATGGTGTATTATGCAAACTTCGAATCACATATTAGATATGGAATTATTCTGTATGGAAAGTGCAGGGATGTAGAACAGTTGTTCATATGCCAAAAAAGAGTGGTGAGAACTATATTTGGTTACAAATGTAGAGAAAGTTGTAGAGGTAAATTTAAAGCGAATGGGCTTCTTACTGTCCCTGCAATTTACATACAAGAATGCATATTGTTCTTTTTCAAAAATAGAGATTTGTTTAGAAGCAGTGAACCACAAAATGTGTATTCCACAAGAACCATGAACTATACGTTTCCTAAACACAGGCTGACATTGTACGAAAGTGGTGCGTATTACAACTGTGTAAAGCTATACAATAGTCTCCCACATCATATTAAAAACTGTAGTAATATTAAAAAAGTTAAAAAAAGTGTATTTAAGGTACTTAAAGACATTGAACCCTATAATATTGAAGAATATTTCACAAAGACCTCAAATCCATTATAGTTTATTGCACTATTATGATGTTTTTTTGACACTATTTCATTTTATGTTGTAAATGTAATTCTGAAATAAAGATTGTTTATTATTATAAAACAGTTAACTATTGTTCTCGTCTTGGTTGCACCTAATGACGTAGCCGGAGATGGCGTCGTGGTATTAGACATCATTCGGTTTTCTTGATAACTCGTAGATGGCGGTATAGTAGTATTAGTAGTGGACTTTATAAATATTGTTACGAGAGTTACATGCGACGACGTTAAGATTCGGCAGCTATACACACTAAGAAAACCTTTCTTATTTTCCAAAAGTTGTATTTCCTTGTGTAAAATTGAAAAATAAATAAAAATATGTTTTACCGAACGCATTTTCTTATTACTTTTTTCTTTCTGCATTTAAAACGCCTAGAAAGTAATTGTTTGGTCAAAAATAAAATTTTAAAAATAATTTCAACATACTTGTGAACCTCATCTATCATAGGTAACGAGCCGCCACTGTCTCAAGACCTTTTACAGTAGCGACTAAGTTTATTAATTATTGTTAACTTATACGTAAGATACAACATTTTTAAAAGACTATAAGGGCATTGGTATGTAAAAAATTTTGTTCAATAAATTTTAGTTTCTTAGTAAAAACGTGTTTTTTTTGCTAAAATTTCTCACAAATAGTACTTTGTGGCTATCACCGTGAATTAAAAACTGCTTATATCCATAAATTTCTTGTACGATGTAATTTTGAAAATCCCTATTCTATTGTGTTAGTCATGTTTAATATAAAAAAGCAATGAATTTATGTTAGTTTAAGCAAACTTTATATAACAATAAAAGAATACGGTAAAAAATGTTTTATTGCTGCCATAATATCAGCTCGTAAATTTAATAAATAAAAATCGATTCAGATCGACTTTATAAAAATGTCAAAGTCCATTTTGTTGGTTGGAATGATTTTACTCTTTGCATCAATTGTGTTAGCCGACAAACGGACACCGAAAGGAGAGTTTACTAAAGCAGGTAAATATTACGAACCACACGTACCGATAACTCTGAGAAAAAAATGTCGCATGATTTTTCTTTTGTGATAAGTTCTCGTAAAATTAATTTAAAACTAATAAGTTGGAATTAGAATATCATATATACATTGGCAGGCGACGAACCAACGAAGGGGTCTCAATTGGTCACATCTTTAGGCTAAAAATAAAATAGGGGTGCATAAAGTGACGCAACAGAACTAAGGCAGGGGTGCGCCTATAGAAGCGAGAGACGCGACGCTCAAAAGGAATTAAATTTTTGACTTTCGCAAATAGAAGACGTTACGCTGCCCGATTCAGAGTCAAGATTTCCCGTTCTCAAATCAAGTCATTTCGCTGCCAGTGCTCTTTCAGTGCATCATTAATCTCCTTAATTTCAACATTCAAATTTTTTCAATTCACAAATTAGTAGTTATGCGGTAATTAGTATTTCCATGGCCATTTAGTGATCAGTACATGATTCTTTTGTTTAGAAATTTCCTTCTACTTGTTAGAGTTTTCTGATTGCTCACGTCGGTTTGCCGATGTCGATGCGTCAGGAATCTTTAACAACGGAAGTAAATTCGACATGGTATGCTACTCTCCGTATATCATCACTCTTTTTCTATGGACACATATAAATAATTTTCTTCTACTTGTTAGAGTTTTCTAGTTGCTCACGTCGGCTTGTCGATGTAGATGCGCTAGGGATCTTTAACAACGGAAGTAAATTCAGCGTCCCAAAATCAAAGTAATTTATACACAAAATGGCCGCTCTCTTCTCCTTATCTTCTGTTTTGATTTATTAATACAAATCTCATTAAAATCTATTTCGGTAAATAAATATCCTACAAGTTCAGTCTGTCTGTCGGCCTGCCAAATAAATTGCCTGCAGGACAAAAATGGCAGGTTTCTAGTTAAAAAATTACAAAGGGTAATTCGGGATTAACGGTTGTGTTTAATCTAAAATGTCTGCAAGACAAAAATAAATTAAACATTATTTTAAAAGTGAAAAACGAATAACGGTACCACTTGTTGGTGTAAATCAATATATACACTTTTGCTTTCGTTTAAAGGGTCGTTATTTAGTAGGTCATTTTCAGAAACAGATGTTTGTCTATCCAGGGTGAGTTTTAGAGTGGGTTCTTGAAAACAAAGGTAGCTGTTTATTATGCAGAAATAAAGCCTTCCTCGAATAATATCTGCAATCCGCGGTAAAGAAATGGGGGAGGGTTCTAAAAAGGGTTATCTATGATGTATAACAGGGTAACCGCAGGTTGTCACTGTTACCAAAAAGGGTTAAAATCATTTGGTATGATGTTGCCTGTAGAACGTTAATTTATAACAGGTGTAAATAACAAGGCGTGATTTCTTAGGAATGAATGTTCGACGGTAGGACACCACTACCGGACAGTGTCTTTCGACTTTCCAGTACATGAAAAACAATGCTCGCTTGAGAAGAAAAGTGACACATGCGTAAAGCGAGCAGGCTCCTAATTTTTGTTACACTTTTATTAGTTATATGTTTGAAATGTTCGACAGTAGGACACCACTACTGGACAGTTGTCTTTCGGCTTTTCACTATACTAAGTAGTACCATTATACCAAACGTGTACGTAAACTGAGGTGATATTACATAAACAAAACGACCAGTAAATTAAATAAAAATACGTACCTACACGAAAATGGGGTCATATGTAACAAAATAAATTGCAGATTTTCAGGGGATCAATGTAAATAAAATGGTCGCAAACCAAAGGTTCATGTAAGAAGCGCATAAATAATATATAATGAAAATGGACTAATAACAATGGAATGAACCGCGCCAAATCTGCACGAGCACGAATCCGGAACTTTCCGTGACCTTACGACCGGTAATTTACCCTCGATATGGGGTTTTGTAGCACGTTTTCTGGGTTATTTTAAATGAATCCTGAATTATTCCAACCCAAAAACTGAGTTCAGGTAACTCATAAAATAGTTACAAGATTAGGGATTGTGGTAATCCCAAATATGTTTAAAATGTTGATAAAAAAATCTCTTTCTGGGTTGAGGCGAACCAAAAGAACCTGAATTACTGTATCGTTTTTAAATAATTGGTGATAATTCATAGGCATAGGTTAGAACAACATAGAGAGGTTGGTTGAGGTAGCTCCAATTTTCTAACCCACGACATTGGTAAATGCATTTTTGTCAGTGTGGTTCGTCTTAGATTGATTTTTTTTTCTTTAGATTGTACTCGAGGTCTCACCAATCCTATTACCGCCCAATATGTGTGTATGCTACCTGTACCCAGATGGCATTGGAACAATGCAAGAAAAAATTGCGTACGTGATATGTTCAATGGTTGCCTCCCAACTAGGAATAATTTCGGAACAAAACTAGAATGCAACAGAGTAGCCAAACCGATTTGCTCATCATAAATATACAACTTACTAATAAACGGTTTAAAGAAATAATAAATGGTTTAAAGAAATAATTCAATTTTCATTGAACCAATCGATTTTTCACTCATAAAATTTAACTTTTTACTGGGCATCCCATAAGTTGTACGTATCCATAGTTATAGGTCGGGCTTGTTCGGTGGGTAAACATTGTTAAATTACATATAGTATATAACCATTATATTGCTAATACCATCTGCAATTATGTCCCCGCTATGGGCATCGAACGGGTAATAGTGAGTTTGCGCAGTTCGGAAATTTCCTTGTGAAAGTAACCATTCGACAGAACCGGATTTCAACTTTTTTAATGTAAATTTCACTGGTTAGTTAGGAAAAATATTGCAATCAAAATTTCGATTAGTTCGATTTAAGACAGCGTTCCATGCATACGATTTCTGACGATATGATGATCCGACGGTGCCCTGATTGGTGTAAACTTTTGGTGCCAAATTCCGTCCAAATATTTGCAACAATCGACATGATGAGCTTTATTTTAACTTTCATCCGACGTCGTATGTATCTTAATCTCACATTTTACTAAACCAAAAATTAAGAATGAATGACTGACTATATTGACGGAATTATTATCGGCTACTAATGTACCAAATTAAAAATACATTTATTTAAAGGTTAGGTAGTGACCATATATATAATATATTGTATACGACTTACACTCTCTTCTTTTTTTACAAGATTTTTATTGAAACTCGGTTCCGAAGATCGAATAATGTGAAAAGCAAAATATTTTCGTATATATGGACATACCTGAAATACTTTTATTGATCCACTTTTGAAAAAAAGGAACATTGCACTTGTGTCCTTTCATCTTAAACAAAACAAGTTACTAACCTATAATGAACAGTGAATCGAATCACCACAAATGAAAAACTCCTTTACAAAAATTGTTGTTAGGTAATGAAAGTTTATAAGCACTAATATACCGACAAAAAAGGGGATGAACCACTTTTTATTCTATAATTTGAAAAAGCATCCAGAACCAAAGATGGCGCCGAAACAACAAGGAAATAACGTCGGGCCGGCTCTAACGCGATCGATAAAATTTCCACTCTGCGCAACTTCAATGGTGCCAAGCCTTCTCCCATGCCGGGGACACTCTTTGTAATTTGGAACGTTTGTATTGACAATATAATGTATATACAGGGTGTTATGGAAATGACGTATTATATTTAAATCGGCAATTCCTGAGATGAAAACAAATTGAAGAAAAATATCCAAAAATGGCGCTCTAATTTAATATGCCCTGTACATGACCTTATGTCAAACCAAAAATGACCACGTGCTGCCCCTGTCAGGAAGGTAAACAAAGCAACATATGTCAACAGTGTTGTCATATCTTTAGGGTAAACACTCTTTACAAAGTCAATAACCGTTTGACAGCTTGCAAGTTGTTTATTTTTCAGGGTACATTATTATAAACTTTTACGTTCAGTTCAGTTCGCTAGGAAACAATCTCTGATTTATAAACTTGAACTGACTCGAACGAACCGCCGCGGAGTTTTTAAATGGTCAGGTATGTTCTCATTTGTTCAATTCGAACGACACCCGTCAGATCTGGACAACTTAAAAGTTTATAAATGCCACTTACCCTTTAGAAAAAAAAATGCAATTTTATTTAGATTTTCGAACAACACCAACTGAATTTATAAAAAACACCAACTGAATTTATAAAAAACACCAAGTACCTAGGTAACTTGAACAAAAACAAACCGGCACAATAAAATCACATAACACATCTAAGTACCATTCAATCTGAATTAGTATTTTAAAGTGCTACTATGTAGACCAAAATACGCCCTTAGTGTCTGAGCGGTCTGGGAAATAATGTATTTAACATCTAAAAACTTTAAAAATAAATAACACGTTTCTCTTTTCTTTAATTAAACAGCTGATTGTGGACATCGGGTAATATTTAAAAATACAGCGTTGTCACTTTCGATGTGTTATAAGCGACTATCATAAATTGCCGAATTTCCTTATTATATTACATTCCTGTATAATTATAGTCTCGGAAATGGCAACCGCGCTCTAGACAGCCGAGATTTCTTGGAACGGTTTGATGTCCGAAGTCAGACCAGCCCATTATTTCAGAGGGTAGTTCCTGTCAATTGTTAACATAATTGCTTCATTTTATCTTTAGTAAAGGGTTAATGGCCCATACAAATTAGCGTTTTTATTATTTCTATTGCGAAATGATTAAGTGCTCTTGTTCTATGTGTGTTATTGTAAAGTGTAATTAGTTAGTGTTGGGGTTTAGTGATAAGGTTATTATGCACTCCCACACTATCATCAGGACACGTGAAGAGCATAAAGTTTTTCCTATAGAAAAAAGAACTGAAAGTGTCTGTGTCCTGGATTCCTTAATCGCGTCCTGGATTTACTTTCTAAGTAAGCTAAATATTTATTTTTATACTAAACTAAAGTTTTACACTTTTAAACATTTTGGCAACATTCTGCTTGAACATCTGTTGATTAATCAGCTGGGCAATGTAATATCTTCATATATGAATGTGCCGAGGAGTTGTGTGTGGGATTAGGGGTGAATTACCCCACTTTTTAAACGTTCGATTTAAAAAAAATAAAATATGTAGCGCTTCTCTAGGACACCCCAGGAGTCACCCATTTAAATATAATACGTCATTTCCATAACACCCTGTATATATCTATATACAGGGTGTTATGGAAATGACGTATTATATTTAAATCGGCAATTCCTGAGATGAAAACAAATTGAAGAAAAATATCCAAAAATGGCGCTTTAATTTAATATGCCCTGTACATGACCTTATGTCAAACCAAAAATAAGCACATTGTGCCTCTGTCAGGAAGGTAAACAAAGCAACATATGTCAACAGTGTTGTCACATCTTCAGGGTAAACTCTTTAGAAAGTCAATAACCGTTTGACAGATTGCAAGTTGTTTATTTTTCAGGGTACATTATTATAAACTTTTACGTTCATTTCGCTGGGAAACAATCTCTGATTTATAAACTTGAACTGACTGAGTTTATAAATGCCACTTACCCTTTAGAAAAAAAATGCAATTTTATTTACCTTTTCGGACTTATTTAAAACCAACTTAATTTATAAAAAACACCAAGTACTCACAATACAAAATCACATAGTTTTCGCGTCACAACACATCTAAGTACCGTTCAATCTGAATTAATATTTTAAAGTGCTACTGTGTAGACAAAAGTACGCCCTTATTGTCTACATAACACGTTGGTTCCGTCGTTCAGTATGAAAATGGCGGTTTAATTTTGGAAGAACATGGGAATGACGTATTATTAACCTCATCTGCAAAACGATTGCATATTAGTGCTGGGCGATGTTCATCGATGTTTTTGAAACATCGATGTTCTGGTACCGATGTTCGATGTTTTCGACATCGATGTTAGAGGTCAAACATCGATGTCGACATCGATGTTTACCTTTCGATGTTCAATGTTATAACAAAACAAGAAAACTAGGTTGTAATCTTAAACTCAATTTTCCCAGCACAAGAAAATAAGAGCGAAAACTTTTGATTTCATTTGCTAAAAGCCTTATTAGAGTCGACAATAAAAATTTCCGGTGCAATGGCAATTATAATTGCACGAATTCATGCGCAGTAAACCGTTTTCCATCAACTGGCGCCTTGCTAACAGTCGTTTTGACTGGCAGTTAAAGCAGCTACTGCTACTTACAAATGGCAGTAGCCATTAGCTGTTCATAGGTGCTTCGTCCAATTAATAAACATTTAAAAGTAACAGAATAATCCATCTCTACCCAGACTTGCACCGGCAATGGCAATGAAAGTGGCGCGTGCCCCATTTCTGGCAATGCGAGACAGCTGAGAACGGTGTACTGCGCATGAATCCGTGCAATTTTAATTGACAGAAGGCTAGAATTGCCGACTGTAATACGGATTCCATTCTCGCGGCGCACTTGCGAGAACGAAATTTTTTTTTCCAAAGCCGGCGAAACTATGGCCCCAAAAACGAAATAGCTTGCAAGGAATCATCATTAATCTAGTTTTACAAAAAAAAAATAGTTTACAAGTTGTTAGTGACTGGAATTCATGCAGTTTTAAAATATTATGTTTTAATTATTGCTTTATTTTTTTGTTTATATTATTTTTTAAAATTTTTGTTATTTTGTTTTTTGACGTTTCAAAATTTTTCAATTCTTTCTAATAACAAGTTTATTTTTATTTTTTATAATCTAATTTATTCCTAATCGCAAATATACTTTTTTAAATGTCTATGTTTTACAACCGATGTTTCTACGCCATCGATGGTCAACATCGATGTTCCGTTTCGATGTCCCAGCCCAGCACTATTGCATATTTGTCTAGACGAGTCCATATTTATTTTAAAGGGGTAGTAGCTAGCTTAGACTGAAGGGCTATCAACATAATTATGTCATCATTCTTCTTCAGTAAAGGATTAATAAATTAGCGTTTTTATTATTTCTGAATTTCTATTGCGAAATAATTTGTATCCTATAGTGCTGTTGTTTTATGTGTACGGTAGGTTATTGTAAAGTGTAATTATGCGTTAGTATTTATTGCTTTTGTGTAATCTAATAATAAGTGTATCTCTTCAAAAAAATAATTGGAAACTCGTGCGTGTTTGTGTGTTTCTTTAAGTGATTTAGTGCAAATGTTCCGAGAGATTGGAAATAAGAGGCCGAATGGGGTTTAGTGGATATAAGCTTATTATGCAGTTCCACATTTTCATCAGGGTACGTGATGAGCATGAAGCTTTTCCCATAGAAAAAAAAAACAAAAATCTGAAGATGTCTGTGCCCTGGATTATTTGCTAGTGTACTGGCCTGGCACCTGGATTCACTTCTATTTGGATACTAGGTAAACTAAATATTATTTTTATAAGAATCTATAGTTATTTTCTACACAGTTGGCAACATTGGACTTGAACATCTGTTGATTACACAGCTTGGCAATGTAATATGATCGTATATGAATGTGCTGAGGAGTAACCGGGTGGGTTTATGGGTGAATTACCCCACTTTTTAAACGTTCGATTTAAAAAAAAAAAAATATGTAGCGCTTCTCTAGGACACCCCAGGAGTCACCCATTTAAATATAATACGTCATTTCCATAACACCCTGTATGTGAGCTAAATAGAGAAAGTGAGTTATCAGTGAGTATTATGTACAGCAAATTTAGTTTTGCTGACTATAGCACACTTATCTCATCTTTCTCTTTGAATGTACAAACATCGGCTGCCGACGCACATCTTCGCAGGCTGTATGAATTTAACGAATTTAACGCTAAAAAACCCAGGCAGCAGTTTTCTCTAAAAAGCTTAACATTTCAGAACCGGATATAGTCATGGACGGACACGAAATCCCACTGGCTTCATCTATTAATTTGCTGGGCGTCAATCTGGGAAAAAATATGTCTTGGCATAACCACTTTGTGACAATCGCCAAGATAGCTTCTCAGAAGCTTGGCGTACTCTTCCGAACCAGAAAGTTGTACACACCTCAACAACTTTTGACACTATACAAAGCCCAGATTCGAAAATCACTAGAGTACTGCTCTCATGTCTGGAGCTCTGCATCCAAACATACTCTTCGGCTACTGGATTCCATCGAAAGGAGGGCCATTCATCTGATTGGAGACCACGAGCTGACGAAGAACCTCGACAACCTAGAACATCGAAGACAGGTTGGTGATTTGACTCTCTTTTACTGATATTTTCATGGAAAGTGCTCGGCTCACCTTGCCCTCTTAATTCCGCCCAGAGCGGCGAATAGCAGAAATACACGACGAATCATTGCCGCCTATCCATATGTGGCTAAGCTTAGTACTCCTCGAACTTCATTATTTAAGAATTCTTTTATCTGGAGGACTTCATCCTTATGGAACGACCTTCCCGAGGTCGTTTTTCCCAACGAATATAACCTCCAACGATTCAAAACCGGCGTGAATCGCTTTTTGCGCATACGCACCACTCCCAGAGTGCCCTAAAGGATTTTTCCTATAGTGCTTGAGTTTGATCAGAAAAAAAAACATTTCAGTGCATTCATTCAAAACAATGCTAGAAACAATTATGTCAGTAATATTCCCCAAACAAAACCCTTAAATGCTTCTTATAATAATAATAATAATAATAATAATAATAATAAATAATAAATGTTTTTATTCACCATATACATAAATAATATGAATTACATAATGATAATAAATACTTTAATAATTGGTAAATAGGGTCCTATGATAGATAATAAATATCGATTCTTCCCCATAGGCCCGAAAAATGATATAATATTTATATTCTTAGAAAAATGTAATTAATTTAATTAAATCATAATAAAAGAAAAAAAAAATATATAGAGAGAGAAAAAAAAAATAATACAAATATGATAATAAATATGTTTGTATGTATAAGATTATACAGGGTGATTCACGACGAACTTGCACTACTGAACATAATTATGTTTCTGAAACTTTGGGGATTTAGGTTTGTCGATAGGCTCTCTTTAACTAAAATATTAACATGTTATGCCTTTTCCGGTCATACCGGAAGTAGCGGTCAACTTTCGTTTTTTAAATACAACATGGTAATTTTTATTATATTTCTCGATTAACCATTAAATTCTGAGCAAATATTCATCTGAATCCGAGCAAATCTCCATCTAAAAACCATTAAAGTCTGAGCAACTAATTTGTAATCAAATTAAATAAAAATATAGGTACAGGGCGTTCCATTTAAAATAAGAAAGTTTTTAATGGTTGAATTATTTCACAATGAACCTTGAATTGTCACCACCCTGTACATTTTCTACAAAGTTTGAAATATTTTTAAGACTTGATTGATGATCTTCTAGCTATTCGGTAAGAAACATTTTTTAGTCCAAGAGCTAAGGTAAAAAAATGGTACCTATGCATTATTTCATCACCATGCATTTGCTAAATAATTACAAAAAGTCCAGATATCTCAAAAACTGTCAATCCGAACAAAAAGATGTTATAAAAGATTTGGTTTGAATTTACTGAATGATAAGCTGGATATATGTTCTTCGCCTTTGTTAAAATTAAGGAGTTAGTTAATGAGTTTATATCTTCTACCCATATCAAAAATAATAAATCCTTCTACCCATATTAAAATAATTATCCCATAATATTAGTGTAGTTCTTATTGTAACGAGACATATAAATAAAGTAATCACATTTTTATACCTTACATCTGATGAAGCCGCTGTGACGGTGAAACACGTGTCATGTTGACAAAATTATAGCGAAATATATCCTCATACATTAAGCTAGAGGTGTTGTTTTCGATTGATTACATCGAAAACAACCCCTCTAGCTATCGAAAACGACCCGCCAAGTTTTTATTGTTTATTGACAAAGATAATGACACTTTTTGACGTTTAAAAAAATAAATCTTATCTCCTCCTCCTTCGGAGTCGGGCTATTTCGCCAAAATATGAAAATGAACTCTTGTTGTTTTTAGGCAATACGCTTTCATGCAAAATTATCGAAAATTTTTAGGCACTAGTGTAATTACCTCCGAAAATTACCCTCATACATAAAGCTAGAGGTGTTGTTTTCGATTGATTACATCGAAAACAACCCCTCTAGCTATCGAAAACAACCCGCCAAGTTTTTATTGTTTATTGACAAAGATAATGACACTTTTTGACGTTTAAAAAAATAAATCTTATCTCCTCCTCCTTCGGAGTCGGGCTATTTCGCCAAAATATGAAAATGAACTCTTGTTGTTTTTAGGCAATACGCTTTCATGCAAAATTATCGAAAATTTTTATTCACTAGTGTAATTACCTCCGAAAATTACCCTCATACATAAAGCTAGAGGTGTTGTTTTCGATTGATTACATCGAAAACAACCCCTCTAGCTATCGAAAACGACCCGCCAAGTTTTTATTGTTTATTGACAAAGATAATGACACTTTTTGACGTTTAAAAAAATAAATCTTAGCTCCTCCTTCTTCGGAGTCGGGCTATTTCGCCAAAATATGAAAATGAACTCTTGTTGTTTTTAGGCAATACGCTTTCATGCAAAATTATCGAAAATTTTTATTCACTAGTGTAATTACCTCCGAAAATTACCCTCATACATAAAGCTAGAGGTGTTGTTTTCGATTGATTACATCGAAAACAACCCCTCTAGCTATCGAAAACGACCCGCCAAGTTTTTATTGTTTATTGACAAAGATAATGACACTTTTTGACGTTTAAAAAAATAAATCGATTTTCCAGCTACAAACTCAAATATTAAATATTATTACAATTGCGTTATTAATAATTAGGTACTAATTTTTTTAGTTCTTTATTTAAAAGTTGTAATATAAAGTTGTTTTAACGATTATTCGAGTAATTTTCTCCCTAAATTACACTCGTGCATAAAAATTCCCTTTGAAAAACAACATTCGTTCATTTTCAAATTTTGTAAAATAAGCCCTCCTCCTTCGGAGTCGGGTTTGTTCGCCAAAATATGAAAATGAACTCTTGTTGTTTTTAGGCAATACGCTTTCATGTAAAATTATCGAAAATTTTTAGGCACTAGTGTAATTACCTCCGAAAATCAAAACATCAAACAGTGTTTTCTTTAATAATTTTATTATGATTTTCATCATGTTAAGGCTGAAAGTATAAGACAACACTGTATATATCATAACTAAAAGTTTTTTATGTAAGATTTCTCTTAGAGTGTAGAATTTAAAGATCGGACATCTTATCTTCTTTGTTAGAAATAAAACATGTTGGCCCCACTCATTGTACCATGGGCCCAACAGGTGGAGCAAACTATAAATTACTGATAAATTATTTTTAAAATATTAATGGCTAATTTAGTTTTTTTATTCTTAAAAATTAAGTGCCAAACTTTAGAACTTTAAAACTGGAAAACACCCTAATATCAAATTTATTTTTACCTGTTCGTGTTTAGCACTAGTACTAACTTTTGAGTATTCTGCATAAAAACCGATTTATCTCGAAAATCGGCAACTTTATCGTAATAAAGACGAACGACCAACGTATTCAAAATATTAGTTTTCAGCTCTGTCAAATGACACCGGTCAAAATGATGGCCCAGTGAGTGTGATGGCAAGTCCGTTCCTGACGAGAGTTTTTATTAAGGAAGATCAATTTATTCTGATTTTTAAAAAAATTATATCATATAATTTTTTGAAAATGTAAAATCTCATATGACTTGCACTCACATCGTGACGTCACCGATTAAAAATCCCCTTTCAACAGATGCTGCTGAATGCAGCTATTAATGAAAATCTTTCACAAATGGTACTTTCTGCCTATCACTGTATATTAGGAACTACGGTTTCGCATATGAAAATCAAATTAGCAATTAATTCTGTATTTTTATAACCCATACATTTATGGTACGATATAATTTTGAAAAATCCTATTCATTGTGTAAGTCTACATGACTTAGTTTAATACAAAAAAAAACAATGAATTTATGTTAGTTTAAGCAAACTTTATATAACAATAAATGAATACGGTAAAAAAATGTTTTATTGCTGCCATAATATCAGCTCGTAAATTTAATAAATAAAAACCAAAATCGAAGTTTGAAAATATACACACATCACTTGCAGAGTTCAGATCGAATTAACTTTATAAAAATGTCAAGGTCTATTTTGTTGGTTGGAATGATTTTACTCTTTGCATCAATTGTGTTAGCCGACAAACGGACACCGAAAGGAGAGTTTACTAAAGCAGGTAAATATTACGAACCACACGTACCGATAACTCTGAGCAAAAATGTCGCATGATTTTTTTTTTATGATAAGTTTTCGTAAAATTAATTTAAAACTAATAAGTTGGAATTAGAATATCATACAGGGCAGGTTAAAATAAGAAGTTACTTTAACCAAGTCGCAAAAATAAGTTCGTCTTATATTGCTCATCACACGTCACATACGCCGATATTATCGGTGTCGGGCATCCCTTTCCTACAGAGTAACCGCGACAATTTTTTTTTTGGGACAACCGATGAGAATCTTCATACAAACACGATGCAGGAGTATGCAAAGTAGTGTCGGGTTTAGCAACCTGTGGGGATAAACCTCCGACAATATCATACTTCCTGAAGGGAAGGATCCGCCTCGAATGAGGAGGGCCGACCGACCGTGGGAGTCAGGCTAGAAGCCTGTGACTCTTTTTCACTAATTAGTGCTATTTTTGAATCATGTATGATTTCTTTGGTTTTAGCATTTTTCTAAGCTATACACTTATGTTTGGTGCCAGCTCTTGATATTTTTTCCATTCGAATTGAATCGAATGAACAAACAATCAAGAGCTCCGAACGTATAGAGTAGAGAGTAGGCGTAGTTTGTCTATTTGGGTTTTTGCGAATTTTGGTTCTGCAATCAAGGCCATATTCTTGTGTTTTTGAGACATTTGTTTTTGGATCAATCGCGGTTTCGAGTGATCCAGTCTTTAGGTAGCTTGTAACCAGTGTTAGGCTGTGAGTGACAATTTTATTGTAAGGGGGGATGCTTTTAAAGAATATTTGCAGCCGACGTGGTTTAACCCCCTGGGAGGGGTAGATGTTACCCTTAACATCTTAAATGGGAAGTGGGCTCAAGTGGCACATACTATTAAACGTCATTTAAACCTCTTTCCACTAATACCATGATTTATCATTTGTTTAGTCGTAGTTTCTAAGAGATCACCTACCGAAATGGACTTATTCAATTAAATGCTTAGGTGGTGATCTTGCCCTAGGTAAAGAATTGGAAAGGATGTCGCCCGGAATGACTACACAGTGCATCCCCGGATGGACACATAAATAGGTGAAAAAGGCTAAAAATTTTAGAGTTGAACCTTCATCTTCTGGGGTTGAGTCCTGCTTGGATGGAAGCCAATTTGTGTTATAATTTTAATTTCAAAAAATCAAGTATGCCAATTGGACTAAAAATAAAAAAGTTATTAAGCATAAAAGTTTATCAAAAGGTTGTAATGGCTTTTTTTTTAACGTGAGTGTATTACTGAAGTTTCTTTATATCTTCAATGACAAAATATGTAAGAATATGTCTACGTTTGCAATAAGTAGTAATAAGTTTTTCAATAATTAAATTGTTTTCTTTTCCTTATAATTCATAAAGAAAGAAAAAAACGCTCTCAGTATCAGCTCATATCTTTAATATAATCTTGACTATATAATTCTGCAATACTTTTGAGTTGCTCTGGATGAGTGCTAAGGCCCCTAGTGGCTCGACTAATGCTGTGTGTGTCATAACTAAAAGTTTTTTATGTAAGAGTTCTCTTAGAGTGTAGAATTTAAAGATCGGACATCTTATCTTCATATTAATGAATAATTTATAGTGTGTTTATTTTTAAAAATTACGAGCCAAAGATCTTTAAAACACCTTAATACCAAATTTTATTTTTACCTGTTTGTGTTTAGCACTAGTACTAACTTTTGAGTGTTCCGTATAAAAACCGATTTATCACGAAAACCAGCATTCTTTTCGTAATAAACTAAGGACTCCCCCCCCCCCCCCTTTTTTTAAAGGAATGAATTTTGGCCCAAAAAGTATGGTGACAAGTCCTGTCCTGACTTCTCCGACGATGTAAAACATCTACTGTAGTAGATATGTACAAATATCCCCGGGAAGTTTCCAGAACTGCAATTTTTTGCCATTGCCGGGTATGCAACAATGAAAACGTATCAAAATTTAAAAAAAAGTTTTGTCTTCAGTCAATTTTATTGAACAAAAGCATGCGGATTCGGGATTTTTTCACATTCATGGGTTTGTTAAAAAATTGATTTAAGACAAAATTTTCAAAAATTTCCGGAAATATCTGCTGGAAATATTTTGGGTTTTCATGGTAACCAAACAAAAAACAAGTCTCTGATTGGCTTAAAAATACCGATGTTTAATATTATTTATTGATAGTGAGATACTTATGAGTAGGAAGTTTTCAAATGCACTTGATGTGCTTCGTCCTGGATCGATTTTTTCTTCTTTAGATTGTACTAAAGATCTGGAACAATCCAATCTGGGTTGTCATGCATTGTTTTGGAGGTGGCATTGGGACAATGTAAAAAAATATTGCCGTCTTGGTAGTTACGGTGGTTGCAAACCAACTAGGAACAATTTCGGAACTGAAGAAGAATGCAAGAGAGTAGCCAAACGGATTTGTTCATCATAATTATACAACTTACTAATAAACGGTTTAAAGAAATAATTGAATTTTCATTGAACCAACCCATGGGACAGTAAAAATTTTAATTAGGGTATTTATTGATCACACAGAATATTTTTAATGTTATTGAATGATGGATGTAGATCAGTAAGACATAGGCCGTCAGATCAAATCACCTCAATATGACAATTTAATCCGTCCCTCCTCTACCTATCCAATGATCAATAAATCGTTCATTTAAAAAATTTCTTACGAGCATACTGTAATGAGGTGGTGCTCCATCTTGTCGAAACCACATTCTTCCACAAGTGTGTACTGGCAACACATTTAAAAGTCCAGGTAAATAATTTTGTAAAAAATCGAGGTAAATCTGACTGACTTCCCTGACAATGTAAAACATCTACTGTAGTAATGACTCTTTATGGCCTCTATAAATATTAACATTTCATTACATTATACATGTCTGTTCAAAAGTTAGAGCAAAAAAGTAAATCGCTGGTTAGGGGGGCATATTAGGAATTTTTTCTATGTGAAATTAGGTTTATTTTGACCTCTATATGCCCCGACAGATTAGGAGGTATTTACCGGACACCCTGTATATCAAAAACAAAGCATTTTAGGACATACATATATGTAAAGATTGTTTTACGAAAAATGGTTACGACTTAATGATTTCCTGGGTAGGTCCCATTGTGTCGACAAGAGTTTGGCAATAAACAAGTGAAGTATGAAGGGACGGACTAAGGAAAACAAGTAATGATATGAGTATATTAATGTAATCAAATGAAATAACATTTTTTTAAAATATTACTAGTCATATTTATTTACATTTATAATGTCATTCTATAGATAGTTCTGTTTCGCTATCGCTATCCTCATCAAAATTAATTATAAATTGGATTAATTATACGATCCAGACTAATATACGAATTTTCTACAGTTATTACGTGACGGACTGAATTTTTCCAACTACCTGGGGGAATATCATTAACGCATTTTCGTATTAATTCTACAACACTAGAACTTAAAGTCGGAGAAATATTTTCAGACCTAACCTGTGATTTTAACTGGTGCCATATATGCTCTATGGGGTTAAAAATGCAATAATAGGGTGGGAGCCGTAGCACTGTATGTCCAATTTCTTCTGCCAATGTGTCACAAACATATACTTTTTTTATACAAAATGTCTTTAGAACTTCTAAAAGATCACTTTTTTTATAACTTTCTTCAAAATATATATCATTCGCCGCCATGTAGTTCTGAATCTCCAATTTTGTATTATTTGAGCTTGGAGCTTTATGTAATTGGCGACTGTGATAGCTCGTATTGTCCATTACTATCACGCTATTCTGAGGAATGTTTGGTAAAGGACAATTCTTGAACCATTCCTCAAAAACTAACAAATTTTACCACAAGAAGATATTTAAATAGAAATTAAGCAACCTGACCTACCTGATGTGCCTATATTTAATTATAATTATTACAATCCGGTCCTTTCCACATAATAATAACAAACGGTAAATAATGGGATGGCCACAGGTACTTTTACTGCAGTCATTAAGTTATATCCATTTTTTGTGAAACAATCTTTATATGAACTTTTCGACTGAAAATGCATCCACGAAACAAGTACATATCTTTAAGTAACACCCTGTACTGTACTTATAACTGTAATCTCTTTTCTCGACTTTTAAAAAAGTATTAATTCAAGAATACGATAAACATATCATATCAGCTCGTAATGTCATAATTAAAAACCAAAATTGATCGAAAATATATGTACATATACATACGTTTATCGGAGAACAGATTTGTTGTTAACGTTCATTCGCAGTGTTCAGATCGTTTTCAGAATAACTTTATAAAATGTCAAAGTCAATTTTGTTGGTTGGAATCGTTATACTGTGTGCATCAATCGGGTTAGCCGAGGAAGAGGAAGATAGAGTGTTTACTCAATCAGGTAAATATTACCAATAATAAAAATAATTACCGATAAATTGTTCCAAAAATGTGTATTCGTGGAATTTGCTGTTGGAAAGCCAAAAGAGCACCATTCTCAAAGTGGAGAGCTTTCCCATACCAACGAAAACGGAGGTATGCGATATTCTTTGGACAACATACAACGGAACTTGCGGATTACTTTCGTACATCTAAGATTAGGAATAGGTGATATACAGTATGTCTGCGGATGCAGTTAACAAAAGGACAAAAATTGAAAGATACGAAAATAAGTCATTCTTCATTAAAAAGTCTGCTTGTCGAAAAAATAGAAATTACGATGAGAAAATTGATTCTTATTGTCAAAAATGCAAAAAACATAAAATATAACAAGAGTAAACAAAAACTTGCTTCAAGTTTAGTCCTATCCCTGATTTCGAACTTACTGAAGGAAATTGGAATTTATGAAATTAAAAAAAAAATTAAACATTTTTGCACTTTCATATTTATGACTTATACCTGTACATGAATACCTGTTTTTGTAGTTGTTAGTGTCAGTGTTAAAATAAATATTCTTGAAAATGCTGACCGTTGAACAAAGAGTTTTTATAGCGCAATGTTATAGAAATGGTCAGTGCTCTTATCGCTACGTAGTGGAGGAATTTCAACGCAAATTTCCTGGCGTGTACGTTTCGAAAGTTGGTGTACACACACTGGTGAAAAAATTTCAAAGAACAGGATCAGTTATTGACATTAAAAAAGAGAAGAAGCAATATAATGAGGAAGATGCCTGTACAGTTCTGATATTGTAATCTGTAAATGAAAATCCATTGCTTTTCTTGAGAAACAGAGCTAAGCATTTCCATTCACACAATTTTAAAAAATAATAAAATTTACCCTTAAAAGCCTTATTTCAACCAAACCTTGGAGACTGGGGATGAAGTTAAAAGGCTAGATCTTTGTTTATGGTTTGGAAATGAGATTTTAAACGTCAATAGAAATTTTCACAAGCTTATAATGTTTTCTGATGAATCAACATTTTCAACCAACGGAACTGTTGCTTCTCAACATGTCAGATATTGGAGTAAAGAGAATCCTGAATTTAGGATTCCCGCAAGACGTCAGTACTTTAAAAACGTCAATGTGTGGTGTGCAATATCATATTACGGTATCATGGGGCCATATTTTTTCGAAGATACTTGTAACAGAGCGAGCTATTTGCGATTACTAGATACATTCTTTAGCGATCATCTTGAGAGCTGCCCCTGGATTATCGCAACGCAATGCATTTTCAACAAGATGGGTGCCCTGCACATTACGCTGGAGAGGTCAAAGAATGGCTGAACAGAAAATTCGGTGTGAGATGGATAGAACAAATGTTTCAGTTTTATGACCCCCAAGAAGCCCCTATCTGACATTAGCCGATTCTTACCTTTGGGGCCGTATAAACCAGCTTACTTTTGCGCAACCGATGGATAGTAATGTCGAAATTTTAAAACTAAGAATTAGGCGAGCCATGGAATGGAATCATTATCAGTTGAAGAGATTCAAGCCAGTTTTGATCACATTAGGAAGCAGTTGGAAACATGAGTGGAATATGGGGGAGGGGTTTTTGAACTATGACTATTGTCTCTCTCGTCCTTTGTGATTTTATTATTATTAGTTTATTACAATAAGAATCAATTTTCTCATCGTAATTCCTATTTTTTCGACAAGCAGACTTTTTAATGAAGAATGACTTTTTTTTTCGTATCTTTCAATTTTTGCTAAATTTGTCCTCTTGTTAACTGCATCCGCGGACATACTGTATATGTACATACATATAATTATGTATGGGGGGGGGGGGGGGTCACGTGCCCCAAATACCTCCTCCTGGTTACGCTACTGTCTGTACGTTGCATCTTTACCCATCCGTCATCACTTACACGTCATAAAAATTATACAATCAATCAAAATTTAGGGCAAGATAAACATCGAAACAAAGACTGATTTCATAAACATTATAATAGACGCGCCTAGCATTCCGATATTCCGAAAAATAAAATAACTTATAGCTTCGAAAAAAGAAATTGAAATGATGACGGCGAAAAACTGGCGTTCTAATTTTTTATATGAGTATTATAATTACATCTTGGTCGCCATTAATTTCGCTTTCGAAATTCGGTGCTTCTATAGTCCACTTTGAAATCATGATTACATCCATTTAACGCACTTTAGTCGGTCCTTAAATGTTTGACACATTACGACATGAGCTTACCAAACAAATATTCAGTTATATTAGTAACAAATGTCCATAAATACTTACCGAAAACACAAAAGTATGATGAGATAGCACCTGAACAGGACTGTTTTTAGCATTAAATCAACTATTCCTCTATTATGTTTTTTATTCACTTTTAGGGATGTAATAAATAAAGATGACGATTCTTAAGTCACGATGGCTCTTGATCCATGGGTTTGTGGCAAAGATATAACGTACAGACTTCAGTTGAGTTGAACATAGGAAATTCCATGTCATTTTTAAGGTGGCTGAATATTGACTACCCTGTATATTTGATAGAAAAGTGCCTTATAACTTCTGGTAGAGGCTGACATGGTAAACCTATGTGCCGAGTTTGAATACATTTCGATAAGCCAATCTTAAGCTATCCAATTAAACGTGATGGCAAAATCACGAAACCCACAGTTCAGGTAACACAGCAAACACCAGCAAATAATTTCTAAGACGCTATTGCCAAAAATCGCGTTTGTTCGAACTATGAGAGTTTCATGGTTTTGCCATCACGTTAAATTGAGTAGCTTAAGATTGCCTCTTCAAGAAGTTATAATGCAGTTTGTCTATAAAACATATAGGGCCATCTCAAAAATTACATGAGATTTAATGATGTATCACCCGATATATAATAGTTAGAGAGACGGTGCCAATAGGGGGTCCGTGAAGTGGAATATCAGTAATTTGGTTTTTCGTGGAGTTTAGGTCCCCCTCTACAACTTTTATATCTGATGAAATGTAGAGCGTTGCTGAGAGGCGCTGTACCGCTTTAGATAGAAAATTCTCAATAAATTCAAAATTATATCGAGCCAATGTCTGAAAATGAATTTACAGCATCTGCGTGACTCTAAAGTCACGGGAAACACATTTTCTGACAAGTCAACCCTTGCATATACTTTTCCGAGCGTGTCAAAAAAAAATTAAAATAAAAAAAAAGAAAAAAGCGAATTTGATGTTGAAACCTGCTAGAATGGGACTTGTCAGAAAATGAGTTTCTCGTGACTTCGGAGTCACGCAGATGCTGTAAATTCATTTTCAGACATAGCTCGATATAATTTTCTAAAGCGGTACAGCGCCTCGCAGCAACGCTCTACGGCATTTCATCAGATATAAAAGTTGTGGAGGGAGACCTAAACTCCACGAAAAACCAAATTACTGATATTCCACTTGACGGACCCCCTATTGTCACCGTCTCTCTAACTATAAATATTGCAATCGATGTGTGTGAATGGTTACTTGTACAATAATTATTGTCTGTCTGTGTGTCCAGTTTTAATCTTCAAAATTATATCAAATTCTTAAATGCAAATTAAATTACTCACTTGACCGTTTGTTTTTATCTCCCTAGATTGTGTTCAGGGTCTGACCCGATCGACTTTTGCTTGTACAGCATTCTTTGAAAAGTGGTACTGGGACGCCGCAAAAAAATCTTGTCAAAAAGGCGTCTATGGCGGTTGCAATCCAACTAGAAATAATTTTAATACTGAAGAAGACTGTAATAAAATAGCTAAAACAGTGTGTTCATAATTTATAAAGACAAAATATTTCTGTCAATAAATTATTGAGAAAACTTGAAGTCTATAATTATTGAGAAGAATGACAGGTGGCACAAGTGGGTTGGGGAGCGGGCGGGAGGGGGGGGGGTCATGTGCTACATCATTTTAAAGGTTGTTTAAATCTCTTTCCAGTGCTATAACTTAGTATTTTTTGAGTGGTTTCCAATAAATGGCGTTGTCAAAAATAGTTCGTATAGTTTAAATTTTTAGGCGGTGACTGTGCTCCTGGTAAAGAAATGAAAGGGTGTCACCCGGAGTGACTATCTATGGACCCCCTAATCATGCTACTAAATGGCGGAGCCAACACAATAATGTTCTCTTAAATAATAATCTAAAAACATAAATCTCGGTGCAGGTAAGTTCTCATTACGTCCATTTTTGGAATGCGATTACTCCGAAACTAGTACTCAAATATCATAAATCGTGGTATTATTGGAAAAGGGATTTAAAATCATCTGCCCCCTTCCCATTTAAGATTTTAAGGTAAACTAATTATTAACAAATATTCACTTGTAATCTCCCTAGTGCTTGAATTAGTATCGGAAATTCTTTCGAGTTTGTTCGGGTTCCGGAAAGATTTCCGGTTATTAATTGAACCACGTGGGGGATTCGGTAAGAAAATTTCACACAGACCAGAACCCATTGATCTGTAAGCGATTAGTAATCATCTGCTGAAGG
Source organism: Barypeithes pellucidus (assembly GCA_963991005.1). Lineage (NCBI taxonomy): Eukaryota > Metazoa > Arthropoda > Insecta > Coleoptera > Curculionidae > Barypeithes > Barypeithes pellucidus. The sequence goes on along the minus strand of OZ022562.1, from coordinate 12,417,494 downwards.
CACTAAAAAAATCGATTTAACAAATCGATGGGAAGTCGGACGTAATTTTTTCCATCGAATTTAAAAAGCCATTTGTGATTTGACAGCGAATTATATCTTTTTTTGTCAAGCTGAGGAGTAATATTTACAAAAAATGACGAAAGAAGTGAATTATAGCTATAGAGCAGTAGAATAGTTATTTACATTACAAGCTGCGAAAGTTTACTTTTTGGTGCGAGGTGTGTTTAAATAGGCGAGGCGAAGCGTAGCGAAGCCGAGGCTATTTAAAAAACTCCGAGCACCTGAAAGGGCTTTTGCAGCGTGTAATGTATTAAACTTTTTCTACTACTGTTCTTTGATCAATTATATTATTAAGTAATGAACTTTGATTTTATTCAAATTATAATAAAATACACCTGTAAAATAATCCATGACAACTAGTTATTTGAGTACTGTCAAAGTCTGTCAGTTCGAATTTTTTAATTTCGATTGTCGAAAATGTTGTTTCAAGACCAAAACGAAGCTATACAGAAGGCGGCCGAGTTGGCATGTGCCTCACTCTTACCCGTAAAGTCGAAAGATAGGTACTGTCAAACGTACAACCTGTTTCTAGAATGGTTCGTGGAGAAAAACCTTTCACAAATTGACGAAAATGTAATGCTAGCGTACTTCCAAGAGAAATCTGAAGCCCTATCACCTCCGTCCTTATGGTCACAATATTCCATGCTTAAATTGACTATTTCTGTGAACAAAAATATAGATATTTCGCAGTTTAAGAAACTTATTGCATTTATTAAACGAAAAAATGATGGTTACGAAGCTAAAAAATCTAAAATTTTCACAAAAGAAGAAATAATAAAGTTTTTACTTGACGCTCCTAATCATAGCTATTTATCTATGAAAGTGATAGCAGTAATGGGGATAGCTGGAGCATGCCGGACAGATGAGATCTATAAAATGAAATTGAACGACATCGAAATAAAGGATGATGTAGCTATTGTTAAAATCCTCCAGAGCAAAAACAAGGTTCAAAGAAGTTTTGTGATAGCCGATGATGGAGGTCCAGTTTCTTTTATGAGGTTACTTCAAGATTATATTAAACTTAGGCCAAATAATGCACAAGACGAACGCTTGTTATATCGCTATGAACGAGGTAGGTGTGTGAATCAGGTGATTGGAAAACACACAGGTATCGATATTTTGGATTTAAAAAGACATGGCGGTTGGAGATCTTCGTCCGTTGCGGAGGGATATATTGGTGATTCGTATACAAATAAAATCGAAATTTCCAAGAAGATCTTAAATCGATCTCCTACTTTTATTCCATCTAACGACGCGAGAGTGACAAATAGTTGTATGGTCCAAGTCCAGGATAATAACGAGTCTCTAATAAGAAGCGGCGAAGGTATTGAATTGAATAATATTCCATCAATTAATATTTCTAACTATTCAAATTTCACTATTAACCTTAATGACAATAAATAAAAATTAGTGTTATTTAAGTTTTATATTATTGTTATTATACCACTTGTTTTTTCAATAAATATAAACTTTTTATTATTAAGTAAGATTTTTTTTTAATTCGCTTGAATAAACACAATAAAAAAATTCATTCTTGTTTTTTTGTCCTGGCACCGAAAGTATTACTTTCGTAGCTAGCAACCTACTTTCGTAGCTAGCAACGGATAATATTCAGGTAACTGTAACATTTACTTTCGTTTTCTTTCGTGTTGCTACGGCCCGAAAGTTGATTTATTTATACAGTAGTAGAAAAATAAAATTATCCATTCAGGGAGGAGGGATTCTAACCAAACAAAACACTGACAACAAAATGCATTCAGCAGAACTACGAATCGGGACACATCGTGACGTCACCGATTAAAAATCCCATATCAATCGATGGGCTCTGCTGAATGCCGTAATTAATGAAAATTATTCACAAATGGTACTTTCTGCCTATCACCGTGAATTAGAAACTGCAGTTTCGCATAGGGAAATCTAATTAGCAATTAATTCTGTATTTTTATAACCATAAATTTCTTGTACGTTGTAATTTTGAAAACCCCTATTCATTGTGTAAGTCATGTACAGAAGTTTAATACAAAAAAAATTAATTTATGTTAGTTTAAGCAAACTTTATATAACAATAAAAGAATACGGTAAAAAATGTTTTATTGCTGCCATAATATCAGCTCGTAAATTTAATAAATAAAAACCAAAATCGAAGTTTGACAATATACACATCCCTCGCAGCTAGAGTTCAGATCGAATTAACTTTATAAAAATGTCAAAGTCTATTTTGTTGGTTGGAATGATTTTACTCTTTGCATCAATTGTGTTAGCCGACTTTATTACGAGGCCAGGAGAGTTTACTAAAGCAGGTAAATATTACGAATCAAAAGTACCGATAACCCTGAAAAAAATGTCGCATGATTTTTTTTATGAAAAGTCGCAAAAATAAGTTCTTTCTTTTTTCAAGTAATTGGGACTTACATGTTGAATCCTCTTATATTACTCATTACACGTCACACACGCCGATATTATCGGTGTCGGGCATCCCTTTCCTACAGACTAACCACGACAATTTTATTGTATGGGGGGATGCTTTTAAAGAATATTCGCAGCCGACGGGGTTTAATCTCCTGGGAAGGGTAGATGTTACCCTTAACATCTTAAATGGGAAGTTTTGGTCAAGCGGTACATACATTTAAATGTCATTTAAACCTCTTTCTACTAATACCATGATTTATCATTTGTTTAGTAGTAGTTTCTAAGAAATCATCTTCCGAAATAGACTTAATCAATTAAATGTTTAGGTGGTGATTTTGCTCTAGATAAATAATTGGAACGGGTGTCGCCCGGAATGACTATACAGTGTGTCCCCGGATCGACACATAAATAGGTGAAAAAGGCTAAAATTTTTAGAGTTGAAACTTCATCCTCTGGGGTTCAGTCCTGCTTGGATGGAAGCCAATTTGTGTTATAATTTTAATTTCAAAAAATCAAATATGCCAATTGGACTAAAAATAAAAAAGTTATTAAGCCTAAAACTATATCAAACAAAAGGTTGTAAAGAAAGAACGTTTCTTTATATCTTCAATGACAAAATATGTAAGATATGTCTACGTTTGCAATAAGTAGTAATAAGTTTTGCAATAATTAAATTGTTTGCTTTCCCTTATAATTCATAAAGAAAATATATAATTCTGCAATACTTTTTAGTTGCTCTAGATGAGTGCTATAGCCCCTAGTGTCTCGACTAATGCTTGTAAGATCTTTGACTAATGCTGTATATGTCATAACTAAAAGATTTTTATGTAAGAGTTCTCTTAGTGTAGAATTTAAAGATCGGACATCTTATCTTCTTTGTTAGACATAAAACATGTTGGTCCTACTCATTGTACCATGGGCCGAACAGGTTGAGCGAACTATAAATTACTGATAAATTATTTTTAAAATATTAATGACTAATTTAGTTTTTTTATTCTTAAAAATTAAGTGCCAAACTTTAGAACTTTCAAACTGGAAAACACCCTAATATCAAATTTATTTTTACCTGTTCGTGTTTAGCACTAGTACTAACTTTTGAGTGTTCTGCATAAAAACCGATTTATCTCGAAAACCGGCATTTTTTTCGTAATAAATCCCACCCCCTTTTTTTTTAAAGGAATAAATTTTAGCCCACCGTGTGTGGTCCATTCTCGACCTCCCCGACGATATAAAACATCTACTGTTGTACGTACAAATATTAAATATCCCCGGAAAGTTTCCAGAACTACAATTTTTTGTCATTGCCGGGTATGCAACAATGAAAACGTATCGCCTATTTTAAATAAATTTAGTCTTCGGTCAATATGTTTGAACAAAGGCATGCGGGTTCGGGATTTTTTCACATTCATGGGTTTGTTAAATAATTGGCTTCAGACAAATTTTAAAAAATTTCCGGAAACATTTTATGCACTACTTATATTTTGGGTTGCCATGGCAACCAAACAAAAAACAAGTCTCTAATTGGCTTAAAAATACCGGCGCGAAATTTTCTATAAAAGCGTCCCCCTTCTAGTTACAGAGACGGTGACAATAGGGGGTCCGTGAAGTGAAATATCAGTAATTTGGTTTCTCATCCCCTCTACAACTTTTATATCTGATGAAATGCCGTAGAGCGCTGTACCGCTTTAGATAGGAAATTCTCAATAAATTCAAAATTATATCGAGCCATGTCTGAAAATTAATTTACAGCATCTGCGTGACCCCAAAGTCACTGGGTACACATTCTAGAATGGAACATTATATGTTAAAGATTATGTGAAAAAATTTTGTCGTTCCAGGTCTCGCCATTTCATTATTGGAATTTTTTAAAAATCTCCTCTGAGGAAATTCGGAAAACGATCGTGACATGTCAAAAAATTGTCACACTACATGCCTTGACACCCAAATATTGTTGGAAAAAAAATTTCAGAAGGATCGCACCTAGCTAGGCGGAATACTGACAATATTACGCAGAGATACTGGAAGGCAGGTATCGTTCAGTTGTATATATTCAATATTCAATCGCAATATTCTTTTTATCAGAAAATTGTTTACGAGTCATCTCCATGTGAATACAAATCGATTAAGCCCACTTGGACCCATGTCACTTATAATTTTTCCATTAATTTTTATTTGACACGCTCGGAAAAGTAAATGCAAGGGTTGACTTGTCAGAAAATGTGTTTTTCTACTACTGTATAAATAAATCAACTTTCGGGCCGTAGCAATACGAAATAAAACGAAAGTAAATGTTACAGTTACCTGAATATTATCCGTTGCTAGCTACGAAAGTAGGTTGCTAGCTACGAAAGTAATACTTTCGGTGCCAGGACAAAAAAACAAGAATAAATTTTTTTATTGTATTTATTCAAGCGAATTAAAAAAAAATCTTACTTAATAATAAAAAGTTTATATTTATTGAAAAACAAGTGGTATAATAACAATAATATAAAACTTAAATAACACTAATTTTTATTTATTGTCATTAAGGTTAATAGTGAAATTTGAACAGTTAGAAATATTAATTGATGGAATATTATTCAATTCAATACCTTCGCCGCTTCTTATTAGAGACTCGTTATTATCCTGGACTTGGACCATACAACTATTTGTCACTCTCGCGTCGTTAGATGGAATAAAAGTAGGAGATCGATTTAAGATCTTTTTGGAAATTTCGATTTTATTTGTATACGAATCACCAATATATCCCTCCGCAACGGACGAAGATCTGAAACCGCCATGTCTTTTTAAATCCAAAATATCGATTCCTGGAGCATTTGCAAGAAAGGTAGTTGATGTTCTTCTAAACGAGTGACCAGTGTATTTATTTATATCTTGAAGTTTCAAAAATTTGGCAATTTCTTTGGGAACATTTGAAATAGTGTGTTTTCCAATCACCTGATTCACGCACCTACCTCGTTCATAGCGATATAACAAGCGTTCGTCTTGTGCATTATTTGGCCTAAGTTTAATATAATCTTGAAGTAACCTCATAAAAGAAACTGGACCTCCATCATCGGCTATCACAAAACTTCTTTGAACCTTGTTTTTGCTCTGGATGATTTTAACAATAGCTACATCATCCTTGATTTCGATGTCGTTCAATTTCATTTTATAGATCTCATCTGTCCGGCATGCTCCAGCTATCCCCATTACTGCTATCACTTTCATAGATAAATAGCTATGATTAGGAGCGTCAAGTAAAAACTTTATTATTTCTTCTTTTGCGAAAATTTTAGATTTTTTAGCTTCGTAACCATCATTTTTTCGTTTAATAAATGCAATAAGTTTCTTAAACTGCGAAATATCTATATTTTTGTTCACAGAAATAGTCAATTTAAGCATGGAATATTGTGACCATAAGGACGGAGGTGATAGGGCTTCAGATTTCTCTTGGAAGTACGCTAGCATTACATTTTCGTCAATTTGTGAAAGGTTTTTCTCCACGAACCATTCTAGAAACAGGTTGTACGTTTGACAGTACCTATCTTTCGGCTTTACGGGTAAGAGTGAGGCACATGCCAACTCGGCCGCCTTCTGTATAGCTTCGTTTTGTCTTGAAACAACATTTTCGACAATCGAAATTAAAAAATTCGAACTGACAGACTTTGACAGTACTCAAATAACTAGTTGTCATGGATTATTTTACAGGTGTATTTTATTATAATTTGAATAAAATCAAAGTTCATTACTTAATAATATGTATAATTGATCAAAGAACCGTAGTAGAAAAAGTTTAATACATTACACGCTGCAAAAAGTAAACTTTCGCAGCTTGTAATGTAAATAACTATTCCCGTGACTTTGGGGTCACGCAGATGCTGTAAACTCATTTTCAGACATGGCTCGATATAATTTTGAATTTACTGAGAATTTCCTATCTAAAGCGGTACAGCGCCTCCCAGCAACGCTCTACGGCATTTCATGAGATTTAAAAGTTGTAGAGGGGGACCTAAACTCCACGAAAAACCAAATTACTGATATTCCACTTCACGGACCCCCTATTGTCACCGTCTCTCTAACTATTCAGAATAAAATTGACTATCTTTCCGATTTTAATATTATTTACTGGAAGCTAGATATTAAGGGTGGGAAGTTTTCAAACGAACTTTATGTGCTTCGTCCTGGATCGATTTTTTCTTCTTTAGATTGTACTAAAGGTCTGCAAGAATCCAATGCATGTAATGGACTCCTTGAAAGATGGCATTGGGACAATGCAAGAAAATCTTGCATTCTTGGTTTTTACAATCTTTGCCCCCCAACTAGGAATAATTTCGGATCTGAAGAAGAATGCGACGGAGTAGCCAAACCGATTTGTTCATCATAATTATAAAACTTATTATTGTAAAATAAATGGTTTGAATAAATAAGACCTACGTACATATTTTGGTTGTTATTGATAACCCCCTGAACTTTTGATAACGTGTCATTAATAAGGATAAGAATGATTTCATTATAAAATTTGGTAGAGTAATAGAAATAATCAGTTGTAATATCCACAAGACAAGTACATAAGATTGTTCCTTGTTGCAATTTATCCATATTTTTCATCGACTTGAAACAAACAGGAACACGGTATTTCTATTTGCTTTGTGCACGCCTGTGTGTGCGCCTGTTATTACGAAAATAATCATAGTAAAATTCTACGGAGGGAAACCCCGCTATGTTGTTTCTGTTGTCATTGTAACAGCTTATCGGTTTGCTAAGGCTTGATTAGGAAAAATCAACAGGAAATGACAAAGAATAATTAATTTTCAGAGTTATTGCCCGATTCCTCTTCTGGAAAGTTCTGTGAACCAGTGGCGGTTCTTCCACAGGAGCACATGCGCACGTGCACCCCCAAAACAAAACGAATAAAAAATATTAATTTATATTCATTGAATATTATTTATCGTATAAAGTCCGACACTCCCTAATATTTTATCGTACCGTCAAACTAAAAAGATCCGACCCTCCCTAATATTTTATCATCCCGTCAAACCAAACCATAGATCCGGCAACCGTGCCTCGGTCGAGGTAAATGACGATTATGACGAGACTTTCTCGCACGTGCGATTATATAGTGCAGTTTCTCTGTAGTAACAGGTGGCGGGTGGCAGCGGGGGATAGCGGGGCTATGGCGATTTAACATGGAAAAGGCGCACAGTTTTTGTGTCTGTTCGTGCATCTAGTTAGAGATTCGAGCGTGTATGTTTTAATATTTTAATATTATATATTTGTTAAGTTAAAATGAATAGTTGGCGGTGGACTATTTAAGAAATAACTTTAGTTCTTTGAATTTGGACCAAAAAAATGAAGTGAAGAATGCGGGAACACCTAAACCCAAAATTAATTTAACGCAGACCACAAAGGGTAAATCTAGGGACTTTATTAGAAAGTTTAAAAATGATATATATGAAAACAAGTTATAGAGGGTATTAAAAACTTAATGAGGCTGTTATTTATCAATTTTCTACAATTAAGAACCGAGGAATGGACTTTACGTTTAAGCACTGTTGTGTAGGGTCGATAAATGTTGTGTATTTCGATAAATGATACTCGATATGATTTTAAACCATTTTATTTAAGGATTTAAACTAAAAAAAACACTGAAAATATGAAGAATGCCAACTTGTCAGTCTCGATTCGTTCTCGTCATAAAACAGTTAACTATTGTTCTCGTCTTGATTGCGCCTAATGACGTAGCGGTAGATCGAGTAGTGGGATTAGACATCATTCGATTTTCTTGATAACTCGTAGATGGCGGTAGTAGTATTAGACATCATTCGGTTTTCTTGATAGCTCGTAGATGGTTTTAGTAGTATTAGTAGTGGACTGTATAAATATTGTTACGAGGGTTGCATGCGACTACGTTAAGATCCGACGGCTATACACACTAAGAAAACCTTTCCTATTTTCCAAAAGTTGTATTTCCTTGTGTAAAATTAAAAATAAATAAAAATATGTTTTACCTAACGCATTTTCTTATTACTTTTTTTCTTTCTACATTTAAAACGCCTAGAAAGTAATTGTTTGGTCGTTACACAAAAATAAAATTTTAAAAATAATTTCACCATACTTGTGAACGGTCACGAGCCGCCACTGCTGTGAACCAAAGCCGTAACCTACATGATTTAATATTCTTGGTAATTTCTAAAAATAATATACTGACAATAAAACTAATTTAAAAATTTCTATAAATTCTCATTTCTTAGTGTATGGCCACAACGGAGCACCGCACAGCGCCCTAGCTCATAGCCTGACACCAGAGCACCGCACAGTAGTGTCCACAACGGCGCACCGAGCCTAGCTCATTGCCTTGCCTGTCGATCGGTTTGTCTCTTGACATCGAGATATAAACATGGACTGCGCGTTGTCATCTTCTTCAGATGAAGGCTATGGTACATAAATTACGTTCAGAATTTGACGTGAAATTGGAAAATCAGTTAATATACAGGATGTCACATTAAAAAATATGTTGACAGGGTCGTAATTAATTAATTAGAAAAAAAATAAGGTAGACTGGAATAATTTTTAACATTTTTATTGATATTTTAATTAGTGTTGTCCTACATGAAATCGAAGTAATGATATTATCAAAAATATCTATATGCATTCTCATATACGCACAGTCCATGTTTGTAGATATCTCGATGTCGAGGGACTACTGTGCGAAGCTCGAACGAGGCTGTGCGGTGCTATGGTGTCAACCTAAGTGCGAGGGGCGGTGCGCCGTTGTGGACACACACTTACTCATAAAAAAAACAACGCTCCAACTTCCAATCCGATAGATTGAACCGCTTTCAAATTATGACTCGATTTCGAAAATAAACTCTCACTTTCAACACCCTACCCTGTATTTCCAGAACGAGAAACATCTCGAAAAAACTTATATGACTTTATCGGTCCAGTTCAGGGGTCGGCAACCCGCGGCTTGCGAGCTACATGCGACTCTTTGGATGTGAAGCTGCGGCTCTTTAGTTCCATACGCAAATATTATTTATTTTATCGAAAAAAAAAAAACATTAAAAATTCGTTCTGAATCGATTAAGGAGGATTAGGCACCGATTCTATCTCTCAGCCACTTGTACTCGCTTTTCACCGCACCCCTCCCCCGTGACACGCGTCGTTACTGTCGTCAGTCCGTCGAAAGCTCTCGAATGACGCCGTCGTCGGATGTTTCTATGTAGGTTTTAATTCGTTTTCGACGCAAGACAATTTGGCGTCTTCACCAGTGCTTTGGCTGTGACCAGGGGTCGACAACCTAGAGCTCGCGAGCCGCATTCGGCTCTTTCGATGTCAAGTTGTGACTCTTTCGATATCAAATTGCGGCCGTTAGTGGCTCTTTAAAAACTGAGAAATTGTGTAAATTATAACTTTTGGCTCTTCCGTCTCAAAAGGTTGCCGACCTCTGGTCTAGTTTCATGTTTGGTATCTCCAGTTGCTCTATGGCACATAAGTTATGAGACACCCTGTATACAGGGTATCCGGGAAAATGTGAGAAATCTCCCGGATATGAAAAAAAAACAAGTGAAAAGGGTACAAGTTCGTATAAACTCTCAAAGAGCTCCAACTGAATAATGAAATAATTAAGAACATTTATTACGACGCAGGAAATTACGCTTAAACAAATTGACACAGTCTCTTCTCATTACAATACTGCATACTTAAAGAGAACGTTATATTACTTACAGTACAATATATTTTCTTTATAATCTTATCTTTTTCGTCTATCTTAACCTAGGCTTCTTACAAGTAGAATTACATGGTTGGGACTCTTCGAAATGTACATCGCAATCTTTAAACTCACAGACCTCCTTAGCAGTTTCTGTATCAGAATCACTCATGTGAACTTCTGGTATGAGATTTATAAATATTTCGTCATCATCATTACATTCAGTTTCAGGAAAGTCTTTTTCATCTATTACTGTTGTATTTGTACAATTTTCACCCCTGCAATTTTTACAAAAGACACTACATGTTAAACCCAGTTTTACGTAGGTGCATCTTGTTGAACATCGAGTATTACACGAGCAATTGTATTTATTTTATAAAAGAATCAGGATCTTTGAAATCGGGGATAAATATGTTTCCCGCTAATATTAAAAAAAAATTTCACCCCTTTCGGGGGCGAGTATTGGTCGGTGGAGGGGTTGGAAGGGGTCGGACGTGATATCCAACACCACCACCGTGCTCAGCATCCTCGAAAATGGGGGGAAATTGTGTTTCTCTGCAGGGAAACCTCTTGAAGCGCGTTTAACTCCTCTGGGGGTGTTTTTTGCCAATTCCAAAAGAAATTCTGACGCCGCCATCGTGTTCAGCATCCTCGAAAACGGGGGGGGGGGGGTACCTACTCGAGCTTTTACATTAGCAACTAAGTTTATTAAATATTGTTAACGTATGAGTAAGACATAAAATTTTTAAAAGACACCGTAGACTATAAAAGCATTTGTATTTAAGAAATCTTGTTCAATAAATTTGGATGTCTTAGTAAAATATGTTTTTTTTTTTTAAGTAAACTTTTCCATAAATGGTACATGGTATACATAATATGCAAATCTAATTAGCAATAAATTCTGTATTGTTATAATAAATTTCCTGTACGATGTAAATTTGAAAATTCCTATTGTATTGTGTAATGCCTGTACCTACAGGTATATTTCATAAAAAGTACTTAGTTTAAGCAAACAATACGGTAAGATATAAATTATTGTTACCACATCAGCTCATAAATTTACTAAATAAAAACCAAAATCTAAGTTTGAAAATATACATACATATCAGATGCAGAGTTCAGATCCAATTAACTTTAGAAAAATGTCAGTGGTTGGAATAATTTTACTCTTTGTCTCAATTGCGTTGGCCGTAGAAGAGCCGCATGGAGTGTTTGTTAGATCAGGTAAGCCAAAGAAATAGAGGGAGTTACTAAAGAAGTTAAATAATACGGATCGAAAGCACAGGATAATTATGAAAAAAAATGTTGCCTGATTTTTTTTTTATGAACAAACACTCGCACATGTAGGGCCCCATCACTGTTGCCAGATGCAAAAAAATCAGGCACCTCAAAAAAATTGTATTTTCTTAGAAAAAAACTTGATTTTTGACAAGTACGTTGTTGTTGACGTGACGTCTTGTGACGTGTTGAAATTTAAAGTATTTTCACCCACCAAAGCAAAAGTCTTTCGATTAATATACGACAATCGAATAATTTTCACCTCTCTCTGTAACCCTGTAGTAAAACAATAAGACGCCTTAGGAAATGTAATTTAGCAGAAAATAAAATAAAAAATTCTAAAAGGTAAGAAAAATGGTATCTACGACAAAAAATGGTATGTACTATCGTGCCGATAAAAAACTAGGACAACAAAATCACAAAACTGGGAACGGATATACATAATATCTCATAGACTATAAATGGTGCTCGACAGCTGTAAAGGTAAAAACACGTAATTTTTAGGAAGTAACCTAGGTTACATAATTTAGCGTATTATATTGTTCGATACGAGGTGGCATCAAAATATGTTATTTCTTTTATAAAATTGAGCGGCAGTAAATATATGGGGCATTTTTATTAAGAAAAAGTCTCATACCTTATTTAAAGTAGGTATATGTAGCGTCGCCTAAAAATGAAAACGAAACTAAATAATAAAAGAAATTTAATAGAAGGTTACAAAAATACAAACGCAAAATTTGTCGAAGCAACAAAACATTTTTAATATTTAGTCATAGAACCATTCCTGTTTATTACTTCTTGAAGCCCGTGCGGCATACTTAAAACTTGGTACTTCATCACAAGCTTCATTTATCCTGTAGCGTAATTCATCTCTGTTTCGTGGCCGAAAATCATGTTTATACATTGATTTCACCATTTTACCCCAAATGTTTTCGATCGGGTTCAAATCGGGATTCTTCGAAGGCCAGGGAAGAACTGCTATATTATTTTCTAGGAGAAAATTTTGCACAATGCGTGCTGTGTGTATTGGAGCATTATCATGCTGAAATGTAAAATTTTGACCATCTACAGCGTTTATCGATGGTATCATCACTGCATTTAGGATATTAACGTATTTAGGTGCAGTTAGTCTTCCTTCCATGATTTGGCAAATTCCTGGACCTCTAGCGCTAATCCAATCACATACATTTATAGGGAAATGCCCGCTATGGTTTGTCTTGTGAGTGTATTTCTCATCATACCGCATACTGGAAGGCCTATGCACTTCCATTATTACGCGATTGATTGAAAAGTTTTCTCGTCAGAAAATATAACTGTTTCCCAGAAAATATTTCGATTTAAATATTCATGTGCAAATTCTAACCTGCCTTGTTTATTTCTTTCCATTAAAAATATTTTATTAGTAGCACAACGATTTCGTATATCGGAAATTTGAATCCTGTCTCTAGCAGTATTTGCAGAACCTGGAAAGTTCTTCTCTTCTTTCGCCTTTATTGCAGTTGCGAATGGATGATCCCTTAGATAATAAACTAGTCTTCTATCTTCATCTTCAGTAGAAATTCTAGGAAGACCTGAACCTGCTTTCCTAATAATAGTCCCATGCCTTGCTATTTTTTGTTTTGCCAACAACACGGTATTTTTGTTTACTCCCAGTTCGTCTGCAATATCCCTAATAAAAGCACCATCTCGCAACCGACTGTAGATTATAGCATTTTGCTGAGGTGTTAATTGTGGCATATTTTTTAAAGAAAAATTTGCTTGACAAGTTAATGATAAAGTGACAACCTATGTTGACATGTAAGATTTGTAAATGACATTTTACTGGTACCAGACTCGAAAGTAAAAAATTCCTAATAGTCAAGGAGAAAATAAGAAATTTTGCTGTCCTAGTTTTTTACACTGTAAATAAGTGGTAGAAAAATGGAAAATGGTATACTAAAAAATAGCGGGTATCGCAGGTGAAAAATGATATAGATACCATTAAAATGGTATGTCTGGCAACTAGGGAATCCAATCCCGCAAATGCGGGTTTGGTCGACGACGCTAGTACGACTAGTTTAACGGTTTACATTTATTTTGAAAGTATTTTCGGAGAAAACATAACATGTTTAATGTTTCATCTTTTAGATTTGATCTTATGTTATTGCACATGTATCCTGCGGCTGAAAACGCACGTTCAGCTTCGACACTTGTCGGCGGAATAGATTTTACACAATTTGTGGCGCTCTGATTCGAATAGTTGGAGCATATCGGTCGATGTGATAAACTTTCCAAAGGGTATACCATCTTTAGCTACCATTCGAGACACTCTTTCCTCCATCGAAACTTTTTTCTCAGATGAAAAAAAAACTGTAATTTTCTTAGGTAGCACAGAAGAACTACTAACATCTGAGCGCTTAGCAATAGAACTAAACGAACTACTCTAGCTGCTGGTACTAGCTTTCATTTCCTGTGTTATTTTATCAATATCAACACTACCGCTGCTGCTCTGGACTTTCAAATTAATATTATGCTTTGTTTGTAAGTGGGTGTGACGACCTTTGGTGGAACGAGCAGAGATTTTGATAATGCTAGGGCATAACTTACATTTAGCTGTAAGACCATGTTCAGACTTTAAAAGATAATTCCAAACTAAACTTGAACCTTTATTGTTTTTGTAAACTACACTGACACTCATTTTTGTAATTGCTGATAAATTGATACGACTTACAGTTGTAGGCGCAGTAGTGTATTAAGAGCTAGGGGTATTATGACGAATACCCCTAGAGCATATCGCTGATGGTAAAAATTATTGAAATACTGAAAAGAATAAAACTAACAATGGGCGACAGTTGTCTCGCGCTGAGAGGATGGCCTGTGGTGCGCAGAAGCCGGCTAGCTTGCCTGCGGCAAAGGGTTCTTTTGCGCCACCAGCTTAGGCCAGATAAAAGCTGGAAATCTCCAAGTTGTTAATGGGATCCCCTCAGACTGAAACCACTAGTCGACGCCACGATTGTTATTTTTAAATTCAACCGTTACAAAATGTCACTAGATACTAGTAGAATAACGCCCTTAGTTTCGCACGTACGCAAGAAAAGAGTTATGTTTAACGTATTTTCAGTAGCCCAACATGGCGGGGAATCCCCAACGCGTCGACCAAAAATACCGCAGTTCATTGATTGATGGGCTCAATCCCGCAGGTTTGCGGGATTAAAGTTTGGTTGCGGGATTGGATTCCCTACTGGCAACCCTGGGCCACAGTTAACTAGAGTAAAGTTTTCTTCGACATTGTATAGAAAACAAAACCAACAATACTTCAATTTTTCATTTATTTGAAATATAATATAATAAAACAAGTGCGACACAGACATATAAAGTCTCTACGTTATATCTTTTCCCGTGCATGTGTGTCATCACTTACATGTCATAAACCCTCCGAATCAATCAAAATTTGGAGCAAACAAAATATCAAGACAAAGTATGCTTTCATACGATAGACGTGTCTAGCGTTCCGAAATACGTATTCCGAAAAATTATTTATAATTTCGAAAAAAAAAATTGAAATGTCATCAGCGACAAAAACAAACAACATTGACAGTTGAGGTGTCAATCAAAATCAAAATAGCAACTATGAATTAATAGCTGGCAAATATTTAATGGTGGCAAATCAATACTCAACTGCGATTGTAACTTTTCTCCACACTTTTAAGTCTGTAATAAATAAATGTCGGTCACATCTCGATCCCTGCATCTATTATGCATGTGTAAAGATATAACGTACATACTTTGTTTATAAACAATATATGTATACAGCAGTGGCGGCTCGTGACCTATGATAGAGGGGGTTCACAAGTATGGTGGAATTATTTTAAAAATTTTGTGTAACGACCAAACAATTACTTTCTAGGCGTTTTAAATGTACAAAGAAAAACAGTAATAAGAAAATGCGTTAGGTAAAACATATTTTTATTTATTTTTTAATTTTACACAAGAAAATACAACTTTTGGAAAATAAGAAAGGTTTTCTTAGTGTGTATGGCTGTCGGATCTTAACGTCGTCGCATGCAACCCTCGTAACAATATTTATACTGTCCACTACTAATACTACTAAAGCCATCTACGAGCTATCAAGAAAACCGAATGATGTCCAATACTACTACCGCCATCTACGAGTTATCAAGAAAACCGAATGATGTCTAATACCACTACGCCATCTACGGCTACGTGATTAGGCGCAACCGAGACGAGAACAATAGTTAACTGTTTTATGACGAGAACGAATCGAGCCACGAGACTGACAAGTTGGCATTCTTCATATTTTCAGTGTTTTTTAGTTTAAATCCTATAATAAAATGGTTTAAAATCATATCGAGTATCATTTATCGAAATACACAACATTTATCGACCCTACACAATAGTGCTTAAACGTAAAGTCCATTCTTCGGTTCTTAATTGTATAAAATTGATCAATAACAGCCTCATTAAGTTTGAAATACCCTCTATAAATTTTTTTTCATATATGCCATTTTTAAACTTTCTATAAAGTCCCTAGATTTATACCCTTTGTGGTCTGCGTTAAATTAATTTCGGGTTTAGGTGTTCCCGCATTCTTCACATCAATTTTTTGCTCCAAACTCAAAGAGCTAAAGTTATTTCTTACATAGTCAACCGTCAACTATTTGTTTTAACTTAATAAATATATAATATTAAACATACACGCTCGAATTTCTAACTAGATGCACGAACAGACAACTGTGCGCCTTTCCATGTTAAATCGCCATAGCCCCGCTATCCCCCGCTGCCACCCGCCACCTGTTACTACAGAGAAACTGCATTACTTAATCGCACGTGCGAGCAAGTCTCGTCATAATCGTCATTTACCTCGACCGAGGCACGGTTGCCGGATCTATACAGTTTGGTTTGACGGTATGATAAAATATTAGGGAGGGTCGGACTTGTTTAGTATGACGGTACGATAAAATATTAGGAAGGGTCGGACTTTATACGATAAATAATATTCAATGAATATAAATTAATATTTTTTATTCGTTTTGTGTTGGGGGTGCAGGTGCGCATGTGCTCCTGTGGAAGAGCCGCCACTGGTATACAGGGTGCCCCAGATATGAATGCGGTCTACAAGGATCTGGTTAATCATAAGACATTGGACAAAAGTTGAAAATTAATATCATTCATCAATCATTTATATTAGAACTTTCTATTTTAGATTGTTACAAGTTTCTAGAACGTTCACCTCAATGCAACGCGTTTATTCGACGATGGTATTGGAATAGCGCAGAACAATATTGCAAATTGGATATATATGGAGGTTGCAATCCGACTCGAAATAATTTCGAAACGGAACAACGGTGTACGACAGTAGCTAGGCCCATTTGTGTACAAAAACATATGTCACACAAATACAGCAAATTTACATAAGCTATCATATACAGGGTGTTCCTTAATGACGTGCTAATATTTCAGGGTGTGATTCCTTAGGTCATTTGATAAAGAAAAATTCATATGAACATATGTCCGCAACGGCTTAATTTTTTTGCTACAGGGTGTTGAACTTTTATTTTTTAAATGGTTATTTTTTAATATCTCCGAAAGTACTTTAGATGTTATTTTTAATTTTGGTATGTGTTTATAGGATATAGAACCAGAAATTTTAGTTAGAAAAGTTATTCAATTATTCCACCAGTGGCGTCCCTACAAACATGTCCTCTGATATATTTTTTTTAAAGATGGTACCCCGTTGACATTTTTACATGTGGATATTTTTTCTATTAGCCTGGTCAATTCTACATGAAAACGGTCTCTTGAGCTTTTCTCGCCAGACGCACTGTTCTTGATTAAAACCACTAAATTCCTATTGAAACTCATTATTATTAACATTGATAAAATAATTAATGATAAATTTTGTTTTATAAAAATTGTTGGAAATGGCCACCGTCACTTAAAAGGCATGCTTCCGCCCGTCTTCGCATCGCATTGCCCACTCCAACAATTTTTATAAAACAAAATAATTATTTTATCAATGTTAATATTAATGAGTTTCAATATGAATTTAGTGGTTTTAATCAAGAACGGTGCGTCTGACGAGAAAAACTCAAGAGACTGTTTTCATGTAGAATTGACCAGGCTAATCAGAAAAAATATCCCCGTGGAAAAATGTCAGCGGGTATCATCTTTTTTGTAAAAAATATCAGAGGACATGCTTGCAGGGACGCCACTGGTGAAACAATTGAATAACTTTTCTAACTAAAATTTGTGGTTCTATATCCTATTAACACATACCAAAATTGAAAATAATATCTAAAGTACTTTCGGAGATATAAAAAAATAACCATTTAAAAAATAAAAATTCAACATCCTGTAGTAAAAAATTTAAGCCGTTGCGGACATATGTTCATATGAATTTTTCTTTATCAAATGACCTAAGGAATCACACCATGAAATATTAGCACGCCATTAAGGAACACCCTGTATACTTTATACACATCGTGTGTGGTAGAAAGTGTCATTTGTTACACTTTCTATCCTTCATTTTATCGAAAAAAGCCACTCTTGTAAAAAAAGATTGGTTGAAAACCTTAGCCATAGTCGAGTATACGAAATATTATACAGAGTGGCCAAAAAAGTGTGAAATTGATCTAAGAATAAGATACCCTCAGTTCTAAAAGTAAATCAAAATCCCTTTTAGAATTATGTTCTCTTTCTGTAAACATGCTGACAAGAAACAGCCACCCCATTTCCCGGCCAGATGCATAGGACGTATGCATAGAAAACGACAATTCACAAATTGGCCCGCGAGACCACCTGATTTGACGCCCTTAGACTATTATTTGTGAGATAGATTAAAAGAAATTGTCTACCGAGATAGACCTGCAAGTGCTGAAATTCTACAAAACAAAATAATACAAATCTGCAATGAGTTGCGACGGGCAGAAATAGAAAAAACTATAAAAAATAGAACGATATATCGAAAATGACGGTGGCCAGCATAAATTTGACAGTTGTTTTATACAGTTAGGCATTTTTTAAGTTAAGTTATGTATTTAATTTCTTAGTTAATCTAACTCATTGTTTTTATGTTTTGTTGTCTTGAAATAACATTTTATTTCGTTTTATAAAATGACCTACTTATATCCTATAGAGGTGGCCGTTTCTGGACAGAATGTTTGGAGAGAGAATAAACAGGGTCCGCAAACGAAGCGGGGACGGAAGATTAAATCGTTATCGAAGAACTTATCAACAATACTACAACAGCTTGAGATATTGGATTAAAAGCGGCATGTTTTAAAAACATTTTACATTATACAGGGTGGCCCGAAAAAGTGTGACAGCATAAAGTTATATTTTTTTAAATGGGACACCCAGTATTTTATTGCATCTTTAGGTTCGTATTGGCATCGTTTATAAGTGCCTCAAATTTTATTTAATTTGGTTTTGTAGTTTCGGAGAAATAAATTAAAAACTAAAAAAAAATCAAAAAAAAACAATCCAGAGCTATTTTTTAACCTCGGCATTGGGTAACATTTATGACAAGAGGTCTAGAGATATTATAAAGCTAATTGCTTCTATGTATTTTATACAGGGTGTTCATAACAAGCTTTCAAAAACGCCACATTTTAAAATAATTTTTCTCAAGTTTTTCAAATATTATTTGGCTGTTGGACGTAGAATTCATAGACAATTATTTTTTGTAATACAAGCATTTAAGTTATATCCAGCCGTTTTCGAAAAAATTGTAAATATTATAAATTGTGTTGTTTAAATAGAGTTTTTATTGGGAAATTTTGTTATAGGCGACTGGACTAATAATTGTAAACTAAAGTAAATATTCAAAATAGCTTCCTTTTACTCTTAGAGGTTACCGTATTTTAGTTATTTCGATATAAATTTTAAAAGCCATTTTTGCTACTTTTATTTATTTAATTTTATTTTTTATTCTTAATCGAGTTGCCATGATTTGTTTTTGTTTAGATTGTCACTTAGACAGCCAAATAAAATTATTTACATTTGTCCAGTCGTCGAAATTAAGTACTAACTTTAGATTAAAAATTAAGTACAACTTTAGAAATGGTAAATATGATTTTTATACTGGGTGAATGTGCAAGTGGCTGTCTATTGTGTAGTGACAATCTAAACAAAAAAAAATTATGGCAACTCGATTAAGAATAAAAAATAAAATTAAATAAATAAAAGTAGCAAAAATGTAGGCTTTTAAAATTTATATCGAAATAACTAAAATACAGTAAACTCTAAGAGTAAAAGGAAGCTATTTTGAACATTTACTTTAGTTTACAATTATTAGTCTAGTCGCCTATAACAAAATTTCCCAATAAAAACTCTATTTAAACAACACAATTTATGATATTTACAATTATTTCGAAAACGGCTGGATATAACTTATATGTATGCTTGTATTACAAAAAATGATTGTCTGTGAGTTCTACGTCCAATAGACAAATAATATACAGGGTGTTCCAATTGAAAAACTTGAGAAAAATTATTTTAAAATGTGGCGTTTTTGAAAGCTTATTATGAACACCCTGTATAAAATAGATAAAAGCAATTAGATTTATAGTATCTCTAGATCTCTTGTCATAAATTTTACCAAATGCCGAGGTTAAAAAAATAGTTCTGAACTCTTTTTTTGATTTTTTTATTCAGGACTGAAAAACTTTTTTTTTAGTTTTTAATTTATTTCTCCGAAACTACAAAACCAAATTAAATAAAATTTGAGGCACTTATAAACGATGCCAATACGAAGCTAAATATGCATTAAAATACTGGGTGTCCCATTTAAAAAAATATAACTTAATGCTGTCGTCACACTTTTTCGGGCCACCATGTATAATGTAATATTAATCTTCCGCCCCCGCTTCGCTTGTGGACCCGGTACATATTTCTAAGGGTATGTTATTCTTAGATCAAATATTTTTTGGCCACTCGGTACAATATTTCGGATGTTCGACTATGGCTAGCAAAACTTTTTAGCAAGTGACTTTTTCGATAAAATGAAGAAAAAAGTTTCCCATTTCTTATACTTTCTACCACACACGCTCAACTTATTTCCTTTTCTCCGGGATTTTCAATGGGATATTATCCCGAACCAGGTAGATAAAGATGGAAACGTTTCGTCGTTATTGGAACTCAACAGACAGTCACGATTTTTGTTGCAGTTTCTGTTGCAAGTCTGGTGGAAAAATTGGTGATTTTTACATTACCAACCAAAAATAAAAGTTACTAAATATTAACCTTAAAATACGTCTTGTGTGTTTATTGTTGATCGTGAATCCATGTTTATTTACATTCTTATGCAGTTTTTAGTTGTGTTTTGCGGAGTTTAGCGTCGTATTTTGATAATTTCACCGTACTTTTTTTTTGGCTGGGTTGGCAGTCCTCGCCCTTGAATCCGCAACTGCAATAGAATTGCCGACTGTAAAACGATTGGCATGACATATTGCTTGCACCCTCATGCCAAAAATTAACTTGCAGCAACAAAATGGCCGTATGTATTGCCGACTCTAATGCGGCCTTTACCGCTTAATTTTTATGCACTATTGCGAATCAAATGTTTATTTTCTTACGGCTTACCGTTACGCCTTGCAACTTACTTTACGGCAACTGTGAATCCAGCTTTATACTTTTACTGACGATTGTAGAAAAAATATATTCTTGGGATACAAATAAGACTTTCATTTACCTAAAGTATTTTCTTAATATTTTCAGTGGAAAAATATTTAAGGCCATTTATAAAATTAATAATAAAATGCTCCTTTTACCAGTAATTACAGGCACTTAAAACTAATATTTCCCTCTTTAAAATCGAATTTAAACCGAAACTCCACACCTGGAGTTGTCTTGTTAGCAAAAAGGCACACCCCCTGTCTCGTGTACATATCCCAGTGGATCTTCTTCCCTAATTCTATTGGCTGTGTCGGTCCTGTCGAAACTGTATTCTTTGGGGTATTGTCTAAAGACCAGTCCACCCATACTGCTATTCCATTGCAAGGTAAATTGCTGAACAAATAAAGAAAAGACAGCGGTAAAGGTAGGTTAAGTTAATTTAAGCTTTTACAGGGTATTGTGCTTTATCATATTTAAATCTGCAAATCTTGAGATGAAACCCAAAGATATTATAAACTACAGATAGAAAAATGTACATTTCTAGCCGATGCAACGAATACAAATAGTCTTTCCCACCTCTGTCGGTCATTATTGCAGCATTGACATATTTATCCCAAAGGTATTTTGTAAAAACCCAATTAAAAATTTGTTGGGGGTTTGTTCGGGGTTGTTACAACTGGTTTAAGGTTAATTTGCAATTGCTCTTCAGCCTATCATAACTTATTGGAAACAGATTTAAAATGATGTGTCACTTATTGACCACCCTTCCCATTTAAGATGTTAAGGGTAACATCTACCCACTTCACAATAAAATTGACTTGTATTTCCGCCTTTTAATATTCTTTACTGGAAGCGAGATATTAAGGGAGGGAAGTTTTCAAATTGACACCCTGTATAAATATAGAGGGTGTTATGGGGGGGTATTATATTTAAACCGGCATTCCTGAGATTAAAACAAATTGAAGAAAAATATCCAAAAATGGCGCTTTAATTTAATATGCCCTAACCTGTACATGACCTTATGTCAAACCAAAAATTACCACGTGCTGCCCCTGTTCGGAAGGTAAACACAGCAACATATGGCAGTGAATCTTGAACAGTGTTGTCATATCTTCAGGGTAAACTCTTTAGAAAGTCGATAACCGTTTGACAGATTTCAAGTTGTTTATTTTTCAGGGTACATTATTATAAACTTTTACGTTCAGTTCGCTGGGAAACAATCTTTGATTTATTAACTTGAACTGACTCGAACGAACCCCCGCGGAGTTTATAAATGGTCAGGTATGTTCTCATTTGTTTAATTCGAACGACACCCGTCAGATCTGGACAACTTAAAAGTTTATAAATGCCACTTACCCTTTAGAAAAAAAAATGCAATTTTATTTTCCTTTTCGGACTTATTTAAAACCAACTTAATTTATAAAAAAACACCAAGTACTCAAATCACAAAATCACATTAGTTTTCGCGTCACAACACATCCAAGTACCGTTCAATCTGAATTAGTATTTTAAAGTGCTACTGTGTAGACAAAAATACGCCCTTATTGTCTGGGAAATAATATATTTAACATCTCTCGATCGATATCGGCCGGCTTCTTTAAACAGCTGATTTTGGACAATCGGGCTAATATTTAAGCGTTGCAACTTTCGATGTTTTATAAGCGACTATCATAAATTGCCGA
Source organism: Barypeithes pellucidus (assembly GCA_963991005.1). Lineage (NCBI taxonomy): Eukaryota > Metazoa > Arthropoda > Insecta > Coleoptera > Curculionidae > Barypeithes > Barypeithes pellucidus. Next base: position 12,394,757 of record OZ022562.1, on the reverse strand, counting down.
ATTTCCTTCTATAATATTACTTTCCTGTATAATTATAGTATCGGAAATGGCAACCGCGCTGGCTTTAGTAGCGGAGAGTTCTCGGAAAGAAAGTCCAAGGTGGACTAGACCATTTATTTCAAAGGGTAGTTCCTGTCAATTGTTAACATAATTGTTTCATTTTATCTTTAGTAAAGGGTTAATGGCCAATAGAACTTAACGTTTTTATTATTTCTATTGCGAAATGATTAAGTGCTCTTGTTCTATGTGTGTTATTGTAAAGTGTAATTATGCGTTAGTGTTGGGGTTTAGTGATAAACTTATTATGCACTCCCACACTATCATCAGGACATGTGATGAGCATAAAGTTTTTCCCATAGAAAAAAGATCTGAAAGTGTCTGTGCCCTGGATTCCTTAATCGCGTCCTGGATTTACTTTGTAAGTAAGCTAAATATTTATTTTTATAAGAAACTAAAGTTTTACACTTTTAAACAGTTTGGCAACATTGTGCCTGAACATCTGTTGAGCTGGGCAATGTAATATGTTCATATATGAATGTGCCGAGGAGTTGTATGTGGGTTTATGGGTGAATTACCCTACTTTTTAAACGTTCGATTTAAAAAAAAAATATATGTAGCGCTTCTCTAGGACACCCCAGGAGTCACCCATTTAAATATAATACGTCATTTCCATAACACCCTCCTCTATAGTAATGTTTTAAAAAATATAACCTAGGTATACATACTGTTGAATTTTAAAATATCCTCTAGCTTCTAGGCAAGTTGTATGTTCAATAAGTAAATCAACTTCTACGATTTCAATTTCTTGACTAACGGCTATGCCTGGGTACTCCCAAAGGGGCTGTGCCTCCACAATATCATCACTAATATTGCTAGAATGCTACAAATATAATACTTCAGTTTATGAGGAAATTAATGATAGACATTAAAACATAAATGGGCAATGATCATTGCATACTATATTAACATGAGAGGAGACAATGACATGGTCAAAAAACAACTGGCTTACTAGTAAATTGAACTTTTGAACCCCTGACAGGGATATAACAGATAGGTCTATTAGGTCATGTATAAATGTTTTTTAATTAGGTTATTAACTTACCACAATAAGATCATCAAAATTCTTCATTAAAATTCCTTCACACTCGCCTAGTGGTACTCGAATCTTATGTAAATGTTCGAAACTAACAGCGACTCCTTTTACGACACATTTCTTGGGAAACACCTTTACATTTGGACTTAAAATCGTCCTTATACTATCACTTAGATATAAAAACATCAAATTATCCCATGGAAGGATGTTACTTGTAAAATAAGGCTCTCCAAAAACCATTGTGATGCTTTTCAAATCGACAGTTTTCAAGTCTTCAGCTTTTTCCAGAATCACTGCGTTTTCTATGTTATTAAATTTAATAAATTCTTGGAGAACGCGCCTCGAGAGTAAATTAGTATCCAGAAAAAATATTTGTTTTGCACCTAACTTTGAAGCGACCAACCCATAATGGAACCCATCGCTTAAAAACATTATACTACTATTTTTGTCAATATTCTCTTCAAATATTTTTAGATATTTCTTATTTCTCTTGGCGTCGTTTAACTGTCCTATCCTAGTTCTTGAAAACGCCACATGAAGGCCACAGTCACAAACTGGGTTCAAATAATGTATGTCAGTTAGTTTCAAGGTTGTGGTAAGATTGAACCATAGGGAATATTCATCATGGCAACTTATAAGGTGTAGCTGAAATGGTGTCATACATATATTATAGATTCTCTCACTTACCTAAATTAATATTTTATATACAACAAACAATAAAACAGGGTTGCTAATAGGCAATGTATATGAAAATAAATAACTAGAAATTATCAACAACCCACCTTCTTCCTGATGACATAAAAATAAGTTGTAAACAAACCTCTTGGTCTTTTTTTACATCAACCTCTTGAGGAAAATAATAGACAGCCTGCATCCAATGATCTCTCCATGGTATATCTGTTGTTAGTTTATCCTTAGACATAGGATGTGCCCAGTATGGTGCACAACTCAAAACATGCTCACCATTGATATCCATCTGCAGATCCCACCACATGAATACCATCTGAGCTTTACCATCTCTAACAGATTTAAAGGTATTTATTGTAGATCTGTCAAGAACAAATGGTGTTTTTCCTGACCTATAAAAAATGTATTTCTTAATAAGGATTTAATAATGATTGATGTGAAGCTTTTACCAATCAAATCGTAGAACTGGAATAGGTGGTACCATGGCGTTAAAAGATGACAAGGGTAACTGACTAAGCTGAATGTCATGAACAGCAGCTGAACCAGGGCAGTTCTTGATGGAATCGGGCACTTTGATTAAACTTTCCAAGTCATCATTATAAATGTTTTTTAGTTTATTCCAGTTTTGAGCTAATGGACATTCAACTACCTGAGATAAAAACAATAAACTATTTTAATGGAGTTATGTACTTAGTAGTTTTTAACATAGGTAAATTTAAAAATAAACTTAAAATATACCTGTGCAAAAATAGTAGCACTCTCTGGAACTACAATACAGTCTTTATCTAATAAATGAGTATGAGCATGACTGAATGTAGAAAGTGCTCCCTCCCCAATTAATTCCGTATCAAATACTTCAGTAACCAGTATATTGCACTTTTCCTTTAAATCCCCATTATCGCCTATCGTTAATTCAGTAGACCTTTTTGAAATTACTGAAATTCTATCTTTAAAACCATTCAACTCTATGATTTTAAGTGCACATTGGCTCATTGGTTTAAAAGCTTCGCACGCCGTAACTTTATCAGCTCCGTTCCTAACGGCCATGATAGACAATAGTCCAGTGCCTGTACCTATATCTAAAACATAGGCTTTCTTATTTAGGGAATGTATTTTATCAATAGCTACTTTAAGAGCCTTCTCGTAAAGCTGATTTCTTTCTGTATCGTGCAGCATGTCGGCGAAAGCAGATCTAGCCACTTCTTGGTGGTAGTCGTAGTCTTCATTTTGAATTACCCAATCGTTATGTCCTGTAAGTGGATTTAGTTTTTGAATAAATACACTCATTTTTAAATTATTATTAATATTAAATTTTAAAAAATTGTGTTTAAATTTCTTTAAAAACATATAGGTTATGTTTACTAATCATCTGTCAAATTTCTAGGGTTGTTCCAACGCCAGCAATTATCTTTCTGTTCAGTACAATCTAATTTACAACTTTATTTGGAATATAAATATTGCTTATATGAATAAACATGGAAAATCTCTAACCACCTAAAAATTCCTTATACTCTTATACAATAACGAATAAATAAATGTTGCTAATCAATAAGAATTTGCCATTTTGTCTAACATATCCAAAGACGCCCCAGCTTCAATAAGGGGTCCCATGGTAATTTGCTCGACCAGCTGGCATTAGGGGGGGTGGGAGGGGGGAGGGTGCTTATTCATATGAATATTATATGTTTATTCTTTATTCTGTACTGTAAGGTATCATCATGTGGGAAATGATATTTTATACATGTTATTGCTTGGAATGCTTGGCATATGCGCATCTCTCTCGGAAAAATATGGTTTAAAAAAGCTACGACTCAAAAAAGTTTCCCACCTTTTCCGATGGAAAACGCTTTAAAATTCCTTGATAGTACATTACCTCATTGGGTCTAGTACAATAGTGTAAAATATCATGCCCTAGCGCCCCCGTATTGCTAGTTGCATATGGTCAACGGGAAATAAATCTCAAAAGATTTCTCATAAATACAACGGCGATGGAAAAAAATTAACATTCATATGAAATACTTTTGCGGTTCACAAAGAATTTTCTATAACGAGCAAATTTGATTACCACAGAAAAAAATACCTTCCATTTTTAACGCATAATTTTAAATGTTTAAATATTAAATGATTAAAATATAGTAAATGAAAGACCGACAACTGAAAATAACCTAACCGTCTCGAATATTCGTTGATGTAAAAATTAGAATATTAAAGTCCCTTTTCTGTGAAATGAAGAACATTTATTTTAGACATTGGGTTTTAAATTATTATTACATATTTTTGATTAAGAGAGAATCGTTCCAACGTTGTCAGTTTCAAATTGTTTCTTAGCTATTAAATTTGAAATTCGCGGAGTTTTCTCGCCGGAAGTAGTGGGGAGAACTGTTGCCGGGCGTCTATTGCTGAAACTTCCGCCTTCATCTCGCCAGGGTTGCCAATCTGTGGGTAATTCCCCAAAATGTGGGGAATTTTGTTGAATGTGGGGTTTCTGTGAGGAATTGTTATTTGTGGGGAATTTTAGTAAACCCGAGATTTCCCGATTTCATATTTGACGGTCACAGCTCATATGCAGTTTTAGTTATTGGAGAATCAGGCTTTCATTTCGTTGTTTCGTTTTTTCTAAATTTAAAAATAATTATCTCTTTGTTACTTATATTGCAATTTTCGAACGCATCAGTAGAAAGGCTTTTTAGCAACAAATGATATAAAAACCGAAACTCCTACAAATTCAGATAATTCGTCAATAAAAGCTCTTTTACACACTAAAGAAGGGATTAAACTAAATGGAGGCGTCGTGTTTTTTGAACAGGATAAAGAAATTTTGAAAACAAATATTTGGGGAAAAAATGATAGGTGTATTAATCAGAATCCGAATATTATTAAACTATAAAGTTAGTAATTACGTTATAAAGATGAATAAATAAACACAAAATAAATAATTTTTGTTTTTTGTTTATAATAAATTCCTATTCCCCAAAATTCAAAATACTATATAAAGCTGAATAAATTGTAGTGTGGGGTATTGTGGGTAATTGCGAATCTTGTTGGGGGTATTTCTTCCGAGAATCATTGGCAACCCTGCATCTCGCCCATTTCGTCAGCGACCGTCGAACAAGAAGCTGTGAATGTATTCGCTCCGATGAAATTTTTTAAAAAACTCTTAAAAAATGGATAATCCGGGTGAAATTTTACGTCTATGTAGACTGTGTTTAGTTAAGGACCAAGTTAATATTCCAATTTTTGAAGAACAAGGTGATATTAGGCAGATTTTCCTGAAAATTAGTTCCTGTCTACCGGTTAAGGTAAGTAGCGTCGGTCGCCATGTTTCATCGTCAATTTTTCATACTTGATTTTCGACAGATTTTTTGCTTTTGACATCCTGTATGTTTACTAAACATGCTTGTTTTTATAAAATGTTTATAATCATCTAGGTTTGGCCGGCGAAGACCATCGAAATATATTTTTATTCCTTTAGGATCTAGGCGTGCCTTCCGCCATGGCTGATTGCCTTCTTCAATGCTGACCGAGGAGATTTTTGGACAAATATTTTTTATTTTATAGGATTTTACAAAGTTAATTTTTTTTTCACAGTGCATGAACTGCCGTGTACCCACATATTTTATTGCATATTTTTTTTATAGCTGTGTTTCGGGGCCATTTTGTTTGGGCTTTGGCGTCGGTCTTCTCTGCTGTACGGGTTTTCTATCAAAATGATTACAAATTATTTTTTAATTCTGTTCTAAGGGGGTATGCTAATTATTGATTTGGGATGCCCGGGCATTTTTATATACCCTCAATCGATCATTACTTTCTTTGTCGACGCTACAATATACCGAGTGCGCAAATGCAAGGCGTTGGATATACAGGGCCGACCAATGAAACGTCGAGTCGATGGCGTCGGTTGCCAACAGGTCAAGCAAGCCCAGCATAAAGCCAAATTAATGTCTCGTAATTATTAAAATAATATTGATTTTTTTTTGCAACTTTTTGACAGTTTCTGATTTATTTTTGCGATTTTTGCATTAAGGTGAATAGACAATTTTTATAGGGTTCATTAGGCATTAACATTTTATTTTCATCACATATAGTTCCTTGTGTCTGCCATGTTTTACGTATTTCAACAAGCGCCATTTTGTGTTTTTAATTTAAGGCATTTTTCAATTTACGGATGGTCTAATGCAGCTGTTTAATTTTTCCGGATTTTTAAAAAAAAAATCAAAAGCTTTATATCACCACAATGCATATTTAATATTTATTGAGCTCCTGTGTATCTTATTAAATAATTTGTACTATGATTAAGCGCTTTCAAAATTTAAATTTTGTATAAAACATTGCAAGCGCGATGTTTTAAAATAAGTCATTCAATTAGAAATGTTGTATAGCTAGGTGAACAAATACTGTTAGCTTGGTCAATATTCATTAAAATGGCGCCTCCTGTCTTCTTTGTCCCTTGCATAATACCACTACAAATACTGCAATAGATATCTGACTTGCGCACGTTTTGACCTCTCTTTCCGGCTTGTAATATGATGAAGTTGCTGGGTTTTAGCGCGTAGTATTGATTTTTGACTTGCAAATTCATAAAAATGCCTCGATATTTCTTTCAATTTTTGGGGTTTTTCATTCAAAAGATATTTTTTAAGCTGCATATGAATTTTAAAATTTAAAAAATCAATGGAAAGCAAAGTCATTGTTAAAGATTAATTATTTTTATTTACAATTTGGTAATAGCTTTCTAATATTGCATTTGAAAAACAAATTGAACCAATAGTTTCATGTTTCTTATCGGACGCTACTTTCCATTATTTTTTAAATAAAATTTTGTTCATTGATTACTTTCCCCTCCAAATAGGCATGCAGTTTCTTATGATGATACCTCACAGACCTGTTCTGACTTATTTGATGTTACAAAGAACGACCATCTGATTATTTGCAAATTTATATATCTAAATTCCTTACTAACCAATGGAAATATCTCAAAATCCTCTCTTTGTTACAGGTGTCTAGAGATGATAAATTACCAAAAAAGATATGTGACGGTTGCTCGAATAAGTTAGATTTACTATATGAATTCTGGAATACCTCGGCGAATGCTGAAAAGACATTATTGTCTTGGTTAGGCCAAGCTGGGGTAAAAGATGCTGATGAGACTATTAGTGCGGTAGCGCAACAAATTGCCAAACCCGCAGAGACACAAGTGAAACAAGAGGCCCTCGAAGACGGACATGCAGCCAATCAAGTGCACGACAGTTTTGGAGTGCAGTCTTTCGATGAGGTAAAAATTTCTAATGATTATTGTGATATATAAATTATTAATTTTTAAAAAAAATTTCTTTGTACTTATTGTATTTTTTTTGTTACAGGATGCCAAAGATGAGTCTGAGGCGCCGCCTCCGAAACGGGCGCGCCGAACTGCTGCCGTTAAGGCGCAGATTAACCTTACCCCTGAGTCTGATGATGACGACGATATGGACAGTGCCGAAGCGATGACCAAAGTAAGTTTCTTACTTTCATTTCAAAAGTTTACTTACTTTATTCTGATTGCATTTATAAAATTATATATTTTAAATTTTATTGTGAAAAATGTTGCTGCAGGCAACTAGGAGAGTTTTGTTATGCTAAAGCACTAAAGAAGTTTAAACAAACATTAACTATAAAAAATACATATATACCATTTTGAGCAACTTTCTCTTACCCATGCCGTTCTTTACAGGTGGAAGATGAGAGTGATGAAAGTGACGGAGAAGACAAGGACCCCTCTTATGGAGAAGTACCTGGAACCAGTGCTGATGATCAGGCTGGTCCATCGGGCGTAGGCAAGGACGGAGTTGAAGCACCGTGAGTACTTGTTTTTTATTTCTCCTCCCAATCCCTTAATTGCGTCTGGATGTACCCGGGATTTTTCCTGATTTGCCTTATGTATTTTTTAGTTAATTTTTATCAAATGTTGTTCTTGTTTTAAACATATTTTTCTTTACAATCAATTCATGTTGTTAATTTATTATTTCCCGTTCGGTCGAAATTTTAATCATGCTGCAGGCAAAAATATGTAATGACTTACAAGAATAGGAGATCTATAAAAGTTTGCAAAGAGATTTTCTAAATAATTTCGATCTGGCTTTATTAATGATAATACTTTTAAAAAGCTGCAGGCTTCGTAATTTATAATATTCTAAATAGATATTTCCGAAAATCAATTATAAGAAAATAGGGCCGCAGGCCTTAGACTCTAAATTTCTTGAAATTTCATAATTGGGCATTTAAAAAAATTATTTTGTTTAAGGTAAGTGGGCGTTTTTATTTTAAGTTATTTTTGATAAAAGGCAAATCACTGATTTTTTTATTTTTCTGCATAACTGAAAGATTGTTATTTATTCAAATTTGTTAGATTTGGTATGTCTTTATCAAGTACTGATGAATATTTGTTAATGATTCAATTTGAGAATTTTAATTACCAAAAATGAGTTATGTAACAGCACTACTTTTGAGGAAGGACTAGCTGCATTTTTTTCTTGTCACCACTACTTTACTTTTAGGTGACGTTGAAAATTTATGACTGCTGTCTTTTTGACAACTCGCTGTTGCATAATTTCTCACTATCAATACATTTATTTAATATTTTACATACTGCATTAACAAGTGTTTTGCATGTCAATTTGACGTATTGAACCTATGCCGATCGTTTTTAAATATTCAATGTATATCCAGGCGACGCAAAAGGCAACAAAAATTAAAAATAGTTTGGCTATCTTTGGTTTTAAGTTTTTGAAAAATGTGGGAAAATATTTTAAGAGATAAATTTGTTCCCGATACATTTTTCTAGAATTGAAACAAAAATAGCTTTCTTTTGATTAATTTATTCTATGTCTATTCTATGCTTTAATATATTTATTACATGAATGATAAGAAGAATTTTAATTTTTGTTGCTAAATATTTTTTAAATTTTATTGTGGTTGTGGTATGTTTTTTAATTAATTTTCCATTTTTTGGTGGAAAGTTAAATGATGGTTATCATTGTTTAAAATTTTAAACAATGTTTATTTTTCACTGTTACTTTCAACTCGTATTTTGATGTTGGAGGCCATTTTTATTTTTTCTTGTATGTCGTATTGACATTCAAGTTTCTTTTTCTTTCAAAGTTGGCATTTTGACAGCTTTGTTTATGTTCCAGTTTCATCAGGTGTTTCAAACAAATTCATTGACATGCAAGTTTATGCAATGCCATAAAACTGATTATTATTTTTCTTTGAACGTATTAATCGAGATTTCTTGTAACCAAATAACTTTAAACTGACTGCATTTGTTCAGTTTTCTGAAAAGGTTACTAAGATTCTTTAAGTCGCCCCCATTTTATGATTTAATTTGATGTCAATAATTTGTGTTAATTTACTTTAATTGACACCTGACGTTGCCTCAAATTTTTTCTTAAAGTGGGGTTGATTAGGGTGGAGCTATACTTAAAAAATGTCATACTTTTTGAGATTTTGTTTTGGGTTCCACTCTTTTAATTGTCTGGCGTTAATACTTTTAAATAAAAATACTAAGTTGGTTAAAGTCTAAAAGCGTAAACAAATAACTTGTTACTGTGTTAAGTTAAACAACAGTTTTATGTCTTCATATTTAATACAAACATTTTTTAGAAAATTAATTTTCAAACTACAGTGATTCAAAATTGTCTGATCTGAAATTGTGGTAAATAATTTGTTGAATGATTGATTGATGTTTGTTGCATGTTTTATTTGGTCTGGTATACTGAGGTTATGCAAGTCTGATGATCTTAAGTGGGTTTCTATGTCATGGGACTGGCCTTACAGTTTCATGTATTGGTTAGGGATGGGGGTGTTTTAATATTGGTTTATCAAGTGTCTATATACAGTGAGTGTTTCAAATTTGTTAAGTAATGTTATTTGACACGGAGGGGTTGTTTTATGAGAAAAGTGGTTAGTTACTGCAATTTTTATAACCCAATCAGTTTTTTAAAATGCATTTTAAGTGTTTAAATTATATATTAGTTAGGACACATTAAAATATAAATAAGCTAAAGCTCGATGCGAGAATCTTAAGACATTTACTCGAGAGAGGAAAGGCCTGAGTTCACATTCCGGCCGAGGCATAATTTATTTTTTTAATGTTCCTAATATTTTTCTATTTACATTTATATAATAGTGTTTGTAATTTCTTTTCTATTTGGTAAATGGAGCTCCAGAATTAGAATTATATTTTAAATTTCCATTGTTAATATTTAAAAAAATATATTCTTAATTGGTTACTAGTTAGTATTAAGTAACTTCAAGAAAGAAATTTCCAGATGGCTGTTGCAGTCCACATTCCATACTGTCAATAAAAATATTGATTGTATTTTGGTTGGCAATAAATTTTTTATTAAAAGTTATTTGTTTAATGTGTAATTAGATACCTAAATTCAATGCAGTTAGGGCTTTTCTGAGAACACCAAATTTTAAAAATATTTGAGAACAACACACAGGAACCATACAAATATGAGAAATTCTTAAAAAAAAAGGACAATTTCAAAACATTTCATAGGTTCTCAAATTGTGTTTGAATAACTACTCATTTGGAATTTATTATTCATTTAATATCCATACTAGAACAAAATTACATTTTTTTTCTAAAAAAATTAATAATTTAAAGATGCCTAGTGTATTTTTTTGTTTCATTAGATATCATGGTATTATCTTTATTTGGTTCTCAATACCATGCTGAATAAATTCAAAATATGTTAAATAATAAGTAGGCGTAAAACTGCTTATAATGTGATCCTACTTTTTTTGAAAAATTGAATATTCAACTATGCATCAATTGAGCACTTTTCTGAACAAAAAATTAGGATTACGTTTTTTCATTTCCGTAAAGGTTTAGCATATCCGGATCAAGTGGAGACTTGCTGGATTCTTCATGGGCGAAGCATGGTAAGTCAATGTACATATGATTCCTGGGTGGTCCACGTAACAATCATTCTTACATAACTGGTTAACTACTTTGCAATGAAACCTGTTTTTTTTTTATTCAAGAAATTCAGTGCGCTAAATAATAATGATTCTGTTACTAGAAATGAAGGCAACTACTAGGTATCCTTACAAAATAAAGACACTTACCCATAAATTCAAAACAAGTTTTTATTAGTTTGCAATTTTTTTGAGGATAAAATTAAGAGATTGCAATAAAATGGCGCCGCAGGCGAAAAAATAAGATTTATCATTGCAATTAAAACTTTTGTTAGTAACATTGTGTCACACGCGACAATGGCTTATATGGGTAGAGCTTCGTATCCTGCTAGATGCGCAAGTACATAGAACCTAGGCTGGCTGCTTAACATTTACAGATTATTTCAAAATATACCGTCGTTTCAAGGTTTAATGTTTTTCTCTACAATGGGTATTTATAAGTTCGTCAACCTTCAGATTTAATTTCAAATAGATCGGGAACTTGCATTACTAAATTCGGTTCGACTTGATGTGAAAAGAGCACCAGTGGCGTAGTCGCAGCAATTGCTCGAGGTTATCTACAGGGAAAGTGGTAGCGTGTTGATTCTTGGAAAGGGATTTAATAGGCTGTCTAGTTATTTTTGTGGAGTAGATCCAAACCTCTTGAGCGAATAAGGGGTATAGATTTAAAATGATTAGGTGTTCAGATATTACTAATTCAAGTATTCTGACAAAAAAAGTTAGGTTACTGTCGAGATAAAAGTGTCATGTCAAAACGCGGGGTACACAAAACAAATCATAATCTTATAAATATTAGAATTCCCAATAAAAAAAAATCGGCGCAAAGTTGTTTTCTCAATGAATGACATTTCACGAATTTTAAAATAATTATATGATTCGTCTATATCAGCCCAAACCGGTTTTTCTAGTTTGAAAGCGTGCCAGTCGTCTTTAAAAATTTGTTTGATCATATCTTAAGAATGATTTGAGCTAATATAGACGAACTAGATATTTTTGGAATTGGGAAAGAAAGACCTCATAAAAATAGAAAATATTTGGGGGTAAACAACATCTTTCACAGTACCTTTGCTTTAAGGTAAGCCTCGTTTTATATGGTAGTTTTAGGGAAAACAAACAAGATGGGTTATATTAGTTTTTTATAAAAATACAGGAAAATTTAAAACTAGAGAGTGGACGACACTACGTTAGCTATCTTTTTTTAAATATAACAGCTTGTGATACATCATTTGAAAGCTAATATCTCTCATAGTATGCTCATAAATTTTAGCGCGATTATATCGAGCTATTTCAAAATGGCGACTGTTAAAAATTTAAAAAAATCTCTTTTAAATAAGCGGAAATTATAAATCATTGATGTTTTTACCTTTCAAGGTAAGAAAAGAAATCTTCATTGTGTCGCGTTCAGAAGATTTCTTACCTTGAAAAAAAGATCGATGATTTATAATTTCCGCTTATTTAAATAGAGATTTTTTAAAAACTTTTTTAACAGTCGCCATTTTGAAATAGCTTGACAGAATCGCGCTAAAATTTATGAGGATACTGTACGAGATATTGGCTTTCAAATGATGTATCACAAGCTGTATGTTTCTTAAAAAAAAAAGAAGATCGATGCCGTCATATCTTTGACAAATGTCTATAAAGAAACAAACGAATAACGTCAAAATGCGAGCATATAAAACTAAATTGACGTGTCCGAGCGTTTTCCACAAAAGTTCCAGGTTAAGGCTATATTAATTTTATTCCGGACTTCTGGGCAACCCTGTATATTGGGCTATATTTTTGACATACATTTTTTCATCGTACATCTCTAATTTCTATATTGTGGGTGTTTTAGAAACTGAATGTTAACAGTAAAAAACAAAACACGGAACTATTGCCTTTAAAATTAAAATGGATATTAAATGAGTTTGACATTGGCACTAGGATAAGTTACATTGCCAGGTCGTTCACTATACCACGAATTTCCACCATGCAGAAGAACCGAAATAAGTTTAAAACTTATCGTTAATTCAGGGTTAGAGCAAAGAAAACGATTAAACGTTGGAAAAGACACTTTTGAGTAGTTTATAGAAGACAACACACCTGGGACGATCGAAATTTTGTCCAAAAAAGTTAATTTTTTACAAGGTGAATACAGTTTAACTCCTTCGATAACTAGGATTGCAGATCGGCTTTAGGATTCCGGGGCATTTAGGATGATCGTGGGAATTTCTGGCAGAATGATCTAGATAAACTTTTACATTCCAAAAAAAAGTATCCGTTACCCATGAATAACTGACAATATCTAAAAAAAACAATATGTAAGCAGCGCTGCGTTCTGGGATTATAACGAAGCGATCCGGGACCCGGGAAAATTTTTGTATTCCGGGGAAGTCCCGGCCACCTGGCTACTTATCGTATTGGTCCTGGCCAAAACACTCCCTTGTTTTTCTTTGCGTGGCGTACTTCCGATTATCCGCAGAGAGTACTTTACAATCGGAGGCAGCTGTTTAGGTACAATTAAAGTGATTTTTTCACGCTAGTGACTTGGTTATCAAAGTTTAAAAAACTGCAGTACTCCCGTCAACTGTAACTACAAACGCAGTTGCAGAATGATTTTTTGAATAGTTACTTGTAAATTAAATACCACTTTCTATATATCGAGTGATTGTACAAAAAATGTAGTCATGAGTTTATCTTACAAAAAACTATTGTTCTTAAGGTGCAATTTTCAATTGATACTGGGTGTTCGTAAAAATAGATTTTGTAAAATAGGGGGGAAATTACGCCGCAGGCGAAAATTTGTATAGTCGATAAATTATGAATTTTTATATTTTTCGTCTTGACTGCAATTCTAAACTTATTAGCAAATTAGAACTGCGATTTTAGGATGAATTTCTTTATTTTGTTATGGTCAAATTAAATTGCATTAATTTAAACTGCTGGCAGTCTAAAGTCTCTAAATCATACTCATGGGACGGACTATCAGGCAGATCTACGAAAATTAAGAATCCTTCATACTGCCGTGTTACTTCAAAGTTGCGTATCTGCAAATATCGTTGAAATTTGGAAGCTAAATAATCTAAAGAATTTCACAATTACATTTTCAGTAGATACGCCCCTTTGAATTAACACGCCAGCGTAGGTGTTTGTAACTATGTTATAGACAGCCGGTAATAATTTAGATCTGGATTAGGGCAATTTTTTTCATTTATAAAAGTCAAAATAAGTACACTTGTGAAAATCATGGTATAAACTTTGAATTTCGAACTATTCGCCAATGCGTTGAACTTCAGAATCGACATGACTTCAGCGGGCGTTTCGTTGTGTAGCGCACGGATATCTAACGCGGTATGTCTGAGATAGACCGAAATCCTTTTAAACCAGACGTTCGTCTCCAAATATAAGTTGTCAGACTTTACTGTGATGCGTTTTTCTTTAATCTTCGATATTCAAATGTGTAAGTAAGAACTTTTGAACATCAATTATCCTGTAATCAAATGTACCTATAGCGAGAAGGTTACAGCAACTGAATAATGCGATAAGCTTTCCAAGAGTGTTGTAACGTTATTACAGAATCAGTTTTACAGCATACTAGTGTCAATACTTTTGTCTCTCGGTCTATGCATAAATAATAACTCTGGTAAATTTGAGTTTGCTGGATTGTTCATCAAGGCAACTTCAAGGGATTGTTTTAATAGGATTACCGAACTATTTTGACGTTGGTACTGTGTATTAAAATTTTTGCCGATTTTAGTTCACAAGTTTTAAGAAGTCTAAAAGGATTCGTCATGTAAGGATAAGAAAAGTCATTTCCTCCAAAAAGCCTCATGTCTGCATTAATTGGAGGAGTTCGCATTTCACTCATTTTCATAACTGATGGTGTGCATGGGCATCGTAAAAATTTCCGTTTTCCTAGGTCTCGGAAAAGTTTTTGATGAGAGTTTTTTTTTTATCATCAAAACCATTTGAGATTCTTGAGAAAATAATAGTCCACAGGTACTGAGATATAAACACTGATCCAATACTCGTTTTAAGATACAATTGATGCAAGTTAAAAATGTATCCCAATAACTAAAAATTATTAGTATCCTAAGCAGAAACTGGTAGGAGTAACTGTTTTTAAACTTTATTACGTTCTGGATATAGCTTCATGACTCGGGTTTGTTCGGGTTCTCCGTAATTGTTAGTGCTATCAAAAAAGTAATGTAGGTGTCATTTGCTCTTTTTGAGTCTAACTTAAAATGGTAAAATCAAAATTCGAAAATTTTTGCTCGATTAACAGATACGGGGGAAAATCAACAATTTACAATTTGTAAATTATAGTAAGTACACTCTATATTTTCTTAGTTAAAAGAGATACAGAAAAATGTTTTATACAGAAGTTTATTTATAATGATTGTTGAATAATCTGCCGTATACGGGGTCAGGTAAGAAGTTAGCGGACCTAACCTCATTTTTTAGATGGAACACCCTGTATATTTTAATCTAAAAATATAGCATTTTAAACTCTCTTTTCAAATTTATGACACCATGGATGATAGATATGATATCAAATTTTTCAAAATGTTGATAAGACATTTTCACAAGTGAATATGTAAAAATGAAATTGACGTTAAATGTTGATAACAACTAGAATGTCAACATAGTTGTCTCTAGGATATTTGCTTTTGTTTCATGGCCTACTGTGGTTTAAAGTAATAAAGTTTAGATAAATCGCCTAGGAAACCAATATTATCCATGGTGTGTTATATATTTGAAAATAGAATTTAAAATGCAATCTTCTTAGATTAAAATATACAGGGTGCTACATTTAAGAAAATGGGGTCAGGTCCGATAACTTTTACCTATTACCAGAGTATTAAAAAATCATTATCAAGAAACTTTTATATAAAACTTTCTGTATCTTTTAACTAAGAAAATATAGGGTAATTTTGAAATTGTCAATTTTTTGATTTTCTCCCGTATCTTAAGCGAGCGAAAATTTTCAAATTTCGATTTTATCATTTTAAGTTTGACCCAAAAAGAGTACATGACACCTACATTACTTTTTTGATAGCAAAACAGTTACGAACAAACCCTATAAAAGTGTCGAAAATGGGACACCCTGTACAGTAAGTATAGTGTATCGTGAAGCAAACTAAAATAAATAAATGTCAACAATTTGTGGGTATAGAAATAGGTGCATATTTTAAATTTATACTGAAATACAGGATTTTCAAAAATATATCAACTATCCTGAAAAAGAGTGTTACATCTCAAAATTGGCATTTTTGTGGTTTTTTACATAGATCAGGTAAAAATGATGTCTAATTATAAGGGAATTAATGTTGCATATAAGCTGCTTTTTGCGACCGAGAGATGGTTACATGTAGCATTATTTCCCTTACAATTAGACATAATATTTTGTTGATTTATGTAAAGAACATAAAAATTCCAAATTTTGAGATGTAACTCGTGTTCAGGATGGAATGCATATAATTTATAGTTTTCAAAATTCTGTAAAAATTACGTTCAAAAAATAATATCGATAACAAAAATGCAGAAAGCACAGCCACGCCTATGTTTGTATTTAAAAGAGGCAAAATACCAGAAGATTTTATTTTACTTATCTCGCTGTTTGTTTATCCTATCGACTATCCTATCGACTTTTTACTAATTTAGTATACAAGATGTTATGGTTTATTATATTTTTTTAAGCCCGCAAATCTTGATATGAAGACAAATTGGAGAATAACAATAATAAATGGCGCTTTCAATTAATAAACGAGAAAATTGGTATGCATGTTGGAACTTAAACGCTTGATTATCAATAGTGCGCGTGATTTTAGAGGTCGATTTATAAAAAAAGTACGGAGGGTTTCTCTTATAATTAAACTGTTTCTACACTATTTGGTAGCTCTTTTTTTCGGGAGCCCAAAGATGATAGTTTAGTAATCAATATCTGCACTTTTGTTAGTTTGTAGTTCTTGCAGAAAAGTCGAAAGTTCGGTAGGAATAATTAAATCGAGTGCAAAGAATCCTAAAAAAACACAATTTTAAGTCATAAATTCCACCGTGTACAAAACTTACATCCTGGTGATGCACAGCGCCGTATAGAGTTTTGCAATTGGTATTTACAAAATCTGAACAGGGAAAAGAATTTTGAAAAAACTGTTATATGGTCTGATGAGGCTCATTTTACCAGTGCTGGCATGTTTAATCGGCAGAATACGAGGTTTTGGTCTCAGGAAAATCAGCATGTAATATTTCCAATCGAACGGCAAGGCAGATTTGGAAACGTTGTACCAGAAATAATAGAAGAATGTGCCCTTAGCTGGTCTCAATAACTTGCATCGTCAACACCGCTCACAATGCCCAAATTGTAAGGGCCTACCTAGATAATAACTTCCCAGGTCGCTGGATTGGAACTAATGGACCTGTAAGATGGCCACCAAGGTCACCCGACTTGTCGGCTTTGGATTTCTTCTTATGAATACCTTCAAAATAAAATTTATTCCATTCAGTACCAAACAATGGCAGATTTAGAATTGCCATTGACAGCTTTTAGGGAGTTATAAACGCGGCCGTTAATTCATTAAGGCGAATAAGAAACATGTCTAAGGCATAATGGAGAACAATTTGAGCAATATTTATGAGGGAGTTCAATAAATTTTCAATTTTTGTGTCTAATATTTAATCACACCAGTATTTTTTTTAATATCCGTCATGGCCTACTAAAAAAAATTATATATTTTTGAAAAACGTATATTTCGGGCCTAATACTAAGGTTAAAAATAAAGTGTTATATATTTTTGAGAAGCTTGTTACTAAATTATATTATTAAAAAATATATAGGGTGACCCATTTAAAAAAAGAAAATTTGTTTATTTTCCTTGAAAACTATTGAATGTAGAAAAATCTGAGTACGTCACTGGATTCTACGTAAAAAACTACAAAAAGTTCTTTTTGACACGTTACGGGGTAACCGAGATATGGGGGTGTGTCCCAAAATGCACAATTCTCAAAAACATCCCGTATATCAAAAACAAGGCGGCCTAGAAAAATTCTGTTTACGGCATCTTCTGTTTGACAAAAAAGTGTTGCGAAAACCGCATTCTTATATCTTTACTAATAACGGAGATACCCCGTAAAACTACCCAAAAATGGACACTCTGTACACAGTACACTTTCTTGGAAGTTATAAAACTTTCTCGAGAGATATTTAACAATAACATACTTGCAACAAAGCGACCCTGATTGCGCCCTAGTGACTCGTAATTTAAGGAAAAACTCGACAACTTTGTTAATTTATTTAACTGCAGTAAAGTACTATATTTGATGCAGAGGCGTAGTAGCCCAGGCTATTAAATTGTTTTACTTTCCTGCCATGTTAAATACATAATTTCTTAAACAGCTACTGTTAATTATTTCTTGCAAAAAAAGTATTTCGTCATTAAGTAAATCGAAACATGTTTTAGTATCACTTTTACTGCATAGGCAGTAAAAATAAACGTCTAAATACCTAGACAATAACAGTGCCACTTCAGTGCTCCTATACAGGCGCCATTGATTGTGACAGTCGGAGAAAAATATAGTGTATCTCTGGAGTAGGTATGTAGAGGTAATACAAGGTAAGGTAAGCTCGCCATTGTTAATATAAATAATGAAAAAAACTTAATGCTCAAAGTCAACGCCGCCAAATTAGCCCATTACGAACGAAACATACTTATAGTTAAAATATGAAATAAAATGTCGACTATTTCTCTGATCGAATTTCAATAGAAATAAATGTTTTATTGATATTATTAGTTTACTTGATGAGCCGGCGATGGCTTTCTTTACAGTCAGACTGTCGGCTCTTTATCTCTGCTCGCAAAAATAATATACAGGGTGTTCCTTAATGACGTGCTAATATTTCAGGGCGTGATTCCTTAGGTCATTTTATGAAGAAAGGTTCGTATGATGTCTGCAACGGCTTAAATTTCTTTCTGTTGAATTTTTATTTTTTAAATGGTTATTTTTTTAATATCTCCGAAAGTACTTTAGATATTATTTTCAATTTTGGTATGTGTTAATAGGATATAGACTCCAAATTTTAGCTAGAAAAGTTATTCAATTGTTCCACCAGTGGAGTCTCTGCAAACATGTACTCTGATATTTTTTACAAAAAAGGTTTTACGCAACTGACATTTTTTCATGTGGATATTTTTTCTGACTAGCCTAGTCAATTCTACATGAAAACGGCCTCTTGAGTTTTTCTCGTCAGACGCACCCGTTCTGGATTAAAACCACTAAATTCATATTGAAACTAATATTATTATTAACATTGATAAAATAATTAATGATAACTTTTGTTTTATAAAAATTGTTGAAAATGGCCACCGTCACTTAAAAGGCATGCTTCCTTCCGCCCGTCTTCGCATCGAATTGGCTACTCCAACAATTTTTATAAAACAAAATTTATCATTCATTATTTTATTATTTGATAAAATCAAAGTTAATAATAATGAGTGTCAATATGAATTTAGTGGTTTCAATCAAGAACGGTGCATCTGACGAGAAAAACTCAAGAGACCGTTTTCATGTAGAATGGACCAGGCTAATCAGAAAAAATATCCACATGAAAAAATGTCAGTTTCGTAACACCTTTTTTGTAAAAAATATCAGAGGACATGTTTGCAGGGACTCCACTGGTGGAACAATTGAACAACTTTTCTAACTAAAATTTGTGGTTCTATATCCTATTACACATACCAAAATTGAAAATAATATCTAAAGTACTTTCGGGGGTATTAAAAAATAACCATTTACAAAATAAAAATTCAACACCCTGTAGCAAGAAATTTAAGCCGTTGCGGACATATGTTCATATGAACTTTTCTTTATAAAATAACCCAAGGAATCACACCCTGAAATATTAGCACGTTATTAAGGAACGCCCTAACTATCAAGAGAGAATTTTTATTTGGATTGGAATCTGATCAGAGCATAAAATATCAACTATAATCTGTCTGCAAATTCGGACATGCTGACACCGGGTCTATGGCGAGACTCTCAGGTTTTAGTTTTAATTCAGTTCAACCAGATTTTGAAATACTAAATAGGCTTTTTAATCTGTTTGAAAATAATCCGCAACGATTTGACAAATTTATCAACTCTAGCCGATTACTTGATCTGTATATTATGTATAAAACTTATTTGTTAATCTACATGCGATTTGGCAGTTTCCAAATCAATAAAACTATACCTACGTTTGTATGTCATGCGTATGTACCTATATGTGCTATGATAATAATTCAAAAATCATTATTTAAATGAAACAAACGATTAATTTTAGGCACCGAAGTGAAGTAGTATTTATGTGCACAGTATGCAGCAAATATTTCGGAAGCAGAAGAGCATTGGATAATCATTTTAAAAGTCTCCGCATTAAAATATTTGAACTTTGTACGGAATGTAGAAAAACATATACTGAATGTAAGCAGATTCCTGAATGCAACCATACGTTTTCTAAAAGGGAAACTTGTTGCGACTTTTGCCTATTGCCAATTGACCCAGCTGATGTCGGCAAGCATATTTGTTTTCACCTCAATTCGGCCACTAATAGAAAAACTCAAAGATCTGTATCTAAAGTAGGATCTTCTTTATTAAAAAAATCATCGAGATCTGTATCTAAGAAATCTTTAAGATCTGTATCTAAAAAACCAAGATCTAAAGTAGGAGTAAAAAAATCATCAGTTAAGCGAAGGAAAGCGTCGAATTTTATCAATTCACACGATCCAGAACCTCCGCCACCATACACGTGCTCGATTTGTGGGAAATTTTTTCCTAAAAGTACTTACAATGTGTTCAAGTCTCACGAAATGAGACATAGTCGACCAAAAGTTGCCAGATTTCGATGCTCTAAGTGCAATATAAATTACGACTCGAAAGAGGAGAAATGGAAGCATTATTGGACGTTTCACAAACCGAAAAGGTCGTTTCATGTTTGTGCTCTTTGTGGTAAGTGCTTTTGAGATAAGTAGGTACAGTCTTCGCCTCGCTTCTAAGTCGCTTTGACTCACCATCTTTATTGATTTTGTCAGTCCTTTGAGTCATAAATTGTATTGAGTGACAAAATTGTACGAAAAATAGAGCGGGTCCTATTTTTCAGCGAATTTACGGTACAATTTTCAATTGCGCTAAGTTGACACTTGTCGTTGTCGCATTTTCCGCCAATCGCCATTTTCACGTTTTTAAACACAGATCCGATTATTTCAATAGAAGTAGATACTACAAATACAAACGTTAAAACCTTAGTTAAAATTAAAAACACATTTAGATAGGTTATAAGCCTTACTAACATTTTTGTTGTTACCAACATAAAAACACACATTTCTCTAAAACCACCGACATAATGCGCGAGTCCTAGTAACTTTATATACAATATTTTGTCTATTGCACAAGAAATTGCACTATTTATTGTACAAGGTTTAAGTGCTAACTTAGTATCCTTTAACACAAAAAAACAGTTTTTCACTTATTTATAATTTAAAATACATTCTTGGATAAAAATGTTGGATATTTTTTATTGGGCGTATGCCAGATTCCTACATGGATAGGACACACGCAAATCTATAGCGTTTTTAAGGCCATAGCTAATTCTTTTTGCGTTGAGGTGTCGAATCCAGATATTCGGAACCCAGATTTTGTCGTTTGTTGGCCCTGAGAATTATTTCGTGACGATGTATTCTACGATTTCACATGACGAAAACAGCAATTAGCACAACATATAAAATTCGTCATTGCAATTAAAACCAGGGAACACATCGTTAGAACTTTTACATTTTTTCGTTGTCATTTGTTTGTTGTTACTGACATCGTCGGTGGGTTGTTAAAATGTTAAAGCCGGTAAAACGAATTTTTTGTTTCCATTTCAAAAATTATTGAATTGATCAGATAAGAATGGTGTGTTGTTAACCCAAAGTAAATAAAATTACATTAGTTTCTAATATCAGAGGTGCAATATTTTATTCCTAGAGTATACATACTACAGTGTGTCCCCGGAATAGCCTTATAAGCGTAAATGACAAAAAAATTTCGAATTGAAATTTGACCATTTGGAATCTAAGCCTGCTCGATTAGATAATACAATTTAACTTTTATTTTCTGTCTAGGTAAAGTGCCTCTTCACAAAATATCGAATAATTTTATTAAGAAAAGTTGCTCGGATTTCAAAATCATGCAAGCGTACCGAATTAAATAACCATTGAGTCTGCAGTAATTTTTTTGCAGGTTTTTTAAACCTCTCGAGAGAAAAAAATATTGTTCATGGGTATTGAATACATTTATTAGAAAATATTATTTCGGAAATCATATGTGATGGTATGAAAAGCGATTGAGGAAATTATAAATTGCTAACTAGGAGAAAAAAAGCAAGCCTAGATCCCAAATGGCCAAATTACATTTCGTAAATACCTGGGACACACTATACACCGTGTTCAAGATAAGGAGGGCCAGTACAGGCATCTCGGAAACCGTAAGAGTCGGTTAAATGGAGGTAAACTTGAGGATTTACGTGCCTAATAATATGCCGTTTAGAAAGTTTTAAAATTCCGAGTAGTTGCGGAGATATCCGGAAGAAACCGAAATTCTGAAAAGTCGTTTTATTTTTTCCTGGGTTTTTTTGAGATCGAATTTTAAAGTAAATTGCACTTTTACATTGCCACTTTTTCCGCTTTATCTAACAGCGTTAATTGTTTTATAATCCGACGAGTCGTCTTCGAAGGGCCATTATCAACTTTATTTTTTAAATACGCTCCTGTTTTCCTGATATTGGAGCTTGAGAGCTTTTTTCTTCCGAATGCAACGATGTATGACACATTGTGGTTTAATGACGTTTCGAGGGTTTTTGAACAACATCCGGAGATTTTGGAATGCGGTCCTGAATTTCTCCTAATTTTATAAATAATATTTCATAAGTAAGCTCTAATTTTTTATTTATGTTGGACTTAGTTCAATAAATAATTTAATACTATAACACAAATAAGTGAACGAAATACGGAAACATTATTTCAAACTTCTGTTGATTCGGGATTTAAAAGAAAGGTAGGCGTTTGAAACAAAAAAAATAAGTTGGTGACGCGTGATTTGTTTCGCTTGACATTCCCATTGTGATCGTTGTCAACATTTGAAAGCTTTTTAAGAGGTTTTGTATTTTCCCGAAAATATGGAACATAATTTTACAAATTATTACGACAGAAATGTTTTAGAATCGACAGTTAGAAGATGTTATTTGTGCTTAGAAAACAACCAAATCATTTTGAACACCTGATTATGTAGTTCCTTACTTTTTTCGTTATCCTTTCTTTTTTCGTTGTTCGTACGTCATTAAACCACAATGTGTCATACATCGTTGCATTCGGAAAAAAAGCTATGAAGCTCCAATATCAGGAAAACAGGACCGTATTTAAAAAAGAAAGTTGATAATGGCCCTTCGAAGACGACTCGTCGGATTACAAAACAATTAACGCTGTTAGATAGAGCGGAAAAAGTGGCAATGTAAAAGTGTAATTTACTTTAGTAATCGATCTCAAAGAAACCCAGGAAAAAATAAAACGATTTTTCAGAATTTCGGTTTTTTCCGAATATCTCCGGAACTACTCGGAATTTTAAAACTTTCTAAACGGCATATTATTAGGCACGTAAATGCGCAACTTTACCTCCATTTATCGTTTACGGTTCCCAAGTTCCCTGTACTGGCCCTCCTTATCTTGGACACGGTATATTCTACAATAAATTTTTCCAAATCGCTTTTTGTGTTACCCTTAGGAACCTCCACTGAAAAGATGAAGCAACACATGGAGAAGCACAGAAACGAGAAAAAATACAAATGCGATATCTGTATGAAGAGGTTCAATATTGAGCAAACGTTAAAAAAGCACATGCTGGTTCACAGTGACGAGACGCCGCATAAATGCGATGTGTGCCTTAAAGGCTTTAAGATAAAATACAATTTGATGGTACATATGCGAATCCATCAAAAAATTAAACCGTTTCCCTGTTTCGTTTGCGAAAAGACTTTTACCACTAAGCAGTGGAGGGATAATCATGTGAAAACGCATGGGCCTAAGTAAGAGTTGGGTTCCTTCACAAACAAGTTTTGTTACTTTCAAGTCAAATTATCAGTGGCGTATCACTTTTTGTAAAAAATATCACATGTTGCAGTGACACTACTGGTGGCTATGTTGTTTTATACAGGGTGTTATGGAAATGACGTATTATATTTAAATGGGTGACTCCTTGGGTGTTCTAGAGAAGCGCTACATATATTTTTTTTTAAATCGACCGTTTTAAAAGTGGGGTAACAAACACTCTTACTCACAGGTCAGTCCGCGCTACTGTACAACATTTCACCCAGAGATAAAGGCTATGTTGCCAAACTTAATGTAAAACTGAAATTCCATATAAAATTATAAAAATAAATTATTTTCTACCTACTTGTATTTATCCTTATACCTAAAGAGCGAGGAAATCCAGGCACAAACACGATCAGTTTTTTTCTTTTTCATGGGAACACTCCTGGAAACACTTTATGTATACACAGTAATAGTGAAACAGAACCGATAGTTAGCTTTTGAAAATACAATAATACAGATTATTAGATTTTATTACACGCGACGAACTTTGACGTTCAGAAGAAACGCGTCAATAAAAACAATATTCAAAGATTATTTATGGACGGGCAAGATATAGGCGTAAACCGAAAAAACAGAGCGGATTGCTGAGAGTGTGTTGGTGATCGACGAGATACAGCGTATCCGACCGCTGGTTGGTCTTCAACTAACAGACCCAAGCGTGCGGCGCTATATATAACTACTTCGCTCAGCCGATGTAAGGCGTCAAGAGGTCATTGGCATTTGTCTTTATCTCAGGATTGCCGGTTTAAATATAATACGTCATTTCCATAACACCCTGTATACTATTAACACATACCAAAACTGAAAATAGTATCTAAAGTACTTTCGGAGATATTAAAAAATAACGATTTAAATAAAGTGAACACCGTGTATAGTTGATATTTCATTCTCTGATCGAATTTCAATCCAGATTAAAATAAAAGAAAGTCTATTTTACCACGAATATAAACTTCAATTTTTTCGAAAACTGATTGTTCGTGTTCCACGGGCATTTTTTAGTACAAGACAGAGAAAAAGAGTATTTCCGGGATAACTTGATTTTCGTACAGTTTTGATTTTTTTCTTTCTCATGGTGATTATTGGAGGATGGGCCCGAATAAAATTTTTTTTCGGACAATAGATGGTTATTTTTGGTCGGAGAACACGATACGCCAATAAAAAATAAAGTTCCATTTGAAAATCTTAACTTAACTTTAACTACAACAACCATACATTTTTTTTTTCAAGCCAGTGGCGAAAATACGCTACCATTAAAATATCATTAAGTAACACCCTGTAAAATCTCACTTTGACCTTATTTGTAATGGGCTTTAAACGCTCTTTACGAATTAAATAACTCTAGAAACAAAATTTTCTCTGCGTTGTCTTAAGCATAACTTAAAATATGATTAATGCTAAAATTAGTTTAAATCTGTATTCTTTGCAGTTGGCCTTATTTTTACTGTAGATCAGTCCACCTGGCAATTTTCTTTTTTAAAGGCTTCGGCGGCTTCTGCTGTTTCAAATTGGTCGCAGGAAAAATATTTCTTGAATAAATAATTTAAGAGAGCATTTTTAATTCCATGGGAATTCGATCACAGGATAGAATATCACCTATAGCAAGCAAAAAGGCCGTTGCGGACATACAGGGTGGTACAGGCCAATCAGTTGGACAAAAGTCAATGTTTCCTGTACTATTAATGATAGCGGAAAAGTTGCTTTAGGAAAGTTATTAAGGGATAAGAGATCTAAAATTATTCTCGACTGTACAGGAGGCACAAGAAAGGAGGACGCTGTTTCTTTTAAAAATGGTTTCTATACTAGGAGCTAGCAACACATCCACCATTTCGTTATTTAAAATTTTTTTTTTCAATCATGGTAAAATTCAGCCATATTTTTGAGGTTAAATAAAACTGTATAAAGACACTAATCTGCTTTACCTTAAGGTATGGTTTCGGTAGAACTGCTGGGCAGTAAGTCTGGCCGCCGATCTTAACTGCCGAGTGTTTTCCCTGCAACTGCTGGAAGCCATCAGTAGTCAATAATCTCCGTTGAGAAAAGGAGACGTACTGTTGTATCTGTGTATATATCCAAATATTTTCTCGTATTTCTAAATTTTTATAACTCTTATCTTGATGGTCGTATAATTGATTAAATAATTTGTTGACTTCTGAAATGAGCATTTTATCATCCTCCGCTAACAAAATTTTTCTACTCATGGCAGAACTGAAACTGTTTCATACACAATCGAATAACAACAATTAAAACTTTTAGAAGCAAATTTGGTTATAAAATTTACATGCAAGCAGTCACGTCTCGACTGGTCTCGGTCCAGTAGGTACACAGCAGTCGACTGCCAACCGTTGAACCGTGACATTCTAGGAGAACCGCATATTTTATTTTCTTAAAGACCAGTGCTGCCAGACGTCGCGACCAGACGTTACTGCCGGTAGTTCTACCGAATCCATACCTTTAGGCAACTTATATCTACATATTTTCTTTGAAATTATTATAATATATTAAATATTACACATTTCATTGAACCATGTTATTTCACAAATTTAAGGAATTTTCCAATCTGTTTGGCAATATTGCAAAAGTATATATATAATTTTATTTTGGTGTTATGTACAGAATTTCACGGTGAATTACACTAAGTAAAAATATACAGGATGTCCCATTTGAAAATATGAAATTTTCAACGCGCCGCCTTTTGGTGCATCCTGTACAGTCGAAAGCAATTTTGGAAGATACATCTCTTAACCCTTAATAATTTTCCTGAAGAAAGTTTTCCGCTAACTTGAGATATTAACCTTTGTCGCACTAAATGGCCACCACGACCACCACCACTGAAATATCAGCACGTCATTAGGAAACACTCTGTATTGTGGCTAAGGTACATAGGAATTTTAAAAGAATGCATTTTTTAATGGTTGATATAAAATAAGCGGTCAAAATAATAATTCAACTGGGATCTAGCCCATAGATATAGGGGAATAAAAGTCAAAAATACGTCTTAAGGACAAAAAACGTTATATTTTTAACATTAGTGTAGGTATACATACATACTTTGTTGTTATATGCAGGGTGTCCGGGAAGGAAGTTCAATCCGTTAACTAACTATACAGGGTGTTATGGAAATGAATTATTATATTTAAATGGGTGACTCCTTGGGTGTCCTACAGAAAGTCTACATATATTTTTTTTTAAATCGAATATCTAAATACTAAGGTAAAAACCCTTTTTACCCACATACTGTCGCCCCGTTCCATCATACTAACAGTGTTGTCAGATCACACCGCATGTCTCGCCGTAGCTTGAATACCGGCCGCGCGCCGCTTCATACTTCAGTATGTTTCGAGACTCGGGAGTGGAACGACGTTAGTTCCACGACGTCGAGGGTTCCACGTGCTTGACGTATACGAATTTTAATCGTTTTGTTAGTTTTATTGCCCGATTTTTTTGTTGTGAAATAATTCATAATAATAAATGTTTTGATATGATTTCAAATTTGTGTGATATTATCTACTGTTGGTTCTGTTGCAAAACATACTTTTGTGTTTTCTTTTTTTATGGAATTTAATTATAAAACGGATTATAAGATCGAAGGTAAGAGAGTATGTACCGTAAAATTGTAGTATTTTTTTTCTAAAAAGTTTGAAAAAGAAGTGATAGCGTGCGTCAAAGACGTCTCGTTGTCAAAAACTGAACACGTACGTTTAGAATTATGTGTTGCAATTTGACAACATCGCCTATAATGCGCTAACCTCTTTTGAACCTGGAGACTGCATCAATAAAATATTGATTGCGAAAGGCCTCGGGGGCGGCCACGTAAATTTTGAGATTTCATATAAAGTGTATATTTCGCTTAATAATTCACAGCGCCATTTATGGTTATTTTTCTTCAATTTATTTTCATCTCGGGAGTTGCCGGTTTAAATATAATACGTCATTTCCATAACACTCTGTACATTCTTTCAGAAAAAAAACGGGGGTTTCAGTGTGTGTACTGGACTCCTCTATTTTGATTTTTATCATTATTGTTATGTTTTTTCAAGAGATTTGACTCTTGCTAAATCAGTGTATCAAATTCGAAGTTCATATCTTATTAAATATGTACTGCATTAATTTAAAAAATGGGGGTCTAAAATGAAAAAATTACACTATAAATTCATATTCTTTTGCTCAAACATTAACGGATTGACCTCCTTTATCCGGATACCCTGTATAATTGAGCAATCTCTGAGGCGGCCATAGCTACAAGTTCGATATATAAAACTATAGCAGCTGTATACTATACCGGGCGATGTATCGTTAAGTTGAACATATGACATCTCATGTAATTTTCAGGTGGCTGAATATTGGCTCCTCTGTACATTTTATAGAAAAACTACATGATAACTTCTTGAGAGGCCGACATGTTTGAATTCATTTTGGTGAGCGAATCCTAAACTATTCAATTAAGCGTGATTGGAAAACCACGACATTCTCATAGTTCAGATGCAGCAAACATCAGCAAATTAAAGTTCGACATTTTGCACTCACATTTAATTGAATAGCTTAGGATTTGCTTACCAAAATGTACGCGACGCATGGGTTTACCATGTGGGCCCACTTCAAGAAGTTATAATTCAGTTTTTCTATAAAATGTACACGGGAGCCGATATTCAGCCATCTCAAAAATCACATGGGATTTCCTATGTTCAACTCCACGTTGCATCACCCGGTATAGTATATGCATATGCTCCTTTTTGTAGCAACTTACCATCTCAGCGATAGGAATACGGTAATGTAAAACGGACGCACCCTGTATATATATTATTTTATTTAGAAATCGTCATTTTCAAAAAGTGTGGTGGTAATAAAATTAATATAGGCATTACATGAATATTATTGAATATATTATGTATATCTTCTATAATATACTTAATTGTCCTTGTATATTTTTTTTTGCAATTTTTTCCTCGTCATTGGCTGTTAGAGCCCAAGGGCGGATCCAGAACTTCGGTTTGGGTTCGTTTTGGTGAGGGGTCATACATGGAAAAGTTACGAAAAGTAATACCCTGCCACGTTAGTCAAACCGGTATATATGGTATTTTTCATGCTAAATTGATGGTTGGGGGGGGGGTCATGACCCCCCATGACCCCCCCCCCCCCCTGGATCCGCGCTTGTTAGAGCCATAGGCTCCGAACTACAATAATCTAGTCTTAGTCTGTGTCCACAAAAGCGCACCGCCCCTTGCCCATAGCCTTGTACCATAGCACCGCACAGCCTCGCTTGAGCTTCGCACAGTAGTCCCTGGACATCGAGATATATACATGGACTGTGCGTTGTTATCTTTTTCCGATGAAGAAGATATTGTTTTAGGCTCTAATATAACAAAGTGGTACTTATATGCTTAACAAAAATCTAGTATTTATATGCATTCTCATATGATGATCAAATTCTCCATATAATACTTTGCGGTAATAGTACTGGTAATCTTGATTTCTGTTTAAACATATACCACTTGGGTATATTAGCGTATAAAATAATATCTTCTTCATTGGACGATGACAACGCACAGTCCATGTTTATATCTCGATGTCGAGAGACAAACTGGTCGACAGGCAAGGCAATGAGCGAGGGTCGGTGCGCCGTTGTGGACACTACTGTGCGGTGCTATGGTACCAGGCTATGAGTGAGGGCGCTGTGCGGTGCTCCGTTGTGGCCATACACACGGTGCACCTGTCTAAAGTCCGTTTTGTTGCAGTTGATAGCTCATATCGAGGGTTGAAGCCATAAAACAACCGTAAACCATAGGCGTTGCCAATAGTAATTACCTTATTTAATAAGAAAATTGGCCTCTGTCCATTGTTAAGTAGGATTAGGGTTAAAGTAGGTACAACAGGGGTAATTAATTTACCTATTTTTGCCTGCTTTAGGATGTTATTACGCCATTTGATGTGCGTTTGTCAAACTATGTATTTAGTTGTATTTAGATACTGCATTATCTCAAAGTTGAATTATTTCCTATACTTGTAACAATGGCTTCAAGTTTTTCGCCAACGTGTCTTCAGCGAAGGCAAAAACATTTTCTATTTGGATGAAACTTGGCTGAACGAAGGGCACACCGTATCTAAAGTTTGGCAAGATAAAAATGTCCTAAGTTCTCGACAAGCTGTCATGGAAGGCTGGTCAACAGGACTTAGACCACCATCTGGAAAGGGACGCAGACTTATTATAACTCATATAGGAAGTTCAAATGGCTTTTTGGATCAAGGATTATTACAATTCCAGTCGAATTCTACTAAAGACTATCATGAAGAAATGACTGCTGATGTTTTCGAGGAATATTTTAAGCAAATGATAGAATACATTCCCGCTAATTCTGTAATAGTGATGGATAATGCCAGCTATCACTCTAGGCTAAAAGAGAATCTTCCCACAACTTCATGGAAAAAGGCGGAAATCGTAAACTGGTTACAACGAAAGGAATTGAGTTACGATAATACCATGGTAAAAAAAGAACTTTTGGATATTGTTAGGCTACATAAATCACAGTATAAAAAGTATGTTATTGACGAGATGGCAAGAGATCGAGGTATTATAGTGCTCCGTTTACCACCTTACCATTGTGAGCTAAATCCTATCGAATTAATATGGGCTCAAGTAAAAGGATATGTTGCTAGAAATAACAAAACTTTTAAAATGCAAGAAGTGCGACACCTCTTGCTTCATTCTTTAGCAAATGTGTCATCAGAAAATTGGCAAAACGCCATAAAACATGCTATAGTAGAGGAACAAAAAATGTGGGAACTTGACAACGTAATTGACACAACTATGGAAATTGAGCCTTTAGTAATAAGCGTAGGACATGATGACTCTTCAGATTCTTCTGAGGACCATTTTATCGAGTTATAATTATTGAAATTGTCAATATTTTTTGATCTGTAAATAAATTAGTTTTCTTGTAAATAAATTCATAAAATCATAAAATCTATTACATTTAAATAAAATAATAAGCGGTTACATTAAAAACCCAACTCTCCGACCATGATGGGCCGTTTTAATCATTATCCTTTCATTTCATTTTATGGCTCTATTGTTACTTTATCTGTTACCCGGTGGAATAGGTCAAAATTTCTTCATCTTTATGCTAGATGTACGTAAAAAGACCATTTTATAGGTAAAATATTTTAGGCCACCGGGCCCTTGTTTTGAATCTTTAATGAGGGTATCGAGCTATCAACGGCAACGAAACAGACTTTAGGGCTATCAACCTTTGGTTTCACCCATCAGGCTGTTCGACGTGAATGAGGTGGGAAAGGAGGATGATACTACATTTATCGCTTGTGTCTATTTTTTACACGACGCCGGACAACAACGTCATGACTTATACCGAAAGTGAAAGTCCACCTGGCTGCTGGCTTAAACTGATTTAATTACCTATGTTATTGAGAGCACTTATGTTACGCCCGGCAATGTATCAATCAACACAAATCAGTATAGACGTTAAATGAAACGAGGCAATTTTTGCCCGGAAGCAGAAAATTATCACAATTAATCAAGGAACTTGCTAGAACGAAGTAAAAAGAATTAGAAAAAATTTACATTCTTTTCTTCTTAAAGGGATAATTAATATACTAGATTGAAAATTTTTGATAAAGGAAGATCAGTAAGACGGAATTTATGGTGTGATTATGTACCATTTACATCGAAAGTATGGAGCTCTAACAATTATTGCTGTATTCATACGTCGCTGTAAGGTCAGGCTTCCATAGCTCCTGTACGAATTAAGTTAAGAAATTTATTCATATGCTGGTTTATACATCAGTATCATAGGGCGTATTTCAGTACCACATACAGTATGGTTCAAAAAGTTAAGATAACAAAAGTATTTTTTTAAATGGGACACCCAGTATTTTATTGCATATTTAGGTTCGTATTTGAGCACTCTATAATACCGAAAATGTTATTTAATTTGCTTTGATAGTTTCAGAGCAAACAAACTAAAAACTAAAAAAAAGTTTCGTCGCTCTGAAAAGAAAAATCAAAAAAAACATTCTAAAATTATTTTTTTCTACGGATGCTATGGAATGTTCCACTTCTCTCATCGCTTCCATACGTTCAAGACGGAGAATTTCTCACGTAGTGAGAAATAATTTCTCACTGTTATTATGATAACACAAGGCAGCCATGAATTGTTACATGGCAAATTGATACGGCATAACATAGGCGCCTTGACTAATAATTGTAAACTGTAGTAAATGTTCAAAATGGCTGTGCACTGTGATCTGTGCACAAGTAAATATGTTCTTGAAAGGATCTGTTAACATCCGTCAACATTTCAGGTGAAAATCTAGCAAACACGTTCCTCAATCATTGCGGTATATTAATAGCAGACCGACCTTTTTGTGGACCGGTTTAGTAACATCCTTGTGACTGAGCCGAGAAGGGTCTCACCCTCCATATAAACCAGTATATGAGTAACCACTACATTTTGTGGGGTAGTTCCTCTATATTATAGAGTATAATATTATGTGAACAGACGAGTAATCATATAAAATGCTGAACAGACGAAGAATTGTCCAGGTACACAAAGTGGTAAGTACCTACCTGCCTACTTAATCGTTTTGGCAGACACTCCAATTTGATCTTTAAACGTAAATAAACGTTTCGAGAATCGGCTAGCATCTTCAATAAGGTTCCATTTACACCGATCACCTAAAACGAATAAAGTGAATGCAACCATATTTACATTGCCAATGCTTACAAGAATACATTCCAATGCTTACATGAATGACCTCGAATGTTTTGATATGCAGGGTGTTCGGATACTGCATCAGGATACTTGGAGTGGTGATTCTACACAGTGTGGCCAATTAGCGTGTAATTACACGATTTGTGCGTAATTTTTATGTAGCACAATGTGAGTGTAATTTGAGAGCCATCACCTAACGACCAGTTTTATAGCTTTCACTAAAACGAGCATACTATTTTTATGCGTTTTTCACCTACCAATTAATGAATTAGCAGCTAAATTCTCGGGCTAATAGAATCGCCGGCACAAAATTCCGCCACCCTGAAATATTGGATATTTTATAACTTTTTTATTTTTTATGCGATTTTCATGATTTTATTATCAGTTTGTAGATTAGGCTATATTATACAGGAGTAAATTAGACTGTTGTTTCTTGTCGTAATTTCAAAACACTCTGTAGGAAAATTGAGGTGGATAATTTTATTTACGTACTGTTTCTTGTAATCTTTGATATATTCTAAACATTTCGTTTTTTGATTCATTCCATTATCTCATATCTGCTGCGAGCTGCAAAATTTTAAATAAAACGCTGATTTGAAGCCTATTTTTATTAAGAAAAACAAACACTAAGTATATCATAAAGTTAACTAACAAAAACAATTTTAATACGTGTATTTCCACCTTTCACAGTAATGACAGCTTGCAGCCTTCGTGGCATCGATCTTGAGGGATAGCCTGATATTCTTCGGTCTGCGCCAGTTTTGTGGTTGTACAGGACGACGACGAACGACCCTTTTAAGTTGATCCCAAAGATGTTCGATTGGGTTGAGATCCGGGCTACATGCGGGCCATTTCAACTTCAGCCAGATATTCACTCACTACATGTGATGTGATACGTTTTAACCGAAACCTTGATATAGCTACATTTTCTAAAAATAACATCGTTTCATTTAAAATTTTGCAGCTAGCAGCAGAAATGAAATAATGGAATGAATCAAAAAACGAAATGTTTAGAATACATCAAAGATTACCAGGAACAGTATGTAAATAAAATTATCCATCTCAATTTTCCTACAGGGCGTTTTGAAATGAAGACAAGAAAAAACAGTTTGATTTACTCCTGTATAATATAGCCTAATCGAAAAATGTTACTTTATAAAACAATTAGGGAAAACCCCAATAAATGGATCTACAAACTGATAATAAAATCATTAAAGTCGCATAAAAAATAAAAAAGTTATAAAATATCAAACTTGGCCAAAATTTCAGGGTGGCGGAATTTTGTGCCAGTGAGTGTAGATTATGGATGATGTCCTCAAGTTCATTATCCTCGTCAAGACTTTCTTGAAAAACGTCGAGTAATTCTTCCATTATCAATAATTTTATTAATCGTACAGAATAACATAATAAAAAACAATTTTAATTTATAAAAGCGGGGTTAAAAATAACTAATATTTGACATTTTTGCTTTGCTCATTGTATTGATTGTACTTTAAACTGATAAACTGAACCCATTCCACCGGTTGAAGCTTAAGGTAACAGTTACCTATAAAACGAGTTTTTTCACAAATCTTTAGTTTAACTTGACTTGACTTGACGATAATCTGAATCTATAAAACTGACCGTAAGTGTTACTATTCAGTTTTGTATATTACTTTCGGCTTTGGAAACTTTTTTTTTTTTGGAAAAATAAATCGGAGCTCAATGGTATGTAAAAATCGGGCAAAAACGGGTAATTTATAGTGTTGGAAAAAACCGATGATTTTAATAATCGAGTACTTGATACTCGAGCGATTTTAATAATCGAGTGAATCGCCTGAAATTCCAATTTACCAAGCGATGACCTCACCGACTGCTTAACGGGCTGCCTAGCCCTTTACATGTGATCAACAAACCCGATTTAAAAAATTTTGTTCGTTTTGTTATTTTTCATTAAGAATTTCTATTATTATCTATATATATATATATTTCTATTTTTGAGAAGTTTTCTCGAGTTTATAGTAAATAAAAATTTTCAAATTATATCCCTTAATTTTTTAATATATACAATCGGAGACCTAAACTACGCCGCTGGCTAGCCAGCTTTCGGATCGCGCGGCGTATTTAGCAGTAAAATTCTTCCACTTTAAATTATCAGGTGCCCACTGTGTGCCCTTAAAAAATTTAGGCTTAGTTACGCGACTGGCAAAATAAGAAAGTAGGTGATTATTTTTTTAAATTCATGGTTATAGTACCTAAAAGTTCCTGTTTAAATTTAAGAATGTTTACTTTTGGTTACCAAAAAATTTCTCGATACCTATGTTTGGTTAACTATTTTGCTCGTTTTCTTATTTTCCATTAACATTTTCTATAATGTATGTTATTTTTAAGAAGTCTTCTTGAGTTTAATAATAAAAAATTCCTGTTTCGATTTAAAAATGTTTACTATAACATAACCAACGAATTTTTCTATATATTATTATGTTGTTAACCATTTTGTTCGTTTTGTTATTTTTCATTAAGAATTTCTATTATTATGTTATTTTTGAGAAGTTTTCTCGAGTTTATAGTAAATAAAATTTTTCAAATTATATCCCTTAATTTTTTAATATATACAATCGGAGACCTAAACTACGCCGCTGGCTAGCCAGCTTTCGGATCGCGCGGCGTATAAAACGAAGGTCATTATAACAGTTGATATTTTTCGGTTTTTCGCCTGAATTTATAACTAAAATATTTCCTATCGAGCGAAAAACTGTTTGAATATACGAGCAGTTTTTTAATTCGATCACGCTACATCGGTACAATTCCGTCGGCGGCAAGCGAAGCGAGGGTATCGAGTGAAAGATAATAAGTTACGGGCGACGGTTTTCGCCTGAATAGATAATTCGAGCGGTTTTTTTTAATAATCGAGCGATGTCGGTTATTTCAATAATCGAGTGATCAAGCGGTTTTTCATTCGAGTGATCACAACACTAGTAATTTGTCCAGCTAATTGTGTAATTGCACAAATTCAGATTGGCAACACTGATTCTACATGTTAAAATAAAGGTAGTAACAAAGTAGAACAAACCCGAACAAACTCAATGTGTTTTTATATTAATTCCACTTTGCCCCATAAGGGGCAAAGCGGAGCAAAATTCGAAGTTATTTTTAAAATTCTATAAGAAAAACGCCTTGATCCTAGAAATTTCAAATTATTGTAAGTTTTTGCCCCACTCTCCCCTACGTGATCATAATGTCCTTATCCGATTAAAAACATAAAGTGGACACTCGGGATCGGGAATCACTAATGCGACGTATTAGAAATACTGCGGCCGCTATTAAAGAAAGACACGAGGCAATCAGGAGAGCAACAGGCTTCCTTCATAAACGAAGCGGAAAATGTTTAGAGGGCAATGATGATATTTTTGAACATTTATTAAAAGAACGCTATATTTAAAAAATGTTAATGTTTGATGAAACTTTGTTTACTTGACGTTATAACTTGAAAACAAATGAAAATCGGAGAAGGACATATGAGTTTTTTAAATTTTCACACATTGAATATCCCAAGTAACTTGTAAGATGATCCAATATTAGATCCCCTATTTATTTTAGGTCAAAAATGTACTGAGGGTTCAATCTCCCCAAATTACCCTACATTTATGTTTTAAAATAAGTTTAGTGTGTTTCGAGTTACAGTGTTGAGGTTGAAGTAACGATAATAAGTAACGTTTCCATTGACGTCCAGCTTATATATTTTTAGCGATCCATCGTTTCCATGCACTGTTTGTGGACAGTCATTCAACAAAATGTGGCGACTGAACATCCATTTTAAACATCTCGGCATAAAACTTGTACGTTACTGCCAACTTTGCTCCAAGTTTTTAGCCATCGATAACAACAGCACTAACGCAGTACTGCCTTGCGGCCACAACTCCGATTGTGATACGGCATTCTGCAAGTTTTGCCATTCAAAAGTGGAGAAAGAATACGTTCAATTTCATCCTTGTTTCCATCCGAAAGTAAGAAAAAGAGCACATTGTAAAGATGGTAAAAAACCTAGGAAAAAATATATGAAGAGAGACTGGCCGCCACCTCCCTATATCTGCTCGATTTGCGGGAGGGAGTATGGAAAGTACGGCTATCTACAACTGCTTAATCACGAGAAACGTCATCAACAAGTAAAAAGCGAGAGTGACGTTATCCAATGTAAACAGTGCAACATCATTTTTTCCACGGAGAAGGAAAAGAGTTCCCACAAGTACAGGGTCCACAAGCAGGTTCCCTTAGGGGTGTGCGATATTTGCGGGTTCGAAACGCGACACATCGCACGTCACAAAGCGATCCATAGGAACGAGAGACCGTTCCGATGCGAGCTGTGTCTCAAAACTTTCCGGGCCAACTATGGATTGAAGAAGCATATGATGATCCATAGCAATGAGGCTAAGTATCAGTGTAAAATTTGTGGCAAAGCCTTTAAGTTTAGCTATAATTTGAGGGTGCACATGAGAAGCCATGAGGATGTCAAGCCTTTTGAGTGTACGATTTGCAGCAAGACTTTTACAACGAAACAATGGAGGGATAAGCATGCAATGACACATTGTTAGGTATAAAGGAACGGTTTATGGGTTATTTATATTGATTGGTATTTTTGGGGAAAAGAATTGTCAACAATCAAAATCCTCCAATCAGGCCCCTAAATAAAAATAGAGCTCAGAATGGTGTGAAGTTTGGTTGACACCGTAATTTTTGAAATTCATTCTTATTGTTTCGACAACTTCGATGGATTTGGTTGATGGATTGGGCGGTTTTTTGAGATTACATTGTAAACGGATTGGCTGTATAGCCCAAGAAGCTGATGCCGATACTTTTGGGAGAGGCTGAAATAAATGTTCAAGGTTCGGTTGCGGTTTTGTTCAGATATGTGGTTAAATTTTGTACAGTACGTTTCACGAAAATTGGATACGACTTAATGATTTCCTGGGTATGTCCCATTGTGTCGACAAGAGCTTGGCAATAAACAAGTGAAGTATGAAGGGACGGACTAAGGAAAACAAGTAATGATATAATTATATTAATGTAATCAAATGAAATAACATTTTTTTTAAATATTACAGTCATATTTATTTACATTTATAATGTCATTCTATAGATAGTTCTGTTTCGCTATCGCTATCCTCATCAAAATTAATTATAATTGGCTTAATTTTATGATCCAGACTAATATACGAATTTTCTACAGTTATTACGTGACGGACTGATTTTTTCCAACTACCTGGGGGGAATATCATTAAATCATTTTCGTATTAATTCTACAACACTAGAACTTAAAGTCGGAGAAATATTTTCAGACCTAACCAGTGATTTTAACTGGTGCCACATATGCTCTATGGGGTTAAAAATGCAATAATAGGGTGGGAGCCGTAGCACTGTATACAAAATGTCTTTAAAACTTCTAAAAGATCACTTTTTTTTATAACTTTCTTCAAAATATATATCATTCGCCGCCATGTAGTTCTGAATCTCCAATTTTGTATTATTTGAGCTTGGAGCTTTATGTAATTGGCGACTGTGATAGCTCGCATTGTCCATTACTATCACGCTATTCTGAGGAATGTTTGGTAAAAGACAATTCTTGAATCATTCCTCAAAAACTAACAAATTTTACCACAAAAAGATATTTAAATATAAATTAAGCAACCTAACCTACCTGATGTGCCTATATTTAATTATAATTATTACAATCCGGTCCTTTCCACATAATAATAACAAACGGTCATAAATAATGGGATGTCCCAGGTACTTTTACGGCAGTCATTAAGTTATATCCATTTTTCTTGAAACAATCTGTACTTGTGTAGGTAGAAGTGGAGAGAAAACGGTAGAAACGCCGTTTTGTAGAAGAGATACCCGGATGTCCTTAGGGGTTTAATTTGTTCCTAATATTTTATCTACAGGGGTTCAATTTGAAAATTTCCAACCCTTATAACTCACTTTTTGTGCATGGGGACGCTTTTAAACAATATTTACAGCAGTCGTAGTGTAACCCCCTGGAAGGGGTAGATGTTAACGTTTAAACGTTTAAATCTTAAATTGTGACGAGGGGTGAGGATGTTGGGTGGGAGGGGGGTTAAATGGAAACCCGGGGTGAGGAGAAGTGGGGATATGGGGGGGGGGGGGGGGGGGTTCGGGTTTGTAGGTTTGTATATTATTTAGTAAACCTTATTGTGTATTTATACTCCTTACCCTGAGTCATCCGGAATTAATTCTTTACCAGGGGCAAAGTCGCCACCTAAAAATTTACTTGATAACTCCATTTCTGGAAAGCGATTTCTTGGAAACTGCTACTCAAAAAATAATATGATATGATTGGAAAGAGATTTAAACTACATTTAAATTGATGTGCCTGGTGACCCTCCTCTTCTCATTTAGGATTTTGAGGGTAACATCTACTGGAAGCGAGATATTTTAAAGGGTGGGAAGTTTTCAAATTGACATTCTGTATATAAAATTGTTGCCACCTGTTTATTGGTCAATTGGCAAATATTGTTTGATTTACCTATTGTGCAATTTAATGTTATATGTTTAAAGCTTATAAATCTACGTATGTGCAATATTTAGTTTTTAAAACTTATTTTAATTCGTATTGTTTTATATTCGTAAATTTTAGATCTCCATTAAATGAATGTTTAAAATACGACCACGATATTTTATTGTACCCATTTGAAATCTCCAGATGGGCGGGCATTTACGATCAATAAATTCTGCATTTCCAATATATTTTAATAAAAATACATCGAGATTTGTTACTCTTTTACGTTTTAGGCCAAAGTCAACAAAGTCAGCTCTCACTAGGTCCGCAATGTTACAGTGTTACGTTTGTGGAAAGGCGTTTGCTAGCAAGCCGCAGCTACGCACCCACTTCAAACATTTGGCTATAAAATTTTCAGTCAAATGTACTGTTTGTCAATGTTTTTTTGGTTCTGGAAAAAGTTGCGGCCACGGTGAAGATAGTAAGGAGTCCCATTGTGAGTTTTGCGGAGAACGTTTGCAGGAACCGTTCACATTGCACATTTGTTTCCATTTAAACACCACGAAGACAATTCTTCGTGCGAAAAGAAAAGATAAAAGTGACAAGAAGAATACCAAGGCTAATAAAGGTAGAGGGAAGAGAAAAGGAAGACAGAGTAAGAAAGAAAACCTTACAACAATGGAATATAAAGAAGAAGAGTCGGTAGTGGTCAAGCCAGACATCGATACGATTGCATGTACTGAAGATTTTCGGAACAATGGCGATGTAAACAAAGTATTAACTAACTGTGATGATGTCGATGACATAGACACGTGCATTTACTGCAACAAGGAAATGCCGGCGATGCTGCTGGGCAGACACGAGGACTGGCACAGGAAAAGCGACAAAAAAGTAAGAAGTCTTACAGAGACTGGATCTAAACGGCCATCGAAAAACAGCGAAAGCCTTTGCGCTTTTTGTGGTGTTTTCAAGCCGAGCAACAAGCTCCGGCGGCACGAGTACGTCGATCACATAAAAAAATTCGTCAGGAAGGTTTGCGACGTCTGCGGCATATTCACGTGCCCCACATACATCAAGGAACATATGCGTACTCATGACGCGGTTCAAGGCTTCAAATGTGACGATTGTGGGAAACCATTCTTTAGAAAAAAGGCATTGGCCAGACATAGGTTGGTGCACAGCGACGTGGCACAGTATGCTTGTACAATTTGCGGAAAATTGTTTAAGATTAAGTTTAATTTAAGAGTGCATATGCGGACTCATGAGGACATCAAACCGTTTCCTTGTTCGGTGTGTAAGAAAACTTTTACGACGAAGCAGTGGCGCGACAATCATATGAAGACTCATGGTATTCTGGCAAATAAATAATTCTAAATCGAATAGGAATACGCAATTTATTTTTAAATTGGTAACGATGGTCGTGTCATGATGACACCATCAAAGGTGGGCTTTATCGAAACTAATTGCAGGGACGCCACTGGCGGGTCGATAACTAACTAAAATATGTGATTTTATATCCTATTAAGAGCACTTATCAGTGACCTCCATTAAGGTAAAAAGGTGTGAAAAACTACAATTTTTCGAAAAAAAAAAATTTTTTTCAAAACGGTAAATATCGCTTAAATTGAAAAAATATGACTATACAGTCATTTTTGAAAGTATTGCGTGCACTATCAATAATCTCAATTAATTTCATAGCTTAGTTTCAATGCAAAAAAATGTCACACCGCGATTTTCAGAAAAAATATCTAAAATCGCAACTATCTAGGCAGAAGAATAAGAAAAACGTCTCCTACTTCCACGATACAGGCGGCCGGCGCGGCGCTTTGGCTCGTCGTGTCTTGGAATGGCGACGTTGTCTCATTGTTCAATAACAATCAGTGGCGGCTCGTGACCACAAGTATCGTGAAATTATTTTAAGCAACAGCTATACCTCCAACTGAGCATTGATATGAGCTGTGTTCTCATGTTTTTTAATTTTTTGTGTTAAATGCCCCAAGTTGGCTATTCCATTTTTTGTCCAGGCAGGTTTCGCAACGCCGCGAACAGGAACAAAAACTGTTCGTTGTGCTGCATCCACAAATCCAGTTTCTTTTTTCGTATATTTCATTTTTAAACTTTTTTAATAAAATCCTAAGATTTACTCTTTGTGGTCTGCGTTAAATTAATTTCGGGTTTAGGTCTTCCCGCATTCTTCACTTAATTTTTTTTCTCCAAACTCAAAGAGCTAAAGTTATTTTTTAAATAGTCCACCGTGAAACTATTCATTTTAACTTAAACACAAAAACTGTGCGCCTTTTCCATGTTAAATCGCCATAGCCCCGCTATCTCCCGTCACCTGTTACTACAGAGAAACTGCATTATGCCCCGCCCACTTATTCGCATATGCGAGTATATTGCGTCATTATCCTTGCTGCGTTGCCGGATGAATCGATAGCTTATAATATACAGTTTGGTTTGACGGTACGTTAAAATATTAGGGAAGGTCGGACTTTATACGATAAATAATATTCACTGAATATAAATTAATATTTTTTATTCGTTTTGGGGGTTTGTTCGGGTTTGTCGTTTGTGCACGTGCGCATGTGCTCCTGTGGAAGAACCGCCACTGATAACAATGACTTATGCTGTTTCGTACCACGCGATCCACACAAAATTGAAAATAACATCTAAATTACTTTCGGAGATATTAAAAAATAATGATCAACACCCTGTAGCTGTTACTAAATACATAATCAGTGCTATGTTAGCACATGCAAACTAATTGTGAAGGGTCTGCATTAGCACAAAACTTTGATCTGAAAAATGTTTGTTATGTACATGACACTGTTATACAGAGTGTCAAATTGAAAACTGCCCAGCTTTAATATCTCGCTTCCTGTAAAGAATATTAAAAATCGAAAAGACACATTTTATTGTGAACGGAGAGCGCTTTTAAATAATACTTACAGCCCTTGGGGTTTAACCCCCTGGAAGGGATAGGTGTTACCCTTAAAATGTTAAATGGGAGGGGTGACGTGAAAACTGCATTCCTCTGCGAACCTCTTCCCATTTAAGAGTTTAAGGGTAACATTTACAACCACATAGCCTGCAAATATTCTTCAAAACGTCCCCCTTCACAATAATATTCACGTGATTTTTCGATTTTTAATTATTTACTGAAAGCAAGATATTAAGAGTGGGAAGCTTTCAATGTTACACCCTGTACAGGTTGTCCCATTTTCGACTTTTATAGGGTATCTCCGTAATTGTTAGTGCTATCAAAAAAGTAATGTAGGTGTCATGTGCTCTTTTTGGGTCACACTTAAAATGGTAAAATCAAAATTAGAAAATTTTCGCTCGCTTAAGAGGTACGGAGGAAAATCAAGAAATTGACAATTTCAAAATTACCCTATATTTTCTTAGTTAAAAGAGGTACAAAAAAATGTTTTATACAGAAGTTTCTTTATATGATTGTTGAATAATCTGCCGTTTTCAGAATAAGTATACGGGGTCAGGTAAAAAAGTTATCGGACCTAACCTAATTTTTTGTAATGGAACACCCTGTATATTTTAATCTAATAAGATACTTTTTTAAATTCTCCTTTCATATATATAACACACTATGGATGATATTGGTTTCCTAGGCGATTTATTAAACTTTATTACTTTAAACCACAGTAGACCATGAAACAATAGCTACTATCCTAGAAACAACTATGTTGACATTTAGCGTCAATTTTTGCGAAAATGACCTATTAACATTTTGAAAAATTTTATATGATATAGGTTCATATTGAAAGTGGAAAACACGAAGAAATGGCGCAAAATGTATATTTTGTTCGCTATCCGGAAAGACGGTAATCATTTAAGGACATATTCCGAACATTTGCGATAATTCCCGTTATTTTTTACCTTCTACTATCCTAGAAACAACTATGTTGACATTTAGCGTCAATTTTTGCGAAAATGACCTATTAACATTTTGAAAAATTTTATATGATATCGGTTCATATTGAAAGTGGAAAACACGAAGAAATGGCGCAAAATGTATATTTTGTTCGCTATCCGGAAAGACGGTAACCATTTAAGGACATATTCCGAACATTTGCGATAATTCCCGTTATTTTTTACCTTGATCTGAATCTTTTATTTCGTTTGAAAGTAATAAAGTTTAAATATATCGCCTAGGAAACCAATATCATCCCTGGTGTGTTATACAGGGTGTCCGGGAAAAGGAGGTCAATCCATTAACCATATATTCCTTGAGCAAAAATAATATTACTTTTATAATGCCATTTTTCATTCTTGACCCTCATGTGCGATATACAGGGTGTTAAAGTTTGAAATTAAAAACTGTTTTTTTTTTTTAATAGTTCGAGTATTTAATGAGATAT
Organism: Barypeithes pellucidus; assembly: GCA_963991005.1. Classification (NCBI taxonomy): domain Eukaryota; kingdom Metazoa; phylum Arthropoda; class Insecta; order Coleoptera; family Curculionidae; genus Barypeithes; species Barypeithes pellucidus. The sequence goes on along the minus strand of OZ022562.1, from coordinate 12,351,279 downwards.
TAATTTCAAATTTGGTACATTGCGTCAGCCTAAAAAGCTACATCTTTTGAGAGGAACAAAACAAGAAACTTTTGTCAAATACTCAAAATAGGGGGGTCCAGTTCCCGCTGACCACCCCTATTTTTTAGTGTGTACGCCAGTGACTTCTAAACTATATTTTTTTAGGTAATCATTTATTTTTGATTATTTTTTCTCCCTTATAAAATTTCGATCAAATCATGTGTTTTGGAGATAATTTGAAAAGCATGGATCCTTACCAGATGCCAGCGCAGCTGACGGTAATCCAATAATTTTCAAATGCTAAATCAAGTCAGCCGTTGTGGCATTACCATGGATACAAGATATAATTAAGTAAAACTTTGCAATAAGTGACAATACCGAAAACAAAAGACTAACCAAAAATAAGGACAGTGGCGTACAGATAAAAACCTGTAGTACTAATTCAGTTAAATGAAATCAGTTTATTGACCTAGTAAGAACTTACTATTGCTAATCTTCATATAACAGCAAACACCATTGTTATCATTCGTTCTTAAGATACATGCGAGCTCTCTTTATTACAGAAAATCGACGTCTGCCGCAATTACCTCTCCGATCTTCGCGAAAATGTCCATTCTGTCTAAGTCGGTTCACTAAGTTAGAAAAACATCTCCTTTTTGGGTGAGCTCGATCTGGAAATTTTTCTGCATAGCGCCTAGCGGACAAACTAGCGTTGGAGTTACATTTTCCTATTCGAGAAATGGAAATTAATTTTTAGCATTAACGATAATATAAATCTTACTCATCATTAAAATCATATCCGTCATTTCAGAAAACGGTAATAAATGTTCTCGTCTAACATCCATATTGTTTCTTTTTTACTTGAAAGAAGGCTTATTAATTAAAAAACTTTTAAATCTTAAAACACAGTGAAAAGTAATATTTAATTTGACAGCAAATAAAACAACGATGCCGTATCCATGGTAATGCTACAACGGCTAACTTGATTTAGCATTTGAAAATTATTGGATTACCGTCAGCAGCGCTGGCATCTGGTAAGGGTCCATTCTTTTCAAATTATCTCCAAAACACATGACTTGATCGAAATTTTATAAGGTAGAAAAAATAATCAAAAATAAATGATTACCTAAAGAAATATAGTTTAGAAGTCACTGGCGCACACACTAAAAAATAGGGGTGGTCAGCGGGAACTGGACCCCCCTATTTTGAGTATTTGACAAACATTTCTTGTTTTGTTCCTCTCAAAAGATGTAACATTTTGTGCTGACGTAATGTACCAAATTTTAAATTAATATCTCATTAAATAGTCGAATTATTCAAAGAAATCAGTTTTTAATTTCAAACTTTAACACCCTGTATATCGCACATGAGGGTCAAAAATTAAAAATGGCATTATAAAAGTAATATTATTTTTGCTCAAGGAATATATGGTTAACGGATTGACCTCCTTTTTCCGGACACCCTGTATATTTGAAAGGAGAATTTAAAATAGTATCTTTTTAGATTAAAATATACATGGTGTTTCATTTAAAAAAAATGAGATTAGGTCCGATAACTTTTTTACCTGATCCCGTATACTTATTCTGCAAACGGCAGATTATTCGACAATCAATATAAAGAAACTTCTGTATAAATTATTTTTCTGTATCTCTTTTAACTATCAATTTTTTGATTTTACCATTTTAAGTTTGACCCAAATAGGGCACATGACACCTTCAATACCTTTTTGATAGCACTAACAATTACGGAGATACCCTATAAAAGTGTCGAAAATGGAACACCCTGTACATATAAATACAAATTCTTTAACTATGATATTAACTTTAATATTTTTTATATTATTGAGTGATAGTCTGCTATCCAATCCTTTAATATTTTTTATTTAATTTTAATGAAGGAACTTTTAGTACTTTCTTCTAGCTCGGCCGTTATTTGAATGTCACCTTAAGTTTGACCTTAGCTAACGTTAAGCTAAACCTTAAAAAACTATGTGTTAAATTAATTTGTGGGTCAATTGAAACGTTAAGTGGAAGATTACCACGTTTTTACAGATCTATTCCTTTAGATTAGAACTTTAATATGCTGTCACTTGTGTTAAGGATGCCTTATGTAATTCGGTACCTTAAGGTGACTTTGAACTATCGGCCCTTAGTTTTTATTATTTATTATTTTTTGGTCTAATGTCTCATCTGTTATATTTATATAGAGAAGTAATTTATTTAAGTGAGTCCTACAGGGAACTTAAAAAAAATATTTATTTCTGTAATAATGTAATGACATTTTTAACATTGTCGGGTCGCGGAAAGATTTTAGTAAATGGTTAACTAACCGGACAATTTTGACTTTGACGTAAATGACATTGGCATAATTTCTTTTCTCACAATCCTAGTAGCCCGGTTAGTTAATTATTATTGATTAGTAACCAGGCAATATTGACTGTTTGAAAATCTTTCTCGCAACGGAACAACTAATTTTAATTCTCAGAAATACTCGTATATTTTTTAAGAAAGTCTACCTTTTAGGTATTTTATATTTTCTTTATAAATCCCAGATTATTTGTTATTATTAAATATTATTTACTTTAAAATTAATATTTTTGTTTTAATTATGGTTAAATAATTTTAAAAAATTTTGTAAAAATATAAAAAAAATCTAATAAGTCAATTAAACGTAATGATAAATAGTACGGTCACGCTGCCTTTACTTTTGCTCATTACAAAAAGTTATAGAGAATCATTTTTTTTCTGGCATCAACTGCAAACCGATTTTTTTCCGAAAAAATGCTACTGCCATTTTTAAAAGAATTTGAATTTTATTAAATCCATGAAAAATATGAAATACAAAATTTTAATTTTAATTTTATGTATTACAGATGACAACACCCCCCTATTTCCCACCCAAAATTAATGTCCTAGAGCCTAGGACTTAAGACTACAACGTGTCCAAGATAAGGAGTTCCAGTACAGGAATCTCGGAAGCCGTAAGAGATACGAACTCGGTTAAATGGAGGTAAAGTTGCGCATTTACGTGCCTAATAATATGCCGTTTAGATAGTTTTAAAATTCCGAGTAGTTCCGGAGATATCCGGAGAAAACTGAAATTCTGAAAAATCATTGTATTCTTTTCTTGGGTTTTTTTGAGATCGAATTCTAAAGTAAATTGCACTTTTGCATTGCCACTTTTTCCGCTCTATCTAACTATTTTTAAATACGGTCCTGTTTTTCTCCCGAATGCAACGATGTATGACACATTGTGGTTTAATGACTTTTCGAGGGTTTGTGAACAACATCAGGAAATTTTGGGATACGGTCCTGTATTTCTCCTAATTTTATATATAATATCTCATAGATAAGCTCTAAATTTTTTACTTATGTTGGACTAGTTCAATAAATAACAAATAATTTAATAATAAACCACAAATAAGTGAACAAAAATCATTCCAAAACAGTAATAAAACGAACAACGAAAAAGTAAGGAACTACATAATCAGGTTTTCAAAATGATTTCCGTTATTCTCTAAGCACAAATAACATCTTCTAACTGTCACATCTTTTGAGATAAAATAAAACATGCGATAGAATATCAAACTTTTCAGCATTTGTAAATTTTTGTTCCATATTTTCTGGAAAATAGAAAACCTCTTAAAATGCTCTCAATCGATCACAATGGGAATCATCGTGTCATCATCTTCATTTTTTTTGTTTCAAACGCCACCTTTTATATCCCGAATCAACAGAAGTTTGAAATAATGTTTCTGTATTTTGTTCCCTTATTTATGGTTTATTATTAAATTATTTGTTATTTATTGAACTAGTCCAACATAAGTAAAAATTTAGAGCTTACTTATGAGATACTATTTATAATACAGGACCGTATCTCAACATTTCCTGATGTTGTTCAAAAAACCATCGAAACGTCATTAAACCACAATGTGTCATACTCGAAATTTTAAAACTTTCTAAACTGCATATTATTAAGCACGTAAATGCGCAACTTTACCTCCATTAAACCGACTTCGTATCTCTTACGATTTTCGAGATCCCTGTACTGGCCCTCTTTATCTTGGACACGTTGTATATTAATTAATTTTAAACATAGTTTATTTTCGATAACTTAATTATTTTTGTTATATATTAACTTTGGCGCACAAACGAACTAGTAGTATTTATGCATATGTTATCGTAAAATCCCGATTTCAGTTAAAACTCGATCTTCCTAGGAAAAACTAGTTTTAACTATCCTACTTGGTCAATTCTAGATTTAACTAGTTAAAACTATAATTGTCTTATAATCTTAAAACCAAAACTAAAAATTACGTATTCGTTTATTTGAAAGGCGCTTTTGCTAGTTAAAACTAGTTTTTACTAAGGTAAAATCAGTTAAAAGTGCCGTAGAAGAGATTCAAGGTTATGGTTTCATTTGCTGGAGAAAACGAAAACTACTAAAAACTAATTTTTACTAAAATATGTTTAGAGAAAACTAGAATTAACTGAGAATGATTCTAGTTTGAACTAGTTAAATCTAGACTCGGTAGTCTAGATAGTTTTCACTTAGAAAATCGGGTTTTTACGGTAACATATGTATACTCCTTCCTTAACACGGCATAATACTGTTTTTTAAATGTAACTAGATGATTTTCTACGATTCATTTTAGGGTGGATCGATTCGCTCCAAATGCGTTTATGAAAGAATGTGAAGTTGAAATTTGTAGTGTTTGTTCCATAAGCCTTGAGCCCGATGAAATCGTCAATCATTGGACTAATCTGAACATAGAAACAATGAATTATTGTAATACTTGCAAAAATTTTTTCGGACCCGAGAATAAGTGTAACGATCCTCCAGAAAAGAACACATATCACTGTATATTTTGTAAAGAAATCCTTAAATATGATCAATTAAAATTCCATTATTGTTTCCATAAAAAGCGGGACACGAAACCTGAAATTGTCGAGGTTGCCGAAACAGCAGAAAAGAATAAGGAACAGTTTACAGAAGAACTCTGGAAAATTGTACATACCAAAGCAATATACTACTGTAAGGAATGTGGAGAATTATTTGGCAGCGAGTTTCAATGTAAACATCCTTCCGGTTTAAAAACTTTCTATTGTAAAATATGTAAGGGTCACCTCCAGGACTTTCAATTGCCTACACATGATTGTTTTATTAAAAAAGTTAAAGTTGAAAACGAGACCAATAACAAAATGCCTAAAGAAATATGTAAAGGAAGTAAGAAGAGAAAGAATCAAGATCGTGTCCCTAAAGAGAACTATGAAGAGAGCTTAACTCAGTTAGACGAGACAGATTGTTGTATGTTCTGCTCGACAGAACTTCCCCTTCGTTTATTAGCAGAACACGAGGATCTGCATAGATTAGAAGAAACAGAGAAGATGCGAGGAAGGCCTAAGAAAAAAAATAAACCTAAGAAGGAAGATGGCGACGGTGTTTGTTGTCGTTGCGGAAAGTTAGTGAAATATAAAAAGCTGAGAGATCATGAATATTTTCACAACAGGAAACAGAAATACGTTCCCAAGACCGTGATATGTCAAATTTGTGGCATTTCAACTAGATCGATGAAGACTCATAAAGCCATCCACTCTGATGAAAGAAGATTCTCTTGTGATAAATGTGGAAAAACTTTTAAAATGCGTCGTGGCTTGAGAAAACATCTGTTAGTACATAGTGAAGGCGAGGGTAAGCACAAATGTCCTACGTGTGGCAAGGCCTTTAAGTTGAACGGCAATTTGAAAGTCCATATGAGAAGCCATGAGGATGTAAAACCTTTCCAGTGTTCTATTTGTGATAGGACATTTACCACGAAACAGTGGCGAGATAATCATATGAAGACTCATTAGTTTGGAGGTTAGTTTGATCTTCGCTAAATTATACTAAACGCGAACAGTGTCAACATTTGTCTTTGCAAATTTTTTTTTCTAAATAATTTTAGATCAATTTAGATTCATATGCAGAGAAATATTAAATCTAATTATATTGTAATGATAGTTATATCCCATTAGTTAAAAAATTTAACAAGAATTATCTTTTAGGGAGCTGAAGACAATTTCGAAAAACAAAAAATACATTTGTAAAACGTGTTTGGTCAACTTTCCTTCCGAAAAGGATTTGAGCCAACATTTACAGAATTTGGCTGTTGAAACTACCTCGTACTGTCAGAAATGCAAAACTTCTTTTGGTCCTAATGACCGTTGTGACGATTCAGACGAAGAGAAACAATTTTTTTGCAATATTTGTAACTTAGAGCTTCGGTTTATTCAGCTAAAGGAACACGTATGTTTCCACAAAAACGCCGGTAAAAGTAGAGGCAGTAGCAGAAATAGGAACGTTTTAAAATCGTCAAAAAATTGTGAAATTATAAAAAGAAAATATGGTAGTAGGAAAAGTATACGATTAAAGCGAAACGATGACAAGTTGTTTAAAGTTAAGAATTTATTTAGTGAGAAGTCTGTTGCTAAAAAACAAGTTGGGACTAAATTTTTAAAACAAGTAAGGAAATTAAAGGAAACTAGTGTATCTTCGTTCTGCGAAACCGTTATTGATACCGATGATGCTATCGATAAGTTAACCGAACATGTTAATACCGATGAATCCTGTACAGAAATCATGGTCAGACCTAATATTTCCAGCGAGACTGACCTCTGTATTTTTTGTTCGAAAGAAATTCTCCTTTCCCAACTAGAAAAGCATGAAAATTCTCATAAAGAGGACGAGAAACGACGCGCGAAGCAACACAGGAACCCGATTAAAAAAGATGGTGATATTATCTGCACGATTTGCGGTACTACAGTCCCATGTAAAGACCTTAAAAAACACGAGAGGTCTCATAGAAGACTAGGTACTGTCATTTGTACTATCTGTGGTTTTCCCGCTAAAAATATTTACCAACATATGGCTACTCATAGCGATGAAAGAAAGTTTGCTTGTCAGGAGTGCGGTTTGGCTTTTAAACATAAAAAGAATCTTGACACTCACATGTTGGTGCATGATGCTGTGGGCAAACATCGATGTCCTACATGCGGAAAAACCTTTAAAACTCCTTATAATCTGAGAGTTCATATGAGAAGTCACCAGGATGTTAAGCCTTTCCCGTGTCAGTATTGTGACAAAACTTTTACGACGAAACAGTCGAGAGACAACCATCAGAAAACTCATATAACGCATATTATGTAGAATTAGACTTCAATGAAGAAGAGCCATCTGCCCATGCGGACAACTAAATATTGTTGATTTAGTTTTATTCATGAACATTTTATATTAGTTATTGCACCGGTAAAAGGACCTGTTGTTATTATTAATACCGATAAAATAAATTTGCTAAGGGTTCTAGTTTATAATTTGGCAATTCTGTGAACGTAATTCCGTTTAAACATGTAATTTCATAGTTAAAGTCCGGGCAGAATAGGATGGCGAAGTACGCAATAAATAATTTGATTGCGACAGGGATATTTTGCAGGTTGTTCCACGCATATTGAGGTATTCGATGTTCCGTCCCGCACAGGCTACCCCGTCTACCTAAGGGTATGCAAATTCCCATAAATAAGACAACAAAGAAAAAATGTATTTATGCATTTATAATGATATTCCAATATTTAATCAGTTGTTGGCCGCATTATTAGGCACTCTACTACATAAACAAATATTCCGAGTCTAAATCAGATAAACTATCATCATTAGAAAATGAATCGTCAACAACATTTATAATAAGAGGTTCTCCTGTAACTACCAATTTATTTTTTTTAACTTCGGGTTTCGGAGCTTTTCTGGTCTTGGTAAACTCTACAATTCCCTGTTCTCTGGTCCTTCAGATGGTTCTTTTAGTTGAAGTGCTGGAGACGCACGTTTTATAGATATCGTTCGTGGATTCTTTTTTCGGAAATATTCATAACAAATCTGCGATTCTGTGGAATCAAAAGTTCCGTTGACATTATTAAATCGATGGTTACTCTATATCGGAACAGAAACCAATAAAATATATATTGTAATCCATTCCTCGGTTCCCTCATTTTTTGTCTTAACAGCTTATTATGATTATGGACCTCGCAATCCTAATCTGCCTCGAGTTTAACATCGTTGTATACAAAATAATTTTTACTTTCACCTGTAGTGCTACTTTTATTATTATAGTATTCTTTTGATGTCCCTAAAAATAAATATTCCAAGTTGTATTGTAATATTTATTTTTTTACGAGATCAAATCCTTCATAAGTTGTTATCATGTTTTAAGTTCTTATTAAGTCTTAAGTGTCACTTTTACAAGCATGGTTTTTTAGGATTACTCGAAAGGAACTGACTGAATTAATAATGAAAAATATCCGGTGTGGTATTTGCAGCAATACATTTAATCAGTATGAAGATTTTCGTCGGCACATAAAAATCCAAGTGAAGGGTACCTGTTATGTTTGTAAAAAGTATTATGAATCGGACGACCAGTGTGAGCATCCGAATGTAACTAAAAAGCTTTTTTGCGATTTTTGTCAAGAAAATATTCCTTGTGCTCTGTTATGGTCTCATCTTTGTTTTCACAAAAGTCCAGATCTTTTAAGTCTAGACAAACAACAAACAGACATTATTCGAAAGTATGGTCTTTCAATCGAGAACAAAGGAACTGATACTGATATATATCACAAAGCTGGTAGGTTTCCTTTTTCGAAAAGACGTGCTAATTCGTTTGATCATTACGAAAAAAGAATTAGGAGAGTAGGGAAAATGAAAGATACAAAGACTGGTTTTTCTAACACAATTACTCCGTCAGTTAAAAATAGTTCTAACACCACTAATCTAATTGATTATAACAAAAAGGTCAACATATCAGACATAACTAACTCTCTGATGATCGGTCAAGAAGGAATTGAAAATTTATCAACTTATAGAAATAATTGCTCTACAAAAACATTTTTGAATTCTACCTATGGCTCTAGAAATTCCGATAGACAAAATAAAGCTGCAATTAATAGTTTGCAAAAAAATCTTCCGACTAGACCACATAATTTAAAGATAAAAATAAAGAAGGAATTTGAACCGATTTTACCTATGGATAATGGTTCTAACAGTATTTTGTTAAAAGATCTATTATCGAACAATAAGGGCGTGGAAAAAACGGAAGTTCAAACGTGTTTTTACTCAAATCATGCAACGAGTAGTAGGCAATCTGGTACTGACATCGCCAAAGAGACGACCCATTTAAAAGAAACTACATTTGAAAATCAAAATTTGACTATCAAAGTAATGGAAAGTGAACCAAGTTTAAGTTTACCCATGGAAAATAAATCTAACTATATAGATGTGGCAAATAATATAGAATTACCACTACCACCCAGTAAAGACACTAAACACACTGGCCCATTTCAGGAACAAACCACACATAATAGAAATCACTTAGGCGAACAAACTTCGTCAACGCGAAACGATAAACCTATTCCGAAATTTGTGACCGAAGATTTGTCAATACAAAAAAAGTTTTGGTTCTGTTTTGACTGCAAAAAGTTTATTGCATCTGAAAAGGTGTGTAATCATCCTATCGAACGAAAGAAGATTTATAATAAGCTTGTTAGGCGACCGCTCAAATCCTATCCTCAAGCGATCAATCAACAACTGTCAGCTGATGTTAAAGAGCAAATTACGACGGAAGGTACCCGTAAATCCGCTAGACTAAGAAATCGTTTCTCCGATTATATATCAAAAATTAACTATCAACTGCCAACTGAAGGGCAGAAGGTAGCAACTAGTGCTAATCGTGCTAGAGCAAGGACGAACTTCCTGTTAGCTATGGTTAAGAAGCAGATTAGAAAAAATGGTCCTTGCAAATCTGTTAAGCTAAGAACTTGTTCTTCTAATTATGTATCAAAAGATGACTCCTCTAAGGACACCTCTGATGTCGACAGACAGATTGAAAATATCGCAGTTGCTAGTTCTCTAGGTGAGACAGAGCCAGTGGGTAGACCTAAAACTGAACTATGTTGTTATTGTTTAAAAGAAATACATATAACACAGTTACTACAACACGAAAATTCGATGTGTGCTGCAAAAACTGATGATGTGACAATAGATTTAGGTGACTTGCGAGACTGTTCACTTTCTAGAGAAACGTTTGTAGATCATTGCGAGGACACGCAGCTTTGCTGCTTTTGCCTGAAAGAGGTACCTGTATCTCTTTTGTTTCAACATGAAACTGATCATGAATTGGCCAGTGGTCAATTAAAAATTCATCATCGATATGCGGCCAGCCTCTGTGAAATATGTGGTAAATTTAGTAAAATTCGTAACTTGGAAAATCATTTGGCCGCTCATAAGATGAAAAATCAAATATTTGTTTGCGATAAATGCGGCAAATCTTACAAATTTCCCAAGTTGCTAGTTCACCTGCAACGTCACACATGCGAGAAAAGGTTCAACTGTGAAAAATGCGGCATGTTATTCAAAATGAAAACGGCATTACAGAGACATATGCTGGTTCATACAAATATTTCTAAGTATAAATGTTCGATTTGTGGAAAGAGCTTTAAAATAGTCTTTAATTTGAGGGTACATATGCGAAGCCATATGGACGTCAAACCGTTTGAGTGCATAATTTGCAAAAGAACGTTCACAACGAAGCAATGGCGAGATAATCACTTGAGGAGGCATTGCTAAAATCGTAGAAATTTACTACACTTTTGAATATTTTTTCCTATCTTTGCGATACTTGAGTCAGTGTCAAATTTGAGTTTGATCCATTCTTCCGTTAAAATTTACTGTATTATTTTACTTGTTCTTGTTCCTTTAATAGAAAATGTAATTTCAATAGATAAATAAATCTAAGAGGAAAGCAAATGTAATCCCTCATTTTTCCTTTATCCGTATGTCTAAATTAAAATCAGGATTCCCAATTTCCTTAACACCCCTTAATTCTCTGGAGCCTTAACCACTATTGATCGTTGCAACTTTATTTTGAGAGGTAACATAAGTTTTTTTTTGGTCATAAATTGTCTGTGCATTCAATGGTTCAATGTTCGTTCCTATTGCATTAATCTATACACAACTTTTGTAATTTCTTTTAAAATGACGGAAGGAATTCTCAAAATCAGCAGACCATGTTGTGAGTTGAAACTATTGCTTAAATATCTAAACCTGTTAAAATATTTCTTCATGGACCTACTTTTCATTTTAAGTTGTAAGGTATTTTTTGGGTATATCCGTAGATAAGCCAATAGCAAGAATATGCATCGGGTGTCTAAAATACTTTTTCAGAACAAGGGTACTTAGATGTCATTTGTCTATTCAGTTGAAAAATGTTTGTTATGTTATGATTGTGATAGTTTTTCTGGACCCAAAGATAACCGTTTCCACTCTACCCATTTTAAAATAATTCACTGCGATATTTGCGATGCATATTTAAACGATATACATAAATCTTAGTTATCGCCAATGTTCTCATGATCGAAATTACTCTGTGACTTTGAAACATAACCAAGATTGCAATTTGAAAAGCAGTTTAGACGTTCACAGTGACACTTATAAATATGGGTTTTATGTGTCATAAAGCTTTTAAATCATGGAATAACTTAAATGTTCATATGTGGAGTCACTTTTAGATTAAACCACATGCCAATAAGAAATAAACAGATGACATTTCATAGTAAATAATTCTTTATGAACTAGTTATAACTTATGACAATTGAACTTATTTTATTGCTGAACGATATAAACCAATGATTTCTTTATAGCAGGCACGCAGATGTACAACTTGGATTAAGCTTCCCAGAAATGTCCGAACAGGATGTTTCTATTGTAGAAGTAGTATCGGAGGAAACTAATTGCAGCCATTATATAATTTTAAGGATGCATCAATGTTCGACTTGCTTGGCAACGTTTTCCAATGCGGATAAGCTGATTAAACACCAAAAGTCATTGATTATTAAAATTAGGGGATTTTGTATCTCATGCAATCATCTTTTGGGACCAGAAGATATATGTCCACACCCTCTTCAGGATAAGCGACTATATTGTCATTTCTGTTCAGCTGAAATTGCTTATGCACATGTTAAGGACCATTTGTGTTTTCATAATGCCAATATAAGTGAATTTAGGAAAACTGTATTAAATGATGGAGTAGCGTCTAGGGCGGAGGAAACCGTCCATAAAGCGACTCCAAGTGTGAAAACTTCAGGACGTCTATCTGGGGAGAGTAGAAAGCAATTAAAAGAAAAAAATGAAGATCATGGGGCCATTGCAGCTTATAAAAATCTAAGAAGTACGTCGAAAAAGAATTTACTAGGCAATAAAGCACAAGTTGGTCCGTCGGGAATGATAAAAGAATTAAATATTGTCGATAATGTTATTTGCTCTAAGAAAAGTTCACGTTTAAGCAGGTCGACGGCAGAACAATTAGAAGAAACAGTCTGTACTGGTTGCTGCGAGGTGTTTCCTTCGAAACAAGAATTAAGGAAACATTGGGAAACATTAGAAATAAAATATGAAGGTTTTTGCTTTATTTGTAACAGCCTTTTCAGGCCAGAGAACTCTTGTAATCATACGTTTACATTGAAGTTCTTTTTCTGTTATTACTGCAAAGCACGTCTTATTAAAATGCCGATGACATATCATTTATGCTTTCACATAAATAATAATATGCTGCAAGAATCAACAGACGTTAGGAAACCTTTCTGTGATAACGAGTTTGAAGTTGTGCTAGATATAATAAAAAGAATAGAAAATAAAGAACATGGACGTAATAGGAGCCGTCAGTGGATAAATAAGGGACTTTATAAGGCCGATCAGGCCAAGAGGAGAAACAAATGGAGTAGCGTACGTAGGCACAAATTACATAATTTTAGAAGAAGAGTTTTAAAAGAAATAAAGAAATTAGAAATGTTAAGTAACGACAATGGAAATGCTACAGACGTGTGCAACGAAAATAAAAATATACCTTATACTGATGTTACGATTGTTAACAATGAACTAAATATTGATACTGAAGTTTTAAAAAAATTCGATCTTTCCCCAGATACACTTGGCTCTAGCAATAATCCGCCCTTCAGCGAAATACAAATAAAGGTAGAGAGTACAATAAATCCAAATGAAAGGAAAGCACTGTGTTGTTATTGTTTGAAAGAAATTACTATTTCACTTTTGTTAAGACATGAAAATGAATTATGCATTGATAAAAAAGATAATATAATTGTTGAAGTTAATAATGCAGAGTTAAACAAACATTCAATTTATGACGCTAGTGAGAAGTTAGACATTTGTCTATATTGCCTTAAGGAACTACCAGCTATCAGTTTGGATGAACATGAGTTTAATCACATTAAAACTATAAACGAACAAAGGGTGTCAAAAATGGCATCGGAGGAAATGTATTCAGCACAAGAAAAAACAATTTGTTCTTTCTGTGGAAAATCCATTCTAAACAAAAGTTTAAAGCGGCATGTGCGTTCGAACCATACTACTTGCCTGTGTGACGTATGCGGCCGATTCTATTTACTAAGAAACATAAGTACTCACAAAGCCATTCACAGTGTCGATAAAAACTTCACTTGCGACTTATGCGGAAAAACTTTTCACACAGCAAAAAATCTTGTGCATCATCAACTCGTTCACTCTGACGATAAAAAACACAAATGCCCCAAATGTGATAAAGCCTTTAAAGTACCATTTAACTTAAGAGTTCATATGAGAAGCCATTTGAAGATCAAACCATATGCATGTGAAGTTTGTGACAAGACTTTCACTACAAAGCAATGGAGAAATAATCATATGACATGTCATTTTAAATGATTATCAATGTGAAAGGTATTTGGCTCGATGCTGGGATATAATTTTTAAGTGTAATTTGATCTTAAATGAATATAAAGCATTATTTTTTTATGTCAAAATAAATATCTTGAAAACCGTCTTCATCCGCTTATTTCGTACCGTTTTACAAATCTCTATTCCTGGATTTGCATTCCCCAAAGATTTTTTTGTAACCTTTATAAAACCACAAAAGTTTGTTGTAACGAAAGTGTTGTAAAGGGTTAGAAATTCTTAAAAATGTATTTACTATAATTTGATTTTAAACACACACAAATAAGATTTTAACTTTAAAACCATTCAGGAAAATAAAAGATATACTTCGACCATAGTGTAGCGAAGTTAGAACAGCAACTAGCACCCATCCAAACAAGGCATTGAAAAATATCAGTTACACTGGAAATATCGCAATCGAGGATCACAATTTGAGTAGTCTCTTCCGGACAGCAGCTTGCAATCAGTTTTAAACCGAAAAATCACAAAATGATGAACACTGTGATGGTTTGTTCCTTTTTCCTTTTCTATAAAATATATATTTTTTTTTGGCTTGGACCATAACCTAACTTTAATTTTGTTTCAGGGAATTTTCTCTTTTAACCAAAGAATATCCAGATATATCAAGAATATGTGTGGTGTGTTTAGAATATTTTTCCAAAGAAGACGAACTTAAATATCATTTAGATAATTTAAATATTAAATTGAAAGGTTTTTGTTATGACTGTGGGAACCTTTTTGGACCCGAGGATAACTGCTTTCACTCTATCAAATCTAAAATCATACATTGCGATGTTTGCAATATCAAATTAAACGATTTAAATCTTAGTCATCACGCATGTTTTCATGATGGAATATTTAATAACAAGAAACACCGTCGTAAACGGCTAAATTACCATATGCGATTGGTAACACAAACACCGTTTCAAAAAAATACGATACCTACAATAAGAAAACGGACCAGAATGTCAAGAAAAAGTGATAACATATTGGGTGAGACTGAAATTGATCCATCCAAAATATCAAAAGAAGAACTATTGGTTGAGAACGTGACATCACATAGGGACAGGAAAAATGACAGTGAAAGTAGTTCTACTAAAAATAGTTCAATGGAAGACTTGACAGACCAACAAGTTTGTAAGGTTTGTTCTAAAGTATTTCCTTATAAAATACGATTAGAGAGACATTGGAAGATGTTGGCAATAAAAACAAAAGGCTACTGCTTTGCTTGTGACAGATTTATAAGTCCACATAGCGAGTGTGCTCATAATATTAAGGAAAAGGTATTGTTTTGTTGTTTCTGTAAAGCAAGGATCACCGACAGTGAGATAGTGAATCATTTATGCTTTCATGAAGAGTATACAAACTTAAATATAAAAACAGAGAAAGACTATCACGAAAAGATTTTTGAGGCTACGATTGTAGATGCGTTGCGAAGAATTGAAGAAAGAGAAACAAATGAAGGTAAAAGAGATATTCAAACACCAAAAGCTAATAGTAGTAATTTTAATGCAGACCCGAACAGTGAAGAATTTCCAGAAAATATAGGAAAACGAAAAACAAGAAGAAAAACGATGGGATGGAGACGACGAAAGCCCAAGTCAGCATGGGTAATTAGGCGAGATAATGTTCTTAAAGAATTAAAGACAATAGGTTTTTCTTTAGATAGGCTTGGTGATGACACAGACATAACTGAAGCCTACCGCGAAAGGAAACTGAAAGAAAATAATAAACTACCAATACATGATATTGATGATCTATATAAGAAATTTGCAAATTGTCTTAGTGAACGAGAAGAGATGTGTGTTTACTGTTTAAAAGCAATATCCATTTCTCTGCTGATAAAACACGAAAATCATCAGTGTAGTGAAAAGTGTGATGATATTGTTGTCACAATGAATGAAGGAGAACTGCAAATTCATTCAATTTTTGACGATGTTGAAGCAACAGACCTGTGTATGTACTGCCTAAAGGAAGTACCACTTACTGCATTGGTTGAACATGAGAACACTCATATTAGCCCTAAAAATAAGCAAGATAGTTGTAAAATATCAGCCGAATCAAGAATTGAAGAAACCATTTGTAGTTTCTGTGGAGAAACTATCCTATACAAATATTTAAAGTCTCATGAACGACTGAAACATGCCCCTTGTATTTGTGAAATATGCGGTCGATTCTATCCACAAAGCAAAATAGGTGCCCACAGGGCCATACACAGCGATGACAGAAAGTACAGCTGTCATGTATGCGGCAAGACCTTTAAAACTAGAAGCGTGTTACTCGTTCATAAATTGGTTCATAGTGACAGTAAGAAACACAAGTGTCCTAACTGTGATAAGGCATTTAAGAAGACATATAACTTAAAGGTTCATATGAGAACCCATTTGGATGTGAAGCCATATCCATGCGAAGTTTGTGATAAAACCTTTACAACAAAGCAATGGAGGAATAATCACATGAAATGTCATGCTGAATAACTTTTATCAATGTTTTAAAGCTTTTCATCCTAATTAACTTTATTTTCATTATATACGCACAAAAAAATAACGTTTTAATTACTACCTTTTAATACGCGTTAAGACTTGATTCCCTAGGTCATAGACTAGAAACATTAAAATCTTTAAGTGGATTTTTCAGGATGCGTACCGAAATGTTCCTATTTCGAATTCTAATTGTGTTGTAACTTATGTTTTTTTTTCTAGGACATCTTCAATTGAGGAAATATTAGTAAGTGAACCACAAATATGTTTTGTTTGCTCGAAGTATTTTTCAAACGAAGAGGATCTCGAACATCATTTGGAAAATTTAAATATTGAAATTAAAGGTTTCTGTTATGTTTGTAAGTGTGTATTTGGACCTGACAGCTATTGCGTTCACTCTATGTCATCTAAAGTCTTGCATTGTAATCTATGTAATCTTAAATTAACTGATGTAGTTTCTCATCACATCTGTTTCCATACGGCAGTTAACGAGGAGGAAGCGAGTTCTAAAGAAGCGATCGATTCTTTAAAAATTGATTATTTAACTGTTCAACATCCGGTGTCACCTGCAAACCCAAAGAAAAAGGAAAGTCTGAAAAAGTCGGGGTTGAATTTAAGCAAAGAACTTAACGAAGTGTCTAGTCAGCAAGTTACGACTGTTAAGTTGGAATCAACAAGCCCGTCTATTATTGAAAGTACAACAACAAATGACCCTCAAGCGCACCAAATTAACATAGTATGTACTATTTGCTCTCAGGCATTTCTTTCCAGAAAAATACTTGACGATCATTTGAAGAAATTACTAGTAAGAACGCAGGGGTTCTGTTTTGCTTGTGATAAATTCGTGAGTCCAAGAAAGCAGTGTTCTCATACTGTTAACGTAAAGTTGCTGTATTGTTATTTTTGTAAAGTTAGGCTTATTGGAACCCAAATGAAAACTCATTTATGCTTTCACAAAAAATATGATACTTTTAAAACAGAAGATTCAATAAGGCAAGAAGAACTTGAAAATAATTTGGTAGCCACAATTAAAGAGGTTATTCAAACAGTAGAAGAAAATGAAAAAAATAAAAGCGAGAAAGAAAAATGGGTGGGGGTCCCACACGTTGAACCGGATAAACAAGTTTTAAATGAAAAATCCTTATCAATCCTGAAAGCTAGAATAAAGAGACCCAAAAGGAAATGGAGTACCAAAAAGTATAACAAGGACCCGTGGTTGAACAAGAAATATAAAGTCCTCCGAAAAATGGGAAAAAATAACTTACTTTTGAAGCGGCTTGGTATTGTCACTACAAATCTAGAAGTTTTAAGTACAGAAACTCTAAAAATGCCAGTACTCAATACTGGCGAATTTCATGTCGAAAAAGAACTGAAAGATTACCAATCGGAGAGAAAAGCGTTGTGTTTTTATTGTTTAAAGGAATTTCCTATTTCGCTCTTGGTAAGACATGAAAATGAATGTACTGAGAAAAATGATGATATACTTGTTAATATCGGCGACATGGAATTGCAAAAGCAAACAATTTTTTACACCAATGAGGAAATGGACGTTTGCATGTACTGCCTAAAGGAAGTACCACTTTTTAAGTTGATTGACCATGAATACGATCACATTATAACCATTAACCAACAAAAAATAGCCAATGTGTCGAACGAGTTAGGCTATCCAAGAACGCAAGAAACTATTTGCACTTATTGCGGAGCAACTGTTCTATACAAAGATTTAAAGTTTCATATACGTCAAAAACACGAAAATGTACTTTGTGCAGTTTGCGGTTTATCATTTACTGCAAACCGCCTTCGATATCACATGCTTACTCACACAGACGATAAAAAATACGGTTGCGATAAATGCGACAAAACCTTTAAATTAAAAAAAGGTCTACACACACATAAGTTGGTTCACACTGAAAATAGAAAACATCAATGCTCGACATGTGGTAAAGCCTTTAAGATAGGTTTTAACCTAAGGGTGCATATGAGAAGCCATTTGGAGGTCAAGCCATATGCATGTGAAGTATGTAATAAGACTTTTACAACAAAGCAGTGGAAGAATAATCATATGAAAAGTCATTCCGATTTTGAACAAACATCGGAAATGTATTAGAATTCAATTCGCTAAACTAGTATACGTGAGTTGTTATGCGTCAGATTTACATAATTTTCTTAATATGCGTGCGAGGCAAATACTGAAACCAAGATTTTTCATTGGTCGTAATTGGTCAACTAGCTGTTGAATCGCTTTATTGTCACTATTTATCGGGTAAATGCCATTAATACACATGCTTTACAAGAATATTTGAATGCTAAGATGCTTTTCTTGTTAAAAATTAATAAGTGAATATACATATCGACTAAAAGGCAGGACCTTGTAACTGGATTTGCCAACTGTAATATAACTATTTTAAAAGATAAACCATTTTTCGTACCAGCATAACCAATAATTTTATGTACTTCTTTAGTTATAGCGTTTTCATCCCCTCCTGTAAAATTTGCGTCTTGCTGCTTACGAGGTCCTGTCTTTTAGCCGTTGATATAGCTAGCATAATGCTGAAAATAATTATACTCGTAAATAAAAATATTCTGTAGACGATTATATATACAGGGTGTCCCATAACTAATGGTACACAGGAAAACTGCATATTCCTTGGGTAAAAATACTGCGATATGGCTATACTTACTTTAGTTCAATAGCTGGTAATAACCGAGATACAGGGTGTCCAAGTAAAAATTTTATTTTCAACTTTCCTAAATAACTTATTTCTGAATCAATATTTTTTCACAAAATTTTGTGACTAGGGTTTTTTGGGGGAAAGGAATTTGAATTTGTTAATAATTTTGATGTAGATTATAGGGGGCGCTCTCTGCGGTACTCTGGATACATAAAAAGACATGTAACTTTTTTGTGCCTTAATATAATTATATTTTTATTAAAAATAACAGTTTTTCAGTCATTTTTAAGCAATAAAGGTGTACTTTGTAAATGTCGCTCCGACTAACCGTTTTCGAGATATTTTCAATTACAATTTCTAATGCGCCCGTTTAAATTTTGATTTGTAAATGTGAAATTTGTCACAGTAGGCTTTGGTAAAAACAAATACAATGAAAGCACTTTGAAACCTCATTTCTGTCAAAGTTTATTTTCATTTGTCAGCATTGTGGATGTTTTTAAGGAGTTTTTGAAGATACTGTTATATAAAATTAAACTAAAAATGCCGCGACATAACTGTTTTCTAAAAGAGAAATGCGAGACATGGTATGTTTAAACGCACAAGAAAATTTTAACAGACGCGGAGCACATCGGCGATATTTGGAAATGTATCCAAATAGAAGGCAGCAAGATTTTGAAATTTTTAGAAGCCTATACTACAGACTGGGAGAAACAGGATTCTTGCGTCCAAAACGTAATGGTGGAGGATCCTGTTTCTCTCAGTCTGTCATATAGGCTTCTAAAAATTTTAAAATATGGCTGCCTTCTATTTGGATACATTTCCAAAAAAAAAATTCCGTTAAAATTTTCTTGTGCGTAATACCATGTCTCGCATTTATCTGTTAGAAAGCAAGTTATGTCGCGGCATTTTTAGTTTAATTTTTGATAACAGTATCTTCAAAAACCCCTTAAAAATACCCACAATGCTGACAAATGAAAATAAACTTTGACAGAAATGAGGTTTCAAAGTCCTTTCATTGTATTTGTATTTACCAAAGCCTACTGTGACAAATTTCACATTTACAAATCAATATTTAAATAGCGCATTAGAAATTGTAATTGAAAATATCTCGAAAACGGTTAGTCGGAGCGACATTTACAAAGTATACCTTTATTGCTTAAAAATGACGGAAAAACTGTTATTTTTAATAAAAATATAATTATACTAAGACACCTATAATCTACATCAAAATTATTAACAAAATCAAATTCCTTTCCCCCAAAAAACCCTAGTCACAAAATTTTGTGCAAAAATATTGATTCAGAAATAAGTTATTTAGGAAAATTGAAAATTAAATTTTTACTTGGACACCCTGTATCTCGGTTATTACCAGCTATTGAACTAAACTAAGTACGGCCAAATCGCAGTATTTTTACCCAAGGAATCTGCAGTTTTCCTCGGTACCATTAGTTATGGGACACCCTGTATATATAAAACTCAAGATTTTGCTGAAGTTCTTGTTCAAGCCGGGAAAATGCTAGGTAGTTCAATCAACATAATTACAAAATATACGTATGTTAATTGGATTAGGATTTTTCTTAACATTACCTTCTGTAGCCTTACGTGTATTGATATTAATTTTTAGGGTTGATAAATGTTCCTTTTGTTATTAATAATTTGGCCGTGCAGATTCTTTAAATATATGAAGAATATTGAGGCTTTCTTTCGACCTTTTTAATCTGGAATAAATTCCAGTATTATAAACATTACTTTTCAATAAAGGTATTATCACAAATTCTCTCATCGTGAAGATAAACTAATCTTTACCTAGTTAACTTTCTTTTGTGGGAAAATCATGTTTCTCAAGGAAATTCGAGAGCACTACATGATTCGTTTAACACATAAATACGGAAACAAAACGCCAAAAAGGGTGTACGATGTTTGCACATAACGATACAGTTCGTTGAATATTTTCAAGACTGTAAGAACAAATGGATGTCTGGAGAGCATTTTCGGAACATCCATTTAAATCGGGATAATTGCTAAACTTGCGGAGTATTTTTTACTACAACCTTAACATTAATAAGCGATAGCATGAAATGACCAAACCATTTTCGTTCGTGACATGTGAAAGACCGTTTAGTACAAGGCAGTCGAGAGAAGTTCGCATGAAAACTCATAAGATGAAAACGATTCTAGTGTATTCTTCCTCTCGTCATTATAATCGAAACATCGATCCTTAGTTCGAGAGTACCTTTCGTACTTGTAAAATAAATTACAAAATTCAATGATTTTCTTATGTACAAATATGTATTCGTTTAGGATTCTCCTAACTTGTTTGTTTAGAATAAAGAATCCATTTAGATGAATAAATTAATATAAAGCAGCCATTGAAGTTTAACTTTTAACAAGTTTATAAGAAACAGAAAAATTTTGAAGCAAGATACAACAAAATTGATCTTCGCAGCAATGGTCAACCATATTTAATCAAGAACACAGTAAGATTTATCATTGACAATTGGGTCTGCTGGATGGTACAACATCTACACTTAGACATATTGTTTCATTTTAAACTTGATCTTATTTTTTAGGGATAAACAGAGGAGCCAGTGTTTTATATGCTTTCAGAAATTTTATTCCAAAGCCCATCGTAACCGCCATGGAAAGAACTTAGAAGCTTTCGTATCAGTTTTTTGTAAAAGTTGTGGTGAGTTCGTCGGACTGGACCAATCAAGGTTTCATCATTGTTGTCTGTATTTCTGCATGGCTTGCCATGATTATATTCCTACGAATAGCTATAAGGACCACGTTTGTTTTCATAAGAAAATTTTCCAGGATTTGGCTAATAAGAATAGGATGTTCTGCAAATACTGTAAGGAAGCATTATTCTCGAAGAACGATCTTAATAATCATGAAAAGGATTGTTGTAACCATGGTTTAACCCCTTTGACATGCAAGTGTTGTAGCTCGATGTATTCCACCTCCAAAGAAATGGAAGATCATCTTCGGTTGTTGAATGAGGCAAGGTGTAAAGGAAAATTGGACTGTACTTTTTGCGAACTAAAGTTTGAAGATGAAGCTTCATTGGGAGTTCATATAAAACAACATTTAAATTTAATAAAATTACCGAAAATAATGAAAACAAACGAGGGAAAGCGACAGAGAATAGATAAACTAAGAACTAACATTCCATGCAGGTTTTGCAAATTGACTTTTAAAAACAAGAACTGGGTGATATCTCACGAACGAAAGGAGCATGCCAATGAACTAATCAAGTGCGATATTTGTTTTATAGATGTTAAAATGGAGAACTCCAAGTCACATTATGTGTCTCATAAATGTCATGAAAAATATAAAAATTGTCCTGAGAAAGTTTGTAATATTTGTGGCGTAAAAATAAAGAATCTAGACAGTCACATGGTCAGGCATAAGGATGAAAAAAGGCGGAAGTGTCCGGTGTGTCCAAGAACTTTCAAACGTCATTCGGATATGAAAAGGCATACATTGGTTCATAGCAACGAAGCTAGGCACATATGTCAAATTTGTGGTAAAGGATTTAAGGTTGGGTACAATTTAAGTGTGCACATGCGCAGTCATGAGGTTGTGAAGCCTTTTCCATGTGTGGCCTGTGATAAAACTTTTACTACGAAGCAAAGTAGGGATAATCATATGAAGACACACGATATGTTTTGATGATTATGTGTTTAATATTACGGGTACAGTTTCTTTTAAGTTTGCCTAAGATGAGATGATGATGAGATGAAATATTTAATTTTTTGTAATAAAATGTTTGTGTTTTTTAATAAACTGTGCAATATTTTTAATAATTGTTATATTGTACGGATCGATAGAGAAGTATAATTAACGATATTTTCTAAAACTGTCGACGAAAACACTCCCAAGGACTGGCGGATAGAGTCTCGGAAATAGGATACTAAGCAAAGAATCTTTACTGCAGCTACTAAAACAATATATCATATTTTAAATTTGATCTTGTTTTTTAGGAAAAAACAGACTGATGAATGTTTTATATGCTTTCAGAAATTTTATTCCAAATCTCATCGAAAACACCACGAAAAGAACTTGGAGGCCTTCATTTGTATTTTTTGTAAAAGTTGCAACAGTTTCGTTGGATTGAACGAATCAAGGCTCCACCATTGCTTCATTTATTTTTGCATGGCTTGTCACGATTATATACTTATGGATAACTATCAAAATCACGTTTGTTTCCACAAAAAGTCTTTACAAAAATTAGCAGATAAAAAGAGGGTGTTCTGTAAATATTGCAAAGAAGCTTTTTTTTGGAACAATGATCTAGAGTATCATGAAAGGGGATGCGGTAACCATAATCTAAACACCTTAACTTGTAAGTGTTGTAATATGACATATTCGACTCATCAAGATCTAGAATGTCACCTACAACTATTCGTTGATGATAGAGATAACCGGAAATTTGACTGCATCTCTTGCTCGTTACAGCTCGAGTCTGAATCTTCGTTTCGAAAGCATATGAAAACAGAACACCCAAACATTATTAAATTACCAAAATTAATTAAATCGAAAAAGAAAGAGAAACATCACATTGACAAAGAAAGGCTTAAAACAAAAATTCCATGCAGGTTTTGCAACTTGACGTTTAAAAATAAGAACTGGGTGATATCTCACGAACGAAAAGAGCATGCCAATGAACTAATCAAGTGCGATATTTGTTTTATAGATGTTAAAATGGAGAATTCCAAGTCTCATTATGTTTCTCACAGACTCCATGAGAAGTACAAAAATACTCCCGATAAAATTTGCAATATATGTGGAGTAAGAATCAAGAACCTGGATAGTCACATGGTCAGACATGAGGATGAAAGAAGACACAAATGTTCTGTGTGCCCAAAAACTTTCAAGCTTCAATGGGACTTAAAAAGACACATGTTGGTTCACAGCAACGAGGCTAGACATATATGTCAAATTTGTGGAAAGGGATTTAAGGTGGGGTACAATTTAAGTGTACACATGCGTAGTCACGAGGTCGTAAAGCCTTTTGCGTGCCTTGTATGTGAAAAAACGTTTACTACAAAACAGTGGAGGGATAATCATTTGAAAACGCACGATAGGTTTTAATTTTTTTAGTATTAAATATGCAAGTTCGGTTAATGGTGTAGATATTTTTTTAATGAAAATGATAAAATCCTTACAAGCCGAAATAATGTTTGATTTCTTCAAATGCAATTTTAGGATTATTACATTTTATTTTCTGGGTGTTATTTGAAAACTACTGACAAATTACACATTTAAAAAATTATTTATATACCTCATTTTGATATACTTGTATTTAT
The DNA here is from genome assembly GCA_963991005.1 of Barypeithes pellucidus. NCBI lineage: Eukaryota > Metazoa > Arthropoda > Insecta > Coleoptera > Curculionidae > Barypeithes > Barypeithes pellucidus. The sequence continues at coordinate 12,327,039 of OZ022562.1, read as the reverse complement.
TTATTATATTATATTACAATATTTTGTTAACAAAAAAGTGTTTTTCCTTTAATACTGACCAATATTGTTTTTATAATTTTAAGACGAACATTTGTGTCATATGGAAATTTACATAGTAACATTACAGCAATCCAAAATATTCAATGCTTATATGTTTATTGCTTCGTTTTTACTATTTTAGATTGACAGAAGTTCACGAGGATTGCTGTCGCATCTGCAACAAACGTTTTTCCGATACCAGCGCCCTTACTAAACACATTCAGAACGTTGATGCGTTTGTTCTTATTTACTGCAAGAATTGTGGGCATGTCGGGAGTGTGAAGGACTCGTTTTATCACCACGAATATTTTTTATTTTGCGGTGTTTGTCAAACTTTTTTATTAGAGAACTTTTTAGACCATAGTTGTTTGCATAAGAGGCGCGTACAAAATCTGGCCGTTAAGTCCAGAGTCGAGTGCGAGTTGTGTAATGAGGTATTTTTTTCCGAGACTGATTTAAACGTGCATCGGTACTCCTCCTGTCAATATAAGCGAGATAAAGCGAGAGATCTGCTAGTGCCTAAATGTTGCTATCAATACTGTTCCGATGAACATTTTAAATCCAAGATTCTTCAAACTTCCGTGCCTTTCAACTGTGCGAGTTGTTGCACGCAATGGCCAACAGACGGCGAGTACAGGGAACACATTAAAGAAACACATTTAGCCACAATGCCAATGCCAGATTTTTCCGTTAAATTAAAACGTAAACACAAGATTGCCAGAAAACGTTGTGCTTCTAAAGTATCGTGTAGGTTTTGCGAGTTAGATTTTGCTAATCAGAATTTTGCCACCTGTCACGAGCGAAAATATCACATGGAAGAAATAGTTCAGTGTCAATTGTGCTTTAAGGAGCTGAGGCTTAAGAAGTTGAAAGGGCACATGACTACTCACAGGACAGCAAAGTGTTACTACAATTCGCCCGCGAAAGTTTGTACCATCTGTGGACTTACCGTGAAGAATTTGAAACGTCATATGGCCACTCACGGTGATCAGAGGAATTACAAATGTATGATTTGTGGGAAAAATTTTAAACATCTGTGGGATTTGAAGAAGCATATGATTGTGCATAGCAACGATGCTAAGCACAGCTGCTCAATTTGTGGGAAATGCTTTAAAGTGGCGTTTAACCTAAGGGTTCATATGCGCAGTCATGAAAACGTTAAGCCTTTTGCCTGTTTGGTTTGTGATAAAACTTTTACCACTAGACAGTCAAGAGATAGGCATTTAAATACTCACGATAGATAAAACACTGTTTATTTGTGTGTGGGTGGTGTGGGTTACGCCAGAGCTTGTTTCAACTCGCGCGTATTCTTTAAATTTGTCGCAATTCCGTCGTGATATTTGGATAAGAAACTTAGTTGTATTGGAACTTTACCTTCATATTCTTTTTTCTGATATAATTTAAATATTAATATTACTTATAAAACAACCCTTTAGGCAGATTAATAAAAAAATAACAAGACTAAAATGGACAAAACTTACCAATCAGGAATATACACCGTGTCCAAGATAAGGAGGGCCAGTACAGGGATCTCGGAAACCGTAAGAGATACGAAGTCGGTTAAATGGAGGTAAAGTTGCGCATTTATGTGCCTAATAATATGCCGTTAAGAAAGTTTTAAAATTCCGAGTAGTTCCGGAGATATCCGGAAAAAAACGAAATTCTGAAAAATCGTTTTATTTTTTTCTGGTTTTTTTTTAGATCGAATTCTAGTAAGTAAATTGCATTGCAGTTTTACATTGCCATTTTGTTCACTTTTGGTGTTTAGTATTGGATTATTTTTTGTTCACTGATTTGTGGGTTATTATTAAATTATTTGTTATTTATTGAACTAGTCTAACATAAGTAAAAATTTAGAGCTTACTTATGAGATATTATTTATAAAATTAGGAGAAATACAGGACCGTATCCCAAAATTTCCTTCCCTCGAAACGTCATTAAACCACAATGTGTCATACATCGTTGCATTCGGAAGAAAAAAAGCTCTCAAATTGAAATATCAGGAAAACAGGACCGTATTTTAAAAAAGAAAGTTGATAATGGCCCTTCGAAGACGACTCGTCGGATTACAAAACAATTAACGCTGTTAGATAGAGCGGAAAAAGTAGCAATGCAAAAGTGCAATTTACTTTAGAATTCGATATGAAAAAACCCAGGAAAGAAATAAAGCGATTTTTCAGAATTTCGATATCTCCGGAACTACTCGGAATTTTAAAACTTGGGCACGTAAATGCGCAACTTTACCTCCATTTAACCGACTTCGCATCTCTTTCGGTTTCCGAGATCCCTGCACTGGCCCTCCTTATCTTGGACACGGTGTATAAATTACCTTGTGCTGATTGGCCCAAATGTTACATAGGTCAAACAGGTAGAAATTTCGGCTCATTTATTAGAAACGACCATAGTCTTAATGACAACTTCCAAATGTCGCATACTGAGATAAACGGTTTAACATTAAATTACTTTAGAAATAAATAAACTTACTCAAAAACTAAATTACTCGTTAAACATGTTTTCAATACCTCTTTACCTAGGAGAACCCAGGAATTATTTACAACTACTGTAATTTAACAACAGATTTATTATTACACTGAATTGGGTATTTTACATAAATTCAAAGAACCTATATTTATATTTTCAGAAATAATAGATTTAGTCAGTTCATTTTTATCACCTAAAGAAACTACAGTTAGCGAAATATAATGGAAATTTTCTAATAAAAAGTTTTACATCATTTCACACTCTATCGTTATGGATATCTAACAAGTATAGGCCGAGTCAATTCAATTATTCTCCTATTGTTATATGACTAACAAGACCCGAACGAGTACTATAAATACTTGTTGTAATACACCTTCAATAAACAAACAAATTTTTCCATTCATCAATATTTTCTTTAAATAGATCTTAATTTTTAGAGACCAGATCATATTAATATATTGCAAGTGCTGTCAAGAGATGAGACCCATAGGAGAATCTTTTTATCATCACGATTTCGCATATTTTTGCTTCACGTGCTCGCACTTTATTTTGTTAGAAAATTACTTTCAGCATAAGTGTCCCGAACATAAAAAATCTCCACCAATTAAAATAGACTGCGATAATTGTAAGAGTATATTCTTTTGTGAACAAGAACTTGAAGGGCACAAAGATTCGTGTAAAATGCTCGACTCTGAGTCAGAAAATTTTATATGCAAATGTTGCCATGGTGATTTTACTACTTTGGTTGACCTTGGAAGACACCTTAAATCTTGTGAAAATAATGTGAAAAGGAAAAGCAAGTTATTGCCGTGCCCTTTTTGTAGTATGGAGTTAAGGAGTGAAAAGCAACTACACTTACATGTTAATGGCCAACATGAAAGAACGGTGAAATTCGATTTACCACACAGGAAGAACAAACAAAATATTGACTATGTGCCAAAAGGGAACAAGAAAGAGGCACACCAGGAAATTCCGTGTAGATTTTGTCATTTAAGTTTTTTTTCGAATATTCGAAAAGCAACTCATGAAAACAAGATACATTGTGATGAACTAGTTCCTTGTCCTTCTTGTGACAAAGAGATCCCTTTAAAAAGACTGAGAAGTCACAAAATGGCCCATAAGATGCGAGAAGCTTATCAAAACCTAGTTCTTGAAGTCTGCCCTGTTTGTGGAATCACGACGAAGCGTCTGAAAAAACACATGATTCTTCACGATGAAAAACGCAAATACTCGTGTGACTTTTGTGGCAAGACCTTTAAATACGACTCGTGCTACAACAGACATAAGAATGTACATACTAAAGAAGCCACCCACAGATGCGTGACTTGTGACAAAGCGTTTAAAAATAAACATAACTTAAAAGTTCACATGCGTTCCCATGATGAAGTAAAACCTTTTTCCTGTATGATTTGTTACAGAACTTTTACTACAAAACAGTGGCGGGATACCCACTTAAAAAGCCACGATTCGTGATTGGAAGTCTAACGGAATCTATAATTCAAAACTATAAATTATATCTTTTTTCTTCTAGTACTTTTTCATACATATTAATTAAATGGTAAGTTGAAAAATAAAAAATATTTCTTTTTTTGTAGTTTACTTATTGTATAATGTTCAAAATATGACAAGACCCGAACAATTGGATTCATTATAACACAAAACTTATTTTTAAATAACGCTGGGCTACAAGTTGATATTTAGATGCGTCCTGCTAATTTACGTCTCCTAGCCTTACGTGAAATTATACTTTAAAATCCATCCATGTGTTTTAAAAGGTTCTAGTATTTAATTTTTAATGGTAAGTAGATTGTTAAATTTTATGAAAGTAATTAATATTTAACGTCTTAAATTTTTAGGGAGTTAAATACGCTTCTTTTAGAACACCAATGTTCCTACTGCAAGGACATATTTGCCACCGTGCAAGCCTTAAAACAGCATATCGAAAATTTACGCGCTTTTGCACTTATTTCTTGCAGAAGTTGCAAGAAATTTTGCCCGTTAGAGGAACCGCTACACCATCACAACTTTCAGTACTACTGTAAAATTTGTCACTTACATTTACCCTTTCTCACCTGTTTGGACCACAAGTGCTTTCACAAAAGAACTTCACAAAGCAGAGCCGGGCTGAGTAAAGTTATTTGCGATAAATGTAAAACTATATTTTTTTCCAAAAAAGTCCTGATAGATCACATACCAGAGTGCGAGAATTTAACGAGTATAATGTGTAAATGCTGTAAAACGGAATTTTTAAATAATGAAGAACTTCAGTTTCATATAATTTCGAAGAGAGGCTTAAAAAACGGAAACGGGCTAACATGCTCTCAATGTGAGTTGATCTGTGACGATAAAGATATTTTAAAGGATCATATCACAAGTTGCAACGTTCGCTACCTGGAACCGAAAATTAACAAAATAAGCAAATTAAAATGTAAGAAATACGAATGCAGGTTTTGTCATAGACAGTTTACTTATAAAAACGATATGACATCACATGAAAAACAAACACACTCTTCTGATATAGTAACGTGCTCAATCTGTCAAAAGGAACTGCCGTTTAGAAGGTTAGGACCACATAGTCGATGGCATCGCACCAGAGAAAAATATAAAACCAAACCGAGAAAGGTATGCGATATTTGTGGGTTTGCCTCGAAATTCGTTGCCAGGCATATGAAAATACACAAGGAAGAGCGGAGATATAAATGTAATATTTGCAGTAAAAGTTTTAAGCTGAGCTCTTGCCTTTCAAATCATAAATTGGTGCATAGCGACGTTGCTAGGTACAAATGTAATGTATGCGATAAAGCTTTTAAAAGTAATTTTAACTTGCAAGTGCACCTGCGCTCTCACGAAGTCGTAAAACCATTTCCATGTGTGGTGTGTAAGAAAACGTTTACAACGAAGCAGTCTAGAGATAACCATTTAAAAACTCATGATCGATAAACAGGGCGTGTCAGTAAGTTTTTAATAAAGCAATAATATAAGAAACAAAATATTGTAAAGTCCAAGCCAAGATTTTTTAAATAAACCAATTGGAAGTAGTCACTCGAAATGCAACAAGTATCATTTTTCCAAAATTAATACAGTGGTACCTCGAGATACGAGTGCCCTAACATACGAGTTATTTGAGATACGAGCTGTCGAGCGAGCGAAGTTTTGTTTTTTTAAAAACGAGGAACGGTCAGCTGCGACGCGATCTCTACAAGTGAGATAAAAGAGATCTTGCAATGTGGGAGAGAGTTTCACAGTTCGTGGAAAAGAAACATCCCGAAAGAGTTGCAACTGGTCGTGCATCGGAGCTATTTAATGACACTTGCCTAACTCATTTCCGCAGCATTCTGAAAGGGAGGAAGAAACAAACCTCCTTGGACAGTTTTCTTTTGAATCCGGCGAAAAAGGCAAAGACCAGTGAATAGAAAAGCAGTGACTAAAATTAAGCATACAGTAGCCCTTAAGTTGTGTCTAAGTTATTATGTTTTTATGCAATATTTGTCATTTATAAATACATTTTTCTTATTCAAAAACACGTATCAAAAACAATTGAGGGTAGCATTATTGGAACGGATTAATGACCATTTCAATTAATTTCAATGGGGAAAATTGCTTTGAGATACGAGCAAATTGATATAAGAGCAAAGTTACGGAAGGAATTAAACTCGTATCGCGAGGTATCACTGTATTACAAATATTTACTTTATACTCTTATAGTTTTCTAGAATAAATCTATATGTATAGACAAATTATTCTTACAACGCTCACTTTATGTGAAAGGTATTGTTTTTCAATGATGTTTATAACGGTTGTTAATTTTATTAAGTAAAACACTGTCATTATATAAAAATAACTTATACAATAATTTTTTACTGCCCGAATAAAAACTAACGAAGAAAAATAAAATGTGTTTATTTTTAATATTCAGGAAGATGAACTATTATTGTCATAGTGGATGTGAGCACTTTGTTCGACAAAATAAATTTTAGGAAGAAGGAAATATCGAGCCGATTTCTTGGAAAGGTGGATCAGGAGACCTATCTCTGCAACGAATGTGGCAAAAAATTTACCAAGAAGAAGTCGTGGGCGGCCCATATGACTAGACATGAAAGACGTAAACAAGGAATGTAAGTTTCTTTGATGTTAATATTATTAGTTACTAAAATTTAGGTCAACGTATCATTAGCTGCAAATAGCTAATATAGCTTCCTCTATTAGAGATAAAGAGTAGATCAAAATAATGCGAGTTAGTTATTTAGAAATTAATATTAATAATTTAATAAGTAATATTATGTACAATACTAACAAACCTGAAATATTCCTCTCCTGGAATTTGTCAAACAGTATGACTTGTGCAATTAACAACAAATACACCGTTTACGAACATTAATTTCTATAAATTTATAGTTTTATCCTATTTTAGACGTTTTCCGTGTGAAGTTTGCGGCATTATCTTCCTGGACAAGAAAAGTGTGGAGAATCACAGAAGCAAAGTTCACTTAAATGATTTTCAGTATTGCTGTGAACAATGCGGTAGAGCCTTCGTTTGTAAAAGTCAATTAAACCGCCATGTTAAGAAAACTCACGAGGAGCAAGCCGTAACATTATTTTTTTGTGATACTCACGGGTGTATGGAGTCGTTCACTAATAAAGCCACTTTTCGGTAAGTATATTGGCATCGCGAAATTTTGCGTAGGTTCTTCTTAAAAGTATGATTATGTGTTATTTTTTTTTAGATATCATCTTCTGAAACACGAAGAAAAAATTTACACCTGCGATTTCTGTAAGAAAATCTTCAAGCATCCATATAGACTCAAAATCCATATTAAAAATCATCATGGAAACCGGCCGAAAAAAATGTATCAATGTAAGTTTTGTGATTTACAAGTTACAACCAAGTTAAGCTTGAGAGACCATACGAGGACTCATACAGGAGAGAAACCATTTACTTGCGAACAGTGCGGGCAGAATTTTACGACCAATCAGCAGCTTAAAACTCATACTGTTGTTCACTCGAAAGAAAAACCTTTTGCGTGTAAATGTTGTAATAAAAAGTTTACACAAAGGGGGACTTTAAGTGCTCACAATAAAGCTGTTCATTTAGAAAATAAGACAGCTGCGCGTAGCTGAAAACGTATTCTACTATAATTTCAAGGGCTACTTCTTTCTACAAATGTTATAATTTAAGACTATAAATTTTATTTATGGGACCAATGCAGATTTTTTTAGTACCTAATATATTTTTGCACTTACTATGTTAAATAAGATTGTCCTTTTTTTTTATATATATCCTTTGCAAAATGTACCATACCATGTTTTTGTTTTGGTAATACAAAAATTAACCTTTGTAAACGTTTAGTTGACACATTTATATTATGACAGTGCTTCTTTAAAACTAAATTGATTGTGGTTATTTTAGCTCCAAACAGAAAGAAAATTGGATTGGGTTTAAGTGCGTTGAAACTGATTTGCATGTTAAAATGAACGATTTAGTAATTCTTCCTCAACAAGCTCATATTTCTCAAATTAACAACGTCACAACTGTACACAACAAAGAAAAACAACCCATTCTCAATCCGGTAAAAAAAGAAAGATTACCTTGCCCAGAATGTGGCAAATCATTTGCAAAGGGAAAACAAGTTACTCAACATGTTAGACAAGTACATAAGCGTGAAGACGAATGTTCTTGCACGGAATGCGGAAAAACCTTTTTATCGAAAGGATCTTTAAAGAAACACGTCGATATAATTCATCGCGGGATTACCAGAAGTAATAGTTTTGCATGTGTCATTTGTGGTAAAAACTATCGAAACAAGGACGGCTTGCAATTTCATAAAATGAAAATTCACGATAGGCGATTTAAATTTAATTGTGATATTTGCACTAAAGGGTTTATATACAAAAGTTTATTAAAACATCATAAGGAGGTGGTTCATGAAGACCGGGTTCCTACTCTAGCTTGTCCCGAGAAAACATGTAGTAGGACGTTTGTATCCCGTTGCGGTTTAAAATATCACTTACGGGCAGAGCATAGTGAAGACAAACCGGACCTTCTTTGTACATACTGTGAAAAAACCTTTAACCACCCTACTTTATACAGAACTCACCTTAGAGTTCATAAAATGGGCTATCCCAAATTCAAATGTAGCATTTGTCAGAAAGTTTTAACAACTAAAATGAGTTTAGACGGTCACATGCGTATTCACACGGGGGAAAAGCCATTTATTTGTGAGCATTGTGGAACAGGTTTTAGGACAGAAACTATCCTGACAAGGCATATGGTAGTTCATACTAAGGAAAAACCGTATGCATGCAAATTTTGTGATAAAATGTATACTCAGCCGTCTCCACTCAGTCGGCACATGAAACAAGTTCATTCAGAATTAGTGAGAAAAGAATAATCTATATAATATATTTAGATTTAGCTTTTAAATTGTTTTTGTCTGTATTTGTCTATAGCATTGTAGGCTTTATTGTAGCCTAATAAAAATATTTTTATTTTTTAGAGGCCTTTGTATAGTCACACTTTTAATTTAAAAATTTGGAATATGAATAAAAGTATGGACATAAATGAATGAAACTAGCAATGTTTCTTGACCTTTTTTTCGTTTACATTTGTTGTGTTCATATATTGAGTGTATCGATTTTCTATGAAGCGACATTACATTTTTATACAGGGTGTTATGGAAATGACGTATTATACTTAAATGGGTGACTCCTTGGGTGTCCTAGAGAAGCGCTACATATTTTATTTTTTTTAAATCGACCGTTTTAAAAGTGTGGTAATAAACACTCTTACTCACAGGTCAATCCCCGCTACTGTACAACATTTCACCCAGAACCAATGTCAATGTTGCCAAACTTAATGTAAAACTGAAATTCCATATAAAATTATAAAAATAAATTATTTTCTACCTACTTGTATTTATCCTTATACCTAAAGAGCGAGGAAATCCAGACACAAACACAATCAGTTTTGTTTCTTATTCATGGGAACACTCCTGGAAACACAGTAATAGTGAAACAGAACCGATAGTTAGCTTTTGAAAATACAATAATACAGATTATACTACAGATTATTAGATTTTATTACACGCGAGAAATTTGACGTCCAGAAGAAACGAGTCAATTAAAACAATATTCAAAGAAGATTTATGTACGAGTAAGATACACGCGTAAACCGAAAAAGAACACAGCGGATCGCTGAGAGTGTGTTGGTGATTGACGAGACACAACGTATCCGGCCACTGGTTGGTCTTTAACTAACAGACGCACGCGTGCGGCCGCGGCGCTAGATGAAACTACTTCGCTCAGCCTATGTAAGGCGTGAAGAGGTCATTGGCATTTGACCTAGTGACGTACGTGGCTATTACTATTCCATATGTTTTTTCGGATTGTTTAAAACATAGTCCGTCATAAGTGTTCTTCAATTAATTTTACAAAAAGGTATTACAGAATGGAAAAGTGTGTAAAATATTTTATTTTGTCTAAAGAGTTTAAGGTGTACATATGACAACACCGGCCAGAATTAATAAATATTTTATAATTAGGAACTATCTTTCTGTTGTGTTTCTGATATTTTGTGGACTACTTTTGTCGATAGTTTGGTAGGATTTTTTGTAGTTTAATAGTAAAAAATATTTTAATTTTTTTGAGGTTTTCGCATAAACACACACACATAATTTGGAATAAATGAACATTTTTTTTAAATCTATTTTTCGTTTACATTTGCTTATTTGATCATGCAGAAAGGACTTCGATAAGAGTGTATTTATACGGCGTGTCTCAATTTTCTATCAATATTCAATTCAATTCAATATCCTATCAATTCATGTTTGCTTTTTTCGGTGGGAATTTTATATTATAACGGTGCTTGTTTAGTACTAAATCAGTATCTTTCTTTCAGCTTCAAACAAAACGAGAATTGGGTCACGTTTAAGTGTGCTGAAGGTGATCTGTTCGTTAAAATGAATGATTTAATAATAGTTCCTCGTAAAACGAGCACACCCCAAATTAATATCGAATCTAAATCCGCCAAAGATAAACAACCAATTGTAAAAGTTGAGAAAAAAGAAAAATTTCCTTGTCCTGAATGCGGAAAATTATTTGCAAAAAGAAAACATCTTAACGCACATGTAAATACGGTTCATAAGCGTGCAAAAGCAACTCCTTGTACGGAATGCGGCAAGGTGTTTGTAACCAAGGGATCTTGGAAGAACCACGTCGATATAATTCATCGAGGAATTATTAATAATTTTCCATGTGAGACCTGTGGTGAAAACTTTACATCCAAAAGCTCCTTGAAATTCCACAGAATTCATACTCACGTTCAAAAATTTAAATTTCATTGTGATATTTGTAATAAAGGATTTATTTATGACAGTGCATTAAAGCAGCATAATACGGTAGCACATGGAGATGGGGTTCCTACCCTGCCTTGTCCCGAGGAAGGATGTACGAAGGCGTTTGTAACCACTGGTGGTTTAAAATACCACATGCGAGCCGAACATACTGAAGACAAACCCGAACTCCTTTGTGCACACTGTGGAAAAACTTTTGATCACCCTACTGTATATAGTAAGCACCTTAGATTTCATAAAATTGGTCGTCCCGAATACAAATGCAGCATTTGTCAGAAAATGATTAAATCTAGAAATGGTTTACAAGGTCACATGCGTATTCATACAGGGGAAAAGCCTTTTATTTGTGAGCAGTGTGGAACGGGTTTTAGAACAAGAACTATCCTTAAAAAGCATATGGTGGTTCATACTAAAGAGAAACCGTATGCATGCAAATTGTGTGATAAAAGGTATACTCAGCCGTCTCCACTCAGTCGACATATGAAACAGGTTCATTCGGAATTAGTGAGAAAAGAATAATCTGCTGGGATAAGAATGGTACACCAGAATTTATATTTTAAACGTTCGTCCGGGATAAACTGGCACTTTTTCTTCATATGGCAGAAGCGATTCTAACAAAAAGCCTCAGCTGCTGTGAACGGGTTGAAAATACTAGTAGACTGTGTAAAACATCCTTCATCGTGAAATTATTGCTAATTAACGAAAAAAGTACGAACACGCTTACCATTTTTTTTTGTGATAATACGTCCTAATAGAGAGCTAAAACCCATTATTCTGACCTTTCGTTATACTATTATACCTTTTTAATAAGGCTTCGAGTCAGTTACCTCGGGATGTTAATGAATAATTTTGAATGAACTTTTGAGAAAGGCATGATATTTCTATTGGGGGACAAAAAATATTATTGCATACCAGAGACTTTAAATAGAAAGATGCAAAAACATTCCGCTTCTACTTCTATGAACCTATGATGCTGCCTTTTGACAAAAATATTTTATTCAAGTGTGTATTTTTAATAATGTGGGTATTGAGCATTGTGAATTTAAGCACACCGTGGGATTTTAGCATAGGTGCTGTGACGTAGTGAGTGGAATCTAATAATTACTAAATTATAGTAGAATGTTTTTACATTAGTCTTATGGCAAATTTCTCTGTTGCGATATTTTTGTAAATCTGCCCCTTACAATCTGGTTCTTACATAACACTTTTAATAATTACAATATTTATAATTAATTGCTGGCAATATTTTAGAGTTAAAATCAATATTTCTCTTTTAGCAAAAGTCAATCCTCCACGTCAAAAATATTCAACTGTGATAACTGCAATCTGGGTTTTCAAACTCGTTGGAAATTTGGTATTCACAAAAGAAAGTGTTGTGAAGTCGGCAAGAAAAGTGAATGCCCTAAAGAGAAAACTTCCGTTTTAGAAAAGGAGAACGAAGGAATTAAAACTTTTTCTTGTCCCGAATGTGGCAAGGTATTTGCTAAGAAAAATTACCTGAACAAACACGTCAATTTTCTCCATAAGCGAACACAAATGACATCCTGTACCGAATGTGGGAAAATCTTTACAAAAAAGTGGTGTCTAAAAAAACACATCGAAACAATTCATCGAGGTATTATCAACTATTTCAAATGCGATATATGCGGTGAAAATTATACCAGCAAATTTATTTTGCAAAATCACAAGAATACTGTTCATCTGAAGAATTTTAATGTATTCTGTGACATTTGTAATAAAGGATTTATTTATGACAGTGGTTTAAAACATCATAAGAAACTGGCACATTGTGACGAAGTTATCATCATTGCTTGCACGCAAGAAGGTTGTAGAAAAACTTTTAAAACACCGGGAAGTTTGAAATATCATATAGATGCGGAGCATACTCCAGACAAGCCGGTGTTTCTGTGTGGAGAGTGCGGAAAAATTTTTAATCACCCATTTAACTATAAGAAGCACCTTCGATTTCATAAAAAAGGGCGTCCTCTTTACACGTGCAAGCTATGTGACAAGGTTTTAGCATCCAGAACCAGTTTGGACGCGCATATTCGTATTCATACCGGAGAAAGACCGTTTGTGTGCGAGCAGTGTGGTCTATGCTTCACTAGAAAGAATCTTCTGAAAGGCCATATGGTTGTTCATACCAAAGAGAAACCCTACGCCTGCAAATTTTGTGATAAAAAGTACACTCAGCGATCTCCATTAGCTCGACATTTACACCAAGTTCACCCAAATTTAGTGGAAAAGGAATGAATGAATTAAAGGAAGTGGAACTTTAAAAACAGGAAAATAGTCTGGAAGAGTACGTATCTTGTAATTTGATGCGTTACTGCCCTTTAAACATAAAAGAAATGATGTAAATAAAACATAAATAAAATTATGTATGCATATAGGTAAACGTTCTAAAATGTTTTATTTTTATACCTAATATGGAAATTTTTATGAATCTAAAAATATATAATGTTTAATAATTTGGTCATGTATATAATAAAAAGTTTTATTTTAGATTTAAACTGGAACCAGTCATAGTGACATATCAATGTATTCAGTGTGCTGATGTTCTAGAATCGAATGAAGAATTATATACACATGAAAAAATATGTTTTATTCAAAAATACAAGAAACGTCAAAAGAAAAACCCCATCAAGAAAAGAAATGAAATAGAACCACGATCCGTATGTCAGGAATGTGGGAAATCATATGCCACGCCAAGGTTATTGACGGAGCATATAAAATACATTCATAAGCGAGGGGAAATGTCTTATTGTGAAGAATGTGGAAAAACTTTTACGAGAAAATGGATTCTTAAGCAACACATTGACGTGGTCCATGAAGGAAATGCTAAACACTTTACTTGTGAAATTTGTGGCAAAACCGTTAGAGGCAAAGCTACTTTGGCGAACCACAAAAAACGTGTTCATTTAAAAAAATATAATATGTTTTGTGATATTTGCAACAAGGGATTTCTTCATAAAAGTGAATTAAATAAGCATAAAAAATTCACCCATGAAGGTGAGGTAAGAATCATTGCTTGCACACAAGAAGGGTGTAAGAAAACATTTAACACCTACTCGGGATTGCAGTACCACATACACGCACGACACACCCAAGATCATCCGGAATTCGTGTGTGGAGAGTGCGGAAAAACGTTCAATTATGCCTATAAATATCAAAAGCATCTTCGATTTCACAAACTGGGATGTCCACTATTCAAATGTAAAGTTTGCGAAAAAACTGTTACCACAAAGAGTAGTTTAAATAATCATATGCGCATCCATACGGGAGAAAAGCCGTTTGTTTGTGAACACTGCGGACAAGGTTTTGTGGGGAAAGCGAACCTCAAGACTCATTTGGTAGTTCATACAAAGGAAAAACTTTTTGCTTGTAAATTTTGTGATAAGAAGTATACTCAACAATCTCCATTAACTCGGCACATAAAGCGAACTCATCCGGAACTGCTAGAAAATAATTAACAGACTAAACTTTTATTAAAAAAAAAATTACATTCGAAATCAGTGACATTTTGTATTTTTTTACCCAAAATATACAGGGTGTTATGGAAATGGCGTATTATATTTAAATGGATGACTCCTTGGGTGTCCTAGAGAAGCGCTACAAATGTTTTTTTTTAATCGACCGTTTTAAAAATGGGGTAACAGACACTCTTACTCACAGGTCAGTCCGCGCTACTGTACCACATTTCACCCAGAGCCAATGGCAATGTGGCCAAACTTAATGTAAAACTGAAATTCCATATAAAATTATAAAAATAAATTATTTTCTACCTACTTGTATTTATCTTTATACCTAAAGAGCGAGGAAATCCAGGCACCAACACAATCAGTTTTTTTTCTTTTTCATGGGAACACTCCTGGAAACACTTTATGTACACACAGTAATAGTGAAACAGAACCGATAGTTAGCATTTGAAAATACATTAATACAGATTATACTACAGATTATTAGATTTTAATACACGCGACGAATTTTGACGTCCAGAAGAAACGCGTCAATAAAAACAATATTCAAAGATTATTTATGGACGGGCAAGATACACGCGTAAACCGAAAAACAGAGCGGATTGCTGAAAGTGTGTTGGTGATCGACGAGACACAACGTATCCGGCCGTTGGTTGGTCTTCAACTAACAGACCGTCAGCGTGCGGCGCTATATAAAACTACTTCGCCCAGCCGATGCAAGGTGTCAAGAGGTCATTGGCATTTGCCCTAGTGACGTACGTGGCTATTACTATTCCATATGTTTTTTCGGGTTGTTTAAAACATAGTCCGTCGTAAATTCTTCAATTAATTGTACAAAAAGGTATTACAGAATGGAAAAGTGTATAAATTATTTTATTTTGTCTAAAGAGTTTAATGTGTACGTACATATGACAACACCGGCCAGAATTCCTTGATTGCTTACATGTATCGCAGTGCCACACAGGTGTTTTTCTGGTTCGACGTCAGGTCACTTTTACCGCTGAATGAATTGAAAGCGCCATTTATGGGTATTTTTCTTCAATTTGTATTTATCTCAGGAATTGCCGGTTTAAATATAATACGTCCTTTCCATAACACCCTGTAGAACTGTAAAATCAGTACAATCGACATAACAGTCTAATGTTAATATGATGAGTACAAGGCGAAGCCTTGATTAAATCCATTGTATTCAAGGTTTGGCTACCATTTTATAGAAATGGTGAACTGAGGTATTCCATTCCGATCAAAGTAAAAATGAAAATATCCCGAAAACGGTTAGAGATTGCTGTTGTTAGATAAATGTTCCTGGATTGTGAATAATATTGAAAAACTGCAGTACTTTCTTTAAAAATTTGTATCTTCTTTTAAAGAGTAGGTAATGATGTGAACCAAAAAACATTGTGTAAAGAAAAGATCACACTTCAAAACCGAGATCGGAAAACAACTAAAAAAGTTACAGGACTATAAAATAGACTAGAATAGAAAAACTTTAAAATATTTTAAACTGGCAGGGCTTGTAAGTTATTATTTATTTAATGTTCTAGCTAATACTATTTTTTATTGTATATTTATTTTAGGTTAAAACCGGAGTCAACCGATGCCATTTTTCAGTGTATACGCTGTGACGTAATTTTAGAAAGTTTTGAAGAACTTACGACCCATGAAAAGCAGTGTTTTCATCAAGATAGCAGGTTAACTGATGCATATCTGAAAAGCATAAACTGGACTTTTAAGACGGATCATAAAAAAGGAGCGATTTTTTCCTGTTTAGAATGTGACAAAACGTACGCCACAAATGACAGTTTAAGGGCACATATAAGACATATTCATAAGCGAATAGAAGAATGTTCTTGTCCTGAATGCGGAAAGACATTTCTAAGGAAGTGGATTATGACCAAACACATCGAGACGATTCATAGAGGAATTTATGATTACGTTAAATGTGACATTTGTGGTGAAAACTTTAAAGGCAAGGGTGCTCTCAAGAAACATAAACAGATTATACATGATAAGAAATTTAACGTGTTCTGCGATATCTGCAATAAAGGATTTCTTTACAATGGCTTATTACTAAGACACAAAAAAAAGATCCACGAAGGCGAAGTCACTATAATTGCCTGCACACAAGAAGGATGCAAGAGAACGTTTGTCAATAGATCAAGTTTAACGTATCATTTGGACGCCGAGCATGTAGCAGAAAAGCGTGAATATCGGTGTGATCAATGTGATAAAACCTACAACCATCCTTTCAACTTTCAAAAGCACCTTCGATATCACAAAAAAGGACGTCCTTTGTATAAATGCAACGTTTGTGAAAAAACCATAACGTCTCGTACTAGTATTGAAGCTCACATGCGCACACATACGGGAGAGAAGCCCTTTGTTTGTGAGCTGTGCGGAATAACGTTCGCGCGACTAACTTCTCTAAAAAGTCACATGGTCACTCACACTAAAGAAAAACCTTTCGCTTGTAAATTTTGCGACAAGAAATATACTCAACAAGGTCCTCTGAGACAGCATGTTAAACGACATCATCCGGAATTATTGGTAAATAAACTTCATGATCTCGAGGTGAACTCTGATGATGCCAATCAAACTATTGATAATAATGGAACTGAAAATGATAATCTCGAGGAAGAAATAGTTATAAAGCCCAGTGGGCCAAGAGATAGCGAAGACGAGAAAACTTAAATACTTTTAAGTAATATCAGTGAATTAGGACCCTTATATGGTTGCCGGAAAGAGCATACGTAATGACCCTTTATAGCATGAGAGACCTGGAACCTTTCTTCTGTTTTTCTGTTCATATAAGTTAAAAATTTAATGTTTGTCTTTATAGAAAAATGGACCAGTTGCAGAAAAAGGCACTATACGATAATAAGCGAGAAATTAATTATAGTTTCCATTGAAAGCCGTGCTGGTGGATTTGTAAATATTACCGCATTGATAACAGTTATCAAGTAAATATGCGGTTGGCAATGACGTGCTACTCATATGGTCTGAGTTTAAGGGTCATTACACAGCGTTTCACTAGGACTTAAATTTCCGCACATCCTGTATTCATTACATAAGCTAAACGTTTCGACTTTGTAGGATATACTTTTTATTAATATAATAGGAGCGATCTTTTGTTTTATAAATTAATATTGATAATAGAAAGTGGAAACACATTTAAAAAATAAACGTTTTTAAAATTTGTTTACTACCTTCTTTTTAATATATTTTTTTTTTCGAAGAGCAATGTTATTCACGATTGTCCCTTTATTTTGCTTGAAACACTGCAATGCTTGTATTTGTGTGAACAAGCTTTACAACTATCACAATCAGACTCCTAACGGACAGAAAATACGCTATAAATTAAAGAAAAAGAAAACATATTTCCTTGTCATATCCTAATTTGCTTGCTTTCCCCTCTACCACGGTAAGGGCATTTTCCTGCTCTCGTCTCGCAGACTTTACAAGGCGAGCTGTCGATACAGTATTGTCAGGTATAGTAAAGTTTCACTAGATCTGGTGATTTTTTTTCCAATCTAATTTAGTGAAAACTTTTTTTAAATGGTATATAAATTAATATAATTAACAAACCCGAAAGAAGACCCCTCGATAAACTTTCAGTGGACTCTAAATGTTAAAACTTATGGAATATTAATTTATCATGACGAAGAGTCTGCCATTTTAGATAATAAGGAGACCACGCAATATCCTAAAAGCACAGAAAGAGTTATGAAAAAAGAAAACAAAAAACAAACACGGCATTCCTGCGAGGAATGCGAAAAATCATATTCCAATAAAGGGCCCCTCTCCAGACATGTTAATGTAATTCATAAGCAAATAAAATGGTCTTGCTCGGAGTGTGGAAAAGTTTTTTTGTCTAAGTCGGCATTAAAAAAACACTTCCATTCAATTCATCGAGGAATGACTATCAATTGTGAGATTTGCTCTAAAAGCTTGCTGACTCATAGGACAAGAGTCCATTTAAAAAAATTTAATATAACCTGACATTTGCAATAAAGGATTCCTGTATTCCAGCGAGTTAGAGCAACACAAAGAAATGGCTCATGAAGGTCAAGTAAGAAAACCTTTAGATCAACTTTTGGTTTAAAACACCACTTTGATGCCCAGCATGTAACAGCGAAACCAGAATTTTTGCGTGAACAGTGTGGAAAGACGTATGATCATTTTTATAACTTTCAAAAGCACATTTATCGTCACAAGTTAGCAGGTTCCCTATACAAGTGTACCATTTGTGAAAAAACTGTAACCTCTAAACATAGTTTGCATAGTCATATGCGTATTCACTCAGGAGAGAATCCATTTGTTTGTGAGCTTTGCGGACGGAGTTTTAACAAGCACTGCAATCTCAAATCTCGCATGGTTGTTCATACGAAAGAAAAACCGTTTGCTTGAACATTTTGTGATAAAACATATACTCAGCAGGGTACTCTAAAACAACATATTCGTTTGTGTTCCCTAGTTAAAACGATTCAACCGGGCTAAAATCCAGTCATTTCTAGCTTCTTTTTTTTAACCCAAAGACAATAAATATATTTGTGAATTTTTCAGTGTTTTATCTTTATTTCTTGTCTATTGTTCACGAATGTTGGACTAAAGTGTACATCTATATCCCGAATGTCTTATATATATAAATTTGGAATTAAACTTCTCATTACACTAGTGTAAATGTGAGATCTAAAGATATTTTTACGTCAGTGAATTAGAGCGACATAAAAAGTTGGTTCATGAGGAAACGTGATCATCTGCAGTTATAAGCAAGAATGATGGGACAAAACTTTCAGTTTAAAAAGTGGTATAAACCACCAATTTGTGGGCGAGAAACCATCATTTTCTTGCGAGGAATGTGGAAAGACATACGATCATTATAATAATGAATAGTAGTGAAGTTTTTAATAAACTTACGTCTCCTAAAAGTTACATGTTCGTTCATACTAAAATGAAACTGTTGCTTGCCAATTTTGCAATAAACACTGTAGCCAGTACAAGTTCCTAAGACTATATGCACGACTATATTTGCCAGCTTCGATAATGAAGATTAGCATCGCAAAACTGATGATATAGCTATTGTGACGACCGAAGACTCCCTAACTTTTTATTAAGGATTGTACATCTCTTGGGATTTGCATGATTTTGTATTCGTCCATATTTTGCAACAATAGAAGTAATTAACAGTCATTTTTATTTTAGCCTAAACCGTTATTCATCAGCAGTAACGTATGAGTGTGTCCAATGCGCCTTAGTCCTTACGACTTATGAAAAATTGGTCACTCATGTGAAAGAGTGCGTCATCAATAAGGAAATAGCCAAGGGTCCCATAATAAACTCCATTGCCAAATCGAAAACCAAAAATGAACAAAAGCTTTCCTGCACAGAATGTAACAAATTGTTTTCTACGAAAAAGTATCTAAATTCACATATTAACAGCGTCCATAAGAGAATGAGATCGGCTTCTTGCACTGATTGTGGAAAAACTTTTGCAAGAGGATGGAACTTAAAACAACACTGTATCTCAGTTCACGAAGGTATTATGGTCAGATGTGAGATTTGTGGTACAAATTTTAAGGACAAAGGTGGTCTACGAAAGCACATAAAGCTTATTCATTTTAAAGAATTTAATATGAATTGTGATATCTGCAATAAAGGGTTTCTTTATACCAGCCAATTAGAGCAACATAAAAAAATGGTTCATGAAGGGCAAGTAATCATGCATGCCTGCAAACAGGAAGGGTGCAAAAAAACGTTTAGATCCAGAAGTGGTTTGAAACACCATTTTGATGCCGAGCATATTATCGAGAAACCTGAATTTTTGTGTGGACAATGTGGAAAGACTTATGACCATTTTCCTAACTTTCAGAAGCACATTTGGCGTCACAATAGCCCATACAAGTGTAGTATTTGTGAAAAAACTCTGACGAGTAAAGGGAATTTACAAAGTCATATGCTTATTCACACAGGAGAAAAACCGTTCATTTGTGAGCTATGCGGTCGCAGTTTTAACAAACAGTATAATCTCAAAACTCACATGGTCGTTCATACTAAGGACAAACATTTTGGCATGTAAATTTTCTAACGATATCCTCAATAGGATCCTAGAACGTAGCCTATTCGCATGTGTTATTCGGGTTCAATTACAAACTGTTGCTGACGATACAATGCAGTAGATACAGTAAGATGGAAAATGCCTAAACGCGTCATCATCTTAAGGCTCAAGAAAAGACTATTTAGATTTAAATTTAAAAATGTCGTTTATGTGTATATTTCCATAACGTTTTTTAAAATAAATGAACAAGAAATACCTCTTTTTGGAGATTTATTAGCTTGGTTTTTGGTGTATAATATCGGGACGATTGTTTATAATGATAGGTCAATACTTTTATTGCTGTATTTTTGTTTTAGTCCCACTAGTCAAGATGCATCTTCGATAACTTAACAGTGTGTCCAATGTGCTTTAGTTTTTACTACGTATAAAAAATTCGTTACTCATGGGCTGGAGTGTATCATTTCACACCACCAATCACCCTATAAGCGAAAATTCTATTGTCAAATTATAAATTGAAAATATAGTACGATATAAGTATATTTTCAAATCGTTGTATAACTTATAGAAATTGGAAAATTCACAACAAAATCCACATGTAGATCGTATGCATACTTTTGTGGTATAAGATATGATAGATATTGATTTGTTTGAATATACTTCTTAATTGTTAATTTAAATGTGTTGTTTGCAAACAGCAAAAAAATGTATATATTCTATAACATATAATTTCTTACTGCCTTTTTATTTTAGGCTTACACAAGATGAAACCTTTGTAACATACAAATGTGTTCAGTGTGCTGTAGTGGTTGACACGTACGAAAAATTAGTGGTTCATGAGAGGTACTGCGGTGAAAATAATAAAATGGCAGGATACCCTAAAAAAGAAAATCTCGTGATCAAAAAAGAGAGCGACAAAAAGCATACAGGCTTTCCCTGTCCGGAATGTGGAAAATCATATGCCAAAAAAAGTTATTTGAATTCGCATAAAAATTATGTTCACAAAAGAACTCTGATGACTTCTTGTACAGAATGCGGGAAATCATTTACAAATAAATGGATCCTTAATAAACATTTCGATTCAGTTCACCGAGGAATCGTTAAATATTCGGAATGCGATATTTGCGGTGAAAAGTTTACGCAAAGAAATGGTTTGCTACAACACAGGGACGCCATCCATTTAAAAAAATTTAATATGTATTGTGATATATGCAATAAAGGATTTCTTTATGTAAGTCAGTTAAATAAACACAAGAAGAAGGTTCATGATCGTGATATCGAAATTATTGCTTGTACACAGGAAGGATGTAAAAAAACTTTCAGGTCAACTAGCAGTTTGAAATACCACCTAAGTGCCGATCATACAACTGATAAACCCCATTTTTTGTGTGGCCAATGTGGAAAGACATTTGATCACCCAGGTTTGTTCAAGAAACACCTTCGGTTTCACAAGAACCAGCATTTTCTATATAAATGTAATCTTTGCGAGAAAACTGTCACGTCCAAGGCTAGTTTCGACTCGCACATGCGTATTCACACAGGAGAAAAACCATTCGTGTGCGAGCATTGCGGATTGGGTTTTAAACAACGAGGTAGTTTAAGAAGTCACAGGGTCGTTCACACCAAAGAAAAACCATTCACTTGTAAATTTTGTGATAAAAAATATACTCAGCAAGGTCCTCTAACTCAACACATTCGACAGTGTCACCCAGATGTTGTGAAGAAAGCTGGAAATCAGATAGTTAATGTCTTGGATGAAAAGAAAATGCGTGATGCTTCGAAAGAGGACGGTGAACTTGACAGTGAGAAGTTAACGTCTCCATAGAATCTAGATAAATCTATAATATAATTAATGTTTTTTCTAAAATTTATATTTTTACTTTATTTGGTCAATACATTGTCATATATTAGATCATTTTTCTTCTAAAATGTATATTCTACCTTTAGTTGTATTTTGTCAATACACTACACTACGAAACGTAGAAGTAATCGTTCAACCTATATTTTTCTTTTTAGGGAAATGCCGATAGGTGCCTTTAATTCAATGTTAGTATGCAAGCTGTGTTCTCTTGCTTCTACATCACAGAAGTCGTTGGTTGATCACATGAAGACGTGTCCGGAGCAAGGCAGGAATAATTCATATTATTGCATAATATGTACGTACGATTTTACCGACCGATCTCAGTTTAATCGCCATATTCGTTACCATAAAGAAAGATTATTTCGCTATAAATGCGATCTATGCCCCGAAAGTTTTCGTCGCAAGGGTCTTGTTATTCAACATCTTGCTTTGAAGCACAACTACATCGCCGAGAATGTTAGAAAATCAAAAAAAGTGGATGAATATAGAAAAATTTGGTTGGACATGCATCCGCCGATGAAAGTAAGAAATGTTTTCAGCGGAAGCCACGAAATTGTTGTTAATTTTTCATGCCCTCAATGTGGTAAAAATTTCAACAGATTATCTGATCTAAACAAACATGTCACGAACGTCCATGCGAATGCATATATTGAGGACACTGTTTCTTGCTCGGAATCTCGAGCAATTTTTAATGAACATCTCAGCAGCATTCATGGGTCCATAGACAATCGACGTGATTCCAAAGAAAAAACAATGCATGTGAACAATTTCCCCTGTCTTGAATGTGATATAGTTTTTCTCACTAATCGTAGTCTTTGTAACCATGTCGGATTAGCTCACAGACAATTAGATGACACACTTGTTTCCGTGGAGAATGATGACAATACCAGCAACATTGGTTGTTCATATTGCGGAGCATTTTTCAAGGAAATAAATATCCTAAACGACCATGTCAGAGTTGATCATCAAAACATCGATGAAATAAGTGTTTCAAAGTCTGTTTCCCCTTGCCCAACAAACTTGCCGTGCCGAACAAACCCCAACATTTTTATACATAATAACGACCTTCGCAACCACTTAGAAGATGCTAGAAGTATTACCAATAATATTTCGGAAGTTTTTCCTAATCGTGAAAATGGTTTTAACGGAGAAAATAGTTTCAACGAGCATGCCAGAGAGGATGACTCAGATAAAACAGGTGCTTTTGAAAATGCGCTCCGTATTATTGACGTTGCTGCTGGTAGAGATTGCGAAAAACTTTTTAACGATAAGAGCAGACATTTCTCCGAAGATGTACATAAAGAGGCAGATAATAGTCCTAAAGAAGTCAATGACGTCACGCAAGTTAGTTGCCTCGATCTCAAAAAAAGTTTAAACGATAAAAATAGCTCTAGCGACCATGGAGGTAAAGCAAGCTATTTTGATCACACAAACAATGTTGCGGAAATTTTCGCTTCTTCAAATTGCGAAAATGTTTTCAACGAAAGAATAATCGACCTTACCGATCACATCAACCATGCGCATAAAGCTATAGAGGGTGCTGAAGAAATAAATTACGTTTCTCGCGAGAAAAATGACTGTGCTATACTTGAAGGTGAACGCTTAGCTAACACTATTAAATGCACAAGTGTTCTTGAAGATACACACACAAATAAAAAAATATGTCCTTGCGGCAATTGCGAAAAGACAATAAACAGCATCGACATTCATGTTCAGAGTAATCATATACGCATAGGGAATATAACTATTCCTGAAGATACAGGGATGAAGACGTTGCAATGCCCCGAATGTGACAACATTTTTGGCACAAAATTCCGATTTTTCAAACACATAGAAACCGATCACATGAGTATTCAGGACAAAGAGAGTATATGTAAAGAGTGTGAGCAAGTATTCCCAACCTATGTCACTTTTATAGAGCATATTATCAAAATGCACAAAGAAATTAAAAATATTGAACGATGCATTATTTGTAATATGACCTACACAGGTTCGTTGGAAGCGCACAAAAATTTGTTACACCAGAAACTTTTTCGCATATTCTGCTCCAAATGCTCTAAGGGATTTTATTCTCCGGAAAATTTGAAGAGACACATGACTAACCATCATAAAATACGCGAGATCGTTCGTCTTCCGTGCACTGAAGATGGATGCGGAAAATTATTTACCAGCAGAAACGCGTTTTTGTACCATATAGGGGCAGTACATCTGAAAGCAGACTTTAAGGTGTCCTGTGATGAATGTGGGAGAACAATGACAGATCCAGGCAAATTCAAGAACCATGTTAGACTGCACAAGAAACGCTTACGTGCGAAAACGTATCAATGCGGAAAATGTCATAAAATAGTAACCTCGAAGAGTAGTTTAGAAGATCACTTACTGATTCACACGGGCGAAAGACCGATTATTTGTGAGAGGTGCGGAAAGAGTTTTCATACTATTAAACATCTTAGGACGCACGTGGTGGTGCATACGAAGGAGAAGCCTTTCCCCTGTAAATATTGCGATAAAAGATATACTCAGCGCGCCCCAGTCACTCGTCATATGCGCCTTTGCCACCCTGAGATGGTTAAAAACTCTGGCAAACAAAAATCGAATAAGGATGATAGGAAAACTGATACTGATCAAGGACGTAAGAAAAATGAAGATGATAATGTGGAAGCATAAGACTTATATTAGTTATAAGAACAGTTGAAGGGGGCAGAGGCCAAATGGTTCCAGTGATATTTACTATTAATTAAGATCACTATAGGAACAACAACTATTAGTGCATGTTCCCACCAAAGCAACTGTCAACCGCAACGCAACATCAACGCTAATGTTTAATTACGCGTGTTCCTACTGACTTGAGGCAACTCAACTGCAACGCAACTAGTTGCTTATGAGTTGCCCGGCATACCGCGTCATCGTTGTCAGTTGCTTCCAATCGCGGTGTCATGGCTGACGAGACAGCAAAATATTTAACTTTTGTGGATCATTCGGTAAAACCCATGGAATTTAACCGGATCATTATTTAATTCCTGTGCCACTATATAGGAACTATGTCTCAAATTTATGGTATAAAAACGAGCAAATATGTTGCGGCTATATCTTCATCTGACGAGGAAGACATTTTGCCCACGTCAAAAGAGACTTCAAACCAGTTGATTCCAGCGGGAACGCAAGAGCAACTCGACTGAAGTTGCGGTCGCATTGCAGTTGCGTTGCTTGCCAGTTGCTTTGGTGAGAACAAGCGAGCAACTCAACTGAAGTTGCTGTCGCGTTGCCGTTGCCAGTTGCATTGGTGAGAACAGGCACTTAGAGTATTCTAATCGACTTGAAACCTCTTAAGAGCTCAATATAATTTCCATTATATATTTTAAAATTTATTTCAACTTCATATTGTTCACTCTGTAGTTTTTCTTCTTTTCCGATTGAATCAGGGTCATCTACGTAAATGGTAGATCACAATAATTTTCCGAATTTCATTAAAATGTGCTTAGTTCTTGATTTAGAGGTCTGAAAGAGGATATGTACTGTAGAATTGATACAAAATTATGTTTCCCTATTTGGCCCTTGGTTTCTGCCCCTCGTTTATAAATTATTGATATGTCCACGTATATTTCCTGTAGTTAATATACTTTAACATGCAGTATGTTTTAGGATATTATACGCTTTTCAACTCATCTGCGTTTTATTAATAAAAATTATAAATTTCAAGTATACAACAGGTTCTTTAATGATGCACTGACCATTATAAAACTTATGAAAATGTTAATGCCGAACGGGTTTGTTGTGAACTGTGCAAAGGTTTATTTACAGCTAAGCATCTAAAACGACACATTCATCAGGCCCATTCAAGTGTTTGTGCCGCCTGTAATAAATAATTTAGGTCTCTGAAAGATTTAAAAAAGCACGTAAATCATTTCCATGTTCATCGTTTTTCCTTGTCCGCAACATTTTATGTTGAAATTGAAAGCTAAACTCTCAAGGCCGCACCATACACGACAATAGGAACGAGTTTATACTCTCTTAAACTTGCGACTAAACCTATTGTATTGTTTGTCAGCCCTTCATTTGTTTTCTTACCAACATACCATGAGATGATAAGCTTCGGATATCATAAACATGATAGGTATTATTTTTTATTATTTACCTTCTGTTTTAGGAATCTCATATACAATTCCTTTGATGGATATTTTAGTTGTCTCTATTACACAAATACATTTGGTTCAACACCACAGTTGATGCATCATCAAGAGAGTTGTCAGTTAAACCAAAAAAACAAATCGAGTAATCAATTTTCGTTTTGCGCCGATTGTGCACGAACTTTTTCGGATAGAGCTCAATTTGCTAGACACATTCGCTATCATAAAGAGAAATTGAAGCGATTCGCTTGCAAACAATGTGATAAAAAGTTTCATTTCAAAAGTCGTTTGAATAAACATATGATATCAATTCACGGAATAATAAAGGAAGATACAGAATTTGTGAAGCAAAATGATGGCGACAAGGAACATGAGGAAAGTAATGGTGACAATAAAGCGAAAAGTAAGGATAGGCGTAATTTAAACGTACCTCAAGCAAAAGGAGGAGGAGGTTTTAGGGAGATTTGCAAGGAGTGCGGTAAAGGATGGATTTCCAGAAACAATCTAAAAAGGCATATGATGCGAGTTCATGGTGTTGGCGATGAGCTCCGCATTCCTTGTCCTCAAGAAGGATGTTCAAAATTGTTTAAATCAAAGGATGGTCTGAAGTATCATTTAAATGCGTATCATCCGAAAGAAACGTTTGAAAGGGCTTGTGAGGATTGTGGGAAAATTTTCACTCATCCTATGTTGTATGATAGACACCACCGCACGCATCTAAGAGGTCTTGTATGGTAAGTATTCTTGAATTTAAATTTATTTGTACACAGTGCAAAAAATAGTAGCTGTCAATATGTATACTATCTCAACCTTTGCTTTGCTATCATTAGATTACATAGGGTTTTAAGTCTTTACCTTATGAGTGGTTTAAGAGTAGGTTTTAGCTTTTGCATCAATAATTCATACATAGAGTTAAAAAGAAAGAGAATGAACCCTAATGAAATACTTTTGAAGATTCATCAATGTTTATTTTAGGTTAAAAGTAGAAGATGATTCCGGTCCTATTTTCACATGTCAACTTTGCTCATGTGTTTTTACATCGGAGCAGTTATTAAATGAACATCAAAAAATTTGCAGGATAAAAGAGGAAGATGAAAATTGGTAACCAGTAATTAAAACTTGGCTGCTCGTCCAGCAGTGGATTCCTGTTGTTTGGTTTTAGCTCAATCCAAAAAACCTAGTATGCGATAAGTTGTAAAAACACTTAACGCTGCGAATACTTTGTACAACCTTTCTAAATTAAGGTTGCGGTCGGCTGTGTTTGATTGTTGATATTTTTTCGGTTGTTGATTTATGCTATTTTTATTATACAGGGTGTTATGGAAATGACTTATTATATTTAAACCGGCAAGTGCTGAGATGAAAATAAATTGAAGATAAATAACCATAACTGGCGCTTTGAATTATTAAGCGAAATATACACTTTATAAAATCTCAAAATTTACATGGCCGCTCCCGAGGACCCTCGCAATCAATAGTTTATTGAAGCAGTTTCGAAGTTCAAAAGCAGTTAGCGCCGAACTAACCCGTTATCACTTCTTTTTCAAACTTTTTAGAAAAAAAAAACTTCAAATTTTAAGGTGCATACTCTCTTACCTTCGATCTTATTTTAAAATAATCCGTTTTATAATTAAATGCCATAAAACACAAAAGTATGTTTTGCAACAGAACCAACAGTAGATAATATCACACAAATTTGAAATCACAGCACAACATTTGTTATTATGAATTATTTCACAACTTAAAAAATCGGGTAATGTACAACTAACAAAACGTTTAAAATTCGTATACGTCAAGCACGTGGAACCCTCGACAGCGTCATTTCACCCCCGAGTCTCGAAACATACTGAAGTAACGATAGAGGCGCGCGGCCGGTATCCAAGCAAGGGCGAGGCACGCGGTGGGATCTGACATCACTGTTAGTATACTCTAGTGACCCACATTGTTGCTAAGTGAATCCAGATGGAACGGCGCGACAGTATGTGGGTAAAAAGGGTTTTTATCTTAGTATTTAGATATTCGATTTAAAAAAAAAGTATGTAGACTTTCTCTAGGACACCCAAGGAGTCACCCATTTAAATATAATAAATCACTTCCATAACACCCTGTATTCTGTTTGTTGTTTAAGTTAAAGTTCCAAAGTTGCCATTATAGGTTAATATAGAAAGTATAATAAGTTACTAAAGTTTTTTCAATATGAAAACCTCCCACCCTTAATATCTTGCTTCTAGTAAATAATATTAAAAATCGGAAAGATACGTCAATTTTAAAGAATATTTACAGTCTTCGTGGTTTAACTCCCTGGTAGGGTAGATGTTACTCTTAAAACCTTAAAGTTACAAGGGGGAGACATGTGGCACATCATTTTAAGGTTCTTTTAAATCTCTTGAGTAATAGTTTCTAAGAAATCGTGTTCCAAGAATTAGAACTTACCTGTACTCGGATTTATAGGTTTGTTCGGGTTATTTCTTGTGATTTGTACTTTACCGATAACTATTGTATAGTTTGTAAACTACCTGGATAGTACACAAACCAACCAATAGCCGTAGCTATTTTAGTAGAAAAGGTTTAAAGGTCGTATAAATCTAACAGGCCGTTTATTTTCCATCAAAATAACCAGACATTTGGACAATTCGTATACTATCCAGCTATTCTATAAACTAGCCAAGTAAACACTTTAACCTTAACATGTACAAAATATAATTTTTCTATTTGGGTTTCATAATGGCTACATTATGAAATGCAAAAAAATTGAATAACTTGCCACTTTATGAAACTAAAATTTAATTTTTTTTTATGTTGGCAGCAAGTAGGGTTCGAAATTTAGGCTTACTTTGATTTCGTTGAAATTAGTAGTTTTCTTGACATTATGGATTCGATAAAAAATTTTAAATACTAACCTTTGACCTTGCAAATAGATCATTTTTACTAGATATTTATCTGAAATACCTATACTCGGAAATATATAACATGCTGACGGTGTCCGGCAACTAATTTCTAGTCACAACTATAACACAACACACATAACCTAAAATAATAGAAATATCTTCCAGTTTATGTTCTGTTTCTAAAGTTTTGTTCAATAAAGTACTATTTTTGTTTTTAATTCAATATAGTATTATACATATTTATAGTTACTGTAGACATTTCCTGGGCATTAGTTGTTATTCCTGTCAGATTCTGTGTCGACACAATATTTTGTTCAATAGTATTATTTATTATTTTGTTCAATATTTTGACCTTTGTTCTGCTCGCACCATAACTCAAAGTTTTGCATATTCTTCTTAAAAGTTTTTCTAGATTATTTTTTGCAATTTTTCGTATTTCCGGCGGAGTACGACTTTCTTCCTGACTCATTTCTATTAACTTTAATAATATATTTATTCTTAATTATGACGGATGGGAAGAAGCTTTGTTGTGTTCAATTGTTTCTATCCTAGCATATTTGATACTTGTAACATTTTATTAAGTTGTAAAAATATTGCCAACCCAAAAAGAAAATATTAATTCGAATGGAAAAAATCTACTATATTTATAAAAGTTTTTCAGACTTTAAAGACCCCTAGAAAAAGTATTATAAAATACACGGTTCACAAGACAATTAGAGCACTTGTACTACTACTAAATTAAACGCGTGCTCTAAGATAATGTCTTAGGAAACTTGTATCTTAATATACTATTCTTACATATAGCTTACGTAACATAAATTTAAAAAAATTATGGTTTTGGATTTAGACTTGCTGAAACAACCAGCATATGAGATTGTTTTTATAATATTCGTTATAATTTTAGACAAACAGAAGATACTTTATACCAGTGCGAATTCTGTCGATCCTCGTTTAAATTACGCAAAGCTTTAATATATCACGAAATGCGATGTTCTTCCACAAATAGATCGCCCCGAAAGTCCCCGAAAAAGCAAGAATGTGACGTGGCGGATGAGGATCGTTCGTGTCCGCAGTGCGGAAAAGTGTTCTCCAAGAAGCGCTACCTTACCAACCACCTGAACTACGTTCATAAACTAAAGCCACAGAATAAAATATTTTGTTGTACGGAGTGCGACAAAAGCTTCACCAGAAATTTTACTTTAAAAGATCACATTAATAAAGTTCACAGGGGACTGGTGGAATTTCACCAGTGCGATATATGTGGCGAGAAATTCAAGGGAAAAATAAACATTGAAAATCATAAGAACGCTGTACATTTCAAAAGATTCAAGATTCACTGTGAATTTTGCGGTAAAGGTTTTCTTTACGAGAGCGGTTTAAACCAGCACATTAAAACGACGCACGAAGAACGGATCACCATTATTCCCTGCCCTGAAGAAGGATGCGATAAAACGTTTAAAACAAAAGAAGCTTTAAAGTATCACAAGGACGCTGCACACGCCAAAGTTAAACTTAAACTCGTTTGTGAGCAATGCGGAAAAACATTTACCCACCCTTATTTATACACAAAACACCTGAGATATCACAGGAAAGGTCCCCCCATGTACCCATGTGGTATCTGTGATAAAGTCGTGACGAGTCTGGGAAGTTTCAAGGATCACATGCGTAGCCACACCGGCGAAAGGCCGTTTATTTGTGATCAATGCGGACAAGGGTTCCATGCAAAAAAACATTTGACAGCGCATGTGGTGGTGCACACCAAGGAGCGACCTTTTGGCTGTAAGGTCTGTGATAAAAGGTTTTCGCAACGGGGTACTTTGACTTTGCATAATCAGAAAAGCCATCCGAATTGAAATAAATATACATTGTCATATACCATGATAACTAAAGGTAAGATATCTATCCGTTCCAATTTCGTCTGCCGCGCGCAGTGACGTCACAGGGAGAGTGATTTTTAAATTTCTCATGGAGATTTATACGGTGTGAGCGTTTTAAATTCTATCAATCTAGGCAAAGAAATTTAATAGATATACACTGTGTTGAAAAAAGGTCGGAACCCCGGAATAACTCCGGTGCATCGCATCGCAGCGGAAAATGTCTGGGGAAAAAGTTGTTTGGTCTTGAAGGAGGAATAGTTTGCAATTTAAACCACTCCCCACCCCCTCTATCCCCCGGGCGCGGGTGGGGGTAAGTTAAGATTTTCAAATGCAACCCCATATTTTTTATTGGCGTATCGTGTTCTCCCACCAAAAATAAACATCTTTTGTCCGAAAAATGTTTTTCTTTTTTCTCTGTCCTGTACTAAAAAAATGCCCGTGGAATACAAACAACTTTTTCCACGGGCATTTTTTAGTACAAGACAGAGAAAAAGAGTATTTCCGTGATAAAACTTGATTTTCGCACGGTTCTGATTTTGTCTTTCTCATGGGGATTATTGGTGAAGGATGGGCCCGAATAAAAACATTTTTCGGACAAAAGATGTTTATTTTTGGGCGGAGAACACGATACGCCAATAAAAAACATGGGGTTCCATTTGAAAATCTTAATTTACCCGCGCCCGGGTGTTGAGGGGGTGGGGGTGGTTTAAATTGCAAACTATTGCTCCTTCAAAACCAAACAACTTTTTCCCCAGACATTTTCTGCTGCAATGCGATGCACCGGAGTTATTCCGGGGTACGCACCTTTTTTCAACACCCTATATAAGATGTTTCCGCTTTTCTAAGGATAACAACAAAAAATATAATGAATACGGTTTCATTTATTTTGTTAACATTTACTTCTCAAGTATTTTCCACTAAAGCTGATGATGCCTTCGAAACATGTATGGAAATTAAAATATTATTTATTTAACTACTGAAGCAGACTATGAGTTTCTTTACCTCTTCATAATTTCACTTCACTGAGAGATGGACTATTTAAAAAAATAGATTAATTTGTTTATAACTAGGTCGTATTTTATCTTTAATCTGCTGTATGTTCATCAAATAAATATACCTAAAAACCATGATATTATTCTCTCGTTTCACATACTATTAAATGCATAAAATCTTTTAATACCTTTAAAAGATAGTTAAAACCGCTGACAGCAATATAAATCTCCATAAGATATTTAAAAATCACTCTCCTGATGACGTCTCAAGCCACGCCTCCATCGGCGTGGAATCATACCTCCTTTAAAACGTATTGTAATTAGAATAAAATTGTATTAATAAACAAAGACGTGTATGTATTTTTATTAATAATAACAATGAACCATTTTTTTTTCTTAATAAAAAAGGCTACTAAGAAGTGTCATTTTAGGGAATGTGATTTGAAGTAATTATTTTAGTGTAGTTTACACTAAAAATGCCTTATGGAAAATGACAAATTTTTAATTTGACGAAAACAAGTATTTAAATTTATTATATATTATTTATTATATTTATATTTATTTGTATTTGGTTTGGTTTCAAAAGTTTCATCATAATTTATAGGTAAAATTTCATTAAAAAAAATTGTCTTCATTTAAGGTAATTTCTGCTATACAGGGTGTAACAAAATTGTCTTTACCATTGGGATTTCGGGAAAGGTAAGAGATCCGAAGTCGGCTAAATGGGGACAGAGTTGCGTAATATCCCGCAAAAAAAAAATCAAAAATAAATACAGGGGCTTTCAAAATAGTTGGAAAAATCTAAAATTTTGCGTTTAGGTTTCTATTTTTTCCCGACTTTCTTCGAACTTATGTCCAAAAATAAATTTAATCGTCCGAGGCTCGCAACGATCCATTTTCTGTCGGTTTTTACCTCGAGCTTAAATGGATTTGGCGCGTCCAGTGGAACGGGTTTGTAGCTACCTCGTGAAGAAATTCTGTTTGCTTTTAGTGTATTTTTTGGGAATTTATCTTAAAAATGTTTTTTTTTGGGTATTTATGACTTACCTCCTTTGGCTCACCATGTACAACTAAAATTAAAATAGGTTCGTGGCAAACTCGTGGCGGGCTCGACTTGTCATGCGGAAAGGAAAAAATTCGAAAGAGGCTCGCAGCAGGCTCGTGGCAGGTGCGTTGAAAAAAGGCTCGACCAAGGCGCGTCTCGGGCTCGTCTCGCCATATTTATACGCACCTTTATATGAAAACTACCAGCAGCAACTGAATGAATTGTAGTCCTATGTCTTGTTATTTATTATTTATTTTTTATTGACCTTTGAACCGTAAAATATAGTAGCCATTCTTTATACCATTGTTTTTGTATTATTTTTTTTTTTGATATATTATACAGTGTGGCCGTTTAAGTGTGCAACATATGGGAAAGTTTTTTATTACCGATTTCTCAGAAAATTTTATTCTTGATAAAAGTTGGTGCATGTTCGATAATCGTATTTGGTGCACTTGGAATGGTTGCAAGTCAAATGACGTACAGGGTACGACAAAAAATATAAAACTTGTACAAGAATAAAGTACCCCTATTTCAGAAAATTCAGCGAAATGTTATTAAGAAAAGGTGTTTAGAATTAAAAGTTATGCATAGGTTTGAAAACGTGGCCTCATAAAATAAAAAACAAAATTTTTTTAAAAATATTAATTATTTCCCAAAAAAAATTTTTTTTTTTATTATCACCCTAAAAACCTTGATAAATTAAACAAAATCAAATCAATTTCACACATCTTTGTTCAAATTCAAGCATATTTGTAAAATTAACTTAGCTTTTTAATTTATTAAGGAATCACAAACTTCATGTTTGTTGCAAGGACATTAAACACAACTTTAAAATACCGTAAAAATTATTTTTAACAAGATAAAACATTAGTAATGGGAGTTTTTAATTTGAAAATTATCATTACTAATGTTTTATCTTGTTAAAAATAATTTTTACGGTATTTTAAAGTTGTGTTTAATGTCCTTGCAACAAACATGAAGTTTGTGATTCCTTAATAAATTAAAAAGCTAAGTTAATTTTACAAATATGCTTGAATTTGAACAAAGATGTGTGAAATTGATTTGATTTTGTTTAATTTATCAAGGTTTTTAGGGTGATAATAAAAAAAATTTTTTTTTGGGAAATAATTAATATTTTTAAAAAAATTTTGTTTTTTATTTTATGAGGCCACGTTTTCAAACCTATGCATAACTTTTAATTCTAAACACCTTTTCTTAATAACATTTCGCTGAATTTTCTGAAATAGGGGTAGTTTATTCTTGTACAAGTTTTATATTTTTTGTCGTACCCTGTACGTCATTTGACTTGCAACCATTCCAAGTGCACCAAATACGATTATCGAACATGCACCAACTTTTATCAAGAATAAAATTTTCTGAGAAATCGGTAATAAAAAACTTTCCCATATGTTGCACACTTAAACGGCCACACTGTATATTGATAATTATATAATTATTACATACACACATTCAATTAGCCCTCAGTAACTTTTTATAAATTAAAACTTTCCACAAATTTTTAGTTTTTATTCTCACGACCGCTGGTGCGAAGATGCTCAGGAATGCCAACTGTGCAAGAAACTATTTCCCTCCAATTTGGCTTTGCTTAGGCACAATCTAACCTGCGATCCAACGGGCATGTTCAAAAAATGCTCCATTTGCAAAAAATTCATCAAAAAGGATAAATACGATCGACACGTGGTGTGGCACAAGGTTAAAAGGAAACAGCAAATACACGCGTGCGACACCTGCGGAAAGACCTTCAAAAGTCAGCAATATTTGAGGCTGCATAGCGAGAGGGTCCATGAAAACAAGGGGGTGCAGTACCCTTGTGACGTATGCGGTAAGAACTTCTCGACGAAGTACCGCGCCGAGTACCACAAAAAGACGATTCACCTCAAGGACTTCAATCTCCATTGCGAGCAGTGCGGTAGAGGTTTCCTCTACCTCACAGAACTCACTACGCACGTTCGAAAAGTTCACGATAAGGAAGTGAATATTTTTGTGTGCACCGCAGAAAACTGCAGGAGGCATTTCCGGTCCAATGCCGCCCTTCAATACCATTTACAGACCGGCCATGCGCAGGAAAAACCGGAATACGTATGTATCCACTGCCAAAAAGCTTTCCATCATATTTCCCTGTATAAAAGACATTTAAGTAGACATACGAACCCCAAAAGGTACCCGTGTAATCTGTGTGGAAATCAGTATACTTCCAAACATAGTTTGGAAGTTCACCATCGATCACACACGGGCGAGCGGCCGTTTGTTTGTGAACTTTGCGGCAATTCTTTTACTGCCAGGAAATTTTTGAAGGTTCATAAAGTGGTACATACCAAGGAGAGACCATACGCGTGCAAGTTTTGCGAAAAAACTTTTACGCAGAAAGGAAGCTTGAATATACACTGTAAGAAAGATCATTACAATAATATTATGTGACTGGGAATGACTGATTTTATATTTAATGCGATTATGCGAATCGTGTGTGATATTTTTTTTTTGTTATACAGTCCACGGATGTGGTTTACAAGAGGACAAATGGACTAAAAATTGAAGGATACGATAAAAAGTTATTCTTAATAAACGTTTTTGCTTGTCTAGAAAATACGATTCATCATAATAAACTTAAATTTTTTTATACAGGGTGGGTGAAAACTGCAAAAATGTTATTTTGGCTTAAGAGTAAACATACTTTATTTTGAAAGATACGAAAAAGTCATTCCTAATAAACGTTTTTACTTGAATAATGAATAGGTGATACCTGTTGTCAATGTCTTTATTTAATGAAGTAATTATAATAATAATAATACGAACATTTTTATTAACATGAAAAGAGTACGATAACGATTTCATAATTAAAAAACTCCACCCACATACCCGACGCATTTTTCTAATTGCTTTCTCAATAGTGAAAGATCTTCTGATTTCTTCCTGAGATATCGATTGGACGGCCTGGATAATTCTGCCCTTCAGCACTTCAATATCATTTGGTATTGCGGTTGCAAAAACAATTTGTTTTAAACGGCCCCATAAAAACATATCGGCCAAGGTTAAGTCGGTACTTCTTGGGGGCCACAAAACTGGGCCATTCCTGCCAATCCACCTTGGACCAAATCTGCGGTCAAGTCATTCTCTAACCTCACGAGCGAAATGGGCTGGACAACCATCTTGCTGAAATACATATTTTGTCGAAAATTTAATGGTGGATTTTCGAGTTCATCATTGAAAATGTATCCAGCATTTCTAAATATGATAATCTATTGCACGTGTTATCAAAAAAATATGGCCCTATAATGCCATGGATGGATATCGCATACCACACGTTCACTTTTATGAAATATTGTCTTCTGGTCATAATTCTGAATTCGTAGTACCTAACGTGCTGGGTTGCAACGGTTCCATTTGTTGAAAATGTACTTTCATCAGAAAACATGATACATTTATAAAAATCAACATTTCCACTTAAAATTTTGTCTCCTATCCACAGGCAAAAATCAAGTCGTTTCGCGTTGTCTCCCTCTTCCAATGTTTGATTAAAGTGCGGTTTATACGGATACAATTTATTTGCTTTAAGGATCTTCTGAATTTTTTTCACAACTTTCAACTGAGTAACACGATTTCTACGGGACGTCATAGGAGTTTCTTCAACAGAATGAAGAACTAAGACTGTAGCAGCATCATCATGGTCGTATTTCTTCTGAGGTCCAAAACCGAACCAGTTCTCTCGAAGTACCTATTACCTGTCATTGTCATTATTATTTTAACTAGGTTCACCAGTCAGAGGTATACTAGAGAATACTTTTTGGGAAATAAACCTTTTAATGAATTGTTCTACTTCGGTTTGTTGTGTAGAAAACACATTCATTATGAGTGACTTTTTTTCGTATCTTTCAAAATAAAGTATGTTTACTCTTAAGCAAAATAACATTTTTGCAGTTTTTACCCACCCTGTATAAAAAAATTGAAGTTTCTTATGATGAATCGTATTTTCTAGACAAGCAAAAACGTTTATTAAGGGTGACTTTTTTTCGTATCTTTCAATTTTTAGTCCATTTGTCTTCTTGTAAACCCCATCCGTGGACATACTGTATATTGGAGAAAGGAAAACCTCTATCTACGAATTTTATCCGGGTTGGTTCGGTGGTTGTTCTGGAATAGGCGTTAATAATTATATCTTCTTTCAAGGTACCTCAGGGGATGTTCCAAACTATAAGCAATTAAAATATACCGGAAGATGCATCATTGAACATAGGAAATCGCATGTAATTTTTGAGGTGGCTGAATATTGATTCCCCTGTACATTTTATAGAAAAACTGCATTATAACTTCTTGAAGAGGCCGACATGGTATACCCATGTGCCGAGTTTCAATACATTTTGGTGAGCCAATCCGAAGCTATTCAATTAAACGTGATGGCAAATTATATTTTGACATTGACAGAACAAAAATTAGTGTCAGTGACAATATTTTTATTATTAGTTATGTTCAGCTTTATGTCAATTTTGGCAATAGCGTCATAGAAATTATTTGCTGGTGTTTGCTGTTTTACCTGAACTAAGAGAGTTTCGTGGTTTTGCCATTACGTTTAATGGAATAGCTCAGGATTGACTCACCAAAATGTATTCAAACTCGGCACATGGGTTTACCATGTCGGCCCCTTCAAGAAGTTATAATGCAGTTTTTCTATAAAATGTACAGGGGAGCCAATATTCAGCCACCTCAAATATTACATGGGGTTTCCTATGTTCAACTCAACAGTGGATCACCCGGTATTATTAAGGTATATTTATTAAGAGAATTTTCTTCCTATATTTTCAATACTTTAATTATAATTTTACAATTTTATTAATCGGCTTATAGCGATACTATAAAGCTAAATAATTGACAAAAGGCTACTTTTATCTCTCCCCTATTATCACGCCTGTAAAACTTGTAAAAAATTTATATTACGATATTCGTTATAAGAGGAAAAGTATTTTTCCACTACTAACAATTTAATTACGTATTATGCAGGAATTTTCAGCTTGCGAAATCATTTTTCTTAACCCCCTGCCAGAAATCATTATTATTCACCTCCATTAATTATTGCCCTAGGTCAGGGGTCGGCAACCTTTTGAGACGGAAGAGTCAAAAGTTATAATTTACACAATTTCTCAGTTTTTAAAGAGCCACGAACGGCCGCAATTTGATATCGAAAGAGACACAACTTGACATCGAAAGAGCCGTAGGTTGTCGACCCCTGCCCTAGGCTATTAATAGAGGAATCTGACGAAACACACTATCAAACTTTTGAAAGCAGGTAACCCGATTACTGCAAATTATAATAATGTGACTGCATAAAATCTGTGAAACCTCAAATTATAGGTAACTTGAGTGAAATGATTAATAGATCGGATAATGCAACTGAGTAAAATTAATATCTACAGCAAGAGTTTGGAAATGGCTTAGTTGTGGAAAAAATAGTCTATTAACCACGGTTTTTAAAGCTGTTATTGCCTTTACGGCGTTTTTATACCGGGTCCTGCATTAGTGCGTCGGGCATCCATGTGCCCTTATTTACAACAGTAAAAAAAAAAGTTTAATACAAAAGTTGTAGGATGTGGGTTGATGCATATTTTAAAAATATTTGTAAATGTACAGGGTGGTCCAAAAAAGTGTGACGTCATAAAAATATATTTTTTTAAATGACACACCCTGTATTTTTTGGCACATTTAGGTTCCTTTTGGTGTTCTCTCTTATGTGCAAAAATATTTTTTTATTTGCTTCGATATTTTAGGAGCAATAAATAAAAAAATTTCGTTTTGCAGCTAAATAGTGTGAACAGTCATGCTAGAGGTCTAATAATACTTTGACAATAAACAGGTTTTTCTTATTTTATACAGGGTGTTCAAAATTTGGTTACAAAAATGGCAAATTTCAAATCAGTTTTTCTTGGTATTTTTAAATGGCACACCCTTTATTTTATTTCATTATTTAATGCAGAATTTAATTACAAGCATATTTTGTTATAACGAATGTATTAAAATTCTCAATGGTTTTAGAGATATTTACCAAAAACCACAAATATCCTCATTAAACTAGTGAAAAGTGGATATTTATGGTTTTTGGTATATATAGAATTTTAATACAAATAAATATGCTTGTAATTAAATTCTGCATTAAATAATGAAATAAAATACAGGGGGTGCCATTTAAAAATACTAAGAAAAACTGATTTGAAAGTTGCCATTTTTGTAACCAAATTTTGAACACCCTGTATAAAATAAGAAAAACCTGTTTATCGTCAGAGTATTATTAGACCTCTAGCATTGCTGTTCACATTATTTAGCTGGAACAAAACAGATCTAACAAGATTTTTATTCTAATTTTTCCAAGCGTGCAAAACGATCTTTTTATCCTCTTTTATGTATTGCTCCTAAAATATCGAAGCAACTAAAAAAATATTTTTGCACATAAGAGAGAACACCAAAAGGAACCTAAATGTGCCAAAAAATACAGGGTGTGTCATTTAAAAAAAATATATTTTATGACGTCACACTTTTTTGGACCACCCTGTATATTTACAATAATTTTTAAAATATGCATCAACCCACATCCTATAACTTTTGCATTAAACTTTTTTTCTACTGTTGTAAATAAGGACGCTAAGAATGCCCGACGCACTATGCAGGACCCGGTATACCTTGGTTATTAAATAGGTATATTATTAAATTGACCTGAATTAACGGTTTTTCTTTAGTTTTAAATTATTTACCGATATTTTGTAAAATAAAACACTAATAAATAAATATATAATATGTTTTATTTATTCTGTTATACAAATTGAAAATTTTAGAATGTCGCATGCATATTTTTCACAACAATGTAAATATCAAAACGATATTTTAATGATGAAAATCATTTCAAAAGTTAAAATACCAACAAGAATACAAACGTCGGGTCAACCCTATTATATTAGGGGGACCCTTTTTATGTGGTTCATTTCGGAGCCAGTATAGTTCCAATCAAATTTACCTGTACTTTCCTCGTCTACCTACCCTTGTAAGACCTTCTTGCAAATCAGTTTGGTGTTGACTTTGCGTCGTGATACCAACGTGTCTTCATCTAGCAGTTTACATTCGTCGTCGATTTCGCTTTAAGTTTACGTGAGTGACTTTTATGTGGTGTGAAGTGTGTTGATGACTTTGAAGTTACTAATCGATTCTTTTTAAATGCTGATGAATGTTTAACCCCGTCACATTTTAATCGTTAAAACTAATATACAGGATCCGATAATGGGACAAGCTACTTCCATGTCTTACAGTGTTGTTGAGAGAAAACTTGTATATAGGATTGCATAATGGTCTTAATAAACTGTACAGTTGTATCAATCTTATTATACAGTTGGGTTTGTTCGGGCTTGTTCGACATGACATGTTATTTTTAATGTCTTTTTCAACAATAACTAACTCAAATTGTTTAATAGGATGTATCATGTAAATTTGAATGCTTGAGTGAGCTTACAAATAGATTTATTTAATTCTAATCTAATACAAACGTAGTATTTCTCTTGCTTTTGTATACTACTTGCTTATTATACTTATATCGGGTTGTAGATAGAATTAACTAACTAGTCAACTTTGACTATGACATAACTGGCATATTATGAGTTAGGGTCGATATTTGAATTTTACCTTAAACTAGACTAGTTATGGTAAACCTTAAAAAACTATGTTTTAAATTAGTTTGAGGATCAATTGACGCGTTAAGTGAAGATTATATATCTTTAGATGAGGGTTAAAGACAACTTTAATATACTGTAAAATTTGTGTTAATAATGCCTTGTGTCATTCTGTACCTTAAGGTGATTTTGAAATATCGGCCCTTAGGCCAGTCGCGTAACTAAGCCTAAATTTTTGAAGGGCACACAGTGGGCACCTGATAATTTAAAGTGGAAGAATTTCACAAGCCATTTTAAATATCTACTTATTTTATGCTCGTAGATTGAGAAAGATGTGAAGAAAAATAACTCTTGGTAATACTTTTTGTTCGGGTTAAAAAAGCACAATAATAAACCCGAACAATAAATACATATTAGGTGATTTTTTGCAGTTTTTTTGTTTGGTATCGAGACACGTGGTAAAAATTCATTATTCACAAATAAATAAATTTCTGGAATTTTTTTGGTGGCTATTACAATTTTTTAGCTAAACCTGTGCCCACCCGTAGTAACGTGCCTGCTAAATACCCTACCTGATCACATGTAAACGGCTAAGCTGCCGGTGGAGCAGTCGGTGACGTCATCGCTTGGTGAATTGGAATTTCAAGCGATTCACTCGAGCGGTTCACTCGATTATTAAAATCGCTCGAGTATCATTATTAAAATCATCGGTTTTTCCCAACACTACCCATTATATTAGTTATGTATTTCCACCAAATATCGGCCTATTCAATTAAGTTGATAAATGACATTGACAGAAATGATTCACTCACAAAGTCAAGGTTAGCTAATTACTAATTTACTAACCAGGCTTTACTAACTTAGTTGTCTCGCACTGGTTGTTGTTCAAATAAATGTAAATTTGGTTTTAGGTTAAAACTTCAACCAACAAGGATATTTATAAAACGAAGTAAAAGACTGATAAACCAATGCTTACAGTGTAAAAAGCAGTTTCCAAGCAAGGAAATTCTACGGCGTCATAGCCGTACTTGTTCGCTAAGGGAATGTTATTTATGTAAAAAATTAATCGACGTGGAGAAATATCGTAACCATCTTATTTTCCATCAGTTGAAAGCAAGAATTGACAAGGAAATAGCTGAAAACCCGGAACCAAAAATAAAATTAAGGCGAACGGACCCGGCATCGTTAGAGTGTGATATTTGTCAAAAAGTTTTCCCTAGAAAAGATGCACTTGTCACTCACAAAACGCGAAAGCACGTCGACAAAGCTAAAAGAACACACTATCAATGCGACATGTGTGGACAGATGTTTTTGGATAAAAGCAGAGTAGACTCCCACATTAAACGAGCTCACCTGAAAGAGTTTAAATATCAGTGCCAGCATTGTGGAAAAGGCTGTATTTTCTTGGGTGAATTGAATCATCACGTGAAGAGCGTCCACAATAAGGAGGATGTTA
This sequence comes from Barypeithes pellucidus, assembly GCA_963991005.1. Classification (NCBI taxonomy): domain Eukaryota; kingdom Metazoa; phylum Arthropoda; class Insecta; order Coleoptera; family Curculionidae; genus Barypeithes; species Barypeithes pellucidus. The sequence goes on along the minus strand of OZ022562.1, from coordinate 12,284,733 downwards.
CGCTTATAGCATGTACTTACGAGAACTGTAACAAAGCATTCAGAACTCAAGGCGCCTTAAAGTACCATTTGTACAACCACCTGGAAAACAAGCCAACCTTCACGTGTGAGCAATGCGGGAAGGTTTTTAATCATCCACATCTTCACTCTAGACACGTACGATCTCACAAGGTCGAACGTAAAATGTACATGTGTAATATCTGTGATAAAGAAATGACTTCTATAAAGAGTTGGGAGGATCATCTGCGATTGCATAGTGGGGAACGGCCTTTTATTTGCGAGCATTGTGGACGGGGCTTTAGAACCAGGTCGATTTTGGCCGCTCACTTGGTTGTTCACACGCGAGTCAAAAATCACGTTTGTAAAGTGTGTGGGAAAGCCTTCACTCAGAGAAGCCCTCTTAAGGCTCATATTGTTAAAGTTCATCCAGATGTAGAAAATATATAATTTCGTGTGATAGAACCGTGTTTTCTTATAGTATAGTGAATAACAACTTTGAAGTTGAATTCAAAATTGAAACATTCCAACAATTTTACAAAAAAATAACGGTTTATTTATTATTATGTTCATCATATGAACCTTTCTTCATGAACTGCCCTACGGCCGTATTGAGGCGTCCTCGGCACTCAAGTGCTCCTTAAGGTGACGTTGTCAGTTTGACAAAGTTGACTAAGAAGACGCCTCAAGTGTCGACTATGAATACGGCCCCTAGCGAATCACACCCTGACACATGAGCACGTCATTAGGGAACACCCTGTATAGTACAAGGCTCACTAGGAAAGTTTTTTGGCTCCTGTTATCACGTCTGCTGAGGTAAGTTACTGTTATACACATTTTAATTATTTCTCATGTCCTTGTCAAAAGAAAACTCTTTGTTGACATAATCAAACTGATAATGAATGCGAACACATTAGTGTTTAAATTTGTTAATGTCTTACAAACATCTTAATATATTTCTTTTTTTAGCTCTAACAATGATTTAATTGAAAGCAACGATCAAGACGACAAAAATTTCCAATGCGATCAATGTAACAAAATATTCGCAAGAAAAAGGAACATTATAGCTCACATCGCTACAATACATACTAAACTGCACAGGTTCAAATGTTCACAATGTAAAATGGGATTTTACCAAGGCAGTTCTTTTAGGAGGCACGTTGAAGTCGTACATGAAAATAAACGTTCGTACGAATGCCTTATTTGTGACAAAAAGTTTAAACTGCAGACATACTTGAACTCTCACTTGCAAAAGCATAATCCCAATGGGTATGTGTATTATTAATAATTATACATACCGGGTCCGCAAACGAAGCGGGTACGGAAGATTAAATCGTTATCGAAGAACTCAACTCAACAATACTAAGCTTGAGCTCTTGGATTAAAAGCGGCATGTTTTAAAAATATTTTACATTATCTTCTTCTTCTAATGCCGTCTTCTCATTGAAGGTTGGCGACCACATTTCTGAATGCGTCTCTGTCTCGTGCCACATGAAACAATTCTTCAACATTCATTCCTGTCCACTCCCTTATATTGCCGAGCCAGGATTTTTTCTTTCTTCCTATTCCCTTCTTGCCCTCTATTCTCCCCTGCATTATGTTTTGCAGCAGTATATATTTGTCGTTGCGCAGAATATGACCTATGTATGCTGTTTTACGTATCTTGATAATTTTCAATAGCTTCCTTTCATGTCCGATGCTCCTTAGTACTTTTCGTTCGTAATTCTATGTGTCCAAGGTATCTTTAGCATGCGCCTATATATCCACATCTCGAACACTTCAAGCTTTTTGATAGTTTGGGCTTTCATGGTCCAGGTTTCCACCCCGTACAGTAACACCGACCACTCATAACACTCCACGAACCCCAGTCTAATCCGCAGGCACAGATTTATATTTGTGAACATTGAAGAGTATGCAATAAATGTCTTTCGAGCCATTTCTATCCTGATCTTGATTTCTTCATCTGGATCTAGTAGGTCATTAATTATTGTTCCGAGATATTTGTATTTTTGAACCCGCTCTACTTGTTTTCCATTTACTGTGATAACAGGGTGAATATTCGGGTTTTTACTTATTACCATGAATTTCGTTTTTTCGATGTTAATGGTAAGTCCTACTTCTTCGCACGCTTGGTTAATTCTCTCTAATAGCTCTTCTGCACTTCCGCCATTATTGCAGTATCGTCCGCGAATCTAAGATTATTAATTAGTGTCCCTCCAATATTCACCCCTTCTCCTCTCTCTTCCAGCGCCTTTCGAAACACAAACTGGGAGTACAAATTGAACAGTTGCGGGGACAAGACGCAGCCTTGTCAGACGCCTTTCTGGATTTTGATTTCGTTCGTCTCCATATCTTCAACCCGCACTACTGCTATTTGGTTAAAGTATAACTTCTTTATTAACCGCTTTGATCCAGGTTAATACTTTTTAGGTTCTCGATAAGTTTGTCGTGTTGAACTCGATCAAAGGCCTTTTGGAAGTCGATGAAGCAGACGAATACATTTTTATTGTACTCTCTGCACTTCTGCAGCATTACTTTCAAAGCGAACAGAGCCTCTCTAGTTCCTAATCCCTCTCTAAAACCAAACTGCATCCCATCCAACTGTTCCTCACATTTGCGGTATATTCTCTGTTGGATAATTTTTAAGAGGATTTTCAACGTGTGACTCATCAGGCTGATCATCCTATACTCGTCACATGATTTAGGGTTGTTTTTTTAGGTAGCGGAATAAACACTAATTTAAGCCACTCTCTTGGAATTTCACCTTATTCATATATTCCATTTAGAAATTCTGTAAGGCTGGTCAGGTTTTTGTCGTGAAAAAGTGTGAAAGCATAAAGTTATATTTTTTAAAATGGGACACCCAGTATTTTATTACATATTTAGGTCCGTATTAGTATCGTTTATAAGTGCCTCAAATTTTATTTGATTTGGTTTCGTAGTTTCGGAGAAACTAAAAAAAAAAGTTTTGTAGTCCTGGAAGGAAGCTATTTTGAACATTTACTTTAGTTTGCAATTATTAGTTTAGTCGCCTATAACAAAATTTCCCAATAAAAACTCATTTAAATAACATAATTTATGATATTGACAATTATTTCGAAAACGGCTCGATATAACTTATGTGTATGCTTGTATTACAAAAAAAAAATTGTCTATGAATTCTACGTCAAATAGCCAAATAATATACAGGGTGTGAACACACCCGAACAAACCCTTTGAAAAACTTGAGAAATTTTTTTTTTAAATGTGGCGTTTTTGAAATCTTATTATGAACACCCTGTATAAAATAATAAAATGCAATTAAATTCATAGTATCTCTAGACCTCTTGTCATAAATTTCACCCAATGCCGAGGTTAAAAAATAGTTCTGGATTATTTTTTTCGATTTTTTTTTATTAGTACTGCAAAACTTTTTTTTTAGTTTTTAATTTATTTCTCCGAAACTACAAAACCAAATTAAATAAAATTTGAGGCACGTATAAACGATACTAATAGGAACCTAAATATGAAATAAAATACTGGGTGTCCCAGTAAAAAAATATAACTTTATGCTGTCGCACCTTTTTGGGCCACCCTGTATAATGTAAAATATTTTTAAAACATGCCTCTTTTAATCCAAGAGCTCAAGCTGTTTTAGTATTGTTGATAAGTTCTTCGATAACGATTTAATCTTCCGTCCCCGCTTCGTTTGCGAACCCGGTATATTGAACGTGTTATGGAAATGGTTTATTATACAGGGTGTCCGAGAACATGTGGGAAATCTCCCGGATATGAAGAAAACACGTGAAAAGAATACTATAGGTTCATATAAACTTCTTTCGTATCGGCCTCCTCTTCGGAGATATGGGCTCCCAAAGAGCACCAATGGAATCAAGTTTTTTACACATAATTATTGAACCACCTGGCATATTTCAATTATTTTTTAATATGATGTATACCCGTCAAATTACTACCCAAGAAACTGTTGTGAATTACTCACAGCTGCAGGGACGGACTAGCTGTAACACTCATTGGCCCATTTTTTTTACGCCCTGTATGATGAGAACTTTGGACAATGTTTTTTACATACCTTTAACTATTGGCTAAAAATTAAGTACTCTTCATTCATGTCGCTAATCCTAACCGTTTTCGAGAAAACGTCATTTTATTTACACTGAGTCCCCTAACTGCTCATGGGCTAAATATGAAAAAGCGGAATCTTGAAGGTTGAACATTGGATCGGAACGAAGATGTATCTTTTATTGAAATACCCGAAGCACATGATGTATATGAAATGCCGTTTTTTCGAAAACGGTTAGGATTAGCGACATGAATGAAGAGTACTTAAGTTTTAGCCAATAGTTAAAGGTATGTAAAAAACATTGTCCAAAGTTCTCATCATACAGGGCGTAAAAAAAATGGGCCAATGAGTGTTACAGCTAGTCCGTCCCTGCAGCTGTGAGTAATTCACAACAGTTTCTTGGGTAGTAATTTGACGGGTCTTACCTGGTATACATCATATTAAAAAATAATTGAAATATACCAGGTGGTTCAATAATTATGTGTAAAAAACTTGATTCCATTGGTGCTCTTTGGGAGCCCATATCTCCGAAGAGGAGGCCGATACGAAAGAAGTTTATATGAACCTATAGTATTCTTTTCACGTGTTTTCTTCATATCCGGGAGATTTCCCACATGTTCCCGGACACCATGTACACCCCTCGACGATAAATTCCGGACAATGACAGTCAGGTTTATAGTCATGTAAGGCAGTTCCATAACACACGGTATATCCATTTTGCTCTAATAAAACATTCATTATTAACAAACACCTTTTCGTTAACAATATTTCAGACAAGAAAAATACCAGTGTTCGAACTGTGAAAAGCTGTTCGCCTTTAAAGAAAGCTTATCGAGACACGAGCCCAAATGCAAAGGCCTGACCACTTTGATCAAATGCGAAGTGTGCGAAAAAATGGTCGATAGCTCCAAGATGTACGATCACGTCAGGGCTCACGGCGAGAAGAAATTCGAATGCGGCGTATGTAAAAAGAGATTTCGAGAAAACTGGTATTTGAAAAAGCATATCGTGATGGTGCACAAAGGGGGGTTTAAACATCCCTGCGATATCTGTGGGCAGTTGTACGCTACGAAAAGTTCCGCGGTAATTCATAAAAAGGCGGTACATACAAAGGAATACAATTCGTTTTGTGACGAGTGCGGTCGGGGCTTTGTAAACATCAACCAACTTAAAATTCACAAAACAAGAAGCCATAGAACTGAGGACGAGCCTGTAAGACTCATTCCGTGTCCTATACAAGGCTGTAGTAAATTATATAAGTCTCAGTCATCGCTCAAACATCACCTTCCTACACACGGTGATAAAAAACCTATTCATCCTTGTCCTCACTGCTCTAAAATCCTACATCATTCCATTTCTCTTAGGCGCCATATAAGATTTAATCACAGTGATGGTCCTATACCTTCCTATAAATGTCACCTTTGTGAGAAAGAGCTCATGTCACAGACGAGTCTTAGAGAACATATCAGAACTCACACTGGTGAGAAGCCTTATCAGTGTACATTTTGTGAGAAGGCCTTTAGCAGAAATACGCTTCTAAAGATACACTTGGTGGTGCATACGAAGGAGAGGCCATATGCTTGTAAGAGTTGTGGGAAGGGGTTTACACAACATGGTTCTATGAAGGCTCATTTTATAAAGAGCCATCCTGATGAGCAATGGGTTCCTGAAGGACGCGGTTAGTGTGTCCAGAAGTGATTATGAGCTTTAGTTGTTAGTTTCATTCAGTAAAATTCTCACTGTTTCTATTGTGTCAGTCATATCGTCGGCTTAAATCAGGCGCGGGCGCCGTGTTGCTTTATTACGGCCCCGTATACAATTTTGTGATAATGGTGGACTACATTTTTAATCTACATGCCCTGAAGATATGTTTGATACCGAAACGCGTATGCACTAGTGTTTTTTTATTCGATACTCGTGTAGTTCATCATGACCCTTCTGATGATAACGATTTCGTTGTCATTTCATCGTTAGAAAGTGATTTGTAAAAAAATATTATATTGAAAATTATTTTTATAATTACCTACATGATAATTTAAATATACATTATTTTGATTAGTCTTGTTGTTTATTTATCGTTATACACCGTGTCCAAGATAAGGAGGGCCAGTACAGGGATCTCGGAAACCGTAAGAGATACGAAGTCGGTTAAATGGACGTAAAGTTGCGCATTTACGTGCCTAATAATATGCCGTTTAGAAAGTTTTAAAATTCCGAGTAGTTCCGGAGATATCCGAAAAAAACCGAAATTCTGAAAAATCGTTTTATTCTTTTCCTGGGTTTTTGATATCGAATTCTAAAGTAAATTTCACTTTTACATTGCCACTTTTCCCGCTCTATCTAACAGCGTTAATTGTTTTGTAATCCGACGAGTCGTCTTCGAAGGGCCATTATCAACTTTCTTTTTTTAACTAAGTTCCTGTTTTCCTGATTTTGGAATTTGATAGATTTTTTTCTTCCGAATGCAACGATGTATGACACATTGTGGTTTAATAACGTTTTGAGGGTTTTTTGAACAATATCAGGAGTTTTTGTGATACGGTCCTGTATTTCTCCTAATTTTATAAATAATATCTCATAAGTAGCTCTAAATTTTTACCTATGTTGGACCAGTTCGTTCAATAACAAATAATTTAATAATAAACCACAAATTAGTGAACAAAATACAGAAACATTATTTCAAACTTCTGTTGATGTTCATTATTGGTCCAAAGAAAATCCGCATTTATACAAAGAGTCCAGAGACCAAGATCGGTTTGGATTTAATATGTGGGACGGAATTTTAGGTATAAAAATATTAAACCCATTTTTTTATCATCAAAATTTAACTTCTGAGCGTTACCTAAACTCCAAATCGATTTGGAAGAAGCTCTGGATAATCTGCCTCTAATGGAATCTTACGGGTGTTGGTTTCAGCAGGATGGTGAACCTGTCCATGATTCTAGAGCAGTTAGAGAGTACCTTTCTGTGCGCCAACATGGCCAGCACGTTCGTCTGATATGACACCGTTAGATTTTTTCCTCTGGGGGTACGTCGAAAATTATGTTTATAAACACAACTTCGAAACAAAAGACGAACTTAGGAGGTTGGTGCTTGAAGCCTTTCAAAGTATTACGCCAGAAATGTTGTCAAATGTTTTTGAATCGACAGTTAGAAGATGTTATTTGTGCTTAGAAAACAACGGAAATCATTTTGCACACCTGATTATGTAGTTCCTTACTTTTTTCGTTGTTACTGTTTACTGTTTTGGTTTGTTTTTTGTTCACTTATTGTTGTTTATTATTGAATTATTTTTTGTTCACTCATTTGTGGTTTATTATTAAATTATTTAATATTTATTGAACTAGTCCAACACAAGTAAAAATTTAGAGCTTACTTATGAGATATTATTTATAAAATTAAGAGAAATACAGGACCGTATCCCAAATTTCCTGATTGTTGTTCAAAAAACCCTCGAAACGTCATTAAACCACAATGTTTCATACATCGTTGCATTCGGAAGAAAAGAAGCTCTCAAATTCAAATATCAGGAAAACAGAACCGTATTTAAAAAAAGAAAGTTGATAATGGCCCTTCGAAGACGACTCGTCGGATTACTAGACAATTAACGCTGTTAGAGCGGAGAAAGTGGCAATGAATATGCAATTTATTTTAGAATTCGATCTCAAAAGAACCCAGGAAAAGAATAAAACGATTATTTAGAATTTCGGGTTTTTCCGGATATCTCCGGAACTACTCGGAATTTTAAAACTTTCTAAACGGCATATTATTAGGCACGTAAATGCGCAACTTTACCTCCATTTAACCGACTTCGTTCTGGTTGTGGGTAGGTGTGTTGTATCTTTGGATTCAGAATATAAAGTGGATTTTATCTACTATTTAAAAAAACAAAATTGATGATGGTTGCGAGAAAACAAAACGTCGGATAAAAAATTCAATTAATTATCTTACAGAGGGGAAGAAGTGGTAATGACATACATATCTCTTCAAATAGAATCAAAAAACAAAAAGAATATAAACCGAAAAATAAAGTTTTGCCCAAATATCTCAATATTTTAAATTTGAAAACACTCTACAGTCCTCTAATGTGCAACTCTTGTTTAATTTAATCGTCTGGTTAACGAGATCTCTGCTGAGTTCATTCTTATCTGGGACACCCTGTATAATATAGTCTTTACTTTTAAAAATATATTTAATACTTATTTTATACGATTACTAAAAGCATAATTATTATTTAAAACATCCATATAGCTCTTAAAAATGTACTTTTTTAATTTATAAGATCTCCTAGTTTTAGTATTCCCATTGGCCGCATTAGGCGACGAACAAATCTGGAACTAAGCGAAACACAAGCAGAATTATATGGTCTTTCTAGCTGTCAAAAGTGTGACAAAATTATACCGATGGAGAAAATGAGTTACCACTTACGAACTCACAAAGACAAACAATACCAATGCGAAATATGTGGAAAAAACTTCAAGGAACAATGCACTCTGCGAAATCACCTGAAGAATATCCACGAAAAAGTTCGATATCCTTGTGAAATTTGTACCAAAGTTCTCTCATCGCAACAGAGTTACGAGCGGCACAAGCTTAGCATACACGAAAAAGAAAAGTGCGTCTTTAAATGTTCTTGTGAAAAATGTGGGAAAAAATTTATGTATCAAAGTCAGCTTGCCGATCATTTAAAGAAGGCTCACGTTGCCAAATGTCTCATTAGATGTACCGTCAGTGGATGTACGAAGGTATTTAAAGGTCCGACTTCGTTAAGATACCATCTGGTTATCCATCAAGAAGTAAAACCGACTTACCAATGCCCTGTATGTGCCAAAGTTGTAAGTCATCCCTTATCGTTAAAACGACACCAAAGGATTCACGACGAGGAACCTAGAATGTTTACTTGTCATGTCTGTGATAAGAAGGTGACGTCATCACAAAGTTTGAAATGTCACTTACGTATTCATACCGGAGAAAAACCCTTCGTATGCGAGACTTGTGGAAAAGAATTTAACAAATTGACACTTTTAAGAATACATAGTGTCGTACATACTAAAGTGAAAAAATATGTGTGTTCGGTGTGCCGGAAAGCGTTCACGCAGACAGGATCTCTTAAGACGCACTTTCTAAAGACACATCCTTTGGTTAAATTGTAGTAGTCATTTGATTCAAATTAATTTTGTTTCTTAAAGTTAAAATATATGTGTTATGGAAATGACGTATTATATTTAAATGGGTGGCTCCTGGGGTGTCCTAGAGAAGCGCTACATATTTTATTTTTTTTAAATCGACCGTTTTAAAAGTGGGATAACAAACCCTATTACTCATAGGTCAGTCCGCGCTACCGTAAACATATATCACCCAGGCCCAATGGCAATGTTGCCAAACTTAATGTATAACTGAAATTCCATATACAATTATAAAAATAAATTATTTATCTACCTACTTGTACTTGTACTAGTACTTTATACCTAAAGAGCGAGGAATCCAGGCACAAACACAATCAGTTTTTCTTCTTTTTCAGCAAATTGGTTTCGTCAATAAAAACAATATTCAAAGATTATTTATGGACTAGCAAGATACACGCGTAAACCGAAATAACAGAGCGGATTGCTGCGTGTTGGTTATCGACGAAATACAACGTATCCGGCCGCTGGTTGGTCTTCAACTAACAGTCCGCAAGCGTGCGGCGCTATACGAATACTTCGGCTCAGCCGTTGTAAGCTGTCAAGAGCTCATTGGCATTTGACCTAGTGACATACGTGCCTATTTCAAACTTATTTAATTCTATTCTTTATGTTTGTTCTGGCTGTTTAAAACATTTTTTGTCGTAAAGTTCGTAAAGTAAAAAATTAATTGTACAAGGTACAAGGTATTACAGAATGGGAAAGTGCCCCACAGGTGTTTTTCTCCGTCGATTGTTTGTTTTTCCTAACCAAAACATGTCAAACTATCACTATCAACTTAGTTAGAGAACCCTAAAATCATCCTACATGTGACGATGAGATTAACATGCGTGGTGCAAGGTTGTCAGGCCATTGCGCGAGCTCCCACCTTTTTTCGTTCGTTACCACGATGTGGTGCGATAGAACTTCCCATCTGCTCAATATGTATCGAATCTTGAGCCGATAGCAACTACACCTTGACGCGGTAGGTTGGTTCCCTTGAAATTACGACTAAATTAGTTTTGATTGGATTTTTAAAAATGATAAAAAAAAAATTCCCTCGAATTCGCATCAAGGAATAAAAATTTAACTTTACCTATGTCTTTGCTTGTAATTGCTATCAAAATATTGTTTTGTGAAATTTAAAAACAAAAATTGATTTTTGTCTGTCACATGACCTAATACTGAATGTTTCTATTTTAGCCTAAGGACAATTCCTGTTATTTATAGGAAAAACTTAAAGCTTGTGCATTTGGATCTAGCCGTTCATAAGTTTGCCAGATGTATAAAATGCAACCATCTAATGCCAATTGAAAAAATAGCTCGTCATTTATGTTCGCAGAAGGAAAAACCCAAAAATAAATTTGCCAGATGTCTGAAATGCAACCATCTAATACCAATTGAAAAAATAGCTCTTCATTTGCGTTCGCATAAGGAAAAACCCAAAGATAAATTTGTCAGATGTCTAAAATGCAACCATCTAATACCAAATGAAAAAATAGCTCTTCATTTATGTTCGCATAAGGATAAACCCGATGATAAATTTGCCAGATGCCTAAAATGCAACCATCTAATACCAATTGAACAAGCAACTCTCCATTCACGGACGCATACGGAAGAGCCTAGACAGATAATAAAAAATCTACCTCAGTGTAAAATTTGTGAGAAAAAATTTACAACTCTACAATCTGTTAAGAATCACATCAGTACAATTCACGAGAAAAGCACACAGTGCACCTGCGAGGTTTGCGGAAGAGTTCTCTCTACTCGGCGTAGTTATAAATCTCACAAGGCGTTAGTCCACGAAAAAATAAAGTGTTTTTGCTGTGAAAAATGCGGAAAATTTTTCGGTTCTCAAATTAGGCTGGATGAGCATTATAAAAAAAATCACCTTGGAATCGAAACTTATTTCAAATGTACCGTTAAAGGATGTACGAAAGTATATAGAAGTGTGTCAACGCTGAAGTATCACCTAATTACTCATGACAAGAGAGCGACTTACCCATGCCCGATGTGCGATAAAGTTTTCCAACATCCTAGGAGCCTAAGGACTCATAAGCGGGCTCACGAAGAAGCGCCCAAATTGTACCCCTGTAGTATTTGTAGCAAAGTATTGACTACATCAACAAGCTTACGAGATCACACGCGAACCCACACCGGAGAGAAACCGTTTATGTGCGAATGGTGCGGCAAGGAATTTAGTGCTAAGCAACATTTGAGAACGCATTCCGTCGTCCACACTAAAGAGAAAAGACATATTTGTAAAGTGTGTCAGAAAGCGTTTACTCAAAGAGGACCGTTGAAAGTCCACTTTTTAAAGAAACATCCTCTAGAGAAATTGTAGAGACTGCTTTTTAAATTACAATAGCTGATCATTGATAGTTGCAAATCAAAGAGATCTCCACTCTGATGATTTCAATACTGGGACACACTGTATTATATTTAAATGGGTGACTACTTCCGGGCTAGAAAAACACTAGTGACAAACAAGTGCTTTCAGTGCGAGTTATTTCACACATTTCAATGCAATGTGTTTTCATATCAGGATCCACAAAATGTCGGAAAATTATTTAAATTAAAATTATTTGGATTGTAATTTTATGCCCACGCACCAAATTTGAATCACTTATGATAATTTTTGTTTTGTATCTATTTTTGGTCAATATCTATTTGCATTGGAAACGGTCGACCCTATAGCACCGTAATTATAAACAACGGTGCTATTATTTTCATACAGGGTGATTGATGGTGGATGGCCTATTAGACGTTTATGGAGAACTAGTCATCGGATCACTTTGAAAATTTGGGAGCTTATAGAAGCGGACATGATCTCTCTTTCAAAAATATTTTTAGCCATGCAGTGTTGCCGCTTCTACTTGAAAGTATTAGCAACTTTGATTATTTAAACGGAACACCCTGTGTATTATTTTTGTTTTAGAATCCCTATCAATTTCTTAATAACTTTCTTAATATTTTCCTATACCTATCTTATAGTTCTCGAGATAATAATTAATTTCACTTTTTTTTGGAAAACATGTCCTACAAAAGGTGATGAGATTTTTAAACTCTGATGAATTAAAGCACTGAAATTTGGTATGGAGTCAGTTTATATCCAGAGGTCTTTCACCCTCTTTCCAAATATTAGTTATAATAGTACAGGGTGTTTCAAGATACAAATATTTTGATGGTTTGGAAAAATGATAAATAGTACGTTTTTTTAAATGAAATACCCTATATTTTATCTGTTGCCCTAAAAGCTATTGAAATTGTCTATCTTCCTATGTATACTGTTATTATACCCATTTTGAACAGTTTTTGACTTATGTGCATTTATTTAGCAAAATTAATTATTACAGATAGCAATCACACTTTTTAAACCAATTTAACATGTGAAATTCGGTTCCGAAGATCGGATTTCATTTTAAACAAAACAAGCCACTAACCTACCAAACAGCGAATCGAATTACCACAAATTAAGAGGTCCTTTACAAAAATTGTTGTTAGGTAATGAAAGTTTATAAGCACTAATATACCGACAACAATGTGGATGAGCCACTTTTTATTCTGTAATTTGAAAAAGCATGCAGAATCAAAGACAATAACAAAAAACGTCGGGCCGGCTCTGATGAGATCGATAAAATTTCCACCCTACTGCGCAAACTCAATAGGCCGGTGCCAACTCCCATAGCGGGGACACTTTTTGTATTTTGGAACGTTCGTATTGGCAATATACTGTTTATATATATGTGATATGGTCTCGACTTTAATGGTGATACAGTATCATAAAGTTAATTTTTTCTTTATCTAAAATTGTAATAGTACATTACGTATCAAGGGCCGAAAAGAGGCGAGCTGAGGGAGGCCACCGCACGAGTCCGGAAAAGCCTCCGACGGCCCGAGATATGTACCGTATTTTTTTTTACAAGTGCTCCGAAGCTTTGATGCCAAATAAATAAAGAAATTCTTCAGACAGTTTTCCTGTCTACATGACATGAAAACACTCGCGCATGGAGAATGTAAATATCTATTTATTATTTTTGACAAATAGGCTCGGTGGCCTAGTGGTATAGCGTACGCCTTGTGATCAGAGAGTCGCGGGTTCAAATCCCGCACTCGGCATCTCTGGTTTTATTTATTTTTTTACAAGTGCCCGAGTCTTTGAGGCCATATAAATAACGAAATTCTTCAGAAATTTTTCTAAAACATCTTTGAAAAATTAACTGCCAATTTAATTTATATATAATCCGCTATTTATTATCGCTTGTAGTATGGCTCGGTGGGTAGAGTGTCCACCTGGCGATCTGAGGTCGCGGGTTCAGATCCCGCACCGACAATTCTGGTTTTATTTATTTATGAGCACATGGTGACTCGAAGCGGGCGGGAAAAATCTTTCCCGCCCGCTCTCTTGGAAAACGCCGCTTTCGGTGAAGAGAACATGCATGAAAAGAGGCACTTTCGGGGCACTCGTAAGAAAAACATAATTTCATTCGCATCAGTGAATAAACATTGAACTTTACCCATGTCTTTGTTTGCAATTACTACCAGAATATTTTAGCTACAGAATTGTAAAAACAAGTGATTTTTGCTATTACTGACCTAATATCGTCTGTTTTTATTTTAGTCCAGTATCAATTCCTGTTATTTTTAAGAAGAACTTAAATCTGCTTTTGGATCCAGCCGCCTATAAGTTTGACAGATGTGTAAAATGCAACCAACTAATACCAATTGGACAAATAAGGGTGCATTTACGTTCCCATCAGGAAAAATCCAACGACATAGATGATCGGAAATGTAAGATTTGTGGTAAATGGTTTAGAACCCGACAAATGGTTAAGAATCACATTGGTATAGTTCACGACAAGAACCTACAAATAAGGGTCCCTTTACGTACGCATGAGGAAACATCCAACGACATAGATGATCGGCAGTGTAAAATTTGTGGTAAATGGTTTAGAACCCGACAAATGGTTAAGAATCACATTGGTATAGTTCACGACAAGAACCTACAAATAAGGGTCCCTTTACGTACGCATGAGGAAACATCCAACGACATAGATGATCGGCAGTGTAAAATTTGTGGTAAATGGTATAGAACCCGACAAATCGTTAAGAATCACATTAGTATAGTTCACGACAAAAACCTACAATGTACCTGCGAGGTTTGCGGAAAAGTTTTCGCTACGCCGTTTAATTACAGATGTCACAAGGCGTCAGTCCACGAAGGAAACAGGCGTTTTTGCTGTGAAAAATGTGGAAAATCTTTTAAGCATAAACTTTCCCTAAACATTCATTATAACACCAATCACCTTGGAGTCGAATTCAAATGTACCGTTAACGGATGTACGAAAGTATGTAGAAGTGTGCCGATGTTGAAGTATCACCAAATTACTCATCAAATATCGAGCACGACATACCCGTGTCCGATGTGTGAAAAAGTTTTCCGACATTCATTGTACCTAAAACGTCATAAGCGATCTCACGAAGGAGATGAGCGATCTTACCAACGAGCGCCCTCCAAATTGTACCCCTGTGGTATTTGCGGCAAAGAATTGACTTCGGCAAGCAGCTTAAGAGATCACACCCGAATCCATACCGGAGAGAAACCGTTTATATGCGAGCTGTGCGGCAAGGAATTTCGGACAAAGCCACATTTGAGTTTACATTCCGTTGTCCACACTAAAGAAAAAAACCATATTTGTAAAGTGTGTCAAAAAGCGTTTACTCAAAGAGCGACGATGAGAGCTCATTTCTTAAAGAAACATCCTCTTGAGGAATGGCAGTGACTTTTTTAAATTGACCGTTCAGAAATCAGGTTTGTTCTTTACTACAGAGTGTTGACATTTTCTCCGAATGTACAGGGTGTCCCTTTTTCGACACTTTTATAGGGTACCTCCGTTATTGTTAGTGCTATCAAAAAATAATGTAGGTGTCATGTGCTCTTTTTGGGTCAAACTTAAAATGGTAAAATCAAAAGTCGAAAATTTTCGATCGCTTAAGAGATACGGGGGAAATTCAACAAATTTACAATTTCTAAATTACCCTATAGTTTCTTAGTTAAAAGAGATGCAGAAAAATGTTTTATACAGAAGTTTATTTAGAATGATTGTTGAATAATCTGCCGTTTTTAGAATAAGTATACGGGGTCAGGTAAGAAAGTTATCGGACCTAACCTCAGTTTTTTAAATGGAACACCCTGTATATGTTAATTGAAAAGATAGCATTTTAAACTCTCTTTTCAAATTTATATCACACAATGGATGATCATATCAAATTTTTCAAAATGTTGATTAGACATTTTCACAAATGAATATGTAAAAATGAAATTGACGTTAAATGTTAATAACAACTAGAATGTCAACATAGTTGTCTCTAGAATATTAGCTTTTGTTTCATGGCCTACTGTGGTTTAAAGTAATAAAGTTTAAATAAATAGCCTAGGAAACCAATATCATGCATGGTGTGTATATATTGTTAAAGAGAACTTAAAATGCTATATTTTTATATTAAAATATACATATAACTTTTTAACCTGACCCCGTATACTTATTCTGAAAACGGCAGATTATTCAACAATCATTATAAATAAACTTCTGTATAAAACATTTTTCTAAGAAAGTATAGGGTAATTTTGAAATTGTCAATTTTTTGATTTTCCCCCGTATCGCTTGCTCTAATTGTCTTATGAACCGTGTATTTTATAATACTTTTTCTATTTTGGTCTTTAAAGTATGAAAAACTTTTAAAAATATAGTATAGTAGATTTTTTCCATTTCAATTAATATTTTCTTCCTGGGTTGGCAATACTTTTACAATTTAATAAAATGTTACAAGTATCAAATATGCCATGATAGAAACAATTGAACACAACAAAGCTTATTCCCATCCCTCATAATTAAAAATAAATATATTATTAAAGTTAATAAAAATGAGTCAGGAAGAAAGTTGTACTCCGCCGGAAATACGAGAAATTGCAGAAAATAATCTAGAAGAACTTTAAAAATGGTTAGTATTTTAAAGTAAAAAATTCCTGTCGAATCCATAATGCCTAGAAAACTAATTTCAACGAAATCGAAGTAGGCCTAAAATCCGAACCCTACTTGTTGCCAACATTAAAAAAATTAAATTTCAGTTTCATAAAGTTGCAAGTTATTAATTTTTTTGCATTTCATTAGAATATCGTTTGGCATTAATTAATAAAATGAAAAATACAATATTGTCTTAAAATAGGGTGAGGATTCACCTCCTTCAATTTTTCAGAGAGGTTAGGAAACACCCTGTATATAGAACTCAATCGGACACATTGTATAAAGAACAAACCAACATTTGTGTGCAATTATCAAAATATTGTTCTGATAAAAATAAAAATTGAGTTTTCTTGTTATTTGACTAATATTAACTATTTTTTATTTAGCCGATATAAAAATCCTGTCCTTTATAAGATTAACTTAAAGCTGGTTATAGCCGCTTATAGGTTTGACAAATGTCCCAAATCTTATGCATCAAAAACATATATTTCCGGTATTTCGTTTAACAATAAATGTTTTTCTTTCAGTCGAAGGAAAATTCCCGATCTCGATAAGAAACATATAACAATGCCAGTTGATAAAATGAGCCTTCATTTACGATCGCACAAAGGAAAAAAGACGAAAGAAAAACAAAACTTGCAATGTGAGATGTGCGGAAAAAGTTTTTTCACACCAAATAGTCTGAAAAATCATATTAGTAATATTCACGAAAAAAACAACCAGCGGACCTGCGAGATTTGCGGGAAAGTTCTTTCGTGTCTGTCGATTTACAAAAATCATAAAATATTGGTCCACGAAAAGGAAAAATGCGTCAGATTTTCATGCGAAAAGTGTGGCAGAACTTTCCGGTATCAATATCAGCTGGCGCAACACTTCAAAACTATTCACCTTGACGTCAGAAACATTTTTAAATGCTCCGTTAGTGGATGTTCGAAAGCTTTTAGAAATCAAACTTCTTTGAAATACCACTTGGTTACGCACCAAGACAAGAAACCTACCTACCCTTGCCCGATTTGTGGAAAAGTTTTGTTTCATCCTGTCGGTTTAAAGCGGCACAAGAGATTTGTTCACGAGGACGGATCCAAAATGTACCCCTGTCACGTGTGCGGAAAAAAAGTTTCCTCGGCAGAAAGTTTGAAATGTCACATAAGAACTCATACGGGAGAGAAACCGTTTATATGCGAGTTTTGTGGCAAGGCATTTAAAACACGTGCAATCCTTCGCACACATACTATAGTACATACTAAAGAAAGGAAGCATATTTGTAGGGTTTGTCGAAAAGCGTTCACTCAAAGAAGTCCCCTTAAAGCTCATTTTTTGAAAGAACATCCTCTGGAAAATTTATAGAATTTAGGAATGCAGGTTCTTCAATGCGCATAACTTTTAAATCACACAGAGTTCTTTTATAAAAAAATATATCCATAACAGTGAGATTCCTTGCGAGGTTTATAATTTAATTGACGCACAAGAACGAGCGAGATAAGACCTCAAATTGTTGCGGGAAAAAGTGTTTGTGTTTCCAGATAAACTGGAATGTTTTGCTCAAAAACTATTCCACATATGACCTATTATGTCTAGTAAAATTATATTTATAGTTAGAGAAACGGTGACAATAGGAGGTCCGTGAAGTGGAATATCAGTAATTTGGTTTTTCTTGTAGTTTAGGCCCCCCTCTACAAAGTCACGGGAAACACATTTTCTGACAAGTCAACTCTTGCATACTTTTCCGAGCGTGTAAAAAAATGAAAATAAAAAAAAGGAAAAAAGCGAATTAGAATGGAACATTATATGTTAAAGATTATGTGAAAAAATTTTTGTCGTTCCAGGTCTCGCCATTTCATTATTGGAATTTTTAAAAAATCTCCTCTCAGGAAATTCGGATAACGATCGTGACATGTCAGAAAATTGTCGTCACACTACAATTCCTTGACACCCAAATATTGTGGGAAAAAAATTTCAGAAGAATCGCACCTAGCTAGGCGGGATTCTGACAATATTACGCAGAGATACCGGAAGGCAGGTATCGTTCAGTTGTATATATTCAATATTCAATCGCAATATTATTTTTATCAGAAAATTGTTTACGAGTCATCTCCATTTGAATACAAATCGATTAAGCCCACTTGGACCCATGTCACTTGAGACTTTATAATTTTTCTATTCATTTCTTTTTGACACGCTCGGAAAAGTATATACAATGGCTGACTTGTCACAAAATGTGTCCCGGTGACTTTGGGGTCACGCAAATGCTGTAAATTAATTTTCAGACATGGCTCGATATAATTTTGAATTTATTGAGAATTTCCTATAGAAAGCGGTACAGCGCCTCTCAGCAACGCTCTACGGCATTTCATCAGATATAAAAGTTGTAGAGGGGGACCTAAACTCGACGAAAAACCAAATTACTGATATTCCACTTCACGGACCCCCTAATGTCACCGTCTCTCTAACTATTAGTGAAACGCAAAAATACAATAAAAATAAGCATATTCTATTTAACCTGTCAAAGATGACAGCCATAATAATTAAAATAAATATTTAAAAATATAAACATGCAAGACATCCTTAGTGGTTTCTAATGAAACAAAGACACTGCATAGGTGCAACACAAGTGCAGTGAAGTTAGGGGATGTTTAAAAATAAAACTATCAGAAAGTCGTAAATTTTGTGTTTTATTTGTTAGCCAAAGAAACGAAACACCTTTGCTTAAGATTTGCCAGAATGAGTTTTTACAAGGACGGCGTCTTAAGCCCATTTCGTGAGAAACAATCTGTCGAAAAAATGGCCCTTTAAAATAGCTTGACATTCAAATGTGTCAAACTGGTAAGTATTAATTTATTCAGAAAAAAGCAAGGTCAAGGTTCCTATTTCATCTTTATTAATTTTGGATACCTAGCCAATAATGTGTGTGTTGCTTAGATAGTGATGAGCATTTTAATTATGAGAAGACAAAAAATCGCCATTAAATCATTTGATCAGCATTAAAAGATTTTGCTTGCAATAAATAAAAATCAGGCTGCAACACTTGTTCTGCAAAAAATGCTACCAACTGTCAACAATTTAACCGATATCAGTCCGCTTGTAATATCATGTGTTCGCTTAATTAACAGTCGAGCTGCCAAATGATTACTTGGTCAGCAAGATTTTACAATTGGTCAGTAGAAGAAAACATGTCTAGAAGCAGTTTACTTCAGAGGTTTGCATGTTAAAAGAATGGTTATCAATATAAATCATTGTATTGCGTTTGTTTTGAATAATCGGCAAAGTTCGTTATTGTGGGCGAAACGAAAGCAGTCAAGGCCCAAAAGGTGTAACGGGGGCGGGTTTTCAATTGTTTTCCCAGGGCACTGTCACTATTTCACGTTTTATTGCTTTTTTTTCTGATGACCAAAATGAAATATTTTGCTTGCCCGCTGATTGCTTACTAATATCTGATTAAAAGTGGATCCCTCTTAGCAGCTTATATATTTAATTTGCGTACCAAAATAATTTAGAGCACTCTAGTATGACATTAATTACTGACCGATTCAGAAATGTTTGCTGTCCATAAGTTGCTGACCAACTAGCCATTTTAGCCGATCGGTTACAGTTTTTTGTTCGCAAAAATAAGAATATTTTGCTAACCAGTTAAATGAAACCCTTTAATTATTACTTACCTAAATGTGTTAAACATGGTTAAACTAAAAACAAAACAACAAATACAATGTTTTAAGCAGGGGACTTTTACCCCAAAATTTTCTTTTCATTTTTAAAACTTGTCCGTTTTATAATTTAAAAGGAACTGTTTGTTCTTTCTATTTTCAGATCTTCAGAATTTTATTTAATTTTTATTATTTACCTTCTTTAAAACGTTCTAATAGAACACACCTGAAGACTTTTAATTATTCATTTTTTGAATAAGAGAGAACTATTTAAAAAACTACCGTTTTTAGTTTAAGTCGTGGCAATTTTTTGAGTCTCATCGGGTTCTGGTATCTTCCCTAAATAATTTTGACAATTATATTTTAGATTGGCGATTTATAATATTCTAAAAATCAAAATGGACGAAGATCATGGCCCAAGAAAATCACGTACCCAGAAAAAAAGTCAAGTTCACGGAACAAAAAAAAGTTCTTCCTGCCAATTATGCGGTAAAACTTATCATACGAGATTTGAACTGAAAAATCACATCGCAGTCAACCATACTCACGACTACCGATTTCACTGTGAGATTTGCGATAAAGGTTTTTACCTCGAATCGCGAAAACGTCGACACGTCCAAAGGAGCCACAAGAAGAGACCGGGAGATAATGGTAAAGAAAAACAGAAAATGCGTAAAAGAACTCGTGTTCAACAAGTAAAAAAAACATTTTCCTGTCATTTGTGCGATAAAAAATATCCGTCCAGTCTGGCGCTAAAAAATCACATTGTGGTTATTCATACTCATGAGTACCGATTCCGTTGCGAGGTTTGTAATAAAGGCTTTTACCTTGAGTGCCAGAAACGTAGACACTTGGAGATACACAAGGAAAAGAAAGAGGTTCAGGAGGTGAAGAACAATTTCCCATGTCCTTCGTGTGATAAAACGTATTCTTCAAACCTCCATTTAAAAAATCACGTTGTGCTCGCGCACACTCATGAGTATCGATACTACTGCGAGTTTTGCAATAGAGGTTTCTTCTTCGAATCTCAGAAGCGGACTCACTTACTATCGCACAAGGACAAAGAGTTCCAGTGCGAGCTCTGCGGAAAAAACTTCACCTTGGAGTCCTCCCTGAAAATGCACATTAAGAACATCCACGAAGGCAAACGATATCCCTGCGAAATCTGTGGAAAAGTTATTTTGGGGAGATCGAGTTATTACAGTCACAAACAAAATAAGCACAACGAGAATAATCCGTCGCAGAAGAAAAAATATATTTTTAGATATTCCTGCGAGAAGTGCGGACGACGTTTCATGTATCCGAGTGAAGTGACGAAACATTTGAAGTTGACGCGTTGTGGTGGCAACGACGACTCGATTTTTAGATGTTCCGTAAACGGCTGTCCGAAAATATGTAAATCAATCTCCTCACTCAGATATCACCAGTCGACTCACCAAGCAAAGAAACCGACTTGCTCTATTTGTTTCAAGGAGTTTGCTCACCCTTCGGGCTTAGAGGCTCATAAGAAAATACACGACAAAGAACGGCAAATGTTTTTATGTCATTTTTGTGATACTAGGGTTACCACAGCTATTAGTTTAAAATATCACTTGCGGACCCATACCAGAGAAAAATTATTCAGGTGTAATATTTGCGGTAAGGAGTTTAATACAAATACGCATTTGACCCAGCATCGATTGGTACACGATGAAGTAAAGCGACATGTTTGCAGAGTGTGCCAAAAGGCGTTTAGGTATAGAGGAAATCTCAAAGCTCATTTTCGAAAGATACATCCTTCGGAAGTATTTTAGTTATTTCTTATACGTTTTAGGCTTCTATCATTTATATAATATTAACAATATATAATTTATATAACTTTATGTAACCACTCCTGAGGGTGGTGATCAGCTAGCCAAATATTTACATCCCCCCGCCAGCAGTCAACGTTTAATATTGGAGACATTGCAACAAATAATAAAGGCAGTGTATTTATCTAATTAAATATAGTCTTATTCGTTTTTCATTGGTCTTACATCCGCTAATCTCATCACATTGTATACAATACAAGTTTTTACTGTATTATTTATATTTTTAGGGATGTAATTTGTAATCTTCTTATAATAAAAAGAAAGGGAGCTAATGGAGATGAAATCGAATACAGGGAAAGAATCCAAGTTCAGAAACTGAATCACATGTTCCCCTGCCACTTGTGCGATAAAACTTTCCCAAAAAATCATTGGTTGAAAAACCATATCGTGCATAACCATACTCACGAGTACCGATTTCACTGCCAGTATTGTAACAAGGGGTTCTATCTGGAATCGCGAAAACGTAAACATGAAAGGGCGGTTCACTTGAAGCTGATACCGTACAAATACAAAAAGAAAGAGAAGAAAGATAAATTCACTTGTTCCTACTGTAGTTCCAGATTTGATTGTAACGTGTTCCTCCAAGACCACGTCGTCAACATGCATACGAAGGAATATAAGTACTTTTGCGAGACATGTGGGAAAGGTTTTTACCTTAAATCGAAACGAGACTTTCACATACGACTAGTGCATTTAAAAACCGTCAAAGTCAATAGATCGACACCTCCAAAATCTAAGAGTGATAATTGTTCGGTGTCTTGTCCAGTGGAGGGATGCCAAAAAATAATTTGCTCGAAGCACAATTTAAAAATCCACATGAAGAGTCATCAGAATCAAAAATACATTTGCGAATATTGTTCGAAAGTTTTCACTTCCCATATGTCGTTAAGTCGACATCTCAAAGCACATATTGAAGGTCCATTATCTTTTGCGTGTGACCTATGTGATAAAAGTCTTTCCACTCGTTCCACTTTGATTTATCACAAACGTATTCATACTGGCGAGAGGCCCGCCCAGTGTGAACATTGTGGCAAAAGCTTTATTTGCAACAGGGACCTCAATGTTCATCGGGGAAGATATCACCAGGATCTGCAGATTAAATTTATCTGTGGCATATGTAAAAAGAGGTTTCAAATTTACGGGAAACTTCGTCAACATTATACACAGTACCACCCTGAGGATGAAATTCCCGATGAAAATACGGATTTATCTCAATAGATTGATTTTTACGATTAAAGTAATATATTAATTTTTTTTTTGAGATGATACTTAGCATACTCAAAAGCGATATCCGACATGATTTACTATCGTTCTTAACTGTAGGGAGACTTTGTTCGGGTTCCTCCACATAAAGAGCTGCCAGAATCAATAGTATATTTGCGAGTATTGTTTCAAAATATTTATTACTGATCTGTCGTTACTAATAAAGGTCCATTGTTTTTGTTTGCGACCGTTGTTTGTGATTTTTGTGATAAGATTATTTCCTCCCGTACCGATTTGTGATAAGATTATTTCATCCCGCTCATTCCTTACCGCGTGGTGTATCACAAATGTATTCACACCCTGATGCCTGTCTAGTGGATACATTGTGGGAAAGTGTTTATTTGGTATGTGATCATCAAGGAAGATTTAACCAGGGCCTGCAGATATCATCAACTATGGATTATATAAAAAACAGTTTAAATTGATGATAATTTGTTTTGTTTTTGATTTTTAATTCTTAATTCTAAACCGAATATAGAAAAATTTGAAGGAGAAAAAGCCTCATCAGGGTCTGCAGATATGATGTTTCTGTGAAATGTGTGAGAAAAGATTTCAGCATTAAGGCCAACAGATAACATTATGGTCAGTACCACCCCCGACCGTGAGATTCCAGATGAAAATGCCGGGTTTGTGAAAATTATTTATATGAATTGGAAACGAAAAACCATTACTTGGTGTGTTGGAAGGTGCTAAAAACTTACAATTATTGAGATTGTGAATAAATTGAACTTTTTCTCCTAGGGACACTTTCCCACTAAATTTAAATAATTTGTTTTTGGATAAATAAAATCTCTAAATATGCTGGTCGTTTACTAATACTTTTGCGCAAGCTTTACCAAAACGGTTATTTAAGTAGTATCTGCTGCATAAACCGACAATACATAATATACGAACCAATACAATACAAACCATAACATAATCGGGTAATACCGATTTGAATGCGTCGCTTAGACTTAAATCATAGAACCTGTGGAACTTACATCCGAATTAGTTGACTTCATGCTAATTTTTATGTTAAACTAATAATATTTTAATTTGTAGGACTATGAATAAACAATATACTTATATTATAACAGAAGAAGAGGAAGAAGAAATAATTCAAGACATATTTGGAGATCATGACGATGCACCTTCAAGTCCCAAAAATGAAAAGATTGTTTGGTCTTGTGGTTATTGTGACGAGGCAGTTTATTCTAAGAAACCCAAGCTCTTGGAGCACATAGCCCATAATCATACCCACGAATATCGCTTCTTCTGTGACTTTTGCGATCAAGGGTTTTACTTTGATGGACGGAGACGTGAACATGAAAATAAGATTCATAAGAAAATTGCACCGCAGCCGAGGAAAGTGAAGGAAGCCAAATTTGCTTGTACGATGTGCGAATTGAAATATAACTGCAACTCGCACCTTCAAGACCATATGGTACGAGTACATACGAAAGACTTTCGATTTTTCTGTGACATTTGCGGCAAAGGATTTTATTTGTATTCAAGAAAACTGAAACACATTAGACAGAAACACGATCCAGAGAAGACACTAAGGAGGCGTCCTCAGAGTAAGATGCATGAGCAATTTGTGAATAAAGCTGCATATCGGGATTTCGAAAAGGCCGAGGAGGGCGGAGTGTACTGTCCGGTAGAAGGATGCGGGAAAGTGATTTCAAGGAATAACTTAGGCGTTCACTTAGACACCCACGAAAATCACAAGTATGTCTGTGAATACTGCTCGAAAGTGTATACCCATTATCCGTCTCTGGAACGCCATGTGAAGACGCATCAAGAAGGGCCGAAAACGTATCCGTGTGACACTTGTAATAAAGTTCTCACTACCCTTGCGAATTTGGTTTACCACAAACGGATTCACACTGGCGAAAAACCTGCTCAGTGCGAACATTGCGGCCAAGGGTTCACTTGTACTAGGGACTTGAATGTTCACCGGAGACGCCAGCATCAAGACATGCCGATGAGATATGCATGTACCATTTGCGAGAAGAGTTTCATGATATATGGAAGGCTTCGACAGCATTACGCAACCTATCATCCTGATGATCAAGTACCCGATCAAGTGGAATTTTAGGATATAATCATTTAACATTTTATTTGTAGTTTATAGTAGCAATTTAGTTTTTCTTATAAGTAATAGTTGACGAATATTCGTAATACTTATATGTATTTTCAGGAACATTAACATTTGTCTTTATCTGTTTAATATGATACACATAGATCTACTGTAAACAGAGAGCACTTGCAGGGATCCTCGATTGAGGGAAGTGTATTAGGACGTTGCTAGGGATACTGTCAGAGTCGTCGTGTACCCTACCAACGTAGATCTACTACGAACAGAGAGCACTTGCAGGGATCCTCGATTGAGGGAAGTTTATTATGACGTTGCTAGAGCTACTGCCAGAGTCGTCGTGTACCCTAGCAACGTCACTCTTGAATACGTTTCCCTGATTCAATGATCTTCTGTTGGTCTAATCCATACGTTTGTTTGTAGATGTTTGTCCGATGTTTGCAGTAGACTACTGTCTGTATGTTTGTTACCCGATGCCAAATTTGGTATGACGGAATATTGTTCTTACAGTTATTAGTGGCTCGGCCCACCGAGCAAATTTTAGTGTTCCAAATGGTATAAAAAGGTTGTTTTAGTTAAAGATAATTTTTATTAATAGTTTCGTGTTAAGTTCCAGACAAAGCTGAAAGGAAAAAATTGTAATCATTGCAAGGTACTGCAGGGAAGAAAGGGAGAAAAAGCCCACTTAATAAACTACTGAAAGTATACATATTGTTATAGTTAAATGAACCACGAGAACTTATACTAGGATGACGTCCTAATATTTTTTGTGTTGATTTTTTAAAAAATCTTATTTTTTAATATCTCTCGAAAATACTTTGGATGTTATTTTCAAATTGATCTGTATTAATAGGATTGATAACCACATATTTTAGTTAGGAAAGTTATTCTATCGATCCACTGATTAGCCTGGTCAATCATTCTTTCATTTTTCTCGTCATTGATAAATTTTAAAAATTGTTGGATGATGACCACCGAAATTTATCATTATCAAAATTAATAATAATGAGTTTGGAATTTGTGTTATCAAGAACTGTCTGACGAGAAAAGGGCAAGGGACCGTTTTAATGTAACCAGGCTATTCAGACAATATATCCACATGAAAATATGTCACCTTTTTGATAATATATATCAAAATATATGTTTATTTACAACCATGCATGTAATAATGACATTTCATCTATCTTTGAAAGGTGGAAAGTCGACGTTTTTTTACTTTTACTTTCCGCCCGGGTGGAAAGTAAATTATTTTTTTGTAACTTTTTTAAAAATCGATACACCATTCTTTGAAACAGTTATATGCCTTGTCATATCTCGGGCGGCTTTTAGTTGGCAGAAGATCTTCTTCTACTATTTTTGCTGCTTCTCGAATTTCTGGTGGAGTAGCCGCAAAATCAAATTCCTCATCTGATTTTTCTGAGCATTTTTCTGTTGTTAAAATAATATATTGTTTAGTGACATGGAAACCATATCCAAAAAATTATATTTACCATCTTGATGTGTGTATTATTACCTACGTTATTTTACCACCTGCGGTTATTTGAAATTTCTGTCTAATTTTTCAATGGAAAAGTCAAAATGACATTTATCTTTTATTAATAATTTTAATTCAAAATAATAAGAAGTGGATATTAGATGTGGTTGTAAATAAAATAGTATACAGACCTCGGTGAAAAGTTTCATTATTGTCTCAAGATTTAGTTAACTACCGACTCTCTCGACAGGAATGAAACACTTTCCACCTAGTACGTAATATACTATTACAGTGACACCATAATCGATGGAATTACTTTTATAAGTAAAATATGTGGCTTGTTCAGGTTTGTACTTTTGGAGATATTAAAAGAACCCATTAAAAAACCAAACGGACTAGGCCGACATATTTGGTCCTTCTTTTTTTTTGGTGGATATATACTTATACCCTTATTTTCCTGTACTTGTACATTTCACTCTAAGGCATGTCAAATTTATTTAATAATTATATTTCAATTGTAGTTTTTAGGAAGCTTATTAATGATATGCTAAAAAAAATATTGCAAACGTTTTGGTATAGATGCGAATTATTCTGGGATATTTTAAGTTTTTTTATAAAATCTCTTTTACTTTCTGCAGAGTTGCGCAAAGCTTCAGCAAATGACCGTTAAGTCCTCGACTCTTACCAAATGTACTTTCATTTTGCAACCATTTTGTTAAACTTTAATTGCTTTGCAAGTCTTTTAATCTCTTAAAGAGGCTCAAGTCCACGGATTTAAGATTCAGAAAGTACTGTAGGAACTAAGAAGAAAGCTTCACGCTCATTGCTTTCAAGCATCAAATGCGCTTGAAGCACAATGGCCTTAAGTTCTGCCCAGCTCTGTTTTTTTTTAAACGAGGGATAGCATAGTTGTTATATTTAGGTAAGGATAAGTAATTATAAAACATAATTGTAAGTTTTTGAGAAATAAAAATTAAACAGTAAAATGCGGTATAAACACGGACAAATCCCCATAATTTGTGCTAGAGCAATTTTAAAAACAATTTTACCAATAGAATGGGCGATCTTGTTTTTGAAAATGATATGTGACAGTGGGTGACAGTGAAAATGGTATTTTAGGTGTTCCAATATACAAAATAAAATATCTACGTATGGTTTGACGATACAAGAAATTATGAAGAAGTTAGACATGTTAAAATAATAACTTTGTTAAGATCGACGTCAATATTTTTTTAAGTATAGAATATCTTGCATGTGCCACATTCAGGGAACTTACTACTAAATCCAACGAAAGAACGGTGGGCGTCAAAACAAATATCACGCGGTGATCTATCAAAGTCGGAATGTTTGTGCAGAGTTACTTTAAGGGTCGACTGGAAGTTTATTAAATTTTTTAAAATGTAATAAACAGCAAAATTGTTGATTATATAACTTTTACGCATTTTTATAAAAATAGGAATATAAACGATATGCAAGTATGTAAAGATTAATGAAAATTTAAGTCACGAATAAGAAAATAAACGACTTTTACGTCGGTAGCGTTCTAACCTGTCTAAATGCCGCTTTCCTGCAATGCACAGGAGATCTGCGGCGCTGGCTCGGCTCTTCGCTATAATGCGGAAGCGGCATTTAGACAGACAGAGTTGAATGCTACTGACGTAAAAGTCGTTTGTTTTCTTAGTTGTGACTCAAATTTTCGTTAATTTGTACATACTTGCAAGTCGTTTATGTATCTATTTGTTAAGAAAACGCACAAAAGTTATATAATCAACAATTATGCAGTTAATAGCGTTTCAAAAATTTATTAAAGTTCCGGCCGATCCTTAATGCAACTCTGCACAAACATTCTAACTTTTATAGCTTATGTAATATTGTTGTGACGCCCTCCGTTTGTTCCTTGTATACAGGGTGTTATGGAAATGACGTATTTGGGTGACTCCTTGGGTGTCCTAGAGAAGCGCTACATATTTTTTTTAAATCGAGCGTTTTAAAAGTGGAGTCCAGCCCCATAAGCCCACATGGTGTTACGTGGAATGTTGCCAAACTTAATGCAAAACTGAAATTCCATATAAAATTAAATTATTTATCTAGTAGAGTGTAAATGGTAAGCAACAGATCCGACCGTACTCTAACGCGTATCTTCTAATACTGACAGTTGCAATACGCACGCTTGTACGCCTAGACTTACGTTGCCCCGGCGCCCAGTGGATTGTGTGAAAGAGGTGGAGAGATGGCCGTGTGAGAAATGAAATTAAATCTTCGTCGGTCTTGTCATTTGGAGTAGAGCTGAGCTAATTAAATTTTTTAGCTTCTCAAGTAGAGTCGCAGTATTATCCCTTACCTTAATTGATGGATATTTCACTACTATCATTTTATTCAATTCAGGGAAGAATCTCGTTTATCACCATAAGAAATGCATTTAAGCGATCTTAGTCCGTCTCGTATCGCCTATGATTAGGATTCAATTACCGTGACCGTGAAATATCAAACTGTCAAATATTGCCCATCTCTATTCCGAGTTTTGCACGTACCATTTCGTTCGTTCGTAGATAAAATGTCATTCTTAAATTGAAAGAATTGTATTTAAAGTGTGTGTTTTTTAAATTAGTTAAATAAATAAATCTAAGCGAGAAAAAAAGGACCAAAATTAAAACAGTTTTCCCGTGTATTCTTTCCATGTGAATAGCTGCTATTTGTGAGCTTATGTGGGAGGTTTTTTCCTACAACTTAGATTCTGTGTGGTTTCTGTGAAATTATGAAACTAATAATTGTATTTAAATAAGTAAAGGCAAGAGAGCATTTGTCTTAAATAAAATTGCATTTTTTTTAAAGTTTGAAAAATGTCAATGACGTTTGACCTATTCACTTTCCTGTGCTTGTGACGAATTTGATAAAAAATTGTTAAAATTATAATTTGTTTTTTAAAGAGTTTGCCGTGTAGATATAACAACACCGACCGCGGCCAGTAGCGGCCATGTAAATTTTCAGATTTTATATAAAGTATATAATTTCACTTAATAATTCAAAGCGCCATTTATGGTTATTTTTTCAATTTATTTTCATCTCAGAATTTGCCGGTTTAAATATAATACGTCATATCCATAACACCCTGTATAGTATAAACCAAAGTAAGTTGCTGTAGCTGTAGCCTAAGATTCTAGGGGGTCGATTTAAAAAAAAAAGTATGTAGAATTTCTCTAGAACACCCAGAGAGTCACCCATTTAAATATACTAAACCATTTCCATAACACACATCTGTATTTCTAGAATCGAGAACTTATAAAAAATTATTTTTATTATAGTTTATGTTAAAAAGAATATACGTAAAGCACACATTGAATTTAGGAAGATGGTGCTTACTATTTTCATTGTCACTCTAAACGACCTAAAGATGCGTTCACATTATGCCGCTGTCCTGGTTGCTCAGCATCATTCCACAACGCCTGTGTCTATATTTAAGTCACGCAATGTCGCCGACCTTGTTTGTGCATGCCACCGACCAGCTCTGCACCATAATGTGAACATCTCTTCCCCTCATTTCACATGTTTTAATAATTTTAATCTATGTTTTATAATTTTAGGAACTCGCTAATCAAAAACAGGAAATCCAAAATTAAAGTAAAACGAATGAAACGAGAAGCGATCGCGAGAAAGTATAAAATTAACGAAAGATTTAGTTGTGGCCATTGTGAAAAATCATTTACCAGCAATATTTTCTTAAAAGAGCATGTAGTTGTCGTTCATACTCACGAATACCGTTACTTTTGTAAATACTGTGGAAGAGGATTTTACATGGAATGCCGGAAGCGGTTCCACGAGAGAAAAGTCCACGAGAAGTTGATACCCAAGAGGAAGATAGTCCCGTGGGCTTGTGACGAATGCGGTCGCGTGCTAGCTAACAAATACACATATAAACAACACAAGTTTTTAACTCACGAGAGAGAGTTGAAGTTCTTCTGTGATAAGTGCGGAAAGGGTTTTCCCTTATTTAGTTACTTAAAGCAACATGTGCAGGTGCACCATGCGAAAAACGAAACGTTATTGGTGTGCGGTTTAGAAAAGTGCGGAAAATTATTTAAAACCAAGGATGCTTTAAAACGACATCAATTTATTCACCTAGAAGATCGGGCGTTTTTATGTGAATTTTGCCCTAAAACCTTTATCCATATCGTATCGTATAAGAGGCATCTTAGAGAACACAAAAATGGTAAAAAAATATACCAGTGCGAAGTATGTCAGAGAATAGTGAGTAGCACGACGAGTCTACAAGATCACATGAGGACTCACACCGGGGAAAAACCTTTTAAATGTTCTTTCTGCGTGAAAACATTCGTTTCCAATAAGCAATTAAAGGTTCACATTGTGGTGCATACGAAGGAAAAAAGGCACGTTTGTAGAATCTGTGATAAAAGATTTACTCAGCGCGGCACCCTTAAGTCGCATTTTTTAAAAAATCATCCAGATGATGTTCTCTAAACTGACCAATCTTTATTTATTGTCAAAATTATTTATCAACTCGCTAGTCGATTTTTACTATTTAGTATCGGGAGCCCCACTTGACTGGCCTTTTGTTAAGCAGTAAAATAGAAAATTATTTCTATTAAACAATTAAGAGTAGAAGTTACGGGAACATCTTCAATTTAACATTTATCCGCTGGAAAATGACCTAAAACCATCTTCCCTCTGAATTTGAATAATCGCGCAAGATTTCACTGGATTTCGCACGTAATTTGGAAGCTCCTGTCAAGTCTTGAGAATTAGCCCTTTGGAATTCAGCGACGGTAAACGCAAAATCAAATAAGAAAGAGCGACAAGCGTCATTAAAGGCAGTGATCGTAATTATTTCCTTCTCTTTTTTATCAATAACGGCAGAAACGAGACGGAGCACATGTGACGTCTCGACATCGGTGATGCTCGTGGCTCTTTCTTTGATTTTGTGTTCAATGTTTTTGATATGAAAATCACGAGCGAAAATTTTTTGAACCTTTAATCTACCGACCCCGTGGCTAGATGTTTGTTATATTTTTTAGGAATAGATTTTTAAACACAAACAGTGTAAGAGCCACGAGTATGACCGACGTCGAGACTCCATTTCGTTATATTTCTGAATTGCGGTATCAGTCTTTAATGACGCTCGTGACTCGTTCTGATTTGATTTTGTGTTTAACGATGTCGATGAAATTAACCCTAGCAGAAATACATATGCTGGGTTCATCTGGGACTGGTAAAGGCGATTCTTCGTTTTTCGCCTACTTGTTCCATTTATGTGTAAACGAGGGGATTCACCGACTTTGCCCCTTGTCGAATCATCTGATTTCTTTCAGGAGAGTGTAGACAAAATGGTCAGATTTAATATACTTGACAACACTGTCCAATTCTTAGTTCTGTTTTTAACTCAAGGGACAGAATACTGGTGGTGTGGCAACAATTGCATACCCTTGCATACGACGATGCTTGGTTCTATTTATTCATTATACAGAGTTCTGGATTACATAAATATTCAGATGACGTGTAAAAAGGACTTTTTATAACCTTATAGTGGGATACGAAAAGTCGTTTGTTATTTATTTATTAATCTTTATTTCATAATTACATTGATACATAGGTACAAGTAAAAATAATTGTCGTCAAAAAGAAAACAAAAAAAAAACAAATGAAAAACCACACTGATAATTACAATTCTTAACTGTCTAAGTAGTCGCTTAGCTTATAAGGTTCTAAATTAACGAGAAAAATGATACGTAATGGTATCAAACTTGTCCTTGTTTTTATACAAAAATAAAATAGTTTCGTAGATGTACAATGCATAAACTGTTTTTGACCTAAAAATACCTCTACATGATTGTACATACATATTATACATTATTCGCAAAACTCGTTTCTGAATAACAAAGATTTCTCCAGTTTCGAATTGCCTCCCAAAAAATAATTCCAATCTGGCTGTGGCTTCAAAATTGACAAAATAGATAGTTCTTTTTGCCGTATCATTTTGATATTATGTGCAAGCTGTAGCATGTCTTATTTAATTTGTTACAAAGATAGTCAATATGGTGTGACCCCATCCAGAAATTCATCAATATGAATGCCCAAAAATTTGGTATTATTTTCCGTCGGCCGCTGATTTGGATCAAGTTCTACATATTCTGGTCGCTCTTTTCTACTTAGCTTGGTTTTAAAAATAACAATCTTTGTTTTATCCTCATTTACAATCAACTTGTTGCATTATTTCCAAAAGATCCTTACCCCCCACTAAAATGTTAGTATCATCAGCATACTCTGTGAGACTAGAAACTGGATATAAATCATTAGTTTCAAGATTTAAATCATTAATAAATATAATAGACAATATTGGCCCCAATATGCTCCCATGTGGTATTCCTATTGTACTTTGAGCAGTCTTTAATTTATACAAACAGTTCTCCTTTTCCAGCACAACCCTTTGGGTTCAGGTTTTTAAATATGATGAGATCCATTTCAGAGCACTATCCCTAATGCCATACAATTCAAGTTTATTTAGAAGAATATTTCTATCCAAACAATCATACGCTTTTTACAAATCCATAAATACATAATATAGTAAGACTCATTTAGATAATCATTGTTGTTTAAGATAGTGATTATTTTCATCAATTAATAGATAAGAGTATGCGACAATATTCAAGGGTGAGATAAACCTGCTAGACGATAGCCTGTAAATTGTATTGTTTTTGTTATTTAAGTAAAGCTATATATTTTAAAATAGTGTGTTTTATTATTCTTATGTAAGTAATACCTTGTACGTATATATATGTATGGTGAAAGCGTTGTTAAATTGAACCGTTTCATCTAATAGATCGTCTTTTATTATTTTTCTAATTATGAGTAGGTTTCTTTCTTCCTATTTAAATACTGCTATGTTGTAGTTTCATTGTTTTTTTGTTGTTGTTATAACTGTGATAACAATTACATTGGCGTAAATGATATTCTTACAATCAAAGTGACGGTTAGCGTCATTTTTCATTTTACTAATCACTCATAGATGTCACAATGAAAGTTGATATTCAATATTCAGTGGGGGCGATAAGGATTCGTAGCGTATTTGCTCAGAAATCAAGATGTTCTAGGTTTTCATTCTCAGAGGCGACATAACACTTTCAATTTAAAAAGAAATTCTGCATGAGCAAAGTTCTTTTAAAACCTACCTGGAGTTAAACTTGACGTATCCTTTACACCTAAATAATTTGAAATTAAAAAGCATTCTAGGTCGTGATACTATATAGGTATGTATCAGAGATAATGTAACCCTTTTGGTGGATATTTTTTTATAGGAGAAGACATTTTTCCTTCCGTCAGATCTTGGCCGTGATACCATGAAACCCGTCTAGGGATAGATTTGTTAAAAGCAAAAACTAATTAAACTTTATGGTGATCAGATATATTATTCAATATTAATAGATAATAATAAAACTATTTTGCAGATCAACAATTAAAGTGAAAATAGAGGCGAATTGTATCAAATCAGATATAAAATCTGACGAACTTAAGTCGGACCAGCCAAGGCGATCATACAAATGCGATAAATGCAGTAAGTCATACTCAACGAGAAAACGCCTGAGCCAGCACAAGACCTTCCACAATGATAAAACTCATCTTTGCGATCTGTGCCCTAAAAAATATTTGTTCGCACACATGTTAAAGAAACACAAGGAACTGTCGCATGGAGATAAAAGTAGAGTTTGCTGTGATATCTGCGGTAATAATTTTTGGAGTAAATATGCCTTAAGAGACCATATCAAATTCCTCCATGAAAAGAGCTATAACTTCATTTGTAACAAATGTGGTAAAGGGTTTAGGGACAAGCTTCACTTAAGTCAGCATGAGCAATCTTCTCACAAGGGATTCAGATTTGATTGTGAGATATGCGGCAAACCTTTTGTATCACAAAAATCGAAAGAGAACCATGTCGTTAAGCATGATCCAAATTACAAGGTGCCCGAGTACGATTGCGATCAATGCGGAAAAGTTTTCACAGCTTTACAAACTTTAAACAAGCACCTATCGAAGCATGCCAACGGCGGTCCAAAGTTCGTTTGTGAACACTGTGGAAAATCGGTAACAACATCGAGTTCCCTCAGGGATCACATGAGGACTCATAGTGGTGAGCGACCTTTCAAATGTGAAATATGCCAGAAAAAATTTAACAGATCCAGCATGCTTCAGATTCACAGGAGGGTACATACCAAGGAAAAACCATATGTTTGTAAATACTGCCTTAAAACTTTTACTCAAAGAGGGTCATTGAAAATACATTTGAGATATCACACTGGGGAACGCCCGTACAGGTGTATAGGATGCGAAAAGACATTTGTTAGTAAGACTCATTTAGATAATCACTGTTGTTTAAGATAATTATATAATTTTAATCAATGAATAGAAGAATATGCGACAATATTCGGACGTGATATAAACCTGCTGTTCTTATTGCATGTTTTAATGATTGCTCTTAAGCCTGTACAGTGTTTTCTATTTTTCTTATTGTTTAAGTAAAACTATACCTTTTACAATATTTTTTTTATTATACTTAAGTAAGTAATGCCGTTTAAATACCTTGCGATTATCCTGTGAGTATGAAAGTTAATACACATTCAAAAGTTTTGCATCACTCTGATTCTCGAATAAGTAATTACGTCATCGCGAAAATAGACTAAATATTAGTTCATTGATAAGTTTAAAATAAAAATCAATGAGTTTTAAACATTTGTATTTTACCGCAACATTTTAAACCTTCCACAAAAGTAAAATTTATTTATATTGTATAATTTGTGAAATTAAAAAAAATTTAGCTTCTAATAAAGTGAATTTCCTCCTCTGGCCTCAATGCAAGCTTGAAGACGTCGCCACATGCTGTGCGTAAGGTTAGCAATCCGTCCTTGTGGAATAGCCTGCCATTCCTCGGAAGCAGCGACGACAAGCTCCTGGAGAGTTCTAGGGGGGTCTCTTCTAACGCGAACTGCCCTAGAGAGCATATCCCAAGCAGGTTCTGTCAGGGGACAAAGCAGGCCACTCCAAGCGAATGATTCCCTCGCTTTCTCGGTATTCATCCACAGCTCTAGTACGATGGGGCCGGGCATGGTCGTCCATAAACACAAAATTGTTACCAACAGTCCCTCTCGACGTCCTAACATAAGGATATAGAATATCCCTAATGTACCTGTCGCCAGTCATTGTACCTTTAACGTGGACTAACTCAGTACGCCCGTCGGACATAATACCTGTCCAAAATATGGCGCTCGCGCGAATGGAGGCAAGCATGGGCAAGTTGGGCGGCTCTTGTTGGTTCTCTCCAAACACGAATCCGGCGACTATCGTTTACCAGACAAAGCCTGGTCTCGTCGGAAAACGTGCGTTTCAGCCCACTGCAGTCGACGAACTCGGTGGTCATATTGTAGTTGGGAAACTCTTACTGGCCGCTGACATCTTAAACCGGATTCAAGAATGCGTGTTCTCCGTATAGAGGCGAAGTGTTCTTAGTGTAGAGTCGGATACGCGAACTCCAATTGCATGCGTAACATCTCTCTGAAGTTGTGGGATTGGCATAGTACGATTTCTTCGAATTGTTAACGTAATATAGCGGTTCTGCTGTTCGTTAGTAACACGCCTTCTACCACTTCGTGGTCTGTCTCGCACAGAATTGGTCTCTAGATAGCAATTCCATATGCGAGATCATTTTGAAAAACCCCTATTCTTTCAGCAACAAATCTTTGGGAATGATCTTCCTCAACTAAAGCTACTATTCTTCCACGATCAATTTCAGATATTACTCGGCGATTTATTTTTACACACTGAACTGAAAAATTTAACTGGCCAGCGCCAACAAAATACAACACTAAAAATGTCATCTTAAACAAATGTGTTGATAATATTTTTTTGCTTCAAAAATTGGTATCGTTTTAATTGATTAAAATAAATAAACATTTAGAAAAAAAATTCATTCCTGAAATTATCTTAACTTGCCAAAATCAGAGTGATGTAAAACTTTTGAATCTATGTGTATTATTTCTTTTATCTCGAATCTATATGGTGACATATCCATTGTAATTGAAAGCGTTCATTCAACCATTTTATTTAATAGGTTCATCATTTATACTTTTTAAATAGTGCTCTTATTTAGCCTCATTGGTTATTTTTGTTGTTATAAAACGCGACTTACTGATAAGGTGGCAGGATTGTCATAGCATCAAAGTCTGTCTGGAGAAAGATGAAATCAATAATTAACTTACCAGTCAACTTTGACTGTGACGTAATTGACATTGACAGAAATAACTTTCTTACTATCAAAGTGACCCGCCCGGCTTATTTGAGTGTAAAATATGTTAATTTTTTTCAAAAACTGTTATATAAAGTCATCGTAGCTACAACAAAGATAAATTAAATTTTAATGGTAATGGCTTTCCCTTAATAGCATAGGATTGCAGAAAAAGCAGGAGGTTCTAGGTTCAATTCTCAACGGTGGCTTGACTTTTTTGCATTTAAAAAGGATATATTTTTGCATATAAATTTTTCACCTAACCACTACAATAAAAAGTTATTAACAAAGCTATTTTGCAGATTACCTGAAGTTAAACTAGAAGAATATCCATATCCTTTACACGTTGTTGTTAAGCCCGAATTTGTTAATATAGATGAGCTGGATAGTCTCTATCAATGTGACATGTGCAACAAATCCTACCCAAGCAAGGACCAATTACGTCTACATATGAAAATTCACAGAGAGAAATCTTTTAGGTGCGACCAGTGTTCAAAAAAATATTTGTTTGGTCATATGCTCAAGAAGCACAAAGCGACATTCCATGGAGACAATGATCACATAGGTAATGAAAAGAAGTTACAAATATTTTGCGAAAAGTGTGGAAAATGCTTTCGGAGTACTTTTCATTTAAACGAACACGATAAGGCTGCTCACCAAGGCATTAGTTATGATTGTGAGATATGTGGTAAGTCTTTTGCTGATAAAAATGGAAAAGAACGGCATATTGTTAAGCATGATCCGAACTACGAAGGGCCCAAATACCCTTGCAATCAATGCGACAAATCATTTTCCACACGAACGTATTTAAATAAGCATTTGTTCAAACACGATGGGAACGAGCCGCCTCAGTTTGTATGTGAACATTGCGGTAAAGCATTGGTAGCTAAGAGTTCGCTGCGAGATCACCTGAGAATTCACAGTGGTGAACGGCCATTTAAATGCGACATATGTCAAAGAACTTTTAACAAAAGTGCATTGCTTCGGATTCATAAGAGGGTGCATACCATGGACATGCCTTATGCTTGTAAATATACGAAAAATGAAACGTTATTGATGCCCGGTTTAGAAAGTTGCGGAAAGTTATTTAAATCCAAGGATGCTTTAAAACGGCATCAGTTTATACACCTAGAAAATCGTGAATTTATGTGCGAATTTTGCCCTAAAACCTTCATCCATATCGTATCGTATAAGAAGCATCTTAGAGAACACAAGAATGGTAAAAGAATATACCAGTGCGAAGTCTGTCAGAGAATAGTGACTAGCACCACGAGTCTACAAGATCATATGAGGACTCACACCGGCGAAAAACCTTTTAATTGTTCTTTTTGCGAGAAAACTTTCGTGTCCAATAAGCAGTTAAAGGTTCACATTGTGGTACATACGAAGGAAAAAAGGCACGTTTGTAGAATCTGTGATAAAAGATTTACCCAACGTGGGACCCTTCAGTCGCATTTTTTAAAAACGCATCCAGATGATGTCCTCTAAGCTGATATATCTTTGTTTTTTTTTTATTAATGTCGTCATACTGTTAAAGTTGCATGATACCTCACGTGAAATGGCATATCAATATCCTCTTATAATTGGATGTCGTCTGCAAAATAACGTTCCCTTTATTAGCTGCTTTGTCAAATTTCTGAATAAGGAGAAAGGCGCACGGGGCGAAATCCATACTATACGGTCTAGTTTAAGAAAGTTGCACAATTATAACCAATTCAAGGAATATATTGACGCCTGTGACATTGAGAAAACTTTTCTCGCACCCTTAATATTATTGATCATTTGATCAATGAAACGAATCCAGATTAGAAACCATCGTGCATTTGGTACGTACTCAAATTTTTTTTTCATTTTTGATATAATCTGGTTGTTTTTGAAATTTTTTAGAAGAAATAAAACTGAAATATACATAAAATATGTTTAATTTCTTCCCGTACCGTGTTTTGTAATACCGATAGCTGTATATGACAAGCGCCAAATTTTATGTATTGAAGGTGAAAAATATGATTTGGTAATAAATTTAAAATAAGAAAGTTGATTACTTTGATGAATTACAAGTTTTCTGGACCGGGGGTGAGGTCCTTTACCTCAATAACATCCGATTCGTAGAGCACGTTTCCACAGAAACTAAAAAAAGTTGCAAAATGACTCAAAATATCAGTAGTTTAGCTCTTTATTATTAAAAGACATGACGTTTGGAACATTGCAGGTCTCCCTCTTGCTCTTAATAAAAGCCCAGAACCTTTTAGGATCCCGTTTTATATCAATCTCAACTTTCCGCAAATATCCATTATAAGAAATTTGAATGTCCCTTTTAACAATAGATCTTATAGATTTAAAATCCTGCAACGACTGAAGACATCCTAACCTTTTGAAATTGTTCTATCGGGTTCATGTCAGGGGACAACGCAGGCCACTACAAGCGATTGATTACCCTCACTTTCTCGGTATTCATCCACAGCTCTAGTACGATGGGGCCGGGCATTCTCGTCCATAAACACAAAATTGTTACCAACAGCCCCTCTCCACGTCCTAACATAAGAATGTAGAATATCCCTAATATACCTGTCGCCAGTCATTGTACTTTTAACGTGGACTAACTCAGTATGCCCGGCGGACATAATACCTGCCCAAAACATGGCGCTCGCGCGAATTGAGGCAAGGGGCGAGCATGGGCAAGATGGGCGGCTCTTGTCGGTTCTCTCCAAACACGAATCCGGCGACTATCGTTTACCAGACAAAGCCTGGTCTCGTCGAAAAATAGGACAGAATTCCAAAATTCTTCGGGTAAGCGAACGTGCGTTTCAGCCCACTGCAGTCGACGAACTCGGTGGTCATATTGTAGTTGGGGAACTCTTACTGGCCGCCGACATCTTAAACCGGATTGAAGAATGCGTGTTCTTAGTATAGAGGCGGATACGCGAACTCCAATTGCATGCGTAACATCTCTCTGAAGTTGTGGGACTGGCATAATACGATTTCTCCGAATTGTTATGCTGTTCGTTAGTAACACGCCTTCTATCACTTCGTGGTCTGTCTCCCACAGAATTGGTCTCTAGATAGCGATTCTATATGCGAGATCACTTTGAAAAACCCCTATTCTTTCAGCAACAAATCTTTGGGAATGATCTTCCTCAACTAAAGCTACTATTCTTGCACGATCAATTTCAGATATTACTCGGCGATTTATTTTTACACACTAAACCGAAAAATTTAACTTGCCAACGCCAACAAAATACAACACGAAAATGTTATCTTAAACAAATGTCTTCATAATTTTTTTTTGCTTCAAAAATTGGTATCTTTTAACTGATGAACATAAATAAACATTTAGAAAAAAAATTCATTCCTGAAATTATCTTAACATACCAAAATCAGAGTGATGCAAAACTATTGAATCTATGTATATTATTTCTTATATGTCGAATCTATATGGTGACATATCCATTGTAATGGAAAGCGTTATTCCATTCAACCATTTTATTTAATAGGTTCATCATTTATACTTTTTAAATACTGCTCTTGTTTAGCTTCATTGGTTATTTTTGTTGAACGTGACTTACTGATAAGATGGTAGGATTGTCATAGCATCAAAGTCTTTCTGGAGAAAGATTAAATCAAAATAATTAACTTACCAGTCAACTTTGA
The DNA here is from genome assembly GCA_963991005.1 of Barypeithes pellucidus. Lineage (NCBI taxonomy): Eukaryota > Metazoa > Arthropoda > Insecta > Coleoptera > Curculionidae > Barypeithes > Barypeithes pellucidus. The sequence continues at coordinate 12,244,255 of OZ022562.1, read as the reverse complement.
CTGTGACATAATTGACATTGGCAGAAATAACTTTCTCACTATCAAAGTGACTCGCCCGCCTTATTTGAGTGTAAAATATGTAAATTTTTTTCCAAAACTTTTATATAGAGTCGTCGTAGCTACAACAAAGATAAATTAGATTTTAATGGTAATAGGTGAAGTATTTTCCCTTAATAGCACAGGATTCATAGCTCGTGTGCACAGAATGCAGGAGGTTCTAGGTTCAATTCTCAACGGTGGCTTGACTTTTTTGCATTTAAAAAGTATATATTTTTTTGCATTTAAATTTTTCGCTTACCACAACAATAAAAAGTTATTAACAAAGCTATTTTGCAGATTACCTGAAGTTAAACTAGAAGAATATCCATATCCTTTACACGTTGTTGTTAAGCCCGAATTTGTTAATATAGATGAGCTGGATAGTCTCTATCAATGTATCATGTGCAATAAATCCTACCCAAGCAAGGACCAATTACGTCTACATATGAAAATTCACAGAGAGAAATCTTTCAGGTGCGACCAGTGTCCAAAAAAATATTTGTTTGGTCATAGGCTCACGAAGCACAAAGCAACATTCCATGGAAACAAAGAGCACATAAGTAATGAAAAGAAGTTACAAATATTTTGCGAAAAGTGTGGAAAATCCTTTCAGAGTACTTTTCATTTAAACGAACACGATAAGACTGCTCACCAAGGCATTAGTTATGATTGTGACATATGTGGCAAGTCTTTTGCTGATCGAAACGGGAAAAAAAGGCATATTGTTAAGCATGATCCGAACTACGAAGGGCCCAAATACCCTTGCAATCAATGCGACAAATCATTTTCCACACGAACGTATTTAAATAAGCATTTGTTCAAACACGATGGTAACGAGCCGCCTCAGTTTGTATGTGAACATTGCGGGCAAGCATTGGTAGCTAAGAGTTCTCTACGAGATCACCTGAGAATTCACAGTGGTGAACGGCCATTTAAATGCGACATATGTCAAAGAACTTTTAACAAAACTGCATTGCTTCGGAGTCATAGGAGGGTGCATACCATGGACATGCCTTATGTTTGTAAATATACGAAAAATGAAACGTTATTGATGCCCGGTTTAGAAAGTTGCGGAAAGTTATTTAAATCCAAGGATGCTTTAAAACGGCATCAGTTTATTCACCTAGAAAATCGTGAATTTATGTGCGAATTTTGCTCTAAAACCTTCACCCATATCGTATCGTATAAGAAGCATCTTAGAGAACACAAGAATGGTAAAAGAATATACCAGTGCGAAGTCTGTCAGAGAATAGTGACTAGCACCACGAGTCTACAAGATCATATGAGGACTCACACCGGCGATAAACCTTTTAATTGTTCTTTTTGCGAGAAAACTTTCGTTTCCAATAAGCAGTTTAAGGTTCACATTGTGGTACATACGAAGGAAAAAAGGCACGTTTGTAGAATTTGTGATAAAAGATTTACCCAACGTGGGACCCTTCAGAGGCATTTTTTAAAAAACCATCCAGATGATGTCCTCTAAGCTGATGTATCTTTGTTTATTTTTTTATTAATGTCGTCATACTCTTAAAGTTGTACGATACCTCATATGAAATGACAGATCAATATCCTCTTATAATTGGATGTCGTCTGCAAAATAACGTTCCCTTTATGAGCTGCTTTGTCAAATTTCTCAATAAGGAGAAAGGCGCACGGGGCGAAATCCATACTATACGGTCTAGTTTAAGAAAGTTGCACAATTATAACCAATTCAAAGAATATATTGACGCCTGTGACATTGAGAAAACTTTTTTCGCACCCTTAATATTATTGATCACTTGATCAATGAAACGAATCCAGATTAGGAACCATCGTGCTTTTGGTACGTATTCATTTTTTTTTTATTTTTGATATAATCTGGTTGTTTTTGAAATTTTTCAGAAGAAATAAAACTGAAATATACATAAAATATGTTTAATTTCTTCCCGTACCGTGTTTTGTAATACCGACAGCTGTATATGACAAGCGCCAAATTTTACGTATTGAAGGTGAAAGATATGATTTCGTAATAAATTTAAAATAAGAAAGTTGATTACTTTGATGAATTACACGTTTTTTGGACCGGGGGTGAGGTCCTTTACCTCAATAACATCCGATTCGTAGAGCTCGTTTGCACAGAAAGCAAGAGGTTATAGGTTCAATTACCAGCTTTGTCAACAAACCTTTTTAATTTAAAAAAAAATCTGCATAATTCATTTTTCAGTTACCTCGGACTATAGAATGTTACCATTTTGTCAGTTTATTAATAAAGTTATTTTGCAGATTACCTGAAGTTAAACTAGAGGTATGTCCATATCTGTTAAACGTGGACGTTAAGCCTGAATTTGTTAATATAGATCAACTGGATCGTCACTATCAATGCGACATGTGCAACAAATCATATCCAAGAAAGGACCAATTACATCGACACAAGAAATTTCACAGGGAGAAAACTTTCAGTTGCGACCTGTGCCCAAAAAGGTATTTGTTTGCTCATATGCTCAAGAAGCACAAAGACGCATCCCATGGAGACAAAGACAGAGTTTCTTGTGATATATGCGGAAAAAATATGTGGAGTAAATATGCGTTAAAAGATCACATAAAGTTTGTCCATGAAAAGAAGTTCCAAATATTTTGTGAAAAGTGCGGAAAATGCTTTCGAAGTACTTTTCATTTGAACGAACACGATAAGACTGCTCACCAAGGCATTAGTTATGATTGTGAGATATGTGGTAAGCCTTTTGCGGATCAAAATGGAAAAGAACGGCATATTGTTAAGCATGATCCGAACTACGAAGGACCCAAATACCCTTGCAATCAATGCGACAAAGTATTTTCCACACAAACTTATTTAAATAAGCATTTGTTCAAGCATGATGTGAACGGTCAACCTCAGTTCGTATGTGAACATTGCGGTAAAGCATTGGTAACTAAGAGTTCTCTGAGGGATCACCTGAGAATTCACACTGGTGAGCGGCCATTTGAGTGCGACATATGTCAAAAAACTTTTAACAAAACTGCAATGCTTCGGATTCATAAGAGGGTACATACCAAGGAAAGGCCTTATGCTTGTAAATATTGTCTTAAGACTTTTACTCAAGGGGGATCTCTGAGAATACATTTGAGGTATCACACCGGAGAAAAGCCTTATTCTTGTCTTATATGCGATGAAAAGTTTTTTAGCAAAACTATTTTAGATAATCATAGTTGTAATAGGAGTAAAATTCAGTAATTTTAGTGTTGGATAAACGGAATACTTATCTATTCGTTCCCTTTTTTCTTCATAGACCTTGGCCATAGAAAAAAATAATGCTATTTTTACTTAGGGGGTCAAACACTGACGTATTATAGTTTAGTCTGAAGCCTGTATATCAATATCCATCCCTAATTGTTTCTATCAGATACTTATATAAAATAATAGTTGAATAAAGCCGTGATATTATGTATCTTAAAATGCACTTTATTTTAATTTACTCATGACGTCGAGAGTTATCTTCTTTGCGTTAGAGGTATCGTCAATCATAAACAAAAAAGTATAAAATACATTATTATGTTTCAGGCTAGTTACATCAAATAGTACCAAACATAATAAATTACCCACCGCACCCAAAAAATGCCTAATTTGCCCAAAAGTGTTCTCCAACACCTACAGGATGAAAAAACATCTCGGACAAGTCCACAGTGAAAAGAAACAGGTTTGCGATATCTGTTCTAAAAAATTTACTACAAGATTTGTCCTAAAGAGACATAAGGAACAAATTCATCTCTCTGACAGGCCGTACTCTTGTGAGTTTTGCGACAAAACCTTTTTGAAACTAGAGAAGAAAACCTCTCACGAACTTTCTAAGCATTTAAATAGCCGATTGATGCACAAGTGTGAGTTTTGCGATAAAAAGTTTTATTGTAGAACATCTTTGGGGAACCACGTCCAAGTTTCTCACCAGCTGATATATTTTAAATGTCCCGTGTGCGCCAAGCCTTTTAAAAAAGAAGAAACTATGAGATTACATCACGTTTCCCATAATGTCGACTATGAGAAGCCTGAGTATCCGTGTGAAATTTGTGGAAATATTTTGGGTACAATAAATTCATATAAAAAGCATAAAAAATCACATGAGATACCTAAACCTTCGGTGGTCTGTACCGTGTGTGGAAAGTCTATTCTCAGAGGCAACTTAGCAATTCATATGCGTCGTCACACAGGCGAGAAGCCTTTTAAGTGTGAACTTTGTAGCGGTGCCTTTATAAGAAGCAGTCTTTTAAGAGAACATATGAGAATGCATACCAACGAGAAACCTTACGAGTGTTCGTATTGTAAAAAGAGATTCGTGATTAAGAGCACATTAAATCAACACCTCCGTTTTCATATAGGTGTTAAACCGCATCAATGTACTTTGTGCCTTAAGAGATTTTATCAAAAATATCAGTTAAAGAAGCACGCGTGCAAAGGACCTAATTATCAAATGCGAGTTGGCGTTTTAGACGAATTGAAAGAAGGAAATTCGTAGATTGACAATTAATTTACCTGAATGCATGAAAGTGTCCCTGGCGGCAACTAATTGTGATTTTGAGATAATCATATGTATTAGTGTTGTGATCGCTCGAGCGAAAAACCGCTTGATTACTCGATTATTGAAACAACCGACATCGCTCGATTATTAAAAAAAAACGCTCGAGTTATCTATTCAGGCGAAAACCATCGCTCGTCACTTATTATCTTCCACTCGATACCCGCGCTTCGCTGGACGCCGACGGAAATGTGCCGCTGTAGTGTGATCGAGTTAAAAAACTGCTCGTATATTCGAACAGTTTTTCGCTCGATAGGAAATACTCTAGTTATAAATTCAGGCGAAAACCCGAAAAATATCGCCTTTCACTTGATGCCCGACCTTCGTTCTACGCGCCGCGCGATCCGAAATATACCGATTAGCGACGTTCGAGGTTGACGCTGAGCAGGTAACACGACCTTTCTTAAAGGCACATATAAAAAAGTATGCCAAATCCCTTAGCGGAGTCATCGCGACATGGATTTGTAAAGTTTTGTTTTAACTGGCTAGCCAGCGGCGTAGTTTAGGTCTCCGATTATAAATATTAAAAAATTAAAGGATATAACTCGATAAAACTTCTCAAAATAATTGAAATTGTTAATGAAAAATAACAAAACCGAACAAAATAGTTAACAAAATAAACTGCTGGCCATTTGCTTTCGAGCAAGAAAAATTTCGCCTAAATTTAAAAGTTAATATTTTCTGAACCAGATATGACATCGATCTCCGGTTTTTAATTGTTGATAGATTTGTCCCTTAGGAAACAATTGCCAAAGTTGGATTGTCTTAAACTGTCAGAAAATTTTATATACAGGGTGTTAAAGAGGACGATGATTTTTGCTCCAATTTCAATAGCATGTAACTTTCACAATAATATTTTTAAATTTTATCACTGTACGTCAATTGAATCACTGGTTCATAGCAAAGAAAGTAATCTGTCAAATTTTTGATATCTGCTATATTTTAAGAGATACCGATTTTTTTGAAAACTTTGCTTTTTTTTCAATTTTTTGTTAGCTAGATCCCACTGTGCGTTGTATCGTGCAAACTTTGCAAGTGATTATTATACCTTATGAAAAGCTTGTTTATGTTCAGTAACGACAATTGTACCTAAATGTTGTGATGTACAGTGACGTACTTATAATCACTTATAGGTCTATGCTTTATGAGTATCTCACATTTTTTTTGTATTGGAAAGTACTCGCCCCTAGATTAGGCAAGTTTTTCCTTATTTTTGAGTTTTTCATATCGGGCTACAGGTATATTATACAATGTCTACAAAATTTTAAAAAAGATTATTTTTTTATTTAATTGTTTGAAAAAATTTATTTATTAATTTCTAACTTTCTAACACATGGTTAGCTTTGTTGCTAAACGCATTAGCATGGCTGACTTGATATTGTTTTTTTTTCGTGATAATCTCGATTCAAATTAATACACTCGGATGGACGGGGTTTGGTTTGACGGGAGCTAGTGATATTTAATATTAAAGTGCCTTTCAATGTAAGTTTAATTTTATGAATAGTGTCGTAGCAAATGGCCAGCAGTTTATATAGAAAAATTTGTTGGTAATCTTATAGTAAACATTTTTCAATCTAAACAGGAACTTTTTATTATTAAACTCAAGAAGACTTCTTAAAAATAACATACATTATAGAAAATGTTAATAGAAAATAAGAAAACGAGCAAAATAGTTAACAAAACATAGGTATCGGCAAATTTTTTGGCAATCAAAAGTAAACATTCTTAAATTTAAACTGGAACTTTTAGGTAACTATAAACATGAATTTAAAAAAATAATCACCTATTTTCTTATTTTACCAGTCACGTAACTAAGCCTAAATTTTTGAAGGGCACACAGTGCGCACCTGATAATTTAAAGTGGAAGAATTTGACAAGCCATTTTAAATATCTACTTATTTTATGCTCGTAGATTGAGATAGATGTGAAGAAAAATAATTCTTGGTGATACTTTTTGTTTTAAAAATGCACAAGAATAAACCCGAACATAAATACATATTTGGGTGATTTTTTTGTAGTTTTTTGTTTGGTATCGAGACACGTGGTAAAAAATCATTATTCACAAATAAATAAATTTCTGGAATTTTTTTGGTGGCTACTACAATTTTTTAGCTAAACCTGTGCCCACCCGTAGTTGTGTGCCTGCTAAATACCCTACCTGTTCACATGTAAACGGCTAGGCTGCCGGTCGAGCAGTCGGCGACGTCATCGCTTGGTGAATTGGAATTTCAAGCGATTCACTCGAGCGATTCACTCGATTATTAAAATCGCTCGAGTATCAAGTACTCGATTATTAAAATCATCGGTTTTTCCCAACACTACTCTAAATCACGGGTCCCGATATTTTGTTATTTTTTAAATAAACAGTTTTACTGTCAAATTGACGCCATCTGTCTTTCTAGACGATTAAGCCGTGCTATTTTCGTATGTGGTCGTAGGAAAACTTATCAAATTACACTGCTAGTTTGCGTTGTTTGTTTTGTTTTTTCGGATATACAATTTAATATTTTATTATTACGTTATATTAACCGATTTCAAATTTTAGGGATGATGCAAGCATTGTTCGAAGCAAGAACGATAATGCTGATAAATTATCGGGTGATATGGGGCATCAACCCGCAGAAAACAGTCAGGAAGAGAATGAAGATGTTGTTTTCATATCAAGTTATGAGATTGAAATGCTACAGTTATCCAGTAACGAAAAAACTCCAGTCTGCGATAGTAATAATGAAACTATGGCATCTGACCATCAAAAAGAAGTCTTAACGACGAATAAAGGAACCAGAAGAATCGTGAAACAACTTTATTGTAATAAATGTGGACTCTTGTTTGAGGACTTTAGACAGCTACTTATACATATTTTTAATGCTCCAGATGAGCACGCTTTCCAATGCGCTGGTTGTGAATATAAAATTGGTAATACTCTAGTCGAACTTGTTCAACATATTGAGGATTTTTGCGGTATTTCAACGACCATGAAATGCGAGAAAGCCATTACTTCGCAATCAGATGAGAGGAGATACTTTTGCGAAATCTGCGGCGCCGGATATTTTATTTTAACTGATTTATTTACTCACTCTAAAAAACATTCCGATGTTCTGTTATGTTGCAGTATATGCAGTTTCCAATCCGAAGATTTCTCAGGACTTATGAATCACTCTAAAAGTCACTCAGTATGGTATAATATCGAATTGAAATGTACGTTATGCTCTTTACGGTTCTACTCATCAACACCCTATAAGGAACATCATTATTTAGTTCATTCGCAACTACATACTGTACGCTATGAATGTTCGTTATGTTCTAGGGTTATTATAGATGACGAGGAGCTATTTGTGAGTCACATTCAAAGCCACTGTGAAGTGTCCAAGAAAAAATATACCCCTCCGGGTCGACCTCAATCAGCTAATGTTGCCAAATTTACATGCGAGTATTGTGCCGAAATTTTTGGTACAATCGAGGCCTGTATGACACATAGAGTTCAGGCCCATAATTTGAACAACAAAATACAACGTCAATGTCCCGAATGTCTGAAGGAAATCGACATAGTTGAAATATCTTTGCACTTAAAGGAGCATCGAAAACAAAAGTTTACGGAACGGTCTCAGCACTTGCAAAAGACAAAAATTGGAGAACCACTTATTATATCGGACAACTCTCTGGAAGGTCTTGCTAAAAGTCCTATAGAGCCGCATAATTCAGCCACTAGCGATGTAGTATCAACTGCAAATAAATCGAGAGCTATGTTAAAGTCTCAGAACCCAAATTTGCCGACATCCTCTAATGTTAAAGGTCCCACACAAAAGGAACATATATCCAACATGACGTCAACGACTTCAAATAAGTCTAAAGATACGTTAAAAGCACAAATACCATCTTTACCAACAGCTCCAGAAACTCTGAAACCATCGTCGTCGACAATTTTAAATACTACAAGTCCGACAATAAAGCCAATAAAAGAGAAGATTGTACCAAACACGACCCAAGCATTTTCGACAATGATTGCGCCTAGCAAAGATTTAGCTTCACAAATGTCGCAGGGATATTCGTTCACTGATCTATCTAATATTCAACAACACTCCCCGTTGACATTTTACAACCCAAAAAAAACGTTATCAAAGTCTACCGACCTATCAAGTATTCAACCTTTTCTTTCGTCATCTCTTTCCTTATCATTACGCAAATTTCAATCAAATGCAAAGTGTAATGATTGTGATAGAACATTTATGTCTGTACAAGCATTAAAAGAACATACTAAATTACACTCAAATGAATGGGAGAAAAATAATGTTCAATCGGTAATACCTGAGAAGTTACCTCTATATTCACAACCGATTTCCAAATATGATACAGCTAGGACACCAACATTTGAGCAAAGTAATACCAGATCACTTGCTGTTAATATGCAACCTACAAGCCGATTTCGTTCACCACATCTACATAGAATGGAAAGCGAAGTAAATCCAACTCACTATATTTCTGAAAAAAGTTTACAATTATCTCAATCAGCAAATCTGTTTACACGTCGACCTTTGCCATCGCCCAAACGTCAACATTCGCCATCGCCTCCTAGACGTCAACATTTCGCGTCTCCTCCTAGGCATCCATATCCACAGTCAATATCAAGACAAGAAACAGAAGAATATAGGACAAGAAATATTTATAAACCGTTTTCTTCAACTAAACACATCTCGCGATCCAGAGAATCTGAACCTCAAATTGGCGATATTGAACCACGAAGTGGAGAAAGAGGACTGAGATCGGAGTCAAGAGAGTATCAGCTCGAAAATTACGCTTTTCCAGAACGCAGATCACGATCTAGAGAGCGTCAACATGAAAATTATGGTTTTATAGATCAACACGTGATAAGTTATTTGCCAGAATATGCAGATGAACAACGATTACGAGACTCCTCCTCGGGGAATCGCCAATCGCCACAGTTTACACCGCAAGACCATGAATTTCAAGCTAATATGCCCAGAGCTAGACATTACCAGCACGAACCTTACGATGCTGAAGATTATCCTAGGACACAGCGTTCGGCGATTCCTCCAAGGAGACACAGATCTAGGTCTATAGAATATAATTATGAAAGGTCTGCTAGCCCTATGTCTCCTAGGAGGGAAAGACGAGATTTTCCTTCTAGTAATAGGGTTTCCTTTGACCGTAGGGACTATAAGCACTATTAATATGGAGTTTTATAAGTTTAATGTAACGTTTTAAATCTAAGTCGATTAGTGTAAGTGAAAATTAAAAGCACTCAATATCCAGTTCATTTTAAAAGGACCATTCAATCCCACAGTCTGCTTCAATTAAAAAAAAAAGGTCTACGTGGTTATCCTGAAGAAAATATGAATAATCCGTTACTTCTTGACAGACGACGACGGCTTGTTGTAACTGTTACGGAAATCGAGTTTCAAAATATTGGAAGCCAAATACGATAACATTGGTTTTAACTTAACAGGGTAACAGAAGCATCGTAGATTTAATTTGAAACAAAACTTGTGCAAGTTATATAGTCGTATTTTTGCAAAAGCATAGAAAACATTAATTGTTTTCCTAATTATTAGTAGTGGATTTGAATGTACGTAAGTTCATGTAGAATAAGTTATTATAATTGGTATGTTTACATAAATTCTAAGCAAGTTATATAGTCGTATTTTGACAAAAGCATAGAAAACATTAATTGTTTTCCTAATTATTAGTAGTGTATTTGAATATACGTAAGTTCATGTAGAATAAGTTATTATAATTGGTATGTTTACATAAATTCTAAGGACCTTTCCGAGACATCGCGCAATGAGACTAATGAGAAACCTATTACACCCAATACAACAGAATGTAATAAGTAGTGTACTATACTTATCTTTTATACAACAGCCATTTAATAACAGTTAAATATTTTCTGAATTCTTACTCACGGTTGTCTATGCTTCATTTCATAAACCTTTTATTATGTATAGTAATCTATGCCAGAAATGACACGTAATCTATATGAAGATGTCAGATGCCTAGAGGTTTAAGTTTAAGCGATAATTGAATTTAATAATTGAAATAATGTTTTCGGTTTTTTTACTCGTTTCCCTCCAATGTACTTGAAACCATAAAAACTAATTTAATGGGAATGAATATAGCTTGGATAATATGTTCTTGGGTGTCAGCTGAACGAAAAATGGGACGGTATGCAGGAGATTAGAGCAAGAATAGAACAAGCCCGTGCTTCGTTCCTGAGGATGCGTAATGTACTTTGTAGTAGAGATTTAAGCATGCCCCTGCGCATCCGAAGGCTTCGCTGTTACGTGTTCAGCATACTGTTCTATGGAATGGAAGCTTGGACCTTGACGGACGCGATGTGCATGAAATTGGAGGCCTTTGAAATGTGGGCATACAGAAGGATCATGAGAATTTCCTGGGTAGAAAGAGTGACACAGAGATACTTCAACGTCTCGATAAACAACTGGAGGTTCTGTTCACATTGAAAAAGCGCAAACTGGAGTATTTTGGTCATATTTTAAGGAATGACAAGTATCAACTCTTAAAACTCATTATAGAAAGGAAAATCAAAGGACGGAGAGGCCCGGGTAGAAGAAGAATATCCTGGCTGAAAACCCTAAGGCAATGGTACGGAGTGAGCACCACCACATTATTCCGTCGAGCTGTGGGCAAAGTTCAGATAGCGTTGATGATTGCCAACGTCCGAGGCGGACAAGGCACCTGAAGAAGAAGATAATATGTTACAAATGGAACTTCAGTCTCTTAGCGCCTGATCCCCCTCAGAAATATTGTTCAATTGTGTAACAGTGTCTGTAACCATGGGTTTACTTAATAAGTCAATTGTGCTCAATTAAGTTATTACTTATACAAGAGTAGAAATACATAGATTAGTAAATGCTTATATAGTCAGTTAGTTAGCAGCGTTTAGAGAGGGTTATTAGATGTAACAAATGTAAAATAAAGTGTTGTAAACCATTTGCTTCTGTCTTATTTGTTATAGCTCCATTTTTTCTTGTTATTTTCAGAGGTTATTTCCTTTTTTGTTCCGTCAGTCCCTACTTATGGTGTACATGAATGGTTTATCGAAAAAAATTTAAACTATCTGAAATTAATACATATACTACATATAACATTTTAAATATCTCTATTTGTATGTATTAAATATAATTTCAAATTGGAATGGAATGTTTTGAGGCTAGATTGCCTAATTTTATAAATATCGTGTAGTTGCGATTTTCAAGAAGTGATAAATATCTCTAAGTGTTTTAATAATTTTAGGTCAGCTAGCAAGTTTATTAATGAAATTATTATATTGAGCGATGATGAAGATCAGCAGTTGACATGCCCCAAAAACAAATACAAGTTAGCTGCAAGTAAGGATAGTGACAAAGTTATTATCACAGAAAACAAAAGGAAAGCCGTAAATCCAAAAGAGAAAGAAAAAAAATTAATTACGCAACTGTATATGTATTGTAATAAGTGTGGTAAATTATTTGATAATTTAGAGCAGCTTCATAATCATATTTTTAATTCTCCAGCGACCAGTCATTTTTTCGAATGTGAAAAATGCGATAGTAAAGTCGGACATAGTCTGCCGCAGCTTGAGGAACATATTAGATTTGACTGTATAGAAGATAATGTCAACAAACGTGCAAACAAAGAATTTAAATATTATTGTGAACGATGCGGAAATGCATTTAGGGTTTTGGCCGACCTCCATGACCACTATAAGAGCCATGAGATGGAGAAATTAGGTTGTTCTATATGCTTAAAAACCTCTTGGTCTTTTGACGGCGCATTGTTGCATTTTAAAAAACATACCATTGACAATAATATTAAGTTAGGATGCAAAGACTGCAAATTAAGTTTTTCTGCCATTTTGCCCTATAAGTTGCACTGCGGCCTTATACACGGGAGATTTTCAGATTTAACTTATAGATGCATATTGTGTCTTAAGGTACTAAATAATGATAGAAAATTTCGTTGGCATGTTCAAGGTCATTCAATAATTGATACTAGTGCAAGTGCAACTCTTGTTACTTGCGAAGTGTGTGCTACAACGTTCAACAAGTCGAAAGATTGTAAGGAGCATCAAACTAGATGCCACAACTTGGAGTCTTTAAGAAATGCAACGGTGAAATGTTCAGTTTGTAATGAAAATCAGGTAGCCTCTAATATGTTTGATCATCTAGCAAATCACAAAAGAACAGTAGCGAAGAAGGATTTTAAACGTATTGAAGGAACGCGATCGAAGGATAGCGATAACAAGGAAGGTAATGAAGAAACGGGTTATAGGGTCAAATGCAAAATTTGTTCTCACTTCTTACCGTTAACCGAAGTGAAGCGTCATAGGTTGATTCACGAAAAAAAATGTTATATATGTGGAAATTCTTTTGAAACAAAAGCTGATTTGGAAGATCATATATCGGGTCATGGCAAAAAAAATTCAACGACAACGTCAGCTAAAGAGGGACAACGAATTGTAAGAAAAAACACCAAATCCTCATCGCTAGATCGAGTCGCTACAACGCGGCAATTTAATCAAGCCAATAGGGAATCTCCATTACTTCTAAATTTTATTCCACCTTCGAGAATATCTTCCCAAGATAATGCTCAGGCCTCGTCAGTAGTTGATCGTGTTTCCCAATTGAAAGTACCTGCCGAAGCAATTACAAATACCTCATGCCGTGTATCTTCACCCCAAAAATTTGCTCCAGCAAATGCGAAGTTGCCGTTGGTATTGAATTTTGTTCCACCATCCCAATCCCAATCAAATATGACTAACACATTAGGACTATTTAGAATTCCTCCACCGACACTATTTGCGCAAACAAATGTAAAGGCTGCGTTGGAATTAAATTTTGTTTCACCTTTGCAATTGTCTTCAAAGGTAAATACGGATAGCCCATCAGGACCACGCCCTATTCAGCCACCGAAACCATTGACCCAAATCGACACAACTATTTCTACGGTGCCTGTACCTGTTCCACCATCAAAATTATTTGGCTCAGCGCATACCAAAGAGTCAATTGAACCTAACCTTCCACCGCTGTTAGGGCCAGATAGTCAATCTAGCCCAAAAGTTGCACTTGTAACAAATTCTAGTCACACAAGAACTCCATTATCAAGTCCTGTTTGGCCAACAGGACTATTTGCCCAATCAAATATAAACTCTCCGTCAGTGCAAAATCCTGTTTCCCCATTGGGATTATTTTCTCAGCCAGTAAAAGCTGTAACTGCACCTTCTGCTCCGCTATCATTGGGAATATTTGACAAAGTAAAATGTCACATTTGTGGCAGAGGTTTTATGACCTTGCTTACCTTAAAGGAACATTTGAAAGGCCATGCCGAAGATATTTTACCGGTGCCTGCACCAGCTATCCATTCTTTAAAGCAAAACTCTGATAGTATTTCGACAGATTTAAAACAGCGTAACCAGAACTTATCCTTAAAACAACAAATTCCGAAATCTAGCGAGTCACGATGGTCAATACCAGTAACGCAATCTCGTTCAGGCCCTTCAACACAATCTTCGCCATATGATCCAAATGCCATAGTATCGCCATTTTTCAAGGCGCATCCTTGGCTAGCTCCCGGTTATGACCCCAATAAGAATAAAGGAACAGGTTCGTGTTCATTTAATGTAAAAGAAACTTTTGAAAATAGAGAAAAATCACTGGGTACAGCCCCAGGGGGGGAAAATGAAGAACCAAGTGTTGAGAAGCCTCTACAAGGGGAAAATCTTAATGCCCGTCCACAAAATCGCTTCTCAGCGCCACTTTCTACTGATAAGCCGCAGCTGTGGACAAATCAGCACACACCGCTGTTAGCTTCCTCAAGCCAAGCATCTGAGAATGTTGCGGCATCTAGGGATAGTTTCAGTTATCAACATCGCTCCCAATCACCAATTGCCAATATTGAGCATGCGCGAAATAGGCTGAAAAATATTTCCAAAAATGATACTAGAAATTTTCAAAACCCCACAAAATTTCCTATGTTTTCACCTGGAAGACAAAACATATCTCAGGATGTAGGTCCCTGCCTAACCTCAAATAAAGATCCCGGTATAAATACTTTTCAAAATACTTCGACGTTGCTACAACAACGTTCACTATTGGCACTATCGAGGGGAGCGCAAGATAATAGGAACATTGGTTCCCGCTCAGAATCTGCTCGCGAAAGCAGCTCAATTACTTTAGGAGGAGGATTAATTTTTCAACCACCTCCTCAAACTACTAGATCTATAAATGATAATGTCCTCATTGGTCGTCGTTTATATCAAACCTCTAGGTTAAGTTCTGATTTGTCTAATCAATCACTTTTTGTACGAAGATCAGATATTTCTAAAAGCCAAAACCAAGAACGTCATGCATCAGGGACTTCAGGTCCAAATCAGTATCCATGGCAAAGGCAGTAATGTACAGAGCCAGGGTATTTGATTTTAATGCTAAAGTAGTTATTTTATTCTACTATTGAATAATAAAAATATATAATAATATATATAATATGTATAAATAAAAATAATTGCATCATCATAAGTGTCGTTCAATTTCTTTCCTACAATATATTTATTGTAGTTTTTGGTATAATTTAAGAATTAAAATATTTATTTCTAAGTGATATATTATTTTAGGCCAGATAGCCAATCCTTAGATGACGTGATTGTCCTAAGTGATGATGATGAGAATGGTTCAACAAGTGACAGAGATAGTTATGAAAGAAGTGATGATGGCAGTGACGATGACATTATTCAAGTGGATGATATAATTACAGCCGAAACTAAGGCAGAGGACGAAAATGAAAAGAATTACAAGGGGAAAAAATTAGTTAAGCAATTATACTGTAATAAATGCGGTAACTTGTTTAGCGATTTCGTACTTCTGCATCGTCATATTTTTACTAAAAATCATGGATTCAATTGTGAGAAATGTAATAATAAAGTTGGGAATACCATTACACAACTTCGAGAACACATAAAAATAGACTGTAGGGCAAATGGTAATAAAAATGTTGAAAAGAAAGACGATATTAATGCTAAGTCAGGTATAAATGATCTTAAGTATTACTGTGAACGTTGTGGTCAAGGGTTCAGCGCATTTGCCAAGCTAGTTGATCATCATAAAATTCATATAAACGAATTGATTTGTTGTCCTTTATGTCCCATCAGATCTGCGTCTTTTGATGGAATATTGTCCCACTTTAAAAGTCACACTGTCATAAATAATGTGGATTTAACTTGTAAAATCTGTAATCTTCATTTTTATGCGATTCATCCGTATCGCATGCACTGTATACTTACCCATTCCCTTTTCAGCAACATTCCTTACTCTTGTATTTTATGCACTCAGATCTTCAAAGATCATAAAGAGTTTCTCTGGCACGTTCAAAGTCATACAAAGCTGGTCGTCAAGAGCAAAACGAACCCTCATCGACCTGATAAAAATGTGACCAACATGACCTGTGAGATATGTGCTCAAATCTTTGAAGACGCCGAGTCTTGTAAAGAGCATAAGGACGTATGCCATGATATAAATACTTTACGTCAAGCAGAGGAGCCTTGTCCCGTTTGTTCAACCATTTTTAATATTATGGAAATGTCTAGTCATTTGGCACAACACGAAGACATAAATCAGACGGAATTGTGCGGAAATGTACAGCATAAAGAAAATGAACCAGATGCGATGCAATCGCCACAAGAGGAACAGAGAAGCAAGGCGAAAGTCAAATGTTACACCTGTAAAGAAATGGTATTACTGGCTACAATTGAGGAACATAGAGAAACGCACAAATTTAAATGTAATATTTGCCCGCGGTCCTTCAATACCAATCAGGGTTTAAATCAACATATAATAGGCCACAATAGTGATGAAGCGAATCAACCATTTGAAGAATCAAGCAGCAGCAGACCACCTTTACTATTTAACCAACCAATATGTAATGATTGTGGCCGAAGCTTCATGTCAGTATATGCCCTAAGAGAACATAGTAAAATTCACCATATGGAAGGGGGAGCAATGTCCTCGTGGCCCTCGCCTTCATTTGAGCCTCCGCAAAATATATTTCCTGGACGATCTTCCAACTTCTCAAGTAGAGATTCGCAGTTCGATCAACAAGACTTCTTTGACAATAGAACCGGAAATTCCTTGGGCAAAATACCATTTCCCTCTTTAAGAGGTAATATAAACCCGTTTGTGGAGAGAAATATTCACGGTAGAGGGAAAGGCCTACACGGTACCCCAGGACGATTGATCCTTGAGCCACCAACTTCCTTTCAAACAAGTAATTCCACAAAAGATAATTTATCAGATAAATATGATAATCAACATTTGGTTAGAAATCCATTTTCGGGAAATACTACCGCCCCGTTGATATCACAGAGACCCAATTTTTCAGGTGATCAAAGTGGAGATTATGGTTATCCCCCCGGTAGAGGTGTATTTGGGAACAAGCCTTTTAGGCGATAAGATCTTGTTCCCAACTAGTTAAACACTAGTAAATGGATTTAAAGAAACACTCAGTGTCTTATTATTTGATTTTGTACTTCTTCTTATTATTGTAGATTAGTTTGTAAGTTCTCTTTTAGAATTATTGTTTGGGTTATGTACATACGTAGGTATTTAAATTGACAAAGGATAAATGTATTGAACTGCATAATGTGTCGTACGGGATGAATAAAGTACCCAAAGCTGTTGATCTGATCCTCTATTTTATATAAAGCAAAGCGATGTCGAAATTATATTTATTTTGTGAACACATTGTTGTATATTTTGTGTTGGTTTCTGGTATCACCGAAAATATATTTCACTGGACTCTTTAAAGATAACATATTAAGCTGTAGAAGCATATTGAATAAATATGTATACTTTTTCCTAATATTGTTCGGTATTTTAGCTACATGTATTTACTGTTTTGACACTAATAAAGAAAAGTAGACAATTTGTTTAATTTTTATTTTAACTTTTAATAACGTTAACCGCAGAATGTCCAAACAAAATATGCTGATTGATGAACTGATTTTTCACGTATATTTACCTATAAAACCTACCTTAATAAAATGGAAACCGTAGGATGAGAAAAAACTTGTCACTTTAAATTTTTTAATATACCTTACAAACCTTAAACTTTTACCGTGTTTAATAAGTACTAATTTGCTTCTGGTACATGCAAAAGGTTGGCCATAATACATTTTTTCATCTCGTATTAATTCTTTTTATGTCTTGTTTATTATTTGTTAATATAACGTATTATTAGTTATTAACTATGTACTATAATTTTAGCACAAATTCCGAACGACTATCCATAAATAATTCTATTAGTGAAGGTTCTAATAATATTATTGAGGACATGGTGTTAATTGACGATGACGATGCTGATGATGGCAAAGAAAAGCAACGTAAAGAAGGAAGCAATGTTTGCGGTTCTTATAATAATATCGTGGAAATGGATTTGGTTGATGATGAAAATGAACAAAGGAATTTTTCTAAGAACAGTAAATATAACAATAACGAAAGAAGCAATATTGGGGCTAATACCTCGGACTTTATTCTAATTGATGATAAAGAGGAAGACGCCTTATCTAAGAACGAAATTCCCAAAAAGGATTTAAAAATTCCTTGTTTTCAGTGCGACGTGGTATTTCCCATGGACGAATTTGCTGCCCATCAAGCTACCCATCAAAAAATAAAACAAAAACATAAAAAAGAAACTAAAAGTACTTATAACGAAATTGCCAGAAAGGATGTTAAGATTCCTTGTATTGAGGGTGTTGGGGTATTTTCTATAGACGAATTTCCAACCCATCGGAGAGAACAGAAAATAGATATGAATATCGGAACCGCTCAAACTAATATAAAAATTCCTTGTTTTAAATGTAATATGGTATTCTCCATGGCAGAATTTTCTGTACACCAAGCTGCCCACCAACAAGGTATGGCAGAACAGAATATAAATCCAGACATTAAATGTACTGAATGTAGTATGACTTTTAATACTGTTGAAAACCTAATCAACCATATGAAAGTCCTTCACTTTTCCATGTGGGGAGCTTGGAGCCAGTTTTACAATTGGAATCAAATGGATCAGTATGGTTACCCTTACATTCCAACTGTAGCAGATGGACAGTCAAGCAATGATGTCGTGTATTTAGGTGCGAGCTATAATACTGAACAATCATTGCCTCTCTCATCTCAGAGGCGCTGGGCATCCCACAAGGGTGAACATAAACACGGTCATGGGCCCGGTTATGCACACCGCCGCGGTCATGGGCACGGTCATGGCCATGGTCATGGAAGGCGATTTCATCACCGACGTCATCGGTCACCATCACCTCATCATAGCAGGCACCGTTCACCATCACATGGTAGAGAAAGATTTCTTCATAGACGTTCACCAGGACGGTTCAGGGAAATTCATAGACGACATTCGCCGCCTCGTACACTAACCTTGGCAGAGCTAGCTCTCAGAAATGACAAATTACATTCGGAGAGAACTAGTCCGTTAGGACATCGATTTGGCCGTTCGAGTTTTCACGGGAGCCATAGATCGCCAGAAACCATAGACTGTGAAAACAAACGTAGATCCCGATCATGTTCTCCCGTCGTAATTGATTTGGACGAAGATAGGGGGTTTTCAAAAATTTTAAAAGATGAAGCAAATAATCCCCAATTTCCTGGGCCTAGTGAAGAATGGGTTGTGGCCGACTCTTGGGATTCTTAAAACGAAAGAACCAAATCAACACTTAATGATATGTACTTATTTTCATGAGCGAGTCCTGAGTCAATTTTAAATCGAAAAGTTCATATACACGGATGTCTAGAAATGCTTTGTTTGCGATATACAGGCGGTTAAAATAAATATATTTTTTTTGGTTTTTACATAAAATTTTGGTATAGATTATTATGATATAAAACTACACATTTTTATCCCAAAAAATTTTTCCCGAGCCAGTGGCGTTACCTCAGCTGCGCCTCGATGCAACTTTAATCAAAAGATATGTTACGCCACTGATATTTTCGAAACAATTATTATCAATCAATTTTAAACGAAATCTTTTATATTTCTCTTAAAACTTATCCGTTGCTAAAGAAACGTTTTTATTATTTGTTTATGATAATTAATAATTGTTTCGAAAATATCAGCGGCGTAACTTATTTTTTGGTTAAAATTGTATTGAGGCGTGCCTGTACCTACGCCACTGTCTTGAGAAAAAACACTCTTGAGGTAAAAATGTGTTTTATATCATAATAGTCTATATTAAAATTTAGTGTGACATCTCAAACTGGTTTCGAGATTTTTGATAGAAACAGAAAAAAAACTTTTGCTGTAGGTATATCGAAAACTAACGCATTTTAGGACATAAGTCCAGGAATCAACCATTAAAATAAGTCCATATCATTAAGTAACACCCTGTATATTATGTGAATGCCAGAAGCTAAATGGTCTAAGTAGAAAAACGCAATTTCTGAGATACTTAAAAAAAAATTATATCAACAATTTTTAAAAATAAAATCCTTTTATGCAAGCAGGTAGATTAAACTATTTAATTGGCATTTCTCCGTTTATTCCATTTTTTTTAAAATTCTACTTATGCTCTTTGGCTTCTGGCCACCTCCTCCCCTATTATATATAGATATATACATTTCTTTTATTAGATGGCATGCATTATATTCCCTCCTTAATGTATTCAGGCACGGCCAGATAAAGGCTCTTTTAACGAACAGCCTAAACTCCTATTGAGCTCCTTCTTTATGTTAATGTCGGTTAGGCTGTGAGTTGGTTTTTTTTTGGTCGTACCTATACATTCCAACCAATCACATTTATCTAATAAGGAAATAAAATTTAAAAGTAAAAATATTAGTTTTTTTATCCTATTTTTTGTGACATCAACTTAAAATTTAGGTAGAGTGGCAGATCTTTTAATAGTTCCTATTTGTTGTAATATGCTCGAATAGAAATAAAAGTAAGTAACATATGTTAAATAAGTGTTTAGGACCACGCACCCATCTATCACCGCCTCTTGTAGTTATAATGTGAACCTGATTACCGAATCATAAGTGTATAAATGTTATTACGACTATATTGTGGTATTGACTATACAGGGTGTCCCATAACTAATGGTACACAGGAAAACTGCAGATTCCTTGGGTAAAAATACTGCGATTAGTTCATACTTAGTTTAGTTCAATAGCTGGTAATAACCGAGATACAGGGTGTCCAAGTAAAAATATAATTTTCAATTTTCCTAAATAACTTATTTCTGAATCAATATTTTTGCACAAAATTTTGTGACTAGGGTTTTTTTGGGGAATGGAACATAACATACATAAAAAGAAATGTAACTTTTTGTGCCTTAGTATAATTATATTTTTATTAAAAATATCAGTTTTTCCGTCATTTTTAAGCAATAAAGGTATACTTTATGAATGTCACTCCGACTAACCGTTTTCGAGATATTTTCAATTACAACTTCTAATGCGCCCGTTTAAATTTTGATTGTAAATGTGAAATTTGTCACAGTAGGCTTTGGTAAAACAAATACAATGAAAGCACTCATTTCTATGCTTCCTATTGCTATTGATAATAAGACGAGATAAACGAAATGGGTACGGTTGAGATTTTATCATCAAGACATTCACGATGTAGTTCTACTTTACAGACAGAAAAACCATTAAATACATGCCGTTTAGTTAGGACGTTAAAATGTTATAGGTTAACTAATCAATCAGTTTTCACAATAAACATCATACCTACGTGAATTAATCTATTTTGGTTTGTATTTTCAAAATAAGTAAAACATGATTGTTCCATAAATAAATAAAATTATTTTTAGTTTAAACGATGATAGCGAAGACATAAAAGTTGAAGCATTATTGAATGATATTGAAGAACATATATTTGAACTATTTTCCGATGACATAGAGCAAAAAAGTGAACCAGAAGAAGGCGAATGCACGAGTGATAGTATGGATGAAGCTGTAGAAAAGACGCTTGAGGAAAATAGAGAAAATGAAATTGCAGTGGTTAAAGTAAATATAGATAACAAGATACAAGCCGTTAAAACCAAAAGAGTAAGAAGACGTCATACTCGCATAGATTTTGATAAAATAGACTTTAATCATAGTACTGGCAAGTATAACTGGGAGGAAGATGACAACACTGATTTAGAACCTGGCAAGAAAACATATTTAGGCAAAATCATACCAGCCACTGAACTTTTTTGCAATCTTTGTGGTGAGGGTTTTCTCAATTATGAAAGCTTGGAGAAACATATAATGAGCTTTTCTAAAAAAGAACACTGTTTCCTATGCAAGCTTTGCGGCCATTGTGATTCTAGCTTGGTGCTTAATTTATATACTCACGCACGATCATGTAATAATTTTAAAGCGTTTGATTTGGCAGAAAGAGAGTTTGCTAAACAGCATCGAGAGTACATTCAATATCATTGCGACTTTTGTAATAAGGGATTTGCAGTACTACAAGAATTTTTAAAACATAAATCGAGAACCCATCAAGGAGTTTTCATACATTGTTCTTTATGTTCGTCGAGATTCAGCAATTGGAATGCATTATATTATCACATGGGAGATCACGCTTTAATCGGTAATGTAGATCTTAAGTGTAATATGTGCCGTCTGCGTTTCTATACTCCCATTACGTTTAAAATACACATTCTTACAATGCACGGTCACGGATCACAGCAAGACTTTCTTTATCAGTGTTGCTTGTGTCCTGCAGTATTTGTAAATGATATTCCGGAATTTAGAGTACATGTCCATAGACATAACAATTATTTTAATCTAGGCGACATGGACAGACATAAGATTAACATAAAAAATGGACGTCCTCTATTATTTCCCAATAATGGGCAATGCACAACTTGTTCGATGGTATTTCCTTCTGGAACCGAACTGAAAGAACATGAAAGTCAAGGACATTCTGATTTTAATAATATACCAAAGAGAGCAAAGCAAACATTTAAGGTTATGAATAAAACCATTGGAAGAAAGAATAAAAAAACATCTAATTGTGGCTTAATTGTATCACAGTCGCTTCAAGCTGCTCATAAAGGAATGGAGTCCCTCCTTAAAAATAATACTAAAGCTAGTTTAAAACCTTCAAGTAATAAAAAAGATGGTCGTCCCAAACCTAACAAAGTTGTTCCTGCAAATAGAAATCAGAAAGTGCCCAAAGACTGCGTAATAATCAAGTGCAATAAATGTTCTATGATATTTAATACAATTCCAGATTTAGTTAACCATACAAGAAGTCGCCTTTGTCCAGGTTCTTCCACATCTAATGTATTCTCTCAACCATCTATGCAGCTTTCCAATAAGATTCTATCAACTTTACATAAGCCACAAAACCCAACATTTATGCCTTCTGAATCGATACGGTTGTCTAACTGGGCTATGTCAAGTTCATTAACGCCTCAAAACCAAGCGCTACCCAATAAGGTTACACCTAAGCTACAGGAGCTGCATACTTCAACTCTAAGTTTAGGTACATCTGGTCAATTAAGCAACAGGAATCAAAACCCAGCGTTAATACATCCTTTATCGATGCAGTTATCCAACAGCATGTTTCAACATTCTCAAATATCACAAACATCTAAAGTATATCCAGTAACCAAGCCATTACACAACCCGGTAATGCAAAATCTTCACAGACAAAAAAATATATTATTAATGAACTCTCATTCGTTCGGATCTTCTGGCCAGCTAAATATACCTCCGAAGTTATGTCCGGCGCCGACAAATATACCTCAAATTGTTCAACGTTCTGGTAATATGTTAAATCATCATGCCAGTCAGTCAGAACAACTAGGATTTCGTTTTGAGCCGCCCAAGTTCCTTTAGAGAGAAGCTGCCAATAATTGTGTTAATGTTCGACAGTCTTCTGGTAATATAGTAATTAGTTATGCTGCATGTCGTTACCTGTATTTTTTGTTGCTCCTCACCTAGTTTTAAATAAATTGAATTTAATAAATATATGTTTCATATGAGTATATTTTTCCATTTCAGTATGTATTAGTATTTTTTTAAAAATATTAATTCGAAATAATTTTAGTTTAAGCATTGCAAGTGACGACTATGACGAGGAAATTTTGGCAATTTTAAATGACATTGAACAATGCTACAATTATGATGATGATGATGATAATGAAGTATCTTTAGACGAAGGTGACTTGGAGGAAGGAGAATGTTCGGAGAATAATCTAGATGACCAGAAAAATAAAGAACTAGATAGAACCTCAGATGGTGGCCAAAACAAAGAAGACGGCCATTGTCGCAATTTTATCACTTTGAATAACGAACTAGATGAAGTCTCCGAAAATGGCGAAATTATTGAAAATTGTGATATGCTAACGTCTAGACTATATGATTCTTCAACAAATAAGTGGGTTGCACAACTATTTTACTGTTGGGTATGTCGCCGAGTCTTTGACGATATTTTTGCTCTTACCAAGCACGTTTTTTTTCACAAAGCAATTCACAAAGCAGTTTTCAGCCGTCTGGCCGTGAACATATTCTTAGTTCAGAAAATATATCACTCTAAAACAAGGCTTCCTGTTCAGTATAATTGTGACTATTGTTTTAAGGGATTTCCACACTTACAGAGTTTGTATCAACATAAAGATGACCAACACTCTTCTGAATTCGTGCGGTGTCCTATATGTTTGAAACTAATCAGAGACACTGCACTTTTCTACTTCCATGCTCCAAAACATTCGTTAATTGGAAATGTTGCTCTCGAATGCAAAGACTGCTCCTTAAATTTCTATTGTCCTTCCGTATACAAAGTACATTTCTTGTTGGTACATTCACAAACGACTGGCATTATTTATCAATGTTGTTTGTGTCCTAAAAAGTTTGTTGATGACCAAAGTCAATTTAGAAGCCACATATTTTCTCATGGAATTTTTAACAGGGAGGTATTTAAAGTCAACGAGATTGCCATGAAAGACGGTAGACCATTACAAAATGTCGCTAAAACGTCGTGTGCGATTTGTGCCAAAATATTTTTTACCGAAATCGGGCGTAATAAGCACAAAATTCGTGATCATCCTAAACGTCCTCGAATAGATGAAATTAAGCACGCAAAAATTACTGAACATGAAGATAATTCACAGTCGAATCCAAAAATCGTGGTTCAAAACATACAACAATGTAACAAAAATACACCCAATCCTGGAATGCCTAAGAAAAAACGGAAAAAACAAAAAGTGTTTAAATCGGACAAAGTAATTGACACTTCACAGGAGGAAGTTGAATCATGTAAACTTTCCAATGAAAAGTCTCGATACGAAAATGCTGTGTCTTATCCCAAAGTACCGTGGTCTGCTGTACGAAAAGAAGAATTACAAATTCAACACACTCAAATAAAGTCTCAAATCATAAAATTGAAATCATATCAAGTCCATCTACGGGATGCTAACCGAAATCATAACAAAGAACCTAAAATCAATTTATATAAACAAAAAAAGGTTGAATCGCAGATAATAAAAGTGGCTAAACAACACAAGAAAGAAAAAAAATTAAAACGATCCGAATATGGAAGGAAGGAAATTCAGAGGAAGTCACCTTGTTCCACGGACGTACAACATAAAAGAATAACCAAGCGTCCAGAGATAGAAAATTCAGATGCTAAACAGATAAGGAAGGGGTCTCCAGTTCTGAAAAATGTGCCCCAAACATCAAAGCTATGTTATACTAAGCAGCAGCCAAAAAAAGAACCCAAAACCCAGCTGGAAAAGGGTTTGGAGCAGATGAGAATAAAATCTCAAGTCTTAAATTTAGAATTAGAAACGACAACACAATTGCCTTGTAACACTGGCCCACAATTTGAAACAATTACTAAAATACCAGAGAACAAAGGAAAAGATGCCGAACAAACCGAATGGAAGTCTCAAGCTCTAAAATCTACAGCCCATCAATCAGAGCTGCTATGTTATAAAGAGAATCTTATAAAGGAATCTAAAGCCGAACAAGCACTTCAGGAGGTAGAAAGAAAATCTCAAGTCAATATCAAGTTAAATTTGATAACAAAAAGTATAAAACTACCATATTATACTAAAATTAAACAACTCGAAACTAAAACGGATCCGTTCGAATCGACAAAAAAAATGTCTCGAATTAAAGATTCATCAAAAGCGAAAGTGTCATATGATGCCCAATGCCAACACGATAAGGACTTTAAAATTCAAACAGAACAAGGAAAGGAGGGCGAGAAAATATGTAAAAAAAGTCCTTCGACAACTGAACCACAAGAAGCATGTATAGCAACGCAAAATAAGACCACTCAAGGACAAGACGAAAGGAAGGTTGAACCAGCTAGCAAGGGTGATACAACTCCCAAATCAGAAGTAGTACAACTTCCATGTATAAAATGTAAAATTCTTATTCCTATTCATGAATTTCAAGTTCACCAAACCTCACATAAAAAAGCTGCGGAAATTAAATGCACCGAATGCGGAATACCTGTCGATACCGTAGAAAATCTTGTGTGTCATATAAAATCTGTTCACTTTTCAGCCGGTTCAGTTATGCCGAATCAAATGTATCAGTTCCCTATGTCTATGCAAATGAATCAATGCTTTATGCCTACTCAGTATTTTGGGTTTCCTGGCATCGATCAGTCTTATATGCCTACTGCTTTTCCACATACGCAACTTAATCCACAGACACAGCTTAATCTACAGACGCAGCTTAGTCCACAGACGCCGGTTAATTCACAGACGCCGCTAAATCCACTGACACCGCTAAATCCACTGACACCGCTTAATCCACAGTCGTCATTGAACAAGCCACAGGTGTCCGAGCAATCAAACTATATTCAAGTCAATTGGAATCAACTGAGTCAGTATAGCTATCCTCTTATGGCAACCCAGATAATTCAAAATATGAACGATCCTCCACCACCACCACCATCGACCGAAACTTCAGTACAACAAATTACCAAACCTGACACTGATCAACATAAAAGTAATGTTAAAGATCTCGTGCCTAAAGATCAATGTTCTTTCTCCATTGGACCACGCAGTCCACGATATAGCAAAAAATCTAAATCACCAGAACGACGGCGAGATCACGACAAATTCTTGCGACTTAAAAATACTTACGATAGTCCTGTCAGGAAAAGATCAGATATATCTCCTCCGTATAGTAAATCTGACGAATGCTTTTATCGGAACTACTCTGATCGCCGGAGTAGATCACCAAGTTATCGGAAATACTCTCCTCGCCGAAGTAGATCACCAAATTATCGGAGATACTCTCCTCGCCGAAGTAGATCACCAAATTATCGGAGATACTCTCCTCGCCGAAGTAGATCACCAAATTATCGTAGATACTCTCCTCGCCGAAGTAGATCACCAAGTTATGACAGATCTTACAAGTATAAATCGAGTAGGTATCGTAAATCCCGTAGTCGGTCACCGAGACACTAAAGTCTATAAACGTATAATAACATTAACTTTTCCAGTACTCCGATCATCCATTTGTTGTTCAAAGTGATAATCTTATATGCATGATGTTTCTTTGATTCGCCTATTAGTTTTAATTAAGGTTTTTGTGTATTTATATAGTATATGTTGAATAACATATTGTACTTTACCTTATTAATATGCCACCCTGTATAAATATATATATTTTTTACTATAAAACTAAGTGCTTGTTAAATTTAATTATAGACTAAAGTATTACACGATGTTTTGAATTGAAACCGTTGATTGATATTTAATTGTCTGGTAAGAATTTTGGCTACCATGTGTTTAAAATGTTTTTGAATTATATTAATATTAAGGTAAGTTGAGGTACTCTAGTTGTAAGTAGGGTGTTTATGATTACTGTTTAAGTAAAAGTTTAAGTGTCCTATGCTGATCAGTTTGCTATAAAAGTGTATATACAACTGGCGTAAAGAATCTTCTAATCATTGTGCTATTGGTACTATTGCCACGGGAATACTATAATTATATCGCTAATAAGGAAATATTACCCATATTGGAAAATATTTTTTTTTATTGCGCGGATATAACAGGATCCTGTTATTGATATTCAAGTTGCTGTTGTAAGCAATATTAGTATATACAGCTTACGTGTTAGTTCGTTGATAATTATACTGGCACTGATCATTTGTAGATTTAAAAATAAAAATCCAGCCTTTTACCTCTATGGAATTAACCGCAGCACAAGTTGTTTTGAACACAGGCGAAAAAAATATATATACATCCTGATGTTGTAAGCTGCCCTGATTGTAACGTAAAGATTTCTAAAAGTGAGAAATAAGCGCAATATATGTTGTATTTCTGATAAATAAAGCAGTTCTTAATATGTATATTTGGCGTTTTATTATTAGTTAATCATATCTGTTTGAAATAAATTAATATAAAATTACTTTTAGGGAAAGTGTTGGCAGTAACGAATTTAATGATGAGCTTATAGCAATACTGGAAGGCATTGAACAAGATTACGATGAAATCTCAGATGAGGTAACATGTAAAGAAGATCAAAAAGATCCCGTAGAAGTTGATCTTGAATATGATGAAATATCTGATTGTGATATGGATAATATAGAAAATAAAGAATTAACTACAACTTCCAAAAGTGTAAATGCAGAACTGGTTAAGGAAGGTGATAAAGAAGTTGATGAAGATTATATTCAATATGATGATGAAGTTTATAAAGAACTTGGTTTTACTTCTGAAGAAGAAAATATCAGGGCTAATAATAAGAAACATGAAAACCTAGAAGAGAGCAGAATTTATGAATGTTCAAGAAAATATCTTCCTGAACTGGGTTATTGGATAGTGGAAAAATTTTATTGCTATATTTGCCGCGAAGCTTTCCATCATCTCTCTGATCTCGACAAGCATTTTACTTATCCAAAAAAGAGTCATAATTTTGTTTGTAGAAATTGTAAGCGTCGGAATTTTTCTAGTCTTTATGCTATTAAAAAACATTATGTCATATGTCCCAATCCCAAAGGCTTTGACAAAAAGGAGTTTAAGTATTCAAGAAGACATCCGAAATTTAAACAGTATTACTGCGACTATTGTAGCAAAGGGTTTGCATGTTTAGCAGACTTTTTGAAGCATAAAAGCCAAAGCCATTCACTCGACTATATGATCTGTCCGGTATGCTCCATCAGGGTTAGAGATACTGATGCCTTTCTATTTCATGTTCATAAACATTCGTTGATTGGAAATGTTGATTTCACTTGCAAGCATTGCTCATTACATTTCTACTCGCCTACTGTGTACACAAATCATCTTAAAATTGTTCATTCTCAGACAAAGTTTTTTGTTTATCAGTGCTGCTTATGTCCTGAAAGATTTACTGATAGACTAAATATATTTAGAGCTCATGTTCACACTCATGGAGTTTTCAATAAAGAGATATTTAAGGGCGATAAAGTTGTTACGAAAAATGGTCGACCATTACAAAATGTCGACGCTACCTCCTGTCCAATTTGTTCAGAAGTATTTGTTAATGAGGATATCCTCCAGATCCACAATACCCATAATCATCATGACAATCTACCAGATTTAACGAGACAAATTATAAAGAAATGCATTGAAACAAATGTCGATAGGGAAATCTGTGTTGTCATTGATACAGAACATGAATTTACACGTCGCAATCGCCTTTACGGAAAAAATATATTAGTGCAAGAAAAAGAAAAAAAGAGTAAACACAGAAATAAACAGTATCATACTAAAAATGCGAAATCATATAAGAATACACGAGAAATGAACCAACCAGAAAATGAAAAGTCATCGGTTACACATTCTAATACCAAAAAGGCGATATTATCACATTTAGACAAACACGATGATACTATTAAATGCAAAGAGACAAATGAAGAATCTGAAACTGCCAATCCAAAATCAGAAGAAATAATTCTACGAGAAGGAAATGAAGAGTATATGGGTAAAATCAAGAAACAATTACTTATTACTAATATTAAATCAGAAGAACGTTTATCGAAGCAAAATAAAAGAATTCAATCGGAAGAAAAGAATGCGCTACCAAATGAAGAATCTGGTTCGACAACTTTAAACTTACAAACATGTATAGAGTGCAAACCTGTAATACCCCTACATGAATTTGAGAGTCACCAAGCTTCACATAAAGAGGATATAGAATTTAAATGCCCCGAATGTAGTATGCCTTTCGACACCGTCAAAAATCTTGTTAATCATATGAAAGCTCTTCATTTTCTAGTGGGTGCACCTGGACCCAATCAAATGTATCAGTTTCCTGGGCTTATGCCTGCTCAGCATTCTGGATTTCCTTGTCTGAATCAGCCTGTAACAAATAAACTTTCGCAAGTACCGATAAATACTCGACAAGATCCTGGTCAGACGGACTGTATTCAGTTTAATTGGAACCTGCTAAACCAGTTAAGCTATCCTTACGTAGCAAGCCAACTGACACAACCACAACCGCCGTTGCCATTAACAGACAATGAATCAAAACCCCCGCCTCCTCCAAATAGCCCACCTTCCACTGAAAATTTAGATGATAATGGCACAGTTAAAGCAGAAAGTGTATCTTTTTCACTTTATAAACCATGTAGTTCATTAAAAAATAACATATCCGAAGAGCAAGAAGGAGCAACTAAGAGTGATATTACGAAGATGTTTGAGCCGATATTGTCCTCTGATTCTGAATTATCAGATACGTGTAATAGATCCAATAAAAGCACAAAATCTTCTAATTCCGACAAATCTCTTGAGTGGAGTTATGGCAAATCAAGCGACAAATCTTTCAATCGTAGAAGGCCTTATGATCGGGGATCATGCGACAGATCTTTTGGACGTGGAAGGCCTTATAATCGTAGATCACGTAACAGATCCTATGAACGTGAAGATTCGCGCGATCGTCAATCCCGCGACATATCCTTTGAACGTGGCACGTCCTATGATCGTGAACCACAGGAAAGACGTTCTGCGCATGACATAGCGTCTAGTTCCGAGGACCTTTTTATGGCCAAAAGATTAAATCGAAAAACTCGAAAAGGGCCCAGAACTCCTTCACCCCAACCTAGTAGTTCTAGAAGCCTTAGTCTTAGTTTAGCCAGATCTAACAAGTGCAGCGGCTGTGGGTGCTGTTTTAGTACCAAACGTAAGCTTCATGAACATAAATTAAAATGCCCATTTTTATATTTTTTAAAATAAATTCCCTTAGTTTGTTAATTAGTAGTTTTAGTTGTTTATAAACATGAGTAACTTGTCATTAATTTTAATATATGGTTTAAGTAAATGTTTAGTAATATATATATATACAAATTAGTATATTATTAAATTAAAATATATCTCACATATGTGTTTGTTTGCAGGCCACAAACGTCTCTTAAGGAGCTTTCTTCATCAGACCAGGAGGAACAAAATGTAGACTCCACAGCCCAGGATCAGAGTGATAAACAACAGAATGTTTTGCTTAATGTTTCAGACATTTCCCAAGCACACGCAAAGGACCTATCCAAGTTTGAGGACACTGTAGTCGGTGAAGAAACGGACAATGGTTTGGCAGGAAAAGCTAGATTTATCGATAGTACTAAAAGCGATGAATCTACAACAATTAACGAAGAAGAAGCCAATAGGACATTAGAAAATAATGAGAACGAAAATAAACAGCCTAAGGTATTAAATAAGCAGGACTTCGATCAACATGGGACTAAAGCGACTGTGGAAAAAGGAGATACAGATTTTGACAATGAAACTAATCAGGTTACTTCTTTTAACGCATCGGCAAATGATGACACCAAAAGTGATCCTACTAAAAGTGAAGATGAGCCTGAAAAATCCACAACTGATTTAAAACAGACGCAAGAAAACCTCGTGATTCAAAATACTGAATCCGCTAACCCCAAAGATGATGATAATGCTGGTATTGTATCTAAACCTTATTTTGAAGATTCTATTTCGGCATTGCTTGAATTACAAAAAGAGGTTACACGTATTGGTTCTATGGTTGATGAGAGCTCTTCTAGTATAACAACTAGGGCTAGTGAAGGAAATGGGAATCAATATCTTTCTAAAAATAGCGAAGCCCACGTCACCTCTAGTACTCAAGAAGACTCCAAAAAGTTGAAAGACGGTCTTATGATCCCCGAAACAGAGGAAATAAGTCATGCTTCGGAGAAAAGTATCACGGTGAAATATTCCTTAGAGGACAACAAAGAATCTAACTTAAGAGTCGATGAAGATGTACCGACATCAAAAAGTATTATGCTTAATGAAGAAAAGGAAAAGATAATATGTGCTATAAGGATTGATGAAGAATGTAGCGATGATGATAATGATGGCGTACCTATTTTAACTCGAGTTAAAGTTCAGCGTCGAGGTAGTAGAGGAAGAAAACTAGATATATCTAAAATCAAAGAAGACGTCATTCTTGGACCGAAGAAATTGATTGTACGATTACAAAAAATTGACTTAAAGGAACTTCAAACATCTGACCAAGGTAAAGTCCATATAGGTGATGCCATTACTGATAAAGATAATGAAAGTAAGTTCAAAATAGATTCTAACGAAAAAGTTAACACAGAGCAACAGACTATTCAGCCAGAAGTGATACGTGTCAAAACTAAAAAACCTTTCGAAGATGCTGCAAAATCTGAAGCTTCCGTTGGAGAACAGCGAGATATAGATGTAGACGATTCACCATGCTCATCTACAGGTAAGCTGAAATATAACTATTTAAAATCATGTTATAAAACATTTTTTATAACATTACGATACAATTTTCCCTTTTGTTACAGACTACAATAAAGCTGATTCCGATACGTCAGATGCGCGGGCAGTTGTAAAAGTATTTCTTGCAGGTATTATGCCGGATAAAGGAGTTGAGATTCAGCCAACGAAATCTGATAGTGAAGTCTCAGAAAATTATGCATCCGAGTTATCCAAATTAACAAAACAAAGTAAAAATGCGTTTTCCAATGAGTATGCATGTGACAGTGGTAAATCCGAAACATCAGTCTCCGAATCTTCAATAGCAAAATTATCCAATCTCACTAAAAATATAGTAAAATTGGCAAAAAAAAATATTTCCAAAGATTCTGTAGACGCAAATCAGTATCGGAAAATAGTATCTACTCGAGGTAAAAAAACGGTAAAGGAGAATTTAGATCGTGGAGTTAGATTGAACACCGGGCACCCTATTAAACGTTTATTTTTCTGTGAAGTTTGTTCTATTAGCTTTAATTGCGTAAGACGATACTGGAATCACAAGAACTTGCTGCATCGCGATCATGACTTTCCTTGTGTCCTGTGTGATAAAAAATTTAAAAAGACCTCAGCATTGCTGCATCATAGTAAATTTAGGCATAAGGAATCTTACGAACAGAAGATAGTGGAAAATGAAACCCCTTTATTTTATTGTGAGGCTTGTGGTAGAGGTTTCAGGAATATTCAAATGAAGATAACCCATATTCAAGAGGAGCATACAAAGGGATATATTTTTTGTTCCTTGTGCGACCATGCCAGTGCCAGCATTGACGATCTAGTATTTCATGCGAGAGAACATAAGAAGTTTAAAAATACTTTATTTTCCTGTAAGGTATGTGGAGAAAATATATTTTTCCTACATATGTTTATTAATCATCTCGAGTGTCATCAAAAAGTCGATTCTCCTAAGAAATTTCATTGCAAAATTTGTTCCCGCAAACTTAAAGGTTTTAAACATTTTACTCTTCACATGCAACGTCATATCGTTACCACGCCTAAATATTTTTGTTTCATTTGTGAAAAGGTCTTTTTATCCCATAAAAAACTTGACAACCATACAAGATATCAGCATCTAAAATATTATTCAGACCATCAACAGTTTTTGAAACCGAGGAACGTTAACATCAAGACCGAGAAAAGTTGCTATTGGTGTGGTAAAGTTGTACTCAACAAACGTTTTAAACTTCATTTAAAAGGTCATAGAAGGTTCTGGGTACTATATAAAAGAAAACAATTGATCACTTGTAAGGTTTGTCTGAAGAACGTTTCTAAGGTAGTGTTTAAGAAACACTTATCTAAGCATGAAAAGGTGGCTAAAGACAAAGCTACCGAGAATAAGATTCATAAGGAACCGGTGTTAAAGGATTTGTATATTAAACTTACAAGATCCACAATATCGGATGTTGAAATAGTTGATCTAACCCCAGAAATTGAAGTCATTACAAGATCCACAATATCGGATGTTGAAATAGTTGATCTAACCCCAGAAATTGAAGTCATTGATCTAACATCAAATAATCCGGTGAATTCTAAAAGGACTGAACCAATGAAAGTAAAAGAAGATACATTGAAAACCGAGGTTCCTAAATTAAAGTCAAATGATGTTTTTAAGAAGCCCGCCGTACCTCCTCTGAAAGGCAAATTGAATACAGTCAGCGCCCCTAAAATGTTTCAAAACCTTGAATCCTCAAAAGTCGGCATAGAGACTAAAACATTAGGAAATTATAAAATTCCCAAAAAATTAGACGTTCAACCTCCTATTGATAAATCAACAGTTAATGTAACAGAAAGGCGATTTAATCTTACTGGTACAGCTACAGCTCTTAAGACAGTAGATATTATCTTGTCAAAATCCCTGAATGAAAAGAAACTCATTTCTGAGGCAAAAAAAAGTGATGGCTCATGTGGCTCAAAGATTGGTAGTAAAGCCTCTGAAGATGAGGACAGTATATCTGCAAAAAAGAAATCTCGATTTTCTCCTATTCATTCCGATGCTGTAACTGTTACTCCAATCAAAAAGCAGATAACAACTGATACTCCAATCAAAACGCATATAACAACGTTTTCTCCTATTAAGCAGCATATAGCAACCGTTACTATACCGAAAATTCGTGAAAAAACTCCCAAGCCATCAAATAAACTTGAAAATATGCCTAAACCGTGGTTGACTTGGCAGGATTCTAATTTCAGTCCTGGTGGTCAACCGCCAGCGGGTTTCGGACCTCATGGGCCAATGGGTCCGGGTGGACCATTGGGTCCGGGTGGACCATTGGGCCCGGGTGGACCAATTGGTTCCGGTGGTCCAATGGGTCGCGGTAGGCCAATGGGTCCGGGTGGACTCATGGGTCCGCGTGGGCCAATGGGTCCTCATGGTCCAATGGGCCCTAGTGGACCTATGTTCCCTGGAGGACATGGACCTGGTTTTAATCCATCAATGGGTTCTATACCGCCTTATAATCCATCTTTGGGCCCTGGACCTGTTTTCAATCCATCAATGGGCACTGGACCCGATTTCAATCAATCAATGGGTTCTGGACCTGGTCCAAATCAATTTTTTCACTCAGAATCAATGGGACCAGGGTTTGGCCCTCCTGGCGTAGACGGTCCACCCGGAGTCGATATGAATCAAGGAGGATTTGGCGTACTTTTCCCCGCAACTAATTTGCCGTCTTTTCAGCCCTCGGCTCAAGTGTCAATGAACCAGTCTATACAAATGTATTCACAGCCAAATATGGCACAGGAACAATTTTTCAATCACCCCACATTTGTAAGCCAGGTACAGCAAGTACAAATAGGTGCTTACCCTGATCAAGGAATGCCATATGCAGACCCGAATCAGTTTGCTTATAATGAGCAAAATATGGCAACGTTTCAACAATATTCCCAAGGAAATGTTAACTCTCAGTACATGACTCAATGGCAAGGACAACAGGCAATGTCCCAAGGAAACGGGGGTATGGCAGCTCATAACTTGAACATACCACCACCTGATGTTATAAAACGACCTGTTCTCTCTACCCAGTGTTCGGGCTGCCAAAAGAACTTTCCCAATCCCAAGGTACTAGGCGTACATAGTATATTTTGTATAAAATTAGTTGAAAAACTTGCCACAAAGAAACAACACGTTTGTTCAGTTTGTTCTCAAAAATTTGAGAAACTAGCGGTTATAAAACAGCATATGTTTGTCTCGCATGCGCAGATATTTAAAGAATTCAATTTGATATCGGGAAAGGATAAGAACGGAACCAAGCAGGTGTGTAAGATCTGCAAGCAAATATTTACTAGCGAAGAGGATTTAAAATCCCATGAAAAAACTCATGACTTTTTACAGTCACTAAAGTTGGACCTTGCTAAAGTTCACGCATCGGCCTTTGTTATTGGGAAACCAACTACTAGCACGTTGGCTGCCAAGCCAACGGCTAGCACTGTAGTTGGGAAACCAACTACTTTGGTTGTTAGTGGAACGAGAACTTCAACCACCTTTGCAGTTAAAGAGTCATCGGCTAAACAAAATAGATTTGACATACCACCGCCAACCGGTAAAGCTACAGGATACACAGCTCCAACTTCCAAGGTTATTCCAAAGTTTGATGACATCGAACGGCAAGAACCAAAAACCCAAACTAAATATTTTCCAAAGAATACCAAGTTTAATACAAGCCAGAAGAAAGATGCTTTAGTTCAACAGAAAATTAATGAAACCCTTAAGAGGAACGAGTATCTTGAGAAAGCTCGAATTACCGAACAATCAAAACTATTAGAGGCCATGAAATCGCCCTCTTTTAAAAAGAATTTAGAACAGCAGAAAAATAAATTAAAAATTAACTTACTGTGCTTTCAGAAACAAAAGCTAGTAGAGAAGGAGTCCAGAAACTTAGATATGTTAACAAGTGAACAAAAATTACAGCGAATGCAGCAAGACTTACTACCGTCTGCCGAAAAAACCGGTGTCGATACCATCGATTTAACTAAAATGGTAGAAACCAGTAGCCCCAAGAAATCCACTCACAAAAGTTCGGACTCGTCTCATAAAAGGCGTTCTCGATCTCGGTCACCTGTAAAAAGAAATAAGCCTCAGTTCTCGAAAGAGCGTAGCAGAGAAGACCGTACT
The DNA here is from genome assembly GCA_963991005.1 of Barypeithes pellucidus. Lineage (NCBI taxonomy): Eukaryota > Metazoa > Arthropoda > Insecta > Coleoptera > Curculionidae > Barypeithes > Barypeithes pellucidus. The sequence continues at coordinate 12,207,834 of OZ022562.1, read as the reverse complement.
TTAGCTAGTCGTAGTAAAGAATCGTCCAAAGAACGCGGCCGCTCTAAGGTTTTTTCCGATAAACAGAAGCAACCTGTGAAGAAGACAGATTCCCGAACCACACGTAGAGATTCCCGTTCTAGATCTAGAGAGCGTCGCAGAGGACCTAGTCCCAAAACGAGTCGTAGAAGATCACGTAGTATTTCCCCCATGACTCATAAAAGGTATACAAATAAATCTAGGGAATTATCACCTAAGCGTTCATCTGAGAAAAAAACTGATACTATATCCAACCCCAAATCTGGGCCTGAGCCAGGTGCCTATCGATGCCAAACATGTGCCACCTTGTTTACTAACTACAGAGATTTTATTGTTCATAAAGATATTCATGAAGGTTCAGACGAGGATGAAGAGAATTATCTAACTCTTTTAGAACCTCCCCCGCCACCTACGATTACTGGTAACTTAAAACCACAAACCGCACAGCAAGCCGTATACAATCCTTTCCAAAGTGGCGCCGGTTCTTCATCAGATGATGATCGCCGTAGTTCAGGTTACCACATTGCAGGCACCAGTCAACAACGGGGAGGTCCATCATTTTTGCAAAGACAACAGCACGCCGTTAGTCAATTTACACAGAAAACTTCATCTGTTGCCCAGTATCTTCAAAGACAACCTACGGCTAGCTCAACTATGACGTCATCGTTAGATGCTAGTCAGATGTCTACTGCTTACATTCATTTGCAACAAAAACCAAAGTATGCCGCAAGAGTGAAATGTCAAGTCTGTGCTCAAGAGTTTCCTACTCAAGAATATCTCGACTATCATGCTTGTCCCGGACCATTCTAGGCTTGTCATGTTCAATTCTAGACTTGTCACGTTTACGATTCAATTTTCCTTTACTTGTTGCCAACAAGGAACTGGATATGTCCAGAACAAAAATACGTGAGAGATTTTAAAAACAAGTCCACTTTATTGTTTATTTTGAGTTATGTTAAAAATTCATTATTTTATCATAATAGTTATTACATATACAGTAGGTATCGAGTATTTTTGCTCTGGACGGCCAGATTTGTATTTATTATTTAAATCAAATATTTACCGAGATATTTTTTCCTTATACTATATAAATTTTAAATAACATACACTATAGATTCGTAGAATTCATTATAAGAATTCATTATAAAGTAACAATCGGAGAGGGTGTTGCCTATTCGATAATTATTGTTGTTTTTTAAGAAGGTAGGTAAGTGTGTATTTCTATATCTGAATATGAAGAGGTCATAGGGGATTCTTACCCATACTGATTTATTTAATAGTAGAGATTACCCCATTATGTGAAGTTTACTTGTCTCATTTTTTTCAATTATGGCACCTTTAATATTTAAGCTCTTGAAATTTGTTTGCTGCAAATGTTTATATTTTGTAATTTTGAGACAAATAAGCTTTCTATTAAGAACATCCTAAAAGAATGTACAGGGTGTTATGGAAATGACTTATTATTTAAATGGGTGACTCCTAGGTAGTCCTAGAGAATATTTAAATACTAAGGTAAAAACCCTTTTTACCCACATACTGCCTCGCCGTTACATCTGGATTCACTTAGCAACAATGTGGGTCACTAGAGTATACTAGCAGTGTTGTCAGATCACACCGCGTGTCTCGCCCTTACTTGAATACTGGCGGCGCGCCCTTCATACTTCAGTAGGCTTCGCGACTCTGGAGTGGAACGACGTCGAGCGTTCCACGTGCTTGACGTATACGAATTGTAAACGTTTTGTTAGTTGTATTGCCCGATTTTTTTTTGTTGTGAAATAATTCATAATTAGAAATATTGTGATGTGATTTAAAATTTGTGTGACATTATCTACTGTTAGTTTTGTTGAAAAGCATACTTTTTGTGTTTTATTTTTTTATGGAATTTAATTATAAAACGGATTATTTAAAAATAAGATCGAAGGTAAGAAAGTATGTACCTTAAAATTGTAGTTTTCTTTGTCTAAAAAGTTTGAAAAAGAAGTGATAACGCGCGCCAAGACGTCTTGTTGTCAAAAACTGAACACGTGCGTTTAGAATTAGAATAACAACACCGCCTACAATGCGCTGACCTCTTTTGAAACTTGAGACTGCCTCAATCAAATATTGATTGCGAAGGGCCTCAGGAGCGGCCACGTAAATTTTGAGATTTCATATAAAATGTATATTTCGCTTAATAATTCAAAGCGCCATTTACATTTTTCTTCAATTTATTTTCATCTCGGGATTTGCCGGTTTAAATATAATACGTCATTTCCATAACACCCTATATAACATGTATTATATTATGCAGGTTTTTGCAATACTAGTACTAGTCGAGTACAGGTGGGGATTCATTTATTGGCATGGTTTTTCAGCTAATTTCTTAGATTTTGATCATTGAGGATGGTTAGTAACTAAAAACGCCTCTAAAATTACTATTTTAATTAGAACTAGATATAATACATTAATATTGTTGGGTGTATGTTACAATGTTCATATTATACTTGAAGGTGAAAACAAAAAGGTGTTATATTTTCTCAGCTTTTCTGTACTGTACTATATAATAGTTTACATTGTTGAATAGAATGATACGTATTCATTTTGCACACACTAGAATACACCTTAAAGTTTATGACGACATTGTACGAACATACATTAAAAATAAATATAATTGTTACATATAGGGTAAAATAAACGGTGTACGCCATGATGTTTATTTTTCTTTTAGTTTTTTACCAAAAATGTGTATTGTAATTGTTGTTGTATCGGTTCAGTGACAGTGTTTCCCAAATACGTTTTTACTACCATAGTAGTACTCGCGAGTGGTTTCGGAAGACAGGCAAGTTAATTTTCGAAGGCGACAACGGAAATTTGCAAAAATGCAATGTAATGCATAAACAATTTCAAACTAGTTTCCCTATTCTTAATGGTTTAGTTGGCTATTGTAATACAGTCTAAAAAATGCATTGTCATCTAAGACTAATTTTATCTTGCTGTTAAAGTTTTAGCTTATGCAAAAGTAATTTCTAGTTAGCAATACAAATTTTCGTTTTAACTGAATTACGATGAATAAGATGATGTAGTTAACCGAACTAACTCTTATTTTTAACTACTTCTAAGTTAACATTATCATGTTGAAACCAACACTTTTTGATTACCTAGCTCCCTATACTAATTTATCTAGTTATTGCTATTGGCCAGATAGAGGTAGTAGTAATAGGTAAGTAGGTACGATGTGAGACCCGACGTCACATCAACAGCCGCCATTTGCTGCTAGGAGATGGCGCTGCGCGCTGTAGTTTCTCCACTACCGTTGATAATGCGGCGTGAAGAGAGTCTTCTCTGATGATAGGTACTATGTACACCTACCCTGTACTGACGAGAACCAAAGAGTTCGATACCGGTCTGCAGGTGGTTACATCCTATCAATGGAAAAGGCTTCCTTTTCTTGGTAGTGTCATTCAATCTGAATTTGTATTTTAAAGTGCTACTGTGTAGACTAAATACGCCCTTATTGTATAAGGTATCATCGGGTGGTCTGGAAAAATAATAATTTTTCCATACATTGGTATTTAATATTTCTTTGCTCTTTTAACAATAAAATAGGTAATAATTAACGAACACAATTGTTGAAACAATATGATGTTGCTCCTAATAACTAACTATATCGGTTACCGTAAGAATATTTATTCTTTCGGGTACTAGAAGTACTTAGTTGACTTAAAAAGAGTGACTCCCACTAGAATAATCGCAGCAAAAAAATTTGGCCTTCGATACTAAATTTCCTCTTATCGCCATTTTCACTAAATTTTCTTGTTATTGAGACTAAGATCTTGATATCCTAAACTAGACAATTTTTTAGAGTAGTACTTTTTAAATCCCTAGATAGGACCAAGAAGCATACACAACACAAGTCATGATGTTTGTAGGTGTATTTTGTTAACGTACTATTTCAGAGGTTTGTATTGGTGGTGGGTGAGTAGATTTTATTTTATATTTGTCAAATTTGTCGCTTGCTGCATTCTGACTTCATTTCAAAATATCCGAATGATGGTCAGTATATTGTCAAATGTCCAGGCTCAGTGGCGAACTCAGATTGGAGGGAGTTAATTTGTGGATGTCCCTTGTTATCCTGATTATAAATTTTATACATCCATTAAGAGGTGATTTGCGAAACGATACTTATAAGAAATATCCGAACTATAAATCCTTTCCATTATAAGGGAGTGTCCACACATAAGGTTTTTGCCTGACGTTTTAGGTCTTCAAGTAAGGTTCTCAGTCAAAAACCTTATGTTAGACGCTGTCCACGCCTACTGTTTTAACTGATACGTCTTACTTGAATAAGTAAAACGTCAGGTAAAGCCTTGTGTGTGGCCGGCGCTTAAAGGCGAAAATCAACGGAGACCCACGCGTTCGAGAGATGGAATTGAACTTGCTTACGTTTTACCTAATCGCCCTTCGGTTTACCAATAAAGTACATTAAAAATATGCAGTTATTTCTAGTAACGTTAAAGCGGTTAATAAAGAAAATTCGTTTTGCTAATCACTCCCCCATGACCTTTTGTAACATTTATTTTTTCTTTTTAGTTCTAACACTACCAACTGTTCAATTTTCATATGCGGCAATTGTCCAAAGGTGTTCTCTACCCTTCAGAAACTCAAGAGACATTCTCGCAATCACAGAGAAAGAAAACTCGCTTGTCAGTATTGCGGTAAAAAATTCCAATTGAAGCATTTATTAGACCATCATATTAAATGTGTCCACTTTAAAGAGTACAACTACGTATGCCAGTACTGTGAGAAAAAGTTCTTGCAGGAAGAAGTGATGAGAAGACATATCAACAATGTTCACTTCAACAAGTTCAATCATTTATGTTCTTTGTGTGATCGCGGTTTTAATTTCCGTTATGAACTGTTAAAGCACGAGGAGTATAACCATAACGGTACAAGACTGATATGCGATGTCTGTAAGAAAGGCTTCAAAAACGAACAATACTTTAGGGAACACTTGAGAACTCATGAGCCGGGCTACCATAAGGAGCATTACACTTGTAACTACTGTTTCAAGACGCTCACTCACAAAAAATCTTATCGGGTGCACATGAAGTCTCATACAGGCGAATCTGTATTAAACGTTTGTGATATTTGCGGTAAAAACGTGACGTCTAATGCCAGCTTACGACATCACATGAGAACTCACACTGGAGAAAAGCCTTTCCGATGCGATGCCTGCGGTAAGAACTTTACCACAAAGAATCTTCTGAAAACTCACAGGGTGGTACACACTAAGGAAAAACCATTTGTTTGTGAGCACTGTAGTAAAAGTTTTACGCAAAAGGGAAGCCTTAATATTCACATGAGGTATCACACCGGGGAGAAACCGTATGAGTGCCAATTCTGTTCAAAAAGTTTCGTGTCTAGAACACTGCTTAATAGTCATAAATGTAGGGGACGATTATAGGCCTTTTTCTATGTTTTTTACTTTTATAAAAATTAAAAACTCTTTTAATTTTATCTGGTTAAATACTCTTCGCTGTACAGGGTGTCCCATTTTCGACACTTATAGGGTATCTCCGTAATGGAAAAAACAAAAATTTGAAAATTTTCTCTCGCTTAAGAGATACGTGGGAAAATCAAAAATTTGGCAATTTCAAAATTACCCTATATTTTCCTAGTTAAAAGAGATACAGAAAAATGTTTTATATAGAAGTTTCTTTATATTGATTGTTGAATAATCTGCCGTTTTCAGAATAAGTATACGGGGTCAGGTAAAAAGTTATCGGACCTAACCTCATTTTTTTTAAATGGAACCCTGTATATTTTAATCTAAAAATATACTATTTTGAATTCTCCTTTCAAATATATAACACACCATGGATAATATTGGTTTCTTAGGCGATTTAGTTAAACTTTATTACTTGGAAACGAAATAAAAGATTCAGATATTAAGGTAAAAAATAATGGCAAATGTTCGGAATATGTCCTCAAATGGTTACCGTCTTTCCGGATAGCGAACAAAATATAAATTTTGCGTCATTTCTCCCTTTTTATCACTTTCAATATAAACTGATATCATATTAAATTTTTCAAAATGTTGATAGATCATTTTCGCAAATGAATATGTAAAAATGAAATTGACGTTGTATGTTAATAATCAACATAGTTGTTTCTTGGTCTACTGTGATTTAAAGTGATAAAGTTTAATTAATCGCCTAGGAAACCATGTAAAAAAATGAGGTTAGGTCCGATAACTTTTTTACCTGACCCCGTATACTTATTCTCAAAACTACAAATTATTCAACAATCAATATAAATAAACTTCTGTATAAAATATTTTTCTGTATCTCTTTTAACTAAGAAAATATAGGGTAATTTTGAAATTGTCAATTTTTTTATTTTCCCCCATATCTCTTAAGCGAGCGAAAGTTTACAAATTTTAATTTTACCATTTTAAGTTCGACCCAAATAGAGCACATGACAACTACATTACTTTTTTGATAGCACTAACAATTACGGAGATGCCTTATAAAAGTGTCGAAAATGGGACACCTTGTACAGCAAACGTCTTGTTAATTATATTTTGCGTTTTAAAAGTTTTTCTCCCAATTTTTTAATTTTATTTATTTTAAATAAATTTGTACATAAAAGTATATTTGTTTTAATCAAGAGCATCTACTGATAACGACAAAATAATAGAGTGAAAGTTTTGCACAAATGAGACAACTTTTAATATTATTATCATAACCTTATTACCACCACAGGAAGTAATATTATAAATATTCTAAAGAACAATACATTTTAAGCGTTAAGAGAACTTATCAGTGATCTCCATTAAGGTAAAAAGGTGTGACAAACTACAAGAAAATTATTGGATAGAATATTTTATATTTAGCTTTCGATTTTTCTAAAAAGAATTTTATTTTTTTTTCAAAACGGTTAATAACTTTTAAATTGAAAAAATATGGTTTTCTACAGTCATTTTCAAAGTATTGCATGCACTATCAATAATCGCAATTAATTTCATAACTTAGTTTTAATGCAAAAAAATGTCGCACCGAGGTTTTCAGGAAAAATATCTAAATTCTATCTAAACTGATGTGGCAACGCGTCGGGTGATCAAAGGCAGAAGAATAAGAGAAACGTCTCCTACTCCCTCGATAAAGCCCGGCCAGCGCTGGCTTGTCGTGTCTTGGATTGGCGATGTTGTATCATTGTTCGATAACAATTGCGGTAAAAACGCCGTTCCGCGGCGAAATCCCAATCCGGACCACGCGGTCCGCTGATAAATACTGCCGAATAAATATTTATACTAAAAAAAAATTTTTAAAGAAATTTAGGACAGAAAAATAAAATAATCAAATTAACAATAAGGAACTTGTCATAACACAATTTTCAAAAAATTAGTGTTTATACATTTTTTTCTCCAAAAAGTTCCTTAACAGGACAACAGGATTTTTAATAAATCAATAGAGAAAGTATGTTTGCTTTTCAGGTGGTATTAATATATGTGTGGAAAAAGTATTTATTTTATTTACAACCATGCATGTAATAATGACATTTCATCTATCTTTGAATGGTGGAAGGTTGACGTTTTTTTGCTTTTACTTTCCATCCGGGTGGAAAGTAAATTATTTTTTTGTAATTTTTAAAAAAATCGATATCTCAAAATAATATGCGAACACACTTTTTAAAATATAATAGCTAATAGCTTTGCGTGTTTAGATATGTCTACTTTTTCCCTAATTGATTGAGTGGTCCTCAGCATTGAATATTGTGACCAAATCGTTGATATCTTCTTTGTCTTGGCATTTTCACTGAAATAAGCTAGTAGCGCCTACTCAGAACCAGGATTTTGAACTTTGTTTCCCGTTCTTTGAAACAGTCATATGCCTTGTCATGTCTCGGGCGGCTTTTAGTTGGCAGAAGACCTTCTGCTACTATTTTTGCTGCTTCTCGAATTTCTGGTGGAGTAGCAGCCAAATCAAATTCCTCATCTGATTCCTCTCAGCATTTTTCTGTTGTTAAAATAATATATTGTTTAGTGACATGGAAACCATATTCAAAAAATGATATTTGCCATCTTGATGTGTATTATTACCAATGTACGTTATTTTACCACCTGCGGTTATTTGAAATTTCTGTCTAATTTTTCAATGGAAAAGTCAAAATGACATTTATCTTTTATTAAAAATTTTAATTGAAAATAATAAAAAGTGGATGTTAGATGTGGTTGCAAATAAAATAGTATACAAACCTCGGTGAAAAGTTTCATTACTGTCTCGAGATTTAGTTAACTACCGACTTTCTCGACAGGAATGAAACAGTTTCCACCTCGGTACGTAATATACTATTCCTAACCACCCGAAGATATCCTTATACTATAAGATCGTATTTTTGTCGTCACTCAAGTACTTTTTAAATCTAAGTTAATATTTTGAAAAAAATTCCTTTATGAATAAAAAAAAAGTCTCATGTGTTGCGAACTTTTCAAGTTGTTCTGTATTTAAACTTTTCACTTTTTAGGAAGGATGAAAAATTTGGATGCCATCAGTGCCAGAAAGTATTTTCCTCGAACCCCAAACTCAAAAAACACTCCTACATACACCGCGAGAAACGATTTCAGTGCTACCACTGCAACAAAAAGTTTATTTTTAAAAATATACTGGGTCTGCACATAAAGGCCGTGCATAATTTTAAGGCTACCATAGAATTCATCTGTCCTTTCTGTGGAAAGAGGTTCAAGGAGAAACCGTGGTTTGAGAAACACATAAAAACCCACGACCCAGATTTTAAACCCGAGTTTCAATGTCCCATTTGCTCGCAGGCCTTGACTTGCTATAAATATTTGCAAGTTCATTTGCTGAAACGGCATAGTAAGGATAATCGGTTTCCTTGTCATTATAGACGGTACTGCTGTGATATTTGTGGAAAAGAAATGTTGAAGAAAAATTTGAAGGTTCATATGATGTCTCATACAGGTAAGTAAATTTTCTGAAAATTGTTGCACTAGAACGAAACTTCCTAACAATGGAGTAAAAGAAATGTTTATTGGAAATAAATATTCTTGTTGGCCTTCTGTTGGTAAAAAAATTAACCAAGCAGTCATTATGTTGCTTAATAATTATCTCTTGGTTATTTTTTCTTATATTTATCATAAAAAACCTAAAAACATCTCCACAATTAAAAAATAAGTGTGCATTTTACCCCACCCAGCACCCCAACTTACTCCACAGTTTTACTGTCCATTTCAAAATTTTTAAATTTAAAATTCTAGTTTCTCCATATCTAACATATCGTAAAAGAAGTCTTCTCAAGGGCTTGTGGATAGAAACCTTCATAACACAATATTTTTTTTATGCCATTAGGTGAAAAACCGTATAGTTGCGAATATTGTGGGAAAGGATTTGTAACCAGAAAGTGCCTTAAAATCCATACTAGGATTCACACGAAGGAGAAACCCTACTTGTGCTCGCTCTGCGGTAAAGGATTCACACAAAAATATTCAGTTACGGTGCATATGAGATATCATACTGGCGAAAGGCCTCATAAATGTTTGAGATGTCCTAAGGGATTTGTGACCAAGTCAGAATTGAAAACGCATGTTTGTTCGGGACCTGTACAAAAATAATATATTATATTTCTATAGAAAAAGAATCTCTGTATTAACAATTGGTGCTCTTTGAAATATTTCCTGTGCATTAAGGGCGAGCAAGAAGTCTGATTTTCTTTTATTATTTCATAATTCTGAGTAATATTTTATGTAAGAATTTTTGAGGTATAAGCAACTTAAAATCCTGTGGATTCCAGTTCGTGAGATTATTGTTATTTTTGAAATAAATAAACAGTAAAATGCCCAGTGATAGTTTCTTGACATAAGTATATTCTGGTTTTCTATATTTTTACATAAACAAAATAAAGGCCCGACTTATTTAATAAAATTTGATGCTTCATTTTGAATCTTTATTTTGAGAAACAAAATACTGGGTGTCAAATTCTCGCTTTCAGTATACAGGGGTTATGGAAATATATTATATTTAAATGGGTCTCCCTGGGTGTCCCAGAGAAAGTCTACATACTTTTCTTAATCGAATATTTAAATACTAAGGTAAAAACTCTTTTGACCTATCTGGTTTCAGTTAGCAACAATATAAGTCACCAGAGTAAACTACGGTGATGCCAGATCACGCCCTTGCTTGGATAATCTCCGCGCGCGTATTGATCTGCTTAAGCTTCAGTATATTTCGATACTCGGTGTTGGAACTGCGTTGCCGAGGGATCCACGTGCTTGATGTATCCGAATTTTAAACGTGTTAGTTGTAGCATTACCCGATTTTTTTTATGTTATGAAATAATTCATAATAATAAATGTTGTGATGTGATTTCAAATTTGTGGATATTATCTACGGTTGGTTTTGTTGCAAAACATACTTTTTGTGTTTTATTTTTTTATGAAATTTAATTATAAAATGGATTATTTTAAAACAAGATCGATCGTACCTTAAAATTGTAGTTTTTTTTCTAAAAAGTTTGAAAAAGAAGTGATATCGCGGGCCAAAGACGTATTGTTGTCAAAAACTGAACAGGTGCGTTTACAATTCTGTGTTGCAATATGACAACACCGCCTACAATGCGCTGATCTATTGTGAGACTTGAGACTGTCTCAGTAGCGGCCACATAAATTTTCAGATTCATATAAAGTGTATATTTCGCTTAATATGGTTATTTTTCTTCAATTTGGTTGGTTGGTTGAATGAGGGCTGGCATGTTGCCATTATACTGCAGCCGAACGGCTTGTTGTATCCCTTTTGTTTAACGTCTGGGAAATGTCAGCCAGACGGGACCTACAGCTTTTGACGTGGGATCCGAACCACGCGCATGCCCCCAGTCTGTCCATCAGTCCCCAAAGGAGTACGATTATCCGCTCCAGTCAGGTCTTATTCAGGACTAAATCCCCAGCCTGTCCATCAGTCCCCAAAGGAGTACGATTATCCGCTCCAGTCAGGTCTTATTCAGGACTAAACCCCCAGTATGTCCATCAGTCCCCAAAGGAGCAGGATTATCCGCTCCAGTCAGTGGGTCTTATTCAGGACTAAACTAGCAACATGCTGCATTCTTGCCTACTAAAATTTGTGTACTGACGTACACCTACCAGGAATCGAACCCGGGTTGCCACGGCCGAATGCGGTAATTCTGTTTACTGAGCTACCATACCGGGCTTTCTTCAATTTACTTTCATCTCAGGATTTACCGGTTTAAATATAATAAAGTCATTTCCATAACACCCTGTATAATATTAAAAATCGGAAAGACACGCCAATTTTATTGTGAAGGTGAACGCTTTTAAAGAATATTGGCAGCCAAATGTTTAAAAAATATTTTATTCAGGTGTCCTTGAAAGTAAGAAAAGTAGGTACTTAAAACTCAAAAATATAATTTAACTGTCCAGGGACAACTTTTTAATTGAAACAAAATTCAGCATTAAATTGATGGAGGTCTATAATCTCACTAGTTTACAGGTTGTGCTTAAGTCGGGTACGAGTAGGTCTCAAAAACAGTTTCGTTTTTCTAGTACTAATAGTTAGAGAGACGATGACAATAGGGTCCGTGAAGTGGAATATCAGTAATTTGGTTTTTCGTGGAGTTTAGGTCCTCCTCCACAACTTTTTTATCTGATGAAATGCCGTAGAGCGTTGCTGAGAGGCGCTGTACCGCTTTAGATAGGAAATTCTCAATTTAATTCAAAATTCTATCGAGCCATGTCTGAAAATGAATTTAAAGACAGCATCTGCGTGATCCCAAAGTCACGGGAAACACATTTTCTGACAAGTCAACCCTTGCATATACTTTTCCGAGCTTGTCAAAAAATATGAATGGACAAATTATAAAGTCTCAAGTGACATGGGTCCAAGTGGGCTTAATCGATTTGTATTCACATGGAGATGACTCGTAAACAATTTTCTGATGAAAAGAAAATTGCGAATCATTTTTCCCGTCATATACAACTGAACGATACCTGCCTTCCGGTATATCTGCGTAATATTGTCAGAATTCCGTCTAGCTAGGTGCGAGTCTTCTGAAATTTTTTTTCCACAATATTTGGGTATCAAGGAATGTAATGTGACAATTTTCTGACATGTCACGATCGTTTTCCGAATTTCCTTCGAGGAGATTTTTAAAAAATTCCAATAATGAAAAGGCGAGACCTGGAACGACAAAATTTTTTTCACATAATCTTTAACATATAGTGTTCCATTCTAGAAAGTTTCACCTTCAAATTCGCTATTTTTTTTTTTTTTCACACGCTCGGAAAAGTATATGAAAGGGTTGACTTGTCAGAAAATGTGTTTTCCGTGACTTTGGGATCACGCAGATGCTGTAATTTCATTTTCAGACATGGCTCGATATAATTTTGAATTTATTGAGAAATTCCTATCTAAAGCGGCACAGCGTCTCTCAGCAACGCTCTACGGCATTTCATCAGATATAAAAGTTGTAGAGGGGGATTTAAACTCCACGAAAAACCAAATTACTGATATTCCACTTCACGGACCCCCTATTGTCACCGTCTCTCTAACTATAACGTAAATGAAAGTATTAAAAAAATTTTCTTTTAATAATTTATTTATATAAAATAAATTATTTGCAACTGCAAATTAATATTTAAAATATTATTTAGAAAATCTAGTTGCTGTGTTAAACCAACGTGGAAAACGTTTATATCTTTATACATATTTATGTTGAACTGTTGAATGTATTTTTTATTTACAAGCTTTACATATTTTTAAAATTTTTACATCTATACAAATCGTATTATTGTATTAAACTTTACTAAAATATAGAGTATTTATTTTTGGATTTTACAAGTTTATTGTACTTTTACCTTAGTGTATACAAAATATGTATGATAATAAACCTCTGTAAATTCGTATTACTAAACTGAGTTTTTCTAAGGATAAATCTGGACCAATTAATTTTTCCGCATTTTTAAGAAATTTGACAATAATTTTACGTTATATTTTAATCTAGTTGGAACCCCGATATACTAATAATTTTGGTATAAAAATAGGTAAAACCTATCATTTTTAACATGCCGTGTAAAAAAAAAATAATCTCCATCCACTCTAGACTCTGGATACGGCTAGCACGTCTAAACAGTATTGAGTTTGAAATTAAGAGGACGCAGGAGTCGGTCGAAATCTCCGATTTAACCCCTGTTCGTTTCGCGCTTTGTAGGCACGAGGCCACAGAAACAACGATAATCGGAAGAAAGAAACCGAACGTGATCGCGGTCTAGACTTTCTATGAAAACGCTGCATTTTTTTTAAACTAAATTGATAACACTGTACAATAGAATGACTTCTGCATTTTGCCATGTGGTTGGAATTTTCCCTTGATAGACGTACCGAAATGGGGGTATCTTGCATATTGACCTGAATTATTGTAAGTCGTTCAAAGAATATCAATCTAAATAAAGGAGTAAAAGGGATTCTGTCAACTGGAGAAAATATGCAAATAAATGCACCAGATATTAAAAATATGCAAATTACCGACAAATGGAGAAATTGCATTAAAATTAGTGATGCCCCTGATCCATTTTTTGATTTAAATTCAATTCCGATCGGATCCGTTACAAACTCTGGCTGAACCGGATACCGAGATCCGATTCCGGTGTCATCACTAATTAAAATGCATGCATATTATCTTTCCGTTTACTCATTAGTCAGGTAAGGATCTGATGAAACAAATGGAAGAAACTGTTCTGTTTTAATACTAAGTTTCACATTAGCTCAAGGGTAAGTATTCGATCCAGATCAGTAATTTTAGGCGGATCACGCTAAAAGAAAGAAAGAATGTTTAATAATATTTCTTTTTTAGGCCCCAGTGTAAAATATGTTTTAAAATGTTCGCCTCACAGGGCAATCTAAAAAGGCACTCGTACATTCACTCGGAAGTAAAAAAATTTGAAAAATTCGAATGTGGAATTTGCAAGCTAAAGTTCGAAAATAACGAAGAACTGCAACGCCATTTTAAAAAGCTACACAATCCGAGCATACTGGAGAAACGAAAATGTCCCTACTGCTCAAAATCGTTTAAATATCAACACAGCGCCCTCAAAAAGCACGTTTGGAGCCAGCACGATCCAGATTACAAATTTAATTTTAAGTGTTCGATTTGTGATAAAATTATGACTTACGAGAGTAGCTATATTAAGCATATGGAAACCCATGATCAGGAAGAACCCGATTACCGAAAGCGGCGGTGCGTTTGCGAAATATGCGGAAAGGATATTTTGAAGAAAAACATTCGACCGCATATGAAATGTCACCTCGGCGTTAAACCCCACAAATGCGACTTGTGCGGCAAGTCCTTCGGGAATCGCAAAATCTTGAGGCATCACGTACGCACCCATACGAAAGAGAAACCGCACAAGTGTCCGGTGTGTTTTAAGGGATTCACCCAGCCTTACACCGTTACGATTCATATGCGATATCACACGGGAGAACGGCCGTTTTCTTGTTGCGTTTGCAACAGGGGATTTGTTACTAAGGCGGAATTAAAAAATCATAACTGTAAAGGACCGCAATTGGAACATAAATTGGAACCTTTAGTTATTTTGCAGGAACATAAAAACTTAAATATAGCTTAGATAAAATCTTTTTTGATTCGATTTATTTAACTAAACTACAGTGAAACCTCTCATAACGGACACCTCTAATAATATTAAGCCGGCATTTATTCATAGTCCGGAACTAGGTATATGAGATCCCATGAAAATCATCCTCTCTTGGGCGGACGCTCCTTTGGGCGGACGCGGACAGTCTGTTTTCATACAAAGAGTACGAAAACCCTCCTTTAAACGGACAAAACAAATTTAAAAGTATTTGAGAGACGAATAAGTACGGTGCAAAAACTCTCTGAAGAAAGACCGGCAACCAATCGCGTATGAGTGGTAGAGCGAAAGGACTTCGCCGAGTGAAAGTATGGGTGATTCCCTGACAGTAGTCCGCCGTTTATTTGTGAGTTGTAAGATTAAAATCGTAAACAATGGCAGAAAAATGTCGCGTTTAGAGTCTGAAAGAGAATATTGATGTTGTGGAAGTTTGTAATTTGATAACAATGATTTGGGCGAGTTCATTAACATTGACAGCAATGTGCTATTAGAAGATGATAGTGACCCCATTCCTACCGATTATGTAGCCCAAACTGAAACCACATCACTATCTGACGACTCTGATGAAGAAGTTGAATGGAGTAATCAAAGAAATGTCACCAATTATCAACAAGCCATTAGTATGGTAAAGGAATTATAAGATAGTATGCAAAGAATAGAGGTGACTCTACAGCATTGGAATTGTTATCAGAATTACATTTTCTAGATTGCAAGTATAAAACGCAAACACGCCAAACTACGTTATTAGATTTTTTTTAGTACTACATCCTAACAAAAACTAGTGTATTGTTATGTTTAATAAATGATTATTTGTACATACAAATACATAGTAATAATTTTGCATTTAAATATTACCTAATAACAAATTTCCCCTGGCCGGACACATTTAGACGGTCCCGTAGGTGTCCGCCCAAGAGAGGTTTCACTGTAAATGGTTTTCTGTTTGTAACCAGTAACCAGTTTTATATTGAAGTTTACTGAGCTGTGATATAGTCGTATATGCGTCATTCTTGTACAAACCGCATAGTTTCTAACCTTGACATTTTAGAATCGTCCCAAAAATTTATAAATTTATACAATTAGTAGAAACTTATTTCACGATTTTGCTCGCTGCGTGACTTGCAATCGAAAATATTTAGTAACTACCGATCTAATAGGTGTCACTCTTTCGTAAAATAGGTTCTGCAGATAGATAAGAGGATAAAGAACAGGACAGTATTTTTAAAAATTAATTTAAAGTGGTGGTCGAGTATGTTAAAACTATTTAAACAATTAAATTGTCATTATTTTGAATTTGTTAAAAATTACAATTGTTTTTTAATACACTTCGAAAGCTAACATAACAAAGTGCTAAATTATTGATACGATTAGTACAACTGGAGATATTAAATTTCAAGTGTGAGAAGATTGGAGAAAATCCAGCAAATTATCAAAAATTCATCTGTGGATATTTTGGAAAATAATTTTTCCGTGACCAGTATATTCTGTCGGATTTACCAAGTTCAAATAAGTAGCAACTATTATAGGCATTTTTCTAAATTGATGTATTCTATTCCTACCACTTGTCTACAACCCTTTCCGCTTTGATATTTAAAGAAAAATCGGTCACTGTTCATATGTTCTGGTCTCGACGAAACATACTTTGGATAAACATTCAAGTACATCTGATTAACTATAAATGATCTTGGTTTGCTGATCTTCGAATCAGGTATGCTAATTAAAAGCTTAGATTCTAGGTCTTCTACATCGTGTAGAGTCATTCGGACTAACTCATCCATTCTACAGGACCCAGAAATACCAAATATTAAAGCTACCTAAAAAATAAATAAATGTGTAATCTAAATAGAAATTAATAGCTTGTAAATTACTTTAATCGTTAAATTTTCTTTATCTGGAGCTTCCTGGATAAATTTATCGATTTATTCCTTCGTTAAAATCTTAGATTTCTTTGCCCTATTACCTTGAGCTTGCCGTTTCTATAAAGAACGAAGTTTTGAATATATAGATATATCTACATTGTGTTTAATTGCAAGGGTTGACTTCAACATTGAATAATTGGCCCATAATGTTGAAGATTTCATCTTTAAACAAAGGTCTAGGAAGTATGCCATTACAACATGTTCCGAGAAAGAACTCGTGTTTTTACTCTTGCGATAGTCCATAAAACGTTTATATGCATATTCGTACTTTTCTCTTGATTTCTTTGGCAATAATTCTAATGGAGCAGTATTCACTGCCTCAACCAGCTCTGGGGAAGTCCCAGAAATGGAAAATTCATCATCACTTATCATTTTGTACTGTTTTTTCTTTCGGAAACACCAACATAATACGTTTCCATAATAACGCTACGAATTTTATTACGAATTTCAAAGCACCATTTATTTGCGAATAAAATTATTCGCGATTTTTTCAAAATTACTCAATATCTGTCGATTTTTAAACGATTTTCGGAAAAATAGTATGTTTACCTCGTAGGAAAAACCACATTCCTGGACTCTGTGTTTCTTGTCACAGTCGTCCAGGAATGTAAGGCATTTCCTACTCTGTAAGCAATGTACTATTTATTAAAGAGAAGTAATTAAATGGTTTACCGTTATTAACAGTCGAGCTGCGAAATGATTACTTGGTCAGCAAGATTTTACAATTGGTCAGTAGAAAGAAACATCTCTAGAAGTAGTTACTTCAGATGTCCCAGGGCACTGTCAATTTATGTAACTTTCTTGTGTTTTCTTTTGCCGAATACAGAAGGAAATCGGCTACAAAAGGTGTAGCGGGAGCGGGTTTTCACTTGTTTTCCCAGGGCACTGTCACGATTCAGAAATGTTTGCTGTCCATAAGTTGCTGACGAACTAGCCATTTTGGCTGACCGATTACATTTTTCTGTTCGCAAAAATTAGAATATTTTGCTAACCAGTTAAATGATACCATTTATTAAATACGTGTTGTAAAATAATTTCGGGCGATTCTAAAATGTCAAGGTGAAAAGTGTGTGGTTTGTAAAGGATGACCCATACGAGAAATTTTAAAACAATTACCAAATTGGGCCCATTACAAAAATTTAAACTTATTAAATAGTGGGACATGATTTCTTAATTTTAGTTTTATTCTTACCAGTACTGTTATATTTCAGTTCCTTAAAGGTATATTTTGAGTGTTGTTATACTTATACTGTTTTAAGTTTATTTGTTGTTATTTCCTTATAAGTTATACATATATTTTTAAATTATCTGCGTTTAATAAACTATTACTGTAAACATCTAGATTCGCTAAGGTACGACGTGCCACGAACTGAATGCAGTCGTAAACAATCTCGCCCGTGTGATTAAAGCTAATAGATAATAAAATAATAATAGATTGCTGCGAGTTGTTGCGATATTTTCGACTGTATTCACGCCTGAATTCAGATGCGCTTAACTTCTTTTATGATTTGTGCTACGCATTAAGAAAGCCGGCATAAAAAACTATTTCCCTTTTTAAATATACTTAGTTATAATATTCATAATATATATTATTAATATACAGGGTACACCAAGTAAAATGGCCTATTAGAAGTATCTCCAGAACTAAATGAGATTTTATTTTGAAAATTTGACTGTGGCTATAAGAGATGGTTTTCCACGTTTATAAAATATTTTGAATGGTGCGGTGTTGTCGGATCATACCGAAATTGTTAGCAACTTCGGAATTTTAAATAAATTACCCTATACATTCGATTTTTTTTGGAATCTAGGTAAAAATGTAGAACATTTTTCTGTATAATATCATATACCTATCTTTAAGAGTTTTTGAATTATAAATAATTTTGTGATTTTTTAACGCCGTATCGGGACCTGAAAAGAAAATCGTATCTTTTTAGCGGTTACAGCTAGAAAGCTGAAATTTTGACAATAGTTTCACAAGACCATCGAAATTTTATAATTTTGAACAGTATTTAATTAGTTTTATACAAGGCGTCTCCATAACAATATTTCTGAGGGAGATGAATTATTGCAAAAATCTTCAATTTTTTAAATGGGTGTATTTGATATGTTTTGCTAATGGAGGATCGAATTTTCTATCTAATGATATTAAGTATTCCTATACCTATCTTCTATGTTTTCGGACTTATAGCGAAATTTAAAAATTATCTTATAAAAATATATTTTTTGGTAGTTGGCTGTGGAATGGATTCATAGAAACAAAATAATGAAAAATGCATTTGACGGTATGTCTGTGTTATTGTAATAAAAATGGCTAATTCACATTATTCGAGCAGGTTTATTTTATATTCATGGGGAGTGTGGTAGAGTTTAATCTAGAACTTGCAGAAAATTTAATGAACTCATTCTGATGTAGCTCCTATGACTCCCAAAAAGTTGTTTGGTTTAGAAGGACCATTTAAATGGCCCCAAAGTCTCCGGACCTTAACCCCCCCTAGATTTTTATCTATGGGGTAGGATAAAGAAATAACACGAGACACCCGTCACAATAAGGGAAGATTTAGAAAATCGAGTAAGAACAGCTCTGGGGTCTCTAGAAGGGGAAGAAATGAAAAAGGTGACAAATGAACATGTTATCACCATAATTCATGAATGTTTAAGAGCCAACGGAGGTCATTTTAATCAATTTAGTTATTAGT
This sequence comes from Barypeithes pellucidus, assembly GCA_963991005.1. Classification (NCBI taxonomy): domain Eukaryota; kingdom Metazoa; phylum Arthropoda; class Insecta; order Coleoptera; family Curculionidae; genus Barypeithes; species Barypeithes pellucidus. Next base: position 12,188,545 of record OZ022562.1, on the reverse strand, counting down.
TGGTGTTTTATTGGTGTTGTTGCTTAATTTTCAATTTGTTTATTTATTTATTAATAAATTGCTTATTTGTTAACCATTTTTTTTTACAATAACACAGACATAACGTCAAATGGATTTTTCATTATTTTGTTTCTATGAATCCATTCCACAGCCAACTACCAAAAAATATATTTTTATAAGATAATTTTTAAATTTCGCTATAAGTCCGAAAACATAGAAGATAGGTATAGGAACACTTAATATCATTAGATAGAAAATTCGATCCTCCATTAGCAAAACATATCAAAAACTGTATGTCCCATTTAAAAAAAAGAAGATTTTTGCAATAATTAATCTGCCTCAGAAATATTATTATGGAGACGCCCTGTATAAAACTAATTAAATACTGTTCAAAATTATAAAATTTCGATGGTCTTGTGAAACTATTGTCAAAATTTCAGCCTTCTAGCTGTAACCGCTAAAAAGATATGATTTTCTTTTCAGGTGTGATACGGCGTTAAAAAATCACAAGATTATTTATAATTCAAAAACTCTTAAAGATAGGTATATGATTTATACAGGAAACTGATTTTTACCTAGATTCCAAAAGAAAATATAATATATAGGGTAATATAATGGCACTGCGCGTTGTATAGGGTAATTCATTAAAAATTTGGAAGTTGCTAGCACTTTCGGTACGACCCGGCAACACCGCACCATCCAAAATATTTTATGAGTGTAGAAACCCATCTCTTATAGCCACAGCCAAATTTTCAAAATATAATCTCATTTAGTTCTCGAGATACTTCTAATAAGCCACTTTACTTGGTGCACCCTGTATATCATTTGAAAGCGTCTCACCCTTGAAATCTCGCTTCCGGCGAAAGTATTAAAAATCGGGTTTATTCGTAGATGTTACCCTTAAAATCTTAAATGGGAAGGGGGTCCAGTACCACATCATTTTAAAGGTTGTCTAATACTCTTTCCAATAATACCATAATTTAATATTTTTTTGAGTACTGATTAGTATTATTGGAAAGAGATTTGAACAACCTTTAAAACGATCTGGTACTTGACCTCCTTCCCATTTAAGATTTTAAGGGTAACAAGGCGCTTAAACTGTGAATACTGCAAATTTTCTTTAAAGCACCCCTCTTCACAATAAAATCGACTTGTTTAATATCATTTACTGTAAGCGAGATAGGATGGGTTTTCAGAATGACACCGTTTATAATCTATCAACATTCCACAAAAATACTTTATTTATTCAATTTAATATTGAAACTTACGTTAAAATATCGACGTTAATAGAATGTATACTTTGTGATCAATAAAATAATAATTTGTAAAGTCCACACCTTTTCTTCCCCAAATACGTTTCGATTTTTATGTATCGTCCTCATGGTATCGCCACCCTGGTGTTTCAATATGTTGTTAAATTCTTTCGGTTCTCATACCGCCGTAACTATTAAATGTGAGGAAGAAAACAAACAATATCGACAATACAAAATACGTTTATGATTAACGTTAAAATATAAAAACCGGTTGTTCCCTAATCGGCCAGCTATTTTCGCATTGTAAATAAATTAATTTGTTCAATTTATGTTGTATTATTTTTACTCACACCAAACAATTTTAGATTAGCTAACGAAGTAATAATAGATGAAGAAGACATGCTGGAAATCGAGGGTTCTATTACTGGGGAACCAGTCGAACAATACCAGTGTGGAATATGCTCAAAAATATTCTCGACCAAGGAGAACTTCATTAGACTGCACATCAACAAGTTCGCCGATAAACTAATTTGCTGCAAGTGTCAGGAGAAGTTTCGAAACTCGGACGATCTATACGAACATCATGAGACACACAAGGACGATGAAAGTTATGGAGTGATTTATCAGGAAGATGGTCAGGAAGGCGAAGAATTAATTTTCATGGACGAAGGTGAGGAATTACTGGAGATTCAGGAACAAGGCGGAGACGATCTTTTGTACATCCTTGACGATACCGATCAAAATTGCGTTAATGAGGTGGTCATTCAAGATGACCAAATCGTACACGTTGCCGGGCGAAAACAAGCCAGGAGAAACCTCGATGCTGCTCAGTTGGTCAACTTGGAACACGGCTATATGCTTCCGGATACCTTGGAAGATTCAACTTCTTCTGAAGGAAATGTTATGATCGCTAGAAGGCTTTCTGTACCGGCAACGTCTACTTCTGCTAAACGATCGTATTCGCCGCCGAAAGCAAGAGCGCCACAGCTGCGAAGACGCCACGAAGTGCCAGATTTCTCCGCCACAAATTACATTCTTATAGAACCAAATGAGGAACTGGATACGACGCACTTTAAGTGCCAACGTTGCGAGCAGCTATTTATTAATAAATTTGGATTCTTCCGTCATATCGAAAAAGGCAAATGTTACGTCAATAACTGTGACGCATGTCACAGTACATTTACGTCAAATAGCGATTTTTACTTACACTATACAGCGGAGCATACCGATCGTGCGATATGTAACTTTTGCTTTAGGACGTTCATGTACGAGAAAAACGTCAAGGAACATATGCTGCGGCATCTGGATCAATTTAGGCATCGGTGTGAGGAGTGCAACAAAGGTTTCTACACTGTAAGGGAATACCGAAACCATTACAAAAACAGACACATGGGTATCAGACACAAGTGCGAGGTATGCGGTAGGAGTTTTGCTGATGAATACTATTTTAGAAAACACATGGCCACTCATGCTAAAGCTACACACAACGTAACCATTGTTAAAGTTCAGAGTGAATAATTTTGATTGACTCGTCCGTAAGTGTACGTCCACAACGGAGCACCGATCATCGACCTCGCTCATAGCCTGGTACCATAGCATCGCACAGTAGTGTCCACAACGGCGCTCCGACCCTCGCTCATTGCCATGCCTGTCGATCAGTTTTTTCTCCCGACATCGAGATATAAACATGGACCGTGCCGTGCGTTGTCATCTTCTTCCGATGAAGAAGATATTATTTAAGACGCTAATATAACAACGTGGTATATGTTTAGAATTTGACTTGAAATTGGAAAATCAGTTAATACAACGTGTCCAAGAAGGATGGCCAGTACAGGGATCTCGGAAACCGTAAGAGATACGAAGTCGGTTAAATGGAGGTAAAAAGTTGCGCATTTACGTGCCTAATAATATGCCGTTTAGAAAGTTTTAAAATTCCGAGTAGTTCCAGAGATATCCGGAAAAAACCGAAATTCTGAAAAATCGTTTTATTGTTTCCTGGGTTTTTTTGAGATGGAATTCTAAAGTAAATTGCATTTTTGCATTGCCACTCTTTCCGCTCTATCTAACAGCGTTAATTGTTTTGTAACCCGACGAGTCGTCTTCGAAGGGCCATTATCAACTTTCTTTTTTTAAATACGGTCCTGTTTTTCTGATATTGGAATTTGATAGCTTTTTTTCTTCCGAATGCAACGATGTATGACACATTGTGGTTTAATGACGTTTCGAGGGTTTTTGAACAACATCAGGAAATTTTGGGATACGGTTCTGTATTTCTCCTAATTTTATAAATAATATCTCATAAGTAAGCTCTAAATTTTTACTTAGGTTGGTCTAGTTACTCCTTATCTTGGACACGTTATATACAGGATGTCACATTAAAAAATATGTTTAAACAGGGTCGCAATTAATTAATTAGAAAAAATAAAAGGTATGCTGGAATAATTTTTAACATTTTAATTGTTATTTTAAATAGTGTCGTCCTACATAAAATCCAAATAATGAAATAATCAAACATATATGCATTCTCATATACGCACAGTCCATGTTTATATCTCGATGTCGAGGGACTAGTGTGCGAAACTCAAGCGAGGGCTGTGCCGTGCTATGGTACAAGGCGATGAGCGAGGGTCGGAGCGTCGTTGTGGACACGAACTTACATTTTAAATATATAAAATTAAACTAAAGTTTACTTCGTTATTTGTCGCTATATTAAAAGATTTTGGCGTTACGGCCGTTTCGTAGTACAACCACATCTTCGAGACGCTCACATGAGAGTGAACCGAAACTAAGGGTATATAATATAAGTAGTACTAAAAAAATATTAACTTGGTATAATAAATAATGTTTGACTCAATAGTGTAATAGACTTAAATTAGAGACAAACGAATCGATATTCAGAGAATCTAAGAATGCACGTGCCAGATGGGATTTTGCAATAATTTTAATAGCGGGGAGTTGCCGAGATGTAATTTTGCGTTTAAAAGGTTACTTAAGGTTAAGGTAACTTACTGTCTCTTTTATGTTTATAAATTTCAATATTTTCTAGTAAATTTAATTTATGGCCTTTTTATTCAATGTGTAAGATTTGTGGGTTGCTTATACCTGGAAATGTGTGGTTTATAAACTGTTTGAGGGTTTGAATGCTATTGTTACCTTTTTTTATGATCAAACACAAGCACTATAGGAAAAATCCTTTAGGGCACTCTGGGAGTGGTGCGTGTGCGAATAAAGCGATTCACGTTGGTTTTGAATCGTTGGGGTTATATTCATTGGGAAAACGACCTCGGGAAGATTGTACCATAAGGATGAAGTCCTCCAGATGAAAGAATTCTTAAATAATGAAGTTCGAGGAATACTAAACTTAACCACATATGGATGGGCGGCAGTGGTTCGTCGTGTATTTCTGCTATTCGCTACTCAGCCGAGCACTTTCCATGAAAATATCTGTAAAAGAGAGTCAAATCCCCAACTTGTCTTCGATGTTCTAGGCCAGAGATCGGTAACCTTTTGAGACGGAAGAGCCTAAAGTTATTTTACACAATTTCTCAGTTTTTAAAGAGCCACTAACGGCCGCAATTTGATATCGAAAGAGACACAACTTGACATCGAAAGTGCCGCATGCGGCTCGCGAGTCGTAGGTTGCCGACCCCTGGTCACAGCCAAAGCACTGGTGAAGACGCCAAATTGTCTTGCGTCGAAAACGAATTAAAACCTACATAGAAACATCCGACGACGGCGTCATTCGAGTGCTTTCGACGGACTGACGACAGTAACGACGCGTGTCACGGGGGAGGGGTGCGGTGAAAAGCGAGTACGCTGAGAGATAGAATCGGTGCCTAATCCTCGTTAATCGATTCTGAACGAATTTTTAATGTTTTTTTTTCGATAAAATAAATAATATTTGCTTATGGAACTAAAGAGCCGCAGCTTCACATCCAAAGAGCCGCATGTAGCTCGCGAGCCGCAGGTTGCCGACCCTTGTTCTAGGCTGTCGAGGTTCTTCGTCAGCTCGTGGTCTCCGATCAATGGTACCTGATCAGAGGATAGAATATTTGCAATTTTTTCTGAGGTCGGACATGTAGGTCTATAAAATTTTGATTTCGTTCTTTTATTTTGGGGTATATTTCCGTTAGAGCTAGTGTATGTTGTTTTTTTTTATTGATAAGACAATTTATTTCTTTTAATGTGTACCCATTATTAATATGAAACGGCCATAACGCCAAAACCTTTTAATACAGTGACAAATAACAAAGTAAACGTTAGTTTCATTTTATAAATTTATATTACATATCGTTTTTTTCTTCAATATCTGGAATCCTACACTGTGGGCGTAATTAAATTCTATAATTGATAACTACATATATTAGTAAATTGTATTTTTCGAACATGTTTTTGTACTTACAGCGTGTTTCAATATTATTTGAGAACATGCGTGTGTCAAGCGATCTTGATTACAATGTTACATCAAAGGTTCAATATTTTTGGTATCTCCTGTATAAACACCTAAATACGTGCATCATTGGTAATGTTCCGTTTTTATTACTAAGGCCAAATTATTAAATTCCTATTGTTAGTACACTTTAAAAAAGTTCAATTTAATTTGGCCCACCGTGTGTAATTTGCTTGTATAAGTAAAATTTATTGAATCTACATTGCAAATTATTGAAAAAATGAACATTTTATGTTCCTCTTTCGTTGAATAATTAATGGAAATTGTTATTTACTTTAATATTGATCGATAAACTGATTTAAAAAATTACTGTTATAATTAGGGAATGTTTTTCGATGACATTAGATCTGTCAAGATTCCCCTTTTTACGTTTTAAAATTAGTATAACATTGATATGAACTTTATTGGAACACTCACGCACCAGACCACAAAAAAAATTGTTTTTAATAAATTATTTATCATAAATTTCATTACAGTAAACGTTTTCACGTTCGTTGTGCTACAGTGTCGAGCTTTTGGATAAAATAAATATTAAATTAAAGTTGTCATTATAACACGGTGATGTAAAATGGTTTTAGGTCAACCAATGTACAGGGTGTCCCAAATTCGACACTTTTATAGGGTATCTCCGTAATTGTTGGTGCTAGTAATAAAGTAATGTAGGTGTCATGTGCTCTTTTTGGGTCAAACTTAAAATGGTAAAATCAAAATTTTAAAATTTTCGCTCACTTAAGAGATACGGGGGAAAATCAACAAATTGACAATTCCTAAATTACCCTATATTTTCTTAGTTAAAACAGAAAAATGTTTAATACATAAGTTTATTTATAATGATTGTTGAATAATCTACCGTTTTCAGAATAAGTATACGGGGTCAGGTAAGAAAGTTATCGGACCTAACCTCATTTTTTTAAATGGAACACCCTGTATATTTTAATCTAAAAAGATAGCATTTTAAACTCTCTTTTCAAATTTATAACACAATATGGATGATAGATATCATCAAATGTTGATAAGTATTTTTCACAAATGAATATGTAAAAAATAAAATTGACGTTAAATGTTAATAACAACTAGAATATCAACATAGTTGTCTCTAGGATATTAGTTTTTGTTTTATGGCCTACTTTGGTTTAAAGTAATAAAGTTTAATAAACCGCCTAGGAAACCAATATCATCCATGGTGTTATATATTTGAAAGGAGAATTTAAAATAGTATATTTTTAGATTAAAATATACAGGGTGTTCCATTTAATGAGGATAGGTCCGATAACTTTTTTACCTGACCCCGTATACTTATTCTGAAAACGGTAGATTATTCAACAATCAATACAAAGAAACTTCTGTATATAACGTTTTTCCATATCTCTTTTAACTAAGAAAATATAGGGTAATTTAGGAATTGTCAATATTTTGATTTTCCCCGTATCTCTTAAACGAGCGAAAATTTTCAAATTTTGATATTATCATTTTTAATTTGGCCCAAAAAGAGTACATGACACCTACGTTACTTTTTTGATAGCACTAACAGTTACGGAGATACCCTATAAAAGTATCGAAAATGGGACATGTACATGTTTTAATAATTTAGGTTTAGGAGTTCAGCAAATCCTGTATATTTGTATATATAATGTTGTACGTGTAAAAATTGTAAAATTGCATGAAATAAAAGGGAACACCTATCTGTGTCTCTAGAAATATAATAGACAACCTATTTTCATTAAAGATCTGCAGATCTGTTTACTTTCCTTTTTCAGTCTTGCAGCAAAATTAAGTGTCCCGAATGTTGTCAATTTAAAAATGTTCTTTTTCATTAATAATATTAAAAATCGGAAAGGCACGGCAATTTTATTGTGAAGGGGGAGGCTTTTAGAGAATATTCACAGCCATCGTAGTTTAACCCCCTGGATGGGGTAGATGTTACCCTTAAAATCTTAAACGTTAAACAAATTTTTCTTCGAGAATATTCACATAAATTTTTGATAATTTGGCTGGATTTTCTCCAATCTTCTCATATTTGAAATTAATAGAGTTGGACTGATCGGATCAATATCGGTCTTTTTTATTTTACACTTTGTTACTTTAGCTTTCGAAGTGTATTAAAAAATAAATTGTAATTGTGAACTAATCAAAAATAATAACAATTTAACTAATTTTAAAAATACCGTTTTGTTGTTCATCCTCTTATCTGCAAAACTCATTTTACGAAAAAGTGGTACCTCTTTTTGTTCGGAAGTTATTAAATATTTTCGATCGGAAGTCGCCCAGCTCGCGAAGAGCGAAGCACGCGATGCCGACGGGTCGATGAGTGGCAGGCAGAACTACGCTTTCGACGACGCAAAGGATGGAAATATATTCCGAACATTTGCGATGATTCCCGTTATTTTTTACCTTAATCTGATTCTTTTATTTCGTTTCAAAGTAATAAAGTTTAAATAAACCGCCTAGGAAACCATTATCATCCATGGTGTGTTATAGATTTGAAAGGAGAATTTAAAATAGTATCTTTGTAGATTAAAATATACAGGGTGTTCCATTTAAAAAAAATGAGGTTAGGTCCGATAACTTTTTTACCTGATCCCGTATACTTATTCTGAAAACGGCAGATTATTCAACAATCAATATAAAGAAACTTCTGCATAAAATATTTTTCTGTATCTCTTTTAACTAAGAAAATATAGGGTAATTTTGAAATTGTCAAGTTTTTTATTTTCCCCCGTATTTCTTAAGCGAGCGAAAATTTTCGAATTTTGATTTTACCATTTTAAGTTTGACCCAAAAAGAGCACATGACACCTACATTACTTTTTTGATAGCACTAACAATTACGGATATACCCTATAAAAGTGTCGAAAATGGGACACCCTGTACCTGCAAAATCTTAAATGGGAAGGTGAGTAAAATGGCACATCATTCACGTTCCAAAATCCGTAAATCATTAATATTTTCATCCTTTGAGTCGTTCGAAATCGTAGTTCTGTCACTCTTCGACCGGTCGCTCGCTTCGCACTTCGCGAGCTGGATGACTTGCGATCGAAAATATTTAATAACTTCCGAACAAAAGAGGGTACCACTTTTTCGTAAAATGAGTTCTGTAGATAAGAGGATGAATTACAAAATGGTATTTTTTTAAAATTAATTAAATTGATATTATTTTTGATTAGTTCACAATTACAATTCATTTTTTAATATACTTCGAAAGCTAACGTAACAAGGTGTAAAGTAAAAAAAGACCGATATTGATCCGATCAGGCCAACTCTCTATTAAATTTAAAATATGAGAAGATTTTAGAAAATCCAGCAAATTAGCAAAAATGTATGTGAATATTTTCGAAAAAAAATTTGTTTCAGCAAAATCCGGAAATACGTGCCAACTAGTTTCATGTATATAAGTTGTAAAAAAAAATTCGGACGATTCAGAAATGTCAAGGTTCGCTGCAATGCGATGCACCGGAGTTATTCCGGGGTACCGACCTTTTTTCAATACCCTATAACAAGGTGGGAAGTTTTCCAATTCACGCCCTGTATAGAACACGCCTCAATAATCCAAACGCGAGATTTAATGGTGAGCGTCCCACTTGATCCTATCAGGATATTCTGACAATGTTATGTTAGATGTGTCCCGTTGTTAGTCTGTATTCTCTATGTAATCTTAGTAAAAATTTATTTAATTTTAAATATTTTGTAGGATACTGTTTTTGATTATACATACGTCACTTTTAAATAAGATTAATAAACATAATGTAAGTTCTCTTGTAATGTCACTTTATCGTTTCGAGAATAAAAACTCAACAAAACATTGGTGTTATATTTCGTCGTCGTACCTCCGAATTTAATAAAACATACAAGACTGATGAAACTCTTTTTTTGCAGATTGACCATCGAAAAGTTACTAGCAAAATTTGATATTAAAGATTGCCACGTGTGGGTAGAAGATGTAATGAGAGACCCTGTACTAAAATTTATCAAGGGAAGAGTCAAAATTCCCCGCTTTAAGTACAAGTGTTATGTTTGCTCCACACGTTTTTTCGCGAACGCTGATCTGGAAACTCACAAAAAAAAATATGGAGAAAAAGGATGCAAATACTTTTGCAAAATTAAAGGGGGTAAAGAGAAGAAGAAAAGAAAGAAAATTAAGTTAGCGAACAGACTCAAGCACACACCAAAACAGACAACCGTTGAGAACTCGAACGATCATGTTTTGAAAAGTGACGATGGGGACGTTTATTCCTGCAAGCACTGTTGGAAAGTGTTTCTGTCGAAACGCGGCCTGCAGGAACATATCAACGTTCACTTCCAGAACTTCGAGGTTGACCAGACAGCTGAGACAAATGAGTTCTACAATGACTACGCACTGCTTCGTCCCGGTGTAGATCCGTTTCTAACCACTCCTGAAATGGCTGTTAGAATTCAGGCAAGGTACGATCCTGAACCGGGACCGAGCCATCTACCAGTAAATAACAATACTTACTTTGATCTTAATATGAATTCTGGTGTAGATGTAGAGCGGATGCAATTACTCAAAATCCCTTTGGAGGATGTAGAGTTAACTTCTCACGACTACTTGGTAACACTACCGGAGGAGTTAAATTCTCAAAGCTCAGAATGCCCTATAGTAGAACAAGCTACTTGTACCAAACAATCTTCAAACTTTCTCATAAACAGGGACCATTACAGCTGTAGTAAATGCGATAATCTATTTTTGACAATCGAATCTTTTGAGCAACACATAGGAAATGAAAAATGTACTATTATTGGAAAGTGTTCCCTCTGCAGAAATCCGTTTCCTAATAATCGGACCTTGTATGAACATGTACTTAACAGGCACAGCAAGTACAGGGTCATTTGCAATTTTTGTTTCAAGATGTTTGTTACTTTTGAAAATTTACAGAAGCATATTATCAAGAAACATCATTACTATTAATATTTTTATTGCTTGTTAGTTAAACAGATTTTGCTTTAAACAGCGTTATGCTAAAGAAACGGATCAGCCTTTTATATACAGTATGTCCACGGATGGGGTTTACAAGAGGACAAAAATGGAAAGATACGAAAAAAAAGTCACTCTTAATAAACGTTTTTGCTTGTCTAGAAAATACGATTCATCATAAGAAACTTCAATTTTTTTATACAGGGTAGGTAAAAACTGCAAAAATGTTTTGCTTAAGTAGAGATAGTTGGTGCGTTCTACGCCAGAGTAAACATACTTTATTTTGAAAGATACGAAAAAAAGTCACTCTTAATATACGTTTTTACTTGAATAATGAATAGGTGATACTTGTTGTCAATGTCTTTATTTAGTGAAGTAATTATAATAATACGAATATTTTTATTAACATGAAAAGCATACTCGACACATTTTTCTAATTGCTTTCTCAAATAAGTGAAAGAATTTCTGATTTCTTCCTGAGATTCCGAATGGAGAACCTGGATAATTCTGCCCTTCAGCACTTCAATATCATTTGGCATTGCGGTTGCAAAAACAATTTGTTTTAAACGGCCCCATAAAAACATATCGGCCAAGGTTAAGTTGGGACTTCTTGGGGGCCACAAAACTGGGCCATTCCTGCCAATCCACCTTGGACCAAATCTGTGGTCAAGCCATTCTCTAATCTCACGAGCGAAATGGGCTGGACAACCATCTTGCTGAAAATACATATTTTGTCGAAAATTTAATGGTAGATTTTCGAGTTCATCATTGAAAAATGTATCCAGCATTTCTAAATATGATAATCTATTGTACGTGTTATCAAAAAAATATGGCCCTATAATGCCATGGATGGATATCGCCCACCACACGTTCACTTTTGTGAAATATTGTCTTCTCGTCATAATTCTGAATTCGGGATTTTCTAAAGACCAGTACCTAACGTGCTGGGTTGCGACGGCTCCATTTGTTGAAAATGTACTTTCATCAGAAAACATGATACATTTATAAAAATCAACATTTCCACTTAAAATTTTGTCTCCTATCCACAGGCAAAAAATCAAGTCGTTTCGCGTCGTCTCCCTCTTCCAATCTTTGATTAAAGTGCGGTTTATACGGATACAATTTATTTGCTTTAAGGATCTTCTGAATTTGACTTTTTTTCACAACTTCCAACTGAGTAAAACGATTTCTAAGGGACGTCATAGGATTTTCTTCAACAGAATGAAGAACTAAGACTGTAGCAGCATCATGATGGTCGTATTTCTTCTTTTTTTTTGAGGTCCAAAACCGAAACTGTTCTCTTGAACTTTTTTATTAACTTGCAGATTGCCATCTTAGTTATTGGGATTGCTACAAATTTCTCGGTAAATTGTTCCATGACGTAGCGGTATGAAACTTGACCATCCCCATAACATTGTATTACAAAAACTCTTTGTTCAGTAGATATTAAATTCTTAAATAATAACTTCATTAAATAAACACATTGACAACAAGTACCTATCACCTTAAGTGTCATTATTATTTTAACTAGGTTCACCAGTCAGAGGTGTGCCAGAGAATACTTTTTGGGAAATAATTTTTACATAGGTAAACCTTTTAATCAATTGTTCTACTTCGGTTTGTTGTGTAGAAAACACATTCATTAAGAGTGACTTTTTTTCGTATCTTTCATTTTTTAGTCCATTTGTCCTCTTGTAAACCCCATCCGTGGACATACTGTATAATACCCACTTAATTAAGAATATTTAGGACCCGTAAAATTAATTTTTTTGAAATGCATTTTTTTTTTAGAAAAAATATGCATTGAGGATCATAATTTTAAATGAAACATTTTGTATATTTTTTTCATTCTACAATCAATTCTAGACATTTTTCATAAATCATGCCCTATCTGATCTTCAACCGTTTACGAGACATTAACGCTTTTATGCTGGTATGCACCAATTGATATCTTTCTTGGCATAGCAACATTCAGAACTCAAGTCACAATCGTTAAGGCGTTGACAATGATAGATTAGATTAGATTAGATTATACTGGAGCTGGTCGTTCGACCTTGTCCACCGGGACCTTTTCAGATCTATTGTGGAGACTCCGTTTGATTAGAGTGTCTTGTCTAGCCCTGCCTTTTTTATTAGACTCATTAGCTTTGACAGTGGCTCCTGCATATAGTTGGATGCATTTGGCTTTTCTTCGCCTAAACATAGGAATCTTAGTCTTGTCAGGCCTTCACATTGGCATAAGACATGGACTGGCGTTTCCTCTTCTTCTTCACATAATCTGCATAGGGTTGCTTCTTCTGTTCGGTTAATGATGTTCATGTGCCTTCTTAGTCGGCAATGTCCTGTAAGTAGACCTACTATGATTCTTACTGTCGGCCTTTTTTGGCTTAGTAGATCTGCTGTGAATTTGGCTAGTGGTCCTTTAATGAACTGTTTAGCCTGTCTCATTCCTGGTTGATTAGTCCACCATGAATTGGATTGGTCTTCCAGCCATTGTTTAATGGCTGCATTCTTTAATGCTTTCGCACAGCCCCCAAACGGTTCAGGGCCTATCATGGCCATGTTCGAGCCTTTACGGGCTAATTCGTCGGCCTTCTCATTGCCCTGGTGACCTTCGTGGCCTGGTACCCATGCCAAGGTCACTTTATTATGACTACTTAGCTCTGTTAGATCTTTTATGCAGTTCTCCACTAGTCTTGATTTGACTTCTGGGGAGCCGATTGCCTTTAAGGCAGCTTGGCTCTCTGAATATATGGCAATGGATTTGCCTGATATATGTTGATTTATTATTTCTCTTGCACAGTGTTGTATGGCTACTACTTCCGCCTGAAACACTGTTGCGTATTTTCCTAGGCTCACCAAGATGGTTGTTTTGGATTTGGGTTTGTTCGGGTTTGTCGGGTTTGACAATGATAATTTTCTATTTAAGTTTGAGACGTCAAAAAATGTCAGTGAATGTTAATCGAATTTCAATTTTTCAATACACCCAGTATAATGAAACGGTTAATGTCTGGGCGGACATTGTCAAAAATAGGGTATTTGATGAGAGCCTAACTGGAGAAATATATCTAAATTTAAATTTCCTTCGAAATGATCTGGATCCAGCTCTTGACACTCTATTTCCACAATATTCAACCTTATTGTTTCAACAGGATGGTGCTCCCCGCATTATACTGCTCATGTAATTTTTCCGGGGCGGTGGATAGGTGAACGGGGTACAATAGAGGGGCCACCCAGATCGCCCGACCTCAACCCACTGTACTTTTTTTTGTTGAATTTAGTTTATAAATCTAAGCCCAACTCGATAGATAGGCTTAAGGAGTACATTCGCTGAGTAATACAAAATGTACAACAGGAATTTTTAGATCTGATTGATTTACGGCAGAACAATCGGTGGCGAACATTTTCAACATCTTATAAAATACTTTCTTCTGACGGGTCCGAGCGATTTATCGATTTAGTGGGCGTAAGTTATACTTAAGGATTACTTATATTTTTGTTAGCCGATATTTAAGCACTAAGTATTTGAGATCTACATTAAAATCAATCAAGAAAAGCTTTTACTAAGATATTATGAAGCTGAGAGTCGGTAAATCTTCATGATTTTTTTGTAAAGAAAGTTGTGTCTTGCCATATAAAAATATGTATTATCACTTACCGGCAAGCAGCGCTATGTTATAAGTATACAAGGTAATTCAGAAGCCAAACTAGCATATGGGTCGTATAAACAGAACTGGTCTGACACTAAGCTTAGGTTTCATGAAGGTTGTATTTGTTATTGTTTGTAATACATATTATAGTTGCCTTATATGATCTGACCTATATTACTAGATGTGGAAATACTTATTTTGGTCTGGTTTTTGTATTTGGCTGTTAAAATTATACAATGTGTTATTTATAAACCTATCGGACTGATGGATATACTGAATTTTGTTAAGGAACTTAGTAATAAAGCTCTGAAAATATTTTACTTCTATTATTTTTAGTTTTGGTTGTTCCCCCATGTATTAGAAGATATTAAAACATTTTTGTACTCACAAACATTATTTTGTAGATTTCACTTGATGACTAGAAGGGAGAAACATAAGTTTATAGGAAAACATTTTTGGAGGCAATGCCGAGTGGTCTTGACAGATGTTAAAAAAACCAAATATTATAAACGACTTCAAGATAAGTATGGTACAATTTCCGAGGTTTCTGATGTTTCTTATAGAAGAAAGAAACATAGCTGTTATATCTGCTTTGAGAAGTTTTACAGTAAAGAAGACCTAGCGACACACAAGTCTATTCATTTTTGTGAGAAAAGTAACGATACGTTTTCAGACGATAATGAAGAAGACGCTAAAAATTTGAATGCATATAATCAACTCAACAATCTTATTGTTGAATCTTATGTTGGATCTGCTGCAAATACAATTGAAACTGGAGAACATGCAAGAGAAAACAGCTCCCATGCCAAATGTATGAAGCAAACATCTGCAGAAACAGAGATATCTTCAAAGGAAACCAACTACAAATGTTTAAAATGTAACGTGTATTTTCTTAATCAAGAGGATGTTAAAACTCACCCCCATAACCAGTACTTCTGTAAATATTATTGTACACAATGTCAAAGGCAATTTAATACAAAAGGTGGTTTTATAGTCCATGTTTTACAGCACGATATTACCAAAGTCTCTAAGCTTTCTTTTCGTTGCAACAAATGTCCTTTTTCGTTTGATGATTGTCACAATTTAAAACGGCACTATGCTACTGCACACAACATCCACCACCCAAATACCGCCCAGTATGCGGAAAACATTGTAAACAGAGATAATATACAAGTGGATGTGAATAGTAGTAATGAGACAACATCCGAGGATATCGAAATCCATCCAAGCCCTGTATCAACTGAAAACACCCATGAGACAATGTTGGATAGGCTTAGGAAAAATTCTAAGAATCCTATTACAGGAAATATACCCATATTTGACTGTAATGTATGCTATGATGTTTTTGCGTCATACAACGCATTAAAGCGACACACAGTTTTGCACCAAGAATTAGAAAATAATTCGGATAATAATGTTTCAATTCTGATCGAAGATGATGACATCCAATTTATTCAGGAAGACGATACGTCTGATAAACATAGAATCGTGTCTAACTTTATGACAACTCCAAAATCCTCTTTGCATAATGTTATTGCTGCACCAATGGCACAATTAACTCCTATTAGGTCTAATCCAACTCCTAATGCGCAACCATCCAGACCAAATATTTTAAGTAAAGAGTCAGTGTCCAAGGGAGAAGATCCTAATTTGATGAGTAATTGTCCTATAAATAAAGACAACGATCATTCATACTCAATTGATGCTAGAGTCGATTCAACTGCCGATAAAAGAAAGCTTACATCAGAAATAACTAAATTGCTTGCAGGCCAGAAATCTGCGCCAAACGAAAGTATTCCAAGTTTTAAGCCAGGATCATTACAGAAATCGTTAAAATATGGTCTTAAGCAGAAGGTGGGTAGCAACCAAGCACCCAATGAAATGCCCTCATTACAACCGGGTAGTAACCAACCACCCAATGAAATGCCCCCATTACAACCAATAGCCAGCTACCCGAATAAACCCAAACAAGTTGACATAACGGTGCCCGGTGATGCTTCCGCGATGGTTTCAGAGAGCGACATACCCACATATACGTACGTTTTGTGCCCCTCAAGTGCCAATCAATCTGTAGGAATGCCTTTTGGTGGTCAAACTTTCGTGGCGATGGATACCAACTCCACTATCGCAAATTCTACTACCAGTTTTATTCTAAAAAATCAAGCCGAATCGAAAAGTAGCACAACGATGCCTGGATCTATTGGACCCAATCAATTTATTATTAATCAACAGATTAATACCGGAGGAGTCGTTATCAATCCACAGGCAGGCGGTGTACCAGGCAGTAGTTTGATGTTCAACAAGAATATTGAAGCGTCAATACCTGGTGTACAAGAATCTCAAATTCTACAAACTTTTAGGGGATTACAAAAACCCGACGGGGAGCAGATGTATTATATTTTAATGCCCTCTACCCAAGTTGAAACTACGAATCAGAATGTCCAGTTACAGCCCACTCCACAACCTCAAATACTTCCCCGTCCACAGCTTGTACAACAGCCAACAGTTACAACAAATAAGGGCGGTTTTAAAATGCAGAAAGACATAGGAGTCCCTTCCAAGGTAACAAAGAAGGGAAAGAAGAAGACAAAAGATGTTAATAAAGTGTTCATCTTGGATAAAACTTCAAACTCCAATTTTAATAAAATATCGAACCCTAACCTACCAAATGTAACATCAGATATTACTACTTTAGATGATTCTTACTCATCCGAGCCAGTGGCAATGTCTAGTATTGCAAATCTATGGCCAGGAGAAACGACAGAAGAAGATAATAATAAAAGTATCTTTGAGAATCCTCTTAGAAGCGATAGTAAGTTTCAGATGCCCATTATTAGTGGTATTAGTACCGGAGGAATTGATATCAATCTACGGGCAAGCGGCGTACCCGGAAGTAGCGTGGTGTTCAACAAGACTGTTGATGGCCTTACACCTGGTGAACAAGAATCTCAAATTGTACAAACCATTAGTGGATTACAAGGAACCGATGGGGGGCAAATGTTTTATATTGTAATGCCGTCCACCCAAGTTGAATCTACTAATCAGAATGTTCAGTTACAGTCCACTCCGCAATCTCAAATATCGCCCCATCCAGAGCTTGTACAACGGCAAACAGTTACAACAAATAAGAACAGTGTTAAAGTAAAGAATTTAGGAGTCCCTTCCAAGGTAACAAAGAAGAGCAAGAAGATGGCAAAAGATGTTAATAAAGTGTTCGTCTTGGATAAAATTTCAAACTCAAATTTTCATAACATATCGAAACCTAACCTACCAAACGTAACACCAGATATTACTACTGTAGATGATTCTAACTCATCTGAGCCAGGAGCAACGACAGAAGAAGATAATAATGAAAGTTTCTTTGATTATTCTCTTAGAAGCGATGGTGGGTATACAATGCCCATTATTACCAGCATTGGTACTGTTGCTGACGACTCTAAAAATATAAAAGAGAAAGTACGCAGAGATCCTGTGTCTGTATATGAAAGTGAGTTTGCAAGATTTCTTGAACAAAACGTTGAGCTTAAAAAGAAGGAAGAAGAAGACAGTAAGGAGATCGTACATGACAGGAAAAATAGAGTAGCATACGACCCACTAGAAAATAGCAAAGCCATAAAATCTCTAAAAGTTGATAGGATTGGAGCTCTCAGACCTATCGCTCCCAAATTGACAAGCAATTCTAACGACTACGACGTTATTTTACTTGACGATAACTCATCGAGTAACGAATCTGTATCAAAGGGGGGTACTGAAACCTCAAAAAACACTCCTCTAGTTAACGTTGGCAACCAATATAAAGGTGATACACAAACAAAACCTAAAATATTTCTCAAGAAGCTTAGCGATTTGCTTAGCTCGTCCCAACCGACAATGCAACAATTTCAGATAACTGAAAATCCACCGAGTTCATCTTTCCAGCACTGTTGTTTGCGCTGCAATACTCAGTTAAAAGATTGGTACGAGTTGAGAATTCATTTAAAGAGTAAACATAATATATACGCTTGCGTATATGGTGGGTGTTCGATATTTAACTCGTTGGACGAATACCGGATCCATATACTTCAAACCCATCACTGCGTAAGATGTAGTAATGACTTTGGTGACTTGCCCCGTCATCAACAAGATTGTTCTGTGGAATTTCAAACCACTGGTGTTCAAAGTCTCGAGGGAAATCAGGATGAGTCTAAAAGAAAACAGATACGGAAGTGTTGTTAAGCTGGATAGATCAAGTTGACATGAACAGGCTGACGTAGCAAGAAAAGTGGAGCAACTCCGAATGTTCTGGTACAACAACAAACTTGGTAAAAAGTAAAAATATGTTCACCGGTTTTCGATACGCATATATTTTAAGGGGCAAATAACTTATAAAATGTTGTAAAACTTGCAGTGTGCAGTATTCTTTATTCAGCTTGTATACTTGTGACATGAATACACAAGTAAGTGTCGTCCACGAATTATTTAATTCACCGTGAAATAAATATTGTAATATGTAGGGTTGTCTGCTGTCAACGCGGAAATTATAGTTTTAATTGGTTTCAAAATAGGGTTAGCTAAAGTTAAAAATTATTTGCAATGACAAATTACATTTATCGAAATACCATTTTTTTTTTACGCAAATTTGATACTCCTGCTGTATTTTTGGTGTAGCTCGACTTTTTGGTACACGCTGTATATTTGTAAATAATTTAAAACTGAAACTTGGGGATTTATACACGTTGACACCCTGGTTAAAATTTGTTCTAGATTTATATTTTTAGATTGTAAGGCGAGTATTCACGCGATTAAGAAACATATGATTTATT
Source organism: Barypeithes pellucidus (assembly GCA_963991005.1). Lineage (NCBI taxonomy): Eukaryota > Metazoa > Arthropoda > Insecta > Coleoptera > Curculionidae > Barypeithes > Barypeithes pellucidus. Next base: position 12,169,461 of record OZ022562.1, on the reverse strand, counting down.
TAGGTAGTTTATGTACAGCGTGTCCCATTTTCGACACTTTTATAGGGTGTCTCAGTAATTGTTGGAGCTATCAAAAAAGTAATGTAGGTGTCATGTGCTCTTTTTGGGTCGAACTTAAAATGGTAAAATGAAAATTTGAAAATTTTCGCTCGCTAAGAGATACGGGGGAAAATCAAAAAAATTGCCAATTTCTAAATTTACCTATATTTTCTTAGTTAAAAGAAATAGAGAAAAATGTTTTAGACAGAAGTTTCTTTATAATGATTGTTGAATAATCTGCCGTTTTCAGAATAAGTATACGGGGTCAGGTAAAAAAAGTTATCGGACCTAACCTCATTTTTTTCAATGGACCACCCTGTATGTTTTAATCTAAAAACATAGCATTTTAAATTGTCTTTTCAAATTTATAACACACCATGGATGATATTGGTTTCCTAGGCGATTTATTTAAACTTTATTACTTTGAAACGAAATAAAAGATTCTGATTGAGGTAGAAAATAACGGGAATCATCGCAAATGTTCGGAATATGTCATTAAATGGTTGCCGTCTTTCCGGATAGCGAGCAAAATATAAATGTTGGGACATTTCTTCGTTTTCTCCACTGTCAATGTTGATAAGTCATTTGCACAAATGAATATGTAAAAATGTTAATAACAACTAGAATGTCAACATAGTTGTTTCTAGGATATCAGCTTTGTTTCATGGCATAGTGTGGTTTAAAGTAATAAGGTTGAAATAAATCGCCTAGGAAATCAATATTATCCATGGTGTGTTATATATTTGAAAAGAGAATTTAAAATGCTATCTTTTTAGATTAAATTATACAGGGTGCTCCATTTAAAAAATGAGGTTAGGTCCGATAAGTTTTTTTACCTGACCCCGTATACTTATTCTGCACGGCAGATTATTCAATAATCATTATAAAGAAACTTTTGTATAAAACATTTTTCTGTATCTCTTTTAACTAAGAAAATATGGAGTAATTTTAAAATTGTAATTTTTTTGATTTTCCCTCGTATCTCTTAAGCGAGCGAACATTTTCAAATTTTGATTTATCCATTTTAAGTTTGGCCCAAAAAGAGCACATTACACCTACATTACCCTATAAAAGTGTCGAAAATGGGGCACCCTGTACGTAACTGTATTTTTTTCCACTGTTTGTATAGTATGACGATACGATAACATTGTTCTTAGGGAGCTAAGTAATATTTATTGCAATTGACGGGTGTGCCAGTACTACAAATCGCAAAAGGTTGCTACCAGCAAGAAAATACTTCGACAGCGCCCGCAACGTACTTTCCCAGCAGTAATGGGACTGGGCCAATCTAGTGGTTTCACGTTAGGTGCTCTAGATAGTCGAGAGACTGTATTTTCTTAGTTAATTGCAATTATTGCACCCTTTGGATTCCTACGGCAGACCTGAACCTTTTTAATATACTGTGTTAACTTTCGTGTATATTTGTTCTCATTTTCATCACTATATTGTTTAATTCTAGCTTTATTTAGTACCCATGCAGGAAAATATACTTTTTTTCGGATATTTTTATGGATTATTTTAATAGTTTTGCAAAAATCACCTTTTCCAAATCAACCCAGCTCATCTTCTAAATAATTGCGAACCCTCTACTCCACCCAATTTCATCCTCTGTCCCCATCCTTTGTAATTATTACAAAACATTTATGTAGAGCAGATTTATTACTCGTCCCTGTAAATCTTGTTTTATGGAAATGGTTTATTAATTTTAAATTGGTGACTCCTTCGGTGTCCTCGACAATGCCTACATACTTTTTTTTCTTAAATCGATCTAAACTGCTGGCCATTTGCTTTCGAGCAAGAAAAATTTCGCCTAAATTTAAAAGTTAATATTTTCTTAACCAGATATGAAATCAATCTCCGGTTTTTAATGGTTGATAGATTTGTCCCTTAGGAAACAATTGCCAAAGTTGGATTGTCTTAAACTGTCAGAAAATTTTATATACATGGTGTTAAAGAGGACGATGATTTTTGCTCTAATTTCAATAGCATGTAACTTTCACAATAATATTTTTAAATTTTTTCACTGTACGTCAATTGAATCACTGGTTCATAGCAAAGAAAGTAATCTGTCAAATTTTTGATACCTGCTATATTTTAAGAGATACCGATTTTTTTGAAAACGTTGCTTTTTTTCAACTTTTTGTTAGCTAGATCCCACTGTGCGTTGTATCGTGCAAACTTTGCAAGTGATTATTATACCTTATGAAAAGCTTGTTTCTGTTCAATAACAACAATTGTACCTGAATGTTGTGATGTGCAGTGGCGTACTTATAATCACTTATATGTCTATACTTTATGAGTATCTCACAATTTTTTTGTATTGGAAAGTACTCGCCCCTAGATTAGGCAAGTTTTTCCTTATTTTTTAGTTTTTCATATCGCGCTGCAGGTATATTATACAGTGTCTACAAAATTTTAAAAAATATATTTTTTTTATTTAATTGTTTGAAAAAATTTATTTATTAATTTCTAACTTTCTAACACGACACTATTCCTAAAATTAAACTTACATTGAAAGGCACTTTAATATTAAATAACGCTAGTTTGATTATGATGGGATTAATACCTTGTAGGCCCTCCTCGTACATTAACGACCTCTTGACATCGCCGTGGCATACTGAGGACTAACAGGTTGATAAATGCCCTAGATATATTTTAGCTTTTCATAAGGTATAATATTCACTTGCAAAGTTTGCACGTTACAAAGCACAGTGGGATCTAGCTAACAAAAAGTTGAAAAAAGCAAAGTTTTTCAAAAAAAATCGGTATCTCTTAAAATATAGCAGATATAAAAAATTTGACAGATCACTTTCTTTGCTATCAACCATTGATTCAATTGACGTACAGTGATACAATTTAAAAATATTATTGTGAAAGTTACATGCTATTGAAATTGGAGCAAAAAACATCGTCCTCTTTAACACCCGGTATATAAAACTTTCTGACAGTTTAAGACAATACAACTTTGGCAATTGTTTCCTAAGATATTAACTTTTAAATTTAGGCGAAATTTTTCTTGCTCGAAAGCAAATGGCCAGCAGTTTAGATACTTAGGTAAATAAAACTCTTAACATGGGCCACGGCGTGCACGTCTGTTTTCACTTAACAACTTGTATGTAGGTCAGTCAAGCCGTTGTGTTCATAGTCTGCTCCACTAGTTGAATAAATATTATATCCTCATTATACAGGGTGTTCCTTAATGACGTGCTAATATTTCAGGGTGTGATTCCTTAGGTCATTTTATAAAGAAAAGTTCATATGAACATATTATGTCAGCAACGGCTTAAATTTTTTGCTACTTTGTGTTGAATTTAAATGGATATTGTTTAATATATCCGAAAGTACTTTAGATATTATTTTAAATTTTGGTATGTGTTAATAGAATATAGAACCACAAATTTTAGTTAGAAAAATTATTCAATTGTTCCACCAGTGGCGACCCTTCAAACATGTCCACTGATATTTTTTACAAAAAAGATGGTACGCCGCTGACATTTTTCCATGTGGATATTTTTACAGATTAGCCTGGTCAATTCTACATAAAAACGGTCTCTTGAGTTTTTCTCGTCAGACGCGCTATTCTTGATGAAAACAACTAAATTCATATTGAAACGCATTATTATTAACATTGATAAAATAATCAATGACAAATTTTGTTTTATAAAAATTGTTGGAAATGGCCAAAATGCATTACCGCCATTTCCGCATTCGTATAATTCACCATATTCGAATAAAAACAGCGAAATAATAAAATAAATTCGATGAAACACTAAAAATCGAAGAAATAATACTTATGAGATGGTTTTGAACAAACCCGAACAAACCTGAACACGAGCAAGTATTGTTTGAAAAATGATGTTTGTAAAAACGTAATTTATTCATTATTTCTAGATGTATGTGTTCAAAAATTATTCATCAATACTGCTAGATGAAGCAATTTGAATTCAATTGTTTTAATCAAGAAAAAACGAGAAAAACTCGAGATCGTTTTTATGTAGAATTGACCAGGCTAATCAGAAAAAATGGAAAGATGTCAGTGGCGTACCATCTTTTGTGTAAAAAAATATCAGAGGATACGTTTGCAGGGACGCCACTGGTGGAACAATTGAATAATTTGTCTAACTAAATTTTGTGGTTCTATATCCTATTAACATATACCAAAATTGAAAATAATATCTAAAGTACTTTCGGAGATATTAAAAAATAACCATTTAAAAAATAAAAATTCAAAAATTTAAGCCGTTGCGGACACATGTTCATATGAACTTTTTTTTATAAAATGCCCTAAGGAATCACACCCTGAAATATGAGCACGTCATTAAGAAACACCCTGTATATAACCTCATTTTCAGTGGAAATCCGTATATAAGCAGAAAAACTTATGACAATGCCAAGTGAACTGTAAACGATAAAATACCTAATTTTATTTATTGAGTATAAGTGAGTAAACTCTAGTAATAAATTGAAAAAATTAAATAAAAGAAATAGGAACTGTTAGTTCCTTTTACGTTTTGATATGGTTTTTTTGCATCTAAAGACTTCAATTAGTAAAATTATTTATCTTTTACAAACAGTCATGTATATTTTTCCACTGACGATGAGGGTATATACCTTCGAAACATGTATGTAATAAAAATGTAAACAATACTTATTAAACTAGTGGAACAGACTATGAGTTTCTTTACCTCTTCATAATTTCACTTCACTGAGAGATGCATTTTTATTTTTCCAAAAAAAATCAAATTTTGGAAATTTGTAGTTAACATCTACCCATCCAGTGCGGTGGCCTCTTTGCTTGGTGAGATGTACTTAAGCTTTTGTATGGCACTTAAGCGGTCTTGAAGGCTTCCTTAATTGCTAGAAGCTCTGCTCTGAATACTTCAACAAAAAACAAAAAAAAAAAATTGAATTTGTGTTCATAAAATCACCTAAGGAATAACACTCTGAAATATTAGCACGTCATTAGCGAACACTCTGTATAAAAGTTTTAGCATTTACACATAAGCATTATAGTATAAGAATAAGAATCATGCATATAATATATGAATGATTAGTTGAACAGCCAAAAAAAATAGTTGAATAACGAATAAGCAACAGGGAAAGGTAAGAATTATTTTTAGAATCATCAATTAGCCCTTAGTAGGGTTCTGAAAGACGTTATATGCATTTTTTAAAATTCATTCATTATTTGAATTTATTTTAAAATTCTTAGCTAGGTAGCGAAAATAATGATAATATGTCCAAAAAATAAAGTAAGAAATATTGTTATTGTTGAGGAGTTTATTTCATCAGAAAAAAAATATTCCCGGGCCATCGAAATAAGCACGAATATCCACTTTTAGTTGGGAAGAATCTGTAATTTTCCCAAAGATATCTGATAATTGATAATTATTAATTAAAATAAGACTCAAGTATAAGACAATATTCTCTGGTTTTGTACTTACATGTTTCGCTCTATGCGAATTTCGCCAGACCGAGAGTATCATTTTTCCATACAAAAGATTTTTTTTTACACCCTGTATGTGATGAATCAAAATTTTTAATTGAAGTATTCTCATTCTCAACAAGCAGGACTTTTTATGAAGAATATCCTTTTTCTCTCTCTCTTCGATAAGGTAATTTATTACCCGAGAGATCTGACACGAGACGGTGACAATAGAGGGTCCGTGAAGTAGAATATCAGTAATTTGGTTTTTCGTGGAGTTTAGGTCCCCCTCTACAACTTTTAAATTCTCAATAAATTCAAAATTATATCGAGGCATGTCTGAAAATAAATTTACAGCATCTGCCTGACCCGAAAGTCACGGGAAACACATTTTCTGACAAGTCAACCCTTGCATATACTTTTCCGAGCGTGTCAAGAAATATGAATGGAAAAATTATAAAGTCTCAAGTGACATGGAGATGACTCGTAAACAATTTTCTGATAAAAAGAATATTGCGAAATATTTTTATATATTTTCCCGTCATACAACTGAACGATACCTGCCTTCCGGTATCTCTGCGTAATATTGTCCGAATTCCGCCTAGCTAGGTACGATTCTTCTGAAATTTTTCTTTCCACAATATGTGGGTGTCAAAGAATGTAGGGTGACGGTTTTCTGACATGTCACGATCGTTTTCCGAATTTCCTCCGAGGAGATTTTTAAAAAATTCCAATAATGAAATGGCGATACCTGGAACGACAAAATTTTTTCACATACTCTTTAACATATAATGTTCCGTTCTTTCAGTTTCAACTTCAAATTCGCTTTTTTTCTTTTTTTTTAATTTGCATTTTTTTTTTGACACGCTCGGAAAAGTATATGCAAGGGTTGACTTGTCAGAAAATGTGTTTCCCTTGACGCAGATGCTGTAAATTCATTTTCAGACATGGCTCGATATAATTTTGAATTCATTGAGAATTTCCTATCTAAAGCGGTACAGCGCCTCTCAGCAACGCTCTACGGCATTTCATCAGATATAAAAGTTGTAGAGGGGGACCTAAACTCCACGAAAAAACAAATTACTGATATTCCACTTCACGGACCCCCTATTGTCACCGTCTCTCTAACTACAATGATGCTGGCCAGAGCGAAACATGTAAACAAGAAAATGATTGAGACAAACTCTTTTAGTTAATTATCGTACTCTGTTTCATTGTGAAGGTGACCACTTTAGCAGTCCTTTTATAACAACATCCCTATTTTTTAGGATTCTCTACAACGATCACCTATACCCAGCGTTTCACATTGATTCCTTACCTCACAATCTTCATCTTATCGAATCCTTCGATTGTCAAAAATCGACAGAAAACATTCCTGCAAGTTCAGTTGTGGATCAACTCAACGTGTCCGACGAGCTGCTCAATCTCTTATCGACCGAGGAAGAATGCACGGCCATTTTGAATAACATCGCGAGCAACGAACAATTTCAACGGTTGATAAATACCGAAAGTGATTTCGTGAAAAATACTGATATACAACCGTTAATAGGAGAAAAAACTATACCTCCAGAAAACACACCAGTAATCGAAGAAAGGCCTAAAGGTTTCAAATGTGATATATGCGGTAGAGTGTGTACAACTAAAAAATTACTAAAAAAACATCTAATGCGTCACAACGAAGCGCGAAATTTACCTTGCAATGTTTGCGGGAAACTTTTCAGATTTAACTACGAAGTGACTGCTCACGCTCGGTCTCATGAAAACCCCACTTTTCAATGTGATATCTGCCCGAAAATGTTTATCCATAAGTCTCACTTGACCGTCCACAGGAAAAAGCATCTGAATGACTTTTCCGCCTATTGTGATATCTGTAGCAAAGGCTTTATATCACTAGCGGAATGTGCCAATCACAAGAGATCGCAGCATGAGAATCAAGGTCGCATTTGCGAGACTTGCGGTAATAAATTAAGCAGCGTCTCGGCTTTAAGGGAACATATGCGTGTTCATAATCCCCATCAAGTCAAGAAACACATTTGTGATATATGCGGTAAAAACTACATTACCGCTAAAAGTCTTAAAAGTCATCTGGTGAACGTTCACTCGCGAAATAAACCTTACGTTTGCAATATTTGTGGCAAATCCGTCAGCAGTAAGAATATTCTCGAAACCCATCTGAAGCTTCACACCGGCCTTAAAGATTATTTCTGTAATATTTGTAATAAATCGTTCGCGTCTAAGGAGTACCTGGAAGTGCACCAGAGAACTCATACCGGACATAAACCTTTCCAATGTCATCTTTGCCCGAAAAATTTCACTCAAAAAACATCCCTTACCGTGCATTTAAGGTATCACACTGGTGAGAGGCCATATAAATGTGAATGTGGCAAAAATTTTACTACGAAGAGTCACTTGATGACTCATTATAGGACTCATGACGTGGGCGGCGTCGAAATTGAATACTTAAATTATCAGCCGCATGATTCGTTACAATGATGTGAATAAACTTGTTGTTTTTTTAAATTTTGTTTTAATTTGGCCTATCGATCCTAACGATATAAATTGGATACATCAAATTACTAGGCAAACGCGTGAGCTAGGCGTTTCTGCCAAGTGGTTCTGGTGGCTCGTATGAGAGCAAGCCGACGGAAACGTCGGTGAGATACTTTCACTCTCACGTTTCGTGGTGTTTTTTCGGATTATTTGTTCCTTTCATCTATCAAAAACACAATGTTTTTTAACCAATACTTTACTGTCAAGCATTTTCTTCGAAACGTTCTTTATAGTGGAGTCGTTCTGGAGAAATAAACGGCTCGAAAATCCCTTGACGTAATCGAGTAATTTTTTTTTCCCAATCGATTCAGTAGGATCCTCTCGACATTCTTGTCGCGGCATACAAGAAATGGCCACTATTTAATATCTCCGAAAATACTTTAGATATTATTTTCAATTTTGGTATGTGTTAATAGGATATAGGAACCACACATTTTAGTTAGAAAAGTTATTCAATTGTTCCACCAGTGGCGTCCCTGCAAACATGTCCTCTGATATTTTTGACGCAAAATATGTTACGCCACTGACATTTTTCCATGTGGATATTTTTTCTGATTAACCTGGTCAATTCTACATAAAAATGATCTCTTGAGTTTTTCTCGTCAGACGCATCGAATTGCCCAGTCCAACAATTTTTATGAAACAAAATTTATCATTAATTATTTTATCAATGTTTTTCAATATGAATTTAGTGGTTTTAGTCAAGAACGGTGCGCCTGACGAGAAAAACTCAAGAGACCGTTTTTATGTAGAATTGACCAGGCTAATCAGCAAAAATATCCACATGGAAAAATGTCAGTGGCGTACCATATTTTTGGTAAAAAATATCAGAGGACATGTTTGCAGGGACGCCACTGGTGGGACAATTGAATAACTTTTCTAACTAAAATGTGTGGTTCTATATCCTATTAACACATACCAAAATTGAACATAATATCTAAAGTATTTTCGGAGATATTAAATTTCTTGTATGCCGCGACAAGCGTGCATTTGCGAAAATAAAAAATTTTCGCCAATCCCCCCTCGTAGCTGATAAGAAAATGAACAAATTGAATCCGTCCTGATCCCCGTAGCTCGATTAATAAACTACTTATTAGCATTTATGTAATATGTTTTTCCCCCCCATAACTCTTCTCCTCATTGCCCCACCACAGCCAGCTCCGTCATATGATATATGACATATCATATATGATCAGTTACTACTCCGTTATACTCTTTCCTGGTTACTTACATTTCTTTATATTCTCTCTTTGTTACATTTTTGTTTCTTTCACCTGAATTTGTTAGCTTATGACATTGACAAAAATTTGTTCTTTTTCTGACATTTCAACCAAAAAATTAAATAATTTTTCTTTCATCTTGGAATCACGTGCCAGGATGCGAGGCTTTTATAAAATGCTGGAATTTTATATCAAGTTTAAAATCAAATAAATAATGCATTCGATTTTCTTAATAGTTTTTTAAAAAGTTTTTTTAAATTTAACGTAATAATTTTTCATAATTTATAAATGGATTTTTTCTTTTTCCTGCTTTGCTCAGGTAAGACGGTGATCTAAATCATTTAGTCAATTCCATTACCTTCAACTCCTTTTATTTTACTTAAACTCAACTTATATAAACAATTTCCCTTACAGTTTAAATCACTGTCATGAGTTTCTCCTAATGTTCTTGTATTTTCCACTAAAGATGAAGGTTTGAACCTTCGAAACATGTATGGTTTTTGATTTTGTTATTAAACTAGTGGAGCAGATTATGAGTTTCTTTACCTCACTATAACTTCACTCCACTCCGAGATGGACTACTTAAAAAAAAAATTAATATTTTATTTATATATTTTAGAGAACAGAAATTTATTAAAATGGAAGTAATGACAGATGGCGTTAACGGCGTAGATTATACTCAGACGAGCGATTATAATTTAATCAACATAAAAGAACACGTTATTGTAAAGAATATTGATTTTGAACAGAACTATTTGGTCAGCATTGATAACCTACAATCTGCGATTGAAGACGATACATTTTCCCTTGAAGAAACTACTGAAATAAAAACAGAACCTGATTATATCAGCGAATATGATACAGTAGAGGTTGAAGGAAACGTTATGCTATTAAATAAAAAAACTATTTTCACGGAAAGTCAGTCCCTTCACTTTCAAATGAATGGTACTTTCAAAAATGAAATGGATGAAAAAGTATCCTTAGACATTGGGTTCAAATGTCACATTTGTGGAAAGATTATGAAGTATAAGCCTTCTTTACTAAAGCACTTAAGAGCACATCAGAAATTAAATGCATTTGAATGCGACATCTGCGGGAAAATAATGAAACAGGATTCACTTCGCGGTCATTTTAAAAGATTACACGAGAAATCACCTTCATGTGTTCGCTGTATGGATAACTGTGTATGTCCGAATGTAGGTGAACGTTTTAGTTGCTTTATTTGCAAAATGACGTATGAATCCAAAACGGAATTCGGCAATCATATGGAAAATGGACATGAAAAGTGCTTTGAATGCAGGAAAAAGTTTAAAAGTACAAGGTCGTTAAAGGCACATTTACTGGCGTGTCATAATATTAAATTAAATAAAAAGAGCGTAGATTAAATATTTGTTGGGTCAGTTAGTAGCATTTTGTTTAGGGTAAGTCTGATATGGTTGGTCCACTTTTATTGAGATTAATAAAACTTCCTAAAAATTCTAAGCACCGACAGGGTGATACGGCACTGCATCACCCTGTATACAGGGTGTTATGGCAATGACTTATTATATTTAAATGGGTGACTCCTAGGGTGCCTTACACTGAAAAAAAAATTTATTTAAATTAAAGAAAAATGGAGTTTATTGAAATAAATATTTGTTTCATATATGCCAAACAATTATTTATTTGAATAAATTCTCATAATTATTTGAACCAGAAATTACTGTCAAATTTAAAATAAATAAATATTTATTCAATATGCATATTTGCCTATTAATGATTAACCTTAACGCAAATAATTCTTTATTTTACTTAAGGACCCAAATTGTTGCGCCAAACAATTATTTATTCCGATTAAAAAAGACTCTTTCTAATAACGAATACATAGATTGTTGCAGTAAATCAACAGTTTTTAAATACAGTAAATTATATTATTTAAACCAAATAAAGTATATTTCGTTTTACAAACTTTTTGTTTTCTTTTAACAAATATATTTATTTAACTGAAATACTTTCCTTTTTGATTCAAATAATTGTGTTTTTGATTTTAATACCAATACATACAGTATGTCTGCGGATTGAAGAAGACAGATGGACCACAAAGTGAAAGATATTATTATGTCTTCTTTTATAAAAAGCTTTAAAAAGATCCACGATGCCAAAAATTTGTTTTTTATATAGAGAATGCAAAAAATACAAAAACGTAATTTGTTTATATGAGTATTATAAAAGAAATCTTCGATATTTTCAAGAAAAAATTTGAAATTTTTAAATGACGCTTTTAAAATAAACAATTTTCGTATCTTTCATTTTTTGGTCCATTTGTCCTTTTCTAACCCCCATCCGCAGACATACTGTATATAGGGTGATTTCCGGGTTTCCTTATGTATATAGGTTATATAATACTTTTATTTTTCAGGAAATACTTAAAACGTTATAAGGTTAAGCAATAAAACAACTGAATATTAGGAAATGAACCTTATATTTTAATATTATGAAACTAACTTATCAGTTATAAGTTAAATTGCAGTTGTCTCAGAAAACGCTAAAACGAAACTAAGATATCTACATGTAGATTAAAAAAAGCCAAGAAATATAACCTGATTTTCCATTAGCAATACTTATGTACATGAATAATGTATTTATCTTTATGAATATTATGACATCATTTGTAAAAATTAAGTTTGTCTAGCGTAGTTACAGAGTTTTCGCTAGAGGCAATGGAAAAATCTGAATCTATTGTCAACGTTGAACAACTGGCATCATGAACTTCTTTCATTTTCTGCTGATGTGGATGGTACAAAGACCAAATGTATTATCTGAATTGATTGAAAATGTAAACAGTCCAGGTTGATGTCTAAAATTTGTATTGGTGTCTTGCTCATGTCCTCAGTTAAAACATTTTCCTCCTGAGTGGGCACCGATGAACAAACTTTCTCCGCCGAAGACTCTTCCAAAAAGATATCACCCTAATTAAAATTAAATTATGCATTATCTAATAAATCTTTATGAACAATTAAACAAATTAATTTGACAGAAGTTAACTATATTTTATTTACGTCAATTAATCAGATACTTCATTAAAATAAAAATGTATTTGATGTAAATAATATTTTTATTACAATGAAAGTATCTACATTTTATTTGTGTCAAATAATTAATTACTTCTTTAAAACAAATTTGTTTCAGTTGAATAATTTTTGCTACTTGCTATGATGCTAATATGGAGATATTTACAATATAATATGGAAAAAGTTTAAACAAATTATCAGAATTTTGACTTCAAATTCACGCTAATATTTACAATGGGTAACATTATATTATTATACAACATATTTTTAACCCTAATCATTGGCTCGTGTACATAATATACATGGGTAATCAGTTCGCATCTAAAACTAACATTTTTCGAGTAATCTGTTAGTGTTAATGTGAAAATTCTAGAAAACTGCTGTGTTCAACGATTTTTATACGAAAAAATCGCTGATTTCAGGACTTCCATACACCAGTACTTTAACACACTCCTAACAATCAAATTATGGAAAGTTAAACCTACCTTGAAAGACAGGCGATAAATGTTCTAAATCCCATTCTTTTAGTAACTATTCCATGACTTATGTCCTCTCCCTTCACTACTTAACAGCGCATAACAACACTTAAAAAAAATTAGTAATTTTCATGCTTCTCATTCGATGGCGACGCTTCAACTGGGATGCAAACGTGGTAACTGGCCTCTCGGGCAGTGCCTGCGACTGGCCGTGGAGATGTGCAAAGCGTATTGCAACTAAATATTTACGTATTTTATATTACTTGTTTCTTATTTATATTCAATATTTATTTATTTGATTTAAACGTTAATTTACTCAATTAAAATACCCTAAACTTTAGTGCTTTTGTTTAACATCTTTGTTTTATTTAAAAAAATAATTATTTATTATTAAGAAATTTATAAAAATGGTAACCAAATAAATAGCCGGAAAAATTCAAACGCGCCAAATTGTTTGTGCGAAAAAAAATATCTTTGTTAAAAAAAAATATTATTTAATTTAAATAAATATTAATCAAATAAATATTTATTAGGATATTTTTCTCTTCGTTTTTTCAGTGTAGAGAAAGTCTACATACTTTTTTTTTAATCGAATATCTAAATACTAAGGTAAAAACCCTTTTTACCTACATACTGTCGCACCGTATCTGGATTCACTTAGCAACAATGTGGGTCACTAGAGTATACTAACAATGTTTCAGATCACACCGCATATTTCGCTCTTGCTCGGATACCAGCCGCGCGCGACTATCGTTGCTTCAGTATGTTTCGAGACGCGGGAATGGGATGACGCTGTCGAGGGTTCCACGTGCTTGATGTATACGAATTTCAAACGTTTTGTTAGTTGTAGCATTACCCGATTTTTTTCTGAGAAATATTGTGATGTGATTTCAAATTTGTGTGATATTCCCTATTGTTGGTTCTGTTGCAAAACATACTTTTTGTGTTTTATTTTTTATGGAATTTAATTATAAAACGGATTATAAGATCGAAGGTAAGAGAACCATAAAATTGCAGAATCAAAAACTGAACGTGCGTTTTCAATTCTGTGTTGCAACATATGACAACACCGCCTCAATAAACTATTGATTGCGAACGTCCTCGTACAATAATTCAAAGCGCCATTTAAGGTTATTTTTCTTCAATTTATTTTCATCTTAGGATTTGCCGGTTTAAATATAGGGTAAGTCCGGGATAGTTGCCGCACATTTTAAATAAAAATCATATAGTAAAATATATAAACATTTATTACCTTTTAAATCTGACAACATCTAATACAGTCTCATGACTATCTCAAAAAAATCTTTAAACTCAACTTTATTTACTAGTTAACGCATAAAAAATAACTTAGGAAATACTTGCATTGCGGCTTCTCTCCCACACCTGTTGGAGAGATGCCGCGAGGTGTGGGGAGTGATGCTCCATAGCGGGAGGATACATGATACTATAATATATCATATTTCATTAATATGTTTAAGTTAAACGTGAACAAACAACTAAGAGATTTAATGAAAAATATAACATATTGGATCGCTCATTTACTTTTTGCCTTTGCCTTCAGGTCTGCCCTTCCACAGGTATTACAATAATTATCATAAATCGTGCATGTCTCGTGCACCCATAAGTCGCAAATTGTGCAACATATCCAGTCAACAGCTTTTGTTGTTTTGTAGTACTGTTCAAAACATTCAATACAGTATGTGTCATCGGCAGTACTGTTTTCCTTTAATATCAATGGCTCATCATCACTATCAGACCACTCCTCATTTTTTAGCTTTTCCAACAGCTTTCTTTTTGGTTTTGGGGTTTCATTTGCATTTTGTTCTTGTTTTCTTTTTAGTGTTTGGGTTCCATTCGCATTTTGTTTATTCTTTCTTTTTAGTTTTAGAATTCTATTTGCATTTTGTTCTTGTGGCTCCTGAATGCTTCCAGCCTTTTTATTCTTTTGTTCAGCAGAAATCTTTTTCGTTTCTATGTTGGCAATGGAAGTTAAAATCTGAGCACTCTGTTTTCTTTTGTTAAACGTAAGTTTTGGAATTTTTGGAAGTGGGAATATCTCCATCAGGTGTTTCGAAGGTGTGAGATCGGAGATGGGATCCAAAGACGAACTAGATGGACTTGGGAATTGGATTTTCTTACAACTGTCAGAAGCTGTAAATTGTATCTCCGAAGAAATCATGGCTTTTGACGTACTCTGTTGTGGTGAACTTTGAATTGCAACGTGTGGTGGAATCCCAAAATTGTGTTCTGTAGCCCTGTTTGCTGATGGCGACGGTATTCTGACTTCAGGGGGCACTTCATTTGCAGCTTGATCAGTCACTTTAAAGAAATAATCTGGAATTCGGTCAGCATTAAAAGGGTAAATTCCGCAAGCCTCAAACCCGGAAATAGCATTACCAACGGTTGCTGCTTTTTTCCAAGCATTACCGATCAGTTCTCCTGCCTGCATTCTATTTATAGTTCTCTGTGGATGATTTTTCATCCAAGAAGCTGCTTGTTGTTTGTAGTACGATTTGAGAGGTCCGAAGAAGCTCCTATCTAGAGGTTGAAGCGCTTGTGTGGAGTGACTCGGCAGACACAAGAGAATAACTTCATTTCTCAGTGCGGTTTCCAATACTGCAACACTAGCACAGTGTGTTGAATGACCATCCAAAATCAAAATAACTTTTCCTGGAGGCTTGTTTGCTATGAATTTGGTTTCAAGCCACCTAAGAAACAAATCGGTAGAAATATATGACGACTTCTTGTTCATGTCACATCTCCTCCCGGAGGAAGGCCATCACTAAACTCTGGTTTTCGATATACTCCTTTGAGGATTAAAACGGGAGGAATATATTTGCCGTCAGCACTACAGCAACCAATGACTGTCACGTTTTCCCCTTTTTCCTTAGCTGTGAGAACATGTACCTCCTTCGAACCCTTTCGTGTGATAACCACACCGGGCGCGTTGTTTAACTGAAGGCCAGATTCGTCCATATTAAAAATATTGGAAGGTTTGCTAAATAAGTCATTATCGGTTAGAGTCCTTTCCAAGAGTGCAAAGAAGGCGGCCACATCAGCTCTATTCATCCCTTGGGCTCTAGCCAAGGACAGGCCTTCTGAATGCCTTACCGACAACTCAGGATTGCGTTCTAAAAACGACTTTAACCAATCATAACCTGCCATACTAGTGTCACGATTAAACTTGTTTGGAATCTTGAGTTTTTCTGCGAATTCAAATGCCAACCTTCTAACATCATATCTACTAGGCGCGAAACCGCAATCTGATAATTTTTGTATGTGTCGAACCAAGCGCTTTTCATTTTCATTCCCCAAACAACCTAAAAATATATAAATGTTATTTTTTTATTTTCACGTAGTCAAAAAGGTAAAAAACTTACAATCTGGTCCCAAACGACCTTTTTCACTTTGTCCCGTTTCTATTCTTCGGCTTAATGTTCTTGCTGGAATTTTATATCGCCTTTCTGCTTCTCTTTTACTAATTTCTCCGTTTTGCACCTTTTCTATTGCCTCTATGAGGGCTTCCTCAGTCCAAGCAGCCCTTGGCTTACACAATTTTCGACAATATTTTCTAGGCATTATACTTAAGTCCGACTAAAATAAATATTCAGACACTGGGTAGGTATAACATACTACAGTTTAAAATGCGACATCTCTCCCTGAATGGACTGCGGCAACTCTCCTTTTTTTAAAGGAGAGACCCCGCATCGAATATTTTCCTTATATCAATAAAAACCTAACCTAATTTCGTTTTGAGCTCGAAATGTACCTTAAAGTTAATGGCTAATATCACGTAATTAATAAAAACTTCAATCATTACTGATTTATACCGTGACAAAAAAGCTTAGGAACATATTCACGGTGTAATAAGTTGGCACTTACCTCATAAAACACGACAAATACAATTCAGACACCTGTTATATGTTGGAAAATATTTGGCGCGATTGAACGTCCGTCAAACGGCACAATAAAATAAACGCCTATCGACACTTTACGAAAGAAAAGACGAAATAACTGCGGCGCGGCGTCTCTCCTGACGCGGCATCACTCCGGGATTTACCCTAATAAGTCATTGCCATAACCCCCGTAAATTTCCTTTTTGCGGGTATTTTTCCGAATTCAGTGCATCTGTTGATATAACTGGTAGATCCTTAATACGTTCAAACTTTGCAAATAATGCAGCAGAGCTATTCATCTGTCCTTTTTGTGTTTATGTTATTAATGGGCATTTTGCCTTGTTAAAATTCATATTTTGATATTTTAATGAAGCTTCGTAGACGTTTCTGATTCCTCACAACTTTGATATTCCCAAGCGTATTGAGAGCTTCTGCAAGTTGACGTCCCTATCTTTTGGTTTTCTTGTAAACACGCAGTGGACATGGCTGACTCTGTAAAGAAAATAAATATACAGCCGTATTCATAAAAATGTCGTACAAGAGGTTCAATTTATCATATGCCTTGCCTTGTGTCATATCACGTTTCCTTTTTCCACTTGTAGCTTTTTTAATGTATGCAACCGTACGAAATAGACATCTACACAACATAACAGAGGTTGAAGGTAACACGGATATGTTTTATGCAATTAAGTCAACTACGATTATATTGAAAAGTAAATCTATCAACAGATTTTCTATTTGATTGTTAAGGAGCAACTTTTTTAAGCTGATACTATTATACCCCACTTGCAACTTTTTGTTGCGCGCATCTATGTTGCATCTCAATTCTGACTCATACATTGTATGTTGCGGCTTTCATACCATCTTACCACACTAATACTAATATCAAATTTTAGGAAAAAATGCAGAATTAGAATGAAACCAGAATATAGAAACGGCAAGCTGGGTGACACACCGGACGTAATAGAATTGAGAGGGAAAGATAACGAAATATTGGTAATCAAAAAAACTGCGGAAGGATACCCATGCCCGCACTGTAAAAAATATTTCCACCAACGCTGCAAACTCAAAAATCACCTTATCATTCACAGCTCGGTTCGTCCGTGGCAATGTCATGTTTGCCCGAAGACCTTCAAACACAAACGAGTACTGGATTATCACGAAAAAACTGTGCACGGTGAGCCGCAGAGCTACCCCTGTGACGTATGTGGAAAAATCTTCGGCAATAAAAGGAACTGCATAGTTCATCGGAATAGACATACCAAGGAATACAGTGTCAAGTGTGAAATATGCGGAAAAGGATTCCTGGCAAACTTTTATTTAAAAAAACACATGATCGTTCACAGCGAGGATAGACCGTTGAAATGCAATGTCTGCGATAAGACTTTCAAACATCAACGAGTGTTGGACTATCACGTTAAAACGCTCCACACTAAGGAAAATAATGAACGATATCCTTGCCATATATGCGGCAAATCCTTCACCACGAAACGAAATTGCGTCGTGCACAGCAAAAGGCATCTGAAAGAGTTTTCTGTTTATTGTGAACATTGCGGCAAAGGTTTCTTAAACAACTTCTATCTGAAAAAACATTTGAACTCGAAGCATTACGGAAAGAGGCACATTTGTGATATCTGCGGAGCAAGCATAGGCGATAAAGGAAACCTCAAAAATCATATGAAACTGCATGATCCCAATTACAAACGACCGCCACCAGAGAAATGTCCGCTCTGCAATAAAACGTTTTCTGATCTGAAACGGCATTACAAAGCTGCTCACGAAAACGACGGCAAAAACTACAAATGTGAATTCTGTGGAAAATACTTCAGAGGAAAGGACGGATTAAAGTTTCACTTGATGATTCATCGAGGAGAAAAGCCATTCCAATGTGAATTTTGCAAAAAGGGTTTCATATTGAACACGTTTTTGAAACAGCATCTGCGGACGCATCCCGAAAGTAATGTGAAACCGTTTATATGCATGTATTGTGGGAAAACTTTTATCAAGAAAAGCCTTTTGGAACATCACACCAATATTCACACTGGCCAGCGTCCATTCGAATGTGAGTTTTGTCGAAAAACTTTTACCGGTCGAAAATACCTTACCGCGCATATCCGTAACCAGCATTCGAGTGAAAGGACTTAAACAAAAAGTATTAGTGATAGTTACAGGGTGATACAAATTCGACCTTCACCATTGGGATTTCGGAAACGGTAAGAGTTACGAAATCGGTTAAATTGGGGCAAAGTTGCGAAATCAAAATATTTGGGAAAATCTAAAATTTTGCGTTTCGGTGTTTATTTTTTCCGGTCTTTGTTCGAAGAGATATTCAAAAATAAATTTCACTTTCTCATTGCTACTTTTTATTCTCCACGGGATGGCATCATCAGATCTTTCATGCGTTGTTTCGTCTTTAAGTCGCCATCATCAACTTAATTTTTTTAATAATGACCTGCATTTTTTTTGTTTAAATTATGAAAGAGGACCGAGATCTACGTACAGTGGTATACAACACTTATATACAGGGTGTTATGGAAATGACGTATTATATTTAAATGGGTGACTCCTTGGGTGTCCTAGAGAAGCGCTACATATTTTATTTTTTTTAAATCGACCGTTTTAAAAGTGGGGTAATAAACACTCTTACTCACAGGTCAGTCCGCGCTACTGTACAACATTTCACCCAGAGCCAATGGCAATTTTGTCAAACTTGTAAAACTGAAATTCCATATAAAATTATAAAAATAAATTATTTTCTACCTACTTGTCCTTATACCTAAAGAGCGAGGAAATCCCGGCACAAACACAATCAGTTTTTTTCTTTTTCATGGGAACACTCCTGGAAACACTTTATGTACACACAGTAATAGTGAAACAGAACCGATAGTTAGCTTTTGAAAATACAATAATACAGATTATACTACAGATTATTAGATTTTATTACACGCGACGAAATTTGACGTCCAGAAGAAACGTATCCGACCTCTGGTTGGCCTTCAACTAAAAGCCCGTAAGCGTGCGGCGCTATATAAACACAGCCGATGTAAGGCGTCAAGAGGTCATTGGCATTTGACCTAGTGACGTACGTGCCTATTTAAAACTTATTTAATACTATTCCATATGTTTTTTCGGGTTGTTTAAAACATAGTCCGTCGTAAATGTTCTTCAATTAATTGTACAAAAAGGTATTACAGAATGAAAAAGTGTTTAAATTAATTTATTTTGTCTAAAGAGTTTAAGGTGTACATATGACAACACCGGCCAGAATTCCTTGATTGCTTACATGTATCGCAGTGCCACACAGGTGTTTTTCTGGTTTGACGTCAGGTCACTTTTACCGCTGAATGAATTGAAAGCGCCATTTATGGCTATTTTTCTTCAATTTGTCTTTATCTCAGGAATTGCCGGTTTAAATATAATACGTTATTTCCATAACACCCTGTATACAGGGTGTCCGCTAAGTAATGGGACATGGAAAAACCACAGACTCCTTACGTAAAAATATTAGGATTTAATTATACTTACCTATATCCGAAAGTTGATATTAACTGAGATACAGGGTGTTAAAGTTAAAACTTCATTTTTGTTTTTCTCTAATAACTTTGACAGCAACCAACGGTTTTTTACAAAATTTGGCAATTATGGTTTTTTTAGGATGAGGAACTGAATTTTAATGTACAATATTAGGGGGCGCTGCCTGCGGCATTTTTTGCACATTTATTAGGTCATAACTTTTGTGTGTCTCCGTGTATTTAAGTTTTTAATGAAAATAATACTTTTCTCATATTTGTTACGTAAAAAAGGTACACTAATTTCAGGTCGCCCAGAGTTACCGTTTCCGAGATATCTGCATTTATATTGTTTAGTGCCTATTATTAATTTGCAAACAATTTTTTTCTAAAGTAACCTATGAGAAAACAAATGAAATTTAGAGATGCAGTTGCTATGAAACCTCTATGTTGTTATTTGCTTGTTGATTATTGTAATATAGCTGTGTAAAAAAATGTTTAATTTTTGAGTTTATCCTAAGTTAAGTAACAATGCCGAAACACAATAATCAACAAATAAATAACAACTTGGAGGTTTCATAGCAACTGTATCTCTAAATTTTATTTGTTTTCTCATAGGTTACTTAAAAAAAAATGTGTTTGCAAATTAATAATAGGCACTAAACAATGTAAATGTATATATCTCCGAAACGGTAACTCTGGGCGACCTGAAATTAGTGTACCTTTTTTACGTAATAAATATGAGAAAAGTATTATTTTCATTAAAAACTTAAATACACGGAGGCACAAAAAAGTTATGACCTAACAAATGTGCAAAAAATGCCGCAGGCAGCGCCCCCTACATTGTATATTAAAATTTCATCGAAAAATCAGTTCCTCATCCTAAAAAAACCATAAATACCAAATTTTGTAAAAAACCGTTGGTTTCTGTCAAAGTTGTTAGAGAGAAACAAAAATGAAGTTTTAACTTTAACACCCTGTATTTCAGTTAATATCAACTTTCGGATATAGGTAAGTATAATTAAATCCTAATATTTTTACGTATGGGTTTGTGGTTTTTCCATGTCCCATTACTTAGCGGACACCCTGTATATACTTATACGCACTGGTTTTCCTACGATTTGTCCTTAAATTGACCAACCTCATTAAACTACTCCTAGTACGTTGATGTAATTTACTTTTGTTTCGAAGGAACTGAAGATTTTAAAATTATTGTTGCTATTTCTGTCTTTAATTGTTATTGTTATTACGTACTACTACTTTTTTATTATTTCAAACTAAAAGTTGTATTAAATTTCGACTTAGCCTAAGTACAAGAAATTTATTTTATGAATACAAATAAAATTTGACTCTTAAAGCCAGCACTTTCTTAAACTTTTAAAAGAGACAATGACTTTTTACATTTTCGAATTATACCGAATTTAAAAAAACAGTAAATGCAGGAACGTACCTACTAGGGGTATTTTAATGAAGTTGGTTAATTTAAGTAACAAAACGTCGGAAAACCAGTAATAGTAAGTGTATACCATTGAACGTAAAATTTGATCCTCTCATAAACAAAAAAAATAAGTTGATGATGGTGAACCAAAAACGAAACGTCGCATTAAAGATCTGGTGATGCTATCTTGTGAAGAATATAGAGTAGCAATGAGAAAGTTAAGTTTTTTTTTGGACATCTCGTCGAACAAAGTCAGGAAAAAATTAGAAACCTAAACGCAAAATTTTAGATATTTCCAAATATTTTCAAAGTGCATGCATTCATTTTTGATTTTTTGCGGCATATTATTGGGCCCATAATTGCCCTAATTTAGCCGACTTCGTATCTCTTACCGTTTTCGAATTCCCTATGGCGAAGGCAGAATTTGTAACACCTGTTAAAATTATGTTCAAAATGTTTGCGATAGAAGCATTTTTGAACACTATTTTCTGACATTGATATTTACAATTTCATTTTGATTCGTTGCCGGAACCCAAAATATAGTCCAAGAAAGTATTATATTTTTATACCCACTATCGGTTTTTATACAAATATAAATGTTATAATTTTATGTTCTAGTTTTGAGGTTGTATTTTTATATAAGTATTAAAAGTTAGTTTTAAGTAGGTGATATGTGCGTTAAATAGAGAGGAGAAGGTGGGTCAATATGGGCCACCGGTATTATTAAAAGATGTGTTTTAACCAAAAGGTCAAATAAATTTGGCTATTGCAGTAACGGGTCCTCTCCAGTACAGTCTAAGAAAAACTGACTTGTTAGATACATAACAGGTTGATTCTAGTTTCTTTACAATGTTGATTTTTCACTTGATGATTCACCGAGGAGTCACTAGATTTGAAATCACACTCACGTGCAAAGAAAACGGCCATTACAAGGTGTTGATAAAGTTTTTAGCTTCATAACTTTATTATTTTAAGTCCGATATTCGTATTTTTTTTAGAGAACTGTAACTGCAACTATCAGTTTTATCTTGTCTTTTAAAATTTTTAAATAACATTGGTTATTCGACAAACCCGAACAAGGATAATCAAAATGTTATTTTTTTTTATCTAATTTCAAAGCATCCTGTGGAATAACCAAGCAGCAAAAATACCAATTTTCATTTAGAGTCATCTATTCTCTATATTTTGTTTTTTGGTTCATGCCAATACATGCATTTTTTCTCACACAAATGCAAAGTGATCTTGTTATCAATAATTTAAATTTGTTCCGTGATGGTATGGACCACATATACAGAGTGTTCCTTAATGATGTGCTAATATTTCAGGATGTGATTCCTTAGGTCATTTTATAAAGAAAAGTTCATATGAACATATGTCCGCAACGGCTTAAATTTCTTGCTACAGGGTGTTGAATTTTTATTTTTTAAATGGTTATTTTTTAATATCTCCGAAAGTACTTTAAATATTATTTTCCATTTTGGTATGTGTTAATAGGATATAGAACCACAAATTTTGGTTAGAAAGTTATTTAATTGTTCCACCAGTGGCGTCCCTGCAAACATGTCCTCCGATATTTTTTTACGGGATGGTACGCCACTGACATTTTTCCATATGGATATTTTTTATGATTGGCCTGGTCAGAGATGGGCGGAAGCATCCATTTTAAGTAAAGGTGACCATTTCCAACCATTTTTATGAAACAAAATTTATCATAAATTATTTTATCAATGTTAATAATAATGAGTTTCAATGTAAATTTAGTGGTTTTAATCAAGAAGCGTCTGACGAGAAAAACTCAAGAGACCGTTTCCATGTAGAATTGACCAGGCTAATCCACATGGAAAAATGTCAGTGGCGTACCATATTTTTTGTAAAAAATATAATTTCTTTCTACATGGAACTGTAAATAAAATTAAATCTAAAAATCTTCCTAAACAACAAAATATATACTTTCCTCCAATTTTACTTGCATTACGAAGTTTTTTTCCTTGTACATTTTTTCCTAAAACAAAAATAATCGGTCAGGACGAAAACTCGTGGTCTCGGTGCTCCGGAATTCACTTAAGTAATATAGCGTATTTAATTTATTAAGCATTATTAAGTAAAAATTGGTAGTCAAGTTTGTTTCTCAATGATTTTGTAGTTAAATCGCGATTAGAATAATAATTTCTGCGTCCTGAGAAACTTTTGTTTGTCCATCCAAAATAGTATTCTTATTCCAATAACAATAATGAAATTATGGTGGAAAAATTTGAATTATTATTTGATTGCCTCTAAACGAAAACTGGTATATTGTAATAATTTTGTGTTTTAAAATTAGATAAACAAAGAACATTTCAATTATCCCTGTATAACAATATGTAAGCGATTAATAATCATCTGCTGTATGCACTAAAAAAAAAATCGCTTTCACAAATCGATGGGCAATCTGATGCCTTTTTTTCCATCGAATTTAAGGGATTTGTGATTTGACAGCGATTTATGTCAGTTTTGTTTGCCAGGTTGAGTAGTAAAATTTATAAAAAATTACGAAACAAGTGATTTATAATTATAAAAACATATTATCCACGATCTCCGCTAATGAAGAGGAGCATTAAAAATAAAATTATCTATTTCGTACAGAAAAAACCGTTATATTTGATGAAAATATAAGGGATTCTATCCAAGCAAATACTGACAACATAATGCATTCGGCAGACCTACAAATCGATGCGCATCGCACCAAAAATCGCTTATAAATCGATAGACTCTGCTGAATGCAGCCAATGTTACTTAAAATTTGTAAAAGATACTTTGAAACTGATAGTTGTACCTACACTTCTTTAAAAAAAAACATAAATATCGGACTAGTAATAAAAAAGTTATTAAGTGTATGGCAACAACGGCGCACCGCACAGCGCCCTCGCTCATAGCCTGGTACCATAGCACCGCACAGTAGTGGCCACAACGGCGCACCGACCCTCGCTCATTGCCTCGCCTGTCGATCAGTTTGTCTCTCGACATCGAGATATAAACATGGACTGTGCGTTCTCATCTTCTTCCGATGAAGAAGATATTATTTTAGACGCTAACATAACCAAGTGGTTTATGTTTAAACAGAAATCAAGATTACCAGTACATCCTATTAACGCAAAGCGAAGATTCTATGGAGAATTTTATCATCTTTATAAAGATCTAAGGAAAGAGAGATGAGAATGCATATAAATACTAGATTTTTATTTAAGCATATAAGTACCAGTTTGTTATATTAGAGCAATAAGCAATATCTTCATCGGAAGAAGATAACAGCGCACAGTCCATATGTATACCTCGATGTCGAGGGACTACTGTGAGCGAGGCTGTCCGGTGCTATGGTACAAGGCTATGGGCGACGGGCGGTGCGCCGTTGTGGACACAGACTAAGCCCACATGGGCGTAGTTTTGCGTAGATTTTGCTATAATAGGTATTAAGTTTTGATACTTAGAAGATTGTTGCACACTAGTTTCAAATAAAGAATTACCTCAACCATAGTTTGTTTAGTCTTCCCATATATTTAGACGTCTCTACTCCCTCGCGCTAGTGAAATATAACTTTTCAATTTTAGGGTTTTACTTATGCCAATTAACAAGAAACGTAAATATAGAAGTTCAAATCAGACGAACAGAATTAGAAGGAGTAAGAAAGATGCCAATAAGACGGCCGTTCTGGAATGTCCACACTGCCCGATGGTATACTCGAAACGAAGAAACCTGAAACAACACCTAATTTCTCACAGCCCCGAAAGACCTTTCACATGCTCAGTTTGCGAAAAACGATTTAAAAAGAAAGGTGCTCTGAATTTTCACATCAAAAATATCCACAACTCGTCCAGAGAATATCCTTGCGAAACGTGTGGAAAAGTTATCGCAAATAAAAAATATTACGAATATCACATGCAAGGCCACAGAAAAGATTATAATGTGTTTTGCGATACTTGCGGTAAAGGGTTTGTCTATAAACATCAACTTAAAGTCCATATGGAAATTAAACATAGCGCAGCGGAGCAAAGTTTCGTCTGTGATATATGTGGTAAGGAATTTCCCTTGGCCAGTTACCTTAGAAGGCATCAGCTGCGCCACAGAGAAGACCCCAATAAGAAGATACTAACCCCCACTGAGTGTGTAATTTGTAAAAAATCCTACGCCAGAATCAACAGGCATTATAGGGAGTTTCATTCGAAGGAAGGCGCCAGTTACATGTGCGACCTTTGTGGCCAAAAATTCCGACAGAGCTTCGAACTGAAACTTCACACGATGCGTCACAAAGGCGAGAAGCCTCACAAATGCTCGTACGAGGGCTGCGATAAGAGTTTTGTTAGGAAACAGCATTTAAGTTTGCACATGCGGAGTCATACTGGGGAAAAACCTTTCGAATGTAACCTGTGCGGGAAAACTTATACTCAAAAGCCTACCCTTGTAGTCCATATGCGTGGACATTTTGGCGAGAGACCGTATGCATGTGATCTGTGTGCAAGTACGTTCGCGTCGAAGCAAAGATTAAATATTCATAAGCGGAAAGTTCATAAACTAATCGTTGTTAGTGGACGCTTTATTAAAACCGAGTAGTAATTATTCCTAGATATGTCAATTTGAAGCGGATTAGATCGACTCAATAGTCAAAGAATATCGATCGATCGATCAGGAAAACAAAACAATTATATAAGAATTTTAAATTCTGGCATACGTCTTCAAAAACACTTAATAAACTCTTAACTAGTGTTGTGATCGCTCGAGCGAAAAACCGCTTGAGTACTCGATTATTGAAATAACCGACATCGCTCGATTATTAAAAAACCGCTCGAGTTATAAATTCAATCATCGCTTGTCCGATCTTCGCGCGCAACCGAAATCTATCGATTGGCGATGTTTGAGTTTGAGGCTCAGAAGGATAACACGACATACGTCTTTCTTAAAGGCACTTAAACGAGAAGGTGCATATAAAAAAGTATGCCAAATACATTAGTGGATTCATCAAGACATCGGGTTTTGTTGTGACTGGCTAGCCAGCGGCGATTGTAAATTTTTAAAAAATTAAAGAATAGTTATAAAAATTTCAAAGTGATTAATCGCTCGAGCGATTCACTCGATTATTAAAATCGCTCGAGTATCAAGTACTCGATTATTAAAATCATCGGTTTTTCCCAAAACTACTGTTAACAAAGTGATATAGAAATTATTTGTTGAGTCCCTTCGCAGAGAATGTTGCAATTGTAAACAACGTATGTTTTTGAGTCTCGCCAATGTTGGCACGTGGCGGAGCATGAGGGGTGATTATCCCACTTTTAAGGCCGATTAAAAAAAAAACAATGCAGTGTTTCTGTACAACACCCAAGGAGTCACCCATTTAAATACAGGGTGTAACAAATTCGTCCTTCACCATATCTGGATTTCGGAAACGGTAAGAGATACGAAGTCGGTTAAATTGGGGAACAGTTGAGTAATTATGGGCCCAATAATATGCCACATCATAAATTAATACAGGGGCTTTCAAAATATTTGAAGAAATCTAAAATTTTGCGTTTCCAAAAATAAAATTTACTTTCTCATTACTACTTTTTAGTTTCAATAAAATCAAAAATTGGCAATTTCAAAATTACCCTATATTTTCTTAATTAAAAGAGATACAGAAAAATGTTTCATACAGAAGTTTCTTTATATTGATTGTTGAATAATCTGCCGTTTTCAGAATAAGTATACGGGGTCAGGTAAAAAAGTTATCGGACCTAACCTCATTTTTTTTTAAATGGAATATTTTAATCTAAAAAGTACTATTTTAAATTCTCCTTTCAAATATATAACACACCATGGATAATATTGGTTTCCTAGGCGATTTATTTAAACTTTATTACTTTGAAACGAAATAAAAGATTCAGATAAAGGTAAAAAATAACGGGAATCATCGCAAATCTTCGGAATATGTCCTTAAATGGTTATCGTCTTTCCGGATAGCGAACAAAATATACATTTTTTCCACGGTCAATAAAAACTGATATCATATAAAATGTTTTCAAAATGTTGATAGGTCATTTTCGCAAATGAATATGTAAAAATGAAATTGACGTTAAATGTCAACATAGTTGTTTCTACTGTTTCTAGGATATTAGCTTTTGTTTCATGGCCTACTGTGGTTTAAATTAATAAAGTTTAAAAATCGCCTATAGGAAACCAATATCATCCATGGTTTGATATATATTTGTAAGGAGAATTTAAAATAGTATCTTTTTAGATTAAAATATACAGGGTGTTCCATTTTAAAAAATGAGGTTAGGTCCGATAACTTTTTTACCTGACCCTGTATGCTTATTCTGAAAACGACAGATTATTCAACAATCAATATAAAGAAACTTCTGTATAAAACATTTTTCTATATCTCTTTTATCTAAGAAAATATAGTGTAATTTTAAAATTGTCAATTTTTTGATTTTCCCCCGTATCTCTTAAGCGAGCGAAAATTTTCAAATTTTGATTTTACCATTTTAAGTTTGACCCAAAAAGAGCACTTATTATATTACTTTTTTGATAGCACTAACTGAGATACCCTATAACAGTGTCGAAAATGGGACACCCTGTACAAGGGGTATTTTAATGAAGATGGTAAATTTAAGGAGCAAAACGTCGGAAAACCAGTAATTGTTGTATACTGCTGAAGTAGATTTAGGTCCTCTTTCATAATTTAAACAAAAAGATCCAGGCCCGTATTTCAAAAAATTAAGTTGACAATGGTGACCCAAAGACGAAACGTCGCATTAAAGATCTGATGATTGCCATCTTGTGGAGAATAAAAAGTAGCAATGAGAAAGTGAAATTTACTTTTGGACATCTCGTCGAACAAACTCAGGGAAAAATAACAAAACCGGAACGCAAAATTTAAAATTTTTCCAGATATTTTGAAAGTCCCTGTATTTATTTTGGATTTTTTTGCGGCATATTATTGGGCCCATAATTATCCAATTTAACCGACTTCGTATCTCTTACCGTTTTCGAAATCTCAGTGGTGAAGGACGAATTTGTTACACCCTGTATAATAAGCTGATTCCATAACTCTGTATAAAACGGAGTAACTCTTCAATTTTCTATCATCTCCTCAAATTGATCTCAATTATTCTATAAAACCAGGAAGCAGCTTCGATCTGGTTTGAAAAGTATGATTGTTACTTGCTGCTAATAAGTTTATGGTGTTGAGTGTTGAGAGTGGATGTAACGAACCTATTGTTCTTATCGATAAATCATTGTAAATTTCGGTGTTGACTCCTAAAAAATTGTCAAATCTTACATGACAACATTTTAATTAATATTTTATTTATTGTTGTACTTCTATTTTGTTTTAATAAAGAATTTTTACATTTGTCTATAATATACAAAATATTAAAATTTAAAAACTTTTTACTCTTTTCCAGAATGCACAATCCTTGTGTAGAACTTTGAGTAAAACATATTTTCCAGATTATTATTTATATTTTGACAGTTTTCGTTTTAGGAACGAGGCGATTGCTGAAACAGAATCTCAAAAAAAGCATAAAAATGAAATCTCCTTAACAAGAAACTCAAAAATGTCAAGAAATAAATCCAAAGCAAATTCCGATGTACCGATAAAATGCCCGCACTGCCCAAGAGCGTTTGATCAAAATTTCAAGCTCAAAGGTCACCTTAGTGTCCACCAGTCGGACAAGCCATTTTCCTGTACCATTTGTAACACATGCTTTAAAAAGAATTCCGCACTCAGACGACATATTCGTGAAATTCACGAACAAAATCAAACATATTCGTGTTTGGAGTGCGGGAAAACTTTTAACAGCAAAACAAACTACGTCATTCATACTAAAAGACATATGGAAGAATACGTCGTCCATTGCGACCTTTGCAATGAAGGTTTCGTCACCAAAACCGAGTACAGGAGGCATATGGATGTTAAGCATACACGAAAGGAATTTGTTTGTGATACGTGCGGAAAGAGCATTTCCAGTGAGAGGCATTTAAAGGAGCATCGCAGAATACACGAGGAAAAGTATGCCGATAGGTATTTCCAGGAATGTAATGTTTGTAATAAGAAATTCAGGCACCTTAAAAAGCACTACAGGTTAGTATACACCAAGTAGTATTGCCCTTTTTAGAACTTAATAACTTTTTTTTGTCTTATAACCGATTTTAATACATTTTGAATATAGAAAAATTATTTAAAGTATACAGGGTGTCCGGAAAAAGGAGGTCAATCCGTTAACCATATATTCCTTGAGCAAAAATAATATTACTTTTATAATGCCATTTTTCATTCTTGACCCTCATGTGCGATATACAGGGTGTTAAAGTTTGAAATTAAAAACTGATTTTTTTTAATAATTCGACTATTTAATGAGATATTAATTTCAAATTTGGTACATTACGTCAGCACAAAATGTTACATCTTTTGAGAGGAACAAAACAAGAAATGTTTGTCAAATACTCAAGTTCCCGCTGACCACCCCTATTTTTTAGTGTGAGCGCCAGTGACTTCTAAACTATATTTTTTTAGGTAATCATTTATTTTTGATTATTGAAAATTTCGATCAAATCATGTGTTTTGGAGATAATTTGAAAAGCATGGATCCTTACCAGATGCCAGCGCGGCTGACGGTAATCCAATAATTTTCAAATGCTAAATCAAGTTAGCCGTTGTAGCATTACCATGGATACGGCATCGTTGTTTTATTTCCTAATCGCTGGATTGGTCGGGGTCATGATGCTCATGTTAAATGGCCACCCCGTTCCCCAGACTTTACTCCTTCGGACTATTCAGTCTGGGGGTGTATGAAAAATTTTGTGTATATGGTTCCGATTTTGAGCGAGAATCATTTAATAGAAAGAATACTTCAAGCTGGACAGCAGTTCAGGTTAAAACCACATATTTTTCAAAGGTTAAGATTTTCTTTAATAAAGAGAGCTCGCATGTGTATTCAAAAAAATGGAGGTCATATCGAGCAATTTCTTTAGACTATTTTTTTTTGTTTGTTTTTTGTTACTAACGTTAATTTAAAAAAATAATATTTGAATATAGAAATTTGTTTCCATTTTCCTTCGTCAAACTAATACCCAGACGCGTTTCGCCGTTTTTATGTACCACCGCGAGATGTCGCGACGATTATTATACTCCTTTCGAAAATAATATGTTTTGAGTATTTGTTATCTTGTTATGATGTTTCAAATTTATTTAATAAGTAATAGTAAATTTTTGTCTTAAGAACGAATGATAACAATGGTGTTTACTGTTATATGAAGATTAGCAGTAGTAAGTTCTTATTAGGTCAATAAACTAATTTCATTTAACTGAATTAGTACTACAGGTTTTTATCTGTACGCCACTGTCCTTATTTTTGGTTAGTCTTTTGTTTTCGATATTGTCACTTATTGCAAAGTTTTACTTAATTATACATCTGGTAAGAATCCATGGTTTTCAAATTATCTCCAAAACACATGATTTGATCGAAATTTTATAAGGGTGAAAAAATAATCAAAAATAAATGATTTCCTAAAAAAATATAGTTTAGAAGTCACTGGCGCACACACTAAAAAATAGGGGTGGTCAGCGGGAACTGGACCCCCGTATTTTGAGTATTTGACAAAAGTTTCTTATTTTGTTCCTCTCAAAAGATGTAGCTTTTTACGCTGACGCAATGTACCAAATTTGAAATTAATATCTCATTAAATACTCGAACTATTCAAAAAAATCAGTTTTTAATTTCAAACTAACACCCTGTATATCGCACATGAGGGTCAAGAATGAAAAATGGCATTATAAAAGTAATATTATTTTTGCTCAAGGAATATATGGTTAATGGATTGACCTCCTTTTCCCGGACACCCTGTATATACTAGGTGTTCCATTTAAAAATTCAAAGTTGAGATAATTTCCGGTTAAACCGGAAGTGAAAAAGTGGAGTCCGTCATGTCATAAACTGCAAAATAATATCACATACAACCCAAGAAATTTTATTTCTCTAATTGCTGAAACACCCTGTTCATGTGACTGGAATTACTTTTAAGAACTCCCACTAAATTATATAAAAATTTTAACCTACATTATTAGTAGAAATTACGAAAATATTTAGTGAACCATTTTATATGAAGAGTTTTTGTAAAATTTACTGAAATGTTTTGTAAAATTCACTAAAATCTTTTATAAAAATTCTTACACATGGTATTCCCAAGCAGTCGCCCATCCAAATACTAACCGTATCCAACACACATATATATAACCATTATATTGCTAATACTATCTGCAATTATGTCCCCGCTATGGGCATCGAAGGGGTAATAGTGAGTTTGCGCAGTTCGGAAATTTCCTTGTGAAAGTAAACATTCGACAGGACCGGATTTCAACTTTTTTAATGTAAATTTCACTGGTTAGTTAGGAAAAATATGGCAATTAAAATTTCGATTAGTTCGATTTAAGACAGCGTTCCATGCATACGATTTCTGACGATATGATGATCCGACGGTGCCCTGGTTGGTGTAAACTGGAACAAACCCGAATATTTGTAACAATCGACACGATGAGCTTTCTTTTAACTTTCATCCGACGTCGTATGTTTCTTAACCTCGGTTTTTTCTAAACCAAAAATTAAGAAAGAATGACTATATGGACTATTTTGGGAATTATTATCAGCTACTAATGCACCAAATTAAAAATACATTAATTTTAAGGTTAGGTAGTGACCAAATATATTATATTGTATACGAGTGACACTCTCTTCTTTTCTTACAAGCTTTTTAGTGAAATTCGGTTCGGAAGATCGGATAATGTTATAAGCAAAGTATTTTCGACCGACCGACAACAATGTGGATAAACCACTTTTTATTCTGTAATTTGAAAAAGCATCCAGAACCAAAGATGACGACGAATAAGAACCCCGGGCCGGCTCTAACGCGATCGATAAAATTTCCACCCTACTGCGCAAGCCCAATAGTACCACGCCATCTCCCATAGCGGGGACACTTTTTGTATTTTGGAACGTTCGTATTGGCAATATAATGGTTATATACAGTGTCACCATTAAAGTCCGCACCATATGGAACTTTTTTTTATTAATGAGGTTAGTTAAAATTAAATTTCGGCAATCGTTTTTGCTTCAAATTAGACTAAAAATTATATAATCAAATGTCACCATCTGTCATTCGGTATCTGTCAAAAATTACATTCTAATCAAAAAATGCTGAAAAATGGCATTGTTTTACCGAATTTCAAAAAATTTTATTAGAAAAAGTTGTTTCTAGTACAATTCTTGGCCTAAATACAAAGTTTCAGTTTTCTAGCTCAAAGTTGATTTTTTTGCCATTTTTTCTAATTAACTTTTTTTTTATTTAATGTAAATTCGCTTAATGGATATTAAACTATTTGCTTATACCATACTCAATATTTTATTTAGTTTGTATGAGCTTTTTTTTACTAGAATGCCATTTTTTTTCGAAATTTAAAATTAGGGGCAAAAAAATTTGACACAGGTGGTGCAAAGTTATCCTAATTTAAAAATTTTAACAGATAGACGTCAGATGTTTCGTTTTTCAAATGACAAATACATCTAAATATTTGATAAAAATTTTATTTTATACTTAAAACTATCATTATTATTAAAAGGAACAAAAAGGAACTTTAATCATTTTAAATAGGTAACACAAAAGCAATATAAATTTCACATTTCAGTGTGACGTCCTTCTCGCTCTATACAAACACCCGTCCGTCTATAAACGTCTTTGACAGCATTTTGTAAAAAGCTTGGTCTTATATCGGCACAACACTGTCCTATCGTTTGTTCCAAATGCTCGATATTTCTAAACGGTCGATTCTTATAAACTTTCTGCTTAAGATAACCCCACAGAAAAAAGTCTAGTGGGGTTATGTCAGGCGACCTGGGTGGCCAGTGACATTCTCTATCACGCCCTATAACTCTGTTTTGAAATAATTGGTTTATGCGTTCTTTCACTGCTACAGTTTGATGTATGGGTGCACCATCAAGCTGATACCATAAGTTATGTCTATGGTGTAAGGGCATGTTATCCAAAACTTCGGTAATCTCGTTATCAAGAAAATTCAGGTACCTTTCACCAGTTAAGTTTGCTCTAAAGAAGTATGGTCCAATAAGCTCATCTTTCAAAATTCCACACCAAACATTGGTTTTAAAATGATACTGGTCGCGACATTCAATTGTGAAGTTAGGATTTTCTTGGGACCACCATCGGCAATTTTGTGAGCTCACGGTACCATTCGAAGAGAAAGTGGCTTCATCTGTCCATAATATCTTGTATGGAAAAAGAATATTCTCCTCATATTGTCCCTGATACCAAAACGAAAAATCAAGTCGGATATCAAAATCGCGTTCTTTTAATGTGTTTATAAACTTGGGTTTATATGCCCGAAATCGATTTTTCTGAAGAATTTTTCTAACGCTTTCCCTCTTGCACCCTGTTGCATCACTTATCTTGGTTACACTAGTTTGACCGTGGTCAATAACAGTTAAACAAACATCAAGTTGTGCTGCTTCATCGTATTTACTTGCCGCGTGAGGTTTCTTAAAATTATTTCGAACAGATCCAGTTTCTCTAAATTTTGACATTATTCTTGAAACAGTGCTATGCTGCAAATTTTTTTCTGGATGCCTCTCATTAAAAATGGCAGATACTTGCCGGTGAGGCATATTCTCTCCACAAATTAAGACAATTTCTATTTTTTCTTGAATGGACAACATTGGTGATAACACTGAAAACTATAACTTGCGAAAATATTCACATTTATGACATTTCTTTTATTTAATCGGCACTCTAATTCGTTTTTTTCCATAGCCTACTTATAAAATTCAAAATTGCCTTGATATTTTATTGTGGATAAAAAGAAAATGTGTCTAAATTTTGAACTAATCTGATATCTGGGAATTTTATTATAAGTTTTTTAAACTTCTTAGGTGTATGTACTATCAAAAAAATGGAATATCTGACGTCTATCTGTTAAAATTTTTAAATTAGGATAACTTTGCACCACCTGTGTCAAATTTTTTTGCCTCTAATTTTAAATTTCGAAAAAAAATGGCATTCTAGTAAAAAAAAGCTCATACAAACTAAATAAAATATTGAGTATGGTATAAGCAAATAGTTTAATATCCATTAAGCGAACTTACATTAAATAAAAAAAAAGTTAATTAGAAAAAATGGCAAAAAAATCAACTTTGAGCTAGAAAACTGAAACTTTGTATTTAGGCCAAGAATTGTACTAGAAACAACTTTTTCTAATAAAATTTTTTGAAATTCGGTAAAACAATGCCATTTTTCAGCATTTTTTGATTAGAATGTAATTTTTGACAGATACCGAATGACAGATGGTGACATTTGATTATATAATTTTTAGTCTAATTTGAAGCAAAAACGATTGCCGAAATTTAATTTTAACTAACCTCATTAATAAAAAAAAGTTCCATATGGTGCGGACTTTAATGGTGACACTGTATATGTGGTCCAACATCGCTTGACTTCATAGATGATGTTGTTCCCTGTTAACTTCTCGTCCTATTATTTATTACAAAAAGCGAAATCCTAGGAATTCGTTTATGTCTTTTATTCTTGTAAGAATATTTTTACAACATTTCATTTAAACTTGGTTATTTTCACAATTTTCACAAATCAATAAAAAAATACTTAAATAATATCCAGAGAACCCATATATTTAAAAATATTTAACTACTGGAGTTATAAATAAATTATTTTCACTATACATTCGTTGTAAAATTTACAATATTGAGTTTACTAAATTTGTTAGAAGTTCTAATTATACTTTTTTTATAATTATGTGTATCTACAATATTATTTTGGTACGAATTAATAATGAAAATTGTAATCAATACAATATTTTATAGGAAATCGTACAATAAAATCTTTACTATAATAATTTTATTATAGTGTTTATTCAGTGGAAAATTGACAATATCTCATGAATTACAATTTTATTATAAAGTAATATATAATTTTTTAGGGAATTTCACGAGGGCGATGGCAACAACTACGTGTGCGACATTTGTGGAAAATCATTTCGAGGAGAAAATAGCTTTAAAGTCCATCTGAAGATTCATAAAGGCGAGAGACCGTTTCAGTGCCACGTATGCCATAAGGAATTCTACTCAAAACAATACCTCACTATCCATTGGAGGGTTCACACCGGAGAGAAACCTTTCGAGTGCGAGATATGCGGAAAGGGATTCGCTCAGAAACCTCCTCTGAAGGTACACATGAGGTTGCACTCGGGAGAAAGGCCTTACGAGTGCGATTTTTGTGGAGATAAATTTGTCTCCAAGCAAAAGATGAATTTTCACCAGAGAGGCGTGCATCAAATAATTAACTGGCGAACGAAAAATTAAATCTGATATTTAAAAGCTCTCTTGGAATTTTTATAAAACAACTTTGTATTGTTTTACTGTTCTATCTTGAGAAGTGCACACAGCCACACCAAAAACTTCCATAATGGTTTGGTACCAAATGTAAATTAAATAGTCCAAATAGTTTGTTCAAAAATATGTGATATGTGTGAACTTTTCAAATTCTGCTACACACTTACCCCACCTTACCCTGCTTGACGTTTCGATCAATTCGATCTCTATATTCTTGTTGCCGTTACGCAAGCTGTTTTACCAAAGTATGGTTCATTGTATTTAACTGGTAAATTACCAGCATTGATATCATCGGCCTTATTACAATGAAACGATTCAGCGAAGCATGTAAAGTATTTGTAAATAAATGTTTTTTTAAATGTTTCATGGCGATTTATTGAACTATACTCACCAGGCACAAAATTCCGCCACCCTGAAATTTTGGCCAAGTTTGATATTTAATAACTTTTTTATTTTTTATGCGATTTTCATGATTTCATTATCAGTTTGTAGATCAATTTATTGTCTTTTTCCTTCATTATTTTATAAAGTAACATTTTTCGATTAGGCTATAAATATTATTCAGGAGTAAATCAAACTGTTGTTTTTTGTCGTAATTTCACAACACCCTGTAGGAAAATTGAGGTGGATAATTTTATTTACATACTGTTTTCTAAACATTTCGTTTCTTGATTCATTCCATTATCTCATTTCTGCTGCGAGCTGCAAAATTTTAAATGAAACGATGTTAGTTTAAGAAAATGTAAGTCAAGGGTATTTCTACCGAAGCATGCACCAATCTTTTATTTGTTGAGGCTCTAATCGCCCACCGTTACATTGAGGAAATCCTCCAAGAAGTTGTTATTCCATTTGCCCCTTTTATTGGGAACCAATTTACATTAATGCATGATAATGCAAGACCTCACGTTGCACATGTAGCGAGCGAATATCTGGATGAAGTTGGACTTCGTAGATTGAAATGGCCTGCATGTAGCCCGGATCTCAACCCAATCGAACGTCTTTGGTATCAACTTAAAAGGGCCGTTCGTCGTCGTCCTGTACAACCACAAACCTTCCAAGATGACTGGCGCTGACCGAAGAATGTCAGGCTATCCCTCAAGAAAGGATAAGTAACCTTATTCGTTCGATATCACGAAGACTGCAAGCTGTAATTGCTGCGAGAGGAAATACACTATATTACAATTGTTTTTGTTAATTAACTTTATGTGTTTGGTTTCCTTAATGAAAATAGACTCCAAATCTCAGCTGCAGCTCGCAGCAGAAATGAAATAATGGAATGAATCAAAAATCGAAATGTTTAGAATACATCAAAGATTACAAGAAACAGTATGTAAATAAAATTATCCTCCTCAGTGTTCCTACAGGGTATTTTGAAATTACGGTAAAAAAACAACAGTTTGATTTACTCCTGTATAATATAGCCTAATCGAAAAATGTTACGTTACAAAATAATTAAGGAAAAACACAATAAATTGATCTACAAACTAATAATAAAATCATAAAAATCGCATAAGAAATAAAAAAGTTATAAAATACTAAACTTGAGCAAAATATAAGGGTGGCGGAATTTTGTGCCGGCGAATGTATATTGTATTTAACTTATTTGTTTATTATTTTAATGATAAAATGTAATTATTGCTCTCAAATGAATTTGCAAAATTGTGGCTAATACGCACTATTCTATAAACTTTAAAATTTTGTAGAGAAATTATAACATTGCAATTCGATTATGATGATCCCGATCAAGAGGAAAGCGAGATGCTCGTGTACCCCCTATGCGAAAAGGAATTTGATCGACAGAATAAAATGGACCAACCATCAGGGTATAGTCGAGAACAACCAATTCAGTGTCAAATTTGTGATAAGACATTTCACAACGAAAAATCATTAACGATGCACTCACAAGTTCACAATCCAAAGAGGAAAAAGTATTCGTGCCACATTTGTAATCGTGAGTTTACGAGGAGTCACGATGTTACGAAACATATTAGTCGAGTTCATTACAATGAAAAGCCATTTGATTGTAATATTTGTAATAAACAGTTTGGTACACAGGACACGCTGAAACGGCATTTACAAAGTCAACACTTGAACTGTCAATTTAAATGTAAGATTTGTGAAAAATCTTTTAAACATCAGACAAATTTAACTTTGCACGAAAGAAGACATCTTAATCAGTACGTCAAATCTTGTAAAATTTGTGACGTGCAGTTTTATTTAAACCGCGACTTCAAGAAGCATATGCTGTTAAAGCATGCAGCTCGTACAATTCCATGTACAGTTTGCAATAAGATGTTCCCAACGGTAAAACTTATGCTCGAACATCACGCATATCACAACCGGAAGAAAGCCGAGATGCAAGAATGTCCCCACTGCAGTAAAAAGTATATTAACTTGAAAACTCACATTAGAGATTATCACGAAACAAACGGGCAAAACTTTGTTTGCAATCTATGTGGGAAGTGTTTTCGGGAAAAGGGCGGTTTGAAACTGCACCTTATGATTCACCAAGGAGTCAGACCGCACCAATGTAACGAATGCGGTAAGAACTTTCTCACAAATCAACATTTGAGAACTCATACGCGTTCGCATACCGGAGAAACGCCATTTGAATGCGAAATTTGTGGCAAAAAATTTACTCAAAAGTCATCTCTCAATATTCACTTGAGAGGACATTCGGGGGAAAATCCGTTTAAATGTGATATTTGTGAGATGGCGTTTTATGATAACAAATACCTTAATAGACATTACAAAATTAAACATAAGGACGATCTAGTGTGAAGTCCTTGCATTTATTACTGGCGCATCCTTTTGTTTATGAACATTAACCTTCGATTCCAAATCGAGAAATAGGAAATTATTGTTGTTTTTCGAAATAATTTGATTAAATAAACAGTTTGTTGGGTATTAAAACTGTAGTTTAATATTTCTACAACGGGTATGAACGAGCAATGAGAGCCTGGGACGAGGATTATAAAGTCCAGTCCAATGATATTTCAAGTCCAGTCCTCAATATTACACACTGTAAGTTACTTTTTGATAAACCCCATTATTGTGGACCCCAAGATAACATTTTACTTTGTCCCTTTTGTATGAGGATGCACCTGTTTCAAGGAGGCTTATCCTGGGGCATCCACATTATTCAGACAGCGTTCCAAGGGATTCCAGATAATGCACTAGATACAATGGTACAGTGCGAAGCTATTCAGCAGTACAACACTATGTACATACAAACAATGGGAAAATAGTGCCAAATTAAAGGTATGTCCCCCTTTGATGGAAAAACCCCGGATGTTATTGGATTTTTCCAAAATATTCTGGACTCCACTGGTAACAACTAAAATGCTGGATAGATGAAGAGTACTCTTCATAAGGTACGGGCATTTTTAAAGCCCACTCTACCAGACACGCCTGTACTATCGTGCCGATAAAAAACTGGGACAACAAAATCACAAAACTGGGAACAAATATACAGGGTCCGCAAACGAAGCGTGGACGGAAGATTAAATCGTTATCGAAGAACTTATCAACAATACTAAAACAGCTTGAGATATTGGATTAAAAGCGGCATGTTTTAAAAATATTTTACATTATACAGGGTGGCCCAAAAAAGTGTGACAGCATAAAGTTATATTTTTTTAAATGGGACACCCAGTATTTTATTGCATATTTAGGTTCGTATTACTATCGCTTATAAGTGTCTCAAATTTTATTTAATTTGGTTTTGTAGTTTCAGAGAAATAAATTAAAAGTTAAAAAAAAAAGTTTTGCAGTCCTGAATAAAAAAATTAAAAAAAACAATCCAGAACTATTTTTTTAACCTCGGCATTGAGTAAAATTTATGACAAGAGGTCTAGAGATACTATGAATGTAATTGCGTTTATTTATTTTATACAGGGTGTTCATAATAAGCTTTCAAAACCCCCACATTTTAAAATAATTTTTCTCAAGTTTTTCAAATGGAACACCCTGTATATTATTTGGCTATTTGACGTAGAATTCATAGACAATTTATTTTTGTAATACAAGCATATAAGTTACATCCAGCCGTTTTCGAAATAATTATTAATATCATAAATTATGTTGTTTAAATAGAGTTTTTATTGGGAAATTTTGTTATAGGCGACTAGACTAATAATTGTAAACTAAAGTAAATGTTCAAAATAGCTTCCTTTTACTCTTAGAGTTTACCGTATTTTAGATATTTCGATATAAATTTTAAAAGCCTACATTTTTGCTACTTTTATTTATTTAATTTTATTTTTTATTCTTAATCGAGTTGCCATGATTTTTTTTTGTTTAGATTGTCACTATGACAGCCAAATAAAATTATTTACATTTGTTCAGTGGTCGAAATTAAGTACTAACTTACACAAAATGTCGAATTTTACAACTTTAGAAATGGTAAATATGATTTTTATACTGGGTGAATGTGCAAGAAATTGCCTACTCGCGAGCCGAGTGATACCCAGATATTGAGAGAAAGCTGAGACCAGAAACCTTCGAGAAGTTGTTGCAAAGATTTGTAGCAACAGGAAGCACTTTATATACAAAAAGGATGATAATCAATAAACCCGTTATTAATGAAGAAAATGAATTAAGAGTTCTGTTGGCAGTAGAGGAAAATCAATAAATTAAGTAAAAGGAAGCTATCTAGAACGTTTACTTTAGTTTACAATTATTAGTCTAGTCGCCTATAACAAAATTTGCCAATAAAAACTCTATTTAAAGAACATAATTTATGATATTTACAATTATTTCGAAAACGGCTGGATATAACTTATATGCTTGTATTACAAAAAAAAATTGTCTATGAATTCTACATCAAATAGCCAAATAATATACAGGGTGTTCCATTTGAAAAACTTGAGAAAAATTACTTTAAAATGTGGGGTTTTTGAAAGCTTATTATGAACACCCTGTATAAAATAAATAAACGCAATTACATTCATAGTATCTCTAGACCTCTTGTCATATATTTCACTCAATGCCGAGGTTAAAAAAATAGTTCTGGATTGTTTTTTTTGATTTTTTTATTCATGACTGCAAAACTTTTTTTTTTAGTTTTTAATTTATTTCTCCGAAACTACGAAACCAAATCAAATAAAATTTGAGGCACTTATAAGCGATAGTAATACGAACCTAAATATGCAATAAAATACTGGGTGTCCCATTTAAAAAAATATAACTTTATGCTGTCACACTTTTTTGGGCCACCCTGTATAATGTAAAATATTTTTAAAACATGCCGTTTTTAATCCAATATCTCAAGCTGTTTTAGTATTGTTGATAAGGTCTTCGATAACGATTTAATCTTCCGTCCACGCTTCGTTTGCGGACCCTGTATATATATATATATATATATATCTCATAGACTATAAAAGGTGCTCGACAGCTATAAAGGTAAATACACATAACTTTTAGGAAGTAACCTAGGTTACATAATTTAACGTTTTATATTTTTCGATACGAGGCGACATCAAAATATCTTATTTCTTTTATAAACTTGAGCGGCAGTAAATATATTGGGCATTTTTATTAAGAAAACGTCTAATACCTTATTTAAAGTAGGTATATATAACGTCGCCTAAAAATGAAAACGAAACTAAATAATAAAAGAAATTTAATAGAAGGTTATAAATATACAAACGCAAAATTTGTCGAAGCAACAAAACATTTTTAATATTTAGTCATAGAACCATTCCTGTTTATTCCTTCTTGAAGCCTTTGCGGCATGCTTAAAACTAGGTTTCTGCATAATTCGCCTGTTACTTCATCTCAAGCTTCATTTATCCTGTAGCCTAATTCATCTCTGTTTCGTGGCCGAAAATCATGTTTATACATTGGTTTCACCATGTTACATGTACAAGTTTACGGGTCCGAGGTTTTTTTTTTAATTTTCACGTACACAGCCGTAAACCTTGCTGGATTGTTTTCGATGGGCCACCCTGTATACATATTTATAGTTACTGTAGACATTTATTTCCTGGGCATTAATTGTAATTCCTGTCAGATTCTGTGTCGACACAATATTTTGTTCAATAGTATTATTTAGTATTTTGTTCAACATTTTGAACTTTGTTCTGTTAGCACCATAACTCAAAGTTTTGCATATTCTTTTTAAAAGTTTTTCTAGATTATTTTCTGCAATTTCTCGTTTTTCTTACTATGTACAACTTTCTTCCTGACTCATTTTTATTAACTTTAATAATATATTTATTTTTAATTATGACGGATGGGAAGAAGCTTTGTTGTGTTCAATTGTTTCTATCATGGCATATTTGATACTTGTAACATTTTGTAAAAGTATTGCCAACCCAAAAAGAAAATATTAATTCAAATGGAAAAAATCCTTTCCCACTTCGCGGGTCGTTTTCTAAATTAAACTCGTGCTCTAAGATAATGTCTTATGAAACTTGTATCTTAATATACTATTATATATTGTCGTCTGTATTTGTAATGGAAATTAATACTTTAGTAGTCTTTAACCATTCTTATTTAATCGGTTTTTTCGAATAACCCGTTTTAACAATTATTCTGCTAACAGGTTTTATTCGAAACCGTTTTATTGCGCAACCGGTTTCGCTTTTTTCCGGTTTTTGTCAGCGCTAGTAGCAACTCTCTCCTTTCGATATGGATTTTTTAATAGAATAGGACAAATGTACTAATACTAAAAAAATTTTAACTACGATAACAATTTGACGTTTGCTGAGAAATATTGTTGAAGAAATATTAAACACAAATTTTGTTTTAAAATTAATAAATATGTTCGCAGGTAAAGTACGGTACGTAATTCCACTTGTAATGCAATTACGGACTCATGGAATTACTTTCCATTCGTGCGTAATATGGTGTTCTTATTATGTAATGCACTATTAAACAATAAATACTTAAATGCACAATTAAATTATAATAAATATAAAAATTTGTAGGCATATGATCAAGATAGAATTTGTAAGCAGTAGAAAACAACAAGGACATGTGCGCAAGATTTTCTTATGCCCTATTTGTGGAAAAGGATTTAGTCAAAACTACAAATTGTCGAGACATATGCAATGTGGACATTCCGACGAACGGCCTTTTCAGTGTG
Source organism: Barypeithes pellucidus (assembly GCA_963991005.1). Lineage (NCBI taxonomy): Eukaryota > Metazoa > Arthropoda > Insecta > Coleoptera > Curculionidae > Barypeithes > Barypeithes pellucidus. The sequence continues at coordinate 12,126,348 of OZ022562.1, read as the reverse complement.
AATTATGCGAAAAAGCCTTTAAACTGAAATTCCACCTTACAACTCACATCAAAACCGTTCATATCCCTGCCGTACTCAAATGTCAAATTTGCGAAAAAACATTAAAGAACCATACTTCACTCAAAGAGCATTTAAAAATGCACGATCCCAATAAAAAAATGAACAAGTTTGTTTGCGATTATTGTGGTAAAAATTTTGCAGAAAAGAAGTCTTTCAAGCGACACCTAATGATTCACCAAGAAATTAGACCGCATCCTTGCAAAGAATGCGATAAAAAATTTCTGACGAATCAAAAATTGATCGTCCATAGTCGTTTACATACCGGAGAGACGCCTTATATGTGCGACCTTTGTGGCAAAACATTTACTCAAAAACAAGCATTGAATAGACACATGAGATGGCACTCGGGTGAAAAATCTTTTAAATGTAATGCTTGTACGATGGCCTTTTATGATAATAAGTATCTAAAGGCACACGTTAAAGCTAAACACGGTAGCGATGTAATTCAAAAAGCTGCATAATATTATTTTCTGTAATAGACATAATAAAATAAAAATGTATTTTTTTTACAAGTGTCCCGAAAGTGCCTCTTTTCATGCATGTTCACATCACCGAAAGTGGCGTTTTCCAAGAGAGCGGGCGGGAAAGATTTTTTAAATAAAACCAGAATTGTCGGTGCGGGATTCGAACCCGCGACCCTCAGATCGCCAGGCGGACACACTACCCACCGAGCCATACTAAAAGCGATAATAAATAGCGGATAATATATAAATTAAATTGGCAGTTAATTTTTCACAGATGTTTTAGAAAAATGTCTGAAGAATTTCTTTATTTATATGGCCTCAAAGACTCGGGCACTTGTAAAAAAATAAATAAAACCATAAATGCCGAGTCCGGGTTTGTTCCACCACTAGGCCACCGAGCCTATTTGTCAAAAATAATAACAATTTACATTCTCCATGCGCGAGTGTTTTCACGTCATGTAGACAGGATAACTGTCTGAAGAATTTCTTTATTTATTTGGCATCAAAGCTTCGGAGCACTTGTAAAAAAATACGGTACATATCTCGGGCCGTCGAAGGCTTTTCGGCCCTTGATACGTAATGTACTATTTCTGTAATAGACATAATAAAATGAAGATGTATTTTTATCGTTGGTTTTTCTGCGGTCGACTTTACACATGTGAAGAAGAAGAGGAAATCAATTTTCTTCTCGATTTTATTAATATTGTGCGATCTTGTAGAATTGACCAGGCTAATCAGAAAAAATACCCACACGGAAAAATGTCAGTGCGGGACCAATTTTTTTTGTAATAAATATGAGGACATGCTTGCAGGAACGCCACTGGTAGGTCGTTAGAATACCATTTCTAACTAAAATATGTGGTTTCCGTCTATTAACACATACCAAAATTGAAAATTACCTAATTATATTATCTAAAGTAGGTACTTTCGAAGATATTAAAAAATAACGATAACGAGCACACACCTGCAGGCCGTCAAGTTTATCTGTAGCTACGAAAGGAATGCGGGCAAGAAAATTTCTGGGGTTAACAACGTTGTCACATTTATTAAATTTTAACTTAATAATCTCTTACTGAGAAAATCCTAAAATTACATTTACTCATTTAAAAAAAAAAAATTTTGTAAAAGGTATATAAAAAACCAATATTCTATTATAGTTTCAATATTATTGAAACTTTATTTTCATATCTACTGTTTATTTTGATATTTAAATGCAAAATAATATATTTTTTTGATTAAAGTACATGCTTTTAATCTAAAAATATGGCAACATCGTGCGTTGTCAATGGTTACAGGTAGCTAGAGCTAATTTGATAGGTTATATCCCAGACAGTTGATAGCGCATGCGTCTCGTGTCACACCCGATGGACCATCGGGCTTGTTCGGCAATATCCGATATTTGATCGATGTATCCATCCAGTTGCGTAGTGATAGAAAGGCAATAGTTGTTGTATTTTAAAAATGAATGTAGAGTGTGTCGCGTTTAGGGTGTTAAAATTTTGAACTTTGTGATATTGAATGAGTACACTCCTGGTAAATACCTTCTCACTCAGACCCGTGAAGTGTTTATAGAGTAGTGAAGAGGAATCACAACAATATATTTAAATTGACACTAAAGCGAAAGCTAGAAAGGAACATTAATACAACTAAAATTGAAAAATCATCATTAATTAATTAATCATGTACCTCTTTTTTTCATGTTTAAAATTTTACATCTTGGAAAAAGTAATTTTTTAAACGTTGATAAAAAATAGTTACCTACCTTCAAATATAAAATGCAATTACTGAAGAATTTCCTATTTTTATTACGTTATTTTTAATAATAATAGCACGCCCATGACTGGCTCGTGAGCTATGATAGAGGGGGTTCACAAGTATGGTGAAATTATTTTTAAAATTTTATTTTTGTGTAACGACCAAACAATTACTTTCTAGGCGTTTTAAATGTAGAAAGAAAAAAAGTAATAAGAAAATGCGTTAGGTAAAACATATTTTTATTTCTTTTTTAATTTTACACAAGGAAATACAACTTTTGGAAAATAAGAAAGGGTTTCTTAGTGTACATAGCTGTCGCATCTTAACGTCGTCGCATGCAACCCTTGTAACAATATTTATACAGTCCACTACTAATACTACTAAAGCCATCTACGAGCTATCAGGAAAACCGAATGATGTCCAATACTACTACCGCCATCTACGATTTATCAAGAAAACCGAATGATGTCTAATACCACTACGCCATCTACGGCTACGTCATTAGGCGCAACCAAGACGAGAACAATAGTTAACCGTTTTATGACGAGAACGAATCGAGCCACGAGACTGACAAGTTGGCATTCTTCATATTTTCAGTATATTTTAGTTTAAATCCTTAAATAAAATTGTTTAAAATCATATCGAGTATCATTTATCGAAATACACAACATTTATCGACCATACATAATAGTGCTTAAACGTAGAGTCCATTCTTCGGTTCTTAATTGTAGAAAATTGATCAATAACAGCCTCATTAAGTTTGGAATACCCTCTATAAATTTTTTTTAATATATTTCATTTTTAAACTTTCTAATAAGGTCCCTAGATTTACCCTTTGTGGTCTGCGTTAAATTAATTGGGTTTAGGTGTTCCCGCATTCTTCATTTCAATTTTTTGCTCCACTCGCTAATAAACGCAACTCCATCGGCATCCTTGTGTGGACCCGGCAAAGTTCGTTACTATAGTAGGAATTTTTTAAAAAGACAGAAACCCCAATAAAACGTGCAACAGAGAACGCTACAGGGTATTCTTTGTTTTCATACAAATCAAAAGCAAGAATAAATTAAAGGGAATGTTCAGTTGACGCCCTTCAAAAACAGTAAAATAATAAATGACATAAGTCTTAGTGTTCTATCTTTTACCCGGTACCCAAGCGTGTACCTGAGGAAGAGAGGCCTCATGTAATATGAGGGTGTATTTTGTATCCTGATAGGTATTTGTGGTCAGATCCGGAATGTATTATTTCAGAAACGTTTAATTGTTGTTAATTGTTTTACTATTTGTAGCAATTCGGGTTTGAGTGCGATCTCCATAACATTGATATTTTTGCTTTTTAGCCAGCAAATTATATCAGCTTTTCTGGTTGAAGCATTTGTCTCACTAATCTTACAGGTTGCTGCAGTGCATTTCACAGCTGAAATTGGCCGAAGGCTATTTTCTTTTTCATTTTGAAAATACTCCAAAACGTTTAAAATAATTTTCCGTGTCTCAGTTTTGAACATTTTGCACCAAATAGTCTAAGTCTAATGTCGAATAAACCCCAAAATTCCTCGGCCGTACCTGCAATTTTGGGATACGTGGAGAAGGTTCTTTGTTCCGCTTAAAGATGGGCAATTGAGGGTTTGTACTTGCTGATTTCATGTCTATGATTTGTTTAGAAGAAAGAAAGAAGATTAGATCCTATAGCGTTATCTGTTGCACGTTTCTGTCTTTTAAATAATTTCTACTATACAACACTAGACAATCATTTCCTTTAATTGTATACAGGGTGTCCGGGAACATGTTGGAAATCTCCCGGATATGAAGAAAACACGTGAAAAGAATACTATAGGTTCATATAAACTTCTTTCGTATCGGCCTCCTCTTCGGAGATATGGGCTCCCAAAGAGCACCAATGGAATCAAGTTTTTTTACACATAATTATTGAACCACCTGGTATATTTCAATTATTTTTTAATATGATGTATACCAGGTAAGACCCGTCAAATTACTACCCAAGAAACTGTTGTGAATTACTCACAGCTGCAGGGACCGACTAGCTGTAACACTCCTGGGCCCATTTTTTTTACGCCCTGTATGATGAGAACTTTGGACAATGTTTTTTACATGCCTTTAACTATTGGCTAAAAATTAAGTACTCTTCATTCATGTCGCTAATCCTAACCGTTTTCGAGAAAACGTCATTTTATTGACACTGGGTTCCCTAACTTCTCACGGATAAATATGAAAATGCGGAATTTTGAGGTTCAACATTTCATAGGAACAAAGATGTATCTCTTACAGAGATACGCCAAATACATGACGTAATTAAAATGTCGTTTTCTTGAAAACGGTTAGGATTAGAGACATGAATGAAGAGTACTTAATTTTTAGCCAATAGTTAAAGGTATGTAAAAAACATTGTCCAAAGTTCTCATCATACAGGGCGTAAAAAAAATGGGCCCATGAGTGTTACAGCTAGTCCGTCCCTGCAGCTGTGAGTAATTCACAACAGTTTCTTGGGTAGTAATTCGACGGGTCTTTCCTGGTATACATCATATTAAAAAATAATTGAAATATACCAGGTGGTTCAATAATAATGTGTAAAAAACTTGATTCCATTGGTGCTCTTTGGGAGCCCATATCTCCGAAGAGGAGGCCGAGGCCGATATGAAAGAAGTTTATATGAACCTATAGTATTCTTTTCACGTGTTTTCTTCATATCCGGGAGATTTCCCACATGTTCCCGGACACCCTGTATATCAATTGTGTAAATAAAGACCTTATAGCCAATTGCTGATTTTTGACCCACAAAGTTTCTTATTCTTATTGTTAATATGCAATATCAAAAAGTAGTGCACTACTACTCAATCCAGTATACAATAAGATATTATAAAAATATCGGTTTTTAAATTTCTAACACAGAGATTACGTCTTTGGTTTTAATAATTTTTAAAATTTGTAGCGAAATTATAAGAATAGAAGTTGAAGAAGATCCCGATTCCGAACATGGAGATAAAAAACCAGTTGTTATACGCAAAATTATTTTGTGTCCTGATTGTGGCAAAGGATTTTCTCGAAGCTACTCACTATATAGACACATCGCATCGGTACATTCCAAGAAGAAACCACATCAGTGCCGAATTTGTGACAAAACGTTCAAGTTACCGATGGGCCTTAATTCTCACATGAGGACCGTTCACGATTTCGAAGAACATAAATGTAAAATTTGTCAAGAACATTTTGAGAACATCGCAGCGCTAAAGTGGCATTTAAAAACGCATGTTCAAAATATAAATAAAATTTATTCGTGTCCGCTCTGTGAAAGGGAATTTAGCAAAAGCTGCGATGTTAATCGACACGTTTCTGCGGTGCATCTTAACGAGCGGCCTTTTCACTGTGAAATTTGCAGCAAACGATTCAAAACGAGCGGTAATCTCAGCGAGCATAGACAGGGTAAACACGGGGAGAACCCGAAAGAGTTGAAATGCAAATTTTGCGAAAAAACATTCAAATACCAGAGTGGATTGACTACGCACGAGAAAAGGCATCTGAAGCAATTCGTCAAATACTGCGAGCCTTGCGAGCAGCCGTTTTATTTCGAGCGTGACTTCAACAAGCATATGTTATTGAAGCATTCGGAGCGTACCATTCCCTGTCCCGCTTGTGACAAGATGTTTCCAACTCACGAACTAATGCTTGAACATAAGTTACGTCACGGTAGGCAACGTAAACCAGCTGAATTTCACGAATGTCATTACTGTGGAAAAAGTTACATTAATATAAACGCGCATATTCGAGATTATCACGAAACTAGCGGGAAAAATTATATATGCGATCACTGCGGCAAGTGTTTTAGGGAAAAAGGTGGTTTGAAGCTACATATGATGGCTCACCAAGGAATAAGACCACACCAATGCGATGATTGTGGCAAAGGCTTTATCACCAAACAGCATTTGATAGTGCATACCCGTTTACATACCGGAGAAACACCTTATAAGTGTATCGTTTGTGGAGATGGATTTACTCACATGAACAAATTGAATACTCACATGTCATTGCATTCCGGGACAAAACCGTATAAATGTGAAATTTGTGCCATGGGCTTTTATGATAAGCGATACCTGAAGAGACACTGCAAGATTAAGCATGATAAGGCGATTTAAACTGTAGAAATTATACAAACGGTTTGAGTTTGTTGGGGTTTGGTCGACCTCACGACACAAGCTTTCAAACTTTTTACCTCTACAATCATATAGTTGTTGCAGAATTATACCGTTGACTCTTACTGCCATAAATAAACTACCTGATTAAACCCTATTGTATACGCCTCAACCACTTCAGAGCGCAATAAATGGGACCAGGGCCGGCTTGAAAATGTATACCACACCACATGATTTATTTTTATAATTTTAAAATAAATACTATGATAACTAGCGTTGTCCATTACAATGACGCTATTTTCAGGTATATTTTTAAGGAGTTTATGTTTAAACCAATCTTCAAAAAGTTGTGCGTCGTTATCCTTGATGGTAATCTAAAGAAGAATCTGCTATGTTTTTAGCTGAAAGCAACAGACAATTTGAAACAAACCCGTTCTCTGAACCAGCATGTAATATTGATTTTACCTTGGTTTGACATTTTTGGGAAGAATCATCCCAACCTTTTCTTGGAGTGTCATGGATATCGAATCATGTTTCGTCAAGGTAAATAATTAGACGATTTTCTTCTCTAAATTGTTTAACAGCTGTTAAATATTTAAGTCTCCATTCCCGTAAACGTTGAGATTCCATTAATGTTTGTCTTTTATCAATGCTTCGGTATTTAAAACCCATTTTACGCAATATTTTCCTAAGGCTTGAAAGGTTACAAGAGATATTTGTTTCGTCTTTAATCAGCCGCTCTTTGAGGGAAATCAACGTGGGTACAGTTTGTGCCTCATACATTTGGTAAATCTTTCTTCTTAATAAATCCATGTCATTTTCGTCAATGCTTCTGAATGTGCCAGAATCACTCCGATTTTTTCTAGGATTAACAGGTTTAAGTACTATGTCTCTTACCGAAGATAAAGGGGTTTTTGTCAAAGTAGACGTCTCTGCTAAAGCATCCATCGAATTAAAATTTCTACTCAACAACGATTGATACACATTTTTAATTATTAGTTTGGCATCGGTAGATAAATGATTTCTTTTAAAAATGACACTTGAAGATGCCCCCCTATCAGCACAATTCCAAGGACGCCACATTCTGCCACTAATAAGCCTAACTAAAAATTACTCACCGGAAAACCACTAAAGATTAAAATTATTAAAAATCCCTTTGTATTTATATATGCATCAGGCATAGGCATAAATTGAATTAGTATACCTGGTCCGGCTCTTCTCGAAAAGGTTTTAAAATTTGGGATTTCCTTATTTATTTTATGGTCGAAGGGATAATGCGGTTTTATTGCAGTCAAAAGATCAACGGTATAATTCTGCAAATACTATACTGGTATCTATTTGCTTGTATTAAAATATAAGATATAGTCAAAATCGGGCGGATCTGATCATATCTTTATTTTTAAAATTAAAATGTAACAACATTCACAACCATCAACCAAGATGCTTTGTTAAGAGCGACTGAAGCGAGCGACTGAGCAATATATCCATCTTGTGTAAGCAGAATACATAATTTACATAATTTCAGTGGAACTGAACTTAAAAAGTTTGTTGATGATGATCGATTTAAATCCCAGATGACCAATTTTGACTTTCTAATTGATAATGGGAAAATTACATAGGTATACTAATTGTACTTGATCAGCACTTCCAATATGCGCGATAGTTAAGCGAGGAAGTAATATTAAAATTTATTGTATTTTTACCTTTTATTTACTATTATTTTGTTTGCCTAGTATAGTTTTTTGTTCAGAAATAAGATTAGTTTTTAAATAACATATTTCTAGCTACTTGTTAACAATGTTATAAATGGAAAGACCAAAAATGTTTACTTAGGTTAAGAATATGTTCAATTTGAATATACTTATATTTCGTCAATATTACGTTTTAATAGAAAGTGTCGTTAATATTCCTCCAGGCCATACTCCATCCTAATTAGAGGTGGGTCGCTATCGCGTAAGCTGCTTCTTCATAACAGTTATTTTGTGGCAGCAGCTATTCGCTGCTACTGACCTCGCGCCGCGCCACCTAATCAACAAAAGCAGAACTCGCAGAGCAGATAGCAGAAGCAAGAAAGCTATTATTCAAATCGTACTGCGCAGTGGATTCGCACTGTCTGCTTCTTGCAACTGCTTATTTTTCGCAGTGTTCTGTTTAATATGTACATACTTTGCCCATTTATCGGGAACATTGGCATTAAAATTAGATTATGATTATTTGTAGATATGTTTCGGTAAACTATTATTTCATTTTTGTTACTATTACTATAACTAATTACGAATGTATCAATGTTTTCATTAAAATATCGGGACAAACGTAAAACATTGAGATTTCTTTATAACACCTAAACATCAATTGGACAAACACAAAAATAATCAACACTGCACAAGAAACAATGAACCTAACGCGGCTACAAACAAAAGTAAAACACATCCGTAGCATCAACGACTTTCTGTTTTCAATAAGCCATGTCGCTTAATAATCGCAGATTGATTCGGCTTTATAAAACAGAGTCGCGTCGCGGGTTTCATAACCCACAGTCCAGACTGGTTTTTAAAAGAAGCAGTAGCTGCTTCCACTGTTATTTAAAAGTAGCGGTTTTGCCCACCTCTAATCCAAATGTTACTGTAAAAAAAATTTGTTGCCATACACACACGGGCTTTCATTTAGAAACCAAACGCCTCTCGCCATCATGTGCAACATCCTTGGATGACTTTTTTACCGTTACCATTCTACGCTATTCTTTCTGTGCCGTTCCCACAGTTTACTAAAGTTATGAGAGCTACATCAAGAGGTATCAAAATAATGGGTATTGATAAATTCAACTTACTTAATAGATTTTTCCAATTTGTAGGGATGAAATGAAAACTGAATTCGATTATCACGATTCAAATCAATTTGTTACCCAAAAAGTGAAAATTGAATTCGAGTATAACAATTCCAATCAGCTTGTTAATCAAGAACAATTACTCGTGTGCAAGATTCTTTTGTGTCCTGTGTGTGGAAAAGGTTTTAAGGGTCAGGATGGATTGAAAAAACACATCGCGTCGATACATTCAGATGAGCGACCATATCAGTGTCAATTATGTGAGAAAGCTTTTAAATTCAACTTCCACCTTGCTGCGCACATAAAAACCGTTCATTCCTCCTTGGAACTTAAGTGTACTATTTGCCAAAAACCATTTAAGAGCGTTACGACATTGAAACGCCATTTAAAACTACATTCAAATTTCGATAAAAAAATATATTCTTGTTCCATCTGCAACGGTGAATTTAGCAGAAGTCACACAGTGATTAGACATATCGCACAAGTTCATCACGGTGAGCGACCTTTCCACTGTGAACTTTGTGGTCAACGATTTAAAATGAAAGGTAATTTTCAACGGCATCAACAAGTTCAACATGTGGACAACGTAGTTAAGTTGAAATGTAACTTTTGCGAGAAAACATTTAAATATAAATCAGGGTTGACATTTCACCAGAAAATACATCATAAAGAATACGATGACAAGTAACAAAATTAACAACGATTTATGAAATTGAAAGGTAAATTTGTATGCTTACTTTGTTGATATTGATTATTACAAATAGATAATAGGAATGTACAATGTGATCATGTTACAAACTTCTAGAGTAGATAGATTACATGAGAAAAAAAGTTCATATAAAAAGCATTTTCCTTTTCTTTAATATTATTTTCTTGGCATAGTATAGTTTTTTGTTTAGAAGTAAGATTAGTTTTTAAAAAACTTTTTTTGGCTATTTGTTAACACTGTTCTCAATAGAAAAACTTTAGCTTTAGTTAAGAATATGTTCAATTTGAATATATTATATATTATGTATTTCGCAAATATTCTGTTGCAATAGATAGTCAGCAAAAAAACATATAAATCGGAGTTGATATTTCAGGAGAAAAGTCATCTTAAACAATACTCTAAATACTGTAAAATTTGTGATAAGTTATGTTATTTGAACCGCGACTTCAAGAAGCATATACAGCTGAAGCATGCGGCTCGTACTATTGCCTGTGACATGTGTGAGAAAATGTTTCCTACTTTGAAGCTGATGCGTGAACATCAAATTAATGTGTCACATCAAGAAGCGCGCGGTGAGCGTTTATCCTGAAACATCCGTTGTATTATTAGTTAGAGAGGTGACAATAGGGGGTCCGTGAAGTGGAATATCAGTAATTTGGTTTTTCGTGAAGTTCAGGTCCCCCTCTACAACTTTTATATCAGATTAAATGCCGTAGAGCGTTGCTAAGAGGCGCTGTACCGCTTTAGATAGGAAATTCTCAATAAATTCAAAATTATATCGAGCCATGTCTGAAAATGAATTTACAGTATCTGCGTGACCCCAAAGTCACGGTAAATACATTTTCTGACAAGTCAACCCTTGCATATACTTTTCCGAGCGTGTAAAAAAATGAAAATTTAAATAAAAGAAAGGAAGCGAATTTGAAGTTGAAACTTTCTAGAATGGAATATTATATGTTAAAGATTATGTGAAAAATTTTTTGTCGTTCCAGGTCTCGCCATTTCATTATCGGAATATTTTAAAAATCTCCTCGGATGAAATTCGGAAAACGATCGTGACATGTCAGAAAATTATCACCCTACATTCCTTGACACCCAAATATTGTGAAAAAAAAATTTCAGAAGAATCGCACCTAGCTAGGCGGAATTCTGACAATATTACGCGAGATACCGGAAGTCAGGTATCGTTCAGTTGTATGACGGGAAAATATATAAAAATATTTCGCAATATTCTTTTTAAAGAATATGGAAGGGTTGACTTGTCAGAAAATGTGTTTCCCGTGACTTTGGGGTCACGCAGATGCTGTAAATTCATTTTCAGACATGGCGCGATATAATTTTGAATTTCCTATCTAAAGCGGTACAGCGCCTCTCAGCAACGCTCTACGGCATTTCATCAGATATAAAAGTTGTAGAGGGGAACCTAAACTCGACGAAAAACCAAATTACTGATATTCCACTTCACGGGCCCCCTATTGTCACCGTCTCTCTAACTATAAGATTGATAACGATAATAAAGTATTTTATATATTTTTGAAACATTGTATTACTCTCTGCATATAAATAATGACTTTCCCTTAATTAACAAGAGGGCACCTAGAGGGTGTTGCCCCCGTCCTCCCCTCTCCATAACTCGTTGAACTATAATTAATACAACAGTTTTTTTTTGTAGGGAGAGTATCGAGACGGAATTCATAGGCGACGATTCCACTCAGCTGGAATCGATTCCAAACAGCCTCAACAAACATATTGAGACCGTACATTATCCATCTGAAGTAAAATGTAAAATTTGTAAACGAACATATAAGAATAAAACGTCGTTAAGTTTGCATTTAAGATCTCACGATCCAAATAAAACAACTTATCCATGTTTAGTTTGTGATCGTAAATTTGGCACAAGGAACGCTGTAAATATACACGTTGCGTCCGTCCATCTCGACGAACGGCCGTTTCACTGTGTAATTTGTGATAAGTGGTTCAAGGCAAGTAAAATGCTTAATCACCATAAGCAAAGTCAACACGGAACAATACTGTTTAAATGTACAACTTGTGAAAAAACCTTTAAAAGTAAGACAACGCTAAGAGTGCACGAGCAACGACACCAGAACCTCAAGGGTTGTCAAATGTGCGATCAACTATTTCATTCAAATTCCCTGTTGCAATTACATATGCAAAAAAAGCATGCACCTCGTACCGTTCCTTGTACCATTTGTAAGAAAATGTTTCCAACCGTAAAATTGATGATGGAACACCAAAGATGTCACACGGATAAGAGTAGGAAAGGCACCGTTTTAGAGGAATGTCCTTATTGCAGTAAGAAATACCTGCAATTAAAAGAACATATTAGGGATATTCATAAAAGGGATGAGAAAAACTTTGTGTGCGATCACTGTGGTAAATATTTTAGAAGGAATAGAGAACTTAAGCAACATCTTATGATGCACCAAGGAATAAGACCACATCATTGTAAAGAATGTGGCAAGAATTTCATTCAATATCATGACTTAAAAGTGCACACCCGTACACATACGGGGGAAAAGCCGTATGGATGTGAAATTTGCGGTAAAAGATTTATTTACATACAACAATTCACTAGGCATATGAAGCAGTGTCGCATATAATATCCCGATTGCACCGAGTCACTTTCCTTTCTTTAAATGTCATTCTTCCTAAAATAGTTGTAATTAATATTAGTGATTCAGAAACGTCCGAGTATACCATTATTATCCTTGTGGTAGTTGATTTTCAATAAAAATAAAAACTAATGTTACTCGAATGCGTTTTATTTTTTTTTGTCTCATATTACAAAACGTAATAGAAATCTCCCGAAATAAGTTACTATATCTGGCAACCCTTATGTTTATTGTATAGTTTGGCTAAATTATTTTTTTTAACAATTTATAATGTCTTTTATCCCCTACATTTATAATAGATATAATTTATTTTAAAATACATGTTTTGTAGGGAAATTATCGAAATACAATTTGATGACTTCGATTCCATTCCAACTGACAGCGAACAAGAACCTGTGGGCAAGATTTTTTTATGTCCCTATTGTAGAAGAGCATTTGATGAAAACCACCAGTTGACTAGTCATTTAGCATCAATACATTCTGAAGAACGACTATATCCGTGTCAGTTTTGTCTAGACACTTTTAAGTCACAAGAGATCCTCAATAAACACATTGAAACTGTGCATTATCCTTCCAAACTTAAATGTAAAATTTGTGAACGAACATATAAGAATGCGGCGGCGTTGAAGCTGCATTTAAGAACGCACAATCCAAATAAAAAATCTTATCCGTGTTTAATTTGTAATCGTGAATATGGTACAAGAAATGCTGTTAACGTTCACGTTGCCTCTGTTCATCTTAACGAACGGCCGTATCACTGTGAAATTTGTGACAAGTGGTTCAAGGCAAGTAGTATTCTTAATCAGCATAAACAGAATCAACATCATCTGGAAATTCTGTTTAAATGCAAAAGTTGTGAAAAAACATTTAAACATAAGTCGAATTTAGAAACGCATGAGGCACAACATCTTAAACAGTCCGCGAGATGCTGTGAAATTTGCAACCAAGTATTTTATTCACACTCTCAATTCAACAGACATATGCAGACAAAGCATGCGCCTCGTACAGTTCCCTGTACCGTTTGTGACAAAATGTTTCCTACTTTAAACCGTATGCAGAAACATCAAGTATGTCACACGGATAAGAGTAGTAAGGTTACTATTTCTGAAGAATGTCCTTTTTGCGGCAAGAAATATCTGCAATTAAAAGAACACATCAGAGATATGCATAAAAGAGGCGAGAAAAACTTTGTATGCGATCACTGTGGTAAATATTTTAGAAGAAAAAATGAGCTGAAACCACATCTGATGATGCACCAAGAAATAAGGCCACATCAGTGCAAAGAATGTGGCAAAAAGTTTCGCACTAGCCAGAATTTAAAGGTGCATACTCGTTCTCATACTGGGGAAAAGCCTTTTGGGTGTGAACATTGCGGCAAGAGATTTGCTCATAAGCAACAATTTAATAAGCATATGAAACTGATGCAGTGTCTCTCATAATACCTCATTTTGCTGGTTTAAGGTCACTTCCTCTTATTCCAAATTCCTATTCAAATGTACACTTTTCTTAAATGGTTATAATAAAAATAGCTGTTGCTTACCATTCTGTATCCGTTCGTTTGCATAACATAACCTGCAAGCAACTCCGTACCTTATAACATGTCGTCCCAAGATACACCCGGAGCAGTAAAAAGGATCTAATTAATATTATCTGACGCGTTACTTTTATCGTGATTTGATTTATTAGGAATTATTTTGCACGATAATAAAAATGTCTAGCAATCCTATAAAGAAACTGTTTTCGCTGACATTAGAAAATAGTTATTTCAAATATATGTTAGTATTAAATTTTATGCTAAATTTATTTAAAATAGGCACAGTTATTCGTGATTTTGATCAACGTACTAGGGGTATTTTAATGAAGATGGTCAATTTAAGAAACAAAACTTCGGAAAATCAGAAAGTATTGTAGACCACTGAACGTAGATTTCAGTCTTCTTTCATAATTTAACCGACTTCGTATCTCTTACCGTTTCCGAAATCCCAATGGCGAAGGACAAATTTTTCACACCCTGTATACATACTTAACTTGAATGACTTTTATAACCACAGACTATATCGAAATATTTATTGTAAATAATTCATGATAAATATTTATTGGTTTTATTTTTTTTTATTTTAGGGAAATAATCAAAATAGAATTAAATTACGACTACGCTGAAGGTGACGACGATTGCGAACAGGTACTTGTCCGCAAGATCATCTTGTGTCCTTTTTGTGGAAGAGGGTTTGATGAAAACAACGCATTGAATAGACATATGAAAGCAGTCCATACGAACAAAAAAACACATAAGTGTCAAATATGCGGAAAAGCATTTAAACTAAAGTTCAACCTCAGCACTCACATGAAAACTGTCCATCTATCTATAGGACTTAAATGTAAAATTTGTGGCAAAACGTATAAAAACGAGACGACGATGAAATTGCATTTAAAAGTACATGATCGAAATAACGAGGTTAGCGCAAACATTAGCGATCCTTCTTTCCATTGTGACATTTGCGATCAATGGTTTAAATCAAGCCGTATGTTTGATTGGCATACGCAGAAACAACATCCCGAAGCTCTACTGGAGTTGGAATGTAAATTTTGCCACGAAACGTTTAACAATAACTCTAGCTTTAAGCTACACGTTAAACAACATTTGAACGGCACATATTGCCAAATTTGTGACAAACAATTTTCGTCGCCGCACAATTTCAGAGTACACGTGCAAACAAAGCATGAGGCTCGTACAATCCCGTGCACTATTTGTGAGAAGTTGTTTCCCACCATCGGTATCATGACAAAACATCAAAAAACGCATGATGAAAAACAAGTCGAGTTACAAGAATGTCCCTATTGTAAGAAAATGTATGCCCAATTACAAATTCACATTAAAGGTCAGCACGAGGGTGCTGGGGAAAACTATGTATGCGATCTGTGTGGTAAAAATTTTACAGCTAAAAATGGTTTGAAATTGCATCTCATGATCCATCAAGGGATAAAGCCGCATCGATGCAAAGTATGTAACAAAGATTTTATAACAAATCAACATTTGATAGTGCATATGCGTAAGCATACCGGCGAAACCCCGTATGTGTGTGAGCTCTGTGGAAAAGCGGTTAAGAGGAAGACAGCATTAAACAGGCACATGAGGATGCACTCTGGAATTAATTCGTTTATATGTAATATTTGTTCCATGGGTTTTTACGACAAAAAGTATCTTAATAGACATTATAGGGCTAAGCATACCAACAAAGTAAAATGAAAAGCCTATATTATATCCGATTGGCAATAGCTAACAAGTCGGTCGTTCTCATATTTGTGGCGATGCGATAGGAAACTGTTTTTACTACTTTGTAACCTTATTTTAATAAAATAGTATATTGTTCATATTTATGTTTTTATTTTAAACTGTTACGAGCTAAATATTATGGACAAATCAAGTTTGGCCTCATTATACATTATATATTTGACGATGTGTATTGCCTTACGTGAAAATAAATGTTTTTAATACACATAACAGTTTAAACAGTAACATAAGATACCCCATGGGATTCTGGAGACGAGAGATCGGTTATATGAGAATTCTGGGATACAGACAGGGCAGAACCTGTCAGGTTCAACTACAGTGTGGCTTCTTGACTTGGGAGAACGATGATATCGAGAAAAGTGATTATTCCTTTCTCTCTCTTTCTCTGTGTTCCTTGGAGAGAGGAATAATCACTTCTCTAGATGTGATCGTTGTCGTTAATCAAGAATAGACATACTGATCTTATGTTTATGATTTTAATCAAGCCAGGTGAATACATTAATAGTGCTATGACATACTAAAACACATCCAAGATATGAAATTAGATATCCAAACAGGACGAGTATGAAATGCATTTCGACAGAAATATTTTCCTTGTATTAATGAAAAATTAATTGTATTTATTTTTTTTAGCTATACCATAACATGCTTGTAATGTAAAATTTAACCTAAGAAATATCTTGCATGTATTTTTCCATGTCTATGTATGTATTTACCAGATACATAGAAATTCCTAAATTAATCGTTTTATTTTTAGAGATTTAATAAAAACAGAATTAAAATGTGGTATCGCCGCTCAAGGAACCAGTAGGCAAGTGCTTGTCCGTAAGATCCTTCTTTGTCCATTTTGTGGAAAAGGGTTTGACCGAAGCAATGGATTGAAAAGACACTTGGCATCAGTACATTCTGAAGAACGACCACATAAGTGTCAGTTATGTGGAAAAGCCTTTAAGTTAAAAGGAAATCTTAATATTCACATGAAAACTGCCCATCTTTCGACAGGACTCAAATGTAAAACTTGTGGTAAAACCTATAAAAATGAAACGTCATTAAAGTTTCATTTAAAACTGCACGATCCTAAAAAACAACCAACGGAAATTCACCTTGATGAGCGACCATTTTACTGTAAAGTTTGCGATCATACCTTCAAATCAAAAAGTACTCTTTACCAGCACACACAGAAACAGCATATCAAAGATCCGTTACCGCTGGAATGTAAATTTTGCGAGGAAACATTTAAAAATAAATCCAGCCTAAAATTGCATCACATTAAGCAACATTTGACTGGCACTTATTGTCAACTTTGTGACAAGCAATTTTCTTTGCCTCAAAATTATAAAAGTCATATGCAAACAAAGCACGGAACGCGTACTGTTCCGTGTACAATTTGTCACAAAATGTTTCCTACTTTGAGACATATGCTTCAGCATCAAAAGATGCACGAGGAAAAACGTGTTACGCTAGAGGAATGTCCTTATTGTAATAAAAAATATGCGCAGTTGAAGGCACACATTAAATTATACCACGAGAGTGATGGGAAAAACTTTGTATGCGACCTCTGTGGTAAATATTTTATAGGAAAAAGTGGTTTGCAATTGCATCTCATGGTGCACCAAGGAATAAAACCACACCGATGTAAAGAATGTGGCAAAAATTTTCTTACAAATCAGCATTTGATAGTTCATACTCGTACACATACCGGCGAAACTCCGTTCGTGTGTGAACTTTGTGGCAAAAGTTTCACTCAGAAAGCAGCATTGAATAGGCACATGCGATGGCACTCTGGAGTTAAATCGTTTAAATGTGAAATGTGCTCCATGGGCTTTTATGATAAAAAATATCTGAATAGACACTATAAGGCTAAGCACACTAGCGACGTAATCTAGCAACGTATATCACACAAGCTGACTCACAGCATTGTAATGAAGAGTATATCAATTTAGAAGTACATACAGTGCGGTTCTTTAATGCTCATCCCCATCCCCTATAAGCCACACTAAAATTTTATGAAAAAAATTGGCGGGTCAAAAGTTATTAAGCAGTTCCAAAACTATATATATAATAAAGAAAAATTTGATATACAACGTATAACCTGAAATAAAATAGTCGAAACAGCTGTGATAAATTTATATTTCAGAGGTTGCAGGTAAAGAAAAGTATTAGAGAAAAAAATAAGTGTAAACTTTTATTTTTTAATATTCATATGTTTTAGATTTTCTTGGTAATATACAAATTAATTATTTTTAGGAATATACTAAAAATTGAATATGACGAAATAAAGCCAGCCTCCGGTAAGCCACATGTGTTTGTGCGCAAGATTCTTTTGTGCCCTGTTTGTGGAAAAGGATTTAACCGAAGCAAAGAATTGAATAAGCACATTTCAACAAATCATTCTAAAGAGCGACCATATCAGTGCGAGAAGTGTGAAAAAAAATTTAAGTTGCAACACAACCTTGACTGTCATATGAAAACCGAACATCTTTCGGTGGGAGTAAAATGTGAAACGTGCGGTAAAACGCTCAAGAATGAATACGTGTTAAAATTGCATATTAGAGGCCATAATTCAACTAAAAAAACATTTTCTTGTTCGATATGTAAACGTGAATTTACCGCAAAAACATCTGTAACTAAACATATTTCTCACGTTCACTTGAACGAGCGCCCCTATCATTGTGAAATTTGTGATAAATGGTTTAAGGCAAAAGATACTCTATTCCAGCACGAACAGGCAGAACATTTAGACAACCCAGTACGGTTAAAATGTGACTTTTGCGAAAAGTCGTTTAAATATAAAAATAATCTAGCGTTCCATGTCAACAAGTACCATCTAAATAAGTTCGTCAAATGTTGTCAAATCTGTGACAAGCAATTTTATTCGGATCACGACTACAGAAGCCATGTGCAGTCCAAGCATGAGCCTCGTACCGTTCAATGTACCATCTGTGGAAAAATGTTTCCTAATTTAAAGCTTATGCTGCGACACCAAGTATGCCATGAGGAAAATCGAAAGACTGACCTACAGGAATGTACGGTTTGTAATAAAAAATTCGCCAATATAAAATGGCATAACAAGAGTTTTCATGAGAACGATGGAAAGAATTTCGTTTGCGATCACTGTGGTAAATTCTTTAGGTACCAAAGTGGGCTGAAAGAGCACCTTTTGGTACACAAAGGAATTAAACCGCATCATTGCAAAGAATGCGGTAAAAATTTTCGTACAAGTTCACATTTGATACTGCATGCCCGCACCCATACGGGCGAAACGCCGTTTGAGTGTGAACTTTGCGGTAAAATGTTTACTAACAAACCATCGTTGAAAAGGCATATGAATTGGCACGCGGGAGAAAAATCTTTTAAATGTGAAATTTGCAACATGGCGTTTTATGATAAGGTGTATCTACAGAGGCACAATAAGGCTAAGCACAATAGCGGAATTATTCAGAAACCAATATAAAAGGCATGAACTTTGGTGGGAACTTGGAACTTTAGAAAGAAAGAAAATTAGGAGAATGAGAAATATAATTATTGTTATATCGCTACTTTTTCGCCCGCGGCTGAAAGAACTCGGCAATTCACATTGGCTTATACTGTTTGCAACCGATTTGCCACTACCCTACCAAAACCACTGCTCCGCAGCTCTTATTTTGCACCATGCTTCATCATATTACTATACAGGGTGTCCCAGAATATGTGGGCAATCTCCCGGGTTCAGATAGAACACTCAAAAATAACAGGAGAAGTTCATATAAATTTTTCCTCCTACGGCCTCGCTAAATCGTACGGGCCGGGCCCATAACGGACGTCCCTGGAAATTGTTGTTTTATTAAATAATTTTTTAAGTAATAGGTGTAATTTAATAATTTTTTAGTATAATGGTTAGTAGATGAGTCTCCTTAAAATGCACCCTTTTAAACACATTTTGGCTTATTTAGTTTGCCAGGGACGGACTAGACGTAACACAAAAATGCTATTTTTTTACACCCTGTATGATGAAGGAACGACAATAATATTTTTTTGGATATTCTAAACCTTAAGCTGAAAAAAGGGTACTCTTGCTCAATGTCGATGAAATGAACTGTTTTCGAAAAAACAATATTTTTTGTTTTTGTTTTGTGTTCATAAAATTCCCTCATTGTTGCTATGGTATTTTTCACATAAATACCGATTTAAATAATAATATTTATGCCAGTGTCAGTTTATGGTAGTGTCTTGAAATTTGCGATTTTTCTCCTTTGTCTTATTAGTTACTAACTTAGTAATGGAATTTACGTATACTGAATATGCCGACATGTATTTAATGTATGAACAAAATATTTTTTTTTTCGAAACCGGGTCATTATTTAAAAATCAACGATTTCCAGAGACGTCCGTTATGGGCTCGAACAAACCCGTGGGGGGGGGGGGGGGGGGGGGGGGGGCCGCAGAAAGAAAAATTTATATGAACTTCTCCTGTTATTTATAAGTGTTCTCTATGAACCCGGGAGGTTGCCCACATATTCTGGAACACCCTGTACAATTGTTTATTTTATATTGTCAGTGTCAAAATAAAATAAAGATAAAAGTGTAATGAAAGTAGGCTAACTAGCCACACTGCGAGCTTAAAAGTTACTTTTTCCTCATTTAAGGCTAAAAAATCGCTAAAGATGATTGATTTGTTCTACATACCAGCATTTTTTGGTTATTCTGCATACCTGCATTTAAATCTCGTCAATACGTACAGGTGTACGTAAACGTCACCAAGGTCAAAGAGAGGGAGAGGACTTCAACCTGACTTTTGCACTACTGTCTCTTTCGGAAACGGAAATCCGATTGATTCTCTATCAGTTTTCGGTTTCGGAAGTGTTATATTTTAATAGAAATTGTATACAGGGTGTTGCTTAATGACGTGCTCATATTTCAGAGTTATTCCTTAGGTAGAACCACCTAATATAAAAAAAAATGTTCATAGAGTCAGTAGATACATAAAACATACCACATAAACCCCATTTAACCCAATACAAAGAGTAAGTTCTTCAAACAACTGACTAATAACAAAGAAGAGAATACTGCATACAGGGTGTCCCACCGAATAAAATGACCTAAGAAACCACACTATAAATATTAGCACCACGTCATTAAGCATCACCCTATATAAATGGGAATTAACCCGTACTATGTTAATTATGTAAATAAGTTTTAAATATGAGTAATTAATAACACAATCGATCGCTGATGTTAAATAATTAAAATGCAATATACTTATTACTTCTATATGTTTTTTGTATCTATTATTTATTTTATTATTTGGACATTCTGTATTGGATTTCATAAAACATAACAGGTTCGTTCCACTGACCTACATCTATGGATAGCCTAACTCTAAAAGCAAAGGTTACATATTTATGGCCTCGCGCACGTAAACAAAGCTGATCGTCATATGTAATGCGCAATGCCGACTGATAAATTATTTACCTTAACCGGCGAACAGGACCGTACTTCGCCCTCAATGAAAATGATTACACGGCAATATTTTGGCACTCAAGGCCGTGCTGGGAAATAAACAATCTGTTTTCTCGCATAAAAGAAGGCCTTGTTGCCATCACTGAAGAGCCATTTAGAATTAATTTTGATATCTATCGTCCACGTATCGATAGATTTTTAATAACGTTACATCCCTACGACTGATTTCGGTTCTGGACGGTCGTCGTTGGTTAGCAACCAAACCCACACCAATACCGGCGGGGTTGCCTATATGACGGCGACAACATTATGAGCAACACTTAAAAATATGACCGGTTAACAGTGCGCACCAACCCATTTTTTCACTCATAAAATTTAACTTTTTACTGCGCACGTATCCATAGTTATAGGTCGGTGGTTGGCAGAGCGACATTTCCAAACGGTAGCAAATTTCATTCTGCGCGTGCCCGGTTGTGGACGAGTTTCTAACTGGTTGCTGCTTTTTGTCTCTGTGAACGGGTATAAACGCCTAACCATCAACTGTCAAATCTGAGAATTGACCTCTTAACTTAACCTAGAAATATTCTTATTCTTGCTCATTTCTGATTTGTTTAGAGCTTGCCTTTCGTTAGGGAATAGATTTTCTTAAAGAATAATGAAAAGTAAGTTGAATCAAAACATTCCAAACTAAAGAAAATAGAATGAAATGGGTAAAAATAACAAGTCAAAGTAAACAGTCACACCAGATTATACAGGGTGTCCCAGAATATGTGGGCAATCTCCCGTAGTAGGAAGAAAAATGTATATGAACTTCTCCTGTTATTTTTAAGTGTTATATCTGAACCCGGGAGATTGCCCACATATTCTGGGACACGCTGTATGTTATATATTATATTTACAGGGTATCTCCGTTATTAGTAAAGATAAAAAGATGCGGATTTCACTACACTTTGCTACTTTTTTGTGAAACAAAAGATGCCCGATTAGAATTTTTCTAGGCCTCCTCATTTTTGATGTACGGGATGTTTTTGAGAATTTTACATTTTGGCACACCCCCCATATTTCGGTTACCTTATCAAAAAGAAGTAATATGTTGTCTTTGTCAATAGTTAAAAAAAAAACTTTTTCTAAGTAGGTTACCCTATCTATATATTTTTTTATAATTTTAGGTAGTTTGTTTTTGGGTTTCGGTCACTTTGAAACGATTTTCCAATATTTGGTTAACGTTTCGGTTTATTATACTAAACCATCGTCAGAACTATTTGTAATGAAGAAAAAAGGCGTATAAATAAAGTAGAAAGAAGCAATATTTTTGACGGTGTTGTGATTCTTATTTTATGTTAATATTAGTTTGTATAGAATGAAATGAAAAATATATAAATGAACATACCTTGTACAATTCTCACTCACTTACACTAAATTTGGTAACATTTTGTCTCGTTGTTGGGTGGACATGAACTAACTTAGTTATACATATTTAGTAGCAAGGTAAGTTATTATTTAAATACCATAAAATAATGTAATTTAGCTTTTAAGAAGCTTCTCAGAAATATATAATATTTTATTTTTAGTCTGAATATTATGCCTGAAATTTATGTTTTTTAAACATTATACAATTTTTTTTTAGTAGTCCATATCGGATATGAAAAAAAAAACAATTTCTGGTGCCACTAATTACAAGAATATTGTATTTTAGGCCGAGGTTTAGACAATGAATCTTGTTCAATTAAATTTGATTATATCCTTCGAAAAATCATTTTATCAAAATCAAATCAAATCAATCAAAACGAGCATGTCATATTTTCGTTGATGAAATAACTTAAAGAACCTGAATATTCTGACAGAAACAGAGGAATTTCTCATTATGACATAACCGACTTGATTTTTTTTCATTAATTTTAAGACTAAAAGTGAATTATATAAACTCCTGGACAAAATTAACGCAACATCATAAATTTGCCATATTTTTTATGCTATTTTTTTCTGAATTTATGATTCGATTTGAATAATTTTTTTTGCATTGTAGGTTGGTTCCTTGACAATGTCATAGTTTTCGCTGTTTATGATAAAAATTTAATTTTTGATTTATACTGGGTGTACTAAAAATGCTATGTTTTTTCCGAAAATTCGCATCACCCTGTGCAGTATATTAGCAAGCGAAACATATTGCAGTTGACATTAAACGGTAGGTCCATCTTTCCCCAACATTTTCTTTTTTGGTTTACTTCATTATCTCTGTTATTAAAGGAGATACATCGTTTTATACGGTAACATGTTTTTATAGACTTTAATATTCAACACATTCATTGTTAAATGTTTTCAACTAGGTTTCAAGATTAAAATAATCGTCGGGCAACTGGGCATACGAAACGAACGTTTAATAAGCAGTTTCCGAACAGTTTTTATCAGTGTGGCGAATTTTATTTTTACTTTAAAACACAACATCTGCTGACACATCGCTTGCAATGTCAGAAAAGGTCCATAGTCTACTTGAAAACATTTAACAATGAATGTGTTGAATATTAAAGTTATTACCGTTTAATGTCAGTGTCCACAGGGTGATGCGAATTTTCGGAAAAAAACATAGCATTTTTAATACACCCAGTATAAATCGAAAATTAAAGTTTTATCATAAACAGCGAAAACTATGACATTGTCAAGGACCCAAGCTACAATGCAAAAAAAATCATTCAAATTGGATCATAAATTCAGAAAAAAAATAGCATCAAAAATATGGGAAATTTATGATGTTGCGTTAATTTTGCCCAGGAGTTTATTTCTGAGAAGCTTGTTAAAAACTGAATTACATTTTTAAAATATATATAGGGTGACCTATTTAAAAAAGCAAATTTGGTTTTTTTTCATTCTCAAAAACATCCCTTATATCAAAAACGAGGACGCCCAGAAAACTTCTTATTGGGGCATCTCTTGTTTCACAAAAAATAGCAAGGTGTTGCGAAAACCGCATCCTTCTATCTTTACTAATAACGAAGATACCCCATAAAATCACCGAAAACTGGACACCCTGTACTTAACAAACGTCAAGTAACCTATGGAATTGTACCTGTATGATATGTTAACGATTTGTAGTCAACCAGATTTTTAGTTTTAGTTCAGAAGATATAACTAAAATTGAGACCGTGCGAGAAAAAACGCCCACTTTAAACACGGATAATTCCCAAAAAATTAAAAAATTTTTGTGCAACCTTTGCGGTCGCGCTTTTACGAAACATTACGGTCTTCAACGACACCTTCTCACCCACAGCGAAGACAAACCGTTTCAGTGTTCACAGTGTAGCAAATATTATCGGGACAAGTGGACGTTAAAACTCCATCTAATGATTCATCGAGGGATTAGACCTCATACGTGTGAGGTATGCGGAAAGAACTTTTTGACCAATCAACACTTAGTAGTGCATTCTCGCAGTCATACTGGAGAGACGCCATATGAATGCACTTACTGCGAAAAAAAATTTAGTCGGAAAGATGGACTACTCGTGCACTTAAGGAGGCATACTGGCGAGAAAACGTTTAAGTGTACCGTTTGTTCGGAAAGGTTTTTCACAAAATGGGAGCTTAAGAGACATTTTCAGGTTAATCATAATTAGTTTCTATAAGAGCGAGAAGCAAAATGGCATCCATCTAATTCCTGGAATCAGATGGATTAGTCGTGGTAGTTCCTGTGAACTGGCCTGCAAGGTTACCAGATTTAACTACATTAGGTTTTTCCATGTGAAGAATTATATAAGATGATGTTATGGCTGTAGCACGATCCACACGAAAAAGCATGGAAGATCGTATTCGACAAGCATGTAATTTAGTAACTCGTAAAAAGCTCATGTCAAAAAAGAATTGCAAAATCTTTAGAAGTACATGGGGGGGATATTTCGAACATCTCCTAAAGCACGATCGCTGTTAAATTTGATGTATTATGATAGTTTTAAGTGTTGTAATTTTATTTATTAAAAAAATTCGTAATTAAGCAACCAATATAGTCATGTAACAATTTTTTGCTTACTCGCGTAGTTATTGACAGAGAAATGAATTGTCGAAAAAAGAATAAACACCTATCCATTAAATTTGTCACCAGCCCGATTCAATCTGGGGGCGGCTGTCCAAAATGTCTTAAAGTGTGTCTCCCAACCTCCCTATTGATGTCCCAAAATTTGCGTTAATATACAGGGTGTCCCACAACTTGTGGGCCATAGAGCAAGTTATAGGAAGAGTGTTGAAAGTGCAAGTTTATTTTCGAAAATAAACCATAACTTGAAAATGGTTCAATGTATCGGATTGAAAATTGGCTATGATGTTTTTATAAGTAAGATTCACATTGGAGGGTGCACACTGGGTTTAATAGATCTATGACTTTTTTTCTTACCTGTTATTAAGAGGATGCCGGAGTCAGTCGAAATCTCCGATTTGACCCCTGTTCATTTTGCGCTTTGTAGGCACGGGGCGAATTGGATTTTCCCTTGCAGTTAGAACAATACGGCGAGCGTCCGCTTGTAACCGGTACGCCGACAGAAACAACGATAATCGGATGAAGAACGAGAATCGGGATCTAGAATATTTAGGGCACTGAGAAACGCAGTTTTCTCTTTTTATGAAAACGCTGCATTTTTTTTAAAATGTCGAACAAAAGATGTCTAAATTTAATTAATAATTTGGAAGAAAGTACATAATTTCGTTCTACATGGAACAGTAAATAAACTTAAATCTAAAAATCTTCCGAAACAAAAATATATATACTTTTCTCCAATTTTAGTGTTTTCCTTGAAAGCCAAGATTCTGAAAGAAAATGCAATTTCTAAACATCTTAAATCTATAATCGTTTACGAGATGTTTCCATTTTTACGTTGATTTATTTGATGCATTCATCATCATCAAACAGCCCCTAGCGTCCACTGCTGAACATAGGCCTCTCTTAGTGTACGCCATTCTGCCCGATCCCGTGCTGCATGCAGCCAATTTGTACGGATTCTTTTGATGTCATCTGTCCACCTTGTTGGTGGCCTGCCTCTGCTTCTGTAGGCTTCGTGCCTGTGTCTCCATTCCAGGATGCGCTTTGACCACCATCCATCCGATGCTCTTGCGAGGTGGCCAGCCCAATTCCACTTCAGGTTTGCGATTCGTTCTATCACATCCGTAACGCCCGTTCTATGACGTATAGTCGCGTTTAGCACCTTATCCTTCAAAGATAAGTCGCTCCATAGACCTCTGAGCAACGCGCAGCTTGTTCACGGTTTTCCTGGTAAGCGTCAACGTCTCTGCCCCATAGGTCAGTACTGGCAGAACACACTGATCGAATGCTTTGCTTTTGAGACATATAGGTATGTTTGTTTTAAAGACGTCTTTAAGTCTACCAAATGCTGCCCGTGCTAAGCCTATTCTTGTTTTCAACTCACAGGTTTGGTTATCTCTACCAATTTATACCTCATGCACCAAGTATTTATAGGAAACCACCGGTTCGATTTCCCATTGAGATACCTTCGCTCAAGACAAGGTTGGGCATATATAGTGTCTTTGAGAAGTTTATTTGTAGTCCAACTTCCAGACACGCGTCGTGAAGGTCCTTCAACCTATTCTGTGCCTGGTCTACAATATCAACTGTTATGACGATATCGTCAGCGAATCTCAGGTGGCTTGATGCATTATTGTTGTTTAAATGGAAATATCTCGAAAACGGTGTTATTAGGATCGGGTTTGTTCGCAAATATACGTTTTTAGTTAGAAGTTGGCCCTTCTTTGTGAATCTTTGAGATTAAATATACCTAATAACAGGGAAGAGAAAAGTCATAGGTTTATTAAAGTGTATGTAGCATCCTCTAATATGAAACGTTTAAAAAAAATCTACAAATTCTTATTTCTTATTTATAAAAACATCATACCGCCAACTTTCAATCCGATACATTGGACCGTTGTCAAGTTATGGCTTATTTTCGAAAATAACCTTGTACCTGTAACTTCCTTTCTAGAACCAGAAACATTTGGAAAAAGTATGATAAATGGGTCTAGTTTCATTTATTTAGTATCGCTGGTTGCTCTAAGGTCCATAAGTTATGGAACTCCCTGTATCTTAAAAAATAAAGTACTGCAAATAGTTAGTAAATCGGAGAATAAACCAAAATGTTTGTATTTTTACTAATTATATTTTTAGGCCGTGGAAGTTTACACCGAGTAAAATAGATATAAAGCCGGAACCTGTATTGGAAATGACTCCAGGAGAAAATTTCCTAGAACCACCGCCATTGATACCTTTGTTTAAAAAGCCTTCAATTGACAAGTATTTAGATGTACCACCTTTAGCTCCGATCTCAAAGAAAGTACAGCTTCCTGAAGAGCAACAACGGTTTTATTCATGTCTCGTGTGCGATAAGGTTTTTGTCACTAAAAAGAGTATTATAGATCATCTGCACGCTCATAAAAAAGCATCAGACTTCACTCAATTAATTGATGAATCCGTTGCTCCCACAAATGATGGGTTTAAACAGTTTAACGATGAACGTATTGACTTTGATCAGGAAGATTACAGTAATGATTTGAAAGTTGAACGGAAGGAAATAACCCGGAACGAACATTCTAGAAAACGTAAACAAGTTTTAGAAAACTTGGTGGACATATCCGAGTCATATATAATATCCTGTAAGTTTTGTAATCAAGCATTTTCGTCACGCAACGGATATCGTCTGCATAGAAAGTTTGAACATGGTGATAAAAATGTTATCTGTGAGCTATGTGGAAAAAATTACATCTCTAAGCAAAGTTTAGATATCCACGTTAAAAGACATTTAAAGCAGTATACAGAGTATTGCAAAGTTTGTAACCAGGGCTTTGTACGCCATTGCGATTATATTCAACATGTGGAATCTAAACATGGTAATATTAAATTTTCCTGTAAGGAATGTGGACAATTTTTCTATATTAGAAGTTTGATTTTGCATGAAAAAAGTCATAGCGACCAGTACGTTGATTATTGTGAGATTTGTAATAAAGGTTTCATGTGTCATATCGAACATCGTGACCATTTGCAAGCTAAACATAGCGAAAACAATATTTTTTCTTGCGAGACTTGCGGAAAATGCTTCAACGCTAAAAGAAAATTAAACGCCCACACGAAAGAACATTTAATTCAAGATTCGGAAATCAATTTTTGTTGCAAGATTTGTGAAAAAACTTTTATAGATCATAAAAATTTGGTCGCGCATGCAACGGTACATTCAAAACATTAAGTTTGTTCGCAGGGCGAATTTTCTAAGCGTCGTTAAAGAATAATGGAACGTAAGTTGAACCGAGACATGCCAAAAGAAAATGAAACGAATCGTTAAAATAAACAAGCTAAAAGTAAATGATGATCCAAACTCACATTCCACTCACCAGTACGTGAATAATTCTGAGGGTTACAAATCAGTTGACAATCAATACATTTCGCTCTACGAACGCCAGCGGTCACAGATTTTGCTTCTGTGACCATTTAAACCAACTTGGCATGCCTCTCTGTCAGGTTGACCTTAATTCTCAGAACAAACATGTAAAGGATCCATGCAGAAAGGAAAACTAATAAAAATGTTTTAATCTATGATTTTTCTTACCTGTCATTAAGTATTTTTAATCTAAGTTTCTCAAAGAAGGGCAATTTCTAAACTAAAAAGGTATACTTGGCTCTTAATATCTCTATCCCTTTAGAAATTCTATACAGGGTGTCCGCTAATTAATGGTACATGGAAAAACCACAGACTCCTTACGTAAAAATATTAGGATTTAATTATACTTACCTATATCCGAAAGTTGATATTAACGGAGATACAGGGTGTTAAAGTTAGAACTTCCTTTTTGTTTTTCTCTTATAACTTTGAGAGAAACCATCGGTTTTTTACCAAATTTGGCAACTATGGTTTTTTAGGACGAGAAATTGATTTTTTTGTGAAATTTTAAATTTTTCGCACTTTTATTAGGTCATAACTTTTTTGTGCCTCAGTGTATTTAAGTTTTTAATGAAAATAATACTTTTCTCATATTTATTACGTAAAAGAGGGATACTAAGGTGAGGTCGCCCAGAGTTACCGTTTCAGGGATATATGTCTTTAAATTGTTTAGTGCACCCTGTCCAATTAAAGAAAATTAAAATATGAGAAAACAAATGAAATTTAGAGATGCAGTTGCTATGAAACCTCCATGTTGTGATCTGTTTGTTGATTATTGTAAGTGTGAGTGAGAGAATGTTTCATTTTTGAGTTTATCGTAAGTTAAGTAACAATCCCGAGACACAATTTGTTTTCAAACGCAGAAATGCGGGATATATTGTGCGTATACGGACAATTTTAATGGACGAGGTGAGACGGAACTCTATCCTATAACCTGATTCTAAGATCTTCAAAAATATTTACGACCAATTAGGCGAAACAGGTACCTTTCGTCCTAAATGGAACTCCAAATAACTCACACAGCTGTCCCACAATAATCAACAAACAAATAATAACATGGAGGTATGAAACTCGAACAAACCCGAACAAACCTCGAGGAGGTTTCATACCTCCATGTTATTATTTGTTTGTTGATTATTGCGAGACAGCTGTGTGAGCACCTGCATCTCTAAATTTCATTTGTTTTCTCATAGGTTAAAAAAAAAATTTTGTTTACAAATTAATAGATAATAATTGGGCAGGGTGCACTAAACAATTTAAAAGCAAATATCTCCGAAACGGTAACTCTGGGCGACCTCAACTTAGTATACCTTTTTTACGTAATAAATATGAGAAAAGTATAGTATTTTCATTAAAAACTTAAATACACTGAGGCAGAAAAAAGTTATGACCTAATAAGTGGGAAAAATGCCGAGAGACAGCGCCCTGCCCTCTACACTGTACATTAAAATTTCATTAAAAAAATCAATTTCTCGTCCTTAAAAAACCATAAATGCCAAATTTTGTAAAAAAACGTTGGTTTCTCTCAAAGTTGTTAAGAGAAAAACAAAAATGAAGTTTTAACTTTAACACCCTGTATCTCAGTTAATATCAACTTCCGGATATAGGTAGTATAATTAAATCCTAATATTTTTACGTAAGGAGTCTGTGGTTTTTCCAAGTACCATTAATTAACGGACACCCTGTATACAGGGTGTTTCGGGAGGAAAGGGAAATATTTTGGGAACATGTTCAGAAGGTCAAAACAAGAGAAATTAACCCATATGTTTTAATCCGATTCTTAACCGTCTCTGAAATAATCGGTTCTAAAGTTTTTTTTGTAAAGTTTTGGAGTAATTAAGAAGTTTTGTATTTCTAACTCCAGTTTGTAGGTATTTCATTGCTTGTCAATACCTAATTTGATTGACAACCATGGTTGTCAGTTTGATTTATTCTGAGCGTTTCAACTCGAAAAGAGAAAAGGTTCCATACGTAATGCCTCACACATTTACCCATAGGGAGTATGCTGACATGATATTCGTGTATGGTTTCTGTAATGGTAGCTCATTACGGGCTGATGTTACCGACGTCGTTTTCCAAATCGAAGAGTTCCTAATCGAAAATTGTTTCAAAAAGTTTTTGCAAATGCTCAGGAAACAGGAATGTTTCCAAGCGTAAGGATTGATTCTGAACGAGCGGAGGGTCTAAATGTGGAAAATGAAGAGAATGTTCTGGATATGGCTGAAGAGAACCAACAACCGCAACACGAGCGATTAACAAACGTGGTGCAGCATGTATTGAAGTTGGTGGGTATTTTCGAAAACATTCTAAATTAGTAGAATTTTGTTGTTTTACTAGTATCTATTGGTGTTGCTTTTGAAAGAAAAAATAGTTACAAAAAAAACTTTAGAACCGATTATTTCAGAGACGGTTAAGAATCGGATTAAAACATATGGGTTAATTTCTCTTATTTTGACCTTCTGAACATGTTCCCAATATATTTCCCTTTCCTCCCGAAACACCCTGTATGTATACATGTATAACTAATGATTTGCATTTAAGTTTTTCTCACTTTTACTGCTTTTTATTACTGTTTATATAAAATTAAATAAGCAATAATAACATTTTGTTCTTTAAAAATCGCCTCTGTATTTTCATTTCTTCCTTTGTAACATCACTAATCGTCCAGACAATCAGAGTAAAATATTTAAACAATTTTATTAACAACAAACGTTTTCTTTTAGTTTTCATCCCAAATTAGAAATTAAAGAGGAACCTATGATAAAACCTTCTGTCGGAACGAAGCAGTGTCCCCATTGCCACAAGACGTTCAACAGAACTGGGGAATTGAACCGTCATCTGATCATTCACTCGCCCGAGCGACCTTTCATATGTGCCATCTGCAATAAAGGTTTCAAAGTAAGAACCACTCTTGCCAAGCACGAGGCAATACATACCGTCAGACAAACTTTTCAGTGCGATAGTTGTCAAAAAGTATTTCTTTCTCAGAAGAACCTCGCGGTGCATATTCTACGGCACTCCAACAGCTACGTGATGAAATGTGAACAGTGCGGACAGGGATTTTTCAATAAGGTTCACTACAATCTTCACGTCGAATCGGTGCATAAAAATCAAAGCATCTGCGACATTTGTGGCAAAAAACTATCCAACAAGTACAATCTGAAATATCATCTTATGGAGACGCACGGTCAAGGTCAACCGGTAGATCCAAAGGAATGTCCCATTTGCAACAAGGAGTTTAAAAATATCCGAATTCATATGCGACGGTTCCACGGTTCCAGAAAAAAGGCCAAATTTAGTTTGTGCGATCTTTGCGGCAAGGAATTTAAAACGAAAGAAGGTCTGAACATGCATTTAATGAAGCATCAGGGAATAAAGCCTTTCCAATGTGAATACTGTGAAAAATCGTTTACTATAAAAGATAATTTGAGATTGCACATTAGAACGCATACGGGGGAGAAGCCTCACGAGTGTCCGGAGTGTAAGAAATGCTTCTCTCAGATTACTCCGCTCAAAATCCATATGAGAATGCACTCGGGGGAAAAACCATACGGGTGTGATTTGTGCAGTTCTAAGTTTGTGTCTAAAACATTGCTAAAAATCCACAGGAAAAGTAAACACAATATTCTGTCATAATTATCGCCAAATAAATAATATTTCATATTACACTTGTTGTCACCAAAACGGAATTTATAGTTTTTTTTCCTAAAATTCATTTAGATCTCTTATTATGTCCAGAAAAATAACATACAGGTTTGGCAAGCAACTATTACAATGAGACTGCTGACGGGTAGAAAAGAGAACATAATATAACACCTATAAATTAAATAGAGGAAACAGATTTCGTTGTCGTATCCTACTTCGTTTGCGTTTTCCCCTTCTAACATGAATAGGTTTGCCCATTTCTAGTTTTGGGGGTATTTTAGGGATTTCGACAGTACCAACTGCCGCTCTGACTGTTGGCAATGCGCCAGCTGATCGAGAACGTGTGCGCATGAATTCGTGCAATTATAATTGCAATGGCAGGCGCAAGACAAGAATTGTCGACTCTTATCAATTTTATTCATAACGGTATTAGGTCTGAGTGAACTGAAGAGAGAGCTGTATCGTCATATCTTTTCGCCGAAATAAGAAATTTTGAATGGGACGGTGCGTACGTACATCATACTAATGATTTGAGTGGAGTACGTAGTCCGAGACGTCCGTCCGTTTTGCGCTTAGTAATTGATAGGTAACTCTAACGTTCTCCTTATCTGCGCATTTTTACGTGAGACGTTTTTGATAACCCCTGTATAACCAATTTACCCCTTATGAAATTTTAGTTTTGAATCTTATTTGACCAGAATTTTTATGGCAATTTGGAAATTTTAATGTTGTCCCATTATTGGCTTCCATCCGGAGGTGTATTCGCCCACCCAGGAATTGATTATTTAGAGCCTATCTAACTTCTAAGCCTTTTTAATTTAAATTTTGAAAATATAAGAACTGGTCGACACTATGAGTAAAGTGGCCAGTCTTAGCAAGTAATGAAAAACCATAGCAATATGAACCGTTTCCTAATTATCCATCGATTTTTCGATGCTATGTCAGGGATGCCAGGCGTAATGCCATTGCGGACTTGACACGCACGTGTCAGTCGGTCTTGGGTGGGCCCACCATCCTTTCCCCGCTAACTGGAAGCTGTCAGCAGTCTACCAGAGCGCATGAAGAAATGAGGGCAAGAATGTTATCATGAGAAAGAATGAATGATTTTAATTTGAAGTATAGTTGTTTGAACGTAGGACGAGGCCTAACTTTTGTTCAAGCTATACTTATTGTGGTATTGGCTCGGGCATGTCCAATGAATACAATAACAATGCAAGTTATTATATTGAACACGGAGGACTTTTACTTATTTAATTTTATGTCCTTGTCTTTGAGGGTGAATTTAAGGGTTAATCCTTGCGTATGTCGAGTAACGCGACCCGAAGTTAATAAGTAACAGTAACTTAAGATATTTTAACACTCACTTTTGATGTCGCAATCGGGTAATAAGATATCGCAGCATTATTTATACTCGCACGGACAGCTACGAGTTTTCGTAAATCAATTTTAGTTGTTATTTAGACTCGCACTAAAATTCGCGAGTGTTCGAAGATATTTCAAAGTTCTTTATACTCGCACTGAAACATACGAGTGTTTGAAGAGATTCCAGAATTATTCATACTCGCACGGAAACTACGGCTGTTTAATGACAGTCCAGTATTTTTTAAACTCTCCGGAAACACGAGTAGTTGAAATTAAATTTTACTGAGAGGAAGATCTGCGAGTGACTATTCTCCGAATTTTCGGTGACGAACACTCTAAAACCTGTAGCCGAAATACGGCTATTATTAATTATTATTAATTATTAATATTAATTAGTGCATTCACTAGTTAAAATAGTAAGTTACTTAAAAAAAATATATAAAACTAAACCGCGTTTAAGTACGGCTCTGGGAACCTCAAGTCGGCGGCCTCCGCGTGTCTGAAGAACCCAAAACATCGACTAACTTCTCCGCTGCCTCCTGCCGCGAAAAATGTGAAAGATTATGTTACTTCGATTTATTTGTTAAATTATTTAAAAAATAATCTAACGTAAAATCCTCATCAATTTTCTTTAATTGGAAAAAGCCAGGTTTACAACAATCTCCATGAGTGTATGAAGCTAATAATATTATGAAAAATACTTCCATTGGTAGAAACAATAACATTCTTGTTTGTGTGTATCAAAATTAGTGCATTCACTAGTTAAAATAGTAACGCTACAGCAAGATTAAATCCACCGCCCTTTCCTGAAGGACGGAAATTGCCTTGGTTCACTTCTACATTTTGTTAAACTTATTATATGAAAAAACCGTTTATTTATTTGTATTTTTTACGACCCTTCCCGTTTTGTATAATTTCTATAAATTGATTTACTAACTTTCGATGCTTTTAGGCTCGCTTGTTTTCCAAATCTAGAAGACATGTGCCAAATCGAAATCAAAGAAGAATTACCCTCAAATCTCGTTATAAAAACCTTTCAGTGCAATCAATGTCTCCGATTCTTCGCTAAAAAGAAGTACCTGGAAAGGCATATAAAGAATCACCTTCGCGAGTTGACGCGACCCTTTAGATGTTCGCATTGCGACAAGGGCTTCACATCAAATTACGCCCTCAAAAGTCACATGTTTATACACGAAAACCGACCATCAACGTTCGTTTGTGATGTGTGCCCTAAAAAGTTCAAGAGGCAAAAAAATTTGGTCCTTCACCAGAAACGACATTTAAAGGAATACGTCATAAAATGTGAGGAGTGCAATCAAGGATTTGTCTGTAAAGGCGACTACATTCAACACATGAGAAACAAGCACGAGTTAGATAAAGAGAAGGTGGTATGTTTTATATGTGGCAAAGATTTCGTTAAAGGTCACTTTAAGAGGCACATTGCAAATGTACACGGGGAAACTGGGGAGTTTCCCTGTCAACTGTGTGGAAAAATGTTCGATAGAAAAATTAGTCATGAGAGACACGTGAAGATTTTTCATAATCTTACTCCTCAAGTGTGTGATATTTGTGGACAGGAGTTTAGGTGGAAGCACAGTCTGAGGGATCATCTTAAAATCCATGCAGGTTTGTCTATCTTATTCATAATAACAAATTCGTCCACCATTGGGATTCGAACGGTAAGAGATACGAAGTCGGTTAAATTGGGGCAAAGTTGTGTAATTATGGGCCCAATAATGTGCCGCAAAAACCTAAAATAAATACAGGGGCTTCCAAATTATTTGTATAAATGTAAAATTGTGTGTTTCGGTTTTTATTTTTTCCTGAATTTGTTTAAGGAGATGTCCAAAAATAAATTTC
This sequence comes from Barypeithes pellucidus, assembly GCA_963991005.1. NCBI lineage: Eukaryota > Metazoa > Arthropoda > Insecta > Coleoptera > Curculionidae > Barypeithes > Barypeithes pellucidus. The sequence goes on along the minus strand of OZ022562.1, from coordinate 12,090,742 downwards.
ACTTTCTCATTGCTACTTTTTATTCTCCACAAGATGGCATATAAGTAATTTATTTATTACTACAATTTAGTTACTACAAATTAATTGGAACACCCTGTCCATTTAAAAAAAATGAGGTTATGTCCGAAAGCTTTTTTACATGACCCCTTATACTTATTCTGAAAACGGCAGATTATTCAACAATCAATTTTTTTTTTATTTTCCCCCGTATCTCTTAAGCGGGCGAAAATTTAAAAATTTTGATTTTACCATTTTAAGTTTGACCCAAAAAGAGCACATTACACGTACATTACTTTTTTGATAGCACGAACAATAACGGAGATACCCTGTACTAGGTGTATTTTAATGAAGATGGTCAATTGAGGGAACAAAACGTCGGAAAACCAGTAAGTGTTGTATACCGCTGAACGTAGATTTAGTTCCTCTTTCATAATTAAAATTAAAAAATCTAGGTCCGTATTTAAAAAAATTAAGTTGATGATGGTGACCTAAAGACGAAACATCGCATTAAAGATCTGATGATGCCATCTTGTGGGGAATAAAAAGTAGCAATGATAAAGTGAAATTTATTTTTGGATATATCTTCGAACGAAATCAGGAAAAAATAAAAACCAAAACGCAAAATTTTAGATTTTTTTCGAATATTTTGAAAGCCACTGTATTTATTTTTGATTTTTTTGTTGCATATTATTGGGCAAATAATTACGCATCTTTGCCCCAATTTACCCGACTTCGTATCTCTTATCGTTCCCGACCCTGTGTACACGGTAGTCCAAAAAAGTTACCACATTATTCTTTTGTGAATAATCTCGTAAAATAAATTTAAAAGTAATAAGATCGAATTAGAATATCATACAGGGCAGGTTAAAATAAAAAGTTACTTTAAACCAGTTGCAAAAAGAAGTTCTTTCTTTTTTCAAATAATTTTGACTTACTTGTTCCAACAAAATTATTTTTTGAGATTTTTTGATATTTCATTCGGATCAGCATCTTCTGACCAAATGTTTCTAAACAGCAATAACAAAATGTTTTTGTAGATAATATATGAAACTTTAACAATTAAGTCACAATTAATTGAAAAAAGAAAGAACTGTTTGCTTAACGTAACTTCCCGTTTTAACCTGTCGTTGTAATATTCTAATTCGAACTTATTACTTTTAAATTCATTTTACGAAAACATAGTTTATTAAATATTTCCTGAAAATTTGGTTAAACAATTGTTTTATAGAATAACGATATTCAGAAAAGAATAGTGTGATCACTTTGTGTGTGTAGTACTATTTTTAAAAAATACACGTGACTTGTCACTATTTTTTGAGACTGGTTTCATTGTCAGTCATATTATTTATTTAAGAAATAATTCTATAAAGCAGAATCTTTAGGTAATATTTAATATGATTGGGCCTTTTAGCTTTCCTGTGATGATATGGTGTTTAATATTTTAGGTTTGAAACCCCACCAATGTATTTATTGCGACAAGGCATTTACCAGAAGTGATTTTCTAAAACAGCACATTAGAACTCACACCGGCCAAAGGCCATTCGAGTGCTCGGAGTGCGGAAAAGGGTTCACTCAAGCCACCCCTCTAAAGGTTCACATGAGAAGTGTTCACAAAAAAGATAAAGTTCCTTTAAAGTTAGACGATGTAGTGTATACAGAGGACAACTCCTTTCTACAAACTTAAGTATATGTGTGTACATTATTTTCGTTCTTGCACAATTCCAGGTTTGGCTGTTTGGAGACGGCCAAAGCCCAAATTTGAATTAAACTGGAGGTCATGCAATAGTGCGTCAGGCTTTCATAGCTCCTATATGAAAATAGTGAGGAATTTCATTTAGATGCTGATTTGTACTGTATCATAGGGTGTATTTCAGGAAAATATTTTTCCATAAGCAGGGCGGCCCAAAAAGTGTGATAACAAAGTTGTATTTTTTTAAATGGGGCACCCAATATTTTATTGCATATTTAGGTTCGTACTGGTGTCATCTATAATTACCTAAAGTATTATTTCATTTCCTTGTTTAGTTTAAGAGTAATAAATTAAAACCTAAAATAAAAAAGTTTTATAGTCCATTCTAAAATTATTTTTTTAACCACGGGAACAAAGGTCTTAGAAATACTATGAATAATATTTATTTTATATAGGGTGTTTCAAAATTACGTTTCTCAAGTTTTTCAAATGGAATACCCTGTATATTATTTGGGTATCGGATGTAGAATTCATAAACTTTTTTTTTTGTAATACGAATACAGGGTGTTATGGAAATGGCGTATTACATTTAAATGGGTGACTCCTTGGGTGTCCTACATATTTTTTTTTCAAATCGACCGTTTTAAAGTGGGTAACAAGCCCTCTTATATGTGACGCCACAGTAATGAATCACAGCACCCTGTGGCAGTATATCACAAACACCTGTTACGCGCAATGTTGCCAAACTGTGTAAAAATGTAAAACTTTAGTTTCTTATAAAAATAAATATTTAGCTTACTCAGAAAGTAAATCCAGGGCGCTGTAAGGAATCCAGGACGCAGGCACCTTTGGTTCTTTTTTCTATGGGAAAAGTTTTATGCTCATCACGTGCCCTGATGATAGTGCGGGACTGCATAATAAGTTTATACCCACTAAACCCCATTCTGCCTCTTCTTTCTAATCTCGGAATATAACCGGCATATCGTCGAGAGAAAAAAACACATAGAACAAATTACACTAAATCACTTAAAGAAACACACAGACAGGAAAGTATTACAGAAGGAAATTCCGCAATTTATGAGTATAATCTTATAAAACATCGAAAGTGGCAACGCTGTATTTTCAGCACAAATAGCTAAATATCGATCGCCCTCGTAAAACCGAATATGTCAAACGTGTTTAATTACTTTCAAAATTTTTAGATGTCAAATACCAATGTATGGAAATTTATATTATTTCCCAGAACACTAAGGGCGTATTTTTGTCTATACAGTAGCACTTTAAAATAATAAAAACTTAGAAACTAATATGAATTTATGTGGCTTTGTTTTGGTGTTTTGTGAGGTTATTGTGTCGGTTTTTGTTCCGGTTATTTACTTGGTGTTTTTTTATAAAGTTGGTTTCAAAAAGGTAAAGTGGCATTTAAGTTTTGCAAATTCGACGGTGTCGTTCGAATTGAACAAATGAGAACATACCTGACCATTTGTAAACTCCACGGCGGTTCGTTCGAGTCAGTTTAAGTTTATAAATCAGAAATTGTTTTCCAGCGAACTGAACTGAGCGTAAAAGTTTAGAAATGTACCTTGAAAAATAAACTTCTTCTCTCAACCGGTTATTGACCTTCTAAAGAGTTTAACCGACAACATCGCTCAAAATTCACTGACGTTTTTGGCCATAACCTATCTCAATATTGCTTTGTTTACATAATTTACATCCGTCACAAGTTTGTTTATCTTTCTCCCAGTGCTTTGAATGCGCAAACATCGGCTGCCGACGCATATCTTCGCAGACAGCATGAAGTATCACGCCTCAACAAAGACCTGGAAGAAATTTTGGCTTGGGGTGACAGTAACCAAGTCGAATTTAACGCTAAAAAAACCCAGGCAGCAGTTTTCTCTAAAAAGGTTAATATTACAGAACCGGAAATAGTCATGGCCGGACACGCAATCCCACTGGCTTCATCTATTAATTTGCTGGGCGTCAATCTCGGAGGAAATATGTCTTGGCATAACCACGTTGTGGCAATCGCCAAGGTAGCTTCTCAGAAGCTTGGGGTACTCTTCCGAACCAGAAAGTTGTACACACCTCAACAACTTTTGACACTACTGCTCTCATGTCTGGAGCTCTGCACCCAAACATACTCTTCGGCTGCTGGATTCCATCGAAAGGAGGGCTATTCGTCTGATCGGAGACCACGAGCTGACGAAGAACCTCGACAGCCTAGAACATCGAAGACAGGTTGGAGATTTGACTCTCTTTTACAGATATTTTCATGGAAGGTGCTCGGCTGACCTTGTCCTCTTAATTCCGCCCAGAGCAACGATTAGCAGAAATACACGACGAACCACTGCCGCCCATCCATATGTGGTTAAGCTTAGTACGCCTCGAACTTCATTATTTAAAAATTCTTTCATCTGGAGGACTACATCCTTGTGGAACGACCTTCCCGAGGTCGTTTTTCCCAACGAATATAACCTCCAACGATTCAAAACCAACGTGAATCGCTTTTTGCGCACACGCACCACTCCCAGAGTGCCCTAAAGGATTTTTCCTATAGTGCTTGTGTTTGATCATAAAAAAAAAAAAAAAAAAAAAAAAAAAAATGCTATGACGTGATTTTTTCTGGTTTAACATACAACACACAACAAGGTGATATAATTCGGTTATTAAGTAAAAGCGCCAATTATGGTTATTTTTATTCAATTTGTTTTCATCTCAAGCATTGCCGGTTTAAATATAATACGTCATTTCCATAACACCCTGTATATACGTTATTTCCAGCCGTTTTCGAAATAGTTCCAAATTTCATAACTTATGTTGTTTAAATACCATAGGCGCCTTGACTAATAATTAACTACAGTAAATATTCAAAATGTCTTCCATTTTGATCTAAATCCTCCAAATGAAATTTCTTAACTTAATGTTTATACGACCAATAGAAGGCTGACGCACTATTGCAGGGCCCTGTATATTCTCATTAAATCAACTACTCTGAGTACGGTTTTGATATGCCAAAAAATGAAGGCTTAAAATGATTTAAGATAATTATGGTAAGCAGGTAAAGAAAACTACGTTGTTATAATATGTTTGCTTTGGTTGTGTGGTTAAAATATTTTATTTTCCTAAACTTTCAAGTTTGTTATTTGGTGGTTACATGTAATAAAAATAGTTTGTTGTCTAAAGCAGTGTTTTTTTCTTTTTGGGATATTCTTTAATGCAGCCGAAACGTTAGGTTCTGTAACAAACTAAATCTAACTCTAATTCGATTTTTAAATGAACCATACTGCAGATAATCTACAGCCTAGTCCAGACTTACATACATTGCCCGCATACAAATATTTAGAAATATTTGCTTGCAAACAAAACATTTATACATTTGTGTTTGATGTGTTGTTTCCATAAACATTTAAGTTCAAACGTGGTAGCCAGTGAATCCAGACTAAAGACGAAAACATGTCGCTGAATAGTGAGGCAGTGGCGGGCATTCGTGATGGATATATATATTTTACGTCAAAGAACTTTTGATGCCGAGGATCTCGATAATAGATTAATTATCCCGGGTTAATGGAGACAAGATGTCCAAAGAGAAACATTGTTTGGATTGCAAAATGTTGCAAGAAAACCACCAGCTACAGTGCAAGAAATAAGAGATGAATTCAAAGAATACTTTGTATCTCCTCAAGGCTCTGTCCCTTGGCAAAACTTGTCAGCCTAGATATATGAATAATTAAATAAATATTTCTGTAGCTTCTTAGCTATCTCTGTTAGTATTGATCCTACAGACAAGTTTAAATTAGTAAAGATGTGACATTTTTCCTGAATAGTCAGATTATGTTACCAAAAATGACATATCTCAATCCCTTGTTATCATTTGCACATGATTCGCTTATTTTAAATGGAACATTTCATTTTAATATTAAGGATCCTTTCCTTTCTGATTCCGAAAATACCTGGGTCTGTGCTAAGCGGTTCTCGAAATATGCAGTTGTAAACATGCCATAAAAACAATTCAATTGAACGGTTTGTGAAATATTACGCAATGTCTATACACATTATTCTTATGTCCATGTGTACAGGGTGGTCCAATAAGAGGAAGTCTGCTATAGCTCGGGAACCGTTAATGACAGAACTTAAAAAAAGAATATTTATTTATCAATCGGCCAAGAGAAATCTTCGCAAAAATAAAAGACAGACAGATTCCGACGGTTCAAGGAAAATGCTACAATTTTGCCAATTCAAACTTGTTCACTTGCTTGGGAGATGCTCCACTTCGTTCAGAGTTCAATAATTTTTCATGCTCTCAGCGAAATTGATTTTTTAGTGCCTGAATCTTTTTTCAATGTCTGCTGCAATGACTTTGTACTTTTTTGCAAGCATTTCATATGCATCCACTCTTTTATTACGATTTCTGTACTCCACACACTTTACCTTTCATAAGGAAGGTATACTGTGAAGGTCTTCAATTAAAGAGAGAGTTTTTTCTTGGTTCCACATTTTATATCGCCCTATTTGTACAAATACAATAAATAATGAACCACGAACTGACTCTACTACTGATACAATAATTTGCAAGCATTTGCCTCGGAACGCGTCCAGACTTGCTCCTTGCCGAGAATAAAGACACGTATTTCCCATTCTAACGGGAAAGCAAAAAACATTAAACATTTGTTTAAATGTTTTTAAACATATGTTTGCAAACACATCTTAATCAGCTTTTAAACAGTTTTTATACGGATGTTTATATGTTTGCGGGCAAATGTTTGTAGGTCTGGACTAGCCTTACAGAATAAACTATCATTCAGGCTTTGGTACATTTTTGTTTCTCAAAACCTATTTGCAACGTAAACTGAATCGGCTCTAATTATATTTTAGGAGAGATATGAAAGTCAAAACAGAAATTAAAGAAGAAGTACTCGACGATTATGAGCATGATCATTTTGACAGTACTGACCTAACATCGGAGATCTGTATAGCAAAAGAAGACGAGCCTGAGAGCTATGTAAAAGAAGAGAAAGCAGATAATGACGAACCGGTGGACTCCAAAGCTCTGTATGACAAATGCCCGCTATGTAAAAAGAACTGTGAAACCAAATATAAGTTGAACTCTCATATGATTAAGGAGCACAATCAAACAATTCATAAATATCATGGATGTGGAGAAATGTTTTTGAAAGAAGCCGACTTAGATAACCATTTAACTAATAAACGTCATGGTGCTAAGCAGATTGAAGCTTGCTTTAAATGTGGCTTAGGGTATACCAACCACTCGGAGTATATAAGTCATTTAAGGCGGAAGCATGCAATCAATTTCGAATGTAATTACTGCCACAAATTCTTTATAAATAAAGAAAGTTTAATAAGTCACCTTCGCCTGCACGAAGCTGACCGCAAGTTCGAATGTAATTACTGCCGCAGAATTTTTATGAGTAAAGAAAGTTTAAAAGGTCACCTTACACTGCACCGAGCAGACCTCAATTTCGAATGTGAATATTGCCACATTTTTTTCGTGAGTAAGGAAAGTTTAAGCAGTCACCTTCCACTGCACGACGTAGAGTTTTACGAATGTAAGTCATGCTCAGAAAGTTTCATTCGAGAAAAGGATGCCCATTTGACGCACATGAGGACATGTCCCAAATTGAGGAAATATGTTGCTCGCGGTAAAAAGAAATGAGTTTACTTGTGAAAAGTATTATACGTAATTAATAACTTTTAAGGTAATAATAGAAAAGTTTTGGAATTGCATTGTCTTTATTTGTTAAATATCACAACGTTTCACAACTGGTAAGTATCTCCAGTCGTCTTCAGGTGAATACTAAATAAGAAAAGTAACTACAGGTCTATTTATACTAGCTATGTGCACTGAAGCATAATTGAGATGGGTGCAGTGGTGCGTTCAGTTTTGCGCGATATTAGTAATTCTAAGCTTACATCTACTTAACAAGGGCTTCCAGATATTTCTTAAATCTAATGAAAGGTTTACTAAAACAGCCAGGGTTCTGGTGTATGGTAGCAGCTTCCTTGAACTTCCTCCAGTGTGGTTATTTGAGCAGGATTTCGGCTTCTGTCCACCTGATGTGATGGCCGTGTGTCCAGGCATGGTCAGCGGCACCTGATTTTTCTGTTTCTCCTTTTTTAGTGTTGTTTATGTGTTCTTTAATCCTTGTTTCCAATGGCCGTAGTGTTTCCCCAATATACGATCGGCCACATTCGCAGGGGATCTGGTAGACACAGTTTTTCCTATCTTTCTGGCTAGTTGGTTTCGTCTTCGTTAGATGGCTTCTTAAGGTGTCTCTCGAGCTGAATACCGTTCTGATGTTGTATCGTTGTCCTATTCTTCTAATTCTCTCGGATATTCCTTTGACTGGAGGAAGAGGAAGTTCACGGAAGCGGCTACCATACACCAGCACCCTGGCTGTTTTAGTAAACCTTCATTAGATTTAAGAAATATCTGGAAGCCCTTGTTAAGTAGATGTAAGCTTAGAATTACTAATATCGCGCAAAACTGAACGCACTTTTCTTTTATTCAAGAAACACCATTGTCTACAACCTTCAAACAGACTTTTAAGGTAATAGTTTAACAGTCTCTATGATTCACTTTCTTTGCCCATTCTTCTAATATCTTCGTTGTTCGTGACATGAGCTGTCCATAATATATTTAGCATTTTTCTGTATACGCATAATTCGAATGATTGTATTCAATTTTTCCATCAGAATTGATTGTCTGAACCCTCTCGATGTTGACGCCATTAATTGTTAAAACTTCGTTGTCTCTCCGAGTTTTTGAGATCTTGGTTAGTCCGTATTCTTGGCTATATACAACTATTCTGTTCATCAGTCTCTGCAGATCTACGATATTTTCTGCCAATATAACGGTGTCGTCTTCGTACCTAATATTTTTGATAGGTTTTCCATTGACCTTTATACCGACTATTTCTCCGTCGAGGGCATTTTTCAGAATTTCGTCAGAATATGCGTTGTGGAGCAATATACACTCCTGTATCACGCCTCTCCTAATTATGATCTCTTCTGACAGTTGATCGTCTATGCGTGCTTTAGCACTCTGTCCATAATATAGATTCGACACACGACAGCTTTTGATATATTATTATTTGTTACGATGATAGAAATCCAAATGATCCGTTGCATCTGATTTCAGCCTTTCATCTTGTAGAAAAGCATTTTTACAACACTTTATTTAAACTTGGACATTTTTACAGTAAAAAATAATTGTCACCATCATTCGTTGTAAAATTTACGATATATTTTAGTAATTACTTGATTTTACTAAATTTATTAGAAATTCTAACTATACTTTTTTAGAAATTATGTGTATCTACACTATTATTATGGTACTTTGGTAGTTGGTAATTTCACTATAGTGTTTGTTCCGTGGACATACATTCGTTGTAAAATTTACATTATATTTTAGTAGTCACTTGATTTTACTTAAATTTATTAGAAATCCTAACTATAGTTTTTTGTAAATTATGTTTACAATATTATTTTTGTACGCATTACTAATAAAAAATGTAATTAATACTATATTTTATAGGAAATTTTACAATAAAATCTTTACTATAATAATTTTACTATATTCTTTTTCGTTATATCTTGCAAAGAAAAGGTATCGCCTACTTATTAGCAGCTGACATGGTCAGCTTAATCATAAGTTTGAGATTTGCGCAATTACCTATGTTTGTATTTACCTATCAGTTTCTACATCAAAATCTTTATCGCTATTTATAATTGAACGTACGTCATCACCTGTTATAGTATATGATTCGAATCGAAATTATGTAGAGTACTAAAGTCAAAAATTAAATTTTAAAATGTGGCATTATACGTCTTCTAAATTGTATTTAATTATATAATAAATATAAAAATATTCCAAATAAATTTTTGTTCCTCAAAACCTATTTGCAACGTAAACTGAATCGACTCTAATTATATTTTAGGAGAGAAATAGAAATCAAAATGGAAATAAAAGAAGAATTACTCGACGATTATGAACGTGATCATTTTGACAGTCCCGACCTAACATCGCAGATCTATATGACAAATGAAGACGAGCCTGAGATCTATGTGAAAAAAGAGAAAGCAGATAATGACGAACCGGTGGACTCCAAAGCTCTGTATGACAAATGCCCGCTATGTGAAAAGAACTGTAAAACCAAAGGGTTCTTGTACACTCACATGTTTAAAGAGCACAACGAAATACTACATAAATGTCACGGGTGTAAATATATGTTTTTGAAACAAGTCGACCTAGATAACCATTTAGCTGATGAACGTCACGGAACTCGGCAAATTGAGGCATGCCTTAAATGTGGCTTAGGGTTTACCAAGAAGTCGGAGTATGTAGGTCATTTAAGGCGGAAGCATGAACTCAATTTCGAATGTAATTACTGTCACAAGTTTTTTATCAGTAAAGTCAGTTTAAGAAGTCACCTTCCACTGCACGGAATAGACTGTTACAAATGTAAGTCGTGCTCAGAAATGTTCATGCAAAGAAGGGCCTATTTGACGCATATGAGGACACGTCACAAATATGTCGTTCCTCGGGTTAAAAAGAAATAAGGTTACTTGTGAAAATATACGCGAATTAATTATCGAATTTTCAAAAATTCACTGCCTAATTAATAAGCTGTTATTGCGTTATTAATGAACCAATTTTAATAATCTTTTTTTTACATGTGCCCCGAAAGTTCCTCTTTTCATGCATGTTCTCTTCACCGAAAGTGGCGGGAAATATTTTTCCCGCCCGCTTCGAGTCGCCATGTGCTCATAAATAAATAAAACCAGAATTGTCGGTGCGGGATTTGAACCCGCGACCCTCAGATCGCCAGGCGGACACTCTGCCCACCGAGCCATACTATAATAGCGGATTATATATAAATTAAATTGGCAGTTAATTTTTCAAAGATGTTGTAGAAAAATGTCTGACGAATTTCTTTATTTATATGGCCTCAGAGACTCAGGCACTTGTAAAATAATAAATAAAACCAGAGATGTCGAATGCGGGATTTGAACCCGCGACTCTCAGATACACACGGCGTACGCTATACCACTAGGCCACCGAGCCTGTTTGTCAAAAATAATAAATAGATATTTACATTCTCCATGCGCGAGTGTTTTCATGTCATGTAGACAGGAAAACTGTCAGAAGAATTTCTTTATTTATTTGGCATCAAAGCTTCGGATCACTTGTAAAAAAAATACGGTACATATCTCGGGCCGTCGGAGGCTTTTCCGGACTCCGCATCTCGTCCGTAAAAGCCTCTTTTCGGCCCTTGATACGTAATGTACTAATTTTATTTACAACCATACATGTAATAATGACATTTCATCTTTCAAAGATAGCAAGTTGACGTTTTTTTACTTTTACTTTCCACCCGGATGGAAAGTAAATTATTTTTTTGTAATTTTTAAAAACATCGATATCTCAAAATAATATACGAACACGCTTTTTTTAAAATGCTAATAGCTTTGCGTGTTTAGATATGTCTACTTTTTCCCTAATTGATAGAGTGGCCCTCAGCATTGAATATTGTGACCAAATCGTTGATATCTTCTTTGTCTTGGCATTTTTACTGAAATAAGCTAGTAGCGCCGATTCAGAACCAGGATTTTGAACTTTGTTTCCCGTACACCATTCTTTGAAACATATCTCGGGCGGCTTTTAATTGGCAGAAGATCTTCTTCTACTATTTTTGCTGCTTCTCGAATTTCTGGTGGAGTAGCAGCAAAATCAAATTCCTCATCTGCATTTTTCTGTTGTTAAAATAATATATTGTTTAGTGACATGGAAACCATATTCAAAAAATGATATTTGCCATCTTGATGTGTATTATTACCTACGACATTTTTCCACCTGCGGTTATTTGAAATTTCTGTCTAATTCTTCAATGGAAAAGTCAAAATGACATTTATCTTTTATTAATAATTTTAATTCGAACAATTCGAAATAATAAGAAGTGGATGTTAGATGTGGTTGTAAATAAAATAGTATACAAACCTCGGTGAAAAGTTCCATTACTGTCTGGAGATTTAGTTAGTTAACTACCGACTCTCTCGACAGGAATGAAATACTTTCCACCTCGGTACGTAATATACTATTAACTGAAAAAAAATATAGTCTAGAGTTTAGGGCAGAGGCAGTTTACGTACTGATATGTCTAATTGTACGGGGTAGCGCATTAAATCTAGATGCATGTAAATGTCCTACAATTAAACATATCGGGACGTAAACTGCTCTGTCCTAAACTCCAGAATGTATTTTTCATCAGTGAATTTTTGATATTCGATAATTAATTGATTACATAATTAGGAGCTTTTAAGGCAATAAAACAAAGCACCTACTTAGCATTTTTTACAGTATTGGTTGCTTATTAGCAACGGGCATGATCAGGTTGATCATAAGTTTGATATTTGTGTAATTACCTATGTTTGTACCTACCTACAAGTTTCTAAATCAAAATCTTTATCGCTACATGCGATTGCGATTTTCAAAATATTTTCGTAGAAACCAAGCTCTTACAGATGAAATGTTTGCCGTTACCGAAGGACCGACGTCCCGGTATAATAAAATATGAATGTCAATAATGACAAATAGCAATATGTCAATATTTTAGTCTTTTCATTTTCGCCTAAAACACGGGAATTGTATTTCGTTTCAAAAATTTTTTTTTTATCTTTTTCATTAACTGATGAAACAAAAAGACGTTAAAAATAATAAGTCTTTGATATTATTGTAAAGTTATGGCGCACCTTCATTTATTTCCTAACCCAACTGTATGTTATCTTATATGAAATATTAAGGTATGGTTTCCGTAGAGCTACTGGCAGTCACGACCAGCCGTTAATTGTCGAGTGTTTTCCCTGCAACTGCTGGAAGCCATCGGTAGTCAATTATCCCCGTTGAGAAAAGCAGACGTACTGTGGTATCTGACATCCAAATATTTTCTCGTATTTCTAAATTTTTATAATTCTTATCTTGATGGTCGTGTGAGTGATGAAATTTGCTGACTTCTGAAATGAGCATTTCATCATCCTCCGCTAAAAGAAGTTTGCTACTCATGGCAGAATTGAAACTTTTTCATACACAATCGAATAACCACATTAAAGGCCTTTAGAAGCAAATTTGGTTATAAAATTTACATGCAAGCAGTCGGGCAGGCACGTCTAGACTGGTCTCGACTGCCAACCGTTGAATCGTGACGTCTCGGACGTTCTAGGAGAACCACAAAATTTTATTTTCTTAAACACCAGTGGTCGACTGCCAGACGTCGCGGCCTGACGTTACTGCCAGTAGTTCTACCGAAACCATACCTTTAGGGTAGACATAGTAGTTCTAGATCCTGTCAATATAATATTTATTGTACTGCTGTTTCAAATATAACTTTTAATGTATGAAGATTTTGTTTCTATAATAATTATATATAATATTATAGTATACAGGGTGTCCGCTAATTAATGGGACATGGAAAAACCACAGACTTCTTACGTAAAAATATTAGGATTTAATTATACTTACCTATATTCGAAAGTTGATATTAACTGAGATACAGGGTGTTAAAGTTAAAACTTCATTTTTATTTTTTCTCTAATAACTTTGAGAGAAACTGAGGTTTTTTTTACAAAATTTGGCAATTATGGTTTTTTTAGGACGAGACATTGATTTATTACTATGTAGGGGGCGCTGTCTGCGGCATTTTTCGCATATTCATACGGTCGTAACTTTTTTGTGCCTCAATGTATTTAAGTTTTTAATAAAAATAATACTTTTCTCATATTTATTACGTAAATAAGGGTAAGGTCGCCCAGAGTTACCGTTTCGGAGATATTTGCATTTAAGTTGTTTAGTGCGTTAGCTCAGGCAAGCAAATAATATTTTGTTACTTCTTACCAATTCACTTTTACATGATAATTAATGTTCTAGTAATGGTAATTGGGAATAATAAATACTAAAAAAATAAATAAACAATTGGATTGTTCTTTCACTTACTTTAATTAAAATAACTTTGAGCCTAGAAAATATCGTGTCGAAAGAAACCAACAGCAATGAAAACACAAACTTGAAACATTTTCTGTTCCATAACAACTGCATCTCTAAATTTTATTTGTTTTCTCATAGGTTACTTTAAGAAAAAATTTTGTTTACAAATTAATAATAATTGGACAGTGTGCTCTAAACAATTTAAATGCAAATATCTCCGAAACAGTAACTCTGGGCGACCTGAACTCAGTATACCTTTTTTACGTAATAAATATGTGGAAAGTATTATTTTTATTAAAAACTTAAATACACTGAGGCAGTGGCGGCTCGTGGTCAATCTCATTGGGGGGTCATTACGCTATATGCGATACAAGAATAGTATATTAAAGTACAAGTACTTTATAGGTACTATTTTTTCTATTTTAAGTTTTCTTAATAAGAAAAATCCATATTAAAAAAATACATGCTATACTTATATAACTTTCGTAAATATTTATGTGAAAATTTTATGTTGGTAATATGTACTATCAAATTATGATTTTATAGCATTTGATAAATTATCCATGTCTATCATTTTTTCGCAAAACTGAAAATTTTCTTAAATAATTAAACAATATGAACCAAGATGATTTTAATCCTCCTGAGTTAACGGAAATTGCAAAGCTTTAAATTTGTAAAATATTGTAGTGCTGTGTTCAGCTTTACAAAGAAAGTAAACTTGACAGGTGTGACGTTACTTTAGAAATTATTTCTGCAAACAAACATAAAATATATGACCTCAAATTACCAACCTTTAAAAAAGAAAAAAAATGATTTCGAGACAAGCTCAGTTCGATACTAAAAACGGCATCGAATTAGCTTGGAGTTGATAACAATATAGAAAAAATATTTTTTTTAAACTATTTTAAATTTTAGATCAACCCTTCGGTCTTTAACATTTGCAAAATGAGTTATAACACGCTCATTAAAATTAGCAATACTATTTATAAATGGTTTTTCTATTCGTATTAAGACAAATTATTACAACCAAAATTAATGTAGACTAAATGTTGCGCGACCTACGACCTACGTCCAACCTGGAACCTGCCATCTCTTTTCCAAGCATTTAATAATTACTAATGATGAGACGACATAGGTTCATAGGTACATCTTATTCAGATTTTCAATAAACCGGGCTGTTGACCCAGCGGCGGTAAACTTCGCGTATGTTTCTCCCGCTTGCCGGAATCGTCAGAGCTCGGCTAAATTCGTTTCCATTTAAGCTATCGTGGTCAATTAGTGGCTCCAGCCCGTTTTGAATCGCACTACACGTTTGCGTTTACGGGGGCGTTTCAAATATTATAGGTAAATTATTATAGTAGGTACATTTGTAGTAAATTCTAATTTAAAAAAAAGTTTTATTTCCTAAATTTTTATAGGGAGGTCATTGACCCAATGACCTAATGGAGGAGCCGCCGCTGCACTGAGGCACAAAAAAGTTATGACCGTCTGAATGTGCGAAAAATGCCGCAGACAGCGCCCCCTACATTGTACATTAAAATTTCCTAAACAAATCAATTTATCGTCCTAAAAAACCATAATTGCCAAATTTTGTAAAAAAAACCTTGTTTCTCGCAAAGTTGTTAGAGAAAAACAAAAATGAAGTTTTAACTTTAACACCCTGTACCTTAGTTAATATCAACTTTCGGATATAGGTAAGTATAATTAAATTATAATATTTTTACGTAAGGAGTCTTTGGTTTTTTCATGTCCCATTGATTAGCGGACACCCTGTATACTATTTAAATACAGTACAGGTTTTTTTTTCGGAAATATGCTCTGACACGGTTATTAACCTTTTAAGTTGTAGTATTTTTTATGAAAAAAATATTTATACAGTATTGCTTAATTTGGTATGCACTTTTAAAATAGTCAACAAAAAAGTACGACTGCCATTTAAAAAAAATTAACAATCTTCACTTCTATAATTTAGGACACATTTTACTTCAATGAAAAAAAAAGGATACAGCTTAATATGTTAATACCCGTGCTGGAGCATTTTCCAATAATAACTCTGTACTGGAGCTACTGAATGTATTCCAAGCTACAAGCTCGCACTGTAAATTGGAAAGTATAAGAACAAGTCTTTAAGTGCCAAACTACACGAGCTTTAATTATCTCACGCTGCGTTTCACATTTTCTATTTGAGAGCGTGAGATACGCGGCTTGAAGACTTCCGTGTAGTTTGACGCTTAAAGATGTCAACCATTTTATGAACTTACGGGTAGGTAAGTACTCTATAGAGTAATTATGGTATTAGCAATTGTTAACCACTTATTATTTATTCTAGAGCGTCAAGTTCCACGACAGAAGAAGCGGAAACATTGACACAAAAACAATGTGTTTTATGTTTAAAGGTTTTTAAAGATACTCGATGTCTCAATAAGCATTTGATTTCGCATCAAACTGAAAGACCTTTCAAGTGTCCGACATGTCCAAAAAGCTTCAAAAGAAGATACGATGTAAATATACACATGGCAGTTCATGGTCAGCACCCGCAGTTTAATTGTAACTTTTGCTCAAAAATGCTTAAAACTAAACAAGCTTTCTTGGTACATAGAAATAGACATTTGAAAGAATACACTGTGAAATGCGATGATTGCAATAAAGGATTTGTCACTAAATACGAGTATAATAAGCATATAGAGGTTAAGCATGGGACGAATCCGAACATATGCGATATCTGCGCTAGAAAGTGTTATGATAAATCATCTTTGGCAAACCATATGAAAACTCACGAGAAAGGTTATCACGATGAAAAATATAACTGCGAATTTTGTGGAAAAAAGTTTGCACAACAAAGAGGTCTTGATCAACATTACATAAGGATTCACAAGGACGGTGGGCAAAGATACGTATGCGACATTTGCGGTAAAGAGGTCCGTTCCAAAGAAAGCCTTAAAGGGCACTTAAACATGCACCGAGGATCGAAGCCTGTTCAATGCAAGTTTTGTGAAAGAACATTTGCCTTAAGGACTACATTAAGACAGCATTTGTTGACGCATACTGGAGAAAGACCTCACAGTTGTCCACGGTGTGGAAAGGGCTTTACTCAGAGGGGTCCTTTAAAGGCACATATTAAGGGGCATTTAGGAGAAAAGTCTTTTTGTTGTGCTCTATGTGGATCGAAGTTTATCACTAAAGCACAGTTAAATTATCATGTTAAAAATAAACATAGACAAGTTTATGAAATTGGTTTTATTTTGTAACCTCGACAATGAATCTAAACATAACGAATCTAATATGATATTTAACAGTATATTATTATCTAACATTAATCAGAAAGGAAGTAAAATATGTAAACCACCTCTTTAGGCTTTCTTGGATGGTAAGTATATAAAAGCTGCTAAGATTATTTAAAATTTATTTCTCTTTCCCTCTTTAAGCGGAGCCCATTCCTCTTACACATTTAGTATAAATTACTTTTTCTCTTACCATACAAGGTGTTATGGAAATTACTTATTATATTTATATGGGTGACTCCTTGGGTGCCCCAGAGAAAGCCTATATACACATAGATTCAAAAGTTTTGCATCACTCTGATTTTGGCTTGTTAAGATAATTTCAGGAATGATTTTTTTTCTTATATTTATCAGTTAAAACGATACCATTTTTTGTAGCAAAATAAAATTTTATCAAGACATTTGTTTAAGATAACATTTTCAGTGTATTTTGTTTTCGCTGGCCAGTTAAATTTTTCGGTTCAGTGTGTAAAAATTAATCGCCGAGTAATATCTGAAATTGATCGTGCAAGAATAGTAGCTATGCCAGTCCCACAACTTCAGATAGATGTTACGCATGCAATTGGAGTTCGCGTATCCGCCTCTACACTAAAAAGACGCATTCTTGAATCCGGTTTAAGATGTCGGCGGCCAGTAAGAATTCCCCAACTAGAATATGACCACCGAGTTCGTCGACTGCAGTGGGCTGAAAAGCACGTTCGCTTACCCGAAAAATTTTATAATTCTGTCCTATTTTCCGACGAGACCAGGATTTGTCTGGTAAACGATAGTCGCCGTAATCGTGCTTGGAGAGAACCAACAAGTAAGAGCCGCCCAACTTGCCCATGCTCGCCCCTTGCCTCCATTCGCGGGAGGTATCGCCATGTTTTGGGCAGGTATTATGTCTGACAGGCGTACTAAGTTAGTCCACGTTCAAGGCACAATGACTGGCGATAGGTACATTAGGGATATTCTACATCCTTATGTTAGGACGTGGAGAGGGGCTGTTGGTAACAATTTTGTGTTTATGGACGACAATGCCCGGCCTCATCCTACTAGAGCTGTGGATGGATACCTAGAAAGTGAGGGAATCAATCGCTTGGAGTGACCTGCTTTATCCCCTGACATGAATCCGATAGAACATGCTTGGGATATGCTCTCTAGGGCAGTTTACGTTAGAAGAAATCTCCCTAGAACTCTCCAGGAGCTTGTCGTCGCTGCTACCGAGGAATGACAGGCTATTCCACGAGAACGGATTGCTAACCTTACGCACAGCATTTGGCGTCGTCTTCAAGCTTGCATTGAGGCCAGAGGAGGAAATACACTTTATTAGAAGCTATATTTTTTTAAATTTCACAAATTATACAATATAAATAAATTTAACTTTTGTTAAGTTTTTTTTTGGAAGGTTTAAAATGTTGTGGTATAATAAAAAAAATTTAAAACTCATTGATTTTTATTTTAAACTTATCAATGAACTAATATTTAGTCTATTTTCGCGATGACGTAATTATTTATTCGAGAATCAGAGTGATGCAAAACTTTTGAATCTATGTGTAGTTTTTTAAATCGAATACTTAATCCCTTTATCGCACGTGCTGACCCGCCATACACATCTGTTTTCAGTTAATGAGCGAATGTAGCTCAGCAGACTAGACCCTCAAATTAATTTAAAACATAGTTTTGTTTCCGTAGCACCATGTAATTTCATGCATTTAAGTTTGGTCTTTGTTATGGAAAAATACCCTGCTTTTTAATCGGTAAACCTGAAAGTATATTGCTTTTATATAACGGCATGAACTCTTTATCGTAAAATGAACAAATACTTACTTACAATTGTATCCATTCTGTATTGTTTGAGTGTATTATAAGGTTGCATTAAATGATTACCAAGGCGCAGTTAAATAGGGAGAGGGATCTAAACTTTTCATTTTAGATGCAGTTAGAAGGATGTTGTTAATTACTAATAATTGTTATTAATATATGTCGATACACGTATTGTTTTTCTAAAAAAAAATATTTTTTAGGACCGATCATTTAAAAACTGAGATTTCTGAAGGCAGCTCTGACACAAATCACATAACTCTGACTTGTGCGGAATGCAACAAAGTATGCAAAAATATGAAGTTTCTAAAAAAACATATGGTTTGTCATATGGAAGCTCGGCCATTTAAGTGTCCAATATGTAGTAGGGGTTTTAAAAGGTCCCACGAGGTTAAGAATCACATGATATCCGTACACGAGCAAAGCAAAAAATTTCATTGCAATCAGTGCCCAAAAATTTTCAAAACCAAACACGGCTTCTTAGATCATATCAACAGACACTTGAAACAGTTTGTTGCTACATGTGACGATTGTGGTAAAGGATTTGTGACCACCCAAGAATACGAGGCTCACATAAACAAACGACACAATGACAATCGACAGACGCTAATCTGTTGCATTTGTGGCAGAACCTGTGTCGACAAGGCATCATTAACTGGTCATTTGAGAACTCACGAAGATGGCTACTACGACGAAAAGTTCTCCTGCAAGTATTGCGGCAAGAAGTTCGCGCAGAAACGTGGCCTGGATCATCATTTTGTCAGAAAACACAAAGATGGAGGTGAACGGTTTATCTGTGATCTGTGCGGTAAAGAAGTAAACTCCAAACGTAGCCTTAAAGGTCACATGTTGCTTCACCAGGGGATGAAGCCGGTGCAGTGTCCACATTGTGAAAAAAGTTTTGCTTTGCATAGTACTTTAAAACAGCATATCTTAACGCATACTGGCGAACGGCCGCATAAGTGTAAGGAGTGTGGAAAAAGCTTTACTCAGAGGGGACCTTTAAAGGCACACATGCGCGCCCACTCAGGAGAGTTACCTTACATTTGTGACATTTGCACTAGCGCCTTTCCGTCCAAAGCACAACTTAATTACCATATAAAAACTAAACATAATAAAATATAAGATTTTTTAAGTATCTTATTTGTTTTAATGCTCCTACCCAGTTCATTAAGGAAAAGTGATGGAAAGGCAACAAGGTTCGACGGTTTAGGCCACAATTAAAATCAGTGAAAGTTACAGCAGGTAATGTTTGCTTTATTTTTTTTATAGATTTTATCAGAGTATATGCAGATTTGGAAATACGCCCTTGCAAGAAATTAGAAAGTATGTTGATGTTTTGACGTCAGAAGCCACCAAACGATCGTATGAATCAACATGGAATATATTTTGTTCCTTCTGCAAGGAGAGGGGATATAAACAACTACATTCCACAACAGTTGACCAGTTAGCCCAGTATTTGACAGACTTTGGCTTTAACATGAGGAAGCAAAACGGAGAATATTATAAAGAATATAGTGTAAAAACCGTATGGAATACCGCTGCGAAAATATTGCAGCGCAAGTACGCGGATGATTATGGTATTATTTTTAATCCATTTGACGACATAAGGTTTAAAAAAGCGCGAGAGGCAAGAGATACGCTAAGAAAAATGCTGAAAAATGACCCAGAGAAACGAAAAGCCAGTTCGGAAGTATTGACTCCGGAGAATATGAAGAAAATAATGGATAGTTTTGATGAAGAGACGCCGGATGGTCTTCAGAAGAAATTTACTCATATTGCATCTTACGAACTGGCTTGGCGAGGGAGAGAAACTGGTAGATGTATGGTTTACTTCTTTCAGGAGGAAATTGATAATGAAGGAAACCCGACAAACCGTATCGTTTACAATCCTAAATTCCCTAAAACCAATCAGGGCAATATTAGACACTATCCGGATAACAAGTTTCTTTATGGAAATCTAGCCGATCCTACCATGTGCCCAGTACGATTATTTAGAAAATTACTTAGCACAAGGACGCCAAACATCCTTACTGATCGGATGTTTCTTTCCCCGAATCATCACTGGAATCGGCATGTCGACTCTTCATGGTACAAGAATATTCCTGTTGGGGTAAATGAGTTGGGCAAATGGAAAAGGCAAGCTATGGAAAAAATTGGCCTGGATGCCAAAAAGAGATGGACAGGCAAACATTTCCAAAGGTAATTAATTAATTGTTGGTTTCATAGAACACACAAAATTGGACCCTCTTTAAAGGTTTATGATTTTGTTTGTCTAATTTCATAATTTTTGCAAATAGAGTGGAGGCAAAATGACTTTTTATTTGTTTAAACAAACCCATATTCGAAACAATTAAATTCAAAATTATTCTAAAAATTTTTTTTCCCCGGCTATGTACAAGAATTCCTCTAGTATGAGTTTCTTAGTCCATTTTATGGACTGTAAAAAGTTACAAAATTTCATTAAATTATACAGGGTTGCTTAAAAGTTTTAATCGAAAATTTAAATCTTCAGATGTTTCTTTAAGGCCCGGTATCTTTATTTTTAGGAACATTAGGAAAAATTATGAAGAACTACTACTATTATTTTGATTCCTCTGTACGCTGGTGAAATATTGCCATATACTTACCAGACACTCTATACAGGGTGTTATGGAAATGACTTATTATATTTAAATGGGTGACTTCTAGGGTATCCTAGTGAAAGTCTACATACTTTTTTTTAATCGAATATCTAAATACTAAGGTAAAAACCCTTTTTACGCACATACTATCGCGCCGTTCCATCTGGATTAAGTTAGCAACAATGTGGGTCACTAGAGTATGCTAACAGTGTTGTCAGATCACACGGCATATTTCTCCCTTGCTTGGATACCTGCCGCGCGCAACTATCGTTGTTTCAGTATGTTTCGAGACTCGGGAGTGGAATGACGCTTTCGAGGGTTCCACGTGCTTGGTGTATACGACTTTTAAACGTTTTGTTAATTGTAACATTACCCGGATTTTTTTCTGTTGTGAAATAATTCATAATAGGAAATATTGTGATGTGATTTCAAATTCGTCTGATATTACCTATTGTTGGTTCTGTTGCAAAACATACTTTTTGTGTTTTTTTTTTATGGAATTTAATTATAAAACGGATTATAAGATCGAAGGTAAGAGAGTATGTACCTTAAAATCTTAGTATTTCTTTTCTAAAAAGTTTGAAAAAGAAGTGATAACGCGGGTCAAAGCCGTCTTGTTGGCAAAAACTGAACACGTGCGTTTACAAATCTGTGTTGCAATATATGACAACACCGCCTCAATAAACTATTGATTGCGAACGTCCTCAGTAGCGGCCGCGTAAATTTTCAAATTTCATATAAAGTGTATATTTCGTACAATAATTCAAAGCGCCATTAAAGGTTATTTCCAGGATTTGCCGGTTTAAATATAATAAGCCATTTCCATAATACCCTGTATATAAATTTCCTATTAAACAAAATTGTCTTTACAGGTCTTTATCGGAAAGTCCACGTTACAAAATAGTACCAGTCCAGCAATTAGCCAATATAACTGAGCATTTAAAGGCATACAAGCCTATTCTTCCTTATTTAAAAACGGATAGTCAACGGCACTACAACAAGTTTAACATTGTAGTAGGCCCGTTGCCGTCAGAAAATCCCCACACTGAAACAACAATTGTGCAACATATAAAAACAGAAAATCAGGCCTGGTACTTACCGGAGCATACAGTAAACATAAAAGAAGAACACGCATGGCCTTACGAAGAGTTTACTGAAGAACCGAGTCAGAATCAATAGATTTTTGGGTTCGATCGAGTTTCGGACGAAAATTTACCGCAGAACATATTTGTAATATATTCTATAAATTATACTGTGTTCTGTAAGTTCTTTTAGTCTCCAAGGTTATATCCAGAATGTTCGATATTCTTTAGAATCAGGAGATGATGAAGAATTCGTGTTGTGATCTCAAGAAATACGTTTATAGCAATAATTGTTGGTTTATTTATAGTTTTTTGTTACGAGATTGTATTAAACGTTATTGTACTGTTTATGTTCCTTGTAGTGTATGTTCGAATAAATTAATTGATTGAAACAATCAAATTGTTTCGCATTAGATTTTTATTTCTTCATCAGTTACTTCAATACCATCAACAACATCATCAACATTTTGAACGGAAAGAAAATAACTGTTAATATTTTAAAATATATCATTCGGGTGGGATGTTTCTTTGGCATTTAAGTTGTAATGCCTGTTTTCTTATGAATATGCATTTTTATTGTCTTGAACGAACATAAAACAATTAATATTCTGTAAAGGTATTTACATTGCTATACGCTTACAGAGACTAGGGTATGTGGCTACTTGACATACCTGTTACGTATTTCCAAAAATACCATAGCGCTATAAAATCGGTTACAGAGTCATGTTGAAAATTCTCCCGAGATTTTGTCACTGGAACTTACTGCCAGTTTTAACATTTTCTTTTTACCTAATTAAGAAAATTATAAATTACTCAAATATCACAGAACCGTTTTGTTCACATGTTAACAGCTTTTCCGTTTTTAGGATGATAATTGTGAAACAAGAATTAATCGAAGTGACCCCACAAAAGAAACCTCCGAAAATGACAATTTGTCCTGAATGTGGAAAAAGATGCAAGAATGAGACATTCTTGAAAAAACACATGATTTCTCATTTCGAAGCGCGACCTTGGAAATGTCCCATTTGTCCTAAATCTTTTAAACAACGCTACGAAATGAAAAGACATTTAAAAAATATACATGAGGAGAGTGGCAAAACGTTTCACTGCAATCAATGCACGAAGGTTTTCAAAACCAAACACGGGTTTTTGGATCACGTCAGCAGACACGAGAAACAATTCGTCATTCATTGTGATATCTGCGATCGAGGATTCGTGACGAAATATGAATACGAAGCCCACAATAAAAAGAAACACGATGATAGGAAGGAAATTTTGATCTGCTTCGTCTGTGGACGAACATGTTGTGATAAGTACTCGTTAACATCTCATTTAAGAACCCACGAGGATGGTTATCACGATGAAAAATATTCCTGTGAGCACTGCGGGAAAAGATTTGCTCAGAAACGAGGTCTTAAACATCATTACATCCGAAAACATAAAGACGGCGGTCAAAAATTCGTGTGTAATCGTTGCGGCAAAGAAGTACACTCGAGAACAAGCCTTAGAGGTCACATGTTGATCCACGAAGGTGCGAAGCCTATGCAGTGTCCCCACTGCGAAAAATCATTTGCCCTATCCAGTACTCTCAGGACTCATCTTTTGACTCATACAGGGGAAAGACCGCACAAGTGTGAAGAGTGCGGTAAATGTTTTACGCAGAGAGGGCCTTTGAAGGCTCATATACGAAGTCATACTGGGGAAACGCCTTATCAGTGTGACATTTGTACCAGTGCTTTTGTTACTAAAGCATTGCTGACGTTCCATATGAAGAAGACGCATGGAACCGTTTAATCGCTTGTGGATACTGTGTGTTGACTTGGAAGGGGTCTTCTTAGAATACACACTTAATATTGACTAGGTCGCGTAGTTTAAATAGGAAACAAGAAGTTGCAAACGGTACTACAATGAGACTGGCCACCAAAGAAATGTATTTCATATCCAGTGAGCTAATTGCTTGAGAACAAACAAGAAACACTTTTTGAGAATGATATTGCCTATACTACTATTTTGTGATATCCAAGTATTGTTTGCCCATTTGAACACGTTTCCGTATGAAGAGCGGGGGGAGAAAAACCTTGCTACGTCTTACCATAGGCGTGTCCAAACAATAATTTATTAAGTGGAAAATAAACAAATACCCTGTGTTGATTCCGCAGTTAGATTCTTCCTGAAAATTCCAAACTATGTATTTTTTCTCAATATGTTCTGAGCGGAACTGCATAAGAAATAAAATGAGAAGTAATGAAGCTACTGCTTCATAGCAAATATAAATCAGTTAAAATTAACATAAATCCATCTCTACTCAGAATTGCAGCGGCAATGGCAATTAAAGTGGCGCCCGACTCATTTCTCGTAATGCAAGAAGAATTGTGCCAGCTGGTCAAGAACGGTTTGCTGTGCATGCCTTCGTGCAATTTGTATTGCCGCAAGAGTAGAGAGTAATACGGATTATATTCTCGCATTGCAGTCCCAATGCAAGACGAATTGCGTCAGCGAGAACGGTGTACTGCGTATGATTCTGTGCAATTTGTATTGCCGGAAAAAAAAAATTACGTCCTCTAATGTTCAGTGTGGATTTATGTGAATACTATATGGATTTCGGACATGTCCAATATTGAAATAAATATTTTATTTGCGCATACAAATGTCTCTAGATTTTAGCCAAGATCCTTAAAAATATAGGCGAATAAAATAGATATTTTTACTGCTATATTTCTTCTATTATTTCTTAGAGTATCCTGCCTTACCTTGTTTTCGGCGTAGATGCGTCCGCTGAAATCACATGGCAAGGGCAGAGGCGTGTACGTAATGACGTTACTAAGCCACTCCCTGCGCGATATCTTACTTTGTTTTCATTGTTCTCATCATGTATTTAACGTTTGTTTATATATTTCTTTAATGCACGCGAAGTTTTTGTGACAATGACATAAGTTGATTTTTCTCGCTTATTAAGATAAAGCGCCATTTATGGTTACTTTTCTGCAATTTATCCTTTTCATATTTATTGTTGCGTAAAATATACCTTGTTTTTGTTTCGATAATACAAGAATTAACATTTTAAAAGTTCCGTTGACACATTTATATTGTGACAGTTCTTTTTTAATTCTAAATTGATTATGACTATTTTAGCTCCAAACAGAAGGAGAATTGGATTGCATTCAAGTGTGCCGAAGGTGATTTATATGTTAAAATGAACGATTCCCTAAGCTTTCCTCAACAAGCATACATTTCTCCAATTAACATCACAACTGGACACGGCAAAGAACAACAACCCCTTCTCAAACCGTTAAAAAAAGAAAGAATACCTTGTCCAGAATGCGGAAAATCATTTGCAACGAAAAGACAAGTGTATCTACATGTTCGACTAATACACAAGCGTGCAGAAGAAAGTTCTTGCGCGGAATGCGGAAAAACTTTTTTGACGAAAGCAATTTTAAAGAAACACGTCGACATAATTCATCGAGGGATTCCCAGGTGTTTTCCATGTGGCATTTGTGGTCAAAACTATCGACACCAGTATAGCTTGAAATTGCACGAAATTCAAACTCACGAAAAACGATTTCAATTTAATTGTGATATTTGCAATAAAGGATTTATGTTCAAAAGTGACGTGAAACATCATAAAGAGGTACAACATGAAGACCGGGTTCCCACTTTAGCTTGTCCCGAAAAAACGTGTAATAGGGCGTTTGTATCCCGTTGCGGTTTGAATTATCATCTACGGGCCGAGCATACTCAAGACAAACCTGACCTTCTTTGTACATACTGTGGGAAAACCTTTGACCACCCCACTGTATACAGTGCCCACCTTAGAGTTCATAAAATTGGCCGTCCCAAATTCAAATGCAGCATTTGTCAGAAAGCTATTTCAACTAAAGAGGGTTTAGAAGGTCACATGCGTATTCACACTGGGGAAAAGCCCTTTATTTGTGAGCAGTGTGGAACAAGTTTTAGAACAAGAACTATTCTTAAAAAGCATATGGTGGTGCATACTAAAGAGAAACCGTATGCATGCACATTTTGTGACAAAAGATATACTCAGCCGTCTCCTCTCAGTCGACACATGAAGCAAGTTCATCCGGGATTAGCAAAAAAATAATTTTATACAATACGGTCATCTAAGTTAATGAGTAGGCTGTTATAAATAAGAATCGAAGCGAATTAATAAGTAGTAATAAAGATGTTTATGTATGTAAAATATTCTCACTAGTATCGTAGACTCCGAACCTTGATCCCTAGTCATACGACGCACTCTCAAGCGACTTCAACTCTTGGTTTCACGCATCATGGCATGACTTACCTATTGGGGTTTGTTCGTCTCTTTCTACGCGATCTTTTAATATTAAAAGTTTACTTGACACATTTATATTAAGACAGATCTTCTTTATTTCTAAATTGATTATGGTCATTTTAGCTGTGCTGAAGGTGATTTGTATGTTAAAATGAACGATTTACTAACTTTTCCTCAACAAGCGTACCTTTCTCAAGTTAACGTTACAACTGGACACAACAGAGAACAACAACCCATTCTCAAACCGGTAAAAAAAGAAAGAATACCTTGCCCAGAATGCGGAAAATCATTTGCAACGAAAAGACTCGTTTATAGACATAATAGACGAATACATAAGCGTGCGGAAGAATGTTGTTGCACGGAATGCGGAAACACTTTTTTAACGAAAGGATCGTTAAAGAAACACGTCGACATAATTCACCGAGGGATTCCCCGAAATGGTAGTTTCGCATGTGGCATTTGTGGTAAAATCTATCGAAACAAGGATGGCTTGCAATTACACGAAATTCGGGTTCACGATAAAACATCTAAATTCAATTGTGATATTTGCAATAAGGATGGCTTGCAATTACACGAAATTCGGGTTCACGATAAAACATCTAAATTCAATTGTGATATTTGCAATAAAGGATTTATACGCAAAAGTGGCGTAAAACAGCATAAGGAGGTAGCACATGAAGACAGGGTTCCCACTCTTGCTTGTCCCCAGGAATCGTGCAGTAAGACGTTTGTATCCCATAGTGGTTTAAGATATCACCTACGGGCAGAGCATACTAAAGACAAAAATGACCTTCTTTGTACATACTGTGGAAAAATCTTTGACCATCCTACTGCAGCACCTCAGAGTTCATAAAATGGGCCCTCCCAAATTCAATTGTCGCATTTGTCAGAAAGTTATAACAAGTAAAGCGAGTTTAGACGGTCACATGCGTATTCACACGGGGGAAAAACCCTTTATTTGTAAACAGTGTGGAACAGGTTTTAGAAGAGAAATGATCCTTAGAAGGCATATGGTAGTTCATACGAAGGAAAAACCGTATGCATGCACATTTTGTGTCAAAAGATATACTCAGCCGTCTCCACTCGCTCGACACATGAAGCAAGTTCATCCAGGAATAGCGAGAAAACAATAATTTTATACAATACAGTGGTAGACAGTTATGAATAAGAATTGAAGCTATGAATAAGAATTGAAGCTAATTAATAACTAATAAAGATGTTTTCCAATATATTATTATGTTCCAACTATTATGGCTTTGTCCTAACAAATATGAATCCGATATTGTTTGAAATTCTTTTTCTTGGTCAATTTTTTCCTAATCGTTCGTAGGCTTCGAACCTTGATCCATATGGGGCGTTTACATTAGTCAAGTGAGTTGATTAAGTCATTGGAATGCAAGTGACTTGACAAGGAATTGAACATCTGAACTCCGGCATTCATTTCACTTGATCGCGTGAATTGAATGGCTTCTCAGTTGAAAGTGCTCTACTTTCGCATTCAAGTGAGTTCAAAAGACGTGCGTTACAATGGCGGGAAGATCGTCGGAGGAGAAATCTTGCAAGTTTATTAGCATTATGAGAAATATGAATGTCCATGGAATACGAAAAGTAAGGAATATTGAAATAGAGATACTGGAGGGGCTGTAATTAGAAAAGTAACAGAAGTTATGCAAGACTATATTATATAAAGTAAATATTCGAATTGCTTCTTATTTAGCCGTAGAAAATTTTTGTAGTTCCTCGAACCTTTTAATTTGACTTTACATAGAAGGTTATTATTTGATGCAGCTTGCTTCTATCTTCGAGTAATACACTCTCTACCATATCCTCTTCTTCCGTTGTTTTTCTCTCTTCGTGTTTTCCACTGATTCCGTAACTAGACTTAAAATTTTGTGCAGAATAGCTTCCTCGACCACTCATTTCGCCATTTAAAATCAACATGCAAGTCACTTGAATTCAACTGACTTAATCAACTCACTTGACTAATGTAAACGGCGGCTTCAACTCTTGGTTTCACGCATCATGGCATGAATTATCTAGCGGGGTCTCTTCCTCCGCGTTTTCTTTTAATTTTAATAGTTTAGTTGACTATATATTATGACAGTTCGTCTTTAATTCTAAATTGATTATGGTTATTTTAGCTTCAAACAGGAGGAGAATTGGATTGAATTCAAGTGTGCTGAAGGTGATTTGTGTGTTAAAATGAACAACGTACTAAATTTTCCTCAACAAGCGTACCTTTCTGAAATTAACCTCACAACTGGACACAACAAAGAAAAACAACCCATTCTCAAACCGGTAAAGAATGAAAGAATAACTTGTCCAGAATGCGGAAAATCATTTGCAACGAAAAGACGAGTTTATCTACATGTTCGACTAGTGCATAAGCGTGCAGAAGAATGCTCTTGCACGGAATGCGGAAAAACTTTTTTAACGAAAGAATCTTTAAAGAAGCACGTCGACATAATTCACCGAGGGATCCCCAGAAAAGGTAGTTTTGCGTGTGGTATTTGTGGTAAAAACTATCGAAACAAGTACGGCTTGCAATTGCACGAAATTCGAGTCCACGATAAAAGATTTAATTTCAATTGTGATATTTGCAATAAAGGATTTATATGCAAAAGTGGCGTAAAACGTCATAAGGAGATACAACATGAAGACCGGGTTCCTACTCTAGCTTGTCCCGAGAAAGCATGTAGTAAGGTGTTTGTATCCCATTGCGGTTTAAAATATCACCTACGAGCCGAGCATACTGAAGACAAACCTGACCTTCTTTGTATATACTGTGGGAAAACCTTTCACCACCCTACTGTATACCGTAGACACCTTAGAGTTCATAAAATGGGCCGTCCCAAATTCAAATGTAGCATTTGTCAGAAAGTTATCGGAACTAAAATGAGTTTAGAAAGTCACATGCTTATTCACACTGGGGAGAAGCCCTTTATTTGTGAGCAGTGTGGAACAAGTTTTAGAACAAGATATGTTCTTAAAAATCATATGGTGGTTCATACTAAAGAGAAACCGTATGCGTGCAAATTTTGTGACAAAAGATATACTCAGCCTTCTCCACTCACTCGGCACATGAAACAAGCTCATCCAGGATTAGCGAGAAAATAATAATTTTGTGCAATACAGTTGTAAATTAAGTTAATATAGGCATTTATAAATGAGAATTAATAGCTAATAAAGATGTTTTCCAATATATGTATATAACATGTTCCCCCATTATCGCTTGGTCCTAACGAATCGGTTTTCTTCCGTATCCGTATTGTTTCAAATTCTATTTCCTGGTCAATTTTTTCCTAGTCTTTCGTAGGCTCCGAAGCTTGATCACCCTCAAGCGGCTTCAACTCTTGAGGTCTGTCGGTCCCCACAAGGTAGACGATCAAAGTGGCCTACAGACACAAGTGCCGTTAAAAAACCGACGCACAGGTTTACTGTTCCTGCTTGAATTCATGTACACAGTGAGCCAAACGCGCCAATATATATGAGTGTCTGAAGACAAAACTAACTTATTTTCAACGACTTGAATATGTGCCTCTTTTCATGCATGTTCTCTTCACCGAAAGTGTCGTTTTCCAAGAGAGCGGGCGCCCGCTTCGAGTCACCATCTGCTCATAAATAAATAAAACCAGAATTATCGGTGCGGGATTTGAACCCGCGACCCTCAGATCGCCAGGCGGACACTCTACCCACCGAGCCATACTACAAGCGATAATAAATAGCGGATTATATATAAATTAAATTGGCAATTAATTTTTCAAAGATCTTTTAGAAAAATGTCTGAAGAATTTCTTTATTTATTTGGCATCAAAG
Source organism: Barypeithes pellucidus (assembly GCA_963991005.1). Taxonomy (NCBI): domain Eukaryota; kingdom Metazoa; phylum Arthropoda; class Insecta; order Coleoptera; family Curculionidae; genus Barypeithes; species Barypeithes pellucidus. The sequence goes on along the minus strand of OZ022562.1, from coordinate 12,060,157 downwards.
CTTCGGAGCACTTGTAAAAAAAAATACGATACATATCTCGGGCCGTCGGAGGTGATCTCCCTCACCTCTTTTCGGCCCTTGATACGTAATGTACTATTTCACTCTTCGCAATTGTTTGCATTACATTGAACAGCGCTATGACTTATACTAAAATCCATCGAGCTCGAAGCGGTTTTCCGTCCATGGGGTACGTTCTATAATCCCCAGTGTTGCGGACTTAATCAATCACTGAGCCACCGGAACCGGTTTTTTGTGTTAAAACTATGTTAAACCCTAATTCTGCCCTAAATATTTAATATCACATAATTTTTAGATTGTTCATTAATGTCGACTCTCTTGAAGCGGAAAATAAACCGAACCCAAATATAGCTGACATGTTAAATGTTTCAATAACTTATCCACTTTCATGTACCGTATGTTCTCAAACGTTTGCTTCTTGGAAAAATCTACAAAAGCATAAGGAAACGTTTTTGCATACTGAAGAAAAGTCTCCTTGTAAAACAGCTAAAAAGTCACCAGCTATAACCGATGGGAAAGCATTACCTAAACCTGCAACTAGTTTCTGTGATTTATGTCAAAAAATGTTCCCTTCGGCTAGACGATTAAGGATGCACGTAAAAGGTGTACATATTGAAGATCGTCCACACGTATGTGCACAATGTTCAAAATCGTTTAAGACGAAAAATGCGTTAACACACCATTTAGAAATCCATTCGAGAACTTTAGTACAGTGCGAAGTATGTTCAAAATATTTAACCAGCAATACTGTGTTGGATTTACACATGAAAAGACACAATCAAGAATTTGTCACCGAATGTGAAATTTGCGATTTGAAATTTGTCACAGAGCACGAATTAAAAAATCATACCAGAGTCAAGCACGGCGAGAAAGTGTTATGTCCCTATTGCGGAAAAGGATTTCATAGCAATAACACTTTAAGTTATCACATAAAAAAACACGATCCCAATTTTAAAAAAGGCACTTTAAAGTGCGATCACTGTATAAAAGTTTTTGACCAGGAAAGGAATCTTAAACGCCATTTTAGGATCGCGCATGACGATCGCAGAAAAAAATACTGTTGTGATCTTTGCGGCAAAGTATTGACGTCTTTAGATGGTTTCCGACTACATAAATTACACCACCAAGGAGAGAAGCCGTTGGCGTGCGAAACGTGCGGAAGAAGGTTCCTTAGAAAATCTACTTTAAGGTGGCATTTGCGCACTCATACCGGAGAAAAACCCCACAAGTGTAGTTTTTGTAAGCAAGCATTTACTCAACCGAGTGCCTTGAAGCGACATGTGATGGGAGTACATGGGTTAATCTACCCCTTTATTTGTATTATCTGCGAGGAAAGCTTCTCCACTAAGATTTTGTTGAATGATCACACCAAAGCCAAACATCCAGGGTAACTCTTTTGGAAGGAAAATATTGTTTTTACGATTTACTTGATAATAGTTTAAATATGGCAAGTAACCTTCTAAGTAATAGGTATGTTGGGGTGCTTTAAAGTGCTTTAAATAAACATATACAAATTATAAACCACTGGAGTTATTTTTTTTATAGCCAACAAAGCATTTTGTCGTAACAATTGCGTCTGGCTGTAATATGGACTTAAATAGTTAGGTAACTTAAATAATAAGTTCGTCCGCAAGCAGCGGGTCCAGGGGGGTGGGGGTCATGATCCCCCTCCAAACCATCAATTTAACACGAAAAATACCATATATATCGGTTTGACTAACGCGGCAGGTAATCCCCCCCCCCCCCCCCCCCCCCCCCAAACGAAATTTGACCCCCCAAACTAAAGTTCTGGATCCGCCCTTGCCGCAGAGCAGTCAGAAGTAGTTACAAACTGCCTGGAACATATAGCTTGTCGTTTGGATCTGTGGCTACGCGGTATCCGTAAGGGGGTAGGAAGTCAATGGGTCATATGGACAATCCATGGGCGTGCTACTATTATTTTAAAATTAAATATAAAAATACTAAAATCTATGAAACAATGTTATTTATAAACTAAAAGTCTAAACAACCAGATTTTTTTATAAATAATGCGTTTTGGTCGTAAAATCAATAATAAAAATTTTTCCTCTTGACACACTGTATATATATATATAAACTCCTGGACAAAATTAACGCAACATCATAAATTTCCCATTTTTTTTATGCTATTTTTTTTTCTGAATTTATGATCCGATTTGAATGATTTTTTTTGCATTGTAGGTTGTTTCCTTGACAATGTCATAGTTTTCGCTGTTTATGATAAAAATTTAATTTTCGATTTATACTGGGTGTACTTACAGTTTTTTTCACCCTGTATTAGCAACCGAAACATATTGCAGTTGACATTAAACGGTAGGTCCATCTTTCCCCAACATTTTCGTTTTTGGTTTACTTCATTATCTCTGTTATTAAAGGAGTTACATTGTTTTATAGCGTAACATGTTTTTATAGACATTAATATTCAACACATTCATTGTTAAATGTTTTCAAGTAGACTATGGACTTTTTCTGACATTGCAAGCGATGTGTCAGCAGATGTGGTGTTTTAAAGTTGCAAAGGTCAAATAAAATTCGTCATACTGATAAAAACTCTTCGGAAACTGCTTATTAAACTTTCGTTTCGTATGCCCAGTTGCCCAACGAGTATTTTAATCTTGAAACCTACTGTTCAGTATTATTCTATATTATCACTGGTATTAGAAATTCTCATAAACGGTATACCGAGTGTATATTGGTCACTAGTATCAGTATTATAATACTTACAATCCAGCCACTAACTGTTATTAAATAAAATATCTTTATATTAGGTATAAAACGAATAACCGCTGCTGTAATATAATTAGTACCTCCAACTATTATAGATTATAACTACTATTAGAAGTAAGTTATTGCCACTATAACCACAGTTTAGAAAAGCGATATTATTACAGTAGCCAACTGTTGCGCTGTCCAAATACGTATGTGGAAATCCAATAACTGATATAATATTTTTTATACCAGGTATTGGAATTTTTTCTCAGTGTAGTAAGTATTTACAATGCAAAGAGTAGTTTTACTATTGTTTCTAACGATAATTTATTTTTAGAGACGATTTGCTCGACATTAAGAAAGAGGAGTTAGATGATAATCAAAACCCAAAGTCGCGAAGTCGAAAACGAAAGAAAGCACGTACAACATACAAAAGTGTATCGTGCCAATTTTGTCAAAAATTATTTCGTGACAGTCGTCATTTGAAAAAACATCTTATGGTTCACTCGGACGACAGGCCGTATAAATGTCAGATTTGTGACAAGTGGTTCAAAAGTCGATATCAAGCGAAATCACACGCGGAACGCGTGCACACCAACCGTCAGAAAATATATGAATGTGACATTTGTTTAATGAAGTTAAAATCGAAGGGGTCGTTGACTATTCACACGAGGAGGCATCTAAAAGACTACGTGGCGAAATGTGAACACTGTAAAATTGGATTTGTGACTAACCAAGAGTACATCAACCATATGGGTTCTAAACATGGTCCAAGTAATCACGTTTGTAATGTGTGTGGTAGATCGTGTTATGATAAAGCAGCTCTACAGGGTAAGTACACTATTCCCCTACGTACTTAGAAATGATAGTTACCATTCCACCCAACTTGTGCAACAGACATCGCGCTTTCAACAGAAAGTTCTCGTTTACTTACAATTTGATTACGTTCCATTCATAAAACTCTTGGAAAGTGAAGCTGTGATTGTGTGAAATGTTGTTGAAAATCAGTATTGGGTGGAAGAGTGAATTACATGTTTGTTGGCCGAATGGCAACAATGTTGAAGTCTGGTTATATCAGAAGGTTAAATATCAATTACCCATGAAAGGAATCCTTATTTAAATGACACACTATTTTACAAACTACACATGAATGCACCATGATTGATTATATTAAGACAATTTTTCACCAACAAGAAAACACAAATCAACCAAACTATATAACATACAGATCAAAGGACAAACATCGCAATGTTGACGAGATTAGTATTCATTAATATTTTGCTTATCGTATTTGTGAAATAGAAAAAGATGTTGCCAGAGTGCAGTTGGATTAGTTCAAGATTCGTTTGCTACTTTTAAGTATAATAATATTTTTTTAAAGAATCTCTCATCGCCTTTTCACAGAAGAGCAATTTCGGATTAACCTTAAACCAGTTGTATTTGCCAAATTAACAAATTTTTAATTGGCTTTCTTCGGATATGTCAATCTGGCTGTGCCACAATAATGATTGAAAGAGGTGGGAAAGACTGTTTGCAGGCTGTTGCGTAGGCTAGAAATGTACATTTTTCCATTTGTAGTTTGTAATATCTTTGATTACGTTACTTAAAGCCGTATTAGACTCGGTCATTTTTGCCTCTTGCGCCAGCAATGGCAATTATAATTGCAAGGATTCATGCGCGGTACACCGTCCTCGATCAGCTGGCACAATACTGCTCACATTGCGCCCGCAATTCGAGAATGGAATCCGTATTACAGTCGGCAATTCTAGTCTTCTGGCAATTAAAATTGCACGTATTCATCCGCAGTATACCGTTTTCGATCAGCTCTCTCGCATTGCCAGAAATGGGACACGCGCCATTTTCATTGCCATTGCCGGCGCAAGTCTGGGTAGAGATGGATTATTCTGTTATTTGTAAATGTTTATCAGTTGGTCGAAACACCTATGAACAGCTAATGGCTATTTAAACTAACTGGTACTTAAATTAACAGTTCACATTATTTATTAAGCATATGTGCTGCTAATTCGTAGCAACTTTTTTGAACTGCCATTTATAAGTAGCAGTAGCTGCTTTAACTGCTAATCAAAACGAACAGGTTTGCCCATCTCTAATTCTGGGGGTATTTTAGGGATTTCGACACTAACCACTACTGTTCTGACTGTTGGCAATGCGTCAGCTGATCGAGAACGGTTTACTGCGCATGAATTCGTGCAATTATAATTGCCATTGCGCCGGAAATTTTTATTGCCGACTCTAATACGGCTTTTACTATTTTACGAACAATAACCGATACTTTTTAGGTCACATGGCTCGCCACGCAAAAGACTACGGTGTAAATCCGACCATTCGCTGTGACATTTGCGATAAGACGTTTTTGCAAGAAAAATACCTTAAACACCATTGGCTGCGGATGCATCAAAATGGCGGCCAGCGATTCATCTGCGATCTTTGCGGCAAAAAAGTTAATTCCAAACGGTCCCTTCGAGATCACATGTATATACATCAAGGGCTTAAGCCTTTGGAGTGTAAGGAATGCGGGAAATCGTTTGCCTTGAGGACAACTTTAAAGTTACATTTAAGGACGCATACAGGTCAACGGCCCTACGAATGTAATATTTGCGCTAAAACTTTTACTCAAAGAACTCCTTTGACTGTTCACTTGAGGTATCATACCGGAGAGAGGCCATATGAATGTCACTTGTGCGATGAAAAGTTTGTTAGTAGGGGAGTTTTAAACATGCATGTTAAAAAAAATCATGGATCTAATTGATATACATATTATACTGTAATTTTTATGAATATTTTATTTTTAAATAATAGCAATAAATCTTGCGCCGAGGTATACAACATTTAAGAAATAGCTGCCCACGTTATTACTAGAGCATGGGAAATATTCCAGATTTATAATTTCTGGTTTATACAGGGTGTTCCTTAATGACGTGCTAATAGTTCAGGGTGTGATTCCTTAGGTCATTATATAAAGAAAAGTTCATATGAACATATGTCCGCAACGGCTTAAATTTTTTGCTACAGGGTGTTGAATTTTTATTTTTTAAATGGTTATTTTTTAATATCTCCGAAAGTACTTTAGATATTATTTTCAATTTTGGTATGTGTTAATAGAATATAGAACCACAAATTTTGGTTAGAAAAGTTATTCAGTTGTTCCACCAGTGGCGTCCCTGCAAACATGTCCTCTGATATTTTTACAAAAAATACGGTACGCCACTGACATTTTTCCATGTGGATATTTTTTCTGATTAGCCTGGTCAATTCTACATGAAAACGGTCTCTCGAGTTTTTCTCGTCAGACGCGCCTTTCTTGAGTAAAACCACTAAATTCATATTGATAAAATTATTATTAACATTGATAAAATAATTAATGATAAATTTTGTTTTATAAAAATTGTTTCAATGAGCAATTCGAAAGGAAGGCGGCGGAAGAATGCCTTTTAAGTGAAGGTGGCCATTTCCAACAATTTTTATAAAACAAAATTTATCATTAATTATTTTATCAATGTTAATAATGAGTTTCAATATGAATTTAGTGGTTTTACTCAAGAAAGGTGCGTCTGACGAGAAAAACTCGAGAGACCGTTTTCATGTAGAATTGACCAGGCTAATCAGAAAAAATATTCATATGGAAAAATGTCAGTGGCGTACCATCTTTTTTGTAAAAAATATCAGAGGACATGTTTGCAGGGACGCCACTGGTGGAAAGATAGAATAACTTTTCTAACTAAAATTTATGGTTCTATATCCTATTAGCACATACCAGAATGAAAATAATATGTAAAGTACTTTCGGAGATATTAGAAACTAACCATTTAAAAAATAAAAATTCAACACCCTGTAGCAAAAAATTTAAGCCGTTCGGACATATGCTAATATGAACTTTTCTTTACAAAATTACTTAAGGAATCACACCCTGAAATATTAGCACGTCATTAAGGAACATCCTGTATTCTCGACGCGTTATAAGAAAACAATCAACATTTTGGGGCTTCATATACATGATTTTTTGACAACGGTACTGTTTGTTATGCACATTATACAGGGTGTAACAAATTCGTCCTTCGCCATTGGGATTTCGGAAACGGACATAGGATTGGGTCAATGTTGCGTAATTATGGGCCCAATAATAAGCCGCAAAATAATTAAAAATAAACACAGGGGTTTTCAAGATATTTGGAAAAATCTAAAATTTTGCTTTTCGGTTTTTAGTTTTTCCTGACTTTGTTCGAAGAAATGTCCAAAATACATTTCTCATTGCTACTTTTTATTCTTCACAAAATGACATCATCAGATCTTTAATGCGACGTTTCGTCTTTGGGTCACCAACATCAACTTATTTTTGTTAAATACTGGATTTTTGTATTTAAATGATGATGATGATTTGATGATGCCATCTTGTGGAGAATAATGAGAAAGTGACATTTATTTTTGAACATTTCCTCGAACAAAGTCAGAACAAACCCAAAGAAACCCGAAACGCAAAATTTAAAATTTTTCCAAATACTTTGGAAGCCTCTGTATTCATTTTTGATTAATTACGCGACTTTGTCCCAATTTAACCTACTTCGTAACTCTTACCATTCCCAAAGTCCCAATGGTGAAGGACGAAGTTTTTACACGCTGTATAGTATTTCTCGTGGAAATCAACTTTTCATCTTTCGATGAATTAGTATAGTTTGTGGACGGAAACGAATAATTATTTTCTTACGTAGCCAATACTCTGTCGACCGATTGAATAGCTCCAAACTTTATTAATGTAGTAACGTATTGGGTTTTAATTTTTATTAGGGTTACTGGTTTATACATGTATTTATTTGTAAATAAATAAAATTTGAAATATAAGTTATGTTTATTTTATAATTACTTACTTTAAGCTTTTCGAACTATTTTATTAGTAATAAGATCCTCTTTTTAGAATTCGTATCAAAAGGAAATATAATCGGCAAAAAGCCTTTAATGTCAGGAACAAGAGTATAGGAGATACGGATATGATATCGGAAAACTCACTTAATTCCGAAGTCGATGAACAGGCGAAGAAATACATCGATATACAGATTAAAACTATCTCATACGTGTGTCGAAATTGTAATAAAAAATTCAACACAGAAGAAGAACTTGTTTGTCATATGAATGAAGAGGCGGAAGCGGCCGGTTCCGAGGATTTCAAATGCCTAGTTTGCGATAAAACCTTTAAAAACAACAAAATTCTACGTACCCACGTTAAAAACATACACACAAATCCGAGGCAGACGTACGAGTGCTGTGGCCATCTCTACGTAAAGGAACACAAATATATTTATCATATGAATAAATTCCATAATGATGAGTTGAACAGACTTCCTAATGGCGAATTTCTTTGTAAATATTGCAATAAAAATTTTCGCGCTTATCAAACGGTTGTTGATCACATCAACAATATTCATACAAAAGATCAAGCGTACCTCTGCAACATTTGTGGTAAAAAGTACTATTCTTCGGTAGTTCTTAGGCATCACGCCAGAAAACACAGTTTACCCGAAGAACCGAAAATAAAACTGGTGTTTGAATGTCCTTACTGCAGCAAAGAATGTCGCACTGTAGAATCCTTAGAGGCTCACAAGATTACTGCCCATACTGAAAACTTTGACAAGCTACTAAACGGTAAATACAAATGCAAGCACTGTGGGAGGGAAACGGTTGCCAAAGTATCAATGGACGAACACATAAACTGCGCTCATTTACATACAGAAACGTTTCTTTGTGATGTATGTGGAAAAGACTGTTACTCGACTGTCGCCCTGCGGAAACACAAAATTGTACATTTAAAAATAAGGCAATTCCAATGCTCGTTATGCCCTAAAACGTTTAAACAACGACATGACGTCAAGAAACATTATTATAACGTTCATGATGATTCAAGAAGACATCCTTGTTCAATTTGTGGGAAGGACTTCAGAAGAGAAGTTTCATTGAACCAACACGTACATATGTTTCATGAATTCGGGAATACAGAACAAAAACTGTATAAGGAGGGCGAAGAAGGAGAGTTTTACGAAGAGGAAGATACAGAGAAAGAAGGGAGGATATTTGAAGAAGGACCGGTGGAAAATAACGAGAATGAAGATGATAATATTGAAACATTAATTATTGAAAATGAGTCAGATTCAGACGGGGATGAAAATCGATCTCTGGAAGGTGAAGAAGTGGATATTACTGAGAACTATTACAAAGTGGAGGAAAGTGGGTCTAATGGTGAAGATGGAAATGAAGAAGAAGGGGGGAATGAAGGACAAGAAATAACCATTTATGAGTTCTACGACTGAAAGTAAGAAGCACACTATTATATGTGAAAAGTTTCACCACAGTTGAATAGAAAAAGGACATTTAAGTCAAAATTGTGACTTTAATTAAACTAGTTAGTTGTACTAATTATGTTTTATGTTTATTTCATACTTAGTGGACTTTTAGGTTTCTATTATTTTTTAGCCAGGTTATTTGCTTAATGGTTACTTACTATATAGGGTTAAATCATACATAGATCTATGTTTGCCGCTACCAACATTTAGGAAGGACATATCTCTCGGTTCTAATTTTATTACCGACACATGGCTATATTGTTTCCTAGTTTTTCAAGCAAGTTCGGTTATAAACAACACTAAATTTTAAAGGTTTTTTATAAAATGAAATTATTTGCTCCTGTTTTAAAAATATTCATAAATTTTAAGATATGTGTAGGTATTGTATTTGCTAATTTTAATTTAGGCATCTGTATTTTTAATATTAAAAGTAAATTTTCAATTAAACTAAAAACCAAATAAACGTTTCAATCGAAGGAATGATTATATTTAAAACATACCACATATGGTAATTGTCATGCCATGATGACAAATTTAAACCACCAAGCCAAAAAAGGGACTATCGATACGTGCTGTCAAGAGGTTTTTAAGGACCCTAGGCGACCTCCAGAAAGTGATGTGAAATTATTTTACAACCCGTGTTAATCATTATATTAGCCAGAAGAATTTCTGGTCTCGGTGACGTGGTCTGGTGAAAATCATGAAGAAGCGCACAGCGTTAAATGACAGTGAACATTATAGGTTTATTTAGCGTATGCTACGGATTTAAATTTTCGATCTTCATAACAAAGATGGATAGATAGGAATAATTCACAACCGCTCAATTCGACATAATTTCCATACGCGTTTCGTTTTGGTGTATACAGGGTACACCAAGTAAAGTGGCCTATTAGAAGTACCTCGAGAACTGAATGAGATCTTATTTTGAAAATTTGGTTGTAGCGATAAGAGATGGTTTTCTACGTTTCTAAAATATTTTGGATGATGCGGTGTTGCCGGATCATACCGAAAGTGGTAGCAACTTCGGAATTTTAAATGAATTACCCTATATATTATATTTTTTTTGGAATCTAGGTAAAAATCTAGAACAGTTGTCTGTATAAATCATATACCTATCTTTAAGACTTTTTGAATTATAAATAATCTTGTGATTTTTTAACGCCGTATCGGGACCTGAAAAGAAAATTAAATCTTTTTAGCGGTTACAGCTAGAAAGCTGAAATTTTGACAATAGTTTCACAATACCATCAAAATTTTATTATATTGAACAGTATTTAATTAGCTTTATACAGGGCGTCTCCATAAGAATATTTCTGATGGAGATGAATTATTGCAAAAATCTTCTTTTTTTTAAATGGGATATGGATTTGATATGTTTTGCTAATGGAGGGTCAAATTTTCTATCTAATGATATTAAAGTGTTCCTATACCTATTTTCAATATTTTGGGACTTATAGCGAAGTTTAAAAATTATCTTATAAAAATATATTTTTTGGTAGTTGGCTTCAGAAACAAAATAATGAAAAATTTATTTGACGTTATGTCTGTGTTGTTGTAAAAAAATAGTTAACAAATGAGCAATTTATTAATAAATAAATAAACAAAATTAAAATTACGCATCAACACCAATAAAATAACTAATAGCTAGCTAAATTGTTGGCTCTTAAACATTCATGAATTGTGGTGATAACATGTTCATTTGTCACCTTTTTCATTTCTTCCCCTTCTAGAGACCCCAGAGCTGTTCTTAGTCGATTTTCTAAATCTTTCCTTGTTGTGACTGGTGTCTGACTAGGGCCATTTCCAGGGACCTCCTCGACCAATCAACTTTTTCTGAGTCATAGGAGCTGCATCAGGATGAAGTTCATTAAATTTTCTGCAAGTTCTAGATAAAACTCTTCCACGTTCCCCATGAATATAAAATAAACTCTAAGCTCGAATAATGTAAATTAGTTAATTTTTATTACAATAACAGGGACATAACGTCAAATGGATTTTTCCTTATTTTGTTTCTATGAATCCATACCAAAAAATATATTTTTTTTAAGATAAGTTTTAAATTTCGCTATAAGTTCGAAAATATTGAAGATAGGTATAGGAACACTTATATCATTAGATAGAAAAGTCGATTCATTAGCAAAACGTATCAAAATACAGGGTGTGCCATTTAAAAAAAAGAAGATTTTTGCAATAATTCATCTCCCTCAGAAATATTGTTATGGAGACGCCCTGTATAAAACAATGGTCTTGTGAAACTATTGTCAACATTTCAGCTTTTCAACTGTAACCTAAAAAGCTAAAAAGATATGATTTTCTATTCAGGTCTCGATACGGCGTTAAAAAATCACAAGATTATTTATAATTCAAAAACTCTTAAAGATACGTATATGATATTTATAGAAAACTGTTCTACATTTTTACCTAGATTCTAAAAAATATAATATATATGGTAATTCATTTAAAATTCCGAAGTTGCTACCACTTTCGGTATGATCCGGCAATACCGCACCATCCAAAATATTTTAGAAACGTAGAAAACCATCTCTTATAGCTACAACCAAATTTTCAAAATAAAATCTCATTCAGTTCTCGAGATACTTCTAATAGGCCACTTTACTTGGTGCACCCTGTATATAAAATTAACAGACGTTGACATACTCTAAAAGTGATAAATTATTTTTGGAAAGTACCAAATAAAAGTTAGATACCCCTATGTCAATATGTTCATGGGCATTGCTAAGTGAAGCGAGCCAAGATGGATTTCAATATTGTCTCCAAATTAATAAGCTGTTATTTCGTAGAGATATATCTGGGTTAGGCATTAGCCCAAAAGTATCGCCATGCCACTCGAGGTAACAAATATTTCTTTTAAATACTTCATATTGTCCAAAAAACGTTTCCACAGCGTCGCAGCGCCCGTCGCCCATAGCCTTGTACCATAACACCGCACAGCTTCGCTTGAGCTTCGTACAGTAGTCCCTCGACATCGAGATATAAACATGGACTGTGCGTTGTTATCTTCTTCCGATGAAGAAGATATTACTTTAGACTCTACTATAACAAAGTGGTTCACAAAAGCGTTGGGGAACTTTCCTTAGATCTTTATAAAGGTGATGAAATTCTCCATAGAATCTTCGCTTTGCGTTAATAGGATGCACTGGTAATCTTGATTTCTGTTTAAACATATACCCCTTGGTTATATTAGCGTCTAAAATAATATCTTCTTCATCGGAAGAAGATGACAACGCACAGTCCATGTTTATATCTCGATGTCGAGAGACAAACAGATCGACAGGCAATGCAATGAGCGAGGGTCGGTGCGCCGTTGTGGACACTACTGTGCGGTGCTATGGTGCCAGGCTAAGAGCGAGGGCGCTGTGCGTTGCGCCGTCGTGGCCATACACTGACACTGTATGTAAAATTGTTCTGAAAAGTGTTTTTATCTACATTCGAATCTACGTACGCCTGCTAATTCTAATGAAGGAACCAGGCGACGGATTTCGGGGGAATCACCAGTGTATTATCCTGCTATAACGCTATGGAAATATGTAAAAATGCCTATGTCCTATGGCGGCGAATTATTTACAGCCCTAATTTTTAGGAAAAAAAAGAGTAAAAAGCCAGACGTATCGAATATAGTAAAAGACGAATTACAAAAGAACCTGGAAGAACTGCATAGAATGTTTATTGCTGCGTCGACGAACCACGCTATTAGTACCGAAGCCGATCATAAGATTCGTTTCACCTGCGAAGTGTGCGATTACACTGCGAAACATAGCTTGGACTTCGCACTGCATTCGAAGGTACACGCGGAGAAATTTTATTGCCAGTATTGTCCGTATAAGACGGGGAAAGAAAGCAATATGGCGAAGCACATGAAAAGTCACGGATCGGCCAAGGACATAAGTCATTGCTCAATATGCTACGGTATATTTTCCGAGAGTATTCAAGCCGAGGAACATAAGAATTTCCATACTGGAGAGATGCCTTACAATTGCGTGATGTGCGGGAAGCATTTTATGTTTTCCTGGTTGTTGAAAGCTCATAACCGGTAAGAAATGTCACTTACTACGTATTTTTTAATTAGTATACAAGGGCATTCCCAGTGAGGGACGTATTAAAAGATTTCGGGAACTAAGAAACATATTTGTGTGAAAAGATGCTGGTCTTTTTATAGAAGATTTTTTGACGTGCCTATCACTTCCGGTTATACCGGAAGTCGGTGTCTACTTGTCTATTTTAAATGGAACATACTATTCTACTCAGATTTCATACCAGGTACGCGAACGAAGCGGGGACGGAAGATTAAATCGTTATCGAAGAACTTATCAACAATACTAAAACAGGTTGAGGTCTTGGATTAAAAGCGGCATGTTTTAAAAATATTTTACATTATACAGGGTGGCCCAAAAAAGTGTGAAAGCATAAAGTTATATTTTTTTAAACGGAACGCCCAGTATTTTATCGCATAAGTTCGTATTAGTATCGTTTATAAGTAAGTGCCTCAAATTTTATTTAATTTGGTTACGTAGTTTCGGAGAAATAAATTAAAAACTAAAGAAAAAAAGTTTTTCAGTCCTGAATAAAAATATCAAAAAAAACAATCCATGACTACTTTTTTAACCTCGGCATTGGGTGAAATTTATGACAGGAGGTCTAGAGATACTATGAATCTAATAGCGTTTATCTATTTTATACAGGGTGTTCATAATAAGCTTTCAAAAACGCCACATTTTAAAATAATTTTTCTCAAGTTTTTCAAATGGAGCACCCTGTATATTATTTGGTTATTTGATGTAGAATTCATAGACAATTTTTTTTTTTGTAATACAAGCATGTATGTTATATCCAACCGTTTTCGAAATAATTGTAAATATCATAAATTATGTTGTTTAATTAGAGTTTTTATTGGGAACTTTTCTTATAGGCGACTAGACAAATAATTGTAATCTAAAGTAAATGTTCAAAATAGCTTCCTTTTACTCTTAGAGTTTACCGTATTTTAGTTATTTCGATATAAATTTTAAAAGCCTACATTTTTGCTACTTTTATTTATCTAATTTTATTTTTTATTCTTAATCGAGTTGCCATGATTTTTTTTGTTTAGATTGTCCGAATTCCGCCTAATAAGGGATTGTTTGTTTTACCTTGTCAAAACCTTTGTTTTCTTAAACTTTTATTGTGTTTCATCCTTTACAACTATCTTAATAAATCAATTAAATTATATTTAGTTCATAGTAAAATAAAAAAATAAGGAATATTATTGAATGCTAGGTTATTAAAATAGTATTAAGAAAATGAACTCATGCATAATAAATGTTAAACCATTAAAAAGTTGCCGCCAGATTTTAAGAAAAAGTAGCAAAAATGTAGGCTTTTAAAATTTATATCGAAATAACTAAAATACGGTAAACTCTAAGAGTAAAAGGAAGCTATTTTGAACATTTACTTTAGTTTACAATTATTAGTCTAGTCGCCTATAACAAAATTTCCCAATAAACACTTTATTTAAACAACACAATTTATGATATTTACAATTATTTCGAAAACGGCTGGATATAACATACATGCTTGTATTACAAAAAAATTGTCTATGAATTCTACATCAAATAACCAAATAATATACATTTGAAAAACTTATTTTAAAATGTGGCGTTTTCGGAAGCTTATTATGAACACCCTGTATTAACTAGATAAACGCAATTAGATTCATAGTATCTCTAGACCTCCCGTCATAAATTTCACCCAATGCCGAGGTTAAATAAATAGTTCTGGATTGTTTTTTTTGATTTTTTTATTCAGGACTGCAAAACTTTTTTTTAGTTTTTAATTTATTTCTCCGAAACTACAAAACCAAATTAAATAAAATTTGAGGCACTTATAAACGATACCAATACGAACCTAAATATAACATTATGCTGCCACACTTTTTGGGCCACCCTGTTTAATGTAAAATATTTTTTAAAACATGCCGCTTTTAATCCAAGACCTCAAGCTGTTTTAGTATTGTTGATAAGTTCCTCGATAACGATTTAATCTTCCGTCCCCTCTTCGTTTGCGGACCCGGTATACCATGTCATATACCTATCAGTCTAAGCATGTTTGACATATTTATTTATGTCTAAAACGACGTTTGCGGACCTAAAAATAATTATTAATTTTCCCTATAAGGAAGCCTTTTTATTTAATTTTAGTCAGATTCCTTATTGAAATGGACCTGTTTTAATAGATTTTTTATAATAATTTTTAACTATTAATACTTTTTATGTCCAAAAAAGATTAGAAATGATATTGACAAAGCTGCAAAAATCTACTTTCTCAAACAGAACAAACCCCACAATTTTATAATTATTTTCTATTTAGCATTAAAAATAAGGGTAAGTTTGTATAAGGTTGTTCTGGTATGTCATAATTTTCGAAATATTGCTAATTTAATATTTTTACATGGCGATTTTCAATTCCGTTACTCCTAGTTAGCTGTGATGACATTGAAAAACAGTAAAATGCTAAAGAAATGTGAAGCTATCACTTACCCTTTGAAGAATATTAATAACCATGCTTCATGCTTAAATCATATAAGCGAGATTATTTTACTTTAACCTGTTTATTATTTATGGAGAATGTACTAAAACAATATCTAGAACATATGACAAATTTATTTCTTTGGCATTTTACTGTTTTTCAACGCCATCAAGGAGTAACTGAAATTAAAATACGCAGTAAAGTCGCCATATAAAAATAACACTTAGATTTATTTCAGTTTTCTCAATTTCATTTTTAATCTTAGTTTGAACACCCTAATAGTTTTAAAATATTATAAAGACTCCATTAAAGCAGGTTCTTTTCAACAAGGAATCTGTCCAAAATTAACTGGAAGTGATAGATATGTCAAAATATCTTCTACAAAAAAATCATTTTTAGTTTCTGCGATCTTATATTGCATAATATACTACCGCGCCGATAAAAAACTAGGACAACAAAATCACAAAACTGGGAACGGATATACATATCTCATAGACTATAAAAGGTGCTCGACAGCTGTAACCTAGGTTACATAATTTAACATTTTATATTTTTCGATACGAGGTGGCTTATTTCTTTTATGAACTTGAGCGGCAGTAAATATATTGGGCATATTTATTAAAAAAAAGTGTAATACCTTATTTAAAGTAGGTATATATAACGTTGCCTAAAAATGAAAACGAAACTAAATAATAAAAGAAATTTAATAGAAGGTTAGAAAAATACAAACACAAAATTTGTCGAAGCAACAAAACATTTTTAATATTTAGTCATAGAACCATTCCTGTTTATTATTTCTTGAAGCCTTTGCGGCATACTTAAAACTAGGTTTCTGCATAATTCGCCTGTTACTTCATCCCAAGCTTCATTTATCCTGTAGCGTAATTCATCTCTGTTTCGTGGCCGAAAATCATGTTTATAGATTGATTTCACCATTTTATTCCAAATGTTTTTGAACGGGTTCAAATCGGGACCCTTCGAAGGCTAGGGAAGAACTGCTATATTATTTTCTAGGAGAAAATTTGGCACAATGCGTGCTGTGTGTATTGGAGCATTATCATCCTGAAATGTAAAATTTTGACCATATACAGCGTTTATCGATGGTATCATCACTGCATTTAGGATATTAACGTATTCAGGTGCAGTTAGTCTTCCTTCCACGTTTTGGCAAATTCCTGAACCTCTAGCGCTAATCCAACCACAGACATTTATAGAGAAACGCCCGCTTTGGTTTGTTTTGTGAGTGTATATCTCATCATACTGCGAATTCTTCCATTATTACACGATTGAAAGTTTTCTCGTCGCAAATATAACTGTTTCCCAGAAAATATTCCGATTTAAATATTCATGTGCAAATTCTAACCTGCCTTGTTTATTTCTTTCCATTAAAAATATTTTATTAGTAGCACAACGACTTGGTATATCGGAAATTCGAACCCTGTCTCTAGCAGTATTTGCAGAACCTGGAAAGTTCGTCCCTTCTTTCGCCTTTATTGCAGTTGCGAATGGATGATCCCTTAGATAATTAACTAGTCTTCTATCTTCATCTTCAGTAGAAGTTTTAGGGGGACCTCAACCTGCTTTCCTAATAATAGTCCCATGCCCTGCTATTTTTTGTTTTTCCAACAACACGGCATTTTTGTTTACTTCCAGTTCGTCTGCAATATCCCTAATAAGAGCACCATCTCGCAACCGACTGTAGATTATAGCCTTTTGCTGGGGTGTTAATTGTGGCATATTTTTTAAAGAAAAATTTGCTTGACAAGTTAATGATAAAGTGACAATCTATGTTGACATGCAAAATTTGTAAATGACATTTTACTGGTACCAGACTCGAAAGTAAGAAATTCCTAATAGTCAAGGAGAAAATAAGAAATTTTGCTGTCCTAGTTTTTTACCGGCACGATGGTACACGGTACACTAGAGAAGTTTTCGTCAATATTCCTTATATTCAACGTACTTCCGCCATTGTGGTGTAAGTTCATCAGAAGCATAGGTCCAGTTGTCCATCGATATGTAAAATGAGGTGCTTCTTCAAGCCCTTAAATAAGAATAATTCCTATTCGAAACAGAATTTTTAATATAAAACGGTTATATGTTCCTCCTTTCTTATGTTAACTACTCTGCATTTTCTATTCAACAGTATGTATTAACAAATATTTTCCTTTCATTCCTAAACCGTTTTCCCGTTATTTTGTTGCCAAAGAGGTGCGTCAATCGTGTACTGATTCGATCCCAATGGCTGAATCAGTAAAAAGTATCTGTCAGTGACTGATTTGGTCCTCTCTAAATGATTGATTCGCACACCACTAGACTAACATTGATATCATTCGACAATAACCAATTGCAAGAGGGTATTGAGGCCTACTTTGAAGGTGAATACTCCTTCGGATGTAGTAAAATGGTTGGCAGCAAGTGCGTTGAAATTAAGGAGTTTCACTGTTGAGGAGATAATTTTCTTGTTCCCAAAACTGTTTATAGCATAACATTATTAATTATTTTTGCTGACATAAAAAGTCCAAACTTATCAATTTTTTTCCAGATTTTTACACCATGGTGTAGCCAGAGAGGACGACCTCTATTCGTGCCTCCTATGTAAACTGACATTTGGAACCCGATCGGGATTAAAAAAACATCAAAGTCGCAAGCACGAACCCAAAGTACAAACCCTTTGTGATATCTGCGGGAAAAGTCTCTCCAGCACCGAAACGTTGAAGTTTCACAAGCGAACCCACACGGGATACAAGCCCCATATTTGCAGCACTTGCGGTAAAAGTTTTTGCAAAAAGGGACTTCTGGTTGAACACGAGAGGGTTCATACGGGAGAACGGCCGTTTATGTGCACTTTTTGTCAGAAGGGTTTCAGTCAGAGGGGACCTCTAAAAATTCATTTGAGGATACATACAGGGGAGAGGCCGTTTGTCTGTAGGTTTTGTGGCAAAGGGTGTATTTGCAAGAGCGTCTTGGACGCGCATTTGAAAACTTGCCTGGGAGCTTTAATTTAGTTGGAAGAGTTTTTGAAATTTAAAGGAAAGAAGGGTGTAATTGGGTGGTTAGCTCATATCATGACATTCCAGTATAATTATTAATGGTAGGTAGATTTTAGCTGGTGTAGAACTAATGAAAAACAATTGTCTACACGGAAAAAAGACTAGTAAAATTATTATAGTACTTATTGTAAAATTTCCTCTAAAATATGGTAAATATAATTTGCAAGAATAGTTAGAATTTCTAATAAATTCAGTAAAATCAAGTAGATTCTAAAATATATTGTAAATTTTACAACGAATGTATAGTGAAATTTATAACTCCACTAGTTAGATATTTTAAAATGTATGGTACATTTCACTGGCGATTGTTTAAGTATTTTTTATTGTAAAAATGGGCAAGTTTAAATAAAGTGTTGTACTTTTACAATAATAAAAGGATTCCTAGAATTTCGTTTTTCGTAACAAACACTATGTGAAGAACTTAACAGGAAACATACCATTGATCGATGAAGTCAAGCGATACAAGGCGTGGTTACAACTTGGATGGGTGACCGCTTGGGAATACCATGTGTCAAAATTTTTACAAATGATTGTAGTAAATTTTACAAAAGATTTTTAGTAAATGCAAGAGATTTTAGTAAATTTTGCAGAAACTAACTAAATATTTTTGTAAATTTGACAAAAAATTTAGGTTAGAATTTTGCTATAATTTAATGAAAGTACAAAGTGTCCCATTTTCGACACTTTTATATGGTATCTCCGTAACTGTTAGTGCTATCAAAAAAGTAATGTAGGTGTCATGTACTCTTTTTGGG
The DNA here is from genome assembly GCA_963991005.1 of Barypeithes pellucidus. NCBI lineage: Eukaryota > Metazoa > Arthropoda > Insecta > Coleoptera > Curculionidae > Barypeithes > Barypeithes pellucidus. Next base: position 12,040,735 of record OZ022562.1, on the reverse strand, counting down.
TCAAACTTAAAATGATAAAATCAAAATTTGAAAATTTTCGCTCACTTAAGATACGGGGGAAAATCAAAAAATTGACAGTTTCCAAATTACCCTATATTTTCTTAGTTGAAAGAGATACAGAAAAATGTTTTATACAGAAGTTTATTTATAATGATTGTTGTATAATCTGCCGTTTTCAGAATAAGTATACGGGGTCAGGTAAGAAAGTTATCGGACCCAATCTCACTTTTTTAAATGGAACACCCGGTATATTTTAATCTGTAACGATAGCATTTTAAACTCTCTTTTCAAATTTATAACACAACATGGATGATACATATCATATCAAATTTTTCAAAATGATAAGTCATTTTCACAAATGAATATGTAAAAATGAAATTGACGTTAAATGTTAACAACAACTACCTAGAATGTCAACATAGTTGTCTCTAGGATATTAGCTTTTGTTTCATGGCATACTGTGATTTATAGTAATAAAGTTTAAATAAATAGCCTAGGAAACCAATATCCATGCATGGTGTGTATATATTTGTAAAGAGAATTTAAAAGGCTATCTTTTTATATTAAAATATACATGGTGTTCCATTTAAACAGTGAGGTTAGGTCCGATAACTTTCTTACCTGACCATGTATACTTATTCTGAAAACGGCAGATTATTCAACAATCATTATAAATAAACTTCTGTATAAAACATTTTTCGGTATCTCTTTTAACTAAGAAAATATAGGGTAATTTTGAAATTGTCAATTTTTTGATTTTCCCCCGCCGTATCTCTTAAGCGAGCGAAAATTTTCAAATATTGATTTTACCATTTTAAGTTTGACCCAAGCAGAGCACATGACACCTACATTACTTTTTTGATAGCACTAATAATTACTGAGATACCCTATAAAAGTGTCGAACATGGGCCACCCTGTATTTAATACAAGTTATTCCAGTACACTTATAGAGACATAAGTTATTGTTAGTTTTACTGTTTTTAAGTCTTTTCTTGCCGTGTAAGTTACGACCTTTATTCTAAAGGCCATTTTGAACACTGTGCTTGAAGTTGCTGTATTGTTTTTCATGGGTCCTACATCGGCTAAATTCTAACTGCCATAATTAAATAAGAATCCGGCAACAAAATTATTAAATTTATGCATTGAAACGTCATACAAAATCGTCGAAGTAAAAGTAAGTAATTAAGGAAGTAATCAGGAAACTGTGATTTGTGGTAATTTTAGCACATTAAACTCTAAATAAGTAAAGTTATACTGCTGGCATATTGATAGTTTGACAGATCATAGTTCATCGCTTTAGAACCAGACTGATCTATGTGCACTTTGTTTAAAGCCGTATTAGAGTCGGCAATTCTTCTCTTGCGCCTGCAATGGCAATTATAATATGCACGTATTCATGCGCAGTAAACCGTTCTCGATCAGCTAGCGCATTACCAATAGTCAAAACAGCAGTTGGTACTGTCGAAATCCCTACAATATCCCCAGAATTAGAGATGGGTAAACCTGTTCGTTTTGATTACCAGTTAAAGCAGCTACTGCTACTTGCAAGTAGCAGTTCGAAAAAGTTGCGACGAATTAGCAGTACATATGCTTAATAAAGAATGTGAACTGCTAACTTAAGTACCAGTTAGTATAACTGGCCATTAGCTGTTCATAGCTGCTTCGATCAAATAATAAACAGTTAAAAATAACAGAATAATCCATCTCTACCCAGACTTGCAGTGGCAATGGCAATTATAATCGCACGTATTCATGCGCAGTAAACTGTTCTCGAGCAGCTGGTGCATTGCCAACAGTTAGAACAGCAGTTGGTACTGTCGAAATCCCTAAAATACCCACAGAATTAGAGATGGGCAAACCTGTTCGTTTTGAATACCAGTTTAAGCAGCTACTGCTACTTACACATACCAGCTCAAAAAAGTTGCAACGAATTAGCAGTACATGCTTAACAAAGAGTGTGAACTGCTAATTTAAGTACCAGTTAGTTTAAATAGCCATTAGCTGTTCATAGCTGCGTCGATCACCTAATAAACATTTAAAAATAACAGAATAATCCATCTCTACCCAGACTTGCATCGGCAATGGCAATGAAAATGGCGCGTGCCCCATTTCTGGCGATGCGAGACAGCTGATCGGGAACGGTGTACTGCGCATGATTCCGTGCAATTTTAATTGCCGTAGGAGTAGAATTGCCGACTGTAATACGGATTCCATTCTCGCATTACACTCGCACTGCAAGTACGGCGTACTGCGAATCATTCCGTGAAAATTTCGAATTCCAATAGAGGTTTATGGCGCCCTTGAAAATCTAGTTGCGATATTTTATATGCATAAATTGTTTTTGTGCCTTTAGACGTATTACAACAGAAGCGTTATTGAGCAACTTAAATTATATTGTTGATTATTTAATTTTTAATTGTTTACATAACCATTGTTGATAGTAACTTTTAATAAATGTTTTGATTTGGTTAAATCTTAAGTTCATTTTATTTCATCATATCTGATTATTACTCTACAATAGTCTACCTACGTATACAAGCTGCTGGAAATATATAGGTATAGTTTTTTTTTAAATCGACCCTGTAAAAACTTGGGTAAATACCCTGAAATCAGAGAACATACGGCGCAGTGCAACGAGAACACGTATTCACTTGACAAATGTTTCAATATGTTCGATTAAGAGAATATCAAAACATATGGAAAGCATATTGCGATTGCGATGTTGCCAAGCAACTGCGGAATCGGTCGTTTTTGTCAGCGGTCTTAGTATTATGTAAAATGTAATACTTAATGTAAAATGTAATACTATAATGTAAAATACTCGGGAAACCAAAGCACTTATCTACATACGCCCACAGTCACAACAATCCACCAAATATTTAGACGGATTTTGATCATGGATTGTCTTATTTTTAAGTCCGAATTTTATTATTTTTTTTTTATTGAAGGTAAATTTATCGAAAATGTCGCACATGTGTGATTTTTTTTAAGAAAGTTAAAAGTACGTCCATAATATACAGGTTGAGACAAGAACAGGTTTTTGACTCAAATTTTAAAACACTCTGTAGAGTGATGGAGATGTCGAACTTGATATTTTGTTGTTTAATTATCAAGTGACATCTTTTCTTAACATTTTCGTTTTTGATTTATTTGAACACTTTAATTTTTGTAGCAGATACAATTTTTTTAAGGAATCATTACAATTTCCATTTCTTTTCCCGTAGAAAACGAACTTTTTTTTATGATCAAACACAAGCACTATAGGAAAAATCCTTTAGGGTACTCTGGGAGTGGTGCGTGTGCGCAAAAAGCGATTCAGGTTGGTTTTGAATCGTTGGAGATTATATTCGTTGGGAAAAACGACCTCGGGAAGGTCGTTCCATAAGGATGAAATCCTCCAGATGAAAAAATTCTTAAATAATGAAGTTCGAGGAGTACTAAGCTTAACCACATATGGATGGGCGGCAGTGGTTGGTCGTGTATTTCTGCTATTCGCCGCTCTGGGCGGAATTAAGAGGGCAAGCACTTTCCATGAAAATATCTGTAAAAGAGGCTGTCGAGGTTCTTCGTCAGCTCGTGGTCTCCGATCAGACGAATGGCCCTCCTTTCGATGGAATCCAGTGTGTTTTAAAGTTTGAGTCGAAACCCCGTTCTTGTTTCAACCTGTATATTATGGACATATTCTTAACTTTCTTAAAATCCCACATGCGCGAAATTTTCGATAAATTTACCTAAAATATAAAAAGGAATAATAAAAATCGGACTGTTGCGTGTAGCGATTATTGTGACTGTGTGTGGTTAGTTGTAGATATCTCATATCAAATTAGGAATCTGGTCACCATTAGATTACATAGCAAAAACACATAATGTATTCACTCTTGTTTAATAAATTATTGCAATTGCTTCTTCCACATGAAAATATTGCCCAAAATATATCAGCTACCGAAGAATATGCCAGCACGTTATCCAATCACGTGGAAGCCTGGAATACCTGGCCTATTCTTTGGGTACCTGAATTCTGCATGACGAATACCTATTTTTATAGTAGGTAATTGTGAAATTGTTAATCTGCAGGTACGTTTCTACCCAAAGACATTATGCATTATTGTTATAAAGTGTTCCAATACTGACATCACTTTATTTTAGGTACTTTGACACATCGGTTCTCAACAATCTGATATACGGTCCTGGAATCTCTATAACCCCCATCAAACCTGAAAATTATGATTATCCTTCGTATTCTAGCAACAACTATCACAATGCTAACAATATTTTTAATTATAACAATTTTGAAAACTTTCCCAACGTCAATCCTTTCAATGGGCTCACTAATACGGTGCTCAACAAAATTTTGGAGCCGCAAATGAAGCTCGCTGACGAACCTGTGGTGAAAGATGAAGTGAAAATTGAAGATCTTAGAATAGACCCTTTAATTTTGAAAAACTTACAGAAGGATGTGAAGCAAGAGGACAATATTCTTAATTGTTTAATATTAAATAAGGCCAAAAAGAAGAAAAAGGATAAGAGTAAGAAAGAGAAGCCGCTAGAGAAGCATCCGCCTCCCATAGAACTAGATGAGCCGATAGAATGCGACCAGTGCAATGAAACGTTTAAAAACAACGTGGCATTTGCTCTGCACTCTATAGATCATGCGCAAGACAATAAGTACTACTGCCATCTATGCGACTTTAAAAACAGCTCCAAGTATCACATAGAGATGCACGTCAGAGCTCATGAAGGTACCACCAAGTACAAATGCGAAATTTGCGGTAAAGCATTTACAATCAGTACTCATGCTATTGAGCACAAGTATTTTCACACTGGAGAGAAGCCTTTTCAATGCGAAATTTGTGGGAAGCATTTTATGTTCTCGTGGTTTTTGACGTCGCATAGAAGAACTCAGCATTGGGAAATTGTCACTGGAAGTCCATTGGTGAAATATGATTGTAACGAGTGCAATAAGCATTACACTTCGTCTACTGGTAAGTAATATATCTTTTGTTATTGAAAATTGTAAAATTTTTCCAGTCAGTGGACTCCGTTTGTCGCCTTGTAGAGTCAAAGATAATAATGAAGTTTTTAAAATTGTTTTGTCTTAGTAGTTAGCATTAACTTAATATATTTTAGGACTTAAACGTCACAACATGACTCACCATGGCTCACCAGGTGCCGACCACTCAGTTTTATGCGACATATGTGGCAAAAGTCTTTCCTCCAAAGAGAAACTGAAATTTCACCGTCGTATACATACGGGATACAAACCATTCGCCTGTGAAATCTGTACGAAAAGTTTTTCCCGAAAGGAACAACTCAAAGAGCATGAGCGCGTCCATACCGGAGAGAAACCGTACATTTGCAAGTTCTGTGGAAAAGGTTTTACACAGAGGTCGCCGCTGAGAATTCATGAACGTACTCATACTGGAGAACGACCCTACACTTGCATGATTTGTCAGAAAGGGTTTATCTCGAAAGGAGTTATGGATACTCATATGAAAAGTTGTGCTGTGGCTAGAAGTTTTTATGAGCCCCAATTTGACTTTTAGGCAACATTAAATAGTTTTTTACCGCGTGATTTTTCACAGTACGGTCGGAAGATAGAAAATTTTTTGTACACTTGATGCATTTAGTCTAATGTAGAAAATAATTAAATACACTCCCAGTCAATAAATTCCGGGAAAAGATAATGTAAGTCAAGTTTATAGACCTGGAACTTTTTAAATATTTTTCTGATCTTGGTGAAATATTTACTCAAGTGTAGAGTTGTGCCTTGGAATGAACAAACCTGAATGGTAGTTTAAAAAATACTGATATTTTGATCATTATACAGGCAAAAACAATAGTATATTGTACAACAAGTGAGAAAAATTACATATTTCTCCCGCGCGCAAATCAAGCGTGGGAAAAATATGTCATATTCTCACGTGTACACTGTACTTTTTCTACGGATGCATTCCTTTTACGTGAGTAAAACGAGGTTCAGAATTAAAATACATAATACATATTACATTAACTCATTTCTATATTTTACTTAAAATTGTAATTAGCAGTTATATTTGAACAATTTTGGAAAATAATTCGCTTCAATACATTTTCGGTACTTGATATATTAGCTGAGGTCGAAGTTGGTGGGGAAACGTACTGAGCTTCCACAGCATTGTTGCATCCAGGTTCTAGTGGCGCTGGAGGCAACATACTATATGGTTCTGATTGCTAATATGGGATTGTTTGGGATCCTCATCTTAAATTGCTTCTTGAGCAATATTTTCTCATTCTTCAGTTGCAGATCTGGTAACGTTTCTGGGTGTCGATCGCGGACACGTCTACCTAGCATATCCCATACATGTTCAATTGTATTTAAATCGGAATGTTCACCTCGTCTAAATACCCAGTTACAACCCGTTAACTAAAAAGAAAGTGTTTTAATTGCTAAACTTGCTTAATTAAATACTGCAGCCATTCCTGAAGAATGGGAAAATATTCCTCAAGAATCAATTCAAAACTTCATTGAAAGCAAAACGGTATTAATTTTTGGATATTTGTTCACGCTACTCGATAAAATCATGTAATGTTGTGAATACCATTGAAAATCTCCACGACCTTCTTTCAAAATTTGTATCTTCTTTTAAAAAGCAGATAATGACGTGAACTAAAAAGCATTGTGTTAAGAAAAGGTCATACTTCAATACAAGACATAATGAAGCTAAATTGTGCCGCTCAATTTGCCACAGGGCGATAAGAATTTAAGGGTTAAAAAAAGTAACTTTTGATTTTGCCTTATAATGATCAAGAAATCAATACTTTTTGAGAACTAAAATTGGGGATATCATTCTAAGACACAAGTCTACATTTTTCTAAATATTTCACCAAGATCGGAAAAATATTTAAAAAGTTACAGGACTATAACCTTGACTTACATTATCCTTGTCCGGCATTTATCGTCGGGGGCGTGAAATATAAATAAAATTAAGTTCATCTTCAACTGTCTACTGCAATTTTTTGCAGTTCATTCAAGAAGCCGCTTGTAGATGTAACATATTAGTAATAAATTATCATTAGTTCAAATAAATGGGTGTTTACAGTCATAATCGCAAGACTATTCTCAAAAATGCATATTAACTTGCATGATAGCTCCGATTATCCGATATAAAGGTCGTTTCATATGCTGCAAGATTTCCCGCACGATGCAAGGGATCTTACACACTGAAGAAGCCAGAGGCTTGTGCAGTTGAGTGGCGATTTTATTGCAGTTGCGATTTAAACGGCGAGGGCTACCAACACAGCAAAAAGAAGTACCATGAAGCTATCAAAATACGAAGCTTAAACTCCGTGAAACTCAACTAAAAACTGGATAAGAATATAAATAAACACGAATACACGATTAACGATAAACACACAAGACGTATTTTAAAGGGTTAATATATAGTAACTTTTATTTTTGGTTGTTAATGTAAAAATCCCACCAGACTTGCAATAAAAATCGAGCGCACCGGTTTTTTGGCAAGTCTCAAGAATATTGTAAAAAGAAATCGGTAGGCAATTTTTGTCTCTTGCGCCGGCAATGGCAATTATAATTGCACGTATTCATGCGCACTAAATCGTTCTCGATCAGCTGGCCCAATGCTGCTCGCATTGCCGGCGCAATGCTAGAATGGAATCCGTATTACAGTCGGCAATTCTAGTCTTCTGGCTTTATTAAGCATATGTACTGCTAATTCGTAGCAACCTTTTTGAACTGCCATTTGTAACTAGCAGTAGCTGCTTTAACTGCTAATCAAAACGAACAGGTTTGCCCATCTCTAAATCTGAGGGTATTTTAGGGATTTCGACACTACCAGCTGCTGTTCTGACTGTTGGTAATGCGCCAGCTGATCGATAACGGTTTACTGCGCATGAAATCGTGCAATTATAATTGCCATTGCGCCGGAAATTTTTATTGCCGACTCTAATACGGCTTTTACAGATCTAAACACATCATAATAAGACGAATATAAGAAAATGTCGCGTCGTATTAACTTGGTAGACCCAGCCGTATTATATTCTTATTTTCCGTAATTAAATAAAAGCTTTAGATCGATTTAGAATTTATAAACAGTTAGTGAAAGTAATTTAAGAAAAAACAATAAATTCATAGATTAGAATACTGAAACTAAGAGAAAAATAATTATTAGACTTGGGAGAGTGAGGTTTTTTTAACATAAATTTTTCTTATCGCCTTCGTATACGATATGTACGACTGCTTTTGTCTAAACTGGTTAATAAATAGTATGTATTGATATCTATATATAGGATTAAAATATTTGTGTTAGCTTCATTCAATGTAAAGCCAAATAAATAAACAAATAATTATATTATTTTTTTTAATCTTATCCCGCTGTCTGTCAAAAGGGCTTTATGGATTTGTTCCGGTTTGTTCTTTACTTTTTATTAAACTTTTATAAATAAGAACTTAACTTTTTGAGTTTCCCAGCTTCTACTACACTGATGGACAAACGAAACAGCTCTAAACTATAATTTTTTAAGTACTTTTCGTGACATCATATCTTCTGATTCGCTTAATGGATTTTAATATTAAACTTTTCACTGGCCGGTAGCTTCACTATTTAGCTGCGCACCAGCGTAGCAATGTTTTATTTTTCCGTTCATTTAATTCAATATACGGTATAAAATAGAAAGTGATATTTTTTTACTAAAATTTAACCTGCAACACGTTTTTTATATATATTTCAGGGTGTGATTCCTTAGACCAGTTTATAAAGAAAAGTTCACATGAACATATGTCCGCAACGGCGTAAATTTTTTGCTACAGGGTGTTGACTTGTTATTTTTTAATATCTCCGAAAGTACTTTAGATATTATTTTCAATTTTGGTATGTGTTAATAGGATATGGAACCACAAATTTTAGTTAGAAGAGTTATTCAATTGTTCCACCAGTGGCGTCCCTGCTAACATGTCCTCTGATGTTTTTTACAAAAAAGATGGTACCCAACTGACATTTTTCCATGTGGATATTTTTTCTGATTTGCGTGGCCAATTCTACATGAAAACGGCCTCTTGAGTTTTTCTCGTCACCGTTCTTGATTAAAATAATTAAATTCAAGTTGCTTCATTTAGCAGTGTATAAAACTCCCATTAACACTTCAGAAGAATAGTTACCTCGTGTGAAACAATAAGGAATACGCTGGGAATATTTGAACGAGTGGGCAATTCGATGCGAAGACGCCTTTTAAGTGAAGGTGGCCATTTCCAACAATTGTTATAAAACAAAATTTATCATTAATTATTTTATCAATGTTAATAATAATGCGTTTCAATATGAATTTAGTGGTTTTAATCAAGAACGGTGCGTCTCACTAGAAAAACTCAAGAGACCGTTTTCATGTAGAATTGACCAGGCTAATCAGAAAAATATCCACATGGAAAAATGTCAGTGGCGTATCATCTTTTTTGTAAAAAACATCAAAGGACATGTTTGCAGGGACGCCACTGGTGGAACAATTGAATAACATTTCTAACTAAAATTTGTGTTTCTATATCCTATTAACACATACCAGAGTTGAAAATAATATCTAAAGTACTTTCGGAAATATTAAAAAATAACCATTTAAAAAATAAAAATTCAACACCCCGTAGCAAAAAATTTAAGCCGTTGCGGACATATGTTCACAACTTTTCTTTATAAAATGACCTAAGGAATCACACCCTGAAATATTAGCACGTCATTAAGGAACACCCTATATACAGGGTGTCCGCTAATTAATGGTACATGGAAAAACCACATACTCCTTACGTGAAAATATTAGGATTTAATTATACTTACCTATATCGGAAAGTTATTACCTGAGATACAGGGTGTTAAAGTTAAAACTTAATTTTTGTTATTTTCTAGTAACTTTGCAGGAAACCAAGTTTTAATGTACAATGTAGGGGCGCTGTCTGCGACATTATTTGTACATTTATTAGGTCATAACTCAAAGGGATAGTAAGTTGAGGTCGCCCAGAGATATTTGCATTTAAATTGTTTAGTGCCAATTAATGTTAATTTACAAACAAAATTTTGTTCTTAAAGTAACCCATGAGAAAACAAATAAAATTTAGAGATGCAGTTGCTATGGAACAGAAAATGTTTCATTTTTGAGTTTATCGTAAGTTTGTGTTTTCATTGCTGTTGGTTTCTTTCGACACGATATTTTCTAGGGTCAAAGTTATTTTAATTAAAGTAAGTTAAAGCACAATCCCATTGTTGTATTTATTATTCCCAATTATCATTACTAGAACATTAATTATCATGTAAAAGTGAATTGGTAAGAAGTAACAAAATATTATTAGCTTGCCTGAGCTAACGAGCTACAAACCCGAACAAACCAAAAGGTAACTCTGGGCGACCTGAACTTAGGGTACCTTTTGTACTTAATAAATATGAGAAAAGTATTATTTTTATTAAAAACTTAAAAATACACTGAGGCACAAGGAAGTTATGACCGTATGAATGTGCGCAAAATGCCGCAGACAGCGCCCCCTACATTGTACATTAAAATTTCACAAAGAAATCAATTGCTCGTCCTAAAAAAAACATAATTGCCAAATTTTGTAAAAAAACAAAGTTATTAGAGAAAAACAAAAATGAAGTTTTAACTTTAACACCCTGTATCTCAGTTAATATCAACTTTCGGATATAGTTAAGTATATTAAATCCTAATATTTTTTCGAACGGAGTATGTGGTTTTTCCATATAGCATTAATTAGCGGACACCCTGTATAAAGGTTAGCCTTTTCTCTACATTTTCCTTTTTATTGTTATATCGCTTTTTCCAGAACATACATTTCAAGGGAGGGTTTTGGAGGTCGAAACCCCCAATATTACTGCTTTCTGGTTGTCCTCCAGATTCGTATATAGGTACCAGAAATTTACTCTCGTGTATTGAATTTAATGAACCGGAAAAATAAAACTTGTGTAGCTAAATAGTGGGGCTAACTGCCAGTGAAATATTTCGCAAAATCAATTAAGCGAATCAAAAAATATGATGTCTTAAAATTATATTGTGTCAGTCATTTCGTATGTCCTTCAGTGTACCGTTAGACATAACACTGACAAGTTTTTTACTTCAAAATTATAAGCAGATATATCGTAAGAACATAGATGTCTGTATTTCTTGTCAGATAGTAATATCATATTTATATTGTAAATTATTTAAAAAAAACTGGAAAATGTTTTCATTTAAAAAATTATTCAGGTAGTTCACAGTCCAAACTCTCGACTGTCGCTCTGATTGTCGACTACATGAATGTTTTTTTAAATCCATATTTCCCTCGAAACATTTTCCCGAAGACAAAATTCGCTCTGGTGGGATTCCGCTTTTCCCATTTCTCTGTAACTCATTTACTTAAATAATTTTGTTTTCAGGCTTCCGAGAAGAAAGCGGAAAAGTAAAAAATTGAGACTAGCAAAGCAGGATGACGATCCCGATTATCAAATCAAAATTAAAATCGAGAAAGACGACGGGAAAAATGAAGAGTTAGATAGTCTAAAAAAATGTAGAAGAGGTAGGAAAAAGGGATCCAAGAAAGGCGATAAAGTAGAAAAAATTCAAAAAAAAGCTAGGAAGGAACGAGGACACCACCCTCCGCCTATAGAATTAGATGAGCCAATAGAATGCGACGTCTGCAATCAAACTTACAAGAACAACGTCGCATTTGCCATGCATTCTATAGAACATAGCGACGAGAATAAGTACAGCTGCCATTTATGCGACTTTAAAAACACTTCGAGGTATCACATAGAAATGCATATCAGAGCGCACGAGGGCACTACCAAGTACAAATGTGAAATTTGTGATAAAGCTTTTACCGTAAGCACTAACGCCATAGAGCACAAATACTTTCACACCGGAGAGAAACCGTTCCAGTGTGAAATTTGCGGCAAACACTTTATGTATTCCAGATTTTTAGCATCACATAGACGGACACAGCACTGGGAAATCATGACCGGCACTCCTTTGGTCAAGTATGACTGCAAAATTTGCAGTAAACATTACACATCTTCCAGCGGACTAAAGCGGCACAATCTGAGAAATCACAATACGGAAGGTATAGATACAAGTGTCCTCTGTGATACGTGTGGAAAGCGAATTTCCAGCAAAGAGAAACTAAAGTTTCACATTAGGATACACACTGGATATAAACCATTTGCGTGTGAGGTTTGCGGTAAAGCATTTACGGAAAAGGAACGATTGAAAGAGCATATGCGAGTCCACACAGGGGAAAAGCCGTTTGTCTGCAAGTACTGCGGCAAATCTTTTACTCAGCGTTCGCCTTTAAAAATCCACGAAAGGACTCATACCGGCGAGCAGCCCTATGTATGTCGACTTTGCGGCAAAGGTTTCGTCTCCAAAAGTGCTATGGATGCCCATATGAAAAGCTGTTCAGCCTTACAGATTCCTAGCCATAATGCCAAACCGCAGTATCTTTATATACCGCCTGTTGTAGAAGAACATCCTCCTTTTAACTGTAGAATATGCAATAAGATGTACGGTTCTAAAGGGGCTCTGGAAGCTCACATGGTTTCTCACAGTGTCCACAGTGCTTCGTACAGCATGGTGTCGTCGCCAGCCCACAGCTATGTCTATCAATCAGATGATACTGCCGAAAATACTGTAGATGGCCAGCAATTACATTTGCAAACTCACATTCACGATATGTTGCAAAAGCGCCAGTTCGCCGCATCTTTAAGCGAACTGATAGCTCGAAAAGAGTTTGTTAATAATGTCATTGTTAAACCGGAACTTTTGATTGATCACAAGGAAGAGTCTTTTCATCCGCATGATTTTACTCAGAAAAGTGAGTATCACGCAGATGAGGAAATAGGAGAGAAAGTTGAATACACAGAAGACATCAGCCAGTGATTCTTTGTTTCCTTTCTATTGTTACTTAATTAAAGAATGGTTTAATTGCTGGGGACGGTTTTTGCACGTTTTACGTGTTTGTTGCACTGATAAAACTAAATTCATAGTTTATTATGGGTTTTTTTACATTACCTACTAAAGGTTCAGTAGTGAGTAATGTCACTTTCTTCGATTCCGCATTACAGATGACAGTAAAGTGGTAATATATTTTTTTTTACATGTGCCCCGAAAGTGCCTCTTTTCATGCATGTTCTCTTCACCGAAAGTGGCGGCAAAGATTTTTTCCCGCCCGCTTCGAGTCACCATGTGCTCATAAATAAATAAAACCAGAATTGTCGGTGCGGGATTTGAACCCGCGACCCTCTACCCGCCGATCCATACTACAAGCGATAATAAATAGCGGATTATATATAAATTAAATTGGCAGTTAATTTTTCAAAGATGTTTTAGAAAAATGTCTGAAGAATTTCTTTATTTATATGGCCACAAAGATAGATAAATAAAACCAGAGATGCCGAGTGCGGGATTTGAACCCACGACTCTCAGATCACAAGGCGTACGCTCTACCACTAGGCCACCGAGCCTATTTGTCAAAAATAATAAATAGATATTTACATTCTCCATGCGCGAGTGTTTTCATGTCATGTAGACAGGAAAACTGTCTGAAGAATTTCTTTATTTATTTGGCATCAAAGCTTCGGAGCACTTGTAAAAAAAATACGGTACATATCTCGGGCCGTCGGAGGCTTATATTTGATACGTAATGTACTATTACAGGGGGCTGTCAGTTTTCTTTGTCACCAATAAATTGGTATTGTTGGTGTCTGCCTAATACCACAATATTTCACAGAAGAACTTCAATGCCTCCAAAAGAAAAGATAAACTTTATATAGTGTAGATAATGTTTAAAGTCCGTACTACTTATCACATTTTATGTTACTAGTGATAAAATATTTACTTATTTAACTAGTGTTTTTTTTTGTAACGAGCCCTAGCGATTTTCTACAAATGACCACGAGTTATTCAAAGCGTTTTTCCCAAAGTTTTATACAAGATTCGTTGACAAATACACTGATAAAAATCCGGAGAAGTATGGGGTATGTCGAATGAAATTTTCGTAACCACTATGGGCATCGAAGGGTGGCGTTGTGAGTTTGCGCAGTTCGGAAATTTCCTTGTGAAAGTAAACATTCTCGACCGGACCGAATTTCAACTTTTTTAATGTAAATTTCACTGGTTAGTTAGGAAAAATATTGCAATCAAAATTTCGATTAGTTCGATTAAAGACAGCGTTCCATGCATACGATTTCTGACGATATGGTGATCCGACGGTGCCCTGATTGGTGTAAACTTTTGATGCCAAATTCCGTCCGAATATTTGTAACTATCGACACGATGAGCTTTATTTTAACTTTCATCCGACGTCGTATGTTTCTTAACCTCACTTTTTTCTGAACCAAAAATTAGGAATGAATGACTAACTATATTGACTATTTTTGGAATTATTATTAGCTACTAATGCACCAAATTAAAAATACATTAATTTTAAGGTTAGGTAGTGACTACATATCTATTATATTGTATACGAGTGACACTATCTTCTTTTTTTACAAGCTTTTTAGTGAAATTCGGTTCCGAAGATCGGATAATGTAATAAGCAAAATATTTTCTTATATACTTATGTATATACCTGAAATACTTTATACCTGGTATTGATCCACGACTTTTGCAAAAAAGCACCATGCACTTGTGTCCTTTCATCTTAAACAAAACAAGCCACTAATAACCTACCAAACAGCGAATCGAATCACCACAAATTAGAAGCTCCTTTACAAAAATTGTTGTTAGGTAATGAAAGTTTATAAGCACTAATATACCGACAACAATGTGGATGAACCACTTTTTATTCTGTAATTTGAAAAAGCATCCAGAACCAAAGATGGCGACGAATAACAACAAACAAATAATGTCGGGCCGGCTCTGACGCGATCGATAAAATTTCCACCCTACTGCGCAAACTCAATAGGCCCGCGCCATCTCCCATAGCGACGACACTTGTATTTTGGAACGTTCGTATTGGCAATATACTGTTTATATCTTATGTGACTATAACATGCAAAGATTTCTTATTTTAAAAGTATTTAATATATTTGTATTCCATATTTTATATAATTTTTAGAAGCAGCAAGTCTCGGGAACTATATAGTTGAAATGTAACGTTTCATTGCAGAAGCAAAAAATTAAGCTCAACAATTACATTTTAAAGCTAACCCATATTTTTTTAATGATAGATGGCGATGCTAAATTATCAAATTTTTATTTTCCTCCATCTATTAGTTTTTAATAATGAAATTTTAAAACTAATTCTGGAGATTTGTTGTTTTTATCATTTTATTTAGTTTTTAGGTGAGCGGTTTTCGGTCTATACAGGGTAATTAATGATTTTTTGACACGTCATTACAGCCAAAATACCGACATTTTTGTATTGTAAAATACCTACAAGATTTTACTTCCATAGGAAGCTTTTGGGGCTTCGAAATTTAAGCTTGTGGGGTGTCAAAATATAATCAGTCACCCTGTACATGTATAATCTCAGACGACATTTTGCAGTGAGTACATTCTACGGTCATAATAGCTATAGCTACATATTCGTAAAAAGTTTGGCATCCAAGAATATACACTTTTCCAACCGCCTGAATGGCTCACGAAAACTACGCGATTGTTTGGTCAATTTCTTCGGGGATTTACTTGCTTCACAACTACTATTCAAACAGTTTTAGCAAAGCAGTGTATCTTTCGTCTGAGTGTACATTATATAATAGTTATATTCGACGTAAATAATCAAATTTAAGGGATTTTGGTTATGATCGTGATTGTTGCTGCTAAGAGATTTTTATCTCTGATTTTTACATTTAAAGTATCACTTGTCCAAACTGACAGAATCCTTACTTTTCTTTTTAAATCTAGTCATAGAGTCCTTAAATGCAGTGGCTGCTCGTGACCGTTAGAGGCTGTAAGGCGATATCTCGGATGCGATGTTATCAACATATTATTTATAACTACACTGACAAAAATGCATATACCAGTGTCGTGGGTCACAAGATTGGAGCTACCTGAACCTCTCTATGTTGTTCTAACTGAGATTACGAATTATCACAAATTATTTAAAAACGCTACAGTAATTCAGGTTCTTTTGGTTCGCCTCAACCCAGAAAGAGATTTTTTATCAACATTTTAAACATATTTTTGATCACAACAATTCCTCATCTTGTAACTATTTTATGAGTTACCTGAACTCTGGGTTGGGAAAACTTACTAATTGATTATAAAGTGTCGTTTTTACCCGGACGTGCATTATTTTAACTCATTACCATGTGTAAATTATTTTGAGTTGGAATAATTCAGGAAACGTGCTCCAAAAGCCCATATCGAGGGTAAATCGCAAGATCGTAAGGTCACGGAAAGTTCCGAATTCGTGCTCGTGCAGGTTTGGCGTGGTTCATTCCATTGGTATTCGTCAATTCTCCTTCGATCGCGCGTATAGAAGACACCTGTTGGTCGTTGCGCCGTTTGCGGGATTTTTCATCTTTGTTCTCTGTGCGTGAAAATTTGTGTTTTGCATAATTTTGGTCAGTTGGCGTAAAATGGAGTTATAGGAGGGAGATGCATACAATAGTATTGGAATGGAGCCTTATTATTTATAAGTAATCGTCATCACTTCGTCCGCATGGGTTCTTAACCGTAGTATGCTCTCCTGTCTATAATTCATTTGATTATTTTTAAAAAAAATATGCAACAAAACTATCATATCTTGAAAGAACAAAAGGCAATTGAAGTCCACAATATGTAGACGTTAAATCAAAGAAATATTTTGAGTTCCGATAGTCCACAATTTAGGTACTAATAGTCCAAAATTTGGAGTCTGGTAGCCCAAAGAGTGAGTTATTCCAGCCACCATCGTAACCTAGAACAACTTAAATGTCAAGTTTTGATAGCTCGAATGAATTAATCTAGCCCGACTAGCATCACAATTCACATACTGGTAGCTACGGTAGCCTATCAATAATTTAAGACGGTGGGGCGTGAGCTATTCCAACGCAAAAAATAACCCATCTTCTGTGCTATCATAACTTATGAATAGTGAGTTGGTGCAATTTCTTCGATTTGGTTGCCGTAATTCAGAGGTCTGGGCTGTCCCCTATTAGCAACACGCTTCGGTCTAGGACAACTCATATTTGAGTTATATCAACTCGAAATTTCGCTCAGTGTAGAGTCCATGACATTTTAACTTTTATCTAGTATAGGGATTTTTTAGTCCTCAGATATCATAATAAGTCAAAGTTTATTTTGCAATTCATCATATGACGAGCTTTCTCGGTTTTTTTAAATGTTTGTTAAAAAATATAATTTCACAGCTTTACAAAAAATTTTTACACCAATGTAGTCATCGGAATTCTACACGTTTTTCCCAATGGTAAGCACGGCCAACAATATAGACGGTGGTTAAGAATGCTACCGCAAATTCAGTTCCGGGTATCGTACCAAGGAGTTTCATACCAAGAACTTGGAAAACTATGAGTATTCTCGTCCGTCTTTTTTTAAATCTTTTTTAAAAGTACTTATCTGAGGGGTAGGCCTTCATTATTCCTTGAAAAAGACTTTTCCGGATTCATCAGTGTGTCGAAAGAAATATCGCGAAAGTAATCAATTTACTACTAAAATCGATAATATTAATAAAATTAACTGCCAAAATAAACACTAACCTTGCCTGAACTGTTAACTTTACTCTCACTGACCCTTCGTCTTCCTACGGCCCAAGCAAGGCAGTCAATCGTTTCAATCAAAATGCTCGATGTAGCCAGATTTTCAATTCTGACGATTAATAAAAAAACAGTACTATTATAAAATGTTGTTTAAAACGAGTAAAGTTTAAATATAATATATCAAAGTATATATATTTTTTTCCAAACATTACAAAAAAAGTGACATAATATATAATTTTATTATTTAACCTTGCCGAATATACGCCAGTGACAATTAAGAGGCGAAATTATCGTCGCCTCTGTGGCTGTCGCCGACGTGTATCATTGCACTTGCGACGTTAATCACACAAATAACGTTTTAATAACCATAACCAAGTATATGAATGTGCAAATATTTTTGATTATTTAAATATCTTATTTCATAAAATACGTAGTGAAGTGCCCCCTCACTTGCCTCACCTGACGAGCCGCCACTGCTTAGTTGTCTTTATAGCATCGACATTTGTGAATCTTTGTTATTCTCGGAGAAAACGGTATGAAAATTAGGGCGAGAAAGCTTCATAATAATCTAATCATAATCAAAATCTTAAAATTGACGATAGAATATAATATTTGTTGTCTATTAAAGCAGTATTCGTAAAAATGTTCATGTTGAAGTACAAATTGGGCGGCTTGTAGTATTTTCTCATATTTCTTAAAAATGTATATTTTTGTTGGGTTTTTAATACATATAAAATTGTTTTTATACATTATGGAAACTTAAAAAGTTCTAGTACTTAAGATATTTTATATAAATAATGGTGCATAATTTTAAAATTATATATATTTAGAAAAAATTTGGTTACTAAAAAAATAAAGGGTTATAAGTTTAAATTTTATTATTAAAATAAAGTAATTCATTATTCCTATATTAGTAAGCTAATAACACACACTGTAATGTTAGAAGTCAAGCGCTGTGCGTAAGGCCTGTTACGTAATGATTGTTACGTAATTGCCCGCGATATTCCAAAACCGTGAATGTTTCCAATAGATTTGACCCAAAGTTGGTGTAAATATCATGTCTTAAAACAGGTACTTTAAATGTCAACATTATTAATTTGGACATTATTTTTTGGGTATATTAGTAAAGTATAAGTGATTACGACATTCTGATTGACGGAACGCCACCCGAAATTACAGCAAATAATTTATTGCTAGAAAAACCCATGGAGAAGCATAGGTGTATCAAAAATTTATTGACTAGTGTACTAATAACCATGTGAGTACCTAAGTAATAAATAAATATGAAGTAGTAGGAAAAGTATAGTAGACAACTCGAGTGGTAAGCCTGATACACACAAGTTTCGAAATCGTGTATAATAGAGTTCTTACCACTCTTGGTATGTAATATACTATATTACCGAATTTTGTGTTATTTCTTTACTTACCTCATTTATTTTACATGCATCGTATAAAATGCACTCTAAAATATGGGTAAGTAAAACCATAATTAAACTCTAGTATACAGGGTGTATGTTCGATGTTCACCCATTGGACTTCGGAAACGGTAAGAGGTACGATGTCAGGTAAATTGGGGCAAAGTGGCGCAATGATATGCCGCAAAAGAATCAAAAATAAATACAAAATATTTGGAAAAATGTAATATTTTGCGTTTCGGGTTTTAATTTTTCCTGTCTTTGATCGAATAGAGGTCCAAATATAAATTTCACTTCCTCATTGGTATTTTATTTTTCTCCACAAGATGGCATGATCAAATCTTTAATGCGACGTTTCGTCCACCATCATCAACTTATTTTTTTAAATACTAGTCTGGATTTTTTTGTTTAAATTGTGGAAGAGGAACTTAATCTACGTTGAGCAGTATACGACAATTACTGGTTTTCCGACGTTTTGTTCCTTAAATTGACCATGTTTGTGAAAATCAAAAAAACAAATTTTTGGATTTTTTTTTAAATCATGATTTTTTAGTCCTAATAGAAATTGTCATAATATTTGAAACGTCAAGGAAATTAGCTTTTTGCCACAACAATGTTAATAATTGGTTGTGATCCTTATAATTAAAAAAACTATTTAAAAAAATATTTTATTTTCAAAATTTATTCAAAAATGACCTATCGATCTCTAGTTTTCTTTCAACTTTGTTTTGTATATATTTTAGATAACGGCCACCCTGTATGTGTTAGGTATACAGTGCTTCCATAAAATAAGTCGCTTTTAGAATTACATACACATATACAGGGTGTTTCTTAATAACATGCTAATATTTAAGGAGGTTATTCTTGGGTTCATTTTCAGAAAAAAATTTCATTTGAACATAATTAATAATATTTTCATGGTTTTTTAATAATTTGTTGAGGTTAATATAATAACTTAACTAACAACTAGACCAGGTAGACAACTGTCAAAACTGTTTATGTTTACAAAACAAAATCTGCTTCTTACCTACTAGATCCTTTTTAATCGTTGTTAACACCTAATTTCATAACAGAGTGCAAATGAATGAATTTCATGTTTTTATACGAAAACTCTACGTCAAACGACAAAAAATGAAGAGACGACATTTATTTTGCTCAGCAAGGAATGAGAATTTCAAAAATAATTTCTATTTAAAGAAAAAGAAGTGGCGTACCATTCTTTTCTTCAAAAATACCGAGGGCAATTCTCGCACGAACGTCACTGGTCGGAATAAAAAAACATGTTATCCATCATAAAATGCCTCTCGATGAATAGAAAGTGTGTACCAAATTTCACTAAAAATCTAGAGCAGTATCACAAATATTAACAAAAATCTCAAAAATTAAGACGTTTAGGACATACAGGGTGGTTGATTACTGCGAGGAAGTCAAATATCTCCGTTGTTCTTAAAAATATCGAAATTTATTAAATACAAAGGTTCTAGGATAAATAAAAGCGCACATTATAAAAATATTTTTGGATATACAGGATGCTCCAAAAAAAAACCCATTTCTTTTTGTCTCATCGAATTCGGCATAAAATTTTACATAAGATATGCTATTTTATTTTAGTGATTTATACGACGTTGCCAGATTATTCAATTTTTCCTAAATTTTTCTCGAAAAACATCAAAAAAATTATTTTAATATATTACTAATTTAAACTAAAAAAGAAATTTTTATATTTTTATAAACCTTAGAGGTGTCCGAATAATTTTACTAAAAAAAAATCATCAATATCGTATACAGGGTGTTTTTTTACATCGGTATACATATAGCAATCTTTAGATAAATATTACTCGATTTTTTCAAATGTACTCTTTAAATAATCAATTATAATAAATGCTCTAAAACGTAACGTTCTGTTAATATTTTATGTTTTATTTAAAAAATGTAAAAATATCGGCACTTTCAATAAGTTGGCCATGAGTTGAACAAAAAAAAATAATAAACTAAATAAAAAAACTATAACAAGTGTTCAATATGACCTCCATTAACATCTAAACAGGTCTCTACGCGTTCTTAAAATGATCTACTAACTTCATTTAATACATTGTTGTTGATATTCCGAAAAACTTGTGTAATGCAGTTCTTCATATTCGCTTTTGTGGTTGGAGGCACTTTATACACTTCATTTTTGACGTATCCCCCCGTATTGAATAATCTGGCAACCAAAATAAAATAGCATATCTTATGTAAAATTTTATGCCGAATTCGATGAGGCAAAAAGAAATGGGGGGTTCTATTTAAAAAAAAAAATACTTATATGATGCCCCGTTTTTTTGGAGCATCCTATAAATCCAAAAATATTTTTAAAATATGCGCTTTTATTTATTCTAGAACCTTTGTATTTAATAAATTTCGATATTTTTAAGAACAACGGAGATATTTGACTTCCTCGGACTAATCAACCACCCTGTATGTTTATATGAAGTTTTTCTCTGAAAATGGATCCAAGAATAACCTCCTTAAATATTAGCATGTTATTAAGAAACACCCTGTATATTTAACCAAAATTTTATGGTTACATGAAGTGGTGCTCAAGGTACCGGAGCGGGAGATGGAGTCACTGGAAACACTATATAACAAAGTTGTCTCAGAACGTTATACTAAAGCTTCTCTTTTTTAGTCATTCTAATTTCCAATTCGAGGACCCATTCGATATAGAGGAGCAAAAATACAAATTGGAAATAAAAGAGGAGGAAGAATATATGATAAAAATTTCCAGGAAGGTAAAAAAAGCAGGAACGCGAAATAAAATAATCAAAGTTGGAACCAAGAAGATACCGAACCCGAACAAAAAGAAACGCGTGAGGAAGGAAAAGGGTATAAAAATTAAATTGAAGAGACAGATGCGCAAGGCTCATCCGCCGCCGGTAGAACTGGACGAACCCATCGAATGCGAAATTTGTAACGCAACGTACAAGAACAATGTCGTCTTCGCCCTGCACACTATCCGACACAGCGACGATAACAAATACTCCTGCCATTTGTGTCCTTATAAAAACATTTCCAAATATCACATTGAAATGCACGTGCGCGCTCACGAAGGTACCACAAAGTATAAGTGCGAAATCTGCCAGAAGGCTTTCACCGTCAGCACCCATGCCGTGGAACACAAATATTTCCATACCGGAGAAAAGCCGTTTCAATGTGAAATTTGCGGAAAGCATTTCATGTTTTCCAGATTCCTTGCCGCGCACAGACGTTCACAGCATTACGAGATCCTTACCGGTAGTCCCCTTGTAAAGTTTGACTGCAAAGTGTGCAGCAAGCATTATGCTTCGGCTTCGGGTTTGCGCCGCCATAAGCTCAGCAAGCACAATGACGAGGGTATAGATCTGTCGGTATTGTGTGATATCTGCGGAAAACGTCTTTCTAGCAAGGAAAAACTGAAATTTCACAGACGTATCCACACCGGTTACAAACCATTTGCCTGCCAAGTATGTTCCAAAGCATTCACGAAGAAAGATCAGCTGATTGAGCATGTTCGGGTTCACACTGGCGAGAAGCCGCACATTTGCAAGTACTGCGGCAGAGGTTTTACCCAGAGAACCCCGCTCAAAATTCACGAACGCACTCACAGTGGCGAAAGACCGTACGTCTGTGCTTGTTGCGGCAAAGGATTCGTAACCAAAACGTCTGTGGATTCCCATATGAAAAGCTGTGGGGGCAATGTTGTGTCCGCATTTGCGGCCTCGTGGATGGGGCATCCGTTGCCTCAGGTACTGCCACCAGGTGTACAGCCTCAAAAGTATTTCACTTTGTAAGAAGTAAAATACTTTAAAAAATGTGACGCACTATTTAGGTGGTATTTGGATTATACAGGGTGTCCCATAACTAATGGTACACAGGAAAACTGCAGATTCCTTGGGTAAAAATACTGCGATTTGGCCATACTTAGTTTAGTTCAATAGCTGGTAATAACCGAGATACAGGGTGTCCAAGTAAAAATTTAATTTTCAATTTTCCTAAATAACTTATTTCTGAATCAATATTTTTGCACAAAATTTTGTGACTATGGTTTTTTTGGGGAAAGGAATTTGAATTTGTTAATAATTTTGATGTAGATTATAGGGGGCGCTCTCTGCGGTACTCTGGATACATAAAAATAAATGTAACTTTTTGTGCCTTGGTATAATTATATTTTCATTAAAAATATCAGTTTTTCCGTCATTTTTAAGCAATAAAGGTATACTTTGTAAATGTCGCTCCGACTAACCGTTTTCCAGATATTTTCAATTACAATTTCTAATGCGCCCGTTTAAATTTTGATTTGTAAATGTGAAATTTGTCACAGTAGGCTAGGGTAAAAACAAATACAATGAAAGCACTTTGAAACCTCATTTTTGTCAAAGTTTATTTTCATTTGTCACCATTGTGGGTGTTTTTAAGGAGTTTTTGAAGATACTGTTATCAAAAATTAAACTAAAAATGCCGCGACATAACTGTTTTCTAACGGAGAAATGCGAGACATGGTATGTTTAAACGCACAAGAAAATTTTAACAGACGCGGAGCACATCGGCGATATTTGGAAATGTATCCAAATAGAAGGCAGCAAGATTTTGAAATTTTTAGAAGCCCATACGACAGACCGGGAGAAACAGGATCCTCCACTATTATGTTTTGGACGTTGTTAAAATTTTCTTGTGCGTATACCATGTCTCGCATTTCTCCATTAGAAAACAGTTATGTCGCGTCATTTTTAGTTTAATTTTTGATAATAGTACCTTCAAAAACTCCTTATTAAAAACACCCACAATGCTGACAAATGAAAATAAACTTTGACAGAAATGAGGTTTCAAAGTGCTTTCATTGTATTTGTTTTTACCAAAGCCTACTGTGACAAATTTCACATTTACAAATCAAAATTTAAACGGGCGCATTAGAAATTGTAATTGAAAATATATCGAAAACGGTTAGTCGGAGCGACATTTACAAAGTATACCTTTATTGCTTAAAAATGACGGAAAAACTGATATTTTTAATAAAAACATAATTATACTAAGGCCCAAGAAAGTTACACTTCTTTTTATGTATCCAGAGTAGCACAAAGAGCGCCCCCTACAATCTACATCAAAATTATTAACAAATTCAAATTCCTTTCCCCAAAAAAACCCTAGTCACAAAATTTTGTGCAAAAATATTGATCCAGAAATAAGTTATTTAGGAAAATTGAAAATTAAATTTTTACTTGGACACCCTGTATCTCGGTTATTACCAGCTATTAAACTAAACTAAGAATGGCCAAATCGCAGTATTTTTACCCAAGGAATCTGCAGTTGTCCTGTGTACCATTAGTTATGGGACACCCTGTATACAGTGTGTTCTACTTTTTATTTGAGGCCACCTCGAATGCTAAACTAAGTGATCTAAAATTGTAGATACAAGAAATCTATAAATTTATATTATTTTATTTAATACACTCGTCGACGATAAATCCCGGACAAAGATAGTTAGTCAAGGTTATAGTCCCTTTTTTAATTGTTTTTCGATCTTGGTGGCATTTTTAGCCAAGCGTGGACTTGTGTCTTGGGATGATACCCTGAGTTTTAGTTTTCAAGAAATACTGAAGTGTGACCTTTCCTTAACACATTGTTTTTTGGTTCACGTCAATATCTATTTTGTTAAAAGAGAATTGAAATTACAGTGTTTCAATTTTATTCACAATTCAGAAAATCACATTGTTTTATCGAGTAGCATAAACAAATATCCAAAAATTAATAGCCCGTATTGTATTGAAGCATGCCTCGTCACATGGTAGAAGTGATAAGAAGATATGGCTTCATCTGTCCTACTGTTCAACTACCCTAATGTTCATCTGCCCTACCAGTCGAGTGTATTCGGGTCATGTTCGGTTAAGCTCGTATGACCTAATTCGTTGGGAACGCCTTTTCCTCCTGTTTACATGCATTTTTACTGACATGCTGTGAATTATTATTGGACTTAAAATATTGCTCTTAGCGTCGAACGATTGAATGGTTATGTCATATTTATTTTCATATTAGAATTGTAATATTTGTGGGATTTCCTGCACCCTACCTGACTACGCCATTAGCAGTAGTTATTTTATTATCGAAATTTTATTCTTACATAACAAGAAAATTAATGTGTAATAATAGTTGTAGATGCTCTGGGGAAACAAGTGCAAACCCGCCCAGATACACCTTTTGGAGACTGTTTCCTATTGTATTTTAATTTGAAAAAACGAAATTCGAGCGCAAATCGGCCGACAGCTACTCTACATATAAATAAATTAGAGAACTATAACAAGTATTTATTATTTCTATCCTAATGTTCATCTATCCTACACACCTCGACAGCTCAGCTGACTTTGCCCTCTTAATTCCGCCCAGAGCGGCGAATATCAGAAATACACGACGAACCACTGCCGCCCATCCATATGTGGTTAAGTTTAGTACTCCTCTAACTTCATTATTTGAGAAGTCTTTCATCTGGAGGACTTCATCCTTATGGAACGACCTTCCCGAGGTCGTTTTTCCCTACGAATATAACCTCCAACGATTCAAAAGCAACGTGAATCGCTTTTTGCGCACACGCACCACTCCCAGAGTGCCCTAAAGGATTTTTCCTATATTGCTTGTGTTTGATCATAAAAAAAAACTCATTGGCCAACATGTCTATTCCAAAGAGCAAATTTCGAATCATGCTCGAACCCGATACTTACACACTATACCAAATAATTTTTCCATAACGAAACACACACGAAACAACAAAGAAAGTATGCAAGTTCCATCCTTGTTAAGTCGACTTCCGCTCCCTCCGGGTCGTAATGGTAGGTAGGGCAATTGGAGAAACGAAGATTCCCGGTTCAACACGAAGTGACCTCCGAGGAGTAGGGCAGATGCACTTTAGGGCAGTTGTGGTTCCCCGATAAGAACATGAGGTGGCAATACTCGCTATTAACTTTTGGATATTTGGTTATACTGCCCCATAAAATAATGTAATTGTCTGAATTGTGAATAAAATTGAAAAACTGCAATACTTTCTTTAAAATTTGGTATCTTCTTTTACAAAGCAGTTAACGACGCGAACCAAAAAATATTGGGTTAAGAAAATATCACACTTCAAAACAAAACATAATTCAGCTAAATTCTACCGCTCATTTTTTCCACAGGGGGTTAAGAAATTAAGGGTAAAAAGTAACTTTTGTTTCTGCCTGTATAGTATTTTTTGGAAACTAAACTAAATTCAGGATATCATCCCAAGACACAAGCCTACACTTTGCTAAAAATTTCACCAAGATCGGACAACAATTAAAAAAGTTACAAGACTACAAAAAATACTAACTTTATCTTTGTGCGGGTTTTATTGTAGGGGAGTGTATAATATACCGTGCAATACCATTTAATTCCGTACGCTGTATGCCTTTGTAGTTTTAATTTTTTCGTTTCGTTATAAAGTTATTAAGTATAAAGTGCAAAATTTGATTTTTTTTATTGCATTTTGAACATGCCAACGGGAATCCTTTTTTCTGATGGAATAAAGTCCTTGCTTCAGGTAGAGCGTCTATTAAAATTATGTTTAAAAATAAAATTATTGATTTATAGTGCCATTTTCGACACTTTTATAGGGTATCTCCGTAATTGTTAGTGCTATCAAGAAAGTAATGTAGGTGTCATGTGCTCTTTTTGGGTCAAACTTAAAATGGTAAAATCAAAATTTGAAAATTTTCGCTCGCTTAAGAGATACGGGGAAAAATCAAAAAATTGACAATTTCAAAATTACCCTATATTTTCTTAGTTAAAAGAGATACAGAAAAATGTTTTATACAGGAGTTTCCTTATATTGATTGTTGAATAATCTGCCGTTTTCAGAATAAGTATACGGGGTCAGGTAAAAAAGTTATCGGACCTAACCTCATTTTTTTAAAATGAAACACCCTGTATGTTTTAATCTAAAAAGATACTATTTTAAATTCTCCTTTCAAATACACATATAACACGCCATGGATGTTTTTGGTTTTCTAGGCGATTTATTATACTTTATTACTTTAAACCACAGTAGACCATGAAACAAAAGCCAATATCCTAGAAACAACTATGTTGACTATTAACATTTGACGTCAATTTCATTTTTACATATTCATTTGCGAAAGGGACCTATCAACATTTTGAAAAATCAGTTCATATTGAAAGTGGAAAAAACGAAGAAATGGCGCAAAATGTATATTTTGTTCGCTATCCGGAAAGACGGTAACCATTTAAGGACATATTCCGAACATTTGCGATGATTCCCGTTATTTTTTACCTTAATCTGAATCTTTTATTTTGTTTCAAAGTAATAAAGTCTAAATAAATCGCCTAGGAAACCAATATCATCCATGGTGTGTCATATATTTGAAAGGAGAATTTAAAATAGTATATTTTAGATTAAAATATACAGGGTGTTCCATTTAAAAAAATGAGGTTAGGTGCGATAACTTTTTTACCTGACCCCGTATACTTATTCTGAAAACGGCAGATTATTCAACAATAAATATAAAGAAACTTCTATATAAAACATTTTTCTGTATCACTTTTAACTAAGAAAATATGGGGTAATTTTGAAATTGTCAAATTTTTGTTTTTCCCCCGTATCTCTTAAGCGAGCGAAAATTTTCAAATTTTGATTTTACCATTTAAGTTTGACCCAAAAAGAGCACATGACACCAACATTACTTTTTTGATAGCACTAACAATTACGGAGATACCCCATAAAAGTGTCGAAATTGGGACACCCTGTACGATCTGCAGGTAGTGCTTAAAAGAACTGGAACCCACTATGTGTGTAAACTAATATTGGCGGTTGCGTTCAGATCAATTATCCTGTTATTTGAACATAAAGTTAAAACGATACTAAAAACTGAAAAAATATTAAGTATCTTGTATAATTTTATTAACGATGCACTATTTATATTTTATTAGTTTTTAACACGATGTGTGAGTGACGCAAAACTTTAGCTTTCTCTCTGAATTGTGAACATAAGAACAATCCCAAATCAGCAATAAAATATGCGGCATATAATCTAAAAAACTATACTATCATGACGTCACACTCTTTTGGGACTCCCTGTATATTCAGAAATATTTTCCTGAAACGCACCCTAGGGTACAGATGAAGCGTGCAGAATATCAAAATTTTAACACAATTAACAATCGAGCTATTGATGACGAGAGACGACACCCTGTATATCGTTGATTTTAAAAAAATTTTACACATCACCCCGCACAACTTTTTATTGATCAATGTTCAATTTAATAAATTAAAACGAATATGGCATCGTATTAATTTGGACAATTATTAATTATTGTAAATATTATATAGCTAGATACCAGATATCTAAAACAATAACTATAAAAATTATTTGTGGATTGCCGTAAAATGTTTATCTTGCCTTGTGGTTAACACATGTCACAAGTAACGATTTAAATTTATTATTTTAAATAATATAAATATTATTATATATAAGTACTTATTAAATATTGCTAGAAATATAATTAATATTCTTGGACCACCCTGTATTAAAAATACAAATGTAAAATTACCTACAGTACTACTTGAAAAATGCTGAATTTATTTTTTTATGCGAGTAATTTTATTGTATTGTTTAACTATTATTTAGATAACTATACTAATTTAGCACGGTTATTGTTTAATTTTTTGATAAATATGCTTATTTGTTGTAAGTAGCTTATCTATAGCAAGTTGATGTTGATAACGGCATATTCATACACGTAGGTGTTGATTTTACACCCATACTTCAATGAAATTTGAATACGTATTCTTTTTATGCTTGCTGGTGCATTTAGTGAAACAATTTCCACGATTACTTAACAGTATACCATTTTCTACTTTTATAATTTTTTTTTTTTGAATGAATTATCTTAAACATTTAAGAATTTATTTTAATGGGTCTAAAGTTTTACACGGTATTCATATTTCTTTATATTTCATGTTATTCCTATCTAGGTTTTTTAGATTTATAAATAATAAATTTGTATATCACAATAAATATTAAAATCTAAATTGCTGTTTATATAATATACAGGGTGTCCGAAAAAGAGATCAATCCTGTAAGTCTTTGAGCAAAAATAACGTCTTTAATAATGCTATTTTTCAAAGGTTGAAATGTATAACAAATTTTTGTTAATTTGTCCAATAATCAATATGATATTAAGTTATTTGGTATAATGCTTTGGCATCAAAGGTTTCATCTTTTGACAGAAGCAAAAACTGACAAATAATCAAAATATACACTGACACCTCCTGTTTTTTAGTACCACCGCGCAGTGACTTCAAATATATCCTTTTGGTGTGTGTGTCAGTGAGTACTGTACCTCCCGATTTTGCTGATTTGACAACAATTTTTGTTTTGTTTTTCTTGAGAAATGTGACTTTTGATGCTAAACCAGATTCGAAATTAATATCTTATTAAATATTGGATTTATTCAAAAAAATTAGTTTCAAATTTTGGCGCCATTGTATAACAAACAGGGCGATCTGAATTGAAAAATGGCGTTATTAAAGTCATAATATTTTTCTCAAAGAATATAATTATGGTTAACTGATTGGCCTCATTTTTCCGGACGCCCTGTATAGTAGAGTCAAGTAAAATATGAAAGAAAATGTGATTATTTTAAGCATTAAATATTATAGAACAAAAACACAAAGAGTGTAGGTCGAAATTTACTTGCACCAAATGATATACAAAACTCATTTTTCCTTTCAGACGCTTAGCCGGGGTAAAATACTTTTTTTTTAAAAAACAATTATTTTTCATAAAAATTGTCTTTAATGCGGCCCTGGCAACCACTTCTCTGATGCGGCAAATTTAATGCCGCGTTCGCCCCTATCGGCGCGTGTGTTCACAATGCGCAGCCTTGCAACGTTGCCAGCTGGTAAAGAACATACTTAAGTATAAGCATTTCTTTCTATAGAAGTATTTATAAAATGTTTTTTATTGCTTTTGCAGTATAATAAACAACAGTTTTAATGATAAATCTTGATCTACCAAGATTATATTCCAGTTTATCACTTCCAACCTTGTAACGGATTATTTTTAACATATTTTACGGACATGCACAAGGAAACTGTGTGATGACATAGAAACCAGCGTCCTTAGCTATGGCAACACTGTTTCAAGATGGCGAAATACCGAGTGTTGTGTTGATAGTGGCTTCACTAATCTTTTAACCTTTTTGGAAGAAACTTTTTAAATTACCTTGTGTGAAAGTGTACAAGTGAATCGAGAAAATTCCGTAAAATTGCCAGGTTTTTCAATGGATCATCCTAAGTAAGTACCCATATTTTTTGTTAATTATTGTTATAATGTTTGTTGTGGAGATTCCCTCCCTAACTTGTAGCCATGTTGCATTATGAGCTTGCGCGGGGGTTTGAGTACGACGAGGCGTGGGGGAACAGAGGGGTAATGTTTGTTCAGAGGTTTACTGCTTTAATATAACCCAGTAGAAAGATGAACGACGTGAAAAATCAATAATGATGTTTCTGGCATGATTACTGTGTTCAGGGGCGGAGTAACTTCAAATTTAATGGTTACAAATCGCGTCAATTACCGAATAGGTACCAATAAGAGACGATTTTTATATAGAATTGACCGGGCTACTCAGAAAAAATATCCACATGGAAAAATGTCAGTGGCGTACCACTTTTTTTGGCAAAAATATCATGGAGCATGTTTGTATTTGTTCGGGCAAATTGTTATATCGTTAATAATGATCCCATTTTAATATCTTTTTTAAGTGATAGAAAACAGATTCTAGAGTTTAGGATAGATCAATTTACGTCCTGATACTTCTAATTGTACGGGGTAGCACATAAACTCTAGATGCATAGAAATTTGCCATATTTTACATAAAAATTTACTATATTTTTTGAACTAAACCGATTAGACACTGGCTCGAAAGTATCGCCATGCCACTCGAGATAAAAAAAAGAATTAAAATTTCTTCTAAATATTAAAAAAATTTCGTAAACAATCTATGCGACATTTGATCACTTTTGACTTTGGCTAAATTACAAATAAAATTCGAACGCCAAATATATTTAGTTTTTTTTCTAATCTAAATCTGAAGTCGTTAAGTAAAGGATTGGAAAACGCTATGAGAAAAATGCGTTAAAAAATATAATGTTATAAGAATAATAATAACAATTTCAAATATGAACAATTTTCAAAGTTTTGTCACAGATCTTCCTGAAACTTGTTGATATCCCAATCGACATGTCAGACAATCTAAATATCAGTAAATTAACTAAAAAATTTATTATTAACGGCTAAAACTTCACGGAAAGAAATATCGATCAGCTGATGACTCTCCTCTCTTTCTAACCTGCCAAAAAGCAGCATATTTGGCTTAGATGGCTCTGATTGCTAATTCGTGATTATTTGGGATCCTCATCTTAAGTAGGTAATCTAAAGTAGGTGATGGTTTAGTTTAAAAAATAAATTAAATAGAACTTTATGTAAGATATGTTCAATTTAAATTTTAGTAAATTTAGAATTTGGACGTGCGTTTTTGCAATATTCGATAATTAATTTGGGTAGTGTATTAAGATGAGGATCCCAAACAATCCCAAATTAACAATCGGAGCCATCTATGTTGCATCAATTTAATTAAAAAATATGCCGCTTTTTGGTTGGTTAGAAAGAGACGCGAGTCATCAGCTGATCGATATTTCTTTTCGTGAAGTTGTAGCCGTTAATAATAAAGTTTTTTAGTTAATTTATTGATATTTAGATTGTCTGACATGTCGATTGGGGTATCAACCAGTTTCAGGAAGATCTGTGACAAAAATTCGAAAATTGTTATTATTATTCTTATAACATTATATTTTTAAACGCAATTTTTTCATAGCGTTTTCCAATCCTTTAACTTTACGAATCCAGTTTTAAATTAGAAAAACACTAAGTATATTTGGCTAAACGTTCGCCTAAAATAGTGCCTGCTTGGCAACCTGTGATTAAATGCAGCTCTTAATACAACCCCAAAAGGGAAAATAATATCTAAAATATATTCGGAAATATTAAAAACATGTAATATGAAACATGTACATATGTTCATGGAACATTCATTCATTCATGACCTTTTCTTCATATAAAGACCTAAAAAGTCACACTCTGACATATTATGACGTCATTAAGGAACACCCTGTAAACAGTCTACACTCGAGTGTTAGAAGGTACTTTAAACTGTAAACCGATTTAATTATTTAAAATTTACTCATGTAGTAACCTATTTAATCTATCAAATGCATACATATGTGTTTAAAAACTGTTTAAAATACATTTTTTATTTATTAAATGCCCCCTAAATAAATAGTACCTACCTATCCGTACAGATATTCATTAAATTTGTATTATATCATTAGAATTATAATATATTTTATGGTTCATATGACATTCTGTCTGGTAACGTAAAGAGCTTAAATTTGACACCGTTGTGATTGACCAAACCAAACGATCGTAGAGTATTAAAATCAATGAGTAATCTTCGGGTAAAATTTGGGGTTAAACTAGTGCATAACTTTGTTAAAATAGAAAGTCTTTGTTTAAACCAATTTCGGTAAGAAGGTACCATGCTCGAGCTTATAATTCAATATGGTCAAGAGATTTAAAAAAAATTATGTTGCTTTATTTTTTCTAGGACATGCCCGATAACATTTTTCACACCGATAGTAGAAATTGCTGAAGCCCCACCTCAGAAAGAAACACAAACCAAAGATAAGAGTTCTAAAAATAAAGAAAGTAAGCCAGACGTGGTTGCAATAAAGGACGAAAAAGATGATACTGAATTTAAGGAAGAGGTAGAAGGAACAAAAATTTTAGCAGAAGAACCGAAAATAACAGAAGTAAAAGAGGAAGACGAAAAACACGATACCAAAGATATAGAAAATGTTACAGTTAAAGTCGAACCAAAGGAGGAAGAGACCGCCAAAGATGTAGTGGAAGTCGCAAACAAAAGAAAGCGCGGTAGACCAAAGAAATCAGACGCTGGTCAGGCACTTAGGAAAAGTAAGAGAACATATAATAAGAAAGTAAAAGTTGACGTAAACGTTGACGAGCCTATTAAAAAGGAAAAGAAGCCTAGAAAGCCGAGGAAGCAACGCACACCAAAGAAAAAACCACCTGAGCCGAACGAAATTGATGTTAAATTTGAAGAGGATTTATTAATCTCTCCCGATCATTTAGATGAAAACAAAGTAATAAAATGCCCCATTTGCAAGGATGACAGAGAATGGAACTTAAAAGAAGTAAAAGAGCATTACAAAAAAGAACATCCAGGCAAGAGACTCAGAACCTCCAGGTTCTTTGGAGATCTCCATCCTTGTGATATATGCGGCAAGGAATTTAAAAGCGCAGGCAGCTTACGGGACCACGTCGAGACTCACGGGAACTATTTTTATTGTGACATTTGCAATCACTCGACGAAAAAAATCTTAGATCACATACTTCATCTTAGGATTCACCACCACGTGGGTCTCTTCCAATGCTTAATGTGCGAATTTAACACCTTGGAGATAACAAAGATTCAGGACCACGTGAATCATCACGAGGATTTGCTTAAGTACTGGTGCGATTCCTGCAAAAAATCATTCCAGATTTTACAGCATTTTCAGGAGCACGATAATTATCACACCGGTCTGAAGCCTTTTGACTGTGACTTTTGTGGCAAGTGCTTCTTGTATTCCAGATACCTGCACGCACATAAAATTAATATGCACAAGGAAGAGATGAACTGTCCAAGCACGTACGAGTGTGTCATCTGCAACAAGGTTTATCAGCACAGGAATAGTTTGAAGCTTCATATGAATTCTCATACAGGGAATTTCGCGATATGTGACATTTGCGGGAAAACTTTATCTAGTAAGGAGAAATTGAAGTTTCATTTGAGGACACACACTGGATATAAACCTTACAGGTGAGTGAGTTCACTGGATATCGTTTTATCGTTCTTTAGGTAATATGAAAATGTTGTGAAATATATTAGCACCGAATGAATCAGACATAATTTTTTACATAAAATGTTTTATTTCAGTTGCCAATACTGCGGGAAATGCTTTACCAAAAAACCGATCCTAGTCGAACACGTTCGAGTTCATACGGGCGAGAAACCCTACATTTGTGATTACTGTGCCAAAGGGTTCTCTCAGAGAAGCAGCTTAGTAATTCACATGAGAGGACACACCGGCGAGAAGCCATACGGGTGTCAGTTTTGTGGCAAAGGATTCGTAGCTAAGGCTATGTTGAATATTCATCTGAAGACTTGTAAGGGTTACTTTCAGGTTTCTAAAACTGAGTTTTAGTTTTGTGAAATCTCCTTGGCCGTACCGTTCACAAACATCCAAACGGTTTAACTGTTTCGACTCTTTATTTTAAAAGCGACGATTTATTAATTTAAATATTTAAAGGTTTGTCAGCATATAAAGTTAATGTGGTAGACGAAAAAAGTATTCTTCCTGAATGAAACAGAGAATGATATTTTGATAATTTCATTTTCCGACATAATGAAATAAGGTTTAATATAATTTTTTAGCGTTATAGAAAAAGTTATTTAAGGCCAGAAAGTACCCCACAATAGATTATTTATTATATTTTAAATAGTCTATGTAACATAGCTTTAAAATGTTCAGGGTGCAAACTATTTTATGTAACTTTTTAGTGCTTTTATGTAGGGATAAACTTTTTGTGATCTCCATTTTTTTAAAACCCGATTGGTTACTAAATATGTCTCACCAATAATAATGTCATTAGTCTGGTAGGACTAACGTTAATACCAACGATGTATGTAGTGTCTGGTTTAGTCTAAGTGTAATTTTATTGTTTAATTGTTGCAAAGAATAAGTTTTTAGATACAACTGGGGAACTCGGAAGACTCAACAGTTGACGTAGGAAAGCATAACTTTTCCTCAGAAATGTCTCAGTATTTTTGTCAATAATACATTTTTTTGTTAATTTTTACCCCATGTCCCGTTCTGACTGTCCCGCAGATAAATTCAGGCTTTAGTTTGGTCTTCTATGTTGACCATATTTCAAAATGAGAAGCAATTAAATGGCCGTTATTAACAGTCGAGCTGCGAAATGATTACTTGGCCAGCAAGATGTTACAATTGGTCAGTAGAAAAAAACATGTCTAGAAGCAGTTTACTTCAGAGGTCCCAGGGCACTGTTTATGTAACTTTCTTGTGTTTGCTTTGGCCGAATACAGTAGGAAATCGGCTACAAAAGGTGTAGCGGGGGCGGGTTTTCACTTGTTTTCCCAGGGCACTGTCACGATTCAGAAATGTTTGCTGTCCATAAGTTGCTGACCAACTAGCCATTTTGGCTGACCGATTACATTTTTCTGTTCGCAATAATAAGAATATTTTGCTAACCAGTTAAATGATACCCTTTCAAAATTATTAAATTCATATAATTTAGAAAATGGTATGCAGTTCAAATATATTTCCAAAGATGACAAGAATAAAAATGATTTAGCTGCTGTTTTCTGGGAAATAGATCAATTTAAATATGTAGTTATTATGTCTGCATTTACCCTATCAACTATAGAATGTTTTTCTTCAATTAAAATCGAAAACCTTTAAGTAAGATGACGAGCTAACTAAAAGCTGATTTCACAACCGAAAAAAAAGGATATTTTTAATGTCGCGGGCACTTATAGATAATTTTTAAGTTGATTAGCTGTACTTAGGAAATTATAGTTTTTAAACAAATATTTGGGTTAATTTTGTTTACTTTAAAATACTGTCGTATAGGGGATATTACCTTGATACTTTTTTTTTAAAGATATTCGAAGTTTTCAGAAAAGTTTACCAAACTTTTTCTGTCGAAAGTGGTTTTTCAAAAAATCTCCTTTAGAAAAGTTTTAATTACTTAAAAAAAAAATAGTTTCCGGGAAAATTATATTCTTTAGCATAATCTTCAGGTCATAACTGCATAAAATAATATGTAATGCATTTTATATTAGCCCAAAAATTGCCATATAAATAAAAATTTAGGTACCTAGATATTTTATTAGAATATAGGAAATAAAGAAATGTGAATTAATAAATTATTGAGTATTATTTTGAGGCCGGAGAATTTCAAATTATCGTTGTATATACAGGGTGATTCACGACGATCTTGCATTATAATTATATGGAGAAAACTACTAAACATAGGTTTCTGAAACTTTGAGGATTTAGGTTTATCGATAGGCGCTCTTTAACTAAAATATTCAAAATGTTCCTGTCATTTCCGGTTATACCGGCTGTAGATGTCTTCTGTCGTTTTTTATAGGTGTAGAACAGTAAATACTATTTATAAAAAAAAAACTAATTTTTAATCAAATTAAATAATAATATATTTGTTTTAAAATAAGTTTTTAATCAAAATAAAAAGTCTGTTTACTTTTCAGGTGGTATTAATATCAAATACCAATGTGTATGGAAAATTATTATTCTATATTTCCCAGACCACCCGATGATACCTTATACAATAAGGGCGTATTTTTGTCTACACAGTAGCACTTTAAAATACTAATTCAGACTGAATGGTACTACCAAGAAAAGAAAGCCGTTTCCATTGATAGGATGTCACCACCTACAGACCGGTTTCGAACTCTTTTGTTCTCATCAGTACAGGGTAGGTGTACATACCTATCATCAGAGAACTATACCTGTATTATCAACGATAGTCGAGAAAATACAACATGCAGTGCCATCTCTTAGCAGCCCCACACAACCTGAACAGATACCCGTTAGGGGTTTCCTTTTCTTGGTAGTACCATTCAATCTGAAATAGTATTTTAAAGTGCTAGTAGACAAAGATACGCCCTTATTGTATAAGGTATCATCGGGTGGTGGGAAATAATAATTTTCGATATAAAGTTTTTAATGGTTGAATTCTTTCAGAATGAGCATTGAATTGTAACCACCCTGTACATTTCTGCCAAGTCTAAAGACATTTTGAAAAACTTTTGAAAAATATGCTTGATAAATATTAAATCAATTAAGACATTAACGTGATAATTTATGGTTAAAGTAACATCAAATTCTTGTCAGGGCCTTTATTTTAGTCACTAGCCATTTTGCTATATCCCCTTAAAGGTTCCTTATTCCTTCGCTTAGTACATATTTCAGGATACATTTACGCAGGTCCGGGATTTTAGCCTATATAGATTTTTATCCTGCCACCGTCGTCTTGACGAATACAATCTGACAATCAGTGTACAGGAAACTTATCGATTTTCATAAAAATAGATGTTTTATGAGAAACAATGTTTTATATACCCGCCTATTTATTGGACTGAAATGTTTATGGGGGTAATAAAATTTTTAAAAATCTCTTAGCGACAATAATTATCGATATTTGTGACTATACACTAAACGAAAAAAGAAGCTGTGTCATAAAAAAAACATTGAGACAATTAACATAACGATAAAAATTTGCCCTTTGAATAATTTGGTCTAGACCAACAACAATCTCATTTAATTGTTTCTGTTATTATCCTGCAATGGCTTCATTTTGTCTGTAAAACTGACGAAAAATATTTAAGCAGGTGTCTCGCCGAAGCTTAA
This sequence comes from Barypeithes pellucidus, assembly GCA_963991005.1. NCBI lineage: Eukaryota > Metazoa > Arthropoda > Insecta > Coleoptera > Curculionidae > Barypeithes > Barypeithes pellucidus. The sequence continues at coordinate 12,003,041 of OZ022562.1, read as the reverse complement.
AATTTAAAATAAAGGATGCTTTTTGAAGGTATGCAATTTTTTACCCGCTGCTAGAGATTTACGTAAAAAAATAATACTAGGTAGGTCATATACTATTATATAACATTTGCCTTTTATTAGATAGGTAATATATCTAGTTACTATACTAATTTATATCTAAAAATACCTAATAATACATTATTCCGATTATCCGTATTTTTATATCTGAACTTAACATTAAATGCAATCAAAAAGTAAAAGGTATACTTATAGGCTGTCAGGGTCATGTGTATTTTAAAGACTACGGACAAATCCTTGTTTCTATACCTACTATTTTAATGTTAAATAAAAAGCAGCCAATCACAGTTACCGAATAAATAAGTGGTTATTTATCAACGCACTAATTTATCCAAATGTGAATTTACCAACCATAAAATCAATACGAACTTGCTGTGATAGCCAAGCAAATCGACGTATTCTGGCCCTTTCACCATAATCGCGCTATTGGAATGACGTTCGATACTAATGGTATTATATGCTGGGAAATGCATAAATAAAGTTTATTATTTAATTACCAGGGGAATATGAGATGTTTTATTGCATTATTTTTTTTAAATCGCACCCAAACGGAGAGCCTACATAGGTATTACAAGATTTTGAATGTTTGTTCCTGAGCCGGAGGCAGTAGCTTCTTTCTACCTCCAGAACCAACATGAAACTCGTATTTGCCGTTCAAGAAATTCTATAATTTCAAGCAGAAACTCAGGAATTACTAGTACTTTTGGAAAATTGTTTTAAAATGTATTATTTATTGAACGCTTGAAAAATAGCAACGTTCTTGCGCATTCGCCATATTTTTCCAGTATGGCGTATTCTAGGCGAATAAATATCAGTATTTTTGCATTTATTTGCTTATTGTTCTATTTAAAAGTCTAAAATATATTTATAATGTTATTAAATTAAATTTTCTAGTCTTTTGGATGTATTTTTAATGTTTCATCCGTGTCATAACTGAATTAAACGCAATTATACCAACATTTGACCTTAAATAACCTTTCGTAATAAATATTTGATCAGATACTAGTTTCGTCCATATCTTTATTTCTTACTTATAATAACTAGTTTTATAGAGATGTTATGGTCTACAGAGATATGGTTTTAAAGGAAGAAAAATAATTAAATTTATTATTGGTTATGTAAAATGTTGCATATTATGTTACCTTTGAAACCACGTCTCTAGTCCAAGCTGATGGAAATTGAGGGATTTTGTCGTCGTCGAAAACAAACAAATCCTTAAAGGTTGTTTTGTGGGATTACATTTTTCCTAATTAACCTGTCAATTAGCAAACCCGGTTTTGTTTCTTTTGGTTAATTTTTTTCCATACCAGGGGGCTACGCTTTAACGTAGACTTCGAACCACAATCCTCAGACATACAAGAGCCACCAATCCTTGGTTACCGACGTGAATCGGGTTGCAATGGACAGCAACGTCGCCACACCACCGGGTTCGAACCTGGTTATGGCTATGGTATATGAACCCACAAAATGCCATCCTTGAATCCCCTCCTCATACCCCCGTTAACCGGTTGTTGTGGCATATGTTTTAATGCGCATTATTATAAATATTTCAGCCTGTGAATTAATTGAAAAATAAATCATATTTCTAAAGTACTCGACTATTTTAGGCAAGACCAAGTTTGCTTTCAAGTGGAGGAAAACGAAGAGGAAATTTTAATACATTTTATAGAAGATGACACCAATCAAGAATATTTTAACGTTGACAATGTCACTGCAAATGACGATCCCACTACGAATGACGATCCCGCGCAAGAAATACCAGACGAGCGAACTTTAGATTCGCAGGATCCGGTTAAAATCGTTGAAAAAATCGACGATAACCGTAAACTTATCAAGAAATACTTATGCAACGTTTGCGGGTGTTATTTTCAGCTTATAAAACGGCATCTGGAAAGTCACGGTCCCTATAACTGTATGGATTGTCTTATCAATTTCGACACCGAAGAATTGTACGGTCATCATCTTACGACCGTCCACGATGACGGCAGTGAACGATACCCTTGCGACCTTTGTTCTTTGACGTTTTCAACGGTCACCATGATGGCCGTTCATAGGTTTACCCATACCGGACAATACTGCTGCCCTATTTGTAATTTTACCACCAAAGGTCGGGCTAGGTACTCGTTGGTGAACCACATAAAGAGACACGAAGGTAACTTCTCGGAGAGATGCGATATTTGCGGTCGTGGGTTTATGGACAAAAGTATGATGGCCTATCACATGGAGATGCACGAAGCTATACCGAAATACGAATGTGAATTTTGCAAGAAGAAATTCACAGTGAAAAGGTAAGAAGGTATTCAAATATAATTTTAGGACTGTTGATTTACAGGAGGGGATCAAATAGTTTGAGGCATCCTGTATTCGAAATTCCCAATTTTCAATATAACGAAAAACGGTTGAATTTGAGAATTGAGGGTAATTATATAAATTACGATCAGAATTTTACGTAGAATTGGAAAATCAGTTAATATACAGGATCTCCGATTTAAAAGACAACTTTTTGATCCCCCCTGTAAATCAACAGACCTAAAATAGTATTTGATTTCCTTGCAAATACTACTTTAAAGAAATTTTTCTCAAATATGAGAAATAAAAATTTAGGAGGTATGTGATCACCCTGTACAGGGTGTCCCATTTTCGATACTTTTATAGGGTATCTCCGTAATTGTTAGTGCTATCAAAAAAGTAATGTAGGTGTCATGTGCTCTTTTTGGGACAAACTTAAAATGGTAAAATCAAAATTTGAAAGTTTTCGCTCGCTTAAGAGATACGGGGGAAAAACAAAAAATTGACAATTTCAAAATTACCCTATATTTTCTTAGTTAAAAGAGATACAGAAAAATGTTTTATACTGAAGATTATTTATACTGATTGTTTTACTATATTATGATGGATATTTATTTTTTTCGGCGACGCTTAACCAGATATTCCTTCAGGTACTTGGATGTCCACAAAAGTTACAATCACAAGATGGAAATGTACGGAATAGAGGAGATGTTCCAGTGTGAAGTTTGTGGACGGAGTTTTACTTTTGAAAAGAGCTTAGTTCGACATTTGAGCTGTATTCATAAAATTGGCAAGGATAGAACACGAGAGTGCCCGGTAAGAATCTTAATCTTAGTGTTTCATAACAAATATGACAAATTTATTCATAATTTTATTTCCCAACATAATAAACCCTTCAACCAGTGGCGGTTCTTCCACAGGAGCACATGCGCACGTGCACCCCCAAAACAAAACGAATAAAAAATATTAGTTTATATTCATTGAATATTATTTATCGTATAAAGTCCGACCCTCCCTAATATTTTATCGTACCGTCAAACTAAAAAAGTCCGACCCTCCCTAATATTTTATCATCCCGTCAAACCAAACTGTATAGATCTGGCAACCATGCCTCGGTCGAGGTAAATGACGATTATGACGAGGCTTGCTCGCACGTGCGATTAAGTAGTGCAGTTTCTCTGCAGTAACAGGTGGCGGGTGGCAGCGGGGGATAGCGGGGCTATGGTGATTTAACATGGAAAGGCGCACAGTTTTTGTGTGCACCACGCTGTTGTCTGTTCGTGCATCTAGTTAGAGATTCGAGAGTGTATGTTTTAATATTATATATTTATTAAGTTAAAATGAATAGTTGACGGTGAACTATTTAAGAAATAACTTGAGCTCTTTGAGTTTGGAGCAAAAAAATTGAAGTGAAGAATGCGGGAACACCTAAACCCGAAATTAATTTAACGCAGACCACAAAGGGCAAATCTAGGGACTTTATTAGAAACTTTAAAAATGAAATATATGAAAAAAAAATTATAGAGGGTATTCCAAACTTAATGAGGCTGTTATTGATCAATTTTCTACAATTAAGAACCGAAGAATGGCCTTTACATTTAAGCGCTATTGTGTAGGGTCGATAAATGTTGTGTATTTCGATAAATGATACTCGATATGATTTTAACCCATTTATTTAAGGATTTGAACTAAAAAACACTGAAAATATGTAGAATGCCAACTTGTCAGTCTCGTGGCTTGATTCGTTCTCGTCATAAAACAGTTAACTATTGTTCTCGTCTTGGTTGCGCCTAATGACGTAGCCGTAGATGGCGTAGTGGTATTAGACAGCATTCGGTTTTCTTGACAACTCGTAGATGCGGTAGTAGTATTGGACATCATTCGGTTTTCTTGATAGCTCGTAGATGGCTTTAGTAGTATTAGTAGTGGACTGTATAAATATTGTTACGAGAGTTGCATGCGACTACGTTAAGATCCGACAGCTACATACACTAAGAAAACCTTTCTTATTTTCCAAAAGTTTTCCTTGTGTAAAATTAAAAAATAAATAAAAATATGTTTTACCTAACGCATTTTCTTATTACTTTTTTTCTTTCTACATTTAAAACGCCTAGAAAGTAATTGTTTGGTCGTTACACAAAGTAAAATTTTAAAAATAATTTCACCATACTTGTGAACCCTCTCTATCATAGGTCACGAGCCGCCACTGCCTTCAACGTAACGTTTCGTCTTTTCTTTCGTTAATTATACATATGAAATTTCAATATTTTTTAAGGTGTGTCACAAAATAATCTCCAACAACCACAATCTGAAGAAGCACATGCGCACTCACACCGGCGAAAAACGATTCTGCTGCGATAGTTGCGGGAAAGCGTTCTCGGAGAAAAAATATCTCTGCAAGCACCAGCGGACGCATTTGAAACAGCGATTAAGGAAACCCGAGTCCCAAGACGTAGAAAGCGACGAAGATAACTATCTAGTCGACGGGCACGTACAGAAGGAAGTCACTAGTCAATCTGTAGATTATTTTATCGACGAGAACGAGGCTGTGAAAAATGAGGATGAAGATGACGAAGAAGAAAGTCAAGATGTATTTTATTTTGATATTGAATAATTATTTTAGTAAGGACTTTCGATTTTAGAGGAAATTTAATTTTTTTTGTCGCGGATGACATACCATCGAAATGTAATCGGTAACTTTGTGGAACTTTATTTATGTGCATATGACTGCCTCGCTGTTGCCGAGTCTTATGGACCAACAAATCCGCGCTAGACTCGTCGATACGTGATTGTTATGGGTGCAAGAATAAGAAGGGTAACTTTGAAATATGTCCTGCATACCTGCACATGCATGACAATACCAGAACTGGGGGTTTTATTCGGGTTTGTGGTTTCCTTATAAACATACCACTGCCTGACTGCTAGCTGGAGCTTGGCCCCTTATCACTATATATGTTTATAATATTTATAGCATCGAGTTCAAGACCGATTCTATCTTCTTTTGGGACAAAACCAATTCTTATCGGGCGCATACTAAAATAAACATTACTTAAAGGTTTTCTGACCATTTCCGAGAAAGTATTTCCTATTTTTTGTTTATTCATCTGGTAAATAAAGAAGTTACAACAAACTTCTGCTAGCATAGCAGTGACAACTGTATTTTTTACGTCTATTACTGGCAGTCCTGTGCACAGAAATATATTTTCACAGCTTGATATGGTTTTTTGTTGCTTGTTCTATTTTTTCTGCAGCAAATGCTCTCATTATGAGATCATCCCAGCTAGTGGTGAGCGATATCGTGATTTATCAATCACGTTGTAAAACGTGATTGTTATTTTTATTATCAGTGAAAATAAAGCGTGACGTGATCACGGTTTATACATTTTTATCACTGCTAAGCGAGATATTAACTAGATAATAAACGTAAGAGAATATTGCGCGAATTGTAAAACTATAGTGAACTATAGTGGGTGATGGTCGATGGATTTAAATTATTTATTATGTATACGACTGTACTGTAACAAAAGAAAACTTAAATTTGTAAAAAATATTACACAACATTGATAACAAACAAAATAAAACATTATTGCTACCTAGATTAAAATAGAATAATTATACATTTAAAAAAAATATGATGAACTAAACACTGCACTTTACAGCAAACTATTTGTTCATGCAAATACGCATGGTTTCTAATTGTGCGTATTGTATATTATCATTTAAAAATAGAATCGTTAATCATTTCAGTTTTCTTATTACTTTTAGCATGCCCAGAGCTCGCTAGTCTTTCGAATATTACTACTCATTTTCATTTCACGGTTTCAAGTTCAAGATTCAGAAGTCACGGTCAAGTACCAACTGACGACCTGACAACTTCACGGAATCACATTTTAAATAATAGGTCTATATGAGATGTGATTCGAGAAAATCCACCAAAAAGCAATAAGGCACGAAGTCCAGTACCCTCCATATTATTGCTTACTCTTTACCAAGAAGGCACGAAGTCCCGTATCACCCATGATATTCTAACGGTGATATGCGAAAATGGCCTTTATTATTTTAACACAATTGGTGTTGGTAAAATACAATAAGGCCGATTATGGGAAATGTAATAAATGTATTTCTAATGGTGTTACAACAAGTCAACACCATGGGAATAAATTTTAAACAAACAGATAGGTTTAATGATTAGTAAAAGTGATTTATTTAAACTGTGATCACATCAAGCTTTTTATTGCTGCTAAGGAACTGTGACTACCTGTGATTTGTTGATATCAGTGATTAAATCACAGTTCGTGAAATATCGCTCACCACTAATGCCATCCCATTATAATTTTGTTACCTTAACCAAAGCCACTGTTTACAATCATATTGGCTTCAATTGAAGCTTGCTTCTTTATAAAAGTGTTTCACTTATGATAATTTAATTTTTCTTCATTTGGAGTAAAAGTGTATATCCTTATATACCCAAATCATAGAAGTAATCTCTAACAAGGAAGTCATTTTCCTCTTGGTAACCTTGCAAGTATTTTATTAGTTTCTGATTTTCATATTTCATACTAATTAGTTTTGTTTCGCCCTGTTAAAATTTTATTTTTTTTTAATAAAGTTTACAAAAATATTTTGTGTTATGTTATATATCGAACGTGGGGGGGGGGACAGGTTTTCAATGTAATGTTACGACAATTTTTAAAACTTCTCATCCTTACTATCTCGCTTCCAGTAAATAATAGTAAAATTCGGAAAAACACGCCAATACTGTTAAGAGCTTTTAGAGAATATGTGCAGCCTTCATGGTTTAACCTCCCTGGGAGGATGTTACTCTTAAAATCTTAAATGGGAACGTGGTGCATCATTTTAAACGCCATTTAAATCTCTTTCCAATAATACCATAATTTATTATGTTTTAAGGAGTAGTTTCAAAAAATGGACGAAGCCATAACTTTTTTTTAGGCCAACTGTCCCTGGTAAAGAATTGAAAAGGGTGTCACCCGGAGTGACTACCTGTCCAATTATTCTATTACAGGAGGCGCCCACACAATAATGTTCTTTTAAACAATAAAATCTAAAAACCATAAATTTCAGTTCAGATAAGTTCTAATTACTACTCAAAAAATAAAAAATTAAGGCATTATTAGAAGGAGATTTAAACAACCTTTAAAATGATCCCCCCCCCTTCTCGTTTAAGATTCTAAGGATAAGATCTACCCCTCGCAGGGAGCTGAACCACAAGGTTGCAAATAAAAGTATCCCCCTTCACAATAATCTTGACGTATCTTTCCGATTTTGAATTTTATTTACTGGATATTATTTGGGTGGGAAATTCTCAAATTGACACCTGTATCTGTGTAATTTGTGTACAATGTAATCTGTACTATTCTAAATATTACTTACAGTAACTTTCCTTTGTTGTTAACGCGATGATGTACTATTTCCATGCATGATTTTCGCTAAAGTTGTATTGTTGGTCTTTAAGATATGCATCAATGTCCTCCTTCAATTGGTTATCGTCCAGGAAAGCTCATGGCCACCGATTTTTAAACCCCTGCAGGAGTTAATGGCTATTCATCAAAAGCATGATCATGATCAATTGAAAGTGGATATTGATGAAAGTCCTGGCAGGAATAATTTAAGTTATTTGGGTAACTGAACATAAACCACCAACTAGTTAATCTCTAACCTAAAATGTTTCTAATAAATACAGTTTTTAGGGATAATATTAAACCACAATTATACCTGGTTAAAACAGAAGGTGGACTTCAATTCATCGTTGACACTGCACCCCCGGTACTCGAGACACCCAGGTTCGATCTGACAGAACCGAAGATTAACATCGAGTCGAGCATCGTACTTACTCCAAAATTAGAAGTGTGTCCCGAATGCGGCAAGACCGTTAAATATTTGAAACAACACTTGAAATTCCAACATCACGGCGCTAAACGAAGCGAGAGGAACCATTCCGGACTCTGTCCTATTTGTGGAAAATTTTTCAAACATGTGGGATATCACATGTCGAAAACTCACAAGGAAGAGTTCTGTTGTGACCAATGTTGTGCTTTATTTAAGTCCCAGGAGCTGCTGGACCTGCACAAACAAATGCACACTAGTGATCACTATAGATGCGATAATTGTGCTATGGTTTTTAAAACGCTCACCGACCTAGCTATTCATAACTATTGCCATACCAATACTTATGCTTGCCCCAAATGCAATACGATATGTAAATCGAGACAATCTTTGAAATTCCACGTGCGAAAAGAGGAGGAAAGCTTCAACTATCATTGCCACATTTGTGGACGGGGATTCGTCCAGCAACATCTGCTGCAAGTCCACATCGAGCGGCACGAGAATGTCAAGAAGTACGAATGCGATATATGTCAGAAAAAATTTACTTTTAAAACTTATTTGAACAATCACAAGAAATTCAATCACAAGAAGGAACTCTTCGGCGTGGAGGAAGTGTTCCAATGCGAAATGTGCGCAAGACCATTTTCCTTTGAGTGTTCTTTGAAACGTCATCTCAACCTGGTTCACAAAGTCGGCGAGGAAAGAAGCGTGACATGCAACGTGTGTAACAAGATCTTTACTACCGCCTACAGTCTTAAGGTCCACATGAGACTGCATACAGGCGAGAAAAAGTATAACTGCATCATTTGCGGCGAAGCTTTTTCTAGAAATCAATATGTTACGAGACATATGGCCAGGAAACATGGAATTAATAAGCAGGAAAAAATTAATTAAGGTTTGTCGTGAATAGAAGTAAATATATTTCGAAAAATTTGAATCCTTGTAATCAAATAGGCTTATTTTAGAGAACCTACGTTCTACAGTGTGTCTATAGTAATAGGCAAATTAGGTGTGTTTTAAGGTAAATAAAAATATAAGGAGGAATATCTTGAGTTTCTGTTAATTCCCTATTTTTTATTAGTGGTTACACGAAGCGATTGGCAAGCTACCAAATGCTTACCGAGTTTAGCGTGAAATTTGTTAATATAGGTACAAGTATATGTCAAATAAATATGATTAATACATAACTTCTGGCTTTTTATTAAACTTTGATGAATACTTTTAATATCTAACCCATAGTTATGCTTTTAGGTCAACTAAGTTACTGGGTGCCATCCTAGTGATGAAGAATCCTTTAAAAACCCATAAGATTGCGCCAAGAAAAAATCCTTCCAAATCCAAAATGAAGGACATCATTAGAAGAAAAGTCAACGCTGCTGCGCTAAGAACGAAAATGAGAAAAAAAGTTATTAAGAAAAAGAGGAGAGAAATTTGGAGTTCTGACGATGATAATGATTGGGACAACGATACGAATTCGGAATTACATAAAGAAAATAGCTCTAGGATAGGAAGGAAAACTCGCAAATGCAAAGAAAACGCAAAAGATAAATCGATACTCGAAAAATTGTCACTTAAACTCAAAGAAGAACTGCAGAAGGACACAAGTATTAAAGACGAAAGCGATTGGTCGGATGTTGATTCGGATTGGGTAATAGACACGGACGTAGATGCAAATATCGGAGTAACAGAAAAGAAGAAATCAAAGGAAGACAAAAGTCTGGAGAACAAGCGAAAACAAGACAAGTCCGGCCTTTGCCCTCAGTGTGGAAAAGTTGTTTCCGATATTAGGGGACACACGAAAAGTCACGCCAATCTATATTCCTGCGATCTGTGTTTTATAAACTTTAAGAATGAAAAACTTTTAAACGAACACAGGGAAGTACACGAATCGGAGAATCCTTACAATTGTGACAGGTGCAATATGATATTTAAGAACGTTACTAAGCTAGCACTACATAGGTTCCTACATACTGGCAGTTACACGTGTCCTATATGTGGGTTTATAGCTACCAGTAAATTTAGAAACTCCATCATCGCTCATATAAAAAGACACGAAGACAACTACGCGGTAAGATGCGAGATTTGCAAGCGAGGATTTCTGTGCAAGAAGAAACTAGAAGAACACATAGAGTGGCATGAAAATATTCCCAAATACGAATGCGAACTATGTCACAAAAAATTCCCTGTCAAGTCTTACCTTACGCTGCACAATAAGTTCAATCACAAAAAGGAACTTTACGGTACCGAGGAGATCTTCCAGTGCGAACTTTGCGGTAGAAAGTTTACGTTCGAAAAGAGCTTCAAGAGACACTTAAGTTGCATACACAGAGTTGGAAAAGATTTGACGGTAAAGTGTCAGATATGTGGTAAACTGATCGCTAACAATCACAATTTGAAGAAACACATGAGGGTTCATACCGGGGAGAAAAACTACAGCTGTGACGTCTGCGGCAAAACGTTTTCTCAAAAACAGTACGTCACTAGACACCAGAAGGTGCATCAGCCGGAGAGAGAAGGCAGGAAACGATCTGGTGGAGATTCGGCTCCGTACAAAAGTGAACCTTTGGTATAGCGATTTTCAAAGAGGTTTAATTTCAGGAAAGTCTGCTTATTTTTAAGGAAAAGATCTAAATCGACGATGCACAATAAGGCAAGGATGCTACTAAGCTAGCATTTCATAGATAAATATAAGTTAATTAGAAAGACCAGCAGTTTTTCAATAGACTACATGCCAGTGCACACATTCTTCAAATTCAATTTAAAATGCTTACAGAAATTAAGTTACCACCAACTTGTTTGTGAACTTGTCCCACTCACTACCCGTCTTGAAGCGGTAATGAAACTCACATCATTATATTGTATATTAGGATGAGTATAGGACAATTTGAAGAAGCACGAATCCCAGTCTTGTTCTCCATAATCATCTTTGCAACAAATTGAAACCGAAATTCATTTTGATCTTCCGTCACGTTTGTTATGACGAAATCAGCTTTAAGCTTCCTTGCCCGTGTGTGACATCAATTTCACTTACGTACGAGTACGAGAAGGTTCCTATTTGTAGTGAAATATACCATAAATATGTGTATGATTTATGCAAGTGCAATTAAATGTTGCCATCTGGTGTAAAGCGGGTTTTGAAGAATTGATATTGGTTTATTTCTATTAAAACATATTTTTTCTTGCAATCCGATATTTTTTGGAGATAGGGACATTTTTGTACCGATAAAGCTGAACGTTCACTTGGTCGAGGGGGATGCACGGTGCGGCGAAAATCCGGTCCGGGATAAAACGCTAGAAGATAAATAGGAGTGGCGCCGACCTGGTATTCCATCGATCGTTTGGTACAGCGGAACTGCGCCGTGCCGCTCCGCTTTACCGACCTGATGGACATTAACGGGGGTCGGAATTCTAGACTACTGAACTTATTCGACTGTTTCGGATTCGTCGTATAATTTCTCTCGATACATTCTACAATATTTTACAATTTCGATTCCTCAAAAGATCCGGAAATGAGTGACGGTGTTCCCTTAAAGTGACGCTTTTTGAGTCCATACGTCTTGCTCTTGTTTCTTCTTCTTTGCTTCCACCGCCGTAGCGAAAAAATCAATTCTTCGTCTGAACTAGAAACGTCCACCATGCTCACACTCTTGTGCGAAAACGCCTTACATGTTGCAAAATTACCGTCAAGACCATACAAGACGCCAAAGATCTTGCCCATAGATCTATTCTCGCAAGTCACGTGCAGCTTATCGGTTTTATTCGATATTGCTGCAAGTGCAACACCAATTTCTGGGGGAAAATTTAGTCATTTCAGTTTGCCAAGTTCCTCATAAGAATTTGCCTTTGGCCAAGACACGATAAAAGTCCCAGCATGCTTGACGGCAACTGTCGCTGTTGACAGTTGACAATCATATTTTTTCTGGGGTAAAAGGAGGGTTGAAAATTTATTTCCATTAGCATCGGTCGGGTTTCCTACATTGTTGACAATAATCAGCAATTGAAAGAGTATTGCGCAATCTAAAAGCAAATTGCAAGAAACATTGCAATGTCTTGCTGAAAGAGGCCCACCGACCTAGTTGACGCTCAGCTTTTAAAGTAACACAAGCAACATGCTATGCCATAATTTATGTTTAAAATTACGCAATTCAGATGATCTTATTAATTTATAGGTATTTTAAGTATTTCTAATTAATTTACGTTAATATTCAGTTGTATGAATAGTAATACAAATAAAATAAACGTTCTTATCCGTGTTTTCTTATCACAATAGTTTATAATGTTCAAATAGAAGAAGAAAATGTCAATAATAATTTTGTTTTTGGAATATTGATATATTGAAAAAGAGATAAAAGAATTACAGTACAGAAAACAGTGATTTGGTTTCTTGGTGTCCTGCAAATATGAAGGATGCCATAGGCCATACAATAAACAGGTGGTAAGATATCGAGCCGTTCAAATTTCGCCTTGCGCGCGCTGTGACGTTAAGGTGACGTCAACTGGTGATCAATTTTTATTTTAAATTGCTTATAGAGATTCACGTAAATATACAGTGTTATTCACGTTATTCGAGACGACATATTATAGCTAAGCTATTTGTTTTGGATAAAAACAAATATTCATGGTGGATAGGGGCCTATTTGAGGTACATTTTAAAATTATTTTCATAATGTACAGATTGTCCCAAAAACACGAAACGTATCAAAGTTGCATTTTATTAAATGGAATGCCCAGTATATTATTTCATTTTCGGTTCCTACGATCAAAATAAATATTACTTTCATTAAGGTTTACCGTACTTAAACCTTACGGTTTGTGAAATATTTCATATTTTGTCAAAATGTAGTAACAATTTCAATGATTAAATTCTCAACATGTATTTTGTTTTTTAAACCCAATTTCTCAGTGGACTCTACTCACTGATTAAGTTTTGTGTATCAGTTATGAAAAATTCACTAACTTATACACGGCGTCCAAAAAGTACTACTAAATTATTACAAGTTTGAAATGGTAATAACTTGCTTAATTAAAATATAACACCCTATTTTATGTCACTAGCAGATGTAGAATTTAATTGTCTATCAAAAAGTATTAACCTCTCCCATAGCTAATTACTCGCATTTTCATGAAAAATGCAAATATTCACAAAGCAGGCTAATTATAATCAATTTAATATTAATCAAGTCGCCTATGACATATTATTATGACATATGACAAAATACAACTTACGTTTCATGTTTTTGGGACAACCTGTACATTATGAAAGTAATTTTAAAATGTACCTCAAATAGGCCCCTATCCAAAACAAATAAATAGCTTAGCTATAATATGTCGTCTCGAATAACGTGAATAACCCTGTATACGATCTCAGTGGCGTTAAAAAAAATTCAACGATATTTATTGATATAAAGAATCACAAAACCCTCAATAGTTTCTTCAGCGGAATATATCCCCCCCTGCTGTAAATACGCCACTGTAAACTGGTCGACGACAGGAAGCTGCTGGACACCAGTCACTAAGCCACGCCTCGTTGCGCGATATCATACCTTATGTTTATTGTGCCATGGCAATACCCTAATCATAGCCAACCCATAGACTGTATCAATGATATTCCAATAGTATAAGTGTAATTTAGTAATTATAGCGTGTAAAAATATAACTGCATTTTAACAAACATTTGTTTTTTTTTAATATAAATTAGCCACTATATTTCGTGATCAATTGATTCCTGACATTTCTAAATAAACATGAAAACAAATATAATAATTTTAACTCGCTCCCTGCCTTTTAGGGACCCCTGTTTTATTATTATTCGACAGGCAAATCAGGGACAACCTCAGTATATGTATGAAGTTGAATCCGAGAACAATTACGTTGGAACTAATGTTCGAATAGTCTCCTCCATCGCTGCTAGTCCAAGGGATTCTACCATTTTTCAGCAATCGTCTAGCGATAAATTCACACGAAAGAAAATAGGAAAATTGAACGACAAAAGAGAAGACTTATGTGTAATTTGCGGTAAAATGGTAAAAAGATACAGTCAACATGTAAAAACTCATCGAAATCTTAAAATAGAAAGACTGCTTGTAGAGCAACAGGAAGGCGATGCCAGTACCGGTCAATATTATTGCGATATTTGTAATATGGATTTCAAAGGTGTACTTCAACTAGCAATTCACAATTATAGTCATACCAACCGGTATATTTGTCCTGTTTGCGGATTTAATTCTTCGACTAACCGCGTTAGTTCACTCAAAGCACATATTTTAAGACACGAAGGGAAATTTACGGTTACATGCCAGCATTGTAACAAAGGATTTTTTTCTCCGTCGAAACTCCAAGACCACCTAGAAGTCCACGAGGGGTTTCCCAAGTACGAGTGCGAAATATGTCACAAGAAATTTACCGTCAAGGCCTACCTAAAGATCCACATTAATTTCAATCATAAAAAAGGCATCGACAAGAAACACCAATGCGACATCTGTGGAAGGGACTTTTCTTTCGAGAAGAGCTATCGAAGACACTTAAGCGCGATCCACAAGATAGGCAAGGATCGTACTGTCGAGTGCCAAATATGTCACAAAATCATCGCCAACAAGACTAATCTTATAAAGCACCTGAGAATTCACACCGGAGAGAAGAACTTCGTTTGTGAGACTTGTGGAAAACAATTTTCTCAACGCAAATACGTGAAGAATCATCAGTCTGTGCATTTGCGAGAAGCTGGTGTTTTACCGAGGAAACAAAATTCAACGAAGGTTTTAAATGTGGAAAATATTGTACAAACGAAGGAACATGATAATATATAAAGTTGATTGTTTAATTATTTATTTTGAAAAGTTCACTGGAAGAGTTATTAAAGATGTTATAATTAAATGGGTCAGAAGCCATATTATCCCGTGTATTAATATACAACGTGTCCAAGATCAGGAGGGCCAGTACAGGGATCTGGGAAACCCTAAGAGATACGAAGTCGGTTAAATAGATGTCGATTACATGCCTAATAATATGTCGTTTAGAAAGTTTTAAAATTCCTAGTAGTTCCGGAAATATCCGGAAAAAAATCGAAATTCTGAAAAATGTTTTTGAGATCGAATTCTAAAGTAAATTGCACTTTTACATTACCACTTTTTCCACTCTATCTAACAGCGTTAATTGTTTTGTAATCCGACGAGTCGTCTTCGAAGGGCCATTATCAACTTTATTTTTTTAAATACGGTCCTGTTTTCCTGATATTGGAATTTGAGAGCTTTTTTTCTTCCGGTATGCAACGATGTATGACACGTTGTGGTTTAATGAGGTTTCAAGGGTTTTTTGAACAACATCAGGATATTTTGGGATACGGTCCTGTATTTCTCCTAATTTTATAAATAATATCTCATAAGTAAGCTCTAAATTTTTACTTATGTTGGACTTGTTCAATAAATAACAAATAATTTTATAACAAACCACAAATAAGTGAACACCATACAGAAACATTATTTCGAACTTCTGTTGATTCGGGATTTAAAAGAAAAGTAGGCGTTCGAAACAAAAAAATTACGATGGTGACGCGTGATTTGTTTCACTTGACATTCCCATTATGATCGTTTGAAGCGTTTTAAGAGGTTTTCTATTTTCCAGAAAATATGGAACATAATTTTACAAATGCTGAAAGTTTGTGGTTAGATAATAATGTTATTTGTGCTTAGAGAATAAAGGAAATCATTTTGAACACCTGATTATGTAGTTCCTTACTTTTTTCGTTGTTCGTTTTATTACTGTTTTGATATGATTTAAGCTCTCAAATTCCAATATCAGGAAAACAGGACCGTATTTAAAAAAAGAAAGTTGATAATGGCCCTTCGAAGACGACTCGTCGGAAACAAAAAAGTGGCAATGCAAAAGTGCAATTCGATCTCAAAAAAACCCAGGAAAAAAATAAAACGATTTTTCATAATTTCGGTTTATTCCGGATATCTCCGGAACTACTTGGAATTTTAAAACTTTCTAAACAGCATATTATTAGGCACGTAAATGGGCAACTTTACCTCCATTTAACCGACTTCGCATCTCTTACGGTTTCCGAGATCCCTGTACTGGCCCTCCTTATCTTGGACAAGTTGTAGTTTCAGTATCCTTTAAATATATTTTTTAGTTTAACTTTTTTTTTATTATCTCAAAAGTTAAGACGCTTAAGACATGTTCAAATGAGGGGAAAAGGACCCAAAAATAACCTCCGTAAATATTAGCATGTTATTAAGAAACGCCCTGTATAAATGGTTAACATCCATCGGAAATTCTATTTTGATTGGCTTTTTATTGAAAAAAATCCTGATTAGTGACCAACTGTTAATTAAAATAATTACTACAAAGTATATTTCTTTCAGGGAGGAAATTCTGATTCTAGTTGAAGAAGACCGACCCTATAAGGAATCGGTACCCAGTCGTCGAGCTCTTAGCCAACAATATCGGGATAAAGAAAAATCCTGTCCCATATGTGGAGAAATACGAAAAAATATCACCAAACATCTCAAAACCCACGGAAACTTTACTTGTGACCGGTGCCCTGCAAGATTCAAAACAAATGAGAAACTGGTCGAGCATCGGGAACTACACGAAACCAAATCACGATATGATTGCAGAATTTGCGACAAGCCGTTTGCTACAGCATTGCTGCTTGCATATCACGGCTACAGTCATACACAAACATATGAATGCCCGATCTGTCGTAATTTCGCTGCAGGAAGAACCGCTATTAAATCCCATATAGCCCACCATGAAAACAATTTTACATATAGTTGTGAGATTTGCAACAAGGGTTTCATGGGTCTGGCTGGTCTTCAACGTCATGTTGAAATGCACGAGGCCATACCCAAATACACCTGCCCTATTTGCCACAAGAAATTTACCGTTAAAACGTATTTAAAAGTACATTTGGGCTACAAACACATGAAAGAAATATGCGGTGTTGAAGAAACGTACGAGTGTGAACTCTGCAAACGAAAGTTTAGTTTTAAACAAAGCCTAACCAGACATCTAAGTGACGTTCACTCCACGGGTGGAAACCGTTCGGTAGAATGTCAGGAATGTCATAAAATATTGGCAAATCCCACTTATCTTAAAGAGCATATGAAAAGACATACGAACGAAAGAAATTTCTCTTGCGAATCTTGTGGCAAACGTTTCTTTGAAAATTATACCTTAAGTAGACATCAAAAATTTTGTAAACTAGTCGAAAATTCGGACGCAGGAACTACTTGATCAACTGTCAATAGTTTGTTTATAAGTGTCTTCATTCACAATCGAATAAATTTGCTTTATTTCCAGTATCTGCCTTTGTTTTGTTGGTATTAGGCCAGTTGATTTCAAAAAGGCCCAATATTTCTTTTTATAATAAAGTTTGGTTCTTTCTCTAAATTCTCTAAAATTAAAGAAAGCCTAAGAAAGTGATATGATTTTGTTTAGTTTTGTCATATTTCAAATTAGTCAGCACTTATTCTTTATTTTAGGGAGGAGGAATTTATTATTGAAATAGTAACTGTTGATGATTCTACCGATGAATCGGTACTAAGAAAGCGGGCGCATAATAAACGATATCGCGATAAAGAAGAAATGTGCAAGGTGTGTGGAAAAGTGAAAAGAAATATCGTCAAACATCTCAAGACCCATGGCGATTTCGCTTGTGATCAGTGCCCTGAAAGATTTAAAACGAACGAGAAACTTGTCGAGCATCAGGATATGCACGATAACAAGTCTCGATATGATTGCAAAGTTTGCAACAAGCCATTTATTACAGCCTTACTACTTGCATATCATGGCTACAATCATACACAAAAATATGAGTGTCCGATATGTCTCGAGTTCGAGGGAGGAAGAACGGCTATCCGATCTCACATAGCTCGTCATGAAGATAACTTTAACTACCGATGTGAAGTTTGCAATAAAGGTTTCTTGGGTTTGGCTAAATTTCAACATCACAAGGAAATGCACGAGGGCGTGCCAAAGTACGAATGCCCTATTTGCCACAAAAAGTTTACAGTTAGAAACTACTTGAAAATTCATATGGGCTACAATCATAAAAAGGAAATGTACGGTGCCGAAGAAACGTACCAATGTGAAATATGCTATCGAAAATTTACTTTTAAACAAAGTTTGAAAAGGCACTTGAGTTCTATTCACTCTGTCGGAGAAGATCGATCAGCGGAATGTCCGAAATGTTATAAAATAATCGCGCATCGTGGCAGTCTACAGAATCACTTGAAGACGCATACCCAAGAAAAGAATTTCACTTGTGACTTATGCGGTAAACAGTTTCTTAACAGCTTTTACTTAAAACGGCATCAACGGATACACGCACAAAATCCTACTAATACTCGTACGAGTAAAAAGGAAAAACGTCCAGAAGTTATTGTTGATGATGAGTTTACAGAACAGTACATAACAGAAGTGGAAGTGGAGGAAAAGAATTTCGTTTGTAACTTATGTGGTAAAGGTTTTTTTCATGAACGTTATCTAAAGATACACGAAAAGAAACATGACTCTGCCGACGTAGAGGTTGTCAACGATGATAGTGTTGGACCATAAGATGATTGTCATTACCATCACGATGATTCGCCTTGTCAACTAACTTTAAGCAAATAATGGATACAAGATGTAACTTGAACACAATTCTTTTTTTATAATTTCTAAATCATCTAAGGGTTAGAAAGAAACTGGTAGTTTTAGATAACAGTGGTTGTCAGAAATTGAGATCGATATAATTGATTCTGTGTTTTGTTTTAATGTAAATAATTGCTAAATTATTATATTCATTTCTAGGCCAATGACCGAAGGGACAAACGATCAGTCAACATTTACCGATCGTCATTTATTTGTCCTTTTCTCGTCCAAAAAATGTATTTAAAACATGAGATAAGGAATTAATTTAATACTTACAACGTCCCTTGCTTATACATCCTTGCATATAACCGTGTTTTCTACAATAATTCTTGTTTTACTTTCCATAACTAGTTGTGAACAGGTTCACCACGGGACTAAAGTAATTTTGTCCCTTAAATGGAACCACTCAAGGTTATAAAAAGATCACTTTAATCCTTTAATGTACATATTATTTTGTTTCGTAATGATTTAAAGTAGATTGGAAGAGTTAAACGTTTTATTTTAGTCTGTAAATAATTTAGACAATAAATACACATTAAAATATATGCTGTTACTTTTCTTACCTATGCAAAAGGCTAAATACTACGTAGGCGAACAAACCTGAACAGCTCATTTATAAAGTAATCTTTTAGGTTAAAATTTACAATCAAGCAGGAAGTATGCCCAGAAACCGACGAAGAAACTATGCACCCTAAAAGGATTAGAAGAAGAGTGCCAATAAAAAAAACTAAAAGAGACCCCGAATGGAATTTGCAACATGCTACAATCAAGAAAACTAAATTGATCCCCAAGATACGAAAAGTTCGGGTGAAGAAGGAGAAAAAATTTTTGCCCACGAAACTGCCGAGAAATCAAAAGGCCAACATGTGGACTTGTAAGTTTTGTTTCGATACCTTCAATTCGCGAAAGCAGATGTTTGAACACAGAAAAGAACATCTTGGAGAAGAAAAGTGTGGCCCGCGTGAAGTTCTGAAATATACGTTCGATCAAGATCATGAAATATATATTTGTACCAATTGCTCGGCAGAATGCCAAGACCTTGACGAAATCGAGAAACACGTAGAAACCCACGAAGAAAAGTTCAGCTGCTATGTATGTAAGGACGACCTCTTTGGGCCAATGAATTACTCTGTGCATGTGCAGAAGCACCGAGATGACAAATTGTTTCCATGCCCTTGGTGTCAATACATGTCACAGAAAAAGGAAGCAATGCAAGTTCATATCAATCGACTGCATCTTCAGATCTACGACTTCCAGTGTACCAAATGCGGAAAATGTTTTAACGATGCCTTAAGCTTCAAAGAGCACGATAACGTTCACCTGAACTTGAAGCCTTTTGGTTGCGTGGTGTGCAGCAAGCATTTTTACTATTCCAGATACTTGCTCTCGCACCAAATGCGCACCCACACTGTCAGGGTACTAGATCCGGAGTCGAAGACTCAGTGTAACATATGCCAGAAAATTTTCGCAAGGCTCGATACTTTGGAGAAACATTATGCAGCGAAACATTTGACCGTACGAACTGGTCCGTACGAGAAAAAGCATCTCTGCGACGTGTGCGGTCAAGGGTTTTCTAGGCCTGATAAACTAAAAATTCACTACAGGAAACACACTGGGGAGAAGCCGTATTCCTGTGTTTACTGCAGCAAGAGTTTTATCAAACGGGATTATTTAATCATGCACGAGCGTATACATTCTGGCGAAAAGCCTTACAGCTGCGAAATTTGCGGAAAATGTTTCAATCAAGGAGCACCTTTGAGGATCCACTTGCGAAGCCATACGGGGGAAAGGCCGTATATCTGCCCCTATTGCGGAAGTGGATGCGTTTCTAGGGGAGCTCTTAATAGCCATATTAAGAGCTGCATTAATACTGCCCAAACTTTTGTGAATTAAGTTATTAATCCGATATAAAAAGATTGTTCTCTATAGTTGAGCTCCTAAAGAACTTACAGCAGTCGGAACAACTTTTTGAAAGCGTTTTTTTAAAATTGGAATATATAAGGTTATATACCGTTCGCGTTTGCTCCTACGTCCAAAAAGTTGTTTTCTGTTGTAAGATTTTTCGTAGATATATTTTAGATCTTTTGGTTTAGGGTAGCTGTAAGATACCTTGATCTGTTATTTATAATGCTGTAAATAGTAATTTTAATTTACCTTGTTCTAGCCACTTTAAATTAGACGTCTACATTTTTAGAAACTAAGGAAAATATGAAAATTCACCGTCACAAGTTGATTAATCACTTTGTTATATTTTATCCGATTTTAATCGTTTTAGGTGGTGTAGAGACAATGTATTTTTTGGGAAACACTGCATTCAGTAAATAGCTTGGTATATTTATTGTAACTGTAATAGGGAATTTCGCAGATATGTTGCCTTCACACTACTACATACAGGGTGTTATGGCCCTGTACTTGAAGCTTATTACATTTAAATGGTCCTTAGGTATCCTAGAGAAATACTACATAGTTTTTTTCAAAACGACCGTCTTAAAATTGTGGCAACCACCCCTAACATGATACTCGATGCTCCGACGCGTACCAACATTGGCGAGTCAAAACATACCTTGGCAAGATTAATGTAAAACTAAAATTTCATGTTCGATTATATTATATTATAAAACTATAAGTAAATAACAAAATGTACTTATAGTAACATTATCGAAGCACATGGTGAAACAACAAATTAGTTTTATGAAGATAAATACTGCATAATTACTGTTCAAATTAAATCTATTTGTTTTAAATTGATTGGTATTAAATCCTATTTATCTTTTACATTTTTATTCCTACTTGCAAACTGGCAGACAAAATTCGTCGAAATAGAGCTGTTTGCAGTTGCCTTTAAGATGGGCCGTCACTTAGCTTCTTATTGGCTTGAATTTAACCCCGTGCACTTCTCGGTTTACCCGGATGAGATGTTATGGACGAGTCAGTCGTGTCGTGCAATTAAGGATGTACTAAGAGCTTTAGTACTTCGAGACAAAAATGCGATTTCTGATAAGTAAATATTAAAGTTAGGTTTGTTTTTGAATGGAATATACAGGGTGGCCCATCGAAAACAGTCCAGCAAGCTTTACGGCTGTGTACGTGAAAATTAAAAAAAACCTCGGACCCGTAAACTTGTGTTTTCAGGGGGACACGTTTCACTATTAATTTCATCCCTGTAACCTCAACCCCCCTAGCGAGGGCTGCTACTGCCCTTTTTTTCAAATGGGAATAGGTATGTTGTGATACATCTTTTTAAAGGGCATTAGATTCTCTTTAAAATGGCGCTTTGTTTTGTAAATTTGAGCTACGCGCCGCCGAGAAATTGCGTTTTAAAAAAATGTAATTTTATTGAGTAATACTTACATGTTGTCTTATTAAATGTTGAAAATGTCCGCCATTCACCTCCATACAATAGTAAAACAACTGTTCAAAGTGTTCTCGGACATTGTGAAGAACATCTGGTGTAATTTGTTGACATTCATTAGTTTAAAAAAAAATTGTTTAAGCACAAACATGTGTACTTGATAAGAGGTGCAGTGAAATCTTTCAAATTCCGTTGCTCGGCGGCGCGTAGCTCAAATTTACAAAACGAAGCGCTATTTAAAAGAGAATTTAATGCCCTTTAAAAAGATGTATCACAACATTACCCATTCCCATTTGAAAAAACAAGGGCAGTAGCCGCCCCCGCTAAGGGGGTTGAGGTTACAGGGATGAAATTAATAGTGAAACGTGTCCCCCTGAAAACACATGTTTACGGGTCCGAGGTTTTTTTTTAATTTTCACGTACACAGCCGTAAACCTTGCTGGACTGTTTTCGATGGGCCACAAATGGTTTGCCGTTATTAAAATTGGTTCGCAGCAAAAATAAAATATCATTTGATCAGCATAAAAAGATTTTGCTTGCAATCAATAAAAATCGGGCTGCAACACGGAAAAATGCTACAAACTGTCAACAATTTAACCGATATCAGTCCGCTTGTAATATCATGTGTTCGCTTAATTAACAGTCGAGCTGCGAAATGATTACTTGGTCAGCAAGATGTTACAATTGGTCAGTAGAAAAAAACATGTCTAGAAGCAGTTTACTTCAGAGGTTTGCATATTAATGAATGGTTATCAATATAAATCATTGGATTGCATTTGTTTTGAATAATCGGCAAAGTCAAGGCCCAAAAGGTGTAGCGGGGGCGGGTTTTCACTTGTTTTCCCAGAGCGCTGTCAATTTATGTAACTTTCTTGTGTTTTCTTTTGCCGAATACAGAAGGAAATCGGCTAGAAAAGGTGTAGCGGGGGCGGGTTTTCACTTGTTTTCCCAGGGCACTGTCACTATTTCACGTTTTATTGCTTTTTTTCTGGCTATGACCCAGATTAAATATTTTGCTTATCTCTGTTGATTGCTTACCAATATCTGCTTAAAAGTGGATCGCTCATAGCAGCTTATATATTTAATTTGCGTACCAAAATAATTTAGAGCACACTAGTATCACATTAATTACTGACAGATTCAGAAATGTTTGCTGTCCATAAGATGCTGACCAACTAGCCATTTTGGCTGACCGATTACATTTTTCTGCTCGCCAAAGTAAGAATATTTTGCTAATCAGTTAAATGATACCCTTTTTCTAAAGAGTTTGAAAACTAACTGACGATGCAGATTCACTGAACAGGTCACTGACGTCTGTTGGCAGGCGTAACTGACCTACCACATTGATTGTTTACATCTCTCGCCATATTAATTCAAAGCCACATTTATGGTTTGTTTTTTTTCATCTCAGGATTTGCGTGTCGTTTCCATAACACCCTGTATATAAATATTAAATTCGAATCAAGATAAAGGATTGAATTAAAAAAGTGTAATTTGAAGACAAAGAAAATACTACCTTGACCTTGTCTTATGTTAAAAAATTACGAATCTTCTCTTGGTGATTTCTTGACAATTTAATTTCAAGATTTCTCGATTTCGAGAAATTTCTCGTCATAATACCTGGAAATATTTTGACAGAAATCCCTTAAAGACGATAAATTAAATTTATCGAGACGAGATTTATTGTATTAATGACCCATATTAAAAATAAATAGATATACAATTATCCTTTTATTTATATAACATTTATATTTTATTAGATTTTCGTTAGACCAATATCTTTTTGTAATCTTATGTTTGTTGAGTATGACTGACCGTGTATTATTTTAATAGACCTTTTAAAAAACAGCATTGTTTTATAATTTTCATTTTAACTAGATCCTAGAACCTAGGAAATTTTTGCACTTATACAGTATGTTCGCGGATGCAGTTAACAAGAGGACAAATGCACCAAAAATTAAAAGATACGAAAAAAAGTCATTCTTCATTAAAAGTCTGATTGTCGAAAAAATAGGAATTACGATGAGAAAACTGATTCTTATTGTACAGGGCAGGGCGTCTCAAAAATGCAAAAACATAAAATATAACAAGAGTAAACAGTGATTTTTGACCTTTTAACGTGAAATGATAAATGAAAAACTTGCTCCATATTTAGTCCTATCCCTGATTTCGAACTTACTGAAGGAAATTGGAAATTATGAAATTTAAAAAGAAATTAAACATTTTTGCAAGTCCACATTTTACTACTTTCATATTATTATGACTTAAACCTGTACATTATTACCCGTTTTAGTAGTTGTTAGTGTCAGTGTCAAAATAAATATTCTTGAAAATGCTGACCGTTGAACAAAGAATTTTTATAGTGCAATGGTATGGAAATGGTCAGTGCTCTTATCGCTTCGTAGTGGAGGAATTCTAACGCAAATTTCCTAATTTCCTGGCGTGTACATTTCGAAAGTTGGTGTACACAAACTGGTGAAAAAATTTCAAAGAACAGGATCAGTTATTGACATTAAAAAAGCGAAGAAGCAATATAATGAGACAGATGCCTGTACAGTTTTGATCTTGCAATCTGTAAATGAAAATCCATTGCTTTCCTTGAGAAAGAGACCTAAACATTTAGAGGTGGTTCAAAAAACTACCATTCAAACAGTTTTAAAAAATAATAAAATTTACAAGCCACATTTCAACCAAACCTTGAAGACTGGGGATGAAGCCAAAAGGCTAGATGTTTGTTTATGGTTTGGCAATGAGATTTTAGACGTCACAAGCTTATAATGTTTTCTGATGAATCAACATTTTCAACCAACGGAACTGTTGAGATACTGGAGTAAAGAGAACCCTGAATTTAGGATTCCAGCAAGACGTCAGTACTTTAGAAACGTCAATGTGTGGTGTGCAATTTCATATTACGGTATCATTGGACCTTATTTTTTCGAAGGTACTTGTAACAGAACGAGCTATTTGCAATTACTAGATATATTCTTTAGCGATCATCTTGAAGAGCTGCCCCTGGATTATCGCAACGCATTGTATTTTCAACAAGATGGGTGCCCTGCACATTACGCTGGAGAGGTCAATGAATGGCTGAACAGAAAATTCGTTGTGAGATGGAGAGGTAGAAATGGGCCAGTTTTATGGCCCCCCCGATCTGACATTAGCCGATTCTTACCTTTGGGGCCGTATAAAGCAGCTTACTTTTGCCCAACCAATGGATAGTAATGTCGAAATTTTAAAACTAAGAATTAGGTGAGCAGTGGAATTATTATCAGTTGAAGAGATTCAAGCCAGTTTTGATCACATTAGGAAGCAGTTGGAAACATGAGTTGAATATCGGGGAGGGGTTTTTGAACTATGACTATTGTTTATGATACCTCGTCCATTGCAAATTTATTATTATTTCATTTTATTAATGATGTTTAGTAATCTAATGGTAATAACCAAGTAAATGTAGTAAAATCACTGTTTAC
This sequence comes from Barypeithes pellucidus, assembly GCA_963991005.1. Taxonomy (NCBI): domain Eukaryota; kingdom Metazoa; phylum Arthropoda; class Insecta; order Coleoptera; family Curculionidae; genus Barypeithes; species Barypeithes pellucidus. The sequence goes on along the minus strand of OZ022562.1, from coordinate 11,977,388 downwards.
TCTTGTTATATTTTATGTTTTTACATTTTTGAGACGCCCTGTACAATAAGAATCAATTTTGCTCATCGTAATTCCTATTTTTTCGACAAGCAGACTTTTTAATGAAGAATGACTTTTTTTCGTATCTTTCAATTTTTTGTCCATTTGTCCTCTTGTTAACTGCATCCGCGGACATACTGTATATTGCAGTCATCAACCTTGTTTTAAAGGCAGTTTTAATTAATTTTAATTTTAGAACATTTGATCTTCTACTGCAGCTTGACTTAACCCCAGAAGTATATGACACATCGAATGATTCTTTACACAATCAAGGAACAAAGAACCCACGTCAAGTGGCAAAAGAAAAACGCGTCTTTGGTTTAGAGTATTACAGCCCTTTCAGTAAAAAGATTGTTCCCAAAAAACAAGTGAAGCCGCGTTGCAATTCCGAACTTTGCAAAGATTTCCTTAAACAATGCCTGAAAATCACCGAGCAAGACCGGCAGGATATATTCGATTATTTTTACAGCCTCGGAAGTCTTCAAGCGCAAAGAGAGTTCATTATCGGTCATACGGAGATCACCGATATTAAAAGAACCAGAGTCAAAACTTCCAGAAGGAAACATACGGTGATTTACACGCTTCCGGTGCGAGGAACGCTTCTGACGGTATGCCTGAGAATGTTTAAAAACACCCTGGATATTACCGAGAGAATAATATATACTGTTTGGCGGAAGGTCGACGACCACGGTGTTTTGGAGCGTGATAGAAGAGGACAAAACTGCAAGAAAAATTCAGAACTGATCAAAATGACTATCAACGAATACTTGGATGACTATCTGAGGGACCATTTTGATCCTAAAAATCCTATGAGTGTTGCGTACAGAGCATACTTGGAGAAAATGGGAGAAAGGGACATAGACAAAGTTGCAGTTGCAAGTTTGTTTCTATTTAAAAAGGTTTTTAAGGAAAGAGTTGCGGAAATGTCTAACAGGAATAATTTTTAAAAAATTATGCACTTACTGGTATAGAGTCCGATTTATGATAAATCCTCGCGTTTGACGGTTGACAACCACAGATGACATCAACAGCTTATATCGCATGTATGCATGTTCACCCTGCTTTTTTAACCCTGAGGTAGAATTGCATGAAATTTTGGATTCACATTTATGCATGTTAACGTGAGTGAAAGTTGCTGCGGTTTTCACCCTCAAACGTCACTCATTTGACAACAGAATAAACGAGAAACCCATCAGTTTTCCTGCTGCTTTTGGGGATTGACGATTTGAATATGGGTGCAAGAAGGGGACGATTTATATGGAGCAAAGGCACTTACTTATACAGTGAGTCCCGGAAGAAATGTCTAAATTCACTTAAAATTCAGCGTTAAGTTTTTTCAAAAAACGCTCGTACCCGTCGATTTTGATTTTTTAATTATTTTTTTTTGTGGTAATTTCATATATACAGGGTAGCTCAAAAATAAGTTACGACCATCAACTTCATTTTTTCAAATGAAAACATATATTTTTTATTTCATTTTTGAATTTTGCATTGAATTCTAAGCATGTTTCATGTACCATGTCCTATACATAAACTCAACAGTTATTGAAAAAATTAGGATTGAACATATCATTTAGGGAATCCAACGATCTATCAAATCTTCTGGCAATATGGCATTTTGGGCTCCATAATAAGTAAGAGTGTACTGTCTCACTGTCACCGTTTATTTCCATAGAAACTGTATGACAATTTTATTTCAAATAAGTATAATTATTGTCAAGCGTAGTTTCAAAGTTGCGGTTTTCACAATAATGGTGAAGTTAACGGAACGGGAGAAAATTTAAATTCTATGCATGGTTGGGTTTGGTGATAAAACACGTACTCAAATAGAAACAGCCCAATTATTTAATGAAATCCATCCTGATCATCCTCCCATATGTCAAAAGATGGTGAGTAGAATAGAGACTAAGTTTAGAGAATTCGGTCATGTTAGAGATTTGCCTAAATCTGGTCGTCCTACTCGAGATGAAATTGAACAACTTGACGTTTTGCTTTCCTTGGAAGAAAATCCATGTACTCCCCTGTCGCACATTGGGGCCGATTTACACATGCCGAACGCTGTTGTTCACCGAGTAGTTCAAAAGCACAAATATCACCCATACAAAGTTATTCCAGTGCATGAGTTATTTGAAGATGATTTCGATAGGCGAAGTGAGTTTTGCGGACGCATGCAAAATATGTGCAATCTAGATAATAATTTAGTAAAAAATATTATTTTTTCGGATGAAGCTACGTTCTATTTGAATGGTAATGTGAACAGACAAAATTGTCGATATTGGGCAACAGAAAATCCGCATTGGATGATAGAGGTTCACAGCCAGTAGTAAAGTAGAAAATAAATGTTTGGTGTGGAATCGTACGCAAAAGAGTAATTGGTCCATTTTTCTTTGAACAGTCTTTAACTGGACAAGTATATCTCGAATTTCTCCAACTAGAATTAATTCCAGAATTAGTGGCTTTATTTCCGAATCCATTGGATCCAGACTCCCCTGACGAAGAACTGATATTCCAACAAGATGGTGCTCCTCCGCACTATGCGGCCACTGTGCGCACATTTTTGGATGAAACCTTTCCCAATCGGTGGATTGGAAGGAGAGGACCTATCGAATGGCCTGCTAGGTCGCCAGACCTAACTCCGCTGGACTTTTTTTTTGTGGGGTTACCTCAAATCAAAAGTATTTGTTAACAGGCCAAACAATATGCAGGAGTTGAAAGAAAGGATCCGAAGAGAAGTGCGTGTCATAACTCCGGAAATGGTTGGAAACGTGCAAAGAGAGTTTATTGATCGTCTTGGATATTGTCAAGCCGTAAATGGCGCACATATTCAACATTTAATTTGATTTAGTTGTGTTTTTTTTTAATAAACAGGTCGTACTTCTAGATATGTTCAATCCTAATTTTTTCAATAACTGTTGAGTTTATGTATAGGACATGGTACATGATACATGCTTAGAATTCAATACAAAATTCAAAAATGAAATAAAAAATATATGTTTTCATTTGAAAAAATGAAGTTGATGATCGTAACTTATTTTTGAGCTACCCTGTATACATGAAATTACCACAAAAAAAAATAATTAAAAAATCAAAATCGACGGGTACGAGCGTTTTTTGAAAAAACTTACCGCTGAATTTTAAATGAATTTAGACATTTCTTCTGGGACTGTATCAAAAATAAGATGGAATTTACTGTTTTTACTGCATATACTAAAGATAAATTAATTTTATTTATGTAATTATTTTATTTATATGTAATTAGTTTTCGTTAGAACAATAATTTTTGGTAATTCTAAGTTTGTTGCCTGAGGTTAATCATGTTAATAGAATTATAAGTCTTAAACATGTTCTGTTATTTTTAACGTTTAGATTTCTTACTATTGAAATTAAAATTGAATTAATTATATCTCGAGAAGGGGCGGAGTTGGGGCATCAACTTGTAACACCGAGTACTTTGATGGGCCGGAGACTGGGGTTGGTGGGGCAATTAGGATTGGAGTAAGGGGGGGGGGGGGGGGGTGTTCGGGTTTGTTAGAAAGTTATTAAATTTTTCTATCAGTGGCGTCCCTGCAAACATGTCCTTTTATATTTTTTACAAAAAAGATGGTACGCCACTGATATTTTTCCATGTGGATATTTTTTCTGATTAGCCTGGGCAATTCTACACGAAAACGTTCTGTTGAGTTTTTATGAAATGAGATAATGGAATGAATCAAAATAGGAAATGTTTAAATACATCAAAGGTTACAAGAAACAGTATGTAAATATAATTATCCACCTCAATTTTCCTACAGGGTGCTTTGATTTTATTAATTATTATTAAATTATTTGTTATTTATTGAACTAGTCCAACATAAGTGAAAATTTAGAGCTTACTTATGGGATATTATTTATAAAATTAGGAGAAATACAGGACCGTATCCCAAAATTTCCTGATGTTGTTCAAAAAACCCTCGAAACGTCATTAAACCATAATGTGTCATACATCGTTGCGTTCGGAAGAAAAAAATCTCTCAAATTCCAATATCAGGAAAACAGGGCCGTATTTAAAAAAGGAAAGTTGATAATGACCCTTCGAAGACGACTTGATTACAAAACAATTAACGCTGTTAGATAGGGCGGAAAAAGTGGCAATGCAAAATGCAATTTACTTTAGAATTCGATCTCAAAAAAACCCAGGAAAACAATAAATCGATTTTTCAGAATTATTAGGCAAGTAAATGGGCAACTTTACCTCCATTTAACCGACGTATCGCTTACGGTTTCCGAGATCCCTGTACTGGCCCTCCTTATCTTGGACACGTTGTATACAGCGTATGTGGTAGAAAGTGTAACAAACGGAAACCTTTTTATCGTTCATTTTATAGAAAGAAGTTTCTGAAGAAAAAGGTCAGTTTTATCCTTTTTTATTAACTGACATTAAAAATAACATTCATTCTTTCGCCGGTCCAACGTAGGTACGTTGGAAGCTGTCAGTGTCAACATCGTAACGTACAACTATATAATTTTATTGGTTGTGCAAAATTATACCAGATTTCTCCATATTTTGGCAGTACCATTTACCATTTTTAATCATCTTTATATTACATATTTATAATAATATATATTTTATTTAAAATTAGTTATATTTTTTGTATTTTAGAGGTTCCGATCTTTTACTAAATCTTCGTCCAGATGCAGGAAGACAGGACACATCGAATATTAATCATCGGTTAGAGGATTCTTTAAACAAGCAAAGAATCAGGAACCGACGTCAAGTTGCAAAAGAACAACGCGTCCTAGGTTTAGAATATTTCAGCCCGGGCAGTAAAAAAATCGTTCCGAAAAAACACGTCAAGCCGCGTTGCAATTCAGAAGTTTGCAAAAACTTCCTGAAACAGTGCGTGGAAATCACCGAACAAGATCGCCAAGACATATTTAACTATTTCTACAGCCTTGGAAATCTGCACGCGCAAAGGGAATTTGTGATTACCCACACGGAAATCACCGATATAAAAAGGAAAAGGGTCGAAACTACCAGAAGAAAACATACGATGATTTATACGCTTCCCGTGCGAGGAAGGGTTCTAACGGTATGCCTAAAAATGTTCAAATACACCCTGGATATTTCCGAAAAAATGATACGTACCGCATGGCAAAAGGTCAACGACGACGGCGTTTTGGAGCACGATAGACGCGGGGGTACAAAGCCAAAACTGCAAGAAAAATCAGTGCTTATAAAGATAAGTGTCGATAGATACCTGGATGACTACTTCATGGAAGACTTTGACCTGAAAAATCCTCTGAGTGCCGTGTACAAAGCATATTTGGAGGAAGCGCGGAAAAAAGGCAGCGAGGCAGTTGCAAGTTTATCTTCATTTAGGAGGATTTTTAAGGAAAGGATTGCAGAGATGCAATATAGGGAAAGTTTGTAAAAAATAATACTTTTTACAAAAAATAACTAGTGGCGAAATAGTCTCAATTTGACATCGCTTATTACAGGGTGCATCCGTGTATAATATAAATTTAAAATTATTCTTAAAAAAAAGCCAAGAAATTTTTCCTGGAAAATATGGAAATTAATTAAAGACGACCATTTATTTTGGATTTTCCATTCGTTAATTTATATTGTTATAACAATTATTATGTTATATACCGGGTGATGCATCGTTAAGTTGAACGTAGGAAATCCCATGTCATTTTTGAGGTGGCTGCATATTTGCGCCCCAGTACCTGTTATAGAAAAACTGCATTATAACTTCTTGAAGAGACCGACATGGCAAACATATGTACCAAGTTTGAATATACAGGGTGTTATGGAAATGACGTATTATATTTAAATGGGTGACTCCTGGGGTGTCCTATATATTTTTTTTTAAACAACCGTTTTAAAAGTGGGGTAATAAACACTCTTACTCACAGCTCAGTCCGCGCTACTGTACAACATTTCACCCAGAGCCAATGCCAATGTTGCCAAACTTAAAGTAAAACTGAAATTCCATATAAATTTATAAAAATAAATTATTTTCTACCTACTTGTATTTATCCTTATACCTAAAGAGCGAGGAAATCCAGGCACAAACACAATCAGTTTTTTTTCTTTTTCATGGGAACACTCCTGGAAACACTTTATGTACACACAGTAATAGTGAAACAGAACCAATAGTTAGCTTTTGAAAATACAATAATACAGATTATACTACAGATTATTAGATTTTATTACACGAGTTACATCCATGGAACCTGCCGACCTAGATGATTCTCACGACATCTTTCTTAGCAGCCTTATCTGGTGATGACACCAGCATATTTGAATTGTAATGCTTTATTTAATGAAATATTAAAATCACTCTCTGTTTTAAGCTCTTGCAGTAAACATCTTCTCTGTATTGTAATAAAATTGTTTTTAAAAAGGAACTTTTCTTTTAACGGAAAAAAATTCACGCGAGAAATTTGACGTCCAGAAGAAACGCGTCAATAAAAACAATAATCAAAGATTATTTATGGACGATCAAGATACACGCGTAAACCGAAAAACAGAGCGGATTGTTGGTCTTCAACTAACAGACGCAAGCGTGCGGCGCTTTATGAAACTACTTCGCTCAGCCGATGTAAGGCATCAAGAGGTTATTCGCATTTGACCTAGTGACGTACGTGGCTATTACTATTCCATATGTTTTTTCGGGTTGTTTAAAACATAGTCCGTCGTAAATGTTCATCAATTAATTGTACAAAAAGGTATTACAGAATGGAAAAGTGTTTAAATTATTTTATTTTGTCTAAAGAGTTTAAGGTGTACATATGACAACACCGGCCAGAATTCCTTGATTGCTTACATGTATCGCAGTGCCACACAGGTGTTTTTCGGGTTTGACGTCAGGTCACTTTTTCCGGTGAATGAATTGCAAGCGCCATTTATGGTTATTTTTCTTCAATTTGTCTTTATCTCGGGAATTGCCGGTTTAAATATAATACGTCATTTCCATAACACCCTGTATTTTAGTGAGCCATTCCTGAGCTATTGAATTAAACGTGATGGCAAAATGGCTCTTCAAGAAGTTATAATGCAGTTTTTGTATAAAATGTATAGGTAGCCAATATTCAGCCACCTCAAAAATTACAGGGGATTTCCTATGTTCAACTCAACAATGTATCACCCGGTATACAGGGTGTTACAAAGTCGGTTAAATTGGGGCAAAGTTGCGTAATTATGGACCCAACAATATGCCACAAAAAAAATCAAAAATAAATGCAGGGGACTTTCAAAATATTTTTAAAAAATCTAAAATTTTCCGTTTCGGTTTTTATTTTTCCCTGACTTTGTTCGGAAAGATGTCCAAAAATAAATTTCACTTCTCATTGCTACTTTTATTCTTCATAAGATGGCATTATCAGATATTTCATGCGACGTTTGGTTTTTCGTGCTTACTTGGATGGATCATCGTTTGGGAACATCTTCCGTTGTTGCATTTTTTTAAGCTTAAAGGTTTCTGGAGATAACTTTATATCACTCTTAATTAATATGTTTTTTTTATTATTATTTAAATATGTTATCTGTGCTTAAGTAGGTATATTATTCGTTCGAAAATAAAGTTTGCAAATTTAAAATTTCTTTTTGTGTAAGTCCGAGCAGGAATTCACGTTAAACTATGCCAACCTGGAAAACATGGAAAAGTCATGGAATTTAAAACTGGTCATAGAAAACCTGGAAAAGTCATGGAATTTTTGTAATTATAGAGGCTGGGAAAGAACTTTTCTACAAAATCGCCAAGTTTGTTTGTCAGGAGGACAACTTTAGACGCAAAAAGCTTAATCTTCAACTACCTAAGTGTGGGGGGGGGGGGGGGGGGCTGTCATCCCCCAAATTTTGTCAAGGGGAATGGGGATCAAGTAATACCTTATTAAAAGGGTTTTTAGATCTCTATACATTGCTGCTTAGTTCTTGAAAATCTATCCACTCGTTTAGAAAATATGGAGCTTTAAAATAACAACAAATAGTGTAGCGAAAAATTCAAAAATCGATTTGATTTATTATTAGTAAAATTAAATCGATTTTTGAATTTCGGACAAAGATAATTTTAGTCAAGTTTATAGTCCTAAAACTTTTAAATGTTTTTCTGATCTTTGTGAAATAATTAGCAAACTGTAGACTTGTGTCTTGGGATGATAACCTAAATTTAAGTTTCCAGAGAATACTCATATGTTGATCATTATACAGGCAGAAACAAAAGTTAGTTTTTTAACCATAATTTCTTAACGCTCTGTGGAAAAATTGAGCGGTAGAATTTAGGTTCATTATGTATTGTTTTGAAGTGTGAACTTTTCTTAACACAACATTTTTTGGTTCACGTCATTATGTGCATTTTAAAAGAAGATGTAAATTTTGAAAGAAAGTCGTGCAGTTTTTCAATTTTATTCACAATTCACAACATTATGTACAGGGTTATCAATTTAGTATGTCCCACTTTCAAGAGCCTGTAACTTTTTTGTATTTTGAGTTAGCGCATTCATTCAAAAAACGAGATGTAGCATTTTTAGCCTAGTTTTTATGAGTGTTGTTAAAAATGACAATAGGTGTCATATGTCACACCGAAAACCAATTATTATTTTTTTTAAATGGGACACTATATATCAGAAGCGCGTTAGATGGCGCCTTTTCTTGCGATCTCAAAAATATAACACACATATGCATTCTTCTCTTCATTCCATCAAACATTTACAAAAATATGTAAAAATATAGATATTATTGTTAAAAAGCATCAAGATACAACTGTTTTGGTTGCTATGGATTTTATTTTTATTTATATTTCAGTCTGTCATTCTCAGCATTATTAGTCGTTTCGAATTTTGTAGAAAAATTATTTTGTATGTAAAAAACCAAATATTTGATATTTTTCGGCAAACGGACAGTGCAACCTTAGCACTTAGGAAGTATAGGATTAAGTTTCCAATAGACGGGTTCCTTCCAATTATAATAATTTTCGAAGGTTCCTTAACTGGCCCACGATATTCGAATATGCTGCAGGAGGAAATTAAAGATCGCTTATATAATTTACCCATTCTAACCCTAAGAAAGTCAAGATGGAGCGCCGCCACACAGTGTAGCTCCAGTAACTGCATATTTAAACGCAAAATAAGTCCAAAAGGATTGGAATATCGGGTACTATAAAATGGACGCCGAATAGACAAGACCTAACACCCTGTGATTTTTATTTTGGGGTTATATTAAAAAATACACCGTGTTATTCGTTGAATGAACTGTATATTAGAATTGAAAACGCCATCCTTCAGATTCAAACTAATAGAGAAGTTTTATTAAAAATTAATAGTAGATTATAAAAGTGTTTCGTAAATGTATCGAAAATGGATGTGATCATGTACAACAATATGGACTATGAAATAATTATTATATAATTCTAGTTATTGAATTAATGTTATAAACTTTTCTTATTTTCTAGTTATGCCAATATTAATAAAATTGTTTTTCTACTACTCACTTGAAGAAAATAATGCATATATGTGTTATATTTTTGAGATCGGAAGAAAAGGCGCCATTTAATGCGCTTCTGATATATAGAGTGTCCCATTTAAAAAAATAATAATTGCTTTTCGGTGTGACATATGACACCTACTGTCATTTTTGGAAACACTCATAAAAACTTGTCTAAAAATACTACATCTCGTTTTTTGAATGAACGCGCTAACTCAAAATACAAAAAAGTTACAGGCTCTTAAAAGTGGGACAAACTAAATTGATAACTCTGTACATGAACAAATATCCATATAATTAATGGCGTTTATTTGCAATTTCGTGTTCTTATCACTTCTACCATGCGTGGGGCATGTTTTCAATGCAAATACAACAACATTTCCTTAAGAACGGGAAAATATTCCTCAAGAAGCAATTGAAAACTTCATTGAAATGCCACGTCGCTTGGTATAAGAACACGAGGTTGCAATACACGCTATTAATTTTTGGATATTTCTTCATGCTATTCGATAAAATCATGTAATGTTGTGAATTGTGAATAAAAAAATTGAAAAAACTAAAAATAAACTGCATGACTTTCTTTCAAAATTTGTATCTTCTTTTAAGAAGCAGATAATAACATGCGCCAAAAAAATATTGTGTAACAAAAGGTCACACTTCGAAAGAAAACATAATGAAGCTAAATTCTACGGCTTAATTTTTCCACACGGTGTTAAGAAATTAAGGGTAAAAAAGTACCTTTTGTTTCTGCCTGTATAATGATCAAGACTTAGTATATATTAAATTTCATCGTCGTAAATAACACATTTATGTTATTTTAGGGTACAAGCATTAGTAACAGAGGCTGTGGTAATTTCCTGGAGCGATCGTACCGAATGCGTAATTCCCATATCAGATTTATATTCTGTTGAAACTCCAGTCCTTTCACTAGGATCTCGGATAAATATGGTACTAGAAGATAATTCGGTTCTCGTAGGTACTGTTGTGCAGTTCCTGACTAACGCCAATTGCAGGAAAAATATTAAGATAACTAATTTTCAAGAACTTATTGTAAATAGAAGCGTCCGATGTAACTGCAGACGATTTAATTGTCACAAAATCACCGATAAGGAAGTCGTAAGCCTTAAAAATCACTTTCAGTTATTAGATAATGACATGAAAGTAAAAGAGATACATTCACTTATAAAATTGATAAGACAAATAAGATATTATTTTCGTATCGGACAAGAAACCTTCCGTGTGTGCCAATCAATGTTTATTAAGGTGGTGGGGGTGACACACATGACCCTAAAAGGAATTCTAGATAAAATTATTATGCAGTCTAAGCCTAGCACGCAGGGGAAAGTGTGTCAACACAAGAATGATCATAATTCCTTTAATTGTGGTCAAATAACCTATAATCAACTAAATTTGATTAGAAATTACTTTAGAACTTTAGACAACGATTTGACAAAAAAATTTGCGGAAGTTCGGTCACTTATATCGGTTGATGTTGCGGATAAGGCGCAAAGTGGGAGAAACTCGGATACGTCCCTCAAATACACTTTGAATATAGACAACGAACCAGTGGTGGTATGTAAATGGATGTTCTGCCATGCCGTGGTGGACGGAAATTCAACAAATAAGTTCTGGGAAAAGATTACAGATAGTTTTTTAGCGACCAAGCGCAAAGCCATAAATCGATGTCGTTGTAGTTCTAAAGACCTCCACTGCGCTAGGATATCAGATGATCAAATTCTGACCATTAGGGACTACTTTGAAGCCCTCGATTCCGATTTACAAAAAAAATTTACTGAAATTAAAACGCTTATTTCACTCATCCCGAGACGAGAATATTACCTTAACGTTGACGATAAAAGGTTGGCGGTATGTAACTCGATGTTTTGCCAAGCAGTTCTTGAAACGCAATCTAGTATATCTGAAATTTGTAACAAAATTAAAAGGACAAATTTAATAGCATATAAAAAAAGAACAAAAGTAATCAAATCGATGATACGATGTAAAGATACTTGTCATCAACTCGACTGCCCTAAAATCACTACGGATCAACTTTTAAATATTAGCAAGGACTTCAAATTCTCCGCTGGCGATTTGCAGGAAAATATTAAGAAAATTCAATCACTTATATTAATAAATAATTACGAAGAAGAGGATGGTTCGGTTAAAAGTATATCGAAATATTCGTTAAAACTTGAAGAACAAACATTTACTGTCTGTGAAAATATGTTTTGGTATGCCGTGGGGCGGCCTCAGCAAATACTGACATGATCCGGTACGATATTTCCAAGAATTATTTATCGCGCTCCGAGGCTAATCGTGCAGTGTCGCCAATTACGGGCTCTGATGAGTCATAATGACTACAGTCTACCTGCAGCCAAAGCCACATGGCATCGCGCAAGCGCTAACTCAACAAACCCTAAAATCGACAAGAAGGAAATAACTGGTTCAGACCTTTAGTTCTATGACGTAAAGATTGTTTCACGAAAAATGGATACGACTTAATGATTTCCTGGGTCGGTCCCATTATGTCGACAAGAGCTTGGCAATAAACATGTGAAGTATGAAGGGACGGACTAAGGAAAACAAGTAATAATATGATTATATTAATGTAATCAAATGAAATAACATTTTTTTAAATATTACTAGTCATATTTATTTACATTTATAATGTCATTCTATAGATAGTTCTGTTTCGCTATCGCTATCCTCATCAAAATTCATTATAATTGGATTAATTATACGATCCAGACTAATATACGAATTTTCTACAGTTATGACGTGACGGACTGAATTTTTCCAACTACCTGGGGGAATATCATTAAAGTATTTTCGTATTAATTCTACAACACTAGAACTTAAAGTCGGAGAAATATTTTCAGACCTAACCAGTGATTTTAACTGGTGCCACATATGCTCTATGGGGTTCAAAAAGGGTTTGCAATGCAATAATAAGGTGGGAGCCGTAGCACTGTATGTCCAATTTCTTCTGCCAATGTGTCACAAACATATACTTTTTTTTATACAAAATGTCTTTAAAACTTCTAAAAGATCACTTTTTTTATAACTTTCTTCAAAATATATATCATTCGCCGCCATGTAGTTCTGAATCTCCAATTTTGTATTATTTGAGCTTGGAGCTTTATGTAATTGGCGACTGTGATAGCTCGCATTGTCCATTACTATCACGCTATTCTGAGGAATTTTTGGTAAAAGACAATTCTTGAACCATTCCTCAAAAACTTCGGCCGTTGTATCTTCATGGTAGTCCACACAAGAATCTTTAATGTTTTTTGCAGAAAGCCACAAGGCATTTGGAACCCAACCGTTTTCTGACCCAGCATGTAAAATGCTTATTCTTTTTCCTTTATTTGACGGGGCTTTTGTTTTACACTTATCGGAAGAATCAGACCAGCCTTTGGATGGTGTTTCATGCGTGTCAAACCAAGTCTCATCGAGGTAAATTATAGGACGGTTTTCAGAACGGGATTTCCTTACAGAAGTTATATACTCGTGACGCCATTTTTGTAAACGGTGGGATTCCATGAGTACTTGCCTTTTGTCAATTTTGCGGTATCTGAATCCCATTTCCGACAAAACTCTCCAAAGGCTAGGGCGGCTACAACTTATTTGGGTTTCATCATTGGTGAGCCATTGCTTCAGAGAATCTAATGTAGGTACCCTGCTCTTCGTACATTTTGTAGATTTTTCGCCTTATCAAGTCCTTGTCGCTTTCGTCGAAACATTTGGTAAAACCGGCATCTTTACGCTTCTTTCTAGATTTAATGGGATTTGACGCGATTCTTTTTACTGTAGTCAGAGGTATCTTAGTCAAATCAGACGTTTCAGTCGCAGCAGCACTAGCATAAAGTCCTCTGTTGAGTAAATAAGTATATACTCTTTTCCCTAGCATCGAGAGATAAATGCATTTTCTTCACTGCAACACTAGAAGAAGCACCATCAATGTTTTTCCATGGACGCCACATACTGTTTTTTTATACGTTTGGTAAAATAATATCGGTAATACAACTAAACTCTTCCAGCAAGAAATAAAAACTAACAAATTTTACCACAAAAAGATATTTAAATATAAATTAAGCAACCTAACCTACCCGATGTGCCTATATTTAATTATAATTATTACAATCCGGTCCTTTCCACATAATAATAACAAACGGTCATAAATAATGGGATCGCCCCAGGTACTTTTACTGCAGTCATTGAGTTATATCCATTTTTCGTGGAACAATCTTTACCTAAGCCGTTTTATTATTATTAATGTTTTTCTATTTTTCGTTCGTATCTATTTATTGTTTTAATGTTATTTATTTAAACTTAAACAGAGTAAATAAATAATAAAGAACGTTTGTTTTTTTTATATAGCGAAAAATCGAATCGTTGCCTTTCACTTGATACCCGATCTTCGTGCGCCACCCGAAATGTGCCGATTGGTGACGTTCGAGCTTGACGCTCAGAAGGCTGACACCACATACGCCCTTGTTAAAGGCACATAAACGAAAAGGTGCATATAAAAAAGTATGTCAAATCCCTTAGTGGATTCATCGCGACATGGGTTTTGTTTTGACTGGGACTGACTAGCCAGCGGCGATTGTAAATATAGCTTTGAGATTTTTCTTAAAGTTGCCGAAAGAAGTTAAGGAGGCGTAACACATCTAATATTTTAGAAATTGTTTGTTTAAACCAAAAAGTCGCCTTATAGAAATACATATATTATGAGAAACAATAAACTACGTTATATTTCTTTTCCTCTATACTCTTAATAAACTCAACCTAAGGATAGCTTACAAAACCAACAACACTTTAGGGAAATATATAAAAAATAATAAAACTAAAAATTATAAAAACAGAAAACCAGGTGTGTATAAACTAAAATGTAAAGATTGTCGGAAAACATACATTGGCCAAACAGGAAGATATTTTGGAAAAAGAATACAAGAACGTTATAATAGCTACATAAAAGATAAAACAGATTCTAATTATTCCACCCATTTAAAAGGAAACCAACATAATTTTTAGTGTTGTGATCGCTCGAACGAAAAACCGCTTGATCACTCGATTATTGAAATAACCGACATCGCTCGATTATCAAAAAAAAACGCTCGAGTTATCTATTCACTCGATACCCGAGCTTCGCTTGACGCCGGCGGAAATGTACCGCTGTAGTGTGATCGAGTTAAAAAACTGCTCGTATATTCGAACAGTTTTTCGCTCGATAGGAAATACTCTAGTTATAAATTCAGGCGAAAAACCGAAAAATATCGCCGGTCACGCAAGTACACGACATACGTCTTTCTTAATGGCACATAAACGAGAAGGTGCATATAAAAAAGTATGCCAAATCCCTTAGCGAAGTCATCGCGACATGCATTTTGTAAAGTTTTGTTTTAACTGTCTAGCCAGCGAAGTAGTTTAGGTATCCGATTGTAAATATTAAAAAATTAAAGGATATAATTTTAAAATTTTTAATTACTATAAACACGAGAAAAATTCCCAAAAATAACATAATAATAGAAATTTTTAATGAAAAATAACAAAACGAACAAAATTGTTAACAAAACATATAGAAAAATTCGTTGGTAATCTTATAGTAAACATTTTTAAATCTAAACAGGAACTTTTTATTATTAAACTCAAGAAGACTTCTTAAAAATAACATACATTATAGAAAATGTTAATGGAAAATAAGAAAACGAGCAAAATAGTTAACAAAACATAGGTATTGACAAATTTTTTGGTAACCAAAGGTAAGCATTCTTAAATTTAAACAGGAACTTTTAGGTAACTATACACGAGTACCTACATGAATTTAGAAAAATAATAACCAATTTTCTTATTTTGCCAGTCGCGTAACTAAGCCTAAATTTTTGAAGTGCACACAGTGGGCACCTAAATTTCTGGAATTTTTTTGGCGAATACTACAATTTTTTAGCTAAACCTGTGCCCACCCGTAGTTACGTGCCTGCTAAATACCCTACCTGATCACATGTAAACGGCTAGGCTGCCGTCGAGCAGTCGGTGACGTCATCGCTTGGTGAATTGGAATTTCAAGCGATTCACTCGATTATTAAAATCGCTCGAGTATCAAGTACTCGATTATTAAAATCATCGGTTTCTCCCAACACTAATAATTTTGATTCAAATTTTATAATTTTACATACTGAAAACAAAAGCATACGACTTAATCTGTTAGAATCCGTGGAAATAAATTAACTTAAAAATACCGATGTTTTACTGAATGATCAAATATACCTTAACAATAATTCTCGTTTGTAAAATTTATTTCACTAATCCGCAATTACTTATATAAATAAACCTATAAAATAATTTATATAGTCACTATACTGGCCATTGGGAAAATCCCATCGTTACTATTACATCCTCTACACCCCACACCATCATTATACCTGTAATAATATTTAAGAGTGTACATTTTATTAGATATAGGAAAATATTCATTTATTCTCAATCTGAAGAAGGTACAGTGATAGCGAAACATGTCATTTTTAAGAATATAGTGGAACAGAAATATAACGTAGTTTTATTGTTTCTCATAATATTAGTTATGGATTTCCACCAAGTATCTGCTGAATCAATTAAGAAATACATATCCTTTTAGTGGTAAAAAATACATATTTCTAACCGCATGTATGTTATTTTAGGGAACAAGCATTAGTAACAGAGGCTGTGGTAATTTCCTGGAGTGATCGTACTGAAAGCATATTTCCCATATCAGATTTATATTCCGTTGAAACTCCAGTAATTTCCCTAGGATATCAGATAAATATCGCACTAGAAGATAATTCGGTTCTCGTAGGTACTATTATGCAGTTTTTGACTGACGCTAATTGTAAGAAAGATATTAAGATAACTAATTTACAAGAATTTATTGTAAATAGAAACCTCCGATGTACCTGCAAAAAACTCAGTTGTCACAGATTAACTGATAAAGAAGTCTTAAGTCTTAAAAGCTACTTTCAGTTATTAAATAATGACCGGAAATTAAAAGAGATACGTTCACTTATAAAATGGAGGACACAGATGATGAGATATTTTTTACGCGTCGAGAAAAGAACGTTCCATGTGTGTCAATCAATGTTCATTAAGGTGGTTGGGGTGACACACATGACCCTAAAAGGAATTCTAGATAAAATTAAGGAGGCGAATCCCGGCCCTCGGAATCTGTGTGCACACAAGAGTGATCATAATTCCTTTAATTGTCACCAGATATCCAGTGACCAACTAAATTCAGTTAGAAATTACTTTCGAACTTTAGACAGTGATTTGACAAAAAAATTTGTTGAAGTTCGGTCACTTATATCAGTTGATGTTGCGGATAAGGCGCAAAGTGGGAGATACTCGTGCACACCCCTGCAATACACTTTGAATATTAACAACAAACCAGTGGTCGTATGTAGATCGATGTTTTCTCATGCCGTGGCGGAACCGTGCGGAAATTCTCGAAATCAATTCTTTGAAAAAATTATAGATAGTTTTTTAGCAGAATCGACTATCAATAGAATCAAATCAGACATAGGCAAGCCCATTCATCGATGTCGATGTAGTTCCAACTACTTCCACTGCTCTAGTATTTCAGCTGATCAAATTCTGAAAATTAGGAACTACTTTAAAGGCCTCGACTCGGACTTACAAAAAAAATATACCGAGATTGAGACGCTTATTTCGCTCATCCCGAGACGAGGACGCGGCGTAACACCCTATATTTCAAAATATTACCTTAACGTTGACGATAAAAGGTTGGCGGTATGCAACTGGATGTTTTGCCAAACGGTTCTTGAATCCCGTTGTACTATATCTAAAATTTGTAATAAAATTAGACGGATACAATTATTATCGGATAAAAAAAGAGCAAAAGTAACCGAGGCGATTAGCCGATGTAAAGACACTTGTCATCAACTCGACTGCTCTAGAATTACTATCGATCAACTTTTAAACATTAGAAATGACTTCAAATTTTCCGCTCGTGATTTGCAGGAAAGAAATAAGAAAATTCAATCACTTATATTACTAAATATTGACCTAGGAAAGGACGGATCTGCTGAACGTATTCCGAAATATTCGTTAAAGGTTGAAGAAGAAACATTTACTGTTTGCCAAAATATGTTTTGTTATGCCGTTGGGTCGTCTCGGAGAGATGTTCAGACGATATGGGACGGTATTGCCAGAAGTTATTTTATGCACTCTGAAGCTAACGGTGAGGTGTCGGCAATTACTGGCTATGATCAGCCAGAATAAGGCGGTGGGGTAAAGTACGTTTCACGAAATTTGAATACGACTTAATGATTTCCTGGGTGGGTCCCATTGTGTCGACAAAAGCTTGGCAATAAACAAGTAAAGTATGAAGGGACGGACTAAGGAAAACAAGTAATGATATGATTATATTGATGTAATCAAATGAAATATCATTTTTTTTAAATATTACTAGTCATATTTATTTACATTTATAATGTCATTCTATAGATAGTTCTGTTTCGCTATCGCTATCCTCATCAAAATTAATTATAATTGGATTAATTATACGATCCAGACTAATATACGAATTTTCTACAGTTATTACGTGACGGACTGAATTTTTCCAACTACCTGGGGGAATATCATTAAAGCATTTTCGTATTAATTCTACAACACTAGAACTTAAAGTCGGAGAAATATTTTCAGACCTAACCAGTGATTTTAACTGGTGCCACATATGCTCTATGGGGTTAAAAATGCAATAATAGGGTGGGAGCCGTAGCACTGTATGTCCTATTTATTCTGCCAATGTGTCACAACCATATACTTTTTTTATACAAAATGTCTTTAAAACTTCTAAAAGATCACTTTTTTATAACTTTCTTCAAAATATATATCGTTCGCCGCCATGTAGTTCTGAATCTCCAATTTTGTATTATTTGAGCTTGGAGCTTTATGTAATTGGTGACTGTGATAGCTCGCATTGTCCATTACTATCACGCTATTCTGAGGAATGTTTGGTAAAAGACAATTCTTTAACCATTGCTCAAAAAGTTCGGCCGTTGTATCTTCATGGTAGCCCAGCAAGAAATAAAAACTAACAAATTTTACCACAAAAAGATATTTAAATATAAATTAAGCAACCTAACCTACCTGATGTGCCTATATTTAATTATAATTATTACAATCCGGTCCTTTCCACATAATAATAACAAACGGTCATAAATAATGGGATCGCCCAGGTACTTTTACTGCAGTCATTAGGTTATATCCATTTTTCGTGGAACAATCTTTACCACTCGCCGCAATACATATTGTACATCTCCTCCGAAAGGATTCGCAATCACACGGAAACCTCGGAATTCTTCTTGCAATCAGTTTCAGTGTAATCATGATTTTTGAATGCACCAATAATAAATAATTAATTATTTATATTGAATCATTATCCTCATTGATATAAGGCAAACGGGTATTGCTTCAATAATGATCATTGTTCAATACAAAAAGAGCCTTTAAAGTTCTAGAACTTTCTAAACTAAAACTATATGTACTCATGCAATGCAAGGAATTCATACAATTCCTCGACTATCCTAACGTGTCCAAGATAAGGAGGGCCAGTACAGGGATCTCGGAAACCGTAAGAGATACGAAGTCGGTTAAATGGAGGTAAAGTTGCGCATTTACGTGCCTAATAATATGCCGTTTAGAAAGTTTTAAAATTCCGAGTAGCTCCGGAGATATCCGAAAAAAAACAAAATTCTGATAACTCGTTTTATTTTTTTCCTGGGTTTTTTTGAGATCGAATTCTAAAGTAAATTGCACTTTTACATTGCCACTTTTTCCGCTCTATCTAACAGCGTTAATTCTTTTGTAATCCGATGAGTCGTCTTCGCATGGCCATTATCAACTTTCTTTTTTTAAATACGGTCCTGTTTTCCTGATATTGGAATTTGAGAGCTTTTTTTCTTCCGAATGCAACGATGTATGACACATTTTGGTTTAATGACGTATCGCGGGTTTTTTGAACAACATCAGGAAATTTTGGGATAAGATCCTGTATTTCTCCTAATTTTATAAATAATATCTCATAAGTAAGCTTTAAATTTTTACTTATGTTGGACTACTTCAATAAATAACAAATAATTTAATAATAAACCACAAATAAGTGAACAAAAAATAATTCAACAATAAACACCAATAAGTGAACAAAAACAGTAATAAAACGAACAACGAAAAACAAATAACATCTTCTATCTGTCGATTCTAGAACATTTGACAACATTTCTGGCGTAATACTTTGAACGGCTTCAAGTACTAACCTCCTAAGTTCGTCTTCTGTTTCGAAGTTGTGTTTATAAACATAATTTTCGACATACCTCCAGAGGAAAAATCTAACGGTGTCATATCAGGCGAACGAGCTGACCATGTGGTTTCACAACACCTGATTATGTAGCTCCTTATTTTTTTCGTTGCTCGTTTTATTTCTGTTTTGGTATGTTTTTTTTGTTCACTTATTGTGGTTTATTATTAATTTATTTGTTATTTATTGAACTAGGCCAACATAAGTAAAAATTTATCTTACTTAGCTTACTTATGAGATATTATTTATAAAATTAGGAGAAATACAGGACCGTATCCCAAAATTTCCTAGTGTTGTTCAAAAAATCCCTCGAAACATCATTAAACCACAATGTGTCATACATCGTTGCATTCGGAAGAAGAAAAGATCTCAAATTCCAATATCAGGAATACAGGACCGTATTTAAAAAAAGAAAGTTGATAATGGCCGCTCAAAGACCAATCGTCAGATTACAAAACAATTAATAGACCGGAAAAAGTGTCAATGTAAAAGTGCAATTTACTTTAGAATTCAATCTCAAAAAAACACAGGAAAAAAATAAAACCATTTTTCAGAATTTCGTTTTTTTTTCCGATATCTCCGGAACTACTCGGAATTTTAAAACTTTCTAAACGGCATATTATTAGGCACGTAAATACTCAACTTTACCTCCATTTAACCGACTTCGTATCTCTTACGGTTTCCGAGATCCCTGTACTGGCCCTCCTTATCTTGGCCACGGTGCATATCTTAGAGATAAATTATTTCGCTAATTTTGAATCGTTTAACCTAAAAGATTATAGTTCCAAGAAAGAGAGCAAACGTAAATATTTGATTGATTGATTAATAAATCAAAAATAAAAAGTCTATACTTTTCAGGCGGTAACAGATTGTGTGGGACTGCTAAGAGATGGCGCTGCGCTCTGTATTTTCTCGACTACCATTGATAATACAGCGTGAAATATTAGAAGTATTCTCTGATGATCGGTATGTACACCTACCCTGTACTGACGAGAACAAAAGAGTTCGAAACCGGCCTGCAGGTAGTTGCATCCTATCAATGGAAAAGGCGTCCTTTTCTTAGTAGTACCATTCAATCTGAAATAGTATTTTGAGTGCTACTGTGTAGACTAAATACGCCCTTATTGTATAAGGTATCATCGGGTGGTCCGGGAAATAATAATTTTTCCATACATTGGTATTTGATTGATTCATATTTGAATTGTTTTAAATTTCTAAAGCTTAGGTGTCTCTAAACCCGTATGTAACATTCCCGGTCTGTATTGAAAAAAATTTGACTTGACGGTGGTAACTAAAGAACGAAATCTCTAATTTTGAAACGAATAACGCTATGTTGTAGCGTTAGTAGCTAACCATAAACTAAAACTAGTCCAGTTACTATATATATTTGTTTTGTTAGTTGCAAAATAGTAGTAATGTTTTTCTATTTTTCGTATTTATTTATTATTTTAATTTTAAAATATTTCTTTTGATTTAAACAGAGTAAATAAATAATAAAAATCATTTGTTTTTTTTTTATATATTTAGAACCTTCTCTCTCATGTGTCCTTATTTTGATTATTTTGTCAAAAATTTCCTTAAATTTTCCGGGGCCACACCCACAATGCGTCAAGAATTCTCCCAAGTACTATTTGATTTCGTAAATTATATAAATTAATCTTCGATGTTTTTTATTTCGTTTTTTTTAAAGGGGTAAAGAAACTCATAGTCTGCTCCACTAGCTAAAGAAAAGTTAAATTTCTAATTTCATACATGTTTCATACACCCTCATCTTCAGTGAAAAAACAAGTACAAGGTGTCCCAGTTTCGACATTTTTATAGGGTATCTCCGTAATTGTTTGTGCTATCAAAAAAGTAACGTAGGCGTCATGTGCTCTGTTTGGGTCAAACTTAAAATGGTAAAATCAAAATTTGAAAATTCTCGCTCGCTTAGAGATACGGGGAAAATAAAAAAAAAATACAATTTTAAAATTACCCTATATTTACTTAGTTAAAAGAGATACAGAAAAATGTTTTATACCGTAGTTTCTTCATATTAATTGTTGAATAATCTGCCGTTCTCAGAACAAGTATACGGGGTCGTGTAAAAAAGTTATCGGACCTAACCTAATTTCTTTACCTGTATATTTTAATCTAAAAATATACTATTTTAAATTATCCTTTCAAATATAAACAATAATATATAACACACCATGGATATTGGTATAATAGGCGATAGTAGACCATGAATCAAAAGCTAATATCCTAGAAACAACTATGTTGACTATTAACATTTAACGTCAATTTAATTTTTACATATTTATTTGCGAAAATAACTTAACAACATTTTGAAAAATTTGATATGATATCAGTTTATATTGAAAGTGGAAAAACGAAGAAATGGAGCAAAATGTATATTTTGTTCGCTATCCGGAAAGACGGTAACCATTTAAGGACATATTCCGAACATTTGCGATGATTCCCGTTATTTTTTACGTTAATCTGAATTTTTTATTTCGTTCCAAAGTAATAAAGCTTAAATAAATCGCCTAGGAAACCAATATCATCAATGGTGTGTTATATATTTGAAAGGATAATTTAAAATAGTATAATTTTAGATTAAAATATACAGAGTGTTCCATTTAAAAAAATGAGGTTAGGTCCGATCACTTTTTTTACCTGACGGCAAAACGGCAGATTATTCAACAATCAATTGAAAGAAACGTCTGTATAAAACATTTTTCTGTGTCTCTTTTACCTAAGAAGATATAGGGTAATTTTGAAATTGTCAATTTTTTTATTTTCCCCCGTATCTCTTAAGCGAGCGAAAATTTTCAAATGTTGATTTACCATTATAAGTTTGACCCAAGAAGAGCACATGACGCCTACATTCTTCAACGCGTTAAATTGAAGATATAATTGAATTATTATTATTATTATTATTACTTTTTTGATAGCACTAACAATTACGGAGATAATTAATAAGAACAAACCCTATAAAAGTGCCGAAAATGGGACATCCATTCCGAAAATTTATGACATTGTCAAGGTGTGAACTTTAAACGAACCCCCCACACACAAAATACGCCACTGAAGAATTGGTGTTTTTCCAATGTTTATCATCCACATTACATCGTAGATATTTTTCAAATATACGTTATTTCATTCATAGTTTCATTTTGATCATTCAATCAAGCAACCAGTGTTAGCAAAAATGTTACTATGGAAACCGTCTTGACACTCTCTAGTCGTTTAAGCAGCTACCTGGTTAAAGACGCGGCAGGTTATTTTCTCAAACTATTCTGTCACTTGTAAATAGCACTGTATTTTTGCATTAAGTTTTGTTTTTGGGTACTATTGAAGGCAACTAGTAAGTAACCTGTTATATTTTGCTATTAAATTTAATCCTATGGGTAGGCTCTTGTATATTTTGTGATAAATGTGGTATAGTTTATATTTTGTTCGATGCAACTTCAACATTTCTACATGGTGTTTTAACGAGCTTTACACCACTTGTTTTGAGCTATACCCTGTGCAAATTTCTTTTCAAACCTATTTTAATATATATTTAGAAGTATATTATTTAGAAATATATGTAAATTTTTCCGTTTAAATATTTACCATTTTTATAAATATTCCAACATATTTTACATATTTCTTGCCTTTGTACAGGAATTTGTCTTCCACATTTCTTTCAATCGTCCTGTAATGAATCAGGGGAAAGCAATTTTATTTTTACCAAATTGTTAAGGATACATTTTTTTATATTTTAAAACGTAAAAGTAAGAGAAAATGTTCACAAATTCGCGTTTGACATTACGAACTTTCTATGAATCAGTAGCACTATGGCGCACCACCGGGGGAGGGGCTGAGAGGGCTGATGACCCCTCCCCCCCTAACTAATTCTAAATATCAAATAAATAGACATTAAAAAATATTTTACTAACACTAAACAATTTTTAGGTATTATTCCAACTATCCTCATTTTCCATTTACCGTCGACCATCTTCAGGTAGAAATGGAAGTAAGTGATATCGAAATCAAACCCTTAATCATCCCGTCTTCACCTTCAAAAAATTCTTCACCAAAAAAAGTTAAGATAAAGTTGGAGAGCGAAGACGAGGAGTACGTTCCTGGGAAAAAGAAGAAAAAAGGAGCCAAGTCGCTAAAATCACCAAAAAAAGAGAATGAGGGTTCGCCGAAACCAAAAAGGAAGAAAGTTAAAAAGAAGAAGCAGGAGCACAAGCTTTGGACTTGTCGGAGATGCTTGCAAGAGTTTGACTCTCGCAAAGGCCTCACCGAGCACTCGAAAATTCACAACGTGGAGACTAGCGATGAGCACACCTTCAAATACGACGAAGAACAAGACTTGTACTATTGCAACACGTGCTCTGCCGAATACCAAAGTCAACCGGAGGTAGAACAGCACATATCCAAAGTACACGAGGAATTCTATGCCTGCGAGGTATGCAATCACACCTCAAAGAAGGCCTATACCTTCGCGATTCACATGAAGAGTCACTCGGAGGACGATATGATGGTGTGCCCTTTGTGCAGTTATAGCACGCAAAGAAGAACTTGCTTACAGACACATATTAACAGAGTGCACTACCATAAGTTCTATTATACTTGCGGTACATGTGGAAAAGGATTCAATGACTCCGTTATTTTTAAGGAGCATAATAACGAGCATTTGGGAATAAAGCCTTTTCTATGCGTGGTGTGTGGAAAAGCCTTCTGTTATTCGAGGTAGGTATTCGTTATTTACTTAAAACCATTGAACGAGGCTAAATTGTAAAATCAAATTTGTTCAACCGTTGTTTTCCTAATAAATATTTGATTTTCTGTTTTAGATACATGAACATTCACCAGGTAAGACACCATACAGTCTATATCGAGGGTACCCTTCACAAGACTCAGTGCAGCATCTGCTTAAAGGTATTTTCCAAAGTGGAGACTCTGTTGAAGCATATCACTTCCAAACACAAACATGGTGAAGATAAACACGAGAAACGACATCTTTGTGATCTCTGCGGAAAAGGATTCGGATCCAGCGATAAGTTAAAGATTCATTATCGGATCCACACCGGGGAAAAACCGTTCCACTGTAGGTTTTGTGAAAAATGTTTCACGAAGAAAGACTATCTTATTATGCACGAAAGGGTTCATACAGGAGAAAAACCGTATCCTTGCGAGTATTGTGGAAAATGCTTCAACCAAGCATGCTCGCTTAGGATCCATGTGAGAGGACATACAGGGGAGCGTCCTTACATATGTCAGTTCTGTAATGGGGGTTATATTTCGCGGGGGTCTTTAAATTTGCACGTAAAAACTTGCTCGGGGACGAAGATTGAGTAATAGACTAAAGAGTGGAATTAGCTGCCAAAATGTTGATTGAAATTGTGGATTTCAATAATCGAAATGGTTCGATAATTCATTAAATAAAATAGAAACAATTTTTTTAAAGATTTTGGCGATTTATTCCTGGATTTTTTTTACGTCTCTTTTAAGTCATGAGATATCGACGTTAAAAATACACAATGTGTTTAGAAGTGTTATTAGTTAGTGGTATAGTTAGTGTTTGTAAAGTTTTTGCTTATGGTTTTTACTTTGTTATTTTATTGTCGTTATTTGTCATAAATTCTTATTGTTGTGCCGTAAAATCGTAAAATATATGTTAAAGAATGCTTTGTTGGTGCTAATTTGGAGTACTACCACGTGTGAAAGATAAGGAGGGCCAGTACAGGGATCTCGGAAACCGTAAGAGATCGGTTAAATGGAGGTAAAGTTGCACATTTACGTGCCTAATAATATGCCGTTTAGAAAGTTTTAAAATTCCGAGTAGTTCCGGAGATATCCGGAAAAAACCGAAATTCTGAAAAATCGTTTTATAGTTTTCCTGGGTTTTTTTATGATCAAACACAAGCACTATAGGAAAAATCCTTTAGGGCAGTCTGGGAGTGGTGCGTGTGCGCAAAAAGCGATTCCCGTTGGTTTTGAATCGTTGGAGGTTATATTCGTTGAGAAAAACGACCTCGGGAAGGTCGTTCCACAAGGATGAAGTCCTCCAGATGAAAGAATTCTTAAATAATGAAGTTCGAGGGGTACTAAGCTTAACCACATATGGATGGGCGACAGTGGTCCGTCGTGTATTTCTGCTATTCGTCGCTCTGGGCGGAATTAAGAGGGCAAGGTCAGCCGAGCACCTTCCATGAAAATATCTGTAAAAGAGAGTCAAATCCCCAACCTGTCTTCGATATTCTAGGCTGTCGAGGTTCTTCGTCAGCTCGTGGTCTCCGATCAGACGAATAGCCCTCCTTTCAATGGAATCCAGTAGCCGATGAGTATGTTTTGTGCAGAGCTCCATTGATTGAACATAAACGTCATATGCGGAGCACCACAACAAGAATGAACATCTCAAAAATTGTTTTTGCGGCATTATTTGCACATTTATTAGGTCATAACTTTTTTGTGCCTCAGTGTATTTAAGTTTTTAATGAAAATAATACTTTTCTCATATTTATTACGTAAAATGGTATACTAAGTTCAGGTCGCCCAGAGTTACCGTTTCGGAGATATTTGCATTTCAATTGTTTAGTGCACCCTGCCCAATTCTTATTAATTTGTAAACAAAATTCTTTTTTTAAAGTAACCTATGAGGAAACAAATAAAATTTAGAGATACAGTTCCTGTGAATATCGTAAGTTTGTGTTCTCATTGCTGTTGGTTTCTTTCGACACGATATTTTCTAGGGTCAAAGTTAGTTTTATTAAAATAAGTTAAAGAACAATCCAATTGTTGTATATATTATTCCCAATTACCATTACTAGAACATTAATTATCATGTAAAAGTAAATTGGTAAAAAGTAACAAAATATTATTTGCTTGTCTGAGCTAACGCGCAAACAATTTAAATGCAAATATCTCCGAAACGGTAACTCTTGGCGATCTCAACTTAGTATACCTTTTTACGTAATAAATGTGTGAAAAGTATTATTTTTATTAAAAACTTAAATACACTGAGGCACAAAAAAGTTATTACCTAGTAAAAGTGCGAAAAATGTACATTAAAATTTCACAAAAAAAATCAATTTCTCGTTCTAAAAAAACCATAATTGCCAAATTTTGTAAGAAAACGTTGCTTTCTCTCAAAGCTATTAGAGAAAAACAAAAATGAAGTTTTAACTTTAACACCCTGTATCTCGGTTAATATCAACTTTCGGATATAGGTAAGTATAATTAAATCCTAATATTTTTACGTAAGGAGTCTGTGGTTTCTCCATGTACCATTAATTATCGGACACCCTGTATAATATGGTAAATTTCATAAAATTATGCTAATTTCTGGAATTTTTATTAAAAAGTTATCGTTTTATTTACGTAATGCCCTGTTGGGCCAAAAGTTTCTTTTTGTTTAAAAGAAATACAGCAATGAAAGCGCAAGCAGCTACTGCTATGTTATAAGATATGATGTAAAGTATGTTTTTTTATAATAGGTTTTTTAATGCCTCTTGTTTTTATCGTGCAATATGTAAAGCAAAAACTTTGCAAACAAGTGATATAAAATGGTTAGGTAATAATTATATTATAAATCCGTACTGTATGATTTTTATTATAAATATCAGACTTAATATTTCAATCTGAATTGTATAATTTAATTTACTAGAATTATTACAGGTCTATACAGGGTGTTGTTTAATGATATAATTGGTGATTCCGGGACTAATTCTAAGTCGAAAAGTTCATATACATGTGTGTCCTAAAATGCTTTGTTTTTGATATACAGGGTATTCAATTTTTTTTTCTTCTGGTTTTTATCAAACATCTAAGGGCTAGTTTAAGATATTACACAAAATTTTGGTCTATACTATACAGGGTGATTCACGACGAGCTTGCATTAGAATTATATGGAGAACTACTGAATATATGTTCTCTCTCTCTCTCTCTCTCTCTCTCTCTCTCTCTCTCTCTCTCTTATGTTCTGCCTTTTCCGGTCATACCGGAAGTAGCAGTAAAGTTTTTTAAATACAACATGGTAATATTTATTATATTTTTCGATTAACCATTAAATTATGAGCAAATCTACATCTGAATCTGAGCAAATCTCCATCTAAAAACCATTAAATTCTGAGCAACTAATTTGTAATCAAATTAAATAATAATATACAGGGCGTTCCATTTAAAATAAGAAAGTTTTTTATGTTTGAATTACTTCACAATGAACCTTGAATTGTGACCACCCTGTACATTGTCTACCAAGTTTGAAATATTTTTGAGACTTGATGATCTAGCTATTCGGCAAGAAAAAAATTTTAGTCCAAGAGCTAAGGTAAAAAAATGGTATGTATTATTTCATCACCATGCATTTGCTAAATAATTACGAAAAGTCCAGATATCTCAAAAACTGTCAACCCGAACAAAAAGATGTTATATGAAACTTGGTTAGAATTTAATGGTTATAATCGAAAAATATAATAAAAATTACCGTGTTGTATTTAAAGAACGAAAGTGGACCGCTACTTCCGGTATTAACGGAAATGGCAGGAACATGTGAATATTTTAGTTAAAGAGAACGTATCGATAAACCTAAATCCCCAAAGTTTCAGAAACATTTGTGTAGTAGTTCTCCAGAAAGTTCTAATGCAAGCTCGTCGTGAATCACCCTGTATAAAACCATTATACTATTCAATGCGTTATACTATACAAAACCATTTCTACCTCAAGAAGTTTTTTTTTCTTAAGCCAGTGGCTTCTCTTTGCTACAGGTACAGGTACGCCTCAATACAATTTTTTTCAAAAAATATGTTACGCTACTGATATTTTCAATATCTTATTATTGATTATCATTCAAATTTAAACAAAATCAGTCTCTTTCGTCTTTGTCTTAAAACTTATATTTTGGAAACATAATAATAATAATAATTATCCATCCTTTTTGTTAGTAATAAAAATCTTTATTAAGCAAGAATCATTTAAATAAAACAAAACACTGTTATCCATTGCTTAGGAATCATTCGTTTTTTTTTTGATGATAATTAATATTAAAATAATTGTTTGGAAAATATCAGTGACGTAACATATTTTTTTGGTTAAAATTATATTGAGACGTAGTGGCACCTACGCCATTGGCTTGACAAAAAACTTTATGAGGCAGAACTATAATAGTATAATATACCAAAAATTAGTGTAATATCTCACATTGGTTTCGAGATTTTTGATAAAAACCGAAAAAAAAATTCAACACCTTTTATATCGAAAACAAGGCATCTTAGGACATATTATGTGAATATGAACTTTTCGACTTAAAATTAATCCAAGAAAAGAATAAACCCAAAAGTACATATCGGTAAGGAACACTCTGTATATAAAATAGTTTAAATGCAAATAGGTGATAGTTATTAGCAGGACTAGAGTAAGGAACACTCTAAATTTATACTGCCAAAAATTTTGCTTTTGGGGGAATTTACAATTGCCACTCATATACCATATTACAGTGGCTCGTGCCTACAAACGCGTTGTTTTTTTTTAATAAATTAGTCAAACGTGTTTTCTTCACGAAGCAGCTCCATTAAATAACAAGGAAGGGAAACAAAATGGCGCATTTTTTACTTCACAACGAAAATCCACGTGTGTTTATTGTATCCATAAAGTATTGTACAAATTTATTTAAAATTCATGGATTCCACGCTCGGACACGTCAATTAATTTATAGTTGCGCATTTTTTAAGGTAAAATGTTGGTCCGAGATAAGAATGCACTCTACCGGGTTAACCATAGGCCATAAAGGAATGTTCAAATTAGACAAAAGTTGTTGGAAAATAATTTATTTATGTTTTTTGTTTTGATAGATCTGCCATTCAGCAGTCGCCTCTTTATTTATCTTAATTAATATTATTATTATGTGTTGTGATCGCTCGAGCGAAAAACCGCTCGAGTACTCGATTATTGAAATAACCGACATCGCTCGATTATTAAAAGAACCTCTCGAGTTATAAATTCAAGCGAAATCGTCACTCGATACCCGAGCTTCGCTTGACGCCGACGTATATTCGAGCAGTTTTTCGCTCGATAGGAAATTCTACTCTATAGTTATAAATTCAGGCGAAAGATCGAATTGTTGCCTTTCACTTGATACCCGATCTTCGCGCCACCCGAGACGTGCCGTGCCCATTGGCGATGTTCGAGTTGACGCTCAGAAGGCTGACACGACATACGTCTTTCTTAAGGGCACATAAACGAGAAGGTGCATACAAAAAAAGTATGCCAACTCCCTTAGTGGATTCATCGCGACATGGGTTTTGTTTGACTGGGACTGGGCTAACCTGGGGTGATTGTTAGAATGTTAATAATCAGAATCAACTGTTCTTCCTTAATCAAATCTGTAGACTAAACTTCCAAAACTTACAAAAACAACCCCTGGTGTGTTATCAACACATTCTTTAGTCATAAAAATGTCAAGTGATTAATCGCTCGAGCGATTCACTCGATTATTAAAATCGCTCGAGTATCAAGTGCTCGATTATTAAAATCATCGGGTTTTTCCCAACACTAATTATTATTGTAAATAAGTTCAAATAAAAGTTTTTAGCCAACTAGAGTGATAAAGCATAAAATATTACTTCTATTTTTAAAAAGAGAAAATTGATGATGGTTGCGAAAAACAAAACGTCGGATTGAACATTTAATTAAATTAACTTATAGAGGAGAAAAAGTCGCAATGAGAATGTAAAATTTATTTTCACATCTCTTCAAATAGAATCCGGAAACGAAAAGAAAGAAGTCGTAAAAATTGACTTTGCCGGAAAATCTTCGGAAATAATCGCAGTTTTTTAAATTTGAAAACATGACGTTGCAGAACTCACTTCTGTCTAATTTAAGAGCTTCCTGTAGAGTGCATTCTTATCTGGAACACCCTGTATGTATAGTGTGTTCCAGGTAGGAAGTATGACGTCATCTAAGCTTTTTTTGAATGGAATACCCAGTATGATATGTCAATTTCGATTTATATGATAAAAACTTTTTGTACAACCAACCACACCTCAGGCGGTTCCCGAAATATTGACTTCATTTTAATGTAATTGAAATAAATCGGCATCAGTGCAAAATTAATACCTAATTAAAGCGATACCTTGAAATTAAATTTTCAAACGTCAATATTTTGGATAATTGACAGGTCCGAGCTGTAAAAGAATACATAGATTCACCACAGTTGCACACAGCTGATTTCGGTTTAAAAACAAAACATCGTTTGCAGTTGACCTTGCAACCTCCGCCCTTTTATTAAATTAAATTAATCACACATATCGATACATGCATCGAATAACATTGTAAGTGACAAATCGTATTCTTAGAGGAGAAGACAAAAGTTTCGTTATATTATTTTTCCATGATACTAGAGGCAAAATACCAAAATAATAAGATACAAATGGCATGAAAGAGGCATTTAAAAAAAAATTAAGCTAAAAACCCAATTTTTAGGTTTTAAACATTGAAATTTATTTTGAACTCTGAAATTGGTCAAAATGTCACTTACAATGTTATTCGATGCATGTATCGATATGTGCTTAATCTAACCGATTGGTTTGCATTTTGATCGCAACCAGCGCTCGTACTTGCCAAAGTTTTGGCTGAATTTTCAACGAGCGACGTCGGTGCAATTAAATGATTTATTTGCTTCGAGTACTGTACAGTAAAAGTGCGGTTGGAAGGAATTTAACAAATAATGGTTTGTGTTTTTATGTGTTATTTTTTTTTTAGTTACATAAAGCTAAGGTGAAGCCGCCATTTCCCTTTTATATATTTTGTTTCTATATCTTTGTGTTTTGTTTTTCTAATTTATGTTTATCTTATTAAGAGTTGGCTGATTAAAATATACAAATTATAAAGCTAGTTTACCGTTAATTATATACAGGGTCGTAATAAAGAAACGAATGACTCTTGTATATGGAATTTATAGAAAATCGCTCAGACGAATTTTATTTTTTTAAAACATGTTTTTAAATAGAAGAAATGATACGGGGCGGATCAGAAAAGTGCTTCATTAATTTTTAAAATTTGACTTTAACATCTTTGGATTTTACAGTCAATTCTGGACTTTTTCACGTCCTATACATATCTTCAACTGTTTCCGAAATGTTAACGCTTTTAACTTTTACAATAAAACTGCTAGAAATTTTATTTATTTCATTTTTACAGTAAAATAAGTATTTGTTTCTCTCATTACATTTTAAGAAAAATAAATTTACTGGTCGAGCTATTTTCCATATCAGGGTGATCCTTTCCTTTACCATAATCCTGTATGCTTCCTATTCCCGAACTTTACGTTTATTACAAATTTTTTGTTGACCTATTCTATGCGTTGATTAAATTCGTCTACAATGTACATATTTATTTTTAGAGCTGTGAAGAAGTTAAGTCCAGAAACGACAATATCCGGCATATCTTGGCTTTGTTGTCATTGTAATCAAAAGTTCGCCAACCTCAACAAACTAAACGCACACAAGGAAATTGATTGCCCCGTAAAAAGTATCCAGCAAAAACAAAAACTTATACCCCACCGGAAGTCGTTAGTAACAGGGAGATCCCTCTTAAGTAAACTGCCGCAGCACATCAGAACGAAAATAATCGTCAAAAACTCGAAAGCAACTAGGAACAGGAAATTGATGAGACAGCAACGAAATAAATCAAAATATGCACATAACGCTGATAAAAAATCCTCTTGGCCCTGTTCAGACTGCTCCCAGATATTCTCCTCTGAAGTAGAGCTTGCTGAACATCTTTTAAAGTGCAGTAGAAATATGGCAGTAACAAGTAAGAAAAAACCTGAGATAAACGTCGACCCGTATCATTTCGACAGATTTAAGAACGTCTATATCTGCAACCGTTGTGTTAAGGAATTTAACGTGAAATCAAGCATTGAAGAGCACATAGAGAATGATCATCCCGGTTTTAAATGCAGTACTTGTTCTAAGACCTTCGAGTCCACCGATGACTTGGAATATCACCGCGCCATCCACACCGCCAAAGAAATATCGTTCGGGTTTGTTATTTTTTTTAATACATTTTTTTTAAGAAAGAAATTATACGGGATGGATCTGAAAAGTGATACGTATAGCAACAATCGTATTTTAAATTAAACATGCTGTATATTTTTGGATTTTACAATTCTGGACATTTTTCGTGTAACGTCTCTTATGCCTACCTTCAATGACAATAAACTTTTCCACCTATATCTTATTTATTAGTTAACTTACTCATAATACAACATCTTCAGTTACTTAAGCCATACTTAGTTTATATTTTGTTGAGTAAATTAATTGATAATTGCATAGCACTCTGTATTATACACTTTACTTGTTGAAATAATATTTATTTTTAATTTAGCGAAAGCCGAAAGTGATAAAATCTGGCATTGATTGTTCACAAAAGTTTTTTTTTTATGATCAAACATAAGCACTATAGGAAAAATCCTTTAGGGCACTCTGGGAGTGGTGCGTGTCCGGAAAAGCGATTCACGTTGGTTTTGAATCGTTGGAGGTTATATTCGTTGGGAAAAACGACCTCGGGAAGGTCGTTCCATAAGGATGAAGTCCTCCAGATGAAAGAATTCTTAAATAATGAAGTTCGAGGAGTACTAAGCTTAACCACATATGGATGGTCGGCAGTGATTCGTCGTGTATTTCTGCTATTCGCCGCTCTGAGCGCACTTTCCATGCAAATATCTGTAAAAGAGAGTCGAATCCCCAACCTGCCTTCGATGTTCTAGGCTGTCGATGCTCTTCGTCACCTCGTAGTCTCCGATCAGACGAATGGCCCTCCTTTCGATGGAATCCAGTAGCCGAAGAGTATGTTTGGGTGCAGAGCTCCAGACATGAGCGCAGTACTCTAGTGATGGTCGAGTCTGGGCTTTGTATAGTGTCAAAAGTTGTTGAGGTGTGTACAACTTTCTGGTTCGGAAGAGTACACCAAGTTTCTGAGAAGCTATCTTGGCGATTGCCACAACGTGGTTATGCCAAGACATATTTCCTCCAAGATTGACGCCCAGCAAATTAATAGATGAAGCCAGTGGGATTGCGTGTCCGTCCATGACTATATCCGGTTCTGTAATGTTAACCTTTTTAGAGAAACCTGCTGCCTGGGTTTTTTTAGCGTTTGCTGTCACCCCAAGCCAAAATAACGTGTTCAGAAGAAATGGTAAGTTTTTTTGTCTTACCTCGAGTGGCATGGCGATTCTTTTGGTCAAGTGTTCAACCCAGATATATCTCTAATTGTTTTAAATTAAAAACTAAATTCATTTAAATTTTTATGAACGATATGACAAATTTAAATTTTTGGAAATTTACATGCATCTAGATTTTATGCGCCACCCCGTACAATTAGACGTATCAGGCCACAAAATGCTCTGCCCGAAACTCTAGAATCTGTTTGCTATCAGTTAAAACAAAAATTATTAAAATTGGTTAATTATTAACGAAATAACAGCTTATTAATAATTATAACGTGAATTTTTCAATATTCGATAAAATTAATGTTAAAAGAAATGTTAGCACTTATAATAACACCATTAATTTTACAATAAAATATGACGAGTCATTGAAGGTAGGCATAAGAAATGTTACATGAAAAATATTAAGAACTACTGTAAAATCAAAAAATTTAAAAATATACAGGGTGTTTCGATGTTGGTATACGATTTTTTTTCATTCACCCCGTATTTTTTCTTTAAATACATTTGAAAAATTGACTGGTCGATCGATTTTACATCTTATTTCATATACAGGGCCGGCATAATATCTTGGCTATGTTGTCATTGTAATGAAAAGTTCGCCAACGTCAGCAAACTAAACGCACACAAGGAAATTGATTGCCCCGGAAAAGGCATCCCGCAAAAACTTATACCCCACCGGAAGTCGTTAGTAACAGGGAGGTCCCTCTTAAGTAAACTGCCGCAGCACATCAGAACGAAAATAATCGTCAAAAACTCGAAAGCAACTAGGAACAGGAAATTGATTAGACAGAAACGAAATAAATCAAAATTTGCAGATAACGCTGAGAAAAAATCCTCTTGGCCCTGCTCAGACTGCTCCCAGGTATTCTCCTCTGAAGTAGAGCTTGCTGAACATCTTTTAAAGTGCAGTAGAAATATGGCAGTATCAAGTAAGAAAAAACCTGAGATGAACGTCGACCCGTATCATTTCGACAGATTTAAGAACGTCTATATCTGCAACCGTTGTGTTAAGGAATTTAACGTGAAATCAAGCATTGAAGAGCACATAGAGAATGATCATCCCGGTTTTAAATGCAGTACTTGTTCTAAGACCTTCGAGTCCACCGATGACTTGGAATATCACCGCGCCATCCACACCGCCAAAGAAATTTCGTTCGGGTTTGTTATTTTTTTTTTAATACATTTTTTTTTTAAGAAAGAAATTATACGGGATGGATCTGAAAAGTGCTACCTATAGCAACAATCGTATTTTAAATTAAATATCCTGTATATTTTTGGATTTTACAATTCTGGACATTTTTCGTGTAACGTCTCTTATGCCTACCTTCAATGACTCGTCTTTAAGAGTCATACGATAAACTTTTCCACTTCTATCTTATTTATTAGTTAACTTACTCATAATACAACATCTTCAGTTACTTAAGCCATACTTAGTTTATATTTTGTTGAGTAAATTAATTGATAATTGCATAGCACTCTGTATTATACACTTTACTTGTTGAAATAATATTTATTTTTAATTTAGCGAAAGCCGAAAGTGATAAAATCTCGCATTGATTGTTCACAAAACGTTTTTTTTTTATGATCAAACATAAGCACTATAGGAAAAATCCTTTAGGACACTCTGGGAGTGGTGCGTGTCCGGAAAAGCAATTCACGTTGGTTTTGAATCGTTGGAGGTTATATTCATTGGGAAAAACGATCTCAGGAAGGTCGTTCCATAAGGATGAAGTCCTCCAGATGAAAGAATTCTTAAATAATGAAGTTCGAGGAGTACTAAGCTTAACCACGTATGGATGGTCGGCAGTGATTCGTCGTGTATTTCTGCTATTCGCCGCTCTGAGCGCAATTAAGAGGGCAAGGTAAGCCGAGCACTTTCCATGCAAATATCTGTAAAACAGAGAGTCAAATCCCCAACCTGACTTCGATGTTCTAGGCTGTCGATGCTCTTCGTCACCTCGTAGTCTCCGATCAGACGAATGGCCTCCTTTCCATGGAATCCAGTAGCCGAACAGTATGTTTGGGTGCAGAGTTCCAGACATGAGAGCAGTACTCTAGTGATGGTCAAATCTGGGCTTTGTATACTATCAAAAGTTGTTGAGGTGTGTACAACTTTCTGGTTCGGAAGAGTACACCAAGTTTCTGAGAAGCTCTCTTGGCGATTGTCACAACGTGGTTATGCCAAGACATATTTCCTCCAAGATTGACGCCCAGCAAATTAATAGATGAAGCCAGTGGGGTTGCGTGTCCGGCCATGACTATATCCGGTCCTGTAATGTTAATTCGACTTGGCTACTGTCACCCCAAGCCAAAATAACGTGTTCAGAAGAATTGGTAATTTTTTTGTGTTACCTCGAGTGGCATGGCGATTCGTTTGGGCGAGTGTTCAACTCAAATATATCTATCTCTAATCGTTTTAATTTAAAAACTAAATTCAATTCAATATTTATGGAAGATATGTCAAATTTAAATTTTTGGAAATTTACATGTATCTAGATTTTATGCGTTACCCCGTACAATTAGACGTATCAGGCCATAAACTGCTCTACACGAAACTCTAGAATCTGTTTTCTATCAGTCAAAACAAAAATTATTAAAATTGGTTAATTATTAACGAAATAACGGCTTATTAATTAGGATGTGAATTTTTGAATATTCGATAATTAATGTTAGGATAAATGTTAACACTTTTAACTTTTACAATAAAACCATTAATTTTACAATAAAATATGACGAGTCATTGAAGGTAGGCATAAGAAATGTTACATGAAAAATATTAAGAACTACTGTAAAATCAAAAAATTTAAAAATATACAGGGTGTTTCGATGTTGGTATACGATTTTTTTTCATTCTCCCCGTATTTTTTTCTTTAAATACATTTTAATAAATTGACTGGTCGATCGATTTTACATCTTATTCCATATACAGGGTGTCCGCTAATTAATGGTAGGTATGTACATGGAAAAACCACAGACTTCTTACGTAAAAATATTATTTTTTAATTATACTTACCTATATTCGAAAGTTGATATTAACTCAGATACAGGGTGTGAAAGTTAAAACTTCATTTTTGTTTTTCTCTAATAACTTTGAGAGAAACCAACGTTTTTTTACAAAATTTGGCAATTACGGTTTTTTTAGGACGAGAAACTTGATTATTTTGTGAAATTAATGTACGCTGTCTGCGGCATTTTTCGCACTTTTATTAGGTCATAACTTTTTTGCGCCTCAGTGTATTTAAGTTTTTAATGAAAATAATACTTCTCTCATATTTATTACGTAAAAAAGGTATACTAAGTTAAGATCGCCCAGAGGTACCGTTTCGGAGATATTTGCATTTAAATTGTTTAGTGCACCTTGCCCAATTATTATTAATTTGCAAACAATTTTTTTTTTCCTAAAGTAGCCTATGAGAAAACTAATCAAATTTAAAGATGCAGTTGCTATGCAACAGAAAATGTTTCATTTTTGAGTTTATCGTAAGTTTGTGTTTTTATTGCTGTTGGTTTCTTTCGACACGATATTTTCTAGGGTCAAAGTTATTTTAATTAAAGTATGTTAAAGAAAAATCCAATTTTTGTGTTTATTATTCCCAATTACCATTACTGGAACATTAATTATCATGTAAAAGTGAAATGGTAAGAAGTAACAAAATATTATTTGCTTGCCTGAGCTAACGTACTAAACAATTTAAATGAAAATATCTCCGAAACGGTAACTCTGGGCGACCTGAACTCAGTATACCTTTTTTATGTAATAAATGAGAAAAGTATTATTTTCATTAAAAACTTAAATACACTGAGACACAAAAAGGTTATGACCGTATGCATGTGGGAAAAATGCCGCATGTACATTAAAATTTCACAAAGAAATCAATTCCTCGTCCTAAAAAATGAAGTTTTAACTTTAAGACCCTGTATCTCAGTTAATATCAATTTTTGGATATAGGTAAATATAATTAAATCCTAATATTTTTACGTAAGTACGTAAGTCTGTGGTTTTTCCATGTAGCATTAATTAGCGGACACCTTGTATAAGGTGATCATTTCCTTTATCATAGCCATGTATGCTTCCTGTTCCCGAACATCACATTTATTACAATTTTTTCTTGTTGTTGACCTATTCTATACGATAATTAAATCTGTTTACAATGTACATATTTATTTTTAGGGGTGTCAAGAAGTTGACTCCAGAAACGACAATATCCGGTATATCTTGGCAATGTTGTCATTGTAACCAGAAATTCGCCAACCTCAGCAAACTGAAAGCACATATGGAAATTGATTGCCCCGTAAAAAGTAATCCGCAAAAACGGAAACTGAGACCCAACAAGAAGTCGCTAGCAACAGCGAAATCCCTCTTAAGTAAACTGCCGAACATCAGAACGAAAATAATCAGAACAAAAAAAGATGCGAAAGCGACCAAGAATACTAAATCGATGAGACAGAAAGGATATAAATCAAAATTTGCAGGTAACTCGGAGAAGAGATGCTTTTGGCCGTGTTCGCAATGCCCTCAGATATTCTCCTCCGAAGTAAGACTCGGCGAACATCTTTTAAAATGCAGTAGAAATATCGCAGAGGTATTTATTAAACCGAGGAAGAAAAAACCTGAGGCGAAAGCGCCCTCTCCTTTCGATCCGTATCATTTCGACAGATTTAAGAACGTCTATATCTGCAACCGTTGTCTTAAGGAATTTAACGTAAAGTCTGGCATTGAAGAGCACATAGAGAATGATCATCCCGGTTTTAAATGCAATACTTGTTCTAAGACCTTCGAGTCCATCGTCGACTTGGGATATCACAGCGCCATCCACAGCGACACTAAAGAAATGACGTGCTCTTTCTGTGAATTTAAAAGCGCAGTCAAGTCCAAAATGGCATTCCACATTCAAACGGAACACGTCGACAGCTCGGACTTAATCAACGTTCAAGATGTCAGCTTTACTTGCGTAGTCTGCGGCAAAGCGTTCTACAATCGCCGGAAGCTGTGGCACCATCAAAAGAACTATCACAAAGCGACGGTTGAAATTTTACCGTCTATGGGTGCCCGCTTGGACGGACCTGTGACGAAAGCGGCATCAGCCGCACCAAAAGTATACCTTTGTGATACTTGTGGCAAAAACTTCAACTCCAAGTATCGCTTGGAGCGTCACCAACGTGCTATGCACCAAGGGCTAAAGCCGTACATCTGCCGGTTCTGTGGCAGAGCTTTCACCGGAAAGGATACTATGCAGAAGCACGAGCGTATTCATACTGGCGAGAAACCTTACTCGTGCGAGTACTGTGGCAAGTGCTTCAGGCAACCAGGGCCGTTCTCGGTACATTTAAGAATTCATACCGGCGAGAGGCCGTATGTGTGCAAATTTTGCAAAAAAGGGTTTATTACTAATCAGAGTAGAAAATCACATTGTAACAATTGCGTGGGTAAGGATATTGATTATAATTATTTAAATATGCTTAATTATTAAAATAAGCATCAGTATTTCTAGGTAGTTGCGTGTATCTACAATTTTCGTAATATTAATCATTTTGTTCTTTATAATTTGAAATAAGTTAAGTATGTACCGGGTGTCCCACTAAGAATGGCTCTCGGCCGTATCTCTGAAAGTGTTAGTCGTATGGCTTGCGGAAAAATTTTTAAATATGAAAAGTGATCATAAGAAATTGCTGGAAATTATTTTCAAGTTTCTCAGTCGAGCGCTAGAGCGCGCAACCGTAACGGTAAATCCGTAAAGCTTAGTTTTTTCAAAAGTTGCCGCGTTAAGGTATATTGAAAATAGCATTCTCGTATACTTTAAGGTTTTATGAAGAAAATTTACTTATAACATATTTTTGTCACTTAAAATAAAGTGGTGGGGGAAGGTTGAACATTATTTTAAATAAATGCCTACAACTCCGGGTTGGCTCAACAGAATTTAGTGAACTTTGTTTTGTTAAAAAGTGGTTCCCTTACTCTATACTTTACTGTATAAACTATGTCAATATGACTTTTAAAGTAGGCGCTAGAGGGAGCTATTTTACAACTTAACAAACATTGCGCATTTTTTCAAAAATTTTAAATACAACAGTATATTTAATTTTACTTCATCACAAAGATCAATAAATGCCTAAAGAACTGGCGAAAACCACAACTTGATATCTTTTTTCAAACCGGAGATATTAACAAGAACAAAAATAAACACGGAAAAATATGATTATATTTAAGTTTCAACGGTACAGGTTTTTTCAAAAGTCAAATAGGCCTTGGAAAAACAAAATCTAATTTAAAATTTTCCGTGTTTATTTTTGTTCTTGTTAATATCTCCGGTTTGAAAAAAGATATCAAGTTGTGGTTTTCGCCAGTTTTTTAGGCTTTTATTAATCTTTGTGATGAAGTAAAATTAAATATACTGTTGTATTTAAAATTTTTGAAAAATGCGCAATGTTTGTTAAGCTCCCTCTAGCGCCTACTTTAAAAGTCATATTGTCATAGTTTATACAGTAAAGTATAGAGTAAGGGAACCTCTTTTTAACAAAACAAAGTTCACTAAATTCTGTTGAGCGAACCCGTAGTTGTAGGCATTTATTTAAAATAATGTTCAACCTTCCCCCACCACTTTATTTTAAAAGTGACAAAAATATGTTATAAGTAAATTTTCTTCATAAAACCTTAAAGTATACGAGAATGCTATTTTCAATATACCTTACCGCGGCAACTTTTGAAAAAACTAAGCTTTACGGATTTACCGTTACGGTTGCGCCCTCTAGCGCTCGACTGAGAAGCTTGAAAATAATTTCCAGCAATTTCTTATGATCACTTTTCATATTAAAAAATTTTTCCGCAAGCCATACGACTAACACTTTCAGAGATACGGCCGAGAGCCATTCTTAGTGGGACACCCGGTACATTTTACATATATAGTACTCCATTTGGGGAATTTAGCGCCAAATTCGGATTTGCGAGTGTCCAGCTTATTCAAATTATCCTAGATGTATAATCTTTAAGTGTCAGTTTATGGGCTATAAATTTAAGGGCAAACAAGCAGCTAGCAGGATAGACCCCGCGCGACGACATTGTCTATGTACTAGATGTCACCAACTTGATCCATCCTGCTGCCTGCTTCCTCACTATATTCAGTACTACACCGTTTTCCTTTCTTTCGTCAGATCTTGAGATCCTAGTCTATAAGCTGGGCTCAGACTACTGGTATACTTTCACACTTTGCCAATATTTGTAATGGCAAGTGCTTGTAAAGGGTATTATCAATTATTGTACAAATAAACCAGTCTCACGACGCACACAGGCGAATTTCGGCGGAATCGTGGCCAAAAAGATTATCAAATGTAATACCACAAGATGTGTCGGGATTACCGAAACATCGAGTTGTATTCAAAGGATTATACAACGAAATAAAGTACATATATCTTTCTGAGTTAAACATTTTTATTACAGTAATTATTGTTAATTACGAAATTACAATTATTATAGTTAAAACTTGAACTATTGGATAAATTATTATCATAGGTTGGAGGTGTTTGAAATTGGGCTTCAGCATCAGAAGTAGATGACGATGTATTTTCGGCTCTCATTTGCGACAAAATCTTCAGATGATGCTGCTCGCTGAGCTGGAGATAGGGAGTAACAGAATTTATAGAACTATGGCCCGTTATTTTGATAACTTCCTGGAGATTAGCACCTGAACTGCTAAGGGCACTTACTGTTGAAGCTCTATTAGAGTGATTCGTAATCTTTTTATTTTTCGTATCTAGGCCGATGTTGATTGCTCCCATTTTTGTCCAGTTTCTTATAATGTTAATACCTGCTGGACAATTCTTAAACCATGGGAAATTATCGTTCTGTTTCCATTTCTGATTGACCGTCAAAAAGAATCGATTAGTTTTAATGTTTTCGCCTCTTTTGGACATTAGCTTAAAATATAACCGTATTGGACATAAATCCGGATTCACAAGATTTTTTACAAGCCACTTACTTTCGCATGTTCGACTTGCTCCTCCTTGCGCCGTTTTAGAAAATATTGGGTTGTATTCCAGACGACCGGTACTAGACCCGTTATTATATTTTTCCTCCTTAAAATATTCCAATAGCAAAAAAACTGCTTCATTTCCCCTCCATGCTAGTTCGGATGCAGCTATGTGGAAAAATTTCCGTTGAAGCCCATCTGGGGTATTTTCATCCAAACTAAAGGCCATTTTTTTCTATTTCCTGTCTCGTCAAACCCGTGGAACTCTCCTTTCGTGCACCAGGTACCGCCTGCAACTCTTTTCGTTTTGCATTACGGGCAAAATGGGCGCTTTGAAAAACCATGTCATTGAATGGATCTATGTGGCGATTATATTTTTCAAAATATAGTTCCTGGAGCATTTTGGCCGTTTTGTTCCATAAAAGCTTGACCACACCTTCTTTATAATCGCTTCCGTCGGATTTTCGCATATTATATGCCCAGTCTTTTAAAATGTTGCACAAATCCTTGTCTGTTGACATTTTCTCAATTTCGAAACTTCGCGCAAGGCAAAACTCAGTAAACTGCTTCCATACATATTTGTCGGAACGCTCGGTATTTTTGGGCTTCACATTTTTAATAGCATCGTCGACTTTAGACAACAAAATTTTACCAAATATTTATTTTGCCAATTTGTAACAAGAACTGACAGAAATTACTTCTGAAGTAATTTGTCAAAAAATGACAATTACAACAATGTGACCACCAAGTGATAATCACTTAAATGATTATCACTTATTAATCACATCCTTCTATATGGGAAAAATATACATGGAGTTGTATAATCTTGGTAACATGAGACAAAAATGTTTTTAATTGTAAGAAACAGTTATAAATATGGAAACATTGCATTTTGTTTTTTGTTTTTAATATCTTACATCTTTGCCCCCTCCACACCCATTCTTATGGTTATTAAATTATAGAAATTGGAATAAACAATGGTAGTTTATACAATTTCAGTTCAATCATAACCCAAAATACTACATATCTGATTTTTTCATAAAATAATATTTCTTTATAAATAGAAATTTTGATGTACTCGAGTTCTGGGTCATCAGATGGCATGTAAGAGACTTTTTTCCAAATATTCATGTTGTTCTTTAGCGCTTTTGGATGGACAGGCTCTTAACCATTCCACGAGCTCAATCCTTGTGAAAGATACTTATTTTGCTGTGGATCCTGCAAGAACAACAAAAAATTGACAAACCGTATGATTTTTGTAAAAAATAGCCAGCTGTTTAAAAGTATGTTGTAAAAATGTACCTAACAAATTTTCTTTTAAATTCAATTTTCGGCAAGGTCGCAAATTGTCGCAGCAACTCTCAGTTGGACCTTATTCAGGACCCTTCAAACAATAGTAAACAAATAGTTTGGTCGCATTCCAACGCGCCCTTTTTTACATTTTGCTTGATACAAAATTTTTAAAAAATTTGTTTAATTTATTTTAACTTATGTTAACAAAATGTATGAAATCAAAAGTACTAGTGTAAATATTTTTAATTTGAAAAATTTATAGGATCGTACTTACCACCAGCAATAGGCTCCATGATGGTTTTTCAAAATTTTTACAAAAACTTAGCGGAATAACAGAACTAAATACACTGTTTTTTGTTCAACAACTCCTTAATTAATTGACACCCACACTAGAAAAACAAACTTTGAACTGAAATAATTTTAAGGTTTGCCATAATATAAATATAACAGGCATGATTTATGACACCCTGGTTGTTTCTTAATTAAGTGCTTATGATTTTACGACATAATTATAACTTTGGTTTTATCTATTTTGACCAGCTTTTACCTGAAATTCGCTTGTGTGCGACGTGGCAAGTATGGCGAGATAAAAAGAGACATTTCTGTAGACATCGACTTTGCTGACGTAGCCTGTAATTTATTGTATGACCTTATACATTTTTTTTTTCAATTATTTCTAACGTTTTATTAATTGTGTTTCATAATTTTAAGTTTTACTTTTTTATGATTTACTAAGTGTTTTATTTATAATTTAACGTTTGGGTTCTCTAAGATTCGATTCAACAAAGAAGTAAACCTTCAACCTATCAGATTTTGATGTAAATGTAACCTTATATGATATTTTTTTGGAATTTTTAAATACTAGGTTTAATCCTTTCAATAAAAGATATAGCTACATAGGTATAATTGTTTATTATTTTTTACATACTTATTCAGTATCCCCGTCAAAGTCAACACCATATTATGG
The DNA here is from genome assembly GCA_963991005.1 of Barypeithes pellucidus. Taxonomy (NCBI): domain Eukaryota; kingdom Metazoa; phylum Arthropoda; class Insecta; order Coleoptera; family Curculionidae; genus Barypeithes; species Barypeithes pellucidus. The sequence goes on along the minus strand of OZ022562.1, from coordinate 11,933,105 downwards.
AACATTATTTTATTAATGAGGTGTGTTCAAGATAAAGAACGGCAACAAGTTTTGCTTCAAATTAGACCAAAAATTTTGTTTCAGCATCCGTCATTTGCTACCTGGCAAAAATCACATTTTTAAAAAATAATATGCTGATAAATTGCATTTTTACCAAATCTCGAGAAAATTTTTTTTTAGTGTAATTTTAGGCATATACAGGGTGTTCCTTAATGACGTGCTAATATTTCAGGGTGTGCTTCCTTAGGTCATGTTATGAAGAAAAGTTCATATGAACATATGTCCGCAACGGCTTAAATTTCTTGTTACAGGGTGTTGAATTTTTATTTTTTAAACGGTTATTTTTTTATTTCCGAAAGTGCTTTAGATATTATTTTCAATTTTGGTATGTGTTAATAGGATACAGAACCACAAATTTTAGTTAGAGAAGTTATTCAATTGTTCCACCAGTGGAGTCCCTGCAAACATGTCCTCTGATATTTTTTAGAAAAAAGGTGGTACGCCACTGACATTTTTCCATGTGGATATTTTTTTTGATTAGCCTGGTCAATTCTACATGAAAACGGTCTCTTGAGTTTTTCTCGTCAGATGCACCGTTCTTGATTGAAACCAGTAAATTCATATTGGAACTCATTATTATTAACATTGATAAAATAATTAATGATAAATTTTGTTTTATAAAAATTGTTGGAGTAGGCAATTCGATGCGAAGACGGGCGGAAGCATGCCTTTTAAGTGAAGGTTCCATTCCAATGAAGGCCATTTCCAACAATTTTTAACAAACAAAATTTATCATTAATTATTTTATCAATGTTAATAATAATGAGTTTTAATATGAATTTAGTGGTTTTAATCAAGAACGGTGTGCCTGACAAGAAAAACTCAAGAGATCGTTCTCATGTAGAATTGACCAAGCTAATCAGAAAAAATATCCACATGGAAAAATGTCAGTGGCGTACCATCTTTTTTGTAAAAAATATCAGAGGACATGTCTGGTGGAACAATTGAATAAGTTTTCTAACTAAAATTTATGGTTCTATATCCTATTAACACATACCAAAATTGAAAATAATATCTAAAGTACTTTCGGAGATATTAAAAAATAACCATTTAAAAAATAAAAATTCAACACCCTGTAGCAAGAAATTTAAGCCGTTGCGGACATATGTTCATATGAACTTTTCCTCATAAAATGACCTAAGGAATCACACCCTGAAATATTGGCACGTCATTAAGGAACACCCTGTATATAAAGTTTCAGATATCTAGGACAAAGGAGGAGTTTCCGTATATCTGAGAATTCATACAGGCGAAATGCCATATGTTTGTAAGTATTTTTTTGACTAGCCTGGTCAATTCTACATGAAAACGGTCTCTTGAGTTTTTCTCGTCAGATGCACCGTTCTTGATTGAAACCAGTAAATTCATATTGGAACTCATTATTATTAACATTGATAAAATAATTAATGATAAATTTTGTTTTATAAAAATTGTTGGAGTAGGCAATTCGATGCGAAGACGGGCGGAAGCATGCCTTTTAAGTGAAGGTTCCATTCCAATGAAGGCCATTTCCAACAATTTTTAACAAACAAAATTTATCATTAATTATTTTATCAATGTTAATAATAATGAGTTTTAATATGAATTTAGTGGTTTTAATCAAGAACGGTGTGCCTGACAAGAAAAACTCAAGAGATCGTTCTCATGTAGAATTGACCAAGCTAATCAGAAAAAATATCCACATGGAAAAATGTCAGTGGCGTACCATCTTTTTTGTAAAAATTGAAAATAATATCTAAAGTACTTTCGGAGATATTAAAAAATAACCATTTAAAAAATAAAAATTCAACACCCTGTAGCAAGAAATTTAAGCCGTTGCGGACATATGTTCATATGAACTTTTCTTCATAAAATGACCTAAGGAATCACACTCTGAAATATTAGCACGTCATTAAGGAACACCCTGTATATAAAGTTTCAGATATCTAGGACAAAGTAGGAGTTCAGATGCTTTAGGCTACAAGTAATGTTTTCGGTATATCTGAGAATTCAATCGTATTGCAATCATTCAGTGTAGAAATTATAATTCTAATAATTGGGCAAGCTAATAATCATCACTGGCGCGTCCAAAGGAAAGCCAAAAAGCCTTGAAGCATTTTGATGAGATAAAAATCAGGAGGCAGGACCACTCCCGGTGTCCCGCGTATCCTAAAGGATTTCTACTAAATATCCTTTACTATAAGATTAATTTTCTTGCACCTCATTAGCCAAACAAACCCACAACTTGAGAGTTGACGTCACACAATTATTCTATCATCTTCTGGATGTAAGGAATTTTATTTACAACCATGCATGTAATAATGACATTTCATCTATCTTTGAAAGGTGGAAAGTTGACTTTTTTTACTTTTACTTTCCACCCGGGTGGAAAGTAAATTATATAAGAAGTGGATGTTAGATGTGGTTGTAAATAAAATAGTATACAAACCTGGAGAAGTTTCATTACTGTCTCGAGATTTAGTTAACCTAACACTTTCCACCTCGGTACGTAATATACTATTATTATCTTATCTTCCTGAGCAGGATCATCTTAATATATAAATAGTACAGTGTTTAGACTTACTGATTCAATTTTAAATGAACTCAAACGGGTAAACAATTTGCTTTCATTTTCATATTCGATATCACTGAATCAGTAAAAATAATTCAGCGAGACTGAACAGTGAGATCCAGCCTTAAGGTAAGTGTAGAGTAGAAGTGCAAATCTCACAATAGTTAGTGTTGTATTAAAATAATTCTAACGCCATATTTTTTAGGAATAAAAAACCAGTTTTAAGAATAAGAATAACTAGATCTAGTAACACAAAAAAAGAATTTAAAGAAGAAAGCGAAGACGAAGTTGATCTCTTGTCTAGAATTAAATTTAAGAAAATTCCAAACGACTTGGTAGACGATGACGACGTGACGAGGAAAAAGAAGAAGACACGAATGTTCGGCGTTAAGTCTTGGAGGTGCGAACGTTGTCAAGAAGTTTTTTATGATACGAAGCTATGGCAACGGCACAAACACCAGAAGGATTGCACTTTCGAACCTTTGAAAGGCAAGTGGACGGGTCCACCTAAAAGACCATACAAGGCACGTGTATACACGTGTAAGTATTGCGACGATGACTTCAAAACCTTGAAATTACTGAAGATTCATAGGAAAACTCATAAGCCTGACATAGAGGAACCACAGGAAGAAGTGCCAACTTACAAATTTGATAATCTCCAAGACCTTTACATATGTAGTGTATGTTCGGCGGAGTTCCAAGACGAATCCGAAGCAAAGGAGCATATAAAAAAACACCAAGAAGTAATAACTTGTCAAGAATGCAAAGAAACATTTAAGAGCTATTATGATCTTGGAATGCACTCTCCGTCTCATGATCCAGAACACAAGGTCCACTGTCCATTGTGTTCATATGTATCTTCCACTGCAAACAGCTATAGTTTTAAGGCACATATAAATTACGTACACTTAAAAAAGTTTCCATTTTATTGTAAGGATTGTGACAAAGGATTTAAGCAGTATAAGACCTACCACGAACACCAAAATGCTCATTCGGGACAGAAACCCTACGTCTGTATAGTTTGTCAGAAGGGTTTCACCCATCAGAAGTACTTGCAAGTTCACCAAGTGAGAAATCATCAGGTAGGTTAGAAAAATTACCAAACCCGAACAAACCCATGTAATTTTTGAGGTGGCTGAATATTGGCTGCCCTGTACAGGGTGTCCCATTGTCGACACTTTTATAGGGTATCTCCGTAATATCAAAAAAGTAAGGTAGGGGGAAAATCAAAAATTGACAATTTCAAAATTACCCTATATTTTCTTAGTTAAAAGAGATACAGAAAAATATTTTATACAGAAGTTTATTTATATTGATAGTTGAATAATCTGACGTTTTCAAAATAAGTATACGGGGTCAGATAAAAAAGTTATCGGACCTAACCTCATTTTTATAAATGGAACACCCTGTATATTTTAATCTAAAAATATACTATTTTAAATTCTCCTTTCAAATATATAACACACCATGGATGATATTGGTTTCCTAGGCGATTTATTAAACTTTATTACTTTAAACCCCAGTAGACCATGAAACAAAAGCTAATATCCTATAAACAACTATGTTGACTATTAATGTTCAATGTCAATTTCTTTTACATATTCATTTGCGAAAATGACCGATCAACACATTGAAAAATTTGATACGATATTAGTTTATATTGAAAGTGGAAAAAACGAAGAAATGGAGCAAAATGTATATTTTGTTCGCTATCCGGAAATACATATCCCGAACGTTTGCGATGATTCCCGTTATTTTTTACCTTAATCTGAATCTTTTATTTCGTTTCAAAGTAATAAAGTTCAAATAAATCGCCTAGGAAACCAATATCATCCATGGTGTGTTATATATTTGCAAGGAGAATTTAAAATAGTATCTTTTTAGATTAAAATATACAGGGTGTTCCAATTAAAAAAATGGTGTTTGGTCCGATAATTTTTTTACGTGACCCCGTATACTTATTCTGAAAATGGCAGATTATTCAACAATCAATATAAAGAAACTTCTATATAAAATATTTTTCTGTATCTCTTTCTCTCTTTTTTTGATTTTCTTCCGTATCTCTTAAGCGAGCGAAAATTTTCAAATTTTGATTTTACCATTTTAAGTTTGACACAAAAAACCACATGACATTACTTTTTTGATAGCACTAACAATTACGGAGATACCCTATAAAAGTGTCGAAAATAGGACACCCTGTACATTAAGCTTATCATATTTTTTAGGTTGGAACCACCGGCAACAAAATCGAAAACGAATGCCGCACTTGCAACCGATACTTTTACAAACCGGAAGCGCTAAAAGAACACATCGAAGTATGTTACAAAAAGAAAAAAGTCAAAAGTGCTACGCCGGCCAAAGCTTTCCTTTGTGATACTTGCGGGCAGACGTTTACTGAGAAGGCCAAGTTGCTGGAACATCTCAGAGTTCACAGGGGCGACCTGCCTTTTGTTTGTACGTGGTGCGGTAAAAGATTCCCCGTTAAGGCTTACTTAAGGACTCACGAGAGAGTTCATACGGGAGAGAAGCCTTATTCGTGCGAGTTTTGTGGGAAGAGATTTGGGCAGCATGCACCTTTTAGGTAAGCATGTTTCAACATAGCTGGGTTAGTTTGAAAAATAAAATTTACCGTGGTAATTGCACGACTGCATAAAAGTTACCGATAATTTTACATGAAAGCGATTCCAAAATTACCTGGTTATCAAATTTGACACCCTGTATATCCATCGTAAAACAATTTTTTCTATTTGGGTTTCTTAATGGCTACATTATACAAAAAAAATGAATAACCTGCCACTTTATGAAACTGAAATTTTATTTTTTTATGTTGGCAGCAAGTAGGGTTCGAATTTTAGGCTTACTTCGATTTCGTTGAAATTAGTTTTCTAGGCATTGTGGATTCGACAAAAAAATTTTATAGAAAACTTTAAAATACTAACCTTTAACCTTGCAAATAGATCATTTTTACTAGATATTTATCTGAAATACTACATATACTCGGAAATATATAACATGCTGACGATATCCGTCAACTAATTTCTAGTCACAACTATAAAACAACATAACCTAAAAATAATAGAAATATCTTCCAGTTTATGCTGTATTTCTAAAGTTTTATTCAATAAAGTACTATTTTTATTCAATATACAGGGTGTAACTAAATAAGTGTAAAACATTTAAGGGGGTGATTCCTCATCGAGAAAAAGATAGGATCTTTCATATAAAGAAGCTTCATTGGAGCATCCCTTGTTAAGATACATAAAATTTATAAATAAACGAAACTAATTTATTAATAACAAAACATACAACATCTAGAAATCATAGTAAATGTTCAATATGTCTACCTTCAGACATTACGCATTCGTCTAGACGCATTGAACAACGTATTCGCGCGTTTTATGGCGATATGTATCTTGTTCGTAAAATAATTTTTTGCTGCGAACTGGTTTATTTTGGGCAAAACATTCAAAAGACATTTTTTGTTTAGAATGAAACAGGCTATCGGAAATAAATTTTTAGATGGTAAACAAATAATAAGACAAATCTTACATTGGAAATAAATTTTAGGGGTTGCGTTTTCCACCCTTACAACCACGGGGTAAACCAAATAAATTACTGGCTAAGTGTCTTTTTGGTAGTAGAAAATGTCAGGTTAATTTCAATATTGTAACTTTTTTAGTGCTTGTGAAAAAAATTGTTAAACACATTTTATGTACCCCCTTTAAGGGGCTGTATCTTAACAAGGGATGCTCCAATGAAGTTTCTTTATATGAAAGATCCTATCTTTTTTTCGATGAGGAATCACCCCCTTAAATGTTTTACACTTATTTAGTTACACCCTGTAGTATTATACATATTACTTTATATATACATATGTATAGTTACTGTAGACATCTCCTGGGCATTAATTGTTATTCCTGTCAGATTATGTGTCGACACAGTATTTTGTTCAATAATATTATTTATTATTTTGTTCAATATTATGAACTTTGTTCTGCTCGCACCATAACCCAAAGTTTTGCAAATTCTTTTTAAAAGTTTTTCTAGATTATTTTCTGTGATCTCTCGTATTTCTGACGGAGTACAATTTTCTTCCTGACTCATTTTTATTAACTTTAATAATATATTTATTTTTAATTATGACGGATGGGAAGAAGCTTTGTTGTGTTCAATTGTTTCTATCATGGCATATTTGATACTTATAATATTTTATTAAATTGTAAAAGTTACCAATCCAGAAAGAAAATATTAATTCAAATGGAAAAAATCTACTATATTTTTAAAAGTTTTTCAGACTTTAAAGACCCAAATAGAAAAGGTATTACAAAATACACGGTTCATATGATAATTAGAGCACTTGTACTTTAGAAAACTCCCCGCTTCGCGGGTCGTTTTTTAAATTAAACGCGTGCTCTAACATAATGTCTTATGAAACTTATATCTTAATATACTATTAAACAACAAGAAAATAATAACTGATATTCTTATCAGGTGAATTGTTAAATTAACATTACCATGCTTTCCTGTCGATGACGGTAACTTTATTATTGCTATAATTTTTTTTATATTTGCAATGCAATTATCGCTCTAATTCTGTTCTTATGACTTTTCATACATTGTTACATATTTTAGGGTACACAGACGGACGCACACAGGTGAACGACCATATGTGTGTGATTTTTGCAACAAAGGCTTTACCACGAACCAAGGCCTGAAGCTACATAAGAAAAATTGTCCCGACAATCAAGTCATAAAAATGCTAAACTCGAATCCGTCGATTTCCGATGCAGCTCCTGCTTTACCCGCGCCTAAATCGGAACATCTTGCGCCAAAGGCGGAAGACCAGCCAGTTTTTGGATATTTTTGATTTTACGTATTAGGTTTTGTGATATTTTTTGTATATAATTTACATACCTCAAAAATTGAGAAAAAATAAATACAATGGAGAGAATTTTTCCGTAATCCTTTGTTATATGTCAAAGTAGAGAAACTGAAACGGATGTTTTTTTATACAGGGTGGCTCCGATTAAGTCGGTACTATTGCTAATAACTATAACTCCGTTATTATTAGAACTACGCTGTTGGATTACATTTAGTAAACTAGTAACATTTTGCCTGTTGATTAAAATGGCAAAAACGAAAAAACAATTGAACATCGCCTTTGCGCATTGTTTCAAAAAAATGCCATTTTTAATGGGACACCCTGTGTCGCTCGCAAATAAATTTAAGAACAAAAAGTTAATTCGAAGGTAAATGGTAGGGTTTGTTCGGGTTTGGGTTTGTTGATGATAAAATGAGTAATTTTATAAACTTAAAAACCAGGACACCAGCGGTAGCAACAAGGGGAAATAGCTCGCTGCGAACGAAAGCGCCGCAGGCGAAATTATTTATGGATCACGCCCCACGAGCAAACCCAAAATACTCATCTAAATTTAGTCCATAATTTATGGTAAATACTAGAAAAACCGAGCGATAAAGTCAGTAAGGTTTTCTCATTATACTCAATTTAAAAAGCGCGACATTTTTACTTAAGTTACAGCAGACGAACAGAAGTAATTTTTTTTCAAGAAGAGTTTTCCCTTTTCCGAGGATTTTTCAGTATTTTTAAAATGATCCCGATTTTACGAACAAACCCGAACAAACCCGATTCTACGAGCTATATACAAAAAGAGACAGCGGAAAACAAACCAAAAAATAACTCCATACCTATTTATTTTAAGTAACATTGATTGGTATGCTAATTTGTATTTTAATGGTATTCTACGGTTGTAATGCCAAAAAATATGCCATAATTTCATCTTAAATTGCTTCAATGTCAAATAGTTCTTGCGGAAACAAATGTGAATAGGATTAAAAATTATTTTTGGTCAATAAATCGAAAAAATTTAATCCATTGATGTCCGAAAATCTAGATTTAATTTAAATAATAGCGGTGGCAAAAATGTCTTTATAATTTTGTTTATACAGTGTGTCTACTTAAGTTGGAATCATATGGAAAACTTTTTTATTATTGGTTTTATGAAAAAAAGGTATTCTTCATAAAAAGTTCTGCATGGTCTAAAACTCGAAATGCAACCTTCAGTTATTAAAATTTCCCATTCATATACGAGGTATATCAGAAATTACGAATTTTGCTCAAGAGTAAAATACCTAAGAATATTATGAAGAAAAGTTATTTTGAATTAAAAGTTATATTCAAATATGCAATTACAGTTATTTAGCCTGAAAATTTAGGATTTGTGATTATTTCTTAATCATTACGTATTAATTATTCTGGCCTTTTACAATTTAAGGTAATCTAGGATGCACTGACAAGAAATATTTGACATGGAATGTCATAGTGCGTTGGTATTTATAAAATACATTAGAAATGGCAGCTTTACTAAGTTGTGAAGAAAAAATAGAAATTGTTCTAATAATTAATACGGAATGATTAGTAAATAATCACAAAACATAAATTTTCAGGCTAAATAACTGTAATTACATATTTGAATATAACTTTTAATTCAAAATGACTTTTCTTCATGACATTCTTCTGTATTGTCAAAAATAAAGGTACTTTACTCTTGAGCAAAATTCGTAATTTTTGATATACTTCGTATATGACTGGGAACTTTTGATAACTGAAGGTTGCATTTTGAGTTTTAGACCATGCAGAACTTTTTATGAAGAATATATTTTTTTCATAAAACCAATAATAAAAAAGCTTACCATATGGTTCCAACTTAAGTAGACACACTGTATAGCTGCTTCGGATCCGCTATATTAGAATTTTTCTTCGTTTGGCTAGCTTCGATTAAGAAACAATATCCGACTATGCACCGTCTCGAATGTCAAATTTACTTTAGACTTTAAAAATACGTACCAAATTTGAGAAAAAATAGAAAAAACATACTATCTTTTCCGCTAGCGAAATAAAAGATTATTGATGTATAATTTTGACATTGGGCCACAACCACGCATGCTAAAAACCCGCTATGTTTAGGACGAACCACATAATGTGCGACGAACGCCGATGCAATAGCAACTATCAAATTTAAGAAAAAATAGAAAAAACATACGACCTACCTACCTTTTCCGCGAACGATCTAAAAGTTTTTTGATGTGTTATTAAGTTATCAAATTCCCAGGGGAGGCAACTGCCCCCTCTTGCCCCTTATAAACGACGCCTATGATCATAGACATTTTAAAGTAAAAGTAACATTTAACTATATATTTGTATAGTACAATTTTGGTAAATCCTCCCCCTAAAAAGTTATAAGAAACCCCCCCCGAAAAAAATTCTGAGTGCGTCAGTGGAGTTAGCAATAGTGCCGATCGCGGAGACCCCTGTATCGAGGCGTGCGATAAATGTCATGTTTCAAAGGTCAGTAAGAACAATTGAACTTGGACATAGTGCCGTAATGATAAACCTGTTGTAAGAGATGAAGGATAGCATTGGTATTTTAAATATAATTATGTACTATTTTGTATAAAATGAAAGTAACGTAAAAAACTACTTATGTTGTACAAAAAATATTTTGTTTGAGCATTCGATTAACGAATTATGAATGAACAAAATTCCTCTTTCAATTTCACGAAAATATTTTAACGAGTTTTTGAGATATCACGTTGCAAAAACTCGTTTAAGCCGGATTTAATTGGAAATTATAAAAAATATGACTTTTTCTAGGAGAAAAATTGGAAAAAGGAAATACGCATTCAATTCGAAGCTGCGACGGTCCAGTCGACCACGGGCCAAAAAAATTAAACCGTTATTGGAAGTCAGCGAGGACGAATTCGATATGAAGAAAATGGACGATAATAAAAAAACGAAAAACGGCACCAAGACCTGGCGTTGCGACGTATGCCAAACGGCGTTCCTTAAAAAGAAACTCTACGAACAACACAAGGCCGGTAGCTTCTGTCTTTTTGTACCGAAAGCGAAAATTAAAACGGAAAAGTCCCCGAAAACACCACGCACGGAAAATGTACGCCACTGCAAGTACTGTAGCGAATCGTTCGCCAACCTGAAGCTTCTGAGGGATCATAAGAAATCTCACAAGGTGGAGGATATCCGTGAAGAAGATCCGTCGTTTAAATTTGACGAGCTACAGGACCTTTATATCTGCGAGGTGTGCTCGGCTGAATTCCAGAAGCCAGATGAGGCGGAGGACCATGTGAAAAGTCACATAACAGGTCTGAAATGTAGCGTCTGTGAGGAATGGTTCCGAACACCGTTCGAATTAGGAATGCACTCGATGATTCACGATAAGTCCATTAAGTGCCCGCTTTGCACCTACGTTAACAAAAGTGCTAATCAATACAGTTTCAAGGCTCACCTGAACTACATGCACTTAAAAAGGTTCCCTTTTTACTGCAAGGAATGCGGCAAAGGCTTCAAGCAGTACAAGACCTATAACGAGCACCAAAACACCCATACCGGTGTCAGACCCTACGTGTGCATGGTATGCGAGAAGACCTTCACGTTCCAAAAATGTTTAGTGACACATCAAGTTCGAAGCCATCAAGTGTCCACCACGGGGAACAGAATGGAAAATCAGTGCCGCAGATGCCATAGGAACTTCAAGAACCCGGAGTCTATGCAAGAACACATGGACGAGTGTTACAAGAAACGAAAAAATACGAAAAAACCTAACTCGTTCCTATGCGACACTTGCGGCCAAGGGTTTATCGAAAAAGCGAAACTCCAGAAACATATAAGGGTGCACTTGGGCGATCTACCGTTCGCTTGCAAATGGTGCGGTAAAAAATTCCCCCAAAAGGATTATCTTAAAACGCACGAGCGGGTGCACACCGGCGAGAAACCCTACTCCTGCGAGTTTTGCGGCAAACGTTTCGGTTTTCACGCCCCCTTCCGGGTGCACATCAGGACGCACACGGGCGAGCGGCCGTACGTGTGTAATTTTTGCGATAAGGGCTTTACGACGAATCAAGGATTGAAGTTGCATAAAAAAAATTGCCCTGAAAATCAGTTAAATAAAATGTTAAGCGCCGAGGGGGCGGGTTATTTAACATTGAAGTGATGATGGATTCGTTGGAAGAAGTACCTGCAGGTTTATATTTTAGTCAAAACCTGTTGAGTTGGCCAAATTATTGATCAAAGACAAATGAGGAATGAAATAGGCAAGAGTAACAGAGAGTTCTTATAAAAATATGTCACCTTTTATTATTCTATGCAAAAAGTACCTATTACATTAGTCTGAAATTATTATCACCCAAGGTGTAAAATATCTTGGGTATAAAAGCCGTATTACAGTTGGGAATTTTTGTCTCTTGCGCCTGCAATGGCAATTATAATTGCACGTACTCATGCGTACTAAACCGTTCTCGATCAGCTGGCCCAATACTGCTCGCATTGCCGGCGCAATGCGAGAATGGCATTCGTATTAAAGCCGTATTAGAGTCGGCAATTTTTGTTGCGCCAGCAATGGCAATTATAATTGCAAGGATCTATGCGCAGTATACCGTCCTCGATCAGCTGGTACAATATTGCTCGTATTGTGGGCGCAATTCAAGAATGGAATCCGTATTACAGTCGGAAATTCAACTCTTCTGACAATTAAATTTGAACGGATTTATGCGCAGTACACCGTTCCCGATTAGCTGTCTCTCATTGCCAGAAATGGGGCACGCGCCATTTTAATTGCCATTGCCGGTGCGAGTGGTTAGAGATGGATTATTCTGTTTTTTTAACTGTGTATTATTTGGTCGAAGCAGGTATGAACAGCTAATGGCCATTTAAACCCACTGGTACTTAAATTAGCAGTTCACATTCTTTATTAAACTTATGGACTGCTAATTCGTAGCAACTTTTTGCACCTCCTATTTGTAAATAGCAGTAGCTGCTTTAACTGGTAATCAAAACGAACAGGTTTGCCCATCTCTAATTCTGGGGGTATTTTAGGGATTTCAACAGTACCAACTGCTGTTCTGACTGTTGACAATGCTCCAGCTGATCGAGAACGGTTTACTGCGCAGGAATACGTGCAATTATAATTGCCGGCGCAAGAGAAAAAATGCCGACTGTAATACGCCTTTTACAGTCGGCAATTCTATTCCTCTGGCAAGTAAAATTGCACGGATTCATGCGCAGTACACCGTTCTCGATCAGCTGTCTCGCATTGCCAGAAATAAGGCAAGCGCAATTTTAATTGCCATTGCCGGTGCAAGTCTGAGTAGAGATGAATTATTTCGTTATTTTTAACTGTTTATTAGTTGGTCGAAGCAGCTATGAACAGCTAATGGCTATTTAAACTAACTGGTACTTAAATTAAGAGTTCACATTCTTTTCATTCTAAGCATATGTACTGCTAATTCGTCGCAACTTTTTTTACCTGTTTTTTGTAAGTACAGTAGCTGTTTTAACTGCTAATCAAAAGGATCAGGTTTGCCCAGTTCTAATTTTGGGGGTATTTTAGGGATTTCGACAATACCAACTGTTGTTATGACTGATGACAATGCGCCAGCTGATCGAGAACGGTTTAGTACGCATGAATACGTGCAAGAGAACGCGCAAGAGAACAATTGACTGTAATACGGCTTTAAAAAAATATTTATTGCAATAAATCCTCCCCAATCAAATTGGGAACCTATTCAAAACGAAATAATTAGTCACAGTATACTTTATTGATATGCCTTATTTTAAAGATATTAATCATCTTAGTCACTAAAGAGGTTTAAGTTTAGTCCATCAAATACAATGAATCAATAATGTTTTAGTGCAGTCAAAAGATCAACATACAGGGTAGTCAATTTGAAAACTTCTTACCCTTAATATCTAGCCTCCAGTACATAATATTAAAAGTATTTTATCGAATATTTGAACCCTCTACGGTGTAAGCCCCTTTAAGGGTGGAAACTTTACAAATTGACACACTGTATATATAATTTGAATTATGCTTTAAAAATACCAGTGCGAGAAGAGTGTTAATTATACCTATCGGGTACTTAAAAGCTATTATATTTTTAAGGATATTGTTCGATATTTTTTGTAATAAAGATATATAATTAAATTGTGTTGTGTTTTTTGTTATTTTAAAAAATTGTTTGGGTTTTTTTGCTTAAATATATTGCGCGACTGATCATTTAGGTCATAACTCACAAATTATGAAAATGGGTTCCTCAATCGCGACAGAACATAACCTCAATATATACAGGGTGTTCCTTAATGACGTGCTAATATTTCGGGGTGTGATTCCGTAGGTTATTTTATAAAGAAAAGTTCATATGAACATATATCCGCAACGGCTTAAATTTTTTGCTACAGGGTGTTGAATTTTTATTTTTTAAATTGTTATTTTTTAATATCTCCGAAAGCACTTTAGATATTGTTTTCAACTTTGGTATGTGTTAATAGGATATAGAACCACAAATTTTAGTTAGGAAAATTATTTAATTGTTCCACCAGTGACGTCCCTGCAAACATGTCCTCTGATATTTTTTTCAAAATAGATGGTAAACCACCCACATTTTTCCATGTGGATATTTTTGCTGATTAGCCTGGTCAATTGTACATGAAAACGGTCTCTTCAGTTTTTCTCGTCAGACGCACCGTTCTTGATTAAAACCACTAAATTCATATTGACACTCACTATTATTAACATTGATAAAATAATTAATGATAAATTATGTTTTATAAAAATTGTTGGAAATGGCCACCTTCACTTAAAAGGCATACTTCCGCCCGTTTTCGCATCGAATTGTCCACTCCAACAATTTTTAGAAAACAAAATTTATCATTAATTATTTTATCAATGTTAATAATAGTGAGTTTCAATATGAATTTAGTGGATTTAATCAAGTCTGACGAGAAAAACTCAAGAGACCGTTTTCATGTAGAATTGACCAGACTAATCAGAAAAATTATCCACATGGAAAAATGTCAGTGGCGTACCATCTTTTTTGTAAAAAATATCGGAGGACATGTTTGCAGGGACGCCACTGGTGGAACAATTGAATAACTTTTCTAACTAAAATTTGTGGTTCCATATCCTATTAACACATGCCAAAATTGAAAATTATATCTAAAGTACTTTCGGAGATATGAAAAAATAACCATTTAAATAATAAAAATTCAACACCCTGTATGCACTTTTCTTTATAAAATGACCTAAGGAATCACACCCTGAAATATTAGCACGTCATTAAGGAACACCCTGTATATATAGAATTTGTTTCCTTTTTCCCTTTATCAAACTCATCCCTAGACGCGTTTCGCCATGGTTATGGCTCATCAGTAAGGCTCGAGTTTGGTGCACTGGACCAACTTCGAAAGCAGTATAGATCACGTCGCGACATCTCGCGGTGCATTTGCCCACCCAACGCAGCATCTTATAGAAGACCAATGCAGAGGGTAGAGAACTGTACAGAACAGACCCCTCTGCATTGGTCTTCTATAAGATGCTGCGTTGGGGGGGGGGGGGGGGGGGCAAACGCACCGCGAGATGTCGCGACGAGATCTATACTCCTTTCGAAGTCAATATATATATATTTTTGGAAAAAACTATGTGACAATCTTTTTTTAAAGAATTCGCGCCACCGCCCATCGTCGTGGCTAATTTTGAAGATATACGACATCTCATTTAAACTCTTGTCGGTGTTTTACTTTGCTTTCGAATAATTTTCTTGGTGCCTTCTGAAAATTCTCATTTCAACTTGTTCGTTTATGCTGTGTGAACCTCATACAATCTTTGATACCAGTGGAATAAAAAGGCTAGGGTAAATATTTTTGTAATCTTATTGTGGTTCTTTCAGAAAATCATCATTTTATATTTCATACCCGACTGATGATTTATTGGTTTTTTCACATTCCTGTTAGTCGACCGAAACAATGTAAAAAAGACCTAGCTGACCATCAGTCATCGGTAAAATATCTGTTAACGTCGTAACATGACATAAACGGACAAACCCTATATTTTAATGACTCACTCTAACAATTAAAACATTTTAGGAATAATCCACCAATAAAGATTAAACTGCGCACTAATCCAAGACGAGCCAGCACCAAAAGACTAAAGGACTTTCTTGATATCGTTAAGCATTCAATTAGCGATGACGATGAGAATTCCGACTCAAAAGGAGAGATGTCGAGTCCTAGCAAGAAATATCCTCGAAGCAGAACGAAAAGCAAAAACCAACAGTACGAATGCAAAAAGTGTGCGAAAATCTTTACCACTAAAATCCAACTTGATAGGCACAAGAAAAAGGACGATTGTGAGTTTGTTCTGCCACTCCTAGAAGAAGAAACGCCTACCAAAAAGAAAATGAAAATAGAATACAAAAGTCTCAAACACGAGAAAATAAAATCAGAATATAAAACAATCATCAGCACGACGGAGGACGGCGAGAAGCTATACCACTGCAAAAAATGCCCCCTGAAATTTAGCATGCTTAAGGATCTTAAACAGCATCGGAAAGAGCATGTTCCAAAGGAATTTATCGAAAACCACACGTTTTATTTTGACGACGCCCAGGAGCTTTATATTTGCAATACCTGCTCTGCTGAATTTAAAGACAAAGAGGAGGTGGAGAGACATACCAAAGCTCACGGAGAGAATTTCGGATGTTCGTTGTGCGAGGAGAAATTTCAAACTTTGTTCCAGCTTGGAAGTCATTTGAAGGTTAGTATATTTTAGTTATTATAATAAAAGTGGTGGATAAGATATGAATTATTTTACCAAAGCTACATGTTACTTGCTTAAACCACCAGATTTGGAAAACGGCATGTGCCCTGGTGGGAGCGTCGGTGCCATATGTTGCCGAAATGGTGACGTTTAAAGTTTCTCTTCCTATACTGTGGAACCTTAGAGTTCATGCCTAGTTGATGGCATTGTTGCTTCTTCTATCCTTTTAAACGTATTTATTCATAATTTAGACTGGTTATTCTGTTTCTCTGTCTAGGTTACTCATAGCGATGACGATCAATTCAGCTGTCCTCTATGCCCCGACCTGAAATTCCCAAAACCCTCCCTATTTATGAAGCACATCGACATGAAGCACCAAAAACGATACATGTACACTTGCAAAGAGTGCGGGAAAGGGTTCCACAGCAAAACTCTATGCAGAGAGCACGGCAATGTCCATCTGGGAGTCAAACCTTTCGCCTGCATAGTGTGTGGTACCAGTTTCACTTATTCCAAATCCGTCACTACACATCAATTGAAAGCCCATAGAGTGGAAATT
Source organism: Barypeithes pellucidus (assembly GCA_963991005.1). Classification (NCBI taxonomy): domain Eukaryota; kingdom Metazoa; phylum Arthropoda; class Insecta; order Coleoptera; family Curculionidae; genus Barypeithes; species Barypeithes pellucidus. The sequence goes on along the minus strand of OZ022562.1, from coordinate 11,916,310 downwards.
TTAGGTAAAAACCACGCGACGGAGTGCACTTTCTGCAGAAATAGATTCGTATCGATAGCGTCGTTGGACCGGCACATTCAACAAGTGCACTCTGCCCCAAAAGCTCCGAAAGAAAAGATCCACCTATGCGATATCTGCGGAATGGGGTTCGCCAAGAAAAACAAAATGGTGGTCCACCAAAGAGTGCATACAGGCGTGAAACCTTACCCTTGTCGCCACTGTCCTAAAAGTTTCTCTAAATCGGGAGAGCGTAATTGTCACGAAAGAATTCATACCGGAGAACGACCTTACAGTTGCGAGTATTGTGGGAAGGCCTTTAGACAGACCGCACCGTTTAAAGTTCACATACGAACTCATACCGGGGAGAGGCCGTATGTATGTGATATTTGTGTTAAGGGTTTCACTACTAACCAGGGGTTGAAACTACATAGGAAAAATTGCGGAAATTTGGATCTTAAAGCGTTTTAGCTTAGTTGGTTTGATAAAAATAGCTTTATTGTTAGTTTCGTTCATCAGGGAACGCCGTGTGTGTTAAATAAAAAAATAAAACAGTTTTTTTTTGGCTCATACATATCTGCCAAGACCGGGGGGGTAAGACCTTGTCTCAAACAGTTTAATGACGTGCTGACATTTTAGGGTGTTTCGACACTTTCTGGGGGTATTAGGAGTGTTGGGATCACTCGAGTGAAAAACCACTCGAGTACTCGATGATTGAAATATGAAATATCAAAATTTACGTGGCCGCTCCTGAGGCCCTTCGCAATCAATATTTTATTGAGGCAGTCTCGCGGTTCAAAAGGGGTTAGCGCATTATAGGCGATGTTGTCATATTGCAACACAGAATTCTAAACGCACGTGTTAAGTTTTTGACAACAAGACGTCTTTGACGCGCGTTATCACTTCTTTTTCAAACTTTTTAGACAAAGGAAACTACAATTTTAAGGTACATACTCTCTTACCTTCGATCTTATTTTTAAATTATCCGTTTTATAATTAAATTCCATAAAAAAATAAAACACAAAAAGTATGTTTTTCAACAGAACCAACAGTAGATAATATCACACAAATTTGAAATCACATCACAACATTTATTATTATGAATTATTTCACAACAAAAAAAAATCAGGCAATACACGTGGAACCCTCGACAACGTCGTTCCACCCCGAGTCTCGAAACATACTGAAGTATGTAGTGGCGCGCGGCCGGTATTCAAGCATGGGCGAGACACGCGGTGTTATCTGACAACACTGTTAGTATAAATACTCTAGTGACCCACATTCTTGCTAAGTCAATCCAGATAGAACGACTCGACAGCATGTGGATAAAAAGGATTTTTACCTTAGTATTTAGATCTTCGATTAAAAAAAAAAGTATGTAGACTTTCTCTAGGACACCCAAGGAGTCACCCATTTAAATATAATAAGTCATTTCCATAACACCCTGTATAGGCTATCCCATTTAATTTTTTAAATTTTTGTTAATACCTCGTAAACGAAACACTTTAGAGAAAAACTGGCTACGCCACTGAATTTTACGAGAATATCTCTAACCAGATCAGTATTTACCTTTTTGATAAGTTATCGCATAGGGCCTACCGGGTTTGTTCGAACAACCCCGATTTTTCAAAATCACATGGTTTCGTAAAAAAGTGAGAACTGAAGTGAAAACCGCAACATTCTGTCTTTGATAATAGCTCTAATACCCCCTCGAAAGTGTCGAAAATGAAACACCCTGTACATTTGAGTCGAACATATAGTCTTAACTTTCCTGTGGATATGTTTAAATTTGTTTTCGTTTTATTATTTTCACTTTATTGCAATAATAAAATATCTCTCTCAGATTTCAAAATGCTACTTACAAATACTACAAAAAGTGCTTGTAATTAGTTTATGATCATATGGATTTTGATCACACAGCATTCTTAGATATGCTGTAAAACATTATTTTGTTCTTAACTGTATATATTGTTGTAGTTTTGTCTTTAATTGAGTAATTGTGGTTAAGAGTGTGTGTTTAGTTTATTCTAAAGTATTCATAAGAAAAAATTACTCACGACACAATGAGAAATAACTAAACTCATGGACAAGATTAACGCAACATCATAAATTTGCCATATTTTTGATGCTATTTTTTTTCTGAATTTATGATCCGATTTGAATGATTTTTTTTTGCATTGTAGGTTATTTTCTTGAAAATGTCATTGTTTTCGCTGTTTATGATAAAAATTTAATTTTCGATTTATACTGGGTGTACTAAAAATTCAATGTTTTTTTTCCCGAAAATTCGCATCACCCTGTGGAGTATATTGGCAACCGAAACATTGTTGACATTAAACGGTAGGTCCATCTTTCCCCAACATTTTCTTTTTTGGTTTACTTCATTATCTCTGTTATTAAAGGAGATACACCATTTTATAGCGTAACATGTTTTTATAGACTTTAATATTCAACACATTCATTGTTAAATGTTTTCAAGTAGACTATGGACTTTTTCAGACATTGCAAGCGATGTGTCGGCAGATGTTGTGGTTTAAAGTTACAAAGGTCAAATAAAATTCGCCATACTGATAAAAACTATTCGGAAACTGCTTATTAAACGTTCGTTTCGTATGCCCAGTTGCCCGACGAGTATTTTAATCTTGAAACCTACTTGAAAACATTTAACAATGAATGTGTTGAATATTAAAGTCTATAAAAAACATGTTACGCTATAAAACGGTGCATCTCCTTTAATAACAGAGATAATGAAGTAAACCAAAAAAGAAAATGGTGGGGAAAGATGGACCTACCGTTTAATGTCAACTGCAATAGGCTTAGGTTGCTAATATACTCCACAGGGTGATACGAATTTTCGGAAAAAAACATAGCACTTTTAGTAAACCCAGTATAAATCGAAAATTCAATTTTTATTATAAACAGCGTAAACAATGACATTGTCAAGGAACCAACCTACAATGCAAAAAAAATCATTCAAATTCCGCAAAAAAATAGCATAAAAAATATGGGAAATTTATAATGTTGCGTTAATTTTGTCCAGGAGTTTATTTAATAAGTTAAAGAAGTTATGCGGCCCACTGACGGTCACATTTGCTCGCGAGCATGCATAAACAGCAAAACTTGCATGCAAATGTGAAATGCAACAAGATCCACTGACTATTCAGGTAGGCTAAGCGATCATCTCAATTGAATAGATGCCGTATATCAGCAATAGCAATATTTTCTGACCATCAAAGTAGTCCTTTGATTGGGAAATAATTCTTTGATAAAGTCAAATGTTGTTACACGCTCTATACCTTGGTAAAGTAGCAAAATAATGATAAATGGCACGTTTTGTTGCCACATACTGTGTCACACATGCCAAAACTCAAGCAGCGACAGATCATTTTGTATCACGCCAAAGGCATGATCAGTCAAGTCAGTTTTAACCACACATTATCAAATTTGCATGCATGTCTCGATGTGTTCATGCATGCTTGCGATTAATTGTGAGCGTCAGTGACCCGCATCAGATTAACTGTATACAGGGTGTCCGCTAAGTAATGGGACATAGAAAAACCACAGACTCCTTACATAAAAATATTAGGATTTAATTATACTTACCTATATCCGAAAGTTGTAATTAACTGAGATACATGGTGTTAAAGTTAAAACTTCATTTTTGTTTTCCTCTAATAACTTTCACAGAAACCAACGGTTTTTTACAAAATTTGGCAATTATAGTTTTTTTAGGATGAGGAACTGACTTTTTTTTGAAATTTTAATGTACAATGTAGGGGGCGCTGCCTGCGGCATTTTTTGCACATTTATTAGGTCATAACTTTTTTGTGTCCCCGTGTATTTAAGTTTTAATGAAAATAATACTTTTCTCATATTTATTACGTAAAAAAGGTACACTAATTTCAGGTCGTCCAGAGTTACCGTTTCGGATATATGCCTTTATATTGTTTAGTGCCTATTATTAATTTGCAAAAAGTAATCTATGGGAAAACAAATGAAATTTAGAGATACAGTTGCTATGAAACCTCTATGTTGTTATTCGCTTGCTGATTATTGTAAAATAGCTGTGTATATTTTTGAGTTTATCCTAAGTTACAATGCCGAAACACAATCAACAAACAAATAACAACATGGAGGTTTCATAGCAATTGTATCTCTAAATTTAATTTGTTTTCTCATAGGTTACTTTAAAAAAAATTGTTTGCAAATTAATAATGGGCACTAAACTCCGAAACGGTAACTCTGGGCGACCTGAAATTAGTGTACCTTTTTTATGTAATAAATATAAAAAAGTATTATTTTCATTAAAAACTTAAATACACGGAGGCTCAATAAAGTTATGACCTAATAAACGCGCAAAAAAGCCGCAGGCAGCGCCCCCTACATTGTAGATTAAAATTTCAGCAAAAAATCAGTTCCTCATCCCAAAAGAAACATAATTGCCAAATTTAAAAAAAAACCGTTGGTTTCTGTCAAAGTAATTAGATAAAAACAAAAATGAAGTTTTAACTTTAACACCCTGTTTCCTAATATTTTTACGTGAGGAGTCTGTGGGTTTTTCATGTCCCATTACTTAGGGGGTACCCTGTATAAAACCGAATATAAGTATTCATGTACATTTTTTAAAAGCAGTCTGAATCGACTGTCGAATTTATTTGAATCCGGCTATGGAGTGAACTGATTTTACTTAAAGTCTTTGTAGTGTATTTATATATTTTCCTGCAAATGAAAATAAATTGAGGATGAATTGTAATTAAAGAAACGTTGTCTTAATAATAATAATGTTTTAATGTCCATGTACAAAAGTTTTAATATGAATATAAGTATTTATACAAAGAAACTACAAATACGTTGCATTGAAAGAAGGAACATCTTCTCTCTATTTGAAATAGTTAAATGAATTTAGTTCTGTTGGTCACTTGTGACTGTTCGTTATTTTTAAAGTGTAGTGAAAAGGTAAGTAGTTAGTCTAAAACAAATATTATAGAAATTTCCCCCCGACCACCTACGAAAATTAGAAACAAGCACTGCTGACCTGGTTAAAAAGTATCTTCTATCCCACGCGTGTTGAAAAAACTTTTGAACACGAGTGTTAAAATATACTTTTCAAATAACTGTATTTAAACAGATTACAAATGGTGTCAATTTGAAACTGTTTCTTTAAAAAATAACAAACTTTCAGGACCCGCTGAGTTAATTTGTGTGCTGGGTGGCGTAAAGAGCACTAGATTAAATACTATACAGGGTGTCCCATTTTCCGGTCAAACTTGAAGTAAAATCAAAATTTGAAAATTTTCGCTCGCTTAAGAGATACGGGGGAAAATCAAAAAATTGACAATTTCAAAATTACCCTATATTTTCTTAGTTAAAAGAGATACAGAAAAATGTTTTATACAGAAGTTTCTTTATATTGATTGTTGAATAATTTCCCGTTTTCAGAATAAGTATACGAGGTCAGATTAAAAAGTTATCGGACCTAACCTCATTTTTTTAAATGGAACACCCTGTATATTTTAATCTAATAACTTTACTGGTATTACTAATATTTTAATCTAGTAACTTCGTTTTGGACGGGTCATGCAAGGAAAAGTAATACCCTGCCGCGTTAGTCAAACCGGTATGTACGGTATTTTTCGTGTTAAATTGATGGTTTGGGGGGGTCATGACCCCCCCCCCCCCCCCACTTTATCCGCGCTTGATAGGAGTAGAAACAAATAATAACGTAATCGCTAAAAATAACCTTTTGTAGATATCGGAGTAAGATAAGATTAAAAATACCAAAACCAGAGACCAAAAGGAGAAGTTCGAAATACTCAGATTCTGACTGTGATACCGACCACATTCCACTGATAAGACGAACCTTAAGGAGTAATACAACAGCTCCAGCGAATATAATAATAGATGTAAAAGAAGAAGAGGAGTTGGTCATTAATTATTCTCTGGATAGCGAGAGTGATTTCGAACCTCCTAAACCGAAAAGGACGCTAAAATTTAAAAGCAAAGCCCCTAAAACGAGAAAAAAACGCAGTTACAATTCATCCAAGACGTGGGAATGTAAGAAATGCCAGCAAGTATTTGTGACTTTAACTCTGTTACGAGATCACCGTAAAATACACAGCAAGCAAGATGTTCCAGAAAAACATACCTACAAATTCGACGTGATCCAAGACCTATACATTTGCAACACTTGTTCTGCAGAATTTCAAGATGAAACGGAGGTTAAGAATCACATAGTCGACCTTCACGACAAGGAATATAGTTGTAACCAGTGCGAGAAAAGTTTCAAGACGTTGTATGAAATGGGAACGCATTCTGGAACGCACCATCCCGAAGGACACGTGAACTGTCCTCTATGTAGCTACAAGAGTCCAAAAAAGGGGGCGCTTTTGATTCATATTAACTACGTGCATCTGAAAAAATTCGCTTACTTTTGCCAGAAATGCGGCAAAGGCTTCAATGACCACCTTCTATTTAAGGAGCACGAAAATGAACACTTGGGTGTGAGACCTTTTTGCTGTGTAGTCTGTGGGAAGAGTTTTACTTACACGAGGTACGTCTTCATTTTAATACATTTATTTTTCAAATTACTTACTTATAATACCTTAGAAACCGTTGCCATAAACATCATCTTAATACCACAGGAAATATCATCATATTAGCGGGCGATAAATTTCATATTGAATTTTCCTGAGAAAGAAGCTTTACCTACTATGCAATTTTGCGACTTCCATTGCTGAGTTTCTCGATGTGCTTGCGGATTCCTGCTCCATGTCAACATGAATTAACATATTTTCTTTTTCGGTAACAGAACTAGCTATAATTTTTGCTATTCGGGTTTTCGACGTGATGCTTTCCTCTATATAACCCTCCGCTACGTTAGTACTCTTCCCTTTCCGTGCAGCTTAAGGGTTGCAAGGGAAGCAGCACCCTCGACGAGAAATGTGGCCGAGGTCAGACGTAAGCAATATCCTGTATATTCTTTGGCGTTTTCTAAATTAAGAAATTTTGTTATGATTGAACGCATAGCTATGCATTTACCATTTCGGTATGTATTGAAAAATCTGCGTTCTTTAATTTCTTTTGCCCTTAATGCATTACTGTCTAACCAATTTTAAGGCATCTGTTTGGTCTCCTTCGATTATAGTAAAACTTTTTGGCGTAACAGTTTTAGTTGTCCCTTATCTTCAATATTATCAATGGTCATTTTTAGCATCTCATCCCGTCTTAGGCCGCCAAAAACTCCCATTACGAGAATGCATCCATTATGCAGCAGGAAGGCGCATTTTTGATCAAGGTTATAACTTGTGTCTGTTTGAAGGTTGTAGACAATAGTGTTTCTTGAATGATAGAAGAGTTTTGGACTTGCATTGTCTTTATTTGTTATAAATCACAACGTTTCAACTGGTAAGTATATCCAGTCGTCTTCAGGTGAATACTAAATAAGAGAAGAAACTACTGCTCTATTTATACTAGCTATGTGCACTGAAGCATAACTGAGATGGGTGCAGTCATGCGTTCAGTTTTGCGCGATATTAGTAATTCTTACATCCACTTAACAAAGGTTTCCAGACATTTCTTAAATGTAATGAAGGTTTACTAGAACATTCTGGGTTCTGGTGTATGGTAGCAGCTTCCTTGAACTTCCTCTTCCTCCAGTGTGATTCTTTGAGCAGGATCTCGGCTTCTGTCCACCTGATGTGATGGCCATGTGTCCAAGCATGGTCGGCTGCACCTGATTTTTCAATGTCTCCTTTTTGAGTGTTGTTTCTGTGTTCTTTAATCCTTGTTTCCAGTGACCACATAGCTAGTATAAATAGAGCTGTAGTTACTTCTCTTATTTAGTATTCACCTCAAGACGACTGGAGATACTTACCAGTTGAAACGTTGTGGTTTATAACAAATAAAGACAATGCAAGTCCAAAACTCATTCAAGGTTAAAACTTGTTCACCTTCCAAGACTTTTGACTTTTTAGGAAGATATCCCTTTGATTTAACTTTTGTCGTTCAGGACTTAGACTTTGTCGGTAATAAGTTTTCCTTAGCTTCTTCAGCATTTTCTAAAATATTTTGTTGAATTTCCATATTTTCGTTTATAAAACTTAAAAGGCCCTTAAAATAAGCAACCGTCAAATTTATATACTTAAACAACCGATCAAAGCTCACTAAATACTAAAAATTGGCGAAAAAATGCAGGAATATAACTATTTATATTTTAAATAGATGAAAAATAAAGTATTTCGTTTCCAAAGAAAAACATTACGTATCTGATACTTTTTCATTATCTGATAAAACAAAAAGACATTAAAAATATCAGGTCATTGATATTACTGCATAGCTACGACACCTCGTAAGCCACAAATGAAAATTGACATTGTCTTCCACATAATATGGGCACTTGCAATACAAGGCATTAGAAATCTTAAATATTCAGTGAAATGATCTTTTGTGGTATAAAATATATTAACGACGTTGTAGAATTTGGCCTACACTACCCAATGCCACCAAAAAAGCAATTTCGAGCATTTGTGGCTTACGAGGTGTAGTAGTACTTCAACGACGGTATGTTCATTTTTTCCTCCGCTCAACTGGATATATAAGCAGGGTCCGTTATCTAATAAGCTCCACCACTGGAAAACCGGTGTGGTAGAACCCTCTAACTATCTCTACTCACATAAAGTCACTTTTTAGATATTTGTACACTCACCAAGTGCGAGCCCACAGAGTACCAATAGACGGGCAGCGACTACCCAACCAATGTGCCTATTGCAATAGAAAGTACAGCAAACCCGAGACTTTAGAAAAACATCTGGAAGAGACGCACTTTAAATCGGGACCCCACGAGAAAAAGCATCTTTGCGACACCTGCGGCAAAGGATTCGCCCAAAGAAGTAAACTGGTTATTCACGGAAGAGTTCATACGGGCTACAAACCGTACGCCTGTAGATATTGCGAGAAATGCTTTACCAAGAAAGATTATCTTGTCATGCACGAGAGAGTGCACAGCGGTGAAAAGCCGTACTCGTGCGAGTACTGCGGAAAGTGCTTTAGCCAAGGTGCCCCGCTTAGGATTCACTTGCGGATTCATACGGGAGAAAAGCCGTATCAATGTCAGTTTTGTTTAACGAGATTTACTTCTAGAGGAGCTTTAAATTTACATAAGAATTGCGTGGCGACAAATAACGAATCGTTTTAGTAGTACCTATGTTAAGTTTAAAATGTAGATAGGTAAAATAAAGTAACTCAATCCGATAAGATTTCCCTGTTTTAACTGACTCGAGGTGTTTGAAGCAACGTTTTCACTAAACTTAATAGTAATTTTTTTCAAGTAACTCTGTAACTCAAGTAAAACTTATTTTTCAAAAATCTTTTCTTCACAAAATTCCTTTTAACCTTTACTTTTTGATATTAACGTACAGGGCATTTCGGAAGGAAGGGGACATACTTTAATAAGGTATTCTAGAGGTGTGCTTGTGCATCCAAGAAGTGTGAGTGTACGCTGATGTTCGATCGTGTGTGTGTCAAATAAACAGGCACGCTGTGTAGCTTTTACGGCCAGCTCGTGGTCTCCGATCACACGAATTGCTCTCCTCGATGGATTCAGTAGCCGAAAAGTATGTTTCGGTGCAGAGCTCCAGACATGAGAGCAGTATTCTAGTGATGGTCGAATCTGGGCTTTGTATAGCGTCTAAAGTTGTTGAGGTGTGTACAACTTTTTTGGTCCGGAAGAGTACACCAAGTTTCTGTGAAGCTATCTTGGCGATTGCCACAACGTGGTTATGCCAATAAATATTTCCTCCCAGATTGATGCCCAGCAAATTAATAGATGAAGCCAGTGGAATTGCGTGTCCTGCCATGACTATATCCGGTTCTATAATGTTAACCTGTTTAGAGAAAACTGCTGCCTGGGTTTTCTTAGCGTTAAATTAGACTTGGTTACTGTCACCACAAGCCAAAATTTCTTCCAGGTCTTTGTTGAACCGTGATACTTTATGCTGTCTGCAAAGATGTGCGTTGGCAGCCGATTTAATAACACTATGAATAACATTATATTAAAATGTATTACATTACTGGTAAATTTAGTTGTTCTAATTGGAAATTACATGATTCAGTTCTGTTAACGATTTTTACAACAACCAACGGCCGCATAGCTTCATTTCTTACTCACATTCCTTCCCGTATTCAGAAATGGGCATACAATACGACTGGGTGTGGGCCATTGACATACAAAATTGCTATTATGTGATTTGTGACGTATCATATAAGATTATACGTCCATGTATTTATTAATGCATATACGCATGTGTATGCCCCCCTTTACACTAGTGTGGATTATTATACCGGCATAAAAATACGTTTTCTGCTCTTAAAATGCTGGCGAAAGAACTAATACGTCACTGGTAGTTTTTAAAATAGGTATTTGTTTCTTTCCCTCCAGAAAATAAGGCATTTCCGGACCAACATTTATCTGACCTATTTTCTATACCGACCTCTTAAAATATTTCCCTTTCCTTCCGAAACACCCTGTGTAAACATGCAGGTGTTTATATTTGTTAATAATTTATTTCGGCAAGTGCCATATTGCGGCTAATTCATTACTCATTCAATTTCCATCGCCATTTCCATGACAATTATCCGCCTAAATGTGTGGTGGATGTGCAACCACACACACACACATGCTGTGCTCACTTTATAAACTTTTTTATTTCAGATCTCGTACCAAGGGAAAAAGATTGCAGCTTAAACACCAAAATAAAAAAAGCCAAATTACTACCGAATCTATGGTTCATGATCCAAGCTCATCGTCTAACGACATCCTTGATAATCTCGAAAATGTTGAAAAAACTAAAAAAAATAGCGGGGAAGTTTGCCACCGTTGCGGAATATGTACTAAACAGTACTTCTCATTAAGGCTTCTAAATTTTCATCGAAAGATACATAAAATAGAAGGTAAAGAACCTTTGTACTCGTTAGATTCATCCAAGAATATCTTCCAGTGCAATTCTTGCATCCTCGTATTTCAAAACGAAACGGATGTAATATCCCATGTTGCTTCACATTCATTTCAATGTCCTGTATGTCAAGAAAAGTTCTCCAAGGCTATTTTCCTTGGATGCCACATGGCGGAACATAATGAAGATGGCAGCGTTTCCTGTCCTCTTTGTCAATACCAATACAGTACTCCATATGGTAACATCCTTCAAGCACACATCAAAAGAAGACATCTAAAAATGGGCTGTCACTATTGTGAACATTGTGGCGCCTCTTATTACAAGAAAAAGCAGCTCGTGGAACATATAAATGTGATCCATCTCAAACAGGAACCCCATAAATGCGTGGTGTGTGAAAAGGAATTTATAATGAAAACCAGTTTGTACAAGCATCAAGTTGATAAGCATAAGGTACTCGTCGATGGTGATATACCTTCAAATTATTGCATTTTGTGCAAGAGAACCTTTCAAAAAGTGTCCTCCCTGGAAAAGCATTTGAAAGTAAAACACAGCAAAGCCAAAGTTAAAAGCGAAGAAACGTACGTTTGCCACTTATGCGGTAAAGCATTTGGATATCGCCAGAGTCTTAAAGTTCATCTGAAGGGCCATGCTGGTATACGACCTCATAAGTGCTCGTTTTGCTCAAAAACCTTTAAACTTAACTCCCAAAAACTTGACCACGAGGCTGTCCACACCAATCTAAGGCCATTTTCATGCGAACAGTGCGGTCAACGGTTCAAACTCATAAAAGCCTTAAGGGTACATTTGAAAATACACCAAGTTGAAAAGGACTTTATTTGCAATTTTTGCGGAAGGGGTTATAATAGGGCGGATCATTTCAGATTGCACCAGAAAAGTTGTAGGAAGAATCCAATAAATGTTAGAAGATTTGACGATTTCGATTAATACTTAGTTGAGATTGCAGAAACTTTGCAAGTATATTTACAGGCTCAAGAACATTTGAATTTTGCATTACAATAATTCTTAATGTTTTGAAATAGTCGAGCACCTGCACCTCTGATTATTGATTTGCAAAGTTGCTGTAGTTTCGGTGTTAATCATTTACAATTCGATCTGTATTTAAGATTTTTTTACTCGTTAAGACGATAAAATATATTATTATTTATTTTTGTATAAAAAATGTATATTGGTTCTGTGTTTTAAAACAATTCCTTCTTCCCTCTCGCTTTAAATAATTCAAAATGATAACTTTTACTAATTTCAGATTTAAGAATCGACGAAAAGGACGACCAAAAAAAGTTAAACACCTTGAAGAACCCGATTTTTCATGCCCGGAATGTCCGAGAATATCTACTTCCCAACGATTAGCAAACTTGCACAAACATTTTCATTATGAAGAGTCATCTTACACTTTTGACAAGTCAAAGCGTGCTTTTACCTGTAACTTTTGCTATAACGTCTTTGCTGAAAAAGACGAAATAGAAGAGCATATGGACTCCCACGCAATGAGCTGCAAGCAGTGTCACCACTGCTTTCAGAACCCATTTTTCCTTGGATTGCATATGGCGGAACACAATTCTAAAGAGAAAGTTTTTTGTCCTCTTTGTAACTACCGCGGTACATCCGTTGTACCATTGAAGAAACACATTTTTAATACCCATTTTGGAGACGAAACAGATGACATTAAGTTTGAGGAAATAAAGGTAGGCGACGACGACGACGACGATGATGATGATGATATGCCCCTAAAACCCAAAAAACCCATTACTAAGAAAACTAAATCGGATAATGAGGATGATGATGATGATGATTACGACGACGATGACTATTTTCCGGAAGAGCCTAAAAAAATTAACACAAAAAAAACTAAACGTGAAGACGATTGTATTCCCGAGAAAAAGAAGAAAAGGTATGTCTATAAAAAAGCAAACATAAGCAAAAAATTGTTGGATAGACTTAGAAGAGAAAAACAGACTTTAAAGAAGCGGGCTCAGAGAGCTAAAACGCAACTAATTTGCAAAATATGTAAAGCTAAATACCCTAGCTTTAAGGATCTCAGGAACCACAGAAAAGTGCACAAAGCTGAGAGACAGGAATCCCTGTACACTTACAATCCTTTACGAAAATCTTACACATGTGACACGTGTTTACGAGAGTTTATCCAAGAGGACGATGTAAAACAACACGCTGAAACGCATACTTACTCATGCACCGTTTGCCCTGCAACATACAAAAAAGCATTGCTTCTGGGATTACATATGGCTGAACATAATGAGGAGGGGAAATTAAGCTGTCCATTGTGTAACCATGAATATAAGTCTCAGTGCAAAAGTAGACTAATAAGACACATTAAGCAAACTCACCAAAAAGAAAAACCCAAAACAAGTCAGTGTGAGTATTGCGGATCTTCTTACCTATCCAAGAGCATGCTCGAAGATCATATTAGCGTCGTACATTTGCAAAATGAACCTTTTAAATGCATTGTTTGTGGTAATTCATTTACTTTACAGTCAAGCATGCGTATCCATCAGATTAATAAGCATAGAGTTGTGGATGAAAGTGAACTATCTTCCACCTATTGCACGCTCTGTAAAATGGAATTTAAGAAACCAGAATCTCTAGGCAAACACTTGGAAATGAAACGTTGTATACCTATTCCAAGAGTGGAAAGGCAAGGTCATTTCGTATGCGATCTTTGTGGCAAAGAATTTCGATTTTACAAAAGCTTCAACCTCCATCAGCGGGAACATGCAGGCGATAAACCTTTCAAATGTTCTTATTGTCCGAAGGCTTTTGTAATCAATTCGAAAAGACTGGCCCATGAGGTTTCTCACACGGATTTGAGACCGTTCTCTTGCGAGACCTGTGGACAGAGTTATAAAACTTGGAAGCATCTGCGGAGACATTTAGTGGTTCACAATACTGGCAATAATCCGAACGTAACATATAATTGTTCCTTTTGCTATAAATCGTTTTCGACCAAGGATACGTTGAGGGCGCATATGAGAGTTTGTTCAAGGCCGAAACCACCCCAGTGTTATTGAATGTCTATACTCTACATTCGTTTGTAAATATATGAAAAATACTCTTATAATCAGATTTTAGCAACCAAGAAATGTTTGCGTCTGTCAACCTGTCGACTGGGCAGTTGTTTTAGATTCTACCCAGTCCAAACCAAGATGAATCATGACTCTTACTAGCTAAGAACAATTACATGCGCTTGTTGACATTTGACATCTGAATTATAACAATCTAGAAATAGTGTATACCGGGTGATACATCCTACATTTACATTACATTTTGGTAAACCAATCCTAAGCTATTCAATTAAACGTGATGGCAATACCACGAAACTCTCATAGTTCAGGTAATATAGCGAACACCAGCAAATGAAATTTTTGGCATTGAGGAAACGAAAATTAGTGTCAGTGACAATATTTTCATTTATAATTGTTTATCAAATTATTATAGTTAGAGAGACGGTGACAATAGGGGTCCGTGGAATATCAGTAATTTGTCATAACAGGGGGGGGGGAGGGCTGATTTTGTCATATAAATAAAACGTCTAAATTGCATTTAGCGTAAATTTTAATGTTACCATCGCCGCGCTTTCGTCCTCTAAAAGGCCATCATCAGGGCTAAGGCTTAAAAAAAAGAAAAAAGCGAATTTGAAGTTGAAACTTTCTAGAATGGAACATTATATGTTAAAGATTATGTGAAAAAATGTTGTCGTTCCAGGTCTCGCCATTTCATTATTGGATTTTTTTTTAAATCTCCTCGGAGGAAATTCGGAAAACGATCGTGACATGTCAAAAAATTGTCACACTAGATTCCTTGACACCCATATATTGTGGAAAAAAAATTTCAGAAGAATCGCACCTAGTTAGGCGGAATTCTGACAATATTACGCAGAGATGCCGGAAGGCAGGTATCGTTCAGTTGTATATATTCAATATTCAATCGCAATATTCTTTTTATCAGAAAAATGTTTACGAGTCATCTCCATGTGAATACAAATCGATTAAGCCCACTTGGACCCATGTCACTTGAGACTTTATAATTTTTCCATTATTTTTTTTTGACACCCTTGGAAAAGTATATGCAAGGGTTGACTTGTAAGAAAATGTGTTCCTATTTTCAGACATGGCTCGATATAATTTTGAATTTATTGAGAATTTCCTATCTAAATCGGTACAGCGCCTCTCAGCAACGCTCTACGGCATTTCATCATATACAGTGTGTACATAAAGTAAGGAACAAATTCATTATCTAGGAATCTAAAAATATTTCGGAAAAATCCTCGGACACGTGTATAATAATTTTTAATGGCGCATTTTTTTCCCATACAAACTTAATATACAAGGTGGCTCATATAGTAGATATGACATTATCGACGATTTTTTTAAATGGGAACCCCTATATTTTAGTGCAGATCTGTAATCTTCAAGAACAGCTGATTTCAAAAACATAACACACTTAGGGCCTAAAATTCATAGTTTCGTTACTACAGGGTAAAACAAATAATTTTATTTAAGATATTTTTAATTTAAAAAAATGTAAAAAAATTAAATAAGCTATTTAATTAAGTGTTGAAATTGTCCTCCTTCTGCTGCCTGACAGTACCCCAAGCGATCAATAAATTCTTGTTGGACTTTTCTTATGGTTTCTTCTGAAATGTTCCTGCATTCTGTTGTTATTCGATTTTTTAAATCTTCAATATTGGCAGATCTGACTTTATAAACAACATTTTTCAGGTGACCCCACAAGAAAAAGTCCAGTGGTGTAAGGTCTGGAGACCTAGGCGGCCATTCAACAGGCCCACGTCTTCCAATCCACTTGTTCGGAAAAACTTGGTTTATGTAATGGCGCACTACTACTGCATAATGTGGAGGTGCGCCGTCTTGTTGGTACCACAAATTTTCATTTAGAATTCCTGGATTATTTCTACTAGGGTATAAGTTAACTAGCGTAGGGATAAGAAAGTTCTGAAGAAAATGAAGATAATTTAGCCCGTTTACATTGTTGTCAAAAAAATATGGCCCAATAATTTTGTTTTTCACAATACCAGCCCAAACATTAATTTTTTGAGGATATTGAGTATGGTGCTCACGCATCCACCTGGGATTTTCTTTTGCCCAGTATCTACAGTTTTGCCGGTTCACTTCTCCATTTACTTTAAAGGTAGATGCATCCGAAAATAGGATATTTTCAACAAACAAAGGAGTTACATCTTTCAAAAGGGATTGAGCCAAATGTCACGAAATCTTTTATTGGGGGAAGGGGGGTTGAAGAATCGCTAAAAACGCCTCACGTAATTAATTGATGCCTCCCAAGCCAAAAAAAAAATCTTAAATAAAATTATTTGTTTTACCCTGTGGTAACGAAACTATGAATTTTAGACCCTAAGTGTGTTATGTTTTTGAAATCAGCTGTTCTTGGAGATTACAGATCTGAACTAAAATATAGGAGTTCCCATTTAAAAAAATCGTCGATAATGTCATATCTACTACATGAGCCACCTTGTATATTAAGTTTGTATGGGAAAAAATGCGCCATTAAAAATTATTATACACGTGTCCGAGGATTTTTCCGAAATATTTTTAGATTCCTAGATAATGAATTTGTTCCTTACTTTATGTACACATTGTATAAAAGTTGTAGAGGGGGACCTAAACTCCACGAAAAAACAAATTACTGATATTCCACTTCACGGACCCCCTATTGTCACTGTCTCTCTAACTATTAGCTTAGTAAGAAAAACATGATGAGGTTTTTTATTTTGGATGTGTGCCACGAAAATGCTTATAATGTAAACTTTATGTTCAGCATTACCTCAATGTTTGGTAATAGCGTCATAGAAATTATTTGCTGTCGTTTGCTGTATTACCTGAACTATGAGAGTTTCGTGGTTTTGTCATGACATTTAATTGAATAACTTAGGATAGACTCACCAAAATGATTGAAACTCGGCATAAGGGTTTGCCATGTGGACCTCTTCAAGAAGTTATAACGCAGTCTTTCTATAAAATGTACAGGGGAACCAATATCCAGCCAGCTCAAAAGTTACATGGGATTTCCTATGTTCAACTTAACGATGCAGCACCTGGTATAGTGTATATCTAAAATAGAAGCAACATAGTTTCGAATATCTATTTGGGGGTGTTTTTATTTTGGCTTTTTATTATTTATTATTTATTTCATCGTCGCCAAAAAGTATAATTCGAAAGATTGTTCTGTTATAATTATCAAAACCTTGGAAGATTTTATTTTAGATAACATGTCATATACAGGGTGTTATGGAAATGACTTAATATATTTAAACCGGCAAATCCTGAGATGAAAATAAATTGAAGAAAAATAACCATAAATGGCGCTTTGAATTATTAAGCAAAATATAAACTTTATATGAAATCCCAAACCTGGCCGCTCCTGAGGACCATCGCATTCAATAGTTTATTGAGGCAGTCTCGAGGTTCAAAAGAGGTTAGCGCATTATAGGCGGTGCTGTCATATTGCAGCACAACAAGACGTCTTTGACGCGCGTTATCACTTCTTTTTCAAACTTAAAAAAAACAAACTAAAATTTTAAGATACATACTCTCTTACATTCGATCTTATTTTAAAATAATCCGTTTTATAATTAAATTCCAAGAAAAATAAAATACAAAAAGTATGTTTTTCAACAGAACCAACAGTAGATAATATCACACAAATTTGAAATCACATCACAACATTTATTATTATGAATTATTTCACAACAGAAAAAAAATCGGGGAATGCTGCAAATAACAAAACGTTTAAAATTCGTATACGTCAAGCCCGTGGAACCCTCGACAGCGTCATTCCACTCCCGAGTTTCGAAACATACTGAAACAACAATAGTGGCGGGTGGCCGGTATCCAAGCAAGGGCGAGACACGCGGAGTGATCTGACATCACTGTTAGTATACTCTAGTGACCCACATTGTTGCTAAATTAATCCAGATAGAACGGCGCGACAGTATGTGGGTAAAAAGGGTTTTTACCTAGTATTTAGATATTCAATTTAAAAAAAAAAGTATGTACACTTTGTCTAGGACACCCAAGGAGTCACCCATTTAAATATAATAAGTCATTTCCATAACACCCTGTAGATGTTCATGATTCTAAAATATTAAGTTAGGTCAAATCAGTATGCAATAGTTAGGTCAAATTAGTATGCAATTCGAAATTATCGAATACTAAATTATTATTATTAGCGCATTTTTATTATACATATTTACATATTTATCGGTGTATTAGTTTCTACATTTGAAAACTAACTTTTAATTAGAGAGAACGTAGTCCTCATATTGCTACCGAAGCTAACAAAGTTTATTAAAACCATAGTTTCGTAAATTCAGTCGAGAAAATTCAATAATTTGCAATAAAATACTATTGTTCAGTAAATTTTGATAGTTTCGTTTATTTATTGTATATTAGCATACTTGTAATAATGTAGTGATTGTAGTGTATCATTATATGTTTTTTACACGAGAAATCATTTTCGGTAAAGGGTGAAAAATACCTAAAGGAAGTTACTTTACACGCAGATGGTATTTATTTTAACTTTAAGCTAAACTAGAATATTTAAGGTAAAATTTTAATATATGTATATTATTTTTTAAATTGTTCTTTTTTTTTAAGTCTTACGATGGCACACAAAAAAAAAGAAACATGTCTTTAGGGGCATACAACGTGTACAAGATAAGGAGGGCCAGTACAGGGATCTCGGAAACCGTAAGAGATACAAAGTCGGTTATATGGAGGTAAAGTTGCGCATTTACGTGCCTAATAATATGCTGTTTAGAAAGTTTTAGAATTCCAAGTAGTTCCGGAAAAAAACGTTTTATTGTTTTCCTGGGTTTTTTTGAGATCGAGTTCTAAAGTAAATTGCACTTTTGCATTGCCACTTTTTCCGCTCTATCTAACAGCGTTAATTGTTTTGTAATGTATGTATGACACATTGTGGTTTAATGACGTTTCGAGGGTTTTTTGAACAACATCGGGATATTTTGGGATACGGTCCCGTATTTCTCCTAATTTTATAAATAATATCTCATAAGTAAGCTCTAAATTTTTACTTATATTGGACTAGTTCAATAAATAACAAATAATTTAATAATAAACCACCAATAAGTGAACAAAATACCGAAACATTATTTCAAACTTCTGTTGATTCGGGATTTAAAAGAAAAGTAGGGATTTGAAACAAAAAAATTAAGATGGTGACACGTGATTTGTTTCACTTGGCATTCCCATTGTGATCGTTTGAAAGCGTTTTAAGAGGTTTTCTATTTTCCAGAAAATATGGAACATAATTTTACAAATGATGAAAAGTTTGATATTCTAGAGTTCGATCTCAAAAAAACCCAGGAAAACAATAAATTTTTCAGATTTTCGGGGTTTTCCGGATATCTCCGGAACTACTCGACATTTTAAAACTTTCTAAACGGCATATTATTAGGCACGTAAATTCGCAACTTCACCTACATTTAATCGACTTCGTATCTCTTACGGTTTCCGAGATCCCTGTACTGGCCCTCCTTATCTTGGACACGTTGTATATATCCTGGGGGGGGGGGGGGGGGGGGGAGTGGATTTTTAGGGGAATTATATGAGCTTACGATGCTATTTTCATTTTATTCTGTTATATGAATTCAATAGATTGCCCACATTGTCTGAAATACCCTGTATATAGGCAATTGCCATTAGCTAGTGCTTTCTAGCTAATTATTGCTGACCTTTCACAACTGTCTAATGATGATCAATATTTATTCAATATTTAGTAAGACCCCTGGGTCATACTAGGCACCACTCAATTGTTTTTAAAGTAGCATTATAAGCTACCTTAGGAGGATTTACTGTCAAAATTATAAGTAAATCGGAACAAACCCAATCTGATTTATTCAATTACTATTTTCAAGATTATTTAGCAAATATCCAGCAATATTATAAATTGTAAATCATTTTTGTGTTTAAAAAAGTAAGTAGTTTTATTTGCCTTAAAGTGTTAAAATTTGTGGCTATTCAAATTATTTTATTTATTTAGTGGACTCTCTAGTCATGAAACAACATGTGTACGGTAAGTAGTAGATGAATTATCACAAACCGAGTTCAGGAACAGAATTATTTCACTTCTTCAAATGCGATGAATTCTTTTTTTTTCTGCACAAATTTCAGGATTTTACTGAAAATTTTTTTTCGAAAATATTCACAAGAATTTTTGATAAGTTACTTGATTTTCTTGAATACTTGATATTTAATATCTCCAGTTATATCGATCGGATCAATTTCGATCTATTTTACACTTTGTTACTTCGAAGTGTATTAAAAACATGTTATTGTGAACAAATGGAAGATAATAACAATTTAATTTTTTAAATACTTTTAACATGCTCGCCCACCCAACCCCCCCCCCCCCCCCCCCCCCCTTAAATTAATTTGACAAAATGTTAGACCTCTATTAGATGGGAAGATATTAAATATTTTCGAGCGCAAGTCGAAGCGCGTCACGAGTCGAAGCGTCTACAATCGAGCTCGGCGCAGTGTAAATCATTAATATTTTCAACCATTTCACTTCGACTCCTCGTGCTCTAGAAAATATTTGATAACTTCCGATCTAATAGAGATTCCATTTTTTTCGTTAAATGGGTTTTGTAGATTAAGGGATAAAGAACAATATGTTATTTTTCAAATTCATTTAAGGTGGTGGGCTAACATGTTAACACTATTTAAAAATTTAAACAATCAAATTGTTTATTTTTTATTTGTTCATGAATTACTTTTTTAATACGCTTTGGAAGTGTAAAATAAAAAAAAGACTGACATTGATCCGACTAGTACAACTGAAGATAATGAATTTCAAGTATGAGAAAATTGGAGAAAATCCAACAAATTATCTAAAATTCGTGGATATATTCGGAAAAGAATTGTTTTCAAACTTGTATAATAAGTAATATTTGTATCTCCCCAAAAATTTGCTATACTTCATTTTAACAATTCAAGATCATAAACAAAAATCAGCGCGTGATAGCCACATGCTCGATGCACAAACTCATTGCTATTGCTCATTCGGCGATAAAACTTCCGATGCTGGCGAGATACATTTCTAACAGGGTCGTTATTCAGTGTGGGCTATTATTACAGGTGTATTCATGCGTGGTTCGAGATTGTACCACATGTGTCCCATTTTCGACACTTTTATAGGGTATCTCCGTAATTGTTAGTGCTATCAAAAAGGGAATGTAGGTGTCATGTGCTCTTTTTGGGGTCAAACTTAAAATGGTAAAATCAAAATTAGAAAATTTTCGCTCGCTTAAGAGATACGGAGGAAAATCAAAAAATTGACAATTTCAAAATTACCCTATATTTTCTTGGTTAAAAGAGATATAGAAAAATGTTTTATACAGAAGTTTCTTTATAATGATTGCTGAAGTTATCGGACCAAACCTCATTTTTTTAAATGGAACAACCTGTATATTATATTTTTAATCTAAAAAGATACTATTTTAAATTCCCCTTTCAAATATATAACACACCATGGATGATATTGGTTTCCTAGGCGATTTATTTGAACTTTATTACTTTAAACCACAGTAGACCATGAAACAAAAGCTAATATCCTAGAAACAACTATGTTGACTATTAACATTTAACGTCAATTTCATTTTTACATCTTCATTTGTGAACATGACTCATCAACATTTTGAAAAATTTGATATCAGTTCACATATATTGAAAATGGAAAAAATGAAGAAATGGCGCAAAATGTAGATTTTGCTCGCTATCCGGAAAGATGGTAACCATTTAAGGACATATTCCGAACATTTGCGATGATTTCCGCTATTTTTTACCTTAATCTGAATCTTTTATTTCGTTTCAAAGTAATAAAGTAATATAAAGAAACTTCTGTATAAAATATATTTCTGTATCTCTTTTAACTAAGAAAACGATATTTTCTATATATATTTCATATAGGGTAATTTTGACATTGTCAATTATTTGATTTTCTCCCATATCTCTTAAACGAGCGAAAATTTTCAACCCTGTATGCTGTTCACGTGCTCATCGCGTGTGTTTATTTTAGTCCTCTGAATTGGGAAAATGAATAGACTATAGTAATTTAATTAATTTCCCTTTTTTCAAATGTCCTGGATTTAGAATCATTTCAATCAATCAATCAATCAACATTTTTAATTTTAACTTGTACTATTACATTGTATTCTAACTTCTTAATTTGTTTTAGATCAGAGTTTGAATTGTTGAAATTTGAAGGCGTTGAAATTCATGTAGAACCTCTGACAGAGGTCGCTGTAAAAATCGATGATATAATTAAAAAGAACCGGACGATAGTCGACAACTACAGAAAAGAACAAGCTAGAATAAAAGAAGACAAACTAAAGGAAAAAATACGGTTACGACGCGAGACGCGAGAGAAACTTAAACACACAAATTTAAAGAAAACAAAGTCGAGAACTAGGAAGCAAAAAATTTTCGTCCAAGAAGAAAGTTCTTTTTTGTGTACACTGTGCGACAAGCAATATTTATCGAAAAAGCTCTTCGATCTTCACAAGTACTTTCACAAGGTCGAAGCGAAAGAAACGCAACAGAAAATAAATACTTCGAAAAACGCGTACGTTTGTAACTTCTGCGAGGCCCAGTGCTGCTCACCGGAAAAACTGACTAATCATATGGAATCGCACAAAGAAAACTGCAAGGAATGCGAGTCGACTTTTGCAAATGCCTTCACGTTGGGCATCCATATGGCCGAGCATGACAAAGATGAAAAGATTTGTTGTCCGTTTTGCGATTATAGGGGAACCCTTTCGCACTGCTTAAAAACTCACCTTCTCACGCGACATTATAAATTAAAAATCTTTAGGTGCGAAATTTGCGGGGCAAACTACAGTTCAAGGGTTCATTTAGAAGAACATACCAGATTTATTCATGAAAAAATGGAACCCCATATTTGCATCGTCTGTGGAAGAAAGTTTATTTTCCGAAGCAGCCTTAAGAAGCACCAAATTAACGCTCACAGGCCTTTAATCGATGGCGATGTGCCTTCCAACTATTGCATTCTATGCAAAAGAACGTTAAATACTGTAGAAGCATTAAAGAAACATGTCGAAGATAAGCATACGAAAGAAAAGCCTAAAAATACAGAAAGATTTATATGTGACATATGTGGTAAAGATTTCTCGCATCGGCAATCGTGGTTGCTTCACACTAAAGGTCATAGCGGTTTGAAACCTTATAAGTGCAAACTGTGTTCGAAGACGTTCAAAGTTCAAGCCTTTCTTACCGTACACGAGAAAATACACTCTGACGAGAAGCCTTTTTCGTGTGAGGTATGTGGGGCTGGTTTTAAAAGAAAGGAAGGTCTCAGAAGGCATTTGTTAACGCATACGGACATTAAACCTTTTATTTGTCCAAATTGCTCGAAGGCTTTTCGGAGGAGAGAACATCTAAGGCTACACCAGAAGTGTTGTAATAAGAAGCATGAATATCTGTTAGGCATGTAAATTTTAAAAAATTATACTACTGTTATGACAGTTGACAGTTCAAGGTTGCTTAGGTTTCAAAACCTTGACTTTTAAGTTAAACTGTTTAGAACACTACAGATTGCTTTAAAAAATGATATAGTTTATGTAAGTCTTGTCATGATTTTCTTACAGGACGTTTAATTTATTTTTCTTCTTCTTAGCGTTGAAACGTTCAGTTCCGTTCTTTAGTCATTTTATTATGGAGTTTCGAATCAAAGATGGAGAACGTGTTCGGAAAAAAATTGGGGAATAAATAGGCAAAGAGTATTTTGTTTTATTTCATATACAGGGTGTCCGCTAAGTAATGGGACATGGAGAAATCACAGACTCCTTACGTAAAAATATTATGATTTAATTATACTTACCTATATCCGAGTTGATATTAACTGAGATACAGGGTGTTAAAGTTAAAACTTCATATTTGTGTTTCTCTAATAACTTTTTGACAAAAGTTGGCTATTATGGTTTTTTTAGGATGAGGAACTGAACTGCGGAATTTTTTGCACATTTATTAGGTCATAACTTTTTTGTGCCTCCGTATATTTAAGTTTTTAATGAAAATAATACCTTTCTCATATTTATTACGTAAAAAAGGTACACTAATTTCAGGTCGTCCAGAGTTACCGTTTCGGAGATATATGCATTTATATTGTTTAGTGCCTATTATTAATTTGCAAACAAAACAAAAAAATTTTAAAGTAACCTATGAGAAAACAAATGAAATTTAGAGATACAGTTGCTATGAAACCTCCATGTTGTTATTTGTTTGTTGATTATTGTGTTTCGACATTGTTACTTGACTTAGGATAAACTCAAAAATGAAACATATTTTTACACAGCTATTTTACAATAATCAACAAGCAAATAACAACATGGAGGTATCATAGCAACTGTATCTCTAAACTTCATTTGTTTTCTCATAGGTTACTTTAAAAAAAAAATATTTGTTTGCAAATTAATAATAGGCACTAAACAATATAAATGCATATATCTCCGAAACGGTAAAGGCCGTATTACAGTCGGGAATTTTTATGGCGCCAGCAATGGCAATTATAATTCAAGGATTCAGGCGCAGTACACCGTTCTCCGTACTACAGTCAGAAATTCTACTACTCTTCTGACAATTAAAATGACACTGATTCATGCGCAGTACACTGTTCCCGATCAGCTGTCTCTCATTACCAGAAATGGGGCAGGCGCCATTTTAATTGCCCTTGCCGGCGCAATTGGGTAGACATGGATTATTCTGATATTTTTAACTGTTTATTATTTGGCCGAAACAGGTATGAACAGGTAATGGCCATTTAAACCCACTGGTACTTAATTTAGCAGTTTACATTCTTTATTAAACTTATGGACTGCTAATTCGCCAACTTTTTGCACCTCCTATTTGTAAATAGCAGTAGCTGCTTTAACTGGTAATCAAAACGAACAGGTTTGCACATCTCTAATTCTGGGGATATTTTAGGGATTTCGACAGTACCCACTGCTGTTCTGACCGTTGACAATGCTCCAGCTGATCGAAAACGGTTTACTGCGCATGAATACGTGCCATTATAATTGCCGGCGTAAGAGAAAAAATTGCCGAGTCTAATACGGCCTTTACTCTTTGCCACCTGAAATTAGTGTACCCTTTTTACGTAATAAATATGAGAAAAGTGTTATTTACATTAAAAACTTAAATATACGGAGACACAAAAAAGTTATAACCTAATAAATGTGCAAAAAATGCCGCAGGCAGCGCCCCCTACATTGTACATTAAAAGTTAACTAAAAAATCAGTTCCTCATCCTAAAAAAACCCTAATTGCCAAATTTTCTAAAAAACCGTTGGTTTCTGTCAACGTTATTAGAGATAAACAAAAATGAAGTTAATATCAACTTTCGGATATAGGTAAGTATAATTAAATCCTAATATTTTTACGTAAGGAGTCTGTGGTTTTTCCATGTCCCATTACTTAGCGGACACCCTGTATATTTTTCTTAAGAAAGATAGAAATTATCATTTATGATCGACGAGACAGTCTGTAATAATTTTCGTACTAGGTTTAGAAAACCTTTTTCTCAACTCCATTAGTGCTAATACTGTTGTAATTTATTTTCGTTTATAATAAATACTTTTGTAAACCTGTGGTTTTTTATTTTTCTTTTTTCTGCTGACAATATCGGCTGTAAGTTTAAACAAACATTTTTTTATGAAATTTTAAAATTTACGATAATAAAATGGATACTTTTGAAAATACGGTTATCTTCCTCTATGGATGGATGGATGGAGGTCATTTTATTTTTGAAATTTTCTTAATAGTTGATGATAACTTACAGTAAGTACTGAAATAGTTTGTTCAGCACGCAATATTGAGATGCAAAGTTGTGTTATTGATTTTGGTTTATGATTTACGTTCGCATGCAAATAATTTGATTTTTTTGAGTTTTTGTACTTCTATAAACGTATGTTTCATTTATAATAAACTAAATAAATAAAACAAAATAATTATTTAAGGGAAACAGACGCAACGCGTGAGCCATCTCGGACAGCCGCCACTCTTGACCAGCCTCAAGATGCCACCACCACTATGTCATCAGCACCTAAAGAAAGCATGTGTTCATTTTGCTATAATTGTGGCAAAGAATTTGACGTGGTTCTATATCAATCGCACGAATGTCGCATAGATAGTTTCGATATCCCGGATTCGGTTGACGAGCCAGAGAAGTCTGAAAATAATAACGAAACTTTGACCTTACTTACTGCAAATCTTGAGTCAGAGTCAAGTCAAAATGATAAAGTTGCTTTAGATTCGGAACCAACTCAAGAAAATAATGCAACAACTCCAGGGACGGCGGTTGAAATTAAAGATACATCAAGCATCAGTCAAAGATTAAGCCACGACATGACGCACTATACAGAAGTTGACTCGACTACAAAATCTATTCAGATTCCAGGGTCAACTATTCAACCAAATCGAAGTAATTTCGAGCCACGACCAGTACCCATCATAGAAGTCAAAGAAGAACCAGATAATTTGATAGTTGAATGTATTTCCGAAAATGCTTACGAAAAGAATAATGTTTCTACTACTGAACATAGCAAATCCATCAATGGTAGTCGACTTTTTAATACAGATCTAACGCTAGGTTCGGATTTACAAGACAAAGTTAAGGGAACAACTCATGAGTCTGACGGAGTAAATTTATCCAATTCAAATTCTAGTTTGCATTCAAATACAGCATCAACTTCAATTAATAACAGCGTTTTCAGAGTAAATTGTGGTAACTCTGCCTATAGTCACCCAGGAACGATGCAACGAAACGGTGATTCAAGTAATTTGCCTGCACATGTTGATATTGACCACTGGGAAATTAATCAAAATCTCTCTGAAGCCGGATCAAGTTCGCTGACTACAATAGCCCAAAACACCGATGGGTAAGATGATTATTTTACCATTAAACTTGGTTTCCTGATGATACGATATTGTACAAATAAGAGAAATGATAAATAAATATTATTTGATTAGAATGTAATATACACGGTTATGATAAAGAAACGGATCAGACTTTTATATAGAATACCGTCCACTTAATCAAGAAACGCTCGGACCCATCAAATTTATTATTTTGAAATGCACTTAGAAAAAGCATCACAAAAAAAATAAGAGCGATTTTTAATTAAGTGGACGGTAGTCTATATAAAAGGCAAATCAGTTTCTTTATTATAACCCTGTAGAATTGCCAACCAGAGACAGAAGAAAATAAATAAATAAAATCGGAGCGATTCCCTTGGCTTCCACCATCATTTTCATAAGCTTGTGAGTACGCAGTTCACGTTGCTGTCTCATCCTAGTAAAAATTAAATGGTCTCTTCGCATGTCATGCCATCGAGGAAATGTTTTATTTATTAATCTCACTACGTAAATAAATACCGTATCATTACAACCAGCTAGTAACTCATAGTTTTAAAAACATTTACATTAAATTCTTATATTTTAGCTGTCAGAAAGATTCATCATCAGAAGTCACATACTGTGAGTTTTGTGGGTTGCTATTATCGAACTTAAAGGATCTTCAAACTCATCAACTCATCCTACACGAACTAGAACACTTCTCGTGCTTGTTCTGCGATAATATTTTTAATGAAACAAATGAACTAATTGCTCATTTAAGAAATAAGCATGGCGAGAGGGATATCGCAAAGGCTGAAGTTAATTATGTTCCTTTGGGACGGATTCTAAACAAGCTATACCATTGTAACCAATGTGGTCAAGGATTTAACTTTATCCATAAGCTTCTGAGTCATAAAAGAGAACAAATTAAATTGGGTATCCATTTTTTTGATGAGGGATTAAAATCTATTGGGAATTATATAGAAAACATACAAAATAAAAAAGCCAATATATCTATGGTAAACACAAAGAGAACAACTAATGGTTCTAAAGACACAAAAGAAAGGAATAAAAATGGCCCTGTACAGAGTATGAACACGTTTTTTCATGAAAGTATCTGCACGAAACAAATTCGTGTAGGAAATAGAAAGGAAATTCACGGTGAAACCTCAAAGGACTCTGGACGAAAAAATGGCGGTACCAAAACTCAAGAACGTTCTGTACATAAAACTATGAAAGAGAATAATCAACAAGAAAATGGAACTATAACTGATAGACATTTGAAACAAAACAGTATCAGTTCTAAAAGTAAAACCACAAATAATGATAAAGAAATTTACGGTAAACATCAGTTGGTGAATATAGAAAAAGACAAAAAACATGGAGCATCTAGCTCAAGTCGCCGCGATAAAACAGAGAATAAAAAAATTATGGATAAACAAAACCACACGGTTTTACCAGCGATTGAAAATACTCATCACATGAACAAAAATAAAAAGGAGAACAAGACAAAAATTACTTGTGAAAAACCCAAACACTGCGAAAGCATTTCTGAAAATAACATTGCAAAGAAAAAGACAGCAATGAAGACTCCCATAAAGGTCAGCTCCAAAAATGTAGAAGATAAAAAACCGGATGACAAAAGACGAGATGATAAACGCCCCAAAAGTTCTAGCTGTACATCTCAAAAGGTTTCAAATAGTGACCATAAAAAAACTGATGATATAGAACGAATCAAGAAGAAACCAGTTGAAGAAACAAAACATGAAACAGACACAAGGCCTAAATATAAAGGAAACGATATTGAGAACAATTCAAATCATAAAGATTTTAAAATCAAATCTTTCCATGTATTGTTGAAAAAGGAGAAAATAGAAAAAATGACAAGTAAGATAACAAGTAAAAGCGATAAAAATGCAAAAGTAAAAGATACAACGAAACGAATCCAAAGTCATAAGGAAACTAAATATGATAGAATCAGCGATAATAGTGTTAGAAAGGAAGGAGCTCCAAAGCCAACGACGTCTTATGGAAGTGATTATAATATTTCCAGAGATAAAGAAGCTTTATTGAGGGAAAAGAAAATAATAGATAAAAAAGATGAAAACACAGTTCAAACCCAAGAAAATATCGATCAAGCAAAATTTAATGAGCCATTGTTAAAAATACAAGCAATAAAACGTAATGAAATGCATAAGACATTTAAGGACAAAGACAATACGAATATTGTAGCCCTATACAGTAAAGGAAAGGATAAAGTCAAGAAGACCGGTGATGAAAATAAAATTATAGATAAACCTACACAGAAAATTAAAAATCCTCCAAAGTGCCGCGATAGAATAATAAGCGAGTGCGATATTTTCAGCGATAGCCGAAATGTTGTGGCTGACCCTAAGAAAAAAATACAATTTATGAATAAAAAGAAAAACGTCATAAATATAAAGGAAACTAGTTTAAAAGAACCTAGCAGAGACGATCCTAATAGAAATGATCCCAGAGGAAGTGATCATAATACACAAAATCCTAGTGGAAACAATGTTAGACCAGAACCTAGCCAAACAGAAATAGAACAAGAACACAAGAAGAAATTATCACTACAGCAATATAAGGACATACGTAATGTTTCACATCAATCCCAAGTTACCCATTCTTCTTTAATTGTTACTCAAATTAGTGAACAAGCGATGCAGATCATTAACGAGGTAGCTCAAGAAATTGGGATTTACAATACATCACGAGAAAGTAACTCAGATGCCAAATTCTCCGATGATCCCGAATCAGATGTTGAGTAAGTTTTTTTTTCATAACCTTTTTATCATTATAAAAAAACACTGCAATTTGTACCTACACTGACAATTTTGACGAGTTCTGCCCAGTCGCAATGATAAAGGGATAATACTTTACCTTATGTCCATTATTTTCATTGATAATTACTTGGTGGTAGCTTCTGGTACTTAGATTGTATTAAGTAACTAATTTTTAATTTCTTCGGTCGCTTTCAGATCTTCCCTAGATAATAAACCCACCATTTTCTGTGAGGCTTGTGGATCCCAATGTCAAGATTCGGACCACCTTAGACAACACATGGCATTTATGCATCCAGGATTTTATTTTGTGTGTTTCGTATGCGATCAGCATTTTAGTACATTAGACGCTGTGATTAACCATCAAGTAAAATATAGTAAAGATATATTAATGTCATCAGAGAATCAATTCTTACGACGAAGGAAGAGTGCGTTTTATCCATACTATTGCAATCATTGTGGAAAGGGCTATACTTTGATCGATTTGGTGGCTATTCACAAAAAGCAAGAACATAATAAGCAGACTCAAAAGAGAAATAAGGGCTTAAAGAAAAGGGTAAATGGCAAGGAAAAATCACCTCATTTAGTTCAGGATGATAAACAAAATAAGGAAGACGAGGATAGCAATACTTTTACTATAATTAGTGTTTTAAATACACCAGAGAGCAGTAGGCGAAATAGTCTAGAAATAAATAAAGATCAGATAAATGCAGTCAATAGCGATGCCGCAGACAACAATGGACTTCAAACCATAAATAACGAAGAGGAAAGTAGCATTAATAACATCCTAAATATAAATGTAGAAGCAAATTCTTCAGCTGATAAACATGATGAATTAAGGTAAGTTATTGACAATATACCGGGTGTTATGGAAATGACGTATTATATTTAATTGGGTGACTCCTTGGGTGTCCTAGAGAAACGCTACATATTTTTTTTAAATCGACCGTCAAAGTGGGGTCCAGCCCCATAAACCCACACCTCATCCGGCGTTTGTTCGTCATGTCATCATGTCATGTGGCATATCAGGAAACAGGTGTTACGTGCAATGTTGCCAAACTTAATGCAAAACTGAAATTCCATATAAAATTATAAAAATAAATTATTTATCTACGTACTTGTATTTATCTTTATACCTCCAGACACAAGTTTTTTAAAAATACATTCAGATCAGATCATTAGATTTTATTACACGCGACGCGACGGAATTTGACTTATTCGTCGGCGACATTCCATTTTTCTGCCAAGTCAAACGTCCAAAACAAACTACTCGTTTTAACTGAGCAACTTAGGTTCGTCTATGAAAACAATGTCAAATAATATACAAAGTTTGGACGCGTAACCCGAAAATCATTACAACTATTATACGCGTACCTTCTGAGAACAAAGCGGATAGCCGAGAGTGTAAATGGTTATCAACAGAAGCGACCGCTCCCTAACGCTGTTCTTCTATTACTGACACTTGCAAGTTGCACGCTTGTACCTATAGACCTACGGCCCGGCGCCGAGTGGATTGTGTGAAAGAGATGGAGAGATGGCCGCGTGAGAAAGAAAATAAAATCTATGTCGGTCTTGTCATTTGGAGTAGAGCTGAGCTAATTTAATTAAAAAACTACAGTCGCAGTATTATCAGCTACCACTATCATTTTATTCAATTTTGTCGAAATTCCAATATACGCCATATCAATTAAACGCCTTGCAAGAGATCTCGCGGTAAATAGCGAAGCAATAGAGAAGAATTTCTTGAAATATCAAACTGTCAAATATTGCCCATCTCTATTCCGAGTTTTGAAGGTATCTATTTCGTTCGTTCGTAGGTTAACTGTTTTATGGTTCGTAGATAAAATGTCATTTTTAAATTGAAGGATTGCATTGTGTGTATTTAAAATGTGTGTGTTTTAAATTAGTTAAATAAATAAATCTACGCGAGAAAAAAAGGACCAAAATTAAAACAGTGTTCGCGTGAATTTTTTCCATGTGAATATCTGCTATTTTTGAGGTTATGTGAGAGGTTTTTTTTCTAAAACTTAGATTCTGTGTGATTTGTGTGAAATTATGAACTAACAATTGTATTTAAATAAGTAAAGGTAAGAAAGCATGTGTGTTAAATAAAATTGCATTTTTTTTAAAAAGTTTGAACGATAATTATTATTTAAAAGGTCAATGACGTTTGACCTATTTACTTTCCTGTGCTTGTAACGAATTTGAAATTTGTGTGTGATATTACCATTATTTGTTTTGCAAAACATCTTTCGTCGTCGGTTTTCTGGAATCATATTTGTTAATAAATGAATGAATTAAAAATTGTTAAAATTATAAATTTTTTTCTAAAGAGTTTGCCGTGTAGATATGACAACACCGGCCGAAATGCGCTGACGTCTTTTGACCCTGCAAACCTCAGTATTGATTGTTTACATGTTACGCCAGTGCCCCACATGTGTTTGTCTGATTTGACATAAGGTGATATAATCCGGTCATTAATTGTAAGCGCCATTTATGGGTATTTTTCTTCAATTTATTTTCATCTCAGGATTTGCCGGTTTATATATAATACGTCATTTCCATAACACCCTGTATAGTGTGTTTTAAGTTGAGATTTTTTAGGCTTCAAGTAATTGAAATACATATGAGCCATAAATTATCTGTGTCGGTATACCCTACACTCTATATCCATTGAAAATAAAATTGAAATTTAAACATTCTTTATTTACAGCTTGCCAAATACAACCGAAGCACGGCATAAAATTAGTTCGGATCCTAACTTTCCACGTTTCTGCGAGTCCTGCGGACGTAAGCACCTTTCCCTTGAAGATCAACAGATGGATTCACATCACGAAAAATTCACTTGCATTATTTGTAATTTGCCTTTTGAATCGATCGACCTTTTGGTCAGACATTATGACTTTCGACATCCCAAATACGAGGTAGCAAATTTTGAATATGCTCAACAACGCTCTATCCGCAAATACCAATATAGTTTTTACTGCAAGTTTTGTGGTAAAAGTTTTCATTTTATTGGTGAATTGCTTAGTCATAGAGAATCCGACCATCTTGAGCTTTTGCAGAAGGAAAAAGACGATAATAAAGACCCAGGAAGTAAACAAAAGGACGACCAAAAAAAGGAAAATAACGATTTAATCGACTCTGCCAGTTGTGATGTAGATGTAAACAAAAAGTCGTCAAAAAATAATAATGAAATAAGTTTGTCTGATATCTCTGATAATGATTCAAATTTGAACAGTCTAACTATAGATTTGGACGACATAAGTTCTTCTGAAGAATTTGAAGGAAGCAGATCGTCAAACTTTATCGATGTTGAGGAGTTTATGAAGAAAAAGCGTAAAAATACTGGTGGCAAAAAGTCCGATGTGCCTCACTCAACTAGAATTGTGACTAGTCTTGGAATTGGGGATGACAAAACAGCAAAACAAATTTCTAACGAACTATCTTTAACGGCTAAAGAAGATGTTTTAAATGACACTCAGGAAGAAAAAGTATGCATTAATAGCCCGGTATCTATACCAATAGACGAAAATCTTTTGGAGAATTGTCACGAAGATGTAATCGAGTAAGTAGTAATTGTTATACTCTCTCTACTTCAATAAATTTACTCATAATATAATTCTTTAAATTTTATCGTTAATAATTGTTTTTTTTTTCTTTTATAGAATCTCACCTTCACAAAATAGCCTCAATAAAAAAATACCCCAGGATATAACACCTAGTTTTTGTGAAGCTTGTGGCCAAAAATTTCCAAGTAAACATCACGTTACGTGCCACTTTAAAAACAATCACAAAGCGTTTATCTGCTCCGTATGTAACAGGAGGTTCTCATTACTTGATAAACTAATTAAACATCAAACTTTCAAGTACAGATTGCCGACCCTGGAGTACGCTGAAAAAGAGTCCTTCAAATTATTGCTTTCCAGAGAGGTACCTGCACATTTTCGATACTATTGTAATGCTTGTGGAGCTGGTTTCAACTATATCTACGACCTTAAAGCCCACAACGTTTTGAGGTGCTTGGTGAAAGCTGGTACCTGCATTTTACCGGTTTCGTATTACGAAACAACTATAGAGCATAGGGATTTAAGCGATCCCCTCGGTGAATCTTTAACAAAAAATAATAGCGAAACACATATTTGCCTGAATTGTGGTAGAACTTTTGGTTACAAGTGTGAATTAACCTGGCATACGTCTAAAGGATGTTCTGGTCAGTCTGATACTCCCCAGATGTCTGTGGATGGTTCCGATTTTACTATTGCACTAAACTTGCCCAAAATTGTAGCTCGAAGTTCAATTGCATCTAAGGAAAATAATAATTCTTCAGTTGACTCTTCAGCAAAGACATTTCAATGTCCATTGTGTCCAAGTCGGACTTTTGTATCAGAACAGGCCCTTAATCAACATTCAATATCTTCCAAAAAACATATAAAACGAGCTGAACAAAAGCAACAAATATCGACTGAAAGTCTTAATCTACCACTTACCTATCTAATAACTGAAGCAGATTCAACTATAAAAGGCCAGCCGGATTGTTCCGCCAGTTGTGTATCAACTTACCGACAAGAGAGCAGCAGCAGCAGCAGAGCCAGGTCGCGGTCACCTCCAAGAAGTCGAAGGTGGACTGAATTATCGGATCTAAGAAGACAGTCGATTGAGAGAGAAATAGAAAGAACTAATGAGCGAGATGACGGTAAAAAGAAACGAAAGAAATCCAAAAAGCGATCGCGTAATAACTCGGAAAGTGGAGAACACAATGTGAAAAGGCCAAGATGCGCTAAAGTCGCAGCAGATCAAAAATCGGTTAAAGAACTCCGGAAGAAAATAAATAGAATCCGTAGAAAGCCCAATGATCTTGAAGGCCAAAAATCCATTCCAGAACTCAAAAAGGAATTAGTCAGAAGAAAAAAAATTAAGAGAGATGCTGCTAAAGCAACAGAACATATTAGAGCCAGTGAGAAGAAAAATGAAAATACTGTAGATAATCTTGAAGGCATATACACCCTTAAATTATTGGAAAAAATGTGTCCCTGATTACTAGAAGGTAACGTATTTTGACAGTCAAATTTTAATTTCCTAACTCTATTTAATAACTCAATAACAGCTATCAATTCATCTTCCAGCAAATATTTTTTTCATGCATCAAAACCATTGGGATTTCGGAAACGGTAAGAGATACGAAGTCGGTTAAATAGGAGAAAAGTTGCGTGAATACAGGGGCTGTCAAATATTTAAAAAAATCTACAATTTCGGTTTTTATTTTTCCTGTCTTTGTTCTAAGAGTTGCCCAAAATAAATCTTACTTCCTCATTGCTACTCTATATCCTCCACGAGATAGCATCATCAGATCTTTAATGCGACGTTTCGTCTTTGATTCGCCATCATCAACTTATTTCTTTAAATACTGGCCTGGATTTTTTTTCTTTAAATTATGAAAGAGGACCTAAATCTATGTTCAACGGTATACATACAACTGGTAACAACTGGTTTCCGATGTTTTGTTTCAAAAATTGACCAACCTCATTAAAATACCCCTAGCGCGTTCCTGTAACTTTCTTTTGTTTATAGATATTCGGTATAATTCGAAAATGTAAAACTCAATTTTAATCTTAAAAAAGCGCTGGCTTTAAGAACCAAATTTTATTTGTACAAAGTAAAGTACTAGGGGTATTTTAATGAAAATTTAAGGAACAAAACGTCGGAAAATCAGTAATTATTGTATACTGCTGACCGTAGATTTAGGTCCTCTTCCATAATTTAAACAAAAAAATTAAAAAAAAAATAAGTTGATGATGGTGACCCAAAGACGAAACGTCGCATTAAAGATCCGATGAATGTCACCTTGTGGAGAATAAAAAGTAGCAACGAGGAAGTGAAATTTATCTTTAAACATCCCTTCGAACAAAGTCAGGAAAAAATAGGAACCAAAAACAAAATTTTAGATTTTTCCAAAATATTTTGAAAGCCCCTGTATTTATTTTTAATTTTTTCTTCTTATCTGTTACCGTTTCAGAAATTCCAATTTTGAGCAACGAATTTATTGCACCCTGTATAGGCTAGATACAGCTCTTATTGGACTAATGTTTATTTAAGGGTTTGTTGGTTAGCAAAATATTCTTATTTTCTGCGAACAGAAAAATGTAATCGGTCAGCCAAAATGGCTAGTTGGTCAGCAACTTATGGTCAGCAAACATTTCTGAATCGGTCAGTAATTAATGTCATACTAGAGTGCTCTAAATTATTTTGGTACGCAAATTAAATATATAAGCTGCTATGAGCGATCCACTTTTAATCAGATATTGGTAAGCAATCAGCGGGTAAGCAAAATATTTTATTTTGGTCATCAAAAAAAAAGTAATAAAACGTGAAATAGTGACAGTGCCCTGGGGAAACAAGTGAAAACCCGCCACCGCTACACCTTTTGTAGCTAATTTCCTTCTGTATTCGGCAAAAGAAAACACAAGAAAGTTACATAAATTGACAGTGCCCTGGGAAAACAAGTACAAACCCGCCCCCGCTACCTTTTGGGCCTTGACTGCTACACCGAATGAAAACACACTCACGCAATTAGCTACTCGTATCACGCGACTGCTTTCGCTCCGCTCACAATAACGAACTTTGCCGATTATTCAAAACAAACGCAATCCAATGATTTATATTGATAATAAGTAATCATTTCGCAGCTCGACTGTTAATTAAGCGAACACATGATATTACAAGCGGACTGATATCGATTAAATTGTTGACAATTTGTAGCATTTTTTGCAGAACAAGCGTTGCAGGCCTATTTTTATTTATTGCAAGCAAAATCTTTTTATGCTGCGAACCTCTTTTAATAACGGCAAACCATTTAATTACTTCTCCTTATTTAATTCGTTAGCGTCTCGACCCGGGTTATCATCCGTACTGCAGGAGGACGTATTATAGTTTTTACGTTTTATAAGCGTTGATAGTTTAAAATAATTATTGACAACATTTACCCATCAATATTTCTGTCGAACCTGATAGGCAATATTTTAACGTTTTTAAAATGTAGCACGACCCAGATCCAGTATCGAAACTTTGACTTTTGATTGAGGCATGAAGAATATCAGCCCAAATAAGCTGTATCTAGTACCTCCTACCTAACGAATGTGTATCTGTCATTATTTCTTTACTTGTTGTTTTTAGATCCATCAGTTTACTACCCAAGGAGAGAAGCTAGGAACCAGATTATAGTGATTATTGGCCATTTTATATATATTGTTTACCCCTTAAGTTACTAACATCTTTAGGTAGTTTATGTATAGTTTTTAGTCGATAAAGGAATCGCTCTCTCGTTAAAAGGTTTAAATTTAGCCCGTCAAAATATTTAGATGTTATAATTGCTCAATTGTGTTTTCACCTGTCATTGTTTTCATATTCCATATAACATTTTCGTTTCTTTAATTTAATGTTTTCGTACTAAAATAAATTGTTCCGATTAATGTGTTTACCAGGATGTAGTTAATAAATTTGAGGTAAAACCAAAAAATGTAATTAATACGTTACTTGGTTGACCTATTACTGGTGTTATTTAAAACCCGCAAATGTCCATTTTTAACGGTTTAAAATCTAAACAATTTAGTGAAAACGGACGTTGAGAAAATTAGGTTACCTATAATAACTAGGTTGTTCAACGTTATCCAGTATTACTTTATATTTACTATTATTAAATCTGATAAGTTAAACCCAGTTATTGCGCTTGTATTGATTTAAAGTAAGAATCTTACTTTATTGTACAATAAGTCTACGACTATTTTTAAATAGTAAATAGCACGCCAGTTGCATCTATGTAACTT
This sequence comes from Barypeithes pellucidus, assembly GCA_963991005.1. NCBI lineage: Eukaryota > Metazoa > Arthropoda > Insecta > Coleoptera > Curculionidae > Barypeithes > Barypeithes pellucidus. The sequence goes on along the minus strand of OZ022562.1, from coordinate 11,878,799 downwards.
GAATATTGCACATTATAAACAAAACGCACCTAAAACATATCGTTTTAAGAGCAGTAGCTACGCCTGCTACAAATGCTACTACGGACTCGAGAGTAGCATTCTTAGCATTCATAGTTAATTTTAGTCATTGTTATAACTGGTATGCTATTTAACAGAAACTGTTGAAATTTGGTTGTGGACTCCATCTCTTTTAATTTTAATAATTGTTGTTGTACGTAAAGTATTGTAGGTACATCATGACTAAAATCGCTCAATATAGTACTTTGTAATTTTAAATCCCAGAGATAGATTTTAGAAAAATAATGACAATCTTATGAACTAGTAATAAGATATAAAAAAAAGTGTCCTTGTTGTATAGGTTTAGGTGTTTTCAAATAAAAAGGAAGAAAGAAAGACACAAAGCCTGACTTAGACGACTGGTGTACTTGACCAATATATGTGATGGCGTATACTAGTGTCGTGTAAATGGTAGAATTGTCAATTATTGTACAAGTAACCCATTCACAGGACGTGGTAAGTACACGCGCTAACAAATATTGGCCAAATACACCAGTTGTCTGAACCCGGCTTATGACGAAATCCAAATTTGAACGAAAGCTGTGCCAAATAATCTAGAATTATTAGTGACTATTTTTTATATACTCGTGTGTTATTTCGATATACAGTGTGAGTTTGTAACTTCGAATTTTTTTCTGGAAAAATGCATTTTAACATATTTATAGAGTGGGTGTCAAATTCGAGATATGACGATAGTGATAATTTTTTAACTGACAACCCTCGTTTCTTATTGACTATTTTAGAAGTGCATAATAAGTTGTCATAAACTACCAAATTTCATTTTTTTTTATTGTCATTTATAATATATTGGTTGGTTGGTTGGTTGGTTTGTTGGTTGGTTAAAGGCCGGGGTCGGTTTAAAGGCCCGAACTTAAGCCTTTCGGCTTATTGTGTACCCCGATCTTGTTAGAAGATGTTTGTTCCTTCTATGAGGACCAGTAACCTTCTACCAAGTTTGTCATGTGGGAGGTTGTCACCACGTTGTATGTTCCCGACGATATTTTTGTCTTCTACGAGACAGTGCTACGCAGCGGTATATTATGTGTGAGGCGGTTTCATCCTCTTCACCGCAGAGTCTACATTCAATGGATCCGTTGTTTATACCTATCCGTTGGCGGTGTTTTCGCAAGTGGCAGTGGCCTGTTAGCAAACCCCTCACTTGTTTCAACTGGGGCCGCGTCAGGGTTAGCATCCCATTCGATAGAATTTTCGATGGTTTTCCAATTACGGCCCGTGCGTGTGTTTGACCAGGTAACCCTTGCCATCGAGATAGGTGTTGTTTTTTCGACCATCTATCTAATGTTCTATTTGTTGCCTGTTTCGATATTCCAAAGGCCGCTTTGGGGCCCCCAGAGACTTTGAGTATATAATATATTAAACAAGAACACTTTAATTGAAAAATTTTAGAAAAAAAACTTCTATTCATCTTTGTTGTTGTCCATTACCAATTTGACAATATTCTAAAAACAAATAACACTCGTTTTGACATTTCTAATTACTTCGGGAGAAATTAACGTACCCGCATATTTAATTTGGTAGTTTTGTAAGTATAAGAAAATTGTGTCTTCATATCTCTAATTTTGGTCACACTGTTCAATATTTTTTTATATTAAAAAAGGCTGCAAATATTGTTACCCGTGTTCGAGCATTTTTTCCATAAATACATTTGTACTGGATTTACTGAATTTATTGCAAGTTACAAACTCGCACTATACAGGGTGATTCACGACGAGCTTGTATTAGAACTTTCTGGAGAACTACTGAATATATGTTTCTGAAACTTTGGGGATTTAGGTTTATCAATTAACTAAAATATTCGCATGTTTTTGTCAATTCCGGTTATACCGGAAGTAGCTGCCAACTGTCGATTTTTAAATACAACATGGTAATTTTTATTGCATTTTTCGATTAAGCGTTAAATACTAAGCACATTTTATAGAACATATTTTTATCAGACTCTGTTAGATTTTGAGATATCTGGACATTTTGTAATTATTTGGCAAATTCATGACAATGAAATAATCCATATACTTTTTTTACCTTAGCTCTTGGACTAAATTGTTTTTCTAACCGAATAGCTAGATCATCAAGTCTCAAAAATATTTCAAATTCGACAGAAAATGTACAGGGTGGTCACAATTCAAGCTTCATGGTGAAAGAATTAAACCATTAAAAACTCTCTTATTTTAAATGGAACACTCTGTATATTTTTGGTAAATTTTAATTAGTTGTTCTTTATAAATAGTATTTACTGTCCTGTACCTATTTCAAAGCTTTTTCGCAAAAAATCCAATTTAATCCGAAAATACTGTTTGTTCAAGTGTGCTATGAAAACAATTGTACTTAGGGGCTGTATACTGAGGAAAAGTGATTGATTGCTTGAAAATACAACGTTCTAAAGCGTTTCTTAATTGAATTTATAAATAAAATGCAGTTGATTGTTTTAAATTTAATGGTTTAAATATTATTTTTATAAAAAATAGGAAGGAAACAAGTTTATAAACTTTAAATTCTTTAATTAAAAATGCGTTTGAAAATTTTACCTAATATATTTTGATTATATTTTTAACATATGTTCGAAATGATTGCCATTTACTGCCAAGCATTTATGTATTCTTTTCATCATACTATTTATTGTAGCAATCCTAATATCTTGTGCAGTGAGAGATTCAAATGCTGCCCTCGCCCTTTCAATTAGATTTTCTTTCAGTATCTCTTCAGTACATCAGTATACAGCCCCTAAGTACAATTGTTTTCATAGCACACATGAACAAATAGTATTTTCGGAATAAAATTGGATTTTTTGAGAAAACGCTTTGATATAGGTATAGGACAGTAAATACTATTTATAAAGGACAACTAATTTGCCATCAAATTAAACAAAAATATACAGGGTGTTCCATTTAAAATAATAAAGTTTTTTATGGTTGAATTCATTCACCATGAAGCTTGAATTGTGACCACCCTGTACATTTTCTGCCAAATTTGAAATATTTTTGAGATTTAATGATCTTCTAGCTATTCGATTAGAAAAAAATTATAGTCCAAGAGCTAAGATAAAAAAATTATATGGATTATTTCAACGTCATGCATTTGCCAAATAATTTAAAAAAGTCCAGATATCTTAAAAACTAACAGAGTCCGACAAAAACATGTTCTATAAAATGTGCTTAGTATTTAACGCTTAATCGAGAAATATAATAAAAATTACCATGTTGTATTTAAAAAACGAAAGTTGGCAGCTACTTCCGGTATAACCGGAAATAACAAAAATATGTGAATATTTTAGTTAAAGAGAGCATATCTATAAACCTAAATCCCCAAAGTTTCAGAAATATTAATTCAGTAGTTCTCCATAAAGTTCTAATGCAAGCTCGTCGTGAATCACCCTGTATAATTATCATTTATATTTTGTAACTATAAATCCATACTAGACTAACAACTCTTAAATTTAAGTTTCATTTCTGGTTCCTATTGCTGTAACATTACTTTTTGTATTTTTTTACTAATATAGTTTTTGGCTTATGTTGGTTTTTGTTCTGGTATAAAATATTTTATTAAATAACCTGAAATAGTATATTACAATACAAGTACGGTAGGTACGTCTTTATCGCAGGTGCGTGATGTTTAACAAAATGAGCCGAAGGTGAGTTTGGTAAATCACGCAAATGCGGTAAAGATACCTACCATAAGTGTATTGTACGATATTTTATCTACAAGCGTGTTTTAGGGCACCAATATTAAAAACTAAAAGAGCATTGTTTTAATTTATATATTAAGGTTGCTAAGGAAATAAATTATAAAAATTTAATAGTTGGCTTTTATATGACAGATGTAAAAAACTTGACAACAGAATAAACGTTAATTATTTTTGTAACAATTTCGTGAATGTGAATATAGGTGATTTGAAATTCCGAAAGAAGTTCTGGACATTGCTAAAGCAGCTACTCTTAATTTATAACCGGATAAATCACGGTATAGATATGAGAATGAATATTATGGGCTCTTAATGGACTGGTGTTCATCAAAAAACGTTAAAGCAATTAGTGAAGACGTGGTGCTTGCCTATTTTGTGGATAAATATATAGTAAATCATCCTCTTTATGGAGTTACTACTCAATGCTCAGATCTACTATAAGTATCAAAGCTAAGAAATCAAAGGTATTCTCCAAGAATGAGGTTGTAAAATTCCTTCTGACGGCACCAGATGAGGAATTTATTTAATGAAGGTACTTAATTGCAATTTTTTTTAAATCTATTTTTAAATAACAACTTATTTGCTTGTTGCAGGTGGTACTTATCGTGGGCATCGCTGGGCCATGTCGCCGAGCGGAGTTATGCAAAATGAAAATTGAAGATATTAGGGAATTTGAAACCCACCTCGTTGCAACTGTCCCGGATACAAGGACACATGTAGATCGACAGTTCGTGGTGTACGCCGAAGGATTTTCACCAGAAATTAATAATATTTCAATTTTCAAGAAGTTTCACGGTTATTTATTGAAAGTGCGCTATCCAACCACTGGGTATAAATACTTTTGGAGAAATACCTTCTCCAATTGCATTATATTTAAAGTTGGCCAGTCCCAAAGAATATACGGGGCATTGTTACCGAAGAACGTCAGCTACATTTTTAGTAGATGCTGGCGGGGATATCATGAATTTAAAAAGACATGGTAGATGGAAGTGTTCCAGTGTTGCGGAGGGCTATATTGAAAATTCTGTACAAAATAAAATAAGAAATGCAAAGCAAATTAATGGTGTATGGTGAGAACCTCCAGTTTTAGTAAATCTGTAACTTTAAATTCTTGTGTCTGATCGGATAGTAAAATACTTCCTTCATCGATATCGTTTGGAAATGTTACAATTTCTACAATTAATATCAATATTTTCTAATTATTTTATTTGTAAGTTTGGATTAGTTTGGAAATTTAAATATGTAAGTATTTGTATGCATATCATGTTTATAGAGTTTCTTTTAAACATAAAAAATAAACTATTGACTAATATAAAAACTTGTTTCCATAGTATATAATTACTTACGGCATTAGTTAAGTGCTCCTCCATACCGCACACAAATCAGTGCGGTAAGTAGTTACTTACCGCACGCGAATAGATAAAGTTATTTATATGATCGGAGTTGTTTCCTTTTCGATTTTACTGAAAACCTTTACGGATACTACGCTTAGGATATAAGAACTTTATTAAGATCTTCTCGGTTTTGGTTAAAAATATTCTAAAATAATCATTATTTTAGGAACGAAAAAGATATTGAACAAGCAACGAACATACCACAAAATTCCATGAATTACTACTGTTGTGGATGCAATGCCCAATGTGACAGTTTACTCTCATTGACAGAACATATTGTAAAAAAGTGTGTCAAGAAATCGTTCATTCCCGTCAGAGATGAAGTGAAATTAACAAAGGAAGCACAGTATGCAGATGCACAGGATAAAACACATGAAGAAAAGGCCATAAACCTTACAGGCAACTGTAAAGAAACATCAGTGAATACTGCAATTAAGAATAAAAATACAACAAAAGAGAATGACAATCATCATGTACCTGCAAACAGTGATAAGATAATCATCAGATTACAAGATACTACCTCAAATAAAACTACAATACCGAATAGGTCAGCTGAAGCAATAGCAGATAAAATAGACGCTAAAGAATGTATTTGTTGCAATGAGCGAAATGTGCTAGAAAAAACAATTACCTGTGAGACAAAAACAAAGAAAGAAAATAATGAAGAATATGCCATTGAGGAGGTAGATGTGGAGGACACTAATGACAATTCTTCCCCTATGGATGAAATAATAAAAGAAAACGTAAATTCCAAAGTAGCCCAAAACCGTTATAATGTGGCCAGTAAGAACATCGATGGCGATAACCAATCAAAATCTATCATTTCTCTTTCAGGCAAAATTACAACTGAATCTTTATCTTCCATAAAACAAAAAATGTGCATTTATTGTAAAAAATCATTTTTACTTAACTGTCAACTTAAAAAACATAGACGTAAAAATTGCAAACCGTTTTCAATAATCAAAAAGAAATATATCTGCAATTTTAGACAAAAAAATATATGTGAGAATTGCAATTTAAAATTTAAAAACAATATTGCTCTAAGTGCACATAGAGCAATGTGCTGTAATGTTTATAGAACTCAAAAGAAAACTTCAAATAACGCGCGCAAGAAAGCTGCTCACAAAGGGAAATATATGCGGAATAAAAATAGTATGAAACGAAATTATTGTAAATGGAGTTCTTCTAATGCAAAAGACGGACAACTTTTTAAGAAATCAGGCTCAAGTAAATCTACTAAACCTTATATCTTAGAAAAAACAACTGATAATGTAAATATCGACCTACCTAGCATTTCTTCTAATACCAGTAACTCGGAAAACATAGGGACTGAAAAATCCTTAAAAATACACTCTACTCAATTCAACTTAAAATGTGATTTTACCGGTAATCAGCAGAAATCATGCAATGGTCACACTTCCAATAATGAGACCAACGTACAAAAAATAACCAAGTTACCAAACGGTGTTTGTGCTAGTGAATCTGCTTGTACTAGCAGCCTTCACAATGTTAAATCAAATGAGGATCCAAAAACTAAATCTGCTCTAAATTGTAAGAAAGATAGTGACAAACCAAAACTCACCAAACGAGCTTTTAACCGTTCTGGTAAGTCTAGTATTGCACTTCAAGAAAATCCAACCAAATTCGAAAAAAATAGTGTGGTAAGAATTATTCCTGATTGTAACCAGAATCAGGAAATTGCAAGAACTGATAAAACTTCAATAACAGTTTCTACTAATTCTAAATCATCTACTGATGATCAATATCTTCGTCGAAACGATAAAACCAACGAAATAAGTATTATTTCCAGCAACAAACGCAAACCACAAACGTCTCTAGCTGCCACAGCTACACCAAACATTGATTATTTTTTTGTTAGGCTTATGTGCAATGTATGTTATTTTCGATTTGATAACGCGGCAGCTTTAACTAAACATACAACTTTATACTGCAAGCGATTTAATAGTCAGGAAGCCCCTGACCGTAACTTCGATTCTAAAAAGTCTGACAGCAGTTTGAAATCCGTCGCGCAGTGTTCTAAAACTGATGGTGGTGCTCTATCTATAAATGTTCTTCAAGAAAACTTGGAGGGAAACGATGAGAAAGAATTTATTGATGTAAATGTGGAAAACAAAACGAGCCCTTTGTTGAAAACCAGCTGTGATATATGTGGCTATATTTTTCAAAATAAGACTGATATTCTTGCTCATAAGAAATCTTGTAGTAAATTAAGTTCAAACTCGTTGGCCAAACAAGTTCCGGAAAATATATGTGATAATTGTGATACCAAATTTCTCCATATGACCGGTCTTGTGATTCACAAGAAACTTTACTGCAAAATAAAAACGAAAGCTAAAGAAACGCCGAATAAAAGCGATGTTAGTGCTGGAACTGTAATAGCGAGTTCATCTACAATTAAGGGGAATAATAAAACTACAGAACAAGGAAACAACTGTGTAAAAGTAACTAAAACTGAAGAATCAAATACGGATGTAAAAAAGGGTGTTGTTGGTAACAATGGGCAAACTGATAAGGCCGCATCTAAACCAAATGAAGAAGTTTCCAAAAGAAAGTCATCATCAATCGCAACAAATAATCAAAGTGTTGAAGAGTCTAATAAAGCTGACGTTAAAATTTCACCAGCTAATGAGGACGGTGTTAAAGCCTCGGATTACAATAAAAATCGACCAGAAACGTCGAAGAATGTCGATACTCAAAAATATAACCAGCAAAAAGAAATCGACGACAGACTTTGTTTTCGATGTGGCAGTCGATTCGATTATATATTTGCTCTGAAAAGACATCAATCGTTATACTGTAAAATTTTTAATGTGCCAAAAATTCATGTAAGTGTGGCGAGAAATCTTGAACAAGGTGAAATTGGAAATGTTGAATCTATTGTAAAGAAAAATGTCGAACATAAAAAAATAAAAGTGACGCAAGTAGAAAATATAGCCGAAACAAGGAAGGAAGTTTCTATAAAAAAGGCTACACAGATTAATACGAACTCAAGTGATGTTATTAATAATATCGAACCAAACGATGAGAAAAAAGCAGCAGCAATTAAAAAAAATTTGGATGCGCCCGTAGAAAGTGACAATAAATACAATACCGGTGAGAAAGTTTCCAAAGGTAGTGAGAATCTACAAGTTGTATCAGCAGAAGATACTACTACCCACAAAGTTATTGTCAAATTAAATATAAACAAAGAAAAATCAGAAACAAATCTGGACACAGAGAATAACATTTTGGATATAGCCAGTGAGGCTAGCAGTGATAGCACGCCTGGAGAAAACTCATCATCAATCGCAACAAATAATCAAAGTGTTGAAGAGTCTAATAAAGCTGACGTTAAAATTTCACCAGCTAATGAGGACGGTGTTAAAGCCTCAGATTACAATAAAAATCGACCAGAAACGTCGAAGAATGTCGATACTCAAAAATATAACCAGCAAAAAGAAGTCGACGACAGACTTTGTTATCGATGTGGCAGTCGATTCGATTATATATTTGCTCTGAAAAGACATCAATCCTTATACTGTAAAATTTTTAATGTGCCAAAAATTCATGTAAGTGTGGCGAGAAATCTTGAACAAGGTGAAATTGAAAATGTTGAATCTATTGTAAAGAAAAATGTCGAACATAAAAAAATAAAAGTGATGCAAGTAGAAAATATAGCCGAAACAAGGAAGGAAGTTTCTATAAAAAAGGCTACACAGATTAATACGAACTCAAGTGATGTTATTAATAATATCGAACCAAACGATCAGAAAAAAGCAGCAGCAATTAAAAAAAATTTGGATGCGCCCGTAGAAAGTGACAATAAATACAATACCGGTGAGAAAGTTTCCAAAGGTAGTGAGAATCTACAAGTTGTATCAGCAGAAGATACTACTACCCACAAAGTTATTGTCAAATTAAATATAAACAAAGAAAAATCAGAAACAAATCTGGACACAGAGAATAACATTTTGGATATAGCCAGTGAGGCTAGCAGTGATAGCACGCCTGGAGAAAACTCATCATCAATCGCAACAAATAATCAAAGTGTTGAAGAGTCTAATAAAGCTGACGTTAAAATTTCACCAGCTAATGAGGACGGTGTTAAAGCCTCAGATTACAATAAAAATCGACCAGAAACGTCGAAGAATGTCGATACTCAAAAATATAACCAGCAAAAAGAAGTCGACGACAGACTTTGTTATCGATGTGGCAGTCGATTCGATTATATATTTGCTCTGAAAAGACATCAATCCTTATACTGTAAAATTTTTAATGTGCCAAAAATTCATGTAAGTGTGGCGAGAAATCTTGAACAAGGTGAAATTGAAAATGTTGAATCTATTGTAAAGAAAAATGTCGAACATAAAAAAATAAAAGTGATGCAAGTAGAAAATATATCCGAAACAAGGAAGGAAGTTTCTATAAAAAAGGCTACACAGATTAATACGAACTCAAGTGATGTTATTAATAATAACGAATCAAACGATGAGAAAAACGCAGAAGCAATTAAAAATAATTTAGATGCGACCGTAGAAAGTGACAACAAATACAATACCAGTGAGAAAGTTTCCAAATGTAGTGAGAATCTACAAGTTGTATCAGCAGAAGATACTACTACCCACAAAGTTATTGTCAAATTAAATATAAACAAAGAAAAATCAGAAACAAATCTGGACGCAGAGAATAACATTTTGGATATAGCCAGTGAGGCTAGCAGTGATAGCAAGCCTGGAGAAAACTCTACAAACCTCCCAGAGAATCAACGGCAGACAAAATCAGATAGTATAACACAAGCCGATAGCCCAGTGTCTTGTAGTATTGATACCAATAAGAAAACCTTTATAGAAAAAGGTACTAACAAGAAGCAAGTCGAAGCAAATGTTTCTACTACAAAAGTCTCAGAATGTCCGACCGAATGTCAACCGAAAACTTCGAAAATTGCTGGTTCTGCAAGATATAACCAGCATAAAATCGATGACAAACTTTGTTATCGATGTGGTAGTCAGTTTGAATATGTATTTGCTCTACAAAGACATCAGTCGTTATATTGTAAAATTTTTAACCGTCCGAAAATAAATGATAATAAGAACGCGAAGGAAAAATTAGAGGAGAATAAAAAGATAGAGACCATTGAGAAGAAAAATGATGGGAAGAAAAAGTTAGATTTGGTTGAAACAACAAAAACACTTACGGACCAAACAACTAAAACGGATCCAAAGATAAAAGATGAGGAACTAATTTCAATTAGTAAGAAATCTGAAAATCATGAAGGGAAAATTGTGGACGATAAAGGGGTTTCGGTTATCGCTAATGCCAAAGATGAAAGGAGTACACAAGCTGAAAGTTATGTTTTAAGTGATGGAGTTACCATAGTAGAAAATGTTACTTTACCGATATCACAAGATACAGACAATATACCTGCTACAAACGATACTGAAGCAGAGAAAGCTATTATTTCTAATGCCAAAATAACTAATATAAATATTGATACAGAAATAATTCATATAGATGCTGCCCATAATGCCAATCATAATATTTGTAATATATCATTAGAATCCACAGACGCTAAAACAGATCAGAAAACTATACCAATGCCAACTATCTTGGAAGCATTGCCATCCTACGAAATAGCTAGTTCTAAAAAAGCTGTGCAAGATTCATCGGAATCAGTCAATAGTGATAAATTAAATATAGCAGCATCTGATACGACAAGACATGTGGATAATACCAAAGAAAATATTGATTGTAAACAAAAATCAAAAGACACTGATAGCAAGCTTCTTATTGACAACCAAAGTGACCTTAAACTAGTTGTGGAAGAAGATAAGGAAATTCTTAATAAAACTTTAGGTGAATTAAAGGCTACAAAAATGCCTTTTACCTCCCCCAAAAAGAATCATTCACCGATACCACAAGATAGAGACAATATATCTGCTACAAACGATACTGAAGTAGAGAAAAATATTATTTCTAATGCCAAAATAACTAATAAAAATATTGATACAGAAATAATTCATATAGATGCTGCCGATAGTGCCAATCGTAATATTTGTAATATAACATTAGAATCCACAGACGCTAAAACAGATCAGAAAACTATACCAATGTCAACTATCTTGGAAGCATTGCCATCCTGCGAAATATCTAGTTCTGAAAAAACTGTGCAAAATTTATCGGAATCAGTCAATAGTGATAAATTAGATATAGCAGCATCTGATTCGACAAAACATGTGGATAATACCAAAGAAAATACTGATTGTAAACAAAAATCAAAAGAAACTGATTACAAGCTTCTTATTGACAACCAAAGTGACCTTAAAGTAATTGAAAGGGAAGATAAGGAAATTCTTAACAAAAATTTAGATGGAATAAAGGCTACAAAAATGCCTATTACCGCCCCCAGAAAAGATCATGCAGACAACAATATTTGCGATGTTTGCGGATATAGATTTGAGTATTCGTTTGCACTCAAAAGACATAAGACTTTGTATTGTAAAGTTTTTAATGTTGCTAAGCCTGCCGATACGGATACTAAGTTAGATGAGAAACTATCTGGTATATATAATACTCCTGAAAATGTTAAGACCGATACAGATCAGAAGTCCCAGAAGGAAGAAGATAATTTTGATTTAAGGGTGAAGCTAAATAAAATACCAGACCTTAGAGAAAAAATTATGTTTAAGAGATGCAAATCTACTGATGAGTTTATAGGAGATATTGTTAAGGAGGAAGATACATCTAGTATCAAGAAAGGTACTAATAGTGATAAGATAGATGTTAAGAATATTAAAAATAAATCACTTAAGGAAAACTTTAAACTTCCTGATATAGCATTGAAAGAACATGTACCTAAGTTATCAGTAACGCGATTTATGGATGAAAAGAACATAGTAACGATAAAACATTGCACTATTGACACAAAAGAAAAAGAAAAGAGTACTGAAAATAAAATAGCCTTCACAATAACCAATGCCGTTTCAAAGGAAATAACAAAAAAATCTTCCAAGTCTAGCAATTCTGCTAAATCGCCGAATGTTATAAAAGCTAAGGAAAAACCATCTTCACTCACTATACACCCAACAGCAACAAGAGTTTACAATAAAGTATCTACGTTTAATTTCATAAAAGAAGAGAAACTCAAAATATTCTGCGAGAAATGTGGAAGCATCATTAGTAACATCGATGCTCTTAAAAATCCACCATGTGGACATAAAAGAGCTTTCTTCAATTGCGCTGTCTGCAAAACAGATTTTCGTAATATAAATTCGTTGATATCTCACGGAGATGAAATACATGAAGATAGCGAAATTCTGGTAAAAGAGATGGAAAATAAAAGAAATAAGCTAGTTTGCTTATATTACTGTTATCACTGTGGAGAAGGTTTTAAGTTTTTAATGCAACTTATTAATCACAAAGTTGAACGGCATCAATTCTACCGCAATTCAAGTAATAACCCTGCTCCAATTATACGACCTAATCCAAATGAACGAGAAGAAAAAATATATGTATGTGCTTTTTGTAACGACATGCCCTTTAGCTCTTTGGAATTGCTTCTGAAGCATGAAGAACGCAACGCGAAGCACAAACAAAATGAAAGAGAGCTTTCTTATGTCAGAGCAACGTATGAGCCTAAACTAATAACGAAATTTGAACACGTTTGTTACGTGTGTAATATTGGATTCCGATCTTATAAGAATCAACAAATTCACATGCTTACGAGCTATGTACATTACGATTTAGAAGAGGAAATAGTTAACAGAACAGAGCAGCGTAAGCTTTCTATTTCAGAAAAAAGTTTGAAACCCGAGGAGATTATTATTCAGCATCAGCTTAGTTCCTATTGTGCACCACTCCCAAGACATGTTCCCTCCACCTCTAATTATTTTCAAAATGCTCCCGCAGCACCACAAGAGTGTCCAGTTTACCAAGGTGGGGTGATACACGCACCTCCTTATGAGTACTTTCCAGTAAATCAAAATCCCAATTTTTATGGACATATGGAAGGTGAAACTAATTATATTAATCAACAACAATGCAACAATCCTCCTTCGCAACCGTATCAACCAGTGTTTTTGACGAACCCATCTGGACAGCCCCGCTCACGACCTTCTGGCATGGACGACTATTATTCTAAAAGTCTTCCAGTTTATATATCAGATATCCACCCTAGAAAGACTTCAAGTAAACCCAGTCCAAAATCAAAAAAAGATTATTCTCCGCCGATGTCTATCGAAAAGAGGAAACTTTACCAAAAAATTGTTGGTGCGTTAAACCCAGATCTCCGAACCACTTCCGACACTACCGTCGTTGAGACAACTGTTGCTAATAATCAGTGTTCCAGCGCAATTATGCAGTTGCCAACTTTGTCTCCCAAAAGCAGTGGGATAGTTTCAAAAGCTATATGTCAAAATATCCCGGAAACTACAGTTCAAACCATCTCAGGAGCAATTAGTAATACTACCTCGGTAACTACAATTCAAACTACCTCGAAAACTGCAGACCAAACCACTAGTTTCATTACGGAAATACCTTTATCGAATCCCACCTCTTCCGCTGAAGGAATGTCCCCATCCAAGAACTTAACCAGCGCCTCCAATCCTAATTATCAAGTAGCCTATACTGTTCCCACCGTATCTTCAACTTTTTCTAAGCCAATCTTGGTATCAGATGATCCTTTGGAATTAGAGAAGCCCTTTTTTATTCGGTACTATGACATTCAAAAGCACGCTGTTCTGAGTTATAACGAGTACGAAGCTGAAGAGCGCAAAAAGGCTCAGAAAAATAGAAAGGGATCAGAAGACGAGCTTTCAGATATTCATCCACTTTCCTCGGATGACGAAGAACAGATTGTTGAAGTTTACAAATGTTTTGTGTGTGGTGAAAGTTTCCATATTCAACGCGAGTTTGATGACCACGAATGTTCGGGACCATTTTAAAAAAAATATTCTTTGAATATTCATTTGAACGGCATTATTTTAAATCGATAATATATAAAGTGGAATAATAAAATATATTTCTTATTTACTAGAAAATAAGTATTGCTGTTAAAATTTAGTTATATTGTTATTACATATTACAAGAATGTTATTAACGTTAACACCAGGTTATAGTTGCTGATTTTTTTTATATTAGGAGCAACGACCTCAAATAATTACTAAATAGTGTGCAAAACAACCCTCGTTATAGTTACAGATTTTTAAGCCGCGAGAGAAAGAGTATCCTTACAAGATTTAACAAGAATTTTTTTGGGTTTGTACCGTGATAAAAAAAATTACATATATTTCGACTAAACCACTAAGTGCGACGCGAACTGAAAAGGTTTGGGAACGCCTGAATTAGGGCAATAGAAATGGTTTACTTTCAATAACAACATCTTTAATTTAGGAAAAATAAATACGTTTAATGTGGAGAGGTGTCTTTATAAGAAGGTGTTTTCAATTATTTCTATATGCCACACTAAAAACGTACTACTACACTGGGCCATCGTTAAGTTGCACATAGGAAATCCCATGTAATTTTTGAGGTGGCTGAATATTGGCTCCCATGTGCATTTTATAGAAAAACTTCATTATTGCTTCTTAAAGAGGCCCGCAATGTAAACCCATGTACCGAGTTGGAATACATTTTGGTGATCCATATTATTGCTTCTTAAAGAGGCCCGCAATGTAAACCCATGTGCCGAGTTGGAATACATTTTGGTGATCCATTCCTATGCTATTTAATTAATAGTGATGGCAAAACCACGAAACTCTCATAGTTCAGATGATATTATAAATAATTTCTATGACGCTATTGCCAAAAATTGCCGTAAGCTGACATAACGAATAACGAAAGTATTGTCACTGACACTACTTTTCGTTTTGTCGATGTCAAAATTTAATGTTCAACGTAACGATGCAACAAACCCGAACAAACCCGGTATAGTTATTTCCCGCTACGGGTGACAGAAGGAACGAAAAATACTGTAAATTTTTATAGGCAATTCCTACTTTTATAGAAATACTAACAAGTTTTTAAATTTATCATGTACACCCTATGTATAGGGTGCCCCATTTTCGACACTTTTATAGGGTATCTCCGTAATTGTTAGGGCTATCAAAAAAGTAATGTAGGTGTCATGTGCTCTTTTTGGGTCAAACTTAAAATGGTGAAATCAAAATTTGAAAATTTTCGCTCGCTTAAGAGATACCGGTGAAAATCAATTGACAATTTCAAAATTACCCTATATTTTCTTAGTTAAAAGAGATACAGAAAAATGTTTTATTCAAAAGTTTCTTTATAATGATTGTTGAATAATTTGCCGTTTTCAGAATAAGTATACGGGGTCAGGTAAAAAAAGTTATCGGACCTAACCTCATTTTTTTAAATGGAACACCCTGTATATTTTAATCTAAAAAGATAACATTTTAAGTTCTCTTTTCAAATATATAACACACCATGTATCATATTTGTTTCCTAGGCTATTTATTTAAACTTTGTTACTTTTAAACGAAATAAAAGATTCAGATTAAGGCAAAAAATAACGGGATATGTCCTTAAATGGTTGCGATCTTTCCGGATAGCGAACAAAATATAAATTTTGCGCCATTTCTTCGTTTTTTCCACTTTCAATATAAACTGATATCAATTTTTTCTAAATGTTGATAAGTCATTTTCACAAATGAATATGTAAAAATGAAATTGACGTTAAATGTTAATAACAACTAGAATATCAACATATTTGTTTCTATGATATTAGCTTTTGTTTCATGGTCTACTGTGGTTTAAAGTAATAAAGTTTAAATAAATCGCCTAGGAAACAAATATTATCCATGGTGTGTTCTATATTTGAAAAGAGAACTTAAAATGCTATCTTTTAAGATTGAAATATACAGGGTGTTCCATTTAAAAAAATGAGGTTAGGTGCGATAACTTTTTTACCCGACCCCGTATACTTACTCTGAAAACGGCAGATTATAAAGAAACTTCTGTATAAAACATTTTTCTGTATCTCTTTTAACTAAGAAAATATAGTGTAATTTTGAAATTGTCTATTTTTTGATTTTCCCCTGTATCTCTTAAAGAAGTAAACATTTTCAAATTTTGATTTTACATTTTAAGTTTGACCCAAAAAGAGCACATGACACCTACATTAGTTTTTTGATAGCACTAACAATTACGGAGATACCCTATAAAAGTGTCGAAAATGGGACATATGTACATACATATGTGTTCAATTGTACAATTTCAATAGTGTCATTTTAGTGTTAAATAGACACATTGTTAATAAGCACATAATCTCGTTACCAGGGGCTGTCCTACGTCCCAGCAATCTTAGGGCGAAATAGCATGTTCTAAGAGAATTTTCACTATACCAATGCAATTTCTTAGATATGGGCTTTATTTAGCAATTTAGTTTTAAGTTATTTTTTAGGGTTTTTATTTTCTTTTTATCCAAAAATGGGGCTCTTTCCTACGTAGTTTTAGTTTGGGTTTTTTTATCAGTGAAATCACGAAATTATTTTAAATTTTGCCAATTATACAATCACTATTAATGATCAGGAGAACGATTAATAATAATAGTACATTACGTATCAAGGGCCGAAAAGAGGCTTTTACGGACGAGGCCACCGCACGAGTCCGGAAAAGCCTCCGGCGGCCCGAGATATGTACCGTATTTTTTTTACAAGTGCTCCGAAGCTTTGATGCCAAATAAATAAAGAAATTCTTCAGACAGTTTTCCTGTCTACATGACATGAAAACACTCGCGCATGGAGAATGTAAATATCTATTTATTATTTTTGACAAATAGGCTCGGTGGCCTAGTGGTATAGCGTACGCCTTGTGATCTGAAAGTCCCGGGTTCAAATCCCGCACTCGGCATCTCTGGTTTTATTTGTTTTTTTACAAGTGCCCGAATCTTTGAGGCCATATAAATAAAGAAATTCTTCAGACATTTTTCTAAAACATCTTTGAAAAATTAACTGCCAATTTAATTTATATATAATCCGCTATTTATTATCGCTTGTAGTATGGCTCGGTGGGTAGACTGTTCGCCAGGCGATCTGAGGGTCGCGGGTTCAAATCCCGCACCGACAATTCTAGTTTTATTTATTTATTTATGAGCACATGGCGACTCGAAGCAGGAGGGAAAAAATCTTTCCCGCCCGGGTTTGTTCGGGTTTGTTCGGATTTGTTCTTCTATACTTTCCCGCCCGTTTCTATACTTTCCCGCCCGTTTCTATACTTTCCCGCCCGCTCTCTTGGAAAACGCCACTTTCGGTGAAGAGAACATGCACGAAAGAGGCACTTTCGAAGCACTTGTAAAAAGAAATTTTTGTTGTGATTTTGCTAAAAATATAAGAGATTTATGGGGTTTTTGAATATAATAGATAATAGTAGTAGTTCATTATAAATGTTTATTTGGAAACTTTTGCCAAAATGTTATATTATACGTATCGGGTTAAGTTTTGTTATATTTTGACATTTTATTGCTACTTGGCATGCATAGATTCGTTCGTATAATTTTGATATAACAATTTATAAAACTATAACTTTTTACGGCATATATGCAAATAAAAATAGTCCATTTTTATATTTTTATAATAAATTTTTTTTAAATAAACGCTGTTTGAATGTTGCTACTAATGCCAATGTTTTTTTTTTTAAATAGTAATAATATGTTATGTGGTTAAAATTAGTGTCAAGAGTGGCCCAGAGTACATCCGCCCAATTCTTTGCACTTTGGATTAACCCAATTATCAATCGTGTATTCACGATCTTCGAACGTATCTTGCCAATTCCTGTCGTCTTCAGTCCAGCTTACAACTGTAAGCATTGATTGCTTCCAGTTCAATTTTACGTTCTGTGAAGAGAGGAAATCGTTATTTAAAAAGTTTGGAATATAGAAATTTCACAATATGAGTATTTATGACATACATTTCTTTAAATCTATTCACAATTTGATAAATTATGACGCATTGCAGCGGAAAATGTCTAGGGAAAAAGCTGTTTGGTTTTGAAGGAGGAATAGTTTGCAATTTAAACCACCCCCCACCTAATGAACCCTCGGGCGCGGGTGGAGGTAAGATAAGATTTTCAAATGGAACCCCATATTTTTTATTGGCGTATCGTGTTCTCCGACCAAAAATAAACATCTTTTGTCCGAGAAATTCGTTTATTCGGGCCCATCCTTCACCAATAATCACCATGAGAAAGACAAAATCAGAACCGTGCGAAAATCAAGTTTTATCCCGGAAATACTCTTTTTCTCTGTCTTGTATTAAACAATGCCCGTGGAATACAAACAACTTTTCCACGGGCATTTTTTAGTACAAGACAGAGAAAAAGAGTATTTCCGGGATAAAACTTGATTTTCGCACGGTTCTGATTTTGTCTTTCTCATGGTGATTATTGGTGAAGGATGGGCCCGAATAAAAAAAAATTCTCGGACAAAAGATGTTTATTTTTGGTCGGAGAACACGATACGCTAATAAAAAAAATTGGGGTTCCATTTGAAAATCTTAACTTACCGCCACCCGCGCCCGGGGGCTGAGGGGGTGGGGGTGGTTTAAATTGCAAACTATTCCTCCTTCAAAACCAAACAACTTTTTCCCCAGACATTTTCCGCTGCAATGCGATATTCCTAGGTACCGACCTTTTTTCAACACCGTGTATTAATTACTAGTCTCCAATTCGAAACTAGTTTTATTTTAACTTGATTATGACAATATTTTATTCACATAACTAAAAAATTACTATTTATTATTTTCTTCATTATATTAATGACGTTTTTTTTGTAGGAACATGGTTCCGCTCATAAAAATTAAAGTCGAAAAACCAGAGTTCCATTGCGACTATTGCGAAGAGTATTTTGGAAAAAAGCGCGGTTTAAACTACCACCTTAAAACCAAACACAAGGGAGCTCCCAAATTTCCATGCTTGACGTGTAAAAGAGGATTTAAAACCAGGCAGAAGTTATTCAATCACAGCATAGTCCACCAGCCGAAAAGAGAAATGTACGAATGCGATACGTGCAGAAGGAAACTTGGTTCCAAGCAAGCGCTCATCACCCACACTAAAAGACATCTTAAAATCTACAGTATAAAGTGTAAAATTTGCGACAAAGGCTTTTTTTGCACGCCCAGCCTTCGACTCCATATGAACTCGAAGCATACCGGAAAAGGGCAGTTCATCTGCGACATTTGCAATAGGCCGTGCTATGACAAGACCGCATTGAAAAACCATATTGAGAAACATTCTCCCGACTACAAGCAAAGGTCTAAGGTCAAATGTGAAGAATGCGGTCAGGAATTTCTCGACGAGAAGTACCTTAAGATTCACCAAAAGAAGAAACACGTTCAAGATAATAGGTTTGTATGTGACCTTTGCGGGAAGAAGCTCTACTCAAAAAGTGGCCTTAGGGATCATATGAATATCCACGAAGGTCTCAAGCCCTATAAGTGCGAAATATGCGGTATAGGATTTGCCAACTCCACAACCTTAAGACTTCATGGTAGAAGGCATACCGGAGAAAAACCTTATAAGTGCACAATGTGCGAGAGAGCCTTCACCCAAAGTCACAGTCTTAAGGTCCATCTACGAATTCATACAGGGGAAAAGCCGTTTATTTGCAGTATATGTAATAAAGGCTTTGTTAGCACTAGTGTTTTAAGAGCCCATATGAAAGGTAATCACAAAATTGATTAATATATTCACAAACTTGGCTAAATGTTGTGATATAAGAAGTTAATTGAAAAATAGATATAGCTTCGTTCGTACAAGCAAATTGTCAACCGATTGCCAATTTTTCTCTGCGCGTGCGTGAGTTTTAAATGGTTGCGAACTGGTTCGATGTTCGCAGCTCTGCGCGCACGTCCCTAAACGGAAAACTGACAGAAACCTAACCTAAGTTGGACAAGGTAGGTTTTACTTTATTTCTCAAATGACATAAACTCCTGGACAACATTAACGCAACATCATAAATTTGCCATATTTTTCATGCTATTTTTTTTCTGAATTTATGATCCGATTTGAATGATTTTTTTTACATTGTAGGTTGGTTCCTTGACAATGTCATAGTTTTCGCTGTTTATGATAAAAATTTAATTTTCGATTTATACTGGGTGTGCTAAAAATGCTATGTTTTTTTCCGAAAATTCGCATCACCCTCTGGAGTATATTAGCAAGCGAAACATATTACAGTTGACATTAAACGGTAGGTCCATGTTTCCCCAACATTTTATTTTTTAGTTTACTTCATTATCTCTGTTATTAAAGGAGATACACCGTTTTATAGCGTAACATGTTTTTATAGACTTTAATATTCAACACATTCATTGTTAAATATTTTCAAGTAGACTATTGACTTTTTCTGACATTGCAAGCGATGTGTCAGCAGATGTTGTGTTTTAAAGGTACAAAGGTCAAATAAAATTCGCCATACTGATAAAAACTGTTCGGAAACTGCTTATTAAACGTTCGTTTCGTATGTCCAGTTGCCCGACGAGTATTTTAATCTTGAAACCTACTTGAAAACATTTAACAATGGATGTGTTGAATATTAAAGTCTATAAAAATATGTTACGCTATAAAACGGTGTATCTCCTTTAATAACAGAGATAATGAAGTAAACCAAAAAAAAAATACTCCACTGGGTGATACGAATTTTCGGAAAAAAACATAGCATTTTTAGTAAACCCAGTATAAATCGAAAATTAAATTTTTATCATAAACAGCGAAAACTATGACATTGTCAAGGAACCAACCTACAATATAAAAAAAATCATTCAAATCGGATCATAGATTCAAAAAAAAAATGGGAAATTTATGATGTTACGTTAATTTTGTCCAGGAGTTTATTTAATAATTGAAAAATTTGCCTGAAAATTTACAGTTTAATTTACTTTGGTTGTAAAAATACACTCACGCAAGGACTCTGACAAAATTGTTTAAAACTGTATTCAGTATTTTGTCTTTCTTTCTCCCCTACATAAATATTTTAAAACGTTACTTATTAACTTGATACATACATAAGTTTAACATTTTTATCATTGTTTCAATTATCAATTAATATATGTTAATTAAAGTAAAATTTACTTTTCACCATTTCCATCCTTACCCTATCACAAAATTATAATGTCGATAGCAAGAGTTTAAATTTTTGTGTCCAGCTTCTTAAATTAATTGTAAAAATATGGTCTGTTTTTTATATTTGATATTTTGACTTGATTGGTGTACGCATTTCTTAGTTTATTAGCTTTACGATATCCACAGATCACTGTGTTTTATGAAATGTCTGTTAAATCATGTTTTTATTTATTTTGTAATAAAAAATACGATATACAACTGGGTGTATTATTTATGTGTCAAAAAATTATGAAAATCCTTAAATATCTTTCAGTGTAATTTTTTTTCAAATGAATCTGTTTTTGTGTTAAGTGGCATTTATAAACTTTGTCGCTGCAGTTCAGTTCAATGGACATACCACACCATTTATAAAGTACGCGGCGCGCGGCGGTTCGTTCGAGTCAGTTCAAATGTATAAATCAGATCGCAACTGAACGTAAAAGTTTATAAATGTAACTTCTAGTCGCTAGTTACATCAGGTAAGTAAAAAAGCATAATAAAATAATTAATCAAAATAGTAATAACCATGACAACAATTTCTTATAACCAATAAATATTTTGACATATGCGATTGCCGTCAATGTAATATTTTTAAGACAGATCTCACCATGGCTGCTTCTCTAATTATTGTTAAAAATGCCAAACAGCTACTTAGGACTCAATTTTTTCGAAAATCTTTGCAGGTAAATATGTTTTATATATATTTTTTATCATTCCGTTTCTACAATTACATAGTAATAGAGACTGACACGTCGCGCATCGCGTCATAAAAATTCTGTTTTTCTATTTGGGTATTTGGTAATTATTTATTATTTTGTTCAATATTTTGAACTTTGTTCTGCTCGCACCATAACTCAAAGTTTTGCATATTCTTTTTAAAAGTTTTTCTAGATTATTTTCTGCAATTTCTCGTATTTCTGACGGAGCGCAACTTTCTTCCTGGCTCATTTTTATTAACTTTAATAATATATTTATTTTTAATTATGACGAATGGGAAGAAGCTTCGTTGTTTTCAATTGTTTCTATTATGGCATATTTGAGACTTGTAACATTTTATTAAATTGTAAAAGTATTGCCAACCCAAGAAGAAAATATTAATTCAAATACTACTATATTTTTTACAGTTTTTCAGACTTTAAAGACCCAAATAGAAAAAGTATTATAAAATACACGGTTCATAAGACAATTAGAGCACTTGTACTAAATTAAACGCGTGCTCTAAGATAATGTCTTATGAAACTTGTATCTTAATTTACTATTATAAAACGATTAAGTGGCATTTATAAACTTTATTGCTGCAGTTTAGTTCAGTTTCGCCCTCTGTCGTTCGAATTGAATAAATGAAAACATACCATACAATTTATAAACTCCGCGGCGGTTCGTTCGAGTCAGTTCAAGTTTATAAATCAGAGATTGTTTCCCAGCGAACCTCCGGGCGCGGGTGGGGGTAAGTTAAGATTTTCAAATGGAACCCCATATTTTTTATTGGCGTATCGTGTTCTCCGACCAAAAATAAACGGTCGGATAATTAGAAAATCTTAACTTATTCCACCCGCGCCCGGGATTTGAGGGGGTGGGGGTGGTTTAAATTGCAAACTATTCCTCCTTCAAAACCAAACAACTTTTTCCCTAGACATTTTCCGCTGCAATGCGATGCACCGGAGTTATTCCGGGGTACCGACCTGTTTTCAACACCCTATATAACTTTTACGCATTAGAAAAATAGAAATATAAAAGACATGCAAGTATGTAAAAATTAATTAAAATTTGAGTCACAAATAAGAAAACAATAATAGCTCTCTAAACCACGGTGAATATACAGGGTGTTATGGAAATTACTTATTATATTTAAACCGGCAAATCCTGAGATGAAAATAAATTAAAGAAAAATAACCTTAAATGGCGCTTTGACTTATTGTACGAAATATACACTTTATATGAAATATCAAAATTTACGTGGCCGCTACTGAGGACCTTCGCAATCAATAGTTTATTCAGGCGGTGTTGTCATATTGCAACACAGAATTATAAATGTACACGTTCATTTTTTGACAAGACTTCTTTGACCCCCCATTATCACTTCTTTTTCACACTTTTTAGAAAAAAAAAACTACAATTTTAAGGTACATACTCTCTTACCTTCGATCTTATAATCCGTTTTATAATTAAATTCCATAAAAAAACAAAACACAAAAAGTATGTTTTTCAACAGAACCAACAGTAGGTAATATCACACAAATTTGAAATCATATCACAATATTTCTTATTATGAATTATTTCACAACAGAAAAAAAATCGGGTAATGCTACAACTAACAAAACGTTTAAAATTCGTATACATCAAGCACGTGGAACCCTCGACAGCGTCATTCCATCGCCGAGTCTCGAAACATACTGAAGCAACGATAGTCGCGCGCGGTAGGTATCCGAGCAAGGGCGAGACATGCGTTGTGATCTGACAACACTGTTAGTATACTCTAGTACTCTAGTGACCCACATTGTTGCTAACTGAATCCAGATGGAACGGCGCGACAGTATGTGGGTAAAATAGCGGCGTTTACTTTAGTATTTAGATATTCGATTTACAAAAAGTGTGTAGACTTTCTCTAGGAAACCCTAGGAGTCACCCATTAAAATATAATAAGTCATTTCCATAACACCCTGTATTATTTTTTACACTACTAATACATTTACAAAATCGTACTGTAGATATTAATCATTTCAGTCAAATTACCTATGAATTGACGTTTCACAGAATTTTTGGTGTCACTTTATTATAATTTCCAGTAATCGGGTTGCATGCTTTCAAGAAATTGACAGCTTGTTTTGCCAGATGCCTCTATTATTGACCTAGGTCAATAATGGAGGTAAATAATAATGATTTATGTGCAGGAGGTGAAGAAAAATGATGTCACAAGCTGAAAATAGATTATTAATACGTGATTAAATGATCAGTAGTGGAATAATAATATTATTCTCCAATACCTCCAGCGGGTTTTTATGAAATTCGGACCGTGGGTGTTGTCTATCTTATTATTATTTTATTTTAAAGATTGCACATATCTCAGATCAGGAACGCACAATGATTGGAAAGAGGGAAATCGTCGGGTTCGGACATAATGGACAACCATCGTACATGGACAGACCAGACTATCCATTTCCGTCCATTAATTGGAAAGAAACGACCGGCGAATTACTTGCATTAAAAGAGAAAGAATGCGGAGATTGGAATGAGTTATCTTGTGAAGAGAAAAAGAAGTTGTATCGGTAAGTGTTCAGAAATTCCTAGAAACAAAGAAAACAATGCATAATTTTAATTAATATTCTGTAGTCGGGCGTAACGACTACTTTCTAAAATTAGATCCATAAACAAGAAATACAGAAACACCAACATTCGTTTTCTTTGTTTCTAGACGCTTGATTGGGTCAAAAAATTTTTACAGGCAACTTTCAGTAAATCGGATTTTAAAAATAAATAATCTAAAAAACACCTGTTCATTTTTTAATAGGTTTCTTATAGAATCTAATTAGAGGAATTATATATGTCCGCGCAAAAAATCATCGTCACAAAGAACTTGGTCTATAGCATCGATTTTTTAATAATTTAACGCCCGTCACATGGCTAATTTTACTCTTCTGAATCATATAACGCCAATATTTGGAACTGAGTTATTTTAATCAGTCACTATAACCGTTTTCCTATTATTTATAACAGCCCTGTCTTATTTTGGCTTAAAGTTTTGGAATGTTCCTTATAGAATGTTAAAATACTAAGAAAATCAGTCATATTTTTTATCTACCTAAGGTTTAAACGAACCTTGCACATCAAAATATATTTTTCCTTAATGGTTAATAAAAAAATATTGTATATAGCTTCGGATAACAAACCGTCACATCAATGTATATCCGGTAACATTTTCATGCGTGACCGGCGATACAAAAATGCACAAATTCGTTGGATAACAGCTAATACAAGCTATTTCTTAAACATTTTTAGACTGATATGAGTATCTGTACTCAAGAGAATGACTTCGTGTAGTATTTTTCCCTTAATTAAGACTACTAGGTCTGAGTTAACCCTGTGACCGGCGATACAACATAAAAACATACGCCTGGTAAAAAGTAGGAAATGTTCTAGTTTATACCTAAATAAACATAATAAACTTACCTAAACAGGAGCACGCTTTCCACAAATTCAAACACATAGGTGCCGTCATATTTGTAAAACTATTAGGCCGACCTGTAGTGGCGTTATTTATAAGCAATATCTGCCGTGGCCGGCGATACATGCAGGTGCGGGGATGCAACTTCTGGTTAATAATTGCGTTAGAGAAACTAAGTTGTTGATCTTTGAACATTATTTTTTCAATACAAGTTGTAGTAGGAGTGTAAATTATTTATATATAAAAGTAACTGTAGTAAAATGACGTGAATTATAAAAGGGTAATGTAAGAAATTATTGACTGGGAATACGTGACCGGCGATACATTTTTAAATTCTATTTGAATACTGCAGCTATAATCTAAAAAGAATCTTTTGAAATTGCTTTCTAATGCAGGAAGTAACATATATTTCGCAAATTATAATCGTTTCTACAGGCAAATAGTTTATTTTAGTAAGTTATATGCTAAAGACTGAAAGTTGCCTGTAAAGAGATTTTTACCCGATTACTGTCGAAAGTAGTGATGCCGCCGGAACCGACGAATCCGGCCTTCTTTTTTAATATACTTTATATACTAATTAAGGAAAAACACAATAAATTGATCTACACACTGATTACAAAACCATGAAAATCGAATAAAAAATAAAAAAGTTATAAAATATCAAACTTGACCAAAATTTCAGGGTGGCAGAATTTTGTGCGCGAGTGTAGTTTCCTAATAACATCAAATTATAATATTTTAGGGAAATCACTGTGGCAACTGTGTAAGGGCGTTTTTACTACAGGTGACCCTAAATTTTACTAATTTATGATAATTCATTCAGTTCTAAGCCTACAGTGTTCTTGAGCTATGTTTGTGATCTATTGTGTGTTTTGGATTAGTTTTTAAACAATATTCAAAAGTCACGTGATTCTTTTTAGTGAGACAGCATTCTTCATTGATAACCTTATTTTTATGATCTGTTAAGGACAACAGCGAGTAGACGCGCATCTTGCGGCGTTGCAATTTTTTAAAGCCATGTACATTGTACAAGGTGTCCCATTTTCGACATTTTTATAGGGTATCTCCGTAATTGTTAGTACTATCAAAAAAGTAATGTAGGTGTCATGCACTCGTTTTGGGTCAAGCTTAAAATGGTAAAATCAAAATTAGAAAATTTTCGCTCGCTTAAGAGATACGGGGAAAATCAAAAAATTTGCAATTTCTAAATTACCATATATTTTCTTAGTTAAAAAAGATACAGAAAAATGTTTTATATAAAAGTTTCTTTATAATTATTGTTGAATGATCTGCCGGTTTCAGAATAAGTATACGGGGTCAGGTAAAGAAGTTATCGGACCTAACCTCATTTTTTTAAGTGGAACACCTTGTATATTTTAATCTAAAAAGATAGCATTTTAAATTCTCTTTTAAAATATACAACAGCGAAAATTTTCAAATTTTGATTTTACCATTTTATGTTTGACCCAAAAAGAGCACATGACACCTGTACTTATAACTTTTCTGAAACTGTGGAAATATGTATGATTGTAAACAAATGGTATTTTATGAATGGGATATTTTGTCTTCCTTTTATATTATATGTCTATGATTATAAGTAATACTATTTTTCATTAGGTCGGCCTTCTGCCAAACCTTCTCCGAATTCAACCGTAGCAACGAGGGCGAATGGAAAGTGGTGGTAGCATACACGCTTTATCTTATAACTCCTGCTCTTTGGTTATATTTCTTCTGGAGAGTGACCATTTATACATGGATGGGTAAACCGGAGTCGTTCCTACAAGAAAACAGAGAATGCCAATTGAGAAGAATCTTAGATTTACAAATGAATCCTATAACTGGCATCTCATCAAAATGGGATTATGATAAGGATGACTGGAAATAAAAGAGGAATTTGTTTGATGTTGTAAAGTTCTGTTATTTATGTTCCTTATTTGTAATAATTAAATAATAAAATATTGCTTTAAAATAAGATCGCATACCTTTAATGATTCAATATTTTATACCTGGGGGTTTGTACTAGAAGGAGGAGGTCAGTTCGGGGTGGTTGAGGGGTTCAAATAAACCAAATTTACCATTTGCCTCTTGATGGTAAAACTCAAAATACCAGATCAGATTAAATTTAGATAGTAAGAGTAGATAAAAGTAGATAGTAAAACAATAATAACGCCCATAAAAAAATATTTTTTTAGGTTTTATACGCGTACAGATGCTTTTTCTTTTTATTTATCATAACCGATCAAACTGGTTTATTTATAAAATTAAATGTATCCGGTAATAGGTAATAAATAGGTGGTCAATATTAAAATATGCCTTTATCTAACAAAAAATATTTTTTAGGTTTTATCTAATGACAACAAAAGAAAGGCGAAATTACATTTCGGAACACTTTTCTAAAAAGTGCTGGATAATATTACAAGACTTTCAAAAAGCTAAACAGAAGAATCAAACTCATGAGAGAAAGAGGTATTCGTGCTATAAATGCATGGAAATTTCTTCTACCAAAATGGAATTAGGACAAGACAAATCTATTCGTGGTAACAGAAAGAAGATATCGCGGAATCATACTCTAAGAGTCTTAGAAAAAGACAGGAACGAGGAAAACAATATCATATCTGGAGTAGGTCATTGGACTAAGGACATCCAAAAAAAAACAAGTTTATATGAAGATGGTGAAAAATTAGCTGTCACATCTACCGATAAAAATGCTATTCTTCAGTGTTGGTCGTGCATGTCATGCCGAGTATCTTTCAGTAACATGACAGACATTAAAGGACATAATCACGTTGCAGCTATATGTAAGTACCACTGTACGAAATGTAGGACAAACTACAACACTAAAAATGGCTTTATTGTACATATCTTACAGCATGACATCGCTGAGAAGAGAAAATCCGAAGTTGCAACTTTGACTGAGAATAGATCTTATACAGGTCATAGGGCTTTCTCCGAAGATAAAACTTTAAACACAGTCTCGGTAACCGAAAACCTAACGGGGTCAGTCGAGCAAACCCGTGGATCGGTTTTGACTACAACAGGAGCAAGTATAACCAGCTATTTTTGCGATATTTGTTATGATGTATTTCAAAGCTTGGAAATGCATAATAAGCATTACACACTACACGAGACAGCAGAGAAAATAGAAAATACCATCGTTGAAGAACAGAACACTGTTAATTTAGTTACCGACTTAACCAGCCTTATTAAAACTAAAGAAGAAGAAGATGATTCAAAATCTTTAGAAAATGAAGAACTCATTTCTGAAGTAGACGATGTTTTTATTGAGGAGAATGTTAGCTGTCCGAAGAATAAGGTACAGGAACAAATTGAAATTGTGGGGGAACAGAATAAATACAGTACCGGCGTCGAAAATAAATATCAAGGTTTAATGGAAGAGCGGGGTGTAGAGGAGTTTCCAACTATATCTATTCCCGAGACCCCTATGGTAGTAGCGCAAATAACAGAATTCTTAAAAAATCAAAATAGGCTTCAACCTGAAGTTACATCTAGCTCTCGAAATTTACATGAAAATCCACTTTTACGTCTTTCTTGCCCTAAAATGAATCCAGCTCCCCAGAAAAGTATTTTGAAAAATAATGTTTATAGGGTCATTAAAGTATGGAGTCCAACGAATGAGGACCTACCAATAGAGGCACGTAAAGCCATTCGGCATTCTACAAAAAATGTTTCCGCAATGGAACCAAGCCATGATTGTTCTTCTTCTGGAACAGTTTTACACCCTATTACAAATCCATTGGGTATTGAGCAGAAAACGCCAAAAGTTTTGACCTCAAACCACTCACGGTCATTGCTGAAAAACAAAGATAATTACAATAATAAAATTGTGCTTACTAAACCCCGTACTTTACGGGAAACTATAAAACTCCCTCATTGTAATACATTAAGTGACATGATTTTACCTATAATCACTGGCGTTCATACTGTGTTGGAGGGCGAAGATGCCAATCAGCATAAAGATTCAACTAAAGTTTTAGCATCACAAGATACAGCTGGATTTATCACAGATAGTAATGAACCCATCATAACCATAGGTTCTGATACCAATGAGAATAAAAATGCAACCAAAGTTTTAGCATCACAAGATACAGCTGGATTTATCACAGATAGTAATGAACCCATCATAACCATAGGTTCTGATACCAATGAGAATAAAAATGCAACCAAAGTTTTAGCATCACAAGATACAGCTGGATTTACCATGACTACGAATTACCCCATCATAATCATAGATCCCGATACCAATGAGAATAAAAATTCAACTAAAGTTTTAGCATCGGAAGATACAGCTGGATTTGCCATGAATGGCAATGAACCCATCATAATCAAAGATTGTGGTGATTCAGTTATAAATAGCAATATAGACAAAATATCTCCTTCTACACAATATAATGATGATTCTACCACAAATAAAAACTGAATCGCGCTCGTAGATTCTGCGTCACAATATGTAGATGGTTTTACCACAAATAAATATAGAAACGATATCATAGATGGTACATTTAAACATACAGATGAATCGATTACATTTAGCAATAGAGACAATTGAAAAATATAAATGTGAATTTACCAAGTTTGTTGAATCAAGCCAGATAATAAAAAAACCAGCTCTGTGAAGCTAAACTAGAATAACCGCGACAACAACTACTTTCGGCGATTATCTTTGCACCACTGTGGTTATGACCGTACCCAGTGTTTCAACTACATAACACTCCCTACTTTAGGGAAGTTTTAACCAATAACAAGTGAAAAATAGGTCTTTACTGAAGAAAGTTACTTACTGTAAACGTGGAAATGCGTATCATCAATAAACTTTGTTTATGTCTTTATGATTAGGAATATAAAACATTAAGACTCTATTGATGTTATTGTATTATTATGCAATTTATCAACATTAATTAACCCTACTAGGTATACATATACATTATGGGTTCTTCGATCGGCCTACGTTAGGTCATGTGACGAGTCAATTTTTCATTGTTTTCATGCAGTTCATCTAGAGGTAGGAAACTGGAATTTTTAAGGTAACAATGATTAAGCGTTGCTATATTTTTTATTATTCACTATGTTCTTCTATAAGAGGGTTTATTAACTTAACATTCCAGAATCCTATTGAAAACTTATTTAAACTTTGGCTTTGCATTGCATTAACTGGATAAGAGGGTTTATTAACTTATCCAGTTAATGCAATGCAAAGTCAAAGTTTAAATAAGTTTTCATTGGAAAATATGCAATTATGCAATTCCAATGACAGCGTGTTTTCTGATCATTCAAGGTTTTCTAATGATATACTAATTTAAAATATATTTTAGGTTGCATCCAATGCCGTTAAGAACAAAAACAAATCTAATGCAAGAATATTTAACCAAAAAGTGCTGGATTGTTTTGGAGGATGTTCTAAAATCTAAACAATGTAGAAAACTGATAACCAGTGAGCCAGTAGCTGAAAAAATATATTCATGCATTATTTATCCCGATGAACTTGTTAATAAATCAGTTGTACCATATGAAGTTGAACAGGATAATTGTACTAAGAAATATGGCATTGATAAACTAACTACAACCGTTGAAACCACGGAATTTAACTATCCAGTTTATCCCTTCCATACGTGCCTAGGATGTCATGTAATTTTGAAAGGCCTATCGGATATTCGAGGCCACGTCCATAGGATTTATAGATGCAAATATTATTGCAAGGATTGTAATAAACAATTTAATTCCAAAAAAATATTCTATATGCATGTTTTTAAACATTCGATTAAGAATAAATCGGTTACTAATAAAAAAAAATGCAGAGTTCGCAAAAACAAATCTAAATCTGCGAAGAAGACCAATACCATGACAGTAATAAAGAAAGTAGATGAACCAAAGTTGATACATTGTAATACCAAAAAGATATTCAGGGCAAGTGACAGGAAAATATTAACTGAGGCCGTAAAAAAGGGGACTGTGCAATCTAATGATAATCATAGTACCAACCCCAATCTTAATTTTTTAAAACCCCTTCCTAAATTAACTTGTAACGTTCTTACGCTTCCATCCGTTTTATGTAATAATGCACAAGTTTTCGATCATTCCCAACTTAATTCTAGTGACTATACACTAAAAGGCGACGTCAGTTATGCTGAGGCAGAAAAAATACCAAACATTCCTGAATCTTATAATTCTAAGAATGTTGACGCGCATATGGATTTAAATGAAACAACGAACAAGGAACCAGTTTGCTCTAGATCAGTTTCCTACAGACCAGTTGCCTTTAGATCAAATATCGGCACAATACAAAAGCATTTGCAGTCCCCGGATTTTAACAGCGTAAAATGTTTAAAAAAATCAAGATCAGTGGAAGATACATTTAGTTGTGATCTATGTCCAAGACGTTTTACATCCAGACAGGGACTCGACAATCACAAGATTTTACACTCGGACATTTATGTTGACGATCCTAATAAAAAGTCGGAATTATCTGATGCCTCAAAATCGTTACCTGCAAATATACAATCGACCTCTGAACTAATTAATGATGCAAACATTTTAATGACATCTAAAACCTTACCTCAAACAATGACAAGAAAGGAAACAAATGAATTAAGTGAGCCTGATAAGAAGACTTCATCGCAATCAATGACAAGCCCTACCCAAAACACTCAGATTGACAAAGTCCAACCATCAGAAACTGTCAGTAACGACGAAATTCCTCCATATATACTCCTAACAACACCGAATATCAAGTCAAGTAGTATTTTAAAAAATAATTTAGGGTGGTATAACAAAATCCAAGCAAACGCAGCAGCAGGACCACCATCTGCAGGACAGAATCAGATTCACATCATATCTGATATACGCTTACCTTACCAGGAATTGACAAAACAGTTAACAGCGAAATGCCAGAAGAGTACAACCCTACAGAACGGAGTTACAAAAGTAGTGACAGCGTCAACCATAATTAAATGTACACGAACTGGTAATACGATTAATGTTGCTGACGGCGCAAATGCTGAGAAACAACAAACATCTTCTCGACAGAATGTTCCTGGAAGTTGTAAAACAAAATCCAGTAATGTATCAAATGAAGCTACTAAAATTGCTTCCAGTAAAGGGCGAAATAAAAATATCCAAGACGTTTCCACTACTACTTCTTTAGAAGCGACTTCTGCATTACCTGATAACTCGCTAGTTTCAACACAAGACCTAATCAACGGAATGATCAAAAAATATTTGCTGCCATCTAAAGAACCTGGGGGTAATAGCAAGAACACTCAAACTATTCAGAAACCACAAAATATTGGCCCTAATGGGACAACAGATCGTAATGGGTGTGATAGGGCATCGGTAAAAACTATATTCTTGACAGATAGTGCGAATGGAGGCTATATAGTTTTGGAAAGCGATAATTGGATATATATGTCTGTAGCCAAAGATCACGAAATCAAGGAAGAAAAAACATTAGACGATGAGCTATCTATACCTAACGGGAAGCAATTATTACCAATCGAGGGTAAAGAGGGTAAAGAGGGTAATCCTTCAAATATATTAAGAAATAGTAAAGCTATGTCGCATGAAAATCATAACAATAAAATAGTAATAGATGTAATTGAAGATTACCCAGTGAAGAAACCTAACAAGACGATTAGTTTTACTCAAAGTTCTAGAATTTCATCGCTGTCCAAATGCAATACTACAAATACATGTAGTTTACAAGAAAAAGAGAATATTCAGCAATTGTCTGCTAATGTATCACGTAAAACCAACTCCATTGGCCAGTATAATGGAACTAAGAAGGGACCGTTAGATAAAGACGGTGACGGCCAATATCGAAAATCTACTTGTAACAAGGATAAATCTACATTTCGATTATCTAACAAAAATAAAGCTTTACAGGACACTGCAAAATCGCTTGATTTCGTGGGCTTACGATCAATTGAAAATATTTTATTGCCGCTTGACGAACTTCCAGGGAATAGTGGTAAGGTAATTGGTGGTAAAACGAAACATCTGAAGGAATCAGCGACATCGCGACCAGCAAGAGCTTACAGTACAGTACAGACTGTACTTAACAGGAATCTGGAGATTCCAGAGAAGAATGAATTATTATCAACCAAACCAAAAATAGACACAATATTAGCTTTACAGAACTATCATCATACAATTGGAACTGAACATTTAAATGACCTAAAGTTACCTGCTGCATCAAACGATGTTTCCACCAATTACACGTTATATAACATATTCAAAGAACGTGCTATGGAATTAAAAGAACGCAATCGGTACCTAGATATATCCGCTTATCTCAAGGTGCTTGAGAAAAGATATTTAAACGACTGTGATAGGAGTTCTGGATTTGTCTTGCCAGTTATAACCAATGTTTGTACTGTAACAGAAGATGAATGTGCAAAAGAAAATATTAAAGATAGTGCATCGTCGCAGCTACCAGTCATGAATAAGTCTATACAAGCTATCGCGAAGAAACGGATTAATGCGACTAAAAAAGTAAACGTTGGTGAAAAGAGGAATCAACCAGGACTAGTAACACCTAAGGAAATAAAGAGAAAAGGAAAAACTCCTAAGGTTTTATCCACACAATTACAAAGACTTAATTATTTAAAAAAGAATATCGTAAAAGAACATCGAGCAAGATCAAGTCAGGAGGTGCTGAAATCATCAAATTCACTTACTTGTAATTCTCAAGAGTCACATACTTCAAATAAGGATTTACCTTCAACTGATAATATTCAAGCAGTAGCATTTAATACTGGTATAGGGTATAAGCACCAAGAATTAGTCATGGAAAAAGCAGCAAGTAATAATAAGAGAAGGGATTCCCAGGATTCTAAAAAAGATAGTTTACGAAAAATCAATGCAGAATCTAAACAATTAAAGCCAAATGCTGCCGGCATGATTTTTCCTGTTATCAGTAGCATGTTTACTGTTACTGAAGATGCTGAAACTGAGCTAAATAAACATTAAGCTAGGTACACAGAACAACTTGAACTCTTTCTAGTTTTCTACAGCCAGCGGTAGATATAATGAAGAGGAGATTCACTAACCAAGTTCTTTAGTTAATGATAAAAAATTGTATTATAGCTGGCAAATAGAGGAAGATGAAAATCTTTGCAGATAAACGCTTAAATTTGTTCATGTCACGTAATATAAAGAAGTGGAGATAAGGCTGTATATACAGCATTCATGAGAAACCTCCTGTGTTTTTTTTTATTATTAGTTTTAGTATTAGCAGACCAACCAAAGCCAATGCCAAATAAAAAAAAATAAGTTTTTAGTATTACTTAGGGAAATTTGTCTTTTATACATACATGCGTACATGCAGTTATGCCACATGGGTATTCTTTGACCATTTACTATAAGTGCAATAGAAAAAGTTGTTACTAGATTAGGTTCTGTTTTTATATTCTAGATTAAGGTAAAAAAAATTGTATACATTACAGAACTCGCCTAAAAACTCGAGATTTGTTCCACCCCGTCCTATAAAATATATAAATTAGAACTGTAACAAATCACATCACAGACATGAAACGTAAATGTTTATTAAACTTTGTGTTCCTGTTTTAAGATATAGGTTTAAGTTTTTTGTTCGTTATAAATATTTTTGTTACTCCGTTAATTAATCAATATAGTTTTAATTTTTTTACAGCGTGCTTTATTTGATTATTTTGAAATAAATAGATGTTTTTTGCCGCACTAGTATGCGTATGTAAAAATCATACTCCATACAGGGAATATCATTTTAAGTGTACGCCATATTTTGTGTGAATATAAAGTTTTTTTGACACTTCTAGGAATAATGTAATAGGAAGAAACAAGTGATAATAAATAATTACAATAATCGGCATTTTAAGGAACCATTGTATTTAAATGGTTATTTTTTTTGTAAATAAGATGAAAAATGAAAATACCTATACGGAATGATAAATCCTATTTGCTTCAGAGGAGGATGGCTACGACCGAACATCGTATACCATGGTGGAAGTGCCGCCCTGGTATGGTTCGTTTTGTATTCACTTACTAATAATATAAACAATTTTAGGAATACGCCATCCGTTCTAGTTAAATTGGAAAATTTTGAGGAGGACCCAGGAAATGCTGCTATACCAGAGAGCATGGTTTTCAGAAATATTTTGGATCATTTAAAGCCAGAGGCCTTCGAGGAGGAACAACAATGTAAGTATAATATTTTATAAAAAACAGAAGAGCAAAACACTAAATGGCATATACCTGTTTGTTCTTTTCTACATCCCTAACAAATGAAAATATTTTTATGTCATAGCAGTACATTATTGTATTTTTATACCTTAGATACCATCTACATAATTTATTACTTTATGCCCCTGTGGACATAAAGTACACATTATGGCCCGCGCTGGCATTAAGAAGCAAAGAACAGTTTTCGATTAACTTGTTCTTTATTAACAAAATTATATATTATTTGGTTGTATTTACATAGAACTGGCAATTCTGGAAGGTTCCGCTGATAGCTAAATTTCCTGCAGCAAAGGTTGACTCATGATTCATTGCCTGGGTCTCTAGTTTCTGTAAGGAAATGCGAGATCCAGATGGTACGCTTGCCAACATCCTTGAAACGTCATTTTTGAGGATATGCTATCCTCTAAATATCCTTCAGCAACTGTGGTACTCTTCCATCCACCATGGCGCTTCAGCGTAGTCATACTTGATTCAGCTTCTGCTAAAAGAGTTGCCGACGTTCGACGTAAACAATGGCCAGTGTACTTTTCCGGGTTGTTCAAACCCAAATATTTTGCAATAATACAGGGAATTTTTCCAAATGTCTTTTTTCCAACAGGTTGTACAGTACAGCGGCCTTGTCTGTAGCTTAAAAATATTTTTTTCTGAGCAGCCATGTGGCCGCAAAGACATATAATCTCTTATAAGTTTCAAACTATTCATTTCGTCTTCATCAATAATGATGAAAACTCGTTTTTTGCCAGTTTTGGTTTCTGGCACCGTTGCAATAAAGACTGATTTTCTATCTTCTGCATGTGTGACTAACATATTGACAAGTTCTTGTCGCAGACATCCACCAAATACACCAAATAATAATGCGACCTTGTTCATTAAAAATGTTTGATTTGGTGCGTCATGAATAAATTTTAGGACATTTTCTCTAGATAGCACACAGGGTTATTTTGGTTGGTACCCTTTTGACCTTTGCTTTAAATACTCGCATAATGTGTGAAAATTACATATATTAATATTCTTATTTACCATTAAAGTCTTCTTTATCATCGAATATTTAGCCCACAGAGAGCTCGAGGAAAATTTTTCAGATAGATCATTAAAGTACCCCAAGAGCACAGTTTTCGTTAATGTTTTCTACAGCATTTTCTGTCATCCACGTCAAAAATTGGTCATATTCTTTGTCGTATGGAATTTCTCGGTAACAGGTTTTACGTTGCCTTGCCAGTCTTTTTTTTTCAATTCCATCGGGACTTTCAAAACCTTGTTCCATTTTTGATTCTTGACTTTGACACATTAAACATTTGAATACTTATCCCTCTTATTCTCGGCTTTGTAAGACTGTCGCCCTCAGGGCATAATCATCTACTTAGTACCCTTGATACATAAAGAACTATTATTTTTGACCATGTTATAAGCTTATATCGTCATGGTTACGCTATCAATAAATAGGGTTATAACACCCTTGTGATATTAAGTAGTCTTGAATTACCTCTACCTTTTACAGGTAAAAATGAAACAAACAACAAACTAGAATATCTATTATTTATTCATGTCATTTCAAATAAGAATTGTACAATTTTGAAACGTTCCCTGATAATTATTTCCGCCACTGGAAACAGTTTCTTCTTTTGTATGGCTAGTGCTTCTGTTCACAACAGTCGCGGTGCCTGCCTCTTCTGATGGCAAGGTAGACAACGTCTTTTTCATCGAGGTTTGTATGCTTTTTTATTTACAACCATACCTTTTAAATGCAACATGTGACAGGTATAATTATGTGAGAAATTCTTTCAAACTTTTAAAAAGTCTCAAATATCAACATTTCGTACATGGTTGTAAATAAATTCCATTTTTTATTCTTTCGTTGAGAAAATGTCAAATTTTTTTCAGTTAACAAAAGCCGCATAGTCCTATCTAATTATATCACTTTTGGTCTTTGTTCTACCGTTGTTTTTTTTAATTTTTCAGTTGACTTGGCAAACTCTCTAAACGTGGAGATAAGTGAGCTTGGAGATGGGACCGACTGGAGTGAATTTCCTCTATTAAGTGCGTCTACTTCAGACTCGGAAATTCTACCACCGAAGTCGAAATTGAAGTACCAGGCAGCCTATAACGTTTTCCAACAGTGGTGTAGAGAAAACAAAATCGATGAAATATCGGAAAACGTCCTTCTGCAATATTTTTCGGAAAAATCGAAAATACTGAAGTCGTCGACGCTTTGGGCACAGTTTTCCATGCTAAAGGCCACGATAATTGTAAAGGACAATATCGATATTGGTTCTTTTAAAAGGTTGACGACGCTTCTAAAGCTTTACAATAAGGGCTATGTGGCGAACAAGTCGAGAATATTTACCAAAGAGGAAATACAAACTTTTCTTAAGGAGGCGCCCGATGACATTTACCTCATGATGAAGGTAAATATTATTTAAAAAAAAATAAATAACATACAATGTGTAGAGTTCGGAAGAAGGACAACTTTTTTATTTGTAGATTTAGAAGAAAAAGTCATTCTTCATAAAAACGGCTGCTTGTGTCGAAACTACAATTTCTAATACCAAATTTACGATTACTATACAGGGTTAGTCAGAAATAACATTTTCAATTTTTTCGATTTTATGAAAATATTTTCAAACTCGTGATTTATTTCACCAATTGTGCAAAAAACATAATAAACATTTTTTAAAAGTGGTTAATTTCACAGCTAATACTAAAATAATAAAATATCAAGTAGCCTGTTCCAAATAAATGAAATGTTTAGTTTCTTTATATGTTTCAAATTATTGACAGTTGTGTCATACTTTTCTCATAAATCTGCATAATAGTGAAAACACAAAATGCTTACGTTAGAACAAAGAATTTATATTGAAGTTATGGTTTAGGAGATGAAAAAAGCTATATGGCAGTTCTCCGACAATTCCATGAGATATGGCCTGATGTTCCTCTCACGGAGGTGGGATTAAAAAAAATTGTAATGAAATTCATGAGAACTGGTAGTGTTTTGAATTAAAAAAAAAGAGAGAAGAAACAGTATGATGAAGATGATGCTGTAACTGTAATGATAATGGATTCGGTTAGAAATTTTCCCTAACTGTCTTTAAGAACAAGATCTTCTCAAA
This sequence comes from Barypeithes pellucidus, assembly GCA_963991005.1. Classification (NCBI taxonomy): domain Eukaryota; kingdom Metazoa; phylum Arthropoda; class Insecta; order Coleoptera; family Curculionidae; genus Barypeithes; species Barypeithes pellucidus. The sequence goes on along the minus strand of OZ022562.1, from coordinate 11,840,039 downwards.
TTGGTAATGTTGGTAAATCTCTAGTAGAAGAGATATTAAAATTCAATAAAATTCGTCCGTTCAAACCTAAATTTATTCATTTTCTGGAAGAAAAAGACGACATGAAGCGTTTGGATTTTTGTTTGTGGATAGGGGAAAATATCGTTAGACAAAGAAGTTTTGTTAATAATATTATTTTCTCGGACGAGGCCACTTTTAACACAAACGGGGTAGTCAGTTCGCAAAACTGTCGCTATTGGAGCCGTGACAACCCTAATTTTCGTATTCGCTCTAGAAGACAGTATTCAAAAAAATTTTACGTGTGGTGTGCTATAGTGCTATTTCTTACAATGGAATAATTGGACCATATTTTATTGAAAACAATTCAACACACTTATTTGCATCCTCTGAACACTTTTTTTTATGATCATTTTTGCAAGATATACCTTTAGCTGATCGAATAAAATTACACTTTCAACAAGACGGCTGTCCCGCTCATTCCACGATAATTGTTCGTGATTGGCTAAATCATCAGTTTGGGAATAAATGGATTGGAAGGTATGGTCCAAATGAGTGGCCACTTAGGAGTCCCGATCTCACAATTATGGACTTTCATTTGTGGGGATATCTGAAGCAATATGTGTATAAAACCAATTTCAATAATAACTTGGATCTCTTGAAAGAAAAAATAAGAGAAGTAATTGTAAATATCCCAATACAGCAAATTAGGAACTGTTATCGGAAATTTAAATATCGAGTTGAACTATGCGCTGAACTTGGTGGTATCACGTTTGAATAGAACTTTATTTATTTTAATATTTTATAATTTATAATTGAATGAATTAAAGAAATATGACATGCAATAATAAAAATACAAATAAAAAATAGTTTTCTTACAACAAAATCGTTATTCAGCCAGATATAAAATTATATTTTAAAAGAAAGCAACAATAGTTGTTTGTTTTTACATAAATCTGTTTTAAACAAAATCCAAAAAATTAAAAACTTTATTTCTGACTAATTCTGTATAGTAATCGTAAATTTGGTATAAGAAATTGTAGTTTCGACACAAGCAGACGTTTTCATGAAGAATAACATTTTCTTCTAAATCTATTATTGCGCAGTACACCGTTCTCGATCAGCTGTCTCGCATTGCCAGAAATGGGGCACGCGCCATTTTCATTGCCATTGCCGGGTCAAGTCTGGGTAGAGATGGATAATTCTGTTATTTTTAAATGTTTATTAGTTGGTCGAAGCACCTATGAACAGCTAATGGTTATTTTAATTAACAGTTCACATTCTTTATTAAGCATATGTACTGCTAATTCGTAGCAAATTTTTTGAACAGCCATTTGTAAGTAGCAGTAGCTGCTTTAACTGCTAATCAAAACCAACAGGTTTGGCCATCTCTAATTCTGGGGGTATTTTAGGGATTTCTACACTACCGACTGCTGTTCTGACTGTTGGCAATGCGCCAGCTGATCGAGAACGGTTTACTGCGCATGAATTCCTGCAATTATAATTGCCATTGCACAGGAAATTTTTGGCCGACGGCTTTAAAAATACCTGCTACTAATCTAGTTACTCTTTTTTGTGATAGGTGGCTTTAATTTTTGGAATTTCCGGTGGCTGTCGTAGAGACGAACTAGCTCAATTGACAATTGACGATATAGGTAAGAAATATTTGTCCGATCATTTGTGTGATGCAAAGACTTTATTCCATCTGTTAAAAAATATCGTTGCATTGCCAGTCCCTCTCGTATATTTCGTTTAACTTTATAGATGATTTGGGTGCCGCCCTTCTCATAAAAATCCCCGACGAAAAAACGAAAATCCAACGCACCTTCACGGTGATCCCCGAAAAGGAAACGGAACTGAACATTCTGGAAATATACAGGAAGTACAAACGACTGAGACCGCCGGAAGTCCGACTGCACCATCGACGCTTTTTCGTCGCTTATAGGTTCGGAAAGTGTTCGCCGCAGGTGGTGGGGGTAAATACGTTCGGTAAAATACCGAGCCGCATCGCTAAGTACCTTCAACTACCCGAACCGTTTTTGTACAACGGTCATTGTTTTAGGAGGTCGTCCGCTTCGCTCACTAAAAACGACAAGTCATTTTAAAAATAATGAGAGTAACAAACATACACTGATTGGCAAGAAAGTCTGGTTTTTATGACATTTCGTTACGAAATAAACTGCTGGCCATTTGCTTTCGAGCAAGAAAAATTTCGCCTAAATTTAAAAGTTAATATTTTCTGAACCAGATATGGCATCGATCTCCGGTTTTTAATGGTTGATAGATTTGTCCCTTAGGAAACAATTGCCAAAGTTGGATTGTCTTAAACTGTCAGAAAATTTTATATACAGGGTGTTAAAGAGGACGATGATTTTTGCTCCAATTTCAATAGCATGTAACTTTCACAATAATATTTTAAAATTTTATCACTGTGCGTCAATTGATTCACTGGTTCATAGCAAAGAAAGTTATTTATCAAATTTTTGATATCTGCTATATTTTAAGAGATACCGATTTTTTTGAAAAACTTTTCAACTTTTTGTTAGCTAGATCCCACTGTGCTTCGTATCGTGCAAACTTTGCAAGTGATTATTATAAAAAGCTTGTTTATGTTCAGTAACAACAATTATACCTAAATGTTGTGATGTGCAGTGGCGTACTTATAATTATATATAATAATCACTGATATGTCTATGCTTTATGAGTATATCACAATTTTTTTGTATTGGAAAGTACTCGCTCCTAGATTAGGCAAGTTTTTCCTTATTTTTTAGTTTTTCATATCGCGCTACAGGTATATTATACATGTCTACAAAATTTTAAAAAAGATAATTTTTTTATTTAATTGTTTGAAAAAATTTATTTTTTAATTTCTAACTTTCTAACACGACACTATTCCTAAAATTAAACTTACATTGAAGGGCACTTTATTATTAAATATCACTAGCTGCCGTCAAACCAAATCCAGTCCATCCGAGTGTATTAATTTGAATCGAGATTATCACGAAAAAAAAAACAATATCAAGTCAACCAACCTAACCATGTGTTGACAAATTACTTTCTTTGCTATGAACCAGTGATTCAATTGACGTACAGTGATAATATTTAAAAATATTATTGTGAAAGTTACATGCTATTGAAATTTTAGCAAAAATCATCGTCCTCTTTAACACCCTGTATATAAAATTTCCTGACAGTTTAAGACAATCCCACTTTGGCAATTGTTTCCTAAGGGACAAATCTATCAACCATTAAAAACCGGAGATCGATGTCATATCTGGTTCAGAAAATATTAACTTTTAAATTTAGGCGAAATTTTTCTTGCTCGAAAGCAAATGGCCAGCAGTTTAGTTCGGTGGATTGGAACGGAAAAGTTCGTCGTTGGTCCTTTGGTCACATGTGTGGTTTTTACTGCGGTACAAGTGCGTGGTTAAAAATGGACGTATATTAGTCGTTTCATTTGTACAGGGTGATCACGTATTATGTCTAGTGTTGTGATCGCTCGAGCGAAAAACCGCTTGATCACCCGATTATTGAAATAACCGACATCGCTCGATTATTAAACCGTCGCTCGTCACTTATTATCTTTCACTCGATACCCCAGCTTCGCTTGACGCCGGCGGAAATGTACCGCTGTAGTGGGATCGAGTTAAAAAACTGCTCATATATTCAAACAGTTTTTCGCTCGATAGGAAATACTCTAATTATAAATTCAGGCGAAGTACCGAAAAATATCGCCTGTTACTTGATACACGGCCTTCGGTCTACGCGCCGCGCCATCCGATTGGCGACGTTCGAAAGGCACATAAAGGAGAAGGTGCATATAAAAAAGTATTCCAAATCCCTTAGCGGAGTCATCGCGGCATGGAAAGTTTTGTTTTAACTGGCTAGCCAGCGGCGTAGTTTAGGTCTCCGATTGTAAATATTAAAAAATCAAAAGATATAATTTTTTAATTTTTATTTACCATAAACTCGAGAAAACTTCTCAATAATAACATAATAATAGAAAATTGTTAATGAAAAATAACAAAACGAACAAAATGGTTAACAAAATATATAGATAAATTCATTGGTAATCTTATACACCGAACCGAACCGAACAAACTCAAGAAGACTTCTTAAAAATAACATACATTATAGAAATAGAAAATGTTAATGGAAAATAAGAAAACGAGCAAAATAGTTAAGAAAACATAGGTATCGACAAATTTTTTGTTAACCAAAAGTATACATTCTTAAATATAAACTATAAACATTCGCGTAACTAATTCTACATTCTACAGGGCACACAGTGGGCACCTGATAATTTAAAGTCGAAAAATTTGACAAGCCATTTTAAATATCTACTTATTTTATGCTCGTAGATTGAGAAAGATGTGAAGGAAAATAACTCTTGGTAATACTTCTTGTTTTAAAAAAAGCACAAGAATAAACCAGAAACAGAAAAACAGCGTTATAGGGTTTGTGCTATTGTTATGTTGCTGTTGTCCTATTTCTGGACCTGATTTTTCTGTTTTCCGATCTTTTATTCAGGTGTTTCTCTGTTTCTATTCTATTCTATTTTTTCCTCTCGGGTCTTGTGCAGTGGGGGGTAAGAAATCTGGCATAGAATGCAGCAACTACGTCTACTTCTGCTTTGTAAAAGAACTACTTTTTAAAGAAACTGTTGCAGTTTTTCTATTTTATTCACAATTAAAAATTATTTTATCGAATAGCGAGTACCCGTAGTTTTTTTTTGCAAATTGGCCGGCGTTCAAACAAACCCGAAAGTAAGGGAGAATGAACTTTTGGGTTAATTCGATAAAATAATCCATCTGTAGCTGTATGGTACCTAAATAAAAATATATTTATGTTAATAACGTGGAGAATTACAGGTTACTCAATATGTTGGGATTAAACTAAAATAGCGATATAAGAACTGAATATTTTACCTTGAAAAGTCGGAGAGGAAAGTCTTTTTCATAGTTTAATTCCTGCATTTTTCAAATTGAAGGCTAAATAATGCAATATTGACATATTGAGGATCCTGCAATGATGACAATAGGTTTGTTCCAACACCCTATTTTTGTATCGTTCTAGAACCGTCACGAAACTGTTGGAATCGATTTTGTGCGCAGGCGTTAATTTTGCACTGTTTGTTGCCGATGCACAAGGGAGGCAAGGTTGGTACGTTTTTGTGACCATTCTGTGTAAAAATCTCAGCTGATCGCCTGTCTGATTCTAGGAAAGAAGTTTAGTAATTAGTTAATTATCATAACATTCATAAATCACAACCCTACTTTTGTTGTTTTGATTTCTTCGTCTAAGCTTGAGTATTATCTTTTTTCGTTCCGTTTTGTTGTATTTAATAATCATGAAAGAGAATAACGTTTAATGTTAAGAATATCTTGTAGGTTTGGGAACCGGATTATATAAATTTAATAAGAATAAATTAAATAATCAGAATATTAACGAGGGGTTAAGCAACAACTACTACAAAACAAGGCTAAAAGAACTGCATGAATGCCAGGAATACAAAAACAACGGTTAAAATTCTTAGGGCGCAAGTCAGTACAAGCGGTTCCTGGTCTTGGCTTGGTTTTTACCGTTCAGGAACTGGTTTGCGAACGATCACAATTTGGTTGGAACACCAAAGGGATCGCCAGCTATACCGTTTTGTGTCGGTTGGAACGCCTTTCGACTACTACGCATGTGCGTGACCGTACATTGTACGATTTTTAGGGTGGTTGGAACGAACCTAATAAACCTAAATACCTAATTTCGAGATAAAAACATAAATCTAGCAAATCTAACGGTACTCGACTTTCCTTATTGCGGAATTCGGAAATAAATGCCAGTCAGTGTAATTTTGTTTTCTAATTGAACAATAGAAAACTCTCGAAAACTGTTACATGCATCATATGTTCTTGAAGTACATATTTTTAACAGTTTTATTTTATAAATACTGCAAAACTAGCGATGAAAACGTCTTTCGTTCAGAATAAATTAAATATTATTTAATAGTTATTATATTGACCAATTTTATATTAAGATTAATAAAATATCGAAGAAGGTTAGTTTCTCGATTTTAACGTGCAATTAAACAACGACAAAAAAAACTAGCCGTCTTCTATATTTTATCACTCTCTTATTGTTATTTATTTATTTATAATAATCAATACTCGACTTACTGTAATAAGTTTACGGAAACATTATTCTTGGAACTTTGGTTATGCAATACTATGTGTTAAGCATAGATTTTTCTAAGAAATTTCATGTAGGTATTTCCTATAAAAGCGTAGTGGAAAAAAAATATTTTTCAGATGGCATATCATGACGTGTACACTCTAGACAAATCGCGTTTTGCCTTCTGTGATTTAACACCCTGTATACGGACCATTCTTTTACAAACTGCACACCATTTCTCCTTGACATTTTAGAATAGTCCGAATTTTTTTTTTCAACACAATTAATGAATGATACATGGAAAAACCACAGACTTCTTACGTAAAAATATTAGAATTTAATTATACTTATCTATATATCCAAAAGTTGATATTAACTGAGATACAGGGTGTTAAAGTTAAAACTTCATTTTTGTTTTTCTCTTGTAACTGTGCGAGGAACTATCGTTTTTTTTACAAAATTTGGCAATTATTGTGTTTGTTTTTAGGACGAGAAATTGATTTTTATATGAAATTTTAATGTACAATGTGGGGGGGGGGGGGCTGTCTGCGTCATTTTTCGCACATTCATACGGTCATAACTTTTTTGTGCCTCAGTGTACTTCAGTTTTTAATAAAAATAATACTTTTCTCATATTTATTACGTAAAAAAGGTATACCAAGTTCAGGTCGCCCAGAGTTACTGTTTCGGAGATATTTGCATTTAAATTGTTTAGTGCGTTAGCTCAGGCAAGCAAATACTATTTTGTTGCTTCTTACTAATTAACTTTTACATAATAATTAATGTTCTACTAATGGTAATTGGGAATAATAAATATAACAAATGGATTGTTCTTTAACTTACTTTAATTAAAATAACTTTGACCCTAGAAAATATCATGTCGAAAGAAACCAAAACACAAACGATAAACTCAAAAATTAAACATTTTCTGTCCATAGCAACTGCATCTCTAAATTTTATTTGTTTTCTCATATGTTACTAATGGGGCAGGGTACACTAAACAATTTAAAAGCAAATATCTCCGAAACGGTAACTCTAGGCGACCTGAACTTAGTATACCTTTTTTACGTAATAAATATGAGGAAAGTATTATTTTCATTAAAAACTTAAATACACTGAGGCACAAAAAAGTTATGATCTAATAAATGGGCAAATAATGCCGCAGACAGCGCCCCCTACATTGTACATTAAGATTTCATATAAAAATGAATTTCTCGTCATAAAAAAACAATAATTGCCAAATTTTGTAAAAAAACGTTAGTTCCTCTCAAAGTTATTATAGAAAAACAAAAAAGAAGTTTTAACTCTAACACCCTGTACCTCAACTTTCGGATATAGGTAAGTATAATTAAATCCTAATATTTTTACGTAAGGAGTCTGTTGTTTTTCCATATACCATTAATTAGCGGACACCCTGTATATTCAACTATACATACAGGTGACACGTGATTTTACTGAATAAATTATTTTTCGACAATATAAACATGTGAATTTTTGATAAATCGCTGGATTTTCTCCAATCTTCTCATACTTGTTATTATCTCCAGTTGTCTAAGTGTGTCAAAACTACGCTTTCGAACAACGAAATGGATGGAACCCGCGCATTGCCTTGCGCTCGAAAATATTTAATAACTTCCGATCTAAAGGAGGTCTCACTTTTTGGTAAAATGGGTTTTGTAGATAAGAGGATAAGGAATAGGTATTTTTTGCAAATTGATTTAAAATGGGGACACTAATTAAACAATTAAAGGGTCAAATAAAAATAAGACCATCATTGATCCGATCAGTACAGCTGAAGATGTTAAATTTCAAACATGAAAAGATTGGAGGAAATCCAGCAAATTATCAAAAGTTCAAGTGGAATTTTTGTTAGCAAAATCCTGAAATTCGTATAAACTAAACTTGTTGAACGATGCAGAAAACAATTTTTCATCGCATTTGAAGAAGTCAAATTATTTTTTTCCTGAAATCCGTGAGTTTCGATAAAGAATGAGCCGTGATATAAACTAATTATTATTTATCAATAACTTGTTTTTACTTATTTTTAAAATAGCTTTAATACGCTCTAATATAGATTCAAAGTTTGCCACAAAAAATAGGAAAATAGGAATGCAGAACCCACTGAATGATAAGTTTCAAAGGCTGGCATTAGCTGAATTTATATTAGGGCTCATAACACAATGCACAATAAAATACTGACTTAAAGACAGACACATTCATATTTAGCACTTAGCGACATTAAATAAATACGGTAGATTTTATTTAACTATAAAAAAAGATATGATTATATCGGTTATTATTGTTTTTAAACTAATAAAAATGGTTTTTGGTATTAATTATTTCATTTTTTAACCTTAAATGATAATAATATTAATTTCGACATAATTTTTGAAAATTTTAGTACATTGGCTGACGGATTGACTCGGAGAACCGTAACTAATAAAAAATAATAAAAATCCTTTGATGTGATTGATCTCAGCAAGTGAGTAATTCTACTATAGTCTATTCATTTTCCCAATTCAGTACATCAAAACAAATACAAGCACGTGAACAGCACACAGGGTCGCATTAAGAACAATATAACAGTACAATGTCGAACCACGCATGAATAGACCCGAAATAATATCCTACACTGAACTATAAGCCTGTAGCAATGTAGCGCAGCGCGCATCGAAAATTTTATCGCCAATGGACCAACAGCAATAAGTTTATGCATCGAGCACGTGGCTATCACGCGCTGTTGTTTGCTTATGCCCCTGGATTGGTAAAATTAATAGAGTATAGTTAATTTGGTTAAAGAGACACACCTCTCGGTCTAAAAGTAAAAATATGTTTTTTGGTTACGTGTTTCGCCCTAAGCGAACATCATCAGACTTATAAAACCTAATCAAAATATACACGAAAAAACAAATAATACAAAAGAAGTTACCTTAAAAACATTGCTAACAATTAAAGAATAGCACTTTTTATTAAAAATTAGTTAGTATTGTGACCAAAGATCTTGTAAAACTCCGGATGGTTTAAGGTTAATCCGCAATCGCTCTTAAAATAAATTTATTTCCCAATAATTTTACTATAAACTGTGAAAAGGCGATGAGAGATTCTTTACACAAATATTATTATACTTAAAAGTATCAAACGAATCTTGAACCAATCCGACTGCACTCTGGCAACATCTATTTCTATTTTACTAATGGGCTACGATCCACGAGCCAAAATATGAATGAATACTAATATCTTAAACATTACAACGTTGGCGCTACGATCTAACGGATTGTTTACATATTTTGGTTGATTTGTGTTTTTTTTTGTGATTATTGGTGAAAAATCGTCTTTATTATAAACAATCATGGTGCATTAATGTCTGGGTTGTAAAAGAGTGGATCATTTAAACAAGGATTTATCTTTTTTCTTGAAGTAGTCCATCTCAAAGTGGAGTGAAGTTATAAGGAGGTAAAGAAACTCACAGTCTGCTCCACTAGTTTAATAGAAATGTATAAAAAATTTATAATCCAAACATGTTTCGAAGACTCAAGTCTTCATCTTCAGTGGAAGGTAAAAAACATTAAACAAAGGGGGGTACCTGTGACATTGTAGTACCTGTAAATAAGAAAAATAAGTTTAATTAGTTAAATTTTTAAATATGTAAAAAATTACAAGTAACGAGAATAAAGCATGAAAGTAAAGTAAACTTTTTTATATTCTAGGTAGAATTTTTTACATGATTTTTCTACCTAGAATATAAAAAAGTTTACTTTACTTTCATGCTTTATTCTCGTTACTTGTAATTTTTTACATATTTAAAAGGTTTTATTTTCCTGCTTAACTAGGTAAGGAACAAAAAAATTGTTTTACTCCCTTATAATTTATTTCTCCTCAAGTTATTTTCTTTTTTCAATCACTTCTCTTAAACTTAACTAATTAAACTTATTTTTCTTATTTACAGTTACTACAATGTCACAGGTACCCCCTTTGTTTAATGTTTTTTACCTTCCACTGAAGATGAAGACTTGAGTCTTCGAAACATGTTTGGATTATAAATTTTTTATACATTTCTATTAAACTAGTGGAGCAGACTGTGAGTTTCTTTACCTCAAGGATTTATCTTTTCATCGGTAAGTAAGGTTATCTTTTAATATTTAACCATCTGATATAACCAGACTTCAACATTGTTGCCATTCAGCCAACAAACATGTAGTTCTCTCTTCCACTCAGTCCTGATTTTCAATAACATTTCACACAATCACAGCTTCACTTTTCAAGAGTTTTATGAATGGATTATTGGACCTGTGGTTGTGACCAATGTTTCTAAGGTATTTTATTTTCTATTATTTGTTTTTTCGTGTATATTTTGATTTAAACATCGCTCGGTGCACGATAGAGGGCATAAGGTACTCTCAAATAACCGAATTTATATTTTTTTAGTGTACTAATCATTCCGAAAGTAGAGGTGCTCGCTAGCGACGAGGAAGTTGTGTATCCCGAGTTTACGCATATAAATTATATTAAAAGTGAAGAATGTATCATCGATGTAAAATCTGACAACGAGGACGTTCTCAGAAACCCCAACAGGTTGCGAGATTGTACGTGTGTCATGTGTTGGGATAATTTAGTCGAAACAGAAGATATGATAATTAATGCTGCCGAGCCGCTTTTCTTCTGTCGAATCTGTCACAGAAGCTTTCCCTACCAAAGACAGTTAGTGCTGCATATGAATATTCATAACGAGGATCGGCAATACGAATGTCCCACCTGTTTCAAGAAGTTAAAGAATAAAATGACGCTGGCAAGTCACGCCGCGCAACATAAACCGAATAGAACCTTATTTCCTTGTGAGATATGTTTGAAGTTTCTCCGTAGCAAAATGTCTCTGCGTAAACATATGAAGAATCATAACGCGGAACCGACCCCTAGCGGGGATCGAAATAAGGATTTTCTATGTTCAATTTGTGGAAAAACCTTTCTAATTAGTTATCGCCTGACGGAACATTTGAAGTCTCATGATCCCGAAGAGAAAAGACCAAAATTCAAATGCGAATTTTGCGAAAAAACCTTCTATCGAACAAAAAACCAAAAAGTCCATATGAAAATATGCTTCAAGAACGACGACAGGCAGAAGTACATTTGTGATATATGCGGGAAGACGTTGACTCATTTCGCTTCATTCAAACTCCATAAGTTAGGGCATAAGGGCGAAAAGAATTTCGAATGCGATGTTTGCGGAAAGGCGTTTTTACGCCTCGAAACGATGAAACATCACAAACATACGCACACCGGGTTGAGACCGTATAAATGCAAATATTGTGATAAAGGATTTAGTCAGCGGACTCCGCTGAAAACTCATATAACTTCAATGCATGCTAAAGATAGGCCTTTTTTATGTTCTATTTGCAAGGTGGGTTTTGCCGATGAAGACATATTCGATTATCACAAAGCTAATAAACATTCTGACTGAAACTATGAATTCACATTAGTTTATACGAGTACACAGAAAGAAAAATGATATTATAGCCACACCAAACGGCCTCCCTGTATATTTCAAAGCTCCGTTTTTTTTGTTACCAGCTCTGGGGGCTATCGATGGGTTTTTGACAAAACATCGTCTCTTCTCACTATATTGTTTTCAACATTAAGCTGTTTAATTTTTTACCTATTCTTTTGTATTGTTATAGTTTAGTGTAGACTAGTCAATTTTAGTTGACTTCAATATTTTCAGGTAATTTTGCAGCGGTCAATACATTTTTTGAAAGTTTTATATACACCGTGTCCAAGATAAGGAGGGCCAGTACAGGGATCTCGGAAACCGTAAGAGATACGAAGCCGATTAAATGGAGGTAAAGTGGCGTATTTACGTGCCTATTAATATGCCGTTTAGAAAGTTTTAAAATTCCGAGTAGTTCCATAGATATCCGGAAAAAACCGACATTCTGAAAAATCGTTTTATAGTTTTCCTGTTTTTTTTTTTTTGAGATCGAATTCTAAAGTAAATTGTACTTTTATATTGCCACTTTTTCCGCCCTATCTAACAGCCTTAACTGTTTTATAATCCGATGAGACGTCTTCGAAGGGTCATTATCAACTTTATTATGAACAACATCAGGAGATTTTAGGATACGGTCCTGTATTTCTCCTAATTTTATAAATAATATCTCATAAGTAAGCTCTAAATTTTTACTTATATTGGACTAGTTCAATAAATAACAAATAATTTAATAATAAACCACAAATAAGTGAACAAAAAATAATGCAATAATAAACAACAATAAGTGAACAATAACATACCAAAACAGTAATAAAACGAACAACGAAAAAAGTACGGAACTACATAATCAGGTGTTCAAAATGATTTCCGTTATTTTCTAACCACAAATAACATCTAACTGTCGATTCTAAAACATTTGACCCCATTTCTGGCGTAATGCTTTGAAAGGCTTGAAACACCAACCTCATAAGTTCGTCTTCTGTTTCGAAGTTATGTTTATAAACATAATTTTCGACATATCCCCAGAGGAAAACATCTAACGGTGTCATATCAGGCGAACGTGCTGGCCATGGTGTTTCAGAATACGTTCAACTCAGTTTTTCAGTAAAGTACAAAGAAAGGTACTCTCTAACTGCTCTCGAATTATGGGCATCTGCACCATCCTGCCGAACCAACACCCGTAAGATTCCATTAGAGGCAGATTATCTAGAGCTTCTTCCAAATCGATTTGGAGTAAGTTTAAGTACCGCTAACATAAGTAAAAATTTAGAGCTTACTTATGAGATATTATTTATAAAATTAGGAGAAATACAGGACCGTATCCCATAATCTCCTGATGTTGTTCAGTGTGTCATTTGTAAGAAAAAAAGCTCTCAAATTCCAATATCAGGAAAATAGGACCGTATTTAAAAAAAGAAAGTTGGTGATGGCCCTTCGAGGACGACTCGTCGGATTACAAAACAATTAACGCTGTTAGATAGAGCGGAAAAAGTGGCAATGTAAAAGTGTACTTTCGGTCTTAAATAAACCCAGGAAAAAAATAAAACGATTTTTCCGAATTTCGGGTTTATTCCGGATATCTCCGGAACTACTCGGACATTTAAAACTTTCTAAGCGGCATATTATTGGTCAGGTAAATGCGCAACTTTACCTCCATTTATCCGGTTTCGTAGCTCTTACCACGAGTGTACGGCGCATAAGAGTAGATAGTGAGTGAGTGTCAGTGACATATTGGCACATACGATGTAAATAGGGCTATTTTGAAAAACGTTTACTGGCGCGATATATGACTTTTTATACCTTGTTAAATAACTACAAATCGACCAAAGTTTCCTTATATTGATGCAGTTTATCATAAGCAACAGTTTGCTGTAAAAATATCATTTTCGAGAAATTTGTCGCTTACGATGTTTTGTCAAAAACCGATGGATATATTTCCAAATATTTTACCGACTTAACTCTATCAGTTAAGGGGCGCTAGGCATAGGCGTAACTAGGGGGGCAGGTGGGCCATGCCCACCCCAGATTGCTCTGGTGCCCACCCCAGTATTTCCGACGTTCGAAGCCATACATACGTCATAGTGACACTTGCCATTAAAATCCTACTAGACTAGGGGCCGGGCCCCCCTACAAAATCATTCTAGTTACGCCAATGGCGCTAGGACGTTTTTCTTCCTACCAGATTGACTGAAGTTATTCCAAGTTACAAACTCGCACTGTTTGTATTTTTTAATGCAGTATTTTAATTTATTACTTTTATTTTATAGCAAATAAAGATTTGGAAATGCATAAATAGTTTTTTTTTTATAGTAAAGGTGCCAGCAAGATGTATTTGTTAATACCTGTGGAATTATAAGTCGGACACACTCATTCCGTTTCAATGCGACGTCAGATTACAGTTCTACAATTTTCTTAAAAATATTCTTATTTACAACCATGCGTGTAATAGTATATTACGTACCGAGGTGGAAAGTGTTTCATTCCTGTCGAGAGAGTCGGTAACTAAATCTCGAGACAGTAATGAAACTTTTCACCGAGGTTTGTATACTATTTTATTTACAACCACATCTAACATCCACTTCTTATTATTTTGAATTAAAATTATTAATAAAAGATAAATGTCATTTTGACTTTTCCATTGAAAAATTAGACAGGTAATAATACACATCAAGATGGCAAATATCATTTTTTGAATATGGTTTCCGTGTCACTAAACAATATATTATTTTAACAACAGAAAAATGCTATCAGATGAGGAATTTGATTTTGCTACTACTCCACCAGAAATTCGAGAAGCAGCAAAAATAGTACAAGAAGATCTTCTGCCAACTAAAAGCCGCCCGAGATATGACAAGGCATATAACTGTTTCAAATAATGGTGTACGGGAAACAAAGTTCAAAATCCTGGTTCTGAGTCGGCACTACTAGCTTATTTCAGTGAAAATGCCAAGACAAAGAGATATCAACGATTTGGTCACAATATTCAATGCTGAGGACCACTCTATCAATTAGGGAAAGACATATCTAAACACGCAAAGCTATTAGCATTTTTAAAAAAGTGTGTTCGTATATTATTTTGAGATATCGATTTTTTTTTAAATTACAAAAAAATTATTTACGTTCCACCCGGGTGGAAAGTAAATGTAAAAAAACTTTCACACTTTCAAAGATAGATGAAATGCCATTATTACATGCATGGTTGTAAATAATAATGGCATTTCATCTATCTTTGAAAGGTGGAAAGTTGATGTTTTTTTTACTTTTACTTTCCACCCGGGTGGAATAGTACATTATTTTTCTGTAATTTTTTTAAAAATCGATATCTCAAAATAATATACGAACACACTTTTTTAAAAATGTTAATTGCTTTGCGTGTTTAGATATGTCTACTTTATCCCTAAATATGTATTTATTTTGTTTCTTTTTGCTAGCGAAGTGCTAAATAAAGTATATATTATTATTATTATTATTATTGATAGAGTGGCATTAAATATTGTGACCAAATCGTTGATATCTTCTTTGTCTTGGCATTTTCACTGAAATAAGCTATAGTAGCGCCGACTCAGAATCAGGATTTTGAACTTTGTTTCCCGTACACCATTCTTTGAAACAGTTATATGCCTTATCAATCTCGGGCGGCTTTTAGTTGGCAGAAGATCTTCTTCTACTATTTTTGCTGCTTCTCGAATTTCTGGTGGAGTAGCAGCAAAATCAAATTCCTCATCTGACCTCTTCTGTTGTTAAAATAATATATTGTTTAGTGACATGGAAACCATATTCAAAAAATGATATTTACCATCTTAATTTGTGTTATTACCTACGATATTTTACCACTTGCGTTTATTTGAAATTTCTGTCTAATTTTTATTAATAATTTAAACTCAAAATAATAAGAAGTGGATGTTAGATGTGGTTGTAAATAAATTAGTATACAAACCTCGGTGAAAAGTTTCATTAGTGTCTCGAGATTTAATTAACTTCGCCGCTTCGCGCCTCTGTTAACTACCGGTTACTCTCTCGACAGAAATAAAACACTTTCCACCTCGGTCCGTAATATACTATTTAATAACTCTAAAATAATCAGAAAAAGATAAACATATAAATATGAAATAATCTTATGATGCCGTCTTTTGGGGTCCTTTACAGTGCTTAAAGTTCTTTTAGAAGTCCTTTTGATTGACTTACGCCCAACGTTGCACGATCTCAAAGGGCTTGAGGCACTGGAAGGAATTGCGAACCTTCAAACCCCGGCCAACTCTGACACTAAGTTGCTAGCTTGGGATTTATATTAAAATTAATCCCGCTTTAAACGTGGTTATTTACATTCAACTTTTGGTCCTCGGGGTGTTGATCTATGTTTATACCCATTATATAATATAGGTACAGTGTTTGCAAAGGCGTTTTTTAAATCTTCAAACGTATCCACTACACATAAAGTATATTCGAGACCATACCCGTCAATACCTATATCGGATTAATTAATTCTTCTTGATTCGGAAGTTGGCCGTTTTCGAGAAAGTTGCGTTTGAGGAATCGATTAGCCTCTTTGCCTAGGTAATCTCCAATAACCACAATTTATATTTTAGTGCAATAAACTTTTTGAAAGTAGAGATTCTTACTAGCGACGAGGAAGTTGTGTACAACAACCCCGAGTTTATGCACCTGAATTATATCAAAAGCGAAGAGTGTATCATGGATATAAAATCTAACAACACGCTCGACAACAAGAACGTTATCAAAGACGACAGCAGATCAAGAAACTGCGCGTGCGTCATGTGTTCGGATAATTTAATCAAAACAGAAGATATGATAAACGCTGATGAACCGCTTTTTTTCTGTCTAGTCTGCCACAAGAGGTTTCCGTATCAAAGACAGCTGATGTTACATATGAATGTGCATAAGGAGGATCGACCCCACGAATGTCCCACCTGTTTCAAGAAGTTAAAGAATAAAAAGACCTTGGCAAGTCACCTTGCGAAGCATGAGCCGAATAGAACTTTATTTCCTTGTGAAGTATGTTTGAAGTTTCTACGTAGCAAAATGTCGCTGTATAAACATATGAAGAATCATAACCCGGAACCTATCCCTAGGGATTTTCTATGTTCGGTTTGTGGAAAAATGTTTTTAAACAATTATCATCTGAGCGAACACTTGAAGTCCCACGATCCCGACGAGAAAAGGCCAAAATTCAAATGCGACTTTTGCGAAAAAACGTTCTATCGAACGAAAAGCCAAAAAGTCCATATGAATATATGCTTGAATAACGTTGACAGGCAGAAGTTTATTTGCGATATATGCGGGAAAACGATAGCTCACTTCGCCGCATTCAAAGTACATAAGTTAGGTCATAAGGGCGAGAAGAATTACGAATGCGACGTTTGCGGAAAGAAGTTTTTACGCCTCGATACAATGAGAGATCACAAATATACGCACACAGGGTTGAAACCTTATAAATGCAAATATTGTGACAAAGGATTCAGTCAGAGGACTCCGCTGAAAACTCATATAACTTCAATGCATGCTAAAGATAGGCCTTTTTTATGTTCTATTTGCAATGTGGGTTTTGCTGATGAAGACATATTTGAATATCACAACGCTAATAAACATTCTGAACCGGTGAATTCATCAGTTAAGGGATTAACAACGTTTTATTCCTAACGATGAAATAAAGGACAACCTAATATCTTCTAACTTCAATGCGATTGCACCATCTGTGGAGCCAACACCTTTATTATTATTTACAACCATGCATGTAATAATGACATTTCATCTATCTTTGAAATTTGGAAAGTTGACGATTTTTACTTTTACTTTCCACCCGGGTGGAAAGTAAATAATTTTTTTGTAATTTTTTTAAAATCGATATCTCAAAATAATATACGAACACACTTTTTAAAAATGCTAATAGCTTTACGTGTTTAGATATGTCTATTTTTTCCCTAATTGATAGAGTGGTCCTCAGCATTGAATATTGTGACCAAATCGTTGATATCTTCTTTGTCTTGGCATTTTCATTGATATAAGCTAGTAGCGCCGACTCAGAACCAGGATTTTGAACTTTGTTTCCCGTACACCATTTTTTGAAACAGTTATATGCCTTGTCATATCTCGGGCGGCTTTTAGTTGGCAGAAGATCTTCTTCTACTATTTTTGCTGCTTCTCGAATTTCTGGTGGAGTAGCAGCAAAATCAAATTCCTCATCTGATAGCATTTGTCTGTTGTTAAAATAATATTTTGTTTAGTGACATGGAAATCATATTCAAAAAATTATATTTACCATCTTGTTGTGTATTATTACCTACGTTATTTTACCACCTGCGGATATTTGAAATTTCTGTCTAATTTTTCAATGGAAAAGTCAAAATGACATTTATCTTTTATTAATAATTTTAATTCAAAATAATAAGAATTGGATGTTAGATGTGGTTGTAAATAAAAACGTATACAAACCTCGGTGAAAAGTTTAATTACTCTCTCGACAGGAATGAAACACTTTCCACCTCGGTACGTAATATACTATTGTTGCTTTCGAAATAGACATCAATGTCCAATCTTTCAATTGCAAGTGCTTCGAAAGATGAAATTATCAAAGAATTTTGTTTATTGTTAATATGTAAATTTTAACATAGGTAATATATTAGTCAATCTTATGAATGAACCGTTTTGAAATTCTACAAAAATAAAGTAGGTCCTTTCTCACAAGAATCTCTGTAAATTTTCTGATAAATCAGTAAAATTATTTTTGTAGTATATAAAAAACATCCTATTTCAGTTAAAACCCTATCTTCCTAGGAAAACCTAGCTGTAACTATCCTCCCTAGTCAATTCTGGATTTAACTAGTTAAAACTAGAGTTGTATAACCTTAGTTAAAACTAGAAAGTTCATACTCGTTCAAACGGCTGGTTAAAACTAGTTTTTACTAAGGTAAATCAGTTATAACTGTCCTAGATTGTTAGTCCTTTATTTTATGGTAAATAAAGATTTGGAAAATGTTTAACTGTTTTTTTTTTATTTAAAAGCAAGACGCACTTGTTAATACCTGTGAAACTATAGGTCAGGCACACTCAATTCCCTTGTACTTATATATTTTTTATTAACTTTGACAATTTTATATATTTTAGTTTATTGGACCTTAGAGCTAAAGGATTGGCGGAATCTAAGAGCGAGGAGAGCTATGACTTCTTCCAAAATCACTTCTTAGCTAGCTTTAACACAGAAACCAATGACACTGATTCTGGAAGTGATTACTTACCTCAAGAAGAAGACGAAGAGGAGGATAGGGACGGGCAAAATAAGAATAATAGTGTCCAAAAAGCCCACGAGAAAACCGAAGAGGATAGGAAAGATCAAAATGATGAAAGAAAAACGGTCGAATCATTAAATTGTATTTATTGCGACAAAAAGTTTTTCCAAAAAAAAAATGTCAAGAATCATATGAAGACATGCTTTAAGAATACAAATCGCGCCAAGTATACTTGTACCGAATGCGGCAAAGTAATGCTTTACCCACACACATTTAAGAGACATCAGCTAAACCACGCCGGAAAAAAGAACTTAGAATGTGACGTTTGCGGAAAGAAATTTTTACGTACCGATACACTACAACAACACAAAGTTACTCATACTGGACAAAAGCCATATATATGTAAATATTGCGATCTAGGATTTTCTCAAAGGACTCCGTTGACAACTCATATTAAGTCTATGCATTCTAAGAGTAGACCTTTCTTGTGTTCGGTTTGTGACGTGGGTTTCGCTGACGAAAAAATATTTAAATATCATAACGATTACAAACATTCCAAAAATAGATACCGGTCAAGTAAAGATGAGTGACAACATAGCGTGGCGGCAGCTGATACTACAATTAGGGTCCAAAATTGAGTCGACATAAAGGATTTCCCTTTTCCACGCTGCGTCGCGTCCTGTTTGTTGGAGGTGGAAGGAGAAATCAATGCGCTGTAAGAGTCTGATTGTAATAGAAGTTTGCCAAACCTGTATAAGTCAGGTTAAGAAAATGTGGAGCTAGTTAATCGACTATGTTCAGAGAAAATTAGACACATAATTGTCGACCGCTTTTGGGGGAATTATGGAACACATCACTATGTCCATCCAAACTTAAAACATGTATATTACTATCATCGATAGATATATTTTATTTTATGTTATTATAAGGTTAATTTTAGTGATTTTAACAAATAAATGAATGTAAAATAGTTAATACGAAGCAAAACTAATTATAATTTTAGTCTAAGAGTTGAAGAGTAAAAGTTGCAAATTCAAAAAAATTTTACATGCAACTTTCAGTAAATCGGATTTTAAAAACACCTATTAATTTTTTAATAGGTTCCTTAGTGCCTGTTCTCACCAAAGCAACTGGCAACCGCAACGCCACATCCACGCGACTCAGCACTAATGTTTCAATACGCGTGTTCCCACTGACTCAACTGCAACGCAACTAGTTGCTTATGAGTTGCCCGGCATACCGCGTCGCCGTTGTCAGTTGCTTCCAATCGCGGTGTCATGGCTGACAACCCAAAATTGTCGCTCAGTTTTTATTTTTTAAGCTGTTTAACGAGAAAGGAGGTAGAGGTTATATCTTCGTCTGACGAAGACGACATTTTGCTCACGCCAAAAGAGATTTCAAACCAGTTGATTCCAATGGGAACGCAAGAGCAACTCAACTGAAGTTGCGGTCGCGTTGCAGTTGCGTTGCTTGCCAGTTGCTTTGGTGACAACAAGCGACCAACTCAACTGATGTTGTCGTTGCGTTGCGGTTGCCAGTTGCTTTGGTGAGAACAGGCACTATAGTATCTAATTAGAGGAATTATATATGTCCGCGCAAAACATCATCGTCACAAAGATCTTGGTCTATAGCATCGATTTTTTAATAATTTAACGCCAGTCACATGGCTAATTTTACTCTTCCGAATCACATAACGCCAATATATGGAACTGAGTTATTGTAATCAGTCACTATAACCATTTTCCTATTATTTATAACAGCCCTGTCTTATATTGGCTTAAAGTTTTGGAATGTTCCTTATAGAATATTAAAATACTAAGAAAATTAGTCATATTTTTAATCTACCTAAGGTTTAAACGAAACTTGCACCACAAAATATATTTTTCCTTAATGGTTTATAAATGGTTAATAAAAAAATATTGTATAATAGCTTCGGAAAATAAACCGTCACATCAATTTATCTCCGGTAACATTTTCATGCGTGACCGATGTTAGTGTGACCGGCGATACAAAAATGCACAAATTCGTGGATGACAGCTAATACAAGCTATTTCTTAAACTTTGTTAGACTGAAATGAGTATCTGTATTCAAGAGAACGACTTCGTGTAGTATTTTTCCCTTAATTAAGACTACTAGGTCTGAGTTAACCCTGTGACCGGCGATACAACATAAAAACATACGCCTGGTAAAAAGTAGACAATGTTCTAGTTTATACCTAAATAAACATAATAAGGAACTTACCTAAACAGGAGCACGCTTTACACAAATTCAAACACATACCGTCATATTTGTAAAACTATTAGGCCCACCTGTAGTGGCGTTATTTATAAGCAATTTCTGCCGTGACCGGCGATACATGCAGCTGCGGGGACGAAACTTATGGTTAATAATTGCGTTAGAGAAACTAAACTGTTGATCTTTGAACATTATTTTTTCAATACAAATTGTAGTAGGAGTGTAAATTATTTATATATAAAAGTAACTTTAGTAAAAACGCGAAATATAAAAGGGTAAAGTAAGTTATTGACTGGGGACACGTGACCGGCGATACATTTTTAAATTAAAATTTGAATACTGCAGCTATAGTTTAAAAAAATACTTTTAAAATTGCTTTCTAATACAGGAAGTAACATATATTTCTCAAATTATAATCGTTTCTACAGGCAAATAGTTTATTTTAGTAAGTTATATGCTAAGGACTGAAAGTTGCCTGTAAAAAAATTTTAACCCATATACTTCCGAACAAATTGTGTTGTAATGTTGCAATAAAGTTGTCATTTTACCTAGCTATTTCATTTGTTCCTCTATTATTCCAATAGTAAGACAAATAAATGAAATAGCTAGGAATGACAGCTATTTTGCAAGTTCTTTTTTGCTTAGCACGGCAGAAGAGCATTGTGATTTTGTCTCTACCAATTTTAGATAAACAATTATAATTGAGAAACGCATAAACCATCACGAAAAGCATTTTTACAAACTGAGTTAAAAACAAAATTAGACGTTTTAATCTAGTCGCCTCAACGTTTCGAAATTTACTTAAACTTCGTGCTACTTTTCAAGATTGACTTGCATCCATGTTCATCCCCTTTTATGCAATAGTCGGAGGTCGCTTGTTGAAAGACATTCAAATATAATAAAAACTGTTTCCTTATTTTAGTTCAATTTATCGAAACGCCTCATGCACTGCTAAATGCACTCAGGATAATAAGAACATCGACTTGGACGATATTAAAATTGAAAACCCCAGGCTGGAATATAATAAATTGGCGCAGACACCAGAATCAAATAATAACAAAGATTTTCTTAAAGGCAACAACGAAAAACTTATTTGCACATGTATAATGTGTTACAAATTTTCCGAGACTGAATACCTAATTAAAAAAGAGAACGACGAGCCACTGTTTCTGTGTCCAGTCTGTCAGAAACGCTTCACCCACCAATGGCGTTTGAACGATCACATGTCCACGCATAGCCATGAGCGACCCCACGAATGTGCCACGTGTTCCAAGAAGTTTAAAAGTAAATACACCTTGAAGAGTCATGTAGAAGCACAACATTCGTCCGAGAAAAAAGCAGTTCCATGTCCGATATGCTTAAAGTTTTTCGGTAGTGACCAATATCTTAAACAGCATATAAAAATGCATACCTCAGGCTCCGGTCACGCTAAACGAGAGCGAAAATTTTTATGTTCAATATGCGGAAAATCGTACGACTCCAATACCCGTTTAATTGATCACATGAACACGCACGGACAAAAAGACAGTGTTCAATGCAATTTTTGTGAAAAATCCTTTGGCTCTAGAAGATACCAAGGGGCCCACATGAAACGTTGCTACGAGAATCCAAATCGAGTCAAATATGTTTGTGATATATGTGGAAAAGTCTTAGGCAACCAATATAGATTCAAAATACATAAACAAGGGCATTTGGGGGTGAAAAATTACGCGTGTGATATATGCGGAGACAAGTTTTTGCGCTCAGATACTTTAAAACATCACAAAAACACTCACACCAAGCTGAAGCCGTATAGATGCAAGTTTTGCGATAAAGGTTTTTCGCAGCCGACACCGCTGCGGATTCATGTGAAGTCGATGCATTCAAAAGATAGGCCGTTTTTATGTTCACAGTGCAACATCGGTTTTGCCGATGAAAAAATATTTAAATATCACACTATGAGAACGCATCGTGTTCCTATTGATGAATAGTTCACGGAAATAAGGAGTAATGTCCCTCGTTGACCAAAATATTAGATAATAATACCATCTTGCCGCAAATATTGAGTACTGTCAGATCTCAGAACTAGTTTTTTTCGTCTCGTTATTTTGTTATTCAACATGAACATGTTTCATTTTTCACAAATTCTTTTGTATTGTTAGAGTTTAATGTAGACTAGTCAATTTTAGTAAACTTCAATATTTTCATGTAAGTTTGCGTTTGCAGCCTATTTATTTGTCGCCTAAAATAGACGTTATAGATTATCATAAGCGACATTAGGATAAATCGTAACCACCACGAGTGTCCAGAGTGTCCATTTTTGGGTACTTTTACGGAGTATCTCCCTTATTAGTAACGATAGCAGGATGCGGTTTTCGCAGCACTGTACTACTTTTTTGTCAAACAGAAGATGCCGTAATCAGAATTTTTCTAGGCCGCCTTGTTTTTGATATACGGGATGTTTTTGAGAATTGTGCATTTTGGGACCCCCCCCCCCCATATCTCGGTTACGCCGTAACGTATCAAAAAGAAATAAAATGTTCTTTTTGTAGTTTTTTACGTAGAATCCAGTGACGTACTCAGACTTTTTCTACATTCAATAGTTTTCAAGGAAAATAAGCAAATTTGCTTTTTTAAATGGGTCCCTATTATATTTCATATCCTAGTGTTAACAAGAAATATGCAAATGAACTAGAAAATCACCAGAATTCACCAAAGCCCATAAAATCACCCGAAATCGGACTTTTTAAAAAAGTTCTTCACCAACCAACTGATTATTCATAAAATTACCAGATCTGGTGAAATTTCACCAGACTTGGCAACACTGTTAGACTGTCCGGTAAACGGTCAGATAAAACCTTATGTGTGGGCGCCGCTTTATGTGAAAGTAAGTAGGACTAGGGTACATGGTCAGCAGACCTCAAGCTGGTCCATAACGATAAATTTAAGAATGCATCTTAATTATTATTCTGCTTATTGTTTCTAATAGTTTTATAACGATATCTTTAGTAATAAATAAATTAATTTTATATACTTGTAAACATATTTGTTGAGCCGTAAGATTGCATACTTAATTTAAGTATTGAGCAGAGATAATATATACAGGGTGTTATGGAAATGACTTATTATATTTAAATGGGTGACTCCTTGGGTGTCCTAGAGAAAGTCTACATACTTTTTTTCAAATCGAATATCTAAATACTAAGGTAAAAACCCTTTTTACCCACATACTGTCGCGCCGTTCTATATGGATTCACTTAGTATACTCGGAGTATACTAACAGTGATGTCAGATCACACTGCGTGTCTCACCCTTGCTTGGATACCCGCCGCGCGCCACTATTATTGCTTCAGTATGTTTGGAGGCTCAGGGATGGAATGACGCTGTCAAGGATTCCACGTGCTTGACGCATACGAATTTTAAACGTTTTGTTAGTTGTAGCATTACCCGATTTTTGTTCTGTTGTGAAAGATTTCATAATAATAAATGTTGTGATGTGATTTCAAATTTGTGTGATATTATCTACTATTGGTTCTGTTTCAAAACATACTTTTTGTGTTTTATTCTTGTATGGAATTTAATTATAAAACGGATTATTTTAAAATACGAATCGAAAGTTTGAAAAAGAAGTGATAACTCGCGTCAAAGACGTCTTGTTGTTAAAAACTGAACACGTGCATTTTGCAATTCTGTGTTGCAATATGACAACACCGCCTATAATCCGCTGACCTCTTTTGAGACTAGAGACTTCCTCAATAAACTATTGATTACGAACGTCCTCAGTAGCGCCCACGTAAATTTTGAGATTTCATATAAAGTGTATATTTCGCTTAATAATTCAAAGGGCCATTTATGGTTATTTTTCTTCAATTTTTTTTAATTTCAGGATTTGCCGGTTTAAATATAATAAGTCATTTCCATAACACCCTGTATTTCTATAATAGGTATTAGAGGTAGGTAGAACATACATAGAACAAAAGTTGCAACCGGTTGAAAATTTCCTATCAAAAATCAAAATCCAAACAATAACATTATTATGATTAAAACTATAAATATTATTTTTAGTTCTGAACCGAGTGACCAATCAGGAGAAGTAATTAACTGTGGACATTGCACAAGTGCGTACCAATGCCGGACCTTATCAGAACTGGACATGTACTTTGTTTATTCGTCCTTCTATGAATCATCTTCGAAAAGTATTCAGGACGATTTTATTATAAACAGCTGCTTAGTCGAAATGCCAAAACGTAGACGTCCCAGAACAAATCTGAACAAACCGAAGCAGTACTCATCCAGGTTTTTTGTACGAAAAATGAACGGGCGTACGGTTCCTGTGTGCCAGGCGACTTTCCGAAACATTTTATGTATCTCGAAGAAAAGAGTCAGTCGAGTGTTGGATAAATTTTGTCATCCTCCAGTAGAGAACCCCATCAAGCTTAAAGAGAATCGTGGAGGGGATACTGTGAGTTACAAGAACGCCCATCGTCGAGATGCAATAGAAGCTTTCCTGAAAGGGCTAAAATGTTCAGGAATACAGCATTGCAGTATTGTCGGACGCGTTTATTTGCCACAAAAACTAAACATTCGGCAGCTATATCGAATGTACCAAGAATCGATCGAGGACGACAACAACTTACGGGTTAAGGAACCTTTTTTTAAACGAGAATTTAACAAAAAGTACAAAAATAATTTCGGGACTTTCCAAACTGACGTTTGTCAATCTTGTCTTCGAGCGAACGAAGCATTAAAGTTAAAACCTAAAACCTAACCTATAACCAGCGTTATTGCTTTACTTGAGGATTCAACGGTTTCCAACGCCCAATTCCAGACACGTGTTGTAGTTTGGCATCACCGCTAACCTAATGACCTACATATACTTGTTAAGTGTAAAAAATGTGAATGCGACAGGTGATGACGCACATTCATGCTTTCCCGGTTCACCTGTAGATGTAACTTCGTGACCATTAAAAGTTTAATTATGATTGTTGTTTCTTTTGGTACTTATTTGTGGATGTGATATACAGGTCACCAGTAAAGTTGGACCAAATAGGGGAAAATATTTATAAGGAGGTAAAGAAACTCACAGTCTGCTCCACTAGTTTAATAATCGTTAATAAAAAACATACATGTTTCGAAGGCTTAAACCTTCATCCTCAGTGAAAAATACAACATCAGAAGAAACTTATGACATTGTTAAACTGTAAAGAAGAAAAAGGATGTTTCAATAAGTTGAGTTTAAGCAAAAATAGTTGAAAGAAATGAAATTGACTGAATAAAGTAGTGTAATTAAAGGAGAGTAAAAAGTATGAAAACTCTTTCTTACCTAACAAAGCAGGAAAAGAAAAACTTTTATATGATTATGCAAAAATATTAAAGAATAATAATAAAAAACTAAAGTTTTCTTCCTAAACCGAATCAATAGAATGCATGATTAAAATTTTAATTTAATCATGCATTCTATTGATTCAGTTTAGGAAGAAAACTTTAGTTTTTTTATTTGTTTTCCTTAGTCACTTGTTTATTGCCAAGCTCTTGTCGACACAATGGGACCGACCCAGGAAATCATTAAGTCGTATCCACTTTTCGTGAAACAATCTTTACTTAAGTTTACAGTTCACATTATGTACAGGGTTAGTCAACGATTGCGCGGAGTAAGTTTATGCATTGAAGATAAGATTTGTCGATAATGAGCTATTGTGTTGAGGTATGGTTGTATATTCTGCACATTTTAAAAATATTTTCAATTATACAGGGTGCGTTCAAAAAGTAGGGTGGCAGAAAGTTGTATTTTTTTTAAATGGGACACCCAGTATTTTATTGTATATTTAGGTTCGTATTAGTACCCTCTATAAATATCTAAAATATTATTTAATTTGCTTGGGTAGTTTAAGAGCAATAAATTAAAAACTAAAGAAAAAAAGTTTTGTAGTCAAGTAAAGAAAAATCAAAAAAACATTCTAAAACTATTGTTTTAACCACAGGATTGGGTGAGGTTTATAACAAGGGGTCTAGAGATACTATGCAATTAATAGTGTTTATTAATTTTATACAGTGTGTTCATAATAAGGTTCCAAAAACGAAACATTTCAAAATCATTTTTCTCAACATTTTCAAATGGAACACCCTGTATATTTTTATGCCATCTTATAGCTAGTATAATGTTCTTCAACTTTTGTAGGAAGTATCCAATTCCTATCTCTAATGGTTTTCGAACTATTTTGGTTTTTCTGGTTTTTACCATTTTAAATAATTTGTCAATCGAACGAGGTAGCCATGGAAAACAAATTGAAAAATGTAAATGTCACTTTAATGAGTGCATAACATCAATAATCATAATTAGATCGGTTTCAAAGTCAAGGGTTTCTACTGTAAAGTTTATTATCCAGTTACTTTTCTCTAGAAAAATGAATTTTTCGAAAAATGAATTAATTGATATGATTTATGTTTTGGGCGAGGCAGATAGAAATAGTCTTTTCGCCGAAAGATTATACAAGATGAAATATCCAGAGCGGCGAACACCCAGTCCTCGGTGTTTTCATAATTTAATGGAACGATTCGATTCAACCGGCAGTGTGGAAAAAACCAAAAACGTAAAGTTGTTGATAGAATAGCTACTAGTGATGAAAAAGAACTCGAAATACTGTTACTAGTTCAGGAGAACCCCCCAGTTAGTAGCCATACATTAGCTTCCATGTGTGATACCTCACAATCAACGGCAAATAGAACAACGCGAAAGTATAAATACCACCCTTTCCATATTGAGTTACATCAATAACTTCACGGCGACGATTTTCAAAGGCCCGTAACTTACTGCCAATGGTTACGTGCCCAAATTGAATTTAACCAAAACTTTTTAAACCGTATAATGTATTCAGATGAGGCTACATTTAGAAGTAATGGTACTGTCAATAGACACAATATGCATTACTATGCAACGGAGAACCCACACTGGGTCCGTGAGGTCCAACACCAAAACCATTGGTCGGTTAATGTGTGGTGCGGCATACTCCACAACAGAATTATAGGTCCATATTTTTTTAATGAACCATTAAACGGACGTACTTATTTAGTTTTTTTGCAACAGCAGTTGCCAAGGCTATTGACAGAAGTAGATTTAGATGAACGGCAAAATATGTGGCTCCAACAAGATGGTGCTCCCTCCCACTTTTATCGTGAAGCGAGAGAATATTTGGATCAGCACTATCCTCAAAGATGGATTGACCGCGGCGGTTTTGTTGCATGGCCACCAAGGTCTTGTGATCTTACCCCGTTAGATTTTTTTCTATGGGGCTACGTAAAGGATAGGGTATATGTTACACCTCCTACGACAAAACAGGACATGAATAATAGGATTAGGGATATATGTCAAACAATAACCCCAGGCATGTTATCTAATGTCCGAGAAAATATCATTAAAAGAAGTGACATGTGTATTGAACAAGAAGGACATATATTCGAACATTTATTAAGAAGAAGAAACTGATTGTTTCTTGGAATGTTAAAGTAACAAAAATAGTGTGTTAACCAAAAAAATCAAAATATTTTGAAAACTGATTAAAGTGACATTTACATTTTTCAATTTGTTTTCCATGGCTACCTCGTTCGATTGACAAATTATTTAAAATGGTAAAAACCAGAAAAACCAAAATAGTTCGAAAACCATTAGAGATAGGAATTGGATACTTCCTACAAAAGTTGAAGAATATTATACTAGCTATAAGATGGCATAAAAATATACAGGGTGTTCCATTTGAAAATGTTGAGAAAAATGATTTTGAAATGTTTCGTTTTTGGAACCTTATTATGAACACACTGTATAAAATTCATAAACACTATTAATTGCATAGTATCTCTAGACCCCTTGTTATAAACCTCACCCAATCCTGTGGTTAAAAAAATAATTTTAGAATGTTTTTTTGATTTTTCTTTACTGGACTACAAAACTTTTTTTCTTTAGTTTTTAATTTATTGCTCTTAAACTACCCAAGCAAATTAAATAATATTTTAAATATTTATAGAGGGCACTAATACGAACCTAAATATACAATAAAATACTGGGTGTCCCATTTAAAAAAATACAACTTTCTGCCACCCTACTTTTTGAACGCACCCTGTATAATTGAAAATATTTTTAAAATGTGCAGAATATACAACCATACCTCAACACAATAGCTCATTATCGACAAATCTTATCTTCAATGCATAAACTTACTCCGCGCAATCGTTGACTAACCCTGTACTGGTAATTCTTTTTGAACTGCCACTTGTAAGTAGCAGTTGCTGCTTTAACTGGTAATCTCTAACTGCCCATCTCTAATTCTGGGGGTATTTTAGGGATTTCGACACTACCAACTGCTGTTCTGACTGTTGGAAATGCGCCAGCTGATCGAGAACGGTTTACTGCGTATGAATTCGTGCAATTATAATTGCCGTTGCATCGGAAATTTTTATTGCCGACTCTAATACGGCTTTTATATTAAAACTGTATATATCATTTTTAGTTATAAACGAAACGAGCCGGTGGAAGTAATTACCTGTGGACATTACACGAAAGCCTATCAATGCCTTACCTTATCAGAAATGGACATGTACACTTTTCACTCGCACTTTTATCAAAATTCTTCAAAAATTGCCCAAGATAATTTCATAATAATAAATTGTTCAGTCGAGAAACCCAAGCGTAGACGCCCCAAGAACGACTCCAATAAACCCAAGGAACTTTCTTCGAAGTTTTTTGTACGAAAAACCAATGGGGACAGAGTACCCGTGTGCAAATCAACATTCTTGAACGTGCTATGCGTTACGAAGGATCGAGTAAATGGGGTTTTAAAGAGGTTTCTACAGTCATCTGGAGAATTGGCTAGAGAAAATCGCGGAGGCGATAGAGTAAGTTACAAAAACTCAAGCCGTCGACAAGCGATACAGGTTTTTTTGGAAGGACTCAAATGTTCGGAGATGCAACATTGCAGCGTGGCTGGACGCATTTACCTGCCACCGGAACTAAACATCAGGAAGTTATATGAAATGTACCAGGCATGGATCGATGATGACAGCATAGGTGTGAAACAAGGTTTTTTCCGACGAGAATTTGTAGAAAAATACAAAACCAATTTCGGAACCCTACAAACAAATGTTTGTTCGGGTTGCCTTCAACTAAATGAAGATGTAAAACCGCGGAAGGATAACTGAAGCTTATTAAAGTTAGTAAATCAGTCAATTAACAGGACCTACAAGACATTCATTGTCAAAGATATACACGGTGTCCAAGATAAGGGCCTGTATGGGGATCTCGTGAATGGTAACAGATACAATGTCGATTAAATGCCGTACAAAAAGTTTTGGTAAGATTTTTAAGTTTTGAGTTGCAGTGAAACCTCTCTTAGGCGGACGCCTACGGTACCGTCTAAATGCGTCCGCCTAATAGAGGTGTCCGCCCATGGAAAATTTGTTATTAGGTAACATGTAAATGCAAAATTATTACTATGTACCTATATCTATGTACAAATAAACATAACATAACAAAAATACACTAGTTTTAGTTAGGATTTAGTACTAAAAAATCTAATAACATAGTTTGACTTGTTTGCGTTTTATACTTGCAATCTAGACAATGTAATTCCAAGTCTGATAACAATTCCATTGCTGTAGAGTCACCTGTATTCTTTGCATACTCTTATAATTCCTTTACCACACTAATGGCTTGTTGATAATTGGTGACATTTGTTTGATTACTGCATTCAACTTCTTCATCAGAGTCGTCAGCTAGTGATGTGGTGTCAGTTTGGACTACATAATCGGTAGGAATGGGATCACTATTATCTTCTAATAGCACATTGCTATCAATGTTAATGAACTCGCCCAAATCATTGTTATCGAATTACAAACTTCCACAACATCAATATTCTCTTTCAGATTCAAAACGCGACATTTTTATGCCATTGTGTACGATTTTAACCTTACAACTCACAATTAAACGGCGGACTGCTGTCGGGGAATCACACATACTTTCATTCGGCGAAGTCCTTGGTTGCCGGTTGGTCTTCAGAGAGTTTTTGCACCGTACTTACTCGTCTCCCAAATACTTTTAAAAATTTTTTGTCCGTTTAGAGGAGGGTTTTCGTACTCTTTGTATGAAAACAGCCTGTCCGCGTCCGCTCAAAGCAGAGTCCGCCCAAGAGAGGTTCATTTTCATGAATTCAGGACGCGATTAAGGAATCCACTTTCAGTTATTTTTTCTATGGGAAAAACTTTATGTTCATCACGTGTCCTGATGATAGTGTGTTTACAATAACACACATAGAACAAGAGCACTTAATCATTTCGCAATAGAATTAATATAAACGCTAATTTCTATGGGCCATTAACTCTTTACTAAAGATAAAATGAAACCATTATGTTAACAATTGACAGGAACTACCCTTTGAAATAATGGTCTAGTCCGTCTTCGAACCAGTCGTCGAACTTTCTTTCCGAGAAATCTCCGCTCTCTAGAGCCAGCGTGGTTGCCTTTTGACGAAAGAATGATACTACTAACTATCAAAATGGCGGATGGGCGCCATCTTGAAAAAGAAAATTAAATAGGAAGAGGGGTCTTGTGATACATCATTTTTCTAAAATATTACTTCTGTTACTGGCTGTTTACTATTGAAAATGCCCAGAGAAAAAGTGTATATTCTTGCTTTTGGAATTCTATATTCCATTTATCTGTTATTTGTTGAAAGTAACATATTTCTATTGTGTACAAAGTAGATTAGCTGTTTTGAGACACTCATCTTTAGTCGCGAAATTATTTCGACTCGCAAAGCATCCACCATATAAACCCATTACGCAAGTTCTTCTTGTATTATCCCAAAACCATCGCCTTATGCTCATCTTGCAATGAAGGTCTGATTTTTCTTCTAGCTCCTCAGTACAATCTAAAATAGAAATTTTTAATAATATGTTAAATAAATAGTCTCAACAAAAAAACAACGGTATTCTAAAATTTATTTATCTTTGCCGGCCGGTCTCGGTATCGAATTGTTTCAATTTAAGGAATTTTGTGTTGTTGGACAAACAACCAATTAGTCAAGAACCAACGATGTACAGTTGTATTCATAGAAAATGGGGACAAGTCTTATGACTAGTTTTGCCATATTTGCGTAAATCAGGCTTTTCTAATTGATTTATTGTTTTTAAGGTTATGAGTAATAGCGATACAAAATTAAATAATATTTATACTATATACAGGGTCCGCAAACGAAGCGTGGACGGAAGATTAAATCGTTATCGAAGAACTTATCAACAATATTGAAACAGCTTGAGATATTGGATTAAAAGCGACATGTTTTAAAAATATTTTACATTATACAGGGTGGCCCAAAAAAGTGTGACAGCATAAAGTTATATTGTTTTAAATGGGACACCCAGTATTTTATAGCATATTTAGGTTCGCATTACTATCGTTTGTAAGTGCCTCAAATTTGATTTAATTTGGTTTTGTAGTTTCCAAGAAATAAATTAAAAACTAAAAAAAAAAGTTTTGCAGTCAAAAAATCAAAAAAAACAATCCAGAACTATTTTTTTAACCTCGGCATTGAGTGAAATTTATGACAAGAGGTCTAGAGATACTATGAATGTAATTGCGTTTATTTATTTTATACAGGGTGTTCATAATAAGCTTTAAGAAACCCCACATTTTAAAATAATTTTTCTCAAGTTTTTCAAATGGAACACCCTGTATATTATTTGGCTATTTGACGTAGAATTCATAGACAATAACAATAACAACAGCATATAAGTTATATCCAGCCGTTTTCGAAATAATTGTAAATATCATAAATTATGTTGTTTAAATATAGTTTTTATTGGGAAATTTTGTTATAGGCGACTAGACTAATAATTGTAAACTAAAGTAAATGTTCAAAATAGCTTCCTTTTACTTAATTTAATGATTTTCCTCTACTGCCAACAGAACTCTTAATTAATTTTCTTCATTAATAAAGGGTTTATTGATTATCATCCTTTTTGTGTACGCAGTGCGTCCTATTGCTACAAATCTTTGCAACAACTTCTCGAAGGTTTTTGGTCTCGGCATTCTCTCAATATCTGGATATCTTTCAGCATACACTCGGCTCGCGAGGAGGCAATTTCTTGCACATTATAAAAAGCATATTTACCATTTCTAAAATTCGACATTTTGTGTAAGTTAGTACTTAATTTCGACGACTGAACAAATGTAAATAATTTTATTTAACTGTCATAGTGACAATCTAAACAAAAAGAAATCATGGCAACTCGATTAAGAATAAAAAATAAAATTAAATAATAGAAGTAGCAAAAATGTATGCTTTTAAAATTTATATCGAAATAACTAAAATACGGTAAACTCTAAGAGTAAAAGGAAACTATTTTGAACATTTACTTTAGTTTACAATTATGAGTCTAGTGACCGATAACAAAATTTCCCAATAAAAACTCTATTTAAACAAACACAATTTATGATATTTATAATTATTTCGAAAACGTGTATTACAAAAAAAAATTGTCTATGAATTCTACGTCAAATAGCCAAATAATATACAGGGTGTTCCATTTGAAAAACTTGAGAAAAATTATTTTAAAATGTGGGGTTTTTGAAAGCTTATTATGAACACCCTGTATAAAATAAATAAACGCAATTACATTCATAGTATCTCTAGACCTCTTGTCATAAATTTCACTCAATTCCGAGGTTAAAAAAATAGTTCTGGATTATTTTTTTTTGATTTTTTTATTCAGGACTGCAAAACTTTTTTTTTAGTTTTTAATTTATTTCTCCGAAACTACAAAACCAAATTAAATAAAATTTGAGGCACTTATAAACGATAGTAATGCGAACCTAAATATGCTATAAAATACTGGGTGTCCCATTTAAAAAAATATAACTTTATGCTGTCACACTTTTTTGGGCCACCCTGTATAATTTAAAATATTTTTAAAACATGCCGCTTTTAATCCAATATCTCAAGCTGTTTCAGTATTGTTGATAAGTTCTTCGATAACGATTTAATCTTCCGTCCACTCTTCGTTTGCGGACCCTGTAGTGTATAGTATTTCTGTAATAACACATATGTTTTACTCAACGTAGCATATCTAATAACGTATAGGAACCCGAATTTAGTACCTATATTTAGATTGAAAAACCTTTTCGTCAGTAAACACTGCCACATTTTCACAACTGACAGTCGCGGAATATATAGTTTAAGGCGAAAACTATCCGAGACTGTCTAGGTTGATCTGTGAACATTATTTTTCTACATAGCTACCCATTTTGTAGCTCCGATTCTTTTGGATCGGAAATGCGGGCCTGAGCAGTACCAGTTTTTCTTTTCAAAGACCCCTCTTGCCTCCAAAGTTTATTAACTGTTAAAATTGTGTTCTTACCTTTTCAGTATAAGTTTTCTAGTGCACGTATTGACCACCCATCTTCCATTCTGGCTACTATTTGAATTTTTTCAAGTTCTGTTTGCGAATTCTGACAGTGACAGCGTTGTCAACCATATACTTTTGAGGAAGTCAAAATCAATGAAGACCGATTTACATTATAACAAATTTAGTGTCCCCATTTTCAATGAATACAACTAACTGTACACCTTCACCAAACATCATCAGGTTCAGGATTGTTTCCCAAATGTTGAGGTGGTTTTTGGAAATATACTTGAAATTGTACAGGAGAAAGATTATTTTCAAATACCCATCGAGATCATTTGTGGTTGAAAAGCGACTTAATCATCTAACTATTATAATGAGCATGGAAAGTAATGTTTTAAAAGAAATAGAGAAAAGTTGATTTTATAACGGAGCATTTTATTCGTCGAGAGATTTCTTAAAAAGTTATTTTATATTCATATATACATATATTGCTTATACAGTGACCGGCAAAAAGTTTGCCACATATGGAAAGCTTTTTTATTAATGAAATATTTAAAAGAAGTTTTTACGCCGATTATACAGGGTGTCCCAGAATATGTAGGCAATCTCCCGGGTTCAGATAGAACACATAAAAATAACCGGAGAAGTATCTATAAATTTTCTTCCTACGTCCCTGGAAATCGCTGGTTTTTAAATATTTTTTTAAGTACTAGGTGTAATTTAATAATTTTTTAGTATAATGGTTAATAGATAAGTCTCCTTAAAATTTGCCTTTTGAAAAACATTTGGCTTATTTAGTTT
This sequence comes from Barypeithes pellucidus, assembly GCA_963991005.1. Classification (NCBI taxonomy): domain Eukaryota; kingdom Metazoa; phylum Arthropoda; class Insecta; order Coleoptera; family Curculionidae; genus Barypeithes; species Barypeithes pellucidus. The sequence continues at coordinate 11,804,743 of OZ022562.1, read as the reverse complement.
GCCAGGGACGGACTGGACGTAACACAAAAATGCTTTTTTTTGTACACCTTGTATGATGAAGGAACGACAATAATATTTTTGGATACTCTAAACCTTATGCTGGAAAAGGTATTCTTGATCAATGTCAATAAAATGAACTGTTTTCGAAAAAAATTGATATTTTTGTTCAATATGATTTATATTCAGTATACGTAAATTCCATTACTAAGTTAGTAACTAATAAGACAAAGTAGAAAAACCGCAAATTCAAGACACTACCATAAACTGACACTGGCATAAATATTCTTATTTAAATCGGTACATGTGAAAAAGCCATAGCAAGAATGAGGGAATTTTATGAACATAAAACAACAACCAATGCAAAAAAACCATATTGAACAAAAATATTTTTTTTCGAAAACAGTTCACTTTATCGACATTGATCAAGAGTACATTTTTTTCAGCTTAAGGTTTAGAGTATCCAAAAATATTATTGTCGTTTCTTCATCGTACAAGGTGTAAAAAAACATTTTTGTGTTACGTCTAGTCCGTCCCTGGCAAACTAAATAAGCCAAATGTGTTTAAAAGGGCGAATTTTAAGGAGACTCATCTACTAACTATTATACTAAAAAATTATTAAATTACACCTAGTACTTAATAAATTATTTAAAAACAACGATTTCCAGGGACGTCCGTTATGGGCCCGTATCTCCGTAGGGGAGGCCGTAGGAAGAAAAATTTATAAGAACTTCTCTTATTATTTTTAGTGTTCTATCTGAGCCCGGGAGATTTTCCATATATTCTGGGACATCCTTTGCATTATTAGGAACTGGTAACCTAAATTATTTTGACATTTATCCACGTGAATGCTCGTTTGCTGGAAAATTGAAAAAAATATATGTTTTGTCATGGAATACTGGTATTAGATATCGAGATATCGAAAAAAGTGTTTAGCTTATGCTCTTTTGCAAAGTGTAGATCCAAAATTCCAAAAACTATATTTTTTCAGAAAAATATCCATTATTAATAGGTTGGTAAGTTTCATATTCCCAGGAAAATAATGAAAATATGTTAAATGATCGAAAACCAAGGTAACAATCTATTATTTAAACATTTTTGTTGTTTTAAAAAAAATGTATTTGTTAAAATTTAGTAACTGGGGCCCCCGAACAAATCCGGCGCTGCAAATAGACCCACTATCAGGAAAAATAAAGGATTTTTCTTATAGTGATAGTGTTTGATGATGAAAAAAAATCATGTGACATTTATTTTCAGGATTATCGGTACTTTTGATTCGTAATATTTACCTGCTTTAGTAAACACTCCTGGCTTCGTAACTTCGTCGGCTAACACAATTGATGCAAAGAGTAAAATCATTCCAACCAACAAAATGAATTTTGACATTTTTATAAAGTTAATTCCATCTGTGCTATGCAAGTTATATGTATACTTACTTTCAAACTTCGATTTTGATTTTTATTTATTAAATTCACGAGCCGATATTATGGCAGCAATAAATCATTTTTTACCGTATTCTTTTATTGTTATATAAAGTTTGCTTAAACAAACATAAATTAAGTGCTCTTTTATATTAAATTCCTGTATAGGAATTACACAATATAATAGGGGTTTTCAAAATTGCATCATAAAGGAAATTTATAGTTATAATAATCCAGAATTTATTGATAATTATATTTCCAGTTGGGAAACCGCAGTTTCTAATATACAGGGTGTCCCAGAATATGTGGGCAATCTCCCGGATTCAGATAGAACACTTAAAAATAACAGGAGAAGTTCATATAAATTTTTCTTCCTACTCCTACTCCTAAAAAAGTCCGACCCTCCCTAATATTTTATCATCCCGTCAAACCAAACGGTATAGATCCGGCAACCGTGCCTCGGTCGAGGTAAATGACGATTATGACGAGACTTGCTCGCACGTGCGATTAAGTAGTGCAGTTTCTCTGTAGTAACAGGTGGCGGGTGGCAGCGGGGGATAGCGGGGCTATGGCGATTTAACATGGAAAAGGCGCACAGTTTTTGTCTGTTCATGCATCTAGTTAGAAATTCGAGCGTGTATGTTTTAATAGTTATATATTTATTAAGTTAAAATGAATAGATGTCGGTGGACTATTTAAGAAATAACTTTAGCTCTTTGAGTTTGGAGCAAAAAATTGAAGTGAAGAATGCCTAAAAACGAAATTAATTTAACGCAGGCCACAACGGGTAAATCTAGGGACTTTATTATGGCGGATGGCAGCGGGGGATAGCGGGGCTATGGCGATTTAACATAGGAAAGGCGCACAGTTTTTGTGTGCATCTAGTTAGAAATTCGAGCGTGTATATTTTAATATTTTACTATTATATATTTATTAAGTTAAAATGAATAGTTGACGGTGGTTTAAGAAATAACTTGATCTCTTTGAGTTTGGAGCAAAAAATTGAAGTGAAGAATGGGGGAACACATAAACCCGAAATTAATTTAACGCAGACCACAAAGGGTAAATCTAGGGACTTTATTAGAAAGTTTAAAAATGAAATATATGATAAAAAATTTATAGAGCGTATTCCAAACTTAATGAGGCTGTTATTGATCAATTTTCTACAATTAAGAACCGAAGAATGGACTTTAGGTTTAAGCACTATTGTGTAGGGTCGATAAATGTTGTGCATTTCGATAAATGATACTCGATATGATTTTAAACCATTTCATTTAAGGATTTAAACTAAAAACCACTGAAAACGTGAAGAATGCCAACTTGTCAGTTTCGTGGCTCGATTCGTTCTCGTCATAAAACAGTTAACTATTGTTCTCGTCTTCCCGCCTAATGACGTAGCCCGTAGATGGCGTAGTGGTATTAGACATCATTCGGTTTTCTTGATAACTCGTAGATGGCAGTAGTAGTATTGGACATCATTCGGTTTTCTTGATAGCTCGTAGATGGCTTTAGTAGTATTAATAGTGCACTGTATAAATATTGTTACGAGGGTTGCATGCGACGACGTTAAGATCCGACAGCTATACACACTAAGAAAACCTTTCTTATTTCCCAAAAGTTGTATTTCCTTGTGTAAAATTAAAAAATAAATAAAAATTTGTTTTACATAACGCATTTTCTTATTACTTTTTTTTCTTTCTACATTTAAAACGCCTAGAAAGTAATTGTTTGGTCGTTTCACAAAAATAAATTTAAAAAATAATTTCACCATATTTCACCCTCTATCATAGGTCACGAGCCGCCATTGTAAAAGATTGGCCTTGATAATTGTAGGAACTACAATAACATGAAACATTAACATAACAGTAAATCTTTTATAAGTAACTATGGCATCATTATATCAAACTTAGGTTGTAAGAATTGACCAAAGCAAACGAACAGGAACAGAAATAATCAGAAAAAAACATTGCAAAAAGCGTGTAAAATAAGCGAACCAGAAAATAACCTTTAATAGGAGAGTTATGACAGCGTGTCACAACTCTCCTAGGTTCCAAAAATCGCGATCGGGTCAGAATTCGTAATTTCGAAACAAGATGCAAACACAGCAAGACAATGCCACACTTTGAAGCTCCAAACCCACACAATATAAGAAAAAATAGCATAACCACGTGAATGTAATACATCATGATATAAATACAATTAAAAATTTTATAAAAAATTTACTTTTCGGTTGTTTTTTCATGCAGACGTCGTAATAACGCAACTGCTTGTCGTATGCCATTGTAGTAGTAGCGCGTCTATAAACTAACAATCGTGTGCTGTTGCCAGCTAGCTAACGGCCATAGATTCCGAGAAATCGTCGTTGTCACAACAAAAAATGGTACGCCACTGATATTTTTCCATGTGGATATTTTTTCTGATTAGCCTGGTCAATTCTACATGAAAACGGTCTCTTGTGTCTGATAAAAGAATAAACAAATTGAATCCGGTACGCCACTGATATTTTTCCATGTGGATATTTTTTCTGATTAGCCTGGTCAATTCTACATGAAAACGGTCTCTTGTGTCTGATAAAAGAATAAACAAATTGAATCCGGCCTGATCCCCGTAGCTCGATTAATAAACTACTTATTAGCATTTATGTAATATCCCCCCCCCCCCCCCCATTACTCCCCTCCCACCAACTAATAAACCCGAACAAACCCGGCATATCAAAGTACTCGGTGTCACCCGTTGATTCGCGAAAAATTGTAGCCCCAAATCCGCCCCTTCTCGATGTATAAATGATTAAATTTTATTGTTTTTTGCAGTTGAAAATCGCGATAATTCGCGAACTCATTGAGACATCGGGATCAGGTTTGTGCGAGCTTACGCGCTCTGCCAAGCTCTTCGATTTTGCTCTTCACATTTTTTTTGTAGCATCAAAACCGGCTGAGTTATTTTCCATTTCCCGTTGTAGGTTAGATTTACGGGGCGTGCCCCCCTCCCCCGCATGCGGCGCCCCCTACATATCATGTCAGAATGTCGAGGGGATTCTACTGTATCGATTGGGAAAAAGAAATTAATCGATTTCGTTAATATAATATTCTATTTTAGGGTTTTTGTAAAAATGGAAGATATTGCCAACGAAACTACCACCGAGGAAGATTACAGATATGTTCAGCCATTATACGTTAACATTGACATTGACTGCAAGCCCGAGCAACTCGAACGAAAGGAGGTTGTTACTTGCTTTTTTTGCGAAAAAGTTTTTTCCACCAAGCACAAATTAAACAAGCACACGGAAAGTCACAGAAAAGAAGGTCGGTTCCCGTGTCCTCATTGTTCCAAAACTTTTATGGTTTACAGAGATGTCAAGAAGCACTATCTAATACACGACGTCCACAGAGAAACTTTTCCGTGTGACATGTGCTCTAAATTGTTTACTGCCAAGCCCAGCTTGGTGAACCATATGAAAATCCATAATAAGGAATATGTTGCCGAGTGCGAATACTGTCGTAAGAAGTTCTATAGAGTCTCGGAGAAAAATTCGCACGTGGCCGAGAAGCATAAAGGCTTACAGTGTCCGAGATGCGGACAACGCTTTACCTCTCACAAGAAGTTTCGATTGCACAAAAAACTGCACATCGATCCAGATTTTAAGAAGAATAATTCGGTTCAGTGTCCGTATTGCAAGCGATCGTTTGCCATGGGGACGTTCATGAAAGCTCACATAGCGAAATGTCGGGAGAACCGCGATAAAGCCGAAGAAAAACATTTAAAAATTATTTGTGATACGTGCGGTGAAATATTCCCCAGTAAACACACTTTTAGATATCACATGTTAAAGCACACGCGACCGAAGCCGTTAGAGTGCGACGTGTGCCAGAAACGATTTTATTACGATTATCACCTGAAAATCCACAAACTGACTCATACGAAGGAACGGCCTTTTAAATGCAGATTCTGTGATAGTTCTTTTGGACAATCCGCCACGGTGAGGCGACATGAAAAGAATAAACACATACAGGATAATAAATATTCCCAGTGCACTTACTGTCAAAAAGTGATAACTTCCGATTATATCAAACGGCATATGAGAAAATGTAATCGAAACAATGATAGACAAAAATTTGTTTGTGATAATTGCGGCAAAGCTTTCAATTGTGTAGAAAATGTTAGGGCTCACATGCAGGTGCACAACGGTGAAAAAGGTTTGGAATGTGACGTGTGTCGCAAGAGATTTCTGCGTCTTTTTACTCTCAGAATGCACAAACTTACTCATACAGGAGAGAAGCCGTTCAAGTGTAAATATTGTGATAAATGTTATACACAGCCTTCAGCGGTGAAGAGACATGAGTCACGTGAACACTAACACTGACAACGCAGATTAATCATACGAGGACACATGTTCTCTTGCTTGGCCCCCTCATAGGGGCCAAGATGACGCTCATCCGCCATTTTGACAGTACTGTCATTCTTCCGCGAAAAAGTAGTTTACCTTCCCCTATAAGCCAAGCCTGAAATTTCTAAAAAAAAATAGCTGGTCAATAGTTATTAAGCCGGTTCCAAACTATACACCGTGTCCAAGATAAGGAGGGCCAGTACAGGGATCTCGGAAACCGTAAGAGATACCAAGACGGTTAAATGGAGGTAAATTTGCGCATTTACGTGCCTAATAATATGACGTTTCGAAAGTTTTAAAATTCCGAGTAGTTCCGGAGATATCCGGAAAACCCCAAAATTCTGAAAAATCGTTTTATTTTTTCCTGGGTTTTTTTTTGAAATCGAATTCTAAAGTAAATTACACCACATTGCCACTTTTCCGCTCTATTGTTTTGTAATTCGAAGGGCCATTATCAACTTTCTTGTTTTAAATACGGTCCCGTTTTCCTGATATTGGAATTTGAGAGTTTTTTCTTCCGAATACAACGATGTATGACAAATTCTGGTTTAATGACGTTTCGAGGGTTTCATAATAATTATACGAGGACACAAGTTCTCTTGCTTGACCCCCTCAGGGGACCAAGATGGCGCTCATCCGCCATTTTGACAGTACTGTCATTCTTCCTCGAAAAAGTAGTTTGCCTTCATTTAATTTTTTATTTTTATTATTTCAGGAGATTTTTTGATATGGTCCTGTATTTCTACTAATTTTATAAATAATATCTCATAAGAAAGCTCTAAATGTTTACTTATGTTGGACTAGTTCAATAAATAACAAATAATTGAATAATAAATCACAAATAAGTGAACAAAATATAGAAACATTATTTCAAACTTCGGCCAGCACGTTCGCCTGATATGACACCGTTAGATGTTTTCCTCTGGGGGTATGTCGAAAATTATATTTATAAACACAACTTCGAAACAGAAGACGAACTCAGGACCGTATTTAAAAAAAGAAAGTTGATAATGGCCCTTCGAAGACGACTCGTCGGATTACAAAACAATTAACGCTGTTAGATAGAGCGGAAAAAGTCCCAATGCAAAGGTGCAATTCACTTTAGAATTCGATCTAAATAAAAACCAGGAAAACAATAAAACGTTTTTTTCCGGAACTACTTGGAATTCTAAAACTTTCTAAACAGCATAATTATTAGGCACGTAAATGCGCAACTTTACCTCCATTTAACCGACTTCGTATCTCTTACGGTTTCCGAGATCCCTCCCCCCGATTTTCGTTTCTGCAGTACAATTTTCTTTCTGACTAATTTTTATTAACTTTAATAATATTTTTATTTTTAATTATGACGGATGGGAAGAAGCTTTGTTGTGTTCAATTGTTTCTATCATAGCATATTTGATACTTGTAACATTTTATGAAATTCTAAAAGTATTGCCAACCCAAAGAGAAAATATTAATTCAAATGGAGAAAATCTACTATATTTTTTTAAGTTTTTCACACTTTAAAGGCCCAAATAGAAAAAGTATTATAAAATGCACGGTTCATAAGACAATTAGAGCACTTGTACTTTAGAAAACTCCCCGGTTCGCGGGTCGTTTCTAATTTAAACGCTTGATCTAAGATATGTAGAATCCCCATGTCTTTTGATCTTCTGTCTGTTTCTATTTTCATTCTAACCTCTGATCAGCTTGATATGTTTTGGTTAGGAAAAACAAACACAGTCTTACCGTATTGAGTTGAGAACTACTATTTTTTCCATAAACAATACTTAACTTAACAATAACAAAGAATTGTATTTAACTATAGCGACAAATATTACAATTGATAATGTGGTAGTGTCAAACGTGAAAGACGGCCGCCAATAAGGGCTTAATAAAAAGTACGTTCGGAAAGCGCGAAGGCGACGTAATATCTTTGTCTAATTAACAGAAAACGACAAATAGAAATTATACTAATTTTCAGAGTTCCCCAATTCTTTTTCTGTAAAGTTGTTTACAATCTAACTAAGAATGTGAATTGTTTATTCCTGATTTAAAATCCTTGATATTTTTCTGTGCGTTTTAACGGTACCAAGCGAAGCTACGAAGAGCGGGACTACTTAAGAAATAAAATTAAACTAATGAAGTTTTTGTTTTAGCGTAAGATGTCATATTCAATAAAATACATTTAATGATATCGATCTTATACATTATCTTGAATTTGTTTACATTTCAGTCAATTTAGACTATCTGAACCAAACAAAGCTCGTAAGGGATTCATTGGATAAAGTTATAAATATTTTAGGGTTTTTGTGAAATCAGAAAGCATTAAAGAGGAAATGGACGAAGAGATAGAAGACGACTGCAATGTTTTTAAACCTTTATATGTTGATATGGTCAATGAATCGTCAGAATCAATCAATATTCAATTGAAGTTTCCCTGCCTGTTTTGCGAAGAATCATTTAATTGTACAAGGAACCTAAAACAACATACGGACAGTCACAAGAAAAATGGACTTTTCCCATGTCCTTTCTGTCCAAGGAATTTTAAACTGTATTTGGATATTAAGAAGCATTTCACAATACACGACCCCGATAGAAAAGCCTTTCAGTGCGAAATATGTCTTAAGGTATTTACGTCCAATGGAAATCTGACGAGCCATATGAGAAGACATAATCAGGAATACTCTGTAGAGTGCGAACTTTGCGACAAAAAATTTTATAAACTATCCGAAAAAAAACTACACGTACAAGAAAAACATACGGGAGGTTTGGTGTGTGCTCAATGTGGGAAACGTTTCACATCAGCAACGATGTTTCGCATGCATAAAAGAATTCACGCCAAACCGATAAAGAAGAAATGTCATTACTGCCAAGAAATGTTTGCTTTAGATTACATGCAATGTCACCTGGAAAGATGCGATCGAAATACCGATAAACAAACGTTTATTTGTGATCTCTGTGGGAAAACGTTGAACTGCATCGCTCATTATAGAGCCCACATGCAAGTGCACAACGGGAGTCTACCGTTCGAATGTGATGTGTGTCAGAAGAGGTTTACGCAAGAGTCTGCTCTTAACGTGCACAAAAATACTCATTTAGACGGTCAACGGTTTCAATGTAGATACTGCGATAAATCGTATTCGCGGCATTTCGGGGCCAGGAGACATGAAGTACAAAAGCATCCATTTGAGAGCAATTCAATTAAATCGGAATGAAATTACTTTTTATGAAAACTTCAAAATTGATGTCAGTGGTATGAAATAATATTATTTTAATGATATTACAATACAATTTTCCAGCGGTGTACTGCCATTATATTATACAGGGTGTTATGGAAATGACGTATTATATTTAAATGGGTGACTCCTTGGGTGTCCTAGAGAAGCGCTACATATTTTTTTTTTAAATCGACCGTTTTAAAAGTGGGGTAACATTTACTCCTATTCACAGGTCAGTCCGCGCTACTGTACCACATTTCACCCAGAGCCAATGGCAATGTTGCCAAACTTAATGTAAAACTGAAATTCCATATAAAATTATAAAAATAAATTATTTTCTACCTACTTGTATTTATTCTTATACCTAAAGAGCCAGGAAATCCAGGCACAAACACAATCAGTTTCTTATTTCTTTTTCATGGGAACACTCCTGGAAACACTTTATGTACAGACAGTAATAGTGAAACAGAACCGATAGTTAGCTTTTGAAAATACAATAATACAGATTATACTACAGATTATTAGATTTTATTACACGCGACGAAATTTGACGTCCAGAAGAAACGCGTCAATAAAAACAATATTCAAAGATTATTTATGGACGGGCAATATATACGCGTAAACCGAAAATACAGAGCGGATTGCTGAGAGTGTGTTGGTGATCGACGAGACACAACGTACCCGGCTGCTGGTTGGTCTTCAACTAACAGACGCAAGCGTGCGGCGCTATATGAAACTACTTCGCTCAGCCGATGTAAGGCGTCAAGAGGTCATTGGCATTTGACCTAGTGACGTACGTGGCTATTACTATTCCATATGTTTTTTCGGGTTGTTTAAAACATAGTCCGTCGTAAATGTTCTTCAATTAATTGTACAAAAAGGTATTACAGAATGGAAAAGTGTTTAAATTATTTTATTCTGTCTAAAGAGTTTAAGGTGTGCAAATGACAATACGGCCAGAATTCCATGATTGCTTACATGTATCGCAGTGCCACACAGGTGCTTTTCTGGTTTGACGTCAGGTCACTTTTACCGCTGAATGAATTGAAAGCGCCATTTATGGCTATTTTTCTTCAATTTGTCTTTATCTCGGGAATTGCCGGTTTAAATATAATACGTCATTTCCATAACACCCTGTATATTCTTACGAAAACTAACACTCATTTTTCGAAGTTCAGTTCCAACAAACCCGAACAAACCAAAGTTTTGGATCCGCCCTTGCCCATAGCCTCATTAGCATGTACATCTATCTGTGTCGATAGATTTTTTAATAAGCTCTAACTTATTGCTTTATATGATTTAATGTTCACATGTTTCAACAATACCAGTTTACATAACTATATATTTTAGGATTTTTGTGAAAATTGAAAATAACACGAACGACATGACCATAGAAGAGGATTCCATAGATGTTAAACCGTTCAATATCGGTATCAGCGAATCAAATCCTCTCATTCGCCAGCGAGCATTTTCCTGCTTCTTCTGCGAAGAATACTTTTCCAACACTCAACATCTAAAAAGTCATACGGAAAAGCACAGAAATAATGGGCTTTTTCAGTGTTCCATCTGTCTTAAGGCATTCAAAAATTTATGGGATATTAAGAAGCACTCTAACATACACGACCCCAACAGGAAAGCATTGCAATGCGAAGTGTGCTTTAAATTCTTTACTGTAAAACATAGTTTGATCAGTCATATGAAAAGACATAATAAAGAGTATTGTGTCGAGTGTGAACAATGCGGCAAAAAGTTCTTCAGACCGTCTGAGAAGGTTCGGCATATGGAAATAAGCCATAATGGAGGTTTGTTATGTAAGCACTGTGGAAAACGTTTCGACTCCTACAGGACATTTAGGTTACATCGAAAATTACATATCGACAGAAAAAATTGTATTAAATGCGACCATTGCAACAAATCCTTTGCTATGTGGACTGCCATGACTTATCATCACATGGCAACGTGTAAACATAGAAGCAACAAAGAATATCAAAAACAGAAAATGGAAAAAAGGGATGCGAGATAGGAGCAGGTATAGAAGGACATGTTGAACATATCACTTAAAACCACAATAAGTTTAATAAACAAAATAATACCATGCTATAAAGAATTATTATAAGAGATCTTTGGATTGAAAAACGTAGGGCTAGGTTTAGGCCGTGGTTATAGAGAAAGAAATTCCCAACCACATTTAGGTTAAAATAATGATATAAAATTAATATTCAAACACAAACTTATTTTATTGTTACAAAATTAATAACGTAAAACATCAAAATAATAAAAAATTACAAAAACTGACCACCATTATCGAAAGACGTCAGTGCGCTGTTATGGTGTCCCGTTTTACGAGATATGATGTATTTTTATCATCCCGCCGAACGTCCCGTTTTGCGGAACCCGTTTTGAAGGACAGTGTAACACCGCACTTACAGATTTGTTTCGCGTATTCTGTATTATTCCTCTAGGTTCTCAACAAGCTACTCTGTTCTTACTGTTAGGTCTTCCAGCTACTTTTTTATTCTGTGTAGAACCTGTTTCCCTAAACGGAGAAACGATTCTGTTCAGGCACTGATAAAAATCCGCATAAGCAAGAGCTACGTAAGATTTTCGACAAAATCATCCTTGTAGAGATGCTGATTGTACTTGCCATTCGCAAATTTACTTTTACGCCACGGACTGACGGATGGAATGATTAATTGATTGTCAGTCTATATCGACAATAACTGGAATTTGCTGTAAGACAACAAGTATTGAGCTCAACTACTAAGCAATAGATTTTATTTACAACCATGCATGTAATAATGACATTTCATCTATCTTTAAAAGGTGGAAAGTTGACGTTTTTTTAGTTTTACTTTCCACCTGGGTGGAAAGTGCTCACTTTCCGAACAAACCCGGGTGGAAAGTAAGTTATTTATTTGTAATTTTTGGCTTGTATCCTTTGTTTTGCTTTTTTAAAAATGCTAATAGCTTTGCGTGTTTAGATATGTCTACTTTTTCCCTAATTGATAGAGTGGTCCTCAGCATCGAATATTGTGACCAAATCGTTGATATCTTCTTTTTTTCTTGGCATATTCACTGAAATAAGCTAGTAGCGCCGACTCAGAACCAGGATTTTGAACTTTGTTTCCCGTACACCATTCTTTAAAACAGTTATATGCCTTGTCATATCTCGGGCGGCTTTTAGTTGGCAGAAGATCTTCTACTATTTTTGCTGCTTCTCGAATTTCTGGTGGAGTAGCCGCGAAATCAAATACCTCATCTCATAGCATTTTTCTGTTGTTAAAATAATATATTGTTTAGTGACATGGAAACCATATTCAAAAAATGATTTTTGATTGTTGATTATTTTACTACATGCGGTAATTTGAAATTTCTGTCTAATTTTTCAATGGAAAAGTCAAAATGACATTTATCTTTTATTAATAATTTTAATTCAAAATAATAAGAAGTGGATGTTAGATGTGGTTGTAAATAAAATAGTATACAAACCTCGGTGAAAAGTTTCATTACTGTCTCGAGATTTAGTTACCGTCTCTCGCGACAGGAATGAAACACTTTCCGCATCGGTACGTAATATACTAGTGCATGCTTGCTTTGGCTTTTGATAATACCTACTATAAACTATTTCATATTTTAGCGTTTTTATAAAAGTGGAGGATATTTCAGAAAACCCAACGACCGACGAGGAAATCGAAGATATTAAACCGTTATATGTCAAAGTTATCTACGAGCCTGATGCAAGCGATGATCAACCAGTAGGCTTTACGTGCGTTATTTGCGAAAAGATATGTCTCACTAAGCACAAATTAAAAAGACATACAGAGACCCACAGAAAAAATGGACGGTTCCAATGCTCCCTATGTCAAAAAACTTACAAAAGGTACAAGGATATTAAGAAGCACTCGAACACACACGATCCTGATAGGAAAACGTATCAATGTCCAGTGTGCTTTAAGATATTGGCTCTCAAAGGCAGTTTGACGAGTCACATGAAAAGACATAATGAAGAATATGCTTATGAATGCGAAATTTGCCAAAAAAAGTTCTTTAGGCTGTCTGAAAAGAAAGACCATGTGGAAGAGAAGCACAATGGAGGGTTAATCTGTTCTCAATGCGGGGAACGTTTCAAATCGGCTAGAACACTACGTTTTCACAAAAATTACCACATCGACCCTAATTTTAAGAAGACTAATGTTAAGTGCGACTATTGTAAGAAATCATATTCTATGTTGACCGACATGAAACGTCACTTGATTGTATGTAAGGGAAGAACTCGGCTACCAACATTCCGTTGTGAAGTATGTCTTAAAAAGTTTAATGCGGAATCTACTTTGACTGATCATATGAAAAATCATTATAGCGAAATGACTGAGGAGTGTGAATACTGCAATCAGAAGTTCTTCAGTCTGTACGAAAAGAAACAGCATGTAGAAGAAGAACACAGTGATGACGGAGTACCTTGTCCTCAATGTGGAGAACGTTTCAACTCCGAACAAACCTTACTTGTACACGAAGAAACTCATAAAGAACTGAAAAAGCAATGCAACTATTGCCAAAAAATGTTTGCTTTAAATTATATAAAAAGTCACATTAAAAGGTGCGATCAAAACACCGATAAACAAACATTTATTTGTGATACTTGTGGACGGGAATTTTATTGCGTCGATAATTTGAAGGTTCACATTCAAGTGCACAACAACGAGAAGCTTTTGGAGTGTGACGTTTGCCAGAGAAAATTCCTAAGGCATTTTACTCTTAGGATGCACAAACTTACTCATACAGGAGAAAAACCGTTTAAATGCGAATTTTGCGATAAATGTTTTACCCAACCGTCTGCTGTAAAAAGGCACAAAATGACCGTGCACTTGAAAGTTGTTAAGAATTCTGACAACTATGAATAGTTCAGAACATTTTCTGAAAAAGAGCAAATATCGTCGGGCAACAAAAATAGAGCACCTTATACGTTGCGCAGTATTTTGCACCCTAGTTTTTGGCTTCAAACAGGGTCAACAAAATAGATGTTTTCTTTTTTAGAACATTTATATTATGCAGGATGTTATTGAAATGTTTATTATATTTAAACCTGCAATTCCTGAGTAGAACAAGCCCGATTATTAATGGCCACACGGGAAGTAGCGGTCGCCTTAACCTAAAAATACATTTCGTTCTAAAATAAACTTTTAAATTGGCTTATCCGAAATCACGTTTGTGTCTCAGAATACTAAAGCTCCGTATACCCTTAATTACACGACACGACTGACTGGTCAACAACGACTTATCCTGGTAACCCGAGCCGTACACGGGGTTAAATTGAAACCAATAAAGAAGCTAAACGGCGACATCTCACAGACAACTTCGAAACAGTTCCATTTCTAGGAATTTTATCTGCCAGTTTGCAAGTCAACAAATTAATTTTCTGAAGACAGACACTATCAGATTAAACAATACACTGCATAATTACTGTTCATATTACATCTATTTATTTTAACTTAAAAGTCATAAAATCTTATTTATCTTTTTTATTTTTCGTGGAGTTTAGATCCCCCTCTACAACTTTTATATCTGATGAAATGCCGTAGAGCGTTGCTGAGAGATGCTGTACCGCTTTAGATAGGAAATTCTCAATAAACTTAAATTTATATCGAGCCATGTCTGAAAATGAATTTACAGCATCTGCGTGACCCGAAAGTCACGGTAAACACATTTTCTGATAAGTCAACCCTTGCATATACTTTTCCGAGCGTGTCAAAAAGAAATGAATGGAAGAATTATAAAGCCTCAAGTGACATGGGTCCAACTGGACTTAATCGATTTGTATTCACATGGAGATGACTCGTAAACAATTTTCTGATAAGAGAAATATTGCAGAATTTTTCCCGTCATACAACTGAACAATACTTGCCTTCCGGTATCTCTGCGTAATATTGTCTGAATTCCGCCTAGCTAGCTGCGATTCTTCAGAATTTTTTTCAAGGAATGTAGTGTGACAATTTTCTGACATGTCACGATCGTTTTCCGAAATTCCTCCGAGGAGATTTTTGAAAAATTCCAATAATGAAATGGCGAGACCTGGAACGACAAAAAAATTTTCACATAATCTTTAACATATAATGTTCCATTCTAGAAAGTTTCAACTTTAAATTCGCTTTTTTTCATTATTTTCACACATGGCTCGATATAATTTTGAATTTGTTGAGAATTTCATATCTACAGCGCCTCTCAGCAACGCTCTACGCCATTTAATCAGATATAAAAGTTGTAGAGGGATACCTAAACTCCACGAAAAAACAACTTAGTGATATTCCACTTTACGGACCCCCTATTATCACCGTCTTTAATCACCGAGTTTAATTTAGAGGGTGGTCGTCTCATTTTTAAGACTATCGACTATTATAAAAACAACTATGTATTGTTTCGCTGGGACACCCATTTAAATATAATAGGCCATTTCCATCTGCATAGTTGTGTTTGGTTATATAAAGTGGTAGATATTGATATTTTATGTACATTATAATAAGATAAAAAATTAAACAAATTTAATTGTAATTGCTAACCTATTTTTAAGAATTATACGCATACTCATAATAAATTTTGTATCGAAATAGATTTTTTCGTCCCCCTCTAAATTTGCCAGTTAAATGATCGTGATCCGTTACCTTCCTTCCTGATCATTTTCAATACAAATGACGATTCAAATAGATACAAGTCCACGATTGTAAATGGATATTGTAGATTTGTTTTGACATTTGAGAGGATCGATATTGAAGAAGCAGAAGACTGCAAAGAAGTTGCCTTATTTGATGACGTTGTCTGCGCATAAATAAACGTCAAATGGTTCCCCCATTTTGTGAAAATCTCTTTTCTATCGAACATTCTGATAGTTATAGAACAAATGATTATTTCCAATGTCCTTTCAATCCAAACATCTTTAAGAATTTCGATTATTTTGAGATGCATTATAGAATTCACAAACCTAACCAGTAAGGAATTTAGTGTGTAAATGTACATTGTCTAATCATATGAAAAAATAAAACAAAGAATATGTGGCTGAATATTAACACTGTAACAAAACGTTTCATGTGACACTCAACAATACTGGATGCTTGCTCTCTCCACAATGCTGGAGGATTTATTAAACAACAAGTTTAAATGTTTTCTAAGCAAGTTCTAACAATGACTTCACGTATGTATGTGTATTGTAAGTATTTTTCAATATGAATCCGACATAATCATGTAGGTAGTCACCAAATAAATCTAAATAGAACCTTTAATTTCATTTAATTTTTTTTAACCATGAGATCGTTGTGTTAGGTTTTAACAGAAATAACAATTTCGAAATTACCGACACCAATAGCCGAAGAATCAAATTAATTTTGTCTGTGTGATGTAGTGTAGAAATAGAAATCATTCAATAGTCTTATATATCAGCATATATCAAGTTGTTTTGTATATTAAATATTCAATCATAATAACATATAAAGTATTTTTTTAGGAACCATACCAGAAGGTTAAGAATAACTCGTACCAAGTCCCTTGCGCAGAAGAATGATTACGTTATCAATAAGAAAGCAATCTGTAACCCCCGACCAAAAAAAAATAGGAAATTATTTATTTGTCATCTATGTGATTTGAATTTTTACTCCAAGAAACTCTTTACTATTCACGAAAAGAAATGTCAAAACGTACCTCTATCCGAAACCCTTGCGAACCTCAAAACAGACGCAGTTCAAGAACCGACGGAAAATGAAAAGGAACGCCGAGCTTATAGAGTTCCACGTCAATGCAAAAAGTGCCCTCAAACGTTCATGACAGTCAAAGAACTGAGAAACCATCAAAAAGAACACAGTTCCTTGGACCCTGTAGAAGAACATACATATACGCACGATGAAATTCTGGACCTCTACATCTGCCAAACATGTTCTGCCGAATTTCAGGATTCCTCGGAAGCTGAAGTCCATTTGAAAATTCACGAGGAACAAAGCTTTGCTTGTTTAAAATGTTCCGGCAAGTTCAAGTCGCTCCGTGCTCTTTTCTGTCATATGGAAAATCATCTGGAGGAAGATAAAATACCATGTCCAATGTGTTCCTTTAAGACCGTCAAGAAGAAGAAGCTTCTAAATCATCTTAGTGCCAATCACCTGAAAACCAGCGTATGTTCTAAATGCGGTAAATTCTTCAATAGTCGTTCTAATCTTCGCAAGCATATGCTTCGACACGACGAAACAAAGAAGCACGCTTGTATAGTATGTTCGAATATATACTTCGGTGAGAAATCATTACTAAGACACCAGATTTGCATGCACAAAGCACACATTATCAATGACCCATCCCTCCAATGGTGTCACATTTGTAGAGTCGAATTTAAAACGATGAATCTTTTAAAGTACCATATTAATAAAGCTCATACTAAAACTACAAATAGCCCAGTAGAGAAGAAATGTTTATGTGATATCTGCGGGCAAGGTTTCAAAGACACCGATAACCTCAGAAAGCATAAAATATCTCATACGGAGGAAAGGCCGTTTATGTGCTTCCAGTGTGGGAAAGCCTTTAAACACAAATACGTCTTAACCTATCATCAAAGGATCCACACTGGAGAACGGCCTTATAATTGTGGCTATTGTGGAAAGAGCTTTAGACAATGGACGCCCTATAAAGTGCACTTAAGGGGACATACAGGGGAAAAACCGTATGTGTGTAAGATATGTAATAAGGGATTTACTACAAATCAAGGGTTAAAACTGCATATTAAGAGTTGTTTGGATATTAGGGAAAATATCTCCGTTTTTGAGTAACGATGAAGAAATATGCAGCAGGTACTTAAATGATCCATTAGTACAGGGTGTCCATTTTTGGGTAGTTTTACGGGGTATCTCCGTTATTAGTAAAGATAGAATGATGCGGTTTTTGCAGCTCCTTTTTTTCACTGTTTGACAAAAAAGTAGCAGAGTACTGCGGAAACCGCATCCTTCTATCTTTTCTAATAACAGAGATACCCCGTAAAACTACCCAAAAATGGACACCCTGTACAAGGTT
This sequence comes from Barypeithes pellucidus, assembly GCA_963991005.1. Lineage (NCBI taxonomy): Eukaryota > Metazoa > Arthropoda > Insecta > Coleoptera > Curculionidae > Barypeithes > Barypeithes pellucidus. The sequence continues at coordinate 11,786,702 of OZ022562.1, read as the reverse complement.
TAAGAGAGATGATTAGAATACAATAAACTGATGTTCTATAAGATAAAAACACATTTTCCTGGAAGCAATACAGTAGATACATTGGGAAATATCATTTGGTGTTTTAGTTATCCAAAAAGTCAGTCTACAGAAGTAGCAAATTATCGAATTACTATTCTTCCTCGCATACGTGGGTAGAGAGTGTGGATTATTCTCAATATAATAATAGTTTTATTCTAATCCAAGAATGATTTCTCGAATTGATCTAAAGTAGCCGTTAATTCATTTCAATATTTTTAAAAGCCAAAAACGAGTAATGAATCATTATATTATTGTTATTTTAGATCGCAATGTACCAATATAAATGTGTAAAAATTTTAACCATATTAATAAATTATTTTTATTTTTTTAAATTGTTTTTTATGCTTATGGGGTGGCCAATCGAAAACAGTCCAGCAAGGTTTACTGCTGTGTACGTGAAAATTAAAGAAAAACCTCGGACCCGTAAACTTGTGTTTTCAGGGGGAGACGTTTCATTATTAATGTCATCCCTGTAACCTCAACCCCCCCTAGCGGGGGCGGCTACTGCCCTTGTTTTTTCAAATGGGAATGGGTATGTTGTGATACATCTTTTTAAAGGGCAATAAATTCTCTTCAAAATGGAGCTTTGTTTTGTAAATTTGAGCTACGCGCCGCCGAGAAATTGCGTTTTAAAAAATGTAATTTTATTGAGTAATACTTACATGTTATCTTATTAAATATTGAAAATGTCCGACATTCACCTCCATACAATAGTACAACAACTGTTCAAAGTGTTCTCGGACATTGTGAAGAACATCTGGTGTAATTTGTTAACATTCATTAGTAATGCGGTTCCGTAAATCTTCTAAGGATTCGGGTTGGGTGGCATAAATTTTGGATTTTAGATGTCCCCACAAAAAGAAATCAAGGGGAGATAAATCGGGCGATCTCGCGGGCCATTCAACAGCACCCCTCCTCCCAATCCATCTACCAGGAAACGTTTCATCCGGGTAATGCATAATAGGGTGGAAGCCCCGTCTTGTTGAAATATTGGATTTTCTTCCTGGTAACGTTGGTCGTTTTCCATAATTTCCATCAGCGCTGGGTTGACAGCATTCTCCAACAAGTCTAAATAAGTATCTCTATTTAAATTTCCCGGTAAGAAAAATGGTCCAATTATGTGATCACCGAAAATAACAGCCCAAACGTTTAATTTCTAAGGATTTTGAGTATGAACCTCGTGGTAAATCCTTGAATTCGTGTCGGACCAGTAACGACAGTTATGTCGATTGACAGTGCCATTAAGAAAAAAAGAACATTCGTCTGAGAAGCAAACGTTAAAAAGGTAGTTCGGATAATTTAATACTTGTTCTGACATTACTTCACAAAAATGTAAACGGCGGTCGTTATCATCTTCATTCAATTCTTGCAGAAGTTGAATTTTGTATGGGTGCCATTTATAATGTTTCAGAATTCTCTGTACAGTAGTCTGCGTACATCAGACATTCTTCTGGTACTTAATGTTGGATTCATACTAACTTGACCGAGAACAGCTTCATTTCTTACCGGATTTTCAATGATCCTTTTTTTATTTGCTACTGAACCAGTTTGCCGAAATTTTGCCACTCATTCTAGGATATAACCTGATGTACGTGTGTATCTGGATGTCTATCATTAAACAAAGTTGCTGTTACTCTTGCACATTGATTGTTTATAAAATACAACTCAATAATTTCAACTCTCTCCTCAATAGAATAAACCATTTTTATGTCACGATCAAATCAAAAGAAAATAATAGCGCAGAAATATTATGTAGATCTGGATCAACCACTTTACTGAAGATAAAGTTGAATTGACTGATACTTATTACTTAAAAAAAAATTGTTTACGCACAAACCTGTGTACTTGATAAGAGGTGCAGTGAAATGTTTCAAATTCCGTTGCTCGGCGACGCGTAGCTCAAATTTACAAAACGAAGCGCCATTTTAAAGAGAATTTAATGCCCTTTAAGAAGGATGTATCACAACATACCAATTCCCATTTGAAAAAACAATGAAATTAATAGCGAAACGTGTCCCCCTGAAAACACAAGTTTACGGGTCCGAGGTTTTTTTTAATTTTCACGTACACAGCCGTAAACCTTGCTGGACTGGTTTCGATGGGCCACCCTGTATATAAACTTGTATTGTGTTTGTTGTATTAATAAACTACGACACTGAACATTTTAGCAATTTGCATTACGTAATAATTAAACACGTGTTTTTAGGAGTAATAGTATGCCGCCAATTCGAATGCACCACATTTGCAATATTTGCTCACAATCGTTTACGACTTTAGCGGCTCTACGAAAGCATTGGGGTATGTTATTAATAAGAACAATGTGTTTCTGTCGAACCTGCGGTCACTTCTTCGGACCCGATTTCCAATGCGAGGATCCACCAGAACGAAAAAGATTTAACTGTTTCATGTGCAAAATCGAACTTCAATTTTCCCATTTGCAGGATCATATTTGTTTTCACCTAGGAAGAAAACCGTACGACCCTAAAACAGATAGGGTGACTAATCGGGTAGCACGAAGTAGGGCCCTAAAGAAAGACGGCAAGTTAAAGGCTGCAAAGAAACGAAAGATGAATAAAGCCAGAAAAAATAAATATTATGCCAAAGTAAGAAGAATTATGAATAAGGAATCGTTAGCCAACGATAGTGTGGGAGAAGATGACGAAGATATTTTAATGGAACCTGAAATTTTACTACATGAAGCAAGTGACAACGAGACGGATTTGTGTATGTTTTGTTCAGAGGAAATTCCTGTAAGGATATTGTCCAAGCACGAGAACAATCATAGAGTGGAACAACAACTATTTGCCATACAGCATAAGCAAAAAGCAAGGAAAGCGGAACCAGAGAAAGACGACTTCACTATTTGCCATATCTGCGGTCAATTTGTGAAAAGAAGTAGTTTCAGAAGTCACAAACAATTCCACACCAGACTAAAAAAGACGGTGATCTGTGAAATTTGCGGCTTCTCAAGTAAGAACATCACGCAACACAGGATTAGTCATAGTGATCAAAGAAAGCATAACTGTGATAAGTGTAACATGTCGTTTAAAACAGCGAATGGCCTCCACAAGCACGATTTAGTTCATACGGAAGTGGGACAACACAAGTGTCCTACGTGTGAAAAGTCGTTCAAGGCTGCGTACAATCTAACAGTACATATGAGATCCCATATGGATAAAAAGCCCTTCGAATGTGAATATTGTGAGAAAACTTTTACGACCAAGCAGTGGAGGGACAATCATATGAAGAGTCATAGATAATAAAAGTATTTATTATATTGTTATAGCTGCTTAGTTTAGAAAAATTATGTTAATGTTAATGTTAGATAATTGGTAAAAACCCTACCATAAAATTAAACGATACGCTGTAATACAAAATGGCGTGGTCGCTCATTATCCAATAGTGCATTACAAAAAATGTTACTGTTATAAAGAATGTCGGGTTGAGGCTGTTAAGCTATATAATGAACAAGAAAAAGAGTTATATAGTCTAAAACAATTTTTCGATTACGAAATGACCTGGTCTAACCTTTTTGTTAAATAGACATAATGTTATATTTTTATTTAATGTATGCAATACATTTGTCCGTAATTGTAGAAAAATATTCATTAATTTATTAGAAATTATTTTAAAGTTTAATATTATAAATTGTCTCTTTCGCTTGCATTCCATGTGAATAATTATACAATATAAAATTTACCTCTCCGTTAAAATGTATTTTCATGAATGTGTCTTTAAATGTAAATATTAATAGAATTTTTGTTAATTAATTTTATCTTCCGAATACATTTTGCAAACACATACATCAGTAAAGAACAGCACTTGCAGTTAAAGACCATCTGAAGTTAGGTCACAGGGCCCCCATGAGTCTTGGACACCTTGGGCGTGCTTTTCTAGGAACTGGTGGGAAGTTCAGTCGTTATTCGGTATGTCACATGGGGATGAAGAAAGCTAAACAGCTTTAGAAACAGGTCCAGAAACAGGAAAATAGGCCTAAAACAGGAAAGCATGACTAGAAACAGGTTCAGAAACAGATAAACAGCTCTAGGAACAAACCGGAACCTCCGGGCCAGTTCTTGGAGAAACCCACCCAAGACTCCAGCGCTCCCAAATCGTCCAGTCAACCTTGAAATGCGCAATTTAGTTTGTATATTAAATAATATATTTTTAGATTCAGTATTAAGCAAGAATCGGAAGTCTACGCTTGTACTGTTTGCTCTCAGTGGTTTATCACGCCGGAAGCATTGGCCAACCATTTGGAGAATTTGGCCATTCAAACAATGTGTTATTGCGAAACATGCTATCACTTTTTCGGGCCAGAATTTCAGTGTCGCGATCCGATAAAGAAAAAAATCTTTCACTGCTTCCTCTGTAAAATCCGTCTCGATTCTAGTCACTTAAATAGTCATTTATGTTTTCATAAAGATTTGAATATCAAAAAAGAAGGTATTAAGACAGAAATCATCGATTGCGGCACTGAATCTGTCGACTCACAAAGTTGTTTATACGTTCACAATAAGTTAGATATAAAAAAAGATATTGACGTTGCTGAGCCTGAGAAAATGCAGCACAGGAAATGGTACGAAACAAGCAATTACTATAAAGTCAGAAGACAGTATGCCAGAGCAAGAAAGAACTATTTGGATGAAATGAAGAAGCTTAAAGACGATTCGTATGCTTTTGGTAAGTGGACGGAGAACAACTCAATTGATAGTACCATGGTTAAATTGCCAGATGGTTTTCCCGATGAAACTGATTTATGTATTTTTTGCTCGGCAGAAGTCCCTTTATTTGACATAGCTAAACATGAAAGGGAGCATAGATCGGAGGCGTTATCTACACTATCGCAGGAAAAGTTCGGTCAAAAAGCACTTAACAATATTTCAGAAACGAATTATATTTGCTCTATCTGCGGAGGATTTGTGAAAAGTGAGATGATCAGAGTTGACAAACGCACGTAAGAAGAAAAAGGAACCGTCATCGTCAGTGATTTGCGACATTTGTGGCTTCGCAAGTAATAATTATTGGGAGCATCAAAAAGAAAGTTGTAAATGGACAAGAAACCTTTCGCGTGCGAGATTTGTACCAAGTCCTTCACTACCAAACAGTGGAGGGATAACCATACAAAGACCCATAAATAAAATTAAGAGTGTAGTTTTTAAGTATAACAACGTGTTGTTTCCAAAGAGAGATTATGTCTAAAAATAAAATGACGGGCTGAAACAGTTTTTTCTTTCTTTGTTGGGGGGTTAGTTCCCCTTGAGTTCATTTTCTGCTTAGGACGATGGAGTGTTATGGAATTAAAGAAATCTATTGTCAGTAAGCTAAACTAAATAATATTTATTAACATTTTAGGTTAAACATCAAACTCGAAAAATTAATGTACACATGTAGCCTTTGCTCTGAACGGTTCAGCACCCCGGAAGCATTGTCCAGCCATTTGGATAATTTAATCATGAAATCAGTATGTTCTTGTCAAAGTTGTGGTCAATTTTTTGGACCAGATTTTCAATGCACCGATGCGATAGACAAGGGAATCCTTCACTGCTTGCTTTGTAAAGCCAGTCCCGATACTTGTGACCTGAAGAGTCGTGACATTAAAAATCCAGAATTGATAAAAGAAGAAAGGCGAGACAGTGACACCAAAAAACACAAAAAGATGCTACGCAAGAGAAACCGTGACGCGAGCAAATATTCTAAAGTCAGAAATAAGTACGCCCATGCTAGAAAAAAATATTTAAATGAAGTTAAAAAAATTAATAAAGGATCATGTGGTAGAGGTAAATCGGAGGCAGCTAACACGAAGGAAGTTGATTATAATATGACTACTCTTTGTGAGGTTGAATTAACGGATAGATCGGACGATGAGACTGATCTGTGTATGTTTTGCTCGAAAGAAGTGCCTCTATCTGAGTTAACCAAACACGAAAGTAAGCATAGATCAAAGAAGGCTATGCCTTTACCGAAAGGACCTGGTGATCCTGCACCAGAACCTATTGGAGAGGCGAATTCTCTGTGTTTTATCTGCGGCGAAGTGGTGAAAAGAGAAAAGTTCAAATATCACAAACAGCTTCACAAGCGAATGATATGCGATATCTGTGGCTTCACAAGTAACACCATTAAAAAGCATATGATCAGTCACAGCGATCAAAGGAAACATAGTTGTGAAATTTGTGGATTATCGTTTAAAACAAGTCGTAATTTAAAAACTCACAATTTAGTTCATACAGATGTAGGAAAACATCAATGTTCTACGTGTGATAAACGATTCAAAACTCCATACAATCTAAGGGTTCACATGAGATCTCATATGGATAGAAAGCCGTTTGAATGTGAGGTTTGTTACAAGTCCTTCACCACTAAGCAGTCGCGAGATAATCATACTAAAACCCATAAATAATACTAAGTTTATGGGTTTGTTGTACAGGAGAGTATAAACTTACAAGAAACGATCGCACTACGTATAAAAATGGAGTTTTGTTTTATAGTCATATATTTTTATTCAATACCCAATTATGGGTATTTTTAAATAATATGTTATGTACAGGGTTCTCCAATAAGAGGTGTTATTTTGATATTGAAAGGAAAATGCCATTTTTTGAGATAAATGATCGAATGTTTATTTCATTATACAGATGAAGGTATGCCGTTAATATTGGAAAATAACATCTGCCAAATGACCACCACGACCACGCCTACAGGACCATATTATCCTTTTCATAAAATTTTCCATAACCAAGTCGCAAAGTGGCTACCGTATGTCCTCCATAGCCTCACGAATTCCATCTTTGAGGTCTTGAATCGACGCTGGGCTGTTGGCGTAGACCTTCTCTTTCACGTGGCCCCAAAGGAAGAAGTCGCAAGGTGTTAAGTCACAAGATCTCGGTGGCCAATTGTGATCACCTCTTCGAGAGATAACACGGTCCCGAAACTTTTCCCGTAAAAGATCACTGGTTTCGTTGCTTGTGTGGCACGTAGCGCCGTCTTGTTGAAAGTAAACGTTGTCCAGATCAATACCATCCAATTCCGGCCATAAAAAATCATTAATCATCTCTCGATAGCGCAATCCATTCACCGTAACTGGTGCTCCAGCCTCATTTTCGAAAAAGTAAGGTCCAATGACCCCGCCGGACCATAAACCGCACCAAACAGTCACACGTTGAGGATAGAGAGGCTTTTCAACAATAACTCTTGGGTTTTCCGAGCCCCAGATGCGACAATTTTGTTTGTTGACGAAGCCACCGAGGTGGAAATGGGCCTCATCAGTCCAGATAATTTTTCGATGGAATTGCGGATCATTTTCATGCATTTCAAGGACCCAATCGGCAAAGACACGCCGTTGTTGATGATCGGCCGGCTTGAGTTCTTGTGTTAACTGAACTTTATAAGCCTTAAGACCCAAATCTTTATGCAAAATACGGTGTAATGATGTTTGTGGAATGTTTAATTCCAAAGAACGACGAGGAATGGACAAACCTGGGTTTTCTTCAACATTTTCGGCTACAGCAGCAATATTCTCGGCTGTTCTTGAGCGACGTGCACGGGTTTTATTCTTCACATCACTAACTTGTCCCAACAGCTCGAATTTTCCCACCAACTTCTGTATTGCGGTCCGACAAGGTGCTTCACGACGACCCAAAAATGTTCGAGTTTTACGAACCGTCTCTGCCAAATTTTCACCATTTTTATAGTGAATTTTAATAATTTCAATGCGTTGTTGAAGCGTGTATCGTTCCATTTTTATTAATGGCGTAGTTTCTACTTGTCAAATGACAAGAAAATTACAGCTCCAAAAGTGACATCTACCGAAATAGCGGGCTATTCAAAATAACACCTCTTATTGGAAAACCCTTTATTTTTTACATTAAATATTGTGTATTACGCAAAAATATGTGATTCTAATTTACCACGTAAAATTTGCAACATTATAGTGGAATAATTAGTTAATTATGTACATTTACTTCTCAAAGCAATATTATATCATTATAATATCTATAACATTGTAATTTTACAACAGATTTAATTACAGATTATGTAAATAAGCATGATATAATGACAAACTTAGACTATGATTCCATAATTTACTATGTAATTAATAGAATGATCACAATAATGGCAGAAATGGAATTTACGTTAGTCGAACATACAACTTTTAAATAGGAGGTTGTTGTGCAAATATGTCGTTTTTAATTGTATTGTCGAATCAAGAAGATATATTTAATGGTTGCAACGGCAGTTGACCTTTAGTTGAAAATCTTTTAAACGTTGGTGTGTATGCCTAATCCATTTTTAGTGTTTCATAATTAAAATATTATTAAGTTTATGATACGATGATTATTTTTAATTTAAATCCCCAAAGTTTCAGAAACATATGTTCAGTAGTTATCCATATAATTCTAATGCAAGCTCGTCGTGAATCACCCTGTATAATCTTATACTTACAGACATAAGAAGCGTTTTAGGGTTCTGTTTGGGGAATATTACTGAAATACTTGTTTCTAGCATTGCTTTGAATGAATGCGCTGAAATGTACGTAATATTCACTGATAATTCTTTCTCTATTTTACTATGTTTACCCACCGACCTATAATTATGGATACGTACAACTTATGGAATGCACAATAAAAAGTTAAATTTTATTAGGGAAAAAAATGGGTTCGTGCGCACGGTCTACCGGTCATATTTTTAAAGTCTGCTCGTCGGTTATCTTGCGCACAATGTTTTCGCCATCATATAGGCAACCCCGCCGTATTGGTGTCGGTTTGGTTGCCAACCAACGACGACCGTCCAGAACCGAAATCAGTCGTTTTTTTTTTTTTCTGTTTTTTTTTGGGTCAAACACAAGCACTATAGGAAAAATCCTTTAGGGCACTGGTGCGTGTGCGCAAAAAGCGATTCATGTTGGACTTGAATCGTTGGAGGTTATATTCGTTAGGAAAAACGACCTCGGGAAGATCGTTCCACAAGGATGAAGTCGTAGGGATGTAACGATATTAAAAATCTATCGATACCTGAACAATATCAAAATTAATTATAAAAGTGATGGCGACAAGGCCTTCTTTTATGCAAAAAAATAGATTGTTTATTTCCCAGTAAATAAGGTCTTGGATGTGCCTAAATATTGCCGTGTAATCATTTTCATTAAGGGCATAGTACGGTCCTGTTCGCCGGTTAAGGTAAATACTTTATCAATCGGCATTGCGCATGACATCTGACGGTCAGCTTTGTTTACATGCGCGACGCCATAAATTTGCCACTGTTGCTTTTAGAGTTTGGCTATCCATAGATATAGGTCGGTGTGTTTACCTGATAATGATTGTTATCATATTTCCACCTAGAAACCAGCCACATACTGTCACATACAGCCAGTGGCGGTCCGCATTTTAAAGAGATAATCTTTAAAAAATCGCTTACGATAAACGTTAATTAATTGTTGTAAATATTAAATTAGTTTTTGTATGTTGGGTTGCATTATTTCAAGATTATACGACAGGCTGTAGACTCGTCCCTTACAAGTAATAGGTAAAAATAAGACACATTTTTCTTATTTATTAAATTACAATACCTACATACAATAAAATAATTAACGGGAAGAGGAATAAAACATATTGAATCTCAGTTTGACGTTCCTAGACGACGAGGGTTGATTTTGCAAGAAGTATCAATCACTCCATCGACTTCAATCTCGACCAATATACAGAGTGTCCCAGAATATGTGGGCAATCTCCCGAATTCAGATAGAACACTTAAAAATAATAGGAGAAGTTCCTATAAATTTTTGTTCCTACGGCCTCCCCTACGGAGATACGGGCCCATAACGGACGTCCCTGGAAATCGTTGTTTTTTAAATAATTTTTTATGTACTAGGTGTAAGTTAATAATTTTTTAGTATAATGGTTACTAGATCCTTAAAATTCGCCCTTTTAAGCACATTTGACTTATTTAGTTTGCCAGGTACAGACTAGACGTAACACAAAAACGGTTTTTTTTTACACCCTGTATGATGAAGGAACGACAATAATATTTTTGGATACTCTAAATGTCGATAAAATGAACTGTTTTCGAGAAAAAAATATTTTTGTCCATTCATTCAATGCAGGTCTGCATATTCAGTATACGTAAATTTCATTACTAAGTTAGTAACTAGTAAGACAAAGGAGGAAAACCGCAAATTCCAAGACAATACCATAAACTGACACTGGCATAAATATTCTTATTTAAATCGGTACATGTGAAAAAATCCATAGCAACAATGAGGGAATTTTATGAATATAAAGCAACAACTAATATTGAACAAAAATATATTTTTTTCTAAAACAGTTCATTTTATCGACATTGATCAAGAGTACTTTCATTTCAGCTTAAGGTTTAGAGTATCCAAAAATATTATTGTCGTTCCTTCATCATAAGGGGGTGAAAAAAAAAGCATTTTTGTGTTACGTCTAGTCCGTCCCTGGCAAACTAAATAAGCCCAATGTGTTTAAAAGGGAGAATTTTAAAGAGACTCGTCTAGTAACCATTATACTAGAAAATTATTAAATTACACCTAGTAAAGATTGTTTCACGAAAAATGGATATAACTTAATGACTGCAGTAAAAGTACTTGTGGCCATCGCATTATTTATGACCGTTTGTTATTATTATGTGGAAAGGACCGGATTGTAATAATTATAATTAAATATAGGCACATCAGGTAGGTGTGATATATATTTTGAAGAAAGTTATATAAAAAGTGATCTTTTAGAAGTTCTAAAGACGTTTTGTATAAAGAAAGTATATGTTTGTGACACATTCGCAGAAGAAATTGGACATACAGTGCTACGGCTCCCACCCTATTATTGCATTTTTAACCCCATAGAGCATATGTGGCACCAGTTAAAATCACTGGTTAGGTCTGAAAATATTCCCCCAGGTAGTTGGAAAAATTCAGTCCGTCACGTAATAACTGTAGAAAATTCGTATATTAGTCTGGATCGTATAATTAATCCAATTATAATTAATTTTGATGAGGATAGCGATAGCGAAACAGAACTATCTATAGAATGACATTATGACATTTCATTGGATTACATAATATAATCATTACTTGTTTTCCTTAGTCCGTCCCTTCATACTTCACTTGTTTATTGCCAAGCTCTTGTCGACACAATGGGACCGACCCAGGAAATCATTAAGTAGTATCCATTTTTCGTGAAACAATCTTTACTTAAAAAATTATTTAAAAACAACGATTTCCAGGGACGTCCGTTATGGGCGGGCCCGTATCTTCGTAGGGGAGGCCGTAGGAAGAAACATTTATACGAACTTCTCCTGTTATTTTTAAGTGTTCTATCTGAACCCGGGAGATTGCCCACATATTCTGGGACACCCTGTATATTAGCAAGTGCTAAGCAAGCCATTCAACCTTCCCTCACCCAGTTTAAATGTTAGTAATGGGGGGGGGGGGGGCTATAGTCCCTTCTGCCACTGCATCGATGCAGTAATAAGTTGTTGTAACCTTATTTACCAAAGTGTTTTGGTTGGGTTTTTTATTTTTGTAATATTGTATTTCTTATTATTAAAATGAAAATTGAATTATTTCTTTAAAACATTTATTATTATTTTTAAACCGTTTATTAGTAAGTTGTGTGTTTATGAACAAATCGGGCTGGCTACTATGTAGCATTCTTGTTCAGTTCCGAAATTATTCCTGGTTGGGAAGCAACCGCCGTAAATATCCATTTCACAATATTTTCTTTCATTGTTCCAAAGCCATCTGCGTATATTTGCGTAACAAATATAACCGTGGTGTAGTTGCTCCAGACCTTCATAACAATCTAAAGAAGAAAAAATCAATCTAGTGAATCAGCGTTTTTCAAACTGGGGACCCCTTGGGGGTCCGCGATCAATTACTTAGGAGTCCGCGAACCACTAAGTGGAAATAAATTATCGTAATCGACTTAATGCCGAACCAGATATACAAGGTGGCCAGTGGCGTAGCGCTACTACCGCGAACCCCCGAAGTCGCAGGGGGGCCGAAAGCTTGGGGGGCCCGAAAGCTTCGAGTGCCGATAGAGCCTATTGCTAATTAGCAAATCTTTCAAATAAATACCAATATTACCAATGTCCACCTGATCTAGATTTTGTCACACTGTGCTCGTAATTATATAAATTTGAAGAATGAAGCAATTGGTATATCAAGATCATGGAATATAAACCCGGAATTTGAAGATAAAAGACAATTAAAACCACAAAAAAACACTTTGATGAAGCCAATACAAATTATCTATTTTCTAGTCGAGAAAACTATTTTAGGATAAATATATATTACAAAGTATTTGATATTGTAATTAACCAAATAGGTAATCGTTTTGAGGGAATGGAGTTATTTGTTAATAAATTTAGATTTCTATGTCCCCAAGTTCTAGTAACTTTGCCAGAAAAAGAATTATTTATGTCTGCAGAAACACTACAGCAAACATATTCCAGCGATCTGTCTGCGACTTTTCCTTTAGAGATAGTCGCGTTGTGTATGCCGTTAAAGGAAAAAATTGCTTCTCTTCAAAGTATTAAAGACTTTGATATTGTATTTTTAATTGTGGAAAATAACACTTTATCATCAAATTTTCCAGAGGTAACAACAGCCTTATTATTAATTTTAACTCTTCCAGTAAGTGTTGCTACAGCTGAGAGATCCTTTTCCAAATTAAAAATCATTAAAAATTATTTACGAAATAGTTCCTCTCAGACAAGGTTAACCAACTTGGCTATCCTGTCTATAGAGGCACAAGAGGCGGCCAAAATGGATAATAACCATTTAATAAAAAATTGTGCGGAGGCAAAAGCTAGAAAAAAAAAACAATTTACCTCCTGAAAGCAACGATATAAGAATAATTTTACAATATAATAATTAAAATAGGCAATTGGCCAATTGCCTCGCAATAACTATTGAGATACCTATAATATTATATTCAAGATTTTGTTGCTTAATTTTAAATACTTTTGGTTTTATCGCACTGTAACTTTCAAGTATCGCTACCTTAGCTCGGTACCTAAAGAATTTTTTCGTGTTTGTTCCTTTGAGTTTTAAAGAATGTTTTTTGTTTTCTTCTTGTTGTTCAATATTTTTTTTATTTTGTAATGTTCTCTACATATAGATTTGTAGTTTATATAATAAACAGTATTATCTAATTTTGTTTGTTTATATGTTTATATATGTATATTCTTAATATAGGGTAGGGGGCCCTAACTTAATTTTCGCGGGGGGGCCTATAATTTGTCGCTACGCCACTGAAGGTGTCCGCTAATTAATGGTACATGAAAAAACCACAGACTCCTTATGTAAAAATATTAGGATTTAATTATACTTACCTATATCCGAAAGTTAATATTAACTGAGATACGGGGTATTAAAGTTAAAACGTCATTTTTGTTTCTCTCTAATAACTTTGCGAGAAATCAACGTTTTTTTACAAAATTTGCTAATTATGGTTTTTTATGACGAGAAATTGAAATTTTAATGTACAATGTAGGGGGGCGCTGTCTGCGGCATTTTTCGTACATTTATTAGGTCATAACTTTTTTGTGCCTCAGTGTATTTAAATTTTTAATAAAACTAATACTCAGGGTCAAAGTCATTTTATTTAAAGTAATATAATATATTTTTCTATTTGGGTTTCATAATGACTACATTACGAAATGCAAAAAAATTGAATACCTGACACTTTATGAAACTGAAACTTTATTTTTTTTATGTTGGCAGCTAGTAGGGTTGGAATTTTAGGCTAACTTTGATTTCGTTGAAATTAGTTTTCTTGGCATTATGGATTCAACAACAATTTTTTATAGAAAACGTTAAAATACTAACCTTTAACCTTGCAAATAGATCATTTTTACTAGATATTTATCTGAAATACCTATACTCGTAAATATATAACATGCTGACAGTGTCCGTCAACTAATTTCTAGTCACAACTATAAAACAACATAACCTAAAAATAATAGAAATATCTTCCGGTTTATGCTCTATTTCTAATGTTTTATTCAATAAAGTACTAATTTTTATTTTTAATCCAATATAGTATTATACATATTACTTTATATATACATATTTATAGTTACTGTAGACATTTCCTATTAGTTGTTATTCCTGTCAGATTCTGTGTCGAAACAATATTTTGTTCAATAGTATTATTTATTATTTTGTTCAATATTTTGATCTTTGTTCTACTCGCACCATAACTCAAAGTTTTGCATATTATTTTTAAAAGTTTTTCTACAATTTCTCGTATTTCTGACGGAGTACAAGTTTCTTCCTGACTCATTTTTATTAACTTTAATAATATGATGGGAAGAAGCTTTGTTGTGTTCAATTGTTTCTATCATGGCATTTGATACTTGTAACATTTAATGAAATTGTAAAAGTATTACCAACCCAAAAAGAAAATATTAATTCAAATGGAGAAAATCTATTATATTTTTTTAAGTTTTTCCGACTTTAAAGACCCAAATAGAAAAAGTATTATAAAATCCACGGTTTAAACGACAATTAGAAAACGGGTCCTTTTCTAAATTAATATATATATATTTTTGAGAAGCTTGTGACAAACTAAATTATATTATTAAAAATATATATAGGGTGACCCATATAAAAAAAGCAAATTTGTTTATTTTCCTTGAAAACTATTGAATGTAGAAAAAATCCGAGTACGTCACTTTCTACGTAAAAAACTACGAAAAGAACTTTTTTTTTTTTGATACGTTACGGGGTAACCGAGGTATGGGGGTGTGTACAATTCTCAAAGACATCCCGTATATCAAAAACAAGGCGGCCTAGAAAAATTCTGATTACGGCATCTTCTGTTTGACAAAAAAGTAGCAAAGTGCTGCGAAAACCGCATCCTTCTATCTTTACTAATAACGGAGATACCCCGTAAAACTACACCAAAATGGACACCCTGTATAGACATTCCGGGCGACACCCTTTCCAGTTCTTTACCTAGAGCAAAATCACCGGTTAAAATTTTGCACGAATAAGTCCATTTCGGAACCCGATTTCTTGGAAACTACTACTAAACAAATTATTTAGTGGAAAGAGTATGTACCATTTGACCCCACTTCCCATTTAAGATGTTAAGGGTAACATCTACCCCTCCCAGGAGGGTTAAACCACGTCGGCTGCAAATATTCTTTAAAAGCATCCCCCTTTACAATAAAATGATCGTTGTTACTCTGTAGGAAAGGGATGCCCGACACCGATAATATCGGCGTGTGTGACGTATGATGAGTAATATAAGAGGATTTAACATGTAAGTCCCGATTATTCGAAAAAAGAAAGAACTTATTTTTGCGACTTGGTTAAAGTAACTTCTTATTTTAACCTGCCCTGTATGATATTCTACATCTTATTAGGTTTAAATTCATTTTGCGAGAACTTATTGTAAATATTTCCTGCAAGTTTGTATAAAAAATGATTAAAACAATAAAATTATTCGGAAAAGAATAATGTGGTCACTTGTTTTAACGGTACTTTTGATTCGTAATATTTACCTGATTGAGTAAATACTCCTTCCAGGGTCCGTCTGTCGGCTAACACGATTGATGCAAAGAGTAACATCATTCCAACCAACAAAATGGACTTTGACATTTTTATAAAGGTTAATCGGATCTGAACTTTGCGAGTGATGTGTATATTTTCAAACTTCGATTTTGGTTTTTATTTAACAAATTTACGAGCTAATATTACGTTAGCAATAAAAAAAAATTTAACATAAGTACTTTTTATATTAAATTTCTGTACGGGAATTACACAATACAATAGGGGTTTTCAAAATTACATCGTACAAGAAACGTATGGTTATAAAAATACAGAATTTATTGCTAATTAGATTTTCATATGAGAAACGGCAGTTTCTAATATACAGCGATAGGCAGAAAGTACCATTTGTAAAAAAATTTAGCAAACAAAACATGCTTGCTTGCTTCAGTAAAAGCCGTATTAGAGTCGGCAATTTTTGTCTCTTGCGCCGGCAATGGCTATTATAATTGCACGTATTCATGCGCACTAAATCGTTCTCGATCAGCTGGCCCAATACTGCTCGCATTGCCGGCGCAATGCGAGAATGGAATCCGTATTAAGGCCGTATTAGACTAGGCAATTTTTTCTCTTGCGCCGGCAATTATAATGGCACGTATTCATGCGCAGTAAACCGTTTTCGATCAGCTGGAGCATTGTCAACGGTCAGAACAGCATCAGTGGGTACTGTCGATATCCCTAAAATATCCCCAGAATTAGAAATGTGCAAACCTGTTCGTTTTGATTACCAGTTAAAGCAGCTACTGCTATTTACAAATAGGAGGTGCAAAAAGTTGCTGAATTAGCAGTCCATAAGTTTAATAAAGAATGTAAACTGCTAATTTAAGTACCAGTGGGTTTAAATGGCCATTACTTGTTCATACCTGGTTCGGCCAAATAATAAACAGTTAAAAATAACAGAATAATCCATGTCTACCCAATTGCGCCGGCAAGGGCAATTAAAATGGCGCCTGTCCCATTTCTGGTAATGAGAGACAGCTGATCGGGAACAGTGTACTGCGCATGAATCCGTGTCATTTTAATTGTCAGACGAGTAGAATTTCTGACTGTAGTACGGAGAACGGTGTACTGCGCCTGAATCCTTGAATTATAATTGCCATTGCTGGCGCCATAAAAATTCCCGAGTGTAATACGGCCTTTACAGTCGGCAATTCTAGTCTTCTGGCAATTAAAATTGCATGGATTCATGCGCAGTACACCGTTCACGATATCCCGCATTGCCAGAAATGGGGCACGCGCAATTTTCATTGCCATTGCCGGTGCAAGTCTGGGTGGAGATGGATTGTTCCGTTATTTTTAAATGTTTATTAGTTGATTGAAGCATCTATGAACCTCTAATAGCTATATAAACTAACTGGTACTTAAATTAACAGTTCACATTATTTATTAAGCATATGTACTGCTAATTCGTAGCAACTTTTTTGAACTGCCATTTGCAAGTAGCAGTAGCTGCTTTAACTGCTAATCAAAATGAACAGATTTGCCCATCTCTAATTCTGAGGGTATTTTAGGGATATCGACACTGTTCTGACTGTTGGCAATGCGCATGATCGAGATCGGTTTACTGCGCATGAATTCGTGCAATTATATTTGCCATTGCACCGGAAATATTTATTGCCGACTCTAATACGGCTTTAAGCAAGATGGGATGTTCCTCTGGAGCTACACGAAGTTTGTTGTAGAAGGTGCGGTGCCAGATTTTTTCCATATCGTCCCAGTTGGTGATGATTCCGTGTTCAATGGGATATTTCAGTTCAAAATGATTGTACTTAATCAAAGCCATTTAACAAATTTAAGGATGAATATTACGTAGACTAACCATCTGTTTGTTAAACATAAAAAGAGACATGAAACCTATCTAAATTTACCTGATGGTTTAGTACAATAAACCGAAACGTAAACTAAATAGTTGAATTTGATTTCAAAGTGACCGAAACCCAAAACTAACTACCTATAATTTGAAAAAAAACGGTGAAGAAAACAAAACAGTAGTAATACATATTATATATCATAAAATGTGTATTTAAAAATGTAGACACCCCAAAAGGATTTCGCTCCTCCCGCCCCCAAACCCTGGCTACACCACTGTACTGTGCATAAGGTGAGTGAAGTGGAGTCTGTGAAATACCAATGTATAACTTATTGCTTACTTTTTAGTTCTAATATCAAGCTCGAGAAGAATTACACCTGTACCACTTGCTCTGAAGTGTTTATGACTTCAGAAGCATTGTCAAAACATTCGAAAAGTTTATCAATTAGAACAATATGCTCTTGCCAAACATGCGATCTGTTTTTTGGTCCTGATTTTCAGTGCAGCGATCCGATCGATAATAAAACCCTTCATTGCTATGTTTGTAAAGTCCATGTCGAACCTTACGACCTAAACAACCACCTATGTTTCCACAAATTCAAAGATACGACATTAACATCGGAAGACACCCGAAATATCGACGTCAAAGAATACAAAAAAATGCTTCGCAAGAAATGGTACGAGACAAGCATTTACTCTAAAGTCAGAAGTGAGTATGCTAAAGCGAGAAAAAGATATTTCAATCAAGTAAAAAGAATTAAAGGAAGATCGTATGGTGTAAGTGAGTTTCCCGAAAATAACACAATGGATACTAATAGCGATTATGATTTAACTACGTTTTGCGAAGTTCAATTTACCGACAGATCAGACGATGAGACTGATCTATGTATTTTCTGCTCAACAGAGGTCCCTCTATCCGACTTGACCAAACATGAAAACAAGCATAGGTCGACTAAGCTGTTACGGAAAAAAGAAGGTCCCGAAGTACCTGAACTTATCGAAGAAGCAAATTCTCTTTGTTTCATCTGCGGTGAAATGGTTAAAAGAGAGAAATTCAAATTTCACAAACAGCTTCACAAGCGAATGATATGCGAGATATGTGGCTTCACGAGTAACACTATCAGGGAGCATATGACATCTCACAGCGATCAACGAAAATATAGTTGTGAAATATGCGGTTTATCATTTAAAACGAGTCGTACTCGACGAGTTCACAAATTGGTCCATACAGACGTTGGAAAACATCAATGTTCTACGTGTGGGAAACGATTCAAAACTCCGTACAATCTAAGAGTTCACATGAGATCTCATATGGATAAAAAGCCTTTTGAATGTGATATTTGTAATAAGTCGTTTACGACCAAACAATGGCGGAATAACCATGCAAGAACCCACAAATATTGATAGTGTAAGTCCTTATTGTGATAATGAGTTTGAATCTCACACGAAAATAAAATAAATATGTTTATTGTAAAATTGTTTCCGTTTTCAATCGCAATATGTGATAAAGTATCACTGAAAGGACATTGGCACCCGGGGAGTATCAGGGAGAATGTGTAAACTACGTGGTCCGATCACAAAGTCCGTAGAGTTTCTGTAAGAGTATAGTGGAATGTCAGTAGATCACGAGGAGTCTTATTGAGGAATCTGCATGGTCAGAGACGTTTTGGGGGGCTTGTGAAGTTCATACAATATAATTGGACTCTGGACGGGGACTCGGGGGTCTATAAACTATAACATCGGTCTCCCTAATATCACTATAGGTTAAGTCAGTAGATCACGAGGAGCCTTATTGCGGAATCTGGATGGTCAGAGACGTTTTGGGGGTTGTGTGAGGTCCATACAATATATTTGGACTCTGGAAGGGGACTCGTGGGTCTATAAACTATAACATTGGTCTCCCTAATATCACTATGAGTTTGGGATCATTCTTTGTATGACATTTAATCATTTAAGTTTATTATATGTTTTTAAAAAAAAAACTAAACAAACAGGAATCCATTATAAATATTTATTTGGAGAAGCTTGACCTGCTGTTTTTATTCTTACGTAAATGATATTGTATTTATTCCTATTTTTAGATATAACATCAAACTTGAAGCGGACCTTTTCACCTGTACCATTTGCTGCCGATGGTTCGTCACTCAAGAAGCGCTGTCTAACCATTTAAAAAATGTAACCGTTAAAACTATGTGTTCCTGTCAAAAATGCGGTAAACTCTTTGGGCCAGGTTCTCACTGTAACGATCCGATAAGAAAGAAAACTTTCCATTGTTTTATTTGTAAAACCCGTCTCAAGTCTTCCGACTTTAAGAAGCATTTGTGTTTCCATGGCGGTTCGGACGGGCTGGACGCGAAAGAAGATTCACCAGACGTTGATAATGATAAGAGCAAAAGTGTACGACGAAAAAATTGGTATGAAACAAGTCGATATTCTAAAATAAGAGGCGAGTATGCCAAAGCAAGAGAAAAGTATTTTGAAGAAGTTAATAAAATTAAAGAAGGACCATACGTTATAAATGAGTGGGTGGAAGCTAACACAGATGATGCTAATACCGATTGTGGAATGAATTCCTTTTTGGAAGTAGAAATAGCTGATAGATCCGACGATGACACTGATCTTTGTATTTTTTGCTCGAAAGAAGTCACCCTATCCGATTTAGCCAAACACGAGAACCAGCATAGATCAGAGAAGGGTCTTAAGACACCGTCACAAAGAAACAGCGGTCCAGTAACGTCCGGAGAAGTTCCAGAAAAGCAGTCTCTTTGCTTCATTTGCGGCGAATTGGTAAAGAGCAAAAACTTTCGAAGTCACAAACAGTATCACAACAGGGTAATAGAAACGGTCGTGTGCGAAATATGCGGATTCGGCAGTAAAAACATAAAACAGCACATGGCGACTCACAGCGATCAAAGAAAATATAGTTGTGAAATATGTGGGTTGTCTTTTAAAACGAGCCATACGTTGAAAGTTCACAATTTGGTTCACACGAACGTGGGCAAATATAAATGTAATACGTGTGAAAAGCGATTCAAGACTCACTACAATTTGAAGGTGCATATGAGGTCACATATGGACAAGAAACCGTTCGAATGTGATGTATGTGAAAAGTCATTCACAACGAAACAATGGAGGGACAATCATATGAAAACCCACAAACTATAATATTTTTTTTTTGTTTAAAACTATCTTCCAATTATTTCATGAATGACATGAGTATTGAATAATGAACTTGTCCGGTACGAGTTTAGCCTGTGAGCCAGATATGACTTTTATTTTCCACGTACCAAATAGCAGCTCCGGATCTTGATGTGCCCGCGCATATCCTTCATCCCTTGTTGTTTTTAGTAGTGGCACTTAAAACTTCGCGCCCGTGCTCCCGCGCATTTCGACCAGCTTGGGATATATACAAGATGTCCCAAAACTAATAGTACATAGTAAATGCAGATTCTTTGGGTAAAAACATTGCTTGCTCAAAAGTTAATAATACCCGAGTTTTGTATATTATATACTCACCGGCACAAAATTCCGCCACCCTGAACTTTTGGTCAAGTTTGATATTTTATAACTTATTTATTTTTTATACGATTTTCATGATTTTGTTATCAGTTTGTAGATCAATTTATTGTGTTTTCCCTTAATTATTTTATAAAGTAACATTGTTTCGATTAGGCTATATCATACAGGAGAGTAAATCAAACTGTTGTTTTTTGTCGTAATTTCAAAACACCCTGTAGGAAAATTGAGGTGGATAATTTCATTTATATACCATTTCTTATAATCTTTGATGTATTCTAAACATTTCGTTTTTTGATTCATTCCATTATCTCATTTCTGCTGCGAGCTGTATAATTTGAAATGAAACGCGAGTTTAAGCCTATTTTTATTAAGAAAAACAAACACTAGGTATATCATAAAGTTAATTAACAAAAACAATTTTAATATCGCGTATTTCCTCCTCTCGTAGCAATGGCAGTTTGCAGTCTTCGTGGCATCGAATGAATAAGGTTACTTAACTTACTTAACCTTTCTTGAGGGATAACCTGATATTCTTCGGTCAGCGCCAGTCGTAAGTCTTGCAAGGTTTCTGGTTGTACACGACGACGACGAACAGCTCTTTTAAGTTGATCCCAAAGATGTTCGATTGGGTTGAGATCTGGGCTACATGCGGGCCATTCCAATCTTGGAACTCCCTCTTCATCCAGATATTTGCTCACTACATGTACAACTTAAGGTCTAGCATTGTCATGCATTAATGTAAATTGGTTCCCAATGAAAGGAGCAAATGGAGCAACAACTTCTTGAAGGATTTTCTCAATGTAAGGGTGGGCGGTTAGGGCTCCATTTTCAATAAATACAAGATTGGTGCGTGCTTTGGTAGAAATACCCGCCCAAATCATGACTGGACCGCCATGATATGATATTCGTTCTGATATGGTGCAGTCAGTATATGTTTCATTTCTACGTCTGTATACTCACTCACGACCATCCGGCGACCTTAAACAAACCCTGGATTGAGCAGTGAATAGTACGTTTCCCCAATGTTCTAGAATCCAGTCAGAATGCGATCTTACAAACCTCAGTCCGTGTTGTAGATGCCGAGGAAGTTATTGTGGACATATTGCAGGCCTTCGTGAATGAAGCCCAGCTTCTCCCAATTCACTTACATTTACGAATCATTTGCAAGTCATTTTTTAGACACACAGCGGTAGATCTTCGATCTCTTAAAGAACTAACGGTGACAAAGTGATCATCCGCTGCAGTGGCCATTCTCCTTCTGGCAGAGCCTTGCCGCCTAGTAATAATTCGCGTCTGTAAATACCTATTCCAGGCATCTCGAACGAACTGTAGATCGCGCAATTCTCAGAGTACGGGCGACATAACTTTTGCTACGGCCACCCTCTATTAAGTTAGGAGTTAATACCATATTGACACACAACTATTATAATATTGTCACTGACAAACATTCTGTCACAATAATCGCGTACTTAGCCAACGTCGATAATTTTTAACCGAAAGCTTGACATGCATTTTCTAAAAATTTTGCAGCTCGCAGCAGAAAGGTACAACCCCCCTCCCCCCCCCCCCCCCCCCCTAGATACGGGCTGCTAAATGGTAAAAAATTAATAATCAAGGTTATGTCAGCGTAATTTTAATTGCCAATTCATATGATTTTCAAAGTGTACAATTATGTATAATAGTAATGTTTACTTTGTATTATTCTGGTCTGTCATGTTTATTGTTAAATAAAGAAAATATTTTCATTTTTATTATTCATTTATCGAGTTTGTCAGCGGGGATAGGTTTCTGGGAAAAATTGCAGCAAAATACCATTGCACATGGGCAAACATGGTATTACGTCGTTAGTTTTCGCAACCAATTCTTACTTAAGTAAAAATATAAAACCTGCCATTTGTCAATTTCAATAACCAATCGTATTTTGATGGGTTGTTTAAAACAGGGGGTTTAATATTGAAAAGTGGCCACTATCGTATTTTTGTTGAAGTAGTTGCATATACTCTGATGATGATCAGTATTTTTCACACATGGGCTTGATTAGAATTTCCTTTTTCGTTTACTAATATTAAGTATTAGCTGATACTAATAAACAAAACACTTTAAGGTCCGATGTACAGAACAACGATCACATTTGCTCTACATGTCATCAACTGTTTACCTCACCAGAAGAACTCGGCGAGCATTTGGAGACCCTCGAAATACAGACTGCGTGCTACTGTGCCAGTTGCAACAGTTTTGTCGAATCCGATCCCGACTGTAAACATCCAGATACAGAGAAAAAACTAATCTGTGCCCTGTGTAAATCGCATCTTAAATATCCGGAATTGAAAGAGCATCTTTGTTTCCACGATTTTTGTCATACTTGTTTCCAACGGTTCCCATCGTTAGAACAATTGTATGGACATGTGGAGATTAACACTATGTGCATGTGCAAAACGTGCGGAAAATTTTTAGGCCCCGGTAGCGAATGCGATCATTCGTATACAGTCAAAATATTTTATTGTGACTTTTGCGCCATAAAAGTGAACTATGATCAAATACCAAGACATTTATGTTTCCATGGAAAAAAATTTAGAAACATGAACGGTCGCAACAAGGAAACTTTAGAAGCGGTACCGCAAAATGAAACATTAACAGAACCAAAGAAGAAAGTAAGGAAGGCGAGTAAAAAGAAGCGGCAGAGAAAACTACCCATTCGGGTTTATAAGAAAGTGGCACAAAAATACTCCCAAGCGAAACGAAGATATCTTAATGAGGTAAGGAAGATACGAGATGGCTACTATAATGTACACCGATATATAGACACCAGTGACAGTGACGATAGTGAAACGGAGAACAAAAATATCATATTAGATGATCGGTTACCTCAAGAGGAAGAATCAGCTCTTTGCGTTTTCTGTTGCGAGGAAATCTCTTTAGCAATCCTAGAACAGCACGAATCCCTTTCTTGTCCCAAACGAAACGTCCCGCCGAATATACAAGCACAACCCAATCCCGAAGCAGATTCATCACGGGACAAGAAGGTGTTGTGCTATTTTTGTGGAAAGTTTTTTCAACCGGATAAATTTCGAAGCCATAAGGTCATGCATAAGCAAGTGAAGGCGGTTTTATGTGAAATTTGTGGATTTCCGTCTAAATGCATCAGAAATCATATAAAAATCCACAGCGATAAAAAGAATTTCAGCTGCGAAGTGTGCGGAATGTTATTCAGGACCGCTAGCAAATTATCAAATCACAAATTGGTCCACAGTAAGGTTAGGAAGTACAAATGTACTACATGTGATAAACGATTTAAATCCTCGTTTAATCTCAGGGTTCATATGAGAAGTCATATGGATAAGAAGCCTTTTGAGTGTGGGGTTTGCGACAAGTCGTTCACTACCAAACAGTGGAGAGATAATCATTTAAGAACTCACAAGTAATTGTAAAAATGGTATTTGGTACAATAATAATTGCAAAATGGCATATCTGAACCTCGCGATCAAGACGGGAGAGAAAAACTGATTACGATAACTAATATGGGTTCTTTGAACTGACTGTTACCAGTTACCAGGGTCCTGCATTAGTGCGTCGGGTATCCATAGCGTCCTTATTTACAACAGTACAAAAAAAGTTGAATACAAAAGTTGTAGGATGTGGGTTGACGCATATTTTAAAAATATTTGTAAATATACAGGGTGGTCCAAAAACGTGTGACGTCATAAAATATATTTTTTAAATGACACACCCTGTATTTTTTGGCACATTTAGGTTCCTTTTGGCGTTCTCTCTTATGTGCAAAAATATTTTTTTTATTTGCTTCGATATTTTAGGAGCAATAAATAAAAAAAGATTAACAAATCGTTTTGCACGCTTGGAAAAATTAGAATAAAAATCTTGTTAGATCTGTTTTGTTCCAGCTAAATAGTGTGAACAGTAATGCTAGAGGTCTAATAATACTCTGACAATAAACAAGTTTTTCTTATTTTATACAGGGTGTTCAAAATTTGGTTACAAAAATGGCAACTTTCAAATCAGTTTTTCTTAGTATTTTTAAATGGCACACCATGTATTTTATTTCATTATTTAATGCAGAATTTAATTACAAGCATATTTTGTTATAACGAATGTATTAAAATCCTCAATGGTTTTAGAGATATTTACCAAAAACCATAAATATCCTCATTAAACTAGTGCAGTGTATTGGGAAATTATCATAGACAGCCATGAATGCCCCAGAATCGAAATATTATCCCAGCAAGCTATGGAAAAACAATTGGTACTTTTCAACAACAATTGATTTTGACATTCCTAGTTCCTTGTAATATTTTTTTAAAACTCATTTAGTTCTTTTCTGGAGTATTAGTTTTTTAAAAATGAAGTTTTCAAGGGAAGAGTTAATTGATATGGTATTTGTGTTTGGGGAATTGTGACAAAAATTGTTTACTGGCCAGTAGAGTTTACGTGACTAAGTTTCCGGAAAGGCGTCATCCAGATCCTCTAAGCTTTACTAGATTGCTCGAGCATTTTATCGAGACAGGGAGTGTGGATTATAAAAAGGAAGAAAGAACAAAACCAGCTACAAATGAGGAAAATCAACTAGCAGTTTTGTTACTGAAAATCCAAACATAAGTCAGACACGCGTGGGAGAAGAGGTTAAAATTAGTGAAAGGTCAGTTCAGCGAATTTTAAAAATGCATCGTTATCATGCATATCATATTCAGCTACACCAGGCTATGAGTGAAAATGACTTTCAGTGCAGGGTACAGTTTTGCGAGTGGGCTCGAACACGTCTTCAAGAAAATCCACGTTTCTTTGTGTCGGTGTTATTTACTGATGAGGCGAAATTTCACAATAACGGATGCGAAAACAAACACAATTTTCATTATTATGCCGCCGAAAATCCACGCACCTTTCGTAAAATGGACTACCAACATCGTTGGTCGATAAATATTTGGGAAGGAGTGATTGGTGGTAATGTGATCGGTCCTCATATTTTTGACGGCCATCTTACTGGTCAAAGGACCCCGCAGTTTTTAAATGGAAATTGGGTTTCACTCAAATTTACAAAAAAGTATTGCATCATACGAATTGTATTATCCTGATAAAATGTCTCCATGAAAAATAATGACAGGATTTCGAGATACGAGCCATGCAAGGTGGTGATGTTTCAAGTCCAAAAGTCGTATCTGACCGGTACGTATTACGAATAATGATCAATATATTCACGTATATTCTCATAAACATCGTACATATAAATATAGATAGATATCTACCCTCTTCATGGATATGCACACATACACGAGATTTTCGGATTCAACGCCACCCGAGAATGAGAATATACGTGAATATATTGATCATTATTCGTAATACGTACCGGTCAGATACGACTTTTGGACTTGAAACATCACCACCTTGCATGGCTCGTATCTCGAAATCCTGTCATTATTTTTCATTGCGCCCATGGAGACATTTTATCAGGATAATACAATTCGTATGATGCAATACTTTTTAGTAAATTTGAGTGAAACTCAATTTCCATTTAAAAACTGCGGGGTCCTTTATCTTCAATTCTTGAGAAACGATTTACCTGTATTACTTGCTAATTTACCACCAAATATTCTGGCACGAATGTGGTTCCAAAAAGATGGAGCTCCAGCCCATTATGCGCAACAGGTCAGAGCAGAGTTAGATAATACGCACGGAAATCGCTGGATTGGAAGAGGAGGGCCAGTCGATGGCCTCCGAGGTCGCCCGACTTAACCAAATTAGTTTTTTTTTCTGTGGGGGTATGTAAAAGATCTAGTTTATAAGGAACGGCCAACTACCGAGGAGAACATGCGGCAGAGAATAATTAACGCATTTGCGACAATTACACCAGCGATGCTGGGCGATGTGGCTAGGAGCATATTTGCAGCAAAATGGAAGACATTTTGAACATTTATTAAAATGAATTTCCAATAGTTCCTGTTAAAGTCTGTAAAGTGATAAATAAACACCTACATATTGTTTTTCCATGGCTGTCTATGATATTTTCCGAATACTTTTTTAATTTAATGAGGATATTTATGGTTTTTGGTAAATATCTCTAAAACCATTGAGAATTTTAAAACATTCGTTATAACAAAATATGCTTGAAATTAAATTCTGCATTAAATAATGAAATACAGGGTGTGCCATTTAAAAATACTAAGAAAAACTCTTCCCTTGAAAACTTCATTTTTAAAAAACTAATACTCCAGAAAAGAACTAAATGAGTTTTAAAAAAATATTACAAGGAACTAGGAATGTCAAAATCAATTGTTGTTGAAAAGTACCAATTGTTTTTCCATAGCTTGCTGGGATAATATTTCGATTCTGGGGCATTCATGGCTGTCTATGATAATTTCCCAATACACTGCACTAGTTTAATGAGGATATTTATGGTTTTTGGTAAATATCTCTAAAACCATTGAGGATTTTAATACATTCGTTATAACAAAATATGCTTGTAATTAAATTCTGCATTAAATAATGAAATAAAATACAGGGTGTGCCATTTAAAAATACTAAGAAAAACTGATTTGAAAGTTGCCATTTTTGTAACCAAATTTTGAACACCCTGTATAAAATAAGAAAAACTTGTTTATTGTCAGAGTATTATTAGACCTCTAGCATTACTGTTCACACTATTTAGCTGGAACAAAACAGATCTAACAAGATTTTTATTCTAATTTTTCCAAGCGTGCAAAACCAGCTTTTTATCTTTTTTTATTTATTGCTCCTAAAATATCGAAGCAAATAAAAAAATATTTTTGCCCATAAGAGGGAACACCAAAAGGAACCTAAATGTGCCCAAAAAATACAGGCGTGTCATTTTAAAAAAATATATTTTATGACGTCACACTTTTTTGGACCATCCTGTATAAATATATTTACAATATTTCTAAAATCCTACAACTTTTGTATTAAACTTTTTTTTCTACTGTTTTAAATAAGGACGCTATGGATGCCCCACGCACTAATGCAGGACCCGGTATAGAAAGCGTCGTTTCCTTTTAATCTTAGTCTTATTGGAGTTACATTTACCTGTTACTTTAAACACTCACTTTGTGCGAATTCACACAAAGGAAGACACGACAAACCCAAAGGAATAGGAGACAGAAATGAAGAAACTTCATAAAGTGGAACAGGATTACAGTCATGATGACATAGACAATACTGAAATAGGTACAGAGTTGTTTGTTAGCTGAGCTTGAGGGGAAGAATATTCATATACAGTGTCCTGTAAGTACCTACTAATCTCTCGGGGGCATATAGAGGAGATCAGAATAAACCCAATTTATCATCATCCCTAACGGGAGATACAGAACCCCGAAGGGGTACCGAGCGAGTTACCTTTTTAACGCTTTTTTTAAATAGAAATTACCCAAGTATTCAAAAAATCAGTTTTCAACTCTTTGTCAAATCACACCAGAGTGTGGTGGCAAGTATGTTCCTGACGATGTAAAACATCTACTGTATTATGGTTTAATAAGTATTTATGGCTTTTATAAAGTATTAAAGTTTCATTAAATTATACCTCTCAGTTCAAAAGTTACAGCTAAAAAGGTAACTGGGTACCCATTTGGGGTTCTGTATCTTCGTTAGGGGCACTTTTTATTATTACCTCCTCTATATGCCCGCGAGAGATTAGGAAAAACCTGGATTTCCCCAAGTCACTACCAGCATTGTTATTATTTACAGATTTTTTAAATATATTGTAAACTTTATAATTATCCTGTCATATCGCGAGGGTCTAACCGCTAATCTAATCAGTAATCATTTAGTTTGTACGTTGTAACAATGAATTGAAACTTTATGATCAATGATCGAAACTATTGTAAAAATAAATTTGTGATGCTTAAATAAACAATTATTTTTTTCTTTAGAATTAGTTCTATTAACACTGCTATTTATCTATGTGGATATATTTCGAATTAGCCCGGTCACTTCTACATGAAAACGGTCTCTTGCGTGTTTCTCGTCAACACCCAATTTCTCCAACAAGCCTCCTCCCCACTGGTTACGACCCCGGTAATAATAACATATCTTTAAATTTTAATTAGTTTTGAATCGCTTGGCAATTATATAATGTAAACATATTTTTAGAGTGTTTGTGAAGTTGGAGCCACAAATGAACTATTTCGAGTCCGATGTGAAAATAAAACAAGAAAAAATCCCCGGCGTTCGCAACTCCAACAAGCATAACGCAACCAAATGTTGGTTAGATGATAACGTAAGCTTTGCTAAAGACAAGGTAGTAAAGACCTATGGGAACCGTAGCAAGATCAAAACTTCGAAAAAGAGAAAGCGTATTAGATTGAATCCGGTCCGAATTTATAGCAAAATAAAATATAAATTTTTAAAGGCAAGGAGGAAATACGACGGGGTAGTAAGAAGATTGAAGGACAAGTTTTACGACAAACACCGATGGGACGACAGTAGTGATTCGAGTGAGGGATTACAGGACTTTGAAGAATCCGAGGCGCTGTTTGTCAAAATAAGCGACGAAGAAACGACACTATGTTGGTACTGCCTTCAAGAAATCCCAGCGCTCCTAGTGACGAAGCATGAATACAATTGCCCAAACATAATCGACAATTTACCTGCGAACCCGAACAAACCTTGCCATCAAGAGGACATAGCTCTGTGTTCCGTGTGCGGCGAAACCATGGAATCCAAACATTTCAAGACCCACAAAAAGAACCATCGTAGAATGCGTAAAGATAAGGCGATCATATGCGAGATATGCGGCGTGGCGAGCACCCACATCAAACAGCACATGTTAAATCATAGCGACGAAAAAAAGTATAGCTGCGACGTGTGTGGGAAATCTTTTAAACGACAGAAGACGTTGAAGGTCCACAGTTTAGTCCATACAAATATTGGAAAATATAAATGTGCGACTTGCGGAAAGGATTTCAAGGTTCCTTATAATTTGAAGGTCCACATGCGGACTCACATGGATAAGAAACCTTTCGAGTGTCGGTTGTGCGATAGGACTTTTACCACCAAGCAGTGGAGGGATAATCATTTGAAGACTCACAACTAAAGTTACGATTGATTCTGGAGGCGAAAAGGGGCCCACAGCTTTGCTAATTTCTGATGAAACCCACTTTACATAATCTTGCGGGAGCCCCTGAATCCTTATCGCCGCCACTGCATTGATGGACTTATGATCGGCCAATTTTCAAATTTATTCAGCTAGAAGCTCAAAATATTTGCTGTAAAAATATTCTTACGATATTTTTAAAGAAAAGATGTTCTTGAAGTTTTTTATTCTATGTGTGAATTCTGCTAACTAGAAAGGTTTAGTTTGGAAATTATTGATGTCAATTTACATCGATCAGTCTTTATTAGTATACAGGGTGTCCGCTAATTAATGGGACATGGACATGGACAGACTCCTTACGTAAAAATATTAGGATTTAATTATAGTTACCTATATCCAAAAGTTGATATTAACTGAGATACAGGGTGTTAAAGTTAAAACTTCATTTCTGTTTGTCTCTAATAACTTTGACAGAAACCAACGGTTTTTTACAAAAGTTGGCAATTATGGTTTTTCTAGGACGAGAAACAGATTTTTTGGTGAAATTTTAATGTACAATGTAGGGGGCGCTGCCTGCGGCATGCTTTGCACGTTTATTAGGTCATAACTTTTTTGTGCCTCAGTGTATTTAAGTTTTTAATGAAAATAATCCTTTTCTCGTATTTATTACGTAAAAAAGGTATACTAATTTCAGGTCGCCCAGAGTTACCGTTTCAGAGATATTTACATCTAAATTGTTTAGTGCGTTAGCTCAGGCAAGCAAATAATATTTTGTTACTTCTTACCAATTAAGTTTTACATGATAATTAATGTTCTAGTAATGGTAATTGGGAATAATAAATACAACAATTGGATTGTTCTTTAACTTACTTTAATTAAAATAACTTTGACCCCCAGAAAATATCGTGTCGAAAGAGACCAACAGCAATGAAAACACAAACTTACGATAAACTAAAAAATGAAACATTTTCTGTTCCATAGCAACTGCATCTCTAAATTTCATGTTTTCTCATAGGTTACTTTGAGAAAAAAATTTTGTTTGCAAATTAATAGTAATTGGGTTTGTTCGGGTTCTGCACTAAACAATTTAAATGCAAATATCTCCAAAACGGTAACTCTGGGCGACCTGAAATTAGTATTCCTTTTTTACGTAGTAAATATGAGAAAAGTATTATTTTCATTAAAAACTTAAATACACCGAGGCACAAAAAGTTATGACCCAATAAATGTGCAAAAGAGGCTGCAGACAGCGCATTAAAATTTCACCGAGAAAAATCAGTTTCTTGGCCTAGAAAACCCACAATTGCCAACTTTTGTAAAAAACCGTTGGTTTCTGTCAAAGTTATTAGAGAAAAACAAAATGAAGTTTTAACTTTAACATCCTGTATCTCACTTAATATCAACTTTTGGATATAGGTAAGAATAATTAAATCCTAATATTTTTGCGTAAGGAGTATGTGGTTTGTCCTTGTCCCATTAATTAGCGGACACCCTGTATAATCAAAATCTCTATAGTGTTAGAAATTCGACATTCACCATTGGGATTTCGGAAACGATGAAAGATACGAATCCGGTTAAATTGTGAACAATTATGGGCCCAATAATACGCCGCAAAGAAATCTAAAATAAATACAGGGGCTTTCAAAATATTTGGAAAAATCTGAAATTTGGCGTTTCAGTTTTTATTTTTTCCTGACTTTGTCCGAAGAGATGTCCAAAAATAAATTTAACTTTCTCATTGCTACTTTCTGTTCTCCACGAGATGGCATCGTAAAATCTTTCATGCTACGTTTCGTCTTTAGGTCACCATCATCAAATTATTTTTTTTTAAATACGGGTCTGGATTTTTTGTTTTATTTTGTTCCTTAAATTGACCATCTTCATTAAAATACCCCTAGTACGTTCCTGTAATTTACTTTTCTTTCCAAGAAACTGAAGATTTTTGAATTATTATTGCTATTCCTCTCTTTAATTGTTATTATTATTGCGTACAACTCCTGTTTTTTTTTTATTTGCAACCATGCATGTAATAATGACATTTCATCTATCTTTGAAAGGTGGAAAGTTGGACGTTTTTTTACTTTTACTTTCCACCCGGGTGGAAAGTAAATTATTTTTTTGTAATTTTTTTAAAAATTAATATCTCAAAATAACTAACGAACACACTTTTTTTAAAATGCTAATAGCTTTGCGTGTTTAGATATGTCTACTTTTTCCCTAATTGATAGAGTGGTCCTCAACACTGAATATTGTGACCAAATCGTTGATATCTTCTTTCTATTGGCATTTTCACTGAAATAAGCTAGTAGCGCCGACTCAGAGCCAGGATTTTGAACTTTGTTTCCCGTACACCATTCTTTGAAACAGTTATATGCCTTGTCATATCTCGGGCGGCTTTTAGTTGGCAGAAGATCTTCTTCTACTATTTTTGCTGCTTCTCGAATTTCTGGTGGAGTAGCAGCAAAATCAAATTCCTCATCTTTCTGTTGTTAAAATAATATATTATTTAGTGACATGGAAACCTTATTCAAAAAATGATATTTGCCATCTTGATGTATATTATTACCTACGTTATTTTACCACCTGCGGTTATTTGAAATTTCTGTCTAATTTTTCAATGGAAAAGTCAAAATGACATTTATCTTTTATTAATAATTTTAATTCAAAATAATAAGAAGTGGATGTTAGATGTGGTTGTAAATAAAATAGTATACAAACCTCGGTGAAAAGTTTCATTACTGTCTCGAGATTTAGTTAACCGACTCTCTCGACAGGAATGAAACAATTTCCACCTTGGTACCTAATATACTATTTATTTCAAACTAATAGTTGTATCAAATTTCTACTTAGCCTAAGTAAATTACAGCCAGTAAGTGTTCTATACCACTGAACGTAGATTTCGGTCCTCTTTCATAATTTAAACAAAAATATCCAGGTATTTAAAAAAATTAAGTTGATGATGGTGACCCAAAGGCGAAACGTCGCATGAAAAATCTTATAATGCCATCTGGTGTAGAGTAAAAAGTAGCAATAAGAAAGTGAAATTTATGTTTAGACATCTATTCGAACAAAGTCAGGAAAAGATAGGAACAAGCGCAAAATTTTAGATTTTTTCAAATATTTTGAAAGCCCCTGTATTTTTTTTTGATTACGCAGTTTGCACCTCGTATCTCTTACCATTTCCGAAATCTCAATGGTGAATTTGTAACACCCTGTATAGTCTTAGTTGACGGCTACATAAATCGATTGAAAAGACAAACTTTTTTAGTTTTATTTCACTCGAATTCTTTTGACTATAGTACTATAGTCAAGTTAATGGTTAAGAGGAGTCAACACAATAATATTTTCTTAAATAATAACCTAAAAACCATAAATCTGAGTGCCGGTACACTGACAAAAATGCATTTACCAATGTCGTGGGTTACAGAATTGGAGCTACCTCAACCCACCTCTCTCTCTCTATGTTGTTCTAACTGAGCCTACGAATTATCACAAATTATTTAAAAACGCTACAGTAATTCAGGTTCTTTTGGTTCGCCTCAACCCAGAAAGAGATTTTTTATCAAGCAAACATGAGATTAAGCATAAATTGACGAGAATTAGAAGACCGCAGACTACATTTTAAACATATTTGGGATGACCACAATTCCTCATCTTATAACAATTTTATGAGTTACCTGAACTCAGTTTCTTGGTTGGGAAAACTTACTAATTGATTATAAAGTGTCGTTTTTACCCCGTACGTGCATTATTTTAACTCATTACCATATGTAAATTATTTTGAGTGGGAATAATGCAGGAAACGTGCTCCAAAACCCCATATCGAGGGTAAAACGCAAGATCATAAGGTCACGGAAAGTTCCGAATTCGTGCTTGTGCAGGTTTAGCGCGGTTCATTCCATTGTTATTCGTCAATTCTCCTTCGATCGCGCGTATAGACACCTGTTGGCCGTTGCGCCGTTTGCGGGATTTTTCATCTTTGTTCTCTGTGCGTGAAAAATTGTGTTTTGCATAATTTTGGTCAGTTGGCGTAACATAGAGGGACAGGAGGGAGATGCATACAAATTGTTATTATTGGAATTGAGCCTTATTATTTATAAGCAATCGTCATCACTTCGTCCGCATGGTTTCTTAGCCGTAGTATGCTCTCCTGTCTATAATTCATTTCATTATTTTTTTTTAAATATACAACAAAAATGTAATATCTTGAAAAACCAAAAGGCAATTGAAGTCCACAATATGCAGGCGTTAAGTCAAATAAATATTTTGAGTTCCGATAGTCCACAATTTAGGTACTGGGTAGTCCAAAATTTGGAGTCTGGTAGCCCAAAGTGTGAGTTATTCCAGCCACCATCGTAAGCTAGAACAACTTAAATGTCAAGTTTTGATAGCTGGAATCATGAATTAATCTACTAGTAACGCATCACAATTCACATACTGGTAGCTACGGTAGCCTATCAATAATTTAAGACGGTGGTGCGTGAGCTATTCCAACGCATAAAATAACCCATCTTCTGTGCTATCATAACTTATGAATAGTGCGTTGGTGCAATTTCTTCGGTTTGGTTGCCGCAATTCAGAGGTCTGGGCTGTCCCCAATTATTAGCAACACGCTTCAGTCTAGGACAACTCATATTTGAGTTATATCAACTCGAAATTTCGCTCAGTGTAGGTTCTAATTACAACCAAGAGATCTAATTAAAAAGAAATTTGCATATTTCCGCCTAAAATTTTAGGTAATTTGAATTTCCTAACGGGGCAACCCACTTTGGTCCCATAACTGCGTCATATATATTAAAATTGTTCTTCGATTTCAAGAAATTTCTATTTTACAAACCCGTAACGATATAAAATCAAGTTCACAAGGTGACGTCATTGTTGAAATAAACGATCGGACTGTCGGACGTACAAAAACACTTAAGCATAACACAACACATTTTAGTAATTCTCTTGAACACACAGGAAAAACCCGTTTGTGTATGGATTACCCAGCGATCTTAGTATAATCATTAAGAGCCAACGCTATCATTAGTTATGTGGTAATTTCTTTAACGTCGCGATACGAGGACGATCGGAAAAGAATCAGAAAGAAACATTTGTTAATTTTCAAGATACAGTGAAACCTCTCTTAGGCGGACACCTACGGGACCGTCTAAATGTGTCCTCCCATGGAAAATTTGTTATTAGGTAATATGTAAATGCAAAATTATTACTATGTATATATATGTATGTACAAATAAACATAACATAACAAAAATGCACTAGTTTTAGTTAGGATGTAGTAGGTACTAAAAAAATCTAATAACGTAGTTTGACGTGTTTGCGTTTTATACTTGCAATCTAGAAAATGTAATTCCAAGTCTGATAACAATTCCATTGCTGTAGAGTCACCTCTATTCTTTGCATACTCTTATAATTCCTTTACCATACTAATGGTTTGTTGATAATTGGTGACATTTGTTTGATTACTGCATTCAACTTCTTCATCAGAATACGTCAGTGGTTTCAGTTTATACTACATAATCGGTAGGAATGGGGTCACTATCATCTTCTAATAGCACATTGCTATCAATGTTAATGAACTCGCCCAAATCATTGTTATTAAATTACAAACTTCCACAACATCAATATTCTCTTTCCGACTCAAAACGCGACATTTTTGTGCCATTGTTTACGATTTTAACCTTACAACTCACAAATAAACGTCGCACTGCTGTCGGGGAATCACACATACTTTCATCCGGCGAAGCCCTTTCGCGCTGCCACGCATACGCGATTGGTCGCCGGTCTGTCTTCAGCGAGTTTTTGCATCGTACTTATTTGTCTCCCAAATACTTTAAAAAAAATGTTTGCCCGTTTAAAGGAGGGTTTTCGCACTCTGTATGAAAACAGCCTGTCCGCGTCCGCCCAAAGGAGAGTCCGCCCAAGAGAGGTTGATTTTCATGGAATTTCATATACCTAGTTCCGGACTATGAAAATGTCCGCTCAATGAGAGGTTTCACTGTATTTCGTAATTTTTAAATCAAATCGCAAAACTACCAAAAAAATCAAATCGCAAAGTCAATTAGGTCCGGTTTTAAAATAAAAAATTGCTTGTTTAAAAAAGGTTACAGTACATACGTAGTTGCCCTATTAAATTGTTGAAAATAATTAATATATTTATTATTAATGGTCCCCCGTAAACTCTAAATAATATTAAAGCAACACGGAGGCTATAAATACTACTTTTCACAATATAATAATTAATATTTCGCGTCTTGTTCTCGTTCGCATCATAACAATTTAAGTGATCATAATATAGAAAATGTTTTCCACGTTTTATGTTATTCCATTAGTGATTTCGATAGGAATATACGGTAACTGTCAGGATATTCAGATATACTCCGTTCCCGAACCGAAAATCGAGGTTTTCCCGAAAGGATTCCGGATATCCATACCAGATCAGGATGGAATCAATCTGTTCGCTTTCCACGGCAACATCAATCGTCCCATGGAAGATTTGGAAGCTGGGCAGTATTCCAGGGACGTTTTGAAGGCGGAGGACGGCCACTGGGTGTTCGAGAACACAATGGCGAAAATAAAAGTCGGTGATGTGATTTACTATTGGTTGTTCGTGATCAGATTTAATTTGGGCTACAGATATGACAATGGAAAATTCGTTGTCAAAAGTAAGTTTTTATGTTTCATTACTAAGCTTGTAGAAAGTCGTTTTTAACATTAATAACGAACAAATCTCTCAATAAGCACCCATAAAATAAGTACCAAAAGTAACAGGAACAAACTCAACTAACAGATTTTCTTTATAAGATTTGATTATGAGGTAAACATGATTTATGACCATATTATTATTGTTCTTTTCTGACTTACTTTATTGGTTAAAATCATTTTTAAATCAAATACGCAGGAAATATTTCCAAATTTTAAGTTCTCGTAAAATAAATTTAAGAGTACTAAGATGGAATTAGACTATCATACAGGGCAGGTTAAAATAAGACGTTACTTGAACAAATCCCAAAAATATGTTGGAATTTCATGTTAAAGCCTCTTATATTCTCGTCATAAAATATGTTTTTGAGAATTTTCGATTTTTCTTCGGTTTAGCAATTACAACTAATGTTTTGACCAAATGTTTCTAGTCATTCAGTAGTTGGCCATTTAAACAATTTTAGAAAATGAAACAAAAATTATATTTGGATGAAACAAATGTAAAATGAAATGTCAAACATCTTTAATTTGTTTGAAAATATGTAAAAAACATTATTAACATCTAAAAACCCGTTAATATTCAGCTATTGACTGCTTAGAAACATTGGCTTAGAAAGTTACAAGATTTTACTTGAGCTTCAAAATAATACAATTTTTATAAAGAAGGAATTACTGTTGGTTGGGTGAAAAATGATACTAGGTATCGTTCCAAAACTATATAAGTTGTTTAAACTTAAAACTAAGAAAAATCGAAAGCATTTCAGAGAAAGTCCCAGAGTATTTGAAACTATTATAGAATTTTAACCACACTTTCATTTGACCACTCCATTTCGTTAACGCAAAAATAAACATACATCCATAAAATCTCTCGAGAGTGAATTTATAAATTAAGCACTATAGGTCACTCTGTGAGTGGTGCGTGTGCGCAAGAAGCGATTCACGTTGGTTTTGAATCGTTGGAGGTTATATTCGTTGGGAAAACGACCTCGGGAAGGTCGTTCCATATGGATGAAGTCCTCCAGATGAAAGAATTCTTAAATAATAAAGTTCGAGGATTACTAAGCTAACCACATATGCACATGGGCGGCAGTGGTCGTGTATTTCTGATATTCGCCGCTCTGGGCGGAATTAAGAGGGCAAGGTCAGCCGAACACTTTCCATGAAAATATCTGTAAAAGAGAGTCAAATCCCCAACCTGTCTTCGATGTTCTAGGCTGTCGAGGTTATTCGTCAGCTCGTGGTCTCCAATCAGATGAATGGCCCTCCTTTCGATGGAATCCAGTAGCCTAAGAGTATGTTTGGGTGCAGAGCTCCAGACATGAGAGCAGTACTCTAGTGATGGTCGAACCTGGGCTTTGTATAGTGTCAAAAGTTGTTGAGGTGTGTACAACTTTTTGGTTCGGAAGAGAAAACCAAGTTTCTGAGATGCTATCTTGGCGATTGCCACAACGTGGTTATGACAATAAGACATGTTTCCTCCCAGATTGACGCCCATCAAGTTAATAGATGAAGCCAGTGGGATTGCGTGTCCGCCTATGACTATATCCGGTTCTGTAATGTTAACCTTTTTAGAGAAAACTGCTGCCTGGGTTTTTTTAGCGTTAAATTTGACTTGGTTACTGTCACCCCAAGCCAAAATTTCTTCCAGGTCTTTGTTGAGGCGTGATACTTCATGCTGTCTGCGAAGATGTGCGTCGGCAACCGCTGATTGTTCATTCAAAGAGAAAGATGAGATAAGTGTGTTATCATCAGCAAAACTAACTATCGGGTTTTTCTTTTTCACTAGTTCGCTGGCTTTATCCGTCTACACCAAGTGAGCTTTCATATACCTAAACATGATCTTGCTCGCTCACTTGTCTCACTCGCACACACTCTCACTTTAAATAAGAATATATTGGGCGACAACCCTTATCATTATGTTTACCATTTTATAGATTAGTTTATTTAACCTTGATTTCTGATAATAAGACAAGCAAATATTAACAATCTCGTACCATAAGTGAAATCTTTTTAAACGGAATCAATTTCTTATCGTCTTCGAATGACGCGGTAGACATATCACACCGTCTATAAGATACTATTTTATTTTTTCAGAAATAAGCGAACACAAATCACCTCAGATAGATTCCGGAGTATCTTCGCCGAGTTCAAACAACAAAACCAATAATAGCAATTGGTACTTTGAACCATTAGACGAGCCCAATTTCGTACCGCACCAAGAAGGTTCACCGAAACCACCGAAGGCATCGTCATCGACCCACGGCGTGCCATCGGTAACATCATCGTACAACAGGGACGATGTGGTGACGGCAGGACACAAACCAATTTCCACATGCTGTCAGCTGTTTTTAAACACGACCAACCAATTAAGCATGTTGTCTGAGGAAATGGACGCCCTTATGGAAGAAAACAAAATATTAATGGAGATCGCTCGGAAAGATGATCACTATACCACGACGCTGAAAATTTTCGGAAAATACCCTAACGATTATTACCCAACGCCGATGGAGTTTGTGCAGAAGCTCATTTCCGAGAAGATGAAGCTGAGTGGGATTAAGGTGGTGGAGGCAAAGACGATCCCTGATAATGGAATTAGTTTTAAAGTCGAAACTTTAAAGGATAAGTTAAAGATCGTCCTGGCCGAAGCGAAATTGGATGGATCGAATTACGATCTTTCTTGGTAATTTTTTATATTGAAATTTTTGTATTTATTATTTCATAATTCTTTGGTTTTATAATGAATGACAGGTACTATAAGGAAGGAAGATGATTTCAGATACTTTTTAGGAAAGCAAACGACATAAAGGATGTAAAATGGAATGCATAAATAAAGTTTGTACGATACGAATCGTTTTTAAGTTCCCGATCAGGCTGAGCCGGAGATAGAATGAAGGTCCTCGGACTAATATGAAAATTGCACAAGTCCGAAATGAACAATTTTACGGGAGGAAGAGAAAACTGAATTACGGCTTAAATTAAAAATATATTTAAATAAATATTAATTAGTAGGTGTTGTATTGCTTTAATTAGAAGGATATTTTCATGTTTGGATGATTATAGAGCACGCCCATACAATATTTTAGTATCTAACCAATATAAAAGAAAGAACTTATTTTGATTAATAGAAGAAATATGCATAATTAGGCAAAATAAAATGACGTAAAAATTGCAAAAACGCGATTCATGGGGCAATTTTGTATTAACCATTAACGAATTAATATAACTATAACTGTCACTTGTACGCTTACCTTAGCGTTATTTTTAACAAATTTATATAAAACCCCACCAATTTACTGGAAAACTAAGCGACTTGTGTCACGAATACGACACCGCATTTGCGGCCATGTTGATTAATCGGACTTATGCAATATTATTCATGTACTTGTTATATTTGTGAGACTTATGCCGATTTCTTACTAATATTTTTGGGTATATCTAGTGGCAATCTTCATAAACTGGAGAATGATAGCTTCGGCCACTGCCTAACAGATTCCTCATAAATCGCAAATTTGATAAATTTGGACTTACGCATTTTTCATATCAGGCCGACGATGTGCGACACAGTAGTAGTAAGTATGATTCAAATCGAGACTATGTTGATCAAATAAGACAAAACCACGTCAGCAGCTAACATAATAAAGTTCGGAGATATAAAGGAACTTCTTTATTGTACTCAAGTCAAAAATTAAATTTTAAAATGTTAGTTGATGCATTATACGTGTTTTTAATTTATACTATATCAAATCAAATATGATTTATAGTTTAAAATGTAATAATATTTCTTGTCGAAGGCAGTGGCGGCTCGTTACCTATGATAGAGGGGGTTCACAAGTATGGTGAAATTATTTTTAAAATTTTATTTTTGTGTAACGACCAAACAATTACTTTCTAGGCGTTTTAAATGTAGAAAGAAAAGAAGTAATAAGAGAATGCGTTAGGTAAATTTATTTATTTTTAATTTTACACAAGGAAATAGAACTTTTGGAAAATAAGAACGGTTTTCTTAGTGTGTATAGTATTTAAACGTACAGTCCGTTCTTCGGTTCTTAATTGTAGAAAATTGATCAATAACAACCTCATTAAAGTTTGGAATACCCTCTATAAATTTTTAATTTTTAAACTTTCTAATAAAGTCCCTAGATTTACCCTTTGCGGTCTGCGTTAAATTAATTTCGGGTTTAGGTGTTCCCGCAATCTTCACTTCAATTTTTTGCTCCAAACTCAAAGAGCTAAAGTTATTTCTTAAATAGTCCATCGTCAACTATTCATTTTAACTTAATAAATATATGATATTAAAATATTAAAACATACACCCTCGAATTTCTAACTAGATGCACGAACAGACAACAGCGCGGTGTCAGTCTCGTGGCTCGATTCGTTCTCGTCATAAAACAGTTAACTATTGTTCTCGTCTCGTAGCCCGTAGATATGGCGTAGTGGTATTAGACATCATTGGGTTTCTTGATAGCTCGTAGATGGCTTTAGTAGTATTAGTAGTGGACTGTATAAATATTGTTACGAGGGTTGCATGCGACGACGTTAAGATCCGACAGCTATGCACACTAAGAAAACCTTTCTTATTTTCCAAAAGTTGTTTTCTTGTGTAAAATTAAAAAATAAATAAAAATATGTTTTACCTAACGCATTTTCTTATTACTGTTTTTCTTTGTACATTTAAAACGCCTGGAAAAATTTCACCATACTTGTGAACCCCCTCTATCATAGGTCACGAGCCGCCAATATGTGAACCACACGAAACACAAAATATAAATGTCAATAATGACATGTCAATCTTAATTTTGCCATTTTCATTTAATACACCGGACTTATAATTCATTTCCAAAGAAATACGTCCGTTTTATATCCTTTTCCATTAACTGATAAAACAAAAAATGTTATTAATAGAAAGTGTACCAATTGTATATAACAAGGCATCTTTTACCGTACTTTTGAGTATCCATTTGGATATGCAGGCCTTTTATAAAACTACTGAACTGATACCAGTGATGACTGATACCTAAAAATGATTTAAAATGATCAGAGTCAGAAAAAATATTTAAAAAATAGTGCTGTTTAAAAGACAGCAAAAATTAACTAGAAACATGGATACGCAGTAAAAAATCACTAAAAGATGTCTTGGTATATAACGTCCGTCTTGTAAGTGCTCACAAGGAATTTTAAGAGTGATGGCGTTTTATTAAAAACGCCAATAACCTCAGCTCCTGCATGGAAAATAAAACTACAATAATCTTTTTTTAAAAATATATTATACTATCACGTCACATTTTGCCGAGGACCCGAGATAACTACTGGACATGAGCTCCACATTATTGTAGATAAAAGACTTTATGCGATGACATTTCCTCTTAATATAATTTATCTTCTCTCGTAATTCACTTTGCTGAAGCGGGAAACTTAAATTTATATATTCTGCAAAAGAAACATATTATTATACATGTTTTAAAATAAACTAAAAAATCGGTATTATCATGGAATTAATCAATTCATAATTCATATGGATATTTATAATAATAGACACGGGCTACAAGAAATATGTTCTAGTCTTTTAAAAACATATCTGGTTTTTTAAAAAAAAATCGAATCACCTTCCTATCAGTGGCGGGTTTGTTCGTGGATTTGTGATTGTGAAATTTAAAATGCGCTGTTTTATTTCCCTTCGTTGTTATTAGGATGAAAGTTTCGTGAAGATATATAGATTTGACCAATTTATATTTGTTAAATTCTATTCCAGATTTCTATATATTGTTATACCAGTGGGTGAACCCCCCAACTTATTAATCACGCGCGCGACACTGCTTCCTGTTTATATCGAAATAAATATCTGTATTTAAACGGTTTCTAGTAATTTTCGAACGAAACGTGGATCCCTTATTATTGGGTACTTCCAAACTAAATTACTATAGTTAAAAATAGGTTTTAGCACGGCAACACAGGGCCGGATTAATCATATAAGGCGGGATTGAGCAATCGCCAGGGGCAAGAATATCAAAGGGGCCGATAAGAGACGTAAAAATATAATAGATACGCAGTTGGGTATGCACAGAAGTTCTCTTCTGTGATCGCCGACCAAAAATTCGATATTCGTAAAGCAAAATGGCAATCAATTTGCCAACTGATTTGCAAAATAATCCCCGTACTGGGACAGAATTGTGGGTTTGGATTTGGCATTTCTACCCGTTCACAGAGACACAAGCAGCACTGCGAGCGAATTAGGACCAATTAACTGGTATGGCAGCATTGTGTTCTACTGCGTACTTTAGGATGAATACAAATACAGCGTAGCTTAAATCTATAGAGGATTAAAGTTTTAATCACAAATATAATGGCATTGCCTAGTAAAACATTAAGTGCCTAGGCATTAGTTGTTTTTTTCAAGTATATTCATATTAAAAAATTGAAGGGTGAGCCCGAGCGGGAAGGACGAACAACAGATCAACAGAATCAAGGGTGTCCCATTTTCGACACTTTTATAGGGTATCTCCGTAATTGTTAGTACTATCAAAAAAGTAATGTAAGTGTTATGTGCTCTTTTTACGTCAAACTTAAAATGGTAAACTCAAAATTTGAAAATTTTCGCTCTTAAGAGAGAAAACGGGAGAAAATCAAAAAATTTACAATTTCAAAATTACCCTATATTTTCTTAGTTAAAAGAGATACAGAAAAATGTTTTATACAGAAGTCTCTTTATATTGATTGTTGAATAATCTGCCGTTTTCAGAATAAGTATACGGGGTCAGGTAA
This sequence comes from Barypeithes pellucidus, assembly GCA_963991005.1. Lineage (NCBI taxonomy): Eukaryota > Metazoa > Arthropoda > Insecta > Coleoptera > Curculionidae > Barypeithes > Barypeithes pellucidus. The sequence goes on along the minus strand of OZ022562.1, from coordinate 11,743,220 downwards.
AAAAGTTATCGAACCTAACCTCATTTTTTTTAAATGGAACACCCTGTATATTTTAATCTAAAAAGACACTATTTTAAATTCTCCTTTCAAATATATAACACACTATGGATGATATTGGTTTCCTAGGCGATTTATTTAGACTTTATTACTTTGAAACAAAATAAAAGATTCAGATTAAGGTAAAAAATAAGGGGAATCATCGCAATTGTTCGAAATATGTCCTTAAATGGTTACCGTCTTTCCGGATAGCGAACAAAATATATATTTTGCTTCATTTCTTCGTTTTTTCCACTTTCAATATAAACTGATTTCATATCAAATTTCTCAAAATGTTGATAGGTCATTTTCACAAATAAATATGTAAAAATGAAATTGACGTTAAATGTTAATAGTCAACATAGTTGTTTCTAGGATATTAGCTTGTGTTTCATGGTCTAGTCTACTGTGGTTTAAAGTCATAAAGTTTTATAAATCGCCTAGGAAACCAATATCATCCATGGTGTGTTATATATTTGAAAGGAGAATTTAAAATAGTATCTTTTTAGATTAAAATATACCGGGTATTCCATTTAAAAAATTGAGGTTCGGTCCGATAACTATTTTACCTAACCCCGTATACTTATTCTCAAAACTGCAAATTATTCAACAATCAATATAAATAAACTTCTTGTATCTCTTTTAACTAAGAAAATATAGGGTAATTTTGAAATTGTCAATTTTTTGACTTTCCCCCGTATCTCTTAAGCGAGCGAAAATTTTCAAATTTTGATTTACCAGTTTAAGTTTGACCCAAAAAGAGCACATGACACGTACATTACCTTTTTGATAACACTAACAATTACGGAGATACCCTATAAAAGTGACGAAAATGGGACACCCTGTACCGAAAAAAATGACACTTTACCTAAAGTTCTATATTGTAAATTAGCGACTCTCTCCAAACATTGACAACAATCGATGTGACATGACTCCCTCAAAGTGGGATAGTGCCAGGAAAACGACGCGAGAGGATAGTGTTTCTGCAAGATATTTTTGAACTGTTCATCATCGATGGTCCTTTCGACGGTAAGATTGACCGCTGCCCTGGGTAAATACGCGAAGAACATTTCCCATTGAGTTTCGCGTATCACCGGTATTGTATCGAGTTTCCTGAAGGAGTCGTCCAGGTAGAGGTTTAGTTCTTTTAGTTTGCAGATGCGGACTTGTAACTAAAAATAGACACAGGTAATTAAATTATATACTTTCATAACAACAAACCGTTCCTACTAGTCCTATTTAAATAGATTTTATGTTAATTAGCATTTTAAAACACTAATAGTAAAAGAAATGGAATGTAGTTTAATTTACTATCCGTTTTTAAAATTAATTATTTAACGATCGGTCATTTTCATAGTTATTTTCAGTAAACGTCAACAACTTTCTTTCGTTCAAACTAAAAATAGGGATGGGAGCCCAATACTGGCGCTAATTTCTGGAACAGGTATTTTTTTAGTTTCGAATCGGATCGGACCTGAACCACTAGATTACTTTGATTACCCTGCTTAAAACGAACATTATTTGTTGATTTAAAATTCGATTCGGGTCGGACCCGTTTCATTAAAAATTAACGTCTTCCAGAGTGTTTTTTTGATATACATACAGGGTGGCTCAAAAACATGTGCCATCGCTCGTGCGGTGATTCCATACTAGACTACTAGATTTTTTAACTTATTTATTTTGAGTTTCATATTAATTTAGCAGAGTTTGATAAAATTGAATTTATCTTCTCTAAAAGTCGTGTTAGAGTCGGCAATTCTTCTCTTGCGCCTGCAATGGCAATTATAAATGCACGTATTCATGCGCAGTAAACCTGTTCTCGGGTTTGTTCGGGTTTGTTCGCTGGCGCATTGCCGACAGTCAGAACAGCAGTTGGTACTGCCGAAATCCCTAAAATACCTGCAGCATTAGAGATGGACAAACCTATTCGCTTTGATTACCAGTTAAAGCAGCTACTGCTACTTACAAATAGCAGCTCAACAAAGTTGCGACGAATTAGCAGTACATATGCTTAATAAAGAATGTGAACTGCTAATTTAAGTGTCAGTTAGTTTAAATAGCCATTAGCTGTTCCTAGTTGCTTCGACCAAATAATAAACAGTTAAAAATAACAGAATAGTCCATCTCTACCCAGACTTGCAGCGGCAATGGCAATTAAAATGGCGCACGACCCGTTTCTGGCAATGCAATACTAATTGCGCTAGCTGATCGAGAACGGTGTACTGCGCATGATTCCGTGTAGAATTGCCGACTGTAATACGGATTCCATTCTCGCATTGCGCTCGCAACGCAAGAATTATTGTGCAAGCTGATCGAGAACGGTTTACTTATAATTGCCATTGCAGGCGCAAGAGATAAAATTGCCGACTCGAAACTGATTTCAAATAAATATAGATGTAGCACATACGCCTGGTAAACCTGTTCATACATTTTTATGGCTCAAATATGTGTTATTTTAGATAGTTTTCATAACACAAACTTTATTAAAATTACTAAAACCGTTTCGGAAATATCTTGTATGTATCCCTGTATACAGGGTGTTATGGAAATGACGTATTATATTTAAACCGGCAATTCCTCTGACATAAAGACAAATTGAAGAAAAATAGCCATAAATGGCGCATTCAATTCATTCAGCGGTAAAAGTGACCTGACGTCAAACCAGAAAAACACCTGTGTGGCACTGCGATACATGTAAGCAATCAAGGAATTTTTGTACTATTAATTCATTTACGACGGACTATGTTTTAAACAATCCGAAAAAACATATGGAATAGTAATAGCCACGTACGTCACTAGGTCAAATGCCAACGCCTTACATCGGCTGAGCGAAGTAGTTTCATTTAGCGCCGCACGCTTGCGTCTGTTAGTTGAAGACCAACCAGCGGCCGGATACGTTGTGTCTCATCGATCACCAACACGCTCTCAGCAATCCGCTCTGTTTTTTCGGTTTACGCGTGTATTTTGCCCGTCCATAAATAATCTTTGAATATTGTTTCTATTGACGCGTTTCTTCTGGACGTCAAATTTCGTCGCGTGTAATAAAATCTAATAATCTGTAGTATAATCTGTATTATTGTATTTTCAAAAGCTAACTATCGGTTCTGTTTCACTATTACTGTGTGTACATAAAGTGTTTCCAGGAGTGTTCCCATAAAAAATAAAAAAACTTATTGCGTTTGTGCCTAGATTTCCTCGCTCTTTAGGTATAAGGATAAATACAAGTAGGTAGAAAATAATTTATTTTTATAATTTTATATGGAATTTCAGTTTTACATTAAGTTTGGCAACATTGCCATTGGCTCTGGGTGAAATGTTGTACAGTAGCGCGGACTGACCTGTGAGTAAGAGTGTTTATTACCCCATTTTTAAAACGATCGATTTAAAAAAAAATTGTAGCGCTTCGCTAGGGCACCCAAGGAGTCAGCCATTTAAATATAATACGTCATTTCCATAACACCCTGTATACCTTATTAAAAAACTGCCAAAATATCCAACAATCGATAGTGAGAACTTCCAGATTATAAAACTGCTCCATGCAGTTTGTGAAAATCCAGCTGTCGAATTGTTTTCTGGAATTGTAACTCGAGTAATGGATGTAGAGGTTTTTGATGGTCGGTTTGCACATCAGACAGGACACTAATATATTGACAAAACTCATGTCGAACAGATTGGCGTTGTTCAGAACTACAGATTGAAGGTTTCTTTGCCGCCTATAACAGATAAATAATTTTCATATCGTTTCCTCTCAAAATAACGTTTAGATTTGCAACTTGCCGCCAAAATGAGGATCTTACTTACTTAATGAATCTCAGCAACAGATAGCTCAGTTTCCTCAAATAAAAAATGTCGTACCAATCGAAAATTTTGATATGTTGGATTTGAATCTTGCGTTCGTGCAAAAGAATGAGGAATCTTCCGGCCCTTTTCGTGAGGTCCTTGTATCTTAGATGAGGCCATTTCTTACTGTGGTTTGATATGGGATCTGACCAACCTATTTCTAACGATTTTATGTAATGACAGTTCTTTTGTGCGAGGAAGATCAAACTGGGTTCTAAAAAAAAAGGCACATTTTTAACTACGTCTATATTTGACTCTAGCTTATCTAAAGTTATAACTAGAGAGCGGATAAAAAAAGTGCCAGAAAATTGAAAAAAGTGCTTAAAAAAGCATAAAAATATCAAACACATAGTGCTAAGAAAAGCACAAAATTTATCAAATTGAGCAATAATTAAATGTATAAACCAATGAGAAAAAAAATTAAAACAAGTAACGATAATAATTTAATAATATTGTTGTTTATTATTTATATGCTGGTATTTTGATTAATGCTTAAAAGAATGTATGTAGACGAATCTCGAAATGATCCCTGGGATACTTATTTGTGGTTTATTATTAAATTATTTGTTATTTATTGAACTGGTCCAGAATAAGTAAAAACTTAGAACTTACTTATGAGATATTATTTATAAAATTAGGAGAAATACACGACCGTATCTCCTGATGTTGTTCAAAAAACCCTCGAAACGTCATTAAACCACAATGCGTCATACATCGTTGCATTCGGAAGAAAAAAAGCTATCAAATTCCAATATTAGGGCCGTATTTAAAAAAAGAAAGTTGATAATGGCCCTTCGAAGACGACTCGTCGGATTACAAAACAATTAACGCTGTTAGCTACAGCGGAAAATGTGGCAATGCAAAAATGCAATTTACTTTAGAATTCGATCTCAAAAAAACCCAGGAAAACAATAAAACGATATTTCAGAATTTCGTTTTTTCCGGATATCTCCGGAACTACTCGGAATTTTAAATCTTTCTAAACGGCATATTATTAGGCACGTAAATGCGCAACTTTACCTCCATTTAACCGACTTCGTATCTCTTACGGTTTCCGAGATCCCTGTTACTGGCCCTCCTTATCTTGGACACGTATTAATTATTAATAATATTTAATTATACGTCAAAAAGTTCAAGTAAGCACGAAGGGGAAAAAACATAAACCTTCAAAAAAAGCATAAATAATATACTTAGTTTTGTGTAATTCGTGTAGAAATTAAATAATATCATAGTTGCTTATAAAATTCAGCAATAAGCATAATGCTTTAAATTCCAGTCTCTTGTTATAACTAGGTGCCATTAAAATGCACGGTGCTTGGTAGGAATCCCATACCTGCGACCATGTACACTGGCAACTGACAATAAAAATAAAAAACAATTTTATACGAACCGAAAAAATCCTCATCCATGTATACAACAAAATTTTTCCAAAACATCGCCCCATCTGTTGCATCTTCCCATTCCGGACACACTAATGTAAAGGCCAACTTGTCCCTTCTAGGCAAATATTCGAAAAGATGCCCCAATATAACTACGGGCAAATTTTTCCAAGGCGGATAAGTTTGTCCCATGGTGGGCCATCCACGCTCGACCTAATTTGCTCATCATACGATTTTTTCTGTGTACTTCACAAGATCCCCCTTTTCATCCAATCGTTTTGCGCGCTTTTATATTATTTTAACTTTTAATTTATTCTCAAAACAAAAAGTAACATAAAAAAGTGATTAAAGAATGATTAATGTGTTTCTAAGGAAACCAATGAACTTTTTCAACTTGTATTTAACAAACCTCCTCATACCAGCCCTTATGCGATTTTTATTAATCAACAAATTGGCGACTGCGCCAGGATCCTTTTTTCCGTAAATATGTATGGTTGCCTAAATTTTAGTAGTAATGCAAAGGTATCGAGATTAAGTACATTTTTTATTACAGTGCAATTGTCATGTAAAGTTGATAATAAATGACAAGCATCGCTTCGTTCTTTTCCATCTTCTATTGTTGCTATGAATATGTTATTCAATCTTTGTACACAACATATTTGCTGCAAATTAATCTTTAAAAGGGCATATATCGATATTGGAATCGATACTGCATCACATCCTCACTATTTTGACAGCTGGTTGCCATAGCGACCAAAACCAAACCTAACCATACATTATTTTCATAATTTTACTTTTAATAATTTATCGAATCCGAATCTCTTTGAAACGAAATAAGAGATTCTTATTGGAATAGTAAAGAGAGGTATTATAAATTTTATCTATTCTATTTTTTAGGTTGCATAATTTCCCGAAAACGATAACATAATGCCTTGTAATCCTCATTTCTTACCTATTTTCTAGGATACTTATTAAAAATAATAAAATATTATGAGCGACGATGTGGACCCCAATGATGCAACATCAGACAATATATCAAATGTATCTTCACTTTATCCCGATGAAGCTGAAATAAAATTCGCCGCTTCATTTGATGATATGAAGCAGCTGAGTCATGAATCCGTAGGCCCCATTAATTCTTACCAAATCAAGCCTAACTTACAGGAAAAGTAAGTAACATTCTATATTCTACTTGTTTTTAATGCCTTTAAATAGATCAACTTCATGCACATAGTAGTTTGTTACTAAAAGAGAATTTTATTTTTCTTCTTTCAGATTTAAAGAGGTACCCGTAAAGGACATTTTAAGGGATGTACAAAGTAGCACACTGGGAGGAAAGACTTATGACCCAGATAGCGTTAAGAAATGGACCATTAAAATGGCAAATGAAATCAATGAAAAAGTTAAAGGTAGGGAGACACACACACAAAAGACATCAACTTATATTTTTACAGTTTTATATTTTTCAATGTAGATTTAGAAATGAAGAGGTACAAGCACATAATTCAAGTTCTGATAGGCGAAAGAAAAGGGCAAGGAGTAAAGTCTGGGGTCCGATGTCTCTGGGACTGCGATGTTGATAAATTCACCAGTGAAATTTTTATGAACGTAAGTTTTTTATTAGTTATTATTTCATTACTCAAAATTTCTTATTGTTGGTATGCAAATTTCAATTAAGGAATTAATTACCTTACTGCAAGTGGCTGTTCCGGATTGCTTTGGTAGGTGAGGCAAAATGGGCATAATTTCAGTAACATTCCCTCTCCTTTCTCCCAAATTCGCGTCGAATAAAACATTATCGCGCAAAGTTACTATAGCCAAGTTTAATGAGCTTTAAAGCTCCATCGTCACTAGACTTACGCCACTGCTATAGACGCAAATATGAATGTATTAAATGGTAATTGCTCTTTCTTTTTAAAAAGTAAGTTTAAAAACATTACTTACTGTTAAATATTATACCGCATTTTTTTCATTGTTCCTTGATATGCATGCATTATTACCAATATTGTATTTTTTTTCAGGATACCATATTTTGTGTGACAACAGTATTTGCAGTGTACCTGTATTAATTAGCCCAAGACTAAATAAAAAAATCAGTGGGTTTTCATATATATTTATTGTTTATATTTAGTTCATCATGCAAGACTCATAAGTTGGAATAAGATATTTAATATTTATAAAAGCATCTTCGCCGCCGTAGCGTTCCAAAATTTCTAGTGTTTCGTTTATAATATCAGCTAGGTTATCGCCTCTCATTTGGCTATAGTCTATTTCATCTCCACAATTAACTAAAGAAAAAAATTGATGTCAGACAAGTATTTGCCAGAGAGACCCAGTAAAAGTTTACTAAGGACCTGTTTTTTTAATGTGCTGCAGCACTACATAGGGCCAACAGGGCAGGGGGGCAGCTTCGAGAAGGACTCCCGCGCTAATTTGCTTTGCTAATTTCCAATAAAAATGTGCAAAATCTGGCGGGGGGGGGGGGGGGGGGGGGGGGGATAATCCTTATCGTCGCTACTGCCCTTTAGTGCCTGTTCTCACCGAAGCAACTGGCAACCGCAACGCAACATCAACGCGACTAATGTTTAAATACGCGTGTTCCCACTGACTTAAGGCAACTCAACTGCAACGCAACTAGTTGCTTATGAGTTGCCCGGCGTACCGCGTCGCCGTTGTCAGTTGCTTCCAATCGCGGTGTCATGGCTGACGAGACAGCAAAATATTTAACTTTTGTGGCTCATTCGGTAAAACCCATGGAATTTAACCGGATCATTATTTAATTCCTGTGCCACTATATACGAACTGTCTCAAATTTATGGTATAAAAAGGGTTAACCCAAAATTGTCGCTCAGTTTTTTTTTAAGCTTTTTAACGAGCAAGTATGTTGCGGCTATATCTTCTGACGAAGACGACATTTTGCTCACGTCAAAAGAGACTTAAAACGAGGTGTTTCCAGTGGGAGCGCAAGAGCAACTCAACTAAAGTTGCGGTCACGTTGCAGTTGCGTTGCATGCCAGTTGCTTTGGTAAGAACAAGCGAGCAACTTAACTCAAGTTGTGGTCGCGTTGCGGTTGCCAGTTGCTTTGGTGAGAACAGGCACTAAGGTTTTATTTATCAATAAATACTTAAAAATCAACCTCACCGTTTTTTTCTTTAAACCAATTTAATGTGGGCAGTACTTGTCGGTAATAAGGAACTAACGCTTCTCCAATCATATCTCCAGACTTAACTAAGTGTTGCAACACCTTAAGAGTTGTACACATCACTTCCTTATTTTTAGTTTTGAGTGCATCTAAAACACGCGAGATTTACATTAGAGATCAAGTTTTTTGAGAAAATAATGGTTGAATTTTGTTTTAATGTACCTTTTATGGGTATTATTAGCTGGGGTATACAGGGAAAAATTTTTTGGCCTCCATGAGAAAGCAGATCGTGAATTCCTTGTTGAGCAAACAGTTTGTACGGGTTTTCCGTCTCTGAGAGTCCTTCAAAAAACATCGGGAGATAGAAATGGAAATCTAGTTTAGAGATATCTGCCTGAAATTAAGAAATGTAGGGTGTACCAACTTCTAGGGTAGATAAAGTACATGAAAAAAACGTTCATATGAACATTGGTCCGAAAACGCTTCCTCAGGGAGCTACAGCGCTTTAAATATAAACTTCGTTTTCTTAGAAATAGAGTACAGGGTGTCCACTTTTCGACACTTTTATATGGTATCTCCGTAACTGTTAGTGCTATCAAAAAAGTAATGTAGGTGTCACGTACTCTTTTTGGATCAAACTTAAAATGATAAAATGAAAATTTGAAAATTTTCGCTCGCTTAAGAGATACGAAGGAAAATGAAAAAATTGATAATTTCAAAATTACCAATATTTTTTAGTTAAAAGAGATACAGAAAAATGTTTTACAGAAGTTTATTTATAATGATTGTTGAATAATCTGCCGTTTTCAGAATAAGTATACGGGGTCAGGTAAGAATATAAAAGAATAGTATTTTAAATTCTCTTTACAAATATGTATATACACACCATGCATGATATTGGTTTCCTAAGCGATTTATTTAAACTTTATTACTTTAAACCACAGTATGCCATGAAAGAAAAACTAATATCCTAGAGACAACTATGTTTACATTCTAGTTGTTAGTAACATTTAATTTAACATTAACATTTGATTTAAAGAAATAACTTTAGCTCTTTGAGTTTGGAGCAAAAAATTGAAGTGAAGAATGCGTGAACACCTAAACCCGAAATTAATTTAACGCAGACCACAAAGGGTAAATCTAGGGACTTTATTAGAAAGTTTAAAAATGAAATATATGAAAAAATTTATAGAGGGTATTCCAAACTTAATGAGGGTGTTATTGATCAATTTTCTACAATTAAGAACCTTTTTAGATTAAAATATACAGGGTGTTCCATTTAAAAAAGTGAGATTAAGTCCGATAACTTTCTTACCTGACCCCGTAAACTTATTCTGAAAACGGCAGATTATTCAACAATCATTATAAATAAACTTCTATATAAAACATTTTTCTGTATCTCTTTTAACTAAGAAAATATAGGGTAATTTAGAAATTGTGAATTTTTTATTTTCCCCCGTATCTCTTAAGCAAGCGAAAATTTTCAAATTTGATTTTACCATTTTAAGTTTGACCCAAAAAGAGCACATGACACCTACATTACTTTTTTGATAAAGGTGGATTCATAGTTGCCGTAACGTATGCCGTAAGACGTAAGCAGTAGTCGATAAGACGTAAGACGTAAGACGTAAGGATTTCCCCATTTATATTCGTTAAGAATTTTGACGTTACGAGTTTGTAGGTTATGGTTTTTCACATGTGTGTTTATTTAAAAGTGAAAATATGACTCCAAGCGATGACGACCTCGTTATAATAACGGGATCAATATTGTTCTGGTATTTATTAGCAATTTATTTATCACATATTTATTAGCAAAGTGTCGAATTTGGGGATGTCAACATGGCGGTTATGCACGAGTATGACCGATCCGAGCCGATTCCGTAAGACGTAACGTAAGAAATGAAATTGAACCATTTCTTACTTCTTACTGCTTACGGCTTACGGCTTAACTTGGACTATAAACGGTTCTATTGCAAATCACATGTTTATTTTTCTTACGTCTTAACGTTACGGCATACGTTACGGCAACTATGAATCCAGCTTAACAGTTACGGAGATACCCTATAAAAGTGTCGAAAATGGGACACCCTATATACATGGAAAATAAATTTTAAAAAATTCTCCAGGATTTTTATTATTCGCCAATTTTTTACTTACTTTCCACGACACTTTTCCTCCTTTTGCCTCCATTGAAATGGGCAGGTTGCCTCGATTGTAGTTATTACGAAATTTTGAAGATTTTGGTATTATTTCTTTGAATGCGTTACATTTTGGTGGGGGAATCACACAGGTACCTAAAAGAGACGGGAAACGCAACGATTTGAATTGATATAATTAAATAAAATTTAAAATACGTATAATGCATCGTCAACTAAATTAAAATTTTATTTTTGACTTTAGTACAATAAGAAATTTTTTATATCTATGGTCTTCACAGTGTTAATCAAGTCCATTATAGGTGCTGACGTGGTTTTATCTTATCTTATTTTTTCTACATATATAATCTCAATTTAAATTATACTGTCGTTACAGGTAATGAAGCACTGTCATTCTTTCCCCGCTTCACCTGTACATTCATACATATGTACAATTTTTTTTATAAACAGTGCTTTATCACAAAAGACTTACCTCTTTGAAGAGCCTGAATTGAAAAAGCGGGTACCAAACGACATCCCTTGTCTTTCTTTGCATTCGGCAGAGGTTTATTCAACGTTCCTCTAAATTCTTTTCCGCTGACCATCACTGTTTTTATTCAAAATTCATAATTTTCTGACAATGGTGACAATGGGTGAATTTGACTTATGAAACTTGCACACGGCAAACTGTTGATGGTTACCTAGGCGACGTTTGTTTGGTCAAATTGTGTACCAGTTTCTAGGTGTAAAATTGGGACTGGGAATACGTTGAAAAGTATTCAATAAAAAGACGCGAGCTGTATTCGGTTCAATGTACGAGTACGACTCGATAAGTTAACAATCATTATTTATGAAACAATAAAATAATCGCTTGCAGGTCGAGTGATCTCGACGTTTTATTCGTGCTCCTAGTGCTATGCAACGTTTTGCTTATTTTACTACATTTTACTACTTTCCAAGCGGTCGGTGTCTTATGCACTATCATTTCTATTTATACATATACCCAATGTCTAATTTATGTTTTAAATTCCTAACCACCACAGGCCTCGTGGTATAACCCGCTGGGAGGGGTAACATCTTAAATGGCAAAGTTGGGGGGGTTTGAAATGAAAGAAAATGCGTTAGGTGAAACATATTTTTATTTATTTTTTAATTTTACACAAGGAAATACAACTTTTGGAAAATAAGAAAGGTTTTCTTAGTGTGTATAGTGCTTAAACGTAAAGTCCGTTCTTCGGTTCTTAATTGTAGAAAATTGATCAATAACAGACTCATTAAAGTTTGGAATACCCTCTATAATTTTTTTTTCATATATTTAATTTTTAAACTTTCTAATAAAGTCCCTAGATTTACCCTTGTGGTCTGCGTTAAATTAAATTCGGGTTTAGGGCTTCCCGCATTCTGCACTTCAATTTTTTGCTTCAAACTCAAAGAGCTAAAGTTATTTTTTAAATAGTCCACCGTCATAGTCATTTTAACTTAATAAATATATAATATTAAAACATACACGCTTGAATTTCTAACTAGATGCACGAAGAGCAAACGGCGCGGCGCATTCTAAAATTGTGCGCCTTTCCCATGTGAAATCGCCATAGCCCCGCTATCCACCGCTGTCTCCCGCCACCTGTTACTACAGAGAAACTGCATTGTGCCCCGCCTACTTAATCGCACATGCGAGCAAGTCTCGTCATTAACCTCGAGGCACGGTTGCCGGATCGAGAGCCTATAATATACAGTTTGGTTGACGGTACGATAAAATAGTAGGGAGGGTCGGACTTTATACGATAATTGACGGTACGATAAAATATTAGGGAGGGTCGGACTTTATACGATATTTTTTTATTCCTTTCGGTGGTGCACGTGCTCCTATGGAAGAACCGCCGGGGGGGGGGGGGGGGGGGGGGGGCTGCTCAATTCATTTTGTTGTCAGTTTTTTGTTTGGTTATGATCCCTTCTAAATATTTTCATCAAATATTACGTTTTGTTCTGTACGAAATGGATAATTCTTCATTTTTTTTTTATGATCAAACACAAGCACTATAGGAAAAATCCTGGGGCACTCTGGGAGTGGTGCTTGTGCGCAAAAAGCGATTCACGTTGGTTTTGAATCGTTGGAGGTTATATTCGTTGGGAAAAACGACCTCAGGAAGGTCATTCCATAAGAATGAAGTCCTCCAGATGAAAGAACTCTTAAATAATGAAGTTCGATGAGTACTAAGCTTAACCACATATGGATGGGCGACAGTGGTTCGTCGTGTATTTCTGCTATTCGCCGCTCTGGGCGGAATTAAGAGGGCAAGGTCAGCCAAGCACTTTCCATGAAAATATCTGTAAAAGAGAGTCAAATCAGCAACCTGTCTTCAATGTTCTAGGCAAATTAATAGATGAAGCCAGTGCGACTTCGTGTCCGTCCATGACTATATCCGGTTCTGTAATGTTAACCTTTTTAGAGAAAACTGCTGCCTGGGTTTATGGGCCATTACCGAAGATCGTGTATTGCGTCAGTACATTGTCTCGATATGTCATATAACTTCACCCGATTGTATGAAATCAAAAAAAAATCAATTCATCATTCAATCAGTTCAATAGTTAATTTTCTAAGAAAATTATAAAGAACAGTACCACCTACCAGAAATAAAACAAAGGCATATCTTTGATCGTTTTATTTAAAACAAACTTTTAGATGTTATATTCTCGGCTTCATTACTTTTTCAACTTATCACAAAATAACAATAAGAAGTACCACGGTTTTGTTACACTTTATTATAAATATGTAGAGCTTAAATAGAAACTTGCCTAAATCAAAAATTATAAACAAATGTGCACAGAAATAATAATTTTGGCCTATGTTATTTTTTACTTCTTAATATTTTATAGCAATAGTTTAGTTTAATACTAAATTTCATCGCAAAAACTTATGTGGCAGTCAACTACAGCCAGAAATACATTTAATACTATAAGTCGCTTACACAAAAAGGAAGAAATTTTGAAAAAAATTATTTAAACTTAATTATTTTAATGCTTATATATTATTAATAAAACTGATCCCGATTATGAACCAAAATTACCATTTCTAGTAATACATTCCAGAAGAGCACCATTTTAACCTACGACCAATAAATCTTCACTAGTGAATGAATATTCTGGTACTTCTAAATTAAGAGGTGCGGGGCCTTTACGAATCCTACCCGACGCGTCATAATGGGAACCATGACATGGGCAATAGTATCCGCCAAAATCACCAGAATTGGCGATAGGCACACAACCAAGATGAGTGCACACTCCCAAAACTACGAGCCATTCGGGGTTTTGTACACGTTCGTGGTCATGTTGGGGGTCTCTAAGGGCGGTGATGGGAACTGCTTTTTCAGCAGATATTTCGTCGGCTGTTCTGTGACGAATGAAAAGGGGTTTACCTAAAAGAAATTAAAATAATGCTGATTAGTAGGTTGCTATACACTATATATCGCTGTTAAGCTATTATTAAATTAACCATTATTAAATTAATCAATCAAAATTTTAGAAAATAAAAACTCTTACCTCTCCATTTGAAGGTGACAGATTTTCCTTCGGGGATGTCTCCTAACTTGATTTCAATCTTTGCCAGAGCCAGCACATCAGCAGATGCACTCATAGAACTTACAAAGTGAGTGACTACAGATTTAGCACCATAGACTGAAGTGGCACCCAAACCTCCTGCAATAAGGTATGTGAAATTCTTCCTGCTGTCTTCAGATTCTGAGCTTTTTACTTCTGGGTTCTTAACATCATTTCTGCGGTAATTACCCCAGTCTGGTACGCTAATATCGGTGTGTGCCCACCTACAATCAACAAGCTTACTTACAGATTTGACTTACAAGTTGATAAAGAACCGATAGAGTAGAAGTTTAATGAGTTTAAGGAAATACCTCAGTGTGACCTTACCTGATTTGAGTGGACACAGCAGGTCCAGAGGATACAGATAAATTAGCATTGGGTAAAACCTTAGCAAGGGACAAGGCTGTGGAGCCCTGGAAAGGGATCTGTGCGATTTGTTTTTTGGCTAAAATAACCCCAGTTCCCGAAGTATTCAGCTGGTTGCTTACAGCTTGGCTTGCGACTCGGAAATATCCAGAGGCACAGGCAACAGAAGGCTTCAGCATTTTGACCACTAAAACGAATTAATATTGGAAACTTTGATGTTATGCAACGAAATAAGGAATTCAAGCGGTGACCTACCAATACCGATCCCCGAGCTTTTGAAATGTCAAAGGTTTGACTTTGACAGACTGAGTGACGTAGGAAGAATATATTTTTCCAAGGAATATACTGCTATTGGGTTTGCTAATATTTGACATCTCTCCAGAACATTAGGCAATCAAATATACAATAGTGGCTATATCTAGTTGCATACAACAATTTTTGACGACTTCGCCATGTTATATACCATGTAATCTTTTATTTCTTTTAGCTCAAAAATTATTTTTCTTTTGACATAAACTGCCATTTTTTTAAAAATGGATGAAGAAATGCAAATGCTGCAGCTGGATAAACCCGGACAAGGAAAAGTAAATCGGAATCTCAAATATACGAGAACGCTTCTCCTAATTCTATTGTAATATTTTGATTCTAGAGCAATATAGAAATTCAGAAGCATTCCATAGATGAGGATTTGTATGAACATAAACCCATAGAAAGAGCTCTGTATATATTAGGGTAAGAATCTGAAAATTATTTTAAAGTTTATTTAAAATCCGTGACTCTGCGCAGATCGCATATTCATATTATTATCACATAACCTTTTTTTTTTTTTTGTTTACGTTTACCGTCCTAATTTTTGTAAGTGCTGTTATAAATAACGGTGCGATTTGTAATGCGAAAAATTACACATTTATTTTTTAAGCCTAAACTGTTCTGTACCAGTATTTGCCAATTTCTTTCATAAAATGTAAATTACAAAGCAATCTTAACAATGAGTGACAATGAAGAAGAATGGAGGAATACTAATCTTTTGGAAATAGAGGAGCAATTATTAATGTAAAGTATAATTCGTCGTCTTATGCTGTGGCAATTTTTCCTTTCCTTTTTTCCTACTACCATAATAGTACTTTCAAGTTTCTCAACATCATGGAAAACTATAAGTGGCGTTTCTAGATAACTTTTAAATTTGTTAACAATTTGATGAGCAAATTCATTGTTTATTTTGGAGAAATGAGGGGCGAGGGCGAGGGCTAGTGTATGCTTCACAATACTGCCATTTTCTGTTTTAAGTGTATTTTTAGTACCTATTCAAGAAGGTTAATAAAACATTTAATCATCATAATTTGTTGTTAACCCAGGAAAGGAGATGAACTGCAGAAACTAAGTGTAATAGGATCTTTACCAGAACTTCTAAAATTCGACAAGAATGGAATGGTGGCAAAGATATTACCAAGAATTCAACAAGAGCTACCGAATTCATCTTCAGAATTCAGTCTGGCTGTTAGCCGAATGTTTAATATTCTGATGCATATGGATGTGCCTGTAAACTTGGTTCCACAGGTAAGAATGTGATGGGCAATATTTTTATGTTGATTTTATTAGCACACTTAAATTCACTAAAGCAAAATTAAATTTTAAAATGGTAATATACATGGCTTTGATTTATTTAAGGTTTTACAATGCATCGAAAACAAAGACCCTGTAATAGCAAACGCCTGGATGGAAACCTTACTTTCTGTAATTCCGGTTTTGAAAGAAACGGTGATAAAAAATGATGTTTTAAAATGTGCAGTCTCTAAGTCTCAATTGTCCAAAACACCTTACTTCCGAGTGTCCAGCTGCAAGATTTTGGGGAAAATCTCAGTACATCGAGCTATGAATCCTTTTGAGTGAGTATTCTTGGTTTTTTTTTAAATACAGTGAGTCAGTCAGAATGAACTTCTGTTCAAATTATCATTTAAGTTCTTACAATTTATGAATGTCATATATTATGTGTCTCGCTTATATTGCTTTTTTTAAGTGTAAAGAAAGATGTGTTGCCTCTTGTGCAAAGCCTGTGTCAAGACTGTTTTTATGAAGTGCGAGCTGCTATGTGTAGAGAGTTGCCCTGTGTAGCACAAGGTATGGTTTTTAATTATTGTGGGTTACAGGTAAACCCAGAGTTATCCTAAATGTTACTTTATATACCTACAAACTACATAAGTTATATATAATAATAATATTTATGGAGTATATTCAGGAATTTGAGTGAAATAACAGACCAATTTTGACAATATTATTGTACTTTTAGGGTTATGTAACTTGGGCGATGCCATTGTCAAAGTGAATTTGTTGCCACTCTTGGTAGAGCTGTCTGCAGATGAAAATGTGTTAGTCCGCTCGGTAGCTATAGAATCAGTTGTGTCCATTATTCCATTTATAAATCCAGGTAAAAAGAAATGTTGCGAATGAAAAATGATACATCATCATTCGCTTTTGTTTTAGACACTGTAAAGGGCACGATAATACCTCTTACCAAGAAGTTATGCACAAGAAGTGTCGCTGAAGGTAAGGAACTGTACACATATCTGGCAAAACATGTTGGGTAAGCCATTTTATACCGACTTACTTTTAAATGACAGTTTATTGAAGCCTAGTTTACTCAACTTAAGAATCTCTATATAACAATTTTACAAAACACAAACACACACTGTACAAGATGAGAATTACGAAATACATGAGATTTTCTTAATTTTTTTAGGCGACATTACTTACACCTCCATTGCAGCGGTCTTTAGCAGACTTATTGTAAATGTGATGGGTACCTTAACTCCGAGCGATGCGATGTGGTATCTGGACTATTATAACCACATATGCAAGAAGGGATTGTCATTGGTGGAGGATTTAGACATTGATCCATCTGTGGTAAGATAAAATCAATTTTAGAACGGTACGTTTCTTGACAAAAAATCGTTTCCCCTAACTATTTTATTGATATGAACAATGACAGCTATTCTTAGCTTACTGGTAGTAGAAAGGTTCTCAACAGTTTTAGCAGCGTAAAATATCTATAATGTGTTTTGTGTTTCTAAATTAATTAAATTGCCCCCAAAACCTAACCTAACCGAAATAAATTGTCATTGCTTCCTTTAAATGTTTATATTTAGTTATTTAACTTTTTTAGTGTATGTTATGCAGGGAAAATTGTG
Organism: Barypeithes pellucidus; assembly: GCA_963991005.1. Taxonomy (NCBI): domain Eukaryota; kingdom Metazoa; phylum Arthropoda; class Insecta; order Coleoptera; family Curculionidae; genus Barypeithes; species Barypeithes pellucidus. Next base: position 11,725,539 of record OZ022562.1, on the reverse strand, counting down.
CTTATACCCTACCGAGAGTGGCGCATATGGTTTTAACCAACATTCCCATCGAAATCACCGGCAAATGGTATCAGACATTTAAAGCACTCGCTGCAGATCCCTGCTATATTGTTAGAAAGGCGGTTGCTAGTTGTCTCATGGAGATCTCTCAAATATTAGGTAAATAGCGTTAACCTTACCTTTTTGTCGACTGAGGCCTAAATAATTTGTAGCTCTTTTGTCGAATCGCCCAATTAACTAGTTTATATACAGGGTGTTATGGAAATGACGTATTATATTTAAACCGGCAATTCCTGAGATGAAAACAAATTGAAGAAAAATATCCAAAAATGGTGCTTGACCTTATGTCAAACCAAAAATTACCATGTGATGCCCCTGTCCGGAAGGTAAACACAGCAACATATGGCAGTGAATCTTGAACAGTGTTGTCATATCTTCAGGGTAAACTCTTTAGAAAGTCAATAACCGTTTGACAGATTGCAAATTGTTTACTTTTCAGGGTACATTATTATAAACTTTTACGTTCAGTTCGCTGGGAAACAATCTCCGATTTATAAACTTGAACTGACTCGAACGAACCGCCGCGGAGTTTATAAATGGTCAGGTATGTTTTGTTGTTCAATTCAAACAACACCCGTCAGATCTGGACAACTTAAAAGTTTATAAATGCCACTTACCCTTTAGAAAAAAAATGCAATTTTATTTACCTTTTCGGACTTATTTAAAACCAACTTAATTTATAAAAAACACCAAGTACTCGCATCACAAAATCGCATTAGTTTTCGCGTCACAACACATCTAAGTATCGTTCAATCTGAATTAGTATTTTAAAGTGCTACTGTGTAGATAAGAATACGCCCTTATTGTCTGGGAAATAATGTATTTAACATCTAAAAAATTTAAAAATAAATAACACGTTGGTGTTCTCGATCGATATCGGCCGGCTTCTTTAAACAGCTGATTATGGACAATCGGGCTAATATTTAAAAATACAGCGTTGCCACTTTCGATGTTTTATAAGCGACTATCATAAATTGCCGAATTTCCTTCTATAATATTACTTTCCTGTATAATTATAGTCTCGGAAATGCCAACCGCGCTGGCTCTACTAGCGGAGAGTTCTCAGAAAGAATGTTCGACTGGTCCGAAGGTGGACCAGACCATTAATTTCAAAGGGTAGTTCCTGTCAATTGTTAACATAATTGTTTCATTTTATCTTTAGTAAAGGGTTAATGGCCCATAGAAATTAGCGTTTTTATTATTTCTATTGCGAAATGATTAAGTGCTCTTGTTCTATGTGTGTTATTGTAAAGTGTAATTATGCGTTAGTGTTGGGGTTTAGTGATAAGCTTATTATCCACTCCCACACTATCATCAGGACACGTGATGAGCATAAAGTTTTTCCCATAAAAAAAAGGACTGAAAGTATCTGTGCCCTGGATTCCTTAATCGCGTCCTGGATTTACTTTCTAAGTAAGCTAAATATTTATTTTTATAAGAAACTAAAGTTTTACACTTTTAAACATTTTGGTAACATTGTGCCTGAACATCTGTTGATTACCCAGCTGGGCAATGTAATATGTTCATATATGAATGTGCCGAGGAGTTGTGTGTGGGTTTAGGGGTGAATTACCCCACTTTTTAAACGTTCGATTTTAAAAAAAATATATATGTAGCGCTTCTCTAGGACAGCCCAGGAGTCGCCCATTTAAATATAATACGTCATTTCCATAACACCATTAACCGATGAATTCAGGGCAGAATGTGTTTAATTAGCTCGCGTTGCGAACATAGCACTAAAGAGATTAGAATGGTTACTGCGGCATGGGATAATCATCTCTTTGTACACACACTCAACCGTCAGTCGGACAGGTCAGATCGGAATAGGATGAGTTTGTTCGAATACTGATATGGGTACTTTTGGTATGATTTGCGGCTAGTCAATTCATTTTTTGACATTAATCTTGTATTTTTAGGTACTACTAACAAGATTATATTGATTGATGTTACCAAACTTCTACGGGATGAAGATGAGGAAGTACTTCAAGCACTGGTGCCAAATTGCGCTTCGATTATGGATCTTTTCGCTTCTACAGGTGTATTGACGAGAGGTAAATTTAGTTGATTTAAACACACTGAAAGGGTATTTGGGTTTGTTGGGTTTGTTCGGGTTTGTTGGGAGATGAAGCGAGTTGGAGATCCAAGTGAATACTTTCCTTCTGGTATGGCTGCCTCGTTTGTGGCCCAGGAGTTTCTTTGCACCATTTATTTGTATAATCGTTGCAGCGAACCCTCGCGCCAGATATGTCAAGTGTCACGTGACATTAATCACTTGCCTGCTTATTTCTGGCTATTTATTTTGCCTAGGTTTGTATGGCATTCCAGGACCGTACTACAATAGTACGTACGTTTATTTTAAAAATGAAACGAGTCTATTTATAGTATTTTTAAATACATTTTTTATTATTTATTACACACAACACAACAAACACATTGCATTTTTTTGTTATTTATTTATTTTTTATGCGGAATCTTATCGTGCAACTCGTGGGACGAAAACTGAAATTTCAACATCCACTTTAATAAACATATTATTACACACTACATGATCAATAATTACACTTGAATTCTGACCAAAACTATTAAAAATATCATGCAGATATTTCCTAATTTCCCAGCTAACCAAATTGTCTACATTCAAGTCGCCACACAAAAGTATTACCTGATATTTAACTGAAATAAATCTCGACTCGCTGGGAAAGAAATAAAACATCTAGAAATTTGTTTATTAATATTAAAATTCACCTTAGGTTCTCTAACGGTGGCATCAGCTGAGGTAGAAGGCAGACAATAATTATGCTCCATAATTATTATTCTCGCCTAAAAACAGATAAATAAAATATTAACCTATAAATTTTTCGTTACGTGACTAATACTTACTGTAGTTTACCAGATGCACAAGCAACTCAATATGTAGATAATCAAAGTTTTCAAAACAAAATAAACTATACTAAAACGACGGAAATACACTTTTAAAACTTATTAGCACCAATCAAACTGGAAAAATATAAAAACACAACAAGCTGAATGCGGTTCGTATAAAACTGGAGTATTTGATTAAGCCCCCAAACAGCTGATCAATGACATATTGCTGATGCCAACTGTCGCAAAAGCTTGAGGGTTCGCTGCAAAGACTATAACTAAAATATATAGTATTAAGCACTGAAAATTTTTTGTCCCATTAATTTTTTAGATTTTTAAGGAATTACTAATAGAAAGTCCATTTTTAGATATTCCAGTACAAGCTACCTTGGATATCGGACGAGCGCTGTTAAAATGTCAAAATGAGGTATTTAAATCGCACAATTGGCGGATGAAAGAGCAAATATTGAAACAGTGGGAAAGGCTGCCAAATTGTATGCCATCGGATTTCATACATCAACATTTTACACCCGTTATCCTAACTGCTACTTTATCTGGAGTAAGTTTTTACTACCATTAAATAAAACTATCGTTATCAAACAAGCATCTAAAGAGAGACAACATTCCAACGAACCCTCGTATTTCGACAGTTGACAGCAGCTATATGTCGTCAGTCAGCTGCTTGGATAATTCAGTAAAATTCCCCAGTTTAGTTGTGAGCTGTACTATAATGTGAACAAGCAAAGTACTAAATAAAAAACGGATTTAACTGAAAGATAAATAAATTTTTGTTCTAATTTTCAATAACTAATTCATTTAAAAAAAATCTTTTCAAAATAAATGTACTATTTTTAACTACGGTCCTGGAATTCATACAAGGTCATTCATGTCACGTCAGACTGTCATTATGTGGCGAGAGAGTTCGCTGCAAACACTATAAAGCTGACATTTGACAGTGAGAACATACTGCGGAAAAATATAAAATAAATAAAGTACGCAAAGCTTGTAGAATAACATCTACAATAAAAAAGTAGTCGGCAGCTTATGGTATGGACCACTTATTACTCATCTTCTTGTTGTTTCAGAAAGCTAAACCTGTGCGTTCGCAAGCGACTCGAACTCTTCTCATAATTTTGAGATATAGTCTCAAAGAAAACCACCGCAAGTGGATCCGGGAAATGATCAACAACCAGCTCTGTTGCTCGAACTGTTGTTATTCGAGACAAATCTACGTGAAACTGTGCGTCCAAGCTCTCGACATTTTCAGCTATAAATATTTCAAGGAGTATTTTTATTTGCCTTTACTATCGTTAGCAGGTAAGAATTATGTTGTTGGAATTGATGGGATTGCCCTCCAATCAAACTTATATTATTAATTTTTAGATCTTGTTGTGTTCTTCGCCACAAATTAGTCTAAAATAATAATATTCTGGTATAATTGACCCCTCCGAAAAAATTATTTCAATATTAACACTCGATGCAGGCTCAGATAGTATTTTTTGCCTTTTTTTGATAAAAATATAAATTTTCTTCTCTTTTTAGAATGTTTTGTTGTAAATAACAGTAAATCATTTAAAAAAAAACGATAAATAGATTTGAAAAATATATATCATTCATTGTATGAGAGAAAGTTTCATAAACACACACAAAAAGCCTACAACGTTTAAAAACGGAGTTTTGACTTAACACACTCAAGGAAACAGGCATGTTTTCTGGTACAGCAGGTCACTTGAATATACAGGGTGTTATGGAAATGACGTATTATATTTAAACTGGCAATTCCTGAGATAAAGACAAATTGAAGAAAAATAGCCATAAATGGCGCTTTCAATTCATTCAGCGGCAAAAGTGACCTGACGTCAAACCAGAAAAACACCTGTGTGGCACTGCGATACATGTAAGCAATCAAGGAATTCTGGCCGGTGTTGTCATATGTACACCTTAAACTCTTGAGACAAAATAAAATAATTTAAACACTTTTCCATTCTGTAATACCTTTTTGTACAATTAATTGAAGAATATATATAACCCGAAAAAACATATGGAGTAGTAATAGAGACGTACGTCACTAGGTCAGTTGCCAATGACCTCTTGACGCCTTACATCGGCTGAGCGAAGTAGTTTCATATAGCGCCGCACGCTTGCGTCTGTTAGTTGAAGCCCAACCAGCGGCCGGATACGTTATGTCTCGTCGATCACCAACACACTCTCAGCAATCCGCACTGTTTTTTTGGTTTACGCGTGTATCTTGCCCATCCATAAATGATGTTTGAATAATGTTTCTATTGACGCGTTTCTTCTGGACGTCAAATTTCGTCGCGTGTAATAAAATCTAATAATCTGTAGTATAATCTGTATTATTGTATTTTCAAAAGCTAACTATCGGTTCTGTTTCACTATTACTGTGTGTACATAAAGTGTTTCCAGGAGTGTTCCTTTGAAAAAGAAAAAAATCTGATTGTGTTTGTGCCTGGATTTCCTCGCTCTTTAGGTATAAGGATAAATACAAGTAGGTAGAAAATAATTTATTTTTATAATTTTATATGGAATTTCAGTTTTACATTAAGTTTGGTAACATTGCCATTGGCTCTGGGTGAAATGTTGTACAGTACCGCGGACTGACCTGTGAGTAAGAGTGTTTGTTACCCCACTTTTAAAACGGTCGATTTAAAAAAAATAAAATATGTAGCGCTTCTCTAGGACACCCAAGGAGTCACCCATTTAAATATAATACGTCATTTCCATAACATCCTGTATATCTTCATATTGCGTTGTTGTACAATTTCAAGCTTTATTATAAACAGATCTGTTACAAGCTCCTCACCCTAGTGTTCCTTATTTTACAAGAGACTATCAACGCATAATAAATATCTTTAAGATTTGCAATAGATAGCACCTTACCTTTTCTAAATTTATAATTTATCCTATTAATTTTTGGGTAAGGTAGTCAATGTGGTAATCCCAATTGTCTTTATTCGATAGTAACCAACTTAACAAGGTAAATTTACTTTGTATGTAACGTGGCCGAGTTTAAATATCGTTATTGATTTCAGAGGATGCAGTTTCAATCGTCCGTCTCTGTTTGGTAAAGCTCTGTCCCTCTCTAAGACAGATGTTGGTGCTACCGGTAGACAGGGGTCTGCAATTAAAACTGGAGAACACACTCTCCAAAATGGAAATGCTGGAGCACGACAAGGACGTGTTAAGACTGTTGAAGTTGAAACTGAAAGAGATGAGATCGCAGCCTATTAGTAAAGCTGAAGTTCTTATTGAAGAAAGACGCAAGGTCGAGGAAGAAGACAGGGTGTTGAAAGGGAAGTTGCCGATATTTCGATTGCGTACAGCATCCAAAGGTAAGTATAGCATCATTAAGTTGAATCTGGGAAATCCCATGTCATTTTTGAGCTGGCTGAATATTGGTTCCCCTGTACATTTTATAGAAAAACTGCATTATAACTTCTTGAAGGGGCTGACATGGTAAACCTATGTACCAAGTTTGAATATACTTTGGTGAGCGAATCCTAAGATATTCAATTAAACGGGGCAAAAACCACGACATTCTCATAGTCCAGGTGATACAGCAAACACCAGCATATTAAATTTTGACATTGACAAAACGAAAATTAGTGTCAGTGACAATAATTTCATTATTCGTTATGTTCAGCTTTACCAGTGGCGGTTCTTCCACAGGAGCACATGCGCCGTGCACCCCCAAAACAAAACGAATAAAAAATATTAATTCATTGAATATTATTTATCGTATAAAGTCCGACCCTCCCTAATATTTTATCGTACCGTCAAACTAAAAAAGTCCGACCCTCCCTAATATTTTATCATCCCGTCAAACCAAACTGTATAGATCCGGCAACCGTGCCTCGGTCGAGGTAAATGACGATTATGACGAGACTTGCTCGCACGTGCGATTAAGTAGTGCAGTTTCTCTGTAGTAACAGGTGGCGGGTGGCAGCGGGGGATAGCGGGGCTATGGCGATTTAACATGGAAAAGGCGCACATTTTTTGTCTACTTCATGCATCTAGTTAGAAATTCGAGCGTGTATGTTTTAATAGTTATATATTTATTAAGTTAAAATGAATAGATGTCGGTGGACTATTTAAGAAATAACTTTAGCTCTTTGAGTTTGGAGCAAAAAATTGAAGTGAAGAATGCGGGAACACCTAAACCCGAAATTAATTTAACGCAGACCACAAAGGGTAAATCTAGGGACTTTATTAGAAAGTTTAAAAATGAAATATATGAAAAAAAATTTATAGAGGTTATTCCGAACTTAATGAGGCTGTTATTGATCAATTTTCTACAATTAAGAACCGAAGAATGGACTTTACGTTTAAGCACTATTATGTAGGGTCGATAAATGTGGTGTATTTCGATAAATGATACTCAATATGATTTTAAACCATTTTATTTAAGGATTTAAAACACTAAAAATATGAAGAATGCCAACTTGTTAGTCTCGTGGCTAGATTCGTTCTCGTCATAAAACAGTTAACTATTGTTCTCGTCTTGGTTGCGCCTAATGACGTAGTCCGTAGATGGCGTAGTGGTAATAGACATCATTCGGTTTTCTTGATAACTCGTAGATGGCGGTAGTAGTATTGGACATCATTCGGTTTTCTTGATAGCTCGTAGATGGCTTTAGTAGTATTAGTAGTGGACTGTATCAATATTGTTATGAGGGTTGCATGCGACGACGTTAAGATCCGACATTAAGAACACCTTTCTTATTTTCCAAAAGTTGTATTTCCTTGTGTAAAATTAAAAAATAAATAAAATTATGTTTTATCTAACGCGTTTTCTTATTACTTTTTTTCTTTCTACATTTAAAACGCCTAGAAAGTAATTGTTTGGTCGTTACACAAAAATAAAATTTTAAAAATAATTTCACCATACTTGTCATAGGTCACGAGCCGCCTCTGAGCTTTACGTCAATTTTTGGCAACAGCGTCATAGAAATTATTTGCTGGCGTTTGATGTATTACCTGACCTATGAAAGTTTCATGGTCTTGCCATCACGTTTAATTGAATAGCTTCGGATTCGCTGACCAAAGTATATTCAAACTTGGTACATATGTTTACCATGTTGGCCTCTTCGAGAAGTTTCAATGCAGTTTTTCTATAAAATGTACAGGGGAGCCAATATTCAGCCACCTCAAAAATTACATGGGATTTCCTATGTTCAACTCAACGAACAAACCCGGTATGTTTTATTTATTGTTACTTCTTGTATCTTGGGCGGGTGTCTTGTTCGTTAGCACGAATTTAGTTTTTACTTGTTTAAGAATGAAAAAGTGGCATATTTGAACTTTGTTTTTGTTTTGTTAGAAATTTGAAAAAATAGGAGTTGTTTGTTTTTTTTATTTTACACCATTGCATGGTACAATTTGATAAATTATTGCAATCATTTTCAACCAAAGAAGGGAAAAATCCAGATATTCTTGTCAATTTTTAAAAAATTACTTTTTGTGAATGAACGTCGATGTATATTGAATCAAAACGATAGCACGGCGTACGTAAAAGTCACAATTAAAAAGTTAATAATTTTTCAGAAACGACCGTCGAGAGTCGGGACCCGGACAAGACTGCATCAGCACCAATGCCGAAAGTCTCCGCCGGCACGAGACAGGCGACTAAAAGGATGGTTGATGGAAGTGCAAGGTAAATTAGATCTCAATATTTAAAGTGTGTAATCTATGATCCTAAAATAAGACAAGAAGTTTATATATTCCCCCTGAAAATGCCTCGTAAACTTCCTATACTGAATATGCTTGCGTACTTGCACACTTTTTATTTTGCGTGCTTTGAGCTGCTTATTTTTGTCTGTTTTTTTTTTCTTACAGCAATATGTCTTTTCTCGATCAACATTTTTATATCGACGCTGGAGTAACTCTGCCTAAATGCGACTATCAAGAAACGAGCAACGCTACTGTAAAATCATTTAGAGATATTAAGCGATTGGTTAGTTCTACTGGACATTTGACATTAAACGCAGATGATACACGTTTGCAAACGAATAGTGCTATTTTACAAGAGGATAACGATATTAGACTTGAAGGAGGGGATATAGTCATATCAGTTGAGAATGTCAACATTGAATCGCTAACAGAAAAAGATTTACAAGCTATAGAAACGACCACAACAAATATAACCGACGACGTGAAAGTTAACCTACAAAAAATATCTAAGGAAGGGGAATTTAGAAAAAGATCTAAGAGAAACTCCTGTATTTTCAGTAGTGACATTAACAGAAACTCGACATCAGCCAATAGTAGAGACGCGACTTTGAAAAGAAGAAGTCTGAATATAACTACATGCGATAGTAGAATACCAGTGTGTTCAAAAGCTGGCAAGAGACCGTCATATTTTCAAAAGTCGGTAAGCGACCAGAATCTGGATCTTAAGTCTTCCAGCGTGCAAGAAATGAGTGGATTGCCTAGGTTTACTAGAAGCTCCTTAAATTTAAGAAACAACGAAGGACAAGAGGGTAAAAATCTAAACGCTAACAGTTTTATGACCGACGACAATCACCAGGTCCTGACTAAATTATACAAATCGGATGACGAAGTCATTGTCAAAAAGAGAATTCCTTCTTTTGATGCTACAGAAGAGTGCAGCATGTCTTCCAGAGAAATTAGTGATATAGATGCCAAATTAGATTTAGGAACGTCAATAATGTTAAATAATAATGTCGACGATATTTTGCCTGGGAATGATCTTTTAAATACAGGCAACCACCTACTTAGAAAAACCAAAGAAATTAGGCGAAGAAGTTCAGGTTTGCCTGTATCGATAGGAAGGTAAGTTTTCTAAGCTTTGCTTTCTTACACATAAAATGTTCCTCGCTAGGTCTATGGTAATGATACGCTAAGGGGGCGATCTGGAATCGAGGAGTCTAAATAACCACTCATAAGTAGAGTTAAATACGGAACTAAAACTTACCTGTTTGAATCTAGTTGCCTATAGAAAATCCAAGCTATTAGTTTATTCTCATTGTCACTGTTTATCTTTTCTAAAATATTTTTATATTTTGTTTTAGGAGAAGTGCCAAATAAAAAGTTGTTAGACCAGTAGTTTACCTTTTATATACATATATTTTCTATTATTAATGTATTAAGGTTTTTATTACCTTAATATATATTTTATATACTTATATGCTCTCTATAATATACTTCTGTTTTAATTTGTTTAAAATTAAAAAAAAAACATACATGAAAAATGCAATACATGTATTAAAAAATAATACTCTACAATCTACAATATTGAGTATAAATAAATAATACTAACTCGAAATTTTATAATGAACACGCATATTTTTATACTGTGGTTCCGTGCAATAAAACCATGTTTAATTAATTTTTATTTCAATTAATTTGCGCTATTTCTTTGCTTTGATTTATTATATCATCGACAGCTTCTACAAAACTTGGGAAAATCCCTGTTGGACTGGGAGAGATTTTAGTTTCATCTCCATCTCGATATTTACCAGTTTTAACCAGGTATCCTCGTAGGCCCGCGTCCATTGCACCTTTTACATCATCGGTGACATCCTGAAAACCAAAGTACAGGATATAGGCATAAAGCCATCATTTATTATAGTGTACTTCTTACATCACCAATCATCACCGCTTCATTTGGTGATACATCCCCTAAAGCAGCTTGGAAAAAGAGCTTGCTTGGCTTTCCCACTAACGTTGCAGTACATTGTGCTGCATACTCCAGTCCTTTCACGAAGCACCCAGGCCCGAGGGATAAGCCATCAGCTGTCTTGTAGTATTTGCCAGCATGTATTGCAATAAGTTGGGCCCCATTCTGTAAATATCTAAAATGTTTTTTGTTAAATGAAAATTCCTTTTTACTCGAAACTAATCAAACCTAAAAGCCTCGTTTAATCTATTATAGTGAAATTCTGTAGGAGCTAGTCCAATCACAACTGCATTAGGGATCTCTTTAGGGGGGCATGATAGTCCTTCAAAGTCTTCTAGGGCTTCTGGTGCTACCTTTAACCAAAAATCATTATGTTAGGAATAATCATAGGGCCATTAGATTCTTATTTACCATCAGCATAGGTTTAAGTCTATTCTTCTCTATAAGGTTTCTACACGCACCAAGTGAACTTAGTATGTCGTTTTTATCGACGACAAATCCCAAATTTACGAGTCTCTCATGTAAAATCCTCTTACTTTCTTTAGTAGTATTTGTTACAAATTTTACTTTTAAGTTTTGATTTTGTAACCTGGAAAATAACTCGTAAAAAGTTTTAGTATTCGGTAGCTTTTAGGTACTACCTTTTTAATGCTTCAACAGCTCCCGGAATTGCTTTATTTTCAATGTGGAGGGTACCACTTAAATCTACGAGTACTTCCCGTATCATTTTTGGAATTTATTTATTCAAAACTTCAACGTTTTTAAAATTTTAGGTTAAGGGCAATGAAAGCAAATGAAAAAGATTCTCTAATTTCCGATTTTTCATTGGTTGAAGTTGCAGTGCATAAAGCTACTGAATATTTTTCCATTATTTTAAAAACTTGTCCGTAAAATGGCCCAACCTTTTATTTATCCTGGATATTTTACAAAGAGCTTTGCAGTCCACTGTTGCCACTTTTATACTTTTTTTTTTAACCAAGGCTACCCAAATTTGCCTCATCATAAGAAAAGGACGGAATGATCTGCTATTAGAAAGAGATCAATAAACCTGGACCATGAATGAAAATGAAGTCATCAAACGTCACCCGGAACACGTGGATGCCAATTTTGACATTTCAGATTATGTACGCTCAGCTTGCAAAAAATAAGAAAGGTATTAAAAGGCCGGTAAATCTCAGTGATATACTGGTATTATAGTTTTAAACGATGGGGAGCGACGAAGAAACAGTTTCAGCCTTTAAGAACTTGGGTTTAAGTGAACAAAAGGCCAAAGAAACTTTGAAAAATGGAGCCGTGACTAAAACCTTACTTTCTATTTTAAACCAGGTAAGAATTTCCAAAAATAGTTATCTCCTGAGCTCAAGATGTTATTAAATATTTAAATATATTCCCATAAAAGGCATATGTTTTTTTTTGTATACCTATTATAAATAGATTTTGAACAATTCCTTTTTAAAATTTGATTAAAAATCTTCATTGCATTTACATCATCCATTAGACAAGGCCAATGGAAAGGTGTAAATAAATGTCGGATATTGTGAAATGATGAACAATTCTTTAACCAAACTAATTGAAGGATACAAACCTGCCTTTTACTAAAGATCTATAACTGAAAATAGTAACACTAGGCGAAATAAGTTATCTAGGTACACATCGTTTTTTTTTTTATCTTAGGTCAGAGGTGTTGTCATACCCGATGGGACAGGAATACTTCTTTACCATTTAGCTACAAAATTGAAACCTCAGATAACCCACCATCTACCCATTTTAGTAAAATACATTGTTACAAAGAAATTAGATAACACCCTACGAGTGGATAGAGCAATAGAGTTTGCTTTAGCTCATATAAACAATATTAACTCAAATGAATTAGAGTCCTATTGTGGTGTAGGGGTAGTTGTTACCCCTGACCAAGTAGAGGAATGTGTTGAGAAACATATTAATGCCTGTAAAAATGAACTGGTCAAAAAACGATACAGGTTTAATATGGGACCGGTAATGCAGAAAGTGAGAGAAGAGTTACCATGGGCAGGTATGGGTTTAAAAACTTGGTGGTTTTATCCACTATAGTAGTATTGTTTTCAGATGGCAAGGCAGTTAAGAATGAGATAGATGTACAAGTATTAGACATTTTAGGCCCTAAAACCGATGCCGATCTCGCACCTATACCCAAGGGTGATAAGAAAGCGAGTACCAAAACGTTAGAGAAAAAGTCTGTGATAAAGAAAACACAAGAAAGTAAAGGTACTTTTTAATGCAATATCTGTCATCTTTACATCACTTTTTGATAAATATGTTTGTGATCACAAATTGTTTTTATTGAGTTGCTTATCATTTTTTAAACAATAAATGTGTTCAATAACATGGTAATTATAACCGTTAGTAAATGGTTTGTTGAAAATTTTCTTTTTAGGAAATGTTAATTGGGATCACCAAAAAATTAAAATGTTTTTGTATTATCTTTATCTTATCTTAAATCTTTTGTTTCCAAGATTGCATTTTTTAGTAATAACTAGCCAAGTGCTAAATAAACTCAAACTCAAACTCAAAAGGCTTTATTGTCTAAAGAAATAAATCTTGTTGACAAAGCAAAAACAATCACAATATTTGAATAACACTAGATATAAAATAATAAATTAAAATAAAAAATATAAAACTATTTAAGACCAAATGCGTCTACTAAAAAGCAACAAATACAGAGCAAAAAGATATAAATATCATAATTAAACATTATCAAGATTACGGATGGAACTGAAATCCCGCAGTAGCGGAGTCTAGAGAATCCGGCCTAAAAACCGGATCTAATATAAAATATCATATAAAATGAGGTAAAAAAACCTACAAATTTGTGTAATAAAATGTACAGATCTTGTTGACAAAGCACAAACAACCAATATATGAAACTAAAATACTAAATATAAAAATATAACATTTTACAATAATATAACATATACACATATATCAGAAGCTCAATAAAGATTATTATTATTATTATTAAGATAAATCAACTTTTTCATGGCTCTCCTTAAAAATTACCCTTTTAAAAATATTAAAGAAAGTGGTTTTTAGCATGTCTTTCCGTGTCAAAAAATAAATCCGAAAATAACCGACAACCGAAAATAATAAAAAATAACTTTTTTGCCTAAAAATTACTTACCCCTTATTATTATTTTACATTTTACAGATACAACATCCGTACAGGGGCTCACCATTCTAGATGTAATAAAAAAAATTAACTTTCATGCACCAGGAGAAAATTTTAAAACTGATGGATATGTTCTAACAGAAAATACAATGAGACTCCTTAAAGAACATTTGAAAATAACTGGTGGAAAGGTAAGCGTTAGTATATGTATTTTATAGTAAATGCGATTGTCATTTCTCTCATTTTTGTTAAGGTTCGCAGCCGGTTTCCACCAGAACCCAATGGAATTCTGCACATCGGACATGCCAAAGCAATTAATATAAACTTTGGTTATGCTGCAGCCAATGATGGTATATGTTTCTTGAGATATGATGATACTAATCCTGAAAAAGAGGAGGAAAAGTTCTTTACGGGCATACACGATATTGTCACCTGGTTAGGTAAGCAACAAGCAAGGTTTTTATTATGGTGTGTTGATAGTTTTATTCCCCCGTTGATCTAAATTATTATATTCTCAAGAATGTTGATTCATTAAGTCATTTATATGGGTTTACAAGCACTGTTGCTCTTGAATTTATTATTATGAATGAATTTTAGGATACAAACCCTATAAAGTGACCCACTCGTCCGACTACTTTGACCAGCTTTACGAGTGGGCAGTCAAACTAATAAAAAAAGGGATGGCTTATGTGTGTCATCAAACCGCTGACGAGATGAAGGGATTCAATCCAGAGCCCTCACCTTGGAGAGACCGTCCTATAGAGGAAAGTTTACAGTTGTTTGAGGTATATAATCTTCTTCGTTATATATTCCATCCCCGTTTTCATTAAATATACCCCCAAGGTATTATTCATACCTATGAAAAGAAACGTAAGACTTGTCTTATTCACTCTGTGTATACCGTTATAGGATATGAAAAATGGGAAAATCGACGAGGGTTCGGCCACCCTCAGAATGAAGATAACACTTGAAGAAGGAAAATTGGACCCTGTAGCCTACAGGGTTCGTTTTACGCTCCATCATCGCACTGGAGACAAGTGGTGCATCTACCCTACTTATGATTTTACGCATTGTCTGTGTGACAGTATTGAACATATAACCCATTCTTTGTGTACTAAGGAGTTCCAGTCTAGGTAAGAATATAAGCAATATTATTTAAAACTTTATTGTCTAATGTTTGGTCGCAGAAAGATTTTCGAAAGTAATTAACTCACTGGACGACGAGTTTGTGACATCAATGATATCGGTAGAGATGATATACTCACAAAGTTGAGTGGTTACTAAATCGAGAATTATGCTAAGCAGGGCACTTTGATTGTGAGAAAAGAATTTCTGGCAGTGTAGTTTATGTCACAGTCAAATGTGATTGGTTAGTTAATTATTTTTCTCTTACCCAACATTCTAAAAGCACCTGTAATTAATATTCTTTAGCAGTGATGGTTCTTCCACAGGAGCACATGCGCACGTGCACCCCCAAAACAAAACGAATAAAAAATATTAATTTATATTCATTGAATATTATTTATCGTATAAAGTCCGACCCTCCCTAATATTTTATCCTACCGTCAACCAAACTGTATATTATAGGCTCTCGATCCGGCAACCGTGCCTCGGTCGAGGTTAATGACGATTATGACAACACTTGCTCGCATGGGGCATAATGCAGTTTCTCTGTAGTAACAGGTGGCGGAAGACAGCGGGGCTATGGCGATTTAACATGGGAAAGACGCACAATTTTAGTGTGCGCCGCGCCGTTGTCTGTTCGTGCATCTAGTTAGAAATTCGAGCGTGTATGTTTTAATATTATATATTTATTAAGTTAAAATGAATAGTTTGACGGTGGACTATTTAAAAAATAACTTAGCTCTTTGAGTTTGGAGCAAAAAATTGAAGTGAAGAAGGGTAAATCTAGGGACTTTATTAGAAAGTTTAAAAATTAAATATATGAAAAAAAATTTATAGAGGGTATTCCAAACTGTAATGAGGCTGTTATTGGTCAATTTTCTACAATAAAGAACCGTAGAACGGACTTTACGTTTAAGCACTATACACACTAAGAAAACCTTTCTTATTTTCCTAAAGTTGTACTTCCTTGTGTAAAATTAAAAAATAAATAAAAATATGTTTTACTTAACGCATTTTCTTATTACTTCTTTTCTTTCTACATTTAAAACGCCTAGAAAGTAATTGTTTGTTTGGTCGTTACACAAAAATTAAATTTTAAAAATAATTTCACCATACTTGTGAACCCCCTCTATCATAGGTCACGAGCCGCCACTGTTCTTTAGGCAGTGACAAGTATTTACTCAAATTGATTCCCTGTAAATAAAAACTCACGATCACTTGTTGTAAACTATAATTTAACTGCATTTTAGGAGGTCTAGTTATTACTGGTTATGTAATGCATTAGACATATATTGTCCAGTTCAGTGGGAATATGGCAGATTAAATGTAAATTATACAGTTGTATCTAAAAGAAAAATAGGAAAGCTCATTACAGAAGGAATTGTTAAAGGTAATAAATAGCTTACATTTAGAAATAGTTAATGAAAATCTATAGGGTGATTCATGGAAAGAAATCAAAGTAAACCTTAACTTCTGTTATATCAGATCAGATATAATATATGGTACAAAAGTAGTCCATACTCTCAGTGGTTAAAGTATATTAAGGGAAGAATAAGAGACTGTCTGAACCACAACCACAAAAAAGTTGGATTATGCTCTACATATACAAGTAGGTGAAAAGCTGATGGAGATGTTTCGACCATCAGCAATCAACAAATGTAATTTAAAAAAAGGAACAAGCTCAAAAGCATACTACACCGAGGGAGTGTAGAAAAACGACATGAGGGGTCAGAATTAACTAAGTTTAAAAATTTTTTAAATTGAAACATTTTTTTATATTAAACTTTTTTGTGGTTCAGACAGTCTTTGCTTCCCCCTTGATATAATATATGTTGAAATATATTTCTAAAAAAGTTAATTACGCTCGGTATCGATTTTCTCTCTACGATAATATTTTTTAGATTGGGATGATCCTAGGCTTTTTACTTTGACTGCCTTGAGGAGGAGGGGGTACCCTCCAGAGGCAATAAACAATTTCTGTGCCCAATTGGGAGTAACTGGCGCCCAGAGTACTGTGGATCCTTCAATGTTGGAAGCCTTTGTAAGAGACTATCTTAATAACGCTGCCCCAAGGTAGGAAACAGTTTGTTAAAAATGGAATAGAATAATAATGGACGAATTATCGCTCGAGAACCAGACTGGTCAATGTACATTTCTAGAAATTTCCCAGCGAGTGTAAATTCACTTGCGTTTTTATAAATTTCAAAACGAAAGTCATAGAAGAAAAGAAGTCCATTCTTTTAGAATTAACTTACCGTAAAATAAATACACAATATTTTTGTTACAGGCATATGGTGGTACTGGAACCCTTGAAAATAACCATAGAAAATTACCCCAATAGCGGCCCGGTTGAAATATCTGTACCAGACTTTCCAAATAAGCCAGAGTTGGGTAGTCATGTAGTCACTTTTGCCAATGTTATCTACATAGATAGGACAGATTTTATGGAGGTAGAAAAAATAATTCAATTTCAAACTTTTGCATGCCTGGGGATGTGGGGGAAAACAATATCAAAAGATAGAAAGGAATATATTCGAAAGTAAAAACTTATTTTTGTAGGTTGGTGACAAAGGATACAGACGCCTGACAAAAACTCAGTCGGTAGGTCTAAGGCATGCAGGTTATGTTCTGGATGTTACCGATGTGAAAAAAAATACCATGGGCGAAATTCAGGAAGTTGTATGTAAATGTACCGACGTGGAGAAGGCAGCGAACAAACCTAAAGCTTTTATACATTGGGTTGCTGATCCGGTTGAGATTGAAGTTCGTTTATATTCATCACTGTAAGTATATTATCTCTTTTTCCAAGAAAAAAAATTATCTTTACTACTAATACTTTAAACTAGGGGCTTTGAGTGCGCTGTGTTTAGTTTTGACGTTGGTTATTTTTTTCTGAAGTCAAGGCGGTATGTGTTGGCCAACGTAAAAAAATAATTTTATGGGCTATTATTTGTGTACTTAAATCCCGTTGCAACTTGACTGCATGAAACAAAATAACCAAAAACTATGTTGTTTTTAGGTTTAAACATAAAAATCCAGAAGATGTGAATGAAGTCCCCGGTGGCTTCTTATCAGATTGCAATCCAGACAGTTTCCAGACTTTATGCAGTTTTGCCGACAAGTCAATAAAAAGGGGAAACGTTTTCGATAAGTTCCAGTTTGAAAGGACAGGATTCTTTTCCATAGATCCCGATACTACAGCAAATAAAGTAAGTTACCAGTTATCTATTTTTTAATAAACATTGGGGGAGAAATTAATTTTTCATGTTTGTAGATTATTGTAAACAGGACAGTTGGACTTAAAGAAGATACTGGTAAATAGCAAAACGACGTTAGGACCTAAACAAAATTACCAATTTATTTATTTACATTAGTAAAAAAAAGCAATTATTTAATTTAATAGTCTTTTTTTTAAATAGTCCCATATTATTTAATCTCGCATATTTATTATTTGCTTTTACCTGAAGTTTCGTCGTTAGTAGTTGAAATTACTAATATACATTGAGAAACTAAAGACGTGTAGTATTGTTGTAAATTTGCATAATTTAATTCCTGTAGGTCCAAGCATAAAGCTGAACATAACAAATAATGAAAATATTGTCATCGAAACTAATTTTCGTTGTGTTAAAATTTAATCTGCTGTATTACCTGAAATATGAGGGTTTCGTGGTTTTGCCATCAAGTTTAGGATTTGCTCACCAAAATGTATTCAAACTCTGCACATGGTATCACCATGTCTGTCTCTTCATTCAAGAAGATATAATGCAATTTTTCTATGATATTCAGCCACCGCAACTTACAGCTGTATATGAATACATAAGGGGAACTTATCACGAACGTTACAAAAGCTAGGACCAGTTGTGTACTTTCCGTAACCAATCGTCAATATGAACACGTTGGTCTAGACTTTAATCGGGGTTATACATTTAAACTACGGCTAATAAGAAACAGAAAGGCAAAAATAAGTAAAACTAATAATACTATTAAAATTATTTAATTTAATTTAATAATTACATTATTTTACAAGTATACTTTATTAAAAAATCAACAAAAAATATATAAACAAAAAAGTCATTAAACACTTTAAAGATTATAGCAATATTTTGGTAATTATATTACAATAGATGGTATAGTAAAATGGGTACAAAAACAAAACAGAATAATGTAAGATAAAAAGGGTAAACGTAGTAGAATTACCAAAAATAGACCATACTATAATGGTAAATCATTCGGCATATTCGGCGGACATCCTCACGTCACGGTCTTTGTCTGCTTGTAATCGCCTTAAAACATTTTCTAATGGTTCCAATTGTTCATTAGCAGGGTCTAGGAAGTATACTAAAAAAAAAAATACCTGAAGTTAAATTTACAATCTAATGTTACCCCAGGTAGGGAAAAGTAACTAAGAAAACTGAATCGTACTCGACATATTGATAAAAATAAATATAATGGGTGTACCATTAAAAAATCTTAGATGATATCATACCTTTCACCCTATACAGTGTGTCCCAGAATTAGCGAACTTATAGGTGTAAATGAGAAAAAAATTTCGAATCGAAATTTGACCATTTAACTTATTTTGATATTTAATAAATCAAGCAGGCCTTAACCGGAGCTTTATTTTTATTTGCTGTCTAGGTAAACTACTTCTTTTTCACAAAATATCGAAAAATTTTATTAAGAAAGTGGCTCAGAATCAAAATCAAAATCATACCGAATATAATAACCTTCAAGCCCACGTTGGTGTTTTCATTTTATACAATATTTTCCCTAATTAGGAATTCCCTCATCATTTGTGATATTAGCCTAGGAAATAACAAATAAAACTAGTTCTATTTCTGCCACGAAGCAGCATGCAATGTCTTTATGCCAAACTGAAGACGACAGAGGGATTGCATAAGTGTGAATCTTCAATACGAATTCATCCATTCTAAAATGTTATTTTATAAGGAAACGTTGTACTCACCAATAGTCATAATGTGCTTCACAATACAATTGGCCACAACCAGTCTTACGTTTGCAACAGGATCCCAGCTTAGGTCTAACAAATGCGGTAGCATTACAGATGCGAACTCTTCGGGATCCAGCGCGTTTTGCTTAAGAAGCTCCACACACAACAGGGCAAATGTTTGCCGAGGTTTCCATTTTCTAGAGTGAGCAAATCGTTCGGCTAACACCGACAGATAACTAGCGGCAAGGCCGTGATCTTTCGTTATGTGCTTGATTATTTCTGTAACCTGAAAGCAAGAAATATTGGTGTCTGGTTTTCTTGCAATGTAAGTCTCAATTTGAGTATATAAAAAGTCAGTTTGACGTAAAAAGTAACTTCATTTATGTATCAGAAGACCGTCGTCGAATATCATCATTAACAATCGTATTGACTAGTTTAAAAAAAAAACGTTTTCAGTTCAAAAGGTGTATTATGTCGGCGTCAATTAGTGAAATCCGTCATTCCCTGAAATGCTTAGTCATTTCACGTATTGCCGGCAAATAGTGAAACTCTACGTTTGGTACATCGTTTGCCTAAGAGTATCGGGCATTCCCTGTAATGACGGAATTCTTTCAGTCAAACGCTGTACCCTGTTTTAGTCGAACGCTGTAATTGTTGTAAACATCTGTGTAGTGATTTTTTTTTTTTGAAAGTGAAGTGTCGAAGCATTCAGAATTGTTTTATAAGAAGTTATTACTCCAATCAAAGTAAGAAAAAAACTTGGAATATTACGGAATTGACGGAGGTAAGAAAATTCTTTAGGATTTCAGACATTTCAAATTCTTACACTGTTGTCACGTTTAACACGGTTTTATAATTCATATGCTTGAAGAAGTGATTTTATTGTGTGCCTTTTTATTGGTTTTTGAGCATGTACATTTTACTTAACAGACTTCAAAAAAGAAGTTCGGTTGTATATTTTTTATGTTGTAACTTTAGAACTCCGCCATTTATGAACCAACTTGGAATTTTTTTGTGTTGGAGAGGGAACATTTTCAATTAGGTCCCATTTTAATTGTACTACAAAATTCTCAAAGGGTGGGGGATAAAAGGAAGGTATTAATTGGCAAAAAAATTACGGTTTTTTTTTAAACATAAGAAGAAACAAATAAGGGATGAAAAAGTGAGAGGGGGTGAAAAAGACATCCAATTTTAAGGAAATTCCTGATAATAATTAGTTATTTACAAACCTTTTAATGTAAAATACCTTATTTTCATGCACTACTGGCAACACTGTCCTAATTACAATAATCGACTAAACCAGGCAAACAGGGTAAATTAAATCATTTAGTAAGTACAGCGTTTGACTGAAATAATTCCGTCAATACAGGGAATGCCTGATACTCTTAGGCAAACAGTGTACCAAACGTAGAGCTAACACTATTTGCCGGCAATACGTGAAATGACTAGGCATTTCAGGGAATGACGGATTTCACTAATTGATGCCGACATATACACATTTAAAGAAATAATTTCAAATTATCAGAGAAGGATAAACGATATGTAGATCCAAAAACTCACCAAAAGCATAGCCGCCTGTCGAACAGCCGCAACATTGTCCAGCAGCAGCGCTTGACCGTACCGTCCCATATGCTTAACTATATCAGGAGGTTGGAATAGATTTACGGAAAGCGTCAACTGTTCCGTAAGCGTCTCCTCGAATCGCCAATTACAGACATTGTCTACCCGTAAGAATTCCCCCAATTTCGGAAGAAACATGACCCTCTGCTCTACGCTTACTAATTGGAGAAATTGTGCCAGATGTTTTAAAATTCCTATGCGAACCTAAATAAAAAAAAAATGTTAAGGGAACGTCAAAGGTTAGTACTTAATCTATTATATTATCTAAAAAACATTTTTACGATAAACTGTATTATTAACAAGAATTACCTCGTCTAAATCTTTCAGGAAGCCCTCAAACAGTGGTGATAAATTTTCCGTAGCAATTTCTGGCCCCAAAATTGAAGCAATCTCGTGAAAGCTGCTTGCAACGGTCCTCCTTATTTTGTATGACACATGCCCTAAAGGAAAATAAAATGCGTTACTTATTTTTAGTAAATAAAGTTTTTAAAAAATAGCGACTGGTTCCATAGATCTTTTAATAGACAACTCGGTTGAACTTGAATATTTATTGCCCCCTATGTATAATTAAATAGATTTGTCCTCTCTCTGAAAAATAGTGTTATACAACGTGTCCAAGATATGGAGGGCCAGTACAGGGATCTCGGAAACCGTAAGAGATACGAAGTCGGTTAAATGAAGGTAAAGTTGAAAACTTACGTGCCTAATAATATGCCGTTTAGAAAGTTATTTTTAGTTTAGGGTTTTTTTGAACATCAGGAAATTTTGGGATACGGTCCTGTATTTCTCCTAATTTTATAAATAATATCTCATAAGTAAGCTCTAAATTTTTACTTATGTTTGGAGTAGTTCAATAAATAACAAATAATTGAATATATAAATAAATATTCCTGATGTTGTTCAAAAAACCCTCAAAACGTCATGAAACCACAATGTGTCATACATCCTTGCATTCGGAAGAAAAAAAGCTATCAAATTCCAATATCAGACAAACAGGATGTATTTAAAAAAAGAAAGTTGATAATGGCCCTTCGAAGACGACTCGTCGGATTACAAAACAATTAACGCTGTTAGATAGAGCGGAAATAGTGGCAATGCAAATGTGCAATTTACTTTAGAATTCGATCCCAAAAAAACCAGGAAAACAATAAAACGATTTTTCAGAATTTCGGTTTTTCCGGATATCTCCGAAACTACTCGGAATTTTAAAACTTTCTAAACGGCATATTATTAGGCACGTAAATGCGCAACTTTACCTCCATTTAACCGACTTCGTATCTCTTACGGTTTCCGAGATCCCCGTACTGGCCCTCCTTATCCTGGACACGTTGTATAGTTAGAGTTCTAAAAAAAATTATTCATAATAAACCATGGGCATAGATTTCTACTTTCTGACTTGGAAATAAAAATAAAGCTTATAAAAAAATAATCAAGGCAACATATACAACGTGGAAAATAAACCAAAAATACGATCTTACGAATAAAAGTAGGTCCTTACCTGCTAATAGATGTACCATATCCCTCAGCAAGTGCCAGTTTTCCTTGCCCAGCGTTAAAATAACGGCCGGTAAAGCGTAAGCGCAATGGGATGAAAAATCTTCCAAACTCCTATCGCAACTAGCCATCGAGACAAAGTTGTCGATCAAGTCTTGAGGAACGATTTTTTGAGGCGGTTCTTTCAGTTCTACACATTCTGTGTTATTTACATTATCATTATTTACATCGCTACCACTACCTGCAGAAGAATGGTAAAACATGTGGTTAGTAAGACACATAGAAGACGAAGTCGAGGTATATTTGTGATGGTGAGCTATCATAGTCTGCCTTATACAAAATCGTCTTCATGGAAGTTCGTTTTGTATATGATATAATCATGTAAAAGAAGATATTTTTTAAGTTTTAGCTCTATCATCGTACATAATAATATATTACATAGGAGGTTACATCCTAACTATACAAAGCCGTGTGTAACTTTCCTTCGAGACTGAAGGAAGTTTGTTTTATAAGTTGCCATTGTTACGGGTGAAGCGGTTATGAATGAAGAGGTAAAACTTTAAAACTGAAAGTCATTGCGTTATACTTTAACGAAGTCTCGACAGAGAAATCAGTGGTGGTGATATTAAAACGTGGCACATTTGTAATGGCCTCAAATCGCTCAGAAAAAAAATGCATATTGAAAAACTAGGTCAATCTGCTTGTAAGAGAGTATGCATATTTTAACCCACCCAACTAATTTTATTTTCTTCAGCAGAATACCGCTCGATGCAATGAGCTAGCACTGTCACATTGTGACGCTAGAAGCAACGATTTTTACAGAACACTGTATTAGCAAACAAAACCGAAACACAACTTAAGTAGGTTAGATAATAAATTAAAGTTTTTAGTTACTTACTTTTAACGACTAAATTATCACCCTTATTATCACTTGAAGGTAGAATTGACTTATTTTGGCCATCATCAGAACTATCATTCAGACTAATCGTTGCATATAAATCTTCCAAGTGACTGGTCTAAAAAAACATGAAACTTATGACAATAGAGATTCTTCATTCTATTTCAGTTTAGGTTTGCTATGTTAGGGCTCAGATGAGGTTTATAATTTAGCTTCATGTATGTTTTCAGAAGACCGTCGGTTATCATCAGTGAAGAATAAGATCATTGGGACCGGACATGATATTAAATTTATCGCAAAAATGTACGATCCTCAAAACGAAAATGCACACTTTATTTTGGTATTTGTTCATAAATAGGGAACTTTCGAAAGATATGTAAAAAACACGTGGTGAAATCATAAGACTAAGCAAATTACTCACCAAAAAAAATATATATAGAACTACCCAATTTCAAATAACACAATTTTTTTTAAAAACGGTTCGAATAAAAACCGATATTCCAACGGTTTAATCAGTTTCATGTTGCACGTGTGACAAATACAATATTCCAAGAGAAAATGATGATAAAACAAATGTGCTGGCAATGAATGAATTTTCTAAATAGGAAATGACGCAATAAGAGATAAATTTAAACAGGAATTTCGTCATAACTGCGTCTAGTCTGGCGCCAAATTTAAATGTCTCCGCGCCATAGACGCGGCGTTTACGAGTTTTAATATTGGTGTTTTAGGTGATCAACAAGTTTAAGTATGATGGCACAGAACACCAAATTTTTAATAAGACTGACCTACTATTATATACGATTATATTGCGGTAACTCTTAATATGAAGCAAATTATAAAAAAATATAATAAAAATGAAAATAAAAAAACGAAAATACAGCACGACAAAAGAAAATATAGGCAAATGGTTACTTACATTAGATCCATGACCAAAAATAATTAAAAAAAAATAAGAAATTTACAAAGCGTAGCAAAAAAATCTGTCACACTGTACTTACTGACGAACAGCTATAAAAAAAGAATGAGTCCTTACTTTTCCATAAACAACAAACGGATGTTCGATATTCTTAACGTTTCATCAACATATTAACGCATACCAAAATTGAAAATAATATCTAAAGTAAAAAAAAATACCCCATGACCTATGTAATCACTCTGAAATACTAGCACATCATTAAGGAACATGCCACGATCAATTAAAAATTTACATACGACGCGAACAATGTAGAAAAACGCAAATTTTATCGTACTACATATATTGTTCTTCCTAAAAACCTACGCTGCACTTACCATAAAATCTAATGAATCATTTCGATCTCCAGTCTGGATGGTATCCCTAATCTCCATAAGACCATCTACCTCGACATCTGGGGGACTTATGTACCAATAGTTATACTGATTATAAGAAAGCAAGTCATCCTCGTGCTGCGATATTAAACATTCAGAATTGTTAACATGCAAGGCGTTTACCTTAAGTAAAAGATACATTTTCGGAAAACAATTTTTAAAAAAATCGCTTTTATAAGTATTATTACAAAAAAAAAACCTCTTAACATATGTGTAGTAAAACATGTAGGATATTTCATACATTTACCTTATCATCTAATGTTTCCGATATCGTAACCACAGGTATTGTACTATCTTCTTTAATTTTGCTATACGGATGATCTACTAGTATTTTAAAATTAGGACCCTGTTCTTCTCCTGTTAAACTATCTGGAGTGGTTTCTATGGGACTATTCTCGCCGTTAAAGTTTTCGTTGAAATCTACATTTTTTTCTACCGCATTTTGATCATCTGCTCCCTGTTCATCAAATTCTGTATCAGTCTCTAATTTTCTTTTAAGTTCTTCCGCCTCCAGCTCGGCTCTTCTTCGGTCTCGTATAGGTTCGCCCATTAGGTCGTCTATATCTACTAACGAAAAGCACTGCATTTCTTCTTTTGACGATAATGACGGTTGATGTCTGAAACCTGGTCCTCCCGGATGGCTGAAATGCCATAACAGCTTCAATCAGTTCATAATAAAATATAATTAAATATGTAAAGTGCTGATAACACATTTAAAACCAAAAAAAAATTTCAACACAATAAAAACGCTAAGTATAGTGTAGTTCAAAATATATCCTTGATCTCTTGACTGCCATAAAAGCCTAATTACTCCTGTAACCATAAAATACCATAAAATTTACATCTTTTCCGGCCGACCCAGAGTACAAACTTTATTTACCTGCATTCTTAATTATTATACCCACCTATAACTATGGATAGGTACAACTTTTGGGTTATGAGTGAAGAAATGGGTTGGTGCGCACGGTTTACCGGTCATATTTTTAAAGGTCGATCGTCTTGCGCATGTTGTCGCTGCCATATAGGCACATCCGCCGTATTGGTGAACCAACGACGACCGTCCAGAATCAGTCGTAGGGATGTAACGATATTGAAAATCTATCGATACGTGGACAATAGATATCAAAATTAATTCTAAAAGTGGCATTTCGGTGATGGCCACACGGCCTTCTTTTATGCGAGAAAATAGTTTGTTTATTTCTCAGTAAAGGTCTTGTGATGTGCCAAAATATTGCCGTGTAATCATTTTCATTAAGGGCGAAGTACGGCCCTGTTCGCCGGTTAAGGTAAATAGTTTATCGGTTGGCATTGCGCGTGAATTTTGTTAGATTAGTGTTTGGTTTCCCGGCGCGTAATTTTTTCTTGTTGTATTAGTGTTAGAATGTGGCCATGGGCTTGTGGCGAGAGTGCGGCATCTTATAGTGTCATTTTCAGAAGAACGTAGAATTTTAATCTTGTATTAGTCTGTAGTCCAAATCGTAACATTGTAAATTTTAATGACGATTTAATATAAAACAATTTTTACTGAAGCGAATAAATCTGTATTTCAGTATTTTATTAGTTTTTATTATACCTACAGTCTCAAAATATTATTATTATAATTGATCTTTATTTTCATTTGGTTTAAAATGTCTCTCAATTGAAAATAAATCAATTTGTAGCTATGTTTTCAAGCCGATCCTGCACCTATTTATTGGGGTTTCAATATTTAGGGGTAGAAACAATAGGAATTAATCAGGTAGTTGATTTATTTCAGTAAAAATCAACGGTATATCTTGAACCACACTATGAGCTTTTTATAATTTGCTCTCTGCTCTCAAAAGTATGCATACAAACTGTATTTTTTGAATGACGATCTACGAAAATGCCAGCATTCTACATATTTCACCAGAAAAACACAATGTACTTACAATTCATTACCGTGCTGGTTGAACATAACCAACTCCCCGGAACTATTGTACCCTATACTCGTCAGCGAGGGGCTAGCAAAAGTCGATATGAAAGCCCCCAGAGTGTGAAACGCCGACATTTTCACCCACCGGCACTCGTCCTGGAGTAACTTTGTAAATGCTGGGGCTAACAGAGACTTTCGTAGCTCTGGGGGACACATACACGATATAAACATTATTACTTCGGCACAGGATTTTCGTACGCCCCATATTTCGTCTTGGCAGAGGGCTAAATAACATGGAAGCTAAAAAGTTGTTTATACTTAGATATGAACTGATGGTTTGGTCGAATGAATGGTCGAATTGAGGGTGCGGATTCCCTTGATTTGCGACTTATCCATGCACAAGAAATTGACCATTAAAACCGCATTTTTAAACGGCGAGGGAGTATAAACTTACCAAAATTTTTTCAAGCGCATCCTTGCCTACAACAACACAAAAATGTCCAAAATGAGAAGCAGATAATTTCCTAACGTAAAATATGTGGCTGGAACACAACTCGGTGAATCTTTTCAATAGTATCCTTTCGGTTATATCTTTTCCTAACAGTGGGGCTAGCTTGCTCATTAACTGAAAGTAATATTAAACAGTCATTCTCAGCGAAGAGGTAAATATATTAATTTAAAATGAGCAAGAGATGGTAGTTTATCTATTATCAGAAGTATTTTCATATGAAAAAAACTTTTTAGTTTTTATTTTAAAGTTACTTCGAAATAAAATTAATTTCGCCCGCTTTTACGATGTTATCTATCGCTTTCAGATTAGTAATTGGGTAATTTAATTAGGAAAAAAAGCAAAGGGGTCGTTTTTAATTAATCAATATTTACAAAAAATTTTTCCTGCAATGATCTATGTTGCCCCCACTGTCCGTAAAGGCTAGTTACGCCACTGGGTGAAAGAATATCCTCCAACTTCCTTAATTCTCTAAGGTCTCATCAAAGAGATAATGGATTTTTTTAAAAGCTGGTTAACATGTGCCAGGCCAATTTTAACAGATACCCGGCTATAGAAATTTGCATGGTAATGGACTCGTTTTTTTCAGAACCTCTTAGAAACAATTTTCAGGCTTAATAGATTTTTTAAATTTTGATGGAATTTTGGGACTATATTATCCACAGAAAAATATCAATTATTAAATGGTGGAATATTGACACCTTTGCCAATTTGCAAATTCCATGTCTTTAGAATTACTTTTCACTTAAAAACTTTCTTCCCCTCAAGATAGAGCGAAGCATCAGTACAGGCGTGCATATGTGATTGTATTGTACCGTAGTCTCAAAAATTTTGGATGTAGTCATAAAACTTAATTCCACAGAACTTTCATAAGGAAAAAAAATAAGTGTACAACAGTACAGTTCCAGTAAAAATACCTAATTGGCTTACCTTCATTTTATTTTTTAATTTTCCATCAATTGGCAGAATTTCCTACTTGGAGCACAGCACGCTTTCTGTCAAAAAGCACACTACAGGATAGCAAACTTCAATTTTTTTTAACAAACCCCTTAGTTTACAAAATAAAAGTGCAAGATTCCTACCAACCCAAACTATCCTAAAATAATGTTCTCAAATAATGAAGGACAATGCTTCTGCATGTGTCGGTGTAAAGTCCTTACACTGCTAGGGCACGGCAATAAAAATATAACATTTTATTGTACCAAAATAAGATGTCTTCTTGGGCATAATAAATAGATAAACTACCATTATAGTATATATATTTTATAGATAGATATTTTTATTTTATAATTGCTATAATCACAATAAAACAAAGTAAACTGAATTTATTTAATTTAATTATAATAATAAAATAATATTTCTTAATAAAAAAAACTTACATCAGGCAGAAGAAGTGTTTCATGTACGCTCACGCTCATCAAAGCTGGCTGTGATATGCATTCAAATCTTCATTTCACATCCATTTGATAAGCGAGAGCAGACACTATCTCACACCAACAAAACTCTCCCAGCTCTCCATTCTCCCTGTCGACATCACAAATCTACATATTGTCATGAAGCTTTTAATGTTGCATCGCTCATCAAAGCTGGCTGTGATATGGTTTCAAAGCAACATTTCACAACCATCTGATGAGCGGCACAGGCATCTAGTGACGAAGATGTATCACAACCTTTAAAACTCAAGACTGTTAACACAAAAATAATAAACCCAGTATGACGTCTTAGTGGAATGGTGATAATGTTAAGCACAGAACTCGTCAAAATGGCTGTGATACCTAATGAATAACACGGTACACAGACAAATTGACGAGCTACGGACAAAACTTTAAAATCATCTATTCTTCTTTTAAGCTTTCTTGTGCATTGGTCCAATGTAGCATTCTTCTGAAGATTGTATCTGCAACCTAACTCATCAAAGTGGCTGTGATATCACGTTAAAGCCAGAATTCACAGCCAAGTTGACGATCACAGGGCACAGATAATGAATGGTCCACCATGCGACACCCTCCTGTTGCAGCAAGCCCAACACTGCTCATCAAAGCTGGCTGTGATAGAAATCATAAATCTAAAACTGCCAACTCTAATGGGCAACGGCAAACTCATCAAGAATTCCTCCAGTGCAGTCATCATTATGCTTCTATTTGGTGTTCTGGTCTTCTGCAGTTTGCAGTTATCAGTCAATTGATAGATGTTGCCATCACCTCATGAAAGACAAGGTAGTGAGACAAAACACAATTGAACATCTCACTACCCATGTCTTTCACGAGGAAACAGCTGAACTGGGGTCCAAACTAAACTAGAGCTAGACATTATAAGTAATTCAGAGTGTAAATTTTAAGTGGTAACTAAGAAAAACTATCTAGTAGTATTATCTTTTTTAGAAACGTTAACAATTTAACATTTAATTTATCTAAACTTATAATATCCTAGAGAAAACTTTTAATGCATTTTGTAGCTTACACTAGTGATTTAACATAAAATGTGTATTTTGGAGAAGGTGCTAGACACATTGATAAATAGCTATGCTATACTATCCACTTACAAGAGATAAAATTGTTGTCAAAGTCAATAATACTCCGATTCAAAAAATTATTATTTCAATTCCAGACATTAACAAATGATTGAATGATATAGCATCAAGTATCTACATTTAAACTGTAAATTCTGTTTAAAAACTCTCAAGCTGAATGTAAGTTGAAGATTATAAGGTTTTTTAAAAAATTTTGATCAACATTTTTTTGCATTAAAGGATATCATCTTTTTTTACAACACCATAGTTCTTAAGGTTAATTATTATCTTACAAATGTGGCTAGAAAAGAAGGCCAACCATTTCGTTTCAACATCATAAAACATTCTACAACATAACATTTTATTACAATGCAGTTAAATACCTATTACAATTTTCATAAATATAGCCTAACATACATAAAAATAAAATAAATCTTATCGTAAATTATAACCATGAAGATCTGTATTAAACTTACCGTTACAGCCCCTGTGTTTACGTCCAGCTGATTTTCCATTTTGGTCAGTGCTAAAATGGAGGGACATATTTTGATTTCTGCTTGAAACTTAGACACAAATCCTCTTTCGATAAGTTGTATGAGAGTAGCCTGAGCAGCCTTATCAGCTCCTGTATCTGAGCATCCTAAATTCCTAACTACCAAGGGTATCAAGTAATCCCCAATGACATCATTAAGAGCTGCTACACGAGTGGAACTTTCTACTGCCTGAGCAGCAATATTTGGGATATTTTCAAGGAGGTCGGCTCTCAGTAAAGATTCTGGAAAAAAAGTTCTCTATAAGAATAGATCCTCTAAGTATATTATAAATTATTTATTACTACCCATAAGTTAGATATATTATCATACAATCAATTAAACCTAAGGGCTTAATGTGAACAGGTTTAATGAGAATTTGAAAGTAATTGTTTTCAATATCAAGAGAACTCTTCTAAAGTTGTTTATATTAAAAGTCTAATGGCCTAATTAATAAAATTCATAACAGTACACTAAGATTGTTGTTTAAAATATTAACAAAATGCAAAAAATCCGAACTGTTCTGAAAACGATCTACAAGCTTGACAAGAAATAAATAGGGTGGGCTAAGATACAAGACTGAAAATATATTAAACTATCTTAGGGGTTTAAAAAATACAATAGTAACTTAACAAACTTTAAACAATGCACTAAATATTTATTGTTACGAAACCAAACGCACATTTTTAGACACGCTTATATAAACCGGGAGAAATACGAGCGGTAAATCGGAAATTCCATTGGTACATAACAGTAAGATATTTGAAAATACGTAAAAACACAACAAAATTCATGAAAATCAATTAAAAGTGACGTGAATTAGGGATAAAAGATATGAGGGGAACCGGGCGTGTTTACCGTAGAAAAAGCGGCAAACGCAGAAAGCACGCGGTATTTTCCACCATTTTGATTCGGGCCCCAAATATTCTTGCAGGTTAGCCGGAAACGCTTCGGGCGAATACACGCAGTATAGACGCATTTACCACATAAAACTATCACAAAATTAAACCTCACCTTTTTGCCGACAAAATTACACAATTTTCACCAATATACTCGGCATTTTCACCGTTTTTTTCGCAAAAAATAACACGAGCAAACAACAAGCGATGCCTCGCCATGCTGCGTTCTGTACTTGGTGGCATCGCCGCACGGTGGCGCTTCCGTCAATTGGTATGCGGCGCGCCGGCAAACAGAAATCGAGCTAAGAAACGACGTTGTCAAATGTTTTCAATATTTTTACTGAAGAATTCAATCAAATTCAATTAAAAATATTTCTGTTTTTGGATTAGAATTACAAAATTTTTTATTATTTTTTAATGCTGAGTACAATAAAAACTAAAATTAGTATTTCTTAACTTATTTACTACCGCAAGTCTACTACACCCTAAGGGCCGATATTTGAATGTTACGCTACCTTACCTTAAGTTAGACCTTAGCTGAGGTAGTCTTTATGGTAAACCTTAAAAAATATAGTTTTATATTAATTTAAGGGTCAATTGACGCATTAAGTGGAAGATTACCACGCCTTTAGAGTGTGCACAATAGAGTGTGCAATACTTTTGCAATTTCGTTGCTGCCAGTTAATTTTTGGTATGAGAGTTGCACACAATATATCATGCAAATCGTTTTATAATCGGCAATTCTATTTCAGTTGCGGTTTCAACGGCGAGGTTGTTGAAGTACCGTGAAATTATCAAAATACGACGTTTAAACTCAAATACAACTAAAACCTGAATAAGAATATAAATAAACACGAATACACGATCAACAATAAACCACACTGGACATCTATTAATTAAGGTTAATATTTAGTAACTTTTATTTTTGATGATTTAGATGAAAATCGAACAGACCCGTTTTATGACAAAAATATTGCAAAAATTAATCAGCTGGATACCTTCCTTCAAGTTTATTGCAATTGCGGAAAAATTTGCCGACTACTGCGCTTTATAGCAGCATAGTAAGTACCCAACAAGGTTTCATCTAATTCACTGTCTAAACTTCCATTAGACAGCTTTCTTATGTTAACTTCGCTTAGATTAAGAGTGGAAGTATTTTTCGGACTCGACCCCTTTCAAAAAAGTGTTTTTCTTTTAATGAAAATCCACCCTTGGCCTTTCGTTATATTTTATCGTTATTCTGTCAAAAATTCGACACTGATCATATTCGTGGCACTTGATTTGCTCTATATTCCTTTACATCACGCCGTTTTGGCATTCCCAGAAGAAAAAAACACAAATCAGATCACCCACTGAGACGACACCTGTCAGATAAATGGATTTGCAAAGGGACATAAGAAGCAATAACGAACGCCGTAACATAAAAATCTCGAGAATTTTCTCCGAATTTCCTTATTTATTGACCTTTACCAACCGGCCTTGATGTGGCAACACCGCAGGGGCCCCGAGATCGTTGAACGTTCAGCGTAGTACTCGCAGTTTCATTCAACTGCGCGCAGCACCGCCCAATGTCTGATTCCGGCCGGCATGGCCCAAATTGTCGCGACCGTCGATTTTCGTATTTTCGACCGCATTATTTCGACTCGCCGACGATATTTTTTTTCATCGCTACAGTGGCGCACGTTGGTTGTATATGGCAACGTCGCCGATTATTGACAGGTGAACCGGAAGAACCTTGATTGACGGAAAAAAGCGGGAAAAACGAAATCGTGTCTTTGGCAAACGGATTTTAATATAGTCTCGCTTCTTATTAAATGGCTAACAATAAGGTTGCATCAGCAACAGTTTGTCGTTTTAAATATTCTTTAAAAACAAAAACAAGCAGATTGGAAAACGATATTTGTACCTATTTTCAGGAAGAAAAAATATAATAAAATAATAAGAATTATTATCATGGCGGTGATTCGGCTAAAGAGATCGGAATATTTCCAGAATTTTTTGGCCTCCAAAATCATGTAATTCGTAAATGCCGTAACCGCATTAAAGAGCAAGATCGTAGTTCAACATCTAAGGGCCGATAGGTATTTGAATGTTACCTTAAGTTATACCTTAACTAAGGTAGCCTTTAACGTTATGGTAAACATTTAAAAAACTATGTTTTAAATTAATTTCAGTGTCAATTGACGCGTTAAGTGACAGATTACCACGTCCTTAAAGGTCTATTCAGATTAGAGTTAAAAAGAACTTTAAAATACTGCCAAACTACTGTTAAGGATGACTTACGTCATTCGGTATCTTAAAGTGACTTTAAAATATCGGTCCTACATGCGCCTTATTTAGCATCAAATTAATTTAAAACATAGTTTTCTTAAGGTTTACCATAACGACAAGGCCACCTTAGCTAAAGTCTAACTTAAGGTAACATTCAAATATAGGCCTTAAATTACAGAAATAAAATTGTATATGATATTATATTGAATTTTATGACATGACAGACTCTATTTTGTCACTTCCGGCTGAACCGGAAATCAGGTCAACTTTAGATTTTTACAGAACACCTAGTATATGCTAGGCTATATCGATTTAGAACACCATTTCCAAATTCAGCCACATTTATGTCACTATTTGACACTTTAAATCATTGTTTTTCATCTAGATTACAATGAATTCCCTAAAGTGATTTCTAAGGCAAATAAAAATGCAATTTCCACGTTTTATTGTGTTTCGAATTTTTTTCAAACTTTTTTGCTTTTTAAAAAGGCTTTTTCCCAGAAAACACAATTTTTTTCAAATCGACATACATATCGGCTCACTCGAGCAAAAAGATAGAGCAGTTTTTTCCAACAATTTGATATCACACACCACATGTCAAGTTAAAAAAAGAGATAAAGGAGTTCATAGCAAGCTAGATGAAAAAATTAAGAAGAAAAATAATTCCGTTCCTCCTGAAACACCTCGTATATCAGTCCTTGGAGAAGATTTCAGACATATTGTACATCGCCACTTAAGATTACAGTCTGTTCGACCCAAGCCCAACACTAAAACGACCTGAACATCAAAATCGATCAATTTTTAGAGTGTTTTCTTTCTTTTTAAAACAAATATTTAGAATTGGGATCGAAATATTCCCCATTGATGTTATTTAAAAAGAAATAAAATATAAACACGACGAATTATGCTGATCTTAATAATTCCGACACTTAATAGTGTCGTAATCAGCTTAAAAAAAATTCATCATTCTTAAAACATCCATCAATTAGATACAGATTTGAAATAAAAATAAATATCGACAAATCGCAAAAATCGCCCTTACAGCTCCTTATTATCAACCACTACCTCTTTTCCATTCGATACGAAGAAGATGACGCGGGGAGTGAAGTGCGGCTCACGATCGATATGGACAATTCAGTGTTGCCACCTTGGAAAAATATTTGGTGATAAATTCTTCCTAAAATTAATAAGCTCTAAAATTTGAAATAAGTAAAGGTGTCAATATTGTAAGGATACACTGGTTTTTCGAAAATATATCAAGAAACTTTGTAAGATAATAAGATAAATGTCAAAGGAAAGTAATATATTACTTATATTTATTAATTTTTTAAGTCAATCATACAAAGATCTGACCAGAATAGCCATGTGGTGACATTCGTAGAATGTCTATGATAAGTTTCGAGTTACTAGTAGCGCCAATAAACTTTAATAGATCAATTGCAATAGGTGGCAACATTGGACAACACGAGGGAAGCGACCCCCGCGCGTTTTTCCTACTCCACCCACGCCCGCTTCACACGCTCTACGAGGAAGAGTTTTATGCGATTAGAGACGCACCTTGGCGTCTTGGCACGTTTCGGATGCTTAAAATAACTATACAGGGCGATTACGATCGGGAATTTAGACGGAATCGTATTCCAATAGGGGGCAATTGTCAATATTATCAATACACTCGGAAGAAATGATTTAAAAAGCGATTTCAGTCAGTTTTGTTTGTCAGATTGAGGAGTAAAATTTATAAAAATGACGAAAGAAGTGAATTATAATTATAAAAACATATTATACACGATCTCCGCTAGTGAGGCGGAGCATTAAAAAGAAGATTATCCATTTCCTACAGAAAAAAATGCCAAATATCAACTTGAGAGCTTAAAAACTTGAAAAGTCAAGTTTCGGCGTTATTTTTGACGAACTACCTCCATTATATTTACTTTAATAATTTCTTATAAAAATACGCACGAACTCTCTCCAAACCAGGTGCCCCAAGTTCGAGTTGAAAAATTATTCAATTCAATACGGCACGTATATTATTCCTATATTATCCCGCAGGAATGTCTCGATGGGACAAAAATAGCACTCGTCTAGCAATTTTTAAACCCCGTCAGACGTCGTCGCAGGGGGGCCCACGATGCAGTCGCGATCCACGTGCATCGACTTCCTGTCAACTCCGGAAATGCCATCGGGAGTCGGAGGAGGTTCAATGTGCTCCAGAAATAGAACATGCCCTGGATATATGACGCTGTCGACGCCAGTATCCAGAACGATTCTATAGGATCAAATTTATGGGGGACAAATTTCTAATTAAGTGTCTTTGACATTAGTTATGGGAGGAACTAGAGTGACGGGCGTCGTCGAGAGTGTCAACCGTATTTTGACGTATGGCGACATTGTGCAGAATAATCAATTTTAAACTAATATACAGGGTGTTCGTATAATGTGTTAATGTCAGTTTTGCGCCTAAACCGTGTGGAAAACATCGCCGACGACTGACGTCTCTCGACTAATCATATGGGTTTGTTTGGTTGGTTTGTTGATAACAGTTGAGTATTGGAACAACCGGAAATTTCGTGAAAAATTAATATTTTTAGGTTAAGCTTCTAGACTTCTAGCTTGCTAGACCTTTATTATTAAAATTAAAATTCTCCAGTGATTCCCCTACTCCTTTAAATCGCATATTAAACAGTATATTGCCAATACGAACGTTCCAAAACACAAAAACTGTCCCCGCTATGGGAGATGGCGCGGGCCTATCGAGTTTGCGCAGTAGGGTGGAAATTTTATCGATCGCGTCAGGGCCGGCCCGACATTGTTTGTTTGTTGTTATTCGTCGTCATCTTTGGTTCTGGATGATTTTTCAAATTACAGAATAAAAAGTGGTTCATCCACATTGTTGTCGGTATATTAGTGCTTATAAACTTTCATTACCTAACAACAATTTTTGTAAAGGACTTTTTAATTTGTGGTGATTCGATTCGCTGTTTGGTAAGTTAGTCTTGTTTTGTTTAAGATGAAAGGACACAAGTGCATGGTGCTTTTTTGCAAAAATCGTGGACCAATACCAGGTATAAAGTATTTCAGGTATGTACATATATACGAAAATATTTTGCTTATCACATTATACGATCTTCGGAACCGAATTTCACTAAAAAGCTTACAAAAAAAGAAGAGAGTGTCACTCGTATACAAAATAATATATATGTGGTCACTACCTAACCTTAAAATTACTGTATTTTTAATTTGGTGCACTAGTAGCTGATAATAATTCCCAAAATAGTCAATTCATTATTAATTTTTGGTTTAGAAAAAAGTGAGGTTAAGAAACATTCGACGTCTGATGTCAAATATTCGTACGGAATTCGGCACCAAAAGTTTACACCAATCAGGGCACCGTCGGATCATCATATCGTCAGAAATCGTACGCATGGAATGCTGTCTTAAAACGAACTAATCGAAATTTTAATTGCAATATTTTTCATAACTAACCAGTGAAATTTACATTAAAAAAAGTTGAAATCCGGTCCCGTCGAATGTTTACTTTCACAGGGAAATTTCCGAACTGCGCAAACTCACAACGCCCCCTTCGATGCCCATAGCGGGGAAATAATTGCAGATGGTATTAGCAATATACTGTTTATACATGTGCTTTAAATGCCCGAAAAAGGCCACGGCCAAGGCCAATTCTTCCACAATGCTAGCGAAAAAAACAGAAAAAAAACGTTTTTCCTGTCTTGTCTTTTTTGTCAAACCGTTAAATCTCTAGGTGTAACCCCCGCATTTCTAAAGCACGAGTCGCCGCTGGTATCAATCCATCCATTGGATGCATATCGTTAATGTTCGGTTGGGCGCCAATATAATCAAAGGTCGTCATCGTCATCGTCTTGAATGACTAACCGAACAAAATCGCGAGCCTGATATTTTCGTGCGGTAAACAATTTACACGTCATAAAAGTGACATTTTCCTTCGAACTAATGAATGAGCGAATCCGATGAATGGGTCTCGTTCGTTTCATTATTACTATGGCACAATCACTTTCCTGCGAAATAATTTCAGCGAAGAAAATTACCCGGGGAATTATTTATAATTTTGGTTTAGGCACAGTTCGGCCGTTCGTCGAAACACTACCTTTGTGGGTAAGCAATTAAAAATCGATAATCCTTTAATAAACGAGGAAGGAAATTCCTGCATCGAAATAGGACATTAGAGCGCGGCGGTCGCCGTGTTGTGTGTCGGTGATGTGCATACAGGTCGACAACTGCATCTGTAGCTACAAAAGGAATGCGGACAAGAAAATTTCTTGGGCTAACAATGTTGTCACATATTTAAATTTTAATTTAATAACATGTTACCAAGTAAACCCTAAAATTAAATTTACCAATTTAAAGTAAATTGTCATAAGTATATAAGAAACTAATATTCTATTATAGATGTTCTTAAAACTAGTGTTGGAAAAAACCGATGATTTTAATAATCGAGTACTTGAGCACTTCAAAAATTTAGGCTTAGTTACGCGACTGGCAAAATAAGAAAATTGGTTATTATTTTTTTAAATTCATGTACTCATGTATTCATAGTTACCTAAACGTTCCTGTTCAAATTTAAGACTGCCTTTTCATACTATTTATTTTAATATTTAAATGCAAAATAAAATATTTTTTTATTAAAGTAGGTCTTGGAATCAAAGCATTTCCAGATCTAAATTTTTCTTATATCGACCTCTAGAATACCTTATTATTAAACTATTTCCATTTCCCCCCCTGAAACACTTCAAGACTAAAAGTGATTGCGGAGCACTAATGACCTGTTCTCATTGCTTATACAGGTGGAAAATTGGACGCTTTTAAGTCGTATCGGTAGTAATGAAATGACATTTACTACGCTTTACGGGGGTCAATTTAATTGTATTATTTATTGTTCGACAGTTAAGGCTCTCGTGTTGCTAATACTTTTTTAAAAATTTGATCGCTCATATCTTAAAAACGGGCTAGGTTAATATAGAAAAACTAAATATTTTTGGACCCAGGAAAGAAAGACTAATCATAAAAATAAAAAATTCCCTTAAAAATCAACAACTTTACGGCACAATTTCTGCGTTTTAAGCAAAGACGCCTGCGTGAAAACCAACAACATGGATGGTTTTTAATAAATATACAGGGAAACACAAAAATATACCCCCGTTTGGTGGCGGTTGGATGATGCTGTAGGTACCGTAGAGGAGCTGTAGCCTGTAGAAACTTTACTTGGTTCTTTCAATTGTTGGTTTAATCCACATTATATAACCATTATATTGCCAATATATACGAACGTTCCAAAATACAAAAAGTGTCCCCGCTATGGGAGATTGGGTGGTGCTATTGAGTTTGCGCAGTAGGGTGGACATTTTATCGATCGCGTCAGAGCCGGCCCGACATTATTTGTTTGTTGTTATTCGTCGCCATCTTTGGTTCTGGATGCTTTTTCAAATTACCGAATAAAAAGTGGTTCATCCACATTGTTGTCGGTATATTAGTGCTTATCAACTTTCATTACCTAACAACAATTTCTGTAAAGGAGTTTTTAATCTGTGGTGATTCGACTATGTTCGGTAGGTTAGTGACATGACACAAGTGCATGGTGCTTTTTTGCAAAAGTCGTGGATCAATACACATTATCCGATCTTCGGAACCGAATTTCACTAAAAAGCTTGTAAAAAAGAAGAGACTGTCACTCGTATACAATAAAATATATATGTGGTCACTACCTAACCTTAAAATTAATGTATTTTTAATTTGGTGCATTAGTAGCTGATAATAATTCCCAAAATAGTCAATATAGTCATTCATTCTTAATTTTCCGTTTAGAAAAAAGCGAGGTTAAGAAACATACGACGTCGGATGAAAGTTAAAATAAAGCTCATCGTGTCGATTGATTGTTACAAATATTCGGACGGAATTTGCCACCAAAAATTAACACCAATCAGGGCACCGTCGGATCATCATATCGTCAGAAGTATACATGGAACGCCGTCTTAATTCGAACTAATCGAAATTTTGATTGCAATAGTTTTCCTAACTAACCAGTGAAATTTGCATTAAAAAAATTGAAATCCGGTCCTGTCGAATGTTTACTTTAACAAGGAAATTTCCGAACTGCGCAAACTCACTATCACCCCTTGACTGCCCATAGCGGGGACATAATTGCAAATGGTATTAGCAATATAATGGTTATACATATTATGTGGTTTAATCCCGATAATTCAATAATGCCAAAAAATACTATTTTGGGACTTTTTGTTAACTGAAAAGAACACACACTTATGTAGGCGGTGGCTCTCAAATTACACACACCTTGTGCTGCACAAAAATTACACACAAGGCAATGACAATGCACGCAAATCGTGTAATTACACGCCAAATTGGCAACACTGGACGGGAGACAGCAAATTTGCAAAACGAGAATGTGCTCAAAATCATTTCTTAATTACGAAATAAGAAATTGTCATAACAAAAATTTCTTAGTACTTATCATGCCTAAAACAGATAACTGATAAGGTATGTAATAGGCGCCCTTTCTGTTTATTAGAAGTTTCCGGTTAATAAATTTGCTCCACATTCCAAGAAATATTTAGGTGAAAACAACAGGTCCGTTATCATGGCGCCCATTGTCGCAACAGTTTAAAACGGTACGTCATCATAGTGTCGCGATCTAATCGGCATCATTCATGTTTTTTTTGTAATTCTGCAATAAACAGAACCTGATTTATACAGTGACCGGCAAAAAGTCGGCCACATTGTCATATGGGAAACTTCTTTAATATTCAAATATTAAATAGCTTTTTACGCCGACTGCCTCTGCACATTGGCGTAACTAGAATGATTTTGTAGGGGGGGGGGGGGGGGGGGGCTGGCCCCTAGTCTAGTAGAATGTTAATGGCAAGTGTCACTATGATGTATCTATGGCTTCGAACTTCAGAAATACTGGGGTGGGCACCAGAACAATCTGGGGTGGGCATGGCCCACCTGGCCCCCTCCCTAGTTACGCCTATGTCTCTGCATCATTGGAAACCTAAAAACTTATTTTCATATCTGTCACGTGACTGACTGAATGTCATGGAAATCTGGTATTAGATGACGAGATATCGAAAAAAATTCTTTGAAAAAAAAAAAAAATTTAATATTTATTTAGGTATGCCCTTTTGCAAAGTTTGGAGCAAAAATTAATAAAATTATATTTTTTTGAGACACATTTAATGTCGATTATTCAATATTAGTTTCATAAGTTTCATATCCCCAGGGATAAAGAAAAGTTGTTAAAACTGGTTCAAAATTAGAAAAACGCCTTTTAGTAAGCATATTGTTCCAGAATCTTTGATCATCTTGCTCTTTGAATGCACAAACATCGGCTGCCGACGCACATCTTCGCAGACATCATGACATATCACGGATCAACAAGGATCTGGAAGAAATTTTGGCTTGGGGTGACAGTAACCAAGTCGACCCAGGCAGCAGTTTTCTCTGAAAAGGTTAACATTACAGAACCGGATATAGTCATGGCAGGATACGCAATCCCACTTGGTTAATCTATTAATGTGGTGGGCGTCAATCTAGGAGGAAATATGTCTTGGCATAATCACGTTGTGGCCATCGCCAAGATAGCTCCGGAGAAACTTGGTGTACTTACTCTTCCGAACCTCAACAACTTTTGATACTATACAAAACCCAGATTCGACCATCACTAGAGTACTGCTCTCATGTCTGGAGCTCTGCATCCGAACATACTCTTCGGCTACTGGACTCCATCGAAAGGAGAGCCATTCGTCTGATCGTAGACCACGAGCTAACGAAGAACCTGGACAGCCTAGAACATCGAAGACAGGTTGGGGATTTGACTCTCTTTTAAAGATATTTCCATGGAAAGTGTTCGGCCGACCTTGCCCTCTTAATTCCAGCCAGAGCGGCGAATAGCAGAAATACACGACGAATCACTGCCGCCCATCCATATGTGGTTAAGCTTAGTACTCCTCGAACTTCATTATTTAATAACTCTTTCAACTGGAGGACTTCATTTTTATGGAACGACCTTCCCGAGGTCGTTTTTCCCAACAAATATAGCCTTCAACTATTCAAAACCAACGTGAATCGTTTTATTCGCATATATACGCACCCACTCCCAGAATGCCTTAAAGGACTTTTTCTATAGTACTTGTGTTTGGTCATAAAAAAAAACATAAATAATTATAAATGGTAAATATGGTTGCATTGTAAAAAGCTAGACATTTTAAATTTTGACAAATAATTTTTTTTTTAAAATAACCAAAATGTTTAAATAATTAATAAATAGATTATTGCCTTGGTTTTCGATCATTTAACTCATTTTCATTATATTCCTAAAAATAATGAAACGTATGAAACTAATACGGGATATTTTTCTGAAAAATATATATTTTGGAATTTCGGCTCCAAGGTAAGATTAAAATCTAAATAGTTTTTCCAAATAACTTTTTTCGATATCTCGTCATCTATATACAAGTTTTCCTTGGCAAAATATATTTTTTCAATTTTCCAGCCAAACGAGTCACGTGACAAATGTCAAAATAGGGTTCTAGATTACATCAAGCAGAGGCAATCTGCGCAAAAACTTTCTTAAATATTCCTACAATAAAAAAAATTTCCATATGTTTACAAAAATAGTTTAGTCATTTTATTTTGAGAATTTGTGACAAATAAAACGTATTAGGTGATGCAACCGGAACCAACATCAACATTTTTCTGCGGATTCCAGACCGTAACCGGATCTTGTATTTACCACAACACTTTAAAAAAAGATATCAAAGTCCGTTTGACTGGTGGTAAAAGCAGGAAGAAAATTTTCCATTTTTATCAAGAAAAACGAAAAAAAACTTGTCTGCGTCTGCTACAAGTGTTGTGTGCGCGCGGTAACATACATACATTTTTAATCAAAATAATTTACATTATTTCAAATAATTACATTTAATAATATAAACCAAGTCCAGCAATTAAAATAGTTTCTAGTTTATAAGAAAAGTTAATTTTCTCCGTTTCTTATTCCAATTTTTCTCAAAAAAAAAACTCCCGACACTCAATTTTTCCGGAAATTGGGATTAATTGGAATTATTTTTTATTAATGGCACCAATAACATACAGGGGTCAAAAAATATTCAATTCACTCAGGGATACTGACAGAACTGCTCGTTCTCAGTTTAAGAGTATTCATCAGAGGACCGCGTGGTCCGGGTTGGGATTTCGCCGCGGAACAGCATAAGTCATTGTCATTGAACAACGACACAACATCGCCATCCAAAGACACGACGAGCCAGCGCGCTGGCCGGCTGTATCGAGGAAGTAGGAGACGTTTGCCTTATTCTTCTGCCTTTGATCACCGGAAGCGTTGCTAAATCGCTTTAGAGAAATGAATTGAGATTATTGATAGCGCATGCAATTCTTTCAGTAATGACTGTATAACCATATTTTTTCAATTTAAACGTTACTTACGTTTTTGAAAAAAATAAAATTCCATTTCGACAAATTCAAGATAATATACCTAGTCAAATTC
This sequence comes from Barypeithes pellucidus, assembly GCA_963991005.1. Lineage (NCBI taxonomy): Eukaryota > Metazoa > Arthropoda > Insecta > Coleoptera > Curculionidae > Barypeithes > Barypeithes pellucidus. Next base: position 11,682,213 of record OZ022562.1, on the reverse strand, counting down.
TATCCAATAGTTTTCTTGTAGTTTGTCACACCTTTTTAACTGAATGGAGATCACTGATAATAGTGCTCCTAAGGCAGAGAATTCTCAAAAATTCCTACCTTTTCTAATTTTATCAACATCATGACATAGGTATAGTTTGTTTCACGAAAAATGGATATAACTTAATGACTGCCGTAAAAGTACCTGGGCCATCCCATTATTTATAACCGTTTATTATTATTATGTGGAAAGGACCGGATTGTAATAATTATAATTAAATATAGGCACATCAGGTAGGTTAGGTTGCTTAATTTATATTTAAATATCTTTTTGTGGTAAAATTTGTTAGTTTTTGAGGAATGGTTCAAGAATTGTCTTTTACCAAACATTCCTCAGAATAGCGTGATAGTAATGGACAATGCGAGCTATCACAGTCGCCAATTAGATAAAGCTCCAAGCTCAAATAGGTAATACAAAATTGGAGATTCAGAAATACAAGGGGGCGAATGATATATATTTTGAAGAAAGTCTTTTAGAAGTTTTAAAGACATTTTGTATAAAAAAAGTATATGTTTGTGACACATTGGCAGAAGAAATTGGACATACAGTGCTACGGCTCCCACCCTATTATTGCATTTTAACCCCATAGAGCATATGTGGCACCAGTTAAAATCACTGGTTAGGTCTGAAAATATTTCTCCGACTTTAAGTTCTAGTGTTGTAGAATTAATACGAAAATGCTTTAATGATATTCCCCCAGGTAGTTGGAAAAATTCAGTCCATCACGTAATAACTGTAGAAGATTCGTATGTCGTATAATTAATCCAATTATAATTAATTTTGATGAGGATAGCGATAGTGAAACAGAACTATCTATAGAATGACATTATAAATGTAAATAAATATGACTAGTAATATTTAAAAAAATGTTATTTCATTTGATTACATTAATATAATCATATCATTACTTGTTTTCCTTAGTCCGTCCCTTCATACTTCACTTGTTTATTGCCAAGCTCTTGACAACACAATGGGACCGACACAGGAAATCATTAAGTCGTATCCAATTTTCGTGAAACGTACTGTACTTAAAATTACTTGTTATGGATATTAAAATATTTACAAAAAAGAATCTTACCATCGCCGATTTTAGTGAGCACTTTCATAATATCCGGGAGCTCATTCGTGAGGATGTCGGCAGGGGCTGTCCGGAAGATGTCCTGGACCACCCGCGGGACCATGTGTCTGAAAACAATAGAAACTCTGTTATATGAATTCGGTCAGGTCTTCTTAGAAAAGGTTCGTTATTGTTAGGTTGGTCATTTTTTGTAACGCTTAAAAATTTATATATATCTACCTTGTTGTCAATTTTATAAGAGTTGCGAAAAATGTAATTTTTTCTACAAAATTTAAAAATATACAGGATTCCAAGAGACAAACTATGAATGGCTAAAAATCTCTCAGATTCTATGCAGATTTCATCTCCATCTCCCGAATATTTTATCGTACCGTCAAACTAAAAAAGTCCGACCCTCCCTAATATTTTATCATCCCGTCAAACCAAACTGTATAGATCCGGCAACCGTGCCTCGGTCGAGGTAAATGACGATTATGACGAGACTTGCTCGCACGTGCGATTAAGTGTAGTATATGTATATGTAGCTATGGCGATTTAACATGGAAAAGGCGCACAGTTTTTGTGTGCTGTTGTCTGTTCCTGCATCTAGTTAGAAATTCGAGCGTGTATGTTTTAATATTTTAATATTATATATTTATTAAGTTAAAATGAATAGTTGACGGTGGACTATTTAAGAAATAACTTTAGCTCTTTGAGTTTGGAGTAAAAAATTGAAGTGAAGAATGCGGGAACACCTAAACCCGAAATTAATTTAATGAAGACCACAAAGGGTAAATCTAGGGACTTTATTAGATAGTTTAAAAATGAAATATATGAAAAAAAATTTATAGAGGGTATTCCAAACCTAATGAGGCTGTTATTGATCAATTTTCTACAATTAAGAACCGAAGAATGGACTTTACGTTTAAGCACTATTGTGTAGGGTCGATAAATGTTGTGTATTTCGATAAATGATACTCGATATGATTTTAAACCATTTTATTTAAAGATTTAAGGAAAATATGAAGAATGCCAACTTGTCAGTAAGAAAACCTTTCTTGTTTTCCAAAAGTTGTATTTCCTTGTGTAAAATTAAAAAATAAATAAAAAATAATAAATAAAAAATATGTTTTGCCTAACGCATTTTTTTATTACTTTTTTCTTTCTAGATTTAAAACGCCTAGAAAGTAATTGTTTGGTCGTTACACAAAAATAAAATTTTAAAAATAATTTCACCATACTTGTGAACCCCCTCTATCATAGGTCACGAATCGCCACTGTACCTAAGTCAAAGCATGATTGACAAATTTAAGGTTTTATGTCTAAGATGACGTTTGCAGAACTTAATGAATTATTAATGTTTTCTAGTAGGAAGCATTTATTATCTTATTTGAGTTGGATTTCTTGTTGAAAAGGACCCGCTTTAATAGATTTTTATAATATTTTTAAACATACATACAGGGTGTTTAAACAATAAGATTAAAAATTAAACTGAGAAAAATGCAAAAATCTACATTTTCAAACTGAAAACCCAAAATTTTATAATTAATTTCTATTTAGCATTAGAAAATAAGGGTAAGTTTTTGAAATATTGCAGATTTAATATTTTCATTGGCGATATTGGTAGTTGTCTATGACGGCGTTGAAAAACAATTGAACGCCAAGAAATAAATTTCTCACATGTTCTCGTTATTACTTTTCACATTCTCAATAAATAATAAACACGTTTTAAATAATCTTCGTTTGTATAATTTAAGCGCCCTAGCATGATTATTAATAATTTTAAAATGGTCAGTGACAGCTTCATACATCTTGAAAATGCCGATACCGATTATCGGCCAAATTTGCCGATATGCCAATAAAATACCGATGTACCGCTATTTATATCGATATCGGCCAATCACTAGTAGGTAGTACTAATCCTGAATAAAAGGGCACTAAAAGATCCTCATATAAGCTACTTATTTTAACCTTTACAACACTCGGGTAATCGAACAAGAACTCACCGTTTTCACAAACACCACCCGTTTTGGCGCCATTTCCCACAGACAAGAAAACGGAATAGCACACGCGACCACGTGCTCGTATGGTACCACCACCATTTTGGCGGGAACAACTAGAGAGACATCACGTTCACAAGACGCCAAGGCGGCTTCGAAGAAGACATGAAAGGAAACGCGCGCACCGCCGAATTTCGGCGGGCTATCATTGGCGCAATTCGAGAGCATCGGGAGGCACGCGGGGTACGAGACGCGAGGGGACTACCGGCGTACCTACCGCATGGTGCTCGGCTAATTCCACGAAAAGCCTAGAATGGGCTGATGGGATCGATCGACAGAGTCGGATCAGCCCGGAGCTGTCACAATTAGTGAGATTTAAATCTTTTAGAAAAGGATCTTTGATTTAAATCATTTCAGAATGATTTAAACATTTTTCAAACGATTTAGGTAAATCTTTATGAAATGATTTGAATCTTTAACGGCTGATTTCACTACTTCGCTTAGAACTACAACTTATCTAAGGTCCACCTTAGCTTAAGGTGAACCCTAAGGGAGATGTGGATTTTACCGCAGTAGTAGTTCAGATGAACCAACCAACCAACACTAAAAAAAGAAGAAAAACAATTTAATAACCTAACCTAACCTAAGTTTTAGCTTCGTCCTTTTTCTGTTTTGCTTTCATAAGCTGTTATTTGTTTGCTCTTGTATTTTTGTGTGGTCAAAAAGCTGGGTAAAGTGATGGACGATAAAAAAAAGAGCCCCAAATTTTTCAAACAGAGAAAAGGTTTTGCTTTTAAAACCTTATAGCGGTTTTAAAGGACGTTATTGAAAATAAATAAACCAATAGCAAGACGTGGAGGCAGAAGGATGAAGTGTGGCAAAAAATTACAGATTTATTTAATAGCCTCCTGAACTCCTGAAAATTACCCTAGAACCAAAGAGTCACTGAAAAAGTTTTACGATAATATAAAAAAGTCTCTTTGGAAAGTTGTTGCAGGAGAAAAGTTAAAAAAACAGGAGGAGGAGGCTACAAAGTTATTGTTGATCCGATTAATGAACTTGCTTTGGGCATTGTCAATTCAAAAACAGTATTTGGCCTGTCAAATCCATTTGACAGCGATGAAACGGTGGAATTCCAAAAAATATTCAATTTAGATCGTCCCAATCATCATCGTCATCCATAGCAAACCCTATTCTGTTAATAGCCATTTCACATTCACAAATTATCTAACTTCAAATCCGGAAGAAATCACAGAAAACACCGACATTTAGGTTATGGTATGCCTAAGTGGTACTTAAGCTCCAAAAATCCTGGGCTTAACTTAACTCCTACTTAAGTTACACTTAAATGACGGTGAAATCCAAAAGTATAACTTAAGTTCCAACTTAACTTAAGTCCTTAAGACCTTAAGTGTAACTGGTGAAATCAGCTGCAAATATATTTGCATCTTGACGACTTGACACAACTGGAAAATCACCTGAATCATCGTTATCAGGTCTGAATAATTCTAGACAGTCACATACCCTCTAATCCGAGCACTTATTATGGCGAATATGGCAATGGACGTAGCAAGAGAATTTATAAGTACTGAAAACTATGTCACACATAAAGCAGCAGATCAAGGGGAAGTTGAAGTTTTTTTTTGAATTAAACATCGAGTCCGAAATGTCTACACGGAAAATGAATCACAGATTGTTCCTCACGAATTTGAATTGCACTTTCTTCGGTATCTGCAAGATTCCCCCAATGCGTTGAGCATCTTCTTTAAAGAAAATGTTTTTAAAATATAATTGCGTGTTACCCTCTTTAGCTCCCCTGGAATGCATGTTCTCCTAAGCTACATTTAAAACTTCTCTTGAAAATTTTGAAAATCTTGTTCTGTTAAAATGACATTTAAGTTAGATCAGCCTAATATTGGCAAAACGGACATGTAATTTTCAAGACAAAAGAATACCTGATCAAAAAGGTACTCTTTCTTCACTCGAATCGATATATCACGTCGTTTATAGATGCAAAGTTGAATTAAAGCTAATGTTAACAGTAAAATCAGTTTTTCAAATCGAAAAAAAACAAAGCATTTAATTTTTCGACTTTCTGTTAAGAGTATTATGACTTAGGTACTTCTACCTTTATTTCAACATGTAAAATTCTGCATGATGAATTTCTAGGAGCTGTGAATAAAAGTTAATAGAAATAATACAAAACATTAAGAGGCAATTCTTTGTATTGAAAACTTCAACCCGTACGTACCTCAAAGATGGCGCGCGCCACCTTTGCTAGGCCTATGCAAAATAGATAACTGTAACCAGCAATTTTTGCTTATAACTGCGAGATGGCAGCAGTAAATATGCCTCTCTGCATAAATGCCTTTATAAATAAAATAATAGTAGGTACACGGCCAGTTTGGTACATTAGACGATTTCGTGTTGCCCTGGTTTTATTAACCGGGCTTGTTTTGGTTTGCCAAGGAGTTGTGACCCGGTAAAGTTAATTTCATTGAGTTGACCACCATGGCCACAAGAAAAGTTTAAAAGATCGAAACAATAATTCGAATCGAAGAACGTTAAATAGGTATCCCCATTATTTAAAAATTAGCGACTGCTTATCGTTAATCAGGCTCTGTGCTCGTTTCCCAAAAATAACAGTATGACAACAAAGCGAAGCAATTTTAACAATATCCTTTTCGTGGCCCCCTGACGTCACGGCGGTCATCGTCACGCGTTATCTTCTAAAAAATGCGCAAACCGAACCGCGAATGGAACACTGTTGTCTAACTTCAATCCCAAAAATCATTTAAAATAATATATCTATATCTACAGTATCTTTGATGAAGCAGCGTGAGACGAAAAAGTATTGTCCGGCAATGTTGCTTAAGCTCAGAATACGAAATATGTATATAACGGAAAATTTACGCTTTTCTGACAATCCGGCAACACTGTAACGTAACAGTCATGTATCTTTTACGCCGCGGCAATCACCTCGCGAAATCAGCGGTCGGCATCTTCCGCCGACGCGAGACGATCGGCACCTCGCGAATTTATCGCGGGCAATGCGCGATTCTTATTGGCCGTGACCAAGCTCCGCCTCGCGGAAATTCACGAAATGGCCGGCCGCGATCAAGATAACTCTCAATACGCAAAGGGTTAGTTTGTATGTGGTCAGGGGTGAGAAAAGATTCAGATATTGTGTCGGGAAATTTGGCAACCTGGTCTCAAATCTGGAAAAGATTTAAAAGTGATTTTTTTTAATTAGAAATACTGATTAAAACTAGCTTACGATTTAAAGAGGGTTTATGGGGTAAAAAGTTTAAAAAATTGTAATTGTAGTTGTTTCCCTAGCAATTAAATCAACCGAAGATGATATAATGAGGTGCCAAATGACTTGTTTGATGATGTTTGAGAAGATAAAAATAAGAAATAGGTGCCAAAAACATTAGGGTTTTAGAATATTTCTCTATTGTATCATCGTCCTGGTATTCGAAAGCATTTCATCACTTCTTCTACTGATGAATTGTCCGGAAAAAATAAAAGCGACCTCATCACTTATTCCAAGAGATCCATCCAATGAGGTTTTGATATTCATTGATATGAAGAGTCCATCCAAAGTATTTGCGAATATTTCCCACGTTCCTCCCTCATCACTATCTGGATGTATCAACTTTTTCCAAGAGATGCAATATTTCGTTATCCATGGCCATCTATAGTGTCCTTGCCAAGCATTCCCACATTCCTCCCTCATCACAATCTGTGATATCAACTTTTCCAAGAGATACAATGATGGTTTGATAGGTATCCATGGCCATCTAGTGCATGTCTTTGTGAAGGATTTCCACATTCTTCTTCCCTCATCACTATCTGTGATGTATCAACTCGTTCCAAGCGATGCAATGATGTTTCGATTTCCATGACCATGCATAAAGAGTCTCTTCCATCCATCCAGAGTCTTTGCGAAGCTTTCCCACATTCCTCCCTCATCACAATCTGTGATATCAACTTTTCCAATACAATGATGGTTTGATAGTATCCATGGCCATCTAGTGCATGTCTTTGTGAAGGATTTCCACATTCTTCCCTCATCACTATCTGTGATGTATCAACTCGTTCCAAGCGATGCAATGATGTTTCGATATCCATGACCATGCATAAAGAGTCTCTTCCATCCATCCAGAGTCTTTGCGAAGCTTTCCCACATTCTTCCCTCATCACTATGTAGGTATATGTGATGTATGAAACTTTTCTAAGAGATGCAATGACTTTTGATATGAAGTCCATAGTTTTTGCGAATCTTTCTCACATTCTTGTGAGTGGATGTTACAACAAGCAGCAAGCACCTAACTGATGAAGCCATTTTATGGAGTTTATCTTGCATGGTCATGTATAGTGGGCGAAATCCCAGGCGCGTATCTCGTACCTATACAAGTAGTTCTGATAAGCCAGAAGTATAGGTATATTTTAAGAATAATCCCAACCATGCCTCCGCTGAAGAAACCTTATCAAACCTTTATAGTAGGTACAGGTATAGTAAGTACTTCCAGTTAGGGAGAGAAATCAGTATACAACTAACCCTGAAGTATCGCCTCAACCAGCCTTCTTTCACCAGCAGTCTACTTATATACAGATTTAGAATACTCATCACTTGCCAACAAGAGCCGAAAAATATATATGGGTAAGAAGGAATGTACTGACAGTCAAAGTCTGCTGGTGTAGAATACTTAGATTAATCACAGGCAAGCTAGAATATACCTATCTAGACAACATTAGGACTTGGACATTGAGGCTCTTAGCACCCCATCAGGGTCGCTTCCCGATGAGGCAATTTGGAATCTTCACAAAAATTTTAATCCCTTTAATCATCAGATGACAATCCATGGAGCTACTCCTACCTATAAATATTCCTAAGTAATATATAAAACACCACTAACCGACATAATTACGTTTATTTACTGGCTATTAACATATTGAGTTCCCTAAATAGCCGCATGTGTGTGTCAGCAAATTCAGTCGTGTAAGATAATTATTGTTTAGTCTACTCAAAGTCTACAGATCTACTTTCATATATACTAAACACATTTCATATTTTAATATAATAATGTTTCAAATATTAAAATTAATTTTCAAAGCATACATGGTTGGAAATTTCTATTCGAGCTTGAATGCAACTTGTTTAAGCTATCTCCCATTATAGTTGCAAACTACTTACATTAAATATGTATTTTATGTTTGTCAGCAAAAGTTTTTCAGAGAACGAGACAAACATTACATAAACTTATTTAAACTTCACCCACAAGTTCTGGATGAACAGGCCACTCCCTAAACGTTGCGTCTGGATCAAGTTTTCAAAGGTCTAAGGGAACATATATAGCCGCACATTATGCATATGCAGAGTAAGTAAGAGTAATTTGAGGACTTAACAAGAAAATAGGGTAGCGAATTTAGTTAAATCAATGATCTGTCGACGACCGGTTGACTTCATAGAATTACCAAGCAACAAATCATTACCTCTATGCATTACCTCGGGGAAATTGCATGTTCATAGAAAATATCTGTAGCCCTAGCCAGAGATTGGGTATATTGAGTACACATACGAAGTTGTCAAAGGTTTGGGAAATATATCCATATAAGGTGTTGCCCCTAGCCAGAAATTGGATGAATTGAGTAGGTACACTTACGAAGATGTCAGAGGTTTGGGAAATATTCTCCTATAAGACGTAACACCTACAGAGAATGGATGAATTGAGTAGGTACATACCTACCTACGAAAATGTCAGAGGTTTGGGAAATATATCTATATAAAAGTAGCCCCCAGCCAGAGATGAATTGAGTACACATACGAAGTTGTCAGAGGTTAGGGAAATATATCCATATAAGGTGTTGCCCCTAGCCAGAAATTGGATGAATTGAGTAGGTACACCTACGAAGATGTCAGAGGTTTGGGAACTATTCTCCTATAAGACGTAATACCTACAGAGAATGGATGAATTGAGTAGGTGCATACCTACCTACGAAGATGTCAGAGGTTTGGGAAATATATCTATATAAAAGTAGCCCCCAGCCAGAGATGAATTGAGTACACATACGAAGTTGTCAGAGGCTCGGGAAATATATCCATATAAGGTGTTGCCCGTAGCCAGAGATTGGATGAATTGAGTACACATACGAAGCTGTTCGAGGTTTGGGATGGATATATGTAAATGAATGTACCTTGACAAATACGGAACATCGACCTACTGGCATAAAATATATTTTTTGAACTGCAGAACAAAAACAGTAGGTATAAAAACAGTTCGTTTAGTATTAACTTTAGTCTCATAATAATTGTAACGGCAATACAATTTGTCATCAAGAAATATTTTAATTGAAAATCATGCATACCGGACAGCCTAGGTAGCAACAAATATGTACGATAATGATTCTAAGAAAAATTCTGCATAGTCCGATGGTCGGCTACGTCATCGTGGTATTCGGTACCGTTACTTTTCCTGTCTATAACCGAATGAACTCTCTATGAAACGTGCCAAAGCGAAAATTATTCTTATAATGTGAATGGAATTCCTGCATATTATGTTAACGATTGACTTGTATTTTTCCGGGCTGTGGCTTGAATTTGAGTGTTTTGATCTATGGGATATCCATATAGGCCGTAGATCAATTAGCTTGTTGAAGGTTTAATTGTAGGTAATAATATTTCTAAAGTCATATTTATGTTTAGAGTGGATAATGCTCCATTTTCTAGTCTAGTCATTTCGCCACAATATGCTACACCAAATGCAAATTTGCGGAAATTAAATGTCATTCATTTTGCGCAAAGTCATGCCGTCATTGGTCAGAGACTTGAATATATTAGTATGGCCGAAGGGGAAATAGAACGGAGAGTTGGATATTATAAAATATCCTGAATAGGGTATTAGTGGATTGGACAATGCATAGCCAACGAAATTAACATGTAGCATATTTACTTTTATAATTTCCTCTTTAAAGGTAATTTGACAGGTAATCGTTAAAACTTGATTGGGCAAAAACGTCAAATCCCAAATGTAGACGATTGCATTAAGAATCCCCGACGTTAGCTATTGTTCGCCTCAAAAATTGTCTCACGGTGTCATCTCGTTGGGAGGTATTCGTAATTTGTCCACACTCGACGCGGAATACCGGGAATTCCCGCGTTCGATGACCCTGGTGGGCAAAGATGTGCGCCGGGCACCTGTCTACCGATGGCTGCAGTTATAAGAAAACAACGCCATCACTTGCCGGTGGAAATTGGTCGTGGTTGATGGCGTCCAATTAAAAAAAATCGCCGTTAACGGCCAAAGAGCCGATGCCTCGAAACTGATAGTATATGTGTAAAGATGTATTAATTTTCCTGCCAGGGCGTTATTAACTTAACACCGATTACCATACTTTATATCTACCTACATTGTATTATGATTGCAACAACTTTTCTCCCGTTTACTTTGAGCGTTAAACCATTATTTCAATTAAATACGGAATTATTTAAAGGCATGATGCAGCAGTAAATAAGAAATTGTATCTACAAATGGCATTCTAAATTTGCGCATTTTTTAGAGTAGATATATATTAACGAAATGGTCGAAAAACGTTGGTTCATTCAACCGCGGTTGCAAATATCGTTCTGCGTCTGTTCGGTTGTGAACGAGTTTCTAATTGGTTGCTGCATTATGTCTCTGTGAAAAGGCACAAATGCCAAACCTTCAATTGTCAAATCTAAGAATTGACTTCTTAACTTAACCGTCAAATTCTTGCACATTTCTGCTTCGTTTAGAGCTAACCTTTCGTTTTGGAATGGATATTTAAAGATTAACGGAAAGTTAGTTTAACCAAAAAATGCCAACACTGGCTATAGGTAAGTATGATTTACGAATGAATCACATACTTCATCTTGCAGCACACCTCCCACAAACGTGTAGGTACAGTTACCATCACAAAAATCCGGGCAGCAGTTTTTTCTAACGTAAGCCGACCTTTATACATCTCGAATACCTAAAAATTACCTGTTTTAATGACATTGACAAAAATTGTCAACTGAAATTTATTTAGAGCTAATGGGCTGCGGAAAAAGCCAAAATTGTGACACTGCTAGAAGAAGGATGGTCAGAGAGGCGGGTGGCTCAAAGATTTCAAACGCCAAAAAGTACAGTTCATGATATCAAAATAAAATGGATGGAAACACATTCGCTGGAAAGAATGGAAGGAACAGGCCTTAAAAGGGCATCGACAGAAGAACATGACAATACTCTAATTCAATACCTAAGGGAAAATCCTTTTAAAACGGCTGTTTTAGCTCACAATGTAATTGATTTTCCGGGTTTCGTTAGAACCGCACAACGAAGAATAAGAGATGGTTCAAATCTTCGCAATCACCCTGCAGCTAAAAAGCCTTTCCTAACGGTAACCAACAAAGAGCATAGAGTTGGTTATGCATTACAATATTACGGAGGTGGTATCAATGCTTGGAAAAATGTAATTTTCACAGACCAATCATGTTACAGCGGGAGAGTAAGGGTCTATAGACCGCCAAATACCCGGTTTGATGAACGCTACACTCAGAATATTCTAACAAGCGGCCGCTTTTCTATCAACGTTTGGAGGGTGGATGAGTGCACAGGGTATAGGAGTTTGTACGCGCATAGAAGGTAGATTTAATGCACAAAATTATAGACAAATATTGGAGAACGTGATGTTGCCATCGGTTAATGATAGGTTTCCCAATACTAATTACATTTACCTCAACATGATAAATGCCCAGTTGATAATGCCCACGCAGTATCTGATTGGATGCAACAAAGGGATATTTAAATATTACCCTGGCCTTCTAGGCGTCCAGATTTAAATCCGATGGAAAATGTTTGGGGTTACATGATCAAGAGAATTAACAAATATAATGATTTTCGACCAGAAAATAGAGAACAATTGTGGCTGAAAATGCAAGAGACTTGGAATCAACTAACGCAAGAATACAGTAATGGCCTGGTGGCTTCAATGCCTAAAAGATTAACTTCAGTTATTCAAAGTAATGGAAGGGCAATAAAATATTAAATACTATTGGTTTTATTTCCTTCTCAGTTTATTTATATTGACATAGTAATCTATAGTAGTAAAGGTAAAACCCTGAATTACCAAAATTCAGGAAAAAAATGTTAGCTGTCAGATTAGTGCCCGGATGGACAGATATTGGACTGTTGCTGTTGTTGCAGGATGACTGAAAACTTTATAGTGTGTGTCAGCGCCTACTCCCAATAAATATGTATTTATTTAGGCATGCAGGACAATTATTCTCTACTATCCTCAGTTAAAGCCTTAACATAATTTACTAGTATCATTCACAATCCCTAAAAAGCCTTCGAAGATAAACAACGGTGCGCCACTGGACTTCGTGTTCGAGTTTGTGTATTAGCGTAAAAAGAACGGGAGAGGTTGTTGACTGTTCTATGTTGTTGTGATTCTGTCTGAGGCCCGCATTCCTCCACCGGTTTATACATATACACGCACACTCACACACATTAAAAGTCCGACGAATGCGCGGCGTTGCCGAACAGCATGGACGGACGGGATGGATTACGGCAATTATTGGAAACGTTAATTTGGGTCGCAGAAATGGCTGTAAGAAATTAAACCGATATATGTTTGCTATATTAGCGACTTGTGTCAAAACCTCAAAAAATATTAAGAATAAAGACATAACGAATAATATAAAACGGAGCGATTTACAAATAAATTAAAACAAGTGGCATCAGGGCAAGCGTCAAACACAACGCAGGGTGGCTTTATACAAGGATAGTAGCGACAGATATTGGCGTGAGCTTCCTTCAGCTTTATTGGCGGGAAATGATCTACTCATAAATAAAATTTACAATCGGGATAACTAGGACATTTCGAAACGGATTAACAGGATTCCTCTCTTTAAACAAACAAAATTTGAAATAGGCTTTTGACAAAATATTTTATGCTTGCCAATTCTTAGATTTAAGTAAATTTCAACAACAAGAAAGAAAAATAAAAACAAAAGTATACGGCGGCGGCATATCATGTTCCATATCAACGGATTTAAAAAAACTGATGAATTACTTAAATCGACCGAGCGCCCGTTGAAAAAAGTTAGGATGCGGCACCACTGCAAGGGACAAGGACGGGCACTAAAGGCAATGCACTTCGATGCATCCTCTCAATTAGTCCGGAGTTAAAGACAAAATAATTGTCCACATAAGAACGTAACGACGTTAATGACAATGTGAGGGTATAATGGCATTACCTAAGAAACAGGACTGTGGACTAGAATTTACAAAAGGGTACCATTTAACTGGTTAGCAAAATATCCTTGTTTTTGCGAACAGAAAAATGTAATCGATCAGCCAAAATGGCTAGTTGGTCAGCAACTTATGGACAGCAAACATTCCTGAATCGTGACAGTGCCCTGGGAAAACAAGTGAAAACCCGACCCCGCTACACCTTTTGTAGCCGATTTCCTTCTGTATTCGGCAGAAGAAAACACAAGAAAGATACATAAAATGACAGTGCCCTGGGACCTCTGAAGCAAACTGCTTCTAGACATGTTTGTTTCTACTGACCAAGTAAAAATTGTTTCAAGAAAAATGGATATAACTTAATGACTGCCGTAAAAGTACCTGGGCGATCCCATTATTTATGACCGTTTGTTATTATTATGTGGAAAGGACCGGATTGTAATAATTATAATTAAATATAGGCACATCAGGTAGGTTAGGTTGCTTAATTTATATTTAAATATCTTTTTGTGGTAAAATTTGTTAGTTTTTGAGGAATGGTTCAAGAATTGTCTTTTACAAAACATTCCTCAGAATAGCGTGATAGGAATGGACAATGCGAGCTATCACAGTCGCCAATTACATAAAGCTCCAAGCTCAAATAATACAAAATTGGAGATTCAGAACTACATGGCGGCGAATGATATATATTTTGAAGAAAGTTATTATAAAAAAAGTGATCTTTTAGAAGTTTTAAAGACATTTTGTATAAAAAAAAGTATATATTTGTGACACATTGGCAGAAGAAATTGGACAATGCTACGGCTTCCACCCTATTATTGCATTTTTAACCCCATAGAGCATATGTGGCACCAGTTAAAATCACTGGTTAGGTCTGTAAATATTTCTCAGACTAGTGTTGTAGAATTTCTGTTCTAGTGTTGTAGAATTAATACGAAAATGCTTTAATGATATTCCCCCAGGTAGTTGGAAAAATTCAGTCCGTCACGTAATAACTGTAGAAAATTCGTATATTAGTCTGGATCGTATAATTAATCCAATTATAATTAATTTTGATGAGGATAGCGATAGCGAAACAGAACTATCTATAGAATAACATTATAAATGTAAATAAATATGACTAGTAATATTTAAAAAAAATGTTATTTCATTTGATTACATTAATATAATCATATCATTACTTGTTTTCCTTAGTCCGTCCCTTCATACTTCACTTGTTTATTGCCAAGCTCTTGTCGATACAATGGGACCGACCCAGGAAATCATTAAATCGTGTCCAATTTTCGTGAAACGTACTGTACCTACTCATTTCGCAGCTCGACTGTTAATAACGGCAAACCATTTAGTTACTTTACTTCATTTACAAAATAGATCGACAAACAAGATCTAGTAGCTAATAAAATAAAGAAATCACTTAATTTTCCCATATTTGCAATAATAACAGATATCGATCAGCTGTTACCTATAGATTCCGTTACTCTCTTAACTAGCATAATATAAAATATTAATTGATTTACTGTCATACGACATAGATAATGCTTGCAAAGTCAAATGAGACCAGACGCCGGCCATATACTCGCGGACTACAAACTCAGTTTAGTGCCACTGCATTATGTTGTTTTGATTCCGAGGCCATTTAGAGCCCACAAAAGAAATTTGCCCGATGAATGTGAGAACCGAGACGTTAAAAGCTGACGCCGCGGGCCGCATTCTTTTCTTCGATTTGCCGCGGCCGCATCGATATTATATTTCGGCGGTTGATATTGATGATCCGATATTTCGTCGACGTCATTCTTGTTTACTGCAACTTTTCTGGATTATCATACATCATCTAGAAACACGTATCTATTAACGTCGCAAAATATTCTTTGATAAGTTTGCTTCTCATCATTGAAGTCAAGTCTGCAAGTGTTATTATCATCATTATTTATTAACGCTATTCAGCTGATCATTAAATTCTCAGCTTGCTATCATGTCCACCCGTATTTACTGAATTGATATCTTTTCCGTCTAATTCTTAGTCTACCCCTTCAGGGTTGATCACATCGAGTCGCTAGCATATGGCTTCGTTGAAGTCTCCTCAAAGTGCCGTCTCCATCAGTGAAGGTTGGATACTATATTAGCTGCACCTTATTGTCTGGCTTCGGCAGTTCTTAGAAGCGCCAAGTTTAGATCAGTCCACCGGCGTATAAATACTCCTCAGCCACTTTTTTCCCTCCCAATCCACGCTTGATCTTTCACTTCACAATTATGCGCAATGATATTAGCGTTCCAGATGGGTATGTTGTTTTTCGAACTTGTACGAGACCAAGTAACCCCCATCTGCTTAGCACTTCTTCGTTCGTGGTATGCGATGCTCATGCTATTTTCAGTATTCTACCAAAGCTTCTAAATTGATAGGTTTGTGGATTGAGTGTCCACGTTTCAGCTCAATAAAGGATAGTAGACCAAAGGTAGCATTTTGAGCATCTTAAGCGCAAATTAAGGTTAATTCAAGAGTCTCCTGAGTCGTCCAAAGCTAGTTGCTGGCTAGTTGTTATCTACTAATAATTAAAAATCATGCGTTGCTGCATATTAAGCATTCCTCTGGGGACCTACGCCACAGTATACCAAGCGGAAGTTCATGCCATACAAGCATGTGTACTACAAAATCTTGAAAAGGGCTATCACGACCAAAAGATTTACATCCTTTCGAACAGTCAAGCTACTCTTAAGGCTCTGAACTCCAATCGGTTTACTTCAAACAGACCCTCGCCTTTAACCAACCAACCAACCAACCAACCAACCAACCAACCATATTAATGCTAGCAAACTGTTGTAAAACTGGATTTTTCCAATTCCAGAATATTAATGAATTTTTTTTCCGTCAAATTATTCTAAATAATTTAATAAGGAAATTGGATCGAAGGTTGACGTAATCTTTCAATATGCTTCATCAGCAAAAATCATGAGAACGGCTTTACGGGCGTCGACGGAAAGAGATTAGATGGTTTAAGAATGACGCAATGTAGCGTTGGAAAGGATGAAATAAAAAAATTGTTTTAGAAGTCAGTCGGTTTTCTGGTATCCCCAGAACCGCGCTCACTAGCGAATTTATTTTTTCAAAACGGGAGCCGCAATGGTGACTACAGGTTTCAGCGTGTTTTTACATAAAGAATTCCGAGAACAGTCAACCGCGGATTTTCCCTGAGAAAATTTTTATCTTCGCCCACTCGTAGTGTCCGTGCGAGTATAAATAATTCTGGAATCTCTTCAAACACTCGTGCGAATATAAAGAACTCTGAAATATCTTCGAACACGAACGATTGTGACATCAAAAGTAAGTGTTAAAATATCTTAAGTTAGTATTAGTAACCAACGCGAGTTATAACTTGTTTTTGGAAATTATTAGGGTAGTTGAGATCCCTTTAGTTGGGAACAAAATGCTAGCTTAGGTTTATTTTATATTGTAAATAATGAAAATAAATCTAAATTTAAATACAGAGTACGTGACAGATGAATGATACGTTGGTTGAAACAATTGAATGATAGTTAAGGTTAATTCTGATTAGCCCTCCGTGTTCCAATATAATAACGTGCATTGGACGCGCCCGAGCCAATACAATCAAAAGTATAGTCGGAACATCAGTTAGGCCTCGTCCTACGTTCAACTAACTATACTTTTAAATTAAAATAATGCATTCTTTCTTATGACAAATTTGCCCTCATCTCTTCAATTGCTCTGGTGGACTGATGACAGCTTCCAGTTAGCGGGGAAAGGATGGTGGGCCCACCCAAGACCGACTGACACGTCCGTATCAAGTTGGCAATGGCATTAATTGCCTGGCATCCCTGACGAAAAACACCTATTCGATTCGAAAAACAATAATCGAGAAAATTGCGTTCGAAAATACTTTAAAGTAGGAGCGTCTCTAAATTATGATGAATTTTTCATTGAATATCAAGACTGGCGACATTACTGATAGTGTCCACCAGCACTCACACATATATTCAAAATTTAATGATTAAGAAAGTTTGATTGGCTCTAAATAAATAATTCCTGGGTGGGAAATTCACAACTGGATAGAATTTAAAAATGGGAATAAAATTAAATTTCCAAAAAATAGCCGTCTACTTAATAATCTGATTAAATTAAATTCAAATAAAACTTAAGGGGAAACCTGGTTATACGGGGGTTATCAAAAACCGTCTTACGTGAAACGCGCAGATAAGGAGAACGTTTAGAGTTACCTATAATTTATTAAGCGCAAAACGGACGGACGTTTCGGGCTACGTACTCCACTCATATCATGGTATAATATACGTACGTTCCGCTTGAGAAAATTCCTTCGTGTTTTTTTCTCAATTAGGCGACAAAGCATTTACTACATACGACAGAAAGATTATTCTGCACGTATAATCACATCAACTTCCTTATGTTACTCCGCTAACTCTGTTCGTTGAACGCGATTCATCGAAGTTTTCCAACCTCCCAAGCAGACTCAACTTAGGGAAAACGTTCCCGAATCATCTATTGGTCTACATTTGATGGGAGTATCTACATTCTCATCGAAAAGCCTCTCGCGTAGACCCAGCCGCTTCAGATTTGTAACGGGTATCCTAAAGAATGTTAAATTCTTATTAAACCGCCAAAGGTATTCAAAGTGACAAACGCAAACCGGCAACCGTTAGTTTAATGTATATTCATGCATATTATTGTTGTCTTCGTTTCATTACATTCCTTCAGCCTGGCCTAACGGTCCGTTTTATGACCATTTTTATGACGCAGCTCGTGGGTATTCAATTCATATATGTGAAATTTGTCAGATCTTAGACCTGTAGTCAGGCTTCATTTTAAACAGAAATAAGACAGGGAAATACGCGGGAATACTGATATAAATGTACGAGTAAAGCGAAAAACTACCCGAATAAATCACAATGGGATGAAATTAACTGTTTACTCCGTCTTACGTCTTATGTAAATTTCGAATAGACTCGACGAGAACATTAATTAGGTCCGATTCAAAGTCAAAAGGAAAAAGTCACCATTGATGTTTATTAAGTAACGACAAAGGTTCGAGATGTCAAAGCAACATATATATCGCATACTGGAACAAGTGTACGAACTAACTAGGTATGGGTCATATTTCCATCGTGCTGGAAGACGAGGTGCCATCGTGCTGGAAGACGGCGCGAGTCCAGCCTATACCAAAGAAAGATAAGAGAACCCTGATGCCTAGCAACTATCGACCAGTCGCATTGCTTTCAGTTATATCAAAAGTAATAGAGAAAGCTATTAACCAACATCTTCTAAAGTACCTGGAACGCTTCAACATTATCAGCGATCATCAATATGGTTTTCGGAAGTCCAGATCGACTGGAGATCTTCTAGCCTATGTCACCTATCTTTGGAACAACGCAATCGAACATCATGGGGAGTCTCGGGCTGTTGCACTGGATATTTCTAAAGCCATTGATCGTGTTTGGTATGAGGGACTTCTAAGTAAACTGCGATCCTATGGTATACCCAGTCGATTATGTTCTGTGCATGGTTGTCTAGATTTCTTAAGGACCGCTCTCTGCAAGTGGCGATATTCCTCAAGGTGTTCCTCAAGGGTTCATATTGTCTCCCACTCTCTTCTTTCTCTACATTAACGACCTTCTAGTGAAAACGAAAAATCCGATATTTAGTTTTGCTGATGATAGCACACTTATCTCATCTTTCTTTTTGAATGCACAAACATCGGCTGCCGACGCACATCTTCGCAGACAGCATGAAGTATCACGCCTCAACAAAGACCTGGAAGAAATTTTGGCTTGGGGTGACAGTAACCAAGTCGAATTTAACGCTAAAAAAACCCCCGCAGCAGTTTTCTCTAAAAAGGTTAACATTACAGAACCGGATATAGTCATGGACGGACACGCAATCCCACTGGCTTCATATATTAATTTGCTGGGCGTCAATCTAGGAGGAAATATGTCTTGGCATAACCACGTTGTGGCAATCGCCAAGACGGCTTCTCAGAAACTTGGTGTACTCTTCAGAACCAGAAAGTTGTACACACCTCAACAACTTTTGACACTATTCAAAGCCCAGATTCGACCATCACTAGAGTACTGCTCTCATATCTGGAGCTCTGCACCCAAACATACTCTTCGACTACTGGATTCCATCGAAAGGAGGGCCATTCGTCTGATTGGAGACCACGAGCTGACTAAAAACCTCGACAGCCTAGAACATCGAAGACAGGTTGGGGATCTGACTCTGTTTTACAGATATTTTCATGGAAAGTGCTCGGCTGACCTTGTCCTCTTAATTCCTCCCAGAGCGGCGAATAGCAGAAATACACGACGAACCACTGCCGCACATCCATATGTGGTTAAGCTTAGTACTCCTCGAACTTCATTATTTAAGAATTCTTTCATCTGGAGGACTTCATTCTTATGGAACGACCTTCCCGAGGTCGTTTTTCCCAACGAATATAACCTCCAACGATTCAAAACCAACGTGAATCGCTTATTGCGCACACGCACCACTCCCAGAGTGCCCTACAACAAGAGGTTCCTGGATTGAAGGAACTTATTCCCATTAGTACCATCGCTATTGATTTTCATTAGGAAGCGGCAAACCCTTGAGGTGTTATTGTTTCGAAAAACAATCTCAAGTAAAAATAAAAAAAAAACGTTACAAAGCACGTTGCAATAACAAACCCATAAATATGCCACGGAATTCTTGGCGGTGCAGGTCAAGCCCCCATTCTTCAAAGAACCGATCTGCATTATTTCGGCGAATACAAATTCTGAAAGTTTACCTAAGCTAAATGGCGTATGCAAGCAAAATTCCCCAGAGGTTCTTTCGGAGAAATGTTTTGTGTTTTTAAAATGTCAGAATTCTCTAGAAACTGGTCCTGAGTATTGTCCATTCATACGCTATTGTTTTATTCTACTAAATGACACTGATAATGCACTAGGTATGTTCCAAACCGTTAATATTAGGGATCATCTAAACGCAAGTCCTGATGTGCCCAGGTAGCTTTTCTACAAAACTATTCCATATTCCGTTCATCCCCTTTCGAAAACCCCAATTCTACTGACCCGTTTCTCCGGTCGGGTTATCGATTACGACGACTCGGTTATTTAGATTTACGATTTTTGGGTTCGTCGACCTCCAGCCGACTCGAAAGTGTTATTTGGTGCATTATTTAAAAAAATACAATAAGCACAATGTTAAGTTTAATTAGTCTAGTTGAATGGTGTTTTCCAATAACGGTTTAAGTCACAATGTTAAGAAATGTTTGTTGCAATGTAAAGGTGCCGTGTAGTTCAGGTAATTCTGTGAAACAACGCATTAAAGGCATGTTTATGTTTAGTCTGATATGTTTGTATAGAACATGGAATTTCAAAAGCGTTCACACAAGAAGTTATATATGGTAGCTTGTATACGAGGTCCAGGAGGACAATCGACAATAAGAAGAGAGAATAACAACAGGTTTCGAAAAGATTGGATGATATTCGATAAGCCACACTACCAACATAGAAAAATCAAGCAAATATTTGTTTGCATGCACTTTTAAGGATCAACAAACAACAAACTTTGCGACGTTCGTAAAAGATAAGGCTCAAGCTGGGCGCCACTATACCGAAGAACCCGATACTTAAGTGCGGTAATAATTCACTGAGTTTTATTAAATTCTTTGACGCTCTGTAACTTCCGTCGTGTAAACAAACAATACCAGCTACCGAGAAATATTTTCTTTATGCATCGATTAACGTAATGGTTTTTACCGTTAAAAGGGCTTTACGAGACACGGGAGCACAACTTCATTTTTTTACAAAATGAATTACAATGACATCTAGATGATGTTTCTGTAACATCCATAATGCAACTGTATTATCAACAAGATGTCGAGTTCCTGCATATTTCGCTCATCAGGTTCTGTAACCATTTGGATGGTTTCCAGGGCTTTGGATTGGTCGCGGTATTCCTATTAATTGCCCTCCAAGATCTCCAGATCTCACACCACTACACTCTAAAAAATCCATTGGTATCTAAGACTAATTTTGTTTTAGCTTATGTAAAAGTAATTTTTAGTTAGCAAAACAAATTTTCTTTTTAACTGAATTAAGATGAATAAGATGATCTAGTTAACAGAACTAACTCTTAGACATAACTTCATTATCATGTTGAAACCAACACTGTTTTATTAATTATCTCCCTATATACTTAAACACAAGCACTATAGGAAAAATCCTTTAGGGCACTCTGGGATTGATTAAGAGGGCAAGGTCAGCTCGTGGTCTCCAATCAGACGAATGGCCCTCCTTTCGATGGAATCCAGTAGCCGAAGAGTATGTTTGGGTGCAGAGCTCCAGACATGAGAGCAGTACTCTAGTGATGGTCGAATCTGGGCTTTGTATAGTGTCAAAAGTTGTTGAGGTGTGTACAACTTTCTGGTTCGGGCGAGTACACCAAGTTTCTGAGAAGCTATCTTGGCGATTGCCACAACGTGGTTATGCCAAGACATATTTCCTCCCAGATTGACGCCCAGCAAACTAATAGATGAAGCCAGCGGGATTGCGTGTCCTGCCATGACTATATCCGGTTCTGTAATGTTAACCTTTTTAGAGAAAACTGCTGCCTGGGTTTTTTTAGCGTTAAATTCGACTTGGTTACTGTCACCCCAAGACAAAATTTCTTCCAGGTCTTTGTTGAGGCGTGATACTTCATGCTGTCTGCGAAGATGTGCGTCGGCAGCCGATGTTTGTGCATTCAAAAAGAAAGATGAGATAAGTGTGCTATCATCAGCAAAACTAAATATCGGATTTTTCGTTTTCACTAGAAGGTCGTTAATGTAGAGAAAGAAGAGAGTGGGAGACAATATGAACCCTTGAGGAACACCGGCATTGATGGTGAAGGTGTCTGAGAGAAATCCGTCAATCGCCACTTCCAGAGAGCGGTCCTTAAGAAAGCTAGACAACCATGTACAGAATCGACTGGGCATACCATAGGATCGCAGTTTACTTAGAAGCCGCTCATGCCTCAATTTACTTAGTTATTGGTATTGGCCAGATATAGTAATAATAAGTTGGTACGATGTGAGACCTGACGTCACACCAATTTGCTGCTAGGAGATGGCGCTGCGCGCTGTATTTTCTCGACTACCGTTGATAATACGGCGTGAAGTATTAGATGTACACCTTCACTCTACTGACGAGTGACGAGAACTAAAGAGTTCGATACCGGTCTGCAGGTGGTTACATCCTATCAATGGAAAAGGCTTCATTTTCTTGGTAGTACCATTCAATCTGAAATGGTATTTTAAAGTGCTACTGTGTAGACTAAATACGCCCTTATTGTATAAGGTATCATCGGGTGGTCTGGAAAAATAATAATTTTTCCATACATTGGTATTTAATATTTTTTAACAATAAAATAGGTAATAATTAGCAAACACAATTGTTGAAGCAACAATATGATGTTACTCCTAATAACTAACTATATTGGTTATCATAAATATTTATTCTTTCGGGGGTACTTGGTTGACTTAAAAAGAGTTATTAGTGACTTCAACTAGAATAATCGTAGCAATAAAATTTGGCTTTCGATACTAAATTTCCTCTTGGCGCCAATTTCACTAAATTTTCTTGTTATTGAGACTAAGATCTTATTATCCTAAACTAGACCATTTTTTAGAGTGTAGACTCTTGTTTAAGAGGGGTGGTTCAAAAATGAAGTTTACAAAAGTGAAAATGGACAACTGATATTAAAGAAAGACATAAAGCAATCAGCAGTACATTCCTCCTGACTTATCTTGTAGGTAAATTGTCTTATGGAGAAACTATCATTCCTTGGAAATGTCACAAGTACACACATATCTCTGTCGGATATTTGGCAAAGATCGATCGGGTTGTCCTATCTCACGCAAGGTGTCAAGATAGGTGAGAAAAATGGCACAACGTTTATATCCGAATGGTAACTGGACGCTAATGCAAACGGCAATAAGTCAATGCCCCCCGTTTATTTCAGACACCTTTGAAATTAATTATAGCTCATTAGTCCTGCTGCTTGACTATTTTATAGAATTATTAAATTATATATAAATTAAACGGGGCAAGGCTATACGGCTAATGTTTATTTTTCTGTCTCGGATATTATATAGCATTACATCAATAGCTCTATGTCCTTTATCGATTTATACTTTTAAAAGGGCAAAGTTTCATTTGAACCACAGTACATAAAGATATATTTAGGAACATACCGGGTCGGCAAACGAAGCGGGGATGGAAGATTAAAACGTTATCGAAGAACTTATCAACAATACTAAAACAGCTTGAGGTCTTGGATTAAAAGCGGCATGTTTTAAAAATATTTTACATTATACAGGGTGGCCCAAAAAAGTGTGACAGCGTAAAGTTATATTTTTTTAAAATTTGACACCCAGTATTGTATTGCATATTTAGGTTCGTATTAGTATCGTTTATAAGTGCCTCAAATTTTATTTAATTCGGTTTTGTAGTTTCGGAGAAATAAATTAAAAACTAAAAAAAAAAAGTTTTGCAGTCCTGAATAAAAAAATAAAAAAATTTATGACAAGAGGTCTAGAGATACTATATGAATCTAATTGCGTTTATCTATCCTATACAAGGGTGTTCATAATAAGCTTTCAAAAACGCCACATTTTAAAATAATTTTTCTCAAGTTTTTCAAGTCGAACACCCTGTATATTATTTGGCTATTTGACGTAGAATTCATAGACATTTTTTTTTGTAATACAAGCATATAAATTATATCCAGCCGTTTTCGAAATAATTGTAAATATCATAAATTATGTTGTTAAAATAGAGTTTTATTGGGAAATTTTGTTATAGGCGACTAGACTAATAATAATATAGATATAATCTTCCGTCCCCGCTTCGTTTGCGGAGCCGGTATGGTATAAATCCATGAAAATAAAAATAAATAAAGCTGTTTGTTGTTCGACCTCGAGTTAATTCAACATTTTGATTGAAAATAGCATCTAATTTTTTACGAAAGGATAAGGTTGCCGTTACATAGAGCATAAAGCCGGGTCCAGAACGAATGAGCGAGCGAGGGCTCCCATATCATTATATGAATGCTCAAGTAGCGTCTAAACGCTCGCTCATCTGGACCCGGCTTAAGATAACCCGTTGCAAATTTCGTTCTGCGCAGGTTCAGTTGTGGACGGGGTTCTAACTGGCTGCCGCCTTTTGTCTCTTCTGTGAACGGGTGCTAATGCCAAACCATCATCTGTCAAATCTGAGAATTGACTTCTTAACTTAACCTACAAGTAAACTCAAAAGTAAACAAACAGCGGATACCACGCATATTTTTAACGAAATTTTCGAGACCGTTATTTAAAAGAGGCCGAAATTATTCCCATTTAATATACAGGGCCTAAAATTACGGTATGGATAATAAACCCGCCCAAAAACGATTCGGAATTCTCCGATGCATACTTTCCTTTCTGCGCCGCAATATTATCATCATCGTAAGCGATGATTATATGAATGGAGCCATTTTGTGAGTGTGTACACCGACGAAAAAGAGGTCACGCTTCCGGCCTCATGGCGGGCGGCCGGTTTTTATCCGTGTTACAGTGTGTCCTTGAAAACAAAACGCTCGCCAGCTCACCATAGTCCTTCATTGACTACTAGATAGTTTAAAAAAAGCAAACGGACGTAACGAAAGCCGCTGTTAGGCAATTAATATGTCTTGTGCGATGATTGGCCGGGGACTGAGAGGCTACGATCCGGGCTCGATCGGGAGGAAGGGGGATAAGACTATTAACGACCAAATAAAACATCTTTACTCTATTAAAAGCGAATAACGCTTGTGTTTAACAATATACGTACGGTGTTACATTCAGTACAAACAGCACACAGAGACAGAATAATATATTAATACATCCACAAAATAAGATCTAAAGTACAGGGTGTTCCATTTCCGATACTTTTATAGGGTATCTCCTTAACTGTTAGTGCTATCAAAAAAGTATCATGTACTCTTTTAGGGCCAAACTTAGAAAGAAAAAATCAAACTGAAAATTTTCGCTCGTTTAAGAGATACGTGGGAAAATAAAAAAATTGACAATTTCAAAATTACCCTCTTAGTTAAAAGAGATATGGAAAAATGTTTTATACAGAAGTTTCTTTATATTGATTGTTGAATAATCTGCCGTTTTCAGAATAAGTATACGGGGTCAGGTAAAAAAGTTATCGGACCTATCCTAATTTTTTAAAATGGAACACCCTGTATATTTTAATCTAAAAATATACTATTTTAAATTCTCTTTTCAAATATATAACACACCATGGATGATATTGGTTTCCTAGGCGATTTATTAAACTTTATTACTTTAAACCAAAGTAGGTCATGAAACAAAAACTAATATCCTATAGACAACTATGTTAACATTATAGTTGTTATTAACATTTAACGTCAATTTCATTTTTTACATATTCATTTGTGAAAAATACTTATCAACATATTGAAAAATTTGATGATATCTATCATCTATGGTGTGTTATACATTTGAAAAGAGAGTTTAAAATGCTATCTTTTTAGATTAAAATATACAGGGTGTTCCATTTAAAAAAAATGAGGTTAGGTCCGATAACTTTCTTACCTGACCCCGTATACTTATTCTGAAAACGGTAGATTATTCAACAATCATTAGAAATAAACTTATGTATTAAACATTTTTCTTAACTAAGAAAATATAGGGTGATTTAGGAATCCCCGTATCTCTTAAGCGAGCGAAAATTTTCGAATTTTGATTTTACCATTTTAAGTTTGGCCCAAAAAGAGCACATGACACATACATTACTTTTTTGATAGCACTAACAATTACGGAGATCAAAGTGTCGAAAATAGGACACCCTGTACTTTCGGAGATATTAAAAAACATGTTTTCATAAAATGACCTGAATAATCACACTCCGAAATATTAGGAACACCCTGTATCCCTAGTCGTAATCATCACAAACATATCGTTAAGAGTTTATAACAGAATGCGATTTTAATTATTAAATGTGTTCTTCGATGTGTTTTTAGTCTACTTAATGCGTTTCCAAACATTTACAAACAAACAAAATCGTTTTAATTTATTTTCACTCGTCGTGTTTACCTTGAGGACATATTTATGGAAAGAAAAGAACCAGACAAGGAGCATTTCTCAAAGGAACAATTCTTTTGGTTTCAATAAACTGATTTCAGGGAACCGACCTTGTTATTTAGAGCCGTAAAACTACCTGATATTGTTTTTGGATGAAAAACGCCGCAGACTTCCAAGAAGTGCTCATCAGAAGGATACAATTTTCGAAGGTGTTGTTGATGTACAGGGTGTTATGGAAATTACGTATTATATTTAAACCGGCAAATCCTGAGATGAAAATAAATTGAAAAAAAATAACCATAAATGGAGCTTTGAATTATTAAGTGAAACTATACACTTTATATGAAATCTGAAAATTTACATGACCGCTACTGACGACGGTCGGTGTTGCCATATCTACACGGCAAACTCTTTAGAAAACAAATTATAATTTTAACAATTTTTCATTTATGAACAAATATGATTCCAGAAAATCGAAGGCGAAAGATGTTTTGCAAAACAAATAATGGTAATATTACACACAAATTTCAAATTTGTCACAAGCCCAGGAAAGTAAATAGGTCAAACGTCATTGACCTTTCTATTATTTTTCAAACTCTTTTAAAAAAATGCAATTTTATTTAAGACCTTTACTTATTTAAATACAATTATTAGTTTCATTTGTTTCACAGAAACCACACAGAATCTAAGTTTTAGGAAAAACCTCTCAAATAACCTCACAAATAGCAACTATTCACATGGAAAGAATACACGGGAAAACTGTTTTAATTTAGGTTATTTTTTCTCGCTTAGATTTATTTATTTAACTAATATAAAAAACACGCACTTTAAATAGAATTCTTTCAATTTAAGAATGACATTTTATCTACGAACGAACGAAATGGTACGTGCAAAACTCGGAATAGAGATGGGCAATATTTGACAGTTTGATATTTCACGGTCACGGTAATTAAATCCTAATAATAGGCGTTACGGGACGGACTAAGATCGCTTAAATGCGTTTCTTATGGTAACAAACCCGAACAAACCCTGAATTGAATAAAATGATAGTAGTGATACATCCATCAATTAAGGTAAGGGATAATACTGCGACTGTACTTGAGAAGCTCAAAACATTAAATTAGCTCAGCTCTACTCCAAATGAGATTTAATTTTCTTTCTCACACTGTCATCTCTCCATCTCTTTCACACAAACCACTGGGCGCCGGGGCAACATAAGTCTAGGCGTACAAGCGTGCGTCTTGCAAGTGTCAGTATTAGAAGATACGCGTTAGAATACGGTCGGTTCTGTTGCTTACCATTTACACTCTAGGCTATCCGCTTTGTTTTCAGAAGGTACGCGTATAAGAATTGTTTTGTAATGAATTTCGGACTACGCGTCCAAACTTTGTATATAATTTTACATTGTTTTTACTGACGAACCTAAAACGAGTAATTTGTTTTGGACGTTTGACTTGATGGAATGTTTCGAGCATAAAGTGTTTGTGCGTGGATTTCCTCGCTCTAGGACACCCAAGGAGTCACCCATTTAAATATAATATTTCCATAACACCCTGTATATCCATATTATGGTAAAAAAAAAAACACGGGTATCGATCGAGTCTGACTTAGATCCATTAGCCAAAACCCATAGACAATAAAAATGCAATTCAGAAGACGCATGCATACGAACTGTAAAATGGAAAAAGCTTACATTTTATAACCGTGTGATAAATGAGTAGATACCACTCGTCGTTCGTTGTAATGCACCATTATAAAGCGCCTATTTAGATCGTGTTATTGTAGTCAAAACCAGGAGAACACCCCCATACGGTTGCCAGCACATAAGCAGAGCGCGGAGGCGGCAAAAAGCACCTTGGATCATTAATAAACGTGCTGGATTAATTTTCGGAAAGGCTAATATTTCATATAGCTTCAACTTTCATTAAAAACCATTAATCACGACGGTCGTATTCATGATTCCTCGCGCTCGAGGAGGGCTAATGAGCCTCCGTTTTAAATAATTATTATCAGTTTCGCAAATCATTATCGCGTCGACGAAAGCGCGATTACCAGACGACCAAAAAAAAAAAGGACGCAGAACCTTATCCACCCGACATCTATATACAGTATGTCCACGGATGGGGTTTACAAGAGGACAAATGGATAAACGTTTTTGCTTGTCTAGAAAATACGATTCATCATAAGAAACTTCAATTTTTTTATACAGGGTGGGTAAAAACTGCAAAAATGGTTTATTTTGTTTAAGAGTAAACATACTTTATTTTGAAAGATACGAAAAAAAGTCACTCTTAATGAATGCGTTTTCTACACAACAAACCGAAGTAGAACAATTCATTAAACGGTTTACCTATGTAAAAATTATTTCCCAAAAAGTATTCTCTGGCACACCTCTGACTGGTGAACCTAGTTAAAATAATAATGACACTTAAGGTGATCGGTACTTGTTGTCAATGTCTTTATTTAATGAAGTAGTTATTTAAGTAGAAATGCTATCTACTGAACAAAGAGTATTTATAATACAATGTTATGGGGATGGTCAAGTTTCATACCGCTACGTCATGGAACAATTTACCGAGAAATTTGTAGGAATCCCAATAACTAGGATGGCAATCTGCAAGTTAATAAAAAAGTTCAAGGGAACTGGTTCGGTTTTGGACCTCAAAAAAAAAAAGAAGAAATACGACCATGATGATGCTGCTACAGTCTTAGTTCTTCATTCTGTTGAAGAAAATCCTATGACGTCCCTTAGAAATCGTGTTACTCAGTTGGAAATTGTGAAAAAACGTCAAATTCAGAAGATCCTTAAAGCAAATAAATTGTATCCATATAAACCGCACTTTAATCAAAGATTGGAAGAGGGAGACGACGCGAAACGACTTGATTTTTGCCTGTGGATAGGAGACCAAATTTTAAGTGGAAATGTTGATTTTTATAAATGTATCATGTTTTCTGATAAAAGTACATTTTCAACATTACAACCCAGCACGTTAGGTACTGGTCTTGAGAAAATCCCGAATTCAGAATTATGACGAGAAGACAATATTTCACAAAAGTGAACGTGTGGTGTGCGATATCCATCCATGGCATTATAGGGCCAGCCATATTTTTTTGATAACACGTGCAATAGATTATCATATTTAGAAATGCTGGATACATTTCTCAATGATGAACTCGAAAATCTACCATTAAATTTTCGACAAAATATGTATTTTCAGCAAGATGGTTGTCCAGCCCATTTCGCTCGTGAGGTTTGAGAATGGCTTGACCGCAGATTTGGTCCAAGGTGGATTGGCAGGAATGGCCCAGTTTTGTGGCCCCCAAGAAGTCCCGACTTAACCTTGGCCGATATGTTTTTATGGGGCCGTTTTTGCAACCGCAGTACCAAATGATATTGAAGTGCTGAAGGGCAGAATTATCCGGGCTGTCCAATCGATATCTCAGGAAGAAATCAGAAATTCTTTCACTTATTTGAGAAAGCAATTAGAAAAATGTGTCGAGTATGGGGGTGGAGTTTTTGAATTATGAAATCGTTATCGTATTCTTTTCATGTTAATAAAAATGTTCGTATTATTATTATTACAATTACTTAATTAAATAAAGACATTGACAACAAGTATCACCTATTCATTATTCAAGTAAAAACGTTTATTAAGAGTGACTTTTTTTCGTATCTTTCAAAATAAAGTATGTTTACTCTTAAGCAAAATATCATTTTTGCAGTTTTTACCCACCCTATATAAAAAAATTGAAGTTTCCTATGATGAATCGTATTTCCTAGACAATCAAAAACGTTTATTAAGAGTGACTTTTCTTCGTATCTTTCAATTTTTAGTCCATTTGTCCTCTTGTAAACCCCATCCGTGGACATACTGTATAATCCGCGTGATGCAATTGTTGAGTTGAATATAGGAAATTTTCATGTGGCCGAAACCCTGTATATTTTATAGAAAAGCTGCATTATAACTTCTTGAAGAGGCCGACATGACAAACCCATGTGCCGAGTTTGAATACATTTTGGTGTGCCAATCCTAAGCTATTCAATTAAACGTGATGGCAAAACCACGAAACTCTCATAGTTCAGGTAATAGAGCAAACACCATCAGCAATTGATTTTTATGACGCTATTGCCAAAAATTGACGTAAAGCTGAAAACGATGAAAATATGTCACCGACACTAATTTTCGTTTTGTACATGGGATTTCATATGTTCAACTTAAGGGTTTCTCAATATCGATAGACGTGGAGCAACAACGTTTGCCGCACAATTTAGTCCGAACCCTTTAGCACCTATGGTTATTAAAATTCTTCGGTCCTAACTAATAACTATCGTTATATTACAAAAACGTTGCTAAAATAACATCGAAATCGAACCCCGACGAACGCGAGAATCAGGCGACCAAGAATCTATAAAAAAAAAAAACGACGCAAAATCGTGTCCGCGACCTTATCTGTTTATGTTTATGAGAACTCATAATCGTTGTTTGTTTGCATTAAATTTTACAAGGTGCGACCAAAGTTGTTACGACGTTGTTACTATACATCTGATTGCAGTGCAGTGATGCATTAGCATCGCATCAGGGACATGCATGCAAATAAATATAATAATATGTTCTTTAAATGCCTAGGATCATCATTATAAATGTTTTCGAAAAGTGCTAATGGTTTATCAATATAGCAAATTATTCCTCCTCTAGGTCGTGCGATTATTAGACGTAATAAAAACGACGCAAAAGGCCCACGACCTTAGATATCTGTTTATGTTTACAGAAAATCTTATCCATGTTTAATATGGTTTGCACCAGATGTTACCAGGTGCATACAAAAGATGTTAGTGATGCTTCTCATCATTAAAAATGCGCCAGTTACAATAATTGGTAGTAATTCACATAATTATGCATCGGGACTTTTTGTAACTTTTGAGATGTTTACTGTAGATGGTATTAAATAAATTTCCATTATCCAATAAAGTTCAAATTGTTAAACAAAAGGCAAGTGTACAAAATTTCAGTGAAACCTCATAATATGCATATATTCGCCATGAGAGAGCGTCTAGAAAAAAAGCTGCCGTTAATGAATGGCGTAGTAGGCCGCGGCGTAGCATAAAACAAATGCACCATCATCGTAATCGTTAAAAAGAGAGACGCGTCCATACAATGCTGCATTCGTCTCTTTTTATCGCATCAAGACAAATATGCCAGTAATGCGCAATTAAAGGGGGGGCAACGATCTGAACGGCGGGAGGGGGAATGTTTTGGTCGCTTCATAACGGGACACATGCATTCCAACGGACACAAGTCTCTCACGGTCTTATTAATTGGAGAATTTGACATTTTTTCGGGAAGATGACGATTGTTAGCGGATGGATAAAGAAAAGTGTTGAAATAAGTCTTACCTCGCAGTGACCGTCCCGCACACAGACACAAAACCCAACCGGAAGTAATCCGACGACGCATCCTGTTGTGTCCTGCTCGCACACGTGTTCACCATAGTCTGGATGATTGAGGCACATCCTGTTCGTTAACTGTCTACACTGTAAACTTTGTTAAATAGCACCAAAAAGTCACAAGCAAACACTGAACGGAATCCGCGACGTAGGGCCGTCAACATCAAGAAGAAGAAGAAGAGCATTTTCCGCGGTTTTTGCGCCGCAGCAGCACCGCCGCACTTGGCGACCTCTCTCAACTTTCCCACGTAGCGGCTCAGACTGAAAGAAAAGAGAAAAGCCGGGCGCAGGCGAGGTGGCGCGAACGCGAACGAGACGGGGCGACGGCCGACGAACCGATCCGGGGGAAGGGGGTGAGGCACACTAATCGCCCTTATCGGAGGCCGAATTTTCGTCGTCGTCGTCGGCCCGCTAGTCCGGAAGTCGTTGCGCCCGATCGGCTCGGGCGGTCGGGGACACTTCCAAATAAGTTGAAACAGATGTGCTAAAGTTGTACCCAAACAAAACGATTTAATTTTTGGGGCGAAATAAAATCCTCAAAAGGTACACAAATACTATACAGGGTTAATAGGATATAGACCTACACACAGGGTGTTATGGAAATGACGTATTATATTTAAATCGGCAATTCCTGAGATGAAAACAAATTGAAGAAAAATATCCAAAAATGGCGCTCTAATTTAATATGCCCTGTACATGACCTTATGTCAAACCAAAAATGACCACGTGCTGCCCCTGTCAGGAAGGTAAACAAAGCAACATATGTCAACAGTGTTGTCATATCTTCAGGGTAAACTCTTTAGAAAGTCAATAACCGTTTGACAGATTGCAAGTTGTTCATTTTTCAGGGTACATTATTATAAACTTTTACGTTCAGTTCAGTTCGCTAGGAAACAATCTCTGATTTATAAACTTGAACTGACTCGAACGAACCGCCGCGGAGTTTATAAATGGTCATGGTATGCTCTCATTTGTTCAATTCGAACGACACCCGTCAGATCTGAACAACTTAAAAGCTTATAAATGCAACTTACCCTTTAGAAAAAAATGCAATTTTATTTAGCTTTTCGGAGTTATTTAACACCAACTTAATTTATAAAAAAAACACCAAGTACCTAGGTAACTTGAACAAAAACAAACCGGCACAATAAAATCACATAACACATCTAAATACCATTCAATCTGAATTAGTATTTTAATGTGCTACTGTGTAGACAAAAATACGCCCTTATTTTCTGAGTGGTCTGGGAAATAATGTATTTAACATCTAAAAATGTTAAAAATAAATAACACGTTGGTTCTCTCGATCGATATCGGTGTGCTTCTTTAAACAGCTGATTGTGGCAATCGGGCTAATATTTAAAAATACAGCGTTGCCACTTTCGATGTTTTATAAGCGACTATCATAAATTGTCGAATTTCCTTCTATAATATTACTTTCCTGTATAATTATAGTCTAGCGGAGATTTCTCGGAAAGAAAGTTCGACGACTGGTCTGAAGACGGACTAGACCATTATTTCAAAGGAGGGTAGTTCCGGTCAATTATTAACATAATTGTTTCATTTTATCTTTAGTAAAGGGTTAATGGCCCATAGAAATTAGCGTTTTTATTATTTCTATTGCGAAATGATTAAGTGCTCTTGTTCTATGTGTGTTATTGTAAAGTGTAATTATGCGTTAGTATTGGGGTTTAGTGATAAGCTTATTATGCACTCCCACACTATCATTAGGACACGTGATGAGCATAAAGTTTTTCCCATAGAAAAAAGAAGTGAAAGTGTCTGTGCCCTGGATTCCTTAATCGCGTCCTGGATTTACTTTCTAAGTAAGCTAAATATTTATTTTTATAAGAAACTAAAGTTTTACACTTTTAAACATTTTGACAACATTGTGCTTGAACATCTGTTGATTAATCAGCTGGGCAATGTAATATGTTCATATATGAATGTGCCGAGGATTGTGTGTGGGTTTAGGGGTGAATTATCCCACATTTTAAACGTTCCTTTAAAAAAAAATATGTAGCGCTTCTCTAGGACACCAGGAGTCACCCATTTAAATATAATACGTCATTTCCAAAACACCCTGTATACTAGTTAGAAAAGTTATTCCAAACGATCAACAATCTGCTGATACAATGTCTGAATTTACAATCTTCGCTGATGATACAAGGGTGTGTGTTAGTGATGATACACTGGAAGAATCATTGGGGAAATCCCTGTCAGCACAGGAGAGAGCCTTGTCGCGGTTGTGCAGCATACTGTTAAATCAGAGCAACAGTGTTATAATGGGGAATAATGCTGCCATGAATCAGGGCACTAGGGAAACGAAGTTTCTAGGAGTACATGTTAACCAGCGACTGTTGTGGGACAAACATTAGCCTCTGGCCTCCAAGCAGCCTGTACCTGCTGTGTGACCTCGCAAGCAGTATTATCTCTCCGGAGATGTTAATGACGGCATACTTTGGCATATTTCAGCCACACCTGTCTGTCTGTTTTAATACGGGAACACTCCTCTGGCACTGACCGTCTCTTTGGCCTTCAGAGACGTGGTAGGTTTGCAGTTGGAGGGCTGTCGACATGCCTTTGTCGATCTTGCCATACTTACCCTGCCATCTATTTTTATTTTACACAGTATTCTGTGAGGAAGAATCGGATCCTAGAAAAAATCGGATCGTGCCAGAATCACATTTAGAAGCATTGACGAAAATGACATGGATTTATTAAGAAGAAAGATTTACCAAATGTATGAGACACAAACTGTGGCCACTTTGATTTCCCTCAAAGACCGGCTGATTAAAGACGAAACAAATATCCACCATCAAATAAAGGCAAAAGAATCACAATATTACATGCTGATTCAGAGAACGGGTTTGTTCCAAATTGTCTGTTGCTTTCAGCTAAAAACATAGCAGATTCTTCTTTAGATTACCATTAAGATACCGAAGCACAACTTTTTGAAGATTGGTTTAAACATAAACTCCTTAAAAATATACCTGAAAATAGCGTCATTGTAATGGACAATGCTAGTTATCATAGTCGGCAAGCAAAAATCATTGAGAATTCTAATAATACAAAAGCAGAAATTCAAAATTTTATGATTGAAAATGATTTATATTTTGAAGAAACTTACAAAAAACGAGAACTGCTAGAAGTATTAAAAGCTTTTAAAATAAATAAGGAATGCGAGTGTGACAAACTTGCAGCAGAAAATGGACATACAGTGTTGCGTCTTCCTCCGTACTATTGTATATTCAATCCTATTGAGCTAATATGGCACCAATTAAAATCCAATATTAGGAGAAATAATATTTCTCCTACATTAAATGCATCTGTAGCAGAATTAATTAAAAACAAAGTAAGAAAAATTTCTTCAGACAGCTGGAAAAACTGTGTACAGCATGTACTTAAGGTGGAAAATTTTTACAATTGTATGATTACAAATGTTCAATCCTTAATTATAAGTTTAGGCTTAGATGAAGATAGTGATAGTGATACAGAGTTAAATTTTGAATAAATAATTATCAATAGTTTCTTAGAATTTAATTCATTTTTATTGTACTTGTTATCCAAATAGTTATACTTTTAAATTATATTATTTTCAATTATCATTAATTGTTATCATTATTTTACATTTATTATAGGTACCTAAAACTAAAAATACCTATCTATATATTTTAAATTATAAAAATAAATCATGTGGTGTGGTATACATTTTCAAGCCGGCGCTGATCCCATTTATTGAGCTTTGAAGAGGTTGAGGCGTATACAATAGGGTTTAATCAGGTAGTTTATTTATGGCAGTAAGAGTCAACGGTATAATTCTGCAACAACTATATGATTGTAATAATTCATGTTCCAATATATCATCTTGTTAGTATGATTTTAATATTTTATTTTAGATTTCAACTTTGAAACTAGTATATTTTAATATTTTGTTTAAATCTTACTGTTTTATACGTAATTAATTACATTTATTGACGTGAATAAACAATTTGATTTTGAATTATATGGATGCCATCAGTGGCATTCTTGCAAACATGTCCGGATATTTTTTGATGATACGCCACTGACGTTTTTCCATATAGATATTTTACAATAAGTTTCAGAGAGAATCTAATTGTTTTAATCAAGAAAGGTGGCGTCTGACGAGAAACCCGAATCGAAACTAACGCAAGCAATCACTCTGTATAGCTAAAAAAAACTATATATATATCCTCAATTAATTATTTGTTAATATGGATTAACCGAGGATAAAGATTTCTAAATACAAAACAAAAACAACCAAATCTAAGGATTATTGAACAGGACCAGGTGGAATTTTTTTGAATCGTAAATACACGATTTTTTATAAATAGGAATGTGTTCAGTAACCTAGTTTAAATTTTAGTAGGTTACTTGGCAATGTAAAAAAACACCAAAAATTCCCATCAGCAAATAAATCGATGACAATGGCTTTGGCAATGGCAACATTTCCGTCGCTCGAACACTCCCATATTCCTTTTCACATTGGTCTTCTGGTGTGCAGTTTACCTCAGCCGGATTCGTCCGAAAGTTGCGTCTAGGAGCGGACGACGGGGATACTTACAAAAATAACAACAGGTGCTTGTATGCGATAACCGGCGAAAATAATTCCAGACAATATTAATAATATAGCATGAGCGTATTTCGTCGAAACCAATTCAACCAATCCTTCTTTGGGAATAAAAAACGAAACAATGTCATCGAGTTCTTTGAATATCGAGGGTTAAAGAAAAACAGATCAATGTAAAAATCTGAAAACTTATATTGGGAGATCGAATAGCTTAGGATTTGCTCACCAAAATGTATTCAAACTCGACACATGGGTTTACCATGCAGGCCTCTTCATGAAGTTATAATGCAGTTTCTCTATAAAATGTACAGGGGAGTCAATAATTTGCTATTTCAACGATGCACCCACCCGGTATACAGGGTGTTATGGAAATGGCGTATTATATTTAAACCGGCAATTCCTGAGATGAAAACAAATTGAAGAAAAATATTAAAAAATGGCGCTTTAATTTAATATGCCCTGTACATGACCTTATGTCAAACCAAAAATGACCACGTGGTGTCCCTGTCAGGAAGGTAAACAAAGCAACGTATGTCAACAGTGTTCTCATATCTTCAGGGTAAACTCTTTAGAAAGTCAATAACCGTTTGACAGATTCCAAGTTGTTTATTTTTCAGGGTGCATTATTATAAACTTTTACGTTCAGTTCAGTTCGCTAGGAAACAATCTCTGATTTATAAACTTGAACTGACTCGAACAAACCGCCGCGGAGTTTATAATGGTCAGGTATGTTCTCATTTGTTCAATTCGAACGACACCCGTCGGATCTGAACAACTGAAATGCCACTTTACCCTTTAGAAGAAAAAAATGCAAATTTATTTACCTTTTCGCCCTTATTTAAAACCAGCTTAATTTATAAAAAAAACACAAGGTAACACGAACAAAAACCGACACAAAACACCAAAAAAAGTCACATAAATTCACATTAGTTATCGCGGATCTCATGGACACATCTAAGTACTATTCAATCTGAATTAGTATTATTTAACATTTTATAAAGTGCTACTGTGTAGACAAAAATACACCCTTAATGTATAAGATTTCATCATTTATTTGACATCTAAAAATGTTGAAACTAAATAACACCTTTGAGCCTGTTCGTATCATGACGTTATCTGTTAGGGTTTATTATATTAAGCTCATTGGTAAAAATACAGCGTTGCCACTTTCGATGTTTTAAAAGATTATATTCATAAATTGCGGAATTTCCTTCTATAATAATATTACTTTCCTGTATAATTATAGTCTCGGAAATGGCAACCCCGCTAGCAGTTTTCGGAGAAAGAAAGCACCTTGGACTCGATCATTTATTTCAAAGCGTAGTCCTATGTTCACATAATTGTTTCATTTTATGTTTAGTAAAGGGTTAATGGCCCATAGAAATTAGCGTTTTTATTATTTCTATTGCGAAATAATTAAGCGCTGTTGTTCTATGTGTGCGATAGTGTTATTGTAAAGTGTAAGTATGTGTTTAGTGCTTTCGTGTAATCTAATAATAGGTGCATATCTTCAAAAAATCTAATTCGAAACCCGTGGATGTCTGTGTATTTCTTTAAGTGATTTAGTGCAATTTGTTGTGTTTCACTATGTGTTTCTTTCTCTCGACGATATGCCGGTTATGTTCCGAGCGATTGGAAAGAATACGCCGAATGGGGTTTAGTGGGTATAAGCTTATTATGCAGTTCCACACTATCATCAGGGCACGTGAGATGAGCATAAAGCTTTTCCCATAGAAAAAATAACTGAAAATGTCTGGATTTCTTACTCCTGTCAGCGTGGATTTACTTTCCAAGTAAGCTAAATATTTATTTTTATAAGAAACTAAAGTTTTACATTTTTTACACAGTTTGGCAACATTGCACGTAACACCTGTTTCCTGATATGCCACTACAGGGTGACACGAACAAACCCGAACAAACGCCGGATGAGGTGGGTTTATGGGGCTGGACCCACTTTTAAAACGGTCGATTTGAAAAAAAAAATGTAGCGCTTCTCTAGGACACCCAAGGAGTCAACCATTTAAATATAATAACACCATATTACATAACCATAACACCCTGTATTATAAGTAATGCTCATGGTGAAACATATGCACAAATTCAGACCACCCGCAATATTAAAAAACAGCCTCAATTCGTCAAGCCCTATATTATTGAAGGTTGGCTTTATCTTGATGGTAAGCAGAGATATCATTTTAAAACAGGAACAGAAGCTTCTTTTATGGTCTATTTTCTACTTGTAGTGTTGTCGGATCATTACTTCTGTTCTGCAGTTATCGTAAAGATCTCGACGATCCTCTGTATTTTATGGATACACACTGAATTTCTGATCTTTATGTTAGCTTTATCCACACTACACCCTGTACGCCCATCAATTTCTATATTCGTTTATACGGTTATCGACAGGAACGTAAACAAGTCAATACATTAACGCGGTGCATTATTACAGGCGCCGGAAGCGATCATTTGATCACCTGCACATGACGTCATGTCAGGGGGGGCACTTTTTACGATCTATTCGTAGATAAAGCTAATGCTCTTACATATCATCATCTCACAAAGTTCAGAAAGTACGGGAATCATGACAAAATTGCCTTCATAACTGTAGGTATACCATACATACCAGTTGCTAATATTTCCGTTGCACCATACAATCCATATAATTTTTACAAATAATAGCACAAAAACATCAGTGAGAGAGGGGCGCATCTATCTATTTTTGGCCAATATCTATTTTCATTGAAAACAGAGTATGTGTGATTCCCCGACAGCAGTCCGCCGTTTATTTGTGAGTTGTAAGTTAAAATCGTAAACAATAGCACAAAAATGTCGCATTTTGAGCCTGAAAGAGAATACTGATGTTGTGGAAGTTTGTAAATTGGTAACAATGATTTGGGCGAGTACATTAACATTGATAGCAATGTGCTATTAGAAGATGATAGTGACCCCATTCCTACCGATAATGTAGTCCAAACTGAAACCACATCACTATCTGGCGACTCTGATGAAGAAGTTGAATGCAGTAATCAAACAAATGTCACCAATTATCAACAAGCCATTAATATGGTAAAGGAATTATAAGAGTATGCAAAGAATAGAGGTGACTCTACAGCAATGGAATTGTTATCAGACTTGGAATTACATTTCCTAGATTGCAAGTATAAAACGCAAACACGTCAAACTACGTTATTAGATTTTTTTAGTACTACATCCTAACTAAAACTAGTGTATTTTTGTTATGTTATGTTTATTTGTACATACATATACATAGCAATAATTTTGCGTTTACATATTACCTAATAACAAATTTCCAATCACCTCTATTAGGCGGACACATTTAGACGGTCCCGTAGGTGTTCGCCTAAGAGAGGTTTCACTGTATTTGTTAGATCGTGGGATATAACAACATATTTCATTTTTAAATTTACGCGTACCGTTAACTTGATTTATCTGGGGGTATCCTACTAATGAAAATTACGCCTAAATAAATGTTAGGGAATTTTATACCCATTTAAGGGTTATTGGGCTCAATCGTTTTTAATTTTCAAAAACCCCTTGTTGACGTTCAAACTTTCCGAAGCGAACCGTTTGCCCCGAAATTTATTTCACAGAAACGAAATTCAAGAGGGCAGAATAAAACCAATCCACGATTTCAAATACTAAATTATTTGCCGAAAAGGGCAATTGAAACATTAATCTGGACGTTCGACAATACAGAGAACTTTATAAGATCGGGATTCTATAAGGTTTTATATTATTTTCTATATAATATTAATAATTCACTATAAACTAGGGTTGCCAGATGGACAATGTGTAAAAGTAGGACAATTGTATAAAAGAAGGCCGATTTTTTTATAAAAAAATCCGGATATTTTTTCACAAATGCGTTTAACACATATACAGGATGACGTATTATATTTAAACCGGTAATTCCTGAGATAAAGACAAATTGAAGAAAAATACCCATAAATGGCGCTTTCAATTCATTCAGCGGTAAAAGTGACCTGACGTCAAACCAGAAAAACACCTGTGTGGCACTGCGATACATGTAAGCAATCAAGGAATTCTGGCCGGTGTTGTCATATGTACACCTTAAACTCTTTAGACAAAATAAGATAATTTAAACACTTTTCCATTCTGTAATACCTTTTTGTACAATTAATCGAAGAACATTTACGACGGACTATGTTTTAAACAACCCGAAAAAACATATGGAATAGTAATAGCCACGTACGTCACTAGGTCAAATGCCAATGACCTCTTGACGCCTTACATCGGCTGAGCGAAGTAGTTTCATATAGCGCCACACGCTTGCGTCTGTTAGTTGAAGACCAACCAGCGGCCGGATACGTTGTGTCTCGCCGATCACCACGCACTCTCAGCAATCCGCTCTGTTTTTTCGGTTTACGCGTGTATCTTGCCCATCAATAAATAATCTTTGAATATTGTTTTTATTGACGCGTTTCTTCTGGACGTCAAATTTCGTCGCGTGTAATAAAATCTAATAATCTGTAGTATATGCATCTGTATTATTGTATTTTCAAAAGCTAACTATCGGTTCTGTTTCACTATTACTGTGTGCACATAAAGCGTTTCCAGGAGTGTTCCCGTGAAAAAGAAAAAAAACTGATTGTGTTTGTGCCTGGATTTCCTCGCTCTGTAGGTATAAGGATAAATACAAGTAGGTAGAAAATAATCAGTTTTACATTAAGTTTGGCAACATTGCCATTGGCTCTGGGTGAAATGTTGTACAGTAGCGCGGACTGACCTGTGAGTAAGAGTGTTTGTTACCCCACTTTTAAAACGGTAGATTTAAAAAAAATAAAAAATGTAGCGCTTCTCTAGGACACCCAAGGAGTCACCCATTTAAATATAATACGCCATTTCCATAACACAATGTATAATATAAAACTATTATGTTTAATAGGTCAGCCCAATCAGTATTATTAATAAAACGACCAAAAACCAACGAAAATAACACATTTATGTCCCCAGAAAATAACAACAAACGAACAGCCGATCGACGAAATGTACAGAATCCAAACCCACAAGTTGATGATACCTCGACAGACATCGATCGATCTCGACAAATTTAAACCCACCAAACAAAAAATACCAACTAATCTAAAAATTTCGACAAGAACCACCACCGGTCTAAATAATTCGGTCTACATGCACAGAGATGTAGTTGGCATATATCCACTGAGACGTGGGATAAGCGATAACATAACGTGAACTAATTTCAAAAAACAGAAATAACACACCTACATCACGTAGATTATGTCTGGCTGGTGACGCAAAAGGAACGCTCTCATTAGAACGAAATAAATCATAAACCATACACGTAAATCATTGTAAACGTTTCCCCCGAGAGCGGCCATTGGCGTAACTAGAATGATTTTGTAGGGGGGGCCTGGCCCCTAGTCTAGTAGGATTTTAATGGCAAGTGTCACTATGACGTATGTATGGCTTCGAACTTCGGAAACACTGGGGTGGACACCAGAGCAATCTGGGGTGGGCACGGCCCCCCCTCTAGTTACGCCTATGAGAGCGGCTCTTAACCCCCGTACACACGAACAGGCATGCCTTCGCACCTACCTGAACGCTTCAAGCTCGCGAGTAAGTGCGATCGTGTATATGCTGAACTGATGGTGCGTTCAGGCCACTTTGCGCGGAGCGAAGCAATCTGGCGATTCTTGATTTTCTGGTTAGGCTCGCAGGCAGGTTTTAACGTGTGTACACTTTGGCGCGTGCCAAGCCTTCATTTTCAACAAGTTACAAAGTATTAGCTCTGAGCTTATTGTTGTTTTGTGTCTAATTAATAATTTGTAATAAATATCTATGGCTACTACAAGAGAGAAAAATATAATAACTGAATTTATAGAACTATATCGAGAAAATATATGTTTATGGAAAGTAAAAGGCAAGGAGTACCTTGACAGAAATAAAAAGGATACTGCGTATAAAGTTTTGTTGCCAAAACTAAAAGAACTCAATCCAGATGCTGTCGCAGAAGATGTTAAAAAAAAATCAACTCGCTGAGAAGCTGTTTTAGAAAAGAATACAAAAAACATTAAATTCTATGAAATCTGGAGCTGGAACTGACACACATGCAATTATTGCCGTGCTAATTAAACACAAGTCTTTACTAGTCCTTAACGACATCCTAATATTTAAGCGGATCGTTTTAAAATGAAGTGATGTCTCTCAGTCGAACTGAAACGTGTGTAGGAATGTTATAGTATCAGACTTACTCGCAGACCTGCCTTTTCAGGTAGGTGCGAAGGCATGCCTGTTCGTGTGTACGGGGGTTTACAACCATTACAAGTGATCTACCAGTGTAAAAACCCCAAATTTGCTACAACCGAGCTATGGAGCAAAACATCTTACAGAATCATTTTACTGTGTAATGTCGGTCCTTTGATATTCATAAAGCTGCATCTATTTAAAAAAAATCCACATGGGGTCCTAAAAGACAAGACAAGGTTCTAAAGGCCGTATTACAGTCGGGAATTTTTATGGCGCCAGCAATGGCAATTATAATTCAAGGATTCAGGCGCAGTACACCGTTCTCCGTACTACAGTCAGAAATTCTACACTTCTGACA
The DNA here is from genome assembly GCA_963991005.1 of Barypeithes pellucidus. Taxonomy (NCBI): domain Eukaryota; kingdom Metazoa; phylum Arthropoda; class Insecta; order Coleoptera; family Curculionidae; genus Barypeithes; species Barypeithes pellucidus. The sequence continues at coordinate 11,639,099 of OZ022562.1, read as the reverse complement.
ATTAAAATGACACGGATTCATGCGCAGTACACTGTTCCCGATCAGCTGTCTCTCATTACCAGAAATGGGGCAGGCGCCATTTTAATTGCCATTGCCGGCGCAATTGGGTAGACATGGATTATTCTGTTATTTTTAACTGTTTATTATTTGGCCGAACCAGGTATGAACAGGTAATGGCCATTTAAACCCACTGGTACTTAAATTAGCAGTTTACATTCTTTATTAAACTTATGGACTGCTAATTCAGCAACTTTTTGCACCTCCTATTTGTAAATAGCAGTAGCTGCTTTAACTGGTAATCAAAACGAACAGGTTTGCCCATCTCTAATTCTGGGGGTATTTTAGGGATTTCGACAGTACCAACTGCTGTTCTGACTAGTTGACAATGCTCCAGCTGATCGAGAACGGTTTACTGCGCATGAATACGTGCCATTATAATTGCCGGCGCAAGAGAAAAAATTGCCTAGTCTAATACGGCCTTAATGCAATTTTATCCTTTATCTCCATATTATTACTGAGGTACAGCCCCCTGAAGGGAGGCCCCTCGAGATTTCTTTAGTTTTCATTAAACAATTTCGGAACTATCGGAATTTTGGACTTGTTTAAGTTAATAAAGACATTAAATCGATTTAAAAATTAACTTGCTTGGGAAGAGAAGAAAAAACATAATTTAAAAATATACAGGGTGTCTAAGAATATGCGGGCAATCTCCCGGGTTCAGATAGAACATTTAAAAATAACAGGAGAAGTTCTTATAAATTTTTCTTCCTACGGAGTTATGGGCCTCTTCAAGAAGTTATAATTAAATTTTGCTATAAAATGTACAGGGGAGCCAATATTCAGCCACCTCAAAAATTATATTGAATTTCCTATGTTCAACTCAACGATGCACCATCCTGTTTATTTTATGTAAAGCTTATTAAAACTTCCAAATTTCATATTTTTATATTTGAGAGTTTCGAAAATATTTAGTGAAAACCATCCTCAGAGCCCCCTTCGGGGGGCTGTAGCTCGGTTGTCAGGGGACAAAAGACAAAATTTTATATGAAGGTCTAACCTTGTTTTAGGAACACCACTGCTAGTCCCGAAGATGTAAAAGTCCGGTTTCTGGGCACACTGGGTGGTCCAGATTTTTCATACCGATGCCAATTAAGTTGTACCACCTTTAAGATTTCTCGTGGAATAAATTTGATTCAGATGCGAGTATTTTTTTACGTGAAGGTAAAGTAATCGCATCAGCACCAAGGTGTGTTTGTGTGACGTTTTTTCTTCGTAATGAGTTCGATCAAACCTTTATCAACCTCGGGGCGTCGACGGGTTCCGGAGGAATCACAAGTCGAAACCGCTATTTGTCGCTATGGGACCTTAAGTTAAGAATTCTCAGATTTGACAGTTGCAGGTTTGACATTTGTACCCGTTCACAAAGACAAAAAAAAGTAGTGTTATGATCGCTCGAGCGAAAAACCGCTCGAGTACTCGATTATTGAAATAACCGACGTCGCTCGATTATTAAAAAAACTGCTCGAGTTATAAATTCAAGCGAAAATCGTCGCTTGTTACTTATTTCCTTTCGCTCGATAAGCGAGCTTCGCTTGACGCCGACCGAAATGTGCTGCTTGGTCGTGTAATCGCTCGAGGAAAAAAACTGCTCGTATATTAGCTCGATAGGAAATACTACTCTAGTTATAAATTCAAGCGACAAATAGAAAATCGTTGCCTTTCACTTGATACCCGATCTTCGCTAGACCCCGAAACGTGCCGAGTTGGACGCTCAGAAGGCTGACACGACATACGTCGTTGTTAAAGGCACATAAACGAGAAGGTGTGTACAAAAAAGTATGCCAATTTCCTTAGTGGATTCACATGGGTTTTGTTCTGACTGGGACTGGCCACATATATATAACCATTATATTGCCAATACGAACGTTAAAATACAAGAAGTGTCCCCGCTATGGGAGATGGCGTGGTACTATTGAGTTTGTGCAGTAGGGTGGAAATTTTATCGATCGCGTAAGAGCGGGCCCGACATTACTTGTTTGTTGTTATTCGTCGCCATCTTTGGCTCTGGATGCTTTTTCATTTTTTTTCATTACAAGTGGTTCATCCACATTGTGGTCAGTATATTAGTGCATATAAACTTTCATTACCTTATAACAATTTTTGTGATGATTCGCTGTTTGATAGGTTAGTGTTAGTGGCTTGTTTTGTTTAAGATGAAAGGACACAAGTACATGGTGCTTTTTTGCAAAAGTCGTGGATTAATACCAGGTATAAAGTATTTCAGGTATGTACATATATACGAAAAAATTTTGCTTATCACATTATCCGATCTTCCGAATCGAATTTCACTAAAAAGCTTGTAAGAAAAGAAGATAGTGTCACTCGTATACAATATAATATATATGTGGTCACTACCTAACCTTAAAATTAATGTATTTTTAATTTGGTGCATTAGTAGCTGATAATAATTCCCAAAATAGTCAATATAGTCATTCATTCTTAATTTTTGGTTTAGAAAAAAGTGAGGTTAAGAAACATATGACGTCGGATGAAAGTTAAAATAAAGCTCATCGTGTCGATTGTTACAAATATTCGGAAGGAATTTGGCACCAAAAGTTTACACCAATCAGGGCACCGTCGGATCATCATATCGTCAGAAATCGTATGCATAGAACGCTGTCTTAAATCGAACTAATCGAAATTTTGATTGCAATATTTTTCCTAACGAACAAGTGAAATTTACATTAAAAAAGTTGAAATCCGGTCCTGTCGAATGTTTACTTCACAAGGAAATTTCCGAACTGCGCAAACTCACAACGCCCTCTTCGATGCCCATAGCGGGGACATAATTGAGATGGTATTAGAAATATAATGGTTATATACAGGGTGTCCGCTAAGTAATGGGACATGGAAAAACCACAGACTCCTTACGTAAAAATATTAAGATTTAATTATACTTACCTATATCCGAAAGTTGATATTAACTGAGATACAGGGTGTTAAAGTTAAAACTTCATTTTTGTTTTTCTCTAATAACTTTGACAGAAACCGACGGTTTTTTACAGTTATGGTTTTTTTAGGATGAACTGATTTTTTGGTGAAATTTTAATGTATAATGTAGGGGGCGCTGTCTGCGGCATTTTTGCACATTTATTAGGTCATAAGTTTAAGTTTTTAATGAAAATAATACTTTTCTCATATTTATTACGTAAAAAAGGTAAATGAGAAAACAAATGAAATTTAGAGATGCAGTTGCTATGAAACCTCTATGTTGTTAATTGTAAAATAGCTGTGTAAAAAAATGTTTAATTTTTGAGTTTATCCTAAGTCAAGTAACAATGTCGAAACACAATAATCAACAAACAAATAACAACATGGAGGCTTCATAACAACTGTATCTCTAAATTTCATTTGTTTTCTCATAGGTTACTTTTAAAAAAAAATTGTTTGCAAATTAATAATAGGCACTAAACAATATAAATGCATATATCTCGGAAACGGTAACTCTGGGCGACCTGAAATTAGTGTACCTTTTTTACGTAATAAATATGAGAAAAGTATTATTTTCATTAAAACCTTAAATACACGGAGTCACAAAAAAAGTTATGACCTAATAAATGTGCAAGAAATGCCGCATTAAAATTTCACCAAAAAATCAGTTCCTCATCCTAAAAAAACCATAATTGCCAAATTTTGTAAAAAACCGTTGGTTTCCGTCAAAGTTATTAGAGAAAAACAAAAATGAAGTTTTAACTTTAACACCCTGTATCTCAGTTAATATCAACTTTCGGATATAGGTAAGTGTAATTAAATCCTAATATTTTTAAGTAAGGAGTCTGTGGTGTTTCCATGTCCCATTACTTAGCGGACACCCTGTATATGTGGGACTGGCTAGCCAGCGGCGATTGTAAATTTTTAAAAAATTATAGAATATAATTTTTTCTAAAATCGGAATCAACTGTTTTCGCAAAAAGTGCACGTGCATTTCCTTGAATATGAAAAACGTATGTAATTCCGCGGATTGTCTAGTCTACAACATAGTTGCTATAGTAAGAACCGCCTATTACTATCGTATGGTAATTAAATTGATAGTAAACCGTAAAAGAATATCCCGCTATTCGAGCCCTTCTTTCCGACGGCGGCGCCTAGGAATCGTGTCCCGTCGGAGGCGGCGGCACGCCCGGTTCAACGACCCCGGGCGCGTCCGACGCGTCGCTTCTGCCCTGCCGCATCCCGCAAGGAAGCGCTGGCGCAAGAAGGGAGACGTGGGAATCGAAGGAAGTTCGTGTTCCCGAAAGCGTTATCGATATTCCGGATGGAGGAAGACGTTCATTGCGATGCGATTGTTGTTCCCATTTGCGGATCAGGAATTTTTTGTTGGTAAAGAAAAGTTTCATCATTCTCAACAATCGAACAAACCCTGGACTATATGACGGTTTAAGAAAGATACCCTCTCAGAGGATCTGAAGCTCTCCTCCACCAAGCGTGTGGAAAAATGTGGGCAATCTCCAGGATATTAAGAAAACAAGTGAAAAGAGTACGACAAGTTCATATAAACTTTTTTCGTATAGGCCTCCTCTTCGGAGATATGGACTCCCCAAGAGTTCCAGTGGAATCAAGTGTTTTACACATAATTATTGAACCACCAGGTATATTTAAATTTTTTTTTTAATATGGTGTAAGACCAGGTAAGACCCTTCAAATCGCTATCCAAGAAAGTGTTGTGAATTACTCATAGCTGCAGGGACGGACTATAGCTGTGACACTCATGGCTCATTTCTTTTAACGCCCTGTATGACAAGAACTTTGGACAACATTTTTTACATACTTTTAACTATTGGCTAAAAATTAAGTACTCTTCATTCATGTCGCTAATCCTAACCGTTTTCGAAAAAACGCAATTTTAATTACATCATGCGTTTGGTGTACCTCGGTAAGAGATGCATCTTCGTTCCTATCAAATGATGAACCTCAAAATTCCGCTTTTTCATATTTAACCCGTGAGTTAAGAGTGTAAATAAAATGACGTTTTCTCGAAAACGGTTAGGATTGATAGGATAGGATTTTAGTAATACATAATTACAAAAATACAGGGTGTTATGAAAATGACTTATAATATTTAAATGGGTGACTCCTAGGGTGTCCTACAGAAAGTCTACATACTTTTTTTTTAATCGAATATCTAAATACTAAGGTAAAAACCCTTTTTACCCACATACTGTCGCGCCGTTCCGTCTGGATTCAGTTAGCAACAATGTGGGGTCACTAGAGTATACTAACAGTGGTGTCAGATCACACCGCATGTTTCGCCCTTGCTTAGATACCTGCCGCGCGCGACTATCGTTGCTTCAGTATGTTTCGAGACTCGGGGGTCGAGGGTTCCACGTGCTTGATGTGTATGAATTTTCAACGTTTTGTTAGTTGTAGCGCTAGTTAGATGTGATTTTAAATTTGTGCGATATTACCTTAGATTATACAATTCGATATTACCTATTATTGTTGGTTCTGTTACAAAACATACTTTTTGTGTTTCTTTTTTATGGAATTTAATTATAAAACGGATTATAAGATCGAAGGTAAGAGAGTATGTTCCTTAAAATTGTAGTATTTTTTTTTTAAGTTTGAAAAAGAAGTGATAACGCGGGTCAAAGACGTCTTGTTGTCAAAAACTGAACACGTGCGTTTACAATTCTGTGTTGCGAACGTCCTCAGTAGCGACCACGTAAATTTTCAGATTTCATATAAAGTGTATACAAGGTGTTATGGAAAAGAGCGAGGAAATCCAGGCACAAACACAATCAGTTTTTTTTTCTTTTTCATGGGAACACTCCTGGAAACACTTTATGTACACACAGTAATAGCGATAGTTAGCTTTTGAAAATACAATAATACAGATTATTAGATTTTATTACACGCGACGTCCAGAAGAAACGCGTCAATATAAACCAAATTCAAAGATTATTTATGGACGGGCCAGATACACGCGTAAACCGAAAAAACAGCGCGGATTGCTGAGAGTGTGTTGGTGATCGACGAGACACAACGTATCCGGCCGCTGGTTGGTCTTCAACTAACAGAGGCAAGCGTGCGGCGCTATATGAAACTACTTCGTTCAGCCGATGTAAGGCGTCAAGAGGTCATTGGCATTTGACCTAGTGACGTACGTCGCTATTACTATTACATATGTTTTTTCAGGTTGTTTAAAACATAGTACGTCGTAAATGTTCTTCAATTAATTGTAAAAAAAGGTATTACATAATGGAAGTGTTTAAATTATTTTATTTTGTCAAAAGCGTTTAAGGTGTACATATGACAACACCGGCCAGAATTCCTTGATTGTTTACATGTATCGCAGTGCCACACAGGTGTTTTTCTGGTTTGACGTCAGGTCACTTTTACCGCTGAATGAATTGAAAGCGCCATTTATGGCTATTTTTCTTCAATTTGTCTTTATCTCAGGAATTGCCGGTTTAAATATAATACGTCATTTCCATAACACCCTGTATAGTGCCTAGCGTTTGATCATAACAAAAAGACCGATTCGAGATGAACTTACCACTAACCGCTTTGTGAACTTACGCATTGTCGTGAAAAAGGTGGACAATTTTTTGTAATACCGTAGGTAGGGAACTAAAGCAATGCCACAAGTATTCTCCAAGACCTATTTTGGGCTATCGAGGGTTGCCAAAAGGGAAACGAGATCGTTTTCCGCAGGGAAAAGTATCGAGAGAGCTAATCAGCCCGAAAAATGTAAAAAATTGTGAATGAACTAGCCGATCGAGGCAATGAAGCACTTTAACATCGGATAAAGATAATATTTTCTCCAACGAGTTCGTCTAAATAGATTTTTCTCTCTATCTATATGAAAGATTCTATTTATTTAGGTGGGTATCCGAGACTTATTTTCATTCAGAGTCGACGTCATAAAATAAGTTTTGGAATGTTAAATGTGAATAGTATACTAGATTTTTTTACTATTAAGCTTGATATTTAGCACTGTTTCATCAAATGGCATTTATCTGATTTAAACGTAGCTTCGTAGACTTCAAATAAATATTAAGGGATGTTCTATTTTAGTAATTTAAATTTCTAATAAAGTGTGCTTTCAAAATGAGAAAGTCAGTGTCGTACCCAAAGATATTACAAACTACAGATATAGAAAATAGTATATTAAGATACCAGTTTCATAAGACATCTTAGAGCACGCGAAGCGGGGAGTTTTCTAAAGTACAAGTGCTCTAATTGTCTTATGAAGCATGTATTTTATAATACTTTTTGTATTTGGGTCTATAAAGTCTGAAAAACTTTAAAAATATAGTAGATTTTTTCCATTTGAATTAATAGTTTCTTTTTGGGTCAGCAACACTTTTAATATTTAATAAAATGAAGTATCAAATATGCCATGATAGAAACAATTGAACACAACAAAGCTTCTTACCATCCGTCATAATTAGAAATAAATATATTATTAAAGTTAATAAAAATTAGTCAGGAAGAAAGTTGTACTCCGTCAAAAATCGTGCGAGCAGAACAAAGTTGAACACTATTGAACAAAATATTGTGTCGACACAGAATAGGACAGGAATAACAATTAATGACCAGGAAATGTCTACAGTAACTATAAATATGTATATATAAAGTAATATGTCTAACACTATATTGAATTAAAAATAAAAATAGTACTTTATTGAATAAAACTATAGAAATAGAGCATAAACAGGAAGATATTTCTATTATTTTTAGGTTATGTTGTTTTATAGTTATGACTAGAAATTAGTTGACGGACACCGTCAGCATGTTATATATTTCCGAGAATAGGTATTTCAGATAAATTTCTAGTAAAAATGATCTATTTGCAAGGTTAAAGGTTAGTATTTTAAAGTTTTCTATAAAATTTTTTTATCGAATCCATAATGCCTAGAAAACTAATTTCAACGAAATCAAGTAAGCCTAAAATTCGAACCCAACTTGCTGCCAACATAAAAAAAATAAAATTTCAGTTTCATAAAGTGGCAGGTTATTCAATTTTCATAATGTAGCCATTATGAAACCCAAATAGAAACATGTACATTTCTAACTTACGCAACGACTGCAAACAGTCTTTCCGACCTCTGTCGGTCATTATTGCAGCATAGCCAGATTGGCATATTTATCGCAAAGTATCTTGCAAAATCCCAATTAAAAATTTCTTAATTTGGCAAATTCAACTGGTTTGAGATTAATCCGCAATTGCTCTTAAAATAAATTTATTTCCCAATAATAGTAAAAGGCCATGAGAGATTCTTTAAACAAATATTATTAAACTTAAAAGTATCAAACGAATGCACTCTGGCAACATCTATTTCCATTTTACTACTGGGCTACGATCCAGGAGCCAAAATATGAATGAATATTAATCTCGCATACATTACAACGTTGACGCTGAGATCTAACGGATTGTTTATATATTTTGGTTGATTTGTGTGGATTGTGTGATTATTGGTGAAAAATCGTCTTAATTATAAACAATCATGGTGCATTCATGTATAGTTTGTAAAAGAGTGGCTCATTTAAATAAGTACTTATCTTGTCATCGATAAGTATGGTTATGTTTTAATATTTAACCATCTGATATAACCAGACTTCAACATTGTTGCCATTCAGCCAACAAACATATAGTTCTCTCTTCCACCCGTTACTGATTTTCAATAACATTTCACACAACCACAGCTTCACTTTCCAATAGTTTTATGAATGGATTATGGGATTATTAAAAATTAATAGAGTCTGGTTGTTGCACGCACGCCGCTCGCAAACCTGTCCACACAACACCGAAAAAATTTAAACGTAAATATCTCAGAGACCACAAACGCTATTTTGCCAGCAAATATTTCGCATCCGAGGAAAAACACTTCTCTTCACAGTGATCGAAAATCTTCTTTAGGGAAAAGGTCGCCTGTTTGCAAAAAGTCGCGCTCTACATCTCGATATCGTTGCCACTAATGAATGAACTTTGGGACCCATTAGTGTCGGGGCATTTCCGACGCAAGCTGCTCGGGTCACTGGTTTTTAGTGACGCAATCACTGTCGAAAATGTCGTAAATCCCATAAGAAATGTTTTACGTCTTAAGAAGAACGGCCAAGAACCAGCTAATACGAACGGAAAGAAAAACTTAGTTACACTTACTATAAAATTAGTAAAACTAACCATAATTTTTCACTCTATACAGGGTGTTTCGGGAGGAAAGGGAAATACTTTGGGAACATGTTCAGAAGGTCAAAATAAGAGAAATTAACCCATACGTTTTAATCCGATTCTTAACCATCTCTGAAATATTCGGTTCTAGAGTTTTTTTGTAAAGTTTTGTAGTAATTAAGAAGTTTTGTATTTCTAACTCCAGTTTGTAGGTATTTCATTGCTTGTCAATACCTAATTTAATTGACAAGCATGTTTGATTTATTCTGAGCGTTTCCACTCGAAAAGAGAAAAGGTTACATACGTAGTATGGGAGTATGCTGACATGATATTCGTGTATGGTTTCTGTAATGGTAGCGCATTACGGGCTGTTGATGAATACCGACGTCGTTTTCCAAATCGAAGAGTTCCTAATCGAAAAGTGTATCAAAAAGTTTTTGCAAATGCTCAGGAAACAGGAATGTTTCCAAGCGTAAGGATTGATTCTGAACGAGCGGCGGGTCTAAATGTGGAAAATGAAGAGAATGTTCTGGATATGGCTGAAGAGAACCCAGGTGTTAGTACGAGGCGGATTACGAAAGAACTTCGATTAGAATCACATGTGGGCGTTTGGAAGACACTTAGAAAAAACGGTTTAAAGCCTTTCCGTGTTCAACCGGTCCAACATCTTCAAGAAGGTGATTATGGCTTAAGGGTTCAATTTTGTGAATGGATCCAACAAAATCGAGGCCTACATAAATACATTTTATTTAGCGATGAAGCTCAGTTCACCCGCGATGGAATCAATAACTGTCACAATGAACATTGGTGGTCAGATGAAAATCTTCATGCCACGTTTGAACGAAACTTTCAACATCGATTCAGTATTAATGTGTGGTGTGGAATGCTCAACGACCAGTCGTTTGGTCCTTTTGTATTGAATGAGCGTCTTACTGGAGATGGATATTTACGGTTTTTGGAAGACCATTTAACACACATGTTGGATGATGTTCCGCTAATTGATCGAGACCGAATGTTCTTTCAGCACGAGGTATTTTCGAAAACGTTCTAAATTAGTGGAATTTTGTTGTTTTACTAGTATCTATTGGTGTTGCTTTTGAAATAAAAAATAGTTACAAAAAAAACTTTCGAACCGATTATTTCAGAGACGGTGAAGAATAGGAATTTTGACCTTCTGAATATGTTCCCAAAATATTTCCCTTTCCTCCCGAAACACCCTGTATGTGACTGCAATAACTTTTATAAGAACTGCCATTAAATTATAGCAAAATTTTAACCTAATTCTTAGTAAAAATTAAAAAAATATTTAGTAAACCATTGATATGAAATCTGTTTGTAAAATGTACTAAAATGTTTTGTAAAATTTATTAAAATATTTTGTAAAAATGTTGACACATGGTATTCCCGAGCGGTCACCCATCCAAGTACTAACCACGCCCAACGAGAGCGGTTTAGTGCGCATGAATACAATTGCCATTGCAGGCGCAAGAGGAATTGCAACAAAATGTTTCCTATAATACTTGTATTATGTGTTGTATCAATTCTCCACCAACAGAAAAACGTATGGACATGTAAATTAATAATTATAACAAATAACTGACGGGTTACTGTACTTTGTTTGATGTAGGTCACGGTCGAAAGTTTGACAAAAATATTTGCCAAATTGCGCAAATCTCGATCGGCGCGATCGCACGAAAAACAACTTGGACAAAACATGGTTCTTGCGTCAATGAATACGAAATTCGGATAATGCATCCAAATTTAAACGAAAAACATGTTGATATGTTTATAAACAAGAGATTTATGGTTGTTTTTGTTATCGGTCGCGTTCCGTTGGATCGATTTGCAAGTCAAAAATATATTATTATTATTTATTAATTTCTTTTGTAAATGCAGTTTTAGTAATAAACGTTTTTTATTAATGTATACAAATGGCCCAGATTCGACCATCACTAGAGTACTGCTCTCATGTCTGGAGCTCCGCACTCAAACATACTCTTCGGCTACTGGATTCCATCGAAAGGAGGGCCATTCGTCTGATCGGAGACCACGACCTGACGAGGAACCTCGACAGCCTAGAACATCGAAGACAGGTTGGGGATTTGACTCTCTTTTACAGATATTTTCATGGAAACTGCTCGGCTAACCTTGCCCTGTTAATTCCGCCCAGAGCGGCGAATAGCAGAAATACACGACGAGCCACTGCCGCCCATCCATATGTGGTTAAGCTTAGTACTCCTCGACCTTCATTATTTAAGAATTCTGTCATCTGGAGGACTTCATCCTTATGGAACGACCTTCCCGAATATAACTTCCAATGATTCAAAACCAACGTGAATCGCTTTATTCGCACACGCACCACTCCCAGAGTGCCCTAAAGGATTTTTCCTATAGTGCTTGTGTTTGATCATAAATAAAAGCTGCACTCGCACACTTCCTGATTCTCCGGTGTCGCAGTGTACAGGGTGTTTATATTATACCGTTGAGTTTTACTGCCATAGATCAACTACCTGATTAAACCCCATTATGTGGGTCCCAACCACATATATATAAACAGTATATTGCTAATACATGTGCAATTATGTCCCCGCTATGGGCATCGAAGGGGGCGTTGTGAGTTTGCGCAGTTCGGAAATTTCCTTGTGAAAGTAAACATTCGACAGGACCGGATTTCAACTTTTTTAATGTAAATTTCACTGGTTAGTTAGGAAAAATATTGCAATCAAAATTTCGATTAGTTCGATTTAAGACAGCGTTCCATGCATACGATTTCTGACGCTATGATGTCCGACGGTGCCCTGATTGGTGTAAACTTTTGGTGCCAAATTCCGTCCGAATATTTGTAACAATCAACACGATGAGCTTTATTTGAACTTTCATCCGACATCGTATGTTTCTTAACCTCACTTTTTTCTAAACCAAAAATTAAGAATAAATGACTATATTGACTATTTTGGAAATTATTATCAGCTACTAATGCACCAAATTAAAAATACATTAATTTTAAGGTTATGTAGTGACCACATATATATTATATTGTATACGAGTGACACTCTCTTCTTTTTCTACAAGCTTTTTAGTGAAATTCGGTTTCGAAGATCGGATAATGTGATAAGCAAAATATTTTCGTATATATGTACATACCTGAAATACTTTATACCTGGTATTGATCCACGACTCTTGCAAACAAGCACCATGCACTTGTGCCATGCATCTTAAACAAAACAAGTCACTAACCTACCAAACAGCGAATCGAATCACCACAAATTAAAAACTCCTTTATAAAAATTGTTGTTAGGTAATGAAAGTTTATAAGCACTAATATACCGACAACAATGCGGATGAACCACTTGTTATTCTGTAATTTGAAAAAGCATCCAGAACCAAAGATGCGGCGAATAACAACAAACAAATAACGTCGGGCCGGCTCTGACGCGATCAATAAAATTTCCACCCTACTGCGCAAACTCAATAGGCCCGCGCCATCTCCGATAGCGGGGACACTTTTTGTATATTGGAACGTTCGTATTGGCAATATACTGTTTATATATATGTGGTCCCAACATCTTCAGACTAAACCTTAACACCCTGTATATCGAAAACAAGGCAATTTAGGACATATGTGTTATATGAACGTTTCGACTTAAAATTAATCCGGTAATCACAATAAATACATATCAATTAAGTCACACCCTGTATAAGTAATGTTTTATTACTATTGCAGTTATTTTTGTAAATGTCTCAATTATTAATATCTTATCCATATTGCAACGTATTTGAATGGTACAAATACAAGCAAGCATATTTAAATTTATTTCGTTTAGTAAACAGAACGTCATCTTTGCAGATAATTCGTACAAACATTCAGGATTAAAATACAAAATTTATGAAAACAGTTCTTGGAATTTTTAATTCATAAACTCATCGTGCAATTAATAAATAAGAGAAGTTAATTATAGTAAAGAACCGATTAAACCATTAAACTAAATTTATGTTTATTATTACATATTTTAAAAATATCACCTATTTATTTTAAATACAGTTTTGTTTTGCTCGACAGCTTCGATAACCCCATCGGAACCCAACCTACTAGAGGGTCCAGCTTATGTTGGACTGGACTGCGGACCACCCAAAAAAATACTTTAATAACGCTTATAAATAGATCAGCAAGAATATTTGTTATTGAGCGAATATGGCAACGTCGCAATACATTGCCATTCTCATTAGTGTTGTGATCGCTCGAGCGAAAAACCGCTTGATCACGCGATTATTGAAATAACCGACATCGCTCGATTATTAAAAAAACCGCTCGAGTTATCTATTCATGCGAAAACTGTCGCTCGTCACTTATTATCTTTCGCTCGATACCCGAGGTTCGCTTGACGCCGGCGGAAATATACCGTTGTAGTGTGATCGAGTTAAAAAACTGCTCGTATATTCGAACAGTTTTTCGCTCGATAGGAAATACTCTAGTTATAAATTCAGGCGAAAAACCGAAAAATATCGCCGGTAACTTGATAGACGACCTTCGGTCTACGCGCAGCGCAATCCGATTGGCGACGTTCGAGTTTGACGCTGAACAAGTACACGACATACGTCTTTCTTAAAGGCACATAAACGAGAAGGTGCATATAAAAAAAGTATGCCGAATCCCATAGCGGAGTCATCGCAACATGCATTTTGTAAAGTTTTGTTTAAACGGGCTAGCCAGCGGCGTAGTTTAAGTCTCCGATTGTAAATATTAAAAAATTAAAGGATATAATTTTAAAATTTTTAATTACTATAAACACGAGAAAACTTCTCAAAACTAACATAATAATAGAAATTGTTAATGAAAAATAACAAAACGAACAAAATGGTTAACAAAATATATAGAAAAATTCGTTAGTAATCTTATAGTAAACATTTTTAAATCTAAACAGGAACTTTTTATTATTAAACTCAAGAAGACTTCTTAAAAATAACATGCATTATAGAAAATGTTAATGGAAAATAAGAAAACGAGAAAAATAGTTAACAAAACATAGGTATCGACAAATTTTTTGGTAACCAAAAGTAAGCATTTTTAAATTTAAACAGGAACTTTTAGGTAACTATGAATACATGAGTACATGAATTTAAAAAAATAATAACCAATTTTCTTATTTTGCCAGTCGCGTAACTAAGAATACATTTTTGAAGTGCACACAGTGGGCACCTGATAAGGTGGGAGGTCGAAGCGAATGTATGTAAATCCAGTTCCGGTCAGATCGAGTACAAAATCCGGTCGAACCGGATTTAAAAAAAAACGCCGGATACATCACTAATTTTTATAGATTTCACTTTTGTTATTCACGTACGAAAAACGAAATACTTCAAAATCAAAAGAGACGTTGTGTCGACATATTATAATACTTTTGGTCATTTTCAAGCATCAAGTAAATTAAATTTCAAATCCAATAAGATTTTTCGCTCAATCGGTTAAAAACATACCAGGTCTTTTTCTACGAATCGAGATCGTTCTTTTCATTCATTTAAGTATTTTATTTGGTCCGAAACCGATTTGAATAGAGCGGAGGTCAATAAATCCACAATTTCTACCTGACTCCTTCGGGTAAAGTTAATGGAGCTTTCGACCGCCAATTCCTGGTATTCCAGGTACCCATTAGACCGAAAATTGTTTGTCCCAATAATCTTTTGGCTACAGTTAGTTGATGCTGCGAGAATATGTCCGAGAAAAGCAATCGCGTGTTAACTAAAAGTATATTATAAAGTTACTAAAAAGTATATTCTCTTGTCGATGAGAATAGGTACATATCAAAAATAAAGGCACACATACACTGCATACACATATTCTCCGGGCTATAGGTCCCGTCGAGCGCCGATTTATCGCTAAAACTTCTGCGTATTTTGTGTTCTCAAATTTTTGATTTTTATTACACCAAACGCTTTTTGCAGCTCCAAATAAATGATAAAATATTTCCAGGCAAAAATCCATGCCTGGACCGGCGATTGTCGAAATAATCCCCAATGCAAAGTATACATATGTTGGATAAACAGAATTGCTCCAACATGGGAATCAATGAAATAAAGCCGATGTGTAGCCATAACTATACAGATTTGGGATTAAAAAGAAACACAAAAAGGGCGTTTATAGCCATGATACATAATGGAAGTAATTTTAGAAATATATCGAATTACAATTAGTGAAAATGCTAACGAAATTTCGAACCAGTTGTCGATTCCGTTCCTGGTTGCTGGTTTTTGTCTCTGTGCACGGCTACAAATGCCACACCTTCAACTGTCAAATCTGAGAATGGACCTCGTAACTTAACCTACCTAAGTATTCTTATTCTTGTGCATTTCAGCTTTCTGTAGAGCATAGCAATCACGAGTTTCCACAATAATAATCTGCCGCCGAAAAACTCCGTTCAAATCCAAAAGGTTGGATACCGACGAAATTTCGTCAACGAAACGTTATTCTGCTTGACGTGTGTCATTATTAAGTGACACGGGTTATCGGTTCTTTGTTTCCATACCAATCACGATTTTCCACAATAATAATCTGCCGCCGAAAAACTCCGTTCAAATCCAAACGGTTGGATACCGACGAAATTTCGTCAACGAAAAGTTATTCCACTTGACGTGTCTCATTATTAAATGACGGATATGTCACTAGGCATACTAGGCTCTAGCCTACTGCCTCGTATTTAAAGGGGCCTCGAAAAGAACCAAAAAATAAAAGAGTTTAAAATAAAAACTACGATTTTAAATTGACAAATTAAATTAGGCGTGCGTGCGGTGCCTCTGACAACAGGGCAAGAAAATCTACGGCAGAATAAAGAATCGGTGTAACTAACCTGCTCATTATTTTTATCGACTTCTAACAAAGGCCATCAACATCATGTTGAGTAAAACCAACCCTACTTGCAAATCAACAGATCTAAATGATATTTGTTCCCATTGCAAATACTACTTTAAAAACCTTGTATACGTCTTAATTTTTCTCAAGTACGTAAAATAAAAAGGTTAAGATGGGGGGGACATAATACGTGATCACCCTGTACAAATGAATCTACTAATATCGTCCATTTTTAACCACACACTTGTACTGCAGTAAAAACCACACATGTGACCAAATGACCAACGACGCACTTTTCCGTTCCAATCCACCGAAATATTTCGTAACGAAATGTAATAAAAACCAGGGCTTTAGCACTACTCGCCGTGACATCTCGCGCCGTAGTTACCAACCCAAAGCAGTATCTTAGAAAAGATCACATGCAGTGGGGAGGTTGTTACTAATCTTACTCTTACTGACGAGCCGTGATACTCGGAAACGCGTCTAATGATGAGACGGAGAAAGGCAAAAATTATTAATCCTACTTATAGAGTTCCAATCCACATTGGAGAGTAAATAGGACAGAGACATAATATAAGAAAGCCTATACTTTTCGCAGTCTTCGCCATATTATAGTTAATGATTGCACGAGCCTCCTCAATATGCCAAAATGTCGTTGCGAAACGTGATAAACGGTAATCGACGAGCCACCGCCGATCGGTTTCGAAGGTATTTTCGCGTCCGCGTTTAATAATAGAGCGGCGAGAAAGAGCCCCTTTCCGAACGACCGATTTATCCGGCCGGATAATTGCCGCGAAATTATTGTTTGTGTACTTTGGGCGGAAAGAAAGGATGTTCGATGACATTGCCATTAACGACATGGCGGCTTAGTGAGATGCAAAAAAGGAAAGTTCGGAATTTGAATGTATACAGTATGTCCACGGATGCGGTTTACAAGAGGACAAATGGACTAAAAATTGAAAGATACGAAAAAAAGTCACTCTTAATAAACGTTTTTGCTTGTCTAGAAAATACGATTCATCATAAGAAACTTCAATTTTTTTCATACAGGGTGGGTAAAAACTGCAAAAATGTTATTTTGCTTAAGAGTAAACATACTTTATTTTGAAAGATACGAAAAAAAGTCACTCTTAGTAAAGATTTTTACTTAAATAATGAATAGGTGAAACTTGTTGTCAATGTCTTTATTTGATGAAGTAATTATAATAATAATACGAACATTTTTATTAACATGAAAAGAATACGATAGCGATTTCATAATTCAAAAACTCCACCCCCATACTCGACACATTTTTCTAATTGCTTTCTCAAATAAGTGAAAGAATTTCTGATTTCTTCCTGAGATATCGATTGGACGGCCTGGATAATTCTGCCCTTCAGCACTTCAATATCATTTGGTATTGCGGTTGCAAAAACAATTTGTTTTAAACGGACCCATAAAAACACATCGGCCAAGGTTAAGTCGGGACTTGTTGGGGGCCACAAAACACTTAATATTTTCTTTTTGGGTTGGCAATACTTTTACAATTTAATAAAATGTTACAAGTATCAAATATGCCATGATAGAAACAATTGAACACAACGAAGCTTCTTCCCATCAGTCATAATTAAAAATAAATATATTATTAAAGTTAATAACAATGAGTCAGAAAGAAAGTTGTACTCCGTCAGACATACGCAGAAAATAATCTAGAAAAACTTTTAAAAAGAATATACAAAACTGTGAGTTATGGTGCGAGCAGAACAAAGTTCAAAATATTGAACAAAATATTGTGTCTACACAGAATCTGACAGAAATAACAATTAATGCCCAGGAAATGTCTACAGTAACTATAAATATGTATATATAAAGTAATATGTATAGTACTAAGTATATTGAATTAAAAATAGAAATAGCACTTTATTGGATAAGACTTTAGAAATAGAGCATAAACTGGAAGATATTTTTATTATTTTTAGGTTATGTTGTTTTATAGTTGTGACTAGAAATTAGTTGACGGACACCATCAGTATGTTATACATTTCCGAGTATAGGCATTTCGGATAAATATCTAGTAAAAATGATCTATTTGCAAGGTTAAAGGTTGGCATTTTAAAGTTTTCTATAAAAAATTTCTGTCGAATCCATAATGCCTAGAAAACTAATTTGAACGAAATCGAAGTAAGCCTAAAATTCGAACCCTACTTGCTGCCAACATAAAAAAATAAAATTTCAGTTTCATAAAGTGGCAAGTTATTCAATTTTTATATCAAACTTATGTTAAGGATGACTTATGTCATTCTGTTCCTTAAGGTGACTTAACACAAGTTTAACAGTATATTAAAGTTAAGTTAAGGACGCGGTAATCTTCGACTTAACGCGTCAATTGACCGTCAAACTAATTTAAACCATAGGTTTTTTAAGGTTTACCATAACGTTAAGGCTACCTTAGCTGAGGTCTAACTTAAGGCAACATTCAAATATCGACCCTAACTTAAACGCATTTCGTTTCAATTTTAACATTTTTTCAGACTCTTGAAAAATATTCCCGAATGATGAGACTTCGCACGACTCTGAGTACCATAGACGTCCCCGTTCCCTTTCGTCGATCCAACGGCGGCCGCATTCCTCCTCCGAGGAATGTGGAATGCGACCGCGCGGTCCGCGTTTCCAAGAACTGACCACCGACCTCTCGTCGACGTCCTCGTTCGATGGCCGACGAAGACGCCAAGCCGCGGCCTACCGAACCGGTGCCGTGAGCACGACGAGCGGGAGCTTTGGCCTGTCGTTCGTTGGCGGTGTCCCAAGCTCATAGTCCGAGAGCCCACAGTACCAATATTCCAGCATGGAATATACACTGCCCAACTTATTGAACGCATAATCAACAATTTGGCTCAACTTATTTGTTGGTTGCTCTAATCGATTTTTTTTCTAATTGTACGTCCTTTTCTTAAGAATATCACTGCTTTTATTGTTTTGGTTAAATAAGTAACTTTAATATTATACCGGATGTCGTAAAACTGTTGTGCCTTTTACGAAAATTCAAAGTATACTCACGTATATTATATAAACAGTATATTGCTAATATCATCTGCAATTATGTCCCCGCTATGGACATCGAAGGGGGCGTTGTGAGTTTGCGCAGTTCGGAAATTTCCTTGTGAAGTAAACATTCGACAGGACCGGATTTCAACTTTTTAATGTAAATTTGAGTGGTTAGTTAGGAAAAATATTGCAATCAAAATTTCGATTAGACAGCGTTCCATGCATACGATTTCTGACGATATGATGTCCGACGGTGCCCTGATTGGTGTTAACTTTTGGTGCCAAATTCCGTCCGAATATTTGTAACAAACGACGCGATGAGCTTTATTTTAACTTTCATCCGACGTCGTATGTTTCTTAACCTCACTTTTTTCTAAACCAAAAATTAAGAATGAATGACTATATTGACTATTTGGGGAATTATTATCAGCTACGAATGCACCAAATTAAGAATACACTAATTTTAAGGTTAGGTAGTGACCACATATTATTATATTTTTAGTGAAATTCGGTTCCAACGATCGGATAATGTGATAAGCAAAATATTTTTGTATATATGTACATACCTGAAATACTTTATACCTGGTATTGATCCACGACTTTTGTAAAAAAGCACCATGCACTTGTGTCCTTTCATCTTAAACAAAACAAGCCACTAATAACCTACCAAACAGCGAATCGAATCACCACAGATTAAAAACCCCTTCACAAAAATTGTTGTTAGGCAATGAAAATTTATAAGCACTAATATACCGACAACAATCTGGATGAACCACTTTTTATTCTGTAATTTGAAAAAGCATCCAGAACTAAAGATAGCGACGAATAACAACAAACAAATAATGTCGGGCCGGCTCTGACGCGATCGATAAAATTTCCACCATACTGCGCAAACTCAATAGGCCCGCGCCATCTCCCCATAGCGGGGACACTTTTGTATTTTGGAATATTCGTATTGGCAATATACTGTTATTGCAGATAACAGTCAAATGAAAATCTTATTTATTTCTTTTGTTTTCTTTTTGATTCATTTTTTTATCTATGTTACTTCACGAAATACACAATTTTTACTAAATGTGCCTAGATTTTTTAGTTAAGATATTCTTAAGAGCACTTATCAGTTACCTTCAGTAAGGTAAGAAGGTGTGACAAACTACATGATAACTATTGGATAGAATTTGTGAAAATTTTGAATTAGCTTCGTCTTGAATTTTGCGAAAAAGAATGTTATATAACTATCTACAGTGAGGACGTAAAGTAAGGAATAAATTCATTATCTCGCAAACTACAATTTTTTTAAATAATCGCTCGGACCCTTCGATTTTGTTTTTCGAACGCGCATATTCTGACATAAAATGTAGATATACAGGGTGTTGCAAATAAGAGTGACACAAAATTTTTTTTTCTTAAATAGAACCCACTGTATATTATTGCATGTACGGATTCTTCGAAAAATCCTAAACATTTTTCATGTAGCATGTGCTATACCTAGCCCAAGCGTTTTGGAGTTATTCTCATTCAAAATTTGAAAAGTGGAAAAAGTCATGGAGAAAACAAAGAATAAAATTATTTTAAAAATGTCTTATTTATCGAAAAAACAGTTAGGTGAACTTAAATATAATTTTTCTAAAGTAAATGTTCGAAGTGTCTTCCGTTGGTCAACTGACAATAGCCTAACCGATCTACAAATTCTCGCTGAACATTTCGAACCATTTGGGGTGTATCCCATAAAAAAAGTCGAGTGGTGTTAAATCGGATGACCTTGGCGGCCACTCAATAAAACCACCTCTTCCAATCCACCTGTTTGGAAAAGTATCGTCCAAATATGTACGAACTCCCACAGCGAAATGTGGGGGAGCACCATCTTGTTGCAACCAGATATTATGATGTGGCAAATCGGGACGTTCTAAGTCAGCAAAAAGGGTGGCCAGGGCTGGAACAAGTTATTGTTCTAAAAAAACTCAAGTATCTCTCGCCTGTTAAATTTCCGTCAAAAAAGAAAGGCCCTATAACAATTTCATCGACAACGCCAGCCCACACATTGATCTTTTGATTAAATTGTGTGTGTCCTTCCCTCATCCAGCCCTCATCCAGTGTGGATTTACATCGGACCAATATCGATAATCTTGGGTATTTACGTCACCATTCAAGCAAAATGTGGACTCATCGGAAAAAATTATATTTTTTACAAAATTTCTGTTTACGAAACACATATCCTGTAAACGCTCACAAAATTCAAGGCGCCTCTCAAAGTCCCTTTCCAAAAGTTCTTGGAGAACTTGCATTTTATAAGGATGGTATTTATTTGTATGCAGTATTTTAAGAACTGTTGTTTTTCCAATATCCACGTCACTTGCTACCTGCCTAGACACCACATGCTGGTTATCTTGAACTGCCAGTAAGACTTCTAATTGTTGATTTTCATCAACTTGAGGACGACCAAATCTAGGGACATCTCTTACATGACCGAATTGCCTAAACTTGTACCCAATTTTGCTTACTGTTGATTGTGATATTGGCGGACGATTGGGGTATTTTTGATTAAAGAACTCACAAGTTTCTTGCTGTGTTCTAACCCTATCACCGTAGCCCATCATCATCAAAACCTCTATGCGCTGTTTCTCAGTGAGCCGCATTTTAATTTAATTTAGTTATGAAAAAACGAAATGAGTCTTTTGAAAACTAGTAAAACGTTAGGAAAATACACATAAAACTGACAATAACAGTAACTATGTCACAATATGCGCGTTTGAAAAACAAAATCGAAGGGTCCGAGCGATTTTTTTTAAAAATTGTAGTTTGCGAGGTAATGAATTTATTCCTTACTTTACGTCCTCACTGTATAATCTCAATTAACTTCAAAGCTTAGTTTTAAAGCAAAAAAATGTCGCACAGAGTTTTTCTGTGATAAAGGCAGAAGAGTAAGAAAAACCCCTTAAGAAAAAAATCTACAATTAAAAAATTAAAGCGACCCACAAATTTCGAAAATACATGACAAATTATTGATTTACCGTTAAATTATGTATAGTAGGGAAACACTTACATACCTGATTACTGCTTTTGGGAGTTTGTATAGTTAAGGCCTTACCTGGAAAAAAAGTTATTATTAATTTTGAGAAATTTGGGAACCATTGCAATAGATAATAAAACAAAATCAAAGTTTATGGTAAAATAAAAATCATATTTTGAACGTTATGCCATGTACACGCAATACTACATAGGGCAAACGCCCCTGCGTGACACGATCATTTAAATTTTCTATTAATTTACCATTATTTTAATGTTGAATTACTTAATCGTAATTAATTTAATTAAATAACACAATTTGCAGCGATCTTTAAGGCGAGATAATTACATTTTCCATTTAAAAAATACCAACGCCAAATTGGTATTAAATCTACCTTGACAAGAGCATGGTGATTTAACAGATAATTAGTGCTAAATAATGGCTAATTTATGGTTTTATTTCCCAAACAAAAGGTTGAACACGGAAATTATGAGTAAGATAAGGTGATTTTATAAACAATTCTGTATAGGGTAATTTCATTTTTCAATGTAGAATGTTTGATTTTGTACGTCACTTCTCGATACTTTAAATAATTTTCTTTTTAATTCTCTCATCTAGAGTGGTATGAACTCCCTAAAATGATTTACTTCTAAGCAGTGAAATTATTTTTAAAATTTTATTAAACAATTACTTTCTAGGCATTTTAAATGTAGAAAGAAAAGAAGTAATAAGAAAATGCGTTAGGTGCAACATATTTTTATTTATTTTTTAATTTTACACAAGGAAATACAACTTTTGGAAAATAAGAAAGGTTTTCTTACTGTGTATAGTGCTTAAACGTAAAGTCCGTTCTTCGGTTCTTAATTGTAGAAAATTGATCAATAACAGCCTCATTAAAGTTTGGAATACCCTCTATAAATTCTTTTTTCGTATATTTAATTTTTAAACTCCCTAGATTTACCCTTTGTGGTCTGCGTTAAATTAATTTCAGGTTTAGGTCTTCCTGCATTCTTCACTTCAATTTATTGCTCTAAACTCAAAGAGCTAAAGTTATTTTATAAATAGTCCACCGTCAAACTATTAATTTTAACTTAATAAATTTATAATATTAAAATATTAAAACATACACGCTCGAATTTTTAACGAGATGCACGAATAGACAACGGCGAGGCGCACATTAAAATTGTGCGCCTTTCCCATGTTAAATCGCCATAGCCCCGCTGTCTCCTGCCACCTGTTACTACAGAGTAACTGCATTATGCCCCGCCTACTTAATCGCATACGCGACCAAGTCTCGTCACAAACCTCGACTGAGGCACGGTTGCCGGATCGAGAGCCTATAATATACAGTTTGGTTTACGGTACGATAAAATATTAGGGAGGGTCGGACTTTATACGATAATTGACGGTACGATAAAATATTAGGCTTTATACGATAAATAATATTCAATGAATATAAATTAATATTTTTTTTATTAGTTTTGGTGGTGCACGTGCGCATGTGCTCCTGTGGAAGAACCGCCACTGCTTCTAAGCCAAATTCTTGACGCCGCAATGTCAGCAAAGACATGAACATAATTACAAATTTAAAATCATTTGGAAGTCATGTCGATTTGGGAGTTCAACGCATTATGAATTGGGTTATATCTATCCGTGTTTCTTATAGTTCGAAATTCAAAGGTTGAGTTCCGCTTAAACCGGAAGTGACAATATGGAATCAGTCATGTCATAAAATGCTAAATTATATCACATATAAACCCACCAAATTTTATTTCTGTAATTTAAACAACAAAAAAGTTACAGGGGTGAGCGTTCATTCTGAAACGCATGCAGTTACGGCATTATTGAAACACCCGGTATAAGATTGCGGCTCACAGTATACTGAAAATATTATTAAATTATGTTAATAGTCGGTTAATGATCAAATCTCGATAAATATGATATTACGGCATCGAACCTTTCTTTTTCTTCAACAAACCTCCGTCTGTACATGCATTATCCACCAACACAGCGCGACGTGGGTAGCCAATGAAATATTCCCTGTCGAGAGCTAATGTACACTTCCTCTAGCTTATGAAATTTACAATGGTCTCGACATATCTATGAATGGGAATTACTATCTCAAGTTTATCAAGGTCAAACGATAGTAACACTACGTAGACCGTCCACAATAGTACGTAATATGGCACACAAAAAAGCTCTACGAAGGCGATGTTTATTTAAAATCGAAAGTTTTAATTGTCCCTCAGGACTCGGTGCCCGGATCAACATGCGTTTGGTTCCTTCGGCGACTACAAACCCGGATGGATGACCACCGGCACGCGGGCCCCACCTTACATGTGGGAAAGAACCGAATCTAACAGAAATAATTTAGTTGTCATTTTAAAAATTACAGAGATGATAACGTTTTCGAGGAAAAACTGGCTCAAGCTGGAAAAATAGCGGCCGCTCTTGAGTTGCAGCGAGATTTTCCTCCGTTAAATACTGTTAAACGAAACAGCAAACCAAAGTTGGTCGATTATGAACAAGATCCAAAAATACTTTTTAAATTTTTTAAAAATAACTGAACTGAATATAATACTAAGGGCCGATATTTGAATGTTACCTTAAGTTAGACCTTAGCTAAGGTAGCCTTAACGTTATGGTAAACCTTAAAAAAGGGATGTTTTAAGTTAGATGAGAGTTAAAGAGAACTTTAGGGCCGATATGTCAAAGTCGGCTTAAAGTACAGAATATTAAAGTTATTTTTAAGTCTCATCTAAAGGAATAGGCCTTTAAGAACTTGTTATTCTTAGACCTAACGTGTCAATTGATCCTCAAATTAATTTAAAACATAGTTATTTTAAGGTTTACCATAACTTTAAGGCGACCTTAGCTAAGGTCTAACTTAAAAACATTCAAATATCGGCCTTAAATATACTATCTGTAACTTGTGTTAAGGATGACATGTCATTCTGTACCTTAAGGTGAGTTTGAAATATCGGCCCTGAGGGCCGATATTTGAATGTTACCTTAAGTTAGATAAGGTAGCCTTAAAGTTCTGGTAAACCATAAAATGTGTTAAATTAATTTGAGGATCAATTGACACGTTGAGATTACCAAGTTCTTGAAGGCCTATTCCTTTAGATGAGAGTTAAAAATAACTTTAATATACTGTCAAACTTGTGTTAAGGATATCGGCCCTAAATTTTTTTTTTAATAATATTTTTAAATTAAATGACGAGAATCTTTTAAAAAAGTGGCGGGCTCTAAAACAAAAGTTAACTGATCAGGAAAAGAACGAGACTCAAGAGGAAAAAATGATTTATTTAACGACATAAAAGCTCTAATAAGACTGTGTCCACAACGGCGCAGCGCCCTCGCCCATAGCCTTATACCATAACACCGCACAGCCTCGCTTGAGCTTCGCACAGTAGTCCCTCGACATCAAGATATAAACATGGACTGTGCGTTGTTATCTTCTTCCGATGAAGAAGATACTGTTTTAGACTCTAATATAACAAAGTGGTGCTGATATGCTTAAACAAAAATCTAGTATTTATATACATTCTCATATATTCACAAAAGCGTTGGGGATCTTTCCTTAGATCTTTATAAAGGTGATAAAATTATCCATAGAATCTTCGCTTCGAGTTAATAGGATGCACTGGTAATCTTGATTTCTGTTTAAACATATACCACTTGGTTATCTTAGCGTCTAAAATAATACCTTCTTCATCGGAAGATGATGACAAGGCACAGTCCATGTTTATATCTCGATGTCGATAGACAAACTGATCGACAGGCAAGGCAAGGGTCGGTGCGCCGTTGTGGACACAACTGTGCGATGCTATGGTACCAGGCGATGAGCGAGGGCGCTGTGCGGTGCGTCGTTGTGGCCATACACTAAGATTGTGTTCATTATCTGAAGCGTCAAATCCTCTTGGCGGTCTACAATATACATTTCAAAACAACTTCTACCAAATATTACCAATTCATTAAAAATCCTCCTCACTCTATCCGCGTCTGTTGCTTCCGGCGACAGATCCTTCTCAAAATTGAGAATAATTAATGATTATTTGAGGTTACGATGGCACAAGAAAGATTATCAGAGGTACTATTTCTTTTTCTAAAAATACTATAGCGAAGAATGAAATTTGAAAAAAATCATAAAAAAAGAAAACGCGGCCACATTAGAATAAAAAGGTAATTTATTAAATCTACGTTTTCCGAGCAAAAGGATTCGCCGGAATGCGTGGGAAAGACAAAATTATTTTCAGGAATTACAATAAAAATCCGCCGGGGGATTATCATGCTAGATTTAGATTACATTTGCGAACAAGACGCTTTTTAACGTAACTAGATAAGTTACACAACAGTGGCGTTACAAGAAAATTTGCTAAGCATGATAGTTTTAAAAAGATCTTCAAAAACAGAGCAAAAATATGAACTAGGATTGTTTATCGCGTGATGGAGAATACGGAAACGCGAATCAAAAATTCAGTCACTGGAATATTTTTCAGTTCAGAAGTTTTGGCTTTCACGGTGATATTGTACAGGGTGTTCTATTTTCGACACTTTTATAGGACATCTCCGTTAGTGCTATCAAAAAAGTAATGCAGGTGTCATGTGCTCTTTTTGGGTCAAACTTAAAATGGTAAAATCAAAATTTGAAAATTTTCACTCGCTTAAGAGACACGAGGGAAAATAAAAAAATTGTCAATTTCAAAATTACCCTATATTTTCTTAGTTAAAAGAGATACAGAAAAATGTTTTATACAGAAATTTCTTTATAATGATTCTTGAATAATCTGCCGTTTTCAGAGTAAGTATACGGGGTCAGGTAAAAAAGTTATCGGACCTAACCTCATTTTTTAAAATGGAACACCCTGTATATTTTAATCTGAAAAGATACTATTTTAAATTCTCCTTTCAAATATATAACACACCATGGATGATATTGTTTTCCTAGGCGATTTATTTAAGCTTTATTACTTTGTATATGGGGAAATCTCAGCAAATGTGACTTTCGGTGTGAACAGGCCTCGGTTCGTCG
This sequence comes from Barypeithes pellucidus, assembly GCA_963991005.1. NCBI lineage: Eukaryota > Metazoa > Arthropoda > Insecta > Coleoptera > Curculionidae > Barypeithes > Barypeithes pellucidus. Next base: position 11,612,016 of record OZ022562.1, on the reverse strand, counting down.
AGCAAGTACCCGTTGCATTTCCCACCCGTTCTAACATGTTTGGGACACTTATTGGATGATCCTGAATACAAAAATATGCGTGTGCCGCCGCCCGGGAGCTTTATTTTTTCATTTTTTCGCGAAAATTTGATCAAAATCCACAAATTTTGAGTGTGAATAGAAAAAACCGCTTCCGTTATTAAGCTATAACTTTTGAGGCGATTCAGCAGATTGTTTGGGACTTTCAGGATCTTTAATATGGGTGTTTAGACGTAAGAAAAACCCCATCCCGTTGATGTGCCTCCCCTAGAACGCTAGATACGGGTCTCTCAAGTTGTGTGAACAGCTTTTTCCCGAAATCTGGTAATTTTCGGTTTATAACGCGCCGCTCTCGAGGCGATTTTTTTTTCGCAATATTCCCCATGAAATATTCATTCTTAATGTTATGACTAAAAGATCTGACCCAATAGAAGGGTGTGCCACTTCGGGTTCGGTTGTAACACACTTCAGAAGATGCTCAAAAGGCGACTTTTTCATGCGTAATCGGATCTAAAAAAACGGTATTTTGAGGGGCACAACAACACGGGGGCAAAAAACAGTCTCAAACCGCGCGTGATCGCTGGATCCAAGGCCAACTAATATGTAAACGGTCACTGGGTAAATTTCGACCAGTATCGAGCCAAGTGTTAACTGAGATCACCCGTAAACTAAAATTTGATTGGGCAATTACACCTGGAATTCTCAAAGGTAGAACCAGTGGAAAGTTTCCGTATAAGTATTCGAAAAATTATTGGTATAATTCGTTTGTGTGCAGTGTAAGATATAAGATTTGTGCACAACACTTTATAAACGTTCAGAAAAAATGGTTCAAATAAGAACCATCGGATAGAGAGCCAATAATCTCTGCTCTACATGTATGTAGATATTTTCTTCCAAGAAAGTCTGATTCGCTAGATTCAGTGCATCACCCTCGAAAAATGATTTTTCAAGATATTGGGGGAGGCGATCAAAAAAAGTCAGTAACGCTGGCGGAAATATACTTCTAATATATCTAAAATTGATAATTCGCGGTCCAAAATAGTGTGAAACATGTTTGAAAAATAACTATTTTTTTTTCGAAAAAGTCACATTTGCTGAGATTTCCCCATATACAGGGTGTTCCGTTTAAAAAATTGATATTAGGTCCGATATCTTCTCTACCTGACCCCGTATACTTATTCTGAAAACGGCAGATAAATTAATTATTTTTTATTTTTTAATTAGGTAAATTTGAAATTGACAAGAGCACATAACACCTACATTCAGTGTCCCACTTTTTAACTAACTTTTGTCATATAAAGAGTGATTTTGAAAATATTCGCTTTTTAGGCCCCCCTCGTATTTCCGTTACGGGTTAACTTATCAAAACGGTAAAAAGTGATCTTGTTGGAAACTTTTACGTAAAGTTCAGTGGCGTAGCTAAAAAGCTTCGTTTTTGAGATATTAACAAAAGTAAAAAAAATTTAAATGGGACATCCTAGTTATACAGGGTGTCCCAGAATATGTGGGCAATCTCCCGAGTTCAGATAGAACACTCAAAAATGACAGGAGAAGATCATATAAATTTTTCTTCCTACGGCCTACGGAGATACGGGCCCATAACGGGCGTCTATGGAAAACGTTGATTTTTAAATAATTTTTTAAGTACTAGGTGTAATTTAATAATTTTTTAGTATAATGTTTACTAGATGAGTCTCCTTGAAATTCGCCCTTTTAAACACATTTGGCTTATTTAGTTTGACAGGGACGGACTAGATGTAACACAAAAATGCTTTTTTTTACACCCTGTATGATGAAGGAACGACAATAATATTTTTGGATACTCTAAACCTTAAGCTGAAAAAAGGTACTCTTGTAGGCCGTAGGAAGACAAATTTATATGAACTTCTCCTGTTATTTTTAAGTGTTCTATCTGAACCCGGGAGATTGCCCACATATTCTGGGACATCCTGTATATTATTTTTTTAATTAATTGAGTATACTTTGGGCTTTACAAAAATGTATAGTTTTGTAATATGTATGTTCAAAAAGAACCTAAAATACGATATTTTTAATAATTTACGCTACTTACAACAGTAGGCCATGGTCAATTCTATAAGAAACAAATAAAAAATTTTGACAGCTCTAAATATTAAATTAGATTATATAAAACTTGTATAAATTGACCATGGCCTACTATTATAAGTAGCGTACTTAGAGATGTAAAATTACCGCTAATTTAAAAATCGGTAATATTACCGGTAATATTACGTAATATTACGGTAACATTGGTAATTTATAAAAAAAACAGCTTTTTAAGTAATACTAGTTTTTTTTATTTCAAAACTGTAAAAACATTACGAAAAACAATAAGAACGTTTTTTTAAACTAGTCAGAGTCAGAATGGACTACGTAATAAAGTGGATAATGGTAAATCATCCTCATCATCATCCCCAACCTCGTCATCTGATTCTTCTTTCTCTTTCGTTAATTGAGTCAAGTCTATAACTTCGAAACCGATATCTTCTTTTTCTATTTCTTCCTCAGTATCTTCTACTATTCTCGAATGATCTTCTTCATTTAGTAAATTATAATTATGGGCAATATAAGTTAGTTTTCCGGCCCTCTCCACGGTTAGTCTGTTTCTTTTTTGCCGATGAATAAATCCATAAGTACTAAAGGTTCTTTCAGTTGCGGCTGTTGACGATGGTAAATTTAAAATGTCTACAGCTAACCTACTTATTTTAGAACTGGAGCAAATTCCTGCCCACCAAACAGATCCAGACATAGATTTTTCGCTGGAAATGACGAATTCCTTAGCAAAAATATTACCTCTAATTTTGTACTGTGCGAGTGCTTCCAGAATAAGATCTACTTGTGAAGAATACTTTGGATGACGCCTTGCAGTTTCATAGATGAACTCCGTTGCAATTAAAATTTCAGCTTCAGTTAACTTCTCGCCGCGTTGACTTGGTTCTAATAGGTAAGCAGCAAGATGAACGGGTTTTAAACATATATTTTCTCGTTTTTCAAGAATTGAACACATTTTCTGGTTTTCAAACATAGTAATAGATAAATTTGATACTTTGTCACGTAATATAGACCTTATTTCAAAAAAGCAGATAAACTCTTTTGAGATTGTTGGCCCGTTAGCTTCAAAAATCGTTATCCACTTAGACATTGGCTGGAACAAGTCATAAGTTGCTTCTATTTGCAACCAAAATTCGTTTTGAAGAAGAAGTCTTACTACAAACCCGAACAAACCCCATCTTGTTTTCACCGGCAATTTTAAAGAGATGTATCGCCCCGTTTTGTTCAACTGGATTTGGCTTATGGAAAAAAAAAAAAAAAAAAAAAACAATATTTCCAATGTTACCGATCTTGCGGTAATATTACGTAATATTACGTAATATTACGGTAACATTACCTCGGTAATATTAAATTTACATCTCTAAGCGTACTTATTAAAACTAACGTATTTTTAAGTTATTTTTGAATATAAATATAAACAACTATACATTTTTATAAAGCCCCAAGTATGCTTAATTAATTAAAAAAATAATATAAGGTGTACAAGGTGTACCATTGAATTTTTTTTATTTTTGTCAATATTTCAAAAACGAAACTTTTTAGAGAAAAACTGACTATGCCACTGAACTTTACGTAAAAATCGCTAACAAGACCGGTTTCTATATTTTTAATAAATTAATGCGTTAGAAAACTAAAGTGAAAACCGCAACATTTTATCTGTGATAATAGTTCTAATACCCCCCAGAAAGTGTCGAAATTGGGACACCCTGTACATATTTCCCATGTCGATCAAGACTTTTACAACTCAACCGTCGGGAAGGGTTTACCAGATACGCCACTGCAAAGGGAGACGACAAAATATTATCATAAGGCCGGTGTCAACGGCTTCGAAAACGGATAAGTATTATAAGTAATATGTAAACAAACAGGCACGTGCGAGTCTCATCTTTCTTCAGGTTCAACGATTTTTAGAAACGTACTTTTCTGACTTTAGTGTTTTTCGTGGTATAATAATAATATGTAGGGAAAACAGTTTCGTCTCAAATTATTTAAATTATTTTTATCGCTAGTTTTATACAATATTTTTGGATATGACGAGCTTCTTTCAAGTGTTGCAACAACAAATTTAGATATGACATACTTTTTCTGAAACAGAAATTTTCTCCATTTTATGGAGACCTATATATTCTATGGATAGCCAAACTCTAAAAGCAAAAGCGGCAAATTTATGGCCTCGTGGCATGTAAACAAGGCTGCTCGTCAGATGTCATGCGCAATGCCGACTGATAAACTATTTACATTAACCGGCGAACAGCGTATGATTCTAAGGCTAGCCAACAATCAAAATCCCCGAAAATCACATTCAAAGTTGCCTGGCTTCTAAAGCCGCGTTCTCAGAGCTACGTACTGTCGCCCGCGACACCAACACGTCATCACCCCTCATCCCCACGCTGATCTAGCGGTGTTGCCAGGTATCTGGTGAAATTTCACCAGATCTGGTGATTTTTTGTGATTTATAAAATATACCGCCCCCAACACGAAACTGGTAACACCAGAAAACAGACTTTTTTAAAAAGATTTTCATGGACCACCGGATTATTCATAAAATCACAAAAAGATCAACAGATCTGGTGACATTTCACGAGATACCTGGCAACACTGCGCTGTAGTATTATTAATTTTTTATTTTGTTTTGAAATTTGAACCTCAGTTTTCCGAAATAAGTATTCGTCGTTTCCGAACAAAGGTAATTACTAATTATTTGGTCCTAAAATATTGTGAATAGTATGTACTTTTGCTTTTAAAATTTATTTGATCATTACCTACCTAAATCCCACAAAATATTTAAATAATTTTTAATTACATTGGTTTTTTTAATCACATTGGTTCATTTTTTACTAACCAGAATAAATATACAATATTTGAGGAGTAGAATACGAAAATAAAAATCAAATTTGACGCTGTCATCGAACAAATCTTTTAAAAAACAAACCTATAACCTCCGAGAGGGGAGAATTTTAATCCAACATCCGCATTCCACATACTCACACCCTTAAAAAACGTAAATATTGGCCTGCTGCAATCGGAAGAGATTAAGAAATGTGATAAGTTCAAGTTTAAAACATTAAATTTTAGGTTAAGCGAAAACCATAATAATTATGGATGTGGACACAAATTCAAATTATATTCCTGTGGAAATTCTTCACTTTTCTGAAGCTGAATTTAGAATAAAGTTTATCTACAGAAGAAAGTGCAAGAGTTAATAATACTGGTAAAACATAATTTTGAATTAAAATTGTAAACTGCTTTTAAGGTCACAAGGTATTTTGTTAGCCCTACTTTTGGCAATTTCGTAATGTTATCTAAAAATTAGTTTTGTAGCTCTATAGATGCCTAAATCTTATAATATAAATATTTTTAGATTATTGTAGATACAGATTACAAAGGGCAAGTATGCTCTGCACGAAGATGGCTTTGTATCTGCTTGGAGTGAAGATATAGAGGAGACACAAGCTAGTGAGGATAGTAGCCAAGCTATTGAAAGCCTGCTTATTACAATTAGTACAACGAGACCTAGGGTGTGGAATATGAATGATGAGGAGACACTGTCGGAAGGACCATGACTATACTTTTAGACTTCCTTATTGGATGAAATTATATTAGAATGAAATGGTTCTCCTACCTACCTACTTAACAGTGGTTAATAAAAACTACCTAATAAGATATGTAAATGTATTTGTTTTTCTAGTGCATCGTAGCCTAAATACAGTAGAGTCTCGATGTAGTGCACGCGTGTGCTACTCTACAATTTTAAGTTTATAATAAAAAATACAGGAATAAAACTAGGCGGTTTTCATTACATTTATATTTTGAGCTCTAAAATGCACAAATTAGTTAATTTAGTCCGTTTTTTTGGCTTGTAACGTTTTTTAACGAAATTAGTTCTTTAGTCTGGAAGAATAGTCATTAAAATACACTGCCAGACATTATTCAAAGATTTCGTTGCTTCACCGCTTTCATTATCAGACTCTCAATCAGTATGATAAATAATTATTCAAAACGAAATTTGTACAAAACAAATTGTTTCGATTTAAAAAACAATAACAAATTATTGTAAGGTTAGGTTTCACCCGAATGACAAGTGACAGACGTCACCCCCTACAAAAGGAGTGGGGGACTGTCGCTGCGACACGTCGAAGCTCTGAGAACGCGGCTTAAGTCATTTCTGTCAATGTCATTATGTCGTATAGTAACTCCTGTCTGGTTAGTGGAATCACTAAAATGTTCCCGCGGCCCCATAGTATTGTTATTATTAGACTACATTTTTATTTATTGTGTCTAGAATATAGTGACACAAGCCACTAGAGAGACCACCGAAAAGGAAGTCCCATGACTTCCATGCCGGTGCAGCATACGCCGTTGCCAGATTGTGAAGTCTCTAAACTGCGCATTAACTTTTGTTTGGCGGCGTGTTAATTGATCTCTCTTAAGCTGTCGATAGCAATTACAAATTAAGTTCAAGACAATTTGGCAGAAGCAATACCGTGTAACGGAAGCATATAACAGATCAATAGGGCACAAAATATTTATTAAATAACGAGGTATGTACGAGTATATAATATGGTATACAGATCCAAGACAGTGTTAAATAACACTGGTGATACAAAACGTAATGTTGTTATATCAGCAAAAAACAAAACTTGTGAGCAAAGCATGAAAATATTTCAACTTTCAAGCAAATTTTGTTGAGGTCTTGCCGCTGGCCTAATATGGCAACCATGTAATATGCAGGCCGATCACCGTGGGAAAGGTCTCACAAAGAAAGTACAACGTAGAAGCCACCAGCCACAAGGCCTGAAGATTTGTGTATGGCGGTCGGAGCTTTTTGAATCGTGAATTTTATCGAATATCGTGGGGTTTATCGTTGGGTCTTTATCAAAATATAAAAATCTAGGTGTTCTATTCATAAGGGCCAGTCTATAACTGAATGAAATAGTTACACAACAACTGGTTGATTTAGGGCTGTTTGTTTAGGCTCTTCTGGACATTCTATACAGGGTGTTTCAAAAAACATGTGCCATCGCTCGTGTGAACATTCCTTATCCAAAAATTTAAAAAAAAAACTTCTTATTAACATGTGTCCGCAGATGCTTTGTTTGAAAGATACAGGGTGTTCAAACTTTTTAATATTTTCGGTGTTTTCAATATATGTATGTACAGCATAGGCGTAACTAGAGGGGGGGCCAGGTGGGCCGTGCCCACCCCAGATTGGTCTGGTGCCCACCCCAGCGTTTCCGAAGCTCAAAGCCATACATACGTCATAGTGACACTTGCCATTAAAATCCTACAAGACTAGGGGCCAGGCCCCCCCTACAAAATCATTCTAGTTACGCCAATGATGTACAGGGTGTCCCACTTTCGACACTTTTATTGGGTATCTCCGTAATTGTTAATGCTATCAAAAAAGTAATGTACAGGTGTCATGTGCTCTTTTTGGGTCAAACTTAAAATGGTAAAATCAAAATTTAAAAATTTTCGCTCGCTTAAGAGATACGGGGGAAAATCAAAAAATTGACAATTTCAAAATTACCCTATATTTTCTTAGTTAAAAGAGATACAGAACAATGTTTTACACAGAAGATTCTTTATATTGATTGTTGAATAATCTACCGTTTTCGGAATTAGTATACGGGGTCAGGTAAGAAAGTTATCGGACCTAACCTCATTTTTTTAAATGGAACACCCTGTATATTTTAATCTAAAAAGATAGCATTTTAAACTCTCTTTTCAAATTTATAACACACCATGGATGATAGATATCGTCAAATTTTTCAAAATGTTGATAAGTATTTTTCACAAATGAATATGTAAAAAATGAAATTGACGTTAAATGTTAATAACAACTAGAATGTCAACATAGTCGTCTCTAGGATATTACTTTTTGTTTCATGGCCTACTTTGGTTTAAAGTAATAAAGTTTAATAAATCGCCTAGGAAACCAATATCATGCATGGTGTGTTATATATTTGAAAGGAGAATTTAAAATAGTATATTTTTAGATTAAAATCTACAGGGTGTTCCAGATACCCTATAAAAGTATCGAAAATGGGACACCCTGTACAAGGTGTTTCATTTTTCAGTCATCCTGTAAGTTGCGACACATAGTTTTTGTTTTTGAAAATATCTGGGAAGGCCATGAAAACATAAAATATGTTGTTACTATAATAATAAAACGCCAATGCTAAATTTCTATATGGGGAAATCTCAGCAAATGTGACTTTCGGTGTGAACAGGCCTCGGTTCGTCGAGCAAGTACCCGTTGCATTTCCCACCCGTTCTAACATGTTTGGGACACTTATTGGATGATCCTGAATACAAAAATATGCGTGTGCCGCCGCCCGGGAGCTTTATTTTTTCATTTTTTCGCGAAAATTTGATCAAAATCCACAAATTTTGAGTGTGAATAGAAAAAACCGCTTCCGTTATTAAGCTATAACTTTTGAGGCGATTCAGCAGATTGTTTGGGACTTTCAGGATCTTTAATATGGGTGTTTAGACGTAAGAAAAACCCCATCCCGTTGATGTGCCTCCCCTAGAACGCTAGATACGGGTCTCTCAAGTTGTGTGAACAGCTTTTTCCCGAAATCTGGTAATTTTCGGTTTATAACGCGCCGCTCTCGAGGCGATTTTTTTTTCGCAATATTCCCCATGAAATATTCATTCTTAATGTTATGACTAAAATATCTGACCCAATAGAAGGGTGTGCCACTTCGGGTTCGGTTGTAACACACTTCAGAAGATGCTCAAAAGGCGACTTTTTCATGCGTAATCGGATCTAAAAAAACGGTATTTTGAGGGGCACAACAACACGGGGGCAAAAAACAGTCTCAAACCGCGCGTGATCGCTGGATCCAAGGCCAACTAATATGTAAACGGTCACTGAGTAAATTTCGACCAGTATCGAGCCAAGTGTTAACTGAGATCACCCGTAAACTAAAATTTGATTGGGCAAAATTTTGAAAAAAATTCCAAATCGTCCAAATTGATTTGATGATTTTTCAAGATATTGGGGGAGGCGATCAAAAAAAGTCAGTAACGCTGGCGGAAATATACTTCTAATATATCTAAAATTGATAATTCGCGGTCCAAAATAGTGTGAAACATGTTTGAAAAATAACTATTTTTTTTTCGAAAAAGTCACATTTGCTGAGATTTCCCCATATACATAAGCATAACATCATAATACTTTGCTTTTATTAGTTGCGTCCTATGTTAATACAAAAGCGTGTAGTAAAAAACTGAAAAACTGTCACACCCGCGCACAACTGTAACACTAAAAGAAAAGATGGAAGTAGTGAATGAAATTGATAAAGAAGAAATATTAACTCGGGCTATAGCATCGCGATTTCACATAGAAAATATGCAAGCAAGGATGATAGCAGTCTGATGTAAATGAGCACCAAAAAACGTAATTAAGTTAGTAGAAAAAAATCGTTAGGAAGCAAACTAATTCTTGTCCCCTCATACAATCATACTCAATTAATTAGAAAATGTTACAGGCGCCCTAAAACACATAAATGCATCTTCCTAACAAGGTAACTAAGTGTTAACCCATTAAAACATTTTAATTATAAGTCTTTAGGAGGACGTAATTAATTGTTTACAATCGTTTAAAAGGTTACGAAGATAAATACGTTAAAGGACGTATCCGTTCACTCATGCGAAAAGAATTCGTTGTCATTTCCATTTAAACGTTTTTCGCGTTTTGTTGTGTGCATCGGTTTTATGAATGGCAAGGCTTACGATCAAAAAGGTGGAAAATAATCATCGACTTTTTTTGATGTTTGTAGCAATGTTTCAGATATTTATGGCCTTTCATCGTAATGAAGCGTGGGTATTAAGGGGTTTATAGTACGTTTATGAATGTTTCTTCTATTCTATGGCATTGTTCACTATTTTGCGTTATCTACTGTTTCTAGGGGTGTCTAGGTCAGTCCTGAAGCATTGTTCCACCGGGATTTTCGGTATAAAGAGTATACAGGGTGTTTTTAATATCTTTTAATATTAAGGAGGTTATTTTTGCGTCCATTTTCAGAAAAAAAAAATTCATATGTCCTAAACTTTTGATATACAGGGTGTTAAAGATTTTCAGACTTTTTTATTAATATCTGTGATACCGCTCTAGATATTTTTGTCACATTTGGTACAAACTTTCTATTCATCAAGAGGTATTTTATGATGTATAACTAGTGTTGGAAAAAACCGATGATTTTAATAATCGAGTACTTGATACTCGAGCGATTTTAATAATAGAGTGAATAGCTCAAGTGAATCGCTTGAAATTCCAATTCACCAAGCGATGACACCACCGACTACTTGACCGGCAGCCTAGCCCGTTTACATGTGATCAGGTAGGGTATTTAGCAGGCACGTAACTACGGGTGGGCACAGGTTTAGCTAAAACATTGTGGTAGCCACCAAAAAAATTCCAGAAATCTATTTATTTGTGAATAATGAATTTTTACCACGTGTCTCGATACCGAACAAAAAAACTGCAAAAAATCACCCAAATATGTATTTATTGTTCGGGTTTATTCATGTGCTTTTTTAAAACAAAAAGTATTACCAAGAGTTATTTTTCTTCACATCTTTCTCAATCTACGAGCATAAAATAAGTAGATATTTAAAATGGCTTGTCAAATTCTTCCACTCTAAATGTGTACTATGTTTTGTTAACTATTTTGCTGGTTTTCTTATTTTCCATTTTTAGGAAGTCTTCTTGAGTTTAATAATAAAAAGTTCCTGTTTAGATTTAAAAATGTTTACTATATGAGATTACCAACGAATTTTTCTATATATTTTGTTAACCATTTTGTTCGTTTTGTTATTTTTATTTACAATTTCTATTATTATGTTATTTTTGAGAAGTTTTCTCGAGTTTATAGTAAATAAAAATTTAAAAATTATATCATTTAATTTTTTAATATTTACGATCGGAGACCTAAACTACGCCGCTGGCTAGCCAGTTGAAACAAAACTTTACAAAACTCATGTCGCGATGACTCCGCTAAGGGATTTGGCATACTTTTTTATATGCACCTTCACGTTTATGTGCCTGTAAGAAAGACGTATGTCGTGTACCTGCTCAGCGTCAAACTCGAACGTCGCCAATCGGATGGTGTGGTGCGTAGACCGAAGGTCGTGTATCAAGTGACAGGCGATATTTTTCGGTTTTTCGCCTGAATTTATAACTAGAGTATTTCCTATCGAGCGAAAAACTGTTCGAATATACGAGCAGTTTTTTTAACTCGATCACACTACAGCGGTACATTTCCGTCGACGTCAAGCGAAGCGCGGGTATCGAGTGAAAGATAATAAGTGACGAGCGACGTTTTTACGCCTGAATAGATAACTCTAGCGGTTTTTTAATAATCGAGCGATGCCGGCTATTTCAATAATCGAGTGATCAAGCGGTTTTTCGCTCGAGCGATCACAACACTATGTATAACACTTTTTTTATTGCGACCAGCGGCGTTAGTGCTGGAATTGCCCTCGGTATTTTTGAAGAATAGAATGGAACGCCACTTCTTTTTTATGAGTTCAATTTTCCCTATTTTAAAGTGCATAAAACAGCATATAAACCACGTGCGTACAGTGTCTTTTTAGTTCCTAGGTTTATAATGCACTATTTAAAGCACGGGGAAAATGGAACGACGATTAATTCTTTTTTTAATTGATTTCTGAAAATCAGCGCTAAAAAAAGACATTATTTTGGAAATATTATATATTATTATATATTTTTTTATGATCAAACACAAGCACTATAGGAAGAATCATTTAAGGCACTCTGGGAGTGGTGCGTGTGCGAATAAAGCGATTCACGTTGATTTTGAATCGTTGGAGGTTATATTCGTTGGGAGAAACGACCTCGGGAAGGTCGTTTCATAAGGATGAAGTCCTCCAGATGAAAGAATTCTTAAATAATGAAGTTCGACTAGTGCTAAGCTTAACCACATATGGATGGACAGCAGTGGCTTGTCGACTATTTCTGCTATTCGCCGCTCTGGGCGGAATTATGAGGGCAAGGTCAGCAGAGCTGTTTCCATGGAAATATCTACAAAAGAGGGTCAAATCCCCAACCTGTCTTCGATGTTCCAGGCTGTCGAGGCTCTTCGCCAGCTCGTGGTCTCCGATCAGGCGAATGGCTCTCCTTTCGATGGAATCCAGTAGCCGAAGAGTATGTGTGGGTGCAGAGCTCTAGACATGAGAGCAGTACTCTAGTGATGGTCGAATCTGGGCTTTGTATAGTGTCAAAAGTTGTTGAGGTGTGTACAACTTTCTGGTTCGCCAGAGTACACCAAGTATCTGAGAAGCTATCTTTTTGATTGCCACAACGTGGTTATGCCAAGACATATTTCCTCCCAGATTGACGCCCAACAAATTAATAGATGAAGCCAGTGGGATTGCCTGTCTCGCCATGACTATATCCGGTTCTGTACTGTTAACCTTTTTAGAGGAAACTTTAGATATTATTATCAATAAACGCAACCGTAATATGAGATAACGAGTTCGCACTGGCTATAACCTTTTGCGCAATCCCAAGAATAACCTGCCGGTGACATTTTTTTCTACAATAACAGGAAACTGGTGTTGACATTCCATATCAAATACACCGTCACGTTATCTTTATCGTAACGGCCTATATCATCGATACATTGACAATATTTTTCTTATTTACAAATGTAGTATTTTTATTTGTCAACGATTACGATTAATTAAACATCATTTTACAGGGTGGGTGTTATGGAAATGATCTAGTATATTTAAATTGGTGACTCCTTGGGTGTCCTAGATAAAGCAAACATATGTTTTTCTAAGTCGCCCATGTAAAAAAATCTAACCGTGTTGTCCTGCTCACTATCGTTAAGTTCTGTTGTGGGGTAATTTGCTTACATACTATGCTTTAGAATTTGAAATGGATATACCGGGTGTCCCACTAAGAATGGCTCTCGGCCGTATCTCTGAAAGTGTTAGTCGTAGGCTTGCGGAAAAATCTTTTAATATGAAAAGTGATCATAAGAAATTGCTGGAAATTATTTTCAAGTTTCTCAGTCGAGCGCTAGAGGGCGCAACCGTAACGGTAAATCCGTAAAGCTTAGTTTTTTCAAAAGTTGCCGCGTTAAGGTATATTGAAAATAGCATTTTCGTATACTTTAAGGTTTTATGAAGAAAATTTACTTTTGAAAAAACCTGTACCGTTGAAACTTAAATATAATCATATTTTTCCGTGTTTATTTTTGTTCTTGTTAATATCTCCGGTTTGAAAAAAGATATCAAGTTGTGGTTTTCGCCAGTTCTTTAGGATTTTATTGATCGTTGTGATGAAGTAAAATTAAATATACTGTTGTATTTAAAATTTTTGAAAAAATGCGCAATGTTTGTTAAGTTGTAAAATAGCTCCCTCTAGCGCCTACTTTAAAAGTTCTATTATCATAGTTTATACAGTAAAGTATAGAGTAATGGAACCACTTTTTAACAAAACAAAGTTCACTAAATTCTGTTGAGCGAACCCGGAGTTGTAGGCATTTATTTAAAATAATGTTCAACCTTCCCCCACCACTTTATTTTAAAAGTGACAAAAATATGTTATAAGTAAATTTTCTTCATAAAACCTTAAAGTATACGAAAATGCTATTTTCAATATACCTTAACGCGGCAACTTTTGAAAAAACTAAGCTTTACGGATTTACCGTTACGGTTGCGCCCTCTAGCGCTCGACTGAGAAACTTGAAAATAATTTCCAGCAATTTCTTATGATCACTTTTCATATTAAAAAATTTTTCCGCAAGCCATACGACTAACACTTTCAGAGTTACGGCCGAGAGCCATTCTTAGTGGGACACCCGGTACTTAAAAAAAATATTTTTTTGTTGTCAAAATGTGGAAGGAATTGTTGTTTACAAATTTTCAGTAGTAAAGATTGTTTCACGAAAAATGGATATAACTTAATGACTGCAGTAAAAGTGCCTGGGGCCATCCCATTATTTATGACCGTTTGTTATTATTATGTGGAAAGGACCGGATTGTAATAATTATAATTAAATATAGGCACATCAGGTAGGTTAGGTTGCTTAATTTATAATTAAATATCTTTTTGTGGTAAAATTTGTTAGTTTTTATTTCTTGCTGGAAGAGTTTAGTTGTATTACCGATATTATTTTACCAAACGTATAAAAAAACAGTATGTGGCGTCCATGGACAAACATTGATGGTGCTTCTTCTAGTTTGCAGTAAAACAAAAGCTCCGTCAAATAAAGGAAAAAGAATAAGCATTTTACATGCTGGGTCAGAAAACGGTTTGGTTCCAAATGCCTTGTGGCTTTCTGCAAAAACATTAAAGATCATTGTGTGGACTACCATGAAGATACAACTGCTGAACTTTTTGAGGAATGGTTGAAGAATTGTCTTTTACCAAACATTCCTCAGAATAGCGTGATAGTAATGGACAATGCGAGCTATCACAGTCGCCAATTACATAATGCTCCAAGCTCAAATAATACAAAATTGGAGATTCAGAACTGCATGGCGACGAATGATATATATTTTGAAGAAAGTTATAAAAAAGTGATCTTTTAGAAGTTTTAAATACATTTTGTATAAAAAAAGTATACGTTTGTGACACATTGGCAGAAGAAATTGGACATACAGTGCTACGGCTCCCACCCTATTATTGCATTTTTAACCCCATAGAGCATAATATGCGGCACCAGTTAAAATCACTGGTTAGGTCTGAAAATATTTCTCCGACTTAAGTTCTTGTGTTGAAGAATTAATACGAAAATGCTTTAATGATATTCCCCCAGGTAGTTGGAAAAATTCAGTCCGTCACGTAATAACTGTAGAAAATTCGTATATTAGTCTGGATCGTATAATTAATCCAATTATAATTAATTTTGATGAGGATAGCGATAGCGAAACAGAACTATCTATAGAATGACATTATAAATGTAAATAAATATGACTAGTAATACTTAAAAAAAATGTTATTTCATTTGATTACATTAATATAATCATATCATTACTTGTTTTCCTTAGTCCGTCCCTTCATACTTCACTTGTTTATTGCCAAGCTCTTGTCGACACAATGGGACCGACCCAGGAACTCATTAAGTCGTATCCAAATTTCGTGGAACGTACTTTACACGCGGATTTTTATGACAATGACATCGCTTATTAACTCAAAGCGCCATTTAGATCATGAACTATATGTCATTTACTATTATTCGCTAGAAAAATAATGAGACCATTATTATATTTCTCGCCTAAAATAAGGAATCGAGAATTCAAGATCTTCTGCCTTATTTTGCGTAACAATTTTGTTTTCATTCACATGATGTTTAAGTTCTACTTTTTTACTTAATTTGATAAAATTAGATTCCCTGTCTATTTCTTCCTAAACTTTAGGGTGACTAATTTCTTTCGTTACCAATTCTTCTAATCGATCACTATACTCCTTTTTTACTAAATCTTCCGCCATTACTTCTTCTGATCCAGTTTCTGAACCTCCCAAACCGAAATCTTCAGAATCATTCTTCATGGCATATTTCGGTTTCATTCCAGATTTCACTAAGATCATATCTAAGAATTGATCCTCATTAGTTCTGGTATTTTATAGCTCCTAGCCTTCTCTAGCTTGGTGGGACCTGGCTCGTCACCAACCATCACATAATTGACTTTTTTGATACAGAGTGTACTGATTTTCCACCGAGATCGCAATACTTCGAAAATCCTCCTGCTAGAGACTCCTATTTTAAAAATCATATACCACTGAGTCAACCAGGGTTACCTTTCGGATAAACTTTTTGGCCTTGATTTTTTTTTGTGTATCTTCTTCATCATGTGTTGTTTTCGTAAGTTTATCCTTGTTTATTCTATCTTTTTCAAGTTTTCTTTCTGGCATCCATTTTTACTCATATCCTTATTAAATTTAGTTATGTTTCTTCTCTGTACTGAGTTTATTAGTTTAATGCCGATTATTTTTCACGGCTTCATTGCTTTCTTGAGCTTCTTCAATTGCTCTGTCCAAAATATCCATGTGATCTAGTAAAATTGTCTCATCGCTGTCTTCATCTAAATCTTCAAGAGTTTTTCAAAATTCTTATCATTATGAATGCCTATTTCGGTGTTCTTTTTATTCCCCTTAAAAACTTTCTTTTCCTTGTGACGCAGGAGTTTCAATCGCTATTCGCCCCTAAATACCATCTATGACAATATCACTTTCTTCTTGACAGGGGAACGGCGTATAGTTTTCCTAATTTCATAAATTTTTAGTGATTTATAATATTCTTTGATGTGTCCTACATTCTTGTTATCGCCTAAAAAGGCGCTAAGAACTCGATAAACAAATAAGTATGTTAGCCGCATAATGATTTTAAATAGAACAAAATAAACACGAACAGGGCCGCACTTGTTGATTTAAATCATGTTCCAGGGATGTAATTGGATAAAGAAAAATAATGGCTTGGAAAAGTCACTCAAAGAGACAGCTTTGTACAAGCAATAAAATTATTGATAATTCATATGGAATGAGCAAAATAGCCTGAATCATTAGAACTCTTTTAGTTAATCAATTTAGTCCTGATCAATGATAAAGCCGGCGAATTTGTCCGAAAAGGTAACTGTATCTCTCATCCATTGTAAGCTCGTGTTTTTGGCGGATAATAAAAGATTTGAAGGCGTCAGTTAAAATCTCTTTAACCTAGTGTAATTAATGACGGGTTAGGTAAACTTTAGTTACGTACAAATTAGAAAGTATGGGTTTAGAATATGAGAAAGGTGGGAGAAATAAATGAGGTTGACAGCTCATTTTTTTACGTCTAGAAAAACAATATTTTTACTTTTTAGAAAACAGACTCTTACTCCGATACTTCGTTGTCGGCCGCCTTCTCGACGAGGTCTCCATTGCATCCATTCCATCCGGAGGCCGGGGACCCCACCGAAGGATAGTGCATCAGATACAGGCCTTCCACCAAAATGAGCACCTCAAATTTTGCATGATTTTCAATAAAAGAGCATGGTAACCGATAGAAATTTTGCGCAAAAGTAGCAAGTTTTATTATTGATTTCTTAAACAATTATTGTTAGAAAAAATTGTTCTTTGTTGAATTACCAATATTGTCAAGCGTGTCACAGAGGAATGACAGATTGCCGCCGGTTGTAAAACTTAGTGCCAGCGCATTATCGTTGCTTCATGAGAAGAAATGTGAAATAATAATGTTGGGCAATGTTGCAGAAAGATTTTAGCCAATAATTAACTAACCAGACAACTTTAACTGTGACAACTGACATTGGCAGAAATTATTTAGGTTAGTCGTTTATATGCCTTTAACAAAGACCTATGTCGTGTCAGCCTTCTGTGAGCCAAACTCGAACTTATAAATTCAAGCGACGATTTTCGCTTGAATTCATAACTCGAGCAGTTTTTTTTAATTTTTTTTTTATGATCAAACACAAGCTATAAGAAAAGTCCTTTAGGGCACTCTGGGAGTGGTGCGTGTGCGCAAAAAGCGATTCACGTTGGTTTTGAATCGTTGGAGGTTATATTCGTTGGGAAAAACGACCTCGGGAAGGTCGTTCCATAAGGATGAAATCATCCAGATGAAGGAATTCTTAAATAATGAAGTTCGAGGAGTACTAAGCTTAACCACATATGGATGGGCGGCAGTGGTTCGTCGTATACTTCTGCTATTCGCCGCTCTGGGCGGAATTAAGAGGGCAAGGTCAGCCGAGCACTTTCCATGACAATATGTGTAAAAGAGGGTCAAATCCCCAACCTGTCTTCGATGTTCTAGGCTGTCGAGGTTCTTCGTCAGCTCGTGGTCTCCAATCAGACGAATTACCCTGCTTTCGATGGAATCAAGTAGCCGAAGTGTATATTTGGGTGCAGAACTCCAGACATGAGAGCAGTACTCTAGTGATGGGCGAATCCAAGTTTCTGAGAAGCTATCTTGGCGATTGCCACAACGTGCTTATGCCACGACATATTTCCTCCCAGATTGACGCCCAGCAAATTGATAGATGAAGCCAGTGAAGCCATTTGAGCAATGGCGGTTATTTCAATAATCGAGTACTAAAGCGGCTTCTCGCTCGAGCGATCACAACACTAATAGTCGTCAGTAAAATATACCATACATTTAAAAAATATTTAACAAATTATTTTGGGACGGATTACATACTAATAAAAAATGTAATATAGGAAATCATACACAAAAATTTTTACTATAACAATTTTAATTTTAGTCTTTTTTCCGCGTACCGTCCAATAGATTCGGCGACTTTCAATGGTACTCAGACAGGATCCTTGTCGATATGGAGATGCTGTACGCGGCGGCGAAAGATGCATATTTTCGACCGGATCCGGTCGGTTGTTTTGGTCTTGTCTTATTGAGATCAACAACGTCATAAAGTGGCCTTATTTAAGGTCTCGCGGAATGCAACGAGTATTTTAGCGAAGACAATTAATTTTAAATGAAATGGGAATTACTATATCAGAAATTTAGAACAAAAAGGGCGCGTATTCGATTAATAAAACGGAAATATGAGGTGATAATTTAACATAATCGTGCCTAATTTTAACGCATTTGTGGTTTAGCCCTGATCTCCTACATTCCATCCTTTTTGGCACTAATATCTTCTTTAAATTGGTTGGGACAGAGGGAGCAAGTAACAAATTTTTTTTGTGCCTGGGTATGACATAAAATCAAAACCTGAGGAATCGAAAATCTTACAGTTTTTTTATTTAAAAAATATTTTGCAAACAAAATCGGAAAACATTCAAAGACGTGTACGGAACAAGACTATATTAAAATTATTATAGTAAAGATTCTATTGTACGTTCTATTGTACGATTTCCTATAATCTATTGTATTAATTACAATTTTCATTATTAATCCGAATCAAAATAATATTGTAGATATACATAATTACTAAAAAAAATAACTAAAATTTCTAATAAATTTAGTAAAAACAAGTAATTACTCAAATATATGGTAAATTTTACAACGAACGTATAGTGAAAATAATTTATTTATAACTCCAGTAGTTAAATATTTTAAAATGTATGTCAAAAATGTAATGTAGGTGTCATATGCTCTTTTTGGGTCAAACTTAAAATGGTAAAATCAAAATTGGAAAATTTTCGCTCGCTTAAGAGATACGGGGGAAAATCAAAAAAATTTACATTTTCAAAATTACCCTATATTTTTTTAGTTAAAAGAGATACAGAAACATGTTTTATACAGAAGTTTCTTTATAATGATTGTTGAATAATCTGCCGCTTGCAGAATATGTATACGGGGTCAGGTAAAAAAGTTATCGGGCCTAACCTAATTTTTTTAAATGGAACACCCTGTATATTTTAATCTAAAAATATACTATTTTACATTCTCCTTTCAAATATATAACACACCATGGATGATATTGGTTTCCTAGGCGATTTATTTAAACTTTATTACTTTAAACCAAAGTAGGCCATGAAACAAAAACTAATATCCTAGAGACAACTATGTTGATATTCTAGTTGTTGTTAACATTTAACGTCAATTTCATTTTTTACATATTCATTTGTGAAAATGACTTATCAACATTTTGAAAAATTTGATATGATACTTATCAGTTCATATTGAAAGTGGAAAGAACGAATAAATGGCGCAAAATTTATATTTTGTTAGCTATCCGGAAAGACGGTAACCATTTAAGGACATATTCCGTACATTTGCGATAATTCCCGTTATTTTTTACCTTAATCTGAATATTTTATATCGTTTTAAAGTAATAACGTTTAAATAAATCGCTTAGGAAACCAATATCATCCATGGTGTGTTATATATTTGCAAAGAGAATTTAAAATGCTATCTTTTTAGATTAAAATATACAGGGTGTTCTATTTAAAAAATTAGATTAGGGCCGATAACTTTTTTACCTGACCCCGTATACTTATTCTGAAAACGGCAGATTATTCAACAATCAATATAAATATACTATATAAATCATTTATCTGTATCTCTTTTAACTAAGAAAATATAGGGTAATTTTGAAAATGTAAATTTTTTGATTTTCCCCCGTATCTCTTAAGACAGCGAAAATTTTGAAATTGTGATTTTACCATTTTAAGTTTGACCCAAAAAGAGCACATGACACCTACATTACTTTTTTGATAGCCCTAACAATTACGGAGATACCTACCCTATAAAAGTGTCGAAAATCGGACACCCTGTACATTGCACTGGGTATGTCGTAAAAATATTTTTTCAACAACAAAAGGCATAACTGAGATGCAACGGATTCCAGGGATTTCGATTTTCGTAACAAATAATAGAAGGTGGATCGATGAAGTCAAGCGACGGAATGCGAGGATACAACTTGGATGGGTGACCGATTGGGAATATCATGTGTCAAAATTTACACAAGAAAATTTTAAAAAACATTTTAGCAAATTTTTTGTAAAAACTATACATATGTATAGTAAATGACGCTAAATATTTTCGTAATTTTTACTAAAAATTTGGGTTAAATGCTTGCTATAATTTTCTATTAATTCTTAATAAAAGTTAATCCATATAGAGCCATAAATTATCGTTAAGTTTACTATTTTTATAGTAAATTTAACTAAGTTTTTGTGTGTACAGTAACGGTAAAAAAAATCGGAAAAATTCAAAAACGTGTAGAAAAAGTCAACCTTAATAAAAAATTTAACGCGCAAATTGGACTTGCACTTGACAGCGCCTCCTCTATCGCGATCACTTTCAAAGAAAAATAATTGCGTGCAAGTTTCCTCCGCATCGGAATGCGATAATCAGAGAATAATCTATGTTTGGTTCTTTCAAGTACAGCATTAAAACATCGAAGAATTTTCGCCTTGAACCTGCAACGGTGTCCTTGCTAGTGCAATGCAATTTAAGCATGGTTGCCATTTTTTAACACACGTAAATAAATAATTCCCTTTTAATTTTACTCATTCGTTACAAATAATTGCCGTTAATCAACATGATCAATCTAAAGGCACGTTCACATTATTAGGCTCGTCAACTGTCAAAAAACAACCTCGCTAAACCACCAAGATTGCTAGATACTCTTTCCTGGACGTCTCTTCCTCTGCCTTTCTCTGCATTCAGTAATTAATTATTTAAAAAACATGAAATAACACCCTGTATCTCAAAAGTTAAGACGTTTAGGACATATGTTCATATATTATTATGAAGCTTTCTTCGGAAAATGGACCAATAAAACCTCCTTAAATATCAGCATGTTATTAAGAAACATCCAAACTTTAATTTTCAGCAACTTTCCACTGAATTTCGACAAGATTCTTCTGGTTAGGTCCTAAACTGATATAAACACGATAAAATAAGGAAAATGCGACCGGGGAACATACAATACATACAAATCTCCAAATTTGGCAACCGCGATGATTACGGGGTCGCCGGACATTCCTCGACCATTGAGGAATGCCCCCGAGGCCCTCGATGGACACAAACAATCCGCCCGCACGCCCCACCGCCACCGTGCCGCCGAAGAGGAATGCGGCCACCGCATCGAGATACGATAGTGAAGAGATGCTGGTGGATGTGCACCATCATGCAACAAGGAACAACAATGTGTAGATTCTTAAATTGCAAGTAAGTTATTAGGGGTAGGATGTGGCGTCCTTGGAATTGTGCTGATAGGGGGGAATCTTCAAGTGTCGGGAACGGAGACTTAAATATTTAACAGCTGTTAAACAACTTAGAGAAGAAAATCGTCCAATTATTTACCTTGACGAAACATGGTTCGATACCCATGACACTCCAAGAAAAGGTTGGGATGATGCTTCCAAAAAATGTCAAACCAAGGCACCATCAAATAAAGGTAAAATAATCAGAATATTACATGCTGGTTCAGAGAACGGGTTTGTTCCGAATTGTCTGTTGTTTTCAGCTAAAAACATAGCAGATTCTTCTATAGATTACCATCAAGATACTGACGCACAACTTTTTGAAGATTGGTTTAAACATAAACTCCTTAAAAATATACCTGAAAATAGCGTCATTGTAATGGACAATGCTAGTTATCATAGTCGGCAAGCAAAAATCATTATTTAAGAATTCTTTCATCTGGAGGACTTCATCCTCGTGGAACGACCTTCCCGAGGTCGTTTTTCCCAACGAATATAATCTCCAACGATTCAAAGCCAACGTGAATCGGGTTTTGCGCACACGCACCACTCCCTGCCCTAAAGGGATTTTGCCTATAGTGCGCACTGGTTGCTGCTTCTTGTCTCTGTGAACGAATACAAATGCCCAACTTTCAACTGTCAAACCAATTACATATTTTCTTATTGCTATTGAGTTCACTACCGCAACTTCCCTATCCCGTACAATATAATTAAATCGTAAACAATTACGGTTTCGCACGATAGCAAAAACCAAT
The DNA here is from genome assembly GCA_963991005.1 of Barypeithes pellucidus. Lineage (NCBI taxonomy): Eukaryota > Metazoa > Arthropoda > Insecta > Coleoptera > Curculionidae > Barypeithes > Barypeithes pellucidus. The sequence goes on along the minus strand of OZ022562.1, from coordinate 11,589,522 downwards.
AAAACTAAATTAAACATAATTAAAACAATGTATTCATAATTTTAATGAATGAAATCATTAATATATCCTATTTACTGGTTGTCCTCCGTTATCATTAAAATTACGTCGATAAATTTGCATTCAGTTACTTCGCACTATACAGGGTGTTATGGAAATGGTTTATTATAGCAAATCACATGTAATTTTTGAGGTGGGTGAATATTGGCTCCCCTGTACATTTTATATGAAAACTGCATTATAACTTCTTGAAGAGGACGACTTGGTAGACCCATGTGCCAAGTTTGAATAGATTTTAGTGAGTCAATCCTAAGCTATCCCCAAGTAGCATTTTTAGACACAAATTGGACACACATTCTTTGCTGAGAAACGTTTCGAAACATTTTCGATTAAAATTATAAAGTTGTATCGAGACATACAGGGTCCGCAAACGAAGCGTGGACGGAAGATTTAATCGTTATCGAAGAACTTATCAACAATACTGAAACAGCTTGAGATATTGGATTAAAAGCGGCATGGTTTAAAAATATTTTACATTATACAGGGTGGCCCAAAAAAGTGTGACAGCATAAAGTTATATTTTTTTAAATGGGACACCCAGTATTTTATTGCATATTTAGGTTCGTATTACTATCGTTTATAAGTGCCTCAAGTTTTATTTAATTTGGTTTTGTAGTTTCGGAGAAATAAATTAAAAACTAGAAAAAAAAGTTTTGCAGTCCTGAATAAAAAAATCAAAAAAAACAATCCAGAACTATTTTTTTAACCTCGGCATTGAGTGAAATTTATGACAAGAGGTTTAGAGATACTATGAATATAATTGCGTTTATTTATTTTATACAGGGTGTTCATAATAAACTTTCAAAAACCCCACATTTTAAAATAATTTTTCTCAAGTTTTTCAAATGGAACACCCTGTATATTATTTGGCTATTTGACGTAGAATTCATAGACAATTTTTTTTTGTAATACAAGCATATAAGTTATATCCAGCCGTTTTCGAAATAATTATAAATATCATAAATTATGTTGTTTAAATAGAGTTTTCATTGGGAAATTTTGTTATAGGCGACTAGACTAATAATTGTAAACTAAAGTAAAAGTTCCAAATAGCTTCCTTTTACTCTTAGAGTTTACCGTATTTAAGTTATTTCGATATAAATTTTAAAAGCATACTTTTTTGCTACTTTTATTATTTAATTTTATTTTTTATTCTTAATCGAGTTGCCATGATTTCTTTTTGTTTAGATTGTCACTATGACAGTTAAATAAAATTATTTACATTTGTTAAGTACTAACTTACACAAAATGTCGAATTTTAGAAATGGTAAATATGATTTTTATAATGTGCAAGAAATTGCCTCCTCGCGAGCCGAATGTATGCTGAAAGGTATCCAGATATTGAGAGAAAGCCGAGACCAAAAACCTTCGAGAAGTTATTTCAAAGATTTGTAGCAACAGGAAGCACTGCGTACACAAAAAGGATGATAATCAATAAACCCGTTATTAATGAAGAAAATAAATTAATAGTTCTGTTGGCAGTAGAGGAAAATCATTAAATTAAGTAAAAGGAAGCTATTTTGAACATTTAGTTTAGTTTACAATTATTAGTCTAGTCGCCTATAACAAAATTTCCCAATAAAAACTCTATTTAAACAACATAATTTATGATATTTACAATTATTTCGAAAACGGCTGGATATAACTTATATGCTTGTATTACAAAAAAAAATTGTCTATGAATTCTACGTCAAATAGCTAAATAATATACAGGGTGTTCCATTTGAAAAACTTGAGAGAAATTATTTTAAAATATGGGGTTTTTGAAAGCTTATTATGAACACCCTGTATAAAATAAATAAACGCAATTACATTCATAGTATCTCTAGACCTCTTCTCATTAATTTCGCTCAATGCCGAGGTTAAAAAAATAGTTCTGGATTGTTTTTTTTGATTTTTTTATTCAGGACTGCAAAACTTTTTTTTTTAGTTTTTAATTTATTTCTCCGAAACTAAATAACCAAATTATATAAAATTTAAGGCACTTATAAACGATAGTAATGCGAACTTAAATATGCAATAAAATACTGGGTGTCCCATTTAAAAAAATATAACTTTATGCTGTCACACTTTTTTGGGCCACCCTGTATAATATAAAATATTTTTAAACCATGCCGCTTTTAATCCAATATCTCAAGCTGTTTCAATATTGTTGATAAGTTCTTCGATAACGATTTAATCTTCCGTCCACGCTTCGTTTGCGGACCCTGTATGTGTTACGAAACTTTTGCGACAAATTTTCGAATCCAGTTACTAGAAACACTTAAAGACGTGCTTGTTTCGAAACATTTTACAAACCATAGTGTCGATACATTAACGGCACGCGAAGATAAATATTTTTAGTTAAAATTATAAAGTTTTGGTAAGACACAAGATTACATGGAATTTCCCATAAGAGATTTTATATAGCATCGGTGTACGTTTATTAGCGATAAATAAGCAACTTCTTGATATTATTTATATTTTAGGTGTTATTATTGATCCATTTTCTACCACAGATTGAAGTAAGTGTTTTAGGTAGATTTTTAATCACCATCTGAACAAGTTTGAGGTTATGTTATTGTTTAACGAGATTTAAATTGTTATTTTTCTGTAAAAAAAAGCTTACTGTACTGTATTTATCAACATAAAGCATGGCTGTAGGGTGGGTATACTCTATGTTGATAAATACAGTGCAATAAGATGTCTTTAACAGAAAAATAACAATTTAAATCTCCCTATGCAAACATAACCTCAAACAAATTTTGATTGAAAATCTTCAAAAAACACTTACGTCAATCTGTTTCTGAAAATGAATCAATAATAACACCTAAAATATAAATAATATCAAGAAGTTGCTTATTTATCGCTAATAAACGTGTACCGATGCTTTAAAAAAATCTCTTATGGGATTTTCCTTATACAAGGGAAGTTGTCTAAGGCATTTTCAATGTAATTTTAGTTTGGAAATGTTTTTGAAACCACGCCTCTCGTGACGTCAGACTTAGGTTGTCCATACCCAACTTTTGTTTTCTGTGCATACTAGCACCCCGTTTTTTTCTGTGGCATTCAACATCACCTTAACAAACCTCTTATTCTTCTGTGCATCATGGAAACATTATAGAAGCCAAAGACTAGAAATTGTGTGTTGAGTCCATTTTGGACCAGAATAATTTATTGCTTTCTAGCGGCCATTTTGGGAAATGAATTTTTATTTTGTTAAAATGAGTTTTAATGAAATTCCTGCATCTCTTGCAAAGCCAAAAGTTGTTAGATAAGTTCCATTTTCCTAGCTAAGTCGATTCATAAAAGAAATAAATAAAATTTTGATAATATTTTAATTTTTATTTTATTGACAAAGTATATTTTTTTCTGTAAATGAAAATAAATCGAGGGCGCGTTAAAAATATAAAGCCAAATTACTAAACTGCACGATAAAATTTACTGCGACAATGATTTTTTGGTTCTAGGTATATGAAATAAACTAACTTATAGGAAATATACTTATAACGAATTCATCATGGCGAAATTATTGCTTCATATTGTTTTTCTTTTATTTTGCAACAGTGAAGATATCCTAATTGTTTTGCGCATGGTTTAACATAGCCCCGCCCTTGATACTGTCATTTAAACAGATAAAGTAACAGTTTCGAAATAGATTCGAACATTTCCGAAACATTCGAACAACAGCGAAAGTCACAGCTAGTACCAACCATTTGGAAACACGTTGTCCCATTTAAAATGTATACGTTTCGAAAATATTTCCATTTTTGTTGCCAACAGTTTCCAATTTTGATCGGAAACTGAAACGATAGTTACGATACATGTACCATAATGACTAAAAATGTTACTTGGGATTCAATTAAATGTGATGACAAAACCACGAAACTCTTATAGTTCAGGCAACACAGCAAACACCACCAAATAATTTATATGACGTTATTATTAAAAATTGACGGCAAGCTGAACATAAAATGTCTCTTCCCCACTGGTCGTTAAGGATCGAAAACCATGAGAAAGAACAGTGCTTGCTGTAGTTATTATTTCAACAGTGCAGATACAAAATCTAACCCCGTTGTCCCGATCACTATCGTATAAAAGATTATTGATCAAGGAAATTTTAATTATTTATGTGCGGGTACAGTGAATCAAGAAAATATGTGAAAATTGATTAGTGCTGGTTGTTTTAATGAAAAAAAAGAAGATTACAACCAAAATTAGGTTATGAAATCCAAAGAAATAAAATGATTACAGAATTCCTTGCATTCATTTACACCACATACGGTAATCAATGTGTTTACATGCGCAGCAAAAGATGTTTATTTAAAACTTTATGTAGATAATGTTTTGATCTTTTACCTGATAATGTTTCAGGTCAACGAATTCATTGAAGAAATGCCTTTCCAGATAATAATATTTAAGATGGTTCTGGGAATATTTGTTTTTGTTATATTGTGCTAGATAGGATGTGAACTACGCATTAACTATTTGTTGCCGGAAGAGAGTTGTATGTAGAATAGTTAAAACCTTGAGAAATAGTTTGAGCATATCATGAAATAGGTGAATATTAACCAAATGAATCATCCGAATTAAATATGTAAGAATATATCTAATAAAAAAATTCCGCCGCAATATAGAAATTTTGTAATCTACGTTAGGAAGAATTAGTTAGAGAGACGGTGACAATAGGGGGTTCGTGAAGTGGAATATCAGTAATTTGGGTTTTTCGTGGAGTTTAGGTCCCCCTCTACAACTTCTATATCGGATGCTGAGAGGCGCTGCACCGCCTTAGATAGGAAATTCTCAATAAATTCAAAATTATATCGAGCCATGTCTGAAAATGATTTTTTTTTACATGTGCCCCGAAAGTGCCTCTTTTCATGCATGTTCTCTTCACCGAAAGTGGCGTTTTCCAAGAGAGCGGGCGGGAAAGTATCGAAGCGAGCGGGAAAGATTTTTCCCGTGCTCATAAATAAATAAAACCAGAATTGTCGGTGCGGGATTTGAACCCGCGACCCTCAGATCGCCAGGCGGACACTCTATCCATTCTTTATTTATATGGCCTCAAAGACTCGCGCACTTGTAAAAAAATAAATAAAACCAGAAATGCCGAGTGCGGGATTTGAACCCGCGACTCTCAGATCACAAGGCGTACGCTATACCATTAGTCCACCGAGCCTATTTGTCAAAAATAATAAATAGATATTTGCATTCTCCATGCGCGAGTGTTTTCATGTCATGTAGACAGGAAAACTGTCTGAAGAATTTCTTTATTTATTTGGCATCAAAGCTTCGGAGCACTTGTAAAAAAAATACGGTACATATCTCGGGCCGTCGGAGGCTTTTCGGCCCTTGATACGTAATGTACTATTACAGCATCTGCGTGACCCCAAAGTCACGGGAAACACATTTTCTAACAAGTCAACTCTTGCATATATTTTCCGAGCGTGTCAAAAAAAAAATGAATGGAAAAATTATAAAGTCTCAAGTGACATGGGTCCAAGTGGGCTTAATCGATTTGTATTCACATGGAGATGACTCGTAGAAAATTTTCTGATAAAAATAATATTGCGAATCATTTTTCCCGTCATACAACTGAACGATACCTGCCTTCAGGTATCTCTGCGTAATATTGTCAGAATTCCGCCTAGCTAGGTGCGATTCTTCTGAAATTTTTGGGTGTCAAGGAATGTAGTGTCTTCTGACACGTCACGATCGTTTTCCGAATTTCCTCCGAGGAGATTTTTAAAAAATTTTAATAATGAAATGGCGAGACCTGGAACGACAAAATTTTTTTCACATAATCTTTAACATATAACGATCCATTCTAGAAAGTTTCAACTTCAAACTCGCTTTTTTGCTTTTTCTTTTTAATTTTCATTTTTTTACACGCTCGGAAAAGTATATGCAAGGGTTCACTTGTCAGAAAATGTGTTTCCCGTGACCTTGGGGTCACGCAGATGCTGTAAATTCATTTTCAGACATGGCTCGATATAATTTTGAATTTATTGAGAATTTCCTATCTAAAGCGGTACTGCGCCTTTCAGCAACGCTCTACGGCATTTCATCAGATATAAAAGTTGTAGAGGGGGACCTAAACTCCACGAAAAACTAAATTACTGATATTCCACTTCACGGACCCCCTATGTCACCGTCTCTCTAACTAAATGAATATCAGAGTAGGTACCACAATTTTCATTAAATTTTTTCTATGTTAAATAAATGGCAATACTTTGAATGTACTAAAATTTAAAATGTATCATGTTATAAGTTCCCTGATTGCCGTAGTTTAAGTTGAATTTCTTCCACAATTTAAATAAATATAACAAGAACAAAAAATAGTATGATACACAAACAACGATCACAAATTTCAATTCTAAAACACACAGAAGTAAATTATTCCGCAGCAGAACTTTACTATAAAGATCGAGACGATGCGGTTAGATTTGGAATCTGCGATGTTGAAATAATAACAATTGGTAAAAACTGTGATTCTTTTCTGTCTGTTACTACGGCGTCGGCGCGTTTGAGGATGATTTTAGGGGCGTTTACCTAACTTCCTAGTAGGTCGAAATATAATAAACCACTTCCACAACACCCTGTACAGGCTTATTATTAGAAAAACAGTCGGTATTGCTATTATGTGATAAATACTATGAAAAACTACGCAATACCTTTTGTTGCCGGAAGAGAAATATATTATTATAAATCCTTGAGAAATAGTTTAAGCATATCAGGAAATAAAAATTATTAATTAAAGTAATTAAAAATTCTTTCGTAAATACTTTAGGGGGAAATCTTTCGAAAGAAACGTTCGTCGGTCTTCCACAAATGATCACAACAATCAATCTAACAAATAGTGGCGTCTGTGAATCGGAAAAAGACCCGAAAAATCGAAATATTTTCAGCCGGAACGCCTCAAAACGGCCAAAATATTGTGATTCACTTCAGCCGTATGATCCATCATCACATGGTTAAAAGCAATTTCGAATCTTAACTTACAGTTTCCCATAAAGTCAGTAGCGTAGCGCTACTACCGCGAACCCCCGCAGTCGCGGGGGGGCCCGAAAGCTTGGGGGGCCCGAAAGCTTCGAGTGCCGATAGAGCCTATTGCTAATTAGCAAATCTTTCAAATAAATACCAATATTACCAATGTCCACCTGATCTAGATTTTGTCACACTGTGCCCGTAATTATATAAATTTGAAGAATGAAGCAATTTTTATATCAAGATCATGGAATATAAACCCGGAATTTGACGATAAAAGACAATTAAAACCAAAAAACACTTTGATGAAGCCAATACAAATTATCTATTTTCTAGTTGAGAAAACTATTTTAGGATAAATATATATTACAAAGTATTTGATATTGTAATTAATCAAATAGGTAATCGTTTTGAGGGAATGGAGTTATTTGTTAATAAATTTAAATTTCTATGTCCCCAAGTTCTAGTAACTTTGCCAGAAAAAGAATTATTTATGTCTGCAGAAACACTACAGCAAACATATTCCAGCGATCTGTCTGCGACTTTTCCTTTAGAGATAGTCGCGTTGTGTATGCCGTTAAAGGAAAAAATTGCTTCTCTTCAAAGTATTAAAGACTTTGCTGTATTTTTGTGGAAAATAACACTTTATCATCAAATTTTCCAGAGGTAACGGAGATACCTTGTAAAACCACCGAAAAACGTACACCCTGTACATACCGTATTAAATTAATCGCGTTGACTAACCCATGGATTTTTCGAATTAAATTATGAATCCTTTCCCTAAACGAATGCCTAGCTGGTCTACATTGTCAAATACGTGAATTACAATCTCGGTTCGCTGCGACATGACAAATTTTCCAGAGGTAACGGAGATACCTTGTAAAACCACCGAAAAACGTACACCCTGTACATACCGTATTAAATTAATCGCGTTGACTAACCCATGGATTTTTCGAATTAAATTATGAATCCTTTCCCTAAACGAATGCCTAGCTGGTCTACATTGTCAAATACGTGAATTACAATCTCGGTTCGCTGCGACATGACAGGTTAATCCTAACGGCCTAACTATTGTGACACCATAGGCTTAATCCGGAAACCCTTATATATATCAGGGAACATAGGAAAAAATTCTAATCAGGCCATATTTTTAGGCATGATTAATCATTTCTTGATCCTCTACAAAAAGACGAGTATCTCGCACATTTCAGGGTGTAACACTTAGGGAATCATTTCGGTGTTTCACAGCCCTTTTTCCCAGAACTTTAAACAATTGCAACCGCGATTTGTAGTTTTTAATAAATCAAAATGTTCTTGAAACCAAACCGCCCGGTTTGTTGATGTCATTGAATTGTATACATATAAAAAGTAGTGTTGGGAAAAACCGATGATTTTAATAATCGAGTACTTGATACTCGAGCCATTTTAATAATCGAGTGAATCGTTTGAAATTTCAATTCACCCAGCGATGACGTCACCAACTGCTCGACCGGCAGCCTAGCCGTTTGCATGTGATCAGGTAGGGTATTTAGCAGGCACATAACTACGGGCGGGCACAGGTTTAGCTAAAAAATTGTAGTAGCCACCAAAAAAATTCCAGAAATTTATTTATTTGTGAATAATGAATTAGTAGACGAGCAGTGATGCCAGACCACAACGCGGGCTTCGACCTAGGCCATTGGACAACGTTGCGCAAACGCGAATTGTTGACAGAATGAAGAATTCATTTATTTTCATCTCAGGATTTGCGGGTTTAAATATAATAAGTCACCCTGTATACACACTGCTGGGATCTAGATACTCGAGAAGATAATGTTTCCCAAAACTGTTCGTCATTATCTAATTTCACGAAGTTAGTAACTCCACCGCTCTAGTTCCTTTTGTCTTGTCCTACTTGTTGGAGAACTTTTTGCTTTATATAAAATTTCCCAGGGGAACATACAAAATCTTTATCGATAGCATCAGAGATGCTGTAGGACACGTGGCAGTATAGTCTTGTACTAAATAACCATAAAAATAGGAGCTTAGGAAAAACAAATCTCCACAGAGGCAGAAAAGTGTTAAGTATAAAAGAAAAAGTGTTGAAAAACTGTTCTAAAAGTATTATAGACAATAAATACTAAGCTTTAAGTTTAGGGATATAGAAATCCATATACAGAGTGCGCCATCACCCAAACATATACCGGGTGGTACTCCTGGTCATGACACATAGGATATCCCACGTAAATTGTAAGATGATCAAATATTAGCTGCCCTATTTAAAGTCTAAACCTAATTATAAAAATGAGTATTATTATGAGGTAGAGGTGATATTTCCATCTTAACCTGAATTAAAATTTAACAGAATCGTACTCCAGATTTAAGCTAGGTTGCAGACAGAATTTTCTTAATATCTTAATAACGGTATGTGGAAAAAAGTTCAAATTTGGTGCATTTTTATTCTCATTATTCTCTTTAAAAAGTCTTTTGCCACCTCAAAATTTACATGGGAAATTCCATGTGTCCTGTTTGGATGCATCACCCAATATAGTATTATTTGAGCAAAGAATCAAGGAAGAACACCACTCCACATTCCTGCAGTTCAATCCGAAATGACCGAAATCGTGTTCCGTCAGCGTCCCGTCAAACGAATCCTGAAAGGACTCGACGTCAAGAAAGCTTCTGGTCCAGACGAAATTCCTGTTATAGTTCTCAAGAGATGCGCCGATGAACTAACACCAGTATTTTGTAGAATTTTTAACTTATCCTACAAACAAGGAATATTTCCATCGTTCTGGAAGTGGCGATTGACGGATTTCTCTCAGACATTTTCACCATCAATGCCGGTGTTCCTCAAGGGTCCATATTGTCTCCCACTCTCTTCTTACTCTACATTAACGACCTTCTAGTGAAAACGAAAGACCCGATATTTAGTTTTGCTGACGATAGCACACTTATATCACCTTTCTCTTTGAATGCACAAACAGCATGAAGTATCACGCCTCAACAAAGACCTGGAAGAAATTTTGGCTTGGGGTGATAGTAACCAAGTCGAATTTAACGCTAAAAAACCCAGGCAGCCGTTTTCTCTAAAAAAGGTTAACATTACAGAACCGGATATAGTCATGGACGGACACGAAATCCCACTGGCTTCATCTATTAATTTGCTGGGCGTCAATCTGGGAGGAAATATGTCTTGGCATAACCACGTTGTGGCAATCGCCAAGATAGCTTCTCAGAAACTTGGTGTACCCTTCCGAACCAGAAAGTTGTACACACCTCAACAACATTTGACACTATACAAAGCCCAGATTCGACCATCACTAGAGTACTGCTCTCATGTCTGTAGCTCTGCACCCAAACATACTCTTCGGCTACTGGATTCCATCGAAAGAAGGGCCATTCGTCTGATTGGAGACCACGAGCTGACGAAGAACCTCGACAGCCTAGAACATCGAAGACAGGTTGGGGATTTGACTCTCTTTTACAGATATTTTCATGGAAAGTGCTCGGCTGACCTTGCCCTCTTAATTCCGCCCAGAGCGGCGAATATCAGAAATACACGACGAACCACTGCCGCCAATCCATATGTGGTTAAGCTTAGTACTCCTCGAACTTCATTATTTAAGAATTCTTTCATCTGGAGGACTTCATCCTTATGGAACGACCTTCCCGAGGTCGTTTTCCCAACGAATATAACCTCCAACGATTCAAAACCAACTTGAATCGCTTTTTGCGCACACGCACCACTCCCAGAGTGCCCTAAAGGATTTTTCCTATAGTGCTTGTGTTTGACCATAAAAAAAGTAAATAATAATATGACTTAAATAAAGCCATTTTCATTTTAGTTGTTCCAGGGTGTCGAAATTTGAAATTATTAAATTATCTGATATTTTTGAATAAATTCAGTATTTAGATCATATTTATTTAACTAATGCCAAGACTAATGACTTTTTAATTATACCTACCTATTAATTCATAAATCACTGGAAATACCTATCGTTATATTGAAAAAATGACATATAATTATTACAGATAAGAAATAATTTTTCCTGGAATTTTTTTGCACCTGCAGATTTCTTATTTTCGTATTTGCAATTAGCACAAAATATACATGAGAAGGCAATGAAAGACAATGAAATTGTATACCGTAAGCCCCATAACTTAATTCGTTAACTTGGCTTGTGTCCTAGGGTATTAGTACCTATATAATCCCCATATGCGGAATATTGCCTGAATGCATTTGCAAAATCTAGCTGAACCTTGAATTTCATTGCAAGAGTGTGTTTTTTGGAAAATCGTATTTAAACATGGCATCTACAAGTAGGAATATTTGATGGACCTCAGATCAGAGAGCTCAGAAAAGATTCACATTTTACAGAATCGATGACCGAAACTGAATTTAATACATGGTGCTCTTTTGTTAAAGTTGTGCAAAATTTTCTCGGAAACAATAAATCGGAAAATTACCGAGAGATAGTGGAAGATATGCTCAACAACTTTAACCAACATGGGTGTAATATGATTAGGATTCATTATCTTCACAGCCACGGTTCCCAGAAAATCTTGGCGACCTTAGCGAGGAACGATTCCACCAGGATATAAAAACTATGGAAGAGAGATAAAAGAAAGTTTTTGGCTGATGCAGCACTAATACATAAAGATTGTTTCACGAAAAATAGATATAACTTAATGACTGCAGTGAAAGTACCTGGGGCCATCCCAATATTTATGACCGTTTCTTATTATTATAGGGAAAGGACCGGATTGTAATAATTATAATTAAATATAGGCACATCAGGTAGGTTAGGTTGCTTAATTTATATTTAAATATCTTTTTGTGGTAAAATTTGTTAGTTTTTGAGGAATGGTTCAAGAATTGTCTTTAACCAAACATTCCTCAGAATAGCGTGATAATAATGGACAATGCGAGCTATCACAGTCGCCAATTACATAAAGCTCCAAGCTCAAATAATACAAAATTGGAGATTCAGAACTACATGGCGGCAAATGATATATATTTTGAAGAAAGTTATAAAAAAAGTGATCTTTTAGAAGTTTTAAAGACATTTTGTATAAAAAAAGTATATGTTTGTGACACATTGGCAGAAGAAATTGGACATACAGTGCTACGGCTCCCACCCTATTATTGCATTTTTAACCCCATAGAGCATATGTGGCACCAGTTAAAATCACTGGTTAGGTCTGAAGATATTTCTCCGACTTTAAGTTCTAGTGTTGTAGAATTAATACGAAAATGCTTTAATGATATTCCCCCAGGTAGTTGGAAAAATTCAGTCCGTCACGTAATTGCTGTAGAAAATTCGTATATTAGTGTGGATCGTATAATTAATCCAATTATAATTAATTTTGATGAGGATAGCGATAGCGAAGCAGAACTATCTATAGAATGACATTATAAATGTAAATAAATATGACTAGTAATATTTTTAAAAAATGTTATTTCATTTGATTACATTAATATAATCATATCATTACTTGTTTTCCTTAGTCCGTCCCTTCATACTTCACTTGTTTATTACCAAGCTCTTGTCGACACAATGGGACCGACCCAGGAAATCATTAAGTCGTATCGAAATTTCGTGAAACGTACTGTACCTATATAATTATACGATATAAAATACCCTTAATCTCGAAAATATAGCTTATGGCCAGGAGGTGCACCCTCTTGCACCCCTCACCGTACCCACGTCATTTGATTCGGTCATAACAGTGACGTCGCATTGATAAATGACCAGTCACCAAATTTAACCTAACCTCAAATGTTACTTCCGTTGTATGGACGCGAGTGAATCCGTCAGTCGTACTCAGGACTCACGAAACCTCACTGCAATAGATATAGGTACTTAAATTCAGTTTCCACGACATTCTTGTTATTCTTTTAACACCTCCGACATTTCAAAGAAGCGCGGCTGCCCAGAGGGCATTCTCAGTGTGAGAGATTTCGATCTAAATTGAGTTGGGCGCCGATCGGCCCTGACCAACCAACGGCGTGCCGGCGTTTCGTAAACGAATCGAAATTCCCGTCTAAAGCATGCCAGTCGGAAATTTCCGGCATGCTTAGGCCGAGCTCCATTGCCACCTCCGTTTCTATCACGCTTGGGCGCGGTCTAGTAAAAGTCGAATGGGTGTAAACCACGAGGAACCAGCGAAGCGAATGCCGCATAACAACGTCAACTGGTCAATTAATTATACAAATATGCTATTATTGTACACGAATTTTAACGAAATAAAATTATCCGATATTTTCAACACAACTTGGCACCGTGCAATAATGTGACCGTCGTGACGCAAACGCTGGTACGAATCAAGGGTGAGTTATTATTGGGTTTTTGGCCTTAGGCCCTTGAATTACATTTCGACGGCGTCTAGATTGGAAACACCGTTGCGGTACGTTTTTGTTGCCATTTTTGGCGAGCTGAGTGAAGATGACGATAGTTCAGTGGTGGAGCTAAGAATGTAACACATATATGAACTTTTCTTGGTTCGATTTATTTTCAAAGTGTCGACTGGCTATAGTACAGTGCGTTTCACGAAATTTGGATACGACTTAATGATTTCCTGGGTCGGTCCCATTGTGTCGACAAGAGCTTGGCAATAAACAAGTGAAGTATGAAGGGACGGACTAAGGAAAACAAGTAATGATATGATTATATTAATAATAATAATAATAATAATAATAATAATAATAATAATAATAATAATCTTTATTGTCTAACAGAGTAAAATCCAATTACAAGACAATATGACCTGAAAAAAAACATTATACATAAGCAACAAAAAAATCCAAGAGATAGGAAAAAGAAGAAAAAAAAAAGAGAGAAAGATAATGGTTGCATCAAGGTAACAGTTTATGCTTTATAAGTTCAGTAAATTATTGGGTATTGGACAAACCGAATAGGTACATCAATGTCATTAAGGGTATTATTGAAAATCAACATTGATTGGTATACAGGTGTTTTAATCAGAAAGTTAGAGGAGGGAGTTGGGAGATAAAAGACGGGATGGTGCCTAACTGAACGAAGAGGAACATGGAAAAGAATACAAGACAGCAGCTCCGGGGAATCGATGAGCGAACAGCAAATACGATACAAAATCTGCATAAACATGAGGTATCTGCGGTTGAGGAGCGATGGCATCTGGAATCTAGATAACAGTGCATTCTGGTTAGTGCCCCGGGTAGGATATATACCATCTTCTCTATAGGCGATAAACTTGACAAACTTTCTTTGTACGTTCTCTAATAAAATAATATATTTATGAAAGACCGGATGCCAAATAACACCACCATACTCCAACTTAGACCGCACAAAACTGTAATAAAGGGTTTTCAGGGTTTTGGTGTTTGAGAAATCAGTCGAATTCCGTATGATAAATCCCAGGGCCTTCATCGCACTGCTGTGAATGCTCCTAAAGTGGTGGGAGAAGGAAAGCTTATTGTCGAAAACTACCCCGAGGTCTTTAAACGTTCCGCAGTGCTCAATGGTTGTGTTATCAAGAGTATAATCAAAATAAACGTAATCGGCTTTGTTCGTAAAAGACATAGTGAAGCATTTACTTAAATTTAGCGGCAGGTTGTTTGTCTTACACCACATCTCCAGAATGTTCAAATCCCTTTGCAATAAAATACAGTCCGTTATATCAAGTATTATTCTGAAAAGTTTCAAGTCATCAGCGAATAGTAGTACTTTGCTGGATAGATTTACACTTATGTCATTGATAAACAAGAGGAATAATAATAGAATATTAATGTAATCAAATGAAATAACATTTTTTTTAAATATTACTAGTCATATTTATTTACATTTATAATGTCATTCTATAGATAGTTCTGTTTCGCTATCGCTATCCTCATCAAAATTAATTATAATTGGATTAATTATACGATCCAGATTAATATACGAATTTTCTACAGTTATTACGTGACGGACTGAATTTTTCCAACTACCTGGGGGAATATCATTAAAGCATTTTCGTATTAATTCTACAACACTAGAACTTAAAGTCGGAGAAATATTTTCAGACCTAACCAGTGATTTTAACTGGTGCCACATATGCTCTATGGGGTTAAATATGCAATAATAGGGTGGGAGCCGTAGCACTGTATGTCCAATTTCTTCTGCCAATGTGTCACAAACATATACTTTTTTTATACAAAATGTCTTTAAAACTTCTAGAAGATCACTTTTTTTATAACTTTCTTCAAAATATATATCATTCGCCGCCATGTAGTTCTGAATCTCCAATTTTGTATTATTTGAGCTTGGAGCTTTATGTAATTGGCGACTGTGATAGCTCGCATTGTCCATTACTATCACGCTATTCTGAGAAATGTTTGGTAAAAGACAATTCCTCAAAAAAGAAATTTTACCACAAAAAGATATTTAAATATAAATTAAGCAACCTAACCTACCTGATGTGCCTATATTTAATTATAATTATTACAATCCGGTCCTTTCCACATAATAATAACAAACGGTCATAAATAATGGGATGGCCCCAGGTACTTTTACTGCAGTCATTAAGTTATATCCATTTTTCGTGAAACAATCTTTACCTCCAGTTGGTAAAAATAAAGGTAATGAAATTAATTACTCCACTTGTAACTAGCTAGCTAGAGCTAGCGATTCAAAATTTTCCTCTTTAAGAACTCGCAGTGGTGATTTTAATAGATTTATCCGCAGAGCGAACTTTCCAATCGATTTTAAATTTCGTTCTGGACGCGTTCCTAACTGACCGCTTTTTGTCTCTGTGGACGGCTTCAACTGTCAAATCTGAGAAATAGACTTATAACTTAACCTACAAATATTCTTATTCTTGCTCATTTCTGTTTTGTTGAAAGTACGTTATGCCCACCCCAGTATTTCCGAAGTTCGAAGCAACACATACGTCATAGTGACACATGCCATTAAAATCCTACTAGACTAGGGGCCAGCCACCCCCTTACAAAATCATTCTAGTTACGCCAATGACTATGGGGTGCAGCTAGGGAATCCAATCCCGCAAATGCGGGATCCCTCGGTGATTTCGCGGGACTCGATGTGGGTGCTGTATGTTAATAAAAAGTTGTTTTATGCAATTAGAAACAGAGTAGAGTATCCAAAGCATCTTCCCATCTGTCATAATTAAAAATAAATATATTATTAAAGTTAATAAAAATGAGTCAGGAAGAAAGTTGTACTCCGTCAGAAATACGAGAATTTTTTTTAAAAAAGGATATGCAAAGCTTTGAGTTATGGTACGAGCAGAACAAAGTTCAAAATATTGAACAAAATAATAAATAATACTATGGAACAAAATATTGTGTCGACACAGAATCTGACAGGAATAACAATTAATGCCCAGGAAATGTCTACAATAACTATAAATATGTATATATAAAGTAATATTTATAATACTATATTGAATTAAAAATAAAAATAGTACTTTATTGAATAAAACCTTAGAAATAGAGCATAAACTGGAAGATATTTCTATTATATTTAGGTTATGTTGTTTTATAGTTGTGACTAGAAATTAGTTGACGGAGACCGTCAGCATGTTATATATTTCCGAGTATAGGTATTTCGGATAAATATCTAGTAAAAATGATCTATTTGCAAGGTTAAAGTTTAGTACTTTAAACTTTTCTATACATATTTTTTGTCTAGGAAACTAATTTCAACGAAATCGAAGTAAGCCTAAAATTCGAACCCTACTTGCTGCCAACTAAAAAAAATAAACTTTCAGTTTCATAAAGTGGCAGGTTATTAAATTTTTTTGCATTTCACAATGTAGCCATTATGAAACCCAAATAGAAAAATAATATTAAAAATCGGAAAGACAAGCCAATTAATATCTACTGTATAATAACGGTTGAGGTTATGTTGTGTTTTTGACACTTTCAGCCAATCAAAACAAAAGTACGAAAACCTCCCGACAACGATAAACGTTCTACGCCCCTGCGACGTAATGGAGAGCACGTAAGCCCCCAGACAATTCGAAAAGCTTCTCAGCGGTGGCGAATCAACGGCCGCACCTCCGAAGTAGCCGCTTCGGGGCTTACGTCCACTTTTCTCCGATCCGAGACGACAACAGCCCCGGGCCGTGGCGGTAAAGGCCGACAAACGGACCAACGATTCCTGGAAGGACTTGCAGAATTTCGAGTCAATTCGGGAATAGAAAGGTATTAAAACGGTGTGATTTAAAGTACGATGGCGAAGTCCACGGGGCGATTAATTTGGATACAGGGCAGGACTGAAGAATGCAGTAACATATATTATAAAAAAAAAACATTTTCTTCTGTTACTTTTGTGTCTTTTTCACTTACACAGAAACTTATCAAACTTACGAATGAGAAATGTGGAACAAAATTAACGTGTTAGAAAGGGACACAACAGGCTCATTGAGCAGTCATAAATACAGTGAAACCTCTCTTAGGCGGACACCTACGGGACCGTCTAAATGTGTCCGCCTAATAGAGGTGTCCGCCGATGGAAAATTTGTTATTAGGTAATATGTAAATGCAAAATTATGACTATGTATATGTATGTACAAATAAACATAACATAACAAAAATACACTAGTTTTAGTTAGGATGGATTACTAAAAAAATCTAATAACGTAGTCTGACGTGTTTGCGTTTTATACTTGAAATCTAGAAAATGTAATTCCAAGTCTGATAACAATTCCATTGCTGTAGAGTCACCGCGGAATGCGAGTCCTTTCGCCACTTCAAAAAGTGTATTTTCCTTACGCAACACTAATTTATTATGATTTTATACGATCATCAAGAAAAGGAGTTTCTACACATCTGTCGATCGCCTTAGATTTTAAGAACCTTTACAATTTTTTTTGTAATAAAAAACCATACCTATTCGTTTTGCAAATAAGTTAAGTTTTTGTCTTGTTTGTGTTGAATAAGTTATTGTCGCGCAAGCCAAGTGCTGAGCTCCTCCGAAAGTGGGGCACCCAGGCCCAGACAGGAAAATAGGTCCTGGATAATGTTTATAGTAACAAGGAATTAACAACTACAACGTTTTAAAGTTTCTATGACACCGTAGGTATTTTTAATTGAATGAAAACTTCCTATTCCTAAACAAATAATTTAAGGAAACTGAATTTAAAATATAAAATATCCCTAGCGCAACGAAATAGGTGCTCCGGAGCGACAGCAAACTGGTCTAAATACAGCACTTGTTATTTATAAATATTATTTTTTATACTTATTTGGCGGTATGGCGGTGCTAAGTATTCAAAAAACTAAACTGCTGGCCATTTGCTTTCGAGCAAGAAAAATTTCGCCTAAATTTAAAAGTTAATATTTTCTGAACCAGATATGACATCGATCTGCGGTTTTTAATGGTTGATAGATTTGTCCCTTAGGAAACAATTGCCAAAGTTGGATTGTCTTAAACTGTCAGAAAATTTTATATACAGGGTGTTAAAGAGGACGATGATTTTTGCTCCAATTTCAAAAGCATGTAACTTTCACAATAATATTTTTAAATTTTATCACTGTACGTCAATTGAATCACTGGTTCATAGCAAGGAAAGTAATCTGTCAAATTTTTGATATCTGCTATATTTTAAGAGATACCGATTTTTTTGAAAAACTTTGCTTTTTTTCAACTTTTTGTTAGCTAGATCCCACTGTGCGTTGTATCGTGCAAACTTTGCAAGTGATTATTATACCTTATGAAAAGCTTGTTTATGTTCAGTAACAACAATTGTACCTAAATGTTGTGATGTGCAGTGGCGTACTTATAATCACTTATATGTCTATGCTTTATGAGTATCTCACAATTTTTTTGTATTGGAAAGTACTCGCCCCTAGATTAGGCAAGTTTTTCCTAATTGTTTAGTTTTTCATATCGCGCTACAGGTGTATTATACAGTGTCTACAAAATTTTAAAAAAGATAATTTTTTAATTTAATTGTTTGAAAAAATTTATTTATTAATTTCTAACTTTCTAACACGACACTATTCCTAAAATTAAACTTACATTGAAAGGCACTTTAATATTAAATATCACTAGCTGCCGTCAAACCAAACCCCGTCCATCCTATCACGAAAAAAAAACAAACAAAATCAAGTCAGCCATGCTAATGCGTTTTTTTTTCAAACAATTAAATAAAAAAATTATCTCTTTTTTAAAATTTTGTAGACACTGTATAATATACCTGTAGCGTGATATGAAAAACTAAAAAATAAGGAAAAACTTGCCTAATCTAGGGGCGAGTACTTTCCAATACAAAAAAATTGTGAGATACTCATAAAGCATAGACATATAAGTGATTATAAGTACGCCACTGCACATCACAACATTTAGGTACAATTGTTGCTACTGAACATAAACAAGCTTTTCATAAGGTATCATAATCACTTGCAAAGTTTGCACAGATACAACGACAAAGTTGAAAAAAAGCAAAGTTTTAAAAAAAATCGGTATCTCTTAAAATATAGCAGATATCAAAAATTTGACAGATTACTTTCCTTGCTATGAACCAGTGATTCAATTGACGTACAGTGATAAAATTTAAAAATATTATTGTGAAAGTTACATGCTATTGAAATTGGAGCAAAAATCATCGTCCTCTTTAACACCCTGTATATAAAATTTTCTGACAGTTTAAGACAATCCAACTTTGGCAATTGTTTCCTAAGGGACAAATCTATCAACCATTAAAAACCGGAGATCGATGTCATATCTGGTTCAGAAAATATTAACTTTTAAATTTAGGCGAAATTTTTCTTGCTCGAAAGCAAATGGCCAGCAGTTTATTTCTTACTGAGAATTATTAACATCAAAAGAATAACTTACTAGTAATATACTAATCTACGAACAAAATTAATTGAAAAGTTGGTCAATGGTTCAATTTAGGGAAAATACATTTATAGAAATGCATTGAACAATTTTTCAAATCATTTTTTTGTAGATTTATTATTATTAGTAAGCTGAAATACATTCCTTTTATTCAAATATCATTTATGTTTCATTTTATACCATAATTGTTTCCATGGCTAACTGATGACTAAACATTGTGATATTCAGTTATTAACTGCTTAGAAACATTTGGTCAGAAAATTAGTTATAAATGGTTAATCGAGTGAAATATCAAAAAATCTCTTTACATATTTTTTGGTCAGAATATAAGAAGATTTAATACAAGGGTGGATCCAGAACCTTGGTTTGGGGGTTTATAATTCTTTTACTATACTAATGGCACATGATACAATAAACTAAAGGTAGGATATCTAACCGTCCCAATTTCGTCTGCCGTGCGCATGGAGAGTAAGTTTTAAATCTCTTATGGAAGTTTACATTGCTGTCATCTTTTTTAACTCTTTTTTGAATGTATTAAAACGTTTTAAGCATGTAATGATATATGAAATGAAAGAATAATATATGACGAGTATTTACGTATATTAATTTCATAGAAATATAACCCACAAATACCACTAAAAAAAGAAAAGATATTAGACAAATTCTTCGCGCCATTTAAGCCGGCGACGATAGCCGAAGCGTGTTGCCAGACTTTTACAATTGTAATAGATCCACTACTATTTAACATTCTTGTTGTGGGGCTCCCCATATGAAATTTATGTTCAATCTGGAGGTGGTCCCCCATCTAATAGGAAAGTAACGACCTTTTTTTCGTACTATTAGTACTCTGACGCCGTTTTAATTAAAAGTTTTTACGTTTAGTGGTATGTGAAATGAAAGAATAATATCATGGTATTTAGGAATATTTATTTCATGAACATACAACAAAGATTAAAGCTAAAATACGACCTAATTATCTTTCCGCTTACACAACTGTATCCATTTTAATTGTTTGTTTTTATCTTTAGGAAAGCGGAAAAACCTTATATTTCTATTAAATGTCTTTGCCTGGTTATCCATATCACTACCGAACATAGCGCACCTCATTTTATGAAAATTCAGATATTTTTTTTAATAAACACAAGACTAAGAAAACGTTCTGGTAAACTTACAAAATGTCCACCAAAAACTACGGCAACCATGCAGCAGTGTTGCCAGAAATCCGTGATCGAAAGAAATAGAGTGCCGGTTCGAAACCTAGGAATAGTAAAAAACGGTGTCAGAGTAAAAAGAGTACGAAAAAAAAGGGTCGTTACTTTCCTATTAGATGAAATTTATGTTCAATCTGGAGGTGGTCCCTCCAGATTGAACATAAATTTCATGTGGGGGGGAGCCCCACAACAAGAATCTTAAATAGTAGTGGATCTATTACAATTGTAAAAGTCTGGCAACACTGTTTCAAAACCAGCAGTGGTCGGCGAGCAGCTTTCGGCATGCTTCGGCTATCGTCGCCGGTACCATGGCCGGCCCATATGGCCGGCTTAAATGGCGCGAAGAATTTGTCTAATATCATTTCTTTTTTTAGTGGTATTTGTGGGTTATATTTCTATGAAATTAATATACGTAAATACTCGTCATATATTATTCTTTCATTTCATATATCATTACATGCTTAAAACGTTTTAATATATTCAAAAAAGAGTTAAAAAAGATGACAGCAATGTAAACTTCCATAAGAGATTTAAAACTTACTCGCCAAGCCACGTGATCATCGGCGTGCAATCATACCTATAGTTACTTATACCATGCTAATGGCAGTGACATCTGTTTGATTACTGCATTCAACTTTTTCATCAGAGTCGTCAGATAGTGATGTGGTTTCAGTTTGGGCTACATAATCGGTACTAATGGGGTCACTATCATCTTCTAATAGCACATTGCTATCAATGTTAATGAACTCGCCCAAATCATCGTTATCAAATTACAAACTTCCACAACATCAATATTCTCTTTCAGACTCAAAACGCGACATTTTTGTGCCATTGTTTACGATTTTAACCTTACAACTCACAAATAAACGGCGGACTGCTGTCGGGGAATCACACATACTTCCATTCGGCGAAGTCCTTTCGCTCTGCCACGCATACGCGATTTGTTGTCCGTCTTCAGAGAGTTTTTGCACCGTACTTATTCGTCTCCCAAATATTTTTAAAATTTTTTGTCCGTTTAAAGGAGGGTTTTCGCACTATGTGTATGAAAACAGCCTGTCCGCGTCCGCCCAAGAGAGGTTGATTTTCATAGAATTTCATATAGGTACCTAGTTCCGGACTATGAAAAAATGACCGCTTAATAGATTAGAGGTGTCCGTGATGAGAGTAGTTAACTGTAGTTACAAACAGCCCCAGGCATGAGCAGTTGGTTAAAAGTGTTCACAGAAGGAGAATCCGTGACCGCTGGCTAAAAATTCCATTCCATCCAATCCCATTTTAACGCAAATTTTACTAAACCTCGAAAACAGTACCGTCAGGTGTCTCTTTATCCTAGTAGAGCTGGAAATGTACAGTGAGTCCCAGAAGAAATGTCTAAATTCATTTAAAATTCAGCGGTAAGTTTTTTCAAAAAACGCTCGTACCCGTCGATTTTGATTTTTTAATTTTATTTTTTTTGTGGTAATTTCATGTATACAGGGTAGCTCAAAAATAAGTTACGACCATCAACTTCATTTTTTCAAATGAAAACATATATTTTTTATTTCATTTTTGAATTTTGCATTGAATTCTAAGCATGTTTCATGTACCATGTCCTATACATAAACTCAACAGTTATTGAAAAAATTAGGATTGAACATTATCTATAAGTAAGAAGTGTTTATTAAAAAAAAAAACACAACAAAATCAAATTAAATGTTGAAAATTTGCGCCATTTACGGCTTGACAATATCCCAAGACGATCAATAAACTCTCTTTGCACGTTTCCAACCATTTCCGGAGTTATGACACGCACTTCTCTTCGGATCCTTTCTTTCAACTCCTGCATATTGTTTGGCCTGTTAACAAATACTTTTGATTTGAGGTAACCCCACAAAAAAAAAGTCCAGCGGAGTTAGGTCTGGCGACCTAGCAGGCCATTCGATAGGTCCTCTCCTTCCAATCCACCGATTGGGAAAGGTTTCATCCAAAAATGTGCGCACAGTGGCCGCATAGTGCGGAGGAGCACCATCTTGTTGGAATATCAGTTCTTCGTCAGGGGAGTCTGGATCCAATGGATTCGGAAATAAAGCCACTAATGCTGGAATTAATTCTACTTGGAGAAATTCGAGATATACTTGTCCAGTTAAAGACTATTCAAAGAAAAATGGACCAATTACTCTTTCGCGTACGATTCCACACCAATCATTTATTTTCTTAGGGTACTGGCTGTGAACCTCTATCATCCAATGCGGATTTTCTGTTGCCCAATATCGACAATTTTGTCTGTTCACATTACCATTCAAATAGAACGTAGCTTCATCCGAAAAAATAATATTTTTTACTAAATTATTATCTAGATTGCACATATTTTGCATGCGTCCGCAAAACTCACTTCGCCTATCGAAATCATCTTCAAATAGCTCATGCACTGGAATAACTTTGTATGGGTGATATTTGTGCTTTTGAACTACTCGGTGAACAACAGATTTCGGCATGTGTAAATCGGCCCCAATGTGCGACAGGGGAGTACATGGATTTTCTTCCAAGGAAAGCAAAACGTCAAGTTGTTCATTTTCATCTCGAGTAAAACGACCAGATTTAGGCAAATCTCTAACATGACCGAATTCTCTAAACTTAGCCGCTAATCTACTCACCATCTTTTGACATATGGGAGGACGATCAGGATGGATTTCATTAAATAATTGGGCTGTTTCTATTTGAGTACGTGTTTTATCACCAAACCCAACCATGCATAGAATTTCAATTTTTTCCCGTTCCGTTAACTTCACCATTATTGTGAAAACCGCAACTTTGAAACTACGCTTGACAATAATTATACTTATTTGAAATAAAATTGTCATACAGTTTCTATGGAAATAAACGGTGACAGTGAGACAGTACACTCTTACTTATTATAGAGCCCAAAATGCCATATTGCCAGAAGATTTGATAGATCGTTGGATTCCCTAAATGATATGTTCAATCCTAATTTTTTCAATAACTGTTGAGTTTATGTATAGGACATGGTACATGAAACATGCTTAGAATTCAATGCAAAATTCAAAAATGAAATAAAAAATATATGTTTTCATTTGAAAAAATGAAGTTGATGGTCGTAACTTATTTTTGAGCTACCCTGTATACATGAAATTACCACAAAAAAAATAAATTAAAAAATCAAAATCGACGGGTACGAGCGTTTTTTGAAAAATCTTACCGCTGAATTTTAAATGAATTTAGACATTTCTTCTGGGACTCACTGTATATCCCCGCGAACATATTTTTCATTTCTGACTGGAATAACGTGATATTTCGGGATTAAAACGTATAAAAATGCGCCTGAAAAGAGACAAAAGCACTTGGCCGCTTTCTGAGGAAGTTGTCTTTAAAATAGCAATAAAGGTGTTAAAATAACATACGGCAAAATATTAACTTCTCTAAGCGGGTGGTCTTAAGGATAAGATTTAGTGTTGGTGAATGTGTCGGCAAATATTTTAGCTGATGTAGGTACTCTTCTTTATTGTTTTTTATTTTATCACCAAACACAATCTCTCCGCGAAAAATCCGTTAAGGCCTCTGGCAGTGGTACGTGTGCGAATAAAGCGATGCACGCTGGTTTTTGAATCGTTGGAGGTTATATTCGTTGGGAAATACGAGCTCAGAATATCCACATGGATGGCGTCCTCCAGATGAAAGAATTCTTAAACAATGACGTCGAGGAGTACCTGCTAACTTAAACCACATATGGATAGGCGGCAGTGGCTCGTCGTATATTTCTGCTGTTCGCCGCTCTGGGCGGAATTAAGAGGGCCGAGCACTTTCCATGAAAATATCTGTAAAAGAGAGTCAAATCCCCAACCTGTCTTCGATGTTCTAGGCTGTCGAGGTTCTTCGTCAGCTCGTGGTCTCCGATCAGACGAATGGCCCTCCTGTCGATGGAATCCACTAGCCGAAGAGTATGCTTAGGTATAGAGCTCCAGAGTGCAGCATTGTAGTGATGGTCAAATCTGGGCTTTGTGTCAAAAGTTGTCGAGATCTATACAACTTCTTGGTCCGGAAAAGTACACCAAGTCTCTGCGAAGCTGCATCAGCGATTTCCACAAGGTGATTATGACAAGACATTTTTCCTTCCAGATTGACGCCCAGCAAATTAATAGAAGAAGCCAGTGGAATTACGTGTCCTGCTTCTTAAAAGAATGTATCAATTTTGGAAGGAAGTCGTGCAAGTTTTTCAATTTTATTCACAATTCACAACATTACATGATTTTATCGAGTAGCATGGACAAATACCCAAAAATTTAATAGCGTTTGCGACCTCGTGTTCTTATCACTTCTACCATGCGACCTGACATTTGAATGAAGTTTAGAATTGCTTCTTGAGGAATATTTTTCCATTCTTCAGGAATGGCTAGGCAATTAAAACACGTTCTTTCTACTTTACGGGTTGTATCTGGGTATTTAGACGAGGTGAACATTTAGATTTAAATGCAATTGAACATGTATGGGATATGCGATGTAGACGTGTCCACAATCGACACCCATAAACATTGCCAGATCTGCGAACAGTCCTTCGTGAAGAAAGAAAACATATTCCTTAAGAAGCAATTCAAAACTGCATTGAAAGAGTGCCCCTCGTCAGATGGTAGAAGTGATAAGATCACGAGATTGCAATACACGCTATTAATTTTTGGATATTTGTTCATGCTACTCGATAAAATCATGTACATAATGTTGTGAATTGTGAATAAAATTGAAGAACTGCAGGACTCTTTAAAAATTTGTACGTTCTTTTAAAAAGCAGATATGGACGTGAACCAAAAAACATTGTATGAAGAAAAGACCTTCAAAACAAAACACAATGTAGTAGTAAATTCTACGGCTCAATTTTCCACAGGGCGTTAAGAAATTAAGGGTAAAAAAGTCACTTTTGTTTCTGCCTGTATAATGATTAATACATCAATATTTTGAAAACTAAAATTCAGGATATCATTCCAAAACATCAGCCTACACTTTGCTTAATACTTCTTTAAGATCGAAAAAATATTTAAAAAGTTACAGGTCTATAAATTTGGCTAACATTATCTTTGTTCGGGTTTGTTCTGCAATGTTAATCTTTTTAAGGAAAACTGGTGCTATTCTTACCTTTTAGTTAAGCCTTGACTGATGGTCAACGAAATCTCAGTCTATACAGGGTGTTATGGAAATGACGTATTATATTTAAATGGGTGTCCTAGGGAAGCGCTACATATTTTTTTTAAACCGAACGTTTAAAAAGTGGGGTAATTCACCCATAAACCCACAGGTCACTCCGCGGCACAATCATATTACACTGCCCAGCTGTGTAATAAACAGATTTTCTGGCGCAATGTTGCCAAACTGTGGAAAAGTGTAAAACTTCAGATTCTTATAAAAATAAATATTTAGCTTACTTAGAAATTAAATCCAGGCCGCCGACACGAGTAAGGAATCCAGGGAACAGACACCTTCAGTTCATTTTTCTATGGGATAAGGTTTATACTCATCACGTGCCCTGATGATAGTGTGGGACTGCATAATAAGCTTATACCCACTAAACCCCATTCGGCCTCTTATTTTCAATCTCGGAACATAACCGGCATATCGCCGAGAGAGAAAAATACATAGTCAAACAGAACAAAATAAACTAAATCACTTAAAGAAACACACACACACCCACGAGTTTCAAATTAGTTTTTTTGAAGATATGCACCTATTATAAGATTACACAAAAGCACTAAACACTAACGCATAATTACACTATCGTACACATAGAACAACAGCACACACAGAAGATAGGATACAAATTATTTCGCAATAGAAAGTCAGAAATAATAAAAACGCTAATTTCTAATGGGCCTAAAATTATTTTTAATCCTTTAATGAAGAATGATGAAATAATTATGTTGACAACAACAGGACCTCCCCTTCAGTCTTAACATAGACGAGTCCAACTAAGGGTCGAGTACTTCGTACATATTCGGAAAAATAGCGCGGTTGTCATTTCGGAGACAATAATTATACAGGAAAGTAACATTACAGAAGGAAATTCCGCAATTTATGAACATAATCTTATAAAACATCGAAAGTAGCAACGCTGTATTTTTAGGTATTTCCAAATAACGCAATATCGATCGACCGAATAAACCCGAAACAGACTGAAACGTGTAGTTACTGGAAATTTTTAGATGTTAAATACGAATGTATGAAAAAATTATATTATTTCCCAGGCCACCGGATGAAACTTTATACAATAAGGGCGTATTTTTGTCTACACGGTAGCACTTTAAAATACTAATTCAGATTGAATGGTACTTAGATGTGTTCATGAGATGCATACAAATTTACGCGAAAACTAATGTGAATTTATGTGGCTTTGTTTTTGTGTTTTGTGAGGTTATTGTGCCGGTTTTTGTTTGGATTATCTACGTGGTGTTTTTTTATAAATTAAGTTGGTTTTAAATAAGGCCGAAAAGGTAAATAAAATTGCAGTTTTTTTTCCTAAAGGGTAAAGTGGCATTTAACTTGTTCAGTTCCGACGGGTGTCGTTCGAATTGAACAAATGAGAACATGCCTGACCATTTATAAACGCCGCGGCGGTTGGTTCAAGTCAGTTCAAGTTTATAAATCAGAGTTTGTTTCCCAGCGAACTGAACTGAACGTAAAAGTTTATAATAATGTACCCTGCAAAATAAACAACTTCCAATCTGTCAAACGGTTATTGACTTTCTAAAGAGTGACAACACTGCTCAAAATTCACTGACGTTTTCCGCCATATGTTGTTTTTTTTATCTTTCTCCCAGTGTCACCACGTGCTTAATTTTGGTTTGACGTCAGGTCATGTACAGGGCATTTTAAATTAAAGCGCCATTTTTGGATATTTTTCTTCAATTTGTTTTCATCTCAGGAATTGCCGGTTTAAATGTAATACGTCATTTCCATAACACCCTGTATATACTTGTTAAGATTGATTTTTCTCATTTTCCGATGAAAGGTAATCAAAAACCAGTCAATAACAATATACGCATCAAAGATTCACAAAGTCATAATAGTAAATCATAACTACGCAGGTACCTATACGATCTCACTACAAGCGAATAAAGATTAAAGTACCAAAGTACTGCCAATTACGGTGACCTCCGTGCTGAAAGAACCTCGAACCCATTTGCTTGCTGCGCATTTAGTACCGCATATGCGGAATGGCATGCCGTATCTTACTATTTTCTTCGTTCCGATTGTTCAGAACTCCCTTCGGTACTTGTTTTTGTTCGTTTTCATTGCCGTGCATGTTTTCTTGCGAAGTGCACGCGAACTGCTCCGGCCCTAAATAGATTAAAATCGGCCGCAATATATCGCCAATTTATGTTATAAATCTTGTTATTAAATTGAAGAGGACGAATGAAAATATTACTAAATTGGGCCGCTGCACCAGTGGCGGAACTTCAAAATTTGGTCCACCCTGCTAAATTATTTATTAGGCCTTATAAAATTACTTATTTATATAGTTATTAAATATTATTAAAAATTTGAAATTAAAACCAAAAGATGTATTCCCTTCGGATTGGAATTTTTATTAGTCTTCAGATCAAACGAAAGATTATAATAAAAAATCACGTTTATTATACAGGGTTGTCCAGAAGTCCGGAATAAAATTAATATAGCCTTAACCTGTAACTTTTGGGGAAAACGCTCGGACTCGTCAATTTAGTTTTATATATGCTCACATTTTGACGTTATTCGTTTGTTTTTTTATAGACATTTATCAAAGATATGACGACATCGATCTTTTTTTTAAATAGAAACATACAGCTTGTCATACATCATTTGAAAGCTACTATCTCGTACAGAATGCTCATGTCGTTTGACGTATAGTTTTTGCAGAATTATACCGTTGATCTCTTGACTGCAATAAAACCTCATTATCCATTCGACCATAAAATAAATAAGGAAATCCCAAATTTTAAAACCTTTTCGAGCAGAGCCGGACCAGGTATACAAATTCAATTTATACCTATGCCTGATGCATATATAAATACGTGTGATTTTTAATAATTTTAATCTTTAGTGGATTTCCGGCGAGTAATTTTTAGTTAGGCTTATTAGTGGTAGAATGTGGCGTCCTTGGAATTGTGATGATAGGGGGGCATCTTCAAGTGTCGGGAATGGAGACTTATATTTAACAGCTGTTAAACAATTTAGAGGAGAAATCGTCCAATTATTTACCTTGACGAAACATGGTTCGATACCAATGACACTCCAAGAAAAGGTTGGGATGATTCTTCCAAAAAATGTCAAACCAAGGCACCATCAAATAAAGGCAAAAGAATCACAATATTACATGCTGGTTCAGAGAACGGGTTTGTTCCAAATTGTCTGTTGCTTTCAGCTAAAACATAGCAGATTCTTCTTTAGATTACCATCAAAATGCAGACATAGACAAAACATAAACTCCTTAAAAATATACCTGAAAATAGCGTCATTGTAATGGACAATGCTAGTTATCATAGACGGCAAGCAAAAATCATTCCCAATTTTAATAATACAAAAGCAGAAATTCAAAATTTTATGATTGAAAATGATTTATATTTTGAGGAAACTTACAAAAAACGAGAACTGCTAGAAGTATTAAAAGCTTTTAAAATAAATAAGGAATACGAGTGTGACAAACTTGCAGCAGAAAATGGACATACAGTGTTGCGTCTTCCTCCGTACTATTGTATATTCAATCCTATTGAGCTAATATGGCACCAATTAAAATCCAATATTAGGAGAAATAATATTTCTCCTACATTAAATGCATCTGTAGTAGAATTAATTAAAAATGAAGTAAGAAAAATTTCTGCAGACAGCTGGAAAAACTGTGTACAGCATGTACTTAAGGTGGAAAATTCTTACAATTGTATGATTACAAATGTTCAACCCTTAATTTATAAGTTTAGGCTGAGATGAAGATAGTGATAGTGATAAGAGTTAAATTTTGAATAAATTATCAATAGTTTCTTAGAATTTAATTAATGTTTATTGTACTTGTTATCCTAATAGTTATACTTTTAACTTATATTATTTTCAATTATCATTAATTGTTATCATTATTTTACATTTATTATAGGTACCTACAACTAAAAATACCTATCTATTTATTTTAAATTATAAAAATAAATCATGTGGTGTGGTATACATTTTCAAGCCGGCCCTGATCCCATTTATTGAGCTTTGAAGAGGTTGAGGCGTATACAATAGGGTTTAATCAGGTAGTTTATTTATGGCAGTAAGAGTCAACGGTATAATTCTGCAACAACTATACAGTTTTCTTATAAAAAAATTAAATTCATTCATTTGCACTCTCGGTACTATGCCGATATTTATATCGGTATCGGCCGATTACTAACTAGCTAAGCACATGACGCCATTCTGGAATGCCATTACATTAATGGTCGGTTGCTTGCATTCTATCATCATATTTGGTTGACACTAAAAATTAAATAGCTTGTCTAACGACCAAGTTCGACGACGAAAACCAAAACTATTCAAATTTCTTTCCTCTACAAAACCCGTTGATAAAAAACCGCTTATCCCTCGCACGCAGGGTAACAACAACAGACAAACGAACGTCTCTTCCCGCCAAGAAATAATCTCTCTATCGTTTAATCTGAAGAAGTTGTTTACGATTCGAAGCAAGCGCCTTCCACGCCGTAACATCGTAAGAACGAAGGGACCCTTCTGCGGGGGGGCTCCGGCCACAGGTTCGAGGGGAACGGGGGGAGCCTAGAGCGGCAGCCATTGACCGGGACCGGATGCGATATAGGCAGCGTGGCGGGAAGAAAAGAGCGCCAAGCAAAAGGGGCCCAAACGGGCGTCTACGTCGCGACCGTCACAATCCTGCACGTTGCCGAGTTGTGTTTTGAGCCGCTTTATTTCGTGAAACGAACGAAAGCATCATTACCAGTACCGGATATATAAATGGGCACTTGGGGGGGGGGGGGGGGGGGGGGGGCACCACATAAAGAACAATACTTGAAAATTCCTCACTTTCCACATGGAAAGTCAATATCCCTTTTTTTATATTTTAAGAGCTGCGATTAATCACAGATTGTCAAGCAGGAACTATTTTATGCGAACGTTTAGGGTTTGTTCGGTTTAGCCAAATATAATACTTAGTTTTTTTCTAATTTAAAACTGGATTCGTAAAGTTAAAGGATTGGAAAAGGCTATGAAAAAATTGCGCTAAAAAATACGTGTCCAAGATAAGGAGGGCCAGTACAGGGATCTCGGAAACCGTAAGAGATACGAAGTCGGTTAAATGGAGGTAAAGTTGCATTTACGTGCCTAATAATATGCCGTTTAGAAAGTTTTCAAATTCCGAGTAGTTCCGGAGATATCCGGAAAAAACAGAAATTGTGAAAAATCGTTAATTGTTTTCCTGGGTTTTTTTTTGAGTTAAAATTCTAAAGTAAATTGCACTTTTGCATTGACACTTTTTCCGCTCTATCTAACAGCGTTAATTGTTTTGTAATCCGACGAGTCGTCTTCGAAGGGCCATTATCAACTTTCTTTTTTTAAATACGGCCTGTTTTTCTGATTTTTTTTATTTTTTGTTTATTATTAAATTATTTATTGAACCCAATATAAGTAAAAATTTAGATCTTACTTATGAGATATTATTTATAAAATTAGGAGAAATACAGGACCGTATCCCAAAATTTCCTTGTGTGTTGTGTTGTTGTTCAAAAACCCTCGAAACGTCATTAAACCACAACGTGTCATACATCGTTGCATTCGGAAAAAAAAAAGCTATCAAATACCAATATCAGAAAAACAGGACCGTATTTAAAAAAAGAAAGTTGATAATGGCCCTTCGAAGACGACTAGTCGGATTACAAACCAATTAACGCTGTTAGATAGAGCGGAAAAAGTGGCAATTCAAAAGTGCAATTTACTTTAGATTTCGATCTCAAAAAACCCAGGAAAACAATAAAACGATTTTTCAGAATTTCGGTTTTTTCCGAATATCTCCGGAACTACTCGGAATTTTAAAACTTTCTAAACGGCATATTATTAGGCACGTAAATGCGCAACTTTACATCCATTTAACCGACTTCGAATCTCTTACGGCTTCCGAGATCCTTGTACTGGCCCTCCTTATCTTGGACACGTTGTATATTCTATAAAAAGTAATCAGTCTCGCTGTAAACAGAACTTCTGCACGAGCCAATCAAAAACCAGTAAAAAATCAACTGCTTCGCTAGGATTCAATCCCGGGCCCTCTGGAATGCGAATTTCCTATTCAAATTACGCATCTCAGGGTATAAAACAGCGGAGCTGGCAACGTGCCAGGGCTCGTCACGTGACAGTGACATTTATGACCGTCTTACTTTAGACGAAAGCCAAGACAGAGGCGCGCATAAACGTGAGGAATGTAAACAACCAGAGAGATTAAAGAGTTTTATGGTTTCTGTTAATGAAGTTGAGCCGGATGAGTGAAATGTATTTTATTCTGATTAGGGCCCGAATAGATTTTTATGTTAGTTGCTCTGGAATTCTTAACGCTTTGTGATGCATGGTGGGTGGGTGTTTGTTTAGAGAGCATAGACACCACAGGTAAAAAACGTAATGCCGGGCACTGGCTTCTTAAAGTCCCAATTTTTTTATTTCTTAATATGTGCTTTTAATATGAATTTTAATTTTTTTTGTAAAGTTTTGTGAAAATAGGTACCATTTTATATTGCTTAAAATAACGGTAAAATAAACATTTTTACGTTTTATTATGTAATTTTTTCTCATGTCATTGTGATTTATTTTCAAATCCATTTTACTCGAAAACGGTAAATTCTATCAAGGGAGAGGAACAAGGTATCTATCTTTTTTTCATAAAAATGTATTGCAATTTTATCAGTGGCGGGTCGTGATATATTCGTTAGGGGTAACACAGCATGTTGGGAAGGAATTAAAGACGTTCGACGCAAACGAAAATTTTTTAGACCCCGCCCAAAAAACACACCTAAATTTGATCAATAATTTATAGTAAATCTAAGTAAAACTAGTGTTGGGAAAAACCGAATATTTTAATAATCGAGTACTTGATACTCGAGCGATTTTAATAATCGAGTGAATCGCTCGAGCGATTAATCACTTGAAACTTTTATGACTAAAAGGAATGTGGGGTTGTTTTTGTAAGTTTTAGGAGTTTAGTCTTAGAGCTTTTATTAAGGAAAAACAGTTGATTCTGTTTTTTTTTTAAAAGTATGTCCTTGAATTTTTTTAAAATTTACAATCGCCGCTGGCTAGCCAGTTAAAACAAAACCCATGTCGCGATGAATGCAAAGGGATTTGGCATACTTTTTTGTATGCATCTTATCGTTTATGTGTGTCAATCTCGAACGTCGCCAATCGGCACATCTCGAGTGGCCCGCGTCCTCGAGCGAAATTCGGGTATCAAGTGAAAGGCAACGGTTTCGATTTTTCACTTCAATTTATAACAAGAGCATTTCCTATCGAGCGAATAACTGCTCGAATATACGAGCAGTTTTTTAACTCGAGCGATCACACTACCAAGGAGCATATTCCCGTCAGCGTCACTCGAAGCTCGGGTATCGAGTGAAAGGTAATAAGTAACAAGCGACGGTTTTCGCTTGAATTTATAACTCGAGCGGTTTGCTAATAATCAAGCGATGTCGGTTATTTCAATAATCGAGTACTCGAGCGGTTTTTCGCTCGGGCGATCACAACAGTAGTTAAGGTAAGGTGTTAATTCAGGTACAGAACATGCCAAAACTAAAGAAAACCCGAGCAAATACCACTAAAATGAGAAAAAATCCGGTAACCTTTCCAAATATCTCAGAAATCATGCGGAACCTCGGCGGTGTGGGAGTGTCTGCCTCCACAACAGAAAGAAACTTATCACCCGTTTTAAAAACATCGACTATTTATTCAATTTATTCCAAAAACATGGAATTGTTCCGGCGACGTGCCTCCGAGCGAGACAATACGATAAATTAATGAAACAGATAAGGACGGGGTGCGCTGTTCCCTGACTGATTACGTTACTATTATTAGATACGTTTTGCAAAATTTATATAGAAGAACTATAAGAGGTTATGTTAAAAATATGTTTTAAGGCTGTACTTAAATTTATATTTATAACTTAACTTAACTTCTACTTATATTATAACTTAACTTAACCTACAAGTATTCTTATTCTTGCACATTTCCGCTTTGTTTAGAGCTAGCCTATCATTTTGGAGAACAATAAGTTCAACCAGAACATGCCAAAACTAAAGAAAACCCGAGCAAATACCACTAAAATGAGAAAAAATCCGGTAACCTTTCCAAATATCTCAGAAATCATGCGGAATCGGACGACTGACCTTGGCGGTGTGGGCGTGTCTGCCTCCACAACAGAAAGAAACTTATCACCCGTTTTAAAAACATCGACTATTTATTCAATTTATTCCAAAAAAACATGGAATTGTTCCGGCGACGTGCCTCCGAGCGAGACAATACGATAAATTAATGAAACAGATAAGGACGGGGTGCGCTGTTCCCAGACTGATTACGTTACTATTATTAGATACGTTTTGCAAAATTTATATAGAAGAACTATAAGAGGTTATGTTAAAAATATGTTTTAAGGCTGTACTTAAATTTATATTTATAAAAGTAAGGTTTATTTGTAGTAGGAGAGGCTCCCCTCATTAGTCTCCACTGGATTTTATATCGAGAACTTGCGGAGATATTTGAAAAATCCATCTTCAGGGTGTCCCATTTAAGAAGGCTCTAGCTCTCTTACGAGGCATTTTCAGGGACATGTTAATATGCACTTTTTGGTCTAGATTACACATTACACAGGATATCCTATGGAAAAAAGTCCAAATAATAGGCGTACAAATCAAACGTAGGGCTATTTCGGAAAAACCCAACGCCTTTTCAGTTTTCACCGGCGTTTGTAAACAAATTTAACACCTTCCTTCCTTCCCCGAGCCACCTATTCGGTCCTTTTCCAAATTTAGACCGTAGGAATGTCCGCTGGGGGCCTTAGATCCACATTTAGATTTTATAAAAGCGTTTAACGGATTTAGAAGCGGGATTATTGAAAAGAAACGAAAATATTTTGGGTAAGACCGGCGCCCGATTAAAAGCTTAAAGTGTCGTCGTTTTGTCGATAAATACGTCGACGTGAAACGGATTCTAATGTGTTTCGGGATTGGAAATTCGATTCGGGAACGACGAGTATTGGAAACCGGGATTAGATTTCGTAGATTTGTTACGAATGTCTTTTGGAATTCTAAAATCTACACGACAAAATTGGTATCTATCTAAATTACGACAATATACAGGTAAAGTGCTAAAAGAACTCCCACGAAAGGATATAGGTAAACTTCCCAAGCAGGGACGTAACCGGGACTACTCAGGGTGAGTCGGGAAGAACTGACCAAACTGCACGAATGTATTGTACAAGCGAAAATAGCTCCTAATCCGATTCTCATTGCATTTGTAATATAATTGTGCAAAATGTAATTAACAATTTTCTGAAAAGAAAGAGCCTGACAGCCTGTTAGTAAAGGCGGGGCGAGGCCATTTGCAGGATATTGATTTCAGCGTTTAATTGCAGTATATGAACTTATATCCTACATATATCGTAGATTTAAGCAAGAGCGAGTCTATATTCACAACTAAAAGAAAAATAAAAACTGGAACTACCCCAACAGAACTTTTCAAAGGCCATAACTTACATTGCACTGAATAAAAAAATATGCGTTATACAATCAACCCTCTTTCCAAAAGCTGCCAATTTACGATACTAAGGGCCGATATTTCAAAGTCACCTCAAGGTGACCTTTAAATGACCTTTTAATAATAACACAAATTTGACAGTATATTAAAGTGCTTTTTAACTTCATCTAAGGTAACATTCAAATAACGGCCCTTAAGGCCGATAGTTCAAGTCACCTTAAGGTACAGAATAACATAAGTCATTCTTAACACAAGTTTAACAGTATATTAAAGTTCTTTTTAATTCTCATCTAAAGAAAGGAAAGGAAAGTCTTTAAGGATGGGGCAATCTTCCACTTAACGCGTCTAATTAATTTAAAACATAGTTTTTTAAGGCCTACCATAACGTTAAGGCTACCTTAGCTGAGGTCTAACTTAAGGTAACATTCAAATATCTTCCCTTAGTGTAAAGGAAAACAACAAACAGCCTATGTATTATGCCACGATTTGCCGAGCTGATGGAATCGATCAAAAACAATATGTTTTCAGTCAAATTTGCTCAACTATATGTGCAAAAATTAAGACTAGATGAACCATATACTGGAGCAATCGTTTCCTTGGATAGATGAAACCACATCCGATCCGTTCCACCCGATCCAGACACCCGACGCTACCTTAACCTCCACGAGCATCTTTCGGGGTCCTTGCACCCCAAGATCTATTTTGGTATGTCATCAATTAAATCGTTCACCTTTTAAGGGGCAAGGAAGCCCGAAAGAGAAATACGTACCCGACTTTATGTTGCAGCTTGCACTCGCGCGCGTGCCTTAATACCGTTTTCAAGGTAAGAACATCTGCATCACCACCGGCACCGGGGCCGAAAACCGTGTAAGGAAAAAAAGTACGACCGGATGTGAATTTTTCTTGCCTTCTTGCACCCGTATGGTGTTGAAAAAACAAGATGCACGAAGATAAAGGTGAAAAATTAGGGATGCAGTCTGCAACTTTACGGACTCGAGAAGTTGAGTGATCCGATAACGAAGATTTAAAACTTTTGGTGCAAAGCGATAAATTAAAAACGGGAATGGATAATGGTCTTGATGATATATCGCTTTGACATTTTGTTGTTTTTACAAAAAACGCTTTATTTTATCCATTAAATATCGATTCCAAAACGAAGCCCAGCAGAAATGCAAAAATTAATAGCGTGTATTGCAACCTCGTGTTCTAATCACTTCTACCATGCCACCTGGCATTTGAATTGAAGTTTTGAATTGCTTCTTCAGGAATATTTTCCCATTTCTTCAGGAATGGCTGTTGTATTTAATAATATTAAGCAAGTTTACCAATTAAAACACCTTCTTGCCAGTTTACGGGTTGTAACTGGGTATTTAGACGAGGTGAACATTCAGATTTAAATACAATTGAACATGTATGGGATATGCTATATAGACGTGTATAGGGAATCCAATCCCGCAAATGCGGGATCTCGCGATGATTTCGCGGGATTCGATGTGGGTGCTGTATGTTAATAAAAAGTTGTTTTATGCAATTAGAAACAGAGTAGAATAGCAGGAAAATATTTATTGCATATAGGTACAATACAATAGTACGACTAGTTTAACGGTTACATGTTACATTGATTTTGAAAGCATTTTCGGAGAAAAGATAACATGTTCAATGTTTCATCTTTTAGATTTGATCTTATTTTATTGAACATGTATCCTGCGGCTGAAAAAACCACTAACATCTGAGCGCTTATCAATAGAACTAAACGAACTACTCGAACTGCTGGTACTAGCTTTCATTTCCTGTGTTATTTTATCAATATCAACACTACCGCCGCTGCTCTGGACTTTCAAATTAATATTATATGCTTTGTTTGTAAGTGGGTGTGAAGACCTTTGGTGGAACGAGCAGAGATTTTGATACTGCTAGGGCATAACTTACATTTAGCTGTAAGACCATCTTAAGACTTTAAAAAATAATTCCAAACTAAACTTGAACCTTTATTGTCTTTGTAAACTACACTGACACTCATTTTTGTGATTGCTGTTTTAATTCCACGGATCCGCGGGATCGATGGGCTCAATCCCGCACGTTGCCAGATCTGCCAACAGTACTACCTGAAGAATGAGAAAATATTCCTCAAGAAGCAATTGAAAACTACATCGAAAGCATGCCCCACGTCGTATGGTAGAAGTGATAAGAACACGAGATTATTAATTTGTGGATATTTGTTCATCCTACTCGATAAAATAATGTCATGTTGTGAATTGTGAATAAAATCGAATTTTACTTACTAGTTTTTGAGTGTGTTATTTTTGCAATAAATCTGAAAACACTTAATATTTTCGAAACAGTTGAAGATAGGTATAGGGGATATTGTACATAATATGTCTAAAATTCTCTGAGGGATCCAAAAATTGAATAATATACAGGGTGTTGCATTTAAAATAAGAAAGTTGGTATTGGCCATTGATACATGACACACCCTGTATGAAAAGTTTTTATTGAAAAAAATGCCCAGCTAAAAATACCAATCGACGTGTCCGAGCGCTTTCTCGCACACGCCCCCCATTTATTTATCATAGAATTTATTCAAATTTATCAATCTTTCCCCATATTCCGCCCGTCACATTTACCCGAACCTCGCCAAAATCCTAATTCGGCACTGTCGATAAAGATGGGTTAAAAAAGGTGCGGCGCGGGGGCGCAAAGGGGCACCAGATGTCCGCCATCATCAGCTGCCGATGGCACGGGCCGCAGCTGTCTCTCGTCGGCGGCTGCCGTGGATTTCTTTTCTTCGAGGGTACTAGGCGCTCCGCGCGCCCCCCCGATGCACTTTGCACATGTTCTTCGGTCGAGCCCAACGAGATTTTTTGATTTAATCTTTTGAGAAATCATCGCTATATTTAAAGGGTGAATTTTAAATTTTAATGTCTAACAAAAAGGATAATTTAAATTTGCACAGTTAGTTGTTCTTGGTGTCTGTATTAAATATAACTTAAAATTTACTGCCGAGCCGTGGTACGGCGAAACGCGTGCAAGTACAAGTTTGATGAAATGAGAAGGGCAAAAATTGTATATTTGTGGTTTAGACAGACCTTTACGTCTTATATAACTTTAAATGTTTGGCCTGTATGGGGGTATTTATTATATCGCTGCTGGATTTTTAACAGGTAACCGGTTTGACATGTCTTTGTTAGGAAAAACAAACAATCGACGGACGTGACTCAAAAATCTATATTTTTATCCAGTTTACGACAAACTTGGTACAGTATTACCATATTGAGTTAAGAATTACTATTTTTCCACAAACAATACTTAGACTTAACCCACAAAACACGGAAAAACAACAAAGAATTTTATTAAACATGAAACCAGGTATGAAAGATGGACGTTCCAATAAGGGCTTTATAACAGGTATGTATTGTCTAATTAAAAGAAAACGACAAAGAAAAATTGTACCAATTTTCAGAGCTCACCGATTGTTTCTCTGATGCGAATTGAGTTACTTTCACTCAGTTTCTCCCTGTACAGGGTGTCCCATTTTCGACACTTTTATAGGGTAACTCCGTAATTGTTAGTGCTATCAAAAAATAATGTAGGTGTCATCTGCTGTTTTTGGGTCAAACTTAAAATGCTAGAATCAAAATTTGAAAATTCTCGCTCGCTTAAGAGATATTGACAATTTCAAAATTACTCTATATTTTCTTAGTTAAAAGATACACAGAAAAATGTTTCATACAGAAGCTTCTTTATATTGATTGTCCAATATTCTGCCGTTTTCAGAATAAGTATACGGGGTTAGGTAAAAAATTTATCGGTCATTTTTTTAAATGGAACACCCTGTATATTTTAGTCTAGAAGGATAGCATTTTAAATTCTCTTTTCAAATATATAACACACCATGGATGATATTGGTTTCCTAGGCGATTTATTTAAACTTTATTTCTTTGAAACGAAATAAAAGATTCAGATTAAGGTAAAAAATAACGGGAATCATCGCAAATGTTCGGAATATGTCCTTAAATGGTTTCCGTCTTTCCGGATAGCGAACAAAACATACATTTTGCGCCATTTCTTCGTTTTTTCCACTATCAATATAAACTGATATCATATCAAATGTTTCAAAATGTTGATAGGTCATTTTCGCAAATGAATATGTAAAAATTAAATTGACGTTAAATGTTAATAGTCTACATAGTTGTTGCTAGGATATTAGCTTTTGTTTCATGGTCTACTGTGGTTTAAAGTAATAAAGTTTAAATAAATCGCCTAGGAAACCAATATCATCCATGGTGTGTTATATATTTGAAAGGAATTTAAAATAGTATATTCAGGGTGTTCCATTTTAAAAAATCAGGTTAGGTCCAATAACTTTTTTACCTGACCCCGTATACTTATTCTGAAAGCGGCAGATTATTGGACAATCAATATAAAGAAGCTTCTGTATGAAACATTTTTTTGTATCTCTTTTAACTAAGAAAATATAGAGTAATTTTGAAATTGTCAATATCTCTTAAGCGAGCGAAAATTTTCAAATTTTGATTTTACCATTTTAAGTTTGACCCAAATAGAGCACATGACGACACCTACATTACTTTTTTGATAGCACGAACAATAACGGAGTTACCCTATAAAAGTGTCGAAAATGGAACACCCTGTACAGGGAGAAACTCAGTAAAAGTAACAATACGTCGACAAATGACAAATTAGCAAATCCCATTCGCCGATTAACCGAGGAAGTTTTGAATACCGAGCGATTGCAAAATCATGAAAACTATCAACATTTTTAACAGATCCGTTTCAGCATATAAATAAATATTTCGTCCCCCATATAGAGTCGCTTTTCTAGAAACGCTTTCACCCGAAACTATAACGCTCTCCCGCCTTTTTCTCGCCATCCCGAAACACCTTGACAAATGGTTAATTTTTACCCCCGTGCGACGAGAGTGCAATCACCCCTATTTTTTCGGTTCGAGTTACCCCGAGACACAGACTCGGGATGGCTTTGAATAAAGTAAGAAAAGAAACCGTGGCCCTAACCGACTTACAAATTAGAGGGAATTCCTGAGGAACGAGACCCCCGTCTTGGGTTTAGATTGGCCCAGTGGCGTGGGTAATAAACATTTAGCAAATATTTTAATGTTTTAAAATTAATAGAAAAATAATATTAAAAATGTCAAATTTATTGTGATGATTGTGATTTGACGCTTCTAGAGACTATTTGCCGCCTTCATGGTTTAATCCCCTGGGAGGGGCAAAAGTTATCCTTACAATCTTAAATGGGAAGGAGTGTGTACAAGTGGCATATAATTTTTCCATAAAATCGATTTCGAAAAATGGAAGTCTAAATGATTGCAAGTTTATAGAACATTTTAAATCTTACTAGACTTAAAATGCGTTTTATTCACCACTTTAAGTATAACTACTCTCATAGACGCCTATTTACTCTTCATTTTAAAACCGAAGTTGCTTTAATATGTTCAAGCTCGTGCCCTTATTGACTTAAAGTGGCATGGCGCGCGAATGAAATCTTAACCTAACAAATTGTACCTGTTTTGGAGGCTTTCCTTTTAACCAAATTGACTAAATTAAAACCTTTGAGTTTTAAAATATTCTTAATGTACTCTTTAAAAAGTAAAAATTGTATTTTTGAATTTAATGTGGAATTTTATCGAGCATATAGACTTGAGATGAAATAGTTTTCTTAATAGGTTTTAATGAGTACTTCAAGGGTACTTCATAAAACTATATTAAAACTATTTGTTCC
This sequence comes from Barypeithes pellucidus, assembly GCA_963991005.1. NCBI lineage: Eukaryota > Metazoa > Arthropoda > Insecta > Coleoptera > Curculionidae > Barypeithes > Barypeithes pellucidus. The sequence goes on along the minus strand of OZ022562.1, from coordinate 11,548,000 downwards.
AAAATTGATTATTTTAAAACCAACTTGCTAATTAATCCTTAAAAAAAGCAAATTAGTTTTAAAATAGCCAATGTCACGAGTATTATAAAACCAGTATAAGATCAATAGGATATTAAGAGCAAATAGCTTTTTTATTTTACTTTAAATAGTGTATTAAATTCTTTGCATAAGAATAAGTGGTCTTCAAGAACGTTTAGTATATTTTAAGGTAACTTTAAAACCAACATCTTTTTACTGAACATATTAAAGCACTTTTAAACCATAAATAAATCAAAAGTGTCTTACAATTGTTACTTGGGAATCCTCCTGGAAAGTCCTTCCCAATAAAATTGACTGGCGCAGAGACATGGTGGGAAGTATGCAAATTGACAACCCGTATATTTTTTGGATATGTACAGGGTATTCCATTTTCTACACTTTTATAGGGTATCTCCGTAATTGTTAGTGCTATCAAAAAGTAATGTAGGTGTCATGTGCTCTTTTTGGGTCAAACTTAAATGGTAAAATCAAAATTAGAAAATTTTCGCTCGCTTAAGAGATACGGGGGAAAATCAAAAAATTGACAATTTCAAAATTACCCTATAATTTCATAGTTAAAAGAGATACAGAAAAATGCTTGATACAGAAGTTTTTTTATATTGATTGTTGAATAATCTGCCGTTTTCATAATAAGTATACGGGGTCAGGTAAGAAAGTTATCGGACCTAACCTCATTTTTTTAAATGGAATGTATATTTTAATCTAAAAAGATAATATTTTAAATTTTCCTTTCAAATATATAACACTCCATGGATGATATTGGTTTCCTAGGGGATTTATTAAACTTTATTAGTTTAAACCACAGTAGACCACGAAACAAAAGCTAATATCCCAGAAACAACTTTGCTGAATATTAACATTTAACGTCAATTTAATTTTTACAAGTGGAAAGTGGAAAAAACGAAGAAATGGCGCCAAATGCATATTTTGTTCACTATACGGAAAGACAGCAACTATTTAAGGACATATCCCGGACATTTGCGATGATTCCCGTTATTTTTTACCTTAATCTGAATCTTTTATTTCGTTTCAAAATAATAAAGTTTAAATAAATTGTCTAGGAAACCAAAATCATCCATGGTGTGTTATATATTTGAAAGGAAAATTTAAAATAGTATCTTTTTAGATTAAAATATACAGGCTGTTCCATTTAAAAAAATGAGGTTAGGTCCGATAACTTTTTTACCTGACCCCGTATACTTATTCTGAAAACGGCAGATTATTCAACAATCATTATAAAGAAACTTTAGTATAAAACATTTTTCTGTATCTCTTTTAACTAAGAAAATATAGGGCAATTTCGAAATGGTCAATTTTTTGATTTTCCCCCGTATCTCTTAAGCGAGCGAAAATTTTCAAATTTGGATTTAACCAAAAACCTTCACCGTATGTATAACTAAATGTCTTAAACAAAATTTCTAAGAATCGAAAAGACCGACTAAATATTTCCGCACACCCCTGATTTTTACCTTACATGGGCGCACATCTGCCACGGGCAGGTGCCAGACTGTGCGGCCTTATAGCGAAATGCACCGTATCCGTCGACGACTTAATAGCGCATCCACATCCATACTTTCGTAACACATGCCCACATCGCTTGCATCCCCCTAATTCCCGTATAGCGATGCACATCGCCGATGTATTAAGGCTTCCGGTCCGTATACAGGGTGGTTCGAAACCAATCAGTTCGTAAATTGTATCTTTGAACAGATTCTTGTCATTTTTGCTTATGGTAAATAGTAAAAAGAAATTGACGTTAAAAAAAACGTTCTACAATGGTGTGTATACCTCTTATCAGGGTTGTTAAAATGAATGTAACATTTACTACTGTAGTATACAGGGTGGCCAATTAGTGCGACAATGCTCAATATCTCTTTTACCGCTAGGGATAGCGGAAAACTTTTTTCACGAAAGTTATTAAGCGTTAAAAGATGCAAATTTTAAAATTATTTTCGACTATACAGGGTGCCCCAAAAAGGCGTTGTGATAAAAATTTCATATTTTTTAAATGGGACACTATGTATATTTTTACATATTTGAATTCACCGTAAAATTCTGCACATAGCACCGTAATTATTTGTACACATTCTTACAACGTTGCCAAATAGATTGGAAAATTCCTAAAATTTGTGCAAAAACATGGTTCAATGAAATGTGTAATAGTTCTTAACTTATAATAATTTGAAGTAAAATATTTTTATGTCGGAAAGAAATGTTGACAGAAGTCCCCTATGATAACACATATCAATATTATTATACAGGGTATTTTCTATGGATATGCCAACATTACGAACTTGAAACCTGAGTTTCGTAAGTTTTTTAAATGAAGCACCCTGTATATGATTACTTTATCTTGTAGATATTTTAATCCTCTCTAATTTTTATTAAGGTCTTCCTATGCTTATCTCTACCAATCTTGGTGGTATTTCAATTTTTATTTAAAATCGAGCAAAAAAAAGTGGATGTATTTTACCATTGTCCTTTTTCTAGTCACCTATGACAAAATGAAAACAAAATGTTGTAATTTTAAAAAAAATATTTATTGATACGGGAGGATACGACACAAAAATATTTTAACGATTCAAGCTTGTGGACATTTTCGAAAGTAAATTAGTACCTAATTATTTGTTCATATAGTGACCCCCACTAACTTGAACACATAATTCAATACGTTTTTCAAAAGAATGAGTCATGTTTCTACACATTTGGAAGTGTTTTCAAAGTATTGCCTAATTATTTGTTCATAGTGACCCCCATTAACTTTAACACATATTCAATACGTTTTTCAAAAGAATGTTTCTAGACATATGCCGAGTAATACTTTGAAAACAGTTGAAAATGTGTAGAGACATGACTCATTCTTTTAAAAAACGTATTGAATTATGTGTTCAAGGTATTGGGGGTTACTATATGAACAAATAATTAGGTAATAGTTTACTTCAGAAATTGTCCACAAGCTTGAATCGCTAAAATATTTTTGTGTCGTATCCTCCCGTATGAATAAATAATTTTTTTTTTAAATTACAACATTTTGTTTTTATTTTGTCATAGGTGACTAGAAAAAGGACAATGGTAAAATACATCCAATTTTTTTTGCTCGAGTTTAAATAATAATTGAAATACCACCAAGATTGGTAGAGATAATCATAGAAAGACCTTAATAAAAAGTAGAGAGGATTAAAATATCTACAAGATAAAGTAATCATATACAGGGTGTTTCATTTAAAAAATTCAGGTTTCAAGTTCGTAATGTTTTCATATCCATAGAAAATACCCTGTATAATAATATTGATATGTGTTATCATAGGGGACTTCTGTCACCATTCCTTTTTCCGACATAAAAATATTTTATTTCAAATTATTATAAGTTAAGAAATATTACACATTTCATTGAACCATGTTTTTGCACAAATTTTAGGAATTTTCCAATCTATTTGGCAACGTTGCAAAAATGTGTACAAATAATTACGGTGCTATGTACAGAATTTTACGGTGAATTCAAATATGTAAAAATATACATAGTGTCCCATTTAAAAAATATGAGGTTTTTATCACACCGCCCTTTTGGCGCACCCTGTATGGTCGAAAATAATTTTAAAAACTGCATCTCTTAACACTTAATAACTTTCGTGAAAAAAGTTTTCCGCTATCCCTAGCGGTAAAAGAGATATTGAGCTTTGTCGCACTAATTGGCCACCCTGTATGTGATTTGCTATAGTCTTTGCAGCGAACCCTCAAGCCTTTTTGACAATTGACATCAGCAATACGTCATCGATCAGCTGTTTGGGGACATAATCAAATACCCCAGTTTTATACGAACCGCATTCAGCGTGTTGTGTTTTTATATTTTTCCAGTTTAATTGGTGCTAATAAGTTTTAAAAGTGTATTTCCGTCGTTTTAGTATAGTTTATTATGTTTTGAAAACTTGATTAACTACATATTGAGTTGTTTGTGTATCTGGTAAACCACAGTAAGTACGACTCACGTAACGAAAAATTTATAGGTTAATATTTTATTTATCTGTTTTTAGGCGAAAATAATAATTATGGAGCATAATTATTGTCTGCCTTCTACCTCAGCTGATGCCACCGAGAGTAACTAAGGTGAATTTTAATATTAATAAAAAATGTCTAGATGTTTTATTTCTTTCAGAGTGAGTCGAGATTTATTTCAGTTAAATATCAGGTAATACTTTTGTGTGGCGACTTGAATGTAGACAGATTGGTTAGCTGGGATAGTAGGAAATATCTGCATGATATTTTTAATAGTTTTTGGTCAGAATTCAAGTGCAATTATTGATCATGTAGTGTGTAATAATATGTTTATCTAAGTTCAGTATTTTTAGAACTTTGCAGAGAATACTAAATATATTGTTTATTAAAGTGGATGTTGATATTTCAGTTTTCTTGGCATGTAATTATAGATAATGACTTTATTTTACATATTTGAATAAATAAATAACAAAAAAATACAATGTGCTTGTGTGTTTTATTCCTATAATAAATAATAAAAAAATTATTTAAAAATATAAATAGACTCGTTTCATTTTTAAAATAAGCGCACGTACTATTGTAGTACGGTCCTGGAATGTCATACAAACCTAGGCAAAATAAATAGCCAGAAATAAGCAGGCAAGTCATTAATGTCACGTGACACTTGACATATCTGGCGCGAGGGTTCGCTGCAACGACTATGCATGCTCTTACTACGTATTTTGTTACATTTACTACATTTGCTACTTTCAGGTTTCATTTTTAGAATATTTTTATTTAGATCAGACCGAAAAGCAAAAGGAAACAAGGACAATAACCAAAAACTACTATTTTCTACTTTTCCACTCGAATTTCCAACATTTAACATCAAATTTATACTAATAAAGTTGAGGTTATGTTGTGTTTCTGATACTTTCAGCCAATCAAAACAATAATTACATTTACTACAGTTACTACGTAACAAATGTAAAAATGTAGTAATTTCAATTTCTCTGCGACATTAACAACACTGCCTCTTATACAGGGTTACCCATCGTTGAGTTGAACATAGGATATCTCATGTCATTTTTGAGGTGGCTGAATATTAGCTCCACTGAACATTTTATAGAAAAACAGCATTATAACTACATTACAGTGGCGGCTCGTGACCTATGATAGAGGGGGTTCACAAGTATGATGAAATTTTTCTAGGCGTTTTAAATGTAGAAAGAAAAAAGTAATAAGAAAATGCGTTAGGTAAAACATATTTTTATTTATTTTTTAATTTTACACAAGGAAACACAACTTTTGGAAAATAAGAAAGGTTTTCTTAGTGTGTATAGCTCTGTCGGATCTTAACGTCGTCGCATGCAATCCTCGTAACAATGTTTATACAGTCCACTACTAATACGACTAAAGCCATCTACGAGCTATCAAGAAAACCGAATGATGTCCAATACTACTACCGCCATCTACGAGTTATCAAGAAAACCGAATGATGTCTAATACCACTACGCCATCTACGGCTACGTCATTAGGCGCAACCAAGACGAGAACAATAGTTATACCACTACTCCATCTACGGCTACGTCATTAGGCGCAACCAAGACGAGAACAATAGTTAACTGTTTTATGACGAGAACGAATCGAGCCACGAGACTGACAAGTTGGCATTCTTCATATTTTCAGTGTTTTTTAGTTTAAATCCTTAAATAAAATGGTTTAAAATCATATCGAGTATCATTTAACGAAATACACAACATTTATCGACCCTACACAATAGTGCTTAAACGTAAAGTCCATTCTTCGGTTCTTAATTGTAGAAAATTGATCAATAACAGTCTCATTACTTTGGAATACGCTCTATAATTTTTTTTTCTTTCTAATAAAGTCCCTAGATTTACCCTTTGTGGTCTGCGTTAAATTCATTTCGGGATTAGGTGTTCCCGCATTCTTCACTTCAATTTTTTGCTCCAAACTCAAAGAGCTAAAGTTATTTCTTAAAGAGTCCACCGTCAACTATTCATTTTAACTTAATAAATATATAATATTAAAATATTAAAACATGCACGCTCGAATTCCATGTTAAATCGCCATAACCCCGCTATCCCCCGCCGCCACCTGTTACTACAGAGAAACTGCACTACTTGATCGCACGTGCGAGCAAGTCTCGTCATAATCGTCGTTCACCTCGACCGAGACACGGTTGCCGGATCTATACAGTTTGGTTGACGGGATGATAAAATATTAGGGAGGATCGGCCTTTTTTAGTTTGACGGTACGATAAAATATTAGGGAGGGTCGGACTTTATACGATAAATAATATTCAATGAATATAAATTAATATTTTTTATTCGTTTTGTTCGGGTTTGTACGTGCTCCTGTGGAAGAACCGCCAGTGCTACATTATATACATTGTGGTGAGCCAATCCTAAGCTACTCAATTAAACTTGATGGCAAAAGCACGAAACTCTCATAGTTCAGATAATACAGCAAACACCAGCAAATTAACAACGCCAATTGACACTGACAAAACGATAATTAGTGTCAATGACAATATTTTCATTATTCGCTATATGTTCAGCTTTACAACAAATTTTTGGCAATAGCATCAGATAAATTATTTACTGGTGTTTGCTATCTGACCTAAACTATGAGAGTTGCGTGGTTTTGCCATCACGTTTAATTGAATAGCTTAGAATTGGCACACCAAAATGTATTCAAACTCCGCACACGGGTTTACCATTTAGCCCTCTTCAAGAAGTTATAATGCAGTTTTTCTGTAAAATGTACAGGGGAGCCAATATTCAGCCACCTCAAAAATTGCATGGAATGTCCTATACGATAAAGAAAGGGCGAGACAAATTTCCTGTCCCTGTCCGCGCAAATTAAAAACCGATTTTATTGGTGGAAAATTACGCGCAACAATTTGAATTATGTATACTTTCTTAGGCCATATTTGCCCGGTAAAATTATAAGACACTTCCTTGCATCAATGTTGCATGTTTTTCCGTTCAGTTATGCCACAATATAACCAAGTACTCATTATTTGTACGGCAAAAAAATTACATACTTCCGGGACACTGATGCATATACATATGTACGTACAAATTACTCACAATGTGCGAAGCCTAGGTAATAAAAAAAACATAGCACGAGCTGCAAGGAAAAGAACAATTGGGCCACCTGCACGACGGTAAGCAATGATTTTACTCGAGGGCAGCAGGAACCCAATACAGCCAACCACCTGATATATTTTTGATTTGTCGGTATATCAAAAATTAGGGCAGATGTTCCTTGTTAATGGCTTTTTTTTTATTACAAACATTATAAAAATATTAAGTGTTAACAGGAATATAGTGATGGGGTTTTATAAGTACAGGGTGTCCCGTTTTCGACACTTTTATAGGGTATCTCCGTAATTGTTAGTGCTATCAAAAAATGTAGGTATCAGGTGCTCTTTTTGGGTCAAACTTAAAATGGTAAAATCAAAATTTGAAAATTTTCGCTCGCTGAAAAGAAACGGGGGAAAATCAAAAAATTGACAATTTCAAAATTACCCTATATTTTCTTAGTTAAAAGAGATACAGAAAAATGTTTTATACAAGAGTTTCTTTATATTGATTGTTGAATAGTCTGCCGTTCTCAGAATAAGTATACGGGGTCAGGTAAAAAAGTTATCGGACCTAACCTCATTTTTTTTTAAATGGAACACACTGTATATTTTAATCTAAAAAGATACTATTTTAAATTCTCCTTTCAAATATATAACACACCATGAATGATATTTTTTTCCTAGACGATTTATTTAAACTTTAATACTTTGAAATGAAATAAAAGATTCAGATTAAGGTAAAAAATAACGAGAATCATCGCAAATGTTCGGAATATGTCCTTAAATGGTTACCGTCTTTCCGGATAGCGGACAAAATATACATTTTGCGCCATTTCTTCGTTTTTCCACTTTCAATATAAACTGTTATCATATTAATAGTAAACAAATTTGTTTCTAGGATATCAGCTTTTGTTTCATGGTCTACTGTGGTTTAAAGTAATAAATTTTAATAAATCGCCTAGGAATACAATATCATCCATGGTGTGTTATATATTTGAAAGGAGAATTTAAAATAGTATCTTTTTAGATTAAAATATACAGGGTGTTCCGTTTAAAAAATTAGGTTAGGTCGGATAACTTTTTTACCTGACCCCGTATACTTATTCTGAAAACGGCAGATTATTCAACAATCAATATAAAGAAACTTCTGTATAAATCATTTTTCTGTATCTCTTTTAACTAAGACAATATAGGGTAATTTTGAAATTGTCAATTTTTTGATTTTCCCCCGTATGTCTTAAGCGAGCGAAAATTGTCAAATTTTGATTTTACCATTTTAAGTTTGACCCAAAAGGAGCACATGACACCTGCATTACTTTTTTGATAGCACTAACAATAGCGGAGATAACCTATAAAAGTGTCGAAAATGGGACATCCTTGAAACATTTACTAATTAAAACTAAAAAAAATTACGTTAAACTTTTTCGGACATATAAATCAAAATTCCCCGTCGTAACTAACTAAGCATATTAATTTCTCCTTCCACCATGAACCAATATGACGCGACGCAGCGCGGACAAAGGGAAATTCTGCGGGCGGCTTGATCCTGATCGGCCGTCGAATCGTGTCATTTTCGATTTTTAGAACTGCCTTTAGTAAGCAGATAAATATTGCTATTCTAAAAATGGCAAACGGCCTAATTGCGCGTTACAATTTTAACGCGTTTGCGTAAAGAATATTGCGAGCCGCTTCTAGAGACTTGTAAACTGTACTAGATGTCTGAGATATGCGAGAGAAGAGTACAAGATTGCAAATGTCAATATATGCGCCACAACGCAAAAAAACGTTGCCTTGTGAACCTAGCTTAAAGGAATAATACCTCAGACGTACAGCACGCCGCGACGCCGATTCGTACCGACCGACAGATTGATGGGACGTCGGTACGCACCGGTGCGCGTAGGTGTGCGGAGGACTTCTATTTTTATCGCGTCGTGTTATGACTGCGGACCCCCTGCGAACGCGAGCGTCTGGTTATATTTATATATCCCGTGATATTAAATCAGGCGAGACGGGGGGGAAAGGTGCGTGCCTCGGACGGAAATAATCCACCTAACAAAGAAAAACTAATTGTCACGCAAAGAAAGCTCGTTGACACCTTATTTTGGGACCGAGCAAGAGGGCCAAAATGGTCCTTCTTAAAGACAGAGCGTGAATTCACAAAGCACTCAGTCCAACCCATTCTCCATGAGTGAAACGTTCTTAACCTGGATCACCAGCAGTCAGTGGCGGCCGGTGACCTTTGATAGAGAGGGTTCACAAGTATGGTGAAATTTTTCTAGGCGCTTTAAATGTAGAAAGAAAAACAGTAATAAGAAAATGCGTTAGGTAAAACATATTTTTATTTATTTTTTAATTTTACGCAAGGAAATACAACTTTTGGAAAATAAGAAAGGTTTTCCTAGTGTGTATAGCTGTGGGATCTTAACGTCGTCGCATGCATCCCTCGTAATAATATTTATACAGTCCACTACTAATACTACTAAAGCCATCTACGAGCTATCAAGAAAACCGAATGATGTGACTACTACCGCCATCTAAGGCTACGTTATTAGGCGCAACCAAGACGCGAACAATAGTTTACCGTTTTATGACGAGAACGAATCGAGCCACGAGACTGACCAGTTGGCATTCTTCATATTTTCAGTGTTTTTTAGTTTAAATCCTTAAATAAAATGGTTTAAAGTCATATCGAGTATCATTTATCGAAATACACAACATTTATCGACCCTACGCAATAGTGCTTAAACGTAAAGTCCATTCTTCGGTTCTTAATTGTATAAAATTGATCAATAACAGCCTCATTAAGTTTGGAATACCCTCTATAAATTTTTTTTCATATATTTCATTTTTAAACTTTCTAATATAGTCCCTAGATTTACCCTTTGTGTTCTGCGTTAAATTAATTTCGTTTTTAGGTGTTCCCGCATTTTTCACTTCAATTTTTTGCTCCAAACTCAAAGAGCTAAAGTTATTTCTTAAATAGTCCACCGTCAACTATTCAATTTAACTTAATAAATATATAATATTAAAATATTAAAACATACACGATCGAATTTCTAACTAGATGCATAAACATTTCCATGTTAAAGCGCCTTAGCCCCGCTATCCCCCGCCGCCACCTGTTACTACAGAGAAACTGCACTACTTAATCGCACGTGCGTGCAAGTCTCGTCATAATCGTCATTTACCTCGACCGAGGCACGGTTGCCGGATTTATACAGTTTGTTTTGACGGGATGATAAAATATTAGGGAGGGTCGGCCTTTTTTAGTTTGACGGTACGATAAAATATTAGGGAAGGTCGGACTTTATACGATTAATAACATTCAATGAATATAAATTAATATTTTTTATTCGTTTTGTTTTGGAGGTGCACGTGCGCATGTGCTCCTGTGGAAGAACCGCCACTGCCAGCAGTATAGTCCGCATTAGACTCGCATTGATTTCTTTTTATTTAGAAATTAGACGATATCGATTAAAAAAAAATAAATAATTGTTTCGCACATAAAACCATTATTTTTCCATAAAAATATGTCGGGAATATTCGAAAGTGGTGTTCAAACAACAAGACAATCTACGTCAGCATGCAGACAACCTCGCAAAGTCGAAGTTAACATAAATTCGGCGACATGCATGCAAAACAATGGACAGAAATATTCTGGCTGACAACCAATAATGTGTTAGCAAAGTGTGTCTGTGAAAAAAGCAAAATATTCTAGACGTAATCGGTAGATTTGACCAAAACTCACTTGTTTTTACAATTATATAGAGGTCTAGGGGAGAAAAATGTATAAAAATCGAAAAGCTATGGAAAAATCTGGCGTGGTTATACTTATGTGAAGACAATGAAAAGAGATTTATTTTATTCATTTAAATATTGGGGAAAATGATCATTTTTACAGATCTTCATAACATTATAATAAAACTTATTATATTACTGGTAAGTTTAATTCTTCTAATTGGAAATTACATGATTCTTTTCTATTAACGATTTTTACATCGCAACATCAGATGGTAGCTGTTATCTTTTCGCGTAAATATTACATCCCCTCCCTTAAATTCCACACCGCACGCCACTGCTTCAAACGATCCATTTTAAAGCCTATTCCTATCATTGGATTGAATGTCCGTCGTCTTGGGCGCGGTAAACTAGTCCATGAAATTTTCTCGAATTTTACGACTTCCCATAAAAATGCCGGGTCGAAAATGCGCGTTGCACTATGGATGCGTGAATTTATAGCTCTATAACCATAAACTACATTTTATTTAAATAAAACAGTATTACTACTGAATTCAGAATGTATCTAAGACGAAGCCAACGCCCTCTAGTTTTGTTACAATAAATTCCCTTGAAATCGCCAACGTATATGGGTTCTAAGCGTTTAGGGTGCTACTGCACTATAAATAAGGTGTAAAATTTACCACCGCCTCGTCCCGATCACTATCGTAAAGTTCCGTTGTGAAATATTTCGCTTCCGTGCGCTTCAGATTTGAAGTTTGCGCACGTTCGTCCGTCTCGTTTGAAAGGAAACCATCTTTATTGAAATTGTAGCATACATTTTTATCTAGAGTTTACCACATATACAGGGTGTTATGGAAATGACGTATTATATTTAAACCGGAAATTCCTGAGATAAAGACAAATGGAAGAAAAATAACCATAAATGGCGCTTTCAATTCATTCAGCGGTAAAAGTGACGTGACGTCAAACCAGAAAAACACCTGTGTGGCACTGCGATACATGTAAGCAATCAAGGAATTCTGGCCGGTGACTTAGACAAAATAAAATAATTTAAACACTTTTCCATTCTGTCATACCTTTTTGTACAATTAATTGAAGAACATTTACGACGGACTATGTTTTAAACAACCCGAAAAAACATATGGAATAGTAATAGCCACGTACGTCACTAGGTCAAATGCCAATGACCTCTTGACGCCTTACATCGGCTGAGCGAAGTAGTTTCATATAGCGCCGCACGCTTGCGTCTGTTAGTTGAAGATCAACCAGCGGCCGGATACGTTGTGCATCGTCGATCACCAACACACTCTCAGCAATCCGCTCTGCTTTTTTGGTTTACGCGTGTATCTTGCCCGTCCATAAATAATCTTTGAATATTGTTTTTATTGACGCATTTCTTCTGGCCGTCAAATTTCGTTGCGTGTAATAAAATCTAATAATCTGCATTATTGTATTTTCAAAAGCTAAGTATCGGTTCTGTTTCACTATTACTGTGTGCACATAAAGTGTTTCCAGGAGTGTTCCCATGAAAAAGAAAAAAAACTGATTGTGTTTGTGCCTGGATTTCCTCGCTCTTTAGGTATAAGGATAAATACAAGTAGGTAGAAAATAATTTATTTTTATAATTTTATATGGAATTTCAGTTTTACATTAAGTTTGGCAACATTGCCATTGGCTCTGGGTGAAATGTTGTACAGTAGCGCGGACTGACCTGTGAGTAAGAGTGTTTATTACCCCACTTTTAAAACGGTCGATTTAAAAAAAATAAAACATGTAGCGCTTCTCTAGGACACCCAAGGAGTCACCCATTTAAATATAATACGTCATTTCCATAACACCCTGTATATAACCATTATATTGCCAACACGAACGTTTCAAAATACAAAAAGTGTCGCCGCTATGGGAGATGGCGTGGTACTATTGAGTTTGCGCAGTAGGGTGGAAATTTTATCAGTCAGAGCCGGCCCGACATTATTTGTTTGTTATTATTCGTCACCATCTTTGGTGGATGCACCAAAAGTTTACACCAATCAGGGCACCGTCGGATCATCACATCGTCAGAAATCGTATGGATGGAACCCCGTCTTAATTCGAACTAATCGAAATTTTGATTGCAATACGTTTCCTAACTAACCAGTGAATTTACATTAAAAAAGTTGAAATCCGGTCCTGCCGAATGTTTACTTTCACATGGAAATTTGCGAACTGCGCAAACTCACTATTACCCGTTCGATGCCCATAGCGGGGACAAATTGCAGATGGTATTAGCAATATACTGGTTATATATATATGTGGAGTTTATTGGTAAAATTGACCAGTGACGACTGACGTCTCTCGACTAATCAAATGGGTTTGTTTACAAAATTTCAGTAGTGCCCGCGGCTTTTTATGACAACGACATAACTTATTCAGGCTTATTCACCCAAAGAGCCTTTTATGGTTATTTTTGTGCAATTTGCCTCATGATTTGCGGGTTTAAAACAATTCTATAACATGCATGTATGATTCTTCCGTATTCCAGGCTATAGCGTTTCTTCCGTGTACCACAAACGTTTTCTCGCTAAAACGTTTCTATGCGTGAGCTTTTCGTACAATTTTTATAAACGCTCGGACCAGACAAGACTGCGAAGTCTTAAAATTAAACGCGTTTTGTTGGCAACAAATAAAACAGGCATAATAAATAGGGTTTCAGGACACCTATTTTCAGATATCTTGGCGACCAGCCCTGGAATGTAGCTCGGCTGCGAGAGGACAATAATACGTATTGGGCATGGGTCATCGGAATCGATACGAAAACCAGCTCATTCGTTACAAGTTATAAAGTTTGCCCAAAAAAACAGCAAGATATTTCATTGTTCATAAAATTTCAATTAAAACCAGCTATACAATGTCTCCAAGATAAGGAGGGCCAGTACGGGGTTCTCGGAAACCGTAAGAGATACGAAGTCGGTAAAATGGAATGGAAATGGAAAACGAAATTCTGAAAAATCGTTTTGTTTTCCTGTTTTTTTTTTTAGATAGAATTTAAAGTAAATTGCACTTCTGCATTTTCCGCTCTATCTAACAGCGTTAATTGTTTTGCAATCCGACGAGTCGTCTTCGAAGGGTCATTATCAACTTTCTTGTTTTAAATGCGGTCCTGTTTTTCTGATATTGGAATTCGAGAGCATTTTTTCTTCCGAATGCAACGATGTATCACACATTGTGGTTTAATGACGTTTCGAGGGTTTTTTGAAAAACTTCAGGATATTTTGGGATACGGTCCTGTATTTCTCCTAATTTTATAAATAATATCTCATAAGTAAGCTCTAAATTTTTACTTATGTTGGACTAGTTCAATAAATAACAAATAATTTAATAATAAACCACAAATAAGTGAACAAAATACAGGAACATTATTTCAAACTTCTGTTGATTCGGGATTTAAAAGAAAGCGTTTGAAACAAAAAAATTAAGATGGTGACGCGTGATTTGTACACCTGACATTCCCATTGTGATCATTTGAGAGCGTTTTAAGAGGTTTTCTATATTCCAGAAAATATGGAACATAAGTTTACAAATGCTGAAAAGTTTGATATTCTATCGTGTTTTATTTTATCTCAAAAAAACTTGTTATGTGGCAGTTAGAAGATGTTGTTTGTGCTTAGAGAATAACGGAAATCATTTTGACATCTGATTATGTAGTTCCTTACTTTTTTCGTTGTTCGTTTTATTACTTTTCGGTATGATTTTTGTTCACTTATTTGTGGTTTATTATTAAATTATTTGTTATTTATTGAACTAGTCCAACATAAGTAAAAATTTAGAGCTTACTTATGAGATATTATTTATAAAATTAGTAGAAATACAGGACCGTATCCCAAAATATCCTGATGTTGTTCAAAAAACCATCTCCATCTCCCAGGTTGTTCAGATAGAACGCTTAAAAATAATAGGAGAAGTTCTTATAAATTTTCCTTCCTACGGCCTCCCCTGTGGAGATACGGGATGTCCCTGGAAATCCTTGTTTTTTAAATGATTTATTAAGTACTAGGCTTATTTAGTTTGACAGGGACGGACTAGACGTAACAAAAAATTATTTTTTTTTGTACACCTTGTATGATGAAGAAACGAACGACAATAATATTTTTGGATACTCTAAACCTTAAGCTGAAAAAAAGGTACTCTTGATCAATGTCGACAAAATGAACTGTTTTCGAAAAAAATATATTTTGGTTCAATATGATTTATATTCAGTATACGTAAATTCCATTACTAAGTTAGTAATTTCAAGATACTACCATAAACTGACACTGGCATAAATATTCTTGTTTAAATCGGTACATGTGAAAAAACATAACAACAATGGAATTTTATGAACATAAAACAACAACTAATGCAAGAAAGAAACCATATTGAACAAAAATGGTTTTTTTTCGAAAACAGTTCACTTTATCGACATTGATCAAGGGTACCTTTTTTTCAGCTTA
The DNA here is from genome assembly GCA_963991005.1 of Barypeithes pellucidus. Classification (NCBI taxonomy): domain Eukaryota; kingdom Metazoa; phylum Arthropoda; class Insecta; order Coleoptera; family Curculionidae; genus Barypeithes; species Barypeithes pellucidus. The sequence goes on along the minus strand of OZ022562.1, from coordinate 11,532,664 downwards.
AAGTTTAGAGTATCCACAAATATTATTGTCGTTCCTTCATCATACAAGGTGTACAAGAAAAAAATTTTTGTGTTACGTCTAGTCCGTCCCTGGCAAACTAAATAAGCCAAATGTGTTTAAAAGGGAGAATTTTAAGGAGTTTTATCTACTAACCATTATACTAAAAAATTATTAAATTACACCTAGTACTTAAAAATTATTTAAGGTGACGATCCCAAACAATCCCAAATTATCAATCAGAGCCATCTATGTTGCATCAATTTAATTTAAAAATATGCCGCTTTTTTTAGGTTAGAAAGAGACGAGAGTCATCAGCTGATGTTATTAATAAAGTTTTTTAGTTATTTTATTGATATTTAGATTGTCTGACATGTTAATTGGGGTATCAACAAGTTTCAGGAAGATTTCTGACAAAAATTTGAAAATTGTTCATATTTGAAATTGTTATTATTATTCCTATAACATTATATTTTTTAACGCAATTTTGTCACACCCTTTTCCAATCCTTTAACTTTACGAATCCAGTTTTAAATTGGAAAAAAATTAAGTATACGTCCGTTATGGCGAGGCCGTAGGAAGAAAAAATTATCGGTACTTCTCCTGTTATTTTTTTTAAAGTGTTCTATCTGAACCCACATATTCTGGGACCTCTATATTCAAAACAATTATAAAAAATAACATATTTAAGCCATTAATTTGAAGTCATAATTATCGCTTGACGGTATAGTTGTTGCAGAATTATACCGTTGATTCTTACTGCCATAAATAAACTACCTGATTAAATCCTATTGTATACGCCTGAACCTCTTCAAAGCTCAATAAATGGGACCAGGGCCGGCTTGAAAATGTATGCCACATCACATGATTTATTTTTATAATTTAAAATATATAGATAGGTATTTTTAGTTTTAGGTACCTATAATAAATGTAAAATAATGATAACAATTAATGATAATTGAAAATAATATAATTTAAAAGTATAACTATTAGGATAACAAGTACAATAAAAATTAATTAAATTCTAAGAAACTATTGAAAATGTATTCAAAACTCTGTATCACTATCACTATCTTCATCTAAGCCTAAACTTATAATTAAGGGTTGAACATTTGTAATTATACAATTGTAAGAATTTTCCACCTTAAGTACATGCTGTACACAGTTTTTCCAGCTGTCTGCAGAAATTTTTCTTACTTCGTTTTTAATTAATTCTAATACAGATGCATTTAATGTAGGAGAAATATTATTTCTCCTAATATTGGATTTTAATTGGTGCCATATTAGCTCAATAGGATTGAATATACAATAGTACGGAGGAAGGCGCAACACTGTATGTCCATTTTCTGCTGCAAGTTTGTCACACTCGTATTCCTTATTTATTTTAAAAGCTTTTAATACTTTTAGCAGTTCTCATTTTTTGTAAGTTTCTTCAAAATATAAATCATTTTCAAACATACAATTTTGAATCTGCTTTTGTATTATTAGAATTGGGAATGATTTTTGCTTGCCGACTATGATAACTAGCATTGTCCATTACAGTGACGCTATTTTCTGGTATATTTTTAAGGAGTTTATGTTTAAACCAATCATCAAAAAGTTGTGCGTCGGTATCTTGATGGTAATCTAAAGAAGAATCTGCTATGTTTTTAGCTGAAAGCAACAGACAATTTGGAACAAACCCGTTCTCTGAACCAGCATGTAATATTGTGATTCTTTTGCCTTTATTTGATGGTGCCTTGGTTTGACATTTTTTCGAAGAATCATCCCAACCTTTTCTTGGAGTGTCATAACAGCTGTTAAATATTTAAGTCTCCATTCCCGACACTTGAAGATGCCCCATTATCAGCACAATTCCAAGGACGCCACATTCTACCACCGCCGGAAAACCACTAAAGATTAAAATTATTAAAAATCACTTTGTATTTGTATATGCATCAGGCATAGGTATAAATTGAATTTGTACACCTGGTCCGGCTCTGCTCGAAACGGCTTTAAAATTTGGGATTTCCTTATTTATTTTATGGTCGAGTAGTTATGAGGTTTTATTGCAGTCAAGAGATCAACGATATAATTCTGCAAAAACTATACGCCCATTATTTCGATGGTGAACTATCGTTCTCGTAAATTCTATCAGTTTTCTAACACAATCTCTTGACAATCCTCGACCGTTTACGACATCGACTCGTCGGTATCACGAGAATCGTTTCATCCGACCATCCCTATCAACGCCGCCGCGTCGCTTATATTCGCGGTCATCGGCCCACGCCATGACTCACGCTGCTCGTCGAAGGGGTGCGGAAAAGAGGGGGGGTGTTAAACGCGGGGGTGTCAGGTCAGGGGGTAAAGGTCGAAACTCGGCATGTGTCAACCGATGATGGGGTCATGGGATTACCACCTGATCCGGGCGATTCAGCAAAAGGCGAAAAAGGATCTAAAGGGGTTAAACGGGGTGAATCACGCGGAAAAAATACTCGACTACGATCGTTATCGCACCGAATATTGGGGTATTGAAAAAATCGGATTTCGACGATCAAAATAAAGTGTTTTGGGCGGTTAAAAGCGGCGAAAACAATAAAGGGTGGTTTTGTGGGATGGGTAAGTGACAATTTTAAAACACAGAATCGTCGAGATGACAAATGCGGTAGATATGTTAAGCGGGAAGCTCGAAAAGGCCGATAGTCGATATTTTTGCTCAATCTTAGGTTTGGACGGTTTAAAAATGACCAAACTTCGAAGTTACCTGTTAATAGCTGCGTTTAATCACAGGTTGCCAAGCAGGCACTATTTTATGCGAACGTTTAGAACTTTTTAAAATGTAAAAAATTACAAGTGAAGAAATTAAAGCATGAAAAGTAAAGTTTATTTTATTCTAGGTGGAAACAAAATGAAAAAAAATTTTTTTAATTAAAATGAAATCCTTCTTTTAAAGGGTTTTAATTTTAAATTTAATGTAGAAAACGTTCATTTTTGAAATTAAGTTCATCTTAGCACGAGGTTCTGAGATGAAAAAAAAATCTCAGGAATCCAACGGGTTCCCATTTCCTTCCCATGAGGTTCCTAGTGTCGCGAAAAAAAATTGATATATGTTAAACTTTCCATTCTGAAGCTTAGACGAAGAAATTAAGCAACAAAAGTAGGGTTAGGATTTATGAAGTAACTAATCGTCGTTCCTAGTCTAAGCACTAACCAGACAGGCGATCAGGATCAGCTGAGATTTTTACAGAGAATGGTCATAAAACGTACCAACCTCGCTCCCCTTGTGCATCGGCAACAAACAGTGCAAAATTAACGCCTGCGCACAAAATCGATCCCAACAGTTTCGTGACGGTTCTAGAACGATACAAAAATAGGGTTGTTGGAACAAACCTAATATACGCATGTCCACGATGGCGCGCAAATTTGAAATTGAGAACATAAAAAACGTAAAAATATAAAAGATGGATAACGAATATGAAAAAACTTAAAAATCAGCTTTTTCACTAATAACTTTAATTTGATCGTTTCAATTCTACAAAAAGTCAACACAGTAATTTAAAAAACATCACCACTTTTGTTCGGAGCCCCCTGATGCTCGGGACCCCGAACAATCTAACCGGCCACTGACCCCCCCCCCCCAAAAAAAAATTATAAAAATTTGCTATTTCTGAAAATATGACAGTGCGGCTAAAGACCCTTCGCTAAAAACTCTCAATATAAAAACGCAACCCCAAAAAAACGCCCGAAAAAATCGCAAAAGTCGGCTTTTCGCCGCAAAAATGTCTCGTGCGGATATCGGTAAGCAGCCGGTGAAAGGTTCGCGAATATCGCGGCAACATTTTTAATACAAACACGCGTTCTTTCGGAAACGACGCCTTTGATTGGCCGACGGGTCCGCGAGGTTAGGATACACCCACCCGGCCGCGTTGTCAAATTAAGTGATTTATCCCACAATATAAAGATTTTCTCTTGCTGTTGCGATAGTAAAAAAGTTCGATAAATGCGGCTTTTAAAAAAAGTAATTTTGAAATTTATTTTTTAACAACAGTACATTTTTTGTACTTTGTACAGGATTTATATTAATGAAGTCACCACTGGGACAACGACAAGCTAGCCGACAGAGGTTCCACGGATTCAACGGTGTTGAAAAAAAGGCCGCGAGCATGAAGGGGAAGAATGGAGTTTATTATCAAAAAAATTCGTAAATATAAAAAAAATTGATTGCAATCACGCGGATAAATATTTCAGAAGTTTGGCAACACTGCTATATCCCAAATTTATAATAGCGTGGCGCGGCGCTGAATTTTTGTTAAAGTTAGAAGGAATGCGCCGACGAAATTTAGGTGTAATAATTATACCTATGCACATAAATAAAACTATTTAAATTCCAAAATTTGACACAAACTCGTTCGTAGAATACACCTAAGGTAGGTAAAGTTGGATTTCTATTCGTTGATGGAATTTAAAATGAAATAAAAATTCTCACTTAATTATAATAATTATTTTTTTATATGACCGTTATAAAAACTAGATTTTTTTTACGCAAATGAATGCATAAAATTGGTCATTCTCTTTGAATATTTATAATATCAAGTTGCCATGAAAACAGCATCAGCGTCGTTCGTTGTCTGGGCGCCGCATTGTTATTGTCACCTTACAAATGTCAATAATGTTTGAGAAGAGTTTTCTAAATTACAAGTGCTCTAATTGTTTTATGAACCGTGTATTTTATAATACTTTTTCTATTTGGGTCTTCAAAGTCTGAAAAAACTTTAAAAAATATAGTAGATTTTTTCCATTTGAATTAATATTTTCTTTTTGGGTTGGCAATACTTTTACAATTAATAAAATGTTACAAGTATCAAATATGCCATGATAGACATAATTGAACACAACAAAGCTTCTTCCCATCTGCCATAATTAAAAATAAATTTTTATTTTTGTTATTAGTTAATAAAAATGAGTCAGGAAGAAAGTTGTACTCCGTCAGAAATACGAGAAATTGCAGAAAATAATCTAGAAAAACTTTTAAAAAGAATATGCAAATATGCAAAATATTGAACAAAATAATAAAAAATACTACGAACAAAATATTGTGTCGATACAGAATCTGACAGGAATAACAATTAATGCCCAGGAAATTTCTACAGTAACTATAAATATGTATATATAAAGTAATATGTATAATACTATATTGAATTAAAAATAAAAATAGTATGTACCTACTTTATTGAATAAAACTTAGAAGCAAAATAGAGCATAAACTGGAAGATATTTCTATTATTTTTTAGGTTATGTTGTTTTATAATTGTGACTAGAAATTAGTTGACGGACACCGTCAGCATGTTATATATTTCCGAGTATAGGTTTTTCAGATAAATATCTAGTAAAAATGATCTATTTGCAAGGTTAAAGGTTAGTTTTTAAAGTTTTCTATAAAAATTTTTTCTCGAATCCATAATGCCTAGAAAACTAATTTCAACGAAATCAAAGTAAGCCTAATATCGAACCCTACTTGCTGCCAAAATAAAAAAAATAAAATATCATCAGTTTCATAAAGTGGCAGATTATTATATATTGTCGCACGCCACTGTCCATAAACAAATAGGTCTCCAGTGGGTAGGAATTATTACTCCGCCACTGATCTAAACCAATGGGAAACGCGCAACGATAAATTTCGGTAGGTAGGCGCACAGATTTAGCAACAATCCTTTCTCTTTACGGGTAGACAAGATGGTCGTTTATATTATCGTACAAAATGGAAGCTAGCTATTCCAATAAAAGGCAGCTTGTTACCTTATTTTACACATAATGCAATTTGTATAAACCTGAACGAAAGTTTAATGAAATAATTGAGAAAACTTAAATAAATCTATTTTCGCTATAAATGAACCAAATTATCAAGTGATTTATTACAGAGTTATATTGGGTAATTTTAAAAATGTCCTTTTCTCTCTCTAAAGGTAACTAGGTGTGTTACTTCAATTCTATTTTCTAACTCCCCTTCGATAACGAAATTAAATAAGTAATAAGTGATGCCATCAGATCCACTTTTTGGAAATGACGGATATCGGATTAGATGGAACAAAATTCAACTGGCAAGTAACGCTTTAATTTAAAGACGTAGCAACAACCTTCAAGTATTCGCCCTGTGGCACACCGTGAAACTCGCAGTCACCAATAAACAATCACTTTCCGTACTCGGCGAGTAAATTGTATTTAAAATCCATTCCCTATAACTTCGTTTTGGACACCAGACAGGTCAGAAAACTTTTTATTACTCACTAAATACCCTTCGACGACGATAGATACATATATCGATTTTACAATAAAAAGTATTTCCGGGAAATAATCACAATTATTTCGTTCTAGGACGATTGTGGTAATCGGAAAATGCAACGCAATCGGTAATGGAAATATCTATTAGTGATTAATTCTTAATGCAAAGCGTAGGAGTTTAATTTTTACCGCTTAATCAATAGTTATTTATGGAATCATATTTTCTTGTAGCCGTTTATAATTCATTTATATATCAACATTATTTTTACATTTGGCATATAAAAAATTAAAATTAAAAACGATGCACTGAGCGAAATTTCGAGTTGATATAACTCAAATATGAGTTGTCCTAGACCGAAGCGTGTTGCTAATAGGGGACAGCCCAGACCTCTGAATTACGGCAACCAAATCGAAGAAATTGCACCAACTCACTATTCATAAGTTATGATAGCACAGAAGATGGGTTATTTTATGCGTTGGAATAGCTCACGCCCCACCGTCTTAAATTATTGATGGGCTACCGTAGCTACCAGTATGTGAATTGTGATGCGTTACTAGTCGGTCTAGATTAATTAATGATTCGAGCTATCAAAACTTGACATTTAAGTTGTTCTAGCTTACGATGGTGGATGGAATAACTCACTCTTTGGGCTACCAGAGTCCATATTTTGGACTACCAGTACCTAAATTGTGGACTATCGGAACTCAAAATATTTATTTGATTTAACGCCTGCATATTGTGGACTTCAATTGCCTTTTGGTTTTTCAAGATATGACATTTTTGTTGTATATTTAAAAAAAATAATCAAATGAATTATAGACAGGAGAGCATACTACGGCTAAGAAACCATGATGACGAAGTGATGACGATTGCTTATAAATAATAAGGCTCCATTCCAATAATAACAATTTGTGTGCATCTCCCTCCTGTCCCTCCATGTTACGCCAACTGACCAAAATTATGCAAAACACAATTTTTCAAGAACAAAGATGAAAAATCCCGCAAACGGCGCAACGGCCAACAGGTGCCTATACGCGCGATCGAAGGAGAATTGACGAATAACAATGGACTGAACCTGCACGAGCACGAATTCGGAACTTTCCGTGACCTTACGATCTTGCGTTTTACCCTCGATATGGGGTTTTGGAGCACGTTTCCTGAATTATTCCAACTCAAAATAATTTACACATGGCAATGAGTTAAAATAATGCACGTCCGGGTAAAAACAACACTTTATAATCAATTAGTAAGTTTTCCCAACCAAGAAACTGAGTTCAGGTAACTCATAAAATTGTTATAAGATGAGGAATTGTGGTAATCCCAAATATGTTTAAAATGTTGATAAAAAATCTCTTTCTGGGTTGAGGCGAACCAAAAGAATCTGAATTACTGTAGCGTTTTTAAATAATTTGTGATAATTCGTAGGCTCAGTTAGAACAACATAGAGAGGTGGGTTGAGGTACCTCCAATATTGTAACCCACGACATTGGTAAATGCATTTTTGTCAGTGTGGTCTCTGCCATAATTATCCCGGTTCATATAAATGTACTTACAAATGGACAATCGGTACAGCTAGAGGTATTTTGACTTACCTGTCAAAGATATCCCCACTCTGTGCATACTTCTGAATCCGCAGCAGCGGCGACAACGACGGATCATCTCCGGGGGTCCTGGATGATGTACAATCTCCTTGCTCGAAACCTGCAAGTATCAAGTCTAGTGTGGAGAATTAAAAACTGCAAGTTCTTTTTTAAAAATAGTGGGTATATGTTCACAAAATTTAAATGCATTGTAAACAATCAATATTTCAAAATGCGAGCCACAGGAATTCTCGATGGTCTTTTTAATCCGCTTATTGGCTAGAGTAACGCCAACAGTCTAAAGTTTCCCGTGGTAATTTGAATGTTATACATTTTTAGTAGGCCGATACCGATATAAATATCGGTGCATTCGTATCGTATCGGCAAAACTCTGCCGATAAATATATCGGCATATTTAAGATTAACTATTTTATATATTTGTAAGTGAAACCCATTTTTAAGAATCTCCCACGGCTCTGGGAATAACTGCTTTATCTAGTAATTGTGAACTATTTTGTTATTTTGGTTTAAAATATACAACTTTTTTTTACTATTATCGCTATTCTCTCCCATCGTATCTTTACTTATAGTGCAAAAATGAACATATTGCACGACACGATAGTTCTCTGACGTAGCAAAAAGTGTTGCCAGGTGAAAAAAATAGAAATCACCAGAAATGTTTATGAAAAATCACCGGAAATCACCAGATTTAAAAGTACACAATATTAGTCAAAAAAAGAGGGTAAAGCATATTTTCATGACCGTATTAGCAGTCTAATATAATTGTCATCGAAACAAAAAAAGGGATACAGCTTATTTTGTGAGCAAAAAAAAAAGGAAAATAATCTCTAAAACTATATTTTATGTCATCCTGTTACCAAAAGCAATGCAAATGAACGATAAATAACCAGAAACCACCAAAAAAATCACCAGAAATACGACCATTTAAAAAAAATTTTCAGCAGATCTAGTGAAATTTAATGAGACCTGGCAACACTGTAATACTAACTCGATTCCAGAACAAAGCAGTAAAACGGGTAATCACCGCTGGTATTTGAACTCGGGGAATTACCGAAATGTGTCCACATCATGCCCGCGTCGATACCAGGTATTTGATAGAGATGCTTTACACCGTTGCCACTATTAACAATTTTTACTTCTATCAACGCATTGAATAGTTACAGATCTTTTAAAAATGTGGTGCCGATATCGATATTATATCGGTATCGGCATCGACCAAAAAAATTCGTATCGGCCGATCACTAACTATTAGGACAAGTGAAATTTTTTAAGTAACTTCACTTTTGAATATTGACTAGAACTGGTTCATTTACATTATACATACTTAATGCTTGAAATTCAATTGAGAGGGACCATACATCTGTACAAAAAACATGACAGTACCAAGAACAAAAATATTAGGGATCCTTATTGACTTGCCGAATGGGTAACCATAAGATTTCTCGTCCTTCTCTGCCGTCATCTTTTAAGGGTGTGAAAGATGTAATCGTTCCCTGGGGTGCTGTGACCGACGCTCTCCCAGCCGCTTTAGAACGAGAAGGAGATAAAACAACGGAAGGATAGGAAACACGTTTGAAAACAGAACCGTATTAATATCGTTTGACCCGTTAATTTTCCTTTATACAAAATTTGGCTATGGCTTATAGGGGCTTGACGGAATAATGAGGGACTAACTATTAACTGTCAAAATGGCGGACGGGCGCCATCTTGGCAAAGAAAATTAAATAAGAAGAATGGTCTTGCGATACATCACTTTAAAGGTTCGAATATTTTACGATCCCAGAATATTGTGTCCCTATTCGTACCAACAACAAAATGGCATCTTCTTAAAAAATATAATGGCAAGACCCGTCCTTCCCATTCAATTTTTTCATCAAGATGGCGCCCATCCGCCAAAATATGTAACAGATAATTGTTAGGCAACCCATTAAACATAATAACTGCATGGGTAAAGTACAAATGGGATAGGTACAGTTTGTTTTTCAACTATAAAGTTTCATACACAGTACATAATAATTAACGTAAGCAAATAGGAGGGCTATTATTTTTGTTTCCGACCAGGTAAAGGTATGGTTTCGGTAGAACTGCTGGCGACAACGTCTGGCAGTCACAACCAGCCTTTAACTGTCGAGTGTTTTCGCTGCAACTGCTGGAAGCCATCGGTAGTCAATTATCCCCGTTGAGAAAAGCAGACGTACTGTGCTATCTGTGTCTATATCCAAATATTTTCTCGTATTTCTAAATTTTTATAATCCTTGTCGTATAATTGATGAAATTTGCTGACTTCTGAAATGAGCATTTCATCATCCTCCGCTAAAAAAAGTTTGCTACTCATGGCAGAACTGAAACTTTTTCATACACAATCGAATAACAACATTAAAGGCTTTTAGAAACAAATTTGGTTATAAAATTTACATGCAAGCAGTCGGACGCTCACGTCTAGACTGGTCTCGGAGCAGTACGTACACAGCAGTCGACTGCCAACCGTTGAGCCATGACATCTCGGACGTTCTAGGGGAACCACATATTTTATTTTCCTAAAGACCGATGCTCGACGCCAGAAGTCGCGACCAGGCGTTACTGCCAGCAGTTCTACCGAAATCACACCTTAAGTAAGTTAAATGTTCAAATATGTAAGTGGGCATTGCACATTACTTGAACCTGAAGTCACATATCTATCTATCAAAATCTCGAACAGAGATTTGTATTAAGAGCTGCGAGCGCAGAGGTTGCCATGCAGGCACTATTTTATGCGAACGTTTAGCCAAATATACTTAGTTTTTTTCTAATCTAAAACTGGATTCGTAAAGTTAGAGGATTGGAAAACGCTATGAAAAAATTCCGTTAAAAAATATAATGTTATAAGAATAATAACAACAATTTCAAATATGAACAATTTTCAAATTTTTGTCACAGATCTTCCTGAAACTTGTTTATATTCCAATCGACATGTCAGACAATCTAAATATCAATTAATTAACTAAAAAACTTTATTATTAACGACTAAAACTTCACGAAAAGAAATATTGATCAGCTGAGAGCTGATGACTCTCGTCTCTGTCTAACCTGCCAAAAAGCGGCATATTTTTTAATTGAATTGATGCAACATAGATGGCTCCGATTGATAATTTGGGATTATTTGGGATCCTCGTCTTAATGATACTTGTAAATATGGTTGCAGTTATTTTTGAATCGGTTTCTTTTTTATTTTAAATTGTCCCGTGTTTCCTAAATACCTCTTTATGTCGATGAGGTCTAAAATCCGAACAAACCAGCTATTGCAGTATTTAATGCCAAATATATATATTGCCATTCAATTCGGTACAACTTTTCTTCGGGCTGATTTGCATATAACCAAGCAGCAAGCATTTACGTGTTACAGCCAGTCAAAGTTTGCAAAGTATCTTAGCGAAATATTGACCAATGAAGAACCGTTATTTAAACCGAATTATATTTTGTTTTTCAAATCAATTAGAAATACGGCCCTGGCTACGAAATGGACACGGAAAATCACAAGGGTCGATGGAAAACGACGGCGAAAACCGATGCACTCAAGTATAGAAGAGAATATCACCTTAAAGAAGCATCGTCGATCAATGATTGGATAGCATTTTACGAGGTATTATCAGAATCCGCAATGTAATTGTTTAACAGTAAATTTTAATAATATTAATTATTATCTTTAAAAATGCTTAAATGATTTATTACCAATCAGATAAGACTTGAACTTGTCAAAATCAAAATAAAACTGTCAAATTCTATGGGATTGTAGCGTTCTTGTTCTCAATTAGGTAGATACAATCAGTGGATACAATTTGATATTGGTGACTTCTGCTACGTTCTATCTTAATTGTTAATTTAACACCCGATCAGATAGCATGTGACAACAGCCCCAAAAGGCAGTTCCTAATTTTGACGGTCAGCATCGACGTCAGAGATAATTTTTTATTTTGACGTCGACAGTTAAGAAACTGTCTTTAAAAAAACTTATTCAGAACAAATAAGAACCTTATTAAACTTTAAAAATATATACATATCAATCACACACACCTCATATGGTTTAAAAATCATGTCCAAGTCGCCTTATCTTCGTGTTTCTTCGAAAATTAATTCCAACCCGGAAATAGAGCTCCAAAACACCCGCGAAATATTCTTTTTGTAAATAAAAAAACTGGATAAAATCTACAGCGCTTTATTTTGCGGTATGGTTGCAACTTTGCGTCGACAACTAACAATGATGGTTGCAACACGTACGAAAATACAAAGACACGGATAAAACCCGCCATAAACCACTATTTTAAATTTCTACACCCGGCATCATTTGTCCGCGTGGTGCAGGCCATACACCCCGAAGCCGGGTGGAGTTTTGGGCCTAGTTGAGAGCGCCGCCGTCCAAAAAGGCGGGGGCGCTGGCGCCCCAATCGATGGGACGTGCGCAGAATGGCGCCCCACGAGGGTGGACAAATTACTAATGTCTGCTTCGTGCGTCATAATATTACGCGTTGTCAGGTTGAGCCAAAAATCAGTAATTTCGATATTATTGCACATGCGTTTAACTAAAAACATTGATGTTCATGCAAAGGATGGCAGCACCACGTTTTTATCCGATACGATTAAGGAACAAATAAAACTTACAGACGTGTTACTGTGATATTAAGAATTGAGTGTCTGTCATAAAGCCATCTGTGGCACAATAACCGACTAAGGACATCAAATGAAGGAGATGAGTTTTCAAAGTTAGTTCGATGTTCCGCCCGAGGGCAGCGAAGCGTGGCAACGTCGCATGGGTGGTAGGAAAATTTGTGGCCGTCGTGCCGTAGACGATAATGGGCAAATCACTAAAGATTCCTCTGGGGGTAACAGAGGAGCCTCGGGGAGCCGGTGTAGTAAGAGGGAGTCTTATGTGCTGTTTCTGGATCGGACTTGACCTTGCGGGCGAAGAGGCGGAACATGATATAAGATAACAGTCGTCTTTGATGAAACATGATAATATTGAGGTAGTCAACTTTTTAGATCCGACAAATCTAAAGGTTTTTGACGGGCGCTTCGCATTTGTTCTCACGCACTTTAAAAGCATGGCATTTGCCCAAATGCCATGCTTTTAAGTCCCCTACCTTTTTAAGTAGGTACCATTACTCATATGAGTTCAAATTCAACTGTTCAGGTGATAAACTGTAACAAATCTGTATGTATTACTGTGAAAAACTGTACATCATAGGTCACCTACACTAATATTATATTAGTTCAAAAAAGGGCGTTTTGAATCAGGTGATAAACTGTAACAAACCCGTATGTATTACTGTGAAAAACTGTACATCATAGGTCAAAAAAGGGCGGTTTGAATGAGGTGATAAACTGTAACAAACCTGTATGTATTACTGTGAAAAACTGTACATCATAGGTACATACGGGTTTGTTACAGTTGATCACCTGATTCGAACCGCCGCTTTTGACTGGTGGAATTAGACATATTATGTGGTTGCCATTACATTCCACGAGGTAACAGCAACACAAACCTATCTTTGATAAAACATGACAAGATGTGCTGAGGAATAGAATGAAGTAAAAATTTCAAAGGACATCTTTATTTAACTTCTGTAAGCAGGGAACAGCTATCATTATTTTCAGGAGCTTTATCAGCTTTGAAATTAAATTTTGAAAACACATACTTTTATATCAAAAGTTTAAAAATCTCCTTTTTTAGCTTTTATTTCTTTTTACGGAAGCAACATTTCAGCCCTGTTTAAAGCTATTTTTCCTTCATTCATTAAATTCAAAGTCCATGGAAAGTTGATAAAACTTTATGCTATTATCCTCTTAGAACTTTCCCGGCAAATAAATGAACTATTCATCAGACAAGTATAAATATTTTCCTCTGAACTCGAGTTGTAGGGATTCCACTTCTTTTCATAATAATGGAAAAATTGCACCTAATTAGTCTTGTACCTTTTAGGAATTTAGGTTGAGCCAATAAGCTGCTTACCAATTTGAAATTTCTGTGCTGTTGTCTCATTGCACTGCTGGAGAGCTATTTGCATCTATACATGTAAATGGCCAGTCCTTGTCAATTCTTCTCTAGGCACAAATACATAGGCAACGTTTGTTTTTCCAGAAATGTATAGGTCAGCATAGCTATACAGGGTGGTGCATCGTCCAGTTGAACATAGGAAATCCCATGTAATTTTTGAGGTGGCTGTGTTTGTTGTATTACCTGAACTGTGGGTTTCGTAACATGGCCATCCCCTTTAATTAACTAGCTTAAGATTGGCTCATCAAAATGTATTGAAACTCGGCACATGGGTTTACCATGTCGCCCTCTTCAAGAAGTTATAATGCAGTTTCTGTATAAAATGTACAGGGGCCCCAATATTTTACCACCTCAAAAATTACATTAGAGTTCCTCTGTTCAACTCAACGATGCACTCCCTGTATACTTATATTGTGTACACACACAAGTACATGATTATGTACAGTTGGATGTAACTCAAACTCTAAATGACATTGGCATAAGAAAGGTACCAATTCTAAAGACACTGTGAATGAAAGGACAGTATGCAACGAGACTATTGTGTTAATAATTTTAGCATTCATAGTTCATTGGGTATACGGTCACAAAAATAAACAACCAAGCGATTTACCAAGGATTGTCACAGTTTGGTAATGTCAACACATAATATGAATGATTTTTATCACAGAGTCCGGTTGTACTTTGCTAGTAGTGAATAATTTGTTAAATGTAATACCTCGTGGGATGATATATGATTATACCGAACCCTGCGATTCAGTTAAAACTCTTAAAAAATATTTCTTAGCGATAAATCTCTCAGTGTAAATGTTTTGGGTACCATAAAAATTGTGAGACGCTTACACAAGTGAATGTACACAAGTGAATGTACACGGATATATCAGAAAATAATATACATGCCATGCATTTAACATAAACTCAGCACATGAAACAAAATATCAATAAATTTATTAAAAGATGTCCACTCTGTAATGCAAACCCATTCAAAAACGTAGTTGCATCAGTTGACATTTTGAGAGCGGGGCATTTTAAGCTGGGATATTTAAACGAAAAATTGCGACTAAAAATAATTCATAAAACAGGTCATACCTTCGTCAGTCAGATCATCCGGACAGTCATCGTATATTAGTGAAACATCTAAAAAAAATAGGAACAACGTCACAAGGTTTATTTTAGTCAAAAATACACAGCACAACTTACCAGCACCGGCCATTTTATTTCAGATTGGTAAAACGGGGCATTTGCTGCGACACGTGACAGGTCAATACTGTTTTAAGGGGTACTTTAAGGGCTAATTTCTCCTATTGAACGTTTGTGGTGTTAAGAATTTGTTAAATAAACTTATTTTAAATAAAATTCAACAAAATGACAGAATGTTTATCAAAAGAAAATTGTTGTTTTGCATTTTTAGGGATTTCAGTGGCGCCATCGTCACGAGGAAGTAATATGAAATGTTACTAGATTGTGGCGGATGATTTGAAACGGGAAAAGCAATCGGTGTTTATAACGTTATATAAAATTGCCTAATAGCAAATTATTAAACGTGTTCTATATAAAACATATTTTATAATATTTTGCAGTGCCATGGGTGTCCAAATAAAAGAATATATGGGATAATAGCCAACCCAATTCCCACCGAACAGCCGGAATTTTAAATTGTTGATTATTGATTTTTAGGGCGTTATTAAAACTGTTCTTTTAAGTACATTTGGGAGATAAATGAACTAATCACAAACCATTTCAGTGGCAGAGCAAACAGAAAACCCACAAATTTTTAAAACCTGAAAAAGAACGGGTTTAATTAAATAAAGCTACCATTTTTTTAACATTAAAAATATATTTCGCATAAAATTAATGAAAAACAACATTTTCTTTGAGAAAAATATAAATTTTGCAATAAATTACCATTCCTTATACGTTTTTACATTGTAGACTAGTTAATACAAAATAAATGCATATTTATCGGTGTGGTCGGCATAGATTATATTTTTGTATTGTAATGTGAGATTGAAATTCTTCAAAACGAGAAAATGTTATAAGTACAAGTAGGCGTGGAAGAAACAAAAACCCTCACACATTTTTGTTTTAATTCAACTACGGCGCTGATAGTGAATATGGCGACGTATATCCAATTTGAAAATTTTAATATTACTCAACAAAGGCTGACTATGAGAAATTCAAGATCCAAATCGGTTATTTAAACTTAAAAATAAGTTAATTCTTAATATTCTTAAATATGTATAGATCTTTGTAGCGTAGATAAAATAGAACCAAAATCCATGTGTAGGGTGTATGTTTGTTTGCCCAGTGTTGCATCAACGGAATCGAAATTTAAATCATTATGACGAACAAAATATATTATAAAATACTCTTCCCGTAAATTAAGTCTTTATAATCGTCAAAATATAATTGCTTTAAAAGTCCTAACTAAAAAAAAACAACAACAAAAAATTAGTCAATATAAGTTACAATGCGTCACCCATAATGCTTCTAAATAAAAAAAAATTGTTAATGCTTGCGGGAATTGAAAAATAATTGGCTGTTATATTGGCACTCGCTATAAGACGTCAATCCTTTTTATGGAGGTATTTTAACGTACCTATCACTTCCGGTTATACCGGAAGTTTGGCTTAACGTTGTTATTTCAAATAGATATTTTGGTATTTTTCGATTCTATGGAAAATCCAAGAAATTTTTGTCAAAACTACGTTTAAGGCCAATTTATAAACTTGGCGTTACAGTTTGACGGTGCCGTAAAAAGCTGAATTTATAAACTTGACTGTGGCGACGATAACATAACCTATTTTTCTCGGCTTTACTATATTTTTATGTGATTATATTAATTTTGGTGTTTTTGTGATCTGAATGATACTATCAACACTTATCAACAGTACACTTTAAAATGGTTAATAAGATGGTATAAAGTAAAATAATATTTACTAAATATCACGTGAGAGGCAAACACGATTTTGGTTGGCTATGGAAACTTGCTACGAACGTTGCTACGGACCGTCCACCGTCAAAAGATAAAATTGGTTTATGTCGCCAGTCAAACGGCACCGTCATCGTCAAATATAAATGGTCTTATGCATTTCAATATGTTTAAGCTGTAACGGCACCGTCAATCGTCAAGTTTATAAATCCAGCTTTAATCACAGGTTGCCAAGCAGGCACTATTTTATGCGAACGTTTAGCCAAATATACTTAGTTCTTGTCTAATCTAAAACTGGATTCGTAAAGTTAAAGGATTGGAAAACGGTAGGAAAAAACTGCGTTAAAAACTATAATGTTATAAGAATAATAATAACCATTTCAAATATGAACAATTTTCAAATTTTTGTCACGGATCTTCCTGAAACTTGTCGATACCCCAATCGACATGCCAGACAATCTAAATATCAATAAATTAACTAAAAAACTTTATTATCCACGACTAAAACTTCACGAAAAGAAATATTGATCAGCTGATGACTCTCGTCTCTTTCTAATCTGTCAAAAAGCGGCATATTTTTTAATTAAATTAATGCAACATAGATGGCTCTGAGTGTTAATTTGGGATTGTTTGGAATACTCATCTTAACAATTTCCTATACCCATCTCCAACCGTTTCTGTGATGAAATTTAAAAACAAAAACATATGTCAAAGGTAATTTGATCTTACTTTGTAACTAAAGCAGTTACAGATTTAAAAATTTGAGAAAATTTAGAAAAGGTATGGGTCTTTTATTTCACGAAAAAAATTATACATTTTTTATACAGGGTATTTTAAAAATTACTTCTTTGGTAAATGTTTAAAATTAATTTTTAAAAACTGCTCAGGATAGAAACATGTATTTACCGAGCAGTCAAGCGCGGATCAAGGGGGGGGGGTCATGACCCCTCCCAAACCATAAATTTAACACGAAAAATACCATATATACCGGTTTGACTGACGCAGCAGTTACTTTTCGTAACTTTTCCATGCATGACCCCCCCCCCCCCCCCCCAACCGAATTTTGACCCCCCCCCCAAACCGTAGTTCTGGATTCGCCTTGCGAGCAGTTAGATAAGGGAAGTAATTCTCCACGTAATGGTAAATTAGTGTTCCATTTTTACATAGAATCTAAAAATGCCAAGATATACAGGGCACTCTATTTAAAATAACAATGGGTATAACTGGAAGCGATAGATACGTGTATTATAGCGAGTACCAATATTTTAAACAAATAGCTTTTAATAGCGCACTCACCATAAATGACCATGTATAGCAACGCAGGTAAGTCTATATGTACACTATAATATACTTTAAACGAACTATTTCTTGTGTTAAATAGCTTTGATTTTTTTGTAAAAATTTCAATACGTACAAAAAATAAGCTATAAGTGGGTTATTATACACTCACACAGTCCTGTAACTTCAAGACATAATATATGTACAGGTCTGGCCAATAAAAAATTAATCATATTATCACAACTAACTATTTAATAGATCGACCACGCCTGTACATTATCATTTTCTTGACGATTATATTCCTGGCCAGCATCCGTTCGTTGCCAAGCATTTGCTACGAGACATGTATGCCTACGTGACATACGGTCTACCCAATCGTAGACGTTAGCGTTCTCAAACGTTCGATGACGTCACCGGCTTGTAGTTACAGTACTAGTAAAGTTACAGTGCTAGTAAAGTTTTCTCAATACTATCGAAACAAAAGACTTTCGTCTTTTGTTTCACTTTCGGGAGATAACTTTCTAATGTTCCTCGTAGATATAATTCACGCCTATTCCTTCAGAATTGTGTAATTAGTTAAAAAATAACAACATAAAAAATTTCGAAAATATATAAGGTCAAAAGTTTTGGCAAATTTTGGATTGTGTGTTAAATACGTTGCGTAATGTAGAAAAAATGATCTATCTCGTATATTATTAAGTATACTTTTCCCCATATTTACTAAAGTTACTGAAATTTCAGTCAATTAAAAACTCGTTTTTAATATTGTGTCTTTACGGAAACATTGATAGCTATTCTCCAGTCACAAGATAGAAGATGGTAAAAACGCTGTCAAAGCTAGCATATTTTTGCAATTAATTGCTCATAGCATAGAATATTTTACTGGGGTGTTGTGGGGTATGACAGTCAAACACCCCGTATCAATATTGTAGTCCCAATTATTTTATAACTATGTCGCACTGCCCGGGGACACCCTGTATACGAATAACTTTAAATATGTTCTGTAACAATTATTATGTACAAAATATACCAACAATTTGCATGTATACCAATCCAACAGTCTCTTCCGATACACAATTATTGTATGTCAATGTCACGATGCTGGATTTTCTTCGATTACTAGCTGGAAAGGGGCCCTGCACATGGGACACTCCGTCAGTTGTTTAGCGCATGATGCACAAAAGCCCCTAAAATAAGAAATTTGTACAAAAACTTGTTTTGTTGTACTCCGTCAGGAATATGAGAAATTGCAGAAAATAATCTAGAAAAACTGTTAAAAAGAATATGCAAAAACTTTAGTTATGGTGCGAGCAGTACAAAGTTCAAAATATTGAACAAAATAATAATATTGTGTCGACACAGAATCTGACAGGAATAACAATTAATGTCCAGGAAATGTCTACAGTAACTATAACCATAACTAATGGTACACAGGAAAACTGCAGATTCCTTGGGTAAAAATACTGCGATTTGGTCATACTTAGTTTAGTTCAATAGCTGGTAATAACCGAGATACAGGGTGTCCAAGTAAAAATTTAATTTTCAATTTTCCTAAATAACTTATTTCTGAATCAATATTTTTGCACAAGATTTTGTGACTAGGGTGTTTTTGGGGAAAGGAATTTGAATTTGTTGATAATTTTCATGTAGATTGTAGGGGGAGCTCTTTGCGGTACTCTGGTTACATAAAAAGAAGTGTAACTTTCTTGGGCCTTAGTATAATTATATTTTTATTAAAAATATCAGTTTTTCCGTTATTTTTAAGTAATAAAGGTATACTTTGTAAATGTCGCTCCGACTAACCGTTTTCGAGATATTTTCAATTACAATTTCTAATGCGCCCGTTTAAATTTTGATTTGTAAATGTGAAATTTGTCACAGTAAGCTTTGGTAAAAACAAATACAATGGAAGCACTTTGAAACCTCATTCCTGTCAAAGTTTATTTTCATTTGTCAGCATTGGGGGTGTTTTTAAGGAGTTTTTGAAGATACTGTTATCAAAAATTAAACTAAAAATGCCGCGACATAACTGTTTTCTAACGGTGAAATGCGAGACATGGTATGTTTATACGCACAAGAAATTTTTAACAGTATTTGGAAATGTATTCAAATAGAAGGCAGCCAGATTTTAAAATTTTTAGAAGCCTATACGACAGACTGGGAGAAAGAGGATCCTTGCGTCCAAAACGTAATAGTGGAGGAATGAAAATAAACTTTGACAGAAATGAGGTTCCAAAGTGCTTTCATTGTATCTGTTTTTACCAAAGTCTACTGTGACAAATTTCACATTCACAAATCAAAATTTAAACGGGCGCATTAGAAATTGTAATTGAAAATATCTCGAAAACGGTTAGTCGGAGCGACATTTACAAAGTATACCTTTATTGCTTAAAAATGAAGGAAAAACTGATGTTTTTAATAAAAATATAATTATACTAAGGCCCAAGAAAGTTACACTTCTTTTTATATATCCCTACAATCTACATCAAAATTATTAACAAATTCAAATTCCATTCCCCAAAAAAACCCTAGTCACAAAATTTTGTGCAAAAATATTGATTCAGAAATAAGTTATTTAGGAAAATTGAAAATTAAATTTTTACTTGGACACCCTGTATCTCGGTTATTACCAGCTATTGAACTAAACTAAGTAAGTTTTTACCCAAGGAATCTGCAGTTTTCCTGTGTACCATTAGTTATGGGACACCCTGTATATAAAGTAATATGTATAATACTATATTGAATTAAAAATAAAAATAGTACTTTATTGAATAAAACTTTAGAAATAGAGCATAAACTGGAAGCTATTTCTATTATTTTTAGGTTATGTATGTTGTTTTATAGTTGTGACTAGAAATTAGTTGACGGACACCGTCAGCATGTTATATATTTCCGAGTATAGGTATTTCAGATAAATATCTAGTAAAAATGAACTATTTGCAAGGTTAAAGGTTAGTATTTTAAAGTTTTCTATAAAATTTTTTTGTCGAATCCATAATTTCAACTAAATCGAAGTAAACCTAAAATTAGAACCCTACTTGCTGCAAACATAAAAAAAATAAAATTTCAGTTCCATAAAGTGGCAGGTTATTAATTTTTTTTGCATTTCATAATGTAGCCATTATGAAACCCAAATAGAACAATGTATTTAATTGACATTCGTATACTTACGAGTGTTCACAAGGGATCAGCCGAACTGTAGCTTTTCGATCGTAACACAACGTACAACTGTCTTCCCCTATATTCTGTTGCCTCAACTGACTCAGATATATATGCCTGGGTAACACAATTTTTTCCTCGGGTCTTAAAACTCCATTCTCGTTGAAGGTACTGAAAGCAATATTGGGGGGAAACTTGAAGGGCTGTGCCCCGAAATTAAAGCGACACTGCTGAAATGACATAAAAGATGCGGCGGCAAAAAATCCAGACCTAGAAAAAAAATTGAAAATTTTTCTCGAAATCTTTGAGTATTGTCCGTCGTGGAATAACATTTACCTTGCCATACTGAACACATGCACGCTCGGTGGTAAACTAACTCCGTTAATAGAAAATATAATTTCTTCACTCTCCAAGTTCAACAAACATCCAAGAATATCACCGGATTGCCATCTTGGTAAGGTTTGAGGGTCAGACTTGGCATTGTACCATATAAGTCGCCGGCATCCGTCGTAGGCTAGGGAGAATCTATCATCTCCAATACCATAACCTTCCTAAAAAGTGTGAAAAATAAGAGAAGCGCAAAATTTAAGTTAAATTGAAATTGATTGTTTTAATCAAGAAAAATTCAAGAGACCGAAGAATAAATAAAGGTACCAAAATTGTAAATAAATCTAAAGTATTTCGAAGATAACCACGTTGTGGGAATCGCCAAGATAGCTTCTCAGAAACTTGGTGTACTCTTCCGAATCAAAAAGTTGTACACACCTCAACAACTTTTGACACTATACAAAGCCCAGATTCGACCATCCCTAGAGTACTGCTCTCATGTCTGGAGCTCTGCACCCAGACATACTCTTCGGCTACTGGATTCTAGCGAAAGGAGGGCCATTCGTCTGATCGGAGACCACGAGCTGACGAAGAACCTCGACAGCCTAGAACATCGAAGACAGGTTGGGGATTTGACTCTCTTTTACAGATATCTTCATGGAAAGAGCTCGGTTGACCTTGCCCTCTTAATTCCGCCCAGAGCGGCGAATAGCAGAAATACACGACGAACCACTGCCGCCCATCCATATGTAGTTAAGCTTAGTACTCATCGAACTTCATTATTTAAGAATTCCTTCATCTGGAGGACTTCATCCTTATGGAACGACCTTCCCGAGGTCGTTTTTCCGAACGAGTATAACCTCCAACGATTTAAAACTAACGTGAACCAGAGTACCCAAGGATTTTTCCTATAGTGCTTGTGTTTGATCATAAAAATCAAAAAAAAAAAAAGAAGATATTTTTTTCATAAAATAACAACGAAACACGAATCACACTACGAAATATTAGCCCGGCAATAAGGAACGTCCTGTACACTTACGTGATTCAAAAAATTACTATTCTTCGTCGCCCAGCCTATCTGCATTACACCAGGTGTAACGATGAGCACTTCATAGTACCACACCCCAGATACAGCTTGGGCGGTACACCGGACACTCTCAAAACTGTATGCGTCACACCTTGCCTCCAATCCATCTGGTGATATTTTAAGATATTCACTAACGTCACTTGTGTTTAACATTGCATTAATATGTTCCATGTTCACCGATAGATATGAGTACTTTCTGTCGTCGGTTATGACTAAAAAAAATTTCATAAAAGCTGTAAAATCCTCGTATACGGTAGAAAATTGTATGTAAATTTACAATATTTTACAATGAGCTGATAATAACCTATTAAAAGAGGATATTGATGTCCGGGAATAATTTCTGTTACAGTTATGGTAATTTTACATAAAATTTGTAAAATTTTGGCTAAGGTCCATGTTTCATAACTCTTTAGTTTTAATCAGATTTTTATGATTTTTTAACCAGTTTGTGAATATATTTCTCAAGATTATTCCGTCTTCTTTTAACAATTAAATACTAGGGTAAATTAAAATGTTATTTGTCACGACTATCCCACTATCTCATTCCTTGCAAGAGCTTTCAGCCTCATATATCCCACATCAAATTTCTAACCAAAAAGCACGCACATTTGATAAAACTAAACCAAAGTCATATACATATACATAGAATTTGTAACTAATGGGCTAGACAATAACAAGTATGTAGCAGCTTTATTTGTCGATCTTCAAAAGGCCTTTGATACAGTGAACATCAATACATTAATGAAGAAACTAGAAGAAATGGGAGTTCGAGGTACAACATATAATTTAATCAATTCATATCTTACAAATAGAAAGCAGTATGTGTCAGTAAACCAAAAAGAAAGTGAAGTGAAGAAAGCAACAATAGGGGTACCTCAAGGGTCTGTTCTGGGCCCCATTTTATATCTCTTATATGTGCATAGTTTATCTAAAGCAAACTTAGGAGGTATACATATAACAGATCCAACGGTTCTTGAAGAAAAAGTAAATAAAACCGTAACAGTATACTATAAGTGGTTATTAAAAAATAATTTGAAGATCAACATAAAAAAAACTGTGTTTATGATTTTTAAACATAAAAATAAAAAAGTGCACAATTCAATATAAAAATAAACAAGCAACAAATAAAAATTGTGAACTGCTATAAATATCTAGGACTAAATAGTTAAATTTTAAAAAACATATGGACCATGTCGCCAAGAAATTGGCTTCTGCCTGTGGTGTTATAAGAAAATGTGTGAATTATATACCAAACATAATGAAAATGACAATTTATGAGGCTTTGTTCAAGTCCCATCTACAATATATGTGTGCTGTTTGGAAATTTTCAAACAATGCAATAATACAAAAACTCCAACGATATCAAAATAGAGTTCTTAAATGTTTACATAGACTACCGAGACTATATCCAACCAAACAAATATATAAAAACTATATAGTGATTAATGTTAGTGACATAATAAAGCTAGAAGAATGTAAACTGGTTCATAAAATCCTTAAAAAACAAATAAAAACTAAGATAAGTCCGGAAACAGTGATCTGCATCAACACAACACGAGAGCCAGTGACAAACATCCATCAAAACAAAATTACAATAAAGATGCTGAAGTCATATAACTCGCTTCCAGTAAACATAAAGAATACTACAAACGCTAAAGTCTTTGCAAAAAAAAAATAAAACAAATGCTTATACAACAAAGTTCAGTGCAGTTTTAGGATTGAAGACTGGATGCTTTATGACAAATTATATATTGTTCGCTTTTCCTTGCTGCGAAAGTGATTGATGGTTCTGTATGGGTGTAGAATAGTTAATTAGTTTTCATCTCAGAGCATAATTGTAATATTATTATATAATATATTTATTATTAGGACTTGTTACCAGTCATAAGACATTATAGTTCAAAAATATACCCCCAGAAAAATTTAAAATAAACGTACAAATATTATCCAAAATCCATTGGGCACAGAATCCAGCTTGTCTCTTAACATAGTGCGTTTCGTTCTTCCATTTCTCCAAAGCTAATATAGGCGACGGATGGAACTCTTTAAGCCTTTTTAAAATTACTACTTTATTTTGACTAGATTGGGCAAATTTCTCTAGCGCTATTAACGAAAATAAGATCACATTGGGGTTAGTTTCTGGATCCTAAAATAAACAAAAACTGGATGTAATCTAGTATATATCTTTATAATCTTTTTATGACAGACGAACAAGGAAATAGATTCCATAAGAAAATAAAACTTATTAAAAAATGTTTTTACCAACCAGATTAGTTAGAAGATAATCTATAACACCGTCATTCAAAATGTCTATATTTCTCGGACCTGCTAATTTTTCCGCTATACTACCTAATGCTACACAGGTATTTCGTTGCCTAGTAGGATTGGTTCTCTCGGCCAAGGCAGTTTCACGGGAAAGTGAAAACATGTTAACAACCTAAAAAAGGTGAATATCTATTATAATTACAATACAATACCTTATTTGTTTTCTTTATCAACAAATATCAAAATTCAATTGTAAAGTTTACAATAATATAATTTAATCAAAGGAACTTAAGCTAGAAATTACTTAAATTATTTTAAGACATTATTAATAAAGAGAAAGAGAGAGAAACCGGAAAAAAGCATCTAGATGACTGAACATCTGTATATGCTTAGAAAACAGGAATGATATAAAAAAAAAACGAACAAACTCTATACAAAAAAAGACTAGAAATTGAATGTCAAAAGTCAATAATAGCAAATATTCTTAAACTAAGTAAAAATTTGATTTGTATACAAGAACTTAAAGTACTCAATATATGTACTCATACTATGACCGTATTAATGTATGCTAAATTATTGCCATTGTATTTAGATGAACATTTTTTTTTCCGTGTATGTGTGAAATTTAACAATTTGTATTCCTGGTGTAGTACCTACCTTAATTATAGATTCTTTTGAAGGCAAAGGGCAATCGTCTAAAAGTAAAGTTACGACAGAAGGACCTAGAGGGTCTGTCAATGGTATGACTTTAATCATTGAATTTACAACTTGAATCCATCCTTCCTCGTTGTCTGCGATATTGTGGAGATGGAGCATAGAACTGGGTGGTTCTTGCTCACTAAAAAGATAGACACATTCTACTAACTGGAAATATATGCAAAGTTTAATATTGCAATAACAACAATATACCTGTTGCTTGACACCAAATTTTAATTTTAAAATATTTTTTTGTATCGGTGCTCTGGTTTTTGTCACTATGTATTGTTTAAAAAACACATTTAATGTTTTGAAAAGAATAGGGTTTGTTCGGGTTTGTTCGGGTTTGTTCGTTATATGTTTCAATTAAATAATATATATAGGGTGTCCCTGGACGGGGTTACCTACTTATACCACAAATGGACCAAATATTGTAATTTTTCAACAAAGAGACATTATAAAAATTTTGATGGTAAAAAAATTAAGATTTGTCATTAGGAAATTTAGTTTTTGTATACAAGGAGATCAAAAACTTAAAACAATATTGATTTTTCCTAAGAGTAAACTAAGTAAGTAAGTACCTTAATTTTTTGTTTTTAAGAAAAATGCCCAACGAACATCATAATTCAAGATTTAAAGAAACTTAATTTATTGTACTTATACAGTGAGGTCACAATATCATTTTTGTTTTTTTTTTTAAACACAAATTCTTTGAAGTTTGGACTAACATTTTATTTAAAAAGTTTTTATTCCATGTGAAAGTCCTCATCTACACACTTTTCTAGTCATCTTCTAAACTCACTGTAAACAGAAGAAATCCTCTGTTGATTGATGACAAACAAATTTTCTTTAAATCCTGAATTATTATGAAAAAGGTAATTCAAACGTTTCCCAATGGCATTTTTCTTAAAAATGAGGAAGGTAGTTTACTCTCAGGAAAAATCAATATTATTTAAGATTTCACCTCCCTGTCAGTTAAAACAAAATTATACAGGCTAAGTAAATACGCCTTATCAAGGATTTAATTCCTTTCAAGTAATGCAATGAACAACATACCCTGAACTATATCTATATAGATACATGTTTATATCCTGTAAAGGATAATAATTTATCTTGTTATTTTATTAGCTACCTCTATGCATACTCAAAAGATTAAGTACTTATCTATTAACAGTTACTTTAATATGTATGATAGTACCTAGTTATGTTTGAAAGTAAAGATATTGTAAATTTTATGCAGATTTTTTAATGGGGTGTAGTGCCCCAATGTAACATAAAAATCAGGAGAAAGTTTCCTTTTTTTGCTCATATACAACTATCAGTGTAATACTGTCAATAGCAGAATGGGATCTGCTGAAAAAATCATAAAACCAAACAGTTTTAATTAAATTATATTTTGTAAGGTAAAAATATTCATATTATAGAACAGAACGAGATAAGGATGCTTCCTATACAGATAATAAAAATAACTGTTTAACTTGAATGTGGCTCTCTACTTACTTGTCAACTAGAGTTTCTATAACTTCTACCGTTTCCAGAACCAACTTATCTACCAAAGCGGGGTCGGGAGCTTTACTTATTGAAGTCCTGCTGTAAAACAACTGGGACGTAATGGGCGAAGGGGGAGGAAGCACAACGTTAACATCTTGATGTGCCGATATCTGCGGAACGTAACATTCCTGTTCCTCATTTTTCTTTTTGCACCAACACATACCCATACCGTTCCTTATTTTTTCTACTCGCTAGCTACATAATTTGATATTTTTCCTAAAAAGTGGGTGTCCTTTATGTTGGAATAATTTTCACTCGCAATAACATATCACTTTTGCCGTTGTAACTTTGTTGATTTAAGGCTTTTCTAGACATTAGGGTCAAAATTATCGTTAAGTACACCTCAGTTTAAGTGTATTTGCATTTCGCTCGCGTGTTTCTTAATTTTTAAGTTTTTTTGGTCACTTGAACTTTTTAAGGTTGGAGAAATTTCAAAATGTCACTGTCATTTGAAGTTTACGTCAAATTCAAGGTCAAAGTAATTCATTTGAACTAATTCTGAGCACATTCAATTGGATGTGTCTCGCCAGCTTTTAGTTTACCGACACTTTGACCCAAAAATGCCTCATTTGCTGGAGTGGAGTTGCGCTACGCAAAATATTTTTGGCAGGTGATGGTGACAACTTGTCAAAAACAGTGGGTGTACAAAAATAAAATAATCGAAATTCTTTACTTAACTACAAACCTAATCGCTCAATATGCTTTCATTCTCGTGAAAAATTGAGAAAATCGTATTACTAAATTGTAAACTA
Source organism: Barypeithes pellucidus (assembly GCA_963991005.1). Lineage (NCBI taxonomy): Eukaryota > Metazoa > Arthropoda > Insecta > Coleoptera > Curculionidae > Barypeithes > Barypeithes pellucidus. Next base: position 11,504,735 of record OZ022562.1, on the reverse strand, counting down.
CAAAATCAATAACAGTTACCTTCAAATTATGTTAATCTGTAACATCTAATATCTAGGAAAATCAAACCACACATAGTATTGGTAAGAAAACCCACATATACATATCATAAGTGATATATTTAAAACGTATATTCACATACTAAGACATCTGACACTTTGTTCTTGTTTACTATGTTGTATCTTGACAAAACAAATAAAATAAATTACTTTCAATAGACTCAACAATAATGGATATATCAGATTCTGGGGGCAACATGATGAGCATGGGGGCAGAAGTTGTCTATGGTACCCATGAGGACTCTCATGTGGTAATGTCTGAAAAGGTACAATCTCTGGCTGGAAGTATATATCAAGAATTTGAAAGAATGATAGCCCGTTATGATGAAGACGTTGTGAAAACCTTGATGCCCCTGCTTGTTAATGTTCTCGAGTGCTTGGATGCTGCTTATCAACAAAACCAGGTAAATTAAAGCTTTTCTTAATGAATTTGATTTTCAACTTCTATATATTATTAAACTAAATGTATTATTAATTTTAGGAACATGATGTAGAATTAGAGTTGTTAAGAGAAGATAATGAACAGTTAGTAACACAGTATGAAAGAGAAAAAGGTGCTCGGAAGGGAGCAGAACAGAAATTATTGGAATATGAAGATGCGGCTGAAGGTATCCCATTTTAATAATTTTTATTAGACAAAAGTGTGCCTTGATTTCATCAAAATGTCTTCTGTTGACTGAGTTAAGCACAGAGATAATCTTAATTTTGTCTTTCAATAAAAAACTTTAGCAATTAAACTAGGAAAGTTTAAAATCCCATTTAGTTTTATAGGTTAATAATTAGGTATGATAAAAATAAAATATTCAAATTTTCTTAGCTAATTATAGCAATAGATGACTTTAAAGTGATAATATAACATTTTTAATGGAGATGTGTACTTATTTGGCAGAGTTCAAACTATTTTTATAATTATAAAGTGAATTAATTAGGAAAATATCACAATATGTCTGAATATTTTAACACATGAATTTTTTTAATGGTACTGTACAAGAAAACATAAAAATAATTATGTTTAAAGTATAAAAATATATAGATATTTATTAAATTTTTTTTTCCACCAAAATAGGTTAAATAAATCTCATGAAATGTTCACGTTTCTAGAGGGCTTCACTACCAGATTCTATAGATTTTTTTTCGGTATAATATATTAAATTATTTTCTACAGGGGAACGGAAAGAACTCACTTCACGCTTAGAAACTTTGGAATCCATTTCTAGGATGCTTGAACTGAAACATAAAAACTCCATGGAACATGCTAGTCGACTAGAAGAACGTGAAGCAGAGCTTAAGAAGGAATATGCCAAATTACATGAAAGGTATTCAAATAATATTTTATTTTGTCTTGGTAGCATCTTGTATGTGTTACAACACATGCTACAGTAGGTATTTTTAGTTTCTGGAATACATGCATACAGCGTGCATTGAAGGTACAATAGATGGAAATATTTTTACCAGTTGCACAATCAAAATGCAAAGTGAAATATATATAAAATATGAAAAACAGTTTTAACTAACTTGGAAATTACAATCTTTCCTAACTAAAAAATACAGTAGATTTAAATAAAAGCCGTTTTGTTTGTTAAAATTATTCAGTACCAGCAGAAAGTTTGTTTCTCATAAAATGTTATATTAATTCTAAGTGACATAATTAATATATTGACATGTCGTTATTTGTTATTATTGACTTTTGTGTTTGTGGGGTTTACAAAAGTTTCCAAATATTGCTCATTAAATTTCCATTCATTTGTCAGATATACGGAACTATTTAAGACCCACGTGGACTACATGGAACGAACGAAATTGCTCCACTCGGGACAGCAACTGGTCAATGATCGAGCGGAAACGACTCAACGCAATTCGAACCGCCTAAATTTCGGAAGAAGTTCCGGACCTATCTCCTATGGGTTCACTAGCCTGGAAAACGCCGAGAATGTGGACAGTGTTCCTTCATCTCCGATTAGTAGTACCCATTCATCACCTAGGTAAGGAAAATACTATCTTTGAAGAATCATCATTTTTTTGTGTAATGGAATGATTTTTTTTCTAAATCTAAATAAATAATTTTAGTTTACACAGCGAGATGGACAACTTATCCTCCAAACCCAGCCTGAAGGTAGAGAAGGCTCAGGAGACTGACTCAATTAATTTAGAAAATAAAGGTATGGTTACGTCCCCTGTTAGTCCGCCGAACAACAAAAGCGGGAAGTCGCACTCTCACAAGGAACACAGGAGTGCCAATACTTTATATCAAGAATTCAGTTTTCAGGTAAGTTATTTTGTACCAGAATTGAAAGATGAAGCATACCCTAGCAAAAGGAATATAGTATTGTGAGCATTTCCATGTCAGTGAATTATTTCCAAGTCTACGTTCATATAAGGGCGTACAATATGTTTTGTACAATGGAAGAGTGGTGTTTCGTTAAATATTTTTGAAAATATACAGCAGATTGGACTAGTCTTAGCGGGGCAGTATAGCTTCCGAAGAAAGTACAGAGTTAATACCGACTAAATAATTTCTTTTTTGTTGGTGTTAATGAAAAGATAAATAGAACCCGATTTTTTATACTAAACTAAAGCTTGTGAGGGTTCATATAAAAGAAAAACAAACATTCGCCACATATATATAACCATTATATTGCTAATACCATCTGTCCCTGCTATGGGCATCGAACGGGTAATAGTGAGTTTGCGCAGTTCGCAAATTTCCTTGTGAAAATAAACATTCGACAAGACCGGATTTCAACTTTTTTAATGTAAATTTCACTGGTTAGTTTTAAGACAGCGTTCCATGCATACGATTTCTGACCATATGATGATCCGACGGTGCCCTGATTGGTGTAAACTTTTGGTGCCAAATTCCGTCCGAATATTTGTAACAATTGAAACGATGAGCTTTATTTTAACTTGCATCCGACGTCGTATGTTTCTTAACCTCACTTTTTTCTAACCCAAAAATTAATATTATTGACTATTTTGGGAATTATTATCAACTACTAATGCACCAAATTAAGGTTAGGGAGTGTGACCACATATATATATTATATTGTATACGAGTGACACTCTCTTCTCTTTTTACAAGCAAAAACAAGCCACTAACCTACCAAACAGCAAATCGAGTCACCACAAATTAAAAACTCCTTTACAAAAATTGTTGTTAGGTAATGAAAGTTTATAAGCACTAATATACCGAAAACAATGCGGATGAACCACTTTTTATTCTGTAATTTGATAAAGCATCCAGAACCAAAGATGGCGACGAATACAACAAACAAATAATGTCGGGCCGGCTCTGACGCGATCGATAAAATTTCCACCCTACTGCCCAAACTCAATGGTGCCAAATCATCTCCCATAGCGGGGACACTTTTTGTAATTTGGAACGTTCGTATTGGCAATATAATGGTTATATATATGTGGGTCGTGTCGGTTTTCGATCGTTTTACAGATTATCTCAGTTATCAGTAACTTTTTTGTGAAGCAATAGATGCCCAATTAGAATTTTTCTAGGCCTCTTGGATTTTGATATTTGGGATTTTCAAAAAGAAATAAAATGTTCTCTTTGTTCGTTTTTTTAAACTGGTCACTCTATATATTTTTAAATAATGTTAATAATAATAATAATTCACTTTTTAACAAGCTTCTCAGAAATATATAATATTTTATTTTTAATATTAATATTATGCCCGAAAATTACACTTATTTAAAAAAAATACAATTTTTTTGAGAAGGCCATGAGGGGGGAACACAATTGATGTTCTTTCCATCTAACTTATGGTCGCTGAGACTGTGAGTGACATTGGCCTTTTTTTTTAGCCAACCTGTACATTTTAATGTTTAGTCTGGATTAATTTGTTGAAATGTGTTATATTTTTTAGGATGTCGATGGCGATGATGATGCAAGTGATATTACTGGTATGTTCCTTGATATATTTATTTACCTATATATGTAACCAATCTAATACTGTGTATTTATGTCTTTTTCATTTACTTAACGCCCTTTGTCGTACAAGTATGTCCGTCTTTGTTTAAGGTGGCTGGGTTCATCCAGGAGAATACGCTTCGTCAGGTAAGAAACAGTTATATTTTCGTATTTTGTTTGATACTCGGTCAGTTTATCTACTACTCTGTGCTGGACCTATAACTATGGATACGTACAACTAATGGGGTGCGCAGTAAAAAGTTCAATTTTATGAGTTAAAAAATGGGTTTATGCGCACGGTTTACCGGTTGTTCGTTGGTTGTCTTGCGCACAATGTTGTCGCCGTCCCGCTGGTTTTGGTGCCGGTTTGGTTGCCCACCAACTACGTGAAGCAACGACGATTACCAGAACCGAAATCAATCGTAGCGATATTATAAATATATATTGAAACGTGGACAGTAGATATCAAAATTAAACTGGCTTTTCAGTGATGGCCACAAGGCCTTCTTTTATGCGAGAAAATAGATTGCTTATTGCCTAGTAAAGAAGGTGTGAACGTTGATGTGGCAAAGCCGTGTAATCTCATTTGCATTAAGGGCACAGTACGGCCCTGTCCCCCGGTTAATGTCTATAATTTATCAGTCGACATTGCGCATGACACCTGACGATCAGCTTTGTTTACATGCCCGAGGCCCTAAGTTTGCTAATTTTGCATTTAGAGTTTGGCTATCCATAGATATAGGTCGGCGAACAAACCCTCTGTTGGTGAAAGCTCAGATTTATAATTAGAATATCATGAAATTATGTTATTGTGTAAAATTTTGTAAAAAGGTGTCTAATCAGTAACTTTCTACAGCATTTATTCGCATGGGCATGTAAGAAGTAGCTTTATTTAGACCTAAAATACTTTGGTTTATCAAAATAATTACTCGATTTAAGAGCATTAGAAATAAAATGTGACTTTAAACCCCATCGACAAAAACAACAGGTTTCTTGTTAAAATTAGCAATTTAAATGTATAATATTATGCTGACTTATACAAGAAGTAATAAGAATCTCTTACTGAATATACAGTACAGAAACTCGATTGTATAGTATAGGACTTGGGTTAAAATACATTCCTGGATAAAGAAATAGTGCATATTTTTTTTATTCTCTCTAAAAAGACTGTTGAATTATTTTTAATTTGCCGTAGCGTTTTGTTATAAATATTAGTACTGATACAAGAAATCAGAGGCTGTGTATTAGAACTACCAGATATTAAATTGTTGGGTATTGGATTTAATTATTATTTATTAATTTATTATTAATTATTATTGGGATGGGATTTAAGTATTACACATTAAAATCATGTACAGGGCGAGTCGAGATGAACGGGCCAAACTACAGAAGTGTCATGTAAAAAAAACTCGTATCCAATTTTCGTTTGTTTTCAAGGTATAACGTAATTACAAATAAACAAAGTTTCATACGTTAACATAAACCTCTAAACGTTTTCTGCTTCGTCTACGACGGGCGCCTGTTGTTCTCCTGATTGCTTCATGTCATTAATATCGACTGTAGTGTTTCTAATACGTCGAATTGGTGCATCCCGAGTATCGACTTATACCTTGGTAATCTTCATTATTGCCGAACAAACCCCATGAACAAAAGTCTAGTGATCTGAGGTCTGGGGATCTTGGAGGCCAACTAATAGGAACACCGCGACCAATCCAAAGCCCTGGAAACGTTTCGTCCAAATGTTGATCGACTTGATATAACGTGAAAACAAATAAAAATCGGATAAGGAGAATATGAGTTTTTCACATTACTTTCACGTATATACAGGGTGTCCCAGAATATGTGGGCAATCTCCCGTGTTCAGATAGAACACTTAAAAATAACAGGAGAAGTTCTTATACATTTTTCTTCCTACGACCTCCCCTACGGAGATACGGGCACATAACGGACGTCCCTGGAAATCGTTTTTTAAATAATTTTTTAAGTACTAGGTGTAATTTAATAATTTTTTAGTATAATGGTTAGTAGATGAGTCTCCTTAAAATTCGCCCTTTTAAACACATTTGGCTTATTTAGTTTGCCAGGGACGGACTAGACGTAACACAAAAAAAATTTTCTTGTACACCTTGTATGATGAAGGAATGACAATAATATTTTTGGATACTCTAAACCTTAAGCAGAGAAAAGGTGATCTTGATCAATGTCGATAAAGTGAACTGTTTTCGAAAAAAATATATTTTTGTTCAATATGGTTTTTTGCATTGGTTATTGTTTTATGTTCATAAAATTCCCTCATTGTTGTTATGGTTTTTTCACATGTACCGATTTAAATAAGAATATTTATGAAAGTGTCAGTTTATGGTAGTGTTTTGAAATTTGCGGTTTTTCTCCTTTGTCTTATTAGTTACTAACTTAGTAATGGAATCTACTTATACTGAATATAAATCATATTGAACAAAAATATATATTTTTTCGAAAACAGTTCATTTTATCGACATTGATCAAGAGTACCTTTTTCAGCTTAAGGTTTAGAGTATCCAAAAATATTATTGTCGTTCCTTCATCATACAAGGTGTACAAAAAAAATTTTGTATTACGTCTAGTCCGTCCCTGGCAAACTAAATAAGCCAAATGTGTTTAAAAGGGCGAATTTTAAGGAAGCTCATCTACTAACCATTATACTAACAAAAAAATTAAATTACACCTAGTACTTAAAAAATTATTTAAAAAACAACGATTTCCAGGGACGTCCGTTATGGGCCTGTATCTCCGTAGGGGAGGTCGTAGGAAGAAAAATTTATAAGAACTTCTCCTGTTATTTTTAAGTGTTCTATCTGAACCCGGAAGATTGCCCCCATATTCTGGGACACCCTGCATAAACGTAACCCAAAACATAAAATAACATTTCCGTTTACACAGACGTATTAATCAAAAAAAAAGTATAAAATTATGCAATATTTTATCCGAGAGTGTATGTTCTTTCTTTACATATTATATAATATACTAACCCGCTTTTTTTGCTTCCTTTACATTGCTTCTGGTGCGCAGTCAACGATAATTTCTATGGTAAGTACTTTACTTCATTACTGTATTATTAGAAAAGCTTGGATTTTATCAGGACTTAGTATACCACATGTAGATATTCCAATCCTTATTTTAGTTGCTCAAAATGGATTATATGATGTGCCTGCATTCACACAACTATGCATACACAAGTTTCATTCTAAAATACCCAATTATTAGCAGTCAGGATAGAAATCTTGACAATTAGTGTAAATGTTATGTTGTTTATTTAGTTTGATACTCTTAAGTTGAGTAATAACATCAGTGGGTTCTCAAACCCAAACATTATAATGCACTTTTGGTAATCAAATAGTCATTGATCAATCACATGAGCAATAATGCTAATTGTCATCAACATCTTAGCGTTAAGCTATTAATTATTAATAAATAAATAATGATGTGTTGATAAAAAGGCGAGCGGTTGTTAGGCCGGTATTAGACTATGAAATATATTTGACAAAGATCTTTTATAAAATATTTTGTAGCATTTCTTTGATAATATTTCTTTTATAAAAGTTTTTACTAGTATTACACTGTCAAAGAACTTTGACAATGTTTGAAGGGACTTGTCAAGTTTTTACAATTAAAAATGAACGATAGACGTGCATTAGCTTGTCTAGCGTTAAGTGCTGCCGTGATTACAATGTGTTTAGTATTAAAAAACAAAAAAAAAGAGCCAGGCGCCTTTGGGTAAGGCCCTGGGTGGCAAGACGTAATTTAAGGGGTGTCCACCACAATCTCCTTCGGGAGTTACGAGTTGGAGGTATTAGGAGTTATAAAAACTATTTAAGAATGGACGAGGAAACATTTAACTTTATTGTTTTAAAGATATCGCGATTGATATCCCGACAGAATACACATTTAAGGAATTGTATCAGCAATGAGGAACGCCTTATGGTTACCCTTCGGTTTATGGCAACAGGAGAGAGTTATGCTAGTTTACAGTACAGCAGTCGCATACCTCAATGTACCCTTTCAGGCATAATCCCAGAAACTTGCAAGGCAAAAAATGAAAATAATAAATAAATATATCCAGTCTTTTATTTCGGTTTTTGTCATCCGGGTGTTGATGGTTGTACAATATTTGGAACCTTTCATACTCCGAAATTAGCAATTTTGTTGTTGAAATGCACCAGACAAACTTATTTTCCGCCATGGTATTATATACCAATACCAGTCGCAGTCAATGTCAAATTTATGCCTTATTGTCAGAAAATGAGGTTACCACCGTTACCAATCAACTATAAAATCTTTTATCAAAGATAATCGTCTGTTGTTATCTTTTATAAAATATCTTTTATAAAATAAATATTTTATAAAAGAACTGATATTACACTTCAAATATTTTATAAAATTTATTTTATAAAATATCTTTGTCAAATATATTTGATAGTCTAATACCGGCCTAGATGTGCAAGTTTAATTTCGAGTCAAAATTAGTTTTTAGTCCACAGACAAGCCTTGTTGTAATAAAAGCATATTTACACATCGAGGGTTGTTAGTTAGTTTAAATTCCTTTATATTTTAGGAATGGGAAAGGAAGTTGAAAACCTAATTATGGAGAACAATGAACTACTAGCGACTAAGTAAGTTTTTAATGCGATTCGATTTCAAATTCTTTTCATTAATGTATATTTGTTTTATTTCAGAAATGCGTTAAATGTCGTCAAGGATGATCTTATTGTAAAAGTAGACGAATTAACTGGAGAAATCGACATGTTGCGGGAAGAAATTCTATCGCTGAATGTATCGCGGACTAAATTAAGGTAATACGCATGCATTATTTAAAGTTATAGTATAAAGAGAAGAAAATTTGTGTCTAAGGAGGCAGTTAGTTAAGAAAATAGGCTTCTATAATACATATACGTATACAGTATAAAGATACGAAAAAAGTCACTGCTTGTCTAGAAAATACGATTCATCATAAGAAACTTCAATTTTTTTATACAGGGTGGGTAAAAACTGCAAAAATGTTATTTTGCTTAAGAGAAAAACATACTTTATTTTGAAAGATACGAAAAAAAGTCTTTATTTAATGAAGTAATTATATAATAATACGAACATTTTTATTAACATGAAAAGAATACGATAACGATTTCATAATTCAAGAACTCCACTCCCATACTCGACACATTTTTCTAATTGCTTCCTCAAATAAGTGAAAGAATTTCTGATTTCTTCCTGAGATATCGATCGGACAGCCTGGATAATTCTGCCCTTCAGCACTTCAATATCATTTGGTATTGCGGTTGCAAAAACAATTTGTTTTAAACGGCCCCATAAAAACATATTGGCCAAGGTTAAGTCGGGACTTCTTGCGGACCATTCCTGCCAATCCACCTTGGACCAAATCTGCGGTCAAGCCATTCTCTAACCTCACGAGCGAAATGGGCTGGACAACCATCTTGCTGAAAATACATATTTTGTCGAAAATTTAATGGTAGATTTTCGAGTTCATCATTGAAAAATGTATCCAGCATTTCTAAATATGATAATCTATTGCACGTGTTATCAAAAAAATATGGCCCTATAATGGCATGGATGGATATCGCACACCACACGTTCACTATTGTGAAATATTGTCTTCTCGTCATAATTCTGAATTCAGGATTTTCTAAAGACCAATACCTAACGTGCTGGGTTGCAACGGTTCCATTTGTTGAAAATGTACTTTCATCAGAAAACATGATACATTTATAAAAATCAACATTTCCACTTAAAATTTTGTCTCCTATCCACAGGCAAAAATCAGGTCGTTTCGCGTCGTCTCCCTCTCCCAATCTTTGATTAAAGTGCGGTTTATACGGATACAATTTATTTGCTTTAAAGATCTTCTGAATTTGACTTTTTTTCACAACTTCCAACTGAGTAAGACGATTTCTAAGGGACGTCATAGGATTTTCTTCAACAGAATGAAGAACTAAGACTGTAGCAGCATCATCATGGTCGTATTTCTTCTTTTTTTTTTGAGGTCCAAAACCGAACCAGTTCTCTTGAACTTTTTTATTAACTTGCAGATTGCCATCCTAGTTATTGGGATTCCTACGAATTTCTCGGTAAATTGTTCCATGACGTAGCGGTATGAAACTTGACCATCCCCATAACATTGTATTATAAAAACTCTTTGTTCAGTAGATAGCATCATAGAATAATATTTAGGTTTGTTAATAGAATGGACACTTCCATGTTAACAAACCTGTTAATATTGGTAAGCCATCTATCGGCGACGGCAGTTATATTACACCATTTCCATATTAGAAACCTGTAGTTCAAATTAAATTTAAGAAACTCTCGACGAGATGGCGCTGCTTTTGAGGGTATTTTACTAGCGCCTTCGTCAGATTCTTGGAATAATATACACCCTTGATTTTATTCAAAAATCAGGCAAATAGCTTATTTATGAACCTATTTTAAAAGCAAGAAAAAAAAGGAGAAATCAGGAAACAAAATCGAAATCTTGGATTTCCTAGTTCACCTGTTAATTACAAATATATTATATCTCTTGCTTTCAAAATATGGATAGAAATATGCTTTGCTTGATTTTAAAAAGAAAAAGCATCCAATGGTTCATAAATTTGCCAATATTAATATATTTGTATGGCCGAGTCACAAACTGACCAACTGCAACTATTATAAATTTTTGGTGGAGTCATTTCGCGAACTAAACGACGGTTTCCATACAACGACACCCACTTGTCCAAAAGAAGTCTGTTTTTGGCTGGGTCAGGAAAGCAATGTGTCGATTCATAACTTTTATAACAGCTACTGACACAACAGTAAGGCATATTTTTATCCAGTTTACATCCTAAAATAAAAAAAAAAAACTATAGAGCACTTACAATACACTAACAGTAACAAGAAAAAAGTGCGGAATGTTACTTTTTAGCATGATACTAGCTGATGATAGAGCGTCACGTAGCGTCAAGCACAACATAATGCTAGAACTATTCACACGCAAATTAGTGTGAAAATGTGAACTTTTTCTCAACCAAAGCACTCCCAAGGGAGAAATTAATAGTATTCTTCCAATTTATTAAAAATGTTATAATATAATTTTCAACTTACCTTTTAAAATAAAATAAAAGTACTCACGAAAGTTTTTGGTCAAAATGAAGTGAGTCAAGGCTCAGTGTACAACGATTTCAAATCGGATACAAATCTAAATTACACTAATATACACAAACACAAGTTAAAATGACTATGTGCGACTGTAAACCGTGGAATATTTTAGCAAAAAATACGAATTTAATGCGCGTCTCAAACTGACATAAGTAGCGACAGCGGTAAAATTCGAATGTCCGCCCGGATGGTGGATCAACAATGAAAAAAGTGATGCTCCATCTATTGACCAATAGTGAAGCGCAGTCATGCGAAGATGACATGATCATAATAGATTCCTGCTATAAAAAGACAAAAGAGCGATCGGAGCGCCAATTACGAAAACGGCAGAACTAATGTTGAGCAAATATACAGGTCAACAACCCCATTTGAAGTTCGCAGACCATGGATAGCATTTCTACTTAAATAATAACTTCATTAAATAAAGACATTGACAACAAGTACCTATCACCTTAAGGGTCATTATTATTTTAACTAGGTTCATCAGTCGGAGGTGTGCCAGAGAATACTTTTTGGGAAATAATTTTTACATAGGTAAACCTTTTAACGAACTGTTCTACTTCGGTTTGTTATGTAGAAAACACATTCATTAAAAGTGGCATTTTTTCGTATCTTTCAAAATAAAGTATGTTTACTCTTAAGCAAAATAACATTTTTGCAGTTTTCGCCCACCCTGTATAAAAAAATTGAAGTTTCTTATGATGAATCGTATTTTCTAGACAAGCAAAAACGTTTATTAAGAGATTTTTTCGTATCTTTCAATTTTTAGTCCATTTGTCCTCTTGTAAACCCCATCCGTGGACATACTGTATAATATATACTATAGAAATTCAGTTAATTGGTAAAGAAACTATATGCTATTTCCAGGGAACGTATTACCGACTTGGAAGAAGAATTAAAAAAAGTAAAAGAGGCGAACGAGGCCAAACAGGACGCGGACGAAGAGGCAGATGTCCCCATGGCCCAGAGAAAGAGGTTTACGAGAGTTGAAATGGCCAGGGTTCTTATGGAACGAAACCAATATAAAGTAAGTACTATACAGGGTGTCGTGGATGAGAATACACTCTACAGGAAACTGGTTAACCATACGACTATTCGTCGAAGACTGTGTAAAAGAAAATGCGTATTTTTAGGAAAGTTTCATGGAACTACAGGAAGCGGTCCGCTGGACCCAGATGCTCCGAGCCTCTAGAGAACCCACCCTCGACAAGCACTCCAACAAGAGCATATGGCGTTTTTTCTCGAACCTCTTCAGCGGCGGCGACAGGGTGCAGCGCCCCCTCGTGGTGCCACACCTGAGGTACCAGACCGCCACGAATCAGGTGGCGCCCGGCCTGAAGGCGCTGCCCAGGATCCAGGATAGAGGCGAAGTGGAAATGGGTACGGAATTGTGATTTATTTTTGTAGGGCATGGGCGAAAAAACGTGATTTTGTATAGATAATGTTCGTTGTTATGGTAGTCTTGAACTCGATACTGGTTGGTGCTTTCTACATATACTGGGTGGTACAATATACAAATTTAATAATTTTTCACTAAAGCCTGGCCTAATTGTAACACCCTGTACGTGTATTGATATATTTCGTTATCGAAAATATATTGTGTTAAATGTGTTGGGATTTTGGACAGTTTACGGAGACTTGGGGACTTATATGTGTAGGTTGCCGGAAATAGAGATCTTTGGGTTTCACAGTGCCATCCTTTAAACTGTCTCATCTCATAATATAGATGTGTGTGTATATGTAGTTTTGAATGGGTTCTGTCTGTGATAACGAGGCTTTTATCACCTACATAACATATGGTTTTATGACGTCCCCAACTTTGATTTATCGTATGCATTTAAAAAAATCGCACGCCCCGTAAATCTAACCTATAACGGGAAATGGAAAATAACTCAGGTTTTGATGCTACAAAAAAGAATGTGAAAAGCAAAATTGAAGAGCTTGACGGAGCGCGTAAGCTCGAACAAACCCGATCCCGATATCTCAATTAGTTCGCGAATTAACGCGATTTTCAACTGCAAAAACAATAAAATTTAATCAATTATATCTCGAGAATGGGCGGAGTTGGGGCATCATTTTTTCGCGAATCAACGGGTGATACCGAGTACTTTGATGGACCGGAGGCTGGGGTTGGTGGGGCAATTAGGGGGGGGGGGGGGTTATATAAATGCTAATAATCGAGCTACGGGGATCAGGCCGGATTGAATTTGTTAATTTTTTTATCAGCTACGAGGTGGGATTGGCGAAAAAATGTTATTTTCCCAAATGCCCGCTGGGCGCGCGGCATACAAGAGATGGCCATCTCCGAAAATACTTTAGATATTGTGTTCAGTTTTGGTATGTGTAAATAGGATATAGAATCACAAATTTTAGTTAGAAAAGTTATTCAATTGTTCCACCAGTGGCGTCGCTGCAAACATGTCCTTTGATATTTTTTACAAAAAAGATGGTACGCGACTGATATTTTTCCATGTGGATATTTTTTTTGATTGGCCTGTTCAATTCTCCATGAAAACGGTCTCTTGAGTTTTTCTCGTCAGACGCACAATTTTTATGAAACAAAATTTATCATTAATTATTTTATCAATGTTAATAATAAATGAGTTTCAATATGAATTTAGTGGTTTTAATCAAGCCTGACGAGAAAAACTCAAGAGACCGTTTTCATGTAGAATTGACCAGGCTAATCAGAAAAAATATCCACATGGAAAAATGTCAGTGGCGTACCATATTTTTTGTAAAAAAATATCAGAGGACATGTTTACAGGGACGTCACTGGTGGAACAATTGAATAACTTTTCTAACTAAAATTTGTGATTCTGTATCCTATTAACACACACCAAAATTGAACATAATATCCAAAGTATTTTCGGAGATGGCTATTTCTTGTATGCCGCGCCCTGCGCACATTTGGGAAAATTAAAATTTTTCGCCAATCCCAACCCGTAGCTGATAAAAAAATGAACAAATTGAATCCGGCCTGATCCCGTAGCTCGATTAATAAACTACTTATTAGCATTTATGTGAAAAATCCCTGGGAGGGATAGCTCTTACCCTTAAAATCTTAAATGGGAATGGGTGTCCGGTGGTACATCATTTTAAAGGTCTACTACTACTCGTATTAGAATAAATTAGTGTATTGTTGGAAAGAGATTTAAACGCCTTTTAAAAAGGTATGCGACTTGACCTCTCTTTCCATTTAAGATTTTAAGGATAACATTGAGGAACATCCCCAGGCAAAGTTATACGACCATATTTTATGTAGGTAATTTGCCAAATAATGCGTTAATGCCAAAGTGTAGTAAGTCACTTATTTAGTGGTTTGTTTTGTGCTTATATAGCTTTTAAGAGTAGGAGGTATCGATTATTAGATTTAACTAACAAAGTCTGAGTTTTGTTCGGATAGTACAACGTGTAGTTTCCTGATTTTTTTAAATAGTTAATTTATATGTTAATTTTAAAATTAATGAATTATTAAATATAGGTTATCATTCGTTTCTTTCTCTTCCCGTGAAAATTTCTGATTTTTTAATATTATTTTAACTTATTTGAGATTGTGTGTTAGAAACATTCTTAATGCAATTAAAGCATATTTTTTATTAACTTAATATTATGCGTGTAACAAAATACAGGGTCGGGAGGAACGTATCAAAGTCCAGGAGTGCATTGTACAAGTGAAAATAGTGTTAGTTCATCCCGAGTGTCGGCTATTAGTTTGTAACCTGAATTTTTTAACCAGTCCCATGAACAAAAGTCTAGCGGTGCGAGGTCTGGATACCTTGGAGGCCAACTAATTACAACACCGCGACCAACCCAAGGCGCTGGAAAGCTCTGCTTCAAATGTTGCTTAACCTGATAACTTTTCCATTATTTTCACATAATAATATACAGTCCTGGACGTTGGTCCGTCCCTCCCGGCTCACCAACTATATCTATCCAGATGGGAGGGGGGTCTCGCCCTTCCCATAACGAATTTCTGGATCCCCACTTGAGGTATATGTCATATCTCAAAGGTAAAAAAGTGCCTAAGCAAGCAGTCTGTGTTGCCCGTATGTGCCTCAAAGAATTACCGCAAGCTTTCATTCTACTTTAATTATTATTAAGCTCAATATAAAATTTCAGCTTTAATAAATATGTCATGACCGTTTTTATTTTTTGGTTAAATTGAGCTTAATAATATAAATCTAAGGCCTCTTCTTCACGATTGGTTTAAATTTGTGAAGGTCCAGTAGTTTTCCATATAATCTTCACACTTTTTAACTTATGCAGCATAGCAGTCTTGTGTTTACCTGTTTGTCTTACTAACCCAAATTGGCTTGGCTGAGAAAATTGGTAAATTGACCAGTGGTTTAAAAAACGTATAACAAATATTTCTGAATGCAATTCTATTATGAAACTAGTTATTTTGCATTACTTTTCATAATCCTATATATCTTTTTTTTTGTAAGGTAAGAATTGAATACACCGTGTCCAAGATAAGGAGGGCCAGTACAGGGATCTCGGAAACCGTAAGAGATACGAAGTCGGTTAAATGGAGTTAAAGTTGCGCATATACGCGCCCAACAATATGCCGTTTAGAAAGTTTTAAAATTCCGAGTAGTTCCGGAGATATCCGCAAAAACCCGAAATTCTGAAAAATCGTTTTATTTTTTCCTGGATTTTTTTTAGATCGAATTCTAAAGTAAATTGCACTTTTGAACTGTTTGCACAATTGACTTTTTCCGCTCTATCTAACAGCGTTAATTGTTTTGTAATCGGACGAGTCGTCTTCGAAGGGCCATTATCAACTTTCGTTTTTTAAATACGGTGCTGTTTTCCTGATATTGGAATTTGAGAGCTTTTTTCCTCCGAATGCAACGATGTATGACACATAGTGGTGGTTTAATGACGTTTCGGGGGTTTTTGGAACAACATCAGGATATTTTGGGATACGGTCCTGTATTTCTACTAATTTTATAAATAATATCCATAAGTAAGCTCTAAATTTTTACTTATGTTGGACTAGTTCAATAAATAACAAATAATGGTGGTTTATTATTAAATTGTTTGTTATTTATTGAACTAGTCCAACATAAGAAAAAATTTAGAGCTTACTTATGAGATATTATTTATAAAATTAGGAGAAATACAGGACCGTATCCCAAAATATCCTGATGTTCTTCCAAAAAACCCTCGAAACGTCATTAAACCACAATGTGTCATACATCGTTGCATTCGGAAGAAGAAAAGCTCTCAAATTCCAATACCAGGACCGTATTTTAAAAAAGAAAATTGATAATGGCCCTTCGAAGACGACTCGTCGGATTACAAAACAATTAACGTTGTTAGATAGAGCGGAAAAGGTGGCAATGTAAAAGTGCAATTTACTTTAGAATTCGATCTCAAAAAACCCAGGAAAAGAATAAAACAATTTTTCAGAATTTCGTTATTTTCCGGATATCTCAAGAAGTACTTGGAATTTTAAAACTTTCTAAACGGTATATTATTAGGCACGTAAATGCGCTACTTTCCCTCCATTCGACCGACTCCATATCTCATACAGTTTCCGAGATCCCTGTACTGGCCCTCCTTATCTTGGACACGGTGTATTGTTAAAAAATAGAATCGACATTCAAATTTATGTATACGTGTTTTTTAAATCTCATTGTATATTGTATTATTTCGTTATTTTCAGGTAGACACAGACTTTTTGTTTGCCAAGTTTTGGCAATATTAACGAAACATAGGTATTTGATGTTTTTATTACTGTTACCTATACTGGGTATCGTAGGCAAAGATGCAATCGACAACTTAATTTTTTTTATAGTATACGACGTACTAGATACGGAAAGATGACCGATATATTCTGTTATAAAAAACGATTACATTTGCTCAATTTAGAATATAGATTTTATTTAATTTTAGAAGGACTGGGTTAGACAAAAGGCATATCGGTAGAAAGGTTGCGGTGTAAATAGTCATTTGTGATTGTAATTTTAGGAAAATAGAACTGATTTATTAGGTATAGTACGTAGAAGAAAAAAAAGGTTTCCGTTTTTAAACGAATATATGTTTTTTTACATAATTTCATGTTCTTTGTTCGTGGTGTACTACAAAATCTTTTTTGCCTCAATGTTTTATTGTCACATGTCATTTTATTATCAAATTTCCTTATGTCATCGAACAAAGAACCACAAATAATTAAAAATAGCATACAGGGTGTTATGGAAATGACGTATTATATTTAAACCGGCAATTCCTGAGATAAAGACAAATTGAAGAAAAATAGCCATAAATTCATTCAACGGTAAAAGTGATCTGACGTCAAACCAGAAAAACACCTGTGTGGCACTGCGATCGATACATGTAAGCAATCAAGGAATTCTGGCCGGTGTTGTCATATGTACACCTTAAACTCTTTAGACAAAATGAAATAATTAAAACACTTTTCCATTCTGTAATACCTTTTTGTACAATTAATTGAAGAACATTTACGACGGACTATGTTTTAAATAATCCGAAAAAACATATGGAATAGTAATAGCCACGTACGTCACTAGGTCAAATGCCAATGGCCTCTTGACGCCTTACATCGGCTGAGCGAAGTAGTTTCATATAGCGCCGCACGCTTGCGTCTGTTAGTTGAAGACCAACCAGCGGGCGGATACGTTGTGTCTCGTCGATCACCAACACACTCTCGGCAAGCGGACTGTTTTCTCGGTTTACACGTGTATCTTGCCCGTCCATAAATAATCTTTGAATATTGTTTTTATTGACGCGTTTCTTCTGGACGTCAAATTTCGTCGCGTGTAATAAAATCTAATAATCTGTATTATTGTATTTTCAAAAGTTAACTATTGGTTCTGTTTCACTATTACTGTGTCCACATAAAGTGTTTTCAGGAGTGTTCCCATGAAAAAGAAAAAAAAACTGATTGTGTTTGTGCCTGGATTTCCTCGCTCTTTAGGTATAAGGATAAATACAAGTAGGTAGAAAATAATTAATTTTTATAATTTTATATGGAATTTCAGTTTTACATTAAGTTTGGCAACATTACCATTGGCTATGGGTGAAATGTTGTACAGTAGCCCGGACTGACCTGTGAGTAAGAGTGTTTATTACCCCACTTTTAAAACGGTCGATTAAAAAAAAATAAAATATGTAGCGCTTCTCTAGGACACCCAAGGAGTCACCCATTTAAATATAATACGTCATATCCATAACACCCTGTATACTTGGCTCGTCTCAAGGGTAGAGGGGAATATAGATAGATTTTGTAAAATACAAAGCATTTTTTGCATTTTCTATGTAAATATGTGACTTATGTTTGAAATCTACTAATGTGTAATAATACAACAATTAATCATTTTAAGGATCCTCTTATACAGTCTAACAATTACATTTTTTAATAACTAAACCTAATAAAATCGTAAAAACTACAAAATAATATTTTAAAAATTAGTTTTTCGGGAAGAAACTTGTACACTGTTAAAATAACTATTTCCATTTGTCTTCAAAATCTCGTTCGGTAAATTTGTATATTGTTTAAAGGAAAATAAAAGATCTGTCTTTAACAGTTCCAACTTTATGCATTCTACCGGGCGATGCATCCATAATAAATCCCATGTAACTTTTGAGGTGGTTGAATATTGGTTTCCCTGCCCGTAAATCTAACTGACAACGGATTTTCCTAGATAACTCAGCCGGTTCTGATGCTACCAGACAGAGCGCGTAAGCTCAAATAAACCCGATATCTCAATGAGTTCGCGAATTATCGCGATTTTTAACTGCAAAAATAATAAAATTTAATTAATCATATCTCGAGAAGGGGCGGAGTTGGGGCATCAATTTTTCGCGAATCAACAGGCGACACCGAGTACTTTGATGGGCCGGAGGCTGGGTGTGGTGGAGCAATGAGGAGGAGAGTTAGGGAAAAAAATATTACATAAATGCTAATAAGCAGTTTATTAATCGAGCTACGGGGATCAGGCCGGATTCAATTTGTTCATCAGCTACGAGGGGGATTGGCGAAAAATTTTTATTTTCGCAAATGCGCGCTTGTCGCGGCATACAAGAAATGGCCACTATTTAATATCTCCGAAAATACTTTAGATATTATGTTCAATTTTGGAATGTGTTAATAGGATATAGAACCACACATTTTAGTTAGAAAAGTTATTCAATTGTTCCACCAGTGGCGTCCCTGCAAACATGTCCTCTGATATTTTTTACAAAAAATATGGTACACCACTGACATTTTTCCATGTGGATGTTTTTCTGATTAGCCTGGTCAATTCTACATAAAACGGTATCTTAAGTTTTTCTCGTCAGGCGCACCGTTCTTGATTAAAACCACTAAATTCATATTGACACTCATTATTATTAACATTGATAAAATAATTAACGATAAATTTTGTTTTATAAAAATTGTTGGAGTGGGCAATTCGATGCGTCTGACGAGAAATACTCAAGAGACTGTTTTTATGTAGAATTGACCAAGCTAATCAGAAAAAATATCCACATGGAAAAATGTCAGTGGCGTACCATATATTTTTTGTAAAAAATATCAGGGGACATGTTTGCAGGGATTTTTTTTTGGATCAATTGAATAACTTTTCTAACTAAAATGTGTGGATCTATATCCTATTAACGCATACCAAAATTGAACATAATATCTAAACTATTTTCGGAGATATTAAATAGTGGCCATGTCTTGTAGGCCGCGATAAGCGCGCATTTGCGAAAATAAAAATTTTTCGCCAATCCCCCCTCGTAGCTGATAAAAAAATGAACAAATTGAATCCGGACTGATCCCCGTAGCTCGATTAATAAACTACTTATTAGCATTTATGTAATAATCCCCCCCCCCCCCCATAACTCTCCTCCTCATTGTCCCACCACACCCAGCCTCTTAGACCTCTTCAAGATGTAATAATACAGTTTTTCTATAAAATGTACAGGGAAGCCAATATTCAGCCACCTCAAAAATTACATGGGATTTCCTATGTTCAACTCAACGATGGATCACCCGATATAGTGCCTTTAATCTCTGTTTTTTTACTGTTTAAAATTATACATATTTTATAATTTGGCACTCCAGATACAGAGTGACATCTATCGGAATAAAAAGTAGCCTTTGTGTTACCCATAAATGTCACAGCCTAACAGTAAAACAATTAAAAATTTTAGATACTCGGCTTACCCTTTTTTTTAAAGGAAATGATTTTCCGATCTTAAATTTTCCAGTTCCGCCTTATTAATTTAATCAGTCAGTCAAGAAGCGATGCCTTTAAACTGTGTAGAAGATAAAGTGGATTTTTTATACCTATCTTGCCAAAAGTAATATTTTTTAATATAAACCAAAGAAAATATGTTCAGATTATCCAACCAGATGTGTTCCCTAAACAGTAACAGATAAAATAAAAATCCATTTGAAATGTTCAACAGTTTAGTTCGAAACGTTGTGTAATTTTACTACTAGTCATTCGTTTTTGTTACCGTTACTTACCAAATATATTTTTATTAATGTTTTATTTATTTTATTTATTTACTTTGCGACTTAAGTTTATTTATGTATTATTTCAGTTAGAAGATAATTCTCTGTACAGCTTGAATTTGGCAAAAAATAAGTAAGCCTGTGTAAAAAGTAGTGTTGGGAAACTTATGTTTAAGTAAGTAGACGATGTAACCAATTCGATAAGTCATACATGGTTTCCTTTTGTAGGTTCCGATAAGTATGCTCTGAGGAAGGCATTGGAACGTAGGGAGCAGTATCGACAGGTAAGATGCATATTTGTAAGGTTTTACAAGCATTAAAGAAGCTGTATTAACATATACATTTTCAACTGTGCAAAACGAAGCTTGGTTTCTTTAACAGAGCTCCCTATTATTGCTGTTACAACAACCGCTTCATCTACCCGAAAGTAAAGAACTAATTGTAGGTAATTTTCAAGAAAGTTGAGAATATGTTCACAATATACAGGTTGCAACAAGAACTGTTTTTTTTTTAATCAAACTTTAAAACACTCTGTAGAGCGATGGAGATGTCAAAAATTTTATTTTGTCATTTAATTGTCAAGTGACATCTATTCTTAACATTCTCGTTTTGGGTTTATTGCAATATTTTAATTTTTGTAGCAGATACGATTTTTTGAAATGAAACATTACAATTTCTTATTCACGATCAAAATCCATCGAAAAATTGCGTGGTACGATTATTTTGACTGTGAGTGTTGTTATTGGTTCTAATAGTATATTTATTTATCTGTAGGTAAGGGCTCATGTCAGAAAAGACGATGGTAGACTACACGCCTACGGTTGGAGCCTACCGGGAAAAGTATCTACATCGGAACCATCAGTAAAACATACGAATGGTTTGGCCGTTCCTGTACCGGTCTACTGTCGACCTCTCGCGGAAACGACGTCAAACATGCGCATTTGGTGCGCCGCCGGAGTAAATTTAATGGGAGGGTATACCAAGGATGGAGGTTTAATGGTAAATATTTAACTCTTTTTTATATCTTTGTTATTGTAAAAAATCGCAGACTCGACAACAGGAATTCTTCGGGGAATTACATGATTTACCTTTTCGTGAAACGCGTCTGTACTTTTGTAACTGTCGTTTCAATATTTTCTCTTGTTCCAGGTGGGAGGTAGTGTTTTCTATTCGGAGGAACCAAGACTTCCCAACAAAAAGGAGCCGGAGAACGAGGTGCAGACTCTGGACCAAGAGTTGAGTAACTGTAAGGAAGGGGCTTTGTTGGAAACTCGGTTGACTTCTTTGGTGTGGATCGTAACAACCACTCAGCAGGCCAGTATTGTCACTGTAAGTATTTATACAGGATTTTCAGGAAATTTTTTGAACATTAAATCCCATTTTCGAACAAGTGAACCTATTATTTTTTATTTGGCATTAAAAAACGAATCAACAGAAGTACTATCTACATATTTCTACTTGCATCTTTCAGGTAATAGACGCAAATAATCCAGCGGAGCTCTTGAATAGTTTTGGAGTGTGTTCCGCTCATGTCTTGTGCATAGCCAGTGTTCCCGGTGCCAGCCCCAGTGACTACGTTGATACCACGGTCGACATTCCACCAGAAAGTAAGTACAATAACGAGGAATCTTCTAAAGTATTTTTTTGTATTTTTGGGTTTCATAATGGCCATATTATGAAATGCAAAAAAATTGAATAACCTGCCACTCACTTTATGAAACTGAAATTTTATTTTTTTTTATGTTGGCAGCAAGTATGGTTCGAATTTTAGGCTTACTTCGATTTCGTTGAAATTAGTTTTCTAGGCATTATGGATTCGACAAAAATTTTTTATGGAAAAGTTTAAAATACTATCCTTTAACCTTGCAAATAAACTGCTGGCCATTTGCTTTCGAGCAAGAAAAATTTCGCCTAAATTTAAAAGTTAATATTTTCTGAACCAGATATGACATCGATCTCCGGTTTTTAATGGTTGATAGATTTGTCCCTTAGGAAACAATTGCCAAAGTTGGATTGTCTTAAACTGTCAGAAAATTTTATATACAGGGTGTTAAAGAGGACGACGATTTTTGCTCCAATTTCAATAGCATGTAACTTTCACAATACTATATTTAAATTTTATCACTGTACGTCAATTGAATCACTGGTTAATAGCAAAGAAAGTAATTTGTCAAATTTTTTATATCTGCTATATTTTAAGAGATACCGATTTTTTTGAAAAACTTTGCTTTTTTTCAACTTTTTGTTAGCTAGATCCCACTGTGCGTTGCATCGTGCAAACTTTGCAAGTGATTATTATACCTTATGAAAAGCTTGTTTATGTTCAGTAACAACAATTGTACCTAAATGTTGTGATGTACAGTGGCGTACTTATAATCACTTATATGTCTATGCTTTATGAGTATCTCACAATTTTATTGTATTGGAAAGTACTCGCCCCTAGATTAGGCAAGTTTTTCCTTATTTTTTAAGTTTTTCATATCGCGCTACAGGTATATTATACAGTATCTACAAAATTTAAAAAAAAAATTTTTTTTAAGTTTTCATAATTAAATAAAAAAATTATCTTTTTTAAAATTTTGTAGACACTGTACCTGTACCTGTAGCGAGATATGAAAAACTAAAAAATAAGGAAAAACTTGCCTAATCTAGAGCCGAGTACTTTCCAATACAAAAAAATTGTGAGATACTCATAAAGCATAGACATATAAGTGATTATAAGTACGCCACTGCACATCACAACATTTAGGTGCAATTATTGTTACTGAACATAAACAAGCTTTTCATAAGGTATAATAATCACTTGCAAAGTTTGCACGATGCAACGCACAGTGGGATCTAGCTAACAAAAAGTTGAAAAAAAGCAAAGTTTTTCAAAAAAATCGGTATCTCTTAAAATATAGCAGATATAAAAAATTTGACAAATTACTTTCTTTGCTATTAACCAGTGATTCAATTGACGTACAGTGATAAAATTTAAAAATATTATTGTGAAAGTTACATGCTATTGAAATTGGAGCAAAAATCATCGTCCTCTTTAACACCCTGTATATAAAATTTTCTGACAGTTTAAGACAATCCAACTTTGGCAATTGTTTCCTAAGGGACAAATCTATCAACCATTAAAAACCGGAGATCGATGTCATATCTGGTTCAGAAAATATTAACTTTTAAATTTAGGCGAAATTTTTCTTTCTCGAAAGCAAATGGCCAGCAGTTTAGATCATTTTTACTACATATTTATCTGAAATACCTATACTCGGAAATATATATAACATGCTGACGGTGTCCGTCAACTAATTTCTAGTCACAACTATAAAACAACATAACCTAAAAATAATAGAAATATCTTCCAGTTTATGCTCTATTTCTAAAGTTTTATTCAATAAAGTACTATTTTTATGTTTAATTCAATATAGTATTATACATATTACTTTATATATACATATTTATAGTTACTGTAGACATTTCCTGGGCATTAATTGTTATTCCTGTCAGATTCTGTGTCGACACAATATTTTGAACTTTGTTCTGCTTGCAAAATAACTCCGTTTTGCATATTCTTTTTTTAAGTTTTTCTAAATTATTTTCTGTAATTTCTCGTATTTCTGACGGAGTACTTCTTTCTTCCTGACTCATTTTTATTACCTTTAATAATAGGTATATTTATTTTTAATTATGACGGATGGGAAGAAGCTTTGTTGTGCTCAATTGTTTCTATCATGGCATATTTGATACTTGTAACATTTTATGAAATTGTAAAAGTATTGCCAACCCAAAAAGAAAATATTAATTCAAATGGAAAAAATCTACTATATTTTTTAAAGTTTTTCAGACCCAAATAGAAAAAGTATTATAAAATACACGGTTCATAAGACAATTAGAGCACTCGTACTTTAGAAAACTCCCAGCTTCGCGGGTCGTTTTCTACATTAAACGCGTGCTCTAAGATAATGTCTTATAAAACTTGTATTTTAATATACTATTTTAATTTTTTTGTGACGATACTTTAACATACTTGAGCAGTAAATAAATTGATTAATTCGTTTGCTAGAACGAGCAGTTACATTAGAAAATATTGAATCAAAAAAAGATGAAGGAACTGAAATAAACGCCGTACCTGCCAAAACGACCGAAGGTAGCGAAGAGAGAAGCACTTCATCCGTAATTAAACAGTCGGCGAGGAGCCAGGAAGAGCAAACGGAAGCAGCAATTGTAAGTTTTTTTATACCGTCGGAATAGTACCGTTTTTATTTTGCCATTAATTTCAAATTTTGTCGGTCGCGTGAGTTTCAGTTACGAAATAAATGATCGATCTCGTGTCTGGTAACTTATTTTAAAACTTTATCCCATTGAAATATATATTCAAATGTGGAATCAGTTATTTATCGATTCAAACAGAAACCCCAAATTATAATACAGATTTATTTTTATTACAGTTGGGAAAGATTAGTTTTATTGAAAAAGATGAAAGCGCAGTTAATAAAAAAGACAAATATAAAGCAGAAGCGGGAGTGCCAGCAGCCAAAGATTTCACCGAAAATGTCGATGAAGAATCGGCAAGTAAAAGTGAAACGGAAGACGAAAACAAGAAAGGGAAATCTGAACCGAAAGTTGTAAGGTTTGAATCTGATATTAAAAGAGATGATTCTGAGAGTAGTTCTAGCAAGAAAACGACGGATGGAAGCGACAGTCCCGGTGCCAACCCTACGCAGGAGGTATTTAACATTGTTAAGAATTAATTATAATTCTAAATTGTACAGGGTGTTATTTTGAAAACTTCCCATATCTGGAGTCTTCGCGGTTTAAGCCCCTGCCCTTAAAGTCTTAAATGGGAAGGACATCATATGGCACATTATTTTAAAAGTCGTTTAAATCTATATCTAATATATAGGGTGTTATGGAAATGACTTATTATATTTAAACCGGCAAATCCCGAGATGAAAATAAATTGAACAAAAATAACCATAAATGGCGCTTTGAATTATTTAGCGAAATATACACTTTATATGAAATCTCCAAATTTACGGGGTCGCTCCTGAGGACCTTCGCAATCAATAGTTTATTATTATATTATATTAATATTAATTAATTATTATTCAAAAGACGTTAGCGCATTATGGGCAGTGTTGCGCAATCAATAGTTTATTGAGGCAGTCTCGAGGTTCAAAAGAGGTTAGCGCATTATAGGCGGTGTTGCCATATTGCAACACAAAACACTTGTTCAGTTTTTGATAGCCAGACGTCTTTGACACGCGTTATCACTTCTTTTTCACACTTTTTAGAAAAAGAAACAATTTTAAGGCACATACTCTCTTACCTTCGATCTTATTTTAAAATAATCCGTTTTATAATTAAATTCCATAAAAAAATAAAACAAAAAGTATGTTTTTCATCAGCTCAACAGTAGATAATATCGCACAAATTTGAAATCGCATCACATTTATTATTATGAATTATTTCACAACAGAAAAAAAGTCGGGTACTGCTACAACTAACAAAACGTTTAAAATTCGTATACGTCAAGCACGTGGAACCCTCGACAGCGTCACTCCAATCCCGAGTCTCGAAACATACTGAAGCAACAATAGTGGCGCGCGGCCAGTATCCAAGCAAGGGCGAGACACTCGGTGTGATCTGACATCACGGTTAGTATACTCTAGTCACCCACATTGTGAATAGTGAATCCAGATGGAGCGGCGCGACCGTATGTGGGTAAAAAGGGTTTTTACCTTAGTATTTAGATATTCGATTTAAAAAAAAAGTATGTAGACTTTCTCTAGGACACCCAAGGAGTCACCCATTTAAATATAATAAGTAATTTCCATAAAACCCTGTATATAATTTTTTGCGTGTAGTTTCCAAGAAAGTCCAAGGTTTTTTTATTTTAGATTATGTCGAGTGTTTTAGCCACAATGTGGCTCGGAGACGAGAATGGCAACGTTTACGTTCATTCTTCTGTGGCGAATTGGGCTCAAAGATTGCACACTGTCAAGTTAAAAGATGCTGTGATTAGTATAGTGTAAGTTGTTAACAATACATATACTTTTTGTTGAAATATACTAATATGTATTTAAAAAAATTTAGGCTATATTATAATTTGAAAAATTTTCTACGTTTTCTAGCCACGTAGAGGGAAGGGTGGTTGTAGCCCTAGCCAACGGTCAAGTGGTCGTTTTTAAAAGGAACCCAGACGGTGAATGGGACCTGTCGCAATACTATATAGTACAAATAGGACTACCCCATCAGTCTGTACGACAGCTGGCTGTAGTAGCAGATAAAGTATGGTGCGGTTACAGGAATAAAATTCACGTTTTACAGCCCAGAGAGTTAAAGATTATTTATACCTTGGAAGCACATCCGAGGAGAGAAAGTCCGGTAAGTGACGCGAGGTTAAAATTTTTTTTTTTATCAAATACAAGCACTATTGGAAAAATCCTTTAGGGCACCCTGGGAGTGGTGCGTGTGCGCAAAAAGCGATGTTCTAGGCTGTCGAGGTTCTTCGTCAGCTCGTGGTTTTCAATCAGACGAATGTCCCCCCTTTCGATGGAATCCAGTAGCCGAAGAGTATGTTTGGTTGCAGAGCTCCAGACACGAGAGCAGTACTCTAGTGATGGTCGAATCTGGGCTTTGTATAGTGTCAAAAGTTGTTGAGGTGTGTACAGCTTCCTGGTTCGGAAGAGTACACCAAGTTTCTGAGAAGCTATCTTGGCGATTACCACAACGTGGATATGCCAAGACATTTCCTCCCAGATTGACGCCCAACAAATTAATAGATGAAGCCAGTGGGATTGCGTGTCCGTCCATGACTACATCCGGTTCTGTAATGTTAACCTTTTTAGAGAAAACTGCTGCCTGGGTTTTTTTAGCGTTAAATTCGACTTGGTTACTGTCACCCCAAGCCCAGGGCCGAAACTACAATGGGGCAACCGGGGCAGTGCCCCGGGGCCCCCGACTCGGGGGCCCCCTGGCAGGGGATGGAAAAAAATTTTTTTAACCCGTTCAAAACATTGCAAAAAAAAATTTTTTCTTATTATCTGAATGTCAATATTTTTTGTACCAAAAAAATGCTGCCAGCTGCGAGATATTGAAAATAATTATATTTTATAATATACGATGCATGTACATTTTATTCATTCGATTATCACATACCTTGAATCAACTCTATATGTATACACCTAGTCTAAAAGATTTGAATTTCCCGCACTAATGGTACCTACCTGGTATTACCTGTTAAGCCCTGTAGCGCTGTTTGTAAAAGTTAGTGTAAGATGTGAATAAAAATTTTTAATTGACAAAATACTTTTATTTTTACTTTGAATTTGCACAATATTATTGTGACGAGTAATTTTTAGGTGGGGCCCCCAAATTTGGTTTTGCCCCGGGGCCCCTTCAGCACTACTTTCGGCCCTGCCCCAAGCCAAAATTTCTTCCAGGTCTTTGTTGAGGCGTGATACTTCGTGCTGTCTGCGAAGATGTGCGTCGGCAGCCGATGTTTGTGCATTCAAAGAGAAAGATGAGATAAGTGTGCTATCGTCAGCAAAACTAAGTATCGGATTTTTTGTTTTCACTAGAAGGTCGTTAATGTAGAGACAATATGGACCCTTGAGGAACACCGGCATTGATGGTGAAGGTGTCTGAGAGAAATCCGTGAATCGCCACTTGCAGAGAGCGGTCCTTAAGAAAGCTAGACAACCATGCACAGAATCGACTGGGCATACCATAGGATCGCATTTCACTTAGAAGTCCCTCATGCCAAACACGATCAAAGGCTTTAGAAATGATCGTATATGCCATCGTCGCGGTTTTGATCCACTTTAAAATCATGAATACATCCATTTAACGGGCTTTAGCCACCATGACTTTACTTAACATGATTATATTCAGTTATATTACTAACAAATGTCCATAAATACTTACCAAAAACACAAGAGTACGATGAAATAGCTCTGAAAAGAACTGTTTTTAGGATTAAATTCAATTGCAGGCACGAGAACATAAAAACCAATCAAATATGACATCAAAATGATCAAAACAGCAATTGTAAATTAACTTTTTATTCATTTTTAAGGCTGTAATAAATAAAGATGGGGCGTTTTACGTCACGATGGCTCTTGTTGCATGGGTTTGTGACGCACGGGTTTGTTACATATAACGTACAGACTTTATACGGTTTTTAAAGCAGTAGAGTTTGTTATAAAAAGTGGATTTTTATGATTTGTAGGTTAGACAAATGGCGTGGCTAGGCGAAGGTGTATGGGTTTCAATAAGATTAGACTCTACGTTAAGATTATACCACGCCCACACTTACCAACACCTACAAGACGTCGACATCGAACCGTATGTTAGTAAAATGTTAGGTAAGCAATTTCGATATTTGCGATCGTTCTAAATTTCACATTTTCCTGTTGTATTTATTTCTTGAACATAATTTTTCCTAACCTTTTCTAGGAACTGGGAAATTAGGCTTCTCGCTAGTCCGTATTACGAGTTTGTTGATATCCTCGAATAGATTGTGGATCGGTACGAGTAACGGTGTTATAATATCAGTACCGTTAAGTGACGGTAGCAGTAACTTGGGTGCCGTTCTTCCCAGAGGTTCCGGGTTGCCTGGCACAGGTAACACGAAAATTATAAGTGCGTAGAATTAAATGTTTTAATGCATTATTTTGCAGGCGTAAGGATACCTCCTTTACCCGGTAGCTACGTTCCCTATTGTACCATGGCGCACGCGCAACTAAGTTTTCACGGCCATAGGGACAATGTTAAATTTTTCGTCGCCGTACCCGGAAGTGGTGGTAAGTTAAATGACGAAGTCCTTAAATTTTGGGTCCATACATAAAAAAATTAACTTCTTCGCCAGGTGTTAGTGCTGCTTCTACGCCATCTGAAGCGATGTCGGTACCTACGAGTCCGATTGGTGGTCCAACCAAGCACCAAAGTTCGATGTTAGTTATTTCTGGCGGAGAGGGCTATGTGGATTTTAGAGTTGGTAAGTGTTTCACACTGACTGAGCTGTCTGCAAAAAGCTGTCTAGGATTGATTGAATGCACGCTTACTCGATTTATCTGCATTTGCACGAACCTCACTGACACTGTACTTCTAAATACAAAAATGCCGAGCATGTAAATTCGTAGACTTTGATGGAATTGAAACGACAATTGTTATGGGATTCCTGGGTTTAGATTTAGTTACTCTTGTTGTGGTAAATAACATAGTATTTCAAAAATAACTTTTTTCTGAAGAGATATCGGTGTAGATGTGTTTTATTTTGGGTTCCTTTTACACGCTGTCCTGGAAGGACCTTTTTAGTGTTCTGTCCCGAAACCGGAAAATTGATGTAATGTCCGTCTGTATGTTTCAGCCCTAAAATTTAAAAAAAATGATCAAATTAGACAAAAGTTGCATATTAAAAATTCCTAATATTGCCGAAGGTCTTTGGGCATAACTGAATTTTGACAATCTCATTCTTTTCGTTTTCTGATTCTATGAAGAAATATTTGAAGATAAAACTTTACATTTTTTTCTCCCCTATAAGATAATTAAATATTCAATCCCCCGTTTCGATTTTTCGCGCCCATCATCAACTTTCTTTCTTTAAATAGTAGTAACATTTTATTTTCTGTTTTATAAACTCCACTGAATCTTTCGAGTCTAACTATTTTCGTACTCGATTCACCGTATACAACGTGTCCAAGATAAGGAGGGCCAGTACAGGGATCTCGGAAACCGTAAGAGATACGAAGTCGGTTAGATGAAGGTAAAGTTGCGCAGTTACGTGCCTAATAATATGCCGTTTAGTAAAGTTTTAAAATTCCTAGTAGTTCCGGAGATATCCGGAAAAAACCCGAATTCTGAAAAATCGTTTTATTGTTTTCCTGGGGAGATCGAATTCTAAAGTGAATTGCACTTTTTCCGCTCTATCTAACAGCGTTAATTGTTTTGTAATCCGACGAGTCGTCTTCGAAGGGCCATTATCAACTTTTTTTTAAATGCGGTCCTGTTTTTCTGATATTGGAATTTGATAGCTTTTTTCTTCCGAATGCAACTTTGAATATAAAACGAACAGGAACGAGCATTGCGAAAACCGCGCACGATTTAAGCGAGAGATAGAAACGGCCATCTTGAAGCTCCACGGATGACTCATGTTTTGCTTCTTGATCGTGGATGTTGGAAACAAATTGGATTTTTGATAGATTTGAGCAGTTTCAAGTGTTAATAATCGTTGTAATTAGTGTAATAAAAGAATTTTTTGGTTGTTTTAGTGATAATATCTATCATTTAGCAATTATATCTAAATAAATTGTTAAAACATTTTCATTATAATATTACTGGGACAATAACGAAAAAGATGCTTAGTTGTGTATCTATGGTTGTTCCCTGACACCAAAACATCAAAATTCTGGTGTAACATTTGACAGATAAGTGTTTTTAATGCCAATTTTATTGAATATTCAGAAATAAAAACTCATTTGGTTTGAATGACATTTAAAGGTTATCCAATTAACGTATCACATAGGCGTACCTGGGGATAAAATTATTATTTTGCATTAATTTTATGTCGCATGCAATATATATGCTCTACGTCGCTGACCAGACAGAAGCAATAGTCGGCCATATTGAAGCTCCATTCCGGTCTCACTTATCTTAACATATGCTCCTTCCTGTTTGTTTTATATTCAAAGGAATGCAACATGTATATTATTTATAAAATTAGACAGAAATACAGGACCGTATCCGAAAATTTCCTGATGTTCAAAAAACCCTCGAAACGTCATTAAACCACAATGTGTCATACATCGTTGCATTCGGGAGGAAAAAGCTCTCAAATTCCAATATCAGGCAAACAGGACCGTATTTAAAAAAAGAAAGATAATGGCCCTTCGAAGACGACTCGTCGGATTACAAAACAATTAACGCTGTTAGATAGAGCGGAAAAAGTGGCAATGCAAAAGCGCAATTAACTTTAGAATTCGA
Source organism: Barypeithes pellucidus (assembly GCA_963991005.1). Lineage (NCBI taxonomy): Eukaryota > Metazoa > Arthropoda > Insecta > Coleoptera > Curculionidae > Barypeithes > Barypeithes pellucidus. The sequence goes on along the minus strand of OZ022562.1, from coordinate 11,473,125 downwards.
TCTCAAAAAAACCCAGGAAAACAATAAAACGATTTTTCAGAATTTCGTTTTTTCCGGATATCTCCGGAACTACTCGGAATTTGAAAACTTTATAAACGGCATATTATTAGGCACGTAAATGCGCAACTTTACCTCCATTTAACCGACTTCGTATCTCTTACGGTTTCCGAGATCCCTGTACTGGCCCTTCTTATCTTGGACACGTTGTATAAAATCCTTTTTCGAGCAGGAACCATAAAAGGAACCCTTAACAGTCGCTACACATTTACAGACATAATCTTTTACAAAAAAAAAAAAATAAGCCTGTAAATTTCGCTTCCACTTGTAAATAACTTACCATAAAATATGTAAGAGAGAAACAAAACTGAAACGACAATTTACAGAAGAGGATAGTGAACCTAGAGACGGAGCGTCGCATCTTCTAATGTGGCAGGTTATAAACACCGAACCTGGGAATCCCATGGGGTAGGTCTGCATTGATTACCTAGATTTTTTTGTTTTAGATGTAGTGTTTTATTTAGGTTTAGTGCGACCGAATAGTTACAGAGACGGTGACAATAGGGGGTCCGTGAAGTGGAATATCAGTAATTTGGTTTTTCGTGGAGTGTAAGTCCCCCTCTACAACTTTTTTATCTGATGAAATGCCGTAGAGCGTTGCTGAGAGGCGCTGTACCGCTTTAGATAGGAAATTCTCAATAAATTCAAAATTATATCGAGCCATGTCTGAAAATGAATTTACAGCATCTGCGTAACTCCCAAAGTCATTGGAAACACATTTTTCCGAGTTTGTCAAAAAAAATTAATGGAAAAATTATAAAGGCTCAAGTGACAGGGGTCCAAGTGGGCTTAATCGATTTGTATTCCCATGGGGATGAGTCGTAAACAATTTTCTGATAAAAAGAATATTGCGAAAGTGCGGTATTTTTCTCAAAAATTTTTTTATTAAGTCTGGTTTATTCTGCTACATTTTCTAAAATGTTCCCCTTGGAGAATTATTTCTAGGTTTATCTGATTCCCTCATCTTTTCTGAACATATATAAAGTTACCAGAAACATGTTCTATCTTGGACAAAATTAAGAGAATTCGTAACGGTAATAGCAAAATTTCTAAACTTCGCTCGAAATGCATGAAAGGCGTGGGTTTTACTGTAATTAGTGAAAAGTAGACGAGGGCAAATGTTTAAATTCATCAGATTTGAATAAATTATACACACCTTATAGAAAAATAGGCTTAATTTGGTAATATTGCGAATACAATACCCCGTCATACAACTGAACGATACCCGCCTTCCGGTATCTCTGCGTAATATTGTCAGAATTCCGCCTAGCTAGATGCGATTCTTCTGAAAGTTTTTTTTTCACAATATTTGGGTGTCAAGGATATAGTGTGACAGTTTTCTGACATGTCACGATCGTTTTCCGAATTTCCTCCGAGAGGAGATTTAAAAAAAATTCCAATAATGAAATGGCGAGACCTGGATCGATAAAATTTTTTTGACATAATCTTTAACATATAATGTTCCATTCTAGAAAGTTTCAACTTCAAATTCGCATTTTTTTATTTTAAAAAAAAATTTTTTTTGACACGCTCGGAAAAGTATATGCAAGGGTTGACTTGTCAGAAAATGTGTTTCCAGTGACTTTGGGGGTCACCCAGATGCTGTAAATTCATTTTCAGACATGGCTCGATATAATTTTGAATTTACTGAGAATTTCCTATCTAAAGCGGTACAGCGCCTCTCAGCAACGCTCTACGGCATTTCATCAGATAAAAAAGTTGTAGAGGGGGACCTAAACTCCACGAAAAACCAAATTACTGATATTCCACTTCACGGACTCCCTATTGTCACCGTCTCTCTAACGAAAACTTACAGTGAAATATTTTTTATTTTACCCCTCAACAGTATACCGTATGATGCATCGTTGGACATAGGAAATCCCATGAAATTTTTTAGGTGGCTGGATATTGGTACTCTCGTACATTTTATATCAAAACTGCATCATAACTTCTTGACGAGGCCGACATGGTACACCCATGTGTCGAGTTTGAATACATTTTTGAGAGCCAATCCTAAGTTATTCAATTCAACGTGATGGCAAAACCACGAAACTTTCATAGTTTCCTAGGAAGGGGTATTCTTGTCATCACGTGTAATTGAATAGCTTAGAATTGGCTCACCAAAATGTATTCAAACTCGGCACATGGGTTTACCATGTCCGCCACTTCAAGAAGTTATATGCAGTTTATCTTCAAAATATACAAGGGAACCAATATCCGGCAACCTCAAAAATTACATGGGATTTCCTATGTTCAACTTAACGACGTAAGCTTGTTTACTTTACTAATTTTAATTCGGTAGATGATGTTACTAGGGGGCGACATTTAAAAAGTATTTCCCCTAGTTATGAAACAAAAAACTTGCTTGCAAAAAATAGTTTTTTATGAAAGAGTTGCAAAATAATTAAATATTCCGTTATATAAATCCGAAACCTATCTTTCTTGTGTCAATCAGGTGACGAAATGGAAGATAGTATGGTTGGAGATGCAGCGACCTATGCCGATGCTCAGAGTAATTGTCAAGGAGAACTTAGTCACCTGGTTGTTTGGCAAGTATCAACTAACTAATGGCGTTACGAGTATTGTTTAGATATTACTCCTGTAAGATTATAAAATGTCTATTTGACTTCTTAACCTAGGTATAAACAGAGTGTCCATTTTAAGAGATATCGGTATTGCTATATTTGTATATTGGTTATAGTACGGCAGCCCGTTACCAAAATGTCCTGTTATCACGCCTTCATCTAGTCAATGACTAATCGCTAGATTAATAAAAAATAAGAAAGTTTTACTTGAGCGAAAAAGTTCGGAAACGCTGCGCTTACCCGTCAGAGTGATTTCAGTCCGTAAGAAAGCAGATCGTCTTTTTGTTACTACACCTTGTCCGTTCTTGATGAAATCATATTAAAAATTAAAAAAAAAAAACGTGAATTCATCGACAACGGACGTTTTGAGTGTTGCAAAAATTCCATAGTTTAAATAAAAGATGTAAAAAGAAAAGGGGTATCAAAAAGTTACAGCGCCCGGGTCAATTTTTTTTTTAAATTGTTGATAACACTCTAAAAAATAGTAAATCGAGTCGAACGAACATTTTCCGTGTTGCGCAGCTGCAGTCTGAAATCCTGGTAACGGGCTGCCGTACTATTAGTTAATTTTTTTTCCAATAAGTAAGCATATTGTTGTCGGTATAATTGTGCATACGTATGTCGGCTTTATGTTGCCCATCTGATCTTAATAAACTTAATTCAATATTTTATATCTTTTTTAGCAGGATTTTTGTTATATTTTTTTTCCAATTTGACATACGAAGTGTCGGCAAAGACAAAATATTACGCCTATGCCACTTAAAATGGACACACTGTATATCGCGGCTGTATTCTCCTTGAAATTTATAATTGAAATACCAGGAAACAAGGAAATACAGTTTAGTTTTGGCGAGAGCATTTTCTTGGAATGAAAACTCTACAGTATCGACACGACTCAGGATTGTGAATGTAAAAAAACATTTTTAACGTCAATGCAGAATTTTCCGCAGAAAGAACGAGAAAGGTAAAGCGAAAAAGTCTTTATCCAACCTGCCACGTAAGAATAAGAAAGTCCGCAAGAGCTACGAAGCTCTGAAAATTCTGGATTTGACTCGTCCTAGCGAAAAACTTTTTTCACTTTTATGAAACTTGAAACACCAAAAAACATTTAGAATTGAAACGTAACCTAGCCAAAAAGTAATGCTGTGACTGTCGACATCTGTGTTTGTTGTCGATTGTTTTTATCTGATGGGCATTAGTATATACAGCGTGACTCACTGTCTACGCCAAATTTCGTAGCGTCGAAAGTATTCAATTTTTCTTTCAAATATAGGGTTCTATGGTCTTGGGTATAGTTGTTGCAGAATTATACCGTTGACTCTTACTGCCATAAATAAACTACCTGATTAAATCCTATTGTATACGCCTGAACCTCTTCAAAGCTCAATAAATGGGATCAGGGCCGGCTTGAAAATGTATACCACACCACATGATTTATTTTTATAATTTAAAATAAATAGATAGGTATTTTTAGTTTTAGGTACCTATAATAAATGTAAAATAATGATAACAATTAATGATAATTGAAAATAATATAATTTAAAAGTATAAATATTAGGATAACAAGGCTTGAAAGGCTACAAGAGATATTTGTTTCGTCTTTAATCAGCCGCTCTTTGAGGGAAATCAAAGTGGGTACAGTTTGTGCCTCATGCATTTGGTAAATCATTCTTCTTAATAAATCCATGTCATTTTCGTCAATGCTTCTAAATGTGCCAGAATCACTCCGATTTTTTCTAGGATTAACAGGTTTAAGTACTATGCCTCTTACCGAAGATAAAGGAGTTTTTGTCAAAGTAGACGTCTCTGCTAAAGCATCCATCGAATTCAGATTTCTACTCAACAACGATTGATACACATTTTTAATTATTAGTTTGGCATCGGTAGATAAATGCTTTCTTTTAAAAATGACACTTGAAGATGCCCCCCTATCAGCACAATTCCACGGACGCCACATTCTACCACTAAAAAGCCTAACTAAAAATTACTCGCCTGAAAACCACTAAAGATTAAAATTATTAAAAAACACTTTGTATTTATATATGCATCAGGCATAGGTATAAATTGAATTTGTATACCTGGTCCGGCTCTGCTCAAAAAGGTTTTAAAATTTGGAATTTCCTTATTTATTTTATGGTCGAAGGGGCAATGAGGTTTTATTGCAGTCAAAAGATCAACGGTATAATTCTGCAAATACTATACAAATAAGGCAAAGCAATACCGGGTTAAGTTGAACATAGGAAATCCCATGCCATTTTTGAGGGAGATTAATATTGGCTCCCCTGTACATTTCATAGAATATCGGCATTATATCTTCTTGAAGAGGCCGACATGGTAAACCCATATGCCGAGTTTGCGTACATTTTGGTTAAACAATCCTAAGCTACAAGCAAATAATTTCTATGGCGTCATTACAAAAATTGACGTAAAGCTGAACGTACGAATAATGAAAACGTTGCCGCTGAAACTCGTTTTGTCAATGTCAAAATTTAATTTGTTGGTCTTTGCTGTATTACCTGAACTATGAGAGTGTCGTGGTTTTGTCATCACGTTTAATTGAATAGCTTAGTATTGACTCGCCAAAATGTATTCAGGCTCAACACATGGGTTTTTACCATGATGGCCTCTTCAAGATGTTATAATGTAGTTTTTTTGTAAAATGTACAGGGGGTTCAGCAACCTCAAAAGTTACATGGGGTTTGCTATGTTCAACTTCAAAGATGCCTCACCCGGTATAACTCGGTTTGAAGAAATTGAAAAACTGAATTCTAGTTGCTGAGGAATTTTGTGTTGAGAGTAAATCACATGGATGCCCAACATAGTGTATTAAATTTAAAAATTAGAAGTTACTATAGTGTTAATATTTTAATTGTCAAGCTGAATATGCAAGAAGCATAAGGGAGCTTTCAAATGAAGCATTGCACCGGAGTTTTTATATATGAAAGATATAAAGTAGGAAAATTATAATTTTTGATGGGTGAAAATCGAATAATGGTACAAGGAACTGCTTGTTGCATGCCGTTAAGCATAGCCATAAAATTGAACACGGCTCAATTAAAAGTATATAGTGTACCCAGTCAAACCGAAGCATAATATTTTTACTTGTTAGTTATACATTTTGTGGGGGGGGGGGGGGGGTTTGTTCGGGTTTGTAGGTATTGCTACGGAATTGCGACATCAGTTGTTTTTTTACAAATTATGTCTGACCCCCCCCCCAGTTAACTGACACCTTGCGCAGTTTAGGATGAGCTTATATTATAATTTTCTCCTCTATCTACTCTTCCCTAAAGTAACAAGTAAACTCACTTAGAAACGACACCTTTCAAACTAATTCGTATTTTTTAACAAATTTGACTTGCAAAACATTTTTTTAAGCAATCAATAATTTTCTGTAGAAAAACGATATGTACAATAATTATACATGTAATCTTTGTACCATTTTGAAAAATTATTGACTTAATTTTAAATTGAAAACTATTTTAATTTTCGCAAAAATGTTAGCTTAGTTTCTTAGGTAAATTTTATCATTAGATATAATTATCATTTTGTGATATATTTTAGACTAAAGATAGTTATGCAATTAGCCTATTATTTGCAATAAAGGTACCATAATATTCTACTTTTTCCAGTTGTTAAAAAATTTAATATAGTATTGAGGAACCTCGCTCTACACGAAATTGAATAAGAGATGTTTGGGGATGCCACAAGAGGCAGACTATAATTCTATCAGTACATTTTAGAGAACAACAAAATATGGCATTCCCAAACCATTCTAAGCAAACAGTATAATTTATCGAATTAAAAATATTTACAAGAACCTATTACTAAAAGTAGGTTAGGGCAATAGATTAAAACCAAATATTTTGGATAACCTTTACTACTTTTGAATGTTTCAGCTGCTTTCAAGACGAAATACATTTTTACCAATCGTAACTGTTTAAAACTAATATTAAGGATTTTACTAAATGAATATTGTGTACATTTTTGTTGAACTTTTTATTATATTGTTTTAGGTACTGTGTAGGTACCTACTTGTATATCTCATAAAATAATATTTATTTGTATATCTAGAAGAGTGCTTTGCTGTATTTTATTTGTTAATGTGCTTATATTTATGTTAAATAAAATATGATACAAGTATTTCAATTTTTAAATGGGAATAGGGAGGGCTTAATAAAAAAAAATAAGCATGAAATAGGCTTAACATAAAGTATTTATTACAAAATCGTTCTTTTTTTCTTTATAAAAAATAGTCATTATTAACAAAACTTAAAAATTAAATAAATAAGATGTTTTATGTTTTAATATAAACCGTAATTGTGTCCTATGATTCCTTTGATACCATATGCCTTACTAGATTGTTAATAAATTTATCTATTCTTCTAATATCCTGGGCAACTTCTGTCTTGAACTGAAGGCACTAAAAGCAAGCAAAAAAAACTGCTTATTCTGATCGATACGGCTATTGAGTGATATTATCAGCATCTCGGCTGATTACATATATTGTTCCGTTAGTGTTTAACTGTTTTGCCTGCTTTTTAGAAGCTTACTGTATATCAATAAATACCCTAAGATCAGTTAGCAGTAAAGTAACTGGTGTAACATCTGTTTAAAATGTAATAAAATCACCAGCTGCTAACTTGGACAATATTTGGTGTAAAGAAAAATTTCTTAAGCATTATATGAAATGTTGGTTCTTCTCATTATAACATTCTTAATGTACTCATTATGTTTCCTTACTGATAGGGCTTCAAAAACGCCCGAAAATTTAAAAAACATCTTTTACATACCACGACGTTATCAGTCATTTTCAAGATTAGCTGGCTTTTTGAATGCGCGTATTTCATTGTATATCTAACTTTGGAGGGGTCCTGTAGGTATAGTTTTTCGGCAGCCTTTTCAAATTCATCCCAGGATTTTAAAAAAGTCATATTTTTCCAAAAAAATCACTTCTCAAAACTCGACATTGGAAATATAGGTTAGAAATCTTGACAGGACACGCGACGTCATCTCTGCAATTTCCTTTGGCAATTTCGAACGGCATACCCACTTGAAATCTCTTGAGTTTGGCAACGTCGGATTTACATGCGGTTTAAAATGGACAACTGATTATCAAATTTAAGTGCATGTGTATATTTGGTTGCCTTATTTCTTATCGTATTTTTACAGATCTTCTAACAGTTACATCAGCAGTGCTCGTAAACACCAGTTTTCAAAAAATGGCGATTCATATACAAAGCGGGAAAAATAATGTCGATTGTAATTTAAAAAGCAGTAAGATACAAAGCGTTCCTTTTAAGATTCATGCGGACTGTGATGCGGATGTTTCAAAATACTTCGAACCTTTCATTAAAAGAACCGAAAATGATCGTAAGTAAAAATATAACCTTAACGTTCTACCATGTATTTAGAAACAGCTCCCTGAAAGTAAAGATGTTATAATTTAAACACCTATAAACAATTTGGCTATTCTGTTTGTGAACGTTCATTGATATTATTGTGGTAAAATTTCTAGAAAGCATTAACACAAACCTTTGTTTTTAGTATTAACGGGATCGTTTCGGGGCTACCCTTTAAAAGGCAAGCTGATAGACATACCGGAAGGCTACATAGGAGTAGTATTACATGAAACTATAAGACCCTCCAGGGAAAAAGATGAAAGAAAATTTTATGTAGTCAATAAATTTAAGGATATAGTCTTTTGGAACTGGGATAAAGTGCCTAGTAAAAATGATGCATTTTTGAAAGCACTGGATTGGATAAATATAGCTGAAGCAGTAAGTATTTATATTAAGGAAATTTAATTTTTTCTGGTTCCTAGTCTATGCCGAGGTCCATGCCATTCATAATTATTTTCTTCGGTAGCTCCTTAATAGTGTTTTAGTGAGAAGTGGGTTCTACAGTCCAACTACATGTACATGGCTATTGCCAGTCTAAAGTTTGAAATGTCCAATGTACTAGGTGTTTGCAGGCTATTATTTCTTTTGCCTCACAGCCTATTATGATGGCTTGCTAACTCAATTTCTTGTGTTTCTATTATTCAAATATCAATGTAGTTAGTTCATATCATATTTCTCTGCTGGCTTCAAGTTCAAAATAATACTGTACTATTTGTTTTAGCTGCATAGCCCTATAGTAGAAGAATAAACCATCTAGATATCCAAATACTATGAACTAGTGCCTTAATTCTTAACCATTAATTTTTTTTTGTAATAAAACAATCTGTTCTTGTTAAAAATAATTAAATTATAATAAATAAATTACTTAGTTTATAATACATGTTTCTAAATAGACTAGAATGAGATAGATATACTTATATATTCTAATGATATATTAAAAACGAAAATATTACAACTTGAATAAAATTTATATTTAAATAAAACTTTTCACAAAGTACTTAGTATTGGAAATAATAATACTGAAATACGGAAAATATCACACAAGAATTATAGGTATCCGAAAGAAGACTAGTTGAACTGTTAAGATATGGAAGAGTGAGTTATAGTATATAGCCTATGTTTTAACACTTATTATTTAAATTACATTTTTGGGGAATATATTGATTGTATTTATGTTTTTCATGGACGTCAGCAAGCAAGTGGATATATTTCTGGCTCAAATCTGTATCTGTCAATATAGGTACGTTAATACGTTATTATTGGTATGGGATTCTTTGGACGTGCATCAAAAAGAAATGAGAAAAATTACGAATCAACTTTTCTACATATTCTAAATGTTATGTACAGTCATTATAAAAATGCAAAACATAAATACTCTTTTCTAAAACCTACATTTAAATACACGGGTAGACATAATCTTTCATGTCAAAGAGGCTTAAAACTACTAAAATACTAACATACTATGTTAATCAACAAATTAATATTTATTTTATGGGTTATGATATACAGGGTGATAATTTGCACACTTCCCAGCCTTAATATTTCGATTCCAGTAAATAATACTCGGTGATACTAAAAAAATAATAAATTATGTATTATTTCTACCCTTCCCATCTAAGATTTTAAGGGTCACGTCTACCCTTCCCAGGGGTTAAGCCACGAAGGCTGCAAATATTTTTGAACAACATCCTCATTCACAATAATGTGTCTTCAGATTTTTAATATTATTTATAAGCGAGATATGTATTAGGGTTGTGGGATGTTTTCAAATTGACACCCTGTATGTAGTTATGCTACCCAGTGCAGTGGATGGATTTACAACTCAATAGGAAGTTCTATATGCTAAAACTACTTTATCTATAGTAACATTTTAACTGTGAGATCATGAAAATACCACATATTTTCGCTACATGGCGAAGCTTTGGCAGGGCAAAAAGATATTTTATATCAGTCACGGCTGTGATCATCGGGGAACTATAAAGAAATCTAATTTTTATAATTTTTGCTTTAACTTTACAATTACAGTGAAACCTCTCTTAGGCGAACACCTATGGGAGCGTCTAAATGTGTCCGCCCATGGGAAATTTGTTATTAGGTAATATGTAAATACAAAATTATTACTATGTATGTACAAATAAACATAACATAACAAAAATACACTAGTTTCAGTTAGGATGTAGTACTAAAAAGTCTAATAAAGTAGTTTGACGTGTTCGCGTTTTATACTTGCAATCTAGAAATCGTAATTCCAAGTCTGATAACAATTCCATTGCTGTAGAGTCACCTCTTTTCTTTGCATAGTCTTATAATTCCTTTACCATACTAATGGCTTGTTGATAATTGGCGACATTTGTTTGATTACTGCAATCAACTTCTTCATCAGAGTCGACAGATAGTGATGTGGTGTCAGTTTGGACTACATAATCGGTAGGAATGGGATCACTCTTATCTTCTAATAGCACATTGCTATCAATGTTAATGAACTCGCCCAAATCATTGTTATCAAATTACAAACTTCCACAACAACAATATTCTCATTCAGACTCAAAACGCGACATTTTTATGCCATTGTTTACGATTTTAACCTTACAACTCACAAATAAACGGCGGACTGCTGTCGGGTAATCACCCATACTTTCATTCGGCGAAGTCCTTTCGCGCTGCCCACGCATACGCGATTGGTTGCCGGTCTGTCTTCAGAGAGTTTTTGCACTGTACTTATTCGTCTCCCAAATACTTTTAAAATTTTTTTGTCCGTTTAAAGGAGGGTTTTCGCACTCTTTGTATGAAAACGGCCTGTCCTCGTCCGCCCAAGAGAGGTTGATTTTCATGGAATTTCATATACCTAGTTCCGGACTACGAAAAAATGTCCGCTTAATAGAGATGTCCGTTAGGAGAGGTTTCACTGTATTACAGCTAGAGGAAAGAATATTTACAAGCTTATCGAGTAAATATGTTATTATTGGTATGGGTTTGTTCGGGTTTGTTGTACCTACAATGAATTTAGTCATGTCAAAGTAAACAATTTTTTTTTTGGTTTAAAATATCATTTGTATTTGAAAAATAGAAGCCGAAGTACTTTTTTAATTGCGAATTTGAATCAACAGGATTTTTTTGAACGATCAACTTAAAAAGTGTTCTCGATGGTGCGTATAAAAACTGTCTACCTTTCTACCAAGTTTGATACTCATATTCTAGTGTTTTCCTGATAGTCACTTAGGGTATCCATTGTATTTAATATCGCTTTTGATATATCGGAATTGAACATCCCTGTATATTAAAAAAGTTACTATATATTTTTTTTGGTATATCACATTTATATGGATGAAAAATACGAAGCTGGCTATGGTCACGTTAACAGGGTTTGTTGATATTTATATACACTCCCCCGACAATAAATTCCAAACAAAGATAATGTTAGTCAGGTTTATGGTTCTGTATTGAGTTCCGATCTTGGTGTAATATTTAGCAAAGTGTAGATTTGTGTCTCGGAATGTTAGCCTGAATTTTAACTTTCAAAAAATCATTATACAGGAAGAAACGACCCTTAATTTCGTAACGCCCTGTGGAAAAATGGAGTGATAGAATTTAGCTTTATTATGTTTAGTTTTGAACTGGGACCCTATCTTAACACAATGTTTTTTGGTTCACGTCATTAACTGCTTTTTAAAAGAAGATACAAATTTTAGAAAAAATATTGCAGTTTTCTATTTTATCGACAATTATCTAGTAGCATAAACAAATATCCTAAAATGAATAGCCCGCACATGGTAGAAGTGATAAGAACAAGAAGTTGCCATACTCCCTATTAATTTTTGGATATTTGTTTACGCTACTCGATAAAACAATGTAAAGTTCTGAATTGTGAATAAAATTGAAAAATTGTAATACAGTGCAACGTCGATAATCCGAACCTTCGTTACACCGGATTCTTCAATAATCCGGCCAAACATTTCAACTGCATTGTGTACTTTTTGATCAGGATTTGATAGTACTCGGCAATTCAAGCAAACACAAATTACGAATTACAGTGGTACCTCGAGATACGAGTGCCCTAACATACGAGTTATTTGAGATACGAGCTGTCGAGCGAGCGAAGTTTTGTTTTGAAATACGAGCGGCATTTGAGATACGAGGAACGCTGCGAAAAACCTCGAAAAAGTTGCAACTGGTCGTGCACAGGAGATATTTAATGACACTTGTCTAACTCACTTCCGCAGCATTCTGAAAGGGAGGAAGAGACACACCTCCTTGGACGGTTTTTTTTTAATCTGGCGAAAAAGGCAAAGACCAGTGAAGAGAAAAGCAGTGACTAAAATTAAGCATACAGTAGCATTTTTCTTATTCAAAAACACGTAACAGAAACAATTGGGGGTAGCATTTTTGGGGCTGGAACGGATTAATGGCATTTCAATTAATTTCAATGGAGAAAATTGCTTTGAGATACGAGCAAGGTTACGGAACGAATTAAACTCGTATCTACAGGTATACTGTACTTCACAAAATAATATAAAATTTAATAAGGATGCTTCTGTTTTGAATAATTTTTGTTTATGTACTATTTTCTAGTTGTTTTGTATTAAATGTTTCATTTTCAATAAAAAAACTGTCTCGCTTCAATAATCCGGATGACCGCGGGTTTAATTAGTCCGGATTATCGAGGTGGCACTGTACTTCCTTTAGAAACTAAAATTCAGGCTAAGAGTCCGAGACACAAGTCTACATTTTGCTAGAAGTTTCACCAAGATCCGAAAATAATTAAAAAAGTTACAGGACTATAAACCTGACTAACATTATCTCTGTTCGGAATTTATTGTCGGGGACTGTATTATATTAATACAACGTGTCCAAGATAAGGAGGGCCAGCACAGGGATCTCGGAAACCGTAAGAGATACGAAGTCGGTTAAATGGAGGTAAAGTTGCGCATTTACGTGCCTAATAATATGCCGTTTAGAAAGTTTTAAAATTTCGAGTAGTTCCGGAGATATCCGGAAAAAAACGAAATTCTGAAAAATCGTTTTATTATTTTCCTGGGTTTTTTTGAGATCGAATTCTAAAGTAAATTGCACTTTTGCATTGCCACTTTTTCCGCTCTATCTAACAGCGTTAATTGTTTTGTAATCCGACGAGCCGTCTTCGAAGGGCCATTATCAACTTTATTTTTTTAAATACGGTCCTGCTTTCTTGTTATTGGAATTTGAGAGCTTTTTTTCTTCCGAATGCAACGATGTATGACATCTTGTGGTTTAATGACGTTTCGAGGGTTCTTTGAACAACATCCGGAAATTTTGGTATACGATCCTGTATTTTTCCTAATTTTATAAATAATATCTCATAAGTAAGCTCTAAATTTTTTACTTATGTTGGACTAGGTCAATCAATAAAAAATAATTTAATAATAACCACAAATAAGTGAACAAAAATCATTCCAAAACAGTAATAAAACGAACAACAAAAAAGTAAGGAACTACATAATCAGGTGTTCAAAATGATTTCCGTTATTTTATAAGCACAAATAACATCTTCTAACTGCCACATAACAGTTTTTTTGAGATAAAATAAAACATGCGATAGAATATCAAACTTTTCAGCATTTGTAAATTTATGTTCCATATTTTCTGGAAAATAGAAACCCTCTACAAACGCTCTGAAACGATCACAATGGGAATCAACGAATACTTATAAACAGGAAGAAGACAAACGGCCGTGTTAACACATCGAAGCAAGTATGAACAAACGAACAAACCAGGCATCCATTCCGTCTGGAATCAGCTGACATACGCACGTGCTTTTCAAATGTCACTTTTGTCAAAATTTTTATTACTGTCAATATTTTAAAGTGACATTTAACCAACAAAAAACATTCAAACCCTTTTATTTGATTTACTTAAGTAGTGAAAATCAAATATTAGGATTCTGACATGTTTTAAGCTGTAAATATCACTTTAAAATAATCCTTACACACTCTTATATCATTTTTTTTAACTAATAACGTAACTACAAATGAAAAATTAAACTTCAGAAATAAGCTTGTAAGTAGTTTTATTAAAAAAAAGGAAGTAAATCATAATTTACATAAAATATTTTACCATCTTCAAGTGGGCTCTAGGTCCTAGCAAATATTTCAAGCTTCAAGTCCAAGCATATTTTTGGGCCCCATATGATTTAGGAAAAGAAATTATTATTGAAGCTTACTCTCAGTAAAGATGACTAAATGAATGTTTCAATTACAAATTACTCACTTGCACCAAAAAGGAAACGACGTTTTTCGTGAAAGATTAGAATATTAAAAATTATTTTAAAATTTAAAGATGCGTCTTCTCCACTTCTCCACCATTTTAAATCATATCAGAGGTTGCTTGATTTCCATGCCCGCCAGACGAAGAAAGTTAGCTTGTTAAACTATTTAACAATTCGTGCTGTTCGCATTCTATGCCTGTCTCTGTCTGCAGCAACCTTCCCTAATTCAGTAAAGTGAGACAAATATGACCAGGATCAAGTCGCCTGCATAAGCACTCACTTTTGGGCTTTCCATATTAACTCTACGTAAGTCTGATATTGACGCTTAAATGATAGAGTGAAACAGATAGATAAAAGTAGGTTACATGTGAGCGTATGGAGCAGAGTAGGCTTAGCATCACTTCCAAGGCCTTCTTACGTGTTTCGACCCCCCCCATAAGCAGTCTCACCGGGCTGATGGGAATGTTAACTGAAACAAATCACGCGTCACCATCTTAATTTTTTTGTTTCAAGCGCCTACTTTTCTTTTAAATCCCGAATCAACAGAAGTTTGAAATAATGTTTCTGTATTTTGTTCACTTATTTGTGGTTTATTATTAAATTATTTGTTATTTATTGAACTAGTCTAACATAAGTAAAAATTTAGAGCTTACTTATGAGATATTATTTATAAAATTAGGAGAAATACAGGACCGTATCCCAAAATTTCCTGATGTTGTTAAAAAAAACCCTCGTCATTAAACCACAATGTGTCATACATCGTTGCAGAAAAACAGGACCGTATTTAAAAAAAGAAAGTTGATAATGGCCCTTCGAAGACGACTCGTCGGATTACAAAACAATTAACGCTGATAGAAGTGGCAATTTACTTTAGAATTCGATCTCAAAAAAACACAGGAAAACAATAAAACGGTTTTTCAGAATTTCGTTTTTTTCCGGAATTTTCAAACTTTCTAAACGGCATATTATTAGGCACGTAAATGCGCAACTTTACCTCCATTTAACCGACTTCGTATCTCTTACGGTTTCCGAGATCCCTGTACTGGTCCTCCTTATCTTGGACACGTTGTATATACAGGAAGCAAGGATGCACCGGGAAGTGTTTTTTCGGGTTATCTTTTTGCCACCATTTCTTTTAATTTAAAATATAATTATTTTTGTGTTTTTTCTACTACCGAGTAATTGGCTACGTACCCAATGCATCCCTAACAGGAGTCTTAGGTTTTCCTTTCTAAGAATGAATGCTGCTAGTATTTGTCATGGTATCGCCATCCATATGACTAGCCATTCGTGCCCTTTTAACATTTTCCTGTTTAATAAACATTAGCAATCTATCGATCAAAAACTTTTTATCATGTCCTTCAAGGACCAGTTGATTTTTCAGCACAGTAACCATATGCCTGTTCGCGGCATTCACAGCTGTATAATAGTACAGAAGCAATATCAGCACTATAAACACCGGAATAGCAAACCCTGCCGTCGTCAGAAACGCTGCTACAATTTGAATCCACTGGGGGCCATCCAGAAAGGTGTTTTCTATAAGAGACCAAATCGAAGAGAGGCCCTGAAAGGGGCCACAAGACGGACTAGGTTTCAGTTCCGCCACCGTAAACGCTATAGGCGCGAGAGCTACAAGATAAGAAACTAGTAGAACTAGCATAAACATGGAGTTTGATCTAGAAGCTCTATACATGGTAGCGCTGGGCTTGCAATTTACTAAACAAGCGAACTTTTTTATATAAAATAGAATGAAAAATATAATAGACGACATTAGACCTAAAAGAGGGGCGAAAAATATGCCGACCCAGCACAGAGTCTGCGTATAAACAACGTCTAATACGTGTTTCGGCAAGTCGAAATATTGCTCCCCGATAAACTTAATAAATTTATTCTCGATATGCTTGGCAAGGAAGGCCCTAAAAAAATTGATTACGAACGTAATACCTAATTGAATCGCGAAGTCAGTTAAAAGTAATTTGTAAATTTGCTGCCCTACGAAAGTTTCCCAGCAGACTGGTCTATCACAACCTTGTACGGTGCAAGCGCCCTCTTCAAACGTCTTATCGCACCGAATTTTACTGTACATCGATACATAGAACATTAAAAGTGAAGCTAATCGGAGTAAAACCGTGCGTATAAGGGCCATTCTGATCTGAACTATTGGGCTGTAAGTCTCGTATGTTATTAGAAACTGAAACATAAACGGTACAATTATGTTGAGAGCTACTATGGACATAGAGGGCAAGAATTCATACAGGAGCTGTTGCATTTTAGTTTCCGTATCCGTTACGCTAATACCGGTAAGCTGCTTGGTGGAAAAGTCGAAAATAAAATAAATAGCGCCTCCGCAAAGCATCAATATTGCTAGAACTGTGGTGTTGACAAGGAAGCGCAAAAAAATAATCTTCCACCTTTCTTGTCTAGTTCGACTCTGCCTTTCCTCCTCGAGCCTTTCGCTCTGTAAAAGTGTTTTAATTTCAGCAAATAAGGCCTTGTGCTTAATTCGAGCGCTTTTTTCGTTGTGTATACAAAAATCCCAGCCAGCAAATACCAGATTGGAGTACTGATAAAATTGACCTTCGCCCTCTACGAGGCGTTCTCGGAAACCTTTGGCTCCCGTTCTGAGAATAGCTATTAGGGATACTAAAAAATAGAGTAGGTTTGCCAGAATATACGCTAAAGGCAAATTAAAGTATAAATTTGTTCCATTGACCGTGTATGTCATTATTTGGCTTGGATAGTACCCATAAAAAAGAGCCGTTATTTCTAGCTGGCCTGTACCCTGAACAATTTCTAAAATTAAATTTGATTCGTTACCTCCGTTTACGCTACAGTAATACTGATTGAAACATGTCCCTTCGGGATTTGTGCAATTGAATGGTCTGTTCTCCAATACCCATGTTGGCAGGGCAATTAATAATAAAATCACCAAGAAAATAAATATGTTTAGAAAAAACAACCATTTTAGGAAGCGAAAAAAGGCTACTACTCCTGTCCCAAAATGGCCTTCAATGTGCTTAAGATCCTTCCTCCAGAGTTCTATCTTGTGATAGGATTCGACAAACCTTAATCTAAATTGATGCCATGCTTTTCGACGTTTCCAGTTGAATTGTTCAAAACCTTGTAATCGTAAGTGTTGTTCGCTCTGGAAATAAGAGTAATATACATCAAAAATAAAGCTTTACTATTGAATAGCATATTACGACAAATAACTCTATTAATCATTTCTGCCACTCACTGTTAATCAGAATTCATAATCTAACACCCCCTCCTTGTTAAAAAAGGTAAAGCCACAATTAAGACAATATTGTTAGATAAGATTAAGATAATTTCAGGTATTGTAAATTCATATAACCTATATTAAATAATTCTTTCTAAAATACTTTATTGATCAATAAAAAAAATTTGTTACCATTATTTTGGCTTTTTCTTCTCTCTTTCTAGCCATGGGGATTGGCATGGCCTTTATCTGCATGATTTCTTCCCAAGCAGTTTGTTCATTAGATCTAGTAGAATTTAAAAAAATTAATAGACAATTTTAGAATAACTTGCCATACATTGACATTATTGAAGCAAATAAACTAAATAAATAAATTTTATTATAGTAGTACCTCATTTCTGAGAGATCTGGAAGCATAGAAACTTGTACATCTCCTCCTACTGTGGAAGCCCTACGAGTCACCGTGGAATCTCTACGTGATCTAGTGGCAGTCAGTCTACGCACTGTGCCCTTATTTGTTCTGGTATCATTTGTTCTTAAACGAATAGTTGCAGCAACTAAGCAAAGATATAATGCCTCAGTTAAAGTTTCTGCTTAAAATCTATGGCCTATCAACATACCTGCCCTAGTTTGTTTACTAGGCAACAATGTAGCCAGTCTTTTTGGGTCTTTCCAGAGCACCTCCATTTCTCCATCTCCGGGGTAGCTTTCCTGATAAAACTCGGCCCCAGCTTCCTCCCAGCCCTGGGACCGCGTATTTTTCTTTTTTTTCTCTCCGCCGGACATTCTTTCCAGTCAGGAAACTTAATTAATCTACAATCAACAGATGTGATTAAAAAAGGGATTAGATAGATAGAAGGTACAATACCTTATTAATTACATGGTGTTAAGATAATAATTAATTGATACGGTGATATTAAATCGCATTTTTCTGTTGATTATTTACTTTTACGTAGCTGAAATGCGCTACAATTTATTTTCTGGGAGCAGCCAAGTGTCTCTGTCAAATATGTTTACAAAAAAGCGACACTGCGACACAACAAAAACGATATTTGAACTACTCGATGTTAGGTGATTTTGGATCATCAAGGACAAACCCTTTTTTTCTATGCGGAACTATTACCAGGTTACTTAACCAGAATTACATTTCTTTACGTGACGTGTCATATTAGTGCAATGATGCCGTAACCGTAATATTTTAAAAGTTTCTCAAAATTCATATCAAAAATATTGAGGATAAAAATGATTTTTTTTCCAAAATGTTCCTCAAATAAGGCTACTTACTCACCAGAAAAATTCGTTCAAAGGTTTCCGTTAATTAAGTTTTGCCAATTATAATTTTACATGTTATGGTTCTAGAAGGACAAGAAACTATAGGATGAAATTTTGTATCTTTGTGGCAACATCGCAAAGTTTACAAACGACGACGTTGACGTTCAAGAGATGAAATAAACAAGAACATTATATTTTTTAGATAACTGAGAAGAAATAAAAGACCAAAATGGTTTTAGCAGATTTGGGGCGGAAGATTACCTCTGCCCTGCAGAGTTTAAGCAAGGCGACCATCATCAATGAAGAGGTAAGTCAGTCCAGATGTTTCTAGGTTAGTTCGACTTGAGAAATATTTAATTGTTTCCTTCAATATGATATCTAAAGGCCCAGGATATTCTTACAAATTCTACAGTTTCTGTCGTAAAACAGTGATGGTTTTTTTTAGGTTCTCAATGGCATGCTTAAAGAGATATGTGCAGCCCTGCTGGAGGCTGACGTTAACATTAAAATGGTTAAATCTTTGAGAGAAAATGTGAGAGCTGTTATAGACTTTGATGAAATGGCCGGAGGCCTTAATAAAAGGCGTATGATACAAAGTGCCGTATTCAAAGAACTTGTAAAGGTTGGATATTAAAATTCCTTTGTTAACACATTTCCGTGAAACAGTTTTATTTTTAGCTTGTAGACCCTGGTGTAAAACCATATCAACCAGTTAAAGGCAGACCTAATATTATAATGTTTGTCGGTTTGCAAGGTTCAGGTAAAACCACGACTTGTACCAAGTTGGCCTACCATTATCAAAAGAAAAACTGGAAGTCGGCGTTGGTTTGTGCTGATACTTTCCGTGCTGGAGCTTATGATCAGGTTAAACAAAATTGTACTAAAGCTAGAATACCATTTTATGGAAGGTAAATACTAGCCAACTAGTAACTATGAATATAATTTCCTAAAAATGTATTTCTTTTCAGTTATACTGAAGTAGACCCTGTAGTAATAGCACAAGATGGTGTCGATATGTTTAAAAAGGAAGGTTTTGAGATCATTATTGTAGATACCAGTGGTAGGCACAAGCAAGAAGACTCATTATTTGAAGAGATGTTGCAAGTTTCTAATGCAGTTGTAAGTATTTACTAGAAATATGAGTTAAAGCTAGTCTATGCTAGAATTAATGCTTAATTGATAACTAACTTTTAGAAACCAGATAATATAGTGTTCGTGATGGATGCCACAATAGGTCAAGCTTGTGAAGGGCAAGCAAGAGCCTTCAAGGAAAAAGTAGATATAGGATCTGTTATTATTACAAAGTTGGATGGTCATGCGAAGGGTGGTGGTGCCCTCAGTGCGTAAGTATAAGAAGTTTATATTGTGGAATAATCTTATCATAAAATGTTTTTTCAAGTGTCGCAGCAACGAGTAGTCCAGTTATATTTATTGGTGTGGGTGAACACATAGATGACTTAGAACCATTTAAAACAAAACCTTTTATAAGCAAATTACTTGGTATGGGGGACATAGAAGGATTGATAGACAAAGTTAATGAACTGAAGCTTGAAGACAACGAAGAATTACTGGAAAAAATTAAACACGGACAGTTCACCCTTAGGGACATGTACGAACAATTTCAAAATATAATGAAAATGGGGCCTTTTTCACAAATAATGGTAAAAGATAATTATTTATTATTGAATATGGGAAACTATAATTTTGTTTTTAGGGAATGATCCCAGGTTTTAGTCAAGATTTTATGTCGAAAGGAAGTGAACAAGAATCTATGGCCAGGCAAGTTTATTCATTAATTATTTTTGTTATATAAGTCACCTAGATATCTTTCACAAAAACCAAGATAATTACCAAATCATGACACTTGTACACGAGCAAGAACTAAGGCTCAATAGGCTCGTTGGGTTTTTACTTCCTATTAAAATCTTTAATAACAATGATATAGTATAGTAGGGTTTTCAAACTTATTGTGGTAACTTAATTTATAGGTTAAAAAAGCTTATGACAGTTATGGACAGTATGAATGATGGAGAACTTGATAGCAGGGATGGGGCAAAACTATTCTCCAAACAGCCAGGGAGAGCGATAAGAGTTGCTCAAGGTTCAGGAGTCACAGGTAATAACAAAAGTACCTCTTTTAAATTTTTTTGAAAATAAATAAAGCAAATAATGTTGCTTTTCTTTAAAACCTTTCAAAACTTTAGCTTTTCCAACCCTTTAGGGTATATTTTCCTGCAGAATAAGATTAACTAGCTTAGTTTATATCGTAAACTGGTTAACTTTCATGAGCTAAAATAACCTCTTTTTTTTAGAAAGGGAAGTAAAGGAACTTATAACGCAATACACCAAATTTGCCGGTGTAGTCAAGAAAATGGGCGGCATTAAGGGTCTCTTCAAAGGCGGCGATATGGCCAAAAACGTTAATCAAAATCAAATGGCCAAACTCAACCAACAGATGGCGCGAATGATGGATCCGAGAGTATTGCAGCAAATGGGGGGAATGAGCGGATTACAAAACATGATGAGACAGTTACAATCGGGGGCGGCGGGGGGACTGGGAGGGTTAGGAAATTTAATGGGGGGCTTTGGGAAATAATAAATAGAAGCCGTTCGAGGAGGTATCAGGTATTGAATTTTTGTTATCAAAGGGTCACAAAAGTATATTTTTTTCTTGTTGAGTATTTTCTTTTACAAAATTCCTCTGAAGATATTATGTAAATATTTAAATTTTTATTAACATCCTTGCAATATGACTTTTTTTTTTAAAGGAAACCATCTAAACTTTAATTAGGTCAAATTAAACTTTGTATTTATATTTTTGTTTCATTATAAAAATAGTTTTATATAATATTTTTTTATTTCGTATTTTATTACTCTATTCTATGGATAAACGGGCATTATTGTGTTTTAACCAACAAATTTGCATGTGCATGTACCTGAATCATTCATTTTGGGATTTCTTACCGCATGTTTCTTATGAAAAACGTTATAATGGCAAAAATGTTTACCCCATACGCACTAAGGCCACATCAATAGAGTATGAGAAGAGTTATTAAAATCAAATTAAACATGCCCAGCTCTATCTGTCTGGTAGCACAGATAATAGGTATGGTTTATAATAATTATTTTAATTGATTAAAATATTAATTTAATTTTCCCACAAAGTCGCCCGCTTCCTTCAATTTTTTGATATACTAACAAAGTAAGTGAGTAAGGGTCGATATTTGAATGTTACCTTAAGTTAGACCTCAGCTAAGGTAGCCTTAACGTTACGGCTTTCCTTTAAAACTTTTCCGAACAAACCTATGTTTTTTAAGGTTTACCATGACGTTAAGGCTACCTTAGGTGGGGTCTAACTTAAGGTAACATTCAAATATCGGCCCTAAGACCCCTTGTACACTACCCTAATTATTTAACCTTTGATGTATTGTATTTTCGAAATTTGTTGGTCATTTTAATTGATATTTTAAATTTTTTTAAAGTTTTTTTCTTAAAAATATCGTTGATTTTATAAAAAAATTATTTCAGTATTATACTGGGCGTTATAAAACCGTTGTGTTTTTTTTGACGAAAATTCAAAACACCTTGTGGAGATATACAGGGTGTCCCATTTTCGACACTTTTGTAGGGTCTCCGTAATTGTTAGTGCTATCAAAAAAGTAATGTAGGTCTCATGTGCTCCTTTTGGATCAAACTTAAAATGGTAAAATCGAAATTTGAAAATTTTCGCACGCTTAAGATACGGGGGAAAATCAAAAAATTGACAATTTCAAAATTACCCTATATTTTTTTAGTTAAAAGAGATACAGAAAAATGTTTTATACAGAAGTTTATTTATATTGATTGTCGAATAATCTGCCGTTTTCAGAATAAGTATACGGGGTCAAGTAAAAAAGTAATCGGACCTAACCACATTTTTTTTAAATGGAACAACCTGTATATTTTAATCTAAAAAGAAAGGCGGTAACCATTTAAGGACATATTCCGAACATTTGTGATGATTCCCGATATTTTTCCTTAATCCGAATCTTTTAATTCGTTTCAAAGTAATAAAGTTTAAATAAATCGCCTAGGAAAGCAATATAATTCATGGTGTGTTATATATTTGAAAGGATAATTTAAAATGCCATCTATTTAGATTAAAATATACAGGGTGTTCCATTCAAAAAAACGAGGTTAGGTCCGATAACTTTTTTACCTGACCCCGTATACTTATTCTGAAAACGGCAGATTATTCAACAATCATTATAAAGAAACTTATGTATAAACAATTTTTCTGTATCTCTTTTAGGCCGGTATTAGACTATCAAATATATTTGACAAAGATCTTTTATAAAATATTTTGTAGCATTTCTTTGATAATATTTCTTTTATAAAAGTTTTTACTAGTATTACACTGTCAAAGAACTTTGACAATTTTTGAAGGAACTTGCCACATGTTTACAATTAAAAATGAATTAAAGACCTGCATTCGCTTACACAACAACAAAAAAAGAACCGGGCGACTTTGGGTAATGTCAAATATATGCCTTATTGTCAGAAAATAAGGTTACTACCGTTACTAACAATCAACTATAAAATCTTTTATCAAAGATAATCGTCTGTTATTTCTTTTATAAAATATATTTTATAAAATAAATAATTTATAAAAGAACTGATATTAGGCCGGTATTAGACTATCAAATATATTTGACAAAGATATTTTATAAAAGAAATTTTATAAAATATTTGAAGTGTAATATCAGTTCTTTTATAAAATATTTATTTTATAAAAGATATTTTATAAAAGATAACAACAGACGATTATCTTTGATAAAAGATTTTATAGTTGATTGGTAACGGTAGTAACCTCATTTTCTGACAATAAGGCATACATTTGACATTGACTGCGACTGGTATTGGTATATAATACCATGGCGGAAAATACGTTTGTCTGGTGCACCATCAACACCCGGATTACAAACACCGAAATAAAAGACTGGATATATTTATTTATTTATTTTCATTTTTGCCTTGCAAGTTTCTGGGATTATGCCTGAAAGGATACATTGAGGTATGCGACTGCTGTACTGTAAACTAGCATAACTCTCTCCTGTTGCCATAAACCGAAGGGTAACCATAAGGCGTTCCTCAACGCTGATACAGTTCCTTAAATGTGTATTCTGTCGGGATATCAATGGTGATATCTTTAAAACAATAAAGTTAAATGTTTCGTCGTCCATTCTTAAATAGTTTTTATAACTCCTAATACCTTCAACTCGTAACTCCTGAAGGAGATTGTAGTGGACACCCCTTAAATTACGTCTTGCCACCCAGGGCCTTACCCAAAGGCGCCTGGCTCTTTTTCTTTTTTAATACTAAACACATTGTAATCACGGCAGCACTTGACGCTAGACAAGCTAATGCACGTCTATCGTTCATTTTTAATTGTAAAAACTTGACAAGTCCCTTCAAAAATTGTCAAAGTTCTTTGACAGTGTAATACTAGTAAAAACTTTTATAAAAGAAATATTATCAAAGAAATGCTACAAAATATTTTATAAAAGATCTTTGTCAAATATCTTTTATAGTCTAATACCGGCCTTAGCTAAGAAAATATAGGGTAATTTGGAAATTGTCAATTTTTTGATTTTCCCCGTATCTCTTAAGCGTGCGAAAAATTTCAAATTTTGATTTTACCATTTTAAGTTTGACCCAAAAAGAGCACCTACATTACTTTTTTGATAGCACTAACAATAACGGAGATACCCTATAAAAGTGTCGAAAATGGGACACCGCGTACTTCTTTTTAAAAAGATAAAAAATGTAGCCACATTTAATAACATTGTGTATTTCATGAAGTAACAGAGATAAACAAATGATTCAAAAAACAAAATGTAAAGGAAACATGACTCTTTCATTTGGCTGCATCTGCAATAACTTTTAATGTCTAGGATACTCCACAGGGTGTGTTGAATTTTCGTACAATAAAACAACAGTTTTATAACACTCGGTATAATATTAAAGTTATTGTTTTAACAAAAATAATAAAGGCAGTGATATTCTTAGGAAGTAAGCCTACAATTAGAAAATCAGCGACTGGCCAAATGGCAGACCTGTCAAAGCCAAAAAAATAAATAAATAAATAATTAGAAAATCACCAACAAATTACGAAAATACATAACATGAGAGTTCAGGTTTGTTCTAAAGTATTCTAAAAAAAGAGAGGACTGTATTTACGAAAATGTATTTATTTAGTTTAAAATAATACAACAAATAATAGGCAATAAAGCCAGATTTTCATAACATCACAATATAAAATCACAATTTTTTTTTATAAATGCTTCACTTACGTTTTTAGTACAATTGCACCTACCCTACTGATAAATAATAATCGTTAGGACCTAATATACATTTTTTAAATAAATATAAATATTTCACATATATATTAAAAACAATATTATATTTTAACAATAACAAAATACATATTCGCTATATTACAAGGACCTTATACATAAATGCACCGCATTTAATACTGATTTCTTTGGGCAAATTAATAAAAACCTCTATAGGGAAAATTACTATTGATAAATAGGGCTGAGGTACGACAAAAGAATAGCCTATCGCGAAAAGGCGGCAGACTTACCGGTTTTTATAACCAGTTTATTGTAGGCCAATCAGAAAGTACCTATTACTAGAGATGTAAAGGGTAATATTACCGAGGTAATGTTACCGTAATTTTGGTAATATTACGTAATATTACCGCAAGATCGGTAACATTGGAAATATTGTTTTTTTTTCCGCTCCATACTCTCATTTATCGGGGAATACCCAGGGTTGTCAACAGTACGGTCCTGACCGTATTTGTTAACAGTCTAAACCTTCTGGTTGAAGACTTCTTGAAATTAGACCATTTTTCCAATTTTAAAAAGAACATAATTTCAATTGTATCTGAGTTGAAAAATTCGCAGATTTTACATGCAAGGTTTGAAAAAATCCAGTTGAACAAAACGGGGCGATACATCTCTTTAAAATTGCCGGTGAAAACAAGATGGGGTTCCTTTGTTTCTTGTATAAAAAGCTTTTTGGAGACTAAACATTCATTAAAAAGTTTAGCAGTTGATGATAGCCCAGATATTTCTGATGTTCTTTCATCAAATACAGTAAGACTTCTTCTTCAAAACGAATTTTGGTTGCAAATAGAAGCAACTTATGACTTGTTCCAGCCAATGTCTAAGTGGATAACGATTTTTGAAGCTAACGGGCCAACAATCTCAAAAGAGTTTATCTGCTTTTTTGAAATAAGGTCTATATATTACGTGACAAAGTATCAAATTTATCTATTACTATGTTTGAAAACCAGAAAATGTGTTCAATTCTTGAAAAACGAGAAAATAAATGTTTAAAACCCGTTCATCTTGCTGCTTACCTATTAGAACCAAGTCAACGCGGCGAGAAATTAACTGAAGCTGAAAATTTAATTGCAACGGAGTTTATCTATGAAACTGCAAGGCGTCATCCAAAGTATTCATCACAAGTAGATCTTATTAAGGAAGCACTCGCACAGTACAAAATTAGAGGTAATATTTTTGCTAAGGAATTCGTCATTTCCAGCGAAAAATCTATGTCTGGATCTGTTTGGTGGGCAGGAATTTGCTCCAGTTCTAAAATAAGTACGCTAGCTGTAGACATTTTAAATTTACCATCGTCAACAGCCGCAACCGAAAGAACCTTTAGTACTTATGGATTTATTCATCGGCAAAAAACAAACAGACTAACCGTGGAGAGGGCCGGAAAACTAACTTATATTGCCCATAATTATAATTTACTAAATGAAGAAGATCATTCGAGAATAGTAGAAGATACTGAGGAAGAAATAGAAAAAGAAGATATCGGTTTCGAAGTTATAGACTTGACTCAATTAACGAAAGAGAAAGAAGAATCAGATGACGAGGTTGGGGATGATGATGAGGATGATTTACCATTATCCACTTTATTACGTAGTCCATTCTGACTCTGACTAGTTTAAAAAAACGTTCTTATTGTTTTTCGTAATGTTTTTACAGTTTTGAAATAAAAAAAACTTGTATTACTTAAAAAGCTGTTTTTTTTATAAATTACCAATGTTACCGTAATATTGCGTAATATTACCGATTTTTAAATTACCGGTAATTTTACATCTCTACCTATTACCCAAAGTTATCGTAAACTAGATCCCATAATCCATTCATAAAAGTCTTGGAAAGTGAAGCTGTGATTGTGTGAAATGTTATTGCAAATGAGTAATGGGTGGAAGAGAGAACTACATGTTTGTTGGCTGAATGGCAACAACGTTGAAGTCTGATTATATCGGATGGTTAAATATTAAAACATAACCATACTAACTATTGTTGTAAAATAGAAATAGATATTGCCAGAGTGCAGTTGGATTAGTTCAAGATTCGTTTGATACTTCTAAGTGTAATAATGTTTTTTTTAAAGAATCACTAATCGCCTTCTCACAGTTTATAGTAAAATTATTGGGAAATAAATTTATTTTATGAGCAATTGCGGATTAACCTTAAACCAGCTATAATTGTCAAATTAACAAATTTTTAATTGGGATTTTGCAAGACACCTTTGCGATAAATATGTCCATCTGGCTATGCTGCAATAATGACCGAAAGCGGTGGGAAATACTGTTTGTATTCGTTGCGCAGGCTAGAAATGTACATTTCTATCTGTAGTTAATATCTTTGGTAATACCCATACAGGTACTTCACAGTCTCGACACATATTAGGTCTTGCCCATTGCCCTATACAGGGCGTTTCAAAAAACATGTGTGGCGATTCCTTACTCAAAATAACAAATATCAATATGGAAACGCAGATGCTTTGTTTGAAAGATACAGGGTGTCAAATTTACTCAGATTGTATTATCTTGGTTTTGTTTCTATATTTCTCGCACTCAACAGCTTTATTTAAGACTATTCTTTTGTCATATCAGCACATAATAAATAAGAAACGTAGCATAAATATTTCAAAAACAGAATAACTAGAATTTGTTTACTGTCAAATAGGCAATGCACTAAATTCTGCTATCACTTGCTGCGATAATGATGCTCATTACTAGCCTTGTATAAGTAAAGCATTATTAGTGAACATTAGGTATAAAGATTAATGCAGAGCGGCCGATTTGTTACATAAAGCCATTGACGTCATAAAACGGTTGGCAGCACAAAGGTCTTCGATTGGTCGGGTAGGCACGCCACAAGCATAATCCGTATTGTTAATATTCACCACTGTGTGCCCTAAAAAGGTATATACACAGAGTGTCAATGTGAATTAATCTCACTTTCAGTAAATAATATTCAAAACGATGGTATTATTTGAAAGAGGTTTAAACGACCTTTAAATTAATGTGCCACCTAACCCCCTTCTCATTTAAACTTTTAAGGGTAACATCTACCCATACAATGACGGTTGCAAATATTCTTTAAAAGCGGTGTCTTTCTGACTTTCAATATTATTTACTGGAAAGTTTAAAAATTGACACTCCTGTATATATAGTCAAGTGATATAGTAAATGGCTTTAGATAGCATGACGACCGCTATAACTGCTGGCCAAATCTAACCTCAAAACAAGATGCCCATTCCGAATACTTCGTCACGGCCTATAACAATTTGTCATATGTATCTGCTACTGACAATCTTAGTTTCTAGGTTCAGTTTTATCGATACGGTTATACAAAAATATACCGCGTACTTTGACTAAAGTACGCATCACGGAATGAGGAACGAGGTTTAATGTTGTTTTAGCAACAATCTTTAACATATCGCCTTAAAGTACAACATTATCTGTTGGCGTCAAAGTATAGAGACGAACGTGTTGGTGTTTATCACTAGAGTCAAGTGCTATAGTGTGAAATTTGCGTATTTAGACGATTTAAAAACAAAGTTACGGGTTCCATCAAAACAAAATGTTTGAAGAGAGAGGTAATCTCAGGTTTGTTTGTCTGGGTTGCACCTGTACTTTTTTGTAACAAGCAACACTCGTCAGGAAAACTTAATGCAGTTTCGTTTCGAAGGTATGTCAATTCTCGACTGTCTCTCTCTCGAACAAACCCGAACTGCTTTCCTTAGAGAGAACAATAACTTTCGATATGATCGTTCCCCTAAGTCAAGAATAGACTTCTTCATTTTTTCATTCATCGACCTCCCCAACTAATTTCGCGCTTACCTCATGTACCTCAGAGGTGCGCGAAACTCGACCCGCTAATTTCAATCCTTCAGGGTTGTACCTTCACCGAAATTCTTACAATCTTCACTTTCTTTGAACCTAGACACTAAGACTGCGTACTGAATTTTAACGGATTCCACCGAAACAGCTCGCGCTCTAATCCCTAGCATCGACTAAATGCTACAACGTCTCGATTTATCTCGGGATTTTATCCAAAAAATCGGATTCCACAACCTTATCGATCCTTTCGAGAATCAAATCCAGTTCCTTATCAGACTGTCTATCTGTAAACAAGTTGTCACTGGGTACGGATTTCCTACATTCCGTCCGATGTCTGTTCGAACACGAACTAAGCGTTTTGAAGAAACTATGTAGATCCTTCAACTGAGTTATGCTATTGGTCGTCAGCAGGAGTTCGTTTCGTTTCATTGGAAGAATGTCTATCTGTGTGTCGGCGAATCGTTGGTCCATGAGTTCCGCTATCCGTACGACATGTGGGGTGAAGGCGACCTGATGATGTGTCTCTAGTTTGCGAATTTGGTCGTCTCCTACGAAGGCCCAGCGGTACCTTTAAAAAATATATTCATAAATAGATGTTTATATAGGGTGCTCGGCGCTCGGATAATTCGTAAAAGTGCTCGCTTTCCACCCGGGCCAATATCACTTTCAGATAAATGTTAAAATTAAGAATATGTTTCATTGAAACTTTTAAAAAGTATGAAATGTCAACATTAAATACATGGTTGTAAATAAACAGTACCTTGCTGATAGGAATAAATATATAATTTAAAACGGGGAGATTTTTTACTTACATTTGAAATTGTGGTAACGTCGTGGCCGGTAACAGTAGTGCCAGATCCAACAGCTTGCCTGTAGCCAACTGCAGCCGTAACCAATGAGGATGGCCGAGAGCGTGAAGTCCATTGCTGCTGTTCGTGGCCCAGCTGGCGTCGAGGGATGACATAAGTTTTATGTGGGAACTGTATTGTCGAAAAGAAATATTAATGGATTAGTAAGCGTCGTGTTTTTCCCATACCTTCTTGCACCGCGAAGTTTCGGATACTTTCAACGTAAAACTTATTGAATGATCTATATTATGTATGTTTACCTATGATGATCCGTTAAAGATGGCTAGTTTAAACCTAGCCAAGCTAGGTATTGTGCAAATGTAATTTAGATTAGAAGGATTAAGCTACCAGGCACAACTGGCAAATCAAGCTAAGCATGTAGTTGTAGATGTTATGTTACTGAGCAGTTAGGAAGAAAGCTGTTTGCCGTTTAATAATCGGGGACTAACTATCGGTATTGGCATTGTCTGGTAGAAATCATCGTATTTCTCTGTGGAAATAGGTTTTCTAAACGTTTGAGATACTTTATTTCTTAGTTTTGGGGTATGGCCCAGTTATGTTGTTTCCAAGGTACCTACACTATTATTCTCTTTTTGACGTTTACTTTTGCTTATATGTTCATAAAAGAGTTAGTAGTGGGACTGATTTCAGGGTAACCCACATATATATAAACAGTATATTGCCAATAAGAACGTTCCAAAATACAAAAAGTGTCCCCGCTATGGGAGATGGAGCGGGCCTATTGAGTTTGCGCAGTAGGGTGGAAATTTTATCGATCGCGTCAGAGCCGGCCCGACATTATTTGTTCGTTGTTATTCGTCGCCATCTTTGGTTCTGGATGCTTTTTCAAATTACAGAATAAAAAGTGGTTCATCCACATTGTTTTCGGTATATTAGTGCTTATAAACTTTTATTACCTAACAACAATTTTTGTAAAGGAGTTTTTAATTTGTGGTGATTCGATTCGCTATTTGGTAGGTTAGTGGCTTGTTTTGTTTAAGATGAAAGGACCCAAGTGCATGGTGCTTTTTTGCAAAAGTCGTGGATCAATACCAGGTATAAAGTATTTCAGGTATATATTTTGCTTATCACATTATCCGATCTTCGGAACCGAATTTCACTAAAAAGCTTGTAAAAAATTAACGTGGCCGCTCCTGAGGCCCTTCGCAATCAATATTTTATTGATGCAGTCTCAAGTTTCAAAAGGGGTCAGCGCATTGTAGGCGGTGTTGTCATTGTAATTCTAAACGCACGTGTTCAGTTTTTGACAACAAGACATCTTGGCGAGCATTTTTTTTTTTTTCAAACTTTTTAGACAAAGAAAACTACAATTTTAAGGTACATACTTTCTTACCTTCGATCTTATTTTAAAATAATCCGTTTTATAATTAAATTCCATAAAAAAATAAAACACAAAAAGTATGCTTCACAACATTTCTTATTATGAATTATTTCACAACAAAAAAAAAATCGGGCAATACAACTAACAAAACGTTTAAAATTCGTATACGTCAAGCACGTAGAACGCTCGACGCCATTCCAGTCCAGAATCGCGAAGGCTACTGAAGAATGAAGGGCGCGCCGCCAGTATGCAAGTAAGGGCGAGACACGCGGTGTGATCTGACAACACTGTTAGTATACTCTAGTGACCCACATTGTTGCTAAGTGACAGTATGTCGCGCCGTTACATCTGGATTCACAAAAAGGGTTTTTACCTTAGTAGTAAAAAAGTTGAAATTTCCGAACTGCGCAAACTCACAACGCCATATTCGATGCCCATAGTGGGGACATAATTTCAGATGCTATTAGCAATATACTGTTTATGTGCGTGCCTCTGGACCAAACCAATGTTATTGGAATACATTTACAAATAAGCATTATGTTTTAAAACAGATAATAAGTGTTTCCGTTGTGCTGGAGGCACCTTGTAAATTGAAAAACTCGTAAAAGATATGTGGGGTAACCTGATAACCATGCGTGTATTGTTCGCAGTTATGATAAAAAAAAGCGGATCGGTAAATAATAAAAAATATGGATACGAAAAATGTTATTTACCTGTTATTGGTCCTGTGAAAACCAGCAAACCCAGAGTAAAGTAGAAAACAAATAACCAAGTTAATATCCAAATGTTACAAAGAGGCTCAAAAAGAAGTCCCCAACGCATTTTTGTAAAACAACAAACCCGAACAATGCGTTTTCTATCGAAAAGAAACCAGTTATGTAGAATTTATAGGGGTATCATTTAACTGGTTAGCAACATATTCTTATTTTTGCGAACAGAAAAATGTAATCGGTCAGCCAAAATGGCTAGTTGGTCAGCAACTTATGGACAGCAAGCATTTCTGAATCGTGACAGTGCCCTGGGAAAATAAGTGAAAACCCGCCCCCGCTACACCTTTTGTAGCCGATTTCCTTCTGTATTCGGCAAAAGAAAACACAAGAAAGTTACATAAATTGACAGTGCCCTGGGACCTCTGAAGTAAATTGCTTCTAGACATGTTTGTTTCTACTGAACAATTGTAAACTCTTGCTGACCAAGTAATCATTTCGCAGCTCGACTGTTAATAACGGCAAACCATTTAAATTAGTTCTATTAGGGACTTCTCTTTACACAAAAACTATAACTACAAAATGCTTAACAGTCACAAATGGTCATTATTTAAAGCAAATGTACTTCCTAATAGTTATTAAACAGATCTCTTGGAATTCATATTATATACAAGTAATAAATATCCCAATAATACGACCCCTAATCACATAATGGTATTATTCGACTTACCTAAACTCCTCTGTATCGGTCGCCAACTCCTGTTCAATTTGCAAAAACACCTGTAACATTTCGCTGATTATGATTGGCCAGAGGCTGGTCACGTGAAGCGGACTCATTCTAACGAGTATAACGCGAAAACAAAGGAACACTTGCGCTTGAATTCCTGGGGCGGTAAGTCTTAAACTTGTGGTCAATTGTTCTAAAAAAAAATATAAAATATATAATATCAAACGTTATGTTCCTGGAAAACGACATATATACAGTGACCGGCAGAATTATGGAAACTTTTTTATTATTGATTTCTCAGAAAATTGTATTCTTGATAAAAGTTTCGGCTTCCCCTTAAACTAACAAAGCGCTCATTAAAATTCAAAAAAACTGTAGGACATACGAGGGATGTTCAATTATTTACTCTTATTTTTTTTTCTAGATACAATTTTCAATTGGTAAATGATTTGTAGAATTAAAAGTTATGTCCCAATACGTACTTTAAAAAAGTTTGAACAATATTCTAAAAGTTAACATTAAACAGCACTTTTAAAATTTGTTTATCTCTTCAATCTAGCCTATACAGGAATAGACATTTCGTATTCGGACATAACTTTTAATTTTAAAAAACATTTACCAACTGATAATTGTATCTAAATCATTCAAATAAAATGATGCCAAAATTCGTTTATTTTTGGAGCTTACGTCTAAACAAAAATTAATTTTAGACAATGTTCAGGATCTTCTTAAATTACTGTCATCGTTTTCCCAGTTATAAAAATTAATTTAAGTCTTAGTCAGTTTGTTTTTGGATGGTGCATTTTGTAAAAAAATAAACGAATTTTGGCATAATTTTTTTTATTGGTTTAAGAAAACGTAGAAATAACGAGAAATTTAAAGTTTGACCAATATTCTAAAAGTAAACATTAAAAAGGACTTTACAAAAAAATAAGTTTTTCTTTCGTTTTTTGAATAAATACGTATCGGAGACAAAAATTGAATTTCCCTATAAAGCGAGAATTCTGCCAATCACTGTAAAGTACGCACAGGGGATCTTTACCCTGACGTCATCGCTAACAAATAGATATCCCGACATATTTCATATCTCTGCATCTTTGTTTGGTACAGACATAAAGGCGAATAAAAATTGTATTATACGTCGTCCGGAATTAAACGTGTTAGACAGAGAAATAATTATAAAGAAGAGTTGCCAAATAATTATTTTGACTTACGCAGTACTACAAATTGCAAAAACGTCATTGTGACAATTGATTCACAAGTTTTTCGTTTTTATACATTTTTATGCATTAAAACTTCATTTACTCCTGCAAACAGTTCTTTTCAGAGTTTTGGTATCGCTTTTTTCTGTTAGTGGTAAGTACATATTGATATTTATTGTTATTTATTTATTGTAATAAAGTATTCCTAACCCTAAAAATTGTGGATAAGTCTCCGCTCCGCTATTTTGCCATCCCAAAAACGTAAAAACACGTCTTTTTAGTTTCGAAAAAAATAAGTAAAATCGCCCGAATTTCCAAACGCTCTGTATATGTATCGAAACTAGAAGGTTCACAGAACGTATTTTGGGCAAAATCAAATCTGAAATCGCCAAATTAAGTTCACAATCTCGTCTCAAAATGTGGTAAAAATTTGTCGAAAAATACAAATATGACAGTTCAATAGAATAATTTATTTAAATTTCCAAGGCAATGCCTATTAGCTTGCATTTTTTCGTAAATTGATTTTTTTTTCATGTTTTACGACATAAATTACCATTTATCTTCAATTCTAATGAAAAAAACTCTTGACTTTTTGGGGTGATTCCTGTAGGGGATGAATGGGCGGAGCTTTTTAATCTGTGTAATCAAAATGTCACATTCAAACCGAGTTTATCATTTTGTCAAATAAGAAGTAGGTACATAACTGCCAGTAAAAATTCAAGAATATCATATTTATACCTACATATTCCTAACAATCTACTTTATGTAAGACCGACTCAAAATTTTGATTCGGAGTTTTAAAGAAATTTTTTAAAATCCGTATATGGGAACGTTATTTACGTCAATTAAAATGTTATGAAATTAGTTTTTGTTTTGACAACTTTTCTTCCACGTAATTTTGATTTGATTCATACGATTTTTATGACGTGTAAGCGATGACGTCAGGGTAAAGATCCCCTGTGCGTACTGTATAAAAATTGAACCTTATCGCATAAAAATGATTTAAGCTTGTTCCTGTTGAAAAAAACATTTTTTTACCTTGAATTTCGGGCATATATTTGGCATACTGATCAATCTCGCTGCAGAATATTATATAGGCCAGTCTTTTCAGTAACTGAGCTTTTTGCTCATACTCTTGTTCCCGCGACGAGAATATACCTAATGTCCCGCTTTGCGTCATAGATACCCGACCTAAAAAAAATGGAGCAAAGTTATTTAACACTCCCTCGAAATATTTACGTGCGAGAAGCCGTCTATTACAGTACTGGCTCGGAACTTACTCATCAAATCCCTAAAAGTAGTATTGTCATGCGTCATTAAATTGTCAACTATTACTCTCCAAAACTTCAAACAGGAATGGTCCATCTGAAACAGCGCGTTATCCAGCAACAAATCGAAAACATCTTTTTTCCATGCCTTTCTCGTATATTGGTAGCTGCTCAGGCTCGACAACAATTTCGAACAGGCGTTAAAACTGGGCATATTTCTAACTGTGTGGGTTTTGAGGTACGGCACGATGTTAACCATTAGAGAGACAAGTATATTGTTGACTTTGTCTTTTTCTAAGGAACCGAAACAAATGTCGAGAATTGGTGCTAGAATTTCGGCTAAAACCTGGAAGAATTAAAAAAGACATTAGTTTATAATTTAAAAAACAAATTATATATAAAGAGCGTTTAAATTGACGATGATGGTTAAAAAATGTAGTTAGTGGCTTTTTTAAGGACTACAAGTCCATACAGGGTGTTCCTTAATGACGTGCTAATATTTCAGGGTGTGATTCCTTAGGTCATTTTATAAAGCAAAATTCATATGAACATATGTCCGCAACGGCTTAAATATTTTTGCTATAGCGTGTTGAATTTTTATTTTTTAAATGGTTATTTTCTAATATCTCCGAAAGTACTTTAGATATTATTTTCAATTTTGGTATGTGTTAATAGGATATAGAGCCACAAATTTTGGTTAGAAAAGTTATTCAATTGTTCCACCAGTGGCGTCCCTGCAAACATGTCCTCTGATATTTTTTACAAAAAAGATGGTACGCCACTGACATTTTTCCATGTGGATATTTGTTCTGATAGCTTAGTCAATTCTACATGAAAACGGTCTCTTGAGTTTTTCTCGTTGGACGCACCGTTCTTGATTAAAACCACTAAATTCATTATTATTAACATTGATAAAATAATTAATGATAAATTCTGTTTTATAAAAATTGTTGGAAATGGCCACCATCACTTGAAAGGCATGCTTCCGCCCGTCTTCGCATCCAATTGCCCACTCCAACAATTTTTATACAACAAAATTTACCATCAATTATTTTATCAATGTTAATAATAATGAGTTTCAATATGAATTTAGTGGTTTTAATCAAGAACGGTGCGTCTGACCAGAAAAACTCAAGAGACTGTTTTCATGTAGAATTGACCAGCTAATCAGAAAAAATATCCACATAAAAAAATGTCAGTGGCGTATCATCTTTTTGGTAAAAAATATCAGAGGACATGTTTGTAGGGACGCCACTGGTGGAACAATTTAATAACTTTTCTAACTAAAATTTGTGGTTCTGTATCCTATTAACACATACCAAAATTGAAAATAATATCTAAAGTACTTTCGGAGATATTAAAAAATAACTATTTAAAAAATTAAAATTCAACACCCTGTAGCCAAAAATGTAAGCCATTGCGGACATATGTTCATATGAACTTTTCTTTATAAAATGACCTAACGAATCACACCCTGAAATATTAGCACGTCATTAAGGAACACCCTGTATAATATAATCTCGACTACGTAGTTTTTCAAATACAAGTAAAGCTTTGTCACAATTAAAAATAATTAATCATTATCAATGTAAATAATAATATCAAATACCAATATGGAAAATTATTATTTCCAGACCACCCAATGATCCTGATACAATAAGGGCGTATTTTTGTCTACACAGTAGCCAAAAATACGCCCTTGCGTCATATCAATGGAGAGGGCTACCTTTTCTTGGTAGTACCATTCAATCTGAAATAGAATTTTAAAGTGCTACTGTGTAGACAAAAATACGCCTTTATTGTATAAGGATCATTGGGTGGTCTGGAGATAATAATTTTCCAATTGATATTTGATATTAATACCACCTGACAAGCATAGACTTTTTATTTCTTAGATGGATAAATAATAATAAGTTTCACTTTAAAATTAGATATTAGAAAATAACGATTTCAAAAAAACACCCTGCAGCAAAAGCCGTTGTGGACATATACTCTCAAGATGAATTTTTCACGAATGGAAATATCCTTTAAAAAAAATCTTCTTACCAATTGCGCTTGTACACTATAACTGGAATTCAAAACTAATTCGGCTGTTCCGCTATTAATACTGTTTTCGGGTGTAGTCTCTTCTTCTTGTACTCGAACGGCAAGGTTTTTTCTCAGCCAAGTGGTCTGTTCCAAGCACGAACCACAAACTTGTGATACACAGTCTACCAGCTGAAAAGAAGCAAGTATGTCAGTCCTACCGCGATATACTATTTTTTACATAGACAAAGAAAGAGAGGGGACGAATAATTCCGGTTTACGGGCCGTCGCAGAAAGTGTTACCTAAAATTGATCCACCGCCATTGATAGGGAGCCAGACAAACGAGGTGGCACCCAGTGTATTTTGGTGATTTGTGGCGAGAAGAGCTATTATAAGAATTCAGTTTATTTACAGAAAAATGGTGAATTGTTGTGCTTATTGCTGTAAAAGCCGTAATGAACGTAAGAAGCTTGGAATTACTTTCCATCGGTAAATATTCAAATTGTATTTTATGCATGCATTTACTTTATATTAGATATCTCCCTTGTAAGTTTAGCAGTATATATTATTTGAAACTATGATTAAGGCCATAGTTAAAGCTACCTTCCTTTGTAATTTGTACTAGATTTTTGTTGCACTTTTCATTCAATATTTCTAATAAGAACCAGGTAATTGCCCTTGGAGAGGGTGTGTCACTCAATGGCGTACCTGCATGATTTGTACATTTTGACAAAATTAAATTATTTCTTATTTAACTTTGGTTAATTATTAGTGAAAGCATTATATTATTTCGAATGTATACCAGTGTTATTTTTTTAAAGAAAGCGATTAACGTTTGTCTTGAATCGTTGAAGATCATAGTCTTTGAGGAACACGACTTCAGGCGAAGATCGTTTCACAAGGATGGCGTCCTGTTAAAACTTATTTTAAACCACTCAGCTCACACATTGTTGTATTGTTTTTAGATTTCCGAAAGATCCACAAAAAGCAAACCTTTGGGTGCAGAACATGGGACTTAGAGATTGGACACCTTCTCCTGCCTACAGGATTTGTTCAGAGCATTTTGAGAAGTCCTTTTTTATAAAGTTGAGGAAAGAGTACGATTACTTGGAGGTGCTGTGCCAACAATATTTTCAAAACTACCAGTAATTACATTTTGTTGCTTCTTTGTAATAAATTTTGAATCGACCAATTTTGTTTTTTATTTTACATTTTCCCTAAAGTTGAAAGATATTTAAATTTCACAACCTTTCCTATATGAAATTATATTTTTGGCTAATAAAATTAATATTTACTAAGCATTCATAAATTATTGAGAAGCAGAAGAACATTTTGTACTCAGTAGGGACACAATATACAAATTCCATTCAATAAAAATATTACTTCCATAAATAATAATTTTGTACTGGGATAATACTAAGAAAATATTTATGTAACGCCACTGCTAAATCCGATAAGGAGCCAGGCGGTAACAAAATAGCTTCTGGTTTTACGCGTCCCCTCTCTTCCTTTGTCTATGATTTTTTATATTAATAATAATGACACAAGTCACAAGTGACATTATTAGAAAGTATTTTGTTGTGTAATTGTTCAAATACTTTTGTGATTGTATATGTATAGTACCATAGATGACTGTTGAATACAGCCTAAAAAAGTCTCGAACATAAACAAAATAATTTAGGGTACATGGCAAGAATTCAGTGAAACACTCGAAAAAACTGTTAAAAAAATATGTTATTTACCTTTGCAGTGACGTCCTGCAAGTCCTTCTGATCCTTTTTCTCCTCCAGAGGGCAGCACTTGATCATCATTTCGTGCAAAATGGCGGCCAACAAAAATTGGGCAGCTGGACTTAGGGAGTTTACCTCTCTAATTAAAGATAGTAAAGAGCCCCAAGCTTCGGACAGTTGGGTAGCTGAGGCATTGCGCATATAACTAAAAAAACAATTGGGTCATATAAGAGAAATTATATTTTATAATGTCCTACGTCATGAATTTGAGTCTGGGAAATGATTCATTACGTTACGAGGTAGGAAATATCAATTAAAAAACCTATGGCGTACTCTACAACGTGTCCAAGATAAGGAGGGCCAGTACAGGGATCTCGGAGACCGTAAGAGATACGAAGTCGGTTAAATGGAGGTAAAGTTGCGCCTAATAATATGCTGTTTAGAAAGTTTTAAAATTCTGAGTAGTTCCGGAGATATCCAGAAAAAACCGAAATTCTGAATAATCGTTTTATTGTTTTCCTGGGTTTTTTTGAGATCGAATTCTAAAGTAAATTGCACTTTTGCATTGCTACATTTTCTGCTCTATCTAAGAGCGTTTAATTGTTTTGTAATCCGACGAGTCGTCTTCGAAGGGCCATTATCAATTTTCTTTTTTTAAATACTGTCCGGTTTTTCTGATATTGAAATTTGATAGCCTTTTTTCTTCCGAATGCAACGATGTATGACACATTGTGG
Organism: Barypeithes pellucidus; assembly: GCA_963991005.1. Taxonomy (NCBI): domain Eukaryota; kingdom Metazoa; phylum Arthropoda; class Insecta; order Coleoptera; family Curculionidae; genus Barypeithes; species Barypeithes pellucidus. The sequence continues at coordinate 11,433,568 of OZ022562.1, read as the reverse complement.
CGTTTCGAGGGTTTTTTGAACAACATCAGGAAATTTTGGGATACGGTCCTGTATTTCTCCTAATTTTATAAATAATATCTCATAAGTAAGCTCTAAATTTTTTACTTATGTTGGACTAGTTCAATAAATAACAAATAATTTAATAATAAACCACAAATAAGTGAACAAAAATCATTCCAAAACAGTAATAAAACGAAAAAAGTAAGGAACTACATAATCAGGTGTTCAAAATGTTCGGTTATTCTCTAAGCACAAATAACATCTTCTAATTGCCACATAACAATTTTTTTGAGATAAAATAAAACTTTGAGCATTTGTAAATTTATGTTCCATATATTCTGGAAAATAGAAAACCTCTTAAAACGTTCTCAAACGATCACAAGGGAATGTCAAGTGAAACAAATCACGCGTCACCATCTTAATTTTTTTGTTTCAAGCACCTACTTTTCTTTTAAATCCCGAATCAACAGGAGTTTGAAATAATGTTTCTGTATTTTCAAAAAATTTTCAAACTTCTGTTGATTCGGGATTTAAAAGAAAGTAGGCGCTATTTTCCAGAAAATATGGAACATAAATTTACAAATGCTGAAAAGTTTGATTTTCTATCGCATGTTTTATTTTGTCTCAAAAAAACTGTAATGTGGCAGTTAGAAGATGTTATTTGTGCTTAGAGAATAACGGAAATCATTTTGAAAACCTGATTATGTAGTTCCTTACTTTTTTCGTTGTTCGTTTTATTACTGTTTTGGAATGATTTTTGTTCACTTATTTGTGGTTTATTATTAAATTATTTGTTATTTATTGAACTAGTCCAACATAAGTAAAAAATTTAGAGCTTACGTATGAGATATTATTTATATAATTAGGAGAAATACGGGACCGTATCCCAAAACTTCCTGATGTTGTTCAAAAAACCCTCGAAACGTCATTAAACCACAATGTCTCATACATCGTTGCATTCGGGAGAAAGGCTCTCAAATTCCAATATCAGAAAATCAGGACCGAATTTAAAAAAAGAAAGTTGATAATGGCCCTTCGAAGACGACCCGTCGGATTACAAAACAATTAACGCCGTTAGATAGAGCGGAAAAAGTGGCAATCCAAAAGTGCAATTTACTTTAGAATTCGATCTCAAAAAAACCCAGGAAAACAAAAAACGATTTTTCAGAATTTCGGTTTTTACCGGATATCTCCGGAACTACTGGGAATTTTAAAACTTTCTAAACGGCATATTATTAGGCACGTAAATGCGCAACTTTACCTCCATTTAACCGACTTCGTATCTCTTGCGGTTTCCGAGATCCCTGTACTGGCCCTCCTTATCTTGGACACGTTGTATAGTAATGTTTTTCTTTTAAACTTACCTATAAAATAATTCTAACACAGACACATCTAAACAAATATCGGAACTAAGACCTTCACACGGTGGAGGATTTTTTATCACAGCAGTCACAGTTTGTACCAAATTATCAAGAGGAATTACTCGTATAGCTGAAATTAGGTATACCAAGTTGTTCTGGCCAACGTTTGGTTCCGGTAGAACCTACAAAAAAGGCACATTATAAACGAAGAGGGGCAAAGAAAAGGTCGTCTTTTTGTGAGGCAATGGATAAGAAAACTTTGTCTTAATTTTATTAAGATTTTTTTATTTAAAGAGCTTGTGGCGCTCTTATTCAATACCGGTATCATTTATCAGTATATACAGGGTGTTTAAAAAAAACGTGACATTGCTCGTGTGGTAATTCCTTATGAAAAGTACCTTAGGCACTTTTCGTAACGCAAATTTCACTAAAATTACTAAGGTAGTTGCGGAAATATCTAGAAAACACCGACGAACTGTTTGTCTTATCTTTCGGTAAGGAATCACCGCACAAGCGATGGTATATGTTTTTTGAAACACCCAGTATAATATAAATAAATACTCACAGCTTTCACATTTGTAAAAGGATTCCTTCTCTCGTACCAGGCCACAGCGACGGCAGCAAGGAAACTCGCACCATGATGTACAGCTATGGGACTTAGAAATTCCAATAGTTGTTGTTTGACAACCTTGGAATTTCCATAAACACTGTTGAAATCGGTTTCTATACCTGCAATGTACCTTATTTTAACAGACACGAACAAAAGTTAGTAAACAATACATACCCACAACGGTTTGCCACAGCTTCGCCACACTAGAAATAATCCTGGGCATATGACTCAAAATCGTTTTTCTCGCATTCTGATAGTTATCCGAATTCTGTTTCGCGGAAAAATTGATATCCGAACTGAGCGGCGTGAAGAATACATTAACTAAGTTATTAAATATTTCTCCTGGATTCGTTACTAAAGGGGTGCTGGTAGACGCCGGTACGTTTTGATTTACAGTTTGTGAGGAATCCAACAAGCAATAGTGACATAAAATCGTGAGGAATTCCAGCTGAGTTATAGTATAGTCGGATGCTAACTCATAATCGTCCGGATCGGGCTTTTTGTAGCTCGAGGCCAAATCTTCTATGTTGTTACAGATCTAAAAAAGGATGAACAAGCTATAAGGGTTATTAAAATAGTTAATGCTACATGCTCTTACTACGTATTTTGTTACAAATTTACCACTTTCCCTGCTATCACGTTTCATTTTTAGAATATTTTTATTTAGATCAAACCGTGAAGCAAAAAGCAACAGGAACAATAACCAAAAACTACTATTTTCTACTTTTCCATTCGAATTTCCAACTTTTAATATCAAATTTATAATAATAAATTTGAGGTTATGTTGTGTTTTTGACACATCAAAACAACCCTGCAAGCTATTATTATTTCATCTTTTAAAAACGCATAAGCTAAATACTCGTGATGCCGCAGGAACCTAGTCCGATCCAGTAGCTGGACTTATTTTTCAATATCCGGCTCGACCGGATTCCTGAGATGAAAACAAATTGACAAAAAATATCCAAAAATGGCGCTTTAATGTAATATGCCCTGTACATGACCTGGCATCAAACCATAATTAAGCACGTGGTGACACTGGGAGAAAGATAAACAAAACAACATATGGCGGAAAACGTCAGTGAATTTTGAACAGTGTTGTCGCTCTTTAGAAAGTCAATAACCGTTTGACACATTGGAAGTTGATTATTTTTCAGGGTACATTATTATAAACTTTTACGTTCAGTTCAGTTCGCTGGGAAACAATCTCTGATTTATAAACTTCAACTGACTCGAACCAACCGCCGCGGCGTTTATAAATGGTCAGGTATGTTCTCATTTGTTCAATTCGAACGAGACCTGTCGGAACTGAACAACTTAAATGCCACTTTACCCTTTAAAAAAAAAATGCAATTTTATTTACCTTTTCGGTCTTATTTAAAACCAACTTAATTTATAAAAAAAAACACCAAGTAGGTAATCCAAACAAAAACCCTTGGTTGGACTCGTCTATATTAAGACTTAAGGGGAGGTCCTGTTGTTGTCAACATAATTATTTCATCATTCTTCATTAAAGGATTAAAAATTGTTTTAGGCCCATTAGAAATTAGCGTTTTTATTATTTCTGACTTTCTATGCGAAATAATTTGTATCCTATCTTCTGTGTGTGCTGTTGTTCTATGTGTACGATAGTGTAATTATGCGTTAGTGTTTAGTGCTTTTGTGTAATCTGATAATAGGTGCATATCTTCAAAAAAACTAATTTGAAACTCGTGGGTGTCTGTGTGGTTCTTTAAGTGATTTAGTGTAATTTGTTCTGTTTCACAATGTATTTTTCTCTCTCGGCGATATGCCGGTTATGTTCCGAGATTGGAAATGAGGCCGAATGGGGTTTAGTGGGTATAAGCTTATTATGCAGTCTCACACTATCATCAGGGTACGTGATGAGCATAAACCTCTTCCCATAGAAAAAAGAACTGAAGGTGTCTGTGCCCTGGATTCCTTACTCGTGTCGTCGGCCTGTATTTAATTTCTAAGTAAGCTAAATATTTATTTTTATAAGAATCTAAAGTTTTACACTTTTCCACAGTTTGGCAACGTTGCGCCAGAACATGTGTTCATTACAGAGCTGGGCAGTGTAATATGATTGTGCCGCGGAGTGACCTGTGGGTTTATGGGTGAATTACCCCACTTTTTAAACGTTCGATTTAAAAAAAATATGTAGCGCTTCTCTAGGACACCCCAGGAGTCACCCATTTAAATATAATACGTCATTTCCATAGCACCCTGTGTACGAAAACGCTTACCTGATGAATAACACTGATCGAAATCTGTTTCAAATTATCCCCGAAATACGGCAGACAACATGTAACCATATTCAACCATTTTTCATGTAAATTTCGCATATTCTGGTTCCTCAGAGCACTCAAAATAGCCGACAAAAAGATCTGCTGCTTCGGTATCAACACTGTAGGAGTGTAGTTGAGATGCTCGCCGTTCGTAGAACCCACCACGGGCTCTGGTGTCGTCTGGCCTGTAGATTTGCCAGTCGAAAATACCGAATGCTCCAAGATTATCAGGGAATGAATCAACCTTTAAAAAAATAAACAAGGAGTTTTATATGCACCGTATTATATTATTTAAAAAAATTACCTTAACAGTTCGATTTGGAACGACTCCACGTGCTCCCCTATCCTATTTTCAGCGTTACACACCTGAAAATTATTAAACAACAAAATATCCTCCGCGAAAGACATCTCGTCGTCAAAATTCCTCACGGAAGTCAACAGGCAGTGCAACAAAATCTTCTGTATCTTACATTTCACTAGCAGGTCCGCTATATAACTGGCGAACCCTTTATTAGAATTCTCCTCTATCATTGTAGTAATGTTTTCGATGATCGTCTGCAAGATTTTCAACGATTCAAGCTGGATTTGAATATTGTTATTGATTTCTTCAATCATCGGGGTGGAATCTTCGAGAAATGGAAAAAACGTCCTCGCGTAGTTTAAGCAAATTGACAGAATAACGTCGAGGAACATATAACCTCTATAAAAGTTTATATGTTCTTGACTTAGTTCTCCGTTAAATCCTTGCCCTAATAGACTTTTTCGATGCCTCGCTAGGAGATACAGTATATCATTATTCTTTAAATTTTTGATACCGCTAGTTGCCGAGCACTTAATAAAAAGCTTCGGGTTGCATAGTATGCAATTCTTCAAGGTATGGAGTGCATAAATAATTTGATTCGAATCGAAGAGTTCATAGTACAGACATATATGCGAGTGAATCGGGTACAAGACGAAGTTCTTCGAGTTGCAAGTGCTTATTTTCGATTTTAAATCTAAATCTGTGGGTCTGGAGTATATGTGCATAGCAACGTCACCGTTAACTTGCCCCTTATCAGATTGCTGGCAAACATTATCCAGAATCTTGTTTAGAATATTGGTAACTATGGCATATTCTTCGTCCTTTCCTTTGAAAAATTCTTCCGCACTCTTGCCTATATCTAGCTCCCCGTGTAAGTTCGCCGAGTCCGATATACAGTACGACCAACTTTGTACGAGAGAACTTTCCATATCGTGATTCTTGATGTTGCTTTTCTCGTCAAAACTGCGAGATTTCGGCAGCTTGACGGCTTTGATGCCGTCGGATATGGGTTCCATGCTTTCCAGGAGCGCCTTTTTACCGTTGTCGACCAGAGCGTTTATGATTTCCGATTGCTTCCGTTGGGGTTTCAAAGAGTCATAGCCATTGTCTTTGTTGTCATCTGCAAATTTTGATAATGTAATTATCAAATAAATTAAAACAACGAGAATCGATACAGGATGTCAATTTGGAAACATCATTGGGAATTTTTCTAATAATAATAAGTAATAACATTTGTAAACCATTTATATGTATATACCAGCAGTATTCTAGGCTGGTAGGTCAAATGCACCACCCATGAAAACAGTAAAATCCAGGTGTTTTAGTGAATAAATAATTAATGAATAGTTTTAATTGTTATACAGGGTGTTATGGAAATGACGTATTATATTTTTAAACCGGCAAATTCTGAGATGTAAATAAATTGAAGAAAAATACCCATAAATGCGCTTTCAATTAATGACCGGATTATATCACCTTATGTCAAATCAGACAAACACATGTGGGGCACTGGCGTAATATGTAAACAATCAACACTGAGGTCTGCAGGGTGAAAAGACGTCAGCGCATTTCGGCCGGTGTTGTCATATCTACACGGCAAACTATTTAGAAAAAAATTTATAATTTTAACAATTTTTAATTCATCATTTATGAACAAATATGATTCCAGAAAACCGAGCGAAAGATGTTTTGCAAAACAAATAATGCTAATATCACACACAAATTTAAAAATCGTTACAAGCACAGGAAAGTAAATAGGTCAAACAGTCATAATTTCACACAAACCACAGAGAATCTAAGTTTTAGGAAAAAAAACCTCTCACATAACCTCAAAAACAGCAGCTATTCACATGGAAAGAATACACGCGAACGCTATTTTAATTTTGGTCCTTTTTTTCTCGCGTAGATTTATTTATTTAACTAATTTAAAACACACACATTTTAAATACACAATGCAATCCTTAAATTTAAAAATAACATTTTATCTACGAACCATAAAACAGTTAACCTACGAACGAACGAAATAGATACCTTCAAAACTCGGAATAGAGATGGGCAATATTTGACAGTTTGATATTTCACGACATTCTTCTCTATTACTTGGCTATTTACCGCGAGATCTCTTGCAAGGCGTTTAATTGATATGGCGTTAATGGAATTTCGACCAAATTGAATAAAATGATAGTGGTAGCTGATAATACTGCGACTGTACTTTTTCTTTTGGGAAGCTTAAAAAATTAAATTAGCTCAGCTCTACTCCAAATGACAAGACCGACGAAGATTTTGATTTTCTTTCTCACGCGGCCATCTCTTTCACACAATCCACTCGGCGCCGGGCCGACGTAGCTCTATGGGTACAAGCGTGCGACTTGCAAGTGTCAGTAATAGAAGAACAGCGTTAGGGTGCGGTCGCTTCTGTTGAAAACCATTTACACTCTCGGCTATCCGCTTTGTTTTCAGAAGGTACGCGTATAATAGTTGTAATGATTTTCGAGCTACGCGTCCAAACTTTGTATATTATTTGACATTGTTTTTATAGACGAACCTAAGTTGCTCAGTGAAAACGAGTAGTTTGTTTTGGACGTTTGACTTGACAGAAAAATGGAATGTCGCCGACGAATAAGTCAAATTTCGATCTGATCCGAATGTATTTTTAAAAAACTTGTGCCTGGAGGTATAAAGATAAATAAATTATTTATTTTTATAATTTTATATGGAATTTCAGTTTTGCATTAAGTTTGGCAACATTGCACGTAACACCTGTGTCCTGATATGCCACCACAGGGTGACATGACGAGCAAACCCAAACAAACGCCGGATGAGGTGTGGGTTTATGGGGCTGGACCCCACTTTTACGGTCGATTTGAAAATATGTAGTGTTTCTCTAGGACACCCATTTAAATATAATACGTCATTTCCAAAACACCCTGTATATTTCATGGGAATACAGCTTTAAACTAAATAAAATAATTTTGAGTCCCACGTTTTCAAAAATCTAAAGTACAACTTACCCGATAGCGAATCAGACTTTTCATAATGTCTTTTTTCGATCGAATCATCGAAACTGATTGTATTATCATTACTCGACAGACTATCCATGGAACTATGCGATCCTCTTCGAGAGTACGAACCTTCCATTCCTTTCGGGTAAATCTCTTTAGTACCCAAAGGGTTTATGATCAGTTTTACGTTTCCCTTCGATTGTTTATCGAGGTTAGGCGACACGTTATATCCTTTAAAATCTTTATTCTTCCTTGTAACAATACTGTTAGTGTCTTCCATAAGGCTTGTCGTCATATTAACGGCCGATGCATACTTCTTCCCCGTTTTCGAAAACGCAAACCATCGTTTCTTCGGCGATTTAGGTCGCGGACTATCCGTGACGTGATACATTATGTTCCCGTTTACGCTACTTACAGCGTAAACCTTCTTGGCTTGAGATTCTTCGAGTTTCTGGTTATCTTGGTCGATATTTTCGTTCTGGACGTCGCCGTCTTGGATATTCACGTGTCTGATGGATACCCTCGCGGTGTTAGACGCGAGGAGCTTTATCAGGATGGGGTTCAGTATCCTGGGAATGTCGTTGTGTAACAGACTGTGGTTTAAAAATGATTCAGATAGAAGCTGCAGAGCAGGTTTGTCTTTGTTTTCGAGCAGATCCAAGATTTTCAGAAGAGACCTACAAAAGTTACCTTTGTTTGTATTGGTTTTAGCATGCTATAAAAGAAAAACTATTATAGCTAAGAATTTACATGTAAAAACGCGGCCTATAAGGTTATGTCTTAGTTTGTTTTGCAGCTATTTCAAATCAGGGACAATGAGGTTAAAGCTTTCAACCGATCAACCGTTTCTCTCGAATTTAATCTAAAAAGATTTAAAGCCGTACTAGAGTCGGCAATTTTTGTCTCTTGCGCCCGCAATGGCAATTATAATTGCACGTATTCATGCGCACTAAACCGTTCTCGATCAGCTAGAGCATTGTCAACAGTTGGTACTGTCGCAATCATTAAAATACCCCCAGAATTAGAGATGGGCAAACCTGTTCGTTTTGATTATCAGTTAAAGCAGCTACGGCTATTTACAAATAGGAGGTGCAAAAAGTTGCTACAAATTAGCAGTCCATAAGTTTAATAAAGAATGTGAACTGCTAATTTAAGTACCAGTGGGTTTAAATGGCCATTAGTTGTTCATACCTGCTTTGACCAAATAATAAACAGTTAAAAATAACAGAATAATCCATCTCTACCCAATTGCACCGGTAATGGCAATTAAAATGGCGCGTGCCCCATTTCTGGCAATGAGAGACAGCTGATCGGGTACGGTGCACTGCGCATGAATCCGTTCAAATTTAATTGTCAGAAGAGTAGAATTTCCGACTGTAATACGGATTCTATTCTCGCATTGAGCCCGCAATACGAGCAGTATTGGACCAGCTGATCGAGGATGATGTACTGAGCATGAATCCTTGCAATTATAATTGCCATTGCTGGCGCAACAAAAATTGCCGACTCTAATACGGCTTTTAGATTACTTGGTTTGCTCAAGTTTTATTGCTGATGATGATGACCTTCGCTAAGGTCACATTTATATTTGCTTTACTTCTATGTAGAGTGCTTCCCCAATTTTATTACTAAACAATTTGTGGTTTAGACTTTAGACACACTTAATAGTTATGATTTGGTTTGAAACCACTGCAAAGCATTCCTATACGATTACATAATACTATAAACTATATTATTTACGTCATTTTTACCTGTCAAAACTTCTAGTATTAGTTTGATGAGGAGGAAGCTTAATATTTAAGTCGCGTCCCAAATGCCACAATATAAAAAACTGCTTGATGTGTTTGGCATTAAGATTCTCCTGCGATAAAAATCTTCCTATTACTAGTTCCACGAACAATTTACTGTCGAACGTATTATGAATTTGGTAGAGTTGGGTTACGCACAGCATAAGTTGATTTTGGTTCTTAACTATTCCTAACAGAATCCATAGGATTTTTGATATAACCTAAAAAGAAAGATTAAGGTGTTAGCGAGAGAGCGCAACATGACTACTGCAATCAGAGAAATGGAATGGACAGATAGATTCATTCGCAGGGTAAACTTACCTCAAGAACTACGGTATGTTCCTCAATATAATACACATGCCTATGATTCAAAATCCCGGTAATAATAACGTTCTTATCGCACTCGCCCTTCGCATGTTCCTGATTTTTAGACAGACTGAATATTTCGAGCAGCGTAGTCATCGCCGTCGCTTGTATTTCTCTTGACGAATCCTTACAACACGCTGCAACTATGAGTACCTCCAACCATACAGGCAGATTCTTTTCACACGTCCCCGTCTGTAGATTAGGAAAAGCACAGAATTCCAACAGAATGTTCGCGGCTGTACTCATGCAAAGTTCATAGTCAGATACGACTCTTTCAGATGCTATACTATAGGCGGTCAACGGCTCTCTTTTTAGTCTCAAGGTATAGTCTAAGGAAATAAAATCAGTCTTGCCGTTGTTCAATAATCTACTATTTAAGAGTTTCTGTAGCTCCTTTATGCGCTGGTTTTTGTCGCACATCAAAGATTTAAAGAAGCCTTTAATATCAGTGTTGGGAAGTATCTTGCACTTGATAAACGACACGAAAAACAGCTTGTACTCTACTAGACATTTAGAGTAATGTTTGTTTTCGTACTTGGTGATCACCGGAGTGCCCTCTTTGGACGACGTCTCTGGTGTTTCTTCCGCCGTGGAACTAATCGATTCGTTACCGTCGTTTTTGAGGTCGTAGAGTTTCGAGCTGGATTTTGATTTTTTGTTTTTCGATTTCTTTTCTATGCGGGGACTCGATTTCTCTTTCTTTTTTAGAAATTGATTGCTATAGGACCTAAAAGCATAAAGTATACAGGATGTTTTTTTAATGACATGCTAATATTTCAGAATGTAGGTAGATATGTCCGCAACTCATAGTTGTTATTTTGATGTGTCAATCAAGTGTGAATCTTAATTGGTTTTTATAAGTTTGTGTGCCTTCAAGTTCAATTTAATCCTGAAAACAGTTCCTTTCATCGTACTTTTGTGTGTTTCGGTAAGTATTTATGGACATTTATTACTGATATAACCTTGTCATTGTCATGTCATAACATGTCGAAAATTTAAGGGGTGACTAAAGTGTGCTAAATGGATGTATTCATGATTTTAAGTGGATTATGAAAACACCGAATTTTTCGCCGTTGTTGTAAAAACACCTTTTTTCCAATTTCAGAAAATTTTTTTCCGTCAAATTATTCTAAATAATTCAACATGCAAAATCAGACGGGCTTCTTAGAATTTTGCAGCATCGCAATTTCGTTCCCGCTCTCTCTTGCCGCAAGGGATAAAGAAATTCTGCGGCACACAGCAGTAAGTCGGTTTTGGTCTCTCGGTGCGATCGGCCGCCGACCGGGAGTCCCAAAAAATCGTTCTCACCCGCGGTTCTATTTTTTTCACAACGGGGGGCCGCAATGGTGGCTACAGGTTTCAGCGTGTTTTTATACCAAGTATTCCGAGAACAGCCAGCCGCGGATTTTCCCTGAGAAAATTTTTCATTTCAATTACTCGTGTTTCCGGCGAGTTTAAAAAGACTGGACTGTCATTAAACATTCGTAGTTTCCGTGCAAGTATAAATAACGCTGGAATCTCTTCAAACACTCGTATATTTCAGGGCGAGTATAAAGAACTCTGGAAAATCTTCGAACACTCGTGAATTTTAGTGCGAGTCTAAATAAAAACTAGAATTGATCTACGAAAACTCGTAGCTATCCGTGCGAGTATAAATAATGCTGGGATATCTTCGAACATTCGTCTTTCGTGCGAGTATAAATAAGCCTGAACTGGAAAGACATCTTAAGTGCGAGGAAAAGACCTTGCGCCCAAAGCTTACAATAATTTTCGAAATCAAAAACTACCGATTGTATCATCAAAAGTAAGTGTTAAAATACCTTAAGTTAGTATTAGTAGTCACTGCCGCGTGTTATAACTTTTTTTGGAAATTATTAGGGTAGTTGAGATCCCTTAGTTGGGAATATAATGTTAGCTTAGGTTTATTTTATATTGTAAATAATGTAAATACAAAAAATTAACTTGAGAGTACGTTGAATGATAGGTTGGTTCATTTCTCTATGAGAGAAAAACAAAATGTTAGTGCAGGTTAATTTTTTTATTGTAAATAAATTAACTTACGAGTAACCCGGTTCGTGATACTCGACTGACGTAAGACTAACCCCTTAAATTCACCCTCATTGACAAAAGACATTAAAATTAAATAAATAAAAGCCCTCAGTGTTCTAATATAATAATTTGCATCGTTGCACAGCTTCCAGTTGGCGGGGAAAGGATGGTGGGCCCATCAAAGACCGACAGACTCTGTCGTCGGCTGGCATCCCTGACATGACAAAATCGAAAAAATCAAAATTGGCGTTTGAAATAATAATTGAGTAGGGCGTCTCGAAACTATGGTGAATTTTTTCATTACCTACGATTGGCGACATTACTAATAGTGTCGACCAGTCCTCATATATTCAAAATTTAATGCTTCGAAAGTTAGATTGGCTTAAGAAATAATTCCTGGGTGGGGGATTACACCTTCGGGATAGAATCCAAAATTGGGACAAGATTCAAATTCAAATAATTGCCATCTAACTCTTAATTAGATTAAATTAAATTCAATCGAAATTCAAGGGGTAAATTGGTTATACAGGGGTTATCGAAAAACGTCTTACGTAAAACGCGCCGTAGGAGAACGTTAGAGTTGAGGGTTACATACGCCACTCTTACGATTTACCCTTAAAATTTTAAATGGTAAAATACAATCTTTTTACAATTAGGCGAGACCGTCATCAATTCAATCGGAACGCTAGGCATTATAATGTTTATGAAATCAGTCTTTGTCTGATATTTTTCGATATTTGTATGATTTTAATGACGTGTAAGAGATGATGCACGTGTCAAGATATTACGTACAGAATTTCGTGTTTTTTTTTAAATTTTGATTATAGTACTTTTACGATTAATCGTAGTCATATAACAACAATCGTTGCATCACTACCTTCTCATGATAAAACGATCAAAGGAATCACACTCTCAAATATTAGCACGTCTACTGTTGTTCAGGTCTGTTCATATGAAAAATTTGCGTTGTAAATGTCTTCAATGGTATTTATACAAATTGAAGGATAAAACAAAACCCACTTACCTCTCTCGAGCAAGCTCTTCAACCGTCAACTCATTCTTATCAGCCAAACCATTCCAACTCTCGTTTATTCTGGAATCAGACTTACTTTTCTCAATAGTTCTCTGCTCCTCACTCGCCTTACTACTTTCCGTCAATATCGATCCATTTATAGCCAAAGGCTCCGTCACGGTCTGCTCTAGCTCGACCTCTTTCTGAACCTGCGTTATCGTTATCGGTTGAATTTTGGTTAGAATTTTCGTGCACAACTCTAGACTCTTAACGATCTCGTGATGGTTCAAGTCCGATATATGTGAGTTTAGAGCCTTGACTATTTTGTTAAAGAGGTTCGGGAGGATGTTTGAAGTGCTCTCTACGTATGACTCTATCGGAATAATATCTAGCAGGAAGTCCGTCAGAATACACAGCTCAAGGATATACGGTGTACCGCTACCTATATCATTTACTTGACATCGGTCTCTATACCTGTACTGTTTGATATTTTTAACGGCCTCCTCATAGAGCTTCTCTATGTACGACCAAATATAGTAACTCTGCAGCGTATTGAACAGTAAATTAGCATTTTTCACTAGTTCTTTACAATTCTTACTGACATATTGTTTATTCAACACATTATCGTTGTTGGTATTTAAACTGCTCAGGTCCCCGTTAAACGAAACACACCTCACGGTCTGGTGCTGATGTTTCTGTAAATTCAAACATGACAGGTACAGCGTCCTGAACACGTCGTACAGGATCCCATCTAAGATAACCGGTCCGATCTGGGGTTTTTCGAAGAGCGACGTCAGTAACCTGTAGGCTTTCAGATCGAGGGGATCGCTGGTGCTGGATTTTTTTAGAATGTCTTTGATTGCGTCGTTCAAGAGATCGTACGCGATGGAATGGGCGTTCGTACTGGACGGTTCTTCCGGTATGTCGCCATCTAGGGTGACCAGAGGGAGGTTGTTCACTTCGGTTTCGAGGAGCCATGAATATAAACGTCTGGAATAAATAAAGACGTACGGTCGTTAAAAATGCATGCCGCTTTCCCATTCTCATCCAATACATAGACTGTAGGTAGGTATACAGCGTCAGTGAATATATTGAGAACATACGGAAAACTTTTTCTTTATCTGTCATTTTTGAAAAAAAACTATTCTTCAAAAAAAATGTTGTTTACCTTAAAAATTCTTAATATGAGAAAAAAGCACAGAGTGGTGTAAAGTAACATTAATTTACTTTAAGATATTTATTAGAAAAACGTCAAATTTACTATCAAAAAATACCAAGTAACTTTCTACGAAGAAATTATATTTTCATTTATTTTTCTTGCCCAAGATATGGATTTCTAAAGGTAACATGCCAAAATAAACCTCAATGAGATTTTACCTTCAGTTCAGTAGCGCTGCGCCCGCCGTTGTCTTTCGCTGGGAAACAATTTTTGATTTATAAACTTGAACTGACTCGAACGAACCGCCGCTGAGTTTATAAATGGTCTGGTATGTTTACATTTGTTCAAGAACGACATCCGGCCGAACTAAACTAAACTAAACTGCGCGCAACTGAACTGAACTGCAGCGACAAAGTTTATAAATGCATAAAATTAAACGCCTATAAATGCGACCAAGAAAAGTAGAAATTGTGTTTACTATGGGCAATAACTATCAATGAATTAAAAATCAGAATTACACAAGCCTGCAATGAAGTAGAAGAATCTGATGCTGGCTCAGTTGAAGCCTAATAAGAATTTTTTTTTTAATTCTTTTTAAATGCGACGTTTTCCCTATATCTTTTTTTTTTCTTCCTACATGGCTGTTATTTTATTTATTTATTTATTTTTGCCAACAGGGATACAAACAGGAAAAAATACCCAAAAGAGTATCAACACGGTATTCATACAAATTATATAAACAAAATTGAAATACATAAGAAATCCTAAATATACAACAAAACAAAACAACAAAATATAAGACAAAACCAATATAAATACATTCTTAGATTATTCAGCATTGCAATTATTATACACATGACAGAGAGAGAGAGACATTGAAAATAAATCTATATTAACAAACGCGTTACTATTTCTTATAATCCTACACAATGGTGAGTTTTGAGCCGCATAAGTTTGCCTAAATAGCAAGAAAAATAATTCAGTCATCCTTAGAGACCTCTGGGGGACATTGATATAGATCTTTGTCAGAATACCACGACTTTGTACCGAGTTATTAAGAAGTTTATATAAAAATTGTATGTCAGTAGATCTTCTTCGATCAGACAGGGAAGCTATACGAAAATGCCTTCGAGCCAAAGAGATATCGCCGTCAGGCATGTTAAAATCTTGCTTCACCGAGAGGTATTTGATAAATATATTTTTATAGAGCGGAAACCCTGAATCGAGACATACTGTGAGCGATTTCTGATGTAAGATTCGATCCATCTGAGAAGGCTCCCGCCTACACCGACCTCGGCCAAGCGGCTCAGCAAGACGTTATGGCTTATTTTGTCGAAGGCCTTGGTTGGTTGGTTGGTTAAAGGCGGGGGTCGGTTTAAAGGCCCGAACTTCTATCACTGCAGCCTTCCGGCTTATTGTGTACCCCGATCTTGTTAGACGATGTTTGTTCCTTCTATGAGGTCCAGTAACCTTCTATCAAGTTTGTCATGTGGGAGGTTGTCACCACATTGTATGTTCCCGAAGATATTTTGTCTTCTACGAGACAGTGCTGCGCAGCGGTATATTATGTGTGAGGCGGTTTCATCCTCTTCGCCGCAGAGTCTGCATTCAATGGATCCGTTGTTTATACCCATCCGTTGAAGGTGTTTTCGCAAGTGGCAGTGGCCTGTTAGCAGACCCATCACTTGTTTCAACTGGGGCCGTGTTATTGCTAGCATCCCATTCGATAGTATCCTCGATGGTTTTCCAATTACGGCCCTTGCGTGTATTTGACCAGGTAACCCTTGCCATCGAGATAGGTGTTGTTTTTTCGACCATCTATCTAATGTTGTTTTCGTTGCCTGTTTTGATATCCCAAAGGCCGGTTCGGGGCCCCTGAGATTTTGGGCGGATCCGGCTCTCGCTAGTTCATCCGCTTTTTCATTTCCTAATATCCCAGAGTGACCAGGGACCCACAAGAGCTCTATCTTGTTCCCCCTGGCCGCCAGTACTTTTAGGTTGGTATGGCACTCCAGTGTAAGTTTGGAAGTAAACCGATTGGAGTTCAGAGCCTTAAGAGCAGCTTGGCTGTCCGACAGGATGTAAATCTTTTGGTTGTGATAGCCCTTTTCAAGATTTTGCAGTACGCATGCTTGTATGGCATGAACTTCCGCTTGGTATACTGTGGCGTAGTTCCCCAGAGGAATGCTTATGTCCATCCTGGGTCTTTCCCCAAATATACCTGCGCCCACACCGTTGGCGGTTTTTGATCCATCGGTGTACCAAACTAGACCCTTGTCAAATGACGGGGGTGCACCGTTCGTCCATTCATCAAAGTTCCAGTCAATTTTGAAGGGCTTTGTGAAATCGTATGTTGTTCTCATACGATCGGTTTGCATGTCCAAGAGCTCATCGTTGATTAGATCCGTGGCTCTTGTGTGTCCAACCCGAACAAACCCGAAGGCCTTACTAAAGTCGGTATAGACGGCGTCCACCTGAACACGTCTGTCCATTTGCCGGTGCATATATTTTGACATTAAATTTGATTCTTAACAATTTTTTTCTAATAAATTGTTCCATGTAAATTATTGTTACTTTGCTCTTAACATTTTAGCACGTTTTCTTAATTTTTTACCACTCTGTACGTTATATTTGTGACATTTTTTGGCGCATAGGAACATTTTATGAAGAATAGTTTTTTCCTAAAATAAAGATAAAAGTTTCCCATAGGTTGCCAATATTTTTTCACACACGCTATAAAAAACATTCTTTGAGTGTTTACCGTAACGCGATCCTCACATTTAAAAAATAATATAAAATCCATTCGCATTTCCTGGCAATATGACAGCGAAAAGTAAATATGCACCTACGCTATACCGTTAAAGAAAATTGAAAAAATCCTTTAGCCATAAAAAAAGTTGTGCCACAAATCTTGTCCCAGTATTAAATTTACACAGTTTTCGAAAGTTCCCGTATAAAACAAACATTAAAAAATTCTACTAATTCGGCGGAATCATTGGATTTAGCCTGGGAACATTACGAAGAATCAAATGAAGAGATCTAAATTATTTGCGCAATATAATCTGCAACGATAAGCCGTCTTTATTTAATTACTCATTTTTGTTTATGGTAACAATATTATGGTTTTTATCTATACGATAAAAATTAATTTTAGTATCGCATTAGAAAATCCACATTATACGTTACAACTTATAGCAAATGTTGTAAAACATAGGAAGGGATGCGTTATCTTTAGTATACAACGAACTGTTTTGTATATTTAGAAATCACGGAACTGTTTTGTATACAGGGTGTTATGGAAATGACGTATTATATTTAAACCGGCAATTCCTGAGATGAAAACAAATTGAAGAAAAATATCCAAAAATGGCGCTTTAATTTAATATGCCCTGTACATGACTTGACGTCAAACCAAGATTAAGCACGTGGTGACACTGGGAGAAAGGTAAACAAAACAACATATGGCGGAAAACGTCAGTGAATTTTGAGCAGTGTTGTCACTCTTTAGAAAGTCAATAACCGTTTGACAGATTGGAAGTTGTATATTTTCCAGGGTACATTATTATACGTTCAGTTCAGTTCGCTGCGAAACAATCTCTGATTTATAAACTTGAACTGGTATGTTCTCATTTGTTCGATTCGAACGACACCCGTCAGAACTGAACAACTTAAATGCCACTTTACCCTTTAGAAAAAAAACTGCAATTGTATTTACCCTTTCGGCCTTATTTAAAACCAACTTTTTATTTATAAAAAACAACCAAGTAGGTAATCCAAACAAAAACCGGCACAATAACCTCACAAAACACAAAAATAAAAGCACAAATTCACATTAGTTTTTGGCGTAAATTTGTATGCATCTCATGAACACATCTAAGTACCATTCAATCTGAATTAGTATTTTAAAGTGCTACTGTGTAGATAAAAAATAAACCCTTATTGTATAAAGTTTCATCCGGTGGTCTGGGAAATACTATAATTTTTTCATACATTGGTATTTAACATCTAAAAATTACTAGTAACTACACGTTTCAGTCTGTTCCGGGTTTATTCGGTCGATTGATATTGCGTTATTTGGAAATATCTAAAAAATACAGCGTTGCCACTTTCGATGTTTTATAAGATTATATTCATAAATTGCGGAATTTCCTTCTGTAATATTACTTTCATGTATAATTATTGTCTCGGAAATGGCAACCGCGCTATTTTTCCGAATATGCACGAAGCACTCGACCCTTGGTTGGACTCGTCTATGTTAAGACTGAAGGGGAGTTCCTGTTGTTGTCAACATAAGTATTTCATCATTCTTCATTAAAGGATTAAAAATTGTTTTAGGCCCATTAGAAATTAGCGTTTTTATTATTTCTGACTTTCTATTGCGAAATAATTTGTATCCTGTCTTCTGTGTGTGTTGTTGTTCTCTGTATACGATAGTGTAATTATGCGTTAGTGTTTAGTGCTTTTGTGTAATCTGATAATAGGTGCATATGTTCAAAAAAACTAATTTTAAATATAAACATACGTCATTTCCATAATACCCTGAATGCACCATAGAGTAACTACATATTCTACACATAAATTGAATAGGGAATGCCAAAATAATAAATATTAAAATAAAAAATAATAAATATTAGAATAAAAAATAATAAATATTAAAATAAAAAATAATAAATATTAGAATAAAAAATAATAAATATTAAGATAAAAAATAATAAATATTAAAATAAAAAATAATAAATATTAGAAATAGTGTTTACCAAAATTATTATTTTTCCATACATTGGTATTTGATATTAATACCACCTGACAAGTATAGACTTCTTATTTTTTAAATAAAAATGAATAGGTCTTAACCTAGTAAAATGTTGGTCGTTAATGAGATATAGGGTGTGAAAGTTTAATCTCCAAATTAATTTTTTTTCATAGCTCATGGTATTTTTGAGATATGGATATGAACAGATGTAATTGGGAGTTTTCTCCAGAGCGAGGAGCAACACGTCCACTATATTTTCTTGCGGGGATTCTGATTAAAATTTATAATAATTATAATGGTCATTTCTAAAGGAAAAACGTTTACTTCATTTATTTTGTTAAATCAATGCGCATCCAAGATATTTGCATTTTTAAACAACATTGCACCGAAGTTTTTATTTTCGACAACAATCACTTTGACAAAAAATAATGAATAATTATTTTCGTGGACAATAAAAACTTCTATGTAATGTTGTTTAAAAATGCAATTATCTCGGAAGAGTATTGATTTAACGAAAGAATGGAATTATATATTTTTCCTTTAGAAATGACCATTCTATTATAAAATCAGAATCCAAATAAAGTTACCGCAAACAACTTTGGGCGTGATAATTGTTTAGAAATTAAACTTTACCACCCTGTATCTCATTAACGACCAACATATTACTAAGACAAGTTTAGCCCAAACCTATTATTTTCATTAGGACATTATTGTCCTCCTTACCTATTTAAAGACATGTCTCTTCTCAAAATTGTACACAGAGAGGCCGTGACTAACCGAACCATGTCGGCGTAAAGAAGTTGCTTGTTCTGCATGGGAAAGCAGACCATAAGAAGATCCAGTGCTGACCTCTGGACGAGGACACTGGAATCTTGAACGGCAGCACACAGGCCTGATACCTACATTAAAAAAAATGTATGCTTAATCGAACGAAATACTATTAAAATCAGTATTTTCTGTCTTTGAAACAAAGTAATAAGCTTACATAATTGTTTCGTTCAATTTTGGCACGGAATACCACTAACGTAGAGTGTCTTAATTTTAACTCGGGTATGTGTATGTATATTTTAATGATATTATGATGATAAATTCTAGTGTTGTGATCGCTCGAGCGAAAAACCGCTTGATCGCTCGATTATTGAAATAACCGACATCGCTCGATTATTAAAAAAACCGCTCGAGTTATCTATTCAGGCGAAAACCGTCGCTCGTCACTTATTATCTTGCACTCGATACCCGAGCTTCGCTGGACGCCGGCGGAAATGTACCGCTGTAGTGTGATCGAGTTAAAAAACTGCTCGTATATTCGAACAGGTTTTCGCTCGATAGGAAATACTCTAGTTATAAATTCAGGCGAAAAACCGAAAAATATCGCCTGTCACTTGATATACGACCTTGGGTCTACGCGTCGCGTCATCCGATTGGCGACGTTCGAGTTTGACGCTGAGCAGGTACACGACATACGTCTCTCTTAAAGGCACATAAACGAGAAGGTGCATATAAAAAAGTATGCCAAATCCCTTAGCGGAGTCATCGCGACATGGGTTTTGTAAAGTTTTGTTTTAACTGGCTAGCGGCGTAGTTTAGGTCTCCGATTGTTAGTATTAAAAAATTTAAGGATATAATTTTTAAATTTTTATTTACTATAAAATCGAGAAAACTTCTCAAAAATAACATAATAATAGAAATTGTAAATAAAAATAACAAAACGAACAAAAAGGTTAACAAAATATATAGAAAAATTCGTTGGTAATCTTATAGTAAATATTTTTAAATCTAAACAGGAAGAAGACTTCGTAAAAATAACATACATTATAGAAAATGTTAATGGTAAATAAGAAAACGAGCAAAATAGTTAACAAAACATAGGTATCGACGAGTTTTTTGGTAACCAAAAGTAAACATTCTTAAATTTAAACAGGAGCTTTTAGGTAACTATAAACATGAATTTAAAAAAATAATCACCTATTTTCTTATTTTGCCAGTCGCATAAAACTAAGAATACATTTTTGAAGGGCACACAGTGGGCACCTGATAATTTAAAGTGGAAGAATTTGACGAGCCATTTTAAATATCTACTTATTTTATGCTCGTAGATTGAGAAAGATGTGAAGAAAAATAACTCTCGGTAATACTTTTTGTTTTAAAAAAGCACAAGAATAAACCCGAACAATAAATACATATTTGGGTGATTTTTTGCAGTTTTTTGTTTGGTATCGAGACACGTGGTAAAAATTCATTATTCACAAATAAATAAATTTCTGGAATTTTTTTCGTGGCTACCACAATGTTTTAGCTAAACCTGTGCCGCCAGTAGTTATGCTAAATACCCCTGATCACATGTAAACGGCTAGGCTGCCGGTCGAGCAGTCGGTGACGTCATCGCTTGGTGAATTGGAATTTCAAGCGATTCACTCGATTATTAAAATCGCTCGAGTATCAAGTACTCGATTATTAAAATCATCGGTTTTTCCCAACACTAATAAATTCGTTCCATCATACAGTTAGTGACGCGTAATTATTTCTTGTCTAGTACCAACTAGTTTTGCAGTCATAATACAAAATTTCCCTCTCTCGCCGTCTCACGATAAGAATCCCTATTTATAAAAAAATATTTTGTAGCCAATCTGTTATGACGACCCATAAGGTCAGTGACAAGTCTTTATTCTTAGATTTATTTAAAAAATATTTTGGTTTTCGGGCGATAAAGATTATTTTACTGATGGTAAATTTTCGAAAATTTATTTTTAGAGGTAGGTCGAGCGATTGTGTTTAGTTCATAAAAAATTATCCAGAGAGAAATATAAAGACCCTATAAAATAATTTTATTAGTGGCATATCATTTTCTATGGGTAACCTTGGTATTTTCAGCTTTATTAGGAAAATTGAGTACTTTAGAACAATATGCTAATAATAACATTAAATATGATTGTTCCAATAATAAAAAAAGATAATGGTGTGTGCTTTTATTACTTTATTATGAGCACTTTCAATTTAAGACTGACTTAACTCGGTAGTCTTATAACTACAGTTAGCGAGGCGGTGACAATAGGGGGTCCGTGAAGTGGAATATCAGTAATTTGGTTTTTCGTGGAGTTTAGGTCCCCCTCTACAACTTTTATATCTGATGAAATGCCGTAGAGCGTTGCTGAGAGGCGCTGTACGGCTTTAGATAGGAAATTCTTAATAAATTCAAAATTATATCGAGCCATGTCTGAAAATGAATTTACAGCATCTGCGTAACCCCAAAGTCACGGGAAACACATTTTCTGACAAGTCAACCCTTGCATATACTTTTCCGAGAGTGTAAAAAAATTAAGGAAAAAATTATAAAGTCTCAAGTGACATGGGTCCAAGTGGGCTTAATCGATTTGTATTCACATGGAGATGACTCCTAAACAATTTTCTGTTTAAAAGAATATTGTGAATATAAGATCCAATGCAAGGGTTGACTTGTCAGAAAATGTGTTTCCCGTGACTTTGGGGGTCACGCAGATGCTGTAAATTCATTTTCAGATATGGCCCGATATAATTTTGAACTTATTGAGAATTTCCTATCTAAAGCGGTACAGCGCCTCTCAGCAACGCTCTACGGCATTTCATCAGATAAAAAAGTTGTAGAGGGGGACCTAAACTCCACGAAAAACTAAATTACTGATATTCCACTTCACGGACCCCCTATTGTCACCGTGTCTCTAACTACTAGTGTTGGGAAAAACCGATGATTTTAATAATCGAGTGAATCACTCGAGCGATTAATCTCTTGAAACTTTTATGACTAAGAAGAACGTGTTGATAAAACACAAGGGGTTGTTTTTTGTAAGTTTTAGAAGATTTGTCTAGAGTTTTTATTAAGGAAGAACAATTTATTCTGATTTTTTTAAAAATTATATAGTTTAATTTTTTTTTAAATTTACAATCGCCGCTGGCTAGCCAGTCCCAGTCAAAACAAAACCCATGTAGCGATGAATCCACTAAGGGATATTTGGCATACTTTTTTGTATGCACCTTCTCATTTATCTGCCTTTAAGAAACTCGTATGTCATGTCAGCCTTCTGAGCGTCAACTCGAACGTCGCCAATCGGCACATTTCGGATGGCGCGCGGCGTCGAACGAAAATCGGGTATCAAGTGAAAGGCAACGATTTTCGCTTGAAATAACTAGAGTAGGTAGTATTTCCTATCGAGCGAATATACGAGCAGTTTTTTGCCTCGAGGGATCACACTACCAAGCAGCAAATTTCGGTCGGCCCCAAGCGAAGCTCTGGTATCGAGTGAAAGGCAATAAGTAACAAGCGACGATTTTCGCTTGAATTTATAACTCGAGCAGTTTTTTTAATAATCGAGCGATGTCGGTTACTTCAATAATCGAGTACTCTAGCGGTTTTTCGCTCGAGCGATCACAACACTATGTATAACCAGTGATTGGGCGAGCGCCCAACCCTGACTTGTTCTCGGCCAACCCGCTAAATTGAGCAAGAAAATATGGAAGAAATTATACAATTAAAATTAATTTTCTCAGAACACCGTAACATAAAAACTATGGCTATTTCATTACTCACCATCAATCCTATATCGTGTCCCATCAAAAATAACTGGTCTTCCATAAGTAACTTTCTATTATAGTGGGCCAATACATATGTAATTGCAGGTAACCTAACGGGGCTGTTATTTGCTACACACTGCCATATGCAGGTGTAAAAATATGTGGGTTCCACCCCTTCACACACATTCACCAGTAATTCGTTAACTCTAAAATGTTTGCAAAACGTTAGGAAATAAATTACGAAAATCGGAAATGTCCCGATTTTATTCGCCTTATAATTTTACCCGCAAGCTCGGTCAAAATAACCGAACTTCGGGTGCATTTGTTTTGAGGTAGTAATGTTTTTTTGTACTATTATAGTTGTATTCACTTCTAAATAAAAATAGGTCAGTGCACCTCCCTTAGAATAATTATTTGTAGCCAAAAAAACATACTTTGCCTGTTGTATAGTTTTTGCAGAATTATATCGTTGATCTCTTGACTGCAATAAAACCTGATTATCTATTCGACCATAAAATAAATAAGGAAATCCCAAGTTTTAAAACCTTTTCGAGCAGCGCCGGACCAGGTATACAAATTCAATTTATACCTATGCCTGATGCATATATAAATTCAAAGTGATTTTTAATAATTTTAATCTTTAGTGGTTTTCCGGGGAGTAACTTTTAGTTAGGCTTATTAGTGGTAGAATGTGGCGTCCTTGGAATTGTGCTGTGAAAAGTTCTTCAAGTGTCGGGAATGGAGACTTAAATATTTAACAGCTGTTAAACAAAGGCAAAAGAATCAGAATATTACATGCTGGTTCAGAGAACGGGTTTGTTCCAAATTGTCTGTTGCTTTCAGCTAAAAACATAGCAGATTCTTCTTTAGATTACTATCAAGATACCGACGCACAACTTCTTGAAGATTGGTTTAAACATAAACTCCTTAAAAATATACCTGAAAATAGCGTCATAGTAATGGACAATGCTAGTTATCATAGTCGGCAAGCAAAAATCATTCCCAATTCTAATAATACAAAAGCAGAAATTCAAAATTTTATGATTGAAAATGATTTATATTTTGAAGAAACTTACAAAAAACGAGAACTGCTAGAACTATTAAAAGCTTTTAAAATAAATAAGGAATACGAGTTTGACAGACTTGCAGCAGCAAATGGACATACACTGTTGCGTCTTCCTCCGTACTTTTGTATATTCAATCCTATTGAGCTAATATGGCACCAATTAAAATCCAATATTAGGAGAAATAATATTTCTCCTACATTAAATGCATCTGTAGTAGAATTAATTAAAAACGAAGTAAGAAAAATTTCTGCAGACAGCTGGAAAAACTGTGTACAGCATGTACTTAAGGTGGAAAATTCTTACAATTGTATGATTACAAATGTTCAACCCTTAATTATAAGTTTAGGCTTAGATGAAGATAGTGATAGTGATACAGAGTTAAATTATCAATAGTTTCTTAGAATTTAATTAATTTTTATTGTACTTGTTATCCTAATAGTTATACTTTTAAATTATATTATTTTCAATTATCATTAATTGTTATCATTATTTTACATTTATTATAGGTACCTAAAACTAAAAATACCTATCTATTAATTTTAAATTATAAAAATAAATCATGTGGTGTGGTATACATTTTCAAGGCGGCCCTGATCCCATTTATTGAGCTTTGAAGAGGTTCAGGCGTATACAATATGACAGTAAGAATCAACGGTATAATTCTGCAACAACTATAATACAAAACGAGTATAAAAGTTTTCAAATTTTGTCGGTTGTCCCCAGATTTGATGACCTTCTTGACGTAAAACGTTGGTCCAATAACATACTATGTAGTAATATTTATCAATAAAAAATATTTTAAAATAATTTTAATCAATTGACCGCAAGTTCAGACTTTATTAGTTGGGATATTTCAAGGTCTCGGATACATGCGATAAAAAAGCCACCAGTGTCCTTGCAAGACATCCAGATATTGATTATACAGAGTGTCCATTTTTCGGTGGTTTTACGGGGTACCTCCGTTATTTATGTTGGAAAAACCGATGATTTTAATAATCGAGTACTTGATACTCGAGCGATTTTAATAATCGAGTGAATCGCTCCAGTGATTAACCACTTGAAATTTATATGACTAAGAAAAGAACTATATTCTTTAATTTTTTAAAAATTTACAATCTTCGCTGGCTAGCCAGTCCCAGTCCAAACAATCCACTATGGGATTTGGCATAATTTTTTATATGCACCTTCTCGTTTATGTGCATTTAACAAGGACGTATGTCTTGTCAGCCTTCTAAGCGTCAAACTCGAACGTCGCCAATCCGCACATTTCCGGAGCCTCGCGAAGATCGGGTATCAAGGGAAAGGCCACGATTCGATTTTTCGCTTGAATTTATAACTAGAGTAGCATTTCTTATCGAGCGAAAAACTGCTCGAATATACGAGCAGTTTTTACCCCAAGCGATCACACTACCTAGCGGCACATTTCGGTCGGCGTCAAGCGAAGCTCGGGTGTCGAGTGAAAGGTAATAAGCAACAAGCGACGATTTTCGCTTGAATTTGTTACTCGAGCGGTTTTTTTAATAATCGAGCGATGTCGGTTACTTCAATAATCGAGTACTCGAGCGGTTTCACAACACTCTCCGTAATTAGTAAAAATAGAAGGATGCGGTTTTCGCGGTACGGTGCTACTTTTTTATGAAACAAGAGATGCCCCAATTAGAATTTCTCAGAATTACTATATTTTTAGTCTTAATATTATGTCCGAAATTTACGTCTTTTAAAAAACGAAGAGGCCTAGAAAAATTCTAATTGGGGCATCTTTTGTTTCACAAAAAAGTAACATAGTGCTGCGAAAACCGCATCCTCCTATCTTTACTAATATCCAGTAAAACCACCGAAAAATCGCAAACCTGTGCTATCAGAGATTTAACGAAATGAATTTTTGAATTCGTGTAAAGATTGTTTCAAGAAAAATGGATATAACTTAATGACTGCCGTAAAAGTACCTGGGCCATCCCATTATTTATGACCGTTTGTTATTATTATGTGGAAAGGACCGAATTGTAATAATTATAATTAAATATAGGCACATCAGGTAGGTTAGGTTGCTAAATTAATATTTAAATATCTTTTTGTGGTAAAATTTGTTAGTTTTTGAGGAATGGTTCAAGAATTGTCTTTTACCAAACATTCCTCAGAATAGCGTGATAGTAATGGACAATGCGTGCTATCACAGTCGCCAATTACATAAAGCTCCAAGCTCAAATAATACAAAATTGGAGATTCAGAACTACATGGCGGCGAATGATATATATTTTGAAGAAAGTTATAAAAAAAAAGTGATCTTCTAGAAGTTTTAAAGACATTTTGTTTAAAAAAAGTATATGTTTGTGACACATTGGCAGAAGAAATTGGACATACAGTGCTACGGCTCCCACCCTATTATTGCATTTTTAACCCCATAGAGCATATGTGGCACCAGTTAAAATCACTGGTTAGGTCTGAAACTATTTCTCCGACTTTAAGTTCTAGTGTTGTAGAATTAATACGAAAATGCTTTAATGATATTCTCCCAGGTAGTTGGAAAAATTCAGTCCGTCACGTAATAACTGTAGAAAATTCGTATATTAGTCTGGATCGTATAATTAATCCAATTATAATTAATTTTGATGAGGATAGCGATAGCGAAACAGAACTATCTATAGAATGACATTATAACTGTAAATAAATATGACTAGTAATATTTAAAAAAAATGTTATTTCATTTGATTACATTAATATAATCATATCATTACTTGTTTTCCTTAGTCCGTCCCTTCATACCTCACTTGTTTATTGCCAAGCTCTTATCGACACAATGGGACCGACCCAGGAAATCATTAAGTCGTATCCAATTTTCGTGAAACGTACTGTACCATCAGAGATTTAACGAAATTAATTTTTGAATTTGTGTACCTGTCAAAATGATCGGTTCCATTATCCAACCCAGGTAAAATGCCGCTAAGAAATCCGCTTAGGGCTGGACGCAGCCGATCTCCCAGCGGTACAAAATGGGTTTCGTATATGGTCAACAGAGTCGGACGTATGTTCATTGCCGCATGGCCCATAAGTGGAAACAAACCTGAAAAGAAAAAGTATTTTTAGATCACATTTTCCTTGAATATTCCGTTTATACTCTTAAAATATACAGGATGTCAAAACGAAAGCTTCCCACCCTTAATAAGCTCCCTTCCGGCATAGAACTAGGCTTATTTAGTAATGCTGCTGGTATATCTTAGGCACGCCAATTTTATTGTGACGGGGATACTTTTAAGCCCGCATTAGAATCTGCAATATTTTTGCAATTTTGTTGCTGCAAGTTAATTTTTGGACGAGAGTTGCAAGCAATATGTCATGCAAATCGTTTTACAGTCGGCACTCAACGGCAAGCGCTGCCAACCCAGCAAAGGAAAAGTAATCAAATACCGACGCTAAAACTCCGCAAAGCACAACTAAAAATGGATAGGAATATAAATAAACACGAATACACGCATCAACAATAAACACACGAGACATATTTTAAGGTTAATATTTAGTACCTTAGTACTTTAGTACCTAATGTCAAAATCACCAGAGTTGCAGCAGAAACTGCAACGAAAATCGAGGAGACCCGCCGTTTTTGGCAAATCTTGCCGACTGTAACCGTAAATCTAATTGTTCTCAATCAAGTTCTAATTACATCTGGGTCAAAATTTTTTTACATGCAACTTTCAGTTCTTACCATATAACTTACTAAAATAAACTATTTGCCTGTAGGAAGGATTATAATTTGCGAAATATATGTTACTTCCTGCATTAGAAAGCAATTTTAAAAGTATTCTTTAGATTATAGCGGCATTATTCAAATTTGAATTTAAAAATGTATCGCCGGTCACGTGTCCCCAGTCAATAATTTCTTACTTTACCCTTTTATATTTTACGTCATTTTACTAAAGTTACTTTGATATATAAATAATTTACACTCCTACTAAAATTTGTATTGAAAAAATTATGTTCAAAGTTCAACAGTTTAGTTTCTCTAACGCAATTATTAACCAGAAGTTCCGGCCCCGCAGCTGCATGTATCGCCGGTCACGGCAGAAATTGCTTATAAATAACGCCACTACAGGTCGACCTAATAGTTTTACAAATATGACGGTATGTGTTTAAATTTGTGTAAAGCGTGCTCCTGTTTAGGTAAGTTTCTTATTATGTTTATTTAGGTATAAACTAGAACATTGCCTACTTTTTACCAGGCGTATGTTTTTATGTTGTATCGCCGGTCACAGGGTTAACTCAGACCTAGTAGTCTTAATTAAGGGAAAAATACTATACGAAGTCATTCTCTTACAGATACTCATTTCAGCCTAAAAAAGAAATAGCTTTTATTAGCTGTTTTCCACAGATTTGTGCATTTTTGTATCGCCGGTCACAGTTCAAATTGATGTGACGGTTTGTTATCCGAAGCTATATACAATATTTTTTATTAAACATTAAGGAAAAATATATTTTGATGTGCAAGTTTCGTTTATAGGTAGATTAAAAATATGACTATTTTGCTTAGTATTTTAACATTCTATAAGGAACGTTCCAAAACTTTAAGCCAATATAAGACAGGGCTGTTATAAATAATAGGAAAATGATTATAGTAACCGATTAAAATAACTCGGTTCCAAATATTGGCGTTATATGATTCAGAAGAGTAAAATTAGCCATGTGACGGGCGTTAAATTATTTAAAAAAAATCGATGCTATAGACCATATCTTTGTGACGATGATCTTTTGCGCGGACATATATAATTCCTCTAATTAGATACTATAAGAAACCTATTAAAAAATTAACAGCGATAATAAAATTGACATATCTTTCCTATTTTTAATTTTAAGCGAGATAAGAATTTTTGAACAAACTGACTTGATGCAATAGAATCCTGCGTTATGAGCGGATCACCCTGTATATCCGTAAGCTTGCGGTTTCGAACTACTTATCTAAAATTTCCACAATATATTATAAGTTAAATTACAATATATAAGTACACTATATTATAATAATTATTATAAATATTTAGGCTGAAAATTCATGTTGCATGCGTAGGTGTGACATGACTCACTAATTTAGTTATTTGTAGTGGCTTTCAACAAATTTATGTAACCTTAACTTTGTAAGGAAATAGGTAAACATCAACAAAATAACAAAAATAATTTTTTAAAACGTAATTTTATTTTTTAAAATTGATAATTTATCGACTACCGTAGGTGTACAATTTAAATCGTACAATATGTAACTAATTAAGTACTTATTTAGAAAAGTACGAAACCTTGCAATTAGAAACGACGGCGTCAGTCAGACCTGTCGAGATTTTTAATTCAGTGGCAATTTTCCGCATGAAATTAATATAGAGAGTCCACTTATAAAATATGACGCCATCAAGAATTTTTCGTAGCAAGAAAAGACGTTGCACTATGCCTATTATTTCACAACGATACTCCATATTGGCCATGACCAGGTACACAACCTGCAACCCCTTGAGGCGTGATCAATATTTTTATCCGAGACTTTTATAAAATTTGCATGCGCTCGTTTCCATACAGAATCGGAACGTAATCGAACTGTTATTAATGCACTATGTATTATTAGAATTAAAGTTTCTGCTAGATTTCCTCATAAAACAAATCATTCGTACGTACTACTAACTAATATTTTATGTAGGAAGAAAATAGATTAAATGACTTCATTATTCGAACTGTTTTATATCGATTTATTTTGTTTGTGTTTAGTACAAAAGCTAAATTTAAATAAATTAATTGAAAATGAAAATAATAGTGAAATGTTTAGCCAATTTTCCTCCTAGATAATACAGTGTTTAGGTACAATACAAATGGGAGTTATTACTATTAGCTTATTTTCAAGAGCATAGATATTTCAGAAAAATTCCGTCACAGTACAGGGTGTCCCACACTTTTATAGGGTATCTCCGTAATTGCTAGAGGTATCAAAAATGTAGGTGTCATGTGCTCTTTTTGGGTCAAACTTAAAATGGCAAAATCAAAATTTGAAAATTCTCGCTCGCTTAAAGATACGGGGGAAAATCAAAAAATTGACAATTTCAAAATTACCCTATATTTTCTTACTTAAAAGAGATACAGGAAAATGTTTTATACAGAGAAGTTTCTTTATATCGATTGTTGAATAATTTGCCGTTTACAGAATAAGTATACGGGGTCAGGTAAAAACTAACCTAATTTTTTTAAATGGACCACCCTGTATATTTTAATCTAAAAATGTACTATTTTAAATTCTCCTTTCAAATATATAGCACACCATGGATGATATTGGTTTCCTAGGCGATTTATTAAAGTTTATTACTGCAGACCATGAAACAAAAGCTAATATCTAGTTGACTATTAACATTTAACGTCAATTTCATTTTTACATATTCATTTGTGAAAATGAGCTATCAACATTTTGAAAAATTTGATATGATATCAGTTTATATAGAGTGGAAAAAACGAATAAAGGGCGCAAAATGTATATTTTGTTCGCTATCCGGAAAGACGGTAACCATTTAAGGTCATATCTCCAATATTTGCGATGATTCCCGTTATTTTTTACCTTAATCTGTTAATCTGAATATTCTATTTCGTTTCAAAGTAATAAAGTTTAAATAAATCGCCTAGGAAACCAATATCATCCATGGTGTGTTATATATTTGAAAGAAGATTTTAAAATAGTATCTTTCAGCTTAAAATATACAGGGTGTTCCATTTAAAAAAATGAGATTAGGTCCGATAACTTTTTTACCTAACGTATACTTATTCTGAAAACGGCAGATTATTCACCAATCAATATAAAGAAACTTCTGTAAAAAACATTTTTCTGTATTTCTTTTAACTAAGAAAATACAGGGTAATTTTGAAATTGTCAATTTTTTGATTTTCCCCCATATCTCTTACGCGAGCGAAAGTTTTTTAATTTTGATTATACCATTTTAAGTTTGACCCGAAAAGAGCACATGACATTACTTTTTTGATAGCACTAACAATTACGGAGATACCCTATAAAAGTGTCGAAAATGGGGACACACTGTACAACCAGAGAAAAGAAAAATTAGCAAAAAATTAGTCAATTGTCTCTCATGTTATGGATAACAATATAGAAAATTGTCTAACAATTACTTATTGTTAACAATTGTTGAAATTAACAATAGAAATTGTTGCCAGTCTGCTATGACATTTTTTAAATATCTCATGTACGAAACAAAGAAACAGTTTTCCCTATAAGATGCAAAAATCAATATCTAAAAAATATTTAAGTTGTACATGTTCAAGGGCGTAACTACCGGAGGGCTGAGGAGGAGGGCCGGCAAGGTTTAGGGGGCCCCTCCCTACGGGTCCCCAAAAACTATTTCACCCATCAGCTTCGAAGGAGAACGATAGAAAAATCCCTTTTTTGGGTTTGTTCGTTATGTTACAGAAAATCTATGAATATAAAAATATGTTGATAACGCCACATATTAGTACCTGAACGAGGAGGCAAAGAGGCAGGGGCGGCTAAATCTCCTCAGCAATTTTCACAGCTACCGACTTGGTTTTTTCTAGTACTTAATATAAATTATTCATCAAATTTAGCAACATCTTGACGTGGTTCAAAAAAAATCCCGCCGGCTTTTGGCGACTTTCCCCCCTCTGACGGCAATGATCATGTTTATAGAAGAAATTGAAAATATTTATAATGTCGGTGCAAGCGCGGATCCGGGGGGAGGGTCATGGGGTTCATCCCCCCCCCCCCCCCCCACCATCAATTTAATACCATATACAGGGTGTTCTTTAATGACATGC
This sequence comes from Barypeithes pellucidus, assembly GCA_963991005.1. NCBI lineage: Eukaryota > Metazoa > Arthropoda > Insecta > Coleoptera > Curculionidae > Barypeithes > Barypeithes pellucidus. The sequence continues at coordinate 11,401,474 of OZ022562.1, read as the reverse complement.
TAATATTTCAGGGCGTGATTCCTTAGGTTATTTTATAAAGAAAAGTTCATACGAACATATGTCCGCAACGGCTTAAATTTTTTGCTACAGGGTGTTGAATTTTTATTTTTTTAATGGTTATTTTTTAATATCTCCGAAAGTACTTTAGATATTATTTTCAATTTTGGTATGTGTTAATAGGATATAGAACCGCAAATGTTCCACCAGTGACGTCCCTGCAAACATGTCCTCTGATATTTTTTACAAGATGGTACGCCACTGACATTTTTTCCATGTGAATATTCTTTCTGATTAGCCTGGTCAATTCTACATGGAAACGGTATCTTGAGTTTTTCTCGTCAGACGCACCACTCTTGATTAAAACCACTAAATTCATATTGCAAATCACTATTATTAACATTGATAAAATAATTAATGATAAATTTTGTTTTATAAAAATTGTTGGAATGGGCAATTCGATGCGGAAGCATGCCTTTTAAGTGAAGGTGGCCAGTTCCAACAATTTTTATGGAACTAAATTTATCATTAATTATTTTATCAGTGTTAATAATCGAGTGAGTTTCAATATGAATTTAGTGGTTCTAATTAAGAACGGTGCGTCTGACGAGAAAAAGTCAAGATACCATTTTCATGTAGAATTGTTCAGGCTAATCAGAAAGAATATTCACATGGAAAAATGTCAGTGGCGTACCATCTTTTTGTAAAAAATATCACAGGACATGTTTGCAGGGACGCCACTGGTGGAACAATTGAATAACTTTTCTAACTAAAATGCGTGGTTCTATATCCTATTAATACATACCAATATTGAAAATAATATCTAAAGTACTTTCGGAGATATTAAAAAATAATCATTTAAAAAATAATAATTCAACACCCTGTAGCAAAAAATTTAAGCCGTTGCGGACATATGTTCATATGGACTTTTCTTTGTAAAATGACCTAAGGAATCACACCCTGAAATATTAGCACGTCATTAAGGAACACCCTGTATACCGGTTTAACTAACGCGGCAGGGTATTACGTTTCGTAAGTAGGTCACCCTGTATAATAACAGCTACACTATATAAGTTTAAACATAAACCTCGTAGATTAACGTGCAAATAGGTGTTAGCTGCAATATGTGGAACTAATGTTAAGCTATAGAGTAAACATTACTTTTACTAAAAAGGTGCGACTTTAATAGATTTATGGAGAGTATTTGAGTAGTCAACAAAGATAAAATGATAAGCACCATATATAGATGATGATTTTTTTTTCGCAATGATAAGACAGATTAGGATATTAATCATAATCGGTACTTTCTATTTATAATTTCGATTCAATTTTTTTCAGGTATTTTAAGTACCAAAAAAATCTAATTGTTTTCATATAATTACCTTAAAATTTATTGTACGCACTTGCTTAAGCACCCTGTATAATTTGCTTGTTGAAAAAGCAGTTCGTCAAGCAAAATTTTCAAAACGGTTGGTGCCACCACTGTATTTTTTAAAGTCGAAACAAAAATAGAAGTATGTATAAATAAGTTCTTTCTTTTACACTTTCTTGACGAAATATTCGACCCACTCATTATACAGGGTGGTGCATCATTGAGTTGAACATAGGAAATCTAATCCAATTTTTGAGGTGGCTGAATATTGGTTTCTCTGTGCATTGTATAGAAAAACTGCATTAAAACTTCTTGAAGAGGCCGACATGGTAAACCCATGTGCCGAGTTTCAATACATCTTGGTGAGCCAATCCTGAGCTATTCAATTAAACGCGACGGCAAAACCACGAAACTCTTATAGTTCAGGTATTACAGCAAACATCGGCAAATTAAATTTTGACATTGACAAAACGAAAACTAGCGTCGGTGACAATATTTTCATTATTCGTTATGTTCAGCTTTACGTCAATTTTTGGCAATAGCGTCATAGAAATGACTTGCTTAGTACCTGAGCTAGGGAATCCAATCCCGCACCCAAACTGTAATCCCGCAAGCCTGCGGGATTGAGTCCATCGATCCCGCGGATTCGCGGGATAGCAAACAATGAACTGCGGTATTTTTGGCTGACGCGTCGGGGATTCCTCGCCCTGCTGGGCTATTGAAAATACGTTAAACAGAAGAGTTTTCTTGCGTATGTGCGAAAGTAAAAGCGTTATTCTTCAACTAGTGTCATTTATCAAGTGGTTGATTATTATACATGGAATTTAAACAGCAATCACAAAAATGAATGTCAGTGTAGTTTACAAAGAGAATAAAGGTTCAAGTTTAGTTTAGAATTATTATTTAAAGTCTGAAGATGCCCTAGCATTATCAAAATCTCTGCTCGTTCCACCAAAGGTCTTCACACCCACTTACAAACAAAGCATATAATATTAATTTGGAAGTCCAGAGCAGCAGCGGTAGTGTTGATATTGATAAAATAACACAGGAAATGAAAGCTAGTACCAGCAGCTCGAGTAGTTCTATTGCTAAGCGCTCAGATGTTAGTGGTTCTTCTGTGCTACCTAAGAAAATGAACATTACAGATTTTTTTTCATCTGAGAAAAAGTTTCGATAGAGGAAAGAGTGTCTCGAATGGTAGCTAAAGATGGTATACCCTTTGGAAAGTTTATCACTTCGATCGATATGCGCCAACTATTCCAATCAGAGGGACACAAATTGCCTTCTTCAGCCAGTACAATTCAAGGTATTGTAATGGCATACGGAGAATCAATTAAAAAGAAATCAATCCAAGAACTTGGAGCCTTTGTACTACATGGGTGTCAGAGTTTTCGCCTGTATCTGTGCCCACCCGAGCATCACTTGACCAGTTACTAAAATATGAAATGACACTTTTTGAATGCGGAGGGAATAGAGGAATGTATATACTTGGAAGCTGCATATAACTGTGTAAAATCTATTCCGCCGACAACTGTCGAAGCTGAACGTGCGATTTCAGCCGCAGGATACATGTGCAATAAAACAAGATCAAATCTAAAAGATGAAACATTAAACATGTTATCTTTTCTCCGAAAATACTTTCAAAATCAATGTAACATGTAACCGTTAAACTAGTCGTACTATTGTATTGTACCTATATGCAATAAATATTTTCCTACTACTCTACTCTGTTTTTTAATTGCATAAAACAACTTTTTATTAACATACAGCACCCACATCGAGTCCCGCAAATCCCGCACGTTTAATCCCGCAATGTCAAACCCGCGAAATCACTGCGGGATCCCGCATTTACGGGCATGGATTCCCTAACCTGCACTATGAGAGTTTCGTGGTTTTACCATCACGTTTAATTGAATACCTTAGCTGGCTCATCAAAATGTATTCAAACTCTACACGTGGGATTACCATATCGGCCTTGTCAAGAAGTTAGAATGCAGTTTTTCTATAAAATGTCAGCCAAAATGGGAGCCAATATTCAGCCACCTCAAAAATTACATTGGATTTCCTATGTTCAACGCGACGACGCACCGCCCTGTATAAGCTTAACGGATATACCCGAATTTGTGTGAGTAGGTCAAAGTTCAATGAAAAAGAAAGCATCATTTATTTATTAAATGAAAGAAAAACACAGTAAGTACACTTCTTTTGATGTTAAATTGGGCATATTTAATGATATGAAAGCCCAACTTACATACTTCCCTTATAAGATTTGGCTGAGAGAAATGAATTATTTATAAGTTTTATAAAAGCTGGCGATTTGCAAATTTGTCGTATAAATGTCTGTTTTAGGGTTAAAAAGCTACTATTAGGCTGTAAAAATGCCCTGTAAGAAAGTATAAAACTGTTTTATAGCAGTTTTTTTTAAAATAACTGTAAGACCGTCAACTCTATTATACGGCAAACTGGTTCTGTAAGCTTTCTTATAGGTAACAATGACATCATTTAACATAAAGTGCTAATTTATATCTAACTACCCAAATACTGGTTTAATAATGATGATTAAAAATATTTAAAATTTAAATATAAACGAGAATTAATGGTTGTTTAAATTAAAACTATTAAATATTTAAATAACGGGACGCATTTTTAGACACGCTACATAAAAATGTGAAATATTTCATTATTACTAGTATGAGGGGGAGAACTTTTTGTTTTCGAACAGTAGATACATACAGTGTGTCCCAGAATAAGTGAACCTATAGGCGTAACTGAATAGCAAAGCAATTTTGTAAATACCCTAATGCTCAAAAATAACGAAAAAACAAGTTTTTTATGATCAGTCAAGTCGACAAATTTAAATTTTTGTAAAGTAACATCGACGAAAACAGGTTCGTCTGAAGTATTTTACAGTCCTAAATCCGAAAATAATCAGCTACATACTGTAACACGTACAGTCAGTTTTTTTGTTATAATGTGGAGAAAAAAGAGGAGACGACATATTTTTACAATCTAATATATTTATTTAATATAAACATATAAAACATGTGGCATCTATGCAAAAACATTACTGAGGATTGGTTGTTATGTTAATAAAAAATATATTGCACAAGATATGATACAGCGACAAAAACGTTCACTTTTTCCTTTTGTGTTCTGTAGCATCATCCCTTTTTTGAAAACCAACAGTAGTCGCCCAACATAGATGGGTTCCAGCGTCCCTGGTAACTTGTTTCCATCGTCCTGATGTCCTGGTGAAACCTCTCTCCTGCACCACACTGGTGTTCTCAGGAAGTTGTGGATCAGCTTCGGATGAAGAATTAGAATCACCGGTAGTTCCTGGCAAAGAGGAACTGGCCTTAGCGCAGAAGGCAAATTTGGATACTCTATTTTATCTCTATGCCTTTTTGAAATCCCTTCTGCTTTAGTTATGCAAAAGTAGCAATCACTTATATGGTCAGTAGGTTCTCTCCACACCATAGGAACAGCAAACGGCATAGAATTTTTCTTGCGATACATCCACTGCACTAAATTTACGTGACAACTCACACAACAAACATGAGGAGCCCAATTTTTATCTTGATCCCCAATTTGGCACTTAAAATATAAAAAATAGGCTTTTTTGACTTCCTCAGATATAGATTTAGCTTGGGACTTTATAATAAATCGTACACATGGATGGATTTTTGCAACATCGACGACTCGAACTTGCCATTTTAGATCAAAATCGACTTAAACACTTGAATGTACTGTAAACGAGACAGAAACCAACTAAACTGCAGAAAACAATAAAACTCTTAAAGGTTCGTACAATACTGTGAAAATAACCCCTCTGCGGTCTTGTTGTACTTTCCGGTCGTAAGGCAGGTAAAAATGATTTCAAAGATCGCATTATAGTATAACAGAGAAGCAGGTACTTGAAAATGAGACGTGCTAGGCTATTTCTGGGAAAACGTATTTTAATAACTTCTTAAATGAAACGCAAAATAAGCATTCTCATCGATGTTACAAAAATTATGTCGACTTGCGTAATAAAGCGAACATTTCGTATTTTACAAAGTTAAGATTTTTTCTAAAATGGCGTCGTGATAGATCTCGATAAAACATGGCGTATCGGGCCAAAAACAGCGTCGAGAATGAAACGTTCAGTCCTCCGTCCGTCCGTAAGATAACATAGAACGCTTACGAATCGGTTACTGTATGGTAATTTTTATAGTCGCTCTGTACATAACTACGTAACATTACTCTGTAGTCGCGCCTATTTACAAGTCATATCTCGGTCGTAACGGCGACGTTTTCTTTTTAACATTAAAGCTTTGGTGTTATATACGTAGCTAAATGTTGACGCGCCTTAGTTCCAGTAACCTTTATACTGACCATAAAGTATCGACACCATACAGTCATTATATCAAGTAAGCGTTACGTAAATTCTACTAATAATTTTAACTTAGTAGTAGTTTAAACTTTATAGTAATTAATTTGGTGCCAATTACCACGTTTTTACCAAGCCATAGTAGCATTGTAAATCAGTCACACACAGTCTCTATAACTAAAAAAATTTCAGTCAGATGGATATTAAATTCGGTACACTTACATTATTTCGAATTCTGATCAACTTTTCTTAATTAAATTTCTCGATATTTTGCGAAGAAGAGGTATCTAGAAAAAAAAATGTTTTGTCATTTCCACCTATACGTTCGCTTATCCTGGGACACACTGTATATGTATGTACATATGTCGACGTCGTAGAACTCTTAAACGACAATAAATACATTGGAATTCCTACGAAGAAACTAGGTCACAACTAACATAGTGCGACCGATCGACACTACTAGATAGATAGATATAGTAAAACATTTTTCATCATATTAACGTAGATCTGTCTTATATTGACCGCATCAAACAGTAAAGATGATACACTAGTTTTACCAGTGTGACGCCTATTGTTTGCCCAGTTTTATTTCAATGTTTCCGTACGAAGAACATAATTATTTGATCGTTACAAAAAAATAAAATTTTTAAAATAATTTCATGTTACTTGTCATCTATCATAGGTCACGAGCCGCCACTGTGTAAAGGTTGCAGAAAATATGCTCTGAAGATTATTTTCTATTCCATTTTTTGTCCAGGCAGGCCCCGCAAGGAAAAACCAAACAAACAGTTAGTTGTGCTGCATCCACAAATCCAGTAAATTTTTTCGTATATGTAATTTTTAAACTTTCTAATAAAGTCCCTAGATTTACCCTTTGTGGTCTGCGCTAAATTAAATTTGGGTTTATGTCTTCCCGCATTCTTCACTTCAATTTTTGCCCCACATTCCAAGAGCTAAAGTTATTTTTTAAATAATCCACCGTCAAACTATTAATTTTGACTTAATAAATATACAATGTGTACATAAAGTAAGGAACAAATTCATTATCTAGGAATCTAAAAATATTTCGGAAAAATCCTCGGACACGTGTATAATAATTTTTAATGGCGCATTTTTTTCCCATACAAACTTAATATACAAGGTTTCTCATGTAGTAGATATGACATTATCGACGATTTTTTTAAATGGGAACCCCTATATTTTAGTTCAGATCTGTAATCTCCAAGAACAGCTGATTTCAAAAACATAACACACTTAAGCCTAAAATTCATAGTTTCGTTACTACAGGGTAAAACAAATAATTTTATTTAAGATATTTTTTTTTGGCTTGGGAGGCATCAATTAATTACGTGAGGCGTTTCTAGCGATTTTTCAACCCCCCTTCCCCCAATAAAAGATTTCGTGACATTTGGCTCAATCCCTTCCGCCATCACCCAATTTTACCTGAAAGCCTTACGTAATTAATGGACGCACCATCATTTGCTGTTACTTATGTTTTTTCTCAAGTAGGCTTATTTGCTGTTATGTAACTATGGTATTTAGATAATGTAATTGTCATTACATTGTATTTTTCTAGTAAGTTTATTAGAAGTAATAAATTTTATTTTAAAACATATTGAGTTACTATGCGTTTATCTTTAACACAAAGAATAGAAATTCTTATGATGATTGGATATGGTGATAGGATCCGTACTCAACAAGAAGTTTGCATTTTGTTTAACACTAAGTATCCAGCAAGACCAATTACTAGATCAACTGTGAGTAAACTTGAAATAAAATTTCGGGAAACGGGTTCAGTGGAAGATATTCCCAGAAAAGGCCGTCCAACTATTCCGGATGATAAGAAATTAGATATTTTATTGGCTATGGAAGAAGATCCCCACAACAGCGTCCGCCAGATTAGCATTGATCATGGGGCGGCTGCTATGACCGTTCATAACCTACTGACGGTAGAAAAATGGCACCCGTTTAAAATCCGATTGGTTCATGAGTTGAATGAAGATGATCCAGATCGTAGGATGGAGTTTTGTCAAATATTAATGGAAAGATGTAACTTAGATCCTTTGTTTGTTGAAAATATCCTATTTTCGGATGAATCTACCTTTAAATTAAATGGAGAAGTGAACCGGCAAAACTGTAGATACTGGGCATAAGAAAATCCCAGGTGGATGCGTGAGCACCATACTCAATATCCTCAAAAAATTAATGTTTGGGCTGGTATTGTGAAAAACAAAATTATTGGACTTATTTAATTTTTTTACATTTTTTTAAATTAAAAATATCTTAAATAAAATTATTTGTTTTACCCTGTAGTAACGAAACTATGAATTTTAAGCCCTAAGTGTGTTATGTTTTTGAAATCAGCTGTTCTTGGAGATTACAGATCTGAACTAAAATATAGGGGTTCCCATTTAAAAAAATCGTCGATAATGTCATATCTACTACATGAGCCACCTTGTATATTAAGTTTGTATGTTCTGTTTGTTTGTTCCTTACTTTATGTACACACTGTATAATATTAAAATATTGAAACATTCACGCTCGAATTACTACATACATGCGCGAACAAACAGACAAAGGCGCACTCCAAAATTGTGTGACTTTGCCATGTAAAATCACCATAACCCCGCTATCCCCCGCCACCATTATGTCCATATGCGAACATTTCTCGTCATCAACGACGTCGCGACAGCCGGAACGCGCCACGGTGTGAGATATATACAGTTTGGTTTGACGGTACGATAAAATATTAGGGAGGGTCGGACTTTATACGATAAATAATATTAAATGAATATAAATTAATATTTTTTTATTCGTTTTGGGGGTGCACGTGAGCATGTGCTCCTGTGGAAGAACCGCCACTGGCGAACCGTAAACGAGCCGCCATTATTTCTACAAACATAGAGATGCATTTACAATCTACTATACCTTCTACCATACCGCGTAAATAAATAAATTTATTTTTAACCTCTGTTCAGGCAACAACGCCAAATCAAATAATTATCTCGCATATCTCACCTCATGAAAATATAATTTTATGGGTGTTTTAATAAAGGCACCGCAAATAAAATTTCATTTTCATTGCAAAGATTTTAAACGTGACGTTTTTATGCGTTGAAAATTGGGAAGGCTTAACCAGTGTGTCAAAGACTGGTTGACATAGAGAGCTGAGATTTGGCATGCTTATATGGTCATTTATGACTCAAATAGGTATTAGTAATTCATTGGGGGGATACATCCTTAGGTGGGACACATTCAGTGGCGGCTCGTGACCTGTGATAGAGGCGGTTCACAAGTATGGTGAAATTATTTTTAAAATTTTATTTTTGTGTAACGACCAAACAATTACTTTCTAGGCGTTTTAAATGTAGAAAGAAAAAAAGTAATACGAAAATGCGTTAAGTAAAACATATTTTTATTTATTTTTTAATTTTACATAAGGAAATACAACTTTTGGAAAATAAGAAACGTAACAATATTTATACAGTCCACTACTAAAGTCATCTACGAGCTATCAAGAAAACCGAATGATGTCCAATACTACTACCGCCATCTACGAGTTATCAAGAAAACCGAATGATGTCTAATACCACTACGCCATCTACGGCTACGTCATTAGGCGCAACCAAGACGAGAACAATAGTTAACTGTTTTATGACGAGAACGAATCGAGCCACGAGACTGACAAGTTGGCATTCTTCATATTTTCAGTGTGTTTTAGTTTAAATCCTTAAATAAAATGGTTTAAAATCATATCGAGTATCATTTATCGAAATACACAACATTTATCGACCCTACACAATAGTGCTTAAACGTAAAGTCCATTCTTCGGTTCTTAATTGTAGAAAATTGATCAATGACAGCCTCATTAAGTTTGGAATACCCCTCTATAAATTTTTTCATATATTTCATTTTTAAACTTTCTAATAAAGTCCCTAGATTTACCCTTTGTGGTCTGCGTTAAATTAATTTCGGGTTTAGGTGTTCCCGCATTCTTCACTTCAATTTCTTGCTCCAAACTCAAGGAGCTAAAGTTATTTCTTAAATAGTCCACCGTGAACTATTCATTTTAACTTAATAAATATATAATATTAAAATATTAAAACATGCACGCTCGAATTTCTAACTAGATGCACGAATAGACAAGAAGCGCGGTGCACACAAAAATTGTGCGTCTTTTCTATGATAAATCGCCATAGCCTCGCTATTCCCCGCTACCACACGCCACCTGTTACTACAGAGAAACTGCAATACTTAATCGCATGTGCGAGAAAGTCTCGTCATAATCGTCATTTACCTCGACCGAGGCACGGTTGCCGGATCTATACAGTTTGGTTGGACGGGATGATAAAATATTAGGGAAGGTCGGACTTTTTTAGTTTGACGGTACGATAAAATATTAGGGAGGGTCAGACTTTATACGATAAATAATATTCAATGAATATAAATTTATAATTTTTATTCGTTTTGTTTTGGGGGTGCACGTGCGCATGTGCTCCTGTGGAAGAACCGCCACTGGACACATTCACAAACTAGCTGGTCTTATTTGAGAGGTGAGAGGACAGGGAAATTTTCCCTGAATCCATCTCCGATATTAAAATAAATTATTTAAATAATCCGGACACTGCAGTCTAAGCAAAAATACTTTGTAACTAATAATAGAATTTGAAATAGCACACAAATTGATTTTGATTTGCCAGTTATGAAGGTCAAGGATTATTACAGTTTTAAGGTTACCAGGGTCAAATCATTAAAATCAATTTCCCTTCCAAAACCATTGGCTTATATAATTTTTTAATTATGTCGGAAAAACTACTATGTATCTGGCGTGAAATTACCAATTACTATGTACGTGCTTTCGTGTTAATAGCAATTAATGGATACAATTGAATTAACACATATTGTTTATTTACAGGAATAATAAAATTGAACAATATAGAATATACATTAGTTTTTTCTTGTTAAGCGCGTACACTTTGCGTGAATAAAAAAGAATACTTTTGCCACCGGAAAACTGTCAATTAAAAATATTGATTCCCTTAATCTCTAAAGGGGTTTAAAATTTAGACTAATTGACTATCGAGAAAAAAAAACTTTTTGACGGAACCGATAATTTCTTTTTGACAAGTTACTATCATTCGTCGCTGGGAGGGGTAGACAGTACCTTTAAAATATATAACATTAGATACATACATAAGCCATATCTAGTTTGTGCATCGAATTGCGTAGCACTCTGTATTATTGTTGACTTTATTTGTTGAAATTACTTTTTATTTTTTATTTAGCCAAAGCCAAAAGTGATAATATTTATGTCGCATTGGTTGTTTACTGTTTACTGAAGTTTTTATTTCAAATTTATTAACAAAAACTAGTCTGGCGAAGTCAAGTCATAGTCCGGCAGCCCGTTACCAAAATGTCCTGTTATCACGCCTTCATCTAGTCAATGACTAATCGCTAGATTAATAAAAAATAAGAAAGTTTTACTTGTGCGAAAAGGTTCGGCAACGCTGCGCTTACCCGTCAGAGTGATTTCAGTCCGTAAGAAAGCAAATCGTCTTTTTGTTACTACACCTTGTCCTTTCTTGATGAAATCATATTAAAAATATAAAAAAAAACGTGAATTCATCGACAACGGACGTTTTGAGTGTTGCAAAAATTGCATAGTTTAAATAAGAGATGTAAAGAAACGGAGTATCAAAAAGTTACAGCGTCCGGGTGGTCAATTTTTTTTTTAAATTGTTGATAACACTCTAAAAAATAGTAAATCGAGTCGAACGGACATTTTCCGTGTTGCGCAGCTACAGGGAGGGCAGCGGAGTCGGATCTCGTATCTGTATAATTCATGATCGCGGTACCCGGCGCGTGGATGGGACGGCTTGCTGTGTGGCTTGGTTGTCTATAACAACTCGGCATCAGCTATGTCCCCATATTGCATTATTATTGATACACGTGCTGTGTTGACTGAAAAGGTTTTGCTAAAAAATGCGTGTGTAAAAATGTCAGTTCATATTTTTCCCCCATTTTCCGAACCACAATACACGATTTCTGCTTGAAAACGGACGAGGCGCGAGAACTCGAACAGCGTTAAAAAAAATTACATACCTAAGCTCCAACACTGCGGTTGCGCGTCGATCAAAATGTCCGTTCTCATTTTTTTCCGGTCACGAATAACGAAAAATAACATCCGACAAGTAAAACGGACGAGGCGTGATAAGTTGAATTCTCCGCTATAAACAAATTTCGATTTTTCTCAAACCAAAACTATTCACCGCACGGAAAATGTCAGTTACTATTTTCACCTCCTCAAAAGCATCACTCTGAGTCAAAAATAAGAAGAACGGAACGGACGAGGCGCGATAACTATTACGACCACTTCTTTTTTACATATGTAAAGATGATTCTCAATAATTTCGCAACGTTGCCAATGTCCGTTCTTGTTAATTTCCTTCTCACGTCCTTATTAAATCACCAAAAAACTCAAAAAAATTTAGATGTGATCAGTCTGAAATCCTGGTAACGGGCTGCCAACTAATATACTACCTACGGACCCCTCTAATCAGCCTATTAAAAGAGGAATCCACACAACAGATAATGTTCTTTTAAATAATAACAACCCACTTCTAGGGGGTTGAACCGTATTATTTACTGGAAGCGAGATGTTAGGGGTGGGGACTTTTCAAAGTGACACCCGGTATAAGTTATGTCTCTCGACAGATTTTTAATCTAAAATTTACTTTTTAAATTAATCTTTGTTATTTATGTATAAAGAAAGTATATAAATAACAACATGTTTTTACATTAAATTCTTGGCAGAAGTCCCTCGATTATTTCCCCTTGTCTCCTGTACATGTATTTTTTTTTTGACTGGATACAACAACAAAGTTTAGTTTACTATGTTGCCAATTGATTAATAGTAGAATAATTTTTTTGAAAGTTAATTTAAAACATACGAGGTTGAATGAACTTATACTTACTTATGTAACATTTATGATAAAAAAGATAATTTTCATTTTATTTTTTGTACCAAAATAGGTACTTACAGTTGGTAAGTACATTAATTGTTAGAATTATGAACTCAATAAGATAAAAAACAATTAAATAGATAATAAATTTAAAAAAACATATATTTAATGCAAAATAGGTAAGAGTAAAAAATTAAAAAAGATGCAAAAAAAAGAAGATAAACTTTGCTAATGGAGGACAATGCCTTCAGTCCCCTACCTAAAAGCGGTATTGTTCGATTTAGGTAAAATTTGACTACACCATAAGTTTAGCTTCAATAAAGACCAAAAATGACGTTATTAAATAAGACCATGTAATAGGACCTGTAAAATCATTCTCTAATAATGATTTTACAGAAACATATAAATTTAAATAACTAAACTTACCAGAACTATAAATAAACAACTCGCAGGCTAGTCTGTTGGTTCCCATACACCTGAAGATAATGTCATATGTTTCCAAAGCTTTCAAATGCACCCCCGAGGGTAGAGCCGGATGCATACATTGTGCCAATCGTTTACCGATTTTTATCCTTCGCGGAATCACTGGAAATTTTGTATAGCTCAGTAAAACCTAAAAATGATGTTTAAATTGAAATAGGTAAGTTTATTGGATGAAATGGTGTTTGTATTTACCTTATTCAGTTTCCCAAGAGCCGATATAAGATCTGCCCATTCTGAAGTGTAATCAAAATTCTTTAAAGCTTTGTCTACTGCTGCGACATACATTCGATACTTAGAGTCTCTCATTAGCTCATATTCTTCCATTGTTACTGTAGTCATTTTGTTAGATTATTACCAACAATTTTGCGTCAATTTATAAATTTACCATTTCTTTAGAGCGCTTTGTTAGCTGGTTTTAGAGACGAAATTTAATGAATGCTTACCCCGTATATTTTTAGAATAAAAAATTACAAGATAAAAATAAACTTAATTTGTAAACGGCGTTACAGATAATAATTCCTCTACCATCTACTATTAATAGTCCAATTTAAATATTAATATCTAGTTCATCTGTTCATATGATACAACATCAACACTGTTTAAGCACACTGTACACTTTTTCTAGCCGATTCCCCGTGTTGACGTGTAGTTTTTGGAACATTAAATTTCTTTTTTCCAACATATCACTGCATCGATCACTCACATCGCGCTAGTTGTTTTTAAATTTAAAAATACAGTAAATCGCGAAGCAATATTCTTCGATGTTGTTCCTAAACTCGACTCATTAGCTGACATTTCAACATATGATGACATGCGTATGCGTGTGACATTTGAACTAATTTAGGACACTTCGGTATTTTTCCGGGCAACCCAATCGTGGAGTAGTTTTTTTATTTTGCACTCTATTGCGCGGTTCAGACTAAAATGTTTTGTTACATCTCACTCTTTTCAATAGGTAAATAAAGGATAGGAATGCACCGGTCCAGTAGTACTTGAACGCCTCCTACTGGAATTATATGCTACTTATGGCACTATCTGGTATGTAGAAAACTGTATTTGAAAAGATTTTGACAAATGTCAAAAACAGTATTTGTTGACGTTTCATTCATGAGAGAAAACCAAAGAGAAAACCCATCGATTTGAAACATATTGTGGTTATCTTGTAAATTATTATAAATAATGGACGAACAAGATATTCCCATCGATATAAATACTACAAAACTTCTCGACTGGTTGATTTCACGTCGACATATTCCCAAGGATTGGCAGAATAGTGTCTTAAAAGTACGAGAGAAAATTAACAATGCTATTCAGGATATGCCTGCTCACGAAGGTATTATAAAACTATTGAGTGGACAGCATATAAACTACTTTCACTGCTTACGGATAGTAGAAATCCTTAAAGAAACAGAGAAAGACAGTAAAAATATTTTTGGAAGATATGGATCCCAACGAATGAAAGATTGGCAAGACATTATCGGATCCTACCAGAAAGATAATGTTTATCTTGCAGAGGTAAAATGAGTGCTTCCTTTCTTTTACCAGCCTCATTACTACTACTAAAGTTTTTAGGTAAGCCAGATGCTTATTCGTAATGTGTCTTATGAAATACCAAGCTTGAGGAAACAAGTACAAAAACTGGAACAAACTCAAGCCGAAAGTGAGAAAAAAATTAAGGACTACAATAAGACAGAAGCTGTAGCCTTAAAAGAATTTAGTGCTGCCTGCGAACAGTTAGGTAATATAGAATATTAAACCGTTACTTCAAATGTTTTATTTTGTATAAACATGTGTTATATTTTAGGAATTAAAGGTCTAAATATAAAGAGTGAACTGTTGGAGCTGCTCAAAGAATTACCAAAAATCAACAAGGAGATACCTGGGAAGATAAATATTGTCAAACCAGCCATTGACTTATACATTGCATTTAATAACTTTTTGTCTGGACAGGACGTCGCTTCAAAAACTAACCAAAATATTCTTTCCACTCTCAGTTACTTAATAGATCATGGTAATACAACAACTTACGAGTTTGTTTATGGAGAAAAACCAAGTACAATTGAAGAACCTAGCATATCCACACTGGAAGAGAAAACAGGAGATAATGAAAATAACGAGATTGATTTTGGAGATGCAAATATAGATTTTGGGGACACTGGTGGGGAAATCGATTTCGGAGATAAAATTGTAGTCGAGAGTCCTGAAAAAGTTGAGCAGAACATTGGTTTTGGTTCTTCCAGAGGTAAGGGTAAGGGATACCTGTCAAATTAATTATAAAAACTTATACACCGAATTTATGTTTTGGACAGCAACAAAAACGTCGGTTTCTCAAATTTTATAATTGGTTATTTTGTAGGCTCTTCAAATGAAGAATCTTTTGAAATTGTTAACTATGATGAACTGAACAGAGAACTTGAAATTAATCTAGAAGAATCTGGTATTGTAGTGGAAAAATCAGGCCAAGGAGGGGTTGCGAGTGGAGAAGAAGCGCTCACCCTTCTAGACAACCCCAAATACAGGGAGCATATCATAAATGACCTTATGGAACTGGAAGCCTTCCTAAGAATGCGCCTTTTGGAAATGTCCAGTGAATCTGACCTTCTGACAATGTCTCAGATGCAAGACGCTCCGGCAATTTTACAAATGCAGACCTTAGAATCGATAACGGGCCTATGTGATTGTGTGAACGTATCTCTCACTCACCTTAAAAATAAGAGGATCCAACATTTGCACAACATTAAACACTCGCCTAATTACGTAGATATATTGACGGGCGATTTAAATCAAAAACTGGCAGTCGTAGATAGGATGAAAGCAAATAAAAATGGTTTGGAAAAGAAAATTAAGGAAACGGGTGAAGAGATTAGAAAATTGGAACCAGTCATCAAAATGTTAATCGAAAGGACCAAGAAATTACAAAAGGAGATTCAAGAAGATATTTCGAAGAAGTACAAGGGAAGGGTGGTCAATATTGTTGGGGGTGTAAATACTCTATGATGTAGGAGCTAGGTGTGAAATTTACATAGATTCTGTTGTAAAATATTTTGTAACTAAAAGGGATGAAATATAATGTGTTAAATACGATCTTTGTGCAATCATTTATTATGTCTATTTGGAATAATAGGGTTGGTTAAAAGCGGGGGTGGGTCGAACTTCAAATCACGGCAGCCTTTTGGGCTTATTGTGTACCCCGATCTTGTTACAAGATGTTTGTTCCTTCTATGAGGTCCAGTAACCTTCTACCAAGCTTGTCATGTGCGAGGTTGTCACCACGTTGTGTGTTCCCGAAGATATTTTGTCTTCTACGAGACAGCGCTACGCAGCGGTATATTATGTGTGAGGCGGTTTCATCCTCTTCGCCGCAGAGTCTACATTCAATGGATCCGTTGTTTATCCCTATCCGTTGAAGGTGTTTTCGCAAGTGACAGTGGCCTGTTATCAGACCCATCACTTGTTTCAACTGGGGCCGCGTCAGGGTTAGCATCCCATTCGATAGTATGGTTTTCCAATTACGGCCCGTGCGTGTATTTGACAGGTAACTCTTGCCATCGAGATAGGTGTTGTTTTTTCGACCATCTATCTAATGTTTTTGTTTTGATATTCCAAAGGCCGGTTCGGGGCCCTCGCTAGTTCATCCGCTTTTTCATTTCCTAATATCCCGGAGTGACCAGGGACCTACAAGAGTTCCACCTTGTTCCCTGGCCGCCAGTACCTTCAGGTTGGTATGGCACTCCAGTGTAAGTTTTGAAGTAAACCGATTGGAGCTCAGAGCCTTAGAGCAGCAAGGCTGTCTGAAAGGATGTAAATCTTTTGGTCGTGGTAGCCCTTTTCAAGATTTTGTTGTACACATGCTTGTATGGCATGAACTTCCGCTTGCTATACTGTGGCGAGTATAGTTCCCCAGAAGAATGCTCTAGTCCATCCTGGGCCTTTTCCCAAATATACCTGCGCCCATACCGTTGGCGGTTTTTGATCCATCGGTGTACCAAACTAGACCAGGGGTCGGCGACCTTTTGAGACGGAAGAGCCAAAAATTATTTTTTACACAATTTCTCAGTCACTTAACGGCTGCAATTTGATATCGAAAGAGACACAACTTGACATCGAAAGAGCCGCATGCGGCTCGCGAGCCTTAAGTTGCCGACCCCTGGTCACAGCCAAAGCACTGGTGAAGACGCCAAATTGTCTTGCGTCCAAAACGAATTAAAACCTACATAGAAACATCCGACGACGGCGTCATTCGAGATCTTTCGACGGACTGACGACGCGTGTCACGGGGGAGGGGTGCGGTGAAAAGCGAGTACAAGTGGCTGAGAAATAGAATCGGTGCCTAATCCTCGTTAATCGATTCAGAACGAATTTTTAATGTTTTTTTTTCGATAAAATAAATAATATTTGCGTATGGAACAAAAGAGCCGCAGCTTCACCTCCAAAGAGCCGCAGGTTGCCGACTACTGAACTAAACCCTTGTCAAACGAGGGAGGTGCACTAAGGCCCAATTTTATAAAGTGATCTTAAGTCTTGGATTTAAATTAATACTTAAACGGAACAATAATCAGGGGATTAAATTACAGGCAAAATATGATAATTTTATAATAGAGGGTTATTACTAGGAGGATTATAACTAAATGTATTATATATTGTATATACTCATCGGTTTGTTGGACGCTCTAAAATATGATTTAGTAGCAAGCCATCTTCTAGTGATTTTTTACTGCGTATCCAAGTCTTTAAACAGCCCTATTTTTTGAATATTTTTTCTGACTCTGATCATTTTAAAGCATTTTTAGGTATCAGTTCAGTAGTTTTTAAATTACTAAATAATTTAAAAATATATGGATAAATTTGATGTTTAATGGATATCGAAATAAAAGGCCTGCGTATCCAAATGGATACTCAAAAATACGTTAAAAGATGATTTGTTTAGGAGGCCTAACAAGGCAAGGTGGCAAGGGCTTTGGATGCTCTCGCGGTCTCTATTAATGCGTCTTGGTCACAGGGTACATTTCCTGCTTGTCTGAAGTCTGCAACGGTAATCCCCTTATTCAAGGGTGGTGACTCTGAAGAGCCATCTAACTTTCGCCCAATCTCTTTACTGCCTACTCTGTCTAAAGTTATCGAGAAACTTGTCAAAAGAAGGGTCTGGAACTATCTTCAGTCGTTTAACCTGATAACTGTAAGGCAGTTTGGATTTCAGTCATCAAAGGGAACTCATGATGCCATCTACAGTTTTCTTGAGGGGGTCTATTTCGGGGTGAATCAGGGCAACACGTCGGCGGCGGTGTTTTGTGATCTGTCCAAGGCATTCGATTGTGTGGATCATGGAATACTGTTGTCTAAGCTGGAGAGATATGGCTTTAGGGGCTTGGCTCATTCCTGGTTTAGATCCTATCTTGAGGGTCGATCTCAGGCTGTGGTGCATTTAGGAACAAGGTCCTGCTCGGCATTAAGAGTTAGCTGTGGAGTTCCACAAGGCTCAGTTTTGGGACCAATCTTGTTCCTAATCTATATTAATGACCTTGTTAACTTAAACATCTCTGGAAACTTCACCCTTTTCGCTGATGATACGTCGATATTGTGGCAAGACAGGGATATTGTGCAGCTAAGACAAACCATTTCAAATGACCTAAAAATCATTAAAGAGTGGTTCGACTCAAACCGCCTTTGTTTAAACTTGAGTAAAACCCACATTGTTGGGTTTAGGTGTAATGTAGCGGATTTAGCTTTGGATGGAGCTCGCCTTTCGGAGATGGGAGCGACTAGGTTTCTGGGGATCCTGATTGACGGTGATTTGCATTTTGAGGAGCACATATTAACATTAAGTAAGAAACTCTCATCTGGATGTTTTGCTGTGAGAGCAGTTAGAGAGGAACTGGGCCAACAACTAGCCCGAACAGTGTATTTCTCCTTATTTGAGTCGCACCTTAGTTACGGTATACCATTTTGGGGTGTGACCAATCAGGGCCTATTGAATATGCTTTTCGTCCTTCAAAAGAAAGCAGTTCGGTTTATTGTGAATGTAAATCAGAGGGAGCATTGTAGACCACATTTCATAGCGCAGCGAATTTTAACCCTTACGTCTCTCTTTATCTTGGAGACATCGTCCCTCATTTTTAAAAACCGTGCTGTGCTTCAGGGTCCTACCCCACAGCATGAGACTCGTCAAGTACTCAATTTGCCTCTGCCACTGCCGAGAAGCGCTTTGGTAAAAAGGTCACTCATTTATGGGGGTCGAAGGATTTTCAATCATTTACCAACTAATATCAGAACGGTTAATTCACTAAAAACCTTTCGTCGTTTGCTTAAAAGATTGCTTCTGAGTAGAGCATATTATGGTCTGGATGAATTCTATCGGGATGCTCTTGAGAATGTTGAGTTTTAGTGCTGTTCATTGTGCATTTTTATACTGTATGCGTTTTTTTTTTTTTTTTTGTTAAATATCAAGGTTTATGTTTGGCCTGTACAATTATTAATTTCAGCTTACCCCTAATTTTATTTGAAAACTGTTTATTGTACATTTATTGTTTTGTACCTAAATTATGTTCTTTAGTTAGTGCTTTTGTGTTATTGACTGTATGTTTAAATTTTTAATAATTTTTTACTAAGCTTGCTACTATTTATAATTTTTTTTGTTTTTTTTCTTTCTCTCTTCATTTTAAATGTTTATTTTAGGAGTATTAGATCATGCTTTGTCAACAAAAATTTATGTTTTTTGACTAATAAAGTACTTTTTGATTTGATTTGATTTGATCATGTAATTGGGGCGTATCCGAAATATTCTGTCCCGCCTACGCTGCTGAATAATATTTACAAAATCATCTTCGTCGTCCGTTAATAACTCATTAAAAATTTCAAAAATATCCATTTGCAGCCAGAAACAATAAAAAACAAACTCAAATATTAGGGTTATAATACTGTGTCCTGTGCCTTAAATCGTATTATTGGGTTTAAGCGGTACTCTTTTTACCGATTAACTTATTACCAGGATGGTTGCTCTGAAGTCGAGCCTCGCTGTCAATCCTAGTTTATAAAATCATCGTTTTCACTAATCTGAGGTTTGAACCGTACAGTGCGATTTAAACCCACTTTATAAAATTGGCTCTAATAGGAAAAAGAGGCAAATAAAATTAAACTGTACACCATACATTTATTTCGGAAAACAAGTTGTCAAGTACATATTAAGCAACCATCTCTACAAGTTTAATAACTTTATTTCATCTTTTAAAAGCATAATGTATATTATAATAAATATATTAAAATTCTTATAATAAAATTCACAATGTCTCCAAAACTGTGACAAAAAACAGCTTTTAGTACCTCTTATCAGCACCTAAATTTTTCTTCTAAAATATTTTTAAAATGAGATAGGTATATATATATTTTTTCCTGCCAAGCTAAAATTTCTCTGTTGAGCAACCAATATTTATATAATATAATATATTTTTAAAAGAACGTTTGGTTGTCATTTTTAAAATATTTTAACAAGAAAATATAATTTTAAACATATAAACTTTTACTTGAAAATATAGTTTCAAGTAAAAATTCAGGCACTATATTGTAAATTTAAAGGGCTTAGTTTTTAGCTGGGCTAAACTTATGTTATTCTTAAAATTTTATAGTAAGAATGTTGTAAATTCGCTTACAGTTATTATATAAAGAGTTTTGAACTTCTAACTTGGCTTTTGATTTTACTAATCACTCGAAATAACAACATTAAGGACTCAGAGTTTGTCAGAACCTGAACAATTGGAACACCAGCGACTATGAGGGTGTTCCTTAATGACATGCTAATATTTCAGGGTGTGATTCCTTAGGTCATTTTATCAAGAAAAGTTCAGTCCGCAACGGCTTAAATTTTTTGCTACAGGGTGTTGAATTTTTATTTTTTAATATCTCCGAAAGTACTTTAGATATTATTTTCAATTTTGGTATGTGTTAATAGGATATAGAACCACAAACGTTAGTTAGAAAAGTTAATCAGTTGTTCCACCAGTGGCGTCCCCGCAAACATGTCCTCTGATATTTTTTACAAAAAAGATGGTACGCCACTGACATTTTTCCATGTGGATATTTTTTCTGATTAGCCTGGTCAATACATGAAAATGGTCTCTTGAGTTTTTCTCGTCAGACGCCCCCGTTCTTGATTAAAACCACTAAATTCATATTGAAACTCATTATTATTGACATAATTGATGATAAATTTTGTTTTATAAAAATTGTTGGAGTGGGCAATTCGATGCCTTTTAAGTGAAGGTAGCCATTTCCAACAATTTTTATAAAACAAAATTTATCATTAATTACTTCATCAATGTTAATAAGTTTCAATATGAATTTAGTGGTTTTAATCAAGAACGGTGCGTCTGACGAGAAAAACTCAAGAGACCGTTTTCATGTAGAATTGACCCGGCTAATCAGAAAAAATAGCAACATGGAAAATGTCAGTGGCGTACCATCTTTTTGCAAAAAATATCAGAGGACATGTTGGCAGGGACGCCACTGGTGGAACAATTGATTAACTTCTCTAACTAAAATGTGTGGTACTATATCCTATTAACACATACCAAAATTGAAAATAATATCTGAAGTACTTTCGGAGATATTAAAAAATAACCATTTAAAAAATAAAAATTCAACACCCTGTAGCAAAAAATTTAAGCCGTTGCGGACATATGTTCATATGAACTTTTCTTTATAAAATGACCTAAGGAATCGCACCCTGAAATATTAGCACGTCATTAAGGAACACCCTGTATAATACAAAACCATTGGCGTACATTCCCACGAGATGGTGATAGAATATATTCAGCATTACCGATAATTTGTGACGAATATGCGGTTTGGATGTTGTTGGATTCGCTTCAGGTTATGGCAGACTGTAGCCCAAATAAAGACGAAGGAATTGTCATTGGCAATATGATCCCGGGAATATCTATTATGCTCGGCTAATTTTATTATTAAGGACATTAAACCTTCCCAAAATTGAATAACTGTGTTATTATTTCGAAACCTTTCATGTAATTTTTATTCTTATAATTAAGTGAAGAAAAACTACGACACAAAATAAAATCCAAATCATAACAATAAGTCTCGAAAAGAGTTCGACTTTCGCGCACTGCAACTGTTTGTTGCGCAACAAGTCTGACTCGAAAGTGTTGGCTACAAATTGCGAGACAAAATAGTTGCGCAACAAGTTAAAAAGTAGATCACCGGTAGAGAAATACTGCGAAAATAAAAAGTTACTGGTAAACAAGTTTTTACATTTTATGTTGTACGTGAACCTAAAACAGAGCTACATACATTGTAGTACTTTTAGTGCGTAAAGAGTAATTTATTTTTAGATCCTATTCAATACAAAAATACTACAATTTTTCTATTTCACTCACCATGAAAAAAAATTGTCCACCAGTAATATAAGTAAAAAGTAATCTGTATAGAGCTAATAAATTGTCGTTTTTTAAAAAATACTTAAAACTAAAAAGGTTCACTGGTTTTTTTTTAATGAGGATTCCTTTCTTCAGACATGAATTGGTCCAGGACATTTTGCATGGTTTGCCGGATGTCGGCCTCGTTGGGTGATACGATGGAATGACTTACAAGAGTTTTTATTGTTTTGGTGATTCTGTAACAAATTTGATCTCTGTAGTTAAAAAAAACAACTCTTTGTTTGTTTCAATCGCAACGTTTCAACTAGTTAAGTCTCTCCAGTCGTCTTCAGGCGCATATTATATTCAAAGAAATCACCTGAAGATACTAATCGATTCAATACGACAAAAACTAACATATAACCTTTGAATTTCGAACTACAAGAAAGACGGATATAGGTAGAGGACCGATTTACAATGCATTTAACTCCAAAATCGACATGACTTCGGCGGGCGTTTCGTTTTGTAGCGCACGGATATCCAACGCGGTATGTCCGAGATAGGCACAAATTCCAAATATAAGTTGTCAGATTTTTACAACGATCTGTTTTTCTTTAACCTTCGATATTCAAAGGTTAAAGCAAATTGAAAATAATTCCTTAGCCAGCCACGAGAAAAAAGGTCCAAATCTTATCCCCGTATTAAAATTACACAGTTTTCAGAAGTTCATGTATTAAAGAATCCGGCGGAATCATTGGGTTTAACATATATTTGCGCAGTAGGGTGGAAATTGTATCGACCGCGTCAGAGCCGGACATTATTTGTTTGTTGTTGTTCGTCGCCATCTTTGGTTCTGGATGCTTTTTCAAATTACAGAATAAAGAGTGGTTCATCCACATTGTTGTCGGTATATTAGTGCTTATAAACTTTCATTACCTAACAACAACAGGTATAAAGTATTTCAGGTATGTATATATAAATTTTAGTTTTATTTTACCATAGCTTATATCTACCTTGTGCTGGAAGTATTTAAAGTTCCAATAAACTATACAACATCTACTAGGTAATTAATCGAGCCTTGTTTTTAACAATTTAGTTTGTGTTTATGAATTAGGCCGGATTTATTCACCTTATCTTTTAAAGTAACAAATTTTTGGTTTAGAAAAAAGTGAGGTTAAGAAACATACGACGTCGGGTGAAAGTTAAAATAAAGCTCAACGTGTCGATTGTTACAAATATTCGGACGGAATTTGGCACCAAAAGTTGACACCAATCAGGGCACCGTCGGATCAACATATCGTCAGAAATCGTATGCGTGAAACGCTGTCTTAAATCGAACTAATCGAAATTTTGATTGCAATAATTTTTCCTAACTAACCAGTGAAATTTACATTAAAAAAGTTGAAATCCGATCCTGTCGAATGTTTACTTTCACAAGGAAATTTCCGAATTGCGCAAACTCACTATTGCCCGTTCGATGCCCATAGCGGGGACATAATTGCAGATGGTATTAGCAATATAATGGTTATATTATATGTGGTTTACCCAGGGAACATTCGCTATGTTTACAAAGAATGATAAACCAGGTCTTCGTCTACAAATATAAGGTTTATATATATTGATCCGTTTTTCTTTAACCTTCGATATTCAAAGCTAGCTAAACGAATGATTTAAAAATCACACCTACTTTGCTCCAGTGACTGGATCGATCTCTTCTACAGTGGTCTCAGTGTATTGAGGCTCTTGATGGTAAAAATCCTCTAGAAAATTAGATAATTAGCAACAATCCCGTAAAATATTAACAGCTGACGATTTGGGTTAGAAAAAAAATTAAAATTCTATCGAAAACTCACGTATTTCTCGAAACTGGGTAAAAAAAATTACGTTTGAAAATTGGAAAAGTTAAAGTTAGTTAAAGTGGCGCTAAATCATGCAAAAACAGGTTATTTAAAAAAATTTTAGTACTTTTTACTAACCCAAATTATAAAAGGTGGTTAAAACTAGGTCGACCATTTAAAAATGTCAATTTTAACCACCCTTTTACCTAATTTTAAAGGTCTGTATTTGGGAAGTCGATTTTCTGTACGAAAAGAACTACAAAAGAAGAACCAAGAAAAAGTGTTATGGCGGTGTTTAAATAAAAAATGTACCCAAAGCGATATTTTACTATTTTAGCAAATACCACCACAAACGGCGAAAGGTTTTTACTAATTTCACGCCGACTAATAACAAAATCTTTAATTCCGGTTCGCGCCTAAACAGTGTAGTTTATCGACTCGAATAAAGAGTAGCTTTTTTACTATCTTTATTTTAACATGTAGAAGCATCCTCGGCACTGATTTTAATTTGGGTACATTCTGTATTGAAACGCCGTTTAAAAAAGCTTTTAACAAGCAGACAAGCTGCTAATAGATAAGCATTATGTTCTGTTCTTTGCATACAGATTAGAAACATGTTCAATGAAAAAACGATGACAGTCACTTCTGGTCAATGTTAGTTAATACAGTCATCAAAGACTTTAGAGTTGGCGAATGAGCGTGATCGTTTTTCCAACGTGTTCTTTAAATGTTAAGGAAATATGCAAGCCATATGGTGTGAACTGTATCTGTCTATTTAGTTTCTCACTTTTTTCTATGTTATCAACACGACGAATCATGCCACATTTTAAGAAACTTTCACAAAATTGAATTTACATATGCGATTTCGCTACATTCTAGAAATTCTAGAATATATATGCCATTAAAAAAATAAAGATATTACCTTAGAATCTTTGTATAATATGTATCTATAAGATTCAAGTGTCATGTTGTAGCAAAGCGTATTAGCAATAGAAGTGCCGGCTTACAGCGACAGGTAGCACTCAAATTCACTCTCTACTTACTGTTTATACGTATAGCAATATTTAAAAGCACTTGCAAGAAATTTAACGTTGTGCTGAAATAAAGAAATGTCAATGTTTAGCCGGTAAAAGACGAGAAGAAATTATAATTGTACCGTGCAAACAACACAATCTAAAAAAACAAATACTACTAACAAAATTATAAATAGCAAAGCACATTTTTTTTGTTATAATGTCTACTAATAGCGGCACAAATAATGTAAGAAAGTATATTTATACTACGTTCATGTAAGTCCAGTCCATCCCCCTGGCCGGATAAAATTAATAAATTTTTTTAGTGTTGACAAAAATAAAAATGTGGCCCATATCGCAAAATTAAGTTAACAAAGCGCGTCCTTTCTATTCTTTTATGTGTAAAAAGTATCTGCAAGTAAGCATGTGGTGTATGAAATTTAAAACGATTAAAATTATTTTAAATCTAAGTCTACTGAGAAAACTTACACCGATGATTAGTGTCTAGAGAAATATTAAAGAATACCGAGTGTTCCCATAACCTGATGTTTAATATTTTTAGCTGAAAAGGTTCATGGGGCACAATGCACTTAACTTTTCGACAACCTTTTACAAAACATGTAAAATGAACCTAAAAAAAATGAAAATTTTTGGGTTATGTTCGTTCGCTTACAACGTTTGACTTAAAACATTTTTCCTACTCCTATATTAGTAAGCATCTATTTACGTACCGTCTACTTTATCAGTAAGAGTCTAACAACATAATATACTGTAATGTTAGAAGCCAAGCGTTGTGTGATGTAACAGTCCACAAATCACACCACCCGCGATATGCCAATACCGTGAATATTTCCAATAGATTTTGCTCAAAGTTGGCTGTGTACTGCATCGCGTCGCCTTAACAACGCAAATGTCATGTATAGTATTTGCAGAATTATACCGTTGATCTTTTAGACTGCAATAAAACCCCATTAGCCCTTGGACCATAAAATAAATAAGGAAATCCCAAATTTTAAAACCTTTTCGAGCAGAGCCGGACCAGGTATACAAATTCAATTTATACCTATGCCTGATGCATATATAAATACAAAGTGATTGTTAATAATTTTAATCTTTAGTGGTTTTCCGGCGAGTAATTTTTAGTTAGGCTTATTAGTGGTAGAATGTGGCGTCCTTGGAATTGTGCTGATAGGGGGGCATCTTCAAGTGTCATTTTTAAAAGAAAGCATGTATCTACCGATGCCAAACTAATAATTAAAAATGTGTATTAATCGTTGTTGAGTAGAAATTTTAATTCGATGGATGCTTTAGCAGACACGTCTACTTTGACAAAAACTCCTTTATCTTCGGTAAGAGACATAGTACTTAAACCTGTTAATCCTAGAAAAAATCGGAGTGATTCTAGGACATTTAGAAGCATTGACGAAAATGACATGGATTTATTAAGATGAAAGATTTACCAAATGTATGAGGCACAAACTGTACCCACTTTGATTTCCCTCAAAGAGCGGCTGATTAAAGACGAAACAAATATCTCTTGTAGCCTTTCAAGCTTTAGGAAAATATTGCGTAAAATGGGTTTTAAATACCGAAGCATTGATAAAAGACAAACATTAATGGAATCTCAACGTTTACTTGAATGGAGACTTAAATATATAACAATTTAGAGAAGAAAATCCCAATTATTTACCTTGACGAAACATGGTTCGATACCCATGACACTCCAAGGAAAGGTTGGGATGATTCTTCCAAAAAATGTCAAACCAAGGCACCATCCAATAAAGGCAAAAGAATCACAATATTACATGCTGGTTCAGAGAACGGGTTTGTTCCAAATTGTCTGTTGCTTTCAGCTAAAAACATAGCAGATTCTTCTTTAGATTACCATCAAGATACCGACGCATAACTTTTTGAAGATTGGTTTAAACATAAACTCCTTAAAAATATACCTGAAAATAGCGTCATTGTAATGGACAATGCCAGTTATCATAGTCGGCAAGCAAAAATCATTCCCAATTCTAATAATACATAAGCAGAAATACAAAATTTTATGATTGAAAATGATTTATATTTTGAAGAAACTTACAAAAAACGAGAACTGCTAGAAGTATTAAAAGCTTTTAAAATAAATAAGAAATACGAGTGTGACAAACTTGCAGCAGAAAATGGACATACAGTGTTGCGTCTTCCTCCGTACTATTGTATATTCAATCCTATTGAGCTAATATGGCACCAATTAAAATCCAATATTAGGAGAAATAATATTTCTCCTACATTAAATGCATCTGTAGTAGAATTAATTAAAAACGAAGTAAGAAAAACTTCTGCAGACAGCTGGAAAAACTGTGTACAGCATGTACTTAAGGTGGAAAATTCTTACAATTGTATGATTACAAATGTTCAACCCTTAATTATAAGTTTAGGCTTAGATGAAGATAGTGATAGTGATACAGAGTTAAATTTTGAATAAATTATCAATAGTTTCTTAGAATTTGATTAATTTTTATTGTACTTGTTATCCTAATAGTTATACTTTTAAATTATATTATTTTCAATTATCATTAATTGTTATCATTATTTTACATTTATTATAGGTACCTAAAACTAAAAATACCTATCTATTTATTTTAAATTATAAAAATAAATCATGTGGTGTGGTATACATTTTCAAGCCGGCCCTGATCCCATTTATTGAGCTTTGAAGAGGTTCAGGCGTATACAATGGTTTAATCAGGTAGTTTATTTATGGCAGTAAGAGTCAACGGTATAATTCTGCAACAACTATACTAAAACAGACACTTTTAAACGTCAACATTATTAATTTGGATATTAGTTTTGGGTATATTAGTAAAGTATGAGTAACTGCGATATTCAGATTGCCGGAACGCCACCGGGAATTACAGCAAATAACTTATTACTAGAAAAATGGCATTTCGATAATTTAACATAAAAATGAATATGAAGTCGTAGAAAAAGTATAGTACACAACTTGAGTGGTAAGCCTATTATTACACACTCTTTCGAAGTGGTGTGTAATAGGCTCCTTACCACTCTTGGTATGTAATATACTATTACATACTTTTTAAGGTTGTCTTAGTGTTAAGAATGATAATTGCACCCCATATACCATTTCCTACAGTCAAATCGATTGGTAACTGGCTTTCTAATATCGCTGTGTCTGTGTAGAATATGAATAATGAGGTAAAGTACTTATTAACGAGAACGCGGTGGTAACTAGTGGCAGTCTCACATTTTGAAAAGATGGAGGAAGCTTGTCTAAAGTATTTTTTAAATAAAACATTACATTACCCGCCTAACCCTATACAGGGTGCCCCAAGTAAAGTGGCCTATTAGAAGTATCTCGAGAACTAAAAGAAATTTTATTTTGAAAATTTGGCTGTGGCTATAAGAGATGATTTTCTACGTTTATAAAATATTTTCGATGGTATTACCCCCAGTTAAAGCAGCTACTGCTATTTACAAAAAGGAGGTCAAAAGAGTTGCTACAAATTAGCAGTCCATAAGCTTAATAAAGAATGTGAACTGCTAATTTAAGTACCAGTGGGTTTAAATGGCCATTAGCTGTTCATACCTGCCTCCACCAAATAATAAACAGTTAAAAATAACAAGAATAATCCATGTCTACCCAATGGCGCCGGCAATGGCCATTAAAATGGCGCGTGCCCCATTTCTGGTAATGAGGGACACCTGATCGGGAACGGTGTACTGCGCATGAATCCTTGCAATTATAATGGCCATTGCTGGCGCCACAAAAATTCCCGACTGTAATACGGCTTTTACAAATCGATAGGCGAAAACAAAATGTTCACACGATATGATTAAAGAGCGATAATAATTGTAGAACAAATGATGTCAGATGTCGCAAAGCCTGCCACTATTTAACCTAACTTCGACGACGCGAGCACTATACATCACTAAGAATGACGGTAAAATGAGACGACAAAATAAATACTCTGAATTTGCATACCATATGAATTAGTACTGTGCGAGCAGTGCCAGAACAATCATGCTTGTGACTATTGCGAACAAGGACCAGACTAGGGGAACGTACAGAGCATGCCAGGAGGCGTTCTCTAAGCACTGTTTTCGCTCGGGGGCCGGGCCATACACTTTAGAAAAATGCGTCAGTACAGTTCGTATGCAACCAGGCCAAATTAACATTAAATTATACCCCATTTGAGTCGCGGCGAGGTAGTTGACGCAACAAATTTCGATCGATACAGGATCTCGGAAGTTACATTTTTACAAATGTTACTTTTTGGTGTTTTAATTAATTGAATAATTTTATCGTTCAACATAACCTCCTTTCGGCTCTGGTGGGGTGAGAGTGAAAAATGTATCATCCCTCATCCATGATACAATAACTAAAGGTAAGACATCTCTTACATACCGTCCCAATTTCGACTGCCGCGCGCAGCGACGTCACAGGGAGAGCGATTTTTAAATTTCTTATGGGGATTTACATTGCTATCAGCGTTTTTAATTCTATTTTAAAGGTTTTATGGTATATGAAATGAAGGAATAATATATGCGAAGTACTTATGTACAGCTCGACGAGCGAGTCTATAGCTACGCGGTATCGGTAAGGGGGAAGCAATATCTTTTAAAACATGGACGTGCTATTATTTATTATCTTAATAATGTATATTTTTTCATGGCATGAATATATTTGTATCACCAGTGCAATATATTAGGCCTTTCCATTAATAATTTGATTTCAACATGCACTTCAAAGTTTCACGGGAAAACGGAGAGTTTGTCACTTTGTTGTAGCAACTTTTTTAAGGTTGGAACCACTTTTAGTTCCAAATAAAACTTTTGTATTGTTCTCCTAACAATGCCAAAGCCGAAGCCTTCGATTTTTCCGACAGCAGAGAGACGGGCCCTTTTTTTGACAGGAGATGACAACAATTGATCCGGGTTATTTTCTTTCCTTTCAGTATCTTCTTTGTGAATGATTTTTACTGCACCCACGCTTACTCCTGTATACATTGCGACCCTTCCTAGCTCTTGCTTAAGTGGCAATTTAAATGTATTAATTTGTGATTCCTCTTCACACACCCTGTACACATTGGCAATCACTTCACGGGTTTTACTATGAAGGGTTTTACCAGGGTATATTCATTCATTATCACAGTTTTAAAACAAACCCTATCACTACGCAACTGGATGAAGCATATTGGACATCGCCGAACAACCACGCTGGCACAATAGGCGTGTCACCAGACGCGTGTCGTCATCCTCTGTCTGGGATATAACCTATCAAATTAGCTCTAGCCACCGGTTACCCATGGTTACCGTTGATATTGCACCATGTTGCCCTATTTTTAGATTACAAGTACTTTAATAAAAATATATTTTATTTTGCATTTAAATATTAAAATAAATAATATGAAAAGAAAGTTTTAAGAACATTGAAACTATAATAGAATATTAGTTTCTTATATACTTATGACAATTTACTTTAAATGGGTAAATTTAATTTTAGGGTTTACTTGGTAATATGTTATTAAATTAAAATTTAATATATGTGACAACATAGTTAACCCAAGAAATTTTCTTGCCCGCATTCCTTTTGAAGCTACAGATAAAGTTGTCGACCTGTATATTAATTTCATAGAAATATAACACACATTACAGCTAAAATACCGCTAAAATAAGGAAAGATTCCGACAAACTTTTAAAACATCCGCCGCGCCATTCGAACCGGTTCGGCGATAGCCGAAGCTGCTCGGCCACCCCTGCTTGTTGCCACCACCGTTGTCAGTCTTTTACAATTGTAATATATCCATTACTATTTTAACAATTTTTGAGATGTTCATTCTTGTTGTGGGGTTCCCATATGAAATTTATGGTCAATCTGGAGGTGCCCCCCATATCATAAGAAAGTAGCGACCTTTTTTTCGTACTCTTCTTACTCTGACACCGTTTTTTTACTGTTCTATTAGGTTTCGAACCGTCAACTTATTACTTTTGATCAAAGATTTCTGGCAACACTGGTCACCACGTTTGCCGTAGTTTTCCATGGAAATTTTGAAAGTTCACCAGAACTGTTTCTTATTTAGTCGTGTGTGTTATTAAAATTAATATCTGAATTTTCATAATATGACCTGCGCTGTGTTAGGTTGTGATATGGATAACCAGACGAAGAAATTTGACAGACATATAAGATGATTCCGCTATGAGTTTCTTTATCTCTTCATAATTTCACTCCACTGAGAGATGGACTATTTAATAAAAATAGTTTAATTTGTTTATTGCCTATTTAATCTTTGTTGTATGTTCATGAAATAAATATACCTAAATACCATGATATTATTTCACATACCATTAAATGCGTAAAACCTTTTAATACCTTTAAAAGAGAGTTAAAAACGCTGAAAGCAGTATAAACCATTAGAGATTTAAAAATCACTCGCCCGTTGACGTCACAAGCCACGCCTCCATCGGCGTGGAATCAGAGAAAATAGGTTATGTTGAAAAATAAACTCGTTTTTTGTCTCATTTTACCAACAGTTAAGACCAATGTGGACATTAAAAGTAGAGAAATCGGAATATTTATTATTCAATTTGTAACGAGTTTCCAGAAAATATACCGATTGTAATTAATATTAAGCTGTCGCGACTGATTTTAAACCTAAGGATAGCCAATTATTAGGAAAATAACCATAAATTTTCATCTAATATTAAAAGGTTATAATTATATGTATTAAATTTTGGTTAGTCGGTGAGTATTAATTTAGGAAGATAATAAACAACAATGGTTAAAAGAATACGTGGCAATAAGTTAATGTTAATTTAACGGGTTTAATATACAGGGTGGGGACTTTAACTGGAATAAATTCTTAAAAACCACGTCTATTTATTCCCGAGAAAACGTTATTTTTGACCAATAGGAAACTTCTCCCAACTTTCATTTTTCAAATAGATCTATATTATGTATGGCATCACATTGAGGACATAAACAATGGAACCTAACGCACGATTTACGCCGCGAAATCTTTTGTTTTTGGCTTGACAGGTGACAGATGGCATTCTTGATATGTGCTAAATTCAGGGTTTACGCATACGCAGAACCTAAAAATTTGCCCCAGAGTACGGGGGGAGTCAAGCATCTCTTTATATCCTACTAACTTTTCTTTTTTACTTGCATTAGGTTCCTATTTTTACTTGCATTAGGTTCGTTCCTATTTTTACGACCTTTTTAACGAAATATCACATTCAAACCGACTAATTTGAGAATAAAAAGTTAGGGGTGATTTCGACCCCTAAATAAAACGTAAAACACAGAAATTAAAGCTTTTTAAGGAGTTTCTCAGGAAACCATGGGCGTTTGTAAAATTTCATTCCAGTTAAAGTTTCCACCCTGCGTGTATTTTAAATTAAACGAAAAAACACTGATTAAAGTCAAAAATGCATTCTACAGAAGGTTGCTAGCGTTTGCAAAAACACATCACATAATGCAGAATAAAGAATCCTAAAAAATTAAAATAAAAATTTAAATGCATACACTGGATGCTTCGTTTATAAGGTTCTAGAGGGTGTCCTTTAATGACGGGCTAATATTTCAGTGTGATTCATTAGGGTAATTTGAAGAAAAATGCAAATGTCCGGTGCGCCTAACGAGGAAAATCGCAAGAGATCGTTTTTATGCAGAATTGACCAGGCTAATCAGAAAAAATAACCACGCTAGTGGACGTACCACTTTATTATAAAAAGTATCAGGGGACATGATTCCGGGGACGCCATTGGCGATCGTTAGAACAATTTTTCCAAGTTAAATTGTGGTTTTATTCGCACAAACCAAAATTATAGATAATATCTAAAGTACTATGAAATTTTAGCACGTCATTATGGGACACCCTGTATACGGTTTTAAAAGTTGGACAATTTTAAAGTTTTACAGTTCTTATTTTAGAAAGAAAATATTGTTCAACTGAAATGTCTGCATATTTCTTATTAAAAAAAAGTTAATTTAAATCTTTCAACCATGCAACTTTACAGTATTAATCTAAACTGCAAAACGAAGCACCCCGTATAATTTCAGTCAAATTAACTAATTAATAAAAGTTTCATATTTAAAATAAAAGATTATTGAAAACAATTCAGGAATTTAAAAACAAACAGTTATCTACTACGCATGCTCATTGAAAATTGTTATTATTTTTTAAAAAATTTTGACACAAATCAAGCTACGGAATTTTTTTTTTTTATCATACATACTATTGATATCAAAGTTATTCAGGGTGTTATGGAAATGACGTATTATATTTAAATGGGTGACTCCTGGGGTGTCCTAGAGAAGCGCTACATATTTTTTTTTTCAAATCGAACGTTTAAAAAGTGGGGTAATTCACCCATAAACCCACAGGTCATTCCTCGGCACAATCATATTACACTGAGCAGCTGTGTAATAAACAGATGTTCTGGCGCAATGTTGCCAAACTGTTAGTGTAAAACTTAGACACTAGCAAGTAATCCAGGGCACATACATCTTCAGTTTCTTTGGTTTTAGTGGGTAGAGCTTATACCCCACTAAAACCCCTTCGGGGTTTTTCTTCTAATCTCAGAACATGACCCTGTATATCGTCAGAGACACATAGTGAAACACTGAACAAATTACCATAAATCACTTAAAGAAACACACACGTTTCAAATTAGTTTTTTGAAGATAGGCCCTTGTCACACAAAATCTCTACACAATAATGCTTTCTTTAACAAACACACAAATAGGAGATAGGACACAAATTGGCCCTTTATAAACTAAAACGTTCAGCAATTATTTTATCTGCTGCATCAAATATCTTCAATATCGCAACTGATCCATATCTTCGACTTTATAAACTATTTCTTTATTCATCGTACCCAATAGAAAAATATTGCATGGGGTAAGATCCGGTGACCTTGCGATTTCCGGTCTCTTACTAAAGGAACATTTTCTAATATGCCTTCGACTTGATTTTTCTGTATCTACTAAACATTTTCACACTTACTCGCAATGTTACAGTTGATTAAATATCCCGAAAAAACTCTTTTAATTTCGAAATCACGCGAAGCCGCAGAGGAATATCTTGTCGTTAAGCAAATGTCAACTTATAACCTTCTGTCCATTTATAGTAGAGATGGCTAATCTTCTAAAATCCCGCTGTGAAACGATTTAATTTTTTTAAGCTTCTCGAATGAAAAAGATCGCCAGAGCAGCGATTAACAAGTTTTTTAATCTTTATTGGTATCTACAGCAGTGAAGGAAAACAATAAATAAGTGCTGTAGATTATTATAATTATTTATTTCAACCTTTTTTAGTGAATGCGCTGGAATCTACCGGAAAAACACGCATTGCAATAGTACATCTCTACTATTTGACAGCTCGTGTTTTAAATGTTTCAGTTCAGATGTCATTTTTAATTCAACGAAATGTTATTTACATTTTACAATGTGTTTTTTAATTAAAAACAAAAGTTCATACAAATCTAGGCGAGACCAGCCAATGTTAATAAAAACGATGCGTGGATCCAAGTGGATTTTGTGCAGTTTATGGCAGCCAGTGTTCATGTGAAGTTTTGCGATTATGGTTATGGGTTATGTGATGTGCCGGTTTCTTTACTAAAACGCTGTATAAGTTTTTATAGAAATTGACACTAATTTTTAAATAAGGCCGACAAGGTAATTGTATGTGTGTGGCCTAAATAAAATTACATTAAAAAATAATCACTCAAAAGTCAAAAGGTCATTGACATTTGACCTAGTTACGTAGTTGCGTATTTCAAACTTAAAGAGTGTAAGGTTTAATTCTGACAACATCGGCCAGAATTCGTGATTTGTTTACATGTATCGCAGTGCAGCACGGGTGTTTTTCTGGTTTAACGTCAAGTCATTTTTACCGCTGAATAAATTGAAAGCGCCATTTAAGGATATTTTTCTTCAATTTGTATTCATCTCAGGAATTGCCGGTTTAAATATAATACGTCATTTCCATAACACCCTGTATAAGCTACCGACTAGTTTCGTTAAGCAAAATACTATTTTCAACGTCTAACCCAGTGGTTCTCAAACTTATTTGGCCTACCGCCCACTTTGCGAATAAAATTTTTTCTAGAGCCCCCCAGATTTTTTTTCCTAATCATCAGTTGCGCATCTAAAAAAAAGTCATATTATACGGATAGATAGAACCTGGCCCATACCATATTTCTGAGTGCCACGAAGAAATTTTCAATGAGAGCAATTGAAACGCATACTTAATCATATTTAGAAGTATTTTTATTCACAATAATGACAAAAAATCTATCTGATTACAAAAATATAATACTAATCTAATGTGAAGGATGAATTTGATGCACTTTAACGAGTTTGTTAATATCAGGCTCGAATTTAGTTAAAAATAGCCGTAAGTCGCCGCGTTCAGTAACATGCAGCCGATTTCTCTTTTTAGTTAGCAACGTTGCTACAGCACTGAATCCACGTTCAGACAAATACGACGAAGGGAATGCTATCAGAAATCGTTGAACAATCGACCATAATCCATGGTACAGTTGCGGGACTGAGCAAGTTAGAGGGTTGTTCGTTTGGTCCGCTAGACCTGCTGGAATCTGCTTGAGATGACGTCAACGCAATGCTTTTAGATACGGATGTTGATATCTCCAGCAGGTCTAGCAAACCAAACGAACAACCCTTAGATTAACAAGTAGGGGTGTGCGATAATTATCGATGTTTGACGAACATCGATAATTCACTACGATAATCGATGGTTTTTAATTTAATTTAATTAAATAATTGATTGTTTTTGGGCAAGATGAAATCATTATCGAAACAGTCTTCCATCGCCCCCCCTAGACCGCCTTGACGCCCCCCAATTTTCTCCAAGGCTTCTACCGCCCCCCTGAAAGCCTCCAGTGCCCACAGGGGGGCGCTATCGCCCACTTTGAGAAACACTGGTCTAACCCATCGAACTTTTAAAACAAACAAAATAATACTATCATTAGAGAAAGCTGCGAATTTTTAACGTTGCCGTTCAGCGTCGCCACTGAAATTGGGGGGCCGTGCCGACCCCCAATCGACTTCAAAGCTAACAGCTTTATTGGTATCTAAGGCCCCTTTTATGCATGCGATATAGGCGCCAACATAAGAATTAGCCGTCGGATGGAGCGCGATGAGCCTTCTAGTTCTTGAGAAAAAAAACCGAGGTATAACCAAATGAAATACAGTGGTACCTCGAGATACGAGTGCCCTGACATACGAGTTATTTGAGATACGAGCTATCGAGCGAGCGAAGTTTTGTTTTGAAATACGAGCGAGATTTGAGATACGAGGAACGATCAGCTGCGACGCTGCACACAAGTTGCAACTGGTCGTGCATCGGGGCTATTTAATGACACTTGCCTAACTCATTTCCGCAGCATTCTGAAAGGGAGGAAGCAACAAACCTCCAGGACAGTCCGAACAAACCCGGCGAAAAAGGCAAAGACCAGTGAAGAGAATAGCAGGGACTAAAATTAAGCATACAGTAGCATTTAAGTCGTGTGAAAGTTTAAGCCACCAAAATGTATGTACACTTTATAAAAAGATTTGTCATTTATAAATACATTTTTCTTATTCAAAAACACGTAACAACAACAATTGGGGGTAGTGGAACGGATTAATGGCATTTCCATTAATTTCAATGGGGAAAATTGCTTTGAGGTACGAGCAAATCGACATACGAGCAAGGTTATGGAGCGAATTAAACTCGTATCTCGAGGTATCACTGTACTTGAAACAGCGTACTTTTTTACATATTAAATGGACCATTGGTCGTGACCGAAGATATTTAAATCCACATAACTTTTGTTCTGAAAAGATAAAAACAAATTCGTTTTTTTTTTGTTCTATTTATTATTCAATTCTTCTTCTCTTGGTATATGATTTATTGCAAATGTTTTGTAAATAATATAAGAAAAAAGGCAATGCAAGGGCACACTTCTCGCGCCTACCTAAACTAACCCGCGGCCTTGCTGAAATGCATTGTCTGAATACCCGCAAATCATAATATTCAGTTTATTTGCAGTTTTGCTGAAATCCCTAAAATTCTTTCTTATTCTTAACTGCACACGCTAACATGACATTTAATATTTTGCTTACCAAAACTACTCAGTGAAAAACTACCCATCTACATCAACAACTACATAAACTACCTACCAGAATCCGAACTCAGTTCCGCCCCCTCTTCGTGCAGGGCTATGTCCGACCCGCTAGAGCTTCCTATGGGATTCCCCGGAGGCATCGCCCTTTTTTTCAATATACTCTTCAAGGGAGGGGAGGGGGATACCCTTCGAGAGTCCTCCTCCGAATCGGAGTCCATCGTACTCGATTTATTCGACGTTCGAGAAATCGGCGAAACTATGGTAGTCGTTGTGGTTTCCACTACCCGCGTCGCGTTCGGCGTGACTGTTTTCTCGGTGTGAATTATATCGGGTGAGGATATAATCATACTTTCCGTTTTGAGGACGGGGATTTTGCTCTTGGGAGTACCGTGAGCGTCAATATCTATCCCGTCCGTAGTCCTATCGTCTTTTAAACCGGACCCATCGCCCGTCAACATGGGTATCTTGCTCTTTATATGCTCGGGAACACCTTCAGACGATATCCGAGTCACCGTAGTCTTTACAATAGGATCAGTCGTAACCGTTTTAATAATCCTAGTAGTCACAGTCTGTTCGTCGTCCTTGTCCCAGTCTATATCTTTGGAAATGTTAGCGAACTCCTTTAGGGGGTCCTTAGAATGTTTTTTGATGGTTTTCACTTTGGTGCCTTTGACGATGGGTATTTTGCTTAGGAGTTCGTCCTCGACGGGCGATTTACAGTCTCTGTTTTGGTCGTGTGATGGTTCTTTGCGTTTTTCTGAAATTGTTTCAAATTAATACAGAGAAGAATGCGTACATATTATCTTTAATTTTTAAGTCATAAATAAGGAAAACGATGTTTTTAAACAACTTCACAAGGGGGACAGTACAGGGTGTACATTTTGGGGTGATTTTATGGGGTATCTCCGTTATTAGGAAAGATAGAAGCAGTGCTACTTGTTCGTGAAACAAAACATGCCTCAAATTAGAATTTTTATAGGCCTCCTCGTTTTTTGGATATATGGGATATTTTTAAGATTTTTACATTTTGGGACACCCCCCATATCGCGGTTACCCTGTAACTTACCAAAAAGACATAAAATGTCCTCTTAGTAGTTCTTTAGGTAGAGTCCAGTGACGTACTCGGATTTTTTCTACGTTCAAAAGTTTTCAAGAAAAAAAACCCAAGATTCTCAAAAAAAAATGCATATTTTTTAAAGAACGTAAATTTCGAGCAACAAACAAGCATTATATATTTCTGAGAAGCTTCTTAAAAACCAATTACATTATTAAAAAAATATATAGGGTGTCCCATTTAAAAACCAGCAAATTTGCTTCTTTTCTCGAAAACTAGTGAACGTAGAAAAAATCTGAGTACGTCACTGCACCTACGTAAAAAACCTACAAAGACACCATTTTATTTCTTTGTGATAAGTTACAGTGTAACCGAAATATGGGGCGGGGGGTGTCCCAAAATGTAAAACTCTCAAAAACATCCCGTATATCAAAAACAAGGGAGCCTAGAAAAGTTGTAATTGGGGCAACTTTTGATTCGCACAAAAGTAGCACAGTGATGCGAAAACCGCATCCTTCTATCTTTACTAATAACGGAGACACCCTACCCCTGCACATGAAACATAAAAAATATATTTTTAAAAAGGATATCATATAAAATAAGGTTTTCTTTCATTCCCAAACAAATATTTTATCTTAAAAATATTAGCATTGTTTCTGATCATATTCTAACAATTTTTTTCTTCTAAAAAGCAGGCATTTACAGCAAGTTCGACGGCCTCGAACTTTATTCATAACAAGCAATATATCAGGGTCATTCACGGTAAAGGGGCCTGTCAAAAGATCTGGCGAATTAAGAAGAATTATGTTTCAAATATTGGTTTAATAAAGATATTTTGACGTATCTAACACTTCCGGTTATGCCGGAAGTTGAGCTTACATTGTTATTTTAAATAGAACCCCTTTATAATTATGGCATTTTTCTGTTTTATGTAAAAATACTTTTACTTGCAATTTCCTATATCCATCTCCAACCGTTTCTAAGATAAAATTCAATAATGGAATTTTTTATACAGAAACATGTTAAATGTTCCCTTTGTAAATTTTAGAAAATGTAAAAAAGGCAATGGATCTTTTTATTTATTTATTGGACTTTTTTCAGGGTAGTTTAAAAATTATACCTTTCTGGTATAACCACATATATATAAACAGTATATTGCCAATACGAACGTTCCAAAATACAAAAAGTGTCCCCGCTATGGGAGATGGCGCGGGCCTATTGAGTTTGCGCAGTAGGGTGGAAATTCAGTCAGAGCCGGCGCGACCTTATTTGTTTGTTGTTATTCGTCGCCATCTTTGGTTCTGGATGCTTTTTCAAATTACAGAATAAAAAGTGGTTCATCCACATTGTTATCGGTATATTAGTGTTTATAAACTTTCATTACCTAACTACAATTTTTGT
Organism: Barypeithes pellucidus; assembly: GCA_963991005.1. Lineage (NCBI taxonomy): Eukaryota > Metazoa > Arthropoda > Insecta > Coleoptera > Curculionidae > Barypeithes > Barypeithes pellucidus. Next base: position 11,361,485 of record OZ022562.1, on the reverse strand, counting down.
AAAGGAGTTTTTAATTTGTGGTGATTCGATTCGCTGTTCGGTAGGTTAGTGGCTTGTTTTGTTTAAGATTAAAGGACACAAGTGCATTGTGCTGTTTTGTACATATATACGAAAATATTTTGCTTATCACATTATCCGATCTTCGGAACCGAATTTCACTAAAAAGCTTGTAAAAAAAGAAGAGAGTGTCACTCGTATAAAATATAATATATATGTGGTCACTACCTAACCTTAAAATTAATGTATTTTTAATTTGGTGCATTAGTAGCGGATAATAATTCCCAAAATAGTCAATATAGTCATTCATTCTTAATTTTTGGTTTAGAAAAAAGTGAGGTTACTTCGTCTTAAATCGAACTAATCGAAATTTTGATTGCAATATTTTTCCTAACTAACCAGTGAAATTTACATTAAAAAAGTTGAAATCCGGTCCTATCGAATGTTTACTTTCACAAGGAAATTTCCTAATTGCGCAAACTCACTATTGCCCGTTCGATGCCCATAGCGGGGACATAATTGCACATGGTATTAGCAATATAATGGTTATATTATATGTGGTTTACCCAGGAAACATTCGCTATGTTTACAAAGAATGATAAACCAGGTCTTCGTCTACAAAAATCCGGTCCTGTCGAATGTTTACTGTCACAAGGAAATTTCCGAACTGCGCTCCCTTCGATGCCCATAGCGTTGACATAATTGGAGATGGTATTAGCAATATACTGTTTATATTTATGTGGGTATAACATAATAAATACTATAAGTAAATATTCTTAAAAAGGAACACCCTGTATTTTAATTTATCATTACGTGTATAATTATACTCTTTATGTAATTGCTCAGTGGTACATACATTAAGTAGTTTTTAAGTTACTAAAGAATTGCTGTATTGGTATTTATTATATTATACTCGAAAGGTATAACTTTTATAATACCCTGTACAAAAAATGTCCAGTATTTTTATAAAAACAAAAGATCCAATACCTTTTTTAAATTTCCTAAAATTTTAAAATCTTTAACTGAGTTAGTTACAAAGTAAAGACAAATTACATTTGACATGTGTATAAAAACATTCCTTAAGAGCTGCGTTTAATCACAGGTTGAAAAGCAGACACTATTTTAGGCGAACGTTTAGCCAAATATACTTAATTATTTTCTAATCTAAAACTGGATTCGTAAAGTTAAAGGATTGGAAAAGGGTATGAGAAAATTGCGTTAAAAAATATAATGTTATAAGAATAATAATAACCATTTCAAATATGAACAATTTTCAAATTTTTGTCACAGATCTTCCTGAAACTTGTTGATACCCCAAATCGACATGTCAGACAAACTAAATATCAATAAATTAACAAACAAACTTTATAATTAACGGCTAAAACTTCACGAAAAGAAATATTGATCAGCTGATGACTCTCGTCTCTTTCTAACCTGCCAAAAAGCGGCATATTTTTTAAATTAAATTGATGCAACATAGATGGCTCTGATTGCTAATTTGGGATTGTTTGGGTCCTCATCTTAAGGAATTTTATCTCAGAGATTTTTACATAGACTCGAAAAATACCAAACTATATAGGCTGTTCTATTTAAAACAACAAAGTTAAGTCTAACTTCCGGTATATGCACAGATCTGTCAATGACCCTGTATACTTTCAATTTATACGCTTTGTCAAGCCTAAATAAAACGAAAAAACAATTTTCGAATTTAAATCTTTTCCCCCATAAAAAAATTCGACAAATAACTATTCTACGTTATTAACGAAACCTCAACCAATCGATGATTTTAAGCTTGACAAAACATTAAAACATAAAAAAATTAAGCGACTTACCTTCTTCACTTTTACTTTTTCCTTTTTTCTTCTTATCCTTCCCCTTTCTCGATTTCGACAACGGTATCGAACTCCTCGGACTCACGGGACTCAGAGAGTCCCCGCTTTGCGACTCGGATATGCTGGAGTCGTCGTTCTTAAACTCCGCATCTATTTCCTTTTGCAGAAACGCCGCGGCTGCGTCACCTAACGTCGGACTTTGTCCGGTGAATATATCCTCGGCAGCGCCGCTAAGCTTCAGCGGACTCGACGCTTCATTGTCGAGAAACTTGAAAGCCTCCTCACTTTTCTCTTGTATCGCACTGATGGAGTCCTCTTTGAGGCTTTCCAGATTATCAAGGGAGTCCTCGGTGTTAGTCCGAATATCATCAAATATACTATCCGCTCTTTCTTCAACGACAAACTTAATTTCATCGCCTTTTTCTTGCAAGTTATCCGCGCCGTTCTTTTGCATATCGTTAACAAGATCTTCGGCCTCCCTTATTACTTCTTGAACCTCCTGTTTGGCGACATCGCGAACTGAATTTTTATAGTCGAAAGTATGCGAGGGATCTACGACGTTCCCATTGGGGATCTCATCCTGAAACTGAACCCCTGCGTATTTTTTCGAAGGACGAACGTCTACGGGTTCGTGCCCTTCGAATTCTTCGCCAGGTGGTTCCTGCGAAGGCATGTCGAAATCGTGATCGATTTGAATTTCTACAGGAAACATCGCAGCAGGTTGTTCTTTAACTTTGTCAGCTTTTTCCACAGCTTCGTTTTGCATAAATTCCTTTAAATGGTTATCAAAACTTTCATAATCATTGGGGTTCCACTGGGGCTTATCTTTGTATTCCTCCTGTTGGATACTTTGAGGCGACGACGATACCTCCACGGTATTAGGCTCCTCAAACACAAACTCCTGATTCTTCTTGGGTGTTTTCAAACTTATATACTCGAGATCGATTTCCTTGGCAATATGATCGTCTTTTCTCCTAGGAATAATAATGTCATCCTCGGGAAGAAAATCATTCCTCTCCTGGTGCAAGAAAGTTAACGTATCGCTAACGTTCTTCTTTAAAACCTCAATGGGATCTACGTAGGGTTTCGAGGATTTTTTTACAGGGGTCGACGTGAAGAGTTCTTGTTGTCGGACTTCGTCGTCTCGTTGAGAAATTCCTTTTGAAAATTTTTAGGTTGTAGCTATGTTCACAGGGGTAAGTATTTGACAGTTTATTAGGTTTGATCGCAGATGCTCTGAGACACGGATAAAAACCCTCCTGGCGAGTGTCTCCGATCTTTTTCTAGTGAGATTTTTAAATGTAACTCACACAAACTCTTTGAAAACCTCGCTAGACAATTGAAAGCACTCTACAGGAAGTTTCTTATTGCTACCATCGAGCAGTATGTCTGCTTTGTACAATAGTTTGCGTTAAACACTGTCAAATACCTCCTGAAAGAGCAAATTTTCATAAAATCTAGTTACTAGAGTTAGGAAACTAAAATTGGTGCTAGTTAGTGATAAGCTACGAAAGAAAAGGCTAGAAAGCCCCTTACCAGTGTGCCAGAAGAAAGAGCGAAATAAAAATCGGAAGAAAATGAAGAAAGCAGTATTAAAATGGGCATGAAAGTGTTAATAACATGTTGCTGCAACTAAAAAAAAATTATAAGTTATTGCAAAATATAGTTGGTAAGGATTTTTTGTATACTTAATAGAAAATAACGGCGCAATGTTTTTACTCAAATTCATTCAGGTACTGAAGCTCTAGTCCGGGATTCTGTAAATATATAATTTTATTCCCATTTCTCTACCAAACGAATTACTTTTTGCAGCTCGTCTAAGTTCAAAGGAAAACTGAAGAAAACTGTTATAAATTTTACAAATTATCAGTAAAGAAAAAATCCTTCCAACAAAAAATGAAATAAAGCAAAAACCTAACATCCACCGTCCAATCCCCTACCTTTCTGGTGCTCAATTTCCCCCACGTTCCTATTAACAAAGTCCGCTTCGGCCACCACGTCCGCAGGACTGGGTGGAGGGGTCGCCCCGAAACTGTCAATTTGTACGGCGGGAGCCGAGTGGAGCGTGTTGAGTTGTTGGGTGATTTCGTAGAGGATTTCCTCCTTGTTGCCGTTGGTCTGAGGGGTGTTGTCCAGAAGGTCGGGCAGGGATTCCGATTCCTTTTGGTTCGATAGGTTGTCTAGGTTCGTGTCGGTTGTATCGAAACCGGTGGAGTGATTTTCGTTTTGAATGTCGTCTGTAATAGTTCGTCTGTTAATAGAATCTAGAAAACCTCGTTAAAGTATTTCCGTTTCCCCCTGAAACAAACCCGCATATCAAGTCTATGTATAATTACCACTTTTTTCGCTTCTTTCCAGTTTCTCTTCGCTGCCCAAGTAAGATCTATCTATATGAGTTTCTCTCCTCAAAGAGGTGTCTCTAGAAGGTCCCAGCTCGTCCTTAAGGTAGTCGAAACCTGAATTACAAAAACCCATAATTGGTTTGCGAATTATTTATATACATTTACATACATTTCCATGTATTGCCCTCGCTAGGCAACCATACGAATGTGTTTGTAAGTGTGTATGTTATGTCACCAAACACCTTACCTGATTGGTCCAAATGAAGCTTAGCGAGCGCCCTCTCCATGTCGTCCGTCACCAACTCGACATTACAGATACACTTATCCACGATATCCTGCCTGCCGATTTTGTTCAGCGCCCTCTCCAATTGATTTCCCGTAGCTTTGTTCGCTTTCTGTCTCAACCATAACCTGAAAAGAATCATCGCTTGTTGCGGATGATTCTCGGGGTATTCTTCCTTGATCAGTTCGATATCGGAGGGTGGAATGTCTAGTTCTGGGGCGAGTTTTTCCCAGTCCTCGTCTAAGAGGTTGCAGATGTCGGATAACCGGAAGTCCGCTCGATGAATCGAATTTGGTTTACCTAAAAAAGATAACAGTTAAATGGAATAATTGGCTGTATCACGGAGGAATGATAGGAGGTATCGTGTGCTGGTATGTTCGGGCATGTGGCTAAATTTGAACTGGGCTTTGAGGGTTAAAGACAGATGCAACTTACTAATTCCGCCATGATGAAGATAACTGTGGTCCTTATTGATCGATAACAAATCGCTCTGTGAATCCCTGTCGGGGATGATATCTTTGGGCAAGATAAGGTTCAGTGTGCACAAAGGATTGCTCTGGGTGTACCCGGTCCGTACGGCTTTCGGTTCGGTCATGAATATTATCCTTCCTATAGCGTCTTCATCCTGAAAATAAAAATTTATTGCATACCCGGTAACGATCGAACCGTCGGCATTTTTTCGACCGACGCACACAAGCGAATTTCAGGTAAAAGCTGGTCAAAATAGATAAAACCAAAGTTATAATTATGGCGTAAAATCATTAGCACTTAATTAAGAAACAACCAGGGTGTCATAAATCACCCTTGTTATATTTATATGGTTGAAAAAAAAAAAACAGTGTATTTAGTTCTGTTATCCCGCTAAGTTTTTGTAAAATTTTTGAAAAACCATCATGGAGCCTATTGCTGGTGGTAAGTACCGTCCTATAAATTTTTCAAATTAAAACTCGAAGGTGCTGGCGGGAGATTAAAAAAAACATAAAATAAATGTTTCTCCAATGATAATATCGTAAAAATAAACCACCTTTGTTTATTCCAATTTCTATAATTTAATAACCATAAAAAGGGGTGTGGAGGGGGCAAAGATGTAAGATGTTAGGTTCGTTCCAACCACCCTAAAAATCGTACAATGTACGGTCACGCACATGCGTAGTAGTCGAAAGGCGTTCCAACCGACACAAAACGGTGTAGCTGGCGATCCCTTTGGTGTTCCAACCAAATTGTGATCGTTCGCAAACCAGTTCCTGAACGATAAAAACGATACATGGCCAAGACCAGGAACCGCTTGTACCGACTTGCGCCCTAAGAATTTTAACCGTTGTTTTTCTATTCCTGGCATTCATGCTGTTCTTTTAGCCTTGTTTGTAGGAGTTGTTGCTTAATATTTGGATTATTTAATTTATTCTTATTAAATTTGTATAATCCGGTGCCCAAACCTACAAGATATTCTTAACATTAAACATTATTCTCTTTCATGATTATTAAATACAACAAAACGGAACGAAAAAAGATAATACTCAAGCTTAGACGAAGAAATCAAAACAACAAAAGTAGGGTTGTGATTTATGAATGTTATGATAATTAACTAATTACTAAACTTCTTTCCTAGAATCAGACAGGCGATCAGCTGAGATTTTTACACAGAATGGTCACAAAAACGTACCAACCTTGCCTCCCTTGTGCATCGGCAACAAACAGTGCAAAATTAACGCCTGCGCACAAAATCGATTCCAACAGTTTCGTGACGGTTCTAGAACGATGCAAAAATAGGGTGTTGGAACAAACCTATTAAAAACAAAATGCAATGTTACCATATTTATAACGGTTTCTTACAATTAAAAACATTTTTTGTCTCATGTTACCAAGATAATCTTTTTGGCCACGATTCCGTCGAAATTCGCCTGTGTGCGACGTCTAAAATATGATCGTACTTACATGATCCCTAAGTCTCATGTTAAAAGCGCATCTATTCTCCTTGAACGCTTTAAATCCTAATTTTGGTTGGTCGTTAGACTGAAGAACCGGCACTAGGTTGCCTGCAAATTCCATATAGACGTCTTTTCCTTCCATAACCTAAAAAAAAAAATAAATTGATCTAATTTTTCGAAGATTTCGACGTTGTAACAAAAATATTTACATAAAAAAATGAATACCTCTATATCTCTGCTTTTAGACACTTCGCTGAAATGCTCTTGATGCTCTAACGTTTTGTCTTCCTTGTCATCTGTCATACAGAACACTCGTACTCTCGCTTCGAGCTGACTAACTCTCTTGGCAAATACTACGAACTTTGCCATAAAAGGAACATGGGCAGCCTACAAAAACAAGGGATGTAGTAACCTTTTACTCAGGTAATTTATTATTATTATTATTATTTAAACCGGCAAATCCTGCGATCAAAATAAATTGAAGAAATATACACTTTATATGAAATCTGAAAATTTACGTGGCCGCTATTGACGACGTTCGCAATCAATAGTTTATTGAGACAGTCTGAGTCTCAAAAGAGGTTAGCGCATTGTAGGCGGTGTTGTCATATTGCAACACAGAATGATGAACGCACATGTTCAGTTTTTGACAACAAGACGTCTTTAACCCGCGTTATCACTTCTTTTTCAAACTTTTTAGAAAAAAAAACTACAATTTTAAGGTACATACTCGCTTACCTTCGATCTTATTTTTAAATAATCCGTTTTATAATTAAATTCCATAAAAGAATAAAACACAAAAAGTATGTTTTGCAAGAGAACCAACAGTAGATAATATCACACAAATTTGAAATCACATCACAATATTTATTATTATGAATTATTTCACAACAGAAAAAAATCGGGTAATGTTATAACTAACACGTTTAAAATTCGTATACATCCAGCACGTGAAACCCTCGGCAATGTCGTTTCAACACCGAAACATACTGAAGCAACGATACTGAAGGTTAAAAATATAAATACGCGCGCGGCGGTCATCCAAGCAAGGGCGAAACACGCGGTGTGATCTGGCATCACCGTAATTTAGCACTGTTGCTAACTAATGGAGCGGCGCGACATCATGTAGGCAAAAAGGATTTTACCTTAGAATTTAGATATTCGATTAAAAAAAAAGTATGTACTTTCTCTATGACACCCAAGGAGTCACCCATTTAAATATAATAACACCATGTATACTGTTAGTAACAAAATGTTATTTGCATTGATAAATAATCTTACCTGTGTGTACAGCTCTGTGGCCATTTTAGCAGCATCGGCGACATTCCTGCAGTCCATAAGCCAAAATCTGGCGGATACGGTGGTCGTGAACGAAACGCAATCTTTCACAAAGTTCACAGGAGTTGAACCCGTCACGTCTTCCCATATAGCTTTACTTTGTCCTCCTTCAGATAAAGAAATATAAATATTTTGTCAACAAACTTTTAATTAATAGCGATAATTGCACCTTGTATGTACAGTTAGGTCGGGGAAAGAATGAACCTGCGTCAAAACTTTCCTGTTATTTTTAATGTCTTTATAAGTTAATGAAAAAGGATAAAACAGATATATTTCTGTGGAAACCAAATACAATTCCCGTCTAAATAGACGAAAATGGCAAAAATTATAATATTGACATACTTCAGGGTAACAAAACATTTTCACGGCATGTTTTGTAAGCAATTGGTTACCTTTGTCAAGAAATATCATCATATCTGAATTGATATAATTAAATGAAATTTAAAATGCGTACATAATGCATCAATTACCGTTTTAAAAATTAATTTTTGACTTTAGCGCAATATCTACACCGTGTCCAAGATGAGGAGGGCCAGTATAGGGATCTCGGAAACCGTAAGAGATACGAAGTCGGTTAAATGGAGGTAAAGTTTGCGCATTTACGTGTCTAATAATATGCCGTTTAGAAATATTTAAAATTCCGAGTAGTTCCGGAGGTATCCGGAAAAAACGAAATTTTGAAAAATCGTTTTATTGTTTTCCTGGCTTTTTTTGAGATCGAATTCTAAAGTAAATTGCACGTTTGCATTGCCACTTTTTCCGCTCTATCTAACAGCGTTAATTGTTTTGTAATCCGACGAGTCGTCTTCGAAGGCCCATTATCAACTTTATTTTTTTAAATACGGTCCTGTTTTCTTGATATTGGAATTTGAGAGCTTTTTTTCTTCGCGTCCTAACGTGGTTCTGTCTTATTTCATCTACATAATCTCGATTTGAATCCTACCGTTACACACGTTCAGTATTTCCCCAGCCAACTGTATATCTTTTTGTATCAACTATACCAATGATTGTATGTAATATGTATAATATACAAAAATGTAATTCGTTTAAAAGGAACAAAAATGTATCTAAATTTGAAGATTGATAAGTAATATAAAAAAGCTGCAGGTAATGAAATAGTACCGTAAATAGAATATAAGAGAAGAAAGTGTGTGTTTAAAGCAGGAATCCGGTTATGCCTGGAACTGTGCAAAGGAATGTAAATGTAAAAATTAACACCATTTTAAACATTTCGTTATTTGACGACCGTGCTAAATTGTTATTAAAAACAGTCCTGAGTGACCACCGTTTATAATTTTATCCGTTGATTAATCTTTTATTATTTATTTTATTCATTATATAGTTTTAAATTTGAATTTCCAATCATTTGTAAAAAAATAATTTTCTGCAAAAACATGCGTCTGCAAACAATATTATTAAAAACCTAAAGCTTATATGATGTCTAACATCTTTCGTATCATTTATATACAGTGTTCCCCATAAAAAGTGCACTCTTAGGTATAGGGAGCTCTGAAGTACATAAAAGAAACAATGCAAAATAAATTTCGAAGTAAACCGAGAGATTATTTTGCACTTGGGTTTCTTTAAATTTTAACCTCCCTTTTTAATTTCATAAAAATTGCCAGTGTTAAGACGGTTCTGGAGGGAACTTACAATACATAATTTTCCAAATTTTTGACTCCTTAGAGGATATGAGTCTACAATTCGAAATGACTTCGATTGACGACTTAATCAGGTACGAATTTACATTTTGTTTTTCTGTCTCAATTTAATTCTTGCGTATTGAGGAACCAGGATACAATAAACACAATGTATGATATCAGTGACATCATGGTGCGAGTTATTTTTAAATTGATGGAGATTCGCGTTGTTGCTAGCGTTTTTAATTCTCTTTTAAAGGTATTTATGCATTTGATAGTAGGTGAAATAACAATAATATCATGGTATTTAGGTCTATTTATTTCATAAAAATACAAAGTAGATTAAAGCTAAAATACCATATAGTTAGACAAATAAAAGTATGATAAAACTTGCATTGTCTAATAAGTTTCTAAATAAGCAGCAGAGAGCAAGTGTTATAGTACGGCAGCACGTTACCAAAATGTCCTGTTATCACGCCTTCATCTAGCCAATGACTAATCGCTAGATTAAAAAAAAAAAAATTTACTCGAGCGAAAAAGTTCGGCAACGCTGCGCTTACCCGTCAGAGTGATTTCAGTCCGTAAGAAAGCAGATCGTCTTTTTGTTACTACACCTTGTCCGTTCTTGATGAAATCATATTAAAAATATAAAAAAAAAACGTGATTTCATCGACAACGGACGTTTTGAGTGTTGCAAAAATTCTATAGTTTAAATAAAATATGTAAAGAAAAGGGGTATCAAATCAAAAACTTACAGGGCACGGGTCAATTTTTTTTTAAATTGTTGATAACACTCTAAAAAATAGTAATTCGAGTCGAACGGACATTTTCCGTGTTGCGCAGCTGCAGGGAGGGCAGCGGAGTCGGATCTCGTATCTGTATAATTCATGATCGCGGTACACGGCGCGCGCATGGGACGGCTTGCTGTGTGGCTTGGTTGTCTATACCAACTCAGCATCAGCTATGTCCCCATATTGCATTATTATTGATACACGTGCTGTGTTGACTGAAAACGGTTTTGCTAAAAAATGCGCGTGTAAAAATGTCAGTTCATATTTCTCCCCCATTTCCGAGCCACAATACACGATTTCTGCTTGAAAACGGACGAGGCGCGATAACTGGAACAGCGTTAAGAAAAATTACATACCTAAGATCCAACACTGTGGTTGCGCGTCGATGAAAATGTCCATTCTAATTTTTTTTCCGGTCGCACATTCTCAATGATTTCGCAACGTTGCCAATGTCATCAAAAAACTCAAAAAAACTTTAGGTCGTGATCAGTCTGAAATCCTGGTAACGAGCTGCCGTACTATTAAGTGTTTAGTAGTCTTGCCCCAATTTAAAGTATGAAAGTGCATAAAACATATATTCATCTATTTGTTTTAATTTACTGTAGGGAATGAGGAAAACGTTATATATCGAAATTCTTTTTCTGGTTATCCACAACACAACCGAACTCAGCGCACCTCATATTATGAATAGTAGGATATTTATTTTAATAAATACACAAATATCTGAACAAATTCCACTAAAATAATAAGAAAAAAAAATCAGTAAACTTGAAAGGGTATGGGAACCACCCATGGGAACCGGTCGATGGCGGCAGAAGCTTTCACACCTTGACATCACTAAGCCACGCCTACTTGCGTGATATCTTACCTTTTTATTGTATCATGTCGATGAACCTACATAACTTAATATCATGGCGAATATATATTTTAAGAAGAAAGCACACGAAAGCCCAAATAATCCGGATGTAAATCGCACTCTTAAAAGCTTCGTCGATATACAAAAACATTTCTTTACTTATCAGCTAAATGATGATGAACGAGCAAAGATATTCAAAAATACGAAGCCATCTAAAACGAAAAAGGAGCTAAGCCATCGACGGGAACTAAATTTTACCTGATTTAGTTCCTAGTTTGAAGCATGAATAGTAAAACAAGTTTTGGCAACAATATATAGGACACACTTATTACAACTAACATTTAACATGCAAAAAATCAGTTTTGTTGTACTGGTTTATACGATTTTTATAGAATGGGCATATCTAGTTTCATTGAACTTGTTAAATTAATTGGACTACCCAAGTAGCATTTTAGACACAAATTGGACACACATTCTTTGCTGAGAAACGTTTTGAAACATTTTCGATTGAAATTATAAAGTTGTATCGAGATATATGTGTTACGAAACTTTTGCGACACATTTTCGAATTCAGTTACTAGAAACACTTCAAGACGTGCTTGTTTCGAAATATTTTGCAAACCATAGTATCGATACATTAACGACAAGTTTTGGTAAGACACAATATTTTCGAAACATTTTCGATTGTGCATCGAAGCAGCGAAAGTCACAGCTAGTACCAACCACTTGGAAACACGTGTAAATGTCCCATTTAAAATGTATACGTTTCGAAAATATTTCCATTTTTGTTCCCAACAGGTTCCAATTTTGATCGGAAACAGAAACGATAGTTACGATACCTGTACCATAATGTGTCTAAAAATGCTACTTGGGTATCAATAATGATAATGAGAAGCAGTAGCGCCGACTAAACTGTCGAAGAGTGTGCGCACTCGCATTAGATTCCATACCGATTTAGCAGTCGGTCGCGAGTGGACCGACTTCTTAATTGAAAGGGAATCGCGCAGCCCATCAAATTTCATACGAATTGAGCAACCGACTAAACTATCTGCCGATCAAAAGTCTGTAGTCTGCGATGGCCCTTAAACCCGCTAATCTTGAGATGAAAATAATTATAAATCACATTAATTTGCATAAAACATAACAATTTTCGATATTGTTAAAAAAGGTACTTTACTTTTAAGCCAAATTAATATTTTGTGGGAAATCTCATAATAATCTTATCGGATTCGTGTTTTCTAGCACTATGATACATAGAAAGAAATGCATAAACTTTGCGTGAAAGGAAATGAGTGGAAATTCGTGACTATAAGCTTGATTGTACTAACAAGAATACACACCATCATATCCAGGAATTTGTGGTGGGGAGGGGTAAAATGAATGATATGTGGTCCGTTTCATGTAGATTTTTGGCATAAAGTCTTTCGCACAAAAATCCACACGGTCGTCACACAAACCTAACCTATGAATGACAAAACACTTCTATATCCACCAAAGGCAACAAACATTTCGAAACCCACCTGTAATGGAACAGAGCAGCCTCAAAGTGGTGCTGGAAGCTCCTTGGTACTGATTGATCATGCCCTGGGAGTGAGCCTTCGGTGCCGGCATGCTCAGCATAATGGCTTTGTGGAACTTTCTTCTGCGCGGTTCCACGGTTACGATAGGCGACACAGCCACCCCGTGACCGAGCAGTTTGGATACCAGCTCTGGCTCTATCGATTGTGCCTGTAAATAAGAAACATTATCGTACCGATAACTTAGAGACAGTGGTGGCTCGTGACCTATGATAGAGGGGGTAGTATGGTGAAATTATTTTAAAAATTTTATTTTTGTGTAACGACCAAACAATTACTTTCTAGACGTTTTAAATGTAGAAAGAAAAAAAGAGTAATAAGAAAATGTGTTAGGTAAAACATATTTTTATTTATTTTTAATTTTACACAAGGAAATACTACTTTTGGAAAATAAGAAAGGTTTTCTTACTGTCGGATCTTAATGTGGTCGCATGCAACCCCCGTAACAATATTTATACAGTCCACTACTAATACTACTAAAGCCATCTACGAGCTATCAAGAAAACCGAATGATGTCCAATACTACTACCGCCATCTACGAGTTGTCAAGAAAACCGAATGATGTCTAATACCACTACACCATCTACGGCTACGTCATTAGGCGCAACCAAGACGAGAACAATAGTTAACTGTTTTATGACGAGAACGAATCGACCCACGAGACTGACAAGTTGGCATTCTTCATATTTTCAGTGTTTTTTAGTTTAAATCCTTAAATAAAATGGTTTAAAATCATATCGAGTATCATTTATCGAAATACACAACATTTATCAACCCTACACAATAGTGCTTAAACGTAAAGTCCATTTTTTGGTTCTTAATTGTAGAAAATTGATCAATAACAGCCTCATTAAGTTTGGAATACCCTCTATAAATTTTTTTTCATATATTTCATTTTTAAACTTTCCAATAAAGTCCCTAGATTTACCCTTTGTGGGCTGCGTTAAATTAATTTCGGGTTTAGGTGTTCCCGCATTCTTCACTTCAATTTTTTGCTCCAAACTCAAAGAGCTAAAGTTATTTCTTAAATAGTCCACCGTCAACTATTCATTTTAACTTAATAAATATATAATATTAATACATACACGCTCGAATTTCTAACTAGATGCACGAACAGACAACAGCGGTGCACACAAAAACTGTGCGCCTTTTCCATGTTAAATCGCCATAGCCCCGCTATCCCCCGGTGCCACTCGCCACCTTTTACTACAGAGAAACTGCATTACTTAATGGCACGTGCGAGCAAGTCTCGTCATAATCGTCATTTACCTCGACCGAGGCACGGTTGCCGGATCTATACAGTTTGGTTTGACGGGATGATAAAATATTAGGGAGGGTCGGACTTTTTTTTAGTTTGACGTTACGATAAAATATTAGAGAGGGTCGGACTTTATACGATAAGTAATATTCAATGAATATAAATTACTATTTTTTATTCGTTTTGATTTGGGGGTGCACGTGCGCATGTGCTCCTGTGGAAGAACCGCCGCTGGTTAGAGAGGAAAATTAGTAAAAACTAACCTGTAATCCAACTCGGATCTTTTTCGTCAGAGCGTTGGGTGGAAACACGGCTTGCACCATGGGGACCGCCGTGCTGGATACAGTTCCGCCTTCCGGACCGATAGCGTGAATCTCTTGCTTTATCCGCGATACTACGGCGAAGTAGTGCGGGAAGTCGTTGGTCAGGATTCTGGTGATTCGGTTCGTGTGAAGATCCTCTAGTTGGCTCAGTTCTAAGACAAATGGCATTTTAAAACGGAAACGTTATTGCTTTCATATTTTATCTATATTATACCAGAGTAATTTAATTTACCTTCTCCGTCAAAACTGTGATTCAAAACATCTTGGATAGCTTCTTCGTTCGATTCCAAAGTGTGTTCTTTCCAAGTTTCTCCATTTTCCGATCTAAGCACGATGATTTCACGATGTTTTCCTCGGAGGGACGCGAAATGTGGAACTTCCAAGATAACCGGGCTAAAAATAGTCTCAATTAATTATACAAATATGTCTCAAAATTCCTCCTAAAGGAAAATTATATCGACTTACCCCAAGAACTTGGCTCCGACCGGTGCCAATTCCAACAGCCTACTGGCCAGGGCTTCGCCTTCCATGAGCGGCGGCGGGTGGGGGGCCCTGTGCGCTCTCACATAGCGACAAGTCACTCTAGTGGGGGAGTGGGCGCAGCGCGGCGGTACGATGACTCTCACTCCCGAATGTCGGCAGCCTCTCATAGCGCCACCTCGCGCGTCTACGAGGAACGACACTAAGAAGCTAAGGAAGAAAATGTGAGGTTAGATTTATTTTCTAGGGTAGTAGGTGATTAGTGGGTGAAAATGTAAGTCCTAATGAAATTTCTGTGCTTATCTTAGGTTAGGATATTTGAGCTAGCTGCGCCTGATTTTAGCATTATACATGATGGTTGGATAATGCATTAGGATACTTATATTTTAAAAAAATCATTAGGACCTACACAGCAAAGTTAAAAAAATTCAATTATCGTGTATTAAAGCTCAATATGTTGTGAGTTCATAATAATTATAATGAAAAGTGAAATATTTAATGTTGTCAAGATATAAATTAATGAATAATAGCATTAAGAAACATAGAGGGACTGGTCACTGGACTGTCAAATGATATAAAATATCAAGGCAGTTTGGAAAATTATAAAGAATTACATGAGAGATTACTATGACAAAAAATAATTAACATGTATAACATTATACACTACTATGTAATATTAACACAAAGTTATGGGTTAGAGACTGTACATTTATATTTATACAAAACCACTTACTTCTTCCAACTGGGGACACTGTAGACAAAAGTATATAAAGGATATTTTAATAGGTCTGTATAGTGTATATACAGTGAATATATATAAATGTAATGTTATTATCAAGCATCGTAGGGACGTCAATACATAAAGTACCTACATATATCCCTATATACAGGGTGGCCCATCGAAAACAGTCCAGCAAGGTCTACGGCTTTGTACGTGAAAATTAAAAAAAATACCTCAGACCCGTAAACTTGTGTTTTCAGGGGGACACGTTTCACTACTAATTTCATCCCCGTAACCTCAACCCCCCTGGCGGGGGCGGCTACTGCCCTTGTTTTTTCAAATGGGAATGGGTATGTTGTGATACATCTTTTTAAAGGGCATTAAATTCTCTTTAAAATGGCGCTTTGGTTTGTAAATTTGAGCTACGCGCCGCCGAGAAATTGCGTTTTAAAAAATGTAATTTTATTGAGTAATATTTACATGTTATCTTATTAAATGTTGAAAATGTCCGCCATTCACCTCCATACAATCGTACAACAACTGTTAAAAGTGTTCTCGGACATTGTGAAGAACATCTGGTGTAATTTGTTGACATTCATTAGTAATGCCCCGTCGTGTTGAAATATTGGATTTTCTTCCTGGTAACGTTGGTCGTTTTCCATAAATTTCATCAGCGCTGGGTTGACAGCATTCTCCAACAAGTCTAAATAAGTATCTCCATTTAAATTTCCCGGTAAGAAAAATGGTCCAATTATGTGATCACCGAAAATACCAGCCCAAACGTTTAATTTCTGAGGATTTTGAGTATGAACCTCGTGGTAAATCCTTGGATTCGTGTCGGACCAGTAACGACAGTTATGTCGATTGACAGTGCCATTAAGAAAAAAAAGAACATTCGTCTGAGAAGCAAACGTTAAAAAGGTAGTTCGGATAATTTAATACTTGTTCTGACATTACTTCACAAAAGTGTAAACGGCGGTCATTATCATCTTCATTCAATTCTTGGAGAAGTTGAATTTTGTATGGGTGCCATTTATAATGTGTCAGAATTCTCTGTCCAGTGGTCCGCGAAATTCCCGTTACATCAGACACTTTTCTGGTACTTAATGTTGGATTCATACTAACTTGACCCAGAACAGCTACTTCTACTGCTTCATTTTTTACCGGATTTTCAATGATCCTTTTTTATTTGCCACTGAACGCCGAAATTTTGCCACTAATTCTAGGATATAACCATGATGTACGTGTCTATCTGGCTGGATGTCTATGATTAAACAAAGTTGCCGTTACTCTTGCACATTGATTGTTTATAAAATACAATTCAATAATTTCCACTCTCTCCTCAATAGAATAAACCATTTTTTATGTCACGATCAAATCAAAAGAAAATAATAGCGCAGACATAACGTATGTAGATCTGGATCAACCACTTTACGGAAGATAAAGTTAAATTGACTGATACTTATTACTTTAAAAAAAATTCTTTAGTCACAAACCTGTGTACTTGCAGTGAAATGTTTGAAATTCCGTTGCTCGGCGGCGCGTAGCTCAAATTTACAAAACGAAGCGCCATTTTAAAGAGAATTTAATGCCCTTTAAAAAGATGTATCACAACATTCCCATTTGAAAAAGCAAGGGCAGTAGCCGCCCCCGCTAGGGGGGTTGAGGTTACATGGATGAAATTAATAGTGAAACGTGTCCCCCTGAAAACACAAGTTTACGGGCCCGAGTTTTTTTTTTTTAATTTTCACGTACACAGCCGTAAACCTTGCTGGACTGTTTTCGATGGGTCACCCTGTATACTGAGCTCTTTTAAATTCGCAAATTGACAAGAAGCCACGAGGTTTGATATTAACATAACATAAAAATATACCATCCTGCATAAAAAAAGTAAAGATTGTTTCACGAAAAATGGATATAACTTAATGACTGCTGTAAAAGTACCTGGGCCATCCCATTATTTATGACCGTTTGTTATTATGTGGAAAGGACCGGATTGTAATAATTATAATTAAATATAGGCACATCAGGTAGGTTAGGTTGCTTAATTTATATTTAAATATCTTTTTGTGGTAAAATTTGTTAGTTTTTGAGGAATGGTTCAAGAATTGTCTTTTACCAAACATTCCTCAGAATAGCGTGATAGTAATGGACAATGCGAGCTATCACAGTCGCCAATTACATAAAGCTCCAAGCTCAAATAATACAAAATTGGAGATTCAGAACTACATGATATATATTTTGAAGAAAGTTATAAAAAAAGTGATCTTTTAGAAGTTTTAAAGACATTTTGTATAAAAAAGTATATGTTTGTGACACATTGGCAGAAGAAATTGGACATGCAGTGCTACGGCTCCCACCCTATTATTGCATTTTTAACCCCATAGAGCATATTATTATGTGGCACCAGTTAATATCACTGGTTAGGTCTGAAAACATTTCTCCGACTTTAAGTTCTAGTGTTGTAGAATTAATACGAAAATGCTTTAATGATATTCCCCCAGGTAGTTGAAAAAATTCAGTCAGTCACGTAATAACTGTAGAAAAATCGTATATTAGTCTGAATCGTATAATTAATCCAATTATAATTAATTTTGATGAGGATAGCGATAGCGAAACAGAACTATCTATAGAATGACATTATAAATGTAAATAAATATCACTAGTAATATTTAAAAAAAATGTTATTTCATTTGATTACATTAATATAATCATATCATTACTTGTTTTCCTTAGTCCGTCCCTTCATACTTCACTTGTTTATTGCCAAGCTCTTGTCGACACAATGGGACCTACCCAGGAAATCATTAAGTCGTATCCAATTTTCGTGAAACGTACTGTACCAGAACATTTTTTTATCATGTTTGGCGTTAATAACCTCATATTATGGTGAAATTTATTTTGAAGTATTTTTTTGGGACGGTATATTTTTTGATACGCCGGTACATAAATACAAATTTCAAGGAATCAGATTTACACCACCAAAAATTAGTATCTACATGTGGTTACGGGTTGGTTCGCCAGGCAAATGACTATACACAAAATCTACTAATACCCAATATATTTACATATCAAACAAGTGCACGGGCCCCAATATTTATTTACAAAACAAAAGTAAACAAATCAATTGTTTATGTAACAAAGTTTTGAGGTAAAAGAACTAAGAGGTTTGTTCTTGTTCAGACAGACACGCGACATTGCAAAGAACAATTCTTTAATATTTTATGGAATTCAGGGTAATTATAAAGAAACTAAATATAAAAGGTGTGACGAGATTTGTAATATTTATTTTATCTGTTGATTTATTTGATGATTTGTTAAGGCATTTCGACATGGTTATTGTTTGTGTTTGATGCAACTATTTTTGCTAAGATTATAAACTTTTCAGAAAGGTATAAATAGCTAATCTCGGGTAAGAATTTTCTGGTGCAAACATACAGAGTCAAAAAAAGCATTAAAGCCAATAATTTGCTAGCTGAAAATTATGTAATTATTGATCACCACGAAGAGAGTGGCCCATTCATTAAACACCTAAAAAACCAGGGTCGCCCCACGCAGTGTTGATTAGTAGTGGTCAATTGGTAGTCAAAAAGTGCAGCATTCAGTGCGTTATCGACCAACGCCCTCTTACGGCGTCGATCTTCATTAAAACCTCGGTGTGAAATACCTTTCTCTGCACAGGCCTGTTCCGGGGCTTTTAGGTTTGGGGCCCAAGTGAAATAGGGATCTTTCGAGCAGCACCCACTCATTGTCGTACCCGTAAAAGCTTTGAACACATACACAAACGTACCGTTATAGGACGTATTTTTTTTTGTGACGTTAGTAAGAGACAGTGTTATAAGAAGCTTGAAAGGAGATAAATTATATACGAAAAATTCGCATTATTTCGATTGGACGATGTTTTAACTCACAAGCAGGGTTGTTAAGGCCGTATTAGAGACGGCAATTTTTTCTCTTGCGCCGGCAATTAAAATGGCACGTATTCATGCGCAGTAAACCGTTCTCGATCAGCTGGAGCATTGTCAACGAGAATTAGAGATGGGGAAACCTGTTCGTTTTGATTACCAGTTAAAGCAGCTACTGCTATTTACAAATAGGAGGTACAAAAAGTTGCTGAATTAGCAGTCCATAAGTTTAATAAAGAATGTAAACTGCTAATTTAAGTACAAGTGGGTTTAAATGGCCATTACCTGTTCATACCTGGTTCGGCCAAATAATAAACAGTTAAAAATAACAGAATAATCCATGTCTACCCAATTGCGCCGGCAAGGGCAATTAAAATGGCGCCTGCCCCATTTCTGGTAATGAGAGACAGCTGATCGGGAACGGTGTACTGCGCATGAATCCGTGTCATTTTAATTGTCAGAAGAGTAGAATTTCCGACTGTAGTACGGAGAACGGTGTACTGCACATGAATCCTTGAATTATAATTGCCATTGCTGGCGCCATAAAAATTCCCGACTGTAATACGGCTTTTAATGTCGCAGAAAAATTGAATTTACTACATTGATACATTTGCTACGTCCCAAACGTAGTAAATGTATTGTTTTGATTGGCTGAAAGTGTCAAAAACTCAACATAACCTCACCTTTATATATATATATATATTATAAATTTGATGTTAAAAGTTGGAAATTCGAGTGGAAAAGTAGAAAATAGCAGTTTCGGTTACTGTTCTTCTGTTGATTTTTGCTTTACGATTTGATCTTAAATAAAAATATTCTAAATATTGAATTTAGTACTTGTTTAGTACATTTTTACGTCGCAAACGTAGTAAATGTATTGGTTTGATTGGCTGAAAGTGTCAAAAACGCAACATAACCTCACCTTTATCTATATATTATAAATTTGATGTTAAAAGTTGGAAAATCGAGTGGAAAAATAAAAAATAGCAGTTTCGGTTACTGTTCTTCTGTTGATTTTTGCTTTACGATTTGATCTTAAATAAAAAATATTCTAAAAATTGAATTTAGTACTTGTTTAGTACATTTTTACGTCGCAAACGTAGTAAATGTATTGTTTTGATTGGCTGAAAGTATATATATTATAAATTTGATGTTAAAAGTTGGAAATTCGAGTGGAAAAGTGGAAAATAGCAGTTTCGGCTATTGTTCTTCTGTTGATTTTGCCTTTACGATTTGATCTTAAATAAAAATATTCTAAAAATGAAAGACGAAAGTAGTAAATGTAACAAAATACGTAGCTTAAATTACATAGTAAATGTTACATTAGCTACTTTAACAACTCTGCTCACGAGTCCGACTACTCTCTTTCTCTATCTAACACACGGGTTTTCTTGATAGTCAAACACGCTAGAGTTTGTATAAATGTTGATATTAGGAGGAAATACGGCAATAAGAGCTTGACCATCATAAAAATCTACTACAAAATTATAATAAAACATAATACACATAGAGAAACGTCATTTTACGTGGATTTTTAGGGTGTTCCCTGAATTACGCGGAAACCACATAACTGATTGTGAAAATGAAAATGTAAATTTTTTACCACAGCATATATTTATTTATCTTCCTTCAAGGTTCTTTTAACTATCAGCTTCCTACGTCACCTAGTAACTGTTATCGTTATCATCTACTTTAACTAATTTTAATCTATACTATCAAGACAGTTTTTCTAGTCACATCTGAAGCAAACCTACTCAAAAAGTTACTGGCTCTATCAAAGATTAATACAAGACACTAGCTCCACTACTAACTGGTTACTATGCGATTGAAGGGATTCTACAAGGCCCGCTCTTTTAAAAATATAATATATTGGGTTGCGGAAAGATCTTATGCAATAATTAACAAACCAGACTTTGATTGTGACATTAATAACATGGCCACAAATGACTCATTCACATACAAAGCTGCCTGTTTATTAAATAAAGAATTAGCTAGGAAAAAACATTTCTGTCACAGTCAAAGTTGTCTGGTTAGTTAATTATTGTATAAAATCTGTCACGAACCAATGTAATATTCCTTACATATATTATAGCCTTAAGACAAACTTCACTGTAATCTCGACAGAGGGCACATATGACAATCTGTATTGCCCTAGCGCAGGGGTCGGCAACCTGCAGCTCGCGAGCCACATGCGGCTCTTTGGATGTGAAGCTGCGGCTCTTTAGTTCCATACGCAAATATTATTTATTTTATCGAAAAAAAAACATTAAAAATTCGTTCTGAAGCGATTAACGAGGATTAGGCACCGATTCTATCTCTCAGCAACTTATACTCGCTTTTCATCGCACCTCTCCCCCGTGACACGCGTCGTTACTGTCGTCAGTCCGTCGGAAGCTCTCGAATGACGCCATTGTCGGAGGTTTCTATGTCAGGGGACGGCAGCCTACGGCTCGCGAGCCGCACGCGGCTCTTTCGATGTCAAGTTGTGCCTCTTTCGATATGAAATTGCGGCCTTTAGTGGCTCTTTAAAAACTGAGAAATTGTGTAAATTATAACTTTTGGCTCTTCCGTCTCAAAGGGTTGCCGACCCGTCCCCTAGCGTTCTAAAGAAACATACAATTGGTCCGAGGAAAGAATTAACATGAGTCATCACCTGTACGATTCAGATCAAGATTATATACAGGGTATCCCATTTTCGACACTTTTATAGGGTATATTGTTAGTGCTATCAAAAAAGTAATGTATGTGTATATGCCATAGATGTCATTTTTGGAACAAACTTAAAATGATAAAATCAAAATTAGAAAATTTTCGCTCGCTTAAGAGATACGGGGGAAAATCAAAAAATTGACAATTTCAAAATTACCCCATATTTTCTTAGTTAAAAGAGATATAGCAAAATGTTTTATACAGAAGTTTCTTTATATTGATTGTTGAATAATCTTCAGAATAAGTATACGGGGTCAGGTAAAAAAGTTCCTAGGCGATTTATTAAACTTTATTACTTTAAACCACAGTAGACCATGAAACAAAAGCTAATGTCGTAGAAACAACTATGTTGACTATTAACATTTAACGTCAATTTCATTTTTACATATTCATTTGCGAAAATGACCTATCAACATTTTGAAAAATTTGATATGATATCAGTTTACATTGAAAGTGGAAAAACGAAGAAATGGCGCAAAATGTATATTTTGTTCGCTATTCGGAAAGACGGCAACCATTCAAGGACATATTTCGAATATTCGCGGTGATTCCCGTTATTTTTTACCTTAATCTGAATCATTTATTTCGTTTCAAAGTAATAAAGTTCCAATAAATCGCCCAGGAAACCAATATCATCCATGGTGTGTTATATATTTGAAAGGAGAATTTAAAATAGTATCATTTTAGATTAAAATATACAGGGGTTCCATTTAAAAAAAATTAGGTTAGATCCGATAACTTTTTTACCTGACCCCGTATACTTATTCTGAAAACGGCAGATTATTCAACAATCAATATAAAGAAACTTATGCATAAAACAGTTTTCTGTATCTCTTTTAACTAAGAAAATATAGGGTAATTTTGAAACTGTCAATTTTTCGAATTTCCCCCGTATCTCTTAAGCGAGCGAAAATTTTCAAATTTCGATTTTACCATTTTAAGTTTGACCCAAAAAGAGCACATGACACCAACATTACTTTTTTGATATCATTTAATTCATTCAATTCAAATTGATTTATTGTTTCCCCGGCCTAACTGTACCTTATTTATAATTTGTAAAGCACCCCTCCCTAAAAGCTGTTAACTAACGAAAAGAAAACATTAAACAAACCATATTTAAATATAAACACAATATCCTAGCCTTACTTTTGCAACTAAAAGCGTAATACCTACGGAGAAGAGAACGAAAACGAAACTGTCTTGATAATTTTATTTAATTCCGTTAAAATTCAAAAATCACCATATTTATTGTTGTTTTTAAGGTTTAAAAACTAAGTTACTTCAATATTATTTAAACACAAAAAAGCATTATTCGGGAAAATCCTTGTGTGTGAGCCACAAAATCGTTTAAATATTATTTTAACTCGGTAAGTAAGCACACGTAAGTGTAAATATTACACTAGAATGTCAGATATAAAATGACTTACCCTGCAGTGATTGGTTGTTTATTTATGTCAACGTTGTCTGGCTGCGAATAGTACTGTTTGGCTTGCTGAGGCTGGATTATAAGCTCGCTGCTGACATGGGACGGAGCTAGAAAGATCAATAGCTAATTCAATAATAATAATAATAAGATATTTATTCTACAGTGTCAATTTAGCCGAGCTATCTCGGTCCCTCTTGGTGCGACAAACTGTAATAATAATAATAATAATAATAATAATAATAATAATAATCTTTATTGTCTAACAGAGTAAAATCCAATTACAAGACAATATGACCTATAAAAAGAAAAAAAAATTATACATAAGCAACAAAAAATCCAAGAGATAGGAAAAAGAGAAAAAAAAAGGGAGAAAAATAATGGTTGCATCAAGGTAACAGTTTATGCTTTATAAGTTTAGTAAATTGGGTATTGGACAAACCGAATACATCAATGTCATTAAGGGTATTATTGAAAATCAACATGGATTGGTATACAGGTGTTTTAATCAGAAAGTTAGAGGAGGGAGTTGGGAGATAAAAGACGCCTAACTGAACGAAGAGGAACATGGAAAAGAATACAAGACAGCAGCTCCGGGGAATCGATGAGCGAACAGCAAATACGATACAAAAACTGCATAAACATGAGGTATCTGCGGTTGAGGAGCGATGGCATCTGGAATCTAGATAGCAGTGCATTCTGGTTAGTGCCCCGGGTAGGATATATACCATGTTCCCTATAGGCGATAAACTTGACAAACTTTCTTTGTACGTTCTCTAGTAAAATAATATATTTATGAAAGACCGGATGCCAAATAACACCACCATACTCCAACTTAGACCGCACAAAACTGTAATAAAGGGTTTTCAGGGTTTTGGTGTTTGTGAAATCAGTCGAATTCCGTATGATAAATCCCAGGGCCTTCATCGCACTGCTGTGAATGCTCCTAAAGTGGTGGGAGAAGGAAAGCTTATTGTCGAAATCTACCAATAACAACCAAATAAGTACAGGGTGTCCCTTTTCCACTTTCTGGGGGGTATAGAGTTATTATCAAAGTTATAATGTTTGCTGTTTTCATTTTCCTGTCCTACGTTTTAACAAAACGAAAGATTCTGGTTGCAAATTTGTCATGGCTTCCATAGTTTTTAATCTACAGGGTGATTTTGAAAATCCTCGCTTTTTTGACACATCTCGTATCTCCGTTGTGCGTTTAGGCTTATCAAAAAGATAGGTAAAGTTCAGTGGCGTAGTCAGTTTTTCTCTAAAAAGTTTCATTTTTAAGATATTGGCAAAAATAAAATTTGTTAAATGGGACACCCTATATATTATATTCACTATATATTCAAAAATATCCTAAAAATGCGATATTTTTAATAATTTACTTATAACGGTAGGCCATGGTCAATTTATTATCTTGGATTATACAGGGTGTTCCTTAATGTCGTGCTAATATTTCAAGGCGTGATTCCTTAGGTAATTTTATGAAGAAAAGTTCATATGAAAATATGTCCGCAACGGCTTAAATTTTTTGCTACAGGGTGTTGAATTTTTATTTTTTAAATGGTTATTTTTCAATATCTCCGAAAGTACTTTAGATATTATTTTCAATTTTGGTATGTGTTAATAGGATATAGAGCCACAAATTTTAGTTAGAAAAGTTATTCAATTGTTCCACCAGTGGCGCCCCTGCAAACATATAATCTGATATTTTTACAAAAAAGATGGTACGCCACTGACATTTTTCCATGTGGATATTTTTTCTGATTAGCCTGGCCAATTCTACATGAAAACGGTCTCTTAAGTTTTTCTCGTCAGACGCACCGTTCTTGATTAAAACAATTAAATCCAAATTGCTTCATTTAACAGTATTGACGAATAATTTTTTAACACATACATCTAGCTATCCTGGAATAATTTGCAATGACAAAGACATAGAAAATGGGACACCTTGTATATGAATAGAACTTAATATAACTTTACCCATTGAATTCCTGTTGTATTCGCTTTTCTCATCGTGAGTGACATCCATCCGCATGGAATCGTCTCCCAGAGACTTCATGTCGTCCACAGTCATGTATTTGTATTGTTGTTGGTCACCCAGTAGAGGATCGTCACCTAATCGTAAGAAAAACATATTAATTTTATGTTTGTTCGTTTAGGCCGCAAGAAAATCTAATTTTGATGTGGGAAACCTTATTTCAGCAGATATATATCAGAAAATTTGACCCATAATTTCCCAATTTTCCAGAGAAAAATTCACTAGCTTTTTACCAAGTTTTGTCAGCAAAAATGGTGCCTGGAGCATAAAATTTCCTTTATTAACCGAATAACTTACGATTCAATTTGAACTGGAAACATTTTATAGAAATAACTAACAAACAAAAAAAGTGTATGTATGTATGTATTGTCTTTTTGTAGTGTTTTACGGACCTAGGGGAGGTGTGAAATTTCCATTTTCCGACGGGCGGTGACAAACAAATACTGTTGTCTTATTTTAACACAGAACGCCAAAAGAACACTCCAACTAAAATAATTTTTCGCGAAGAAATTGTCAGTTCCAATCACACGAACATTGTCCGCTTGAGCGAAGTTAGATTAATGAAGTCCAATTCCTTTTTAACATCCGACCCTTGTCTAAAGATTATTATCGAAACATAAGCATACCTACTAAGCAACACCAGACAGTGACAGTGCCGGCTTATTGTTTTACTGTCTTAGGAGCAAAAAGAAAAAAACAAACCATAACTTTTTCGAACAGTTAAAAAAGCTGAAATATAATACTCACCCTATCTATGCCCCAGACTTGGGCGTAACAAACTCTTTTTATACTATAATGTAGCTCGTAAAACGTTGGTTCTAAAACCAAAGTGCCGATAACTTATCATTTGTTTCGAGGATGTTATAATCATTGATAACGTGAGATTACGCAAGCAAATTGATGTTTTTAAGTACATGTGAAGTAAACAGACGAATTTTTATATTATAATTAGATTTGGGAGTGCATAACCATTAACCTTACTCGTTTATTGAGTTCAAAAAATTTTTCCAAAAAAATACTAAAATTTTGCGCCTGAAATTCAAACCATATGGAAATAGATTATCTATTAGGTTATACAGGAGTCCTAGAGTTTATTTAAAGGGGGGGTCCATTCCCCCCCCCCCCCCCCCCCCCCCGGATCCACTCTTGCCGAACACATATATATTACCACAAATCTAAAATCTACATTTCTAATGATGTTAGTAGAAGCGAAAAAGAAGCTAGCTGCCTATATTAGCTAAATGCTAGTGTAGAAATAAATTGGTGATTATAACGAACTTGAAAAGAAAAAAATATTTCCGTACAGAGAAAATTATTTATTTGTTGGCCTGTACAGTTGTAACCCTTGTACAGGGTGTCCCATTTTCGACACTTTTATAGGGTATCTCCGCTATTGTTAGTGCTATTAAGAAAGTAATGTAGGTGTCATGTGCTCTTTTTGGGTCAAACTTAAAATGGTAAAATCGAAATTTGAAAATGTTCGCTCGCTTAAGAGATACGGGGGAAAATCAACAAATTGACAATTTCTAAATTACCCTATATTTCCTTAGTTAAAAGAGATATAGAAAAATGTTTTAGACGGAAGTTTAGTTATAATGATTGTTGAATAATCTGCCGCTTTCAGAATAGTATACGTGGTCAGGTAAGAAAGTTATCGGACCTAACCTCATTTTTTTAAATGGAACACCCTGTATATTTTAATCTAAAAAGATAGCATTTTAAATTCTCTTTCAAATTTATAACAATAATCATGGATGATAGATATTATACCAAATTTTCAAAATGTTGATAAGTCATTTTCACAAATGAATAAGTAAAAATGAAATTGACGTTAAATGTTAATAACAACTAGAATGTCAACATAGTTGCCTCTAGGATATTAGCTTTTGTTTCATGGCCTACTGTGGTTTAAGTAATAAAGTTTAAATAAATCGCCTAGGAAACCAATATCATCCATGGTGTGCTATATATTTGAGGATAATTTAAAATTGTATCTTTTTAAACTAAAATATACAGGGTGTTCCATTTAGAAAAATGAGGTTGGACCGATAACTTTTTTTACCTGACCCCGTATACTTATTCTGAAAACGGTAGCTTATTCAACAGTCAATATAAAGAAACTTCTGTATAAAGCATTTTTCTGTACCTCTTTTAACTAAGAAAATATAGGGTAATTTTGAAATTGTCAATTTTTTGATTTTCCCCCGTATCTCTTAAGCGAGCGAAAATTTTGAAATTTTGATTTTACCATTTAAGTTTGACCCAAAAAGAGCACATGTCAACTACATTACTTTTTTGATAGCACTAACAATTACGGATATATCCTATAAAAGTGTAAAAAATGGGATACCCTGTACCGTGAACTAAATCGATCAGAAAATGCAGTTAACTTACCTGTTAACTTTGTTAACTTACCTGTTAACTTTGTTAACTTCTTGGTTTGGTATCTAAGTTCCCTTGTCTCGTTGTTGGGAACAAAACGTTTTTAGTTTAGAGATTTAAGATATTTTTTCTAATTTAACAAACCCGAACAACCCTTGGCCAAGCCTCGCATAATAAGAACAATTAACGTATAATTTATATAGAAAATATTCTAAATAGATTTTCTCTGTACGAAGAAGATCAAGTGACAGACTTACAGTTGGGGGGACCAAAACTTACGTGTATATGTCATTTGTCCCTGGTAGTAGGGCAGATAGACGTGCTGCGCATGCGTCGGCCGGCCGTATACCACTGGCGGCTCGTCCACTCCGCCTGAGGCATGCAACATACCAACCACCACCCTTAGCATTTTATTTTTACCCGTAAGTTACCACCCCTACCCTCCACTCTTTCTTTTTAGGTAAACCGATACTTAAAGTAGCAACAAAACAACGCGTGCTTTAGTTAGTATTCATTTTTCCGTTCTCCTTAATGAAAATATACAGGGTGTCAATTTTAAAACTTTCCACCCTTAATATCCGGCTTCCTGTAAATAAAACTTAAAACGGGGACGCTTTTAAAGAATATTTGCAGCCCTCGTGGTTTAACCCCGTAGTTTTCAGATATTACTCTTAAAGACACATTATTGTGTTCACTTTATTGTCTTTCCTACTTTTAATATCACTTCCCAAGTAGCATTTTCAGACACATTATGGTACATTTATCGCTTCTGTTTCCGATCAAAATTGGAAACTGTTGGCAACAAAAATGGAAATATTTTCGAAACGTATACATTTTAAATGGGACATTTACAAGTTTCCAAGTGGTTGGTACTAGCTGTGACTTTCGCTGCTTCGATGCACAATCGAAACTTTTATCGAAAATGTTTCGAAAATATTTCTAACTGTTACTTATGTTCATTCAAAAATGACAGTATAAAGGGGCGGGGCTATGTTAAAACATGCACAAAACAATTAGGATACCTTCACTGTTGTAAAATAAAAGAAATACAATATGAAACAATAATGTCGCCATGATCAATTCGTTATAAGTATATTTCCTATAAGTTATTTTATTTCATATATCTAGTTATTGCACATAAGAACCAAAAAATCATTGTCGCAGTAAATTTTATCGTGCAGTTTAGTAATTTGGCTTTATATTTTTAACGTGCCCTCGATTTATTTTCATTTACAGAAAAAAATATACTTTGTCAAAAAAATAAAAATTAAAATATTATCAAAATTTTATATATTTCTTTTATAAATCGACTTCGCTAGGAAAATGGAACTTATCTAATAACTTTTGTTTTTGCAAGAGATACAGAAATTTCATTAAAACTCATTTTAACAGAAGAAAAATTCATTTCCCAAAATGGCCGCTAGAAAGCAATAAATTATTCTGGTCCAAAATGGACTAGATACACAATTTCTAGTCTTTGGCTTCTATAATGTTTCCATGATGCACAGAAAAATAAAAGGTTTGTTAAGGTGATGGTGAATGCTACAGGAAACAAAAAGTTTGCTTGTATGTACAGAAAACAAAGGTTGAGTATGGATAGCCTAAGTCTGACGTCACGAGAGGCGTGGTTTCAAAAACCTTTCCAAACTAAAATTACATTGAAAATCCCATAAGAGATTTTTTTAAAGCATCGGTACACGTTTATAAGGGATAAATAAGCAATTTCCTGATATTATTTGTATATTATATGTTATTATTGATTCATTTTCAGAAACAGATTGACGTAAGTGTTTTTTGAAGATTTTTAATCAACCTCTTGTTTGAAGTTATGTTATTATTGTTTCCATAGGGAGATTTAATTTTTCTGTTAAAAACAGCTTATTGCACTGTATTTATCAACATATAGTATACCCACCCTATAGCCATACTTTATGTTGATAAATACAGTACAGTAAGCATTTTTTATAGAAAAATAACAATTGGAATCTCGCTAAACAATAACGTAACCTCAAACTGTTTCAGATGGTGATAAAAAATCTACCTTACTTACAACACTTACTTCAATCTGTGGTTGAAAATGGATCAATAATAACAGCTAAAATATAAATAATATCAAGAAGTTCCTTATTTATCGCTAATAAACGTACACCGATGCTATAAAAAATCTCTTGGGAAACAATGCCTTACCATAACTTTAAAAATTTTAACTAAAATTTTTTCGAAAAATATTTATCTTCGCGTGTCGTTAATGTATCGACACTATGGTTTGTAAAATGTTTCGAAACAAGCACGTCTTTAAGTGTTTCTAGTAACTGGATTCAAAAAAGTTTCACAAAAGTTTGGTAACACATATGTCTCGATACAACTTTCTAATTTTAATCGAAAATGTTTTGAAACGTTTCTCAGCAAGGAATGTGTGACCAATTTGTGTCTAAAAATGCTACTTGGGTTACTGGAAGCGAGATAGTAAGAGAGGGAATTTTTCCAATCGATACCATATATTTCCCCACAAAATTTTAAGCGGGCGGAACACTAGAAAAAAATCGTACAGCTTCTGACATACACAAGTGAAAACAAACTATGATTTCTTTAAAACCTTCAAGTAAAAAAAATTGTTGCTTATTACCTCTTCTCTTTAAGCATCGTTTCGTTATAAATGAACTACATTTTTTTTTAATTACTTAATTTACTATTAATAGAGTTAAAAATTAAAAACTAAAACGAAAAACAAACAAAATATTAACAAAACACAATTACAGGAGCAAAATCGTTTTCAGGAACATCACAGATCATTAAATGTCGAGGCAAAATGGTGAAAATGTCTAGAAAAGGGTTACTGTTCGCAATAATTTGATGAACACCTTTCCTGGCCTCTTTTATTCAAGAAAATGGATATGCGAAAAACATACAGCTGGACCAGGGAAAGAATGAATGGGCGTCATAACGTTACTGTGATATCAAACACTTGTTGTACTTTGCTGTATAGAATTTAATCATCAAAATCAGTTCTTATGAGGACTATTAGGTCGTTAAAAATGTGTTTCCTTTACTGTAAATGTGTTAAATACGTATATTTTGTTATAAAAAATTGTATTTTGTTTGAATAACTTTTAACAACCAGCGTTGGGGACCGGTAGTGTCTAATATGCCATCGGTAAGGACAAACATTTCAGCTTTAAAAGCTTAGTCTCCACGAGAATATTTTGAAAATCGCAATAGTATTCACAAACACACAAATAAAATTTAAAACCATTTTAAAAATTAATTTTTGACTTTAGTACAATCTATGACCTATGACGTACATTCATTCTTTCGCCGATTCAACTATCTATTGTTATACCCAAAGATATTACAAACTACAGATAGAAAAATGTACATTTCTAGCCTACGCAACGACTGCAAACGGTCTTTTCCACCTCTTTCGGTCATTATTGCAGCATAGCCAGATTGACATATTTATTGCAAAGGTATCTCGCAAAATCCCTATTTAAAATTTGTGAATTTGACAATTAAGGTTTAAGGTTAATCCCCTCTTAAAATAAATTTATTTCCTAATAATTTTACTATAAATTGTGAAAAGGCGATGAGAGATTCTTTAAAAACGTATTATTATACTTAAACGTATCAAACGAATCTTGAACCAATCCGACTGCACTCTGGCAACATCTATTTCTCCTTTACTACTGCGCTACAATCCAAAATATGAATGAATACTACTCTCGTAAACATTACAACGTTGGCGCTATGATCTAACGGATTGCTTATATATTTTGGTCGATTTGTGTTCTTTTTGTGATTATTGGCGAAAAATCGTCTTTATTATAAACAATAATGGTGCATTCACGTGTAGTTTGTAAAAGAGTGGATCATTTAAATAAGGATTTATGTTTTCATCGATAAGTATATGGTTGTTTTAATATTTAACCATCTGATATAACCAGACTTCAACACTGTTGCCATTCAGCCAACAAACATGTAGTTCTCTCTTCCACCCATTCGGCACTGATTTTCAATAACATTTGAAACAATCACAGCTTCACTTTTTTTTATGATCAAACACAAGCACTATTGGAAAAATCCTTTAGGGCGGACGGCGGACGGACGCCTTCACCATCAATGCCGGTGTTCCTCAAGGGTCCATATTGTCTCCCACTCTCTTCTTACTCTACATTAACGACCTTCTGGTGAAAACTAAAAATCCGATATTTAGTTTTGCTGACGATAGCACACTTATCTCATCTTTCTCTTTGAATTCGCAAACATCGGCTGCCGACGCACATCTTCGCAGACAGCATGAAGTATCACGCCTCAACAAAGACCTGGAAGAAATTTTGGCTTGGGGTGACAGTAACCAAGTCGAATTTAACGCTAAGAAAACACAGGCAGCAGTTTTCTCTAAAAAGGTTAACATTACAGAACCGGAAATAGTCATGGCCGGACACGCAATCCCACTGGCTTCATCTATTAATTTGCTGGGTGTCAATCTGGGAGGAAATATGTCTTGGCATAACCACGTTGTGGCAATCGCCAAGATAGCTTCTCAGAAGCTTGGCGTACTCTTCCGAACCAAAAAGTTGTACACACCTCAACAACTTTTGACACTATACAAAGCCCAGATTCGACCATCACTAGAATACTGCTCTCATGTCTGGAGCTCTGCACCCAAACATACTCTTCGGCTACTGGATTCCATCGAAAGGAGGGCTATTCGTCTGATCGGAGACCACGAGCTGACGAAGAACCTCGACAGCCTAGAACATCGAAGACAGGTTGGGGATTTGACTCTCTTTTACAGGTATTTTCATGGAAGGTGCTCGGCTGACCTAGCCCTCTTAATTCCGCCCAGAGCGACGAATAGCAGAAATACACGACGAACCACTGCCGCCCATCCATATGTGGTTAAGCTTAGTACTCCTCGAACTTCACTATTTAAGAACTCTTTCATCTGGAGGACTTCATCCTTGTGGAACGACCTTCCCGAGGTCGTTTTTCCCAACGAATATGACCTCCAACGATTCAAAACCAACGTGAATCGCTTTTTGCGCACACGCACCACTCCCAGAGTGCCCTAAAGGATTTTTCCTATAGTGCTTGTGTTTGATCATAAAAAAAAAAAAAAAAAAAAAAAAAAAAAGGGCACTCTGGGAGTGGTGCGTGTGCGCAAAAACCGATTCACGTCGGTTTTGAATCGTTGGAGGTTATATTCGTTGGGAAAAACGACCTCGGGAAGGTCGTTCCATAAGGATGAAGTCCTCCAGATGAAAGAATTCTTAAATAATGAAGTTCGAGGAGTACTAAGCTTAACCACATATGGATGGACGGCAGTGGTTCGTCGTGTATTTCTGATATTCGCCGCTCTGGGCGGAATTAAGAGGGCAAGGTCAGCTGAGCACTTTCCATGAAAATATCTGTAAAAGAGAGTCAAATCCACAATCTGTCTCGATGTTTTAGGCTGTCGAGGTTCTTCGTCAGCTCGTAGTCTCCAATCAGACGAATGGCCCTCCTTTCGATGGAATCCAGTAGCCGAAGAGTATGTCTGGGTGCAGAGCTCCAGACATGAGAACAGTACTCTAGTGATGGGCGAATCTGGGCTTTGTATAGTGTCAAAAGTTGTTGAGGTGTGTACAACTTTTTGGTTCGGAAGAGTACACCAAGTTTCTGAGAAGCTATCTTGGCGATTGTCACAACGTGGTTATGCCAAGACATATTTCCTCCCAGATTGAAGATGAAGCCAGTGGGATTGCGTGTCCGTCCATGACTATATCCGGTTCTGTAATGTTAACCTTTTTAGAGAAAACTGCTGCCTGGGTTTTTTAGCGTTAAATTCGACTTGGTTACTGTCACCCCAAGCCAGAACTTCTTCCATGCTGTCTGCGAAGATGTGCGTCGGCAGCCGATGCTTTTGCATTCAAAGAGAAAGATGAGATAAGATGAGATCAATAGTTTTATGAATGGATTACGGGATCTGTAGTTTACAATACCTTTGCTTATACCATATTGTTTTTACCCCTGTAATCAGACTAATAGACAAAATTTAAAAAAAACAAAAACATACATAAATTAGACAAATAAGGAAACATACATATTTGTTATAATTGAAGCCGGACGGCTATGTATAAGGCGCTGACTTAACTCTACCCCGCTAATGGTTACATAAGCTTAGCTTAAGCCAAAAAGAATTGTAATTTTTAACAAGAGGGGACTATCAATTTCTAATGTAATTTCTTGGCTATATTTAGGATAAGTATAGCGGGAATAAGGATAGAAAAACAACTACTCAACAAAACGTTTCGTTTTTTATTCAAACTTCCTCAGTACTCAATTAGCATAGTACTTCTAGGCCGCATTGTGTTGTTAAATTATTATCAAAGACCATTTTTGGCGAAAAACAGCCATCATTGAGTTTTTGATAATAATATAACAATAAATTTCGGCCTAAACCTCCGCTAATCGACTCCTGAGGAAGTTTTAATAAAAAACGAAACGCTTAAAACATGACACACGGTACAGAGTTGTACAGTGTATAGTTTAGGGTAACCTCCGTCAAAGAAACCAATTTAAAGAACACCCCCCCTGTAGAAATGACAATTCTTTTATTTCAAGCTACTCTTTGGCAAAATTAACACTACATTACTCGGAAAAAAATTTCACACGTACCTCCTTCGTCCTCCGAGTCGGACATGAAAGTCTCTTGCATCGCCTCGGGCGCCATCACCTTGTACTTCTCTTCGATGTTCATTGTTGTGGTGGTGTTGATGGTGAGTTCCGTTACGACTTTCAGTTCTTCGACTACGCTGATGTAACCTAGTTTGGTGGCGATGCCCAAAGCTGTTTGACCATTCTATAAAATTAAAATTTGTTCAAGTAAAAACTGTAAAAATGTACAATGTGTCCGAAAATTGTTATTCATCAAGTCGTGAAGGTGCTTTTAAAAATAATAATATTTAATTGAAATTTTGTATTTGTACCTCCAACAAGATTTGAAAGAACTCTTTTTTATTTGTTCGTTTTGCTCAAGAATTAAAAATAGGGGACCTTTTTTCCATTTCTGTACTTTTTCAGTACCTTGTACAGGGTGTTATGGAAATGACGTATTATATTTAAAGAAATTATAATTTTAACAATTTTACATTCTATAGTTTACGAACAAATATGATTCCAGAAAACCGACGGCGAAAGACGTTTTGCAAAACAAATAATAGTAATATCACACACAAATTTCAAATTCGTCACAAGCACAGGAAAGTAAAAGATCAAACGTCATTGAATTTTTGAATGGCTATCTAAAAAAAAATCAATTTTATTAAGACACATGCTCTCTTACCTTCACTTATTTAAAAACTATTATTAGTTTCATAATTTCTATAAAAAAACCAAGTTTTAGGAAAAAAAAACCCTTGCCACACTTAATGTAAAACTGAAATTGCATATAAATTATAAAAATTGATTACTTACTTGTATTTATCTTATAACTTAAGAGCGGGACATCCCCAGGCACAGTGGAAGAGAACTAATAAGTTTTTTTGTGAAGACACTATCAGATTATTACATTTCATTACACGCGACGCGACGAAATTTGACTTGTTGACGTTGTGAACGGCAGCTGTTGCGTCCAGAAGAAACTACCGGTCTTAAAATGAGCAATTTAGTTTCGTCAATAAAAACAATATTCATAGTTTATTTATGGAGTGGCAAGATACACGCGTAAACCAAAAATATTACATAAATTCCAACACGACGATCCGAACATAGTAATTAATTTTTAAAATTTATATGAAATTTCAGTTTTACATTAAGTTTGGCAACATTGCCATGGGGTCTGGGCGAAATGTTGTACAGTAGCGCGGACTGACCTGTGAGTAAGATTGTTTGTTACCCCACTTTTAAAACGGTCGATTTAAAAGAAAAAAAATATGTAGCGCTTCTCTAGGACACCCAAGGAGTCATCAATTTAAATATAATAAGTCATTTCCATAACACACTGTATAATACATTTTTCTCTTCGTAAATCTTAGTTTCTTGCCAAGCTGGGCCTTTTAGGAAGAGACACTTTCTGTCATAACACGCATAATAAAAATGTTTCCATATATTTTTATAAGTGCTTTTATATTTGTCTGCAATTGTATTTGTTCGGGGTTTGTACTTTACCTGTGTCACGGCATTCGGATCGGCCTTGTTCTTCAATAACAGACTAATAACTAGGACATGCCCCTGTTGCGCCGCCTGGTGCAACGGCGTGTAACCTGCACCCGTCACGGGATTAACATCTGCCCCTTGTTCTATCAAAAGTCTGACCTGTGACAGAAGGAATATAATAATCACAGGAAAATGATGATGATTCGCACGACAAATTGTCACATTTTTATTTTACTGAGGACTCCTTACCATGTTGACATGCCCGTGATGACAGGCAACGTGCAACGGCGTGTAACCGCTCTTGGTCTGGGCATCCTTCTGTGCACCCGCCCTTAGAAGTAATTGAGCGACCGGCACTCTGTCTTCTTGGGCGCAAAGGTGGACGGGGGTAAGTCCGTTCTAAAAAAAACAAACAAACATTTCAAATCAGTAAATGCGACATTTTCGTTAAGAACAAGGCAACAAGCAAAGGCACTTAATATAAGTTTATTTAAACTCTGAACTTTTTAACGATATAAACTTACCTTAGAAGCGTTATTCGGATTGGCGTGGTGCTCTAAAAGCAAGGAAGACATATCGGAGTGACCCTCTTGAGCACTAAGGTGTAACGGCGTGAAACCCGCCTTAGATTCTGCGTCCGCCTGAGCTCCGTATTCGAGTAACGTTGTGGCAATATCCATCTTAAATAAAATAATTTTGTATTAAATGCCTCGGTTTCCAAACATCTATAAAATTCATTACAGGGAATATTAACGAATTAATTAAAATATTATCGATGTGAATAAGGAAGAGACGTGGACCTAAAGTAGATCCATGGGGAACTCCACATGTGATATATTTTCTTAGGCAAGGTGTTCGGATAATGCATCAGGATAGTTGATTCTACATGTTCAAATACAGCTACTAAGTCATATAACACAGAAAGTCTAAAACCTACTACTTTCTTTTGCTTCCATTTGAAAAATTGATTTTACTGCTAACAAAAACTTAAATTCCAGTTTTGCTCTTAAACAAGTGTGGTTGGACTCGAATAAGGGGTACCTTTTTTATGCGATATTCTTTTGTCCTTCTATCCAACAACTGTCAAAACAAAAAAGATATGCCAAAAATTAAAATTGAATTTCAGGTAAAGTGGCCTGGTGGCATAGTAGAGAAACATTTTCATAACAGAATTGAACTTTGACAGGCTGCAACTCGAAAAGTATCGAGTATTCGACTTTCTCTTATATGGGTGGTTCCACAGAAACGGGACAATTCCGGTAACTATCGAAAATCTACGTAACTACTGGAAATTATTTACTTTGTTTATTTATTTTAAGTACATAAAGATGTTCTCCTCCTGAGCCATCATTATATTATGTCATTAATATCCAATTATTATGTTATAAGTTCATTTAAATACCCAAAATATCAACCCCGAGGCTATCACCAGGCATGTTTTTAATACGATGACACACTGGCTTTCAGATACTATTTGGATTATACCAATAAAAATATGCAATTTAATTAAATTAGTCATTATACTACTAGCACTACGGATGATCTAATTTAGCCTTACATTCAAAATAAAGAAAAAAATTAGCTTCTTATTTTGAAACTCTATATCACCATCAACTCCGATGTACTCGATAAATCCTTGAAAATTGGCAACATGGCACATCCCCTACTTTATACGCTATAAGGAATGAACCAATTTCGTTGAGTTGACAAAGAATTTCCATGAGGAGAGATCGTCTATTGTCTCGTAAAGCAGGAGTGACGTGTTTTTTTGTTGTCAAGGTAAGATCATGTTCTTATGTAATCAACTTCGACTCCCATATTTCGATAAGTTTTATTTATTATTTAGATATTTTTATATGTTAGGTGCATATATTATCGAGCATAATCCCTTTTTATTAGACAAAATCTTAAAAATGTATCTTGGGTCTATACAGGGTCCGCAAACGAAGCGTGGACGGAAGATTAAATCGTTATCGAAGAACTTATCAACAATACTGAAACAGCTTGAGATATTGGATTAAAAGCGGCATGTTTTAAAAATATTTTAAATTATACAGGGTGGCCCAAAATAGTGTGACAGCATAAAGTTATATTTTTTTAAATGGGACACCCAGTATTTTATTGCATATTTAGGTTCGTATTACTATCGTTTATAAGTGCCTCAAATTTTATTTAATTTGGTTTTGTAGTTTCGGAGAAATAAATTAAAAACTAAAAAAAAAAGTTTTGCAGTCCTGATTAAAAAAATCAAAAAAAACAATCTGAAAGGAAGCTATTTTGAATATTTACTTTAGTTTACAATTATTAGTCTAGTCGCCTATAACAAAATTTCCCAATAAAAACTCGATTTAAACAACATAATTTATGATATTTATAATTATTTCGAAAACGGCTGGATATAACTTATATGCTTGTATTACAAAAAAAAATTGTCTATGAATTCTACGTCAAATAGCCAAATAATATACAGGGTGTTCCATTTGAAAAACTTGAGAAAAATTATTTTAAAATGTGGGGTTTTTGAAAGCTTATTATGAACACCCTGTATAAAATTGATAAACGCAATTACATTCATTGTATCTCTAAACCTCTTGTCATAAATTTTACTCAATGCCGAGGTTAAAAAAATAGTTCTGGACTGTTTTTTTTATTTTTTTATTCAGGACTGCAAAACTTTTTTTTTTAGTTTTTAATTTATTTCTCCGAAACTGAAAAACCAAATTAAATAAAATTTGAGGCACTTATAAACGATAGTAATACAAACCTCAATATGCAATAAAATACTGGGTGTCCCATTTTAAAAAATATAACTTTATGCTGTCACACTTTTTTGGGCCACCCTGTATAATGTAAAATATTTTTAAAACATGCCGCTTCTAATCCAATATCTCAAGCTGTTTCAGTATTGTTGATAAGTTCTTCGATAACGATTTAATCTTCCGTCCACGCTTCGTTTGCGGACCCTGTATTTTTGTTGAATATGTCCAAAATATCAACTCCGAAGCAATCAACTTGGACGCCAAGGTTGTGCCTCGGAGTTGATACGTGGTTACATTTGCCAAATCAGGTCAACTCCGAAGCATTCTGAATTTTAAGAAAATCCTGTAAAATTATATGTTTGGACTAATGTTTATTCATAAAACATCAACTTATTTTTACTTCACAAATTGTCCACTATTGGTGGAGACAGCCATATGACTTACTACCATTATTTTAACTTTTAGAATCACTCTTCAGTATCCTGATGTATTATCCGAACACACCCAGTATTTATATTTATATTATATTATATTTATCATTCGAATACACTGACTTCAGTTCCTTATTTCCAGCAACCCCAACGAACCTGATTTTTTCTAGCAGCTATATGCAGAGGAGTATGTCCATTTTTGGCAGCCGCGTGCGGCGAAGCGCCTTTGTCCAAAAGCAGCAACGCCACCGGTTGGTGATCGTAATGAGCAGCGACGTGAAGCGGTGAAACTCCATTTTTACCTAAAAACAATAATAATGTAGAATATATTATCGAATGCATAAAATCTTTTAATACCGTTAAAAGAGAATTAAAACGGTAACAACAACGCGAATCTCCATAAGAAATTAAAAAATAACACACCTCATGAGGTCAATGCGCGCGCAAAGCGAAATTGGGTTTAAAACTAATAATATACATTGCGATAATAATTAAAATATATACCTTGAGCATTAGCAGGAGCATCCCTTTGCAAAAGAAGTCTGGCAACGTTGAGATGACCGTATTTGGCAGCTAGATGAAGCGGCGTGAAACCTTTTTTCGTAGTGGCAGTTAGGTCCGCGCCGTTATCCAAAAGAACCGAAGCAACCTAAAAAAAAATGATATAAATCGATAAAAAAAACGATCAAGTGCGATATACGAATAAGAATACGTTTTTCTAACCAAAACTTTACCTACCTCTTCCTGGCCCTCCTTGGCGGCAATATGAAGCGGCGTATACAGGTCCTTGGTAGTGGCACTAGGTTGGGCCCCATGTTGCAACAATAACATGACAATGTCGACGTTGCCCAATCGCGAGGCGACGTGAAGAGGCGTCTGTTCCTCTCTCGCTTTAGCATCGACCGATGCTCCGTTGCGGAGAAGGATTCTTATTATGTCCGTCTGAATAAATATAAAAATTATCATTAAATTTATCGTTAATGAACATACAGTGAGCCCCAGAAGAAATGTCTAAATTCATTTAAAATTCAGCGGTAAGTTTTTTCAAAAAACGCTCGTACCCGTCGATTTTGATTTTTTAATTTTATTTTTTTTGTGGTAATTTCATGTATACAGGGTAGCTCAAAAATAAGTTACGACCATAAACTTAATTTTTTCAAATGAAAACATATATTTTTTATTTCATTTTTGAATTTTGCATTGAATTCTAAGCATGTTTCATGTACCATGTCCTATACATAAACTCAACAGTTATTGAAAAAATTAGGATTGAACATATCTATAAGTAAGACCTGTTTATTAAAAAAAAAAACACAACAAAATCAAATTAAATGTTGAAAATTTGCGCCATTTACGGCTTGACAATATCCCAAGACGATCAATAAACTCTCTTTGCACGTTTCCAACCATTTCCGGAGTTATGACACGCACTTCTCTTCGGATCCTTTCTTTCAACTCCTGCATATTGTTTGGCCTGTTAACAAATACTTTTGATTTGAGGTAACCCCACAAAAAAAAGTCCAGCGGAGTTAGGTCTGGCGACCTAGCAGGCCATTCGATAGGTCCTCTCCTTCCAATCCACCGATTGGGAAAGGTTTCATCCAAAAATGTGCGCACAGTGGCCGCATAGTGCGGAGGAGCACCATCTTGTTGGAATATCAGTTCTTCGTCAGGGGAGTCTGGATCCAATGGATTCGGAAATAAAGCCACTAATGCTGGAATTAATTCTAGTTGGAGAAATTCGAGATATACTTGTCCAGTTAAAGACTGTTCAAAGAAAAATGGACCAATTACTCTTTCGCGTACGATTCCACACCAAACATTTATTTTCTTAGGGTACTGGCTGTGAACCTCTATCATCCAATGCGGATTTTCTGTTGCCCAATATCGACAATTTTGTCTGTTCACATTACCATTCAAATAGAACGTAGCTTCATCCGAAAAAATAATATTTTTTACTAAATTATTATCTAGATTGCACATATTTTGCATGCGTCATGCAATAACTTTGTATGGGTGATATTTGTGCTTTTGAACTACTCGGTGAACAACAGATTTCGGCATGTGTAAATCGGCCCCAATGTGCGAAAGGGGAGTACATGGATTTTCTTCCAAGGAAAACAAAACGTCAAGTTGTTCATTTTCATCTCGAGTAGGACGACCAGATTTAGGCAAATCTCTAACATGACCGAATTCTCTAAACTTAGCCTCTATTCTACTCACCATCTTTTGACATATGGGAGGACGATCAGGATGGATTTCATTAAATAATTGGGCTGTTTCTATTTGAGTACGTGTTTTATCACCAAACCCAACCATGCATAGAATTTCAATTTTTTCCCGTTCCGTTAACTTCACCATTATTGTGAAAACCGCAACTTTGAAACTACGCTTGACAATAATTATACTTATTTGAAATAAAATTGTCATACAGTTTCTTTGGAAATAAACGGTGACAGTGAGACAGTACACTCTTACTTATTATGGAGCCCAAAATGCCATATTGCCAGAAGATTTGATAGATCGTTGGATTCCCTAAATGATATGTTCAATCCTAATTTTTTCAATAACTGTTGAGTTTATGTATAGGACATGGTACATGAAACATGCTTAGAATTCAATGCAAAATTCAAAAATGAAATAGAAAATATATGTTTTCATTTGAAAAAATGAAGTTGATGGTCGTAACTTATTTTTGAGCTACCCTGTATACATGAAATTACCACAAAAAAAAATTAGAAAATCAAAATTTTTTGAAAAAACTTACCGCTGAATTTTAAATGAATTTAGACATTTCTTCTGGGACTCACTGTATGTGGTTGCGTACATGGATGATGTTGCCAGATCGACACAGGTTTTTGAGCAGCGATGCCGACTCTCTACTTCCAACAACTTACCTGATTTGCTCTTGCCGCTAAATGCAGCGGCGTCTCTCCCCGAACTGTCGGTATATCGGGACTGGCGTCGTGTTGCAGTAAATATATCACTATGTTCATACAACCCATAAAACTGGCCACATGAAGAGGGGTCAAGCCGCTTTCGGTGGTAGCACCAATACCTGTAAAAAACCGGTTGAATAAGACCCAGTGGCGGTTCTTCCATAGGAGCACATGCGCACGTGCACCCCCAAAACGAATAAAAAAATATTCATTTATATTCATTGAATATTATTTATTGTATAAAGTTCGACCCTCCCTAATATTTTATCGTACCGTCAACCAAACTGTATATTCTAGGATCTCGATCCGGCAATCGTGCCTCGGTCGAGGTTAATGACGATTATGACGAGACTTGCTCGCATGCGCGATTAACTAGGCGGGGCATAATGCAGGTGGCGGGAGACAGCGGGGGATAGCGGGGCTATGGCGATTTCACATGGGAAAGGCGTGCATCTAGAGAAATTCGAGCGTGTATGTTTTAATATTATATATTTATTAAGTTAAAATTAATAGTTTGACGGTGGACTATTTAAAAAATAACTTTAGCTCTTTGAGTTTGGAGCAAAACATTGAAGTGAAGAATGCGGGAAGACCTAAACCCAAAATTAATTTAAAGCAGACTACAAAGGGTAAATCTAGGGACTTTACTAGAAAGTTTAAAAATGAAATATATGAAAAAAAATTTATAGAGGGTATTCCAAACTTTAATGAGGCTGTTATTGATCAATTTTCTACAATTCAGAACCGAAGAACGGACTTTACGTTTAAGCACTATACACACTAAGAAAACCTGTCTTATTTTCCAAAAGTTATAAAAATATGTTTTTCCTAACA
Source organism: Barypeithes pellucidus (assembly GCA_963991005.1). Classification (NCBI taxonomy): domain Eukaryota; kingdom Metazoa; phylum Arthropoda; class Insecta; order Coleoptera; family Curculionidae; genus Barypeithes; species Barypeithes pellucidus. Next base: position 11,318,563 of record OZ022562.1, on the reverse strand, counting down.
CATTTTCTTATTACTTCTTTTCTTTCTACATTTAAAACGCTTAGAAAGTAATTGTTTGGTCGTTACACAAAAATAAAATTTAAAAAATAATTTCACCATACTTTCACAAGGGGCTCACGCCCCCTCTATCATAGGTCACGAGCCGCATAAGACCACCACATTAAAAAAAATAAGCTGTATTTACTCTTACTTACTTGCACCATGTTTAATTAACAACTCCACCATTTTCAAACGATTCTTCTTGCACGCTATGTGCAGCGGCGTGAACCCATTCAATGCCCTCGAGTTCACGTCGGCGCCCCTTTCGAGCAATAACTTAGCGACTCGAATATGTCCACAATGTGCCGCCACGTGTAGAGCTGTGAGATAGTCGACGGTAACCTCGTCTACTGGAGCTCCGTGGTAGAGGAGGATACGGGCCGCGTCTACGTGTTCACCTTGGGCTGCCATGTGGAGAGGGGCTAGTCCGTTCTAAACAGAAATAAAAAGAGTGAAAAATTGAACCTTATTTTTGAAATTTTGTATGTTTTAATGATTTTTTTTATCGTTGGGGCTACTTCCCAGCTCAAGGTTCCCTCAAGATCGCGAGCTTATACAAAATCTAGCCGCCTCATCTCGTTTACTACCGGAAATTTCTCTTGTGCTGTAAAATAATCTGCTTCCATGTGCATGTTGTTTATCTCGCTTGCAAAACTACAATTGACAACGCTGACGCCTTACGTCTCTTGAGTAACAATCGTATGTGTTTGCTTACAAAATGTCAGTAGTGCACTTATTAACTCGATGTGGTATCTTAAGAGAACTTAAGAAAATAAATTACAAAAATAGAAAATACCGCTATTTTCTAATTAGCTTATAGTTAATCATCTAAATTTATAGAAAGGGTGTATCTATACAAATGATTATAATCTATACTACAAGTGTATATGCAAATAGCAAATATAGGATGCATCAACTACTAATCTAGCGTGAACATGTTAAACTACCTGTTTGTTCCGTTCTTCCTTCTACTAGTTTAATTAATTTATATGCATTCATGGAAAAAGCTACTGACGGGTTCAATCACGAAATAAATCGTAAGAGGAAATATTTTAGTTTGGACAATAGCAGTGCGACATAAAAAAAAACAACACCCAGTAAGAAATAAAAATTTTAACTTACAAGCTAAATCAAACGGTAGCAGCATATTGTAAAAATATTATCGAATTTAGAAAAATACAAAAAAATAGAAATGGGCATAATTTCCCTTTTCTAAATTATACGATTTTTTAAAAATGTTTCTAAGAACCTTACATTAGAACCGTTATGATGAACTACCATCAAAACTATTAGGTATTTAGCAGACGTTAATGGCCTAAATCGTGTGTGTGTGTGACTCTGTGGGGGTGGGCGGATGTCGCGATCTTCTTGGGCTATTTAAGTAATGTCTTCTTGTTTTATCAGTTAATGAAAAGGGATAAAACAGGCAATGCGTTTCTTTGGAAACTGAATACAATTCCAGTGTATTAGATGGAAATGGCAAAATTCAAATATTGAATGTCGTTATTTGTCAATATTGATATAGTACATACACATAGATTCAAAAATTTTGCATCACTCTTATTCTCAAATAAGTTATTACGTCAAGGCTAAATATTAGTTCATTGATAAGTTTAAAATAAAAATCAATGAGTTATAAAATTTTTTATTTTACCACAACATATTAAACCTTCCAAAAAAAAACTAAGAAGTAGAATTTATTTATATTGTATAATTTGTGCAATTTAAAAAAATGTAGCTTCTAATAAAGTGCATTTCCTCCTCTGGCCTCAATGCAAGCTCGAAGACGACGCCGCATGCTGTGCCTAAGGCTAGCAATCCGTTCTTGTGGAATAGCCTGCCATTCCTCGGTAGCAGCGACGACAAGCTCCTGGAGAGTTCTAGGAGGATTTCTTCAAACGTGAACTGTCCCAAGCATGTTCTATCGGGTTCATGTCAGGGAACAAAGCAGGTCACTCCAAGCGATTGATTCCCTCACTTTCTAGGTATTCAATCCACAGCTCTAGTACGATGGAGCCGGGCATTGTCGTCCATAAACACATAATTGTTACCAACAGAGCCCCTCTCCACGTTCTAACATAAGGATGTAGAATATCCCTAATGTACCTGTCGTCAGCCATTGTGCCTTGAACGTGGACTAACTCAGTGCGCCCGTCAGACATAATGCCTGCCCAAAACATGGCGCTTCCTCCGGCGAATGGTGGCAAGGGGCGAGCATGGGCAAGTTGAGCGGCTCTTGTTGATTCTCTCCAAACACGAATCCGGCGACTATCGTTTACCAGACAAATCATGGTCTCGGGTCTTCGGGTAAGCAAACGTGCGTTTCAGCCCACTGCAGTCGACGAACTCGGTGGTCATATTGTAATTGGGGAACTCTTACTGATCGCCGACATCTTAAACCGGATTCAAGAATTCGTCTTCTTAGTGTAGGGATGGATACGCGAACTCCAATTGCATGCGTAACATCTCTCTGAAGTTGTGGGATTGGCATAGAACGATTTCTCCGAATTGTTAACGTAATATAGCGGTTCTGCTGTTCGTTAGTAACACGCCTTCTACCACTTTGTGGTATGTCTCGCACAGAATTGGTCTCTAGATAGCGATTCCATATGCGAGAGACATCACTTTGAAAACCCCCTATTCTTTCAGCAACAACCTTCTTCAACTAAAGCTACTATTCTTGCACGATTAATTTCAAATATTACTCGGCGATTCATTTTAACACACCGAACCGAAAAATTTAACTGGCCAGCGCAAACAAAATACAACACTGAAAATGTTCTTCTTAAACTGCCCCTTGATAATATTTGTTTTTGCTACAAAAAATTGTATCATTATAAACATTTAGAAAAAAAAAATCATTCCTGAAATTATCTTAACATGCCAAAATCAGAGTGATGCAAAACTTTTGAATCTATATGTATTTTGTATTTCGTGTGATCACAAATCTTTCAAGCTTTTAAATGAAAGTACCTTTGCCGAGAGATATTATTATACTTTAAACAATAAATCATATTTGAATTGATATAATTAAATAAAATTTAAAATACTTATACTGCATAAAATGCCATTTTAAAATGTAATTTTTGACTTTAATACAATAAAGAAGTATTTTATATCTTTGTAATCTTCTGCTGACGTGGTTTTTGTCTTATATGATCTAGATAATGCCGATTTGAATCATACTATTACATGTGATGACGCACCTTCATTGTATGCCCGTCGATATTCCGGGGGTCGTAAGGTTTTTTTTTTCTTTATTTTTAGTCTATTGCCTAAACTAAATTAAGCAAGCCAAAAAAATACCTTCAGCTGCTTAGCTTGAATCTAAACTAGTAAAAAATACTAAATTTATATCAATTTGCTACTATGAAAAACTGTATTATTGATTTTACTTTCGATACTCATGCTTAAACTTGAGACAATGTGATTCTCGTTCCTACCAATATCTTCAAAAGCACAAAATAGCAATCCAAAATTAAACGTATTTTTGCTGAAATAAAGCGGAACCCTTACCGAAAGAAAAATTGCGGTAATTCAATGTAAACTGCTTAAAACACCAACCTACCTTTGTTTTCGCGTGTATAGGAGCTCCATTTTCCAATAACATATCGACAACTTGATCGTGACCACTCCTCGCAGCACAATGCAACGGGGTGAGTCCGTCTCTGGTTTTCGCCTGAATATCTGCCCCTTTGGCCACTAAGAGCGTCACCATGTTGATCTTGCCCCATTTGCTGGCGACGTGAATGGGGGTGATGTTGTGTTTCGCTGTGTAATTTACGTTGGCGCCCTAGAAAAGGAAGGACAATGTAATTTTTAATAGTTATTTAGTCAAATACGGTTGGGCCCGGGGAAAGGATGAATGTAACTTTACAGTAATCTCAAAGACCTGTTATTTTCAATGTCTTTTTGTTTCATCAGTTAATGATGATAAAGGAAAAAACATACAGGGTGTTATGGAAATGACGTATTATATTTAAACCGGCAGTTCCTGAGATGAAAACGAATTGAAGAAAAATATCCAAAAATGGCGCTTTAATTTAATATGGCCTGTGCATGACCTGACGTCAAACCAAAATTAAGCACGTGGTGACACTGGGAGAAAGATAAACAAAACAACATATGGCGGAAAACGTCAGTGAATTTTGAGCAGTGTTGTCACTCTTTAGAAAGTCAATAAGCGTTTGACAGATTGGAAGTTGCTTATTTTTCAGGGTACATTATTATAAACTTTTACGATCAGTTCAGTTCGCTGGGAAACAATCTCTGATTTATAAACTTGAACTGACTCGAACTAACCGCCGCGGCGTTTATAATGGTTTATAAATGGTCATGGTATGTTCTAATTTGTTCAATTCGAACGACACCGGTCGGAACTGAACAACTTAAATGCCACTTTACCTTTTAGAAAAAAAAAACTGCAATTTTATTTACCTTTTCGGCCTTATTTAAAACCAACTTAATTCATAAAAAACACCAAATAGGTAATCCAAACAAAAACCGGCACAATAACCTCACAAAACACAAAAACAAAAGCACAAATTCACATTAGTTTTCGCGTAAATTTGTATGCATCTCATGAACACATCTAAGTACCATTCAATCTGAATTAGTATTTGAAAGTGCTACTAGTAGACACAAATACGCCCTTATTGTATAAAGTTTCATCAGGAGTCTGGGAAATAATATAATTTTTTCATACATTGGTATTTAACATCAAAAAATTTCTAGTAACTACACGTTTCAGTCTGTTTCGGGTTTATTGAAGTTTATTCGGTCCATCGATATTGCGTTATTTGGAAATATCTAAAAATACAGCGTTGTCACTTTCGATGTTTTATAAGATTATATTCATAAATTGCGAAATTTCCTTCTGTAATATTACTTTCCTGTATAATTATTGTCTCGGAAATGGCAACCGCGCTATTTTTCCGAATATGTACGAAGCACTCGACCCTTGGTTGTACTCGTCTATATTAAGACTTAAAGGGAGGTCCTGTTGTTGTCAACATAATTATTTCATCATTCTTCATTAAAGGATTAAAAGTTGTTTTAGGCCCATTAGAAATTAGCGTTTTTATTATTTCCGACTTTCTATTGCGAAATAATTTGTATCCTATCTTCTGTGTGTGCTGTTGTTCTATGTGTACGATAGTGTAATTATGCGTTAGTGTTTAGTGCTTCTGTGTAATCTGATAATAGGTGCATATCTTCAAAAAAACTAATTTGAAACTCGTGGGTGTCTATGTGTTTCTTTAAGTGATTTAGTGTAATTTGTTCTGTTTCACTATGTATTTTTTTCTCTCGACGATAAGCCGGTTATGTTCCGTGATTGGAAATAAGAGGCCGAATGGGGTTTAGTGGGTATAAGCTTATTATGCAGTCCCACACTATCATCAGGGCACGTGATGAGCATAAACCTCTTCCCATAGAAAAAAGAACTGAATGTGTCTGTGCCCTGGATTCCTTAGTCGTGTCGGCGCCCTGGATTTAATTTCTAAGTAAGCTAAATATTTATTTTTATAAGAATCTAAAGTTTTACACTTTTCCACAGTTTGGCAACATTGCGCCAGAACATGTGTTTATTACACAGCTGGGCAGTGTAATATAATTGTGCCGCGGAGTGACCTGTGGGTTTATGGGTGAATTACCCCACTTTTTAAACGTTCGATTAAAAAAAATATATGTAGCACTTCTCTAGGACCCCAGGTTGGTTGGTTAAAGGCGGGGGTCGGTTTAAAGGCCCGACCCCAGGAGTCACCCGTTTAAATATAATACGTCATTTCCATAACACCCTGTATAACGTCTTTCTTTAGAAACGAAATTCTAGTCGGAAATGGCAAAATAAAAATTTTTACATGTCATTATTGACATTTATATTTTGTGTTTCGTGCGGTTCGTAAATTTTTCAAGTTTCTAAACAAAAGTACTTTCCTATGTAGAATTTAATCATCAAAAATCAGTTTTTATGAGAACTATTTGTTTACTTTTCTCCTAAACCCTTTGGAAGAAGAAAAAGATGCAAAAGACCAAAAAAAAAACTGTAAAATTTACCTTATCGTACAATAAGGAGGCAACTTTATCGTTGCCGTAGTGCGCAGCGATGTGCAACGGCGTGAACCCACTCTTCGAAGTGACGTCGGGGTTGTGTTCGTTCTGCAATAACAAGGCCGCGGCCTTGACGTCGTCCTTCTTAGCGGCGATATGGAGGGCGGGAAGCCGCACTTTGCCTCTGGTGTCGTTTTCTAAAAGAACCGCTACTACTTTATCGTGACCCTGTTGCATTGCCACCGCGAGCGGCGTAAAACCATCCTGAAATGAAATAATATACAAAAAATTATTTATAATTTTTTTGGTATCGCAATGCAGAAGCTATCATGTACTGACGAGAATGGAAGGGTTCGAAACCAGTACGTAGGTGGTGACATTCTACCCAGTGTTGGAAAAAACCGATGATTTTAATAGTCGAGTACTTGATACTCGAGCGATTTTAATAATCGAGTGAATCGCTCGAGCGATTAATCACTTATTTTTATGACTAAGAAGAATGTGTTTAGTCTAGAGCAGCGTTTCTCAAACTGGGATGCACGGACCCCTTGGGGGTCCGGGAGCAATTACTTAGGGGTCCGTGAACCACTAAGTGGAAATAAAATATCACAATAACAGAATATCGAAATCGACTTAATGCCGAACCAGATATATAAGGCTGCAGCTTTCTTCAAATCAAACCCAACATAAAATAGCCGTGTGGAAGAAGAACGCAGCACCATCCATCTCAATAAGAACATTGGCTGTAGCCAGCGATATATTATTCATATTATTGCCTATTAATGCTGTTAAAAAGGATAAGAGGAAATTATTGTTAACTAAAGATAATTAGTTAGGCATGACTTCCTCGCCTAGAATTAACTTTATAGAAATTTAGCGAGCGCGGAGGGCCCACAACAAAATTCTATAATCAAAAGGGGCCCGCGGTCAAAAATGTTTGAGAAGCGCTGGTCTAGAGGTTGTATTAAGGAAGAACAGTTGATTCTGAAGGGATTTGGCATACTTTTTTTGTATGCATTTTCTCGTTTATGTGTTTAACAAAGACGTATGTCGTGTCAGCCTTCTGAGCGCCAATCGGCAGATTGCGGGTGGTGTGCGGCGTCGCGAAAATCGGGTATCGTGTGAAAAGCGATGATTTTCGATTTTTAGCTTGAATTTATAACTAGAGTAGTATTTTCTATCGAGCGAAAAACTGCTCTAATATGCGAGCAGTTTTTTACCTCGAGCGATCACACTACCAAGCGATCACAACACGAATCCTACCAATAGAAAAAGCTGTTCAATATTATTAGTGAATGCCTTAACTTCAGGTGGTTGGAATACGATTTTCCTTGCATAGTTATTCCCAGGGGGCAAACCACGAAGACCGCAAATGTTCTTTAAAAGCGTCCCCACTTCACCGTAAGATCGCCGTGTTTATCCGATTTTTTAAATTATTTACTGGAAGCGATACATTAAGGGTGGGTAGTTATCAAATCGACCACCCTGTATTATCGACGTTTTATTTATAATCCAGCCGCCTTTTCCCCACTCCGATACTATAATGGCTTATTTACTGGACCGGAATAAACACGCATATATCCTCCAGTACAAAAAAAAAATATTACTTCGGTGACTACATAATTCTATTTGATGAATATACAGGGTGTCCCATTTTCGACACTTTTATAGGGTATATTGTTAGTGCTATCAAAAAGTAATGTAGGTGTCGTGTGCTCTTTTTGGGTCAAACTTAAAATGTAAAATCAAAATTTGAAAATTTTCGCTCGCTTAAGAGATACGGGGGAAAATCAAAAAATTGACAATTTCAAAATTACCCTTAATCTGCCGTATTTAGAATAAGTATACGCGGTCAGGTAAAAAAGTTATCGGACCTAACCCCATTTTTTTAAATGGAACACCCTGTATATTTTAATCTAAAAAGATACTATTTTAAATTCTCCTTTCAAACATATAACACACCATGGATGATATTGGTTTCCTAGGCGATTTATTTAAACTTTATTACTTTGAAATGAAATAAAAGACGCAAATGTTGGGAATATGTCCTTAAATGGTTACCGTCTTTCCGGATATCGAACAAAATATATATCTTGCGCCATTTCTTCGTTTTTTCCACTTTCAATATAAAACTGATAACTATCATATAAAATTTTTCAAAATGTTGATAAGTCATTTTCACAAATGAATATGTAAAAATGAAATTGACGTTAAATGTTAATAACAACTAGAATGTCAACATAGTTGCCTCTAGGATATTAGCTTTTGTTTCATGGTCTACTGTGGTTTAAAGTAATAAAGTTTGATAAATCGCCTAGGAAACCAATATCATCCATGGTGTGTTATATACAGGCCCGCGCCTAGCACTTTTGGCGCCCTTGTGCAAATTTAAAATAACGCCCCAAATTCGTTCAACGTTCATATGTGAGTACAGATACGGGTTAAGTTAGGTATTATTATCCACTATTGAACAATAATTTTAAAAAGTATATTCATAAATTTATTTTTATATTTTACAAGTACAAGCCACACAAGTATTTTCTCATTGAGATACATAACATAATTATAAAGTTATAGAAAACAGAAATATATTCTAACAGTATTACAACTCAAAATTTTTGTATTTTAGTTTCAAATGTTCCCTCGTCTCAAAGAGTAAAAATAAAATAATAAACAAATAAAAAACAATGTAATAGCTAGCAATTCCTTACTGTTTTTTTTATCATTATAAATTTTGTTTTGACAATGTTGTTTGTTGCTTTATCTTTTTTTTACTTTTGAGTTTTAAGGCTTTTCGGCGCCTCGGCGCCGTCGTGCACCACACGACTTTGCCCTTATGTACGGCGCGGGCCTGGTTATATATCGAAAGGATATTAATAAATAGTATCTCTTTAGATTCAAATATGCAGGGTGTTCATTTAAAAAAATGAGGTTAGGTCCGATAACTTTTTTACCTGACCCCGTATACTTATTCTCAAAACTGGAAATCATTCAACAATCAATATAAATAAACTTCTGTATAAAACATTTTTCTGTATCTCTTTTAACTAAGGAAATATAGGGTAATTTTGAAATTAAGCGAGCGAAAATTTTTGAAATTTTGATTTTACCATTTTAAGTTTGACCCAAAAAGAGCACATGACACCTACATTACTTTTTTGATAGCACTAACAATAACGGAGATTCCCTATAAAACTGTCGAAAATCGGACACACTGTACGTACCACATGTGACCAAAACTTTACCCATTTTTAATTTATTATCGATCAGAAAGATGAAAAGAATATTAATTAGAAATCTCACATTTAATATGGACTTGGCAATTTGTTGCTGTAACAGTTTGTTGCCGTTCGAGCGTGTAAAACCAATTACGGTCGGACGGCTTAATTTTTATAGATAATACAATTTATTGATCATTATATAATTTTTAAAACTGATTAAACAGCAACATAACAAGATAATTGGCCTTTCCTCTATAAAGTACTATGGTATCACAGAAAAACAAGATTTTAAAATAACCCACCTCTGTTGCCAAAGTCTGATTGGCTCCCTTCGATAACAGATACCGAACCACCCCGTCGTGGTTCTCTTGAGCTGCCATATAAAGCGGCGTGAATCCATTTTGGGACTGTACATTCAGAGAAGCGCTGTGTTGAACCAGTAACCTTACGACTTCTTCTTGTCCAGCTAGAAAATAAAAAGCGTTTTGCAATATAATGGAGATTTCTACTACAGGTCGACAACTTTATCTGTAGCTACAAGCTACAAAAGCAAGATAATTTCTTAGGTTAACAATGTTTCTTGGGTTAACGATGTTATATTAAATTTTAATTTAATAACATGTTACCAAGTAAACCCTAAAATTAAATTTACCCATTTAAAGTAAATTGTCATAAGTATATAAAAAACTAATATTCTATTATAGTTTCAATGGTCTTAAAACTTTCTTTCCATACTATTTATTTTAATATTTAAATGCAAAATAAAATATTTTTTTATTAACGTACTTCTAATCTAAAAATAGGACAACATGGTGCAATATCAGCGGTAACCATGGGTAACTGTTGGCTAGAGCTAACTTGATATGTTATATCCCAGACAGAGGATGACAACACGCGTCTGGTGACACGCCTATTGTGCCGGCATGGTTAATCGGCGAAGTCCAATATGCTTCATCCAGTTGCATAGTGATAGGGTTTATTTAAAAACTGTGATAATGAATGAATATACCCTGGTAAAACCCTTCATAGTCAAACCCGTAAAGTGATTGCCAATGTGTACAGGGTGTGTGAAGAGGAATCACAAATTAATACATTTAAATTGCCAGTTAAGCGAAAGCCAGAAAGGGTCGCAATGTATACGGGAGTAAGCGTAGGTGCAGTAAAAAACATTCACAAAGAAGATACTGAAAGGAAAGAAAATAACACGGATCAATTGTTATCATCTCCTGTCAAAAAAAGAGTCCGTCTCTCTGCTGTCGGCATTGTTAGGAGAACAATACAAAAGTTTTATTTGGAACTAAAAGTGGTTCAAACCTTAAAAAAGTTACTACAATAGCTGAGAAATGACATAACCTTACCGTTTTCCCGTGAAACTTTGAGGTGCATGTTGAAATCAAATGGATTTTATTGGCGAAAACGCCAAAATAAGTGAAAAATATTAATGGAAAGTTCTAATATATTGCACTGGTGATACAAATATATTCATGTCATGAAATAGTACATTACGTATCAAGGGCTGAAAAGAGGCTTTTACGGACGAGTCCGGAAAACAAACCCGACAAACCGGAGATATGTACCGTATTTTTTTGTACAAGTGCTCCGAAGCTTTGATGCCAAATAAATAAAGAAATTTTTCCTGTCTACATGACATGAAAACACTCGCGCATGGAGAATGTAAATATCTATTTATTATTTCTGATAAATAGGCTCGGTGGCCTAGTGGTATAGCGTACGCCTTTTGATCTGACAGTCTCGGGTTCAAATCCCGCACTCGGCATCTCTGGTTTTATTTATTTTTTTACAAGTGCCCGAGTCTTTGAGGCCATATAAATAAAGAAATTCTTCAGACATTTTTCTAGAACATCTTTGAAAAATTGACTGCCAATTTAATTTATATATAATCCGCTATTTATTATCGCTTGTAGTATGGCTCGGTGGGTAGAGTATCCGCCTGGCGATCTGAGGGTCGCGGGTTCAAATCCCGCACCGACAATTCTGGTTTTATTTATTTATGAGCACATGGTGACTCGAAGTGGGCGGGAAAAATCTTTCCCGCCCGCTCTCTTGGAAAGCGCCACTTTCGGTGGAGAGAACATAACATGCATGAAAAGAGGCACTTTCGGGGCACATGTAAAAAAAAACATTTTTTGTCTCATGTTACCAAGATGAGCTTTTTGGCCAAGATTCCGTCGAAATTCGCCTGTGTGCGGCCGGCGGAAAAAAATTTCTTGAAAGAATAATTTAAGAGAGAAGTTTTAATTCCATGGGAATTCGATCACAGGATAGAATATCGACTATAATATTTCGTTTCTGTAGAATTTAAATTGTTTTTTGTTTGTAAAGTAATAAAATTAGAAATACCACGGGTTTCGAATCAACATATTTTAATAAGTACGCGATCTATTTAAAAACAACGATTAAAATCTGTTTTCAATACCCGAACCGAATTACCAAAATCAATTAATCAGTTTTAACGCAGAGGCAATTATATCCCTTTTAAAACTACACCTGTTACAGTTTACACTGGATAAATAAGCACTATAGGTTATAGCTTCTAGTTCTAAAAATAAATGAGATTTTAGATTTAATTAAGAAGCCACTTTTAACTCGCTCGCTCGAAAGAATAATACCCGTTTTATTTAAGTGGAGTAGAGAGAGGAAGACGATTTGAGTTTCAAGGCATGGAATATAATATGTGTCCAGCCAATTAAAGGCCGCACTAGAGCCGTGTTATGTTCGGTCCGTACTCCTGTACGGTGTTGAGGCATGGACGTTGAAGGCAACAATCATTAACAAAATAGAAGCCATTGAAATGTGGATCCTACGACGAATGTTGAGGGTGCCTTGGGTCGATCATGTCGGGAATGATGACATTCTCCGAAGAGGCGGCCGGCGGAAACGGAAAATAGGTTATCTGGGACACATATTGCGCGGAGATCGTTACCACTTTCAGCGCCTCATTCTTCAAGGTAAAATTGAGGGAGGAAGAAGAGGAATGGGCAGAAAGGAGTTGTCATGGCTCAGGAATATACGTCAGTGGACAGGGATAAAGGACTTCCGAACATTGCAGCTAATAGAGACATATGATGGAAGTGGGAGATGAACGCCTAAGCAGGAATCTGCACGGCACCGGAAGAAGAAGAAACCGTTTTCAAATTATGGCTTTTCGAAAATAAACTAAAGCGGGACACTTTATTTCGGTATGCCTTCGCCATTCTGGCCAGACCTACCCAGCCGTGTTTTTTCGTATGAACAGTTTTTTGTGGTCTTCCTTATCTCAAAGGCCCACGTCGATACGGTACCAACTGCCTGCTATTTGATTTCATTTTGCTGGCAGCTTCTCGACGTTCTGTGTGTAGAGTTTAATTAAGTGTTTAAAATCTACTCCTGAGTCTGTAGTGCTAGGTAGGTGAATTACCTGACTATTATTGTGTAATATTCGTACGTTTTAATGTAATCTGAAGGTACCTGCTTAAAACGCCACTCTATGACGACTAATTATGTATTTTCTCCATTATCTAGTAAAATCAAAGTCATTAAATCAACCTGTTCCTCAAATCAACGTGTACGATTATTCACCCCACCTACTCACCATCCTGAGATCTGTTACAAAACTTTCACTTTCAACGAGAAACATTTCGAAAAAACTTATATGACCTAATTGGTCTAGTTTGATGTTTAGCATCTCCAGTTGCTCTTGGACGCATAAGTTGTGTTCATAGTCGCATAATATTAAATAACAATACTCGACTCCACTACAGCTCGACAAGCGAGTTTATAGCTACAACGTATCGGTAAGGGGAAAGCAATATCTTTTAAAACATGGCCGAGTCATGGGCGTGCTATTATTATCTTAATTATGTAATAATATATATTTTTTCATGGCATGAATATATTTGTATCACCACTGCAATATATTAGGCCTTTCCATTAATATTTTTCGCTTATTTTGACATTTTCGCCAATAAAATCCATTTGATTTCAACATGCACCTCAAAGTTCCACGGGAAAACGGAAAGTTTATGTCACTTCTCAGCTGTTGTAGCAACTTTTTTAAGGTTGGCACCACTTTTAGTTTCAAATAAAACTTTTGTATTGTTCTCCTAACAATGCCAAAGTCGAAGCCTTCTATTTTTTCGACAGCGGAAAGACTGGCCCTTTTTTTGACAGGAGATGACAACAATTGATCCGGGTTATTTTCTCTCCTTTCAGTATCTTCTTTGTGAATGTTTTTTATTGCACCCACGCTTACTCCCGTATACATTGCGACCCCTTCTAGCTTTCGCTTAAGTGGCAATTTAAATCTATTAATGTGTGATTCCTCTTCACACACCCTGTACACATTGACAATCACTTCACGGGTTTGTCTATGAAGGGTTTTACCAGGGTATATTCATTCATTATCACAGCTTTAAAACAAACCCTATCACTACGCAACTGGATGAAGCATATTGGACATCGCCGAACAACCACGCCGACACAATGGGCGTGTCACTAGACGCGTGTCGTCATCCTCTGTCTGGGATTTAACCTATCAAATTAGCCCTAGCCACCTGTAACCCATGGTTACCGTTGATTTTGCATCATGTTGCCCTATTTTTAGATTAGAAGTACGTTAATAAAAAAATATTTTATTTTGCATTTAAATATTAAAATAAATAGTATGGATAGAAAGTTTTAAGAACATTGAAGCTATAATAGAATATTAGTTTCTTTTATACTTATGATAATTTACTTTAAATGGGTAAATTTAATTTTAGCGTTTACTTGGTAACATGTTATTAAATTAAAATGTAATATATGTGATAACATTGTTAACGCAAGAAATTTTCTTGTCCGCATTCCTTTTGTAGCTACAGATAACTTTATCTGTCGATCTGTAGTTTCCGAGATCTTTTTGTAATCGCCCTGTAATGTAACAACACACAAGAAGGAAAAAAATTGCCTAATTATTCTAAAATTAGCCGGTCTCTCTCCTATTGTTTACTTTGTTCTCTGTAAGATTGTTGTTCTACGATAATTTGGAACCTACTCGGCGACTGCTAAAAGAAGCAGAGCATGACTTCCTGCCAGTATCTTTCGGTTTTTTCTTTCCTCGTTTTTGTTTATAACCCGTTTGTAACAGAAGTCATTATTATAAATAAAAGTTTTAACGAAAAATAAATTATACATTACAAATATCTCCTTAAAAAACACAGATAAGCATTGTTTCATGTGGTAATTTTTTTATGTAAAATTATGTAGCTGCCTTATTATGTTATCAAGTTATATTTATGTTGATTGTTAGGTACTTGTGTGTATGTGTTATATACCAGCACTTTCCTTAATCGAAACCCGAACAAACCACTTGCTAGTATTTCAACTACGCAGATACATAATCTAGCAGCGGCGTCTCGATCATAATTGTAAAGTTCTGTTGTGAAATAATTTGCTTCCGAGTGCTTTTGAATTAAAATTTGTTTGTTTATCTCACAAAATAGTCTCTTGACTATCAATAATATGGGCTTTGTATACAAATTTTCAGTAGTACACGCTGCACCATTTAAGGATATTTTTCTGCAATTCGTTTTCAGGATTTGCGAGATTAAATATCTTTTTCTACTTGGTTTTATAATGGCTACATTATGAAATGCAAAAAAATTGAATAACCTGCCACTTTATGAAATTGAATTTTTATTTTTTTATGTTGGCAGCAAGTAGGGTTCGAATTTTAGGCTTACTTCGATTTCGTTGAAATTAGTTTTCTTGGCACTATGGATTCGACAAAAATTGTTTATAGAAAACTTTAAAATACTAACCTTTAACCTTGCAAATAGATAATTTTGACAAGATATTTATCTGAAATACCTATTACTCGGAAATATATAACATGCTGACGGTGTTCGTCAACTAATTTCTAGTCACAACTATAAAACAACATGACCAAAAATTAATAGAAATATCTTCCAGTTTATGCTCTATTTCTAAAGTTTTATTCAATAAAGTATGTACTATTTTTATTTTTAATTCAATATAGTATTATACATATTACTTTATATATACATATTTATAGTTACTGTAGACATTTCCTGGGCATTAATTGTTATTCCTGTCAGATTCTGTGTCGACACAATATTTTGTTCAATAGTATTATTTATTATTTTGTTCGATATTTTGAACTTTGTGCTGCTCGCACCATAACTCAAAGTTTTGCATATTCTTTTTAAAAGTTTTTCTAGATTATTTTCTGCAATTTCTCGTATTTCTGACAGAGTACAACTTTCTTCCTGACTCATTTTTATTAACTTTAATAATATATTTATTTTTAATTATGACGGATGGGAAGAAGCTTTGTTGTGTTCAATTGTTTCTATCATGGCATATTTGATACTTGTAACATTTTATTAAATTGTAAAAGTATTGCCAACCCAAAAAGAAAATATTAATTGAAATGGAAAAAATCTACTATATTTTTAAAGTTTTTCAGACTTTAAAGACCCAAATAGAAAAAGTATTATAAAATACACGGTTCATAAGACATAGAAGCACTTGTACTTTAGAAAGCTCCCCGCTTCGCGGGCCGTTTTCTAAGTTAAACGCGTGCTCTAAGATAATGTCTTATGAAACTTGTATCTTAACATACTATTAGAACACTTACCAAGAGACGCTATATGCAGAGCGGTGTTGCCCTTTTTGGTAGCTGCGTCGACGACCGCTTCTCTTTTTAAAAGTTCCCTGGCAATTTCTACGTGTCCATCCTTAGCTGCCAAGTGAAGTGCATTTAGCCCATTCTAAAAACATTATTGCGTTTACTATCCATAATTTTATTAGAATTAAATCTAGAATAACGTGAATTTTAATTAGAGATGCTTTTTGTTTCTATGCCAACCTTTATCTGTCAAATCTGACAATTGACTTCTTAACTTAACCTACAAATATTCGTATTCTTGCCAGTTTCTGCGTTGACTTTAGAGCTATCATCAACGAATACTTATCACCAGGCCTATCCTTTCGCTTTGGAATGGATATTTCAAGTATAATGCAAAATAAGTTTAACCAAAACATGCCAAAACAAATATGACTTACTGCATTTGACGTATTGATATCCCTAACCGTTCCGGAATCCAGATATTCTTGAATTTTGTCCAGTTGTCCGGCTCTGGCTGCCCTTAGAAATGCCGTGTTTGGATCGGTCTGAAAATAATAAATATATTGAGTAACGGCGGGGATTTTCGAATACCGATTTTATCTTTGGGATTAATTTGAAACAGTGGCGGCTCGTGACCTATGATAGATGGGGTTCACAAGTATAATGCGTTAGGTAAAACATTTTTTTATATATTTTTTAATTTTACACAAACAAATACAACTTTTGGAAAATAAGAAAGGTTTGTATAGCTGTTGGATCTTAACGTCGTCGCATGCAACCCTCGTAACAATATTTATACAGTCCACTACTAAAGCCATCTACGAGCTATCAAGGAAACCGAATGATGTCCAATACTACTACCGCCATCTAAGAGTTCTCAAGAAAACCGAATGATGTCTAATACCACTACGCGATCTACGGGCTACGTCATTAGGCGCAACCAAGACGAGAACAATAGTTAACTGGTTTGTGACGAGAAGGAATCGAGCCACGAGACTGACAAGTTGGCATTCTTCATATTTTCAGCGTTTTTTAGTTTAAATCCTTAAATAAAATGGTTTAAAATGATATCGAGTATCATTTATCGAGATACACAACATTTATCGACCCTACACAATAGTGCTAAAACGTAAAGTCCATTCTTCGGTTCTTAATTGTAGAAAATTGATCAATAACAGCATCATTAATTTGGAATAGCCTCAAGCATTTTTTTTTCACATATTTCATTTTTAAACTTTCTAATAAAGTCCCTAGATTTACCCTTTGTGGTCTGCGTTAAATTAATTTCGAAAATCGAACAAACCCGAACAGACAACAGCGCGGTGCACACAAAAACTTTGCGCCTTTTCCATGTTAAATCGCCATAGCCCCGTTATCCCCCGCTGTCACCCGCCACCTGTTACTACAGAGAAATTTCACTACTACTTAATCGCACGTGCGAGCAAGTCTCGTCATAATCGCCATTTACCTCGACCGAGGCACGGTTGCCGGATCTATACAGTTTGGTTTGACGGGACGATAAAATATTAGGGAGGGTCGGACTTTTTTAGTTTGACGGTACGATAAAATATTAGGGAAGGTCGAACTTTATACGATAAATAATATTCAACGAATATAAATGAATACTTTTTATTCGTATTGTTTTGGGGGTGCACGTGCGCATATGCTCCTGTGGAAGAACCGTCACTGGATAGAATGTTTAATTATATATTGAATTGTGAATCTGTATAAGTGAGTGTTCAACTCCATAATCGATATGACTTCGACATGTTCGAGGTCCCGGTAATCCAGGAGTACGCCTCCATTAATAGGTTATCGTATGTTTATGCTGTTTCGTTATTCTTGAGCGTTCGAAATTCAAAGCCCGACCTAAGGCTGACCTAAGATTTATCGTTAAAATTCACTAAAGAAAAGCAAAAAATTACTGTTTACAGCATTGTCGTTAATGCTGTTTATCGTCGAATGCCATCGCATCCATAAAATAGTTGTATTAGGAATTAATTGGTGCATTTGCTCAATCCCATTTCATTTGTTATGCTTCATTGGCAGTTAAATAATTCCATATAACGACCCATGTACAGGGTAGTCGGTAATGAATCCGCCATAGAATAACGACAGATCTTTCTTAGTAAAATCGTCGGTCGCTAATAAGATACAGGGTGTTAAAGTTTAATTTCTAAATTAATTCTTTGCTGTTTTTGACACATACAGAGTGTTATGGAAATGACTTATTATATTTAAACCGGCAAATCCTGAGATGAAAATAAATAGAAGAAAAATAACCTTAAATGGCGCTTTGAATTATTGTACGAAATATACACTTTATATGAAATCTGAAAATTTACGTGGTCGCTACTGAGGACGTTCGCAATCAATAGTTTATTGAGGCGGTGTTGTCATATATTGCAAAACAGAATTGTAAACGCACGTGTTCAGTTTTTGACAACAAGACGTCTTGGCCCGCGTTATCACTTCGTTTTCAAACTTAAAAAAAAGTACTACAATTTTAAGGTACATACTCGCTTACCTTCCGTTTTATAATTAAATTCCATAAAAAAATAAAACACAAAAAGTATGTTTTGCAACAGAACCAACAATAGGTAATATCACACAAATTTGAAATCACATCACAATATTTCTTATTATGAATTATTTCACAACAGAAAAAATAATCGGGTAATGCTACAACTAACAAAACGTTTAAAATTCGTATACATCAAGCACGTGGAACCCTCGACAGCGTCATTCCACCCACGAGTCTCGAAACATACTGAAGCAACGAGAGTCGCGCCCGGCTGGTATCCAAGCAAGGGCGAAACATGCGGTGTGATCTGACAACACTGTTAGTATACTCTACTGACCCACATTGTTGATAACTGAATCCAGATGGAACGGAGCGACAGTATGTGGGTAAAAAGGGTTTTTACAAAAAAAAAGTATGTAACTTTCTCTAGGACACCCTAGGAGTCACCCATTTAAATATAATAAGTCATTTCCATAATACAAAATTTGTAATTGGGAGTTTTTGAGGGCGAGTACCATGAATATGTATATTCCTGTTTTGTAAATAACTTGTAGAGGGCGCTAGTTACACGCCCAATATATTACGTCCGAAGTTTTTTTGTGGGTAACTTTACGGGGATTCGATTAAAATTTATAATAGAATGGAAATTTCTAAAGGAAAAAATGTATAATTAATTTGTCTTGTTAAATCAATGCGTTTCCGAGATGTTGATAAATGTTTTATAAAAATGGTTGATAATGGCCGCGCAGCGAAAGGCAAAAAATATAAGTTTACTTAAGAAATTTGCACGTGATGAGTTTCGCTACACTGTAACTATTTCAGGATACCAATTATTTAGTTTAAATAGCTAAAGTACCTCTATTTAAAATGACATCAATATATTCAATATTCCGACATGGGTACTATTTAACCAATCTACTTAATTCTATGGCAAATAATTATACCAATTACTATACTACGATGAACTTGATATTGAAAGTTGTGCAATAGAATAATTGCAAAAAACATAAACCCACATATAGACCTTTTTACACAGTAGCAATAAAGCCTAATTATGAGGTTTTTTACGGCTTTCGATTTAAACAGTTAAAATGAATCTATGCAGTATATTGATACGTATAAATGACTATTTTTAGTTATACAGGCCATATTATGTCAATTAGAAAACTTCCCACCGCAGTAAATAATATTCAAAATAGGAAATTTTATTGCGAAGAGTTTAATAGTATATTACGATATAAGTTTCATAAGACATTATCTTAGAGCACGCGTTTAATTTAGAAAACGACCCGAGAAGCAGGGAGTTTTATAAAGTACAAGTGCTCTAATTGTTTTATGAACCGTGTATTTTATAATACTTTTTCTATTTGGGTCTTTAAAGTCTGAAAAACAATTTACAATTTAATAAAATGTTACAAGTATCAAATATGCCATGATAGAAAGAATTGAACACAACAAAGCTTTTTCCCATCCGTCATAATTAAAAATAAATACATATATTATTAAAGTTAAAACAAATGAGTCAGGAAGAAGTTGTACTCCGTCAGAAAATCTAGAAAAACTTTTAAGAAGAATATGCAAAACTTGGAGTTACGGTGCGAGCAGAACAAAGTTAAAAAATAATACTATTGAACAAAGTATTGTGTCGACACAGAATCTGACAGGAATAACAATTAATCCCTGGAAATGTCTACAGTAACTATAAATATGTATATACAACGTGTCCAAGATAAAGAGGGCCAGTACAGGGATCTCGGAAACCGTAAGAGATATGAAGTCGGTTAAATGGAGGTAAAGTTGCGCATTTACGTGCCTAATAATATGCCGTTTAGAAAGTTTTAAAATTCCGAGTAGTTCCGGAGATATCCGGAAAAAAAACGAAATTCTGACAAATCGTTTTATTGTTTTCCTGGGTTTTTTTGAGATAGAATTCTAAAGTAAATTGCACTTTTGCATTGCCACTTTTCCGCTCTATCTAACAGCGTTAATTGTTTTGTAATCCGACGAGTCGTCATCGAAGGGCAATTATTAACTTTCTTTTTTTTAATACGGTCCTGTTTTTCTGATATTTTTGAACAACATCAGGAAATTCTGGGATACGGTCCTGTATTTCTCCCAATTTTATAAATAATATCGCATAAGTAAGCTCTACATTTTTTACTTATGTTGGTTGTTCAATAAATAACAAATAATTTAATAATAAACCACAGATAAGTGAAGAAAATATAGAAACATTATTTCAAACTTCTGTTGGAACGGTATTTAAAAGAAAAGTAGGCGCTTGAAACCAAAAAATTAAGATGGTGACTCGTGATTTGTTTCACTTGAGGTTCCCATTGTGATCGTTTGAGAACATTTTAAGAACTTTTCTATTTTCCAGAAAATATGGAACATAAATTTAGAAATGCTGAAAAGTTTGATATTCTATCGCATGTTTTATTTTATCTCAAAAAAAACTCTTATGTGGCAGTTAGAAGATGTTATTTGTGCTCAGAGAATAACGGAAATCATTTTGAACACCTGATTACGTAGTTCCTTACATTTTTCGTTGTTCGTTTTATTACTGTTTTGGAATGATTTTTGTTCACTTATTTGTGGTTTATTATTAAATTCCAATATCAGAAAAATAGGACCGTATTTAAAAAGTTGATAATGGCCCTTCGAAGACGACTCGTGGGATTACAAAACAATAAACGCTGTTAGATAGAGCGAAAAAAGTGGCAATGTAAAAGTGCAATTTACTTTAGAATTCGATCGCAAAAAAACCCAGGAAAAAAATAAAACGATTTTTCAGAATTTCGGGTTTTTCCGGATATCTCCGGAACTACTCGGAATTTTAAAACTTTCTAAACGGCATATTATTAGGCACGTAAATGCGCAACTTCATCTCCATTTAACCGACTTCGTATCTCTTACGGTTTCCGAGATGCCTGTACTGGCCCTCCTTATCTTGGACACGTTGTATAAAGTAATATGTATAATACCATATTGAATTAAAAATCAAAATAGTACTTTATTGAATAAACGTATGTTGTTTTATAGTTGTGACTATAAAACTTAAAGATTTCTATAAAAAAAATTTGTCATAATGTAGCCATTATGAAACCCAAATAGAAATAGAATATTTACATCGTTCGTGGTTGAACATCCTGTGAAAGGATGATGGAAAGATTTCAAATTGACACTCTGTGTTATCGTTTCAATATCAAAGCCCCGAAAAAGGCCACTATCGATAATTGGAACAAGACGATTTAAAGAAGACACGAGGCTTGCCAATTTCCATTTTAAATCAATTCTCGATTTAAACATTAACGAATTAAAAATCACCGATTCTTACTATAATAATTGGCACTTCGCTATCCAGACTGGCGGGCCCATCGATCTTCTCCACAAAAAACATCGGCCATATCCGTTTTTCGAATCTTTTTTTAAACCTGTTCATTTTTTAACGTAAATCTTCGGTTCATTCACTCTCTATTTAAAAGACCGGTCCGATCTAAGTGGGTGAAGTAACCAAACTATGAAACCGTGATTATCCTGCGGTAAATCAACATAATTTATTTTGTACACATTAATAGTCATAAAAAGTTACCGAATTATTAGCACTGAAGCACTAGTATTTAAGTATACACACTTTTATCTGTTAAACAAACACTATTTGTTTATTTAACCATTTTGAAGGATTTGGTTTTTTTACAGTTTCTTTCAATTTTAATCCTGATTGATTTAGAGATAAATATTACAACCGGAATGGTAATTAATCGAGAAAAAAGTTTGTTTTTTAGTGTAAAATCCAAAAACATTTAATCAATAAATAGACAGAATTATTTGTATTCTGTCAGAATCCCAAGTCTGTACTGGGAGTCCTAAATCTACAGCCTGCGCTTGAAACCGAAAAGTATAATATTATCCCAACATCAAATTGCAATGTTTTAGAGTCCGAACAAGAGTACCCCCCCCCCCCCCGTTTTGGAGGATGCTGGACACGATGGCGGCGTCAGAATTTCCCTTTTGGGTTGCGCAACCCCTCAAAACGGCCAAAAACCACCCCCCAGAGGGGTTAAACGCGCTTCAAGAGGTTTCCCTGCAGAGAAACACACTTTCCCTCCGTTTTCGAAGATGCTGAGTACGGTGGTGGTGTCCGATATCGCGTCCGACCCCTTCCAACCCCTCCACCGGGCAATACTCGCCCCTTAAAGGGATGAACTTTTTTTTCAAGTATCGGCGGCAAATATATATTGCCCCTGTTTTCGAGGATGCTGAACACAATGTCGTTCCATAATGGGGGCGAGTATTGGTCGGTGGAGGGGTTGGAAGGGGTCGGACGCGATATCCAACACCACCAACGTGCTAAGCATCCTCGAAAACGGGCGGAAAGTGTGTTTCTCTGCAGGGAAACCTCTTGAAGCGCGTTTGACCCCTCTGGGGGGGTGGTTTTTAAACTCGAAAACGGGGGGGGGGGGGGGGGGTTACTCTTGCTCCGGCTGAAAATATCTCGATTTATCGGGTTTTTTTCCTACTCACAGACGCCACTATAAGGAAGTCACAGTGGCAACGCTGTATGCTCCTTTGTACCTGCTAGTGTAAAAATAACCCTGAAGTTTAATATTTTCATTCATTTTCGTCGGAAGTGTTGCTATCGGTTTATCGCTTCTGCTATTGTGATTGTTTGTAGTATATTGTGTGTTTGGATTAATTTTTAGTGTTTTTTCGAACTAATAAAACTATTTAGAGCTATTTCTTAGCTATCTACAATGGTTCGTCAGTGCGCGGTGTGTAAGAAATTCGACTATTCTAACCCCGGATTAATATTTCGTCGGTGATAATAATGAGGTTATGTTTTTTTAGGTAAATCAGTGGTGTAGCTAATTCTATATTTTCAGTAAATATTACAAAAATATGGATTATTTCTTTATATTATCTGAATTTCTGTAAAAAATACCTACAACGATTATATATTTATGGCTAGTAATAAATCGTAATTATCTAAACGCGCACCTTATTACAGCGTTGCCATTTTTTAAAGCTATCTTCTTCTAACTGCGCATGATTGCAAATAAATGGCACGGAATGTTTAGTCTCCCCTTTTATATTATAGTATGTTTATGGTAAAATCCAAATTTCAAAAAACACATTTTTTCGGACTGTAACTTGCCGCGGTTATTTATCGAAATAATTATTTTTTATCATTTTTATATTTGGTAATAAAAGCACTAATAAATATTGGCCACATACTTAGTAATTTATCTCAAAATAACATTGAAATATTTATGACTGGATAAAATTATTAAAAACTCGTTAAAACAACACATCAAATGCTATATAGCAAATGGGGTAATAATTTTTTTATTAAGAAACTTTAATAAATTAATTTAAAAACTTCTGAATTACACTATGCTTTGTAAAACAATGTTCTTTCAACATCCATGTTATGTAGGGTATTCAAGTAATAGTGGGTCACCTGTAATTGGATTACTCTAATAAATAATGAACTGAAGCCCCTGTAAATCATAGGAAGAATAACGTATTTTCTATCGTATTAGTTTTATAATGGTTATACAGGGTGTTATGGAAATGACGTATTATATTTAAACCGGCAATTCCTGAGATGAAAACAAATTGAAGAAAAATACCCATAAATGGCGCTTTAATTTAATATGCCCTGTACATGACCTTATGTCAAACCAAAAATGACCACGTGGTGCCCCTGCCAGGAAGGTAAACAAAGCAACATATGGCGAAAAACATCAATGAATCTTGAACAGTGTTGTCATATCTTCAGGGTAAACTCTTTAGAAAGTCTAACCGTTTGACAGATTCCAAGTTGTTTATTGTCAGGGTACATTATTATAAACATTTACGTTCAGTTCAGGTCACTGGGAAACCATATCTGATTTATAAACTTGAACTGACTCGAACAAACCGCCGCCGAGTTTATAATAGTCAGGTATGTTCTCACTTGTTCAATTCGAACGACACCCGTCGGATCTGAACAATTGAAATGTCACTTTACCCTTTAGAAGAAAAAAATGCAAATTCATTTACCTTTTCGGCCTTATTTAAAACCAACTTAATTTATAAAAAAACACCAGGTAACCCGAACAAAAACCGTCACAAAACACTAAAACAAAGTCACATAAATTCACATTAGCTATCGCGGATCTCATGAACACATCTAAGTACCATTCAATCTGAATTAGTATTTTAAAGTGCTACTGTGTAGACAAAAATACGCCCTTATTGTATAAGATTTCATCATTTATTTGACATCTAAAAATGTTGAAACTAAATAAAACCTTTGAGCCTGTTCGTGTCTTGACGTTGTCTGTTAGGGTTTATTATATTAAGCTCATCGGTAAAGAATACAGCGTTGCCACTTTCGATGTTTTATAAGATTATATTCATAAATTGCGGAATTTCCTTCTATAATATTACTTTCCTGTATAATTATAGTCTCGGAAATGGCAACCGCGCCATCAGTTTTAGGAGAAAGAAAGCACCTTGGACTCGACCATATATTTCAAAGGGTAGTTCCTATGTCCACATAATTATTTCATTTTATGTTTAGTAAAGGGTTAATGGCCCATAGAAATTAGCGTTTTTATTATTTCTATTGCGAAATAATTAAGTGCTGTTGTTCTATGTGTGCGATAGTGTTATTGTAAAGTGTAATTATGCGTTAGTGTTTAGTGCTTTCGTGTAATCTGATAATAGGTGCATATCATCAAAAAAACTAATTTGAAACTCGTGGGTGTCTGTGTGTTTCTTTAAGTGATTTAATGCAATTTGTTGTGTTTCACTATGTGTTTCTTTCTCTCGACGATATGCCGGTTATGTTCCGAGCGATTGGAAAGAATAGGCCGAATGGGGTTTAGTGGGTATAAGCTTATTATGCAGTTCCACAGGGCACGTGAGCTTTTCCCACAGAAAAAGAACTGAAAATGTCTAGATTTCTTACTCTTGTCAGCGTGGATTTACTTTCTAAGTAAGCTAAATATTTATTTTTATAAGAAACTAAAGTTTTACATTTTTTACACAGTTTGGCAACATTGCACGTAACACCTGTTTCCTGATATGCCACTACGGGGCGACATGACGAACAAACCCGAACAAACGCCGGATGAGGTGTGGGTTTATGGGGCTGGACCCCATTTTTAAAACGATCGATTTGAAAAAAAAAATATGTAGCGGTTCTCTAGGACACCCAAGGAGTCACCCATTTAAATATAATACGTCATTTCCACAATACCCTGTATAAATTGGAGACACGCCAATTATATTGTGAAGGGGGGCAGGGTGGTTTAACCCCTCACGGTAACATCTACTCCTACCAGGGGGTTAAACCATGAAGCCTGCTGCAAGAAACAATATTTCTTGAGCTGTATGTAATATTGCAAATGGGAGATCTTTTTTATTAATGCTCCCAATATTAAAAATTGCTCCCTCGTATTTTACGTGAAAGTTTGAAAAAATTACTACGATCCCCCGAGGAAGGATATCGACGAAAGTCAATAATACTGAATTGGAAATTTCCCAAGAATAAATCGCCATCATCGTTCCGAATAGGAAAAATAGAATATAAAACCCCTGAATGAATATGTTTTCAATTTTTTTTGCTTGTGTTCCTGCTTTTCACAGCTGGGTTTGTTCGGAGTTTTAGCAACTAAATGAACGGGGCACCACAACAACGTTGAGACCCCCGCCGATGGCGACAACATATTACAAACGGAATTGTCGGTTTGTTTTGTTTTGATAAAGATATAATTCAACTCTAAAATGGAACTGTTTTGAATGTATAGCACAAGTCAAATAACGCCATCTCT
This sequence comes from Barypeithes pellucidus, assembly GCA_963991005.1. Taxonomy (NCBI): domain Eukaryota; kingdom Metazoa; phylum Arthropoda; class Insecta; order Coleoptera; family Curculionidae; genus Barypeithes; species Barypeithes pellucidus. Next base: position 11,292,277 of record OZ022562.1, on the reverse strand, counting down.
AAACAAACAATCTTAGTGTCTTCGTTCCATTATGCTGCAGCCTATTTTCTCCGACCCAGATAAATTCTGCCGTGAATCCTTTGACCGGCGCGGCGGAGGTTGGAGTCCCGGTTCATGCTGATAACTCGTAAATTATGAAGTCTTCATTTATAAAGAAAAATGCGAACAAAACCGCAGCTCGTTGTGAATACCTTAAATACGAAACGGATTTGCGAGGTAAAATCTAAATGACGTAGCTGAAATATTTGATTTTAATGCTTTAAAATGAGAAATGCGAAATCACATTGTTACGTCCACAGGTTGTATAAGCGTCTAAACAAACGCTGACAGCTGGGGTAAATGTTACGGCACCTGGTGTGATATAATTTCATTCTTTGTGATAAAAAGCTCCCCCTATAAGGATAAATAGGAAGCCTCAGAACCTGACATTTAGAAAATATATATCTAATACTTCTTTAGAGCTCGAATAATAAAATGGATACATTCTATGAAATATAAAATATTTTTTTCTTTAATAATCTGAATGAAGGGTTACTTGGAAATATTCCGAAGTAAATCCATGGTGGAAACCACTTAAAACCAGATAATATTATGTCTATAGTCTTATGGATTTTTTTTTAAAGGATCAAACACAAGCACTATAGGAAAAATCCTTTAGGGCAACTCACGTTGGTTTTAAATCGTTGGAAAAAACGACCTCGGGAAGGTCGCGTTCCATAAGGATGAAGTCCTTCAGATGAAAGAATTCTTAAATAATGAAGTTCGAGGAGTACTAAGCTTAACCACATATGGATGGGCGGCAGTGGTTCGTCGTGTATTTCTGCTATTCGCCGCTCTGGGCGGAATTAAGAGGGCAAGGTCAGCCGAGCACTTTCTATGAAAATATCTGTAAAAGAGAGTCAAAATCCCCAACCTGTCTTCGATGTTTTAAGCTGTCGAGGTTCTTCGTCAGCTCGTGGTCTCCAATCATACGAATGGCCCTCCTTTCGATGGAATCCAGTACCCGAAGAGTATGTTTCGGTGCAGAGCTCCGGACGTGAGAGCAGTACTCTAGTGATGGTCGAATCTGGGCTTTGTATAGTGTCAAAAGTTGTTGAGGTGTGTACAACTTTCTGGTTCGGAAGAGTACACCAAGTTTCTGAAAAGCTATCTTGGCGATTGCCAAAACGTGGCTATGCCAAGACATATTTTAATAGATGAAGCCAGTGGGATTGCGTGTCCGTCCATGACTATATCCAGTTCTGTAATGTTAACCTTTTTAGAGAAAACTGCTGCCAGAGATTTTTTAGCGTTAAATTCGACTTGGTTACTGTCACCCCAAGCTAAAATTTCTTCCAGGTCTTTGTCGAGGCGTGATACTTCATGCTGTCTGCGAAGATGTGCGTCGGCAGTCGATGTTTGTGCATTCAAAGTGAAAGATGAGATAAGTGTGCTATCGTCAGCAAAACTAAATATCGGATTTTTCGTATTATATTAATATTAGGCAAAGGAAAAAATCTGTCTCTGAGATAATCCACCACTAAGCGATATTGTACCAACTGATACAGCTGAAAAAATGGCAGTCACTTGTGAACTCTAGAGAACGAGAGTTCAAACCCCACGGCCGTTAAACCGATGTAAATGTATCATCCCCCCATACCTCCCTCATTTACGCCGATAACCAGGCAGGATGAGATCGGATATCTCCTGGGATACGTACTCGCCAATAGGTAGGTGAACCAAGGTTTGATAGCTGTTGGGGGAGCGCAAGGTCCACCGGGAAGAGACCTGGCAGCGAATAAAGAAGAAAGAATTGAGGAAAACAACACAGGAGAAAAACCCAACAGTCTTATTGAATTTCACCTATCACCAAACCTTGTTCTTTGACGCGGTGGCGAAATGGGACCGATCTGAGTGATCAAAATGGTGAAAAGAACTCATAATACCTCAAAATCCGTCCTCGCTGACTGTAGGAATTTCAGAAAACAATGCTCAGAACCTAGCTCTTCCACTGCAATCGACGATAATTCTAAGCAAGCTCTATAACTCTTATTTCTGGACCTGACACGATATGCAATAGAAAGAACATCGATCTCGCATACAGGGATGTATTAATAAATGTATATAGCCTATTTGTCTTCATCGCATTCGCTTCTTGATATGATTTGCGCCTGTTTAATATTCTTAGCGGAATGTCAGAATGAAATTAAGGATGCTCATTACTTATTACTATTATTGCCGTTCTTATTGCTTGCGTTGGGTTTAAATTGATGTATATCATGACGGTGAAAAACGAAAAAATAGGTAATTGAAGTTCTTTAATCGACGTATTAAACGTGACTAAAGGTAAAGGAAGCTGAATATTCGTATGCGAGTTTACTTACGTCATTGAGTACATGAAAAATTAATTTTCTTCAATCTATTTATATTTCTCAGAAGTCTTTTCGGGTTTGTTCGGGTTTGTTCGGCGTTACCAGAACTTAAAGTCGGAGAAATATTTTCAGACCTAACCAGTGATTTTAACTGGTGCCACATATGCTCTATGGGGTTAAAAATGCAATAATAGGGTGGGAGCACATATATACAGGGTGTTATGGAAATGACGTATTATATTTAAATGGGTGACTCCTGGGGTGTCCTAGAGAAGCGCTACATATTTTTTTTTTTTTAAATCGAGCGTTTAAAAAGTGGGGTAATTCACCCCTAAACCCACCCAGTTACTCCTCAGCACATTCATATACGATCATATTACATTGCCAAGCTGCGTAATCAACAGATGTTCAAGCCCAATGTTGCCAAATTGTTTGTGTAAAACTTTAGATTCTTATAAAAATAAATATTTAGCTACCTAGTATCCAAATAGAAGTGAATCCAGGTGCCAGTACACTAGCAAGTAATCCAGGGCACAGAGACATCTTCAGGTTTTTGTTCCTTTTTCTATGGGAAAAGCTTTATGCTCATCACGTACCTTGATGATAATGTGGAACTGCAAATAAGCTTATACCCACTAAACCCCATTCGGCCTCTTATTTCCAATCTCTCGGAACATTTGCACTAAATCACTTAAAGAAACACACAGACACCCACGAGTTTCCAATTTTATTTTTTTTTGAAGATATGCACTTATTAGATTACACAAAAACAATAAATACTAACGCATAATTACACTTTACAAATAACCTACCGTACACATAAAATAACAGCACTATAGGATACAAATTATTTCGCAATAGAAATTCAGAAATAATAAAAACGTTAATTTCTAATGGCCTAATCAGAAGAATGATGAAATAATTATGTTGACAGACCCTTCGAGTCTAAGCTTCCCTCCCTTTAAAATAAATGGGCCCGTCTAGTCGAATATGCAATAGTGCTGGGACATCGAAACGGAACATCGATGTTCAAACATCGACATTTAAAAAAGTATATTTGCGATTAGGAATAAATTAGATATAAAAAATAAAAATAAATTTGTTATTAGAAAGAATTGAAAAATTATGAAACGTCAAAAAACAAAAATTTTAAAAAATAATATAAACAACAAAATAAAGCAAATATTAAAACATAATATTTTATAACTGCATGAATTCCAGTCACTAACAACTTGTAAACTATTTTTTTTTTGTAAAACTAGATTAATGATGATTCCTTGCAAGCTATTTCGTTTTTGGGGCCATAGTTTCGCCGGCTTTGGAAAAAAAAAATTCGTTCTGGATAAGCTATAAGAATACTTCTCGCAATTGCGCCGCGAGAATGGAATCCGTATTACAGTCGGCAATTCTAGCCTTCTGTCAATTAAAATTGCACGGATTCATGCGCAGTGCACCGTTCTGAGCTGTCTCGCATTGCCAGAAATGGGGCACGCGCCACTTTCATTGCCATTGCCGGTGCAAGTCTGGGTAGAGATGGATTATTCTGTTACTTTTAAATGTTTATTAATTGGACGAAGCACCTATGAACAGCTAATGGCTACTGCCATTTGTAAGTAGCAGTAGCTGCTTTAACTGCCAGTAAGATCTTTGCTGCCAGTCAAAACAAATAGGTTTGCCCATCTCTAATTCTGGGGGTATTTTAGAGATCTCGACACTACCAACTGCTGTTTTGACTGTCAGCAAGGCGAGGCGCCAGTTGATCGAAAACGGTTTACTGCGCATGAATTCGTGCAATTATAATTGCCATTGCACCGGAAATTTTTATTGTCGACTCTAATAAGGCTTTTAGCAAATGAAATCAAAAGCTTTCGCTCTTATTTTCTTGTGCTGGGAAAATTGAGTTTAAGATTACAACCTAGTTTTCTTGTTTTGTTATAACATTGAACCTCGAAAGGTAAACATCGATGTCGACATCGATGTTTGACCTCTAACATCGATGTTTCAAAAACATCGATGAACATCGCCCAGCACTAATATGCAATCGTTTTGCAGATGAGCTGTTAATAATACGTCATTTCCATGTTCCTCTAAAATTAGACCGCCGTTTTCATACTCAACGACGGAACCAACGTGTTGTTTAGACAATAAGGGCGTACTTTTGTCTACACAGTAGCACTTTAAAATATTAACTCAGATTGAACGGTACTTAGATGTGTTGTGACGCGAAAACTATGTGATTTTGTGCTGTGAGTACTTGGTGTTTTTTTATAAATTAAGTTGGTTTTAAATAAGTCCGAAAAGGTAAATAAAATTGCATTTTTTTTCTAAAGGGTAAGTGGCATTTATAAACTCAGTCAGTTCAAGTTTATAAATCAGAGATTGTTTCCCAGCGAACTGAACTGAACGTAAAAGTTTATAATAATGTACCCTGAAAAATAAACAACTTGCAATCTGTCAAACGGTTATTGACTTTCTAAAGAGTTTACCCTGAAGATGTGACAACACTGTTGACATATGTTGCTTTGTTTACCTTCCTGACAGGGGCACAATGTGCTTATTTTTGGTTTGACATAAGGTCATGTACAGGGCATATTAAATTAAAGCGCCATTTTTGGATATTTTTCTTCAATTTGTTTTCATCTCAGGAATTGCCGATTTAAATATAATACGTCATTTCCATAACACCCTGTATAACCATTATATTGCCAATACGAACGTTCCAAATTACAAAAAGTGTCCCCGCTATGGAATATCGCTTGGTACCATTGAGTTTGCGCAGTAGGGTGGAAATTTTATCGATCGCGTCAGAGCCGGCCCGACATTATTTGTTTTTGTTATTCATCGCCACCTTTGGTATGCTTTTTCAAATTACAGAATAAAAAGTGGTTCATCCACATTGTTGTCGGTATATTAGTGCTTATAAACTTTCATAACCTAACAACAATTTTTGTAAAGAAGTTTTTAATTTGTGGTGATTCGATTCGCTGTTTGTTAGGTTAGTAACTTGTTTTGTTTAAGATGAAAGGACACAAGTGCATGGTGCTTTTTTGCAAAAGTTGTGGATCAATACCAGGTATAGAGTATTTCAGGTATGTAGGTACATAATATATACGAAAATATTTTGCTTATCACATGATCCGATCGTCGGAACCGTATTTCACTAAAAAGCTTGTAAAAAAAATAGGGAGTGTCACTCGTATACAATATAATATATATGTGATCACTACCTAACCTTAAAATTAATGTATTTTTAATTTGTTGCATTTAGTAGCTGATAATTCCCAAAATAGTCAATATAGTCATTCATTCTTAATTTTTGGTTTAGAAAAAAGTGAGGTTAAGAAACATACGACGTCGGATGAAAGTTAAAATAAAGCTCATCGTGTCGATTGTTACAAATATTCTGACGGAATTTGGCACCAAAAGTTTACACCAAGCAGTGCACCGTCGGACATCATATCGTCAGAAATCGTATGCATGGAACGCTTAAATCGAACTAACCAGTGAAATTTGCATTAAAAAAGTTGAAATCCGGTCCTGTCGAATGTTTATTTTCACAAGGAAATTTCCGAACTGCGCAAACGCACTATTACACGTTCGAGGTCCATAGCGGGGACATCATTTCAGATGGTATTAGCAATATAATGGTTATATATATGTGGGTGGGAGCCGTAGCACTGTATGTCCAATTTCTTCTGCCAACGTGTCACAAACATATACTTTTTTTATACAAAATGTCTTTAAAACTTCTAAAAGATCACTTTTTTATAACTTTCTTCAAAATATATATCATTCGCCGCCATGTAGTTCTGAATCTCCAATTTTGTATTATTTGAGCTTGGAGCTTTATGTAATTGGCGACTGTGATAGCTCGCATTGTCCATTACTATCACGCTATTCTGAGGAATGTTTGGTAAAAGACAATTATTGAACCATTCCTCAAAAACTAACAAATTTTACCACAAAAAGATATTTAAATATAAATTAAGCAACCTAACCTACCTGATGTGCCTATATTTAATTATAATTATTACAATCCGGTCCTTTCCACATAATAATAACAAACGGTCATAAATAATGGGATGGCCCAGGTACTTTTACTGCAGTTTTTCGTGAAACAATCTTTACATAACTTGTGGATTTTCCACGGATCTATGACGCTAAACACTCGTTATATAATATATATTTATTGATTAAGTATTATTACGTATCGTTTTTCATTTCGATGTGCTTGGACTGTGATCGAGTATAGAGGTGCCGCACAGTATAAGTATTTTTTAACCGCGGGTACAATATGTACTACATACATAATTACGCGCGTAGGTATAGGAAATCCCGTTATGGGTGTACGACCAAGAATGACAAATTGACAAAATATTCAAAATTATATTAACAAGTCGCATAGAGAAGCGGTACTTACACTGAGAACATACAAATACATCACGCGGCGCGATGAAATAAAAGCTTTTTGTAATGCGCCAAGACTGTTTATTATTTTATTGTAATTGGTGGATGAAAAAAACAAAAACATATCGCTAATGTCTGCAATTACGTTGAAAGAATAGTTTTTTTGTTTTTGTTGGATTGTTACTGCTGGGAACATTATTGTATTTCTCTATTGCTGTATAGAGTCCGGTTTGCAGCACTCGCCTACATCTCGTGGTATTACACAATGTTCTATTACATAACGGACACCTCTAATAAGCGGACATCTCTATTAAGCGGACATTTTTTCATAGTCCGGAACTAGGTATATGAAATTCCATGAAAATCAACCTCTCTTGGGCGGACTCTCCTTTGGGCGGACGCGGACAGGCTGTTTTCAGCAGGGAGACGAATAAGTACGGTGCAAAAACTCTCTGAAGACAGACCGGCAACCAATCACCTATGCGTGCCAGAGCGAAAGGACTTCGCCGAATGAAAATATGTGTGATTCCCCGACAGCAGTCCGCCGTTTATTTGTGAGTTGTAAATGTCGCGTTTTGAGTCTGAAAGATAATATTAATGTTGTGGAAGTTTGTCATTTGATAACAATGAGTTGGGCGAGTTCATTAACAATAGCAATGTGCTATTAGAAGATGATAGTCACCGGCTCTAGTGAGGAATTCCTTTTTCTACAATGGGAGGAAACTCTTTAAATCTCTTCCACTGGGTATCAGAAGTATCCAGTGTGACATGAGATTTAAGAAACAATTAACAAAACTCCTCGTTGCAAGGGCATATTACACTGTGGATGAATTTTATAGTGATAACATCCGCTAATTGTTTTTATTCTGTATTGTTGTTCAGTGTGATGTGAATGAATTGTACCTATATTGAAAAATTTTTTTATTCCCTTTTATTTAATGTGTAATGGTGTTACTTTATTTCAGCTTTGTCAATAAGAATTTGTTTCTTAAGATAATAAAGAATTATTGATTGATTGATTGATTGATAGTGACTCCATACCTACCGATTATGTAGCCCAAACTGAAACCACATCACTATCTGACGACTCTGATGAAGAAGTTGAATGCAGTAATCTCGAACAAATGTCACCAATTATCAACAAGCCATTTGTATGGTAAAGGAATTATAAAAGTATGCAAAGAATAGAGGCGACTCTACAGCAATGGACTTGTTATCAGACTTGGAATTACATTTTCTAGACTGCAAGTATAAAACGCCAACACGTCAAACTACGTTATTAGATTTTTTTTAGTACTACATCCTAACTCAAAATTAGTGTATATTTGTTATGTTTATTTGTACATACATATACATAGTAATAATTTTGCATTTACATATTACCTACAAATTTCCCATGGGCGGACACCTCTATTAGGCGGACACATTTAGACGGTCCCGTAGGTGTCCGCCTAAGAGAGGTTTCACTGTATTAAATACACTTTAATGTGCTCTTGTTCAATAAATATGGTGTCAAGCGTACTTAGTTGTTATTATTTCAACAACGTAGACACAAAATCTAACCGCGTCGTCAAGATCACTATCGTAAAGTTCTGTTGTGAAATTATTTGCTACCGTGTGCTTTATTGAAATTTATGTTTTGAGGTGTAAATTATTTCTCGAGTTTCGAACAAACACAAATAACCCCGAATTCCCTGTATGTATATCGACAAATTTTCTTATAATAGCGCTTATTGAACATTATTATACATAATAGATCTTGTTCCGGTGACGCGATTCCATAAACGATTGTTGGAAATAATTATTTTTGAATAAAAAAACGGATTCACACCAGAATACGGAAAATACACCTTCCTAGGGCGTGCCAATGCTCATAACAACCATAATCGTTATAATTAACGATTATTTTATCAAGAAAAAAGGTGGCGCAGCGTAAATTAAAAAATAATAATCATAAATAAATACAAACTGCTACAAATAAAACTGGAAAAAAAACTTGTTATAAGCTGAAAGTGCACAGTCACAGATGAACAAGTCGTAACTGTTAAATTGAAAGTCTCTTACTTTTGAATAAACTGTTTACGGCAAAGGGATTATTATTAATATTTGTCGTTGCGAATTAAAAAAACAACAAGAATCCACTTCACCTCGACCCCAATGCATTTATTGAGGACATGCTCAGAAGAAATTAATTTATCATACATTACAGGTGAACAATGGACCAAAGAAAGTCATTTTAACCTGTTGCAAATGCTTCAAGAGGTTTCCCTGCAGAGAAACAAACATTTCGAAGTTTTGTACGACAGTAGATGATGAAAAATTAAAAGGGTCACTACAAACGCCGAAACTTATTCGGCTTCAAAACCAGTCCGGCTTGTTAATGGAAATTAAGAAAATTAATAAACAAGGCATCTATTTTAAACAACAAAACGAATAAGTTATTCAAATTTCTCGACAAGATGGGGCTGTCGACATAAAAGAACCAAGGTCAAGTGTGAAATTGCTTTATGGGTGTGATTACGTCATTTCGCGTAATTGTGGACCGAGCTTGTTTGCGCGGACGGGTCGTAATGTTTATTTAAGTGGTCAGCGGCGGATATTTGCGCGAGAGTTTTAACCTTTTCGCTAAATTTAGTTTAATATCATTTTTATACAATGGTGTCAATTTGTCATTTTACTCATTTTAATCAGACTAACTACATCATTTTCACGTATACAAACGGACCCGGAGTTTGGTCCATTCTATGGATACGTATAGCTTATGGGACGCGCAGTAAAAAGTTAAATTTTAAATTTAAAAATTTTTAATACATTTTTTTTTATTTAAAAAATGGGTGCTCGTCCGTTGTCTTGCGCACAATGTCCTCGGATGAACTGGCAAGAGCCGGATCTGCCCAAAGTCTCAGGGGCCCTGAACCGGCCTTTGGAATATCAAAACAGGCAACAAAAACTACATTAGATAGATGGTCGGAAAAGCAACACCTATCTCGATGCCAAGAGTTACCTGGTCTAATACACGCACGGGCCGTAATGGGAAAACCATCGAGAATACTATCGAATGGGATGCTAACCCTGACGCGGCCCCAGTTGAAACAAGTGATGGGTCTGTTAACAGGCCACTGCCACTTGCGAAAACACCTTCAACGGATAGGGCTAAACAACGGATCCATTGAATGTAGACTCTGCGGCGAAGAGGATGAAACCGCCTCACATAAATCATATACCGCTGCGTAGCGCTGTCCCGCAGAAGACAAAATATCTTCGGGAACATACAACGTGGTGACAACCTCCCACATGACAAGCTTGGTAGAAGGTTACTGGACCTCATAGTAGGAACAAACAACAACAAGATCGGGGTACACAATAAGCCGAAAGGCTGCAGTGAGTTGAAGTTCGGGCCTTTAAACCGACCCCCGCCTTTAACCAAGCAACCAACCAACCAACCATATGCTGTTCCTGAGGCAACTCCGCCTGCATCCATGCCGGTCAACCAAAGACCATCGTACAGGACCGAAATCAATCGTAGGGATGTAACGATATTAAAAATCTATCGATACGTGGACAATAGATATCAAAATTAATTCTAAAAGTAACTTTTCAGTGACGGCCACAAGGCCTTCTTTTGTGCAAGAAAATAGATTGTTTATATCCCAGTAAAGGTCTTGATGTGCCAAAATTTTGCCGTGTAATCATTTTCATTTAGGGCGAAGTACGGTCCTGTTCGGCGGTTAAGGTAAATCGTTTATCAGTCGGCATTGCGCATGACATCCGACGAGAGGCTTTGTTTACATTGCTTGAGGCCATAAATTTGCCACTTTTGCTTGGCTATCCATAGTCAGTGGACTCGCAATATTTTTATAAAAAAAAAAAATTGCAAAAACTTTTAAATACGTGATTCTTATTTGCATCATACGCAATACTTAACTGTAGTTACCCAAAAAACAAACCACAAACAAAGACCAAGGTGTGAAAAACGATCATTAATCATGTTTGAAGTTGTTTCACACCAGTAAACAGGGCCCAGAAGGCAAAAAACATTAATAATGCACAAGTGTCTCACAAAGTAAGCTCGGTACGCCGTATTCTGTACAAGCAGTGGCGGTTCTTCCACAGGAGCACATGCGCACGTGCACCCCCAAAACAAAACGAATAAAAAATATTAATTTATATTCATTGAATATTATTTATCGTATAAAGTCCGACCCTCCCCTAATATTTTATCGTACCGTCAAACTAAAAAAAGTCCGACCCTCCCTAATATTTTATCATCCCGTCAAACCAAACTGTATAGATCCGGCAACCGTGCCTCGGTCGAGGTAAATGACGATTATGGCGAGACTTGCTCGCACGTGCGATTAAGTAGTGCAGTTTCTCTGTAGTAACAGGTGGCGGGTGGCAGCGGGGGATAGCGGGCCTATGGCGATTTAACATGGAAAAGGCGCACGGTTTTTGTGTGACCGCCTTGTTGAAGAAACTTCTTTATAAAACATTTTTCTGTATCTCTTTTAACTAAAAAACTATAGGGTAATTTTGAAATTGTCAATTTTTTGATTTTCCCCCGTATCTCTCTCGGCTGTCTTGCGCACAATGTTGTCGCCGTCATATAGGCAACCCCGCCGTATTGGTGCTGGTTTGGTTGCCAACCAACGACGATCGTCCAGAACCGAAATCAGTCGTAGCGGTGTAACGATATTAAAAATCTATCGATACGTGGACAATAGATATCAAAATTAATTCTAAAAGTGGCTTTTCAGTGATGGCCACAAGGCCTTCTTTTATGCGAGAAAATAGATTGTTTAATTAACAGTAAAGAAGGTCGTGTAATCATTTTCATTAAGGCGAAGTACGGTCCTGTTCGCCGGTTAAGGTACATAGTTTATCAGTCGGCATTACGCATGACATCTGACGAGCAGCTTTGTTTACATGAGCGAGGCCATAAATTTGCCACTTTTGCTTTTAGAGCTTGGCTATTCATAGATATAGGTCGATCGAGAGACCGATTATCGGCAAGATTTGCCGATATTTATATCCGTATTGGCCGATCACTAATTTTGAATCCTCCTTTAGAGGTTAGAATTACGTAGGTACGTTCTATTGTGCCTCAAGATGTCCTTTTTAATGACAAAGCAGCGACGTTTCGACCCATCCTCCGCCAGTACAATACAAAAAAATTTGAAAAAACACATCAAGGGACAACCAAAAATCCCAGCCCAGAGCTCGAAAGTGCGTTAAAACTAAAAGAGAAAACTTTTCCAGTCCTCGCGTAGTAAAAATTCTTTTTTGTACCGGCTTCTGTACCATATCAAGTGCAAATAAGTAATAAAAGTAATTAAACAACAGAAATAGCAAACCACCGGGCGCTGATATCTAATTTTCTTGCTCCAAATACTTTCGAACTGTAACAGTAGTGCAATGACTAATTTCGAGACTAATTTCGATCTAGAACCGCCGTGACTGTGGTTACCCTGGTGCTCTCATCATTTGATCAGTATAATATACCGTCCGAGTCGTTTCTAACCGGTTTATAATGGTGTATATAACGTGGTAATATTATAATAGAATAAACAACGACTACCTTACTGATGGTACGTTAGTAAAATGGGCATTAGTTGTTCAGTAAAAGTCGTAACAGTCAAATTTCGATGTTATTCTTATGTGCTCTTTTTGGGTCAAACTTAAAATAAAAATCAAATTTCGAAAATTTTCGCTCGCTTAAGAGATACGGGGTAAAATCAAAAAATTGACAATTTGAAAATTACCCTATATTTTCTTAGTTAAAAGAGAAACAGAAAAATGTTTTATACAGAAGCTTATTCAGAATGATTGTTGAATAATCTGCCGTTTTCTGAATAAGTATACGGGGTCAGGTAAGAAAGTTATCGGACCTAACCTCACTTTTTTAAATGGAACACCCTGTATATTTTAATCAAAAAAGATAGCATTTTAAACTTTCTATTCAAATTTCTAATACACCATGGATGATAGACATCATTTCAAATTTTTCAAAATGTTGATAAGTAATTTTCACAAATGAATATGTAAAAATGAACGTTATATGTTAATAATAACTAGAATGTCAACATAGTTGTCTCTAGGATATTCGTTTTGTTTCGTGGCCTACTGTGTTTAAAGTAATAAAGTTTAAATAAATCGCCTAGGAAACCAATATCATGCATGGTTAGAGATGTAAAATTACCGGTAATTTAAAAATCGGTAATATTACCGGTAATATTACGCAATATTACGGTAACATTGGTAATTTATAAAAAAAACAGCTTTTTAAGTAATACAAGTTTTTTTTATTTCAAAACTGTAAAAACATTACGAAAAACAATAAGAACGTTTTTTTAAACTAGTCAGAGTCAGAATGGACTACGTAATAGAGTGGATAATGGCAAATCATCCTCATCATCATCCCCAACCTCGTCATCTGATTCTTCTATCTCTTTCGTTAATTGAGTCAAGTCTATAACTTCGAAACCGATATCTTCTTTTTCTATTTCTTCCTCAGTATCTTCTACCATTCTCGAATGATCTTCTTCATTTAGTAAATTATAATTATGGGCAATATAAGTTAGTTTTCCGGCCCTCTCCACGGTTAGTCTGTTTCTTTTTTGCCGATGAATAAATCCATAAGTACTAAAGGTTCTTTCGGTTGCGGCTGTTGACGATGGTAAATTGCCAGAATTACCGTACTTTTGAGGTACGGTCCGGGCTTCAGACCGTAAACCGTACTTTGAGTGAAAATACCGTAAAAGTACGGTCAGGACCGTACTGTTGGCAACCCTGGGTATTCCCCGATAAATGAGAGTATGGAGCGGAAAAAAAAAACAATATTTCCAATGTTACCGATCTTGCGGTAATATTACGTAATATTACCAAAATGACGGTAACATTACCTCGGTAATATTACCCTTTACATCTCTATGCATGGTGTGTATATATTTGTAAAGAGAATTTAATTTAAAATATCTATTTATATTAAAATATACAGGGTGTTCCATTTAAAAAAAAATGAGTTTAGGTCCGATAACTTTCTTACCTGACCCCGTATACTTATTCTGAAAACGGCAGATTATTCAATAATCAATATAAAGAAACTTCTGTATAAAACATTTTTCTGTATCTCTTTTAACCAAGAAAGTATAGGGTAATTTTGAAATTGTCAATTTTTTGATTTTCCCCCGTATCTCTTAAGCGAGCGAAAATTTTCAAATTTTGATATTATCATTTTAAGTTTGACCCAAAAAGAGTACATGACGCCTACATTACTTTTTGATAGCACTAACAGTTACGGAGATACCCTATAAAAGTGTCGAACATGGGACACCCTGTACCTGATCACCCTGTTACTTGTTTGAAAAGTAATTTTCTCAAAAAATCTACCACACAACGCTCGTTATATACTATATTACACTCCCCAACAATAAATCCCGGACAAAGATAATGAAAGTATTTTTTATAGTCCTGTAACTTTTTTAATTATTGTCCGATCTTTGTGAAATTTTTAGCAAAGTGTAGATTTGTGTCTTGGGATGATATCCTGAATTTTAGTTTTAAAAAAATAATAATGTATTGATCATTATACAGGCAGAAACAAAAGTTAACTTTTTTACTCTTAATTTCTTAACGCCCTATGGAGAAATTGAGCAGTAGAATTTAGCTACATTCTGTTTTGTTTTGAAATGTGACCTTTTCTTAACACATGTTTTTTGATTCACGTCATTATCTACTTTTTCAAAGAAAATATTGCAGTTTTTCAATTTTATTCACAATTTAAAACATCACATTGTTTTATCGAGTAGCATAAACAAATATCCAAAAATTAGTATCCCGTATTATATTGAAGCAGGCCTCGTCACATGGTAGAAGTGATAAGAACATGAGGTGGCAATACGCGCTATTAATTTTTTGATATTTGTTTATGCTAGTCCATAAAATAATGTAATGTTCTTGAATTGTGAATAAAATTGAAAAACTGCACGACTTTAAAAATCTTCTTTTAGAAAGCAGCTAATGACGTGAACCAAAAGTCACTGGGTTCCGAAAAGATCACACTTCAGAACAAAACATAATTCAGCTAAATTCTACCGCTCAATTTTTCCACAGGGCGTTAAGAAATTAAGGGTCAAAAAGTAACTTTTGTTTCTGCTAAGTAATGGGACATGGAAAAACCACAGACTCCTTACGTAAAAATATTAGGATTTAATTATACTTACCTATATCCGAAAGTTGATATTAACTGAGATACAGGGTGTTAAAGTTAAAACTTAATTTTTATTTTTCTCTAATAACTTTGACAGAAATTAACGGGTTTTTTTACAAAATTTGAGAATTATGGTTTTTTTAGGATGAGGAACTGATTTTTTTGTGAAATTTATTAGGTCATAACTTTTTTGTCCCTAAGTGTATTTAAGTTTTTAATGAAAATAATGCTTTTCTCATATTTATTACGTAAAAAAGGTACACTAATTTCAGGTCGCCCAGAGTTACCGTTTCGGAGATATATGCATTTATATTGTTTAGTGCCTATTATTAATTTGCAAACAATTTTTTTTTTAAAGTAACCTATGAAAAAACAAATGAAATTTAGAGATACAGTTGCTATGAAACCTCCATGTTGTTATTTGTTGTTGATTATTGTGTTTCGGCATTGTTACTTAACTTAGGATAAACTCAAAAATGAAACATTTTTTTTCACATCTATTTTACAATAATCAACAAGCAAATAACAACATAGAGGTTTCATAGCAACTGCACCTCTAAATTTCATTTGTTTTCTCATAGGTTACTGTAAAAAAGAAATTTGTTTGCAAATTAATAATAGGCACTAAACAATATAAATGGATATATCTCCGAAACGGTAACTCTTGGCGACCGGAAATTAGTGTACCTTTTTGCGTACTAAATATGAGAAATATTTTCATTAAAAACTTAAATACACGGAGGCACAAAAAGTTATGACCTAATAAATGTGCAAAAAATGCCGCAGGCAGCACCCCCTACATTGTACATTAAAATTTCACCAAAAAATCAGTTCCTCATCCTAAAAAAACCATAATTGCCAAATTTTGTAAAAAACCGTTGATATCTGTCAAAGTTATTAGAGAAAAACAAAAATGAAGTTTTAACTTTAACACCCTGTATCTCAGTTAATACCAACTTTCGGATATAGGTAAGTATAATTAAATCCTAATATTTTTACGTAAGGAGTATGTGGTTTTTCCATGTCTCATTACTTAGCGGACACTCTGTATAATGATCAAGACATGATAATTTTTTTAAAACTAAAATTCAGGATATCATCCCAAGACACAAGTCAACACTTTGCTAAAAATTTCACAACAATTAAAAAAGTTACATAAACTATAAACCTGACTAACATTAACAACTACAGTGGGCCGTAAATATGCTTGTTTACATAAATAACAATTCGTTCGAGATTTGGTTGTACGATAACATTTAAGGCAAAATCTTTCTTAAGCATAATAGGACATCTACGGCAACCAAGTCGATCTGCTATCTATTCTTTATTTAATAACAGCCAATAACTTTAACAGGAAACCCGTATGGACAAACCAGAACAATATAATTGTCTGAATTGGCACAACAAGATATTTGACAGAGGCTATAAACGATCACTCTAATTTGATCAACTGGGTTTAGATTTACTCCCACACCTATTATACGGATCTGGAGACATAATTTAATTAAATCATGATTGATTTATTAGATTTTTCATTTGTTGATGTCATTTTTATTAGAGCCCACCAATGGCACCAATTCTGGTATACAACATTAGATACATACATAAGCCATACCTAGTTCGTGCATCAAATTGCGTAGCACTCTGTATTATTGTTGACTTTATTTGTTGAAATTACTTTTTCTTTTTTATTTAGCCAAAAGCCAAAAGTGATAATATTTATGTCGCATTGGTTGTTTACTGTTTTTATTTCAAATTTATCAACAAAACGTAGTCTGGCGAAGTCAAGTCATAGTCCGGCAGCCCGTTACCAAAATGTCCTGTTATCACGCCTTCATCTAGTCAATGACTAATCGCTAGATTAATAAAAAATAAGGTTTTACTCGAGCGAAAAAGTTTGGCAACGCTGCGCTTACCCGTCAGAGTGATTTCAGACCGTAAGAAAGCAGATCGTCTTTTTGTTACTATACCTTGTCCGTTCTTGATGAAATCAAATACAGGGTGTTATGGAAATGACGTATTATATTTAAATGGGTGACTCCTGGGATGTCCTAGAGAAGCGCTACATATTTTTTTTAATCGAACGTTTAAAAAGTGGGGTAATTCACGCCTAAACCCACCCGGTTACTCCTCGGCACATTCACAAAGCTGTGTAAAAAAAGTAAAACTTTAGATTCTTATAAAAATAATATTTAGTTTACCTAGTATCCAAATAGAAGTGAATCCAGGTGCCAGTACACTAGCAAGTAATCCAGGGCACAGACATCTTCAGGTTTTTTTTTCTATGGGAAAAGCTTTATGCTCATCACGTACCCTGATGATAATGTGGAACTGCATAATAAGCTTATACCCACTAAACCCCATTCTGCCTCTTATTTCCAATCTCTCGGAACATTTGCACTAAATCACAGAAACACAGACACCCACGAGTTTCCAATTATTTTTTTTGAAGATATGCACTTATTATTAGATTACACAAAAGCAATAAATACTAACGCATAATTACACTTTACAATAACCTACCGTACACATAAGGATACAAATTATTTCGCAATAGAAATTCAGAACTAATAAAAACGCTAATTTCTAATGGGCTAATCAAATTTATTAATCCTTTACTGAAGAAGAATGATGAAATAATTATGTTGATAGACCCCTCCATCCCTTTAAAATAAATAGTCTCGTCTAACTAGCGCGGTTGCCATTTCCGAGACTATCATTATAAAGAAAAGTATTACAGAAGGAAATTCTTCATTTTATGAATATAACCTTATAAAACATCGAAAGTGGCAACGCTGTATTGTTAAGTATTAACCCCAGCCGCTGCAGTCGCGTAAACAATATGCAATCCGTTTCTCCAAGATCAGCTGTTTAAAATTAGCCGGCCGGTTTCTTACTGTTTTTTCAAGCAGATTTGTGTGTTAAATTGTATGTTAATACTTAAACCCGAGTTTAAATTATTAAGTTATTTGTTCTTTTCGCGACGGCAGTGCCCCAGTCCAGCAGTTCAATATCGATCGGAACCAACGTGTTATTTAGACAATGGTAAAAAATGTGTCAACTAAAATTGCATTTTTTTCTAAAGGGTAAGTGGCATTTATAAACTTTTAAGTTGTCCAGATCTGACGGGTGTCGTTCGAATTGAACAAATGAGAACATACCTGACCAGTTATAAACTCCGCGGCGGTTCGTTCGAGTCAGTTCAAGTTTATAAATCACAGATTGTTTCCCAGCGAACTGAACTGAACGTAAAATTTTATAATAATGTACCCTGAAAAATTAACAACTTGCAATCTGTCAAACGGTTATTGACTTCCTAAAGAATTTACCCCGAAGATATGACAACACTGTTGACATATGTCGCTTTGTTTACCTTCCTGACAGGGGCACCACGTGGTCATTTTTGGTTTGACATAAGGTCACGTACAGGGCATATTAAATTAAAGCGCCATTTTTGGATATTTTTCTTCAATTTGTCTTCATCTCAGGAATTGCCGATTTAAATATAATACGTCATTTACATAACACCCTGTATAAAACAATACCTGAATTCATCGACAACGGACGTTTTGAGTGTTACAAAAATCTCATAGTTTAAATAAATGTAAAGAAAAGGGGTATCAAAAAGTTACAGCGCCCCGGTAATTTTTTTTTTAAATTGTTGATAACACTCTAAAAAATAGTAAATCGACTCGAACGGACATTTTCCGTGTTGCGCAGCTGTATAATTCATGATCGAGGTACATGGCGCGTGCATGGGACCGCTTGCTGTGTGGCTTGGTTGTCTATAATAACTCATCATCAGCTATTTTTTTTCTTATGATCAAACACAAGCACTAAAGGAAAAATCCTTTAGGGCACTCTGGGAGTGGTGCGTGTGCGCAATGCTTGTCCCCATATTGCATTACTATTGATACACGTGCTGTATTGACTGAAAACGGTTTTGCTAAAAAATGCGTGTATAAAAATGTCAGTTCATATTTTTCCCCCATTTTCCGAGCCACAATACACGATTTCTGCTTGAAAACGGACGACTCGCGATAACTCGAACATCGTTAAAAAAATGACATACCTAAGATCAAACACTGCGCTTGCGCGTCGATGAAAATGTCCGTTCTAATTTTTTTTCCGGTCGGGAATAACGGAAAACTAACATCCGACAAGTAAAACGGACGAGGCGTGAAAAGTTGAATTCTCCGCTGTAAACAATTTTCGATTCTATTCACCGCACGGAAAATGTCAGTTACTATTTTCATCTCATCAAAAACCTCACTCTCAGTCAAAAAATAAAAAAAAAACGGACGAGGCGCGATAACTATTACGACCACTTTTGATTTCGCAACGTTGCCAATGTCCGTTCTTGTTAATTTGCTTCTCAAGTCCTTATTAAATCCCTAAAAAACCTCAAAAAACTTTAGGTCGTGATCAGTCTGAAATCCTGGTAACGGGCTACCGTACTATTATACTTATTAATAAAAAAATAATATGGCGAAAAAGTCATGTACTGGTATAGTCATACATCAAGTGCATTTCGACAGGAATTTTCATAGTTTCGTTTAGACCATGTTGTTACTGATGAAATAATAAATTACAAAACTTAATGTCGATGAACCTTTACTCGTTGAAAGCATTGGCACATGGCGTGACGATGGACTTTTTTTTACAACCCACAGAATGGGATTCTTTTCATTATTTCGGCTATGTTTTGACAGGATGTAATATGTCGTAGCAGTGAAATGATTTCGGGGATAAACTGATGAATTATGGATGCAAGTTACTAAGCCTTTTTCATAACACATGTAGATTTTTTCATTAAAAAATAGGATTGAAATTGAACCAAAAATGATTTCTTCAAAAACCATCTTCCTAAACATTGCGTCTAAACACAGGGTATTACTTAATGATATGTTTGGATTTATTTTTATACACGTATGTCCTAAAAATCAAAATAAAAAGAAAAAACTGCTACTTTTTTGTGAAACAAGAGATGCCGCAATTAGAATTTCTCTAGGCCTCCTCGTTTTTGATATACGGAATGTTTTTGAGAATTTGACATTTTGGGACACCCCCCTTATTTCGGTTACCCTGTAACTTATCAAAATGCTCTCTTTATCATTTTGTACATAGAATCCAGTGGCGTACTCAGATATTTTCTACGTTCAATAGTTTTCAAGAAAAAAATTGCTTTTTTTTAATGCGACACTATAGTATATATATTGTAGAAAAAGTATCGAGACCACATATATATAACCATTATATTGCCAATACAAACGTTCCAAAATACAAAAAGTGTCCCCGTTATGGGAGATGGCGACGTACTATTGAGTTTGCGCAGTAGGGTGGAAATTTTATCGATCGCGTCAGAGCCAGCCCGACATTATTTGTTTGTTGTTATTCGTCGCCATCTTTGGTTCTGGATGCTTTTTCGAATTACAGAATAAAAAGTGGTTCATCCACATTGTTGTCAGTATACTAGTGCTTATAAACTTTCCTTACCTAACAACAATTTTTGTGAAGGAGTTTTTAATTTGTGGTGATTCGATTCGTTGTTTGGTAGGTTAGTGGCTTGTTTTGTTTAAGATGAAAGGACACAAGTGCATGGTGCTTTTTTGCAAAAGTCGTGGATCAATACCAGGTATAAAGTATTTCAGGTATGTACATATATACGAAAATAGTTTGCACATTATCCGATCTTCGGAACCGAATTGCACTAAAAAGCTTGTAAAAAAGAAGAGAGTGTCGCTCGTATGCAATATAATATACAGGGTGGCCCATCGAAAACAGTCCAGCAAGGTTTACGGCTGTGTACGTGAAAATTTAAAAAAAACCTCGGACCCGTAAACTTGTGTTTTCAGGGGGACACATTTCACTATTAATTTCATCCCTGTAACCTCAACCCCCCCTAGCGGGGGCGGCTACTGCCCTTGTTTTTTCAAATGGGAATGGGTATGTTGTGATACATCTTTCTAAAGGGCATTAAATTCTCTTTAAAATGGCGCTTCGTTTTGTAAATTTGAGCTACGCGCCGCCGAGCAACGGAATTTGAAACATTTCACTGCACCTCTTATCAAGTACAAATGTTTGTGCGTAAACAATTTTTTTTTAAGTAATAAGTGATAAGAGGTGCAGTGAAATGTTTCAAATTCCGGTGCTCGGCGGCGCGTAGCTCAAATTTACAAAACGAAGCGCCATTTTACAGAGAATTTAATGCCCTTTAAAAAGATGTATCACAACATACCCATTCCCATTTGAAAAAACAAGGGCAGTAGCCGCCCCCGCGAGGGGGGGTTGAGGTTACAGGGATGAAATTAATAGTGAAACGTGTCCCCCTGAAAACACAAGTTTACGGGTCCGAGTTTTTTTTAATTTTCACGTACACAGCTGTAAACCTTGCTGGACTGTTTTCGATGGGCCAACCTGTATATGTGGTCACTACCTAAACTTAAAATTAATGTATTTTTAATGTGGTACATTAGTAGCTGCTAATAATTCCCAAAATAGCCAATATCATTCATTCTTAATTTTTGGGTTAGAAAAAAAGTAAGGTTAAGAAACATACGAAGTCGGATGAAAGCTTAAATAAAGCTCATCGTGTCGATTGTTACAAATATTCGGACGGATTTTGGCACTAAAAGTTTACACCAATCAGGGCACCGTTAGATCATCATATCGTCAGAAATCGTATGCATGGAACGCCGTCTTAATTCGAACTAATCGAAATTTTGATTGCAATATTTTTCCTAACCAGTAAAATTTACATTAGAAAAGTTGAAATCCGGTCCTGTCGAATGTTTACTTTCACAAGGAAATTTCCGAACTGCGCAAACTCACTATTACCCCTTCGATGGCCATAGCGGGGACATAATTGCAGATGGTATTAGCAATATAATGGTTATATAAATGTGATCGAGACCAGAGACAGTGCTTTGTACAGTTTTCAATTTATAAAACGGATTCAGTTGTGAGGATTCAAAATAGCGCACCTACCTATTGGTTATCAATAATTAACAGCAATAGTACGGGGCTAAGGTCAAACAAATACTAAACAATTCGCCATGGATCTTCATTAAGAATAATTATTTTATTAGCGATGACGTTTGATGGCTGCATAACAAATTTAAAAACCGGCTCGAAACTGATAAAATGAATGCCATTTCAAAAATACGTTAAACATGGATAATCAGTGGCGTAGCGCTACTACCGCGAACCCCCGCAGTCGCGGGGGGGGGGGGGGGCCGAAAGCTTCGAGTGCCGATAGAGCCTATTGCTAATTAGCAAATCTTTCAAATTAATACCAATATTACCAATGTCCACCTGATCTAGATTTTGTCACACTGTGCCCGTAATTATATAAATTTGAAGAATGAAGCAATTGGTATATCAAGATCATGGAATATAAGCCCGGAATTTGAAGATAAAAGACAATTAAAACCAAAAAAACACTTTGATGAAGCCAATACAAATTATCTATTTTCTAGTCGAGAAAACTATTTTAGGATAAATATATATTACAAAGTATTTGATATTGTAATTAACCAAATAGGTAATCGTTTTGAGGGAATGGAGTTATTTGTTAATAAATTTAGATTTCTATGTCCCCAAGTTCTAGTAACTTTGCCAGAAAAAGAATTATTTATGTCTGCAGAAACACTACAGCAAACATATTCCAGCGATCTGTCTGCGACTTTTCCTTTAGAGATAGTCGCGTTGTGTATGCCGTTAAAGGAAAAAAATTGCTTCTCTTCAAAGTATTAAAGACTTTGCTGTATTTTTAATTGTGGAAAATAACACTTTATCATCAAATTTTCCAGAGGTAACAACAGCCTTATCATTATTTTTAACTCTTCCAGTAAGTGTTGCTACAACTGAGAGATCCTTTTCCAAATTAAAAATCATTAAAAATTATTAACGAAATAGTTCCTCTCAGACAAGGTTAACCAACTTGGCTATCCTGTCTATAGAGGCACAAGAGGCGGCCAAAATGGATAATAACCATTTAAGAAAAATTTTTGCAGAGGCAAAAGCTAGAAAAAAATAATTTACCTCCTGAAAGCAACGATATAAGAATAATTTTACAATATAATAATTAAAATAGGCAATTGGCCAATTGCCTCGCAATAACTATTGAGATACCTATAATATTATATTCAAGATTTTGTTGCTTAATTTTAAATACTTTTGGTTTTATCTCACTGTAACTTTCAAGTATCGCTACCTTAGCTCGGTACCTAAAGAAATTTTTCATGTTTGTTCCTTTGAGTTTTAAAGAATGTTTTTTGTTTTCTTCTTGTTGTTCAATAATTTTATTTTTTGTAACGTAGTTTATTATATAGTTAGAACAGTATTATCTAATTTTGTTTGTTTATATGTTTATATATGTATATTCTTAATATGGGGTAGGGGGCCCTAACTCAATTTTCGCGGGGGGGGGCTTATAATTTGTCGCTACGCCACTGAACATAATAAAATTACATATTTATTTTTCTCAAAAAAAGAAACTCGTTGTATCTTACAAGATTTTAAATAGATTATGTAATTTTATTATTATACATTGTTTCTCATTATTATAATACAATTACAATTTGTTTTAATAAAAAAAAATGTTAACCACGCATCCCTGGTGGGGATCGAACCCACGACCTTTGGATTAGAAGTCCAACGCGCTATCCTCTGCGCTACAGGGACTGACGACAAAAACCCACGGAAAACTCCGAGCGTTTGAAAACCACAACAAAGCCAAGACCAAGGACAAACTATTTTATGATAATTTCGGTAATCTATTAAAACTAAAGCAAATAAATTTCTATTTTATTATTAATCTGGACTATTTTGGAAGTTTATTGTACAAGATATATTTTTTATTAAACGGATCTAAATTAAATAATAATTCATAAAATTATTGTGATTTTGTTCGTCTAATTTCGTGAAAAACATTTTAAATAGGTACTATTATACCTGGCAACAGCGTCGGGTCAGCCGTTGTTTGTTGCTTTGGTAACGCAGGGTTCACATGGACGATGCATTTAAATTGGAGTGAAACAGGGGAGGGTTTTGAACATGTTATTTTATATTTATGTTCACGCACGGACTGACGTGAACTTCCCCGTAATTAGAATAGATTGTGCAATTTATTTTATGTAGGTATGTATATTGTACTATTTACTAAATAAAGCCGTGTATTATTATTACTTATTATGAACTTTCCACAAGAGGTCGTTTATACCCCGTAGGTGAAAGTTTTACCCGCGAGCTTCGTAAAATTTACTTGAAACAATAGACAATAGACTTCACACCAGGTTCAATATTTTTGGTTCGGACAAACATTACTACTGAAAGCAAAACGACAGGCGGCCTTATTAAACCGAACCCTATCATTTTATTTTAACTGCCGAATTCCAAGCAATTTTCATAATTAACCCACATAGCGCTCAAGTGGGCGTACAGATGTACATTAAATAGACTAACACAACCAAGAAAATAAGCGTAATGTAATAATTTTACTGCTCATAATGAAGACCTATTAAGTTGTACCAAATCTAGAATATTATTATAGTATACAGGGTGTTCCTTAATGACGTGCTAATATTTCAGGGTGTGATTCCTTAGGTTATTTATAAAGAAAAGTTCATATGAACATATGTCCGCAACGGCTTGAATTTTTTGCTACAGGGTGTTGAATTTTCATTTTTTAAATGGTTATTTTTTAATATCTCCGAAAGTACTTTAGATATTATTTTCAATTTTGGTATGTGTTAATAGAATATGGAACCACAAATTTTAGTTAGAAAAGTTATTCAATTGTTCCACCAGTGGCGTCCCTGCAAGCATGTCCTCTGATATATTTTACACAAAAGAAGGTACGCCACTGACATTTTTCCAGGTAGATATTTTTTCTGATTAGCCTGGTCAATTCTACATGAAAACAGTCTCTTGAGTTTTTCTCGTCAGACGCACCGTTCTTGATTAAAACCACTACATTCATATTGAAACTCATTATTATCAACATTGATAAAATAATTAATGATAAATTTTGTTTTATAAAAATTGGTGGAAATGGCCACCTTCACTTAAAAGGCATGCTTCCGCCCGTATTCGCATCGAATTGCCCACTCGTTCCAATATTGAAATTTTTATAAAACAAAATGTATCATTAATATCTTATTAATGTTAATAATAATCAGTTTCATATGAAGTTAATGGTCCGACGAGAAAAACCTCAAGTAGAATTGACCAGGCTAATCAGAAAAAACATGGAAAAATGTCAGTGGCGTACCATCCTTTTTGTAAAAAATATCAGAGGACATGTTTGCAGGGACGCCACTGGTGGAACAATTGAATAACTTTTCCAACTAAAATTTGTGGTTCTATATCCTATTAACACATACCAAAATTGAAAATAATATCTAAAATACTTTCCGAGATATTAAAAAATAAAAATTCAACACCCTGTAGCAAAAAATTCAAGCCGTTGCGGACATATGTTCATATGAACTTTTCTTTATAAAATAACCTAAGGAATCACACCCTGAAATATTAGCACGTCATTAAGGAACACCCTGTATATACATATGTGGTTGAAACTGCAACGGCAATAGAATTGCCAACTGTAAAACGATTTGCATGAAATATTGCTTGCAACTTTCATGCCAAAAATTAAGTTGCAGCAACAAAATTGCAAAAGTATGGCGGCCTTTATTAAGTCAAAGCACAATTTATGGATATTTTTCTGCAATATAATAATGCCATTCCATAAAACCCAGTACATCAGGGAATACGTTGCAAGTTTTAGATTTGTTTGTCAATGCCCATGTCCATGCCAAATGATATTTTTATTCCAACGTTTTATAGACTCTGTACAAGTCAAATATAAACTACACAATGTAGGTGGTTGGTTTACTACGTCGATTATTATTATAATCAAGGTTGGATTTGTTATTATAAAAAATAAAAACCAGCACCTCCTTTATATCCAGAGATATTTTGGGAAAATAGCCCCGCCTGTTTCACATGTGGTTGAATTAATACGGGTGTTATGGAAATGACGTATTATATTTAAACCGGCAATTCCCGAGATGAAAACAAATTGAAGAAAAATATCCAAAAATGGTGCTTTAATTCAATATGCCCTGTACATGACCTTATGTCAAACCAAAAATTACCACGTGGTGCCCCTGTTCGGAAGGTAAACACAGCAACATATGGCAGTGAATCTTGAACAGTGGTGTCATATTTTCAGGGTAAACTCTTTAGAAACTCACTAACCGTTTGACAGATTTCAAGTTGTTTATTTTTCAGGGTACATTATTATAAACTTTTACGTTCAGTTCGCTGGGAAACAATCTCTGATTTATAAACTTGAACTGACTAGAACGAACCGCCGCGGAGTTTATAAATGGTCAGGTATGTTCTCATTTGTTCAATTCGAACGACACCCGTCAGATCTGGACAACTTAAAAGTTTATAAATGACACTTACCCTTTAGAAAAAAATGCAATTTCATTTACCTTTTAGGACTTATTTAAAACCAACTTAATTTATAAAAAACACCAAGTACTCACATCACAAAATCAAATTAGTTTTCGCGTCACAACACATCTAAGTACCGTTCAATCTGAATTAGTATTTTAAAGTGCTACTGTGTAGACAAAAATACGCCCTTATTGTCTAGGAAATAATGTATTTAACATCTAAAAATTTTAAAAATAAATAACACGTTGGTTCTCTCGATCGATATCGGCCGGCTTCTTTAAAGAGCTGATTTTGAACAATCGGGCTAATATTTAAAAATACAGCGTTGCCACTTTTGATGTTTATAAGCGACTATCATAAATTGCCGAATTTCCTTCTATAATATTACTTTCCTGTATAATAATAGTCTCGGAAATGGCAACCACGCTGGCTCTACTAGCGAAGTTCTCGGAAAGAAAGTGCGCCTGGTCCGAAGGTGGACGAGACCATTCATTTCAAAGGGTAGTTCCTGTCAATTGTTAACATAATTGTTTCATTTTATCTTTAGTACAGGGTTAATGGCCCATAGAAATTAGCGTTTCTATTATTTCTATTGCGAAATGATTAAGTGCTCTTGTTCTATGTGTGTTATTGTAAAGTGTAATTATGCGTTAGGGTTGGGGTTTAGTGATAAGCTTATTATGCACTCCCACACTATCATCAGGATACGTGATGAACATAAAGCTTTTCCCATAGACAAAAGAACTGAAAGTGTCCTGTGCCCTGGATTCCTTAATCGCGTCCTGGATTTACTTTCTAAGTAAGCTAAATATTTATTTTTATAAAAAACTAAAGTTTTACACTTTTAAACATTTTGGCAACATTGTGCCTGAACATCTGTTGATTACCCAGCTGGGCAATGTAATATAATATGAATGTGCCGAGGAGTTGTGTGCGGGTTTATGGGTGAATTACCCCACTTTTTAAACGTTCGATTAAAAAAAATATATATGTAGCGCTTCTCTAGGACACCCTAGTAGTCACCCATTTAAATATAATACGTCATTTCCATAACACCCTGTATAATCATTATTTTTTTGGAACAAGAGTACTAGAGACATATCAGCATGATCATGATAACTTTTGGAAAAACTGTACCTATGTTACAATGCAATCTCGCATGCAATACACATAAAAAAAATCGTAAAACACTGCACTGGTGCAAAATTAACCCCATTTTTTTCTATTCCCCATGGGACACGGCCTATCCATGTCGTCTCCTAATGCTCGACGATTCAGGGCGTGAGTATCCTTCCCAGACATGGCGCAATAAAGGACGGGAAACCAACCGAGTATAAAAACCTTTTTATTAAATTAAAAATGTACAGACACGTAGCTTCTAATTCAAATTACAATCATGCGGCATAATTTTTATTTAATAAAATGGGGTAGCAAGCAGCGATCGGCCGATTCGGTTTTTTTCGACCGATACCGAATCAGCGATACCGTTTTAGTCAAATTTGTGTTAAGGATGCCCTTAGGGCCGATATTTCAGAGTCACCTTAAGGTACAGAATGACATAAGTTATCCTTAACACATGTGTGACAGTATATTAAAGTTCTTTTTAACTCATCTAAAGGAATATACACTCAAGTTCAAGTTTGATAACTTTTTTATTTTTTATGCGATTTTCATGATTTTGTTTCCAGTTTGTAGATCCATTTATTGTGTTTTTCCTTAATTATTTTATAAAGTAACATTTTTCGATTAGGCTATATCATACAGGAATAAATCAAACTGTTGTTTTTTTGTCGTAATTTCAAAACACCCTGTAGGAGAATTGAGGTGGACAATTTTATTTACATACTGTTTCGTGTAATCTTCGATGTATTCTAAACATTATGTTTTTTGATTCATTACATTATCTCATTTCTGCTGCGAGCTGCAAGATTTTAAATGAATCGCTGATTTGAAGCATATTTTTATTAAGAAAAACAAACACTAGGTATATCATAAAGTTAATTAATATCGAATTAATAAGCTAACTTATCCTCTCTGGAGGGATAACCTGATACTCTTGTCAGCGCCAGTCGTAAGTCTTGCAAGGTTTGTGTCGATTGGGTTGAGATCCGGGCTACAGGAGGGCCATTACAATCTTGGAAGTCCAACTTGTAAATACCTATTTCCGGCATCTCGAACTGTAGACCGCCCAGTTCTCAGAGTACGGGGATATCTTTTGCTACTGCCATCGCAACAATTCTACCCGCGTCTGCTGGAGTTAATACCATATTGACACACAACAAATTATAATATTGTTACTGTCAAACATTCGGTCACAATAATCGCGTACCCGAAAGCTTGACATATATTTTCTAAAAATATCATCGGTTTCATTTAAAATTTTGCAGCTCGCAGCAGAAATGAGATAACGGAATGAATCAAGAAACGAAATGTTTAGAATATATCAAAGATTACAAGAAACAGTATGTAAATAAAATTGTCCGCCTCAATTTTCCTACAGAGTGTTTTGAAATTACGACAAAAAACAACCGTTGGATTTACTCCTGTATAATATAGCCTAATCGAAAAATGTTACTTTATAAAATAATTGAGGACAAACACAATAAATGGATCTACAAACTGATAACGAAAGCATGAAAATAGTATAAAAAATTAAAAAGTTATAAAATATCAAACTTGACACTCAAATTAATTTAAAATATAGTTTTTTAAGGTTACCTTAGCTGAGGTCTAACTTAAGGAAATATTCAAATAACGGCCCTAATAATTCAATTTCAGTTGGATTTTTTTATTGAAAAGGACCCGCTTTAATAAATTTTTTATAATATTTTTAAACTATTAATACAGGGTGTTCGAACAATAATTAATTAAAAGTGACACTGAAAAAAATCTAAATTTTCCAAATAGAAGCCCCAAATTTTAATTAAATATTTTCTACTTAGCATTAAAAATAAGGGTAAGTTTGTATAAGGTTGTCTATTCCGAAAATTTGTGTTTTTCGAAATATTGACAATTTAATATTTTTATGCTTTTACTGCTTTGCCATATTCTCCATAAATAATACAGACATTCCTTCGTATAATTTAAGCGGCCTAGCATAATTAGTGCGTTTTTAGATGGGACACCCTGTATATCAACATGCATCACTCAAGGTTTAGCTCGTTTCACTTTTAATGCAACGAACAGGTGAAAAAAATATTCTCCAGACAATCGACGAATTTTCTATTATTATCTCAACGGAGGTACACTTGTCGACGGAATTCCTGACCCACCCAAGTTAATAACCCGTGAAAAAAGTGTCTGGGAACGTTCACCTATACAGGACGTGTAGATTTGTTTAAATAGATGTGTAAATACGGCGTATTTTACCAACGGTTACTGTTTCTAGCTTGAAATTATTAACAATCGACGTAAACCCACGATCGACTCAAACCTACGATCTTGTTAATTTTTCTCAAATATGAAAAATAAAAAACCTGAAAGAGAGAGAGGGGGAGGCACATTGTATGTGATCACCCTGTACAATACAACTTTTAACAATTAATTATTCATATTACATAAATAACGAAGTCAATAAGATCCAAGGTCAAAAAAGTACATGCAAATTAACAAGAGTCAAGATCAAAACAATAAATAGCTTTACTTTTCGACTTAATACCACACATCAAAATAATTCCAGGAATAACTAACTATTTTAAGTTTCGCTCCTACTGGCACTGATGAAAATAGTTTTGATTTCATCATTTTTTATTTAGGTTTATAATTATTATTATTATTAGCCGCTCCGTGGCTTTTTCTAAAGATTGTTTCACGAAAAATGGATATAACTTAATGACTGCAGTAAAAGTACACCATTATTTATGACCGTTTGTTATTATTATGTGGAAAGGACCGGATTGTAATAATTATAATTAAATATAGGCACATCAGGTAGGTTAGGTTGCTTAATTTATATTTAAATATCTTTTTGTGGTAAAATTTGTCTGGTTTTTGAGGAGTGGTTCAAGAATTGTCTTTTACCAAACATTCCTCAGAATAGCGTGATAGTAATGGACAATGCGAGCTATCACAGTCGCCAATTACATAAAGCTCCAAGCTCAAATAATACAAAATTGGAGATTCAGAACTACATGGCGGCGAATGATATATATTTTGAAGAAAGTTATAAAAAAAAGTGATCTTTTAGAAGTTTTAAAGACATTTTGTATAAAAAAAGTATATGTTTGTGACACATTGGCAGAAGAAATTGGACATACAGTGCTACGGCTCCCACCCTATTATTGCATTTTTAACCCCATAGAGCATAATGTGGCACCAGTTAAAATCACTGGTTAGGTCTGAAAATATTTCTCCGACTTTAAGTTCTAGTGTTGTAGAATTAATACGAAAATGCTTTAATGATATTCCCCCAGGTAGTTGGAAAAATTCAGTGCGTCACGTAATAACTGTAGAAAATTCGTATATTAGTCTGGATCGTATAATTAATCCAATTATAATTAATTTTGATGAGGATAGCGATAGCGAAACAGACCTATCTATAGAATGACATTATAAATGTAAATAAATATGACTAGTAATATTTTTAAAAAATGTTATTTCATTTGATTACATTAATATAATCGTATCATTACTTGTTTTTCTTAGTCCGTCCCTTCATACTTCACTACTTGTCTATTGCCAAGCTCTTGTCGACACAATGGGACCGACCCAGGAAATCATTAAGTCATATCCAAATTTCGTGAAACCTACTGTAACAATTTTACGTCGGTATAATACAATAAATGACTCAACTAGAACAATTTCGGCATAAAAAACGCTCCATTAAAATATTAGCATTTTTTTTTAAATTGGTGAGATGATATCATAGTCATGGCCAAACTTTTATTTTGAGAATTTAAGAAAACAATCCAATGTTTTAGCATTATATGTATAAAATACGAATTTATTAGAAGAAATCCAAATATACCGTATTTTAACGTATTATAGTCCAAAATAGAGTTGTCATATTCTAATACCGTCTGAGTACAAGCACCTTAACCGTGTATATTTAGATTACACGGTGTTTATTTATAAACATAGGTAAATGTTATGTTTGCTGTTTGCATAACACTCCAAATGAAACCAAAATATACACAAACTCTCTCCAAGAAAGTTATTCCTTCCTTCTAATGCATTCGATATTCGATATCAATAAGCCGTCAAAAACTTGCCATTTATGGAAAACATTTATTTAAGCGACGTGCCTCAAATTAAAAGTCCTAAACGTAATGTAACCATCATAATGGTTACAATGGAAACTGACTTATGTATAGCAGATAGCTATCTAACCAATACAATTTATGATCAGTTATACTAGTTAGCAAAATCATAGTTCATAATTCTGTAACCATGACAACGAATCATAGACCTATGGAGACAAAGAAAACTGACATACTGGCCTGTAGGTCGGTAAACGTAATGAGAGATAATATATTTTCCTCCCCTATTTAAATTAAGGGATGCTGTATGATATGGAAAAGGCATCAGGCAGCAATCAAACATGGTTAAGGTTTTATTATAAAATTATTAAACGAAAATATAGGTACCTATAAATAAACTCGATTTCTTACCATATAGGAACCAGTTTTTAAAAGGAACCTAAATGGTATGCCCAAAAATGGCAGAAATGTATTGAATAAGAAGAACCAGAAGGGGAGCCCCTGAAGTGATTTTAATTGCGAAACAGATGTTTTCTCGAAATTATTTGAGATTTTCAGTTATTGGATTCAGCAGGCTTATTAGGGCATATTAGCTCCCTCAACTATAGTATAATGTATATTTAAAAGTACGAATTAGAGATTTTATGTACCTAACCATAAATATTAGTTTTATTGACAACACTCAAGTTAAAACGGGGGTTTTAATTTAATACTTTCATCGGTTATTTAATCTAAATGGTGTAATGTAAATTTTGTAATATGGAGATCAATTCTGTCCTTTATAACACTGTTCGAACAAGTGATCCAGTATAATTAACATAAAAATATATCTTTAATTATCGATTTCCATTTAAAACGTTAAACTTCCCAGTTCTCATCCCATTTTCCCCTTGAAAGTTACCTGTTTTCCGGACCTGGGCAACGTTTCCATATTCGTCCCATTCACTACAGGGGCCTTCTCACTGACCCCTCCGTTGGGCGTGCTCCCGTTTCCAAGAGCCATTCTAAATAAACGAACAAACACTAAACATACAATATGAATGAGTTTTTCCGCACTGGGAAATCGCTATCGCATTGTCAAATGAAAATTTTCGCAAATTTCGGAAACAAAAACGGTACAACTCAAAACGCCCGATGCAAACGCGTCAAAAATCGAGTCTGCAATGAATTTTTCATGATACAATAAACTAAAGGTAGGATATCTAACCGTCCCAATTTCGTCTGCCGTGCGCATGGAGAGTAAGTTTTAAATCTCTTATGGAAGTTTACATTGCTGTCATCTTTTTTAACTCTTTTTTGAATGTATTAAAACGTTTTAAGCATGTAATGATATATGAAATGAAAGAATAATATATGACGAGTATTTACGTATATTAATTTCATAGAAATATAACCCACAAATACCACTAAAAAAAGAAAAGATATTAGACAAATTCTTCGCGCCATTTAAGCCGGCGACGATAGCCGAAGCGTGTTGCCAGACTTTTACAATTGTAATAGATCCACTACTATTTAACATTCTTGTTGTGGGGCTCCCCATATGAAATTTATGTTCAATCTGAAGGTGGTCCCCCATCTAATAGGAAAGTAACGACCTTTTTTTCGTACTATTATTACTCTGACGCCGTTTTAATTAAAAGTTTTTACGTTTAGTGGTATGTGAAATGCAAGAATAATATCATGGTATTTAGGAATATTTATTTCATGAACATACAACAAAGATTAAAGCTAAAATACGACCTAATTATCTTTCCGCTTACACAACTGTATCCATTTTAATTCTTTGTTTTTATCTTTAGGAAAGCGGAAAAACCTTATATTTCTATTAAATGTCTTTGCCTGGTTATCCATATCACAACCGAACATAGCGCACCTCATTTTATGAAAATTCAGATATTTTTTTTAATAAACACAAGACTATAAGAAAACGTTCTGGTAAACTTACAAAATGTCCACCAAAAACTACGGCAACCATGCAGCAGTGTTGCCAGAAATCCGTGATCGAAAGAAATAGAGTGCCGGTTCGAAACCTAGGAATAGTAAAAAACGGTGTCAGAGTAAAAAGAGTACGAAAAAAAAGGGTCGTTACTTTCCTATTAGATGAAATTTATGTTCAATCTGGAGGTGGTCCCTCCAGATTGAACATAAATTTCATATGGGGGGGGGGAGCCCCACAACAAGAATCTTAAATAGTAGTGGATCTATTACAATTGTAAAAGTCTGGCAACACTGTTTCAAAGCCAGCAGTGGTCGGCGAGCAGCTTTCGGCATGCTTCGGCTATCGTCGCCGGTACCATGGCCGGCCATATGGCCGGCTTAAATGGCGCGAAGAATTTGTCTAATATCTTTTCTTTTTTTAGTGGTATTTGTGGGTTATATTTCTATGAAATTAATATACGTAAATACTCGTCATATATTATTCTTTCATTTCATATATCATTACATGCTTAAAACGTTTTAATACATTCAAAAAAGAGTTAAAAAAGATGACAGCAATGTAAACTTCCATAAGAGATTTAAAACTTACTCGCCAAGCCACGTGATCATCTGCGTGCAATCATACCTATAGTTACTTATACCATGTGAATTTTTCGTTTCGGGACCAATTTTCTTAACTGGGTTAAATTTAGTTTACTATTTATGCGTTATCTTTCTCGCACTCGAAGACTTTCCTGTAAAAGTCACCGCCCGAACGTCCGTGCTTATTTCATAATAAACTACCTGCATGAATGCCGACTGTACGTTAGCGATGTTATCTCTCTCGGTTGCACCAGTTGTTGATATTTCGTTACGAGGGCAGATGTTGGAAACATTGCGCAAGTCTGTAAGCCGGGCTCATCGGTTTTCTTGACCAAATGATGAAGGTGGAAATTATTAATTATTTTTCGAATTCGTTCGAAGTGATAAATCCGGAAAGGGTCAAACATTACCGTCACCATTTTCTCCAGAGTTACGATAATCTTCACGACGCGCTGGAATGTCTGTTGGTTCAGTATTTTAGGCAGCAATATCCTCTTTTTCTACGGATGCTATGGAATGTTCCACTTTTGTCATGGCTTCCATACGTTCAAAAAGAAGAATTTCTCACGCATTGAGAAATATCCGCCATTATAGTGAGAAATAATTTCTCACTGTTATTATGATAACCCAAGGCAGCCATGAATTTGTTTCATGGCAAATTGATACGGCAAGTTGTCCATGTTGACGACGCAATATCTCCAAACTTCTGCGCTCGGGAGAAATATGTAATTTTTCTCACTTGTTGTACAATATACTATTTTCAATGGGATATAGTCGACTGGAAAACGTATGCCATGGACTGTCTTTTGGGAACAAGGTTATTCTTGTTTAATATACAGGGTGTTATTGCTTTGCCTTATTATAATTTAAACCCGGAAATTTTGAGATGAAAAATATCCATAAATGGCGCTTTGAGTTATTAAGGGAGAAAAATCATCTAATGTCATAGAAAGCCGCGTGCACGTAGTGCAAATTTGTAAACAAACGCATTGAGACGTCATCCGTCAGCAATGTTGGCAATTTTTGTAGTTTATTTTTAAAATTGTATTTTTGTGTAACGACCAAACTTAAATTTATTTTTTAATTTTACACAAGGAAATACAACTTTTGGAAAATAAGAAAGGTTTTCTTAGTGTGTATAGCTGTCGGATCTTAACGGCGCCGCATGCAACCCTCGTAACAATATTTATACAGTCCACTACTAATACTACTAAAGCCATCTACGAGCTATCAAGAAACCGAATGATGTCCAATACTACTACCGCCATCTACGAGTTATGAAGAAAACCGAATGATGTCTAATACCACTACGCCATCTACGGCTACGTCATTAGGCGCAACCAAGACAAGAGAACAATAGTTAATTGTTTTATGACGAGAACGAATCGAGCCACGAGACTGACAAGTTCGCATTCTTCATATTTTCAGTGTTTTTTAGTTTAAATCCTTAAATAAAATGGTTTAAAATCATATCGAGTATCATTTATCGAAATACACAACATTTATCGACCCTACACAATAGTGCTTACACGTAAAGTCCATTCTTCGGTTCTTAATTGTAGAAAATTGATCAATAACAGCCTAATTAAGTTTAGAACACCCTCTATAGATTTTTTTTCATATATTTCATTTTTAAACTTTCTTATAAAGTCCCTAGATTGACCCTTTGTGGTCTGCGTTATATTAATTTCGGGCTTAGGTGGTCCCGCATTCTTCACTTCAATTTTTTGCTCCAAACTCAAAGAGCTAAAGTTATTTCTTAAATAGTCCATCGTCAACTATTCATTTTAACTTAATAAATATATAATATTAAAATATTAAAACATACACGCTCGAATTTCTAACTAGATGCACGAACAGACAACAGCGCGGTGCACACAAAAACTGTGCGCCTTTTCCATATGTTAAATCGCCATAGCCCCGCCACCTGTTACCACAGAGAAACTGCACTACTTAATCGCAAGTGCGAGCAAGTCTCGTCATAATCGTCATGCATTTACCTCGACCGAGGCACGGTTGCCGGATCTATACAGTTTGGTTTGACGGGATGATAAAATATTAGGGAGGGTCGGACTTTTTAGTTTGACGGTATGATAAAATATTAGGGAGGGTCGGACTTTAAACGATAAATAATATTCAATGAATATAAATTAAAATTTTTATTCATTTTGTTTTGGGGGTACACGTGCGCATGTGTTCCTGTGGAAGAACCGCCACTGACCGTTATACATTCGGCACTGGCCGTTCGCTCCGTTCGCAATTGCAACCAAAGTTAAACTTCCCCGAGCGTTGAGAAATCACCTAAGGGGCAGTCATTTTGCAGACGACACCCAAGTCGCTGCGGCAGATATCGCAAGTTTTTTCTTCCATTGTTATTACGTCATTACAGGGTGGACAATTTTAAAAACAAAGTTTGCGACGAGACAGATTTCCGTACAAAGTACTATCGGTATTTTTTTGAAGATTACCTCTCTGTTACACTGATTAGTGTATTTATTTGTTGTTTATTCTTTGAATAGCTATAAATTACAGCTTTTAACAAATCGGCGGAAATGATCTGTGTCAATCCGCTGAATTAGCGAATTATTCGCCAACAATAGGGAGGAAGAGGTATGTTAACAATTTTTAATTTCATCTAATTCCGTGAAGCATCATCGTTTTTATTTTTCGATTCTGTTTTCGCGATTATGTAAGTTCGATTCACGGTCATGGTGACATGCACCACAGGGAAGGAGTATTTTTTGGTTGTAGTCGATATTTTATTCCCTCATCGAATTTCAATACAAATAAAACTCCTCTCTTTATTATTATATATTATTTTTGCGAACAGATACAAAGAAGCCGACGCCGCTTCATAAAATAAATTGGCCGATGCCGATAGCTGTCTATATTTCCATTGGAATTCGATCAGAGAATAAAATATAGCTATAGTTTTATTTTCAATCGTATTTATAGCGGTGTTCAGCCGGTTAATCATGTCTATTATAGCTCTACTGTGGGTCTGTTCATAATTTTAACATATTTTTTTTAAGAGAAGTAATTAAATGGTTTGCTGTTATTAACAGTCGAGCTGCGAAATGATTACTTGGTCAACAAGAGTTTACAATTGGTCAGTAGAAACAAACATGTCTAGAAGCAGTCTACATTTATGTAACTTTCTTGTGTTTTCTTTTGCCGAATACAGAAGGAAATCGGCTACAAAAGGTGTAGCGGGGGCGGGTTTTCACTTGTTTTCCCAAGGCACTGTCATTTTGGCAGTTAAAAGATACTCTTTTTTTTAAATCAGATCCGGACAGATATTAAAAAAGAAGGCCGGATACGCTGGATACCGGGTCCGGCGGCTTCAGTAATTGCTAGCAAAAATAATTCTTATTGCTTTAGAAAATTGATCAAAGAAAAGAATTGAATTTTACAAACAATTAAATACCTATATACCTACTTCCATCTAGGGTGACCACCTCTCCGGGTTTGACCCGGAGTATCAGGGTTTGAACCTGTAATCTCCGGTCTCCGGGTTTTACAGTAATTTCTCCGGGTTACAATTTCGATGTATAAAAATATGATAAATAATTTAAAAAATTGCTTCACCGATTTTGAATGCGCCCCGAAAAAAAATCTGTGTTTGCCGCCATCTCTTAGCTGAATCGCGCACCGACACGCAATCTTTGTGACCCAATATCAGCTCTCAATGGCCGAAGTGTGAAGCTATGGTTTTGCCAAAAACACAAGATTATGTTCTCGGCAATATATGAGCAACATTAGAGGCATTTGGCTATCAGGGTATATACATTCGATTGTTGAAACCTTCTTTTGGGGACATTTTAAATAATAATTAGAATAATCGGATATCTGAAAATAATTAAAAAATGATATTAAGAATGTACATATTTTGAAGTAATTACTTTTTGTTAACTAATTAAATAATTGTTTATTATTAAATTGTTTATTTATATTGATTTTTAATAATTACACACACACACACACACACACACACACACACACACACACACACACACACACACACACACACACCCGCGCGCGCGCACTCAAAGTCTCAGGGTTAAGAACAAGTAAAAGGTGGTCACCCTACTTCCATCTACCAAATAAAATGTTTCCTCTTGGTCTGCAAAATAGGCATCAATGTCCTCTTTCACTTATTCTTTCGTCTGCAAAAAGGAGTTCCCTCTGAGGTGCTTCCTCAAATTTCTGAATAAAAAGAAGTCTAATGGATCGTAGCCACTGATGTACCTGTTGTTGTACCTATGTAGGTCCCTTATTCTTTGCCACGGATTGGAACAGGATTACTTTTTTTCTGCGATCTTCGTTTCATTTCATTCAGAGAAAAATTGGAGGGCACTTGGGCGCCTTTTTTAAACAAATTGTTGCTCTTTGTTACCCGCCACTGTCTGTCTGTTTAATTGAATAAGAGAAAAATTTGCGTTTACCTTTCCAACAGTATAAAAACCACTTGCATACGACCGCGGAAGGCATTCAAAATTTGACTCGTAAGTGAAAAATACCGAGTTGATCGACATGAATCTGAAATTCGCCGTAGTGGTGTCGTTTCTCGTTTTGGGCACGGTTTATTTCGAGACTTGCGAAGGGGTAATTATAAAAATTTTAAAAAATTTTAATTTTCAAAATAAATTCGGTATTTTTGCCTTTATAGTTTAATGTACCTATCTAGGTTGAAGGGCATTTACAATATTATTAGGTGGACTAAAACAGTTTTCTCCCTTGACCATAAAACCCAAGGACTTTTTGAAAATTAAGGATTGAGAAACCTTTTATAGTCACTTCGTATATTCCACATGCACTAAAATGAACAAATCCTTTTTTTGAAGGCACCGCGACCATCAAACTCGGAACTTCTCGAGAAAAGCATAGCAGAATACCTGCGACATGACCCACAGTTAGTACGAGATTTGCAGCAATTGGGATTTGGTAAGATTCTTTTAAAACGTTTTTTTTTTGATCAAATACTACCTGTAGTGGTGCGATTCACGTTCGTTCTGAATCGTTGGTGGTAATACGATCTCAGGAAGGTCGTTCCACAATGATGACGTCCTCCAGATGAAGGAATTCCGGAATAATGAAGTTCCACGAGTGCTAAGCTGAACCATATACGGATGGGCGACAACAGTTCGTCGTGTATTTCTGCTATTCGTCGCTCTAGGTAGAATTAAACGGGCATCAATGTCAGTTGAACTCTGCCATGGACATGTGCTGCTGCCGGTTGTTCCGTTCAAGGGCGGATCCAGAACTTCGGTTTGTTATCTGTAAACGAAAGTCAAATCACCAACCTGTCGTCGATGTTCTAGGCTGTCGAGGTTCTTGATCAGCTCTGGTGCTCCTTTCGATGGAATCCAGTAGCCCAAGAGCATGCTTGGGTGCAGAGCTCCAGGAATGAGAGCTAGTGCACGCGAAACATACATATACAACAACCAGTTAGGAAAAATAATATTTTATTTTTAGATAAGGGTTCCACCTCTGACAGGGTCAAACGACAATCCGAATTCGATGATGGCTCGAACGATTCGCAACTAGATGGGGAGCAAAAACCCGGGTTTTTCGATAGGGCCGCCAAGTTCGTCGTAGAGCTTCTCCAGCGATTTCTCAAATGGGTTAATACGGACGGCAGTTAAACAGGGCATCGGTGTGGCAGTCAGTGCCGTAACTGGATGGATTTTCAGTTAAAAGCGTTGTATTATTCAATAAAATTCTTTTTGTTTTAAATATTGAGTAGAGTTTCATTTTTACTAAAATTACCAACAATGAATGGCATCCACATGCAAGTCTTCAATAGCAATAGTATATTACGTACCGAGGTGGAAAGTATTTCATTTCGGCAGAGAGAGTCGGTAGTTACTAAATTAACTAAACTAAACTAAATCTCGAGACAGTAATGAAACTTTTCACCGAGGTTTATATACTATTTTATTTACAACCACATCTAACATCCACTTCTTAATATTTTGAATTAAAATGACAAGATAAATGTCATTTTGACTTTTCCATTGAAAAATTAGACAGAAATTTCAACTAACCGCAGGTGGTAAATAACGTAGGTAATAATACACATCAAGAAGGCAAATATCATTTTTTGAATATGGTTTCCATGTCACTAAACAATATCTTATTTTAACAACAGAAATTTGATTTTGCTGCTACTCCACCAGAAATTGGAGGAGCAGCAAAAATAGTAAAAGAAGATCTTCTGTCAACTAAAAGGCGCCCGAGATATGACAAGGCATATAACTGCTTCAAAGAATGGTGTACGGGAAACAAAGTTCAAAATCCTGGTTCTGAGTAGGCGCTACTAGCTTATTTCAGTGAAAATGCAAAGACAAAGCAGATATCAACGACTTGGTCACAATATTCAATGCTGAGGACCACTCTATCAATTAGGGAAAGAGTAGACATATCTAAACACGCAATTAAGCTATTAGCATTTTTAAAAAAGTGTGTTCGTATATTATTTTGATATATCGATTTTTTTTTAAATTACAAAAAAATAATTTCTTAAGCAAATAAACGTTATTATTGGCATGTCTGTCATATACGCTCATCTGTTTACACTGGCACGACCAGTTGCAACAAAAATTTGTAAAAATTGTATAAGGAAAATATTTGCAAAGACTTAATACAGGGTGTTAGGAAGGATAATGCATTAGGAAGAGGTGATTCTACATGTTAAAATTAAGATAGTACCTATGTAAGTCATAAATAGCAAAAAGGTCTTAAACTCAATTTGTTGCTTCCAAAAAACTGATTTAACTGCTAATAAAAATTCCAATTCCAATATTGCGCCGAAACGGTGTAGTTTATCGTCTCCAATAAAGAGTATAGTATTTGCAGAATTATATCGTTGATCTTTTGACAGCAATAAAACCTCATTATCCCTTCGACCATAAAATAAATAAGGCAATCCCAAATTTTAAAACCTTTTCGAGCAGAGCCGGACCAGGCATACAAATTCAATTTATACCTATGCCTGATGCATATATAAATACAAAGCGATTTTTAATAATTTTAATCTTTAGTGGTTTTCCGGCGAGTAATTTTTAGTTATAGGCTTATTAATGGTAGAATGTGGCGTCCTTGGAATTGTGCTAATAGGGGGGCATCTTCAAGTGTAATTTTTAAAAGAAAGCATTATCTACCGATGCCAAACTAATAATTAAAAATGTGTATTAATCGTTGTTGAGTAGAAATTTTAATTCGATGGATGCTTTAGCAGAGACGTCTACTTTGACAAAAACTCCTTTATCTTCGGTAAGAGACATATAGTACTTAAACCTATTAATCCTAGAAAAAATCGGAGTGATTCTGGCACATTTAGAAGCATTGACGAAAATGACATGGATTTATTAAGAAGAAAGATTTACCAAATGTATGAGGCACAAACTGTACCCACTTTGATTTCCCTCAAAGAGCGGCTGATTAAAGACGAAACAAATATCTCTTGTAGCCTTTCAAGCCTTAGGAAAATATTGCGTAAAATGGGTTTTAAATACCAAAGCATTGATAAAAGACAAACATTAATGGAATCTCAACGTTTACGGGAATGGAGACTTAAATATTTAACAGCTGTCAAACAATTTAGAGAAGAAAATCGTCCAATTATTTACCTTGACGAAACATGGTTCGATACCCATGATACTCCAAGAAAAGGTTGGGATTGTTCTTCCAAAAAATGTCAAACCAAGGCACCATCCAATAAAGGCAAAAGAATCACAATATTACAGCTGGTTCAGAGAACGGGTTTGTTCCAAATTGTCTGTTGCTTTCGGCTAAAAACATAGCAGATTCTTCTTTAGATTACCATCAAGATACCGACGCACAACTTTTTGAAGATTGGTTTAAACATAAACTCCTTAAATAGCGTCATTGTAATGGAAAATGCTAGTTATCATAGTCGGCAAGCAAAAATCATTCCCAATTCTAATAATACAAAAGCAGAAATTCAAAATTTGATGATTGAAAATGATTTATATTTTGAAGAAACTTACAAAAAACGAGAACTGCTAGAAGTATTAAAAGCTTTTAAAATAAATAAGGAATACGAGTGTGACAAACTTGCAGCAGAAAATGGACATACAGTGTTGCGTCTTCCTCCGTACTATTGTATATTCAATCCTATTGAGCTAATATGGCACCAATTAAAATCCAATATTAGGAGAAATAATATTTCTCCTACATTAAATGCATCTGATGTAGTAGAATTAATTAAAATTATTTTAAATTATAAAAATAAATCATGTGGTGTGGTATACATTTTCAAGCCGGCCCTGATCCCATTTATTGAGCTTTGAAAAGGTTGAGGCGTATACAATAGGGTTTAATCAGGTAGTTTATTTATGGCAGTAAGAGTCAACGGTATAATTCTGCAGCAACTATACCTTTGTTATTAGCTATTCTCTCGACGTCTTTAAAATGAAAAGTCCTTTCTTCCTATGACTGTCAAGATATGTCAAAAAGTAAATTTCAGGTAACTCGGCCACTGGTGGCACAGGAGAGAAACATTTTTATAACGGAATGATAGAGGTCGTTACGAGCAGTACCGGTGCCAAATATCAGCGCGATAGTTTAAAAACTAACCGCAAAATGTTAAAATAAGAAAAGGAAATTGAACCGACAGGCCGTAACTCTAATAAAGTATAGAGGTTCTACTTTTTGTTATACGACTTCCTACCTTTATTTTAACATGTTGAATCACCTCTCCAAATATCCGAACACCCTGTATAATTATTATCGTTTCTAAAAGATCTTTGGTTTCTAAAGATTTATATAATTTACTAAAAAAAAACATTTTCTACTCGGACACCCTGTATAAAAAAAATTATAATCAAATGTAGAAGCCAGATTAATAATCTAAGAAAAATCAGGCCGAGTTTGTTACCTTTAAACACACAACTCTTGACTTTCATTACCTACTTATTATCCTTAACATGAGTAAGAAGCATCTCATTATGGACAGGATATCAAGCCAATAATTAACAGAATTTAAAAACAAAATCTAATTGACAATTCAGCCAATTGTTATGGAAAAAACGCGGTTGTTTCATCAACCAAGTCGCCAATTAGGGCTTGACTTTGACTAAAGGACTACCAAGGACGCATTACTAAAACTATGAACACATGAATGTTTGTACTTTACACTCTTTGTTAACCATACGTGTGTGTGTTTTATTAGTCTTTGTCACCCAAAAATTATTATGAGGGGTGTTGCTACGACCAATATTTTAGGGTGTTTGATCACTGTATTGATGTTTCTTAAGGTAAGTGTCGGTACAATAACGGGCGACGGTTAAAACATTTAAAAACTCTACTAAATAGCGTAATTCTGAGCTAGATTGTTTAAAGATTTCCACTAAAATTCTCAATTCAAATGAACCTATATTTTTTATCACACAAAAACCAACTGATTTCTTAGTGCCTCGCTTAAGAACACTGTGTGTGTTCTAAATAGAGAATCCAATCCCGCAAATGCGGGATCCCGCGAGATTGAAATTGCGGGATTCGCGAGACTCGATGAGGGGGGTTGTAACTGCTGTATGTTAATAAAAAGTTGTTTCATGCAATTAAAAACAGAGTAGAGTAGCAGGAAAATATTTATTGCATATAGGTACAATACAATAGTACGACTAGTTTAACGGTTACATGTTACATTGATTTCGAAAGTATTTTCGGAGAAAAATTTAACATGTTTAATGTTTCATCTTTTAGATTTGATCTTATTTTATTGCACATGTATCCTGCGGCTAAAAACGCACGTTCAGCTTCGACACTTCTTGGCGGAATAGATTTTACACAATTTGTGGCCCTGATTCGAATAGTTGGCGCATATCGGTCGATGTGATATACTTTCCAAAGGGTATACCATCTTTAGCTACCATTCGAGACACTCTTTCCTCCATCGAAACTTTTTTCACAG
Source organism: Barypeithes pellucidus (assembly GCA_963991005.1). Taxonomy (NCBI): domain Eukaryota; kingdom Metazoa; phylum Arthropoda; class Insecta; order Coleoptera; family Curculionidae; genus Barypeithes; species Barypeithes pellucidus. Next base: position 11,248,189 of record OZ022562.1, on the reverse strand, counting down.
ATGAAAAAAATCTGTAATTTTCATTTTCTTAGGTAGCACAGAAGAACCACTAACATCTGAGCGCCTAGCAATAGAACTAAACGAACTACTCGAACTGCTGGTACTAGCTTTAATTTCCTGTGTTATTTTATCATATCAACACTAGCGCTGCTGCTCTACGCTTTCAAATTAATATTATGCTTTGTTTGTAAGTGGGTGTGAAGACCTTTGGTGGAACGAGCAGAGATTTTGATAATGCTACTTGAACTTACATTTAGCTGTAAGACCATCTTCAGACTTTAAAAAAAAATCCAAACTAAACTTGAACCTTTATCTTTGTAAACTACACTGACACTCATTTTTGCGATTGCTGTTTAAATTCCATGTATTATATTCAACCACTTGATAAATGTCACTAGATACTAGTAGAATAACGCCCTTACTTTCGCACGTACGCAAGAAAACTGTTCTGTTTAACGTATTTTCAAAAGCCCAGCAAGGCGGGGAATCCCCGACGCGTCGACCAAAAATACCGCAGCTCATTGTTTGCTATTCCGCAAATCCCGCGGGATCGATGGGCTAAATCCCGCAGGTTTTCGGGATTAAAGATTGGGTGCGGGATTGGATTCCCTAGTTCCAAACAACAGATTTTTTTGCTAAATTTATTTTATAACATGGGAAACTTCCCGTCGGCTATCAAAATAGGCACCGACATCCTCTCGCACTTGAACCGTTACTGAAATTTTAGCCCGCCGATGCGGCCTGCGACAGATCGAACCGAATGTTGGCTGCCGAAGACATCTGTTGGACAGCTACAGTGAAATTTGTCGACAGAGTACAGCATACTACGAAAAGCGTGTTCAATTTTGCCAAAGACAAATTGGGTATTGGTAAGGAGGAGTCTTTTGAGCCACAGAAAGTGAGTTGCAATTAGCTTCTACAGAATATACCCTTAAAAAGTTATTATACAAATGCCAGGACAATTTTAAAGTGCAATAGTTCACAAATTAATCATTTACAATCCGATTGTTATTATGACAATTAATTATTTTGCTTTCAAAAATATATTCCGAGATTGATCTGACAAAAGGGATAAGTAGGCTCTACCAAATTGACTTTCTCTTTTCATTTTCAGTGCAACTACTACGAATGCATATTTGGAGAACTAAAAATGGTAACACACATGTCAACCTATAGTCGAAAAACATGAGAAAAAATTACCATCTATTATTTTTCAGCTAAACGAAAACGATCAACCAAACTTTCACAGAATAACAGAGTGGATAGACAACAATATAATCTACAACCAAGCGAAAGCAGTATATCAACGGCTGACCTTATGCCACAGCGGTTTGGCCAAAAGTGTTGGTACGTATAACGTTGATTTGAAACATTTTAATAATTTTTAAAATTCAAAACAATGTCAAATAGAAACATTCCAACTAACAGAGGGATGAAACATGATTCTACAAAGTTTTGCGACTCCAATTATAAGCGCAGTAGTAAATAATATTACTTAATTTTTTTTAGAAACAAATTCTTACTTTTATGGTAATCTCACAACTCCCTCGACACGTACGTATATTTTTCACATATTTTATTGTAAATATTTAAGTGATTGATGTTATTGACAAACTCCGGCTGAAATAATTTTTTTCGTTAGTTAGTTTTTTTGTCAAACATCCAAATCTAATCAATACAGGGTGATTCACGACGAGCGTGCATTAGAACTTTATGAAGAACTATTGAATATATGTTCCTGAAACTTTGGGGATTTGGGTTTATCGATATGCTCTCTTTAACTAAAATATTGACATGTTTCTGTCATTTCCGGTTATACCGCCAACTTTCGTTTTTTAAATACAACCTGGTAATTTTTATTACATTTTTCGATTAAGCATTAAATACTAAGCACACTTTATAGAAAATGTTTTTATCAGACTCTATTAGTTTTTGAGATATCTGGACTTTTTGTAATTATTTGGCAAATGCATGACGATGAAATAATCCATATAATTTTTTTACCTTAGCGCTTGAACTAAAAAATTTTTCTCACCGAATAGCTAGAAGATCATCAAGTCTCAAAAACATTTCAAATTCGGCATAAAATGTACAGGGTGGTCACAATTCAAGCCTCATTGTGAAAGAATTCAACCATTAAAAACTTTCATATTTTAAATGGAACACCCTGTATATTTTTATTTAATTTGATGGCAAATTAGTTGTTCTTTATAAATAGTATTTACTGTCCTATACCTATATCAAAGCGTTTTCTCAAAAAATCCAATTTTATTCCGAAAATACTATTTGTTCAAGTGTGTTATGAAAACAATTGTACTTAGAGGCTGTATACTGATGTCTATACGGAGGAAAAGTGATTGATTGCTGGAAAATACAATATTCTAAAGTGTTTCTTAATAATTTATAAAGAAAATGCAGTTGATTGTTTTAAATTTAATGGTTTAAATATTATTTTTTTAAAAATAGCAAGGAAACAAGTTTATAAACTTTAAATTCTTTAATTAAAAATGTGTTTGAAAATTATACCTAATATCTTTTGATTATATTTTTAAAATATGTTCGAAATGATTGCCATTTACTTCCAAGCATTTATGTATTCTTTTCATCATGTTATTTCTTGTAGCATTCCTAATTTCTTGTGAGAAATTGAAATGCTGCCTTCACCCTTTCAATTAGATTTTCCTTCGTGGTGATGGGACGACGCGCGTAAACTTTATCTTTAATGGTTCCCCAGATGAAAAGTCCAGTGGAGTTAAGTCTGGCGAACGAGCTGGCCAGTGGAAGGGACCTTGGTTTGCGATCCACTGGTCATGAAAAAGTCTGTTTAGGGCAGTCTTAACAACTTGGGCGTTGTGTGCTGGAGCCCCATCGTTTTGATACCAATCACTTTTCCTCCGTATAGACATCAGTATACAGCCCCTAAGTACAATTGTTTTCATAGCACACTTGAACAAATAGTATTTTCGGAATAAAATTGGATTTTTTTATAAAACGCTTTGATATAGGTATAGGACAGTAAATACTATTTATAAAGAACAACTAATTTGCCATCAAATTAAATAAAAATATACAGGGTGTTCCATTTAAAATAAGAAAGTTTTTAATGGTTGAATTCTTTCACAATGAGGCTTGAATTGTGACCACCCTGTACATTTTATGCCGAATTTGAAATGTTTTAGAGACTTGATGATCTTCTAGCTATTCGGTGAGAAAAATTTTTTAGTCCAAGCGCTAAGGTAAAAAAATTATATGGATTATTTCATCGTCATGCATTTGCCAAATAATTAAAAAAAGTCCAGATATCTCAAAAACTAATAGAGTCTGACAAAAACATTTCCTATAAAATGTGCTTAATATTTAATGCTTAATCGAAAAATGTAATAAAAATTACCACGTTATATTTAAAAAACTAAAGTTGGCAGCTACTTCCGGTATAACCGGAAAATGTCAATATTTTAGTTAAAGAGAGCATATCGATAAACCCAAATCCCCAAAGTTTCAGGAACATATATTCAGTAGTTCTCCATAAAGTTCTAATGCACGCTCGTCGTGAATCACCCTGTATAATTATCTATAATTTAATCAAATAAAATATTAAGGAAAATAGCGTATTTTTTAGAAGTCTCTGAAATACAAGAGAACTGCGAAATTCTAAAGGAATATATGAAATGTCTAGCAATGGAAGAAACTGATGTAAGTATAACAGAACTGGGAAGTTCATTTTGATATTACTTAATAGTTTGCGTGATATTTTTTGTTTCAGTGTGTAATTTTCAAGTATCCATAGAAATAATGCCTCTGCAAATACCCCTCATTAAATTTATCCGCTTGAAAAAAACAGTACTATACATATATAGATTATAGTGATGTTAATAAAAATCTTAATGTTCTTTATGATGTTTTGCTGTACTGCCTAAACCCGACTCTCATGTGGGACAGCCTCTCTCTCCCCGCGCTCAGTGCAGCTATCGTGCGAATTAACATGACATTTTTGTCACTAGTGAAATATAGTTTCCATATCCTTTTCTTATCCAAACTGTGCGATAGGGACAGAAAATTCCTACCCTACAGTCTATGAAAGAAGTGGTGGAAAAAAAAGGGATCTTGGAGTTTTATTCGCATTGACTACTATCTCTTTCCCATTTAAAAAGTTTTAACCCCATACCTTCATAGACAAGTAATAAAAAAAATATATTAATAAAACTTAAATATATTTAGCGAAAAGGATATACACACACAGCCACTCCAAAGGTTGGATATTGTGTACCAAATATTCAAAAAAACTTTCCACAGAGATGAATACTTGAGACACAAGGGAGTGCTGAAAGCTTGGTACCCATTTACTGAAAAAAGAAAAAGTATATTAGAATATTGAAATTAACAGACACAAAATATTTTTTTTTGTTGGTTTTTCAGACACTAGTAAAAGATGAGGAAATAAGTTTTAAACTTGCAACTTGGTACTTCTTGGCTATACTTTTATATCTATGATTTAATGCATTTAGTTAGTTCTTTAAAAAATATATGTTAGAATACCACACAAACAGCACTGCAATAGGTAAAGCTAAATGTTATATGAATCACACAGAAAACCTATAATACCTGATCTTTGATTTATTTGCCTCCCTAAAAAATAACATTATTGTGAATAACATGTTTTGATCATAACTATACCATAATGAATATAAGTAGCCCATATTTTTTTATATGTAAGCCTGTTATTTCAAATTTCAGTGTATTTAATGCCACATATGTGTATATTTTTATACTTGTCTTGTATCTTTTAATGTCTCCTTTGCTTACAAACTATGTAGAATAACTTACCTTCTTGGCTGCAGCTCCTGCTTTGCTCTTTTTCGTGCCTCGAACCTTCTTCATTCTGTTCTTCCTTTCTTTACGTTGTTTTCTGGTCTGTTGTTTCTTCTCATAAAGACCATGTCTACCTAACCTGTGTTTGGGTTCGAATTTTTTGGCAAAGTCTAATGTGTCATAGATGAGAGCAAATCCTGTGGATTTACCACCTCCAAAATTGGTTCGAAAACCAAAGACAAATATGACATCAGGGGTTACCTAAAACATCATATGTTAAAAAGTCAACAACAGTGTTATATACAATAATTGTAAAATTGTATGAAGTTTGACCACTTACCTTGTACATTTTAGCTAATTTCTCTCTGATATCTGTTTTTTTAACAGAAGGTTGGCCTGGATGCAAGACATCTACGACCATCTGCTTGCGACACAACAGTCTGTTGGTCATAAACTTCCTAGTGCGGACTGTAGCAGTTCCTTCCGTCTGAAAAACACAAAGTTTGAGGTTATAATAATAGAACAGTAAATTAACTTTTTCCCGAACAATCGTACGGAAGATAAAAATTAAATTTTAGACTCCATTTCATATAAACGTGCACTAATATCGTCTTAAATGTAGTTATTTTTATTGTAATGGAAAACGACAGAACGGTCGAGTGTCCACTTGGTGTAAACATTAATAGAAACTATTTAAAATCACAAACAACAAAAACTCTTCGCACAGCTCGACGAACGAAAGGTCTTTCTAATAATCTACATAACAATTTTCTGGAAAAACGTTAAGATGAACCCAGAAAAATTGGATTTTCTTAACATACCATTTTGAACGGGAAAAATACACTACGCGAAAGAGCTTTGACAGTTTGACACCGGTTTGACAGGAAAATACGTCAAAAAGTTCCGTTCTACTCCATGAGATGTCGCATCAATACAATTCATCTTCTCTTCAGTAATTTACGGTTTTAAAACATATACAGTAGGCAATTTCGGAATACTAACGATATTAGTGCTAACCAGACATACGTGTTCTATTATGCAGGTGAATGATTCTATTTGAAAGCGCCTAAGAGGGTTGTAATAACATTTATTTGTACATTGTACATTGTTGAAATTGAAGAGTTCGGGGCAGGAAGGAGGGATTTATCTTCCTATGGACATAATGATTGTTGGTGCTGTCGTTGGATCAGGTAGGACACTCTAATAATTGACCTCTTGACCAATTAGAAACTTTTTTGATACATTTTAATATCTAGAAATAGTCCATTTTCTGTAAGAGACTTGTTTAATAACTATTAAAAAAAATTTTAAAATTAAACCGTAACTTTAGTTTACTTTTTAATAGTTTTTTTTTGGCTCCCTTTTCCAGATTCTGTACATTAAACAACACCATGTAGCAACCCTGTTCGTCAATCTCCTCCACAATGCAACCAATCACATTCAAAGAGGGTATTCCTGTAGATAAGGACAAATCAATACAGGTGATACAAGTTAACAAAGGATAGGACATATAAACAAAAAACAAAAGAAGGCGCCCGTTCTGTTTTGACGTATTTTCAGTGAGTTCATAGCCCTTTGTTTGTTAAAACGGTCGTTTAATACGAAAAATAAGCAGCATAATGGAAAATAATGGAAAAGATGAGGTTGGAAACGGGAATAACGGTGCTGAAGTTTTCTACGATGCCAAGGACGGAAAATGTTGTGGAAATGGAAACAGTGAAAGTAATAACGAGATTGAAAATCGTGGCGATGAAGGAGACGCACTAGGCAGACCTGGGTAATTTTGCTGTTCTATTCTTCACATGGTTTATAAATAGCTATTTTTGTAGTTTTAATCTCTATTTTTAACCTTCTTTGCTAAACATATGCTCCTCCAGAATATTTCACAGAAGTAATATACAGGGTGTAATGAATAAATATCTACCTATTCACTTATACTCTTCCATTTAGTTGTTTTGTTACTGATATTCTTTGTGGAGGTACTACTAATAAATAAACCATGCAACATTTTTTTAGAAATCTATGTCTAGCTTTAGTCACTTTTATATGCTATGTAGGTATTATCTAAATATAATTTATTATGGTATTTTCTACCAACTTACAATTATTGTCCCAATTATATTTTTTGATATTTCAGAGGCCGTCTTGGTGAAGTCTATGCCCACATGCCTGTCCCCAAAAACGCCTCCCACTACAAAATGGATCATCAAAGAAGGGGCTTAGCTCTAATTTTCAACCACGAGACTTTTGAATGCGGTGGCCTTAAATCCCGGTCTGGTACTAATGAAGATTGCAAAAACTTGAAAGACACTCTTGATGCACTGGGATTTAATGTGCAAGTTTTTAAGGATTTGAATTATATGGATTTGGATTATCAAGTTAAACAAGGTCAGTGGATAAAAATGAATTAAATTTTCTTGCTGGGTATCTATCTACATAATTTATCATTTATATGGTAACAACAAGGCGTATAAAAATCAGGGTTGTTTTGTTTTAAACATTTTGTATGAAACAATTGTTTTAAACATGTTTTAAACAAACTTTTGTGTGTAAAACAATGTTTTTTTAAAAATGTTTAAAACAGGTAAATTAAACACACAGTTTTTTTTAGTAAATTGATTATTTAACAGGAGTATACTTAATTTATACAACAACTTGGTGTGAAAAATATTTATTGATAAATAGTAATAAAACTACTTACTAAAACAGTAATTTCCATTCAAATTAACAAAATAATAAAAGTTAGGTACCTAATGAACATCATGCACAGAACTTTGGTATGTTCAAAAAAACTACAAATAAGTGTATAACCCGTAAGAAAAAAAAAGGAATAAGGTAAAAATGTATAATAATCACTGATCGGAAGTGACATCAGTTAGCACCGTAAGTGGGTGCATTAGAATTTAGTTCTTTAAAAATTGTAACCAATTTAGCTGCTCTGACATTACCTAGCTTATTGTGGAGTTTGGAATGAAAAAACCATAAGACGAAAAAAGTCTTTCTATGTTGACGGATGAAGCAATAGCTGTATGTAGCTGTTAGGCAAGTTCCATTGCTCTTGTATTTAAATGTTTAATAAACCGCCACCATGCTAATGGTTTTACATCTTCAAGTATCTGTTGAGAAAACATATATTATGGCATAAATGGTGCACACTTAGCCTGAAAATTAACAATCTTTGGCATTGCCTCGGAATGGTAGGTTTCTACATATTCCATGGCAATTTCTAATTACCTTTGAGTTAGGCTATCTCCCCTAAAATGATGATCAAGCAAGTTTGCTAAAAAATTAACTGGAGTTAGGGCCATCTCCAAACGTTCTATATAACCTTATTTACGTCACTCATTGAAAATTCCCTATTTGATTTTTTATTTTCAAACGTCTCCAATAGTTCGGGCCATATTTCTGTTGCTTCTCCTATCGTGCAAGTATTTTTTTTAACTTTATCTACGGAGAATCCTAAACATAAAACTCTATGAATAGAAAACATTCTGAGATGTCCACTGGGAAATTCTACTAAAAACATTGAAAACATGTTTTAAACTATGTTTTTAATAAGGTTTTATTTTGAGTGATAGACGTGTTTTGGACTTCCATTGTCTTTATTTCGTTTAAATCACAACGTTTCAACTGGTAAGTATCTCCAGTCATCTTCAGGTGAATACTGATACAGTAATACAGTATTCACCTGAAGATGACTGGAGATACTTACCAGTTGAAACGTTGTGATTTAAACGAAATAAAGACAATGGAAGTCCAAAACACGTCTATCACTCATGATACAGCATTGTCTCTAACCTTCAAAGAAACACAAGGTTTTATTTGTTTAATTAAAAGCAAAAAAAAAACATGTTTAAAACAAAAAACCGTTTAAAACAAAAAAAACACTTGTTTTGTTTAAAATTAAAAAATACATGTTTTTTTGCAACCCTGATAAAAATATCCCTTTTTGTCAGTTTTTGGGTCATCAGTAGCAGTAGCTGCTATTAAGAGCTTTTGCGTGAATTATATTGACACATAACAACTGCGTGAATTATATTGACACATAACAATAGTCTGTACGTTTAATTACATTTTTGCTTGGCTCTTCCTGTATATTTACGCCTATGCTTCGCCACTGCAGTAGGGTTATGCAAATTTCCCTTTTGCCAGAATATCAAATTGAAATCATCGAGAAATTTATGAAATGTCCAGAAAAGTTTTATAAAATTGTATGGACTTCTATATTGCATAAAATCCTTTGTCAGGATTTCTAATATAAGTGGAATTACTTGTGCAAATATATTCATTGTCCCTTTTGAAGGCTTCATTAGATTTTTTCACAATAGATGATAACTATTTCCTGGAAAATAAACTGATAAAATGTGTTCAACCCCATTTATCTATAATGCAATTCAATATTCTCTCTCGGATAATTCGATTTATGCATTTTTGTAAAAATAGATTATTAACTTTCCATTAATTACTTTTGAAAAGATAAGATCTGCTTTCTGTAGCCAGCTTATAATTTATTATTTATAATGTACAGGTGATTTATGCTGTCTGGTTTACATTTCTATGATATTGTCGCATGTCTTACCTTCTTGTGTCACCATGTATATTTTAAAATGTCGATCATTCTAAAGAAATAGTGGACTACAGTTTTATTAGATGTTAATGGAAACCGGTATTTTTCGGCTATGAATAAGACCGAAAACCGAATAAGATTTCGCAAATTTTAAAGTACAATGACGTATTTATAAGTATTGCACAATTGTAAAAGCTACGTGTTTCTAGCTAAAGAGGCCAGATTATTGATATAGTATTAATTAAAATGACACAAATCTTTTCGTTTTTTGAGACAGAGAGAGTGTTATTTTAATTAATATATGTATCATTTTAGATAGCCTGTATATTTATTTATTAAAATTACTTCTACAAACATTAACGACGTCATAAATATTTAATAGCATTCATAGCATAAGTTATTAGTAAAATTTAAACATTTTAATTAAGCAACAGCAATTCAATTACACAATAATTATTATATAATTGGGATGTGACCCTTTGTGACCTTTTTCAAAATCATGATGTTGCATATTTTTAAATAAATATGATATTTACAATCCCTGTAGTCAGCAGAGTTACATATATAGTGTGTTTCAGGAGGAAATTGAAATATCTGAAATAGATATTGTAAAAAAAAGTAATATCGGTTAATATCTCTAAAACAATTTATGATATTACATTGATCATGCAAATATATCAACATAAAAATATGTTTTCTCGATTTAAAAAGTATTAATAATAATAATTTATTGTTAATAGCAATTGTTAACAATCTTACAAAAAAAATCATTAATAATATACATATCACACAAAAATTTAACTGGAATTTCCCCCCTATACATTTTCCCTAGAATAATGTTTGCATTTCCTTACAAATAATTTCAAATTTATCGCAAGTTATTATATTGAACAAGTCCATTGTGGAAAACATCATTTTGACTGTAACGATTTGGAACTGTAGCTACATAGAAGTCCTCTCCGGATCTTTGTTTGGTAATCGTGTACATCTGATATAAATGTGTTGCTTTTTAAAAAATGTTCAGGCTATAAACTATGTTTTATTTTATATATAAAAATCATCGTGTTTAAATATGACCTGTCTAACACTTAACAGCCCTGTTATTTCTAGCATTATTTTAACACTAGTAAGTCTATGACATCCCAAAATATATCGCATAGCTTGATTTTGCTTCCGCTGTAGTGTATCCTTTTCATTATTATTAAATAAAAATAAAATTGAGGTTTAATAATTGAAATGCGGCTGTATTATTGCTTTATAAATTATTTGTTTTGTCCAGTGGGTTAAATAAGAACTCATTCTTCCGAGAAGGAATATTTTTTTTAAACGTCAAATTCTCGTCCACCATGACGCCCAAATATTTGTATTGTTCTACTTGTTGTGTTTACATTATTTACATCAATTCCACCATGAGTCTTTATTGAAATATCATTAAACCTACTTTCGTCTATATTCAAACTTAGTCCATTTTGTGTCAGCTAGCTAAATAATCCTGCTATTTCTTCATTTATAGTATTTACAATTATATTTACATCTTTTCCTATAAAATACAATAAGGTATCATCTGCGAAAAGTTGAATATGGCAGTCCTTTATACTTTTTATAATGTCATTTATGTACACTATGAACAAATTGGGACCCAGTATAGTTCCTTGGGGTACACCATACGCATTTTCTTTTGGCACTGAGGTATTGTTCATATATCTTGTTTTCTGCGTACGATTTTTCAGATAGTTTTCAAACCACTTAATCACATTGTTACGCAGACCATACTCCTTTAACTTTTCTAAAAGTAACTTACGGTCTAAAAACACTACACCAATTATCTGTTTCGGTCTTAGAGCAGTTTTCCATTTTAACAATACAGTTTGTAGTTCATAAGAATTCAATTCACAAGAATTTCCTCTTCGGAATCCCGCTTGATATTTTCTTTCAAAATAATTTATGACTTGCTCATTTACCACCTTCTCAAGAAGTTTTTCATATACTGGAACCATGTTTATAGGTCTATATTCTTCACAGTTATTTGCGTTGGCTTTTTTTTCTATAGGAATTATAGTAGATTTTTTCCATTGTTCCGGAAAGGTACCATGTTCTAGACTGGTATTTATCAATTGCAGATATATGTCACCAAATTACCTCAAACGAAGTGTGTAATATCCTTGTTGTTATGCCATCAACACTGCCTTTTTTCTTTTTAAGATTTTCACTACTTCTCTTAAATCCATCAATGACAAAATTTTGAAACTGTCCATCTTTGTGTCGATGGGTCCTATTTTTCCAACTACCTCTTCAATATCTCCTTCTCTAATCTTATTTGTCATATCTTCAATACTCTGTATAAAATATGTGTTAAATTTGTTGGCAATGACGTTAGGATTTTTCTGAAGTATGTTACTGAAGTAAATATCATATTCTCTATTGGTACCCTTGCCACCCACTAGCTTTTTTTATTGTTTTCCATAGTTCTGTGGAGTCGTTTTTGTTTCTGTCTATTTTTGTATTGTAATAATATGTTTTCTTCTGTCTTATGATATTCACTACCTTGTTTCTCTGTATCCTGTACTGATTAAAATCATCAACATTTTTTGTGATCACTGCTCTGCGATATAACTGATCTCGTTCTCTTATGTCTCGTGTCCACCATTTTTTATTAGGCTGGTAGAATTTTCTGTTTGATTGGTGCATGTTTATTTAGTAAATCTGTCAATGTATGAACCAACTTATCAGCCAATACATCAATGTCTATGGAATTTCTGTCCAATATCCATCCATTAAATCTATTTGAAATCTTATTCTTTCATCAAAATTTTTATAGTCTCTAAATACCTTCACAATATCACATTGATGCTTATATTCTACAAGTTCTACGTTTATAATACAGTGGTCTGTAATTTTTGGTGTTAAATGAATTTGCTGAAGGAGGTTTTTGTCATTTGTAATAAATAAGTCTATAATTGTTGATGTATTATTGGTAATTCTAGTAGAGTTGTTAATCTTTTGATGTAAACCATTCTCAGATATGATTTCCATTCCACCAGTGGCGTCCGTGACAGCATAAATTTAAATTATTTTGGTGAATGAAATAGTACATCACTGGTACTTTTCAAAATAGGTAATCGGTTCTGGAATGGTCGGAACTTTTTAAATCGAGAAAACATATTTTTATGTTAGAATATTGCATGATCAGTGTAATATCATAACTCGTTTAAGAGGTATTAACACCCTGTATATTTTGTCATAAAATTTAACGATAAAATATCCTCCTCGGTTGCTTTCACATTCACTTGTTGATGGGTCTCTGTCTGTGACAATCTTCTTAATTTTTTGTCCACAGCTTCCATTCCCATGTCTCGAGAGAGAGGTCACTATTTCTGTCAAAGCAAGGAGCGTTAACAATATTACTTAGCGTTTGATCTTCGAATGCATAAGATTCTAGCAATATTAATTTTTTTCTAGTTGCTGCCATGGATCACACACACCACGACTGCATACTGGTGGCTGTTCTATCCCACGGTGAATTGGGAATAATTTACGCAAAAGATACTCCATATAAACCAGACAACCTATGGAGTTTGTTTACTGCAGATAGATGCCCCTCGCTTGCCGGTAAATACTAATTTTTCTCCAATATTATTTAGTTAATAACTAAAAAATTAATTAGAGACTTTAAGATAAATTTTGAAAATTGAATAAGTGCAGAGGTCTTCTCCTCTGATGCCAGCCAAAGCCAACGTTTATAATTATTTCCTTCCATGGCTATTTTTTCTTTCAGGCAAACCAAAAATGTTTTTCTTGCAAGCTTGCCAGGGAGATAAGCTGGACGGTGGCGTAAACTTGATCAAGACCAGTCGAACAGAAACTGATGGCGAAACGTATAATACCTACAAAATACCAGCGCAGGCTGATTTTCTTATTGTTTATTCCACAGTTAAAGGTATGTATTTCTGTGAAGTGCTATTTTGTGTTTGGAGATGACGTATTATATTTAAACCGGCAATTCCCGAGATGAAAACAAATTGAAGAAAAATAGTCAAAAATGGCGCTTTAATTTAATATGCCCTGTACATGACCTTATGTCAAACCAAAAATGACCACGTGGTGCCCCTGCCAGGAAGGTAAACAAAGCAACATATGGCGAAAAAGTCACTGAATTTTGAACAGTGTTGTCATATCTTCAGGGTAAACTCTTTAGGAAGTCTAACCGTTTGACAGATTCCAAGTTGTTTATTTTTCAGGGTACATTATTATAAACTTTTACGTTCAGTTCAGTTCACTGGGAAACAATCTCTGATTTATAAACTTGAACTGACTTGAACAAACCGCCGCGGAGTTTATAATGGTCAGGTATGTTCTCACTTGTTCAATTCGAACGATAGCCGTCGGATCTGAACAACTGAAATGCCACTTTAGCCTTTAGAAGAAAAAAATAGTTTATTACATTCAAACATGTTTGGCTTTAAATGTTACAATGAGTTTAACGCTAAAGAAAATGAATTAATATTTCTATGACCTAACCTGCAAGTAAACGTCAACAAAATTTATTTTTTGCTTTATTTCTCTGTAAAATACTCTTATTTGTTTCAGAGGCATCCAAAATTATCTAATCTATGTTTATAGCTCAATAAAAATTAAAACAATACTTGTTGTTATAAATATAAATAATGTAACAACAATGTCCGGTCGGGTTGCCTTCAATTCTCTTACTAAAAATCTTTCCTCAAAGTGTTTTATGCAGACTCTGGTGTTTTTCGTCAGTAAAATTCTCTCTGGGAATCTTTTTCTTCCACAATTCGCAGTTATCTGCTTTTTTTTTGGGAAGGAAAACGCGGAAATATTTTCGCTGTCATTATAATTTAACTTGCATCCATTAATGCAGCAACTACTTGGCATTTTGAACAAACTCTTTATTTATCTGTGTTAATATGCACTCTTAAGTATTTACACAACCACTGTACACAAATAACTTAATAATTTAAACTCGGGTTTCAGTATTAACACACAAATATGCTTGAAACTCTGTGAAAACAGTAGGAAACCGGTAACGCGTGTGCAAATCCCCCGGCTTCTTCTTTAAACAGCTGATTTTGGACAATCGGGCTAACCTGACGGGCTTGTTCCTGTCTTCACGTGTCACGTGTCTATCTAAAAATACAGCGTTGCCACCTTCGATGTTTTATAAGGTTCTATTCGTAAATTGCGAAATTTCCTTCTATAATATTTCTTTCCTGTATAATTATAGTCTCGGAAATGGCAACCGCGCTAGCGCCAGTTTTCGGAGAAAGGAAGCATCTTGGAGTTTGGACTCGACCATTATTATTTGAAAGGGTAGTTTAGTTCCTATGTGAACATAATTGTTTCATTTTATCTTTAGTAAAGGGTTAATGGTCCATAGAAATTAGCGTTTTTATTATTTCTGTTGCGAAATGATTAAGTGCTCTTGTTCTATGTGTGTTATTGTAAAGTGTAATTATGCGTTAGTGTTTTCGTGTAATCTGATAATAAGTGCATATCTTCAAAAAACTAATTTGAAACTCGTGGGTGTTTCTTTAAGTGATTTAGTGTAACTTGTTCTGTTTCACTGTGTTTTTTCCTCTCGACGATATGACGGTTATGTTCCGAGATTGGAAATAAGAGGCTGAATGGGGTTTAATGATAAGCTTATTATGCACTCCCACACTATCATCAGGGCACGTGATGAGCATAAAGTTTTTCCCATAGAAAAACGAAAACTCTGGATTCCTTAATCGCGGTCCCGGATTTACTTTCTAAGTAAGCTAAATATTTATTTTTATAAGAAATTAAAGTTTTACATTTTTACAAAGTTTGGCAACATTGCACGTTACACCTGTTTTGTGATCTATTTATTCGGCGATGTCCAATATGCTTCATCCAGTTGCGCAGTGATAGGGTTTGTTTTAAAACTGTGATAATGAATGAATATATCCTGGTAAAACCCTTCATAGTCAAAACCGTGAAGTGATTGCCAATGTGTACAGGGTGTGTGAAGAGGAATCACAAATTAATAAAAGGGCCCGTCTCTCTGCTGTCGAAAAAATCGAAGGCTTCGACTTTGGCATTGTTAGGAGAACGATACAAAAGTTTTATTTGGAACTAAAAGTGGTTCCGACCTGAAAAAAGTTGCTACAACAGCTGAGAAGTGAGATAAACTTTCCGTTTTCCCGTGAAACTTTGAGGTGCTTGTTGAAATCAAATGGATTTTATTGGCGAAAATGCCAAAATAAGCCAAAAATATTAATGGAAAGGCCTAATATATTGCACTCGTGATACAAATATATTCATGCCATGACAAAATATATATTATTACATTATTAAGATAATAATAGCACGCCCCTGACTCGGCCATGTTTTAAAAGATATTGCTTTCGCCTTGCCGATACGTCGTAGCTATAGACTCGCATTGTCGAGCTGTACATTTTTGATACAGTTTTTCATGCCACTCCCTGGATTAACTAATAATAATATTTGCTGCGGAAGCAGCTTGTAATGTAATTTCCCGTGGGGTTTCCTCAATCTGAATATCATAGTCACTCATACCCAAAAATATCCACCCATATCTATTGGAAACATTGACGGTTTTGGCATATCACGCGAGATTTTAAGGGTAGAAAGTTTTCAAATTGACTCCCTGTATATGCTTTACTGATTATTAATGTTCATGTGATTTTTAATGTTTAATGTTATAATTTTGGTTGGATAGTCGACTTTGTTAGTGGTTTGAATGTGATATTAGTGTACTGTGGCATCATTTTAATGGAAATAATATGCATTTTAGCCTTGTTAGCAAGAATTGATTTTCTTTGAACAATAGATGATTTTTTTGACTATATTACAGACCCGTGCGATTATAGAGGGCCACTCTGTTTATTCACATAATTTCGCGAAAAGGTTATTATTGCACGGCAACAATGAAACGATCTCGGTAATCATCTAATTTTAAAACCCAATTTACGAAGGTAGCGTGGGACATTTTCACAAGCCGTATTTATTTGTCTAACATGTTATGTTAATAATTAAACTTAAATGTTTAAAAGAGGTACGCTTCGTAATTCGGAGTTTGGCCAGGAATATAACCGGTTTACTTAAATTTTTATTATTTAAAACAGGTTTTTTAGATTCGTCAAATTAACAAATAAATATATATACCATATTTTATTTTTGCAACTACTTCGCTACTTCAGAAAATTGATAGAAAAATAGGCGTCAGCAGATTGGGTTTGATTCAATGAATATTTTTTACCAGGTTACTATTCCTGGCGCAACACCACCAAAGGTTCCTGGTTTATCCAAGCGCTTTGCGAGGAACTCCGCCGTCGAGCTCAAGAAGAAGACCTCATGACCATTCTGACGTTCGTCTCCCAACGGGTAGCTATGGATTTTGAGAGTAACGTGCCCGATTCCACCACCATGCACCGCCAGAAGCAGATTCCGTGCATAATGAGCATGCTCACCAGACTAATCAGGTTTACCGTACCGGTAGGAAAATAGTCGTTTTTCTGGTTTCCTTGGATTTGTGTTTTTTGTAAATAATTGTCTTTTTACGATTATCTTTTTGGGGAGCAGGGACGATTTTTTGGTCTGTCTGTGGTTTAATTTGCATCTTAAAACGGAAAATTATATTCAAAGAAAAATACAGTGTCCAAGAAAGTATTCAACATATGTGATGAATTCTTTATTATTGGTTTCTTAGAAAATTTTATTCCTGATAAAAGTTGATGTTTGTCTTGAAATAATAAACGATTATTTCAGATTTCATGTATGGCTTGTAGTGCGGGAGCAAATGTCATTTTCCGAAATCGCGTCGAGAGTGGACCAAAAATTTGTTTGCAACACGGCGATACCTAAACTAAGTCTTATCTCTGGAAAAGGTGAAACTGTCTGATAAATGAACTTTCAAGTTACTTGGCAAGTGTACTAATACCACGAGAACAAAACATTCACCGGTGGCGTACCGTTTAAAATCGTGAAAAAATTAGAAAAATTAAAGATGGAGGCACTTAACTGAAATTTGTTCTTCTCTTTAGATTATTATTTTTATTTTGGAAGAACTTCTCCTTATAAGATTTTGCTGTATACAGGGTGTTCCTTAATGACGTGCTAATATTTCAGGGTGTGATTCCTTAGGTAATTTTATAAAGAAAAGTTCATATGATCATATGTCCGCAACGGCTTAAATTTTTAGCTACAGGGTGTTGAATTTTTATTTTTTAAATGGTTATTTTTTAATATCTCCGAAAGTACTTTAGATATTATTTTCAATTTTGGTATGTGTTAATAGGATATAGAACCACAAATTTTAGTTAGAAAAGTTATTAAATTGTTCCACCAGTGGCGTCCCTGCAAGCATGTTCTCTCATATTTTTTACAGAAAAGATGGTACGCAACTGACATTTTTCCATGTGGATATTTTATCTGATTAACCTGGTCAATTCTACATGAAAACGGTCTCTTGACTTTTTTCTCGTCAGAGCACCGTTCTTGATTAAAACCACTAAATTCATATTGAAACTCATTATTATTAACATTGATAAAATAATTATTGATAAATCTTGTTTTTTATAAATTGTTGGAAATGGCCACCTTCACTTAAAAGGTATCTTTGGCCCGTCTTCGCATCGAATTGCCCATTCAAATATTGAAATTTTTATAAAACAAAATTTATCATTCATATTTTATCAATGTTAATAATAATGGGTTTCAATATGAATATAGGGTATGGTTTTAATCAAGACGAGAAAAGCTCGAGAGACCGTTCTCATGTATAATTGACCAGGCTAATCAGAAAAAACATCCACATGGAAAAATGTCAGTGGCGTACCATCTTTTTTATTAAAAATATCACAGGACATGTTTGCAGGGACGCCACTGGTGGAACAATTGAATAACTTTTCTAACTAAAATTTGTGGTTCTGTATCCTATTAACACATACCAAAATTGAAAAGAATATCTAAAGTGCTTTCGGAGATATTAAGAAATAATCATTTAAAAAATTAAAATTTAACACACTGTAGCGAAAAATTTAAGCCGTTGCGGACATATGTTCATATGAACTTTTCTTTATAAAATGACCTAAGGCCTAAGGAATCACACCCTGAAATATTAGCACATCATTAAGGAACACCCTGTATAATTTAAGGTACTTGATCTTGATGCGATCTCAGAAAATGACATTTGCTCCCGCACTACATGCCTTACATAAAATCTGAAATACTCGTTTATTGTTTTAAGGCATACAGCAACATTTTCTGAGAAACCAATAATAAAGAAGTTTCCCGTAAGGTACTTTTTTTAATACACTGTATAATTCTTTAAATAATTTCGGGTTTATAATAAATTTTATACGTATTCGTTTTCAGCAGTTTCTACCTATACAGGAGGGTTTAAAAATGGATTCTGCTGTGTTAAAAACACTATTTGCTAAAAACGATTAGATACATACTTTATGTCTGTACCAAACAAAGATGCAGAGATATGAAATATGTCGGGATATCTATTTGTTAGCGATGACGTCAGGGTAAAGATCCCCTGTGCGTACTTTATGTGCAATAACTTTGCAATAATAAGAATGTAGTCTTTTGAATATCAATTTTGAGCCATTTTTTAATAGAATACGGCTAACAAAAGAATTTCAGTTAGAGATCTTATACCTGCTCTTTGTGATGGCAAAATTGACTGATTTTTCTAACATTTTATATTGCTCATACTTTTCTCTATTTTTTTTTTATAAGTAATTTCTTTAATAACATAATTTAGTTTAATATTTTTCTTAGTGAATCTACTTATATGCATGTGTCAATGTGTAGTTAATAGTGGTATAATAATTCAATTTACCTTATTATTATAGGAATTTATCTATTTAAGGTATCTTTAACCATTGAATGCATTCCCATTGCTGTCGATTGTCGAAATATTTTTTAAAATTTTACACCACAAAATTCCAAATTAATTTTTTTCTTAAAGTGGGTATTACATGTTGTAAGATTACCTGCAAGACCCGAGAGATCTTACCCAGAGGCACGCGCAGTTGCGGACCAGCTGATCTATTTTCGTAAGTCTCTTGCATTTTCTCTCTTTCAACAAACGAAGAACAATATGCTTCATATGACTATGTTTTATTACTGATGAAACTTAATTTTTTTTCGGCAGTTCAAGTAGGTGGTGCAAAACTTTGAACAAAAATTTTGAAGACAACGTTGCATTTTGGACTATCGTCGTTGTTATCAGCATTTAATGAAATTCTTATGAAAACTCACTGCCATTGTACAAATAATTATCTAAAAAAGATGTTTTATATTTTTTTAGTGCAATTCTGGATATAGCGCAACGCAAAAACCAGAAAAACCCAAAATTTCCTTTGGCGGATTTTTCAGCAGCCACAATAAAACTTAAAATATGTAAGAGTTAGCCTCCAGTGACAAATTTCATTATTAAACTAATTTAGGGGAAGTCTAGTTATACATTATATATTTTTATATATTGTGCCATGGTCTTTCAGAGATGTGTCTTATAAACGAAGAGTTATATGTCAATTTACAACAAATAGCCCATATTATCAATTTTATACGCCTATAGTAAAATATTCAATGTTGAGAAAAATGACCGGACATAATTGCAATGTCAATTTTATTATTCTGATATTGAATTTAGCTAAATTTAATATACGCAGACCAACGAGAGATACGTGTACCGGTTTGCGATAAATAAGAAAGACTGAAAAACTTTATAAGCGACCTTTTAATTTGGCCGTCAACTTTTCATGTCTCATGTCATTTATCTCTACATTGGGCGATTTAATTAATTTTTTAATTAGCCAGTTTTTTAGACTAAGTTTTTCTAGAGCTTAAGATTTAAGTTTACGTAAAATTTTACCATTTTGAGGCTTGTGGTTTATCGATTTTATTTACCGAAATTATTTTTTTTATACAGGGTTTCTTAGCGGCCGAGGGGAATAATTGCTCTATATTTTTTTAGACAGTAGGTAAAATTATTTCGCACTATAGTATTTTTTTCTCTCAACTGGCGAGTTGCCCTGTATATGGTAATTTATATTACGTATTGTATTGCTCATGTAGATTAGAAAATTATACATTATGAATCCCATTCCTATTATACAATTGAGAAACTTTTCGATTCCTTTTTTCTATATTTTTTATTTATATTAAAATTATTACAAAGACAGTTTTATTTTTTTTTAAATACAGGGTGTTCCTTAATGACGTGCTAATATTTCAGAGTGTGATTCATTAGGTCATTTTATAAAGAAAAGTTCATATGAACATATGTCCGCAACGGCTTAAATTTTTTGCTACAGGGTGTTGAATTTTTATTTTTTAAATGGTTATTTGTTAATATCTCCGAAAGTACTTTAGATATTATTTTCAATTCTGGTATGTGTCAATAAGATATAGAACCACAAATTTTAGTTAGAAAAGTTATTCAATTGTTCCACCAGTGGCGTCCCTGCAAACATGTTCTCTGGTATTTTTTACAAAAAAGATGGTACGCCACTGACATTTTTCCATGTGGATATATTTTCCGATTAGCCAGATCAATTCTACATGAAAGCGGTCTCTTGAGTTTTTCTCGTCAGTTTTTGATTAAAACCACTAAATTGAAACTCTTATTATTAACATTGATAAAATAATTATTTAAATTCTGTTTTATAAAAATTGTTGGAAATGGCGACCTTCACTTGAAAGGCATGCTTCCGCCCGTCTTCGCATCGAATTGCCCACTCCAACAATTTTGTAAAACAAACTTTATCATTAATTACCTATTTTATCAATGTTAATAACAATGAGTTTCAATATGAATTTAGTGGTTTTAATCAAGAACGGTGCGTCTGACGAGAAAAACTCAAGAGACCGGTTTCATGTAGAATTGACCAGGCTAATCAAAAAAAAATCCACATGGAAATATGTCAGTGGCGTACCATCTTTCTTGTAAGAAATATAAGAGGACATGTTTGCAGGGACGCCACTGGTGGAACAATTGAATAACTTTCCTAACTAAAATTTGTGGTTCTATATCTTATTAACACAGGCCAAAATTGAAAATAATATCTAAAGTACTTTCGGAGATATTAAAAAATACAAATTCAACACCCTGTAGCAAAAAATTTAAGCCGTTGCGGACATATGTTCATATGAACTTTTCTTTATAAAATGACCTAATGAATCACACCCTGAAATATAAGCACGTCATTAAGGAACACCTTGTATAAACCCAAACGAGATTCGCGCACGCTCTCCCATCATTTTTCTTTATCTAATATACAGGGGAGAAGGAATGGTTCAGACTCCAGCAGCGTATTGCTTACGTAAGAGTAATGTAATAAACTCTACTCAAGCCAAGGCTAAAATTACAGTACAAATAAAGACAACTATATTTTATCATTTATTTATTTAAATACAAATCGTTGTATATTTTTATAAAAACATCCTTAAATATGTATAAGTTTTCTAAAATATTATATATAAAAAAACATTTAAAGGGTTTTAGATTTACTTCCTTAAGTAACAAAAAATTCGTTTGTAAAACATGTTGGAACAAAACCTTTATAATTATGCTACATTTAAAAACATGGTCCAATATGGGACTACAATAGAGGCTCATATTTGTAGTTAATATAAATCTGATCGTTGTACATGTTGAGCAAAATATGGTGTCGAAGATGATGTCATGGGACTTATAACAATATCTGTATAAATTTGACTAATTTTCGCTTCACGTCGCATTGGAGCCAGATAGCTATATGTGAATTTTACAGTTTCGGCGTTTAAAAAGTCCACAGCTCTATTTGGCGGCCTCGAGCCTTCACTTGCGATCCACCCGAAACCCGTCTGTGCTCCGAGGTGTCGTAGCATTGACCTGAAGAGCTTTGAACGGTTCAAACTCGCTCGAGAAAAATTACACATAGAATTACTCTGGTTCTAAAACGACGTTGTATTACCGTATCTTGGTTAAAGTATGATATGCTTGCAGAGGTAGAAAGTTTTAAGAGGAACTAAGACGACGGTATATCATATCTTGGTCAAAGCATATATGATATAAAGTATGATATAGTTGCGCAGAGGTAGTAAGTTTCAAGAGGAACTCTCAAAAAAATATAAAGGAATATTATCCCGGCCATTCAGAAAGTAAAGACAATTGGCGATCCTTCAAAAAAAAATAGTTATTTACATTACAAGCTGCGAAAGTTTACATTTTGGTGCGAGGTGTGTTTAAATAGGCGAGGCGAAGCGTAGCGAAGCCGAGGCTATTTAAAAAACTCCGAGCACCTGAAAGGGCTTTTGCAGCGTGTAATGTATTAAACTTTTTCTACTACTGTTCTTTGATCAATTATATTATTAAGTAATGAACTTTGATTTTATTCAAATTATAATAAAATACACCTGTAAAATAATCCATGACAACTAGATATTTGAGTACTGTCAAAGTCTGTCAGTTCGAATTTTTTAATTTCGATTGTCGAAAATGTTGTTTCAAGACCAAAACGAAGCTATACAGAAGGCGGCCGAGTTGGCATGTGCCTCACTCTTACCCGTAAAGTCGAAAGATAGGTACTGTCAAACGTACAACCTGTTTCTAGAATGGTTCGTGGAGAAAAACCTTTCACAAATTGACGAAAATGTAATGCTAGCGTACTTCCAAGAGAAATCTGAAGCCCTATCACCTCCGTCCTTATGGTCACAATATTCCATGCTTAAATTGACTATTTCTGTGAACAAAAATATAGATATTTCGCAGTTTAAGAAACTTATTGCATTTATTAAACGAAAAAATGATGGTTACGAAGCTAAAAAATCTAAAATTTTCACAAAAGAAGAAATAATAAAGTTTTTACTTGACGCTCCTAATCATAGCTATTTATCTATGAAAGTGATAGCAGTAATGGGGATAGCTGGAGCATGCCGGACAGATGAGATCTATAAAATGAAATTGAACGACATCGAAATCAAGGATGATGTAGCTATTGTTAAAATCCTCCAGAGCAAAAACAAGGTTCAAAGAAGTTTTGTGATAGCCGATGATGGAGGTCCAGTTTCTTTTATGAGGTTACTTCAAGATTATATTAAACTTCTTAGGCCAAATAATGCACAAGACGAACGCTCGTTATATCGCTATGAACGAGGTAGGTGTGTGAATCAGGTGATTGGAAAACACACTATTTCAAATGTTCCCAAAGAAATTGCCAAATTTTTGAAACTTCAAGATATAAATAAATACACTGGTCACTCGTTTAGAAGAACATCAACTACCTTTCTTGCAAATGCTCCAGGTATCGATATTTTGGATTTAAAAAGACATGGCGGTTGGAGATCTTCGTCCGTTGCGGAGGGATATATTGGTGATTCGTATACAAATAAAATCGAAATTTCCAAAAAGATCTTAAATCGATCTCCTACTTTTATTCCATCTAACGACGCGAGAGTGACAAATAGTTGTATGGTCCAAGTCCAGGATAATACCGAGTCTCTAATAAGAAGCGGCGAAGGTATTGAATTGAATAATATTCCATCAATTAATATTTCTAACTGTTCAAATTTCACTATTAACCTTAATGACAATAAATAAAAATTAGTGTTATTTAAGTTTTATATTATTGTTATTATACCACTTGTTTTTTCAATAAATATAAACTTTTTATTATTAAGTAAGATTTTTTTTTAATTCGCTTGATTTTTTGTCCTGGCACCGAAAGTATTACTTTCGTAGCTAGCAACCTACTTTCGTTGCTAGCAACGGATAATATTCAGGTAACTGTAACATTTACTTTCGTTTTCTTTCGTGTTGCTACGGCCCGAAAGTTGATTTATTTATACAGTAGTAGAAAAATGTAATTACTAAATATATTGAGCATTTCAGGACATATTTATAGCAACTTTTCCTTAAGAAATCATGAGTCTTATTTCTTCCTGAATACTGAGGAAAATAATGTAAGGTATATATGATCAGTCGGATATAATAAAAGAGATCTATTGAAAAATATTAAATTAGTAATATGTACTTTATGCGACAGTTCCAAACCATTTACTGCATGTATGCAGTAACAGACAAAAGTACGTACCATATGAGACTAGTAATTTCTCAAAAAACTGCATTCCTGATAAAAAATAATACACTCACTGATTGAACTTTTCTAGTAGCAAAATTGATATTTTTTTTAAAGCAAAGGTATAGTATACATAGGAAATCCCATGTAATTTTTGAGGTGGGTGGATATTCGCTTCCCCTGTACATTTTATAGAAAAACTGTATTATAACATGGTAAACCCATGTGCCGAATTTGAATACATTTTGGTGAGCCAATCCTAAGCTATTACAATAAAGTTAAGTGAAAATAGAGGACGGGCAATAGATATAGCAAATTTTCATCATATACAAAACTTAACTGACGGAGTATTACCAACTGCTTGGTACTGTCTACATGTCTAAAATCTTTTTTTCCCCAAATACTAAAAATCGAGTCAAACTACTCTTAAAGTAAGGAATCTGTTTTCGTCCATCTTTACTCTTATTCCTCCAATTGACAGATACAAATTCTACAGCCAGCTTTCGATTGACGTGGGTTAAAATTGTGACTATGTCTAGCTTCATGTAGTTTTCTTGCAGTACTTGACACAAAATTGTTATCCACATAGAACCGTTTACGTCATTACGAAAAGCGAAATATCCTTAAAAAAAAAGAGAAATAAATGCAGTCAAGTGCGAATCTACAGGGTGCCCCAAGTAAAGTGGCCTATTAGAAGTATCTCGAGAACTAAATGAGATTTTATTTTGAAAATTTGGCTGTGGCTATAAGAGATGGTTTTCTACGTTTATAAAATATTTTCGAAGGCGCCGTGTTGCCGGATCATACCGAAAGTGGTAGCAACTTCGGAATTTTAAATGAATTACCCTATATATTATATTTCTTTTGGAATCTAGGTAAAAATCTAGAACAGTTTTCTGTATAATATCATATACCTATCTGTAAGACTTTTTGAATTATAAATAATTTTGTGATTTTTTAACGCCGTATCATTACCTGAAAAGAAAATTGTATCTTTTAAGCGGTTACAGCTAGGAAGCTGAAATTTTGACAATAGTTTCACAAGACCATCGAAATTTTATAATTTTGAACAGTATTTTATTAGTTTTATACAGGGCGTCTCCATAACAATATTTCTGAGGCAGATGAATTATTGAAAAAATCGTCTTTTTTTAAATGGGACACCCTGTATTTCATATGTTTTGCTAATGGAGGATCGAATTTTCTATCTAATGATATTAAGTGTTACTATACCTATCTTCAGTATTTTCAGAGTTATAGCGAAATTTAAAAATTATCTTATAAAAATATATTTTTTGGTAGTTGGCTGTGGATTCATAGAAACAAAATAATGAAAAATCCATGTGACGTTATGTCTGTGTTGTTGTAAAAAAAATGGTTAACCAATAAGGAATTTATTAATAAATAAATTATAAATAAACACCAATAAAATAACTAATAACTAAACTGTTTAAAATGCTTGGCTCTCAAACATTCATAAATTGTGGTTATAACAAGTTCACCCTTCTTCATTTCTTTCCCTTCTAGAGACCCCCCAAAGCTGTTCGTACTCGATTTTCTAAATCTTCTCTTGTTGTGACGGGTGCCTTGTATACTATTTCTTTAATCCTACCCCATAGATATAAATCTAGGGGGGTAAGATCCGGAGACCTTGGGGCCATTTCCATGCATCGCCTCGGCCAATCAACTTTTTTGGAGTCATAGGAGCTGCATAAGGATGCAGTTCATTAAATTTTCTGCAAGTTCTAGATAAAACTCTACCACACTGCCCATGAATATAAAATAAACTTAAAATATCTAAGCTCGAACAATGTGAATTAGCCATTTTTATTACAACAACACAGACATAACGTCACATGGATTTTTCATTATTTTCTTTCTATGAATCCATTCCACAAGAAATTACCAAAAAATATATTTTTATAAGATAATTTTAAATTTCGCTATAACTCCGAAAATACTGAAGATAGGTATAGGAACACTTAATATCATTAGATAGAAAATTCGATCCTACATTAGCAAAACATATGAAATACAGGGTGTCTCATTTAAAAAAAAGAAGATTTTTGCATTAATTCATCTGCCGCAGAAATATTGTTATGGAGACGCCCTGTATACAACTAATTAAATACTGTTCAAAATTATACAACTGCGATGGTATGGTGAAACTATTGTCAAATTTTCAGCTTTCTAGCTGTAACCGCTAAAAAGATACGATTTTCTTTTCAGGTCCCGATACGGCGTTAAAAAATCACAAAATTATTTATAATTCAAAAACTCTTAAAGATATGATAATATACAGAAAACGGTTCTAGATTTTTACCTAGATTCAAAAAAAATATAATATATAGGGTAATTCATTTAAAATTCCGAAGTTGCTACCACTTTCGGTATGATCCGGCAACATCGCACCATCGAAAATATTTTATAAACGTAGAAAACCATCTCTTATAGCCACAGCCAAATTTTCAAAATAAAATCTCATTTGGTTCTCGAGATACTTCTAATAGGCCACTTTACTTGGGGCACCCTGTATGTTGCGCTACTCGCCATCAGTTTATATGAAACGCGTTTAAATATGTTAAGTGTCGACACATATTGTGATGTATTTCAGACAACTTGAGCGCTACAAGATTCCCTGCGCTTCATATTATGATATGATGGATACTTAATTCAAACAACCAAGGAATAGCTGAAGAATAAAACTGTTTGCTCTTTTTATCATTAGAAACTACTATACAAATACATATTCATACTATTTTTCCTCCTATTCCTTAATTGATTAAACAAAACTGAAGATAATTTTAACTTTACCTTCAAAAGTGGCATAAGCGATCAATAAATCTGCACATATTGGCATTTTGTATGAACGGAGGGCACCGTCAAATTCAGTACGTGCCACAAGCTTTATTCCTGTGTCGAAGTCATTTCCTTGACATGCTTGTAAAAATACGAGTTTCGGTTTTCCTAAAATAAGTAAACCATTTTCATAGTTAACTAGTTTTTCCGCTACCATACACATCAATTAGAAAGCAATAGCACACATGAAATGATTATGCTTAAATTACGGTTAAATCTTCGGTATCTACCTATTTAGGTTATTATTCACAAAATATCATACTCTTATTGTCTAGTGAAATATAAATGCTCTTTTGATGCACGATGATGAATATTAGCATTGTTACTGTCCTAACTAGGTGTTAACCTTCATAGGTGATTGACCCGGTACCTTATTTACCTAAAGTTAGTAAGTCATGTACATGAAACCATCAGAATGAGACATAAAGCATTTAATGAATCTTTCAAATATATTAATTATACCAGCTAACGATGGACATTTGTCGCTGGTCAAATTGCCCCATATTACGTCTGCTGGATTATACCACCCATCTTTAGCATATAATTTGTCTTTGTCCCCATGGGTGAGAATGAATATTGCAAGGCAGTCGCTGTTGTTGTGTTTTTCAGTTGTATCTAGAAATGTGTTATTTCAGACTTCTAGACCTTGTATAGGTATTTGTCTTGTCAATCAAGTAAATCATTATACTCACAATGCCACATCCATCTATTTATTTCCGCACATGTCAAATCATTATGGAGTTGAATCACAAATCCAAGTTCTTCGAAACATTCTACAATTTTTTGCACATCCACATCTGTACCTGATCTTCTATCCTGTTTGGTGGATGGGTCAAATATCTCATGATTAAAAATTATCAGGAGGCCTCTAGATTGATGAGACATGTTATAGTTTATGTCATGTTGATCGACTGGCATCAACGCTTCTTCTGCAACATTGTTATTTGGTGGTGTATTTCCTTCATTGTCATTTTTATCTCTGTAAAATGATATGAGACAAGTTAATTAATACTTATTGCTGTCCTCCGGAAAATGATCTTATCTGGCAGTAAATTAACCCTCACAAAAGAAATACTTGATTCTCCTAAAACCTGGGACGGGTTTTCCCACAGATCATTATTTTACTGGTAATGGTTAAAGGGAAACAAAACGGCACTAGGATTAAAGAAAAACTTACCCCACCGAAAAATTTCTCGATTTTTTCATTTTTCCCATACAGCTACCGTCTACTCGATCCATGATTACCACAGTATTTTTTTCGAGATAATGATTTTATTAATTTTTGTATTTTTACACAAAGCGCAGTTATCAATTTGATTTTTTTTATCTAACAAAGTTATTTCTGGCCTAGTCACAGGGATTCCCGCGTCTTCTTCTGTCAGTTTGACAGCTGTCTGAGAGGTACGTTTGGAAATTAAATCAAGTTTAAATATGCAGTCGAATGATCTTCTTTTGTTGTGTCTGGCGTTTCCAGAGCTAAAAAAAAAGTAAGAAAAATTCCCGCCTTTTTGAACCGTCAAACGGCGCACGCACGGCGTCACCCGAAATCCCGAAAAAGTCATTCTTTTTCCCGCCTTCAATCAGGTTAGTTCCGTTCGTGATCTGTGGAATTTTAATAGATTCTTTTAATAATAAATATGTCTGGAAGAGGAAAAGGTGGCAAAAGCAAGGCGAAAGCCAAGAGCCGTTCCAGCAGGGCAGGATTGCAGTTTCCAGTAGGCAGAATTCACCGGCTGTTACGAAAAGGTAATTTCACTAATTTAGGGGTACCTGTGGGGGTATTTTACATTCATGGATGGGGCCCTTTGGCGTGTGTGTGCCCCAGGGGGCATTGTTATATACTCATTGTTTCTATAAGGAGCCCTATATTGATTTATCCAATTTATCTCTTGCATGCTTAAACCATATTCATATACTATGTATAGCACTAAAGACAAGGCTCGTAAGAATCTACGTAATTGGAACGTTGACTATAATTATTACAGCTAATTATTTGCAAAGAAAAAACTAAATATTTGCTCTGTTTAGGAAACTATGCCGAGCGAGTAGGAGCTGGTGCCCCAGTGTACTTGGCTGCTGTCATGGAGTATTTGGCTGCTGAAGTCCTCGAGTTGGCAGGCAATGCTGCTAGGGATAATAAGAAAACTAGGATCATACCTAGGTAGGTCAAATGTATTATTATTAGGAAGCTTAATTGTCCATAAATTGGACCCTGCATATCAGTTAAGGTACAATCTATTGCTACAAATCTCGTCTCCCCTCTTTTATTCTGTCTTTATTTATTAATTTTAATATTTATTCTAATATTTATGATTTTTTATTGTTTGAGAAAAGTAAGGTTATAAGTTTCAAGTTTCGTTCAGAATTAGTGTACTTTCAAGTGTGACAGACCACGATTTTTCTGGACTAGCTCTTTAAAATAAAAGACTGATATTCTAAATAACCCTGATGACATTACATATGATGGAAAGCACCAAGCCCTTGATCGCATAGAAGCCAGTCGGAAATTACTAAAGAGCCAGCAAGTGATGTCTAGCACCTGTGTTTTGTGCTAGACCCAAATTTGTAGTGTAATTTATTTACAGACATCTTCAGCTTGCTATCAGGAATGACGAGGAGTTGAACAAGTTGCTATCTGGAGTGACCATAGCACAAGGTGGTGTTCTGCCTAACATTCAAGCAGTTCTTTTGCCCAAGAAGACCGGCACTGGTACCACTGGAGGAAAGTCTGCCAAATCTCAGTCTCAAGATTATTAAAGCTTTTCCTTACTTAGTCGTTAGCGTTTTTCACAATGTAATTTGTATGAATTGTTGTCAATTATTTTTAATTGTTAAGGTTTACAATGTTTTACTTTTATTTCTTATGTGTAAATTTTGTCTGTTAATATTAAGTATGTCACAATATACAACATCAAAATAAAGTCTTAAATTCTACATTTTTTTTTTGTTTTAAAAATCAAAAACGTTTTTGTTTAAAATATTTATTTTTAAGAAAATATAAAAAAATTTTATAATAACATCGATCTATTCAATTTTACTTTTTTGTGCTAGTCAATTAAAATCACTTTACTTTTTTTTTTCAAACTCGGCAACCAATTGCATTGGAATTTTTTTACCTTATGGCCAGCTTTATACAACATATGTGTTTTGAGACGACCTGTATAGCTTTGACAATACTTATACAATACAACTCGATATCTTTAAACTTGATTTAACATGTTTCTTTGGATTAAGCTTTACTATTATTTAAATGGTTGGATCTACACAGAGCTGGGCAGTATCTGTACTCACAAATACTTTTTTTTATTTAAATACTTTTTTGTATTTAAATACTGAGTATTTAAATACTTTTTTATATTAGGTATTTGTATTTATTTCACAAATACTTTGCAAAAGTATTTATTATTTAAATACTTTTTTTATTTTCCTTTCAGTATTTAAATACTTTTTGGAGTAAGTATTTAAATACTTTTTTAGTATTTAAATACTTTTTGAGTATTTAAATATTTTTTTAGTATTTAAATATTTTTTGGAGTATTTAAATACTTTTTACTATTCAAGTACTGTTTTCTATTTAAATATGGTTCATGTGGAAAATTCTAAGTTTGCACTTGTCACGCGTGTCAGGAAGCGAAAAATAGTTTCCGTACGATGCCGACACAAGTGGAAGGAACGAAATGGTAGCTTTGATGGTCAGAAATCAAATGATTCTGGACCGAAAATCATAGCTGTTCATCCTGATCAATGGCGTAGGAATCTCGAAAATAGGTCATGCAGGCGCGTATAAAAGGAGGGGGGGGGGCCCTTGGTTGTAATTACCCCCCATATAAGATGAAACAGAAAAAAAAATGGAAAAATCAGGCAAAAGTATTAAAAAAATATATTTTAAAATATAATTCCACATCAAGTTTACAGTTTAATTTTATCATATCACAAAAGAATGTACTTAATGTACAAAAGACTAACTACATTGCATTTTCTCTCACGGAAGCAAATCGTCCCCACTTTGAAAGCATTCACAATATATGCAAGACTCACAAACAGACATAGAAATGCTGAGAAAATATCTCATTATCAACAAATTATTTTTGAAATATAACACTACTCTTCCCTCATCTGCCCCAGTTGAAAGAATGTTTTCATTTGCAACATTCATTAATAAGCCACGACGACATGCTTTATCAGACGATAATTTCGAAAATCTTGTTCTTATGAAAGCTAACGCATCGAACATTTAAAACATTACATTATAAATTATTATTCTTGCATTTCAAATTTTGAGTAATTAGGTTTAGGTAGAAAGTCTTCTGTTATGTTATCAGTTGAAGAATACAGGGATAAAATAAGGATTGTCAGAAAATCAGAGTTTTGAGATAAAATGCATTTTTTTTTTTAGTATGGACATCCCTAGTTTTATTTCAGTATAGTAAAACTTTGACTCTAATTTCTACAGACGTTCCTAGTTTTATTCGGCTAATATTTTGACCATGGAAAGTAACAACATGTGCCAACAGGTTGCGCTAGTAATCTCGATTTCGATAAATATGGACAATTCCTGTTTTATTCCTGTACCCTTAAGTTTATGTTGAGTTGTCGTGGTTTTTTAATTAAAATTTACTGTCGATACCAATAAAATATTACAAAACACACTTTTTATTGCTGTTAAATCTTATTTGATTCTAAAATATTTTGAGGATTGAGGTACCTACCTATTCAA
This sequence comes from Barypeithes pellucidus, assembly GCA_963991005.1. NCBI lineage: Eukaryota > Metazoa > Arthropoda > Insecta > Coleoptera > Curculionidae > Barypeithes > Barypeithes pellucidus. The sequence continues at coordinate 11,216,160 of OZ022562.1, read as the reverse complement.
CTGCCTACTTAGAGGAGACAAAAATACTACTATACTATTTAAATATTTTTAAAAGTAATTACAGTCGAACCTCTATAACTTGAACTTGAAGGGACAACCAAAAAAGATCGAGTTACAGGGAGTTGGAAGAGAGAAGGGAAAACCACATGAATATTCCAAAACATTTTTTTTATTACATACATTATGTCTATGTACCATTAAAATATGTACATAGAAATCTTGGAAAATGTACAAAAACCACTAAAAAGTCCGAGTTAAAGAGAGGTTCGACTGTAATTGTTTACAAAGTATTTAAATTTTGTGATTCATTCTTAAAAGTATTTATAAATATTTAAAAAAAAAGTAATTAAATACTCAGAAAGTATTTATAAATACTTAGAAAGTATTTAAATACTTAGAAAGTATTTAAATACTTAGAAAGTATTTAAATACTTAGAAAGTAGTTAAATACTTAGAAAGTATTTAAATACTTAGAAAGTATTTAAATACTTAGAAAGTATTTAAATATAGTATTTAAACCTAAAAAGTATTTAAGTACTTTTTGTAATTAAGATTTAAATACTTCATTACTTCAAAAAGTATTTAATATTTAAATACTTTGGAATTTAATTAAGTATTTAGTATTTAAATACTTTTAAAAAGTATTTGCCCAGCTCTGGATCTACATATAACAATTTTTAGAAATATTTAATGCGATAAATTCTCGTTTGTTTAAAAAAGAAATCAACTTAAACTATCGATTCTGGGTCCCAAGCATATTTCGTCGATTTGAAATTGTTGAGTGTGTTCATATCTTGTTCGGGAATGTCAAAATCTAAATCGAAGTTTTGATCGATATGCTGCTTCGATCTGCCTTTAGGAATAACTGCTATTTTCTGTTGCAGTGACCATCTTAATAGCACCTACGATAAAAAAGAAACGGTTATTTTTTTGGTGACCAATTATAAGTAAAAATTGCAGTTGGTGTTATTATTTTTGTAACTATTCAGTGATGTAGCCCCTCCTTTAGCTACGCCATTGAACTTTCTACATATTATGTAAATATTTACATAATATCTTGCATTGCATACTAGAGTCGAATGTAGTGATATATTAAAAAAATCTGCCATTGTCATTCCCACACTTTATGTACCAATATACAGGGTGTTATGGAAATTACGTATTATATTTAAACCGGCAATTCCTGAGATGAAAACAAATTGAAGAAAAATATCCAAAAATGGCGCTTTAATTTAATATGCCCTGTACATGACCTGACGCCGAACCAAAATTAAGCACGTGGTGACACTGGGAGAAAGATAAACAAAACAACATATGGCGGAAAACGTCGGTGAATTTTGAGCAGTGTTGTCACTCTTTAGAAAGTCAATATCCGTTTGACAGATTGGAAGTTGTTTATTTTTCAGGGTACATTATTATAAACATTTACGTTCAGTTCAGTTCGCTGGGAAACAATCTCTGATTTATAAAATTGAACTGACTCGAACCAACCGCCGCGGCGTTTATAAATGGTCAGGTATGTTCTCATTTGCTCAATTCGCACGACATCCGTCGGAACTGAACAACTTAAATGCCACTTTACCCTTTAGAAAAAAAACTGCAATTTTATTTACCTTTTCGGCCTTATTTAAAACCAACTTAATTTATAACAAAACACCAAGTAGGTAATCCAAACAAAAACCGTCAACAATAACGTCACAAAACACAAAAACAAAACCACTAGTTCACATTAGTTTTCGCGTAAATTTGTATGCATCTCATGAACACATCTAAGTACCATTCAATCTGAATTAGTATTTTAAAGTGCTACTGTGTAGACAAAAATACGCCCTTATTGTATAAAGTTTCATCCGGTGTTCTTTGAAATAATATAATTTCTAAAAATACAGCGTTGCCACTTTCGATGTTTTATAAGATTATATTCATAAATTGCGGAATTTCCTTCTGTAATATTACTTTCCTGTATAATTATTGTCTCGGAAATGGCAGCGAAGCACTCGATACTTGGTTGGACTCGTCTATGTTAAGACTGAAGGGGAGGTGTTGTTGTCAACATAATTATTTCATCATTCATTAAAGGATTAAAAATTTAGTTTTAGGTCCATTAGAAATTAGCGTTTTTATTATTTCTGACTTTCTATTCCGAAATAATTTGTATCCTATCTTATGTGTGTGCTGTTCTTCTATGTGTACGATAGTACTAGAAATTATTCGTTAGTGTTTAGTGCTTTTGTGTAATCTAACAGTATGTGCATATCTTCAAAAAAACTAATTTGAAACTAGTGGGTGTTTGTGTTTCTTTAAGTGATTTAGTGTAATTTGTTCTGTTTCACTATGTATTTTTCTCTCTCGACGATATGCCGGTTATGTTCCGAGATTGGAAATAAGAGACCGAATGGGGTTTAGTGGGTATAAGCTTATTATGCAATCCCATACTATCATTAGGGCACGTGATGAGCATAAACCTCTTCCCATAGAAAAAAGAACTGAAGGTGTCTGCCCTGGATTCCTTACTCGAGTCGGCGGCCTGGATTTAATTTCTAAGTAAGCTAAATATTTATTTTTATAAGAATCTAAAGTTTTACACTTTTCCACAGTTTGGCAACATTTCGCCAGAACATGTATTTATTACACAGCTGGGCAGTGTAATATGATTGTGCCGCGGAGTGGCCTGTGGGTTTACTTTACTTACACTTTTTAAACGTTCGATTTAAAAAAAAAATATGTAGCGCTTCTCTAGGACACCCCAGGAGTCCATTTAAATATAATACGTCATTTCCATAACACCCTGTCGATAGATAGATAGATAGATATAAACGTCTTTATTTTTAACTCGGCGAAGGGCAGCATTGCTGTTTGCTTAACTGAGTATATACAATACAATTTGCAAATTTTAGAATAATATGTAGGTACATAATACTTTACGAAAAATAGGTACAAAAAACTGTAATATAATATTCATTTATGGATTAGCTAACGATTCTTAAATTCTATAAATTCTAAATATTACACAATCGTCATTTTAAAACCCTTATTGAACTTTAAACTTTGATATTTACTAAACGAGTAGTTTATTTTTGGGAACGTTAAATTCTAATATTTATTAAAAATTAAGCAAATATTTTTTAAATCTTTTTTTGAACGATTTACAACTGATATCCGGGCACCTATTCAGAGTTTCAGAATTCAGAGTCTGTAAATAATTCCCTCCCTATTTATCGACACTTACAATCTGTACCAACATAGATTTGATATTTTTAGCTGTGGGTTATCCAGTATAAAAGTAAATTAGTTTCTTCTTTAGGTATAAAATCTTTCCGTTCCAATATGTATATCTTTAGTATCATACCTAATATCCCTTCTTATCAACTGATTTTATATTCTTAAAATTACGTATTTTAGTTTGTCTAACTGTTATACCCATTTGTTAATTGCTTTTTTTGTAACTGTAAATGGTGTAAAATAAATAAATAAATAGCTCACGTCCGTCATAAAAAGTCGCGTGCACTTCTGAAATTTGGTAAAGAAACCTATATGATAAGTCAAGAGACGTCAGAGATGTTCTCAATTTTACCCTTTACAAGGAAACAAATAATAATATCCCTTCTTATCAACTGATTTTATATTCTTAAAATTACGTATTTTAGTTTGTCTAACTGTTATACCCATTTGTTAATTGCTTTTTTTGTAACTGTAAATGGTGTAAAATAAATAAATAAATAGCTCACGTCCGTCATAAAAAGTCGCGTGCACTTCTGAAATTTGGTAAAGAAACCTATATGATAAGTCAAGAGACGTCAGAGATGTTCTCAATTTTACCCTTTACAAGGAAACAAATAATTTCGCCACAGAACCCTATATACGAACTTTCGCGTCGACGTACAATAATAATAATAAACATTCTTTATTTCAGAATTACATTACTTAACATCAAATGAAATAGTGTCAAAAATACAGCAGATTATTGCGAATCATAAATTTGACATGTTTGTTAAATATTCTTCAATGTTGTAGGGTTCAATGTCTTTAAGTAGCTTAAATACACTTTTTTAAATTTTTTTAATGTTGTCACAATTTTTAATATGATGTGGAAGTCTATTGTATAGTTTTATACAGTTGTAATACGCACCACTTTCGTACAATGTTAGTCTGGCTGTGTTTGGGAAACATATAATTCACAGTTCTTGTTGAATATACATTTTGTGATTCACTACCTCTAAACAAATCTCTATTTTTGAAAAAGAATAATATGCTTTCTTGTATGTAAATTGCAGGAACAGTAAGAAGCCCATTTGCTTTAAATTTACCTCTACAACTTTCTCTAAAATTGTAACCAAATATGGTTCTCACTACTCTTTTTTGACATACAAACAACTGTTCTGCATCCCTACATTTTCCATACAGAATAATTCCATATATCTATTCCATACACTATTCTAGACGTTTCTCTATCCAAGTATTTAGATAAAATGCGCAAGGTGTAGCACACCTTATTCAATTTACCAATCACATACTGAACATGGTGATCCCATGACAGAGTATTGTCCAAGACCATTCCCAAATATTTAATTGTTTGTGATAGTTTTAGTTGCTCGGCATTAAGAGAGATATATTCCAATTCTTCTAATGTGGTCTTGTTGTTTTAAATAATATAGCATTAGTTTTTGAGGTGTTTAGTATGAGCTTATTTTTGACGAACCACTCATCTGCTTCCATCATGATTTTTTTAGTTCTTATGCCAAGAGTAAAATGACTTGGAGCCGTAATAAGACAAATTGGTATCATCTGCATCTGTATTTTCGGTAGAAAGCAGCTCGGTAATATCATTCACATAGATAATAAATAATAGTGGTCCCAATACAAGTTGATTTGACGCGGTTTTTAGCAGTACCGTCTTGGTATGATCATTACTTTACCGATTTTGACGTGCCGCTAATTTTAAGTGACGAAATTTTGGCCGGAGGTCGAACTTCTACTTATAATGCTTCAAAAAGAAACTAATTTGAAACTCCATGTGGTGTAAAATTTGGTGTTTTAAAGTAATTTAACATGCAATGTTTTGTGTAATCTAATAGTGTTGAATTTCCTAGTAAACTTCTACTTATAATGCCAATATACCAAAATATCTGTGTAAAAATACATAAAATAATACCTGTGACGATGTCTTTCCCAGTTTTTGGGCAATATGTTCAACTTTTGGATCTCTCATCAAATCTGGGTTGTTGGTTCCCCCCAAAGAAGAGTAAGCTTGCAATAGAATTCCTTCTTTGCGACAGTAATCTATTAAGTCTTTAGGATGATACCGAGGATGCCATTCGACCTTTAAAAGAAATTTGATAAAGGACAATTTTTGTATTTATATAATAAACACTTTAAAAAAATTAAATCACCTGGTTAACGGCAGGTTTCATCCCATAGTCGTTTTCTAACAGTTCCCTTAAATGCCTAACAAGATAATTTGATACTCCTATATTTCTGGCAAGTCCATCTTTTACCCCTCTTACCATTTGCATCCAGCTTTGATCTCGATACCTTCGGAAATAAAAAACAAATCAGAATTTAAAAAAGAAGATAACAATGACAGCTATCGCAATGGTTTTTGAATTGATGGCTAGAAATGCAGGACGAATTTTCTTGATTTATTTTAGAAATACCTCCAGAATTTTGTTGCTTGCATCTTTTTCTTATTCCACACGGTTTAAGAGCCATTTATCAAAATAGATATTTACGTTCACAGTATTACCTCGAGTTATTTCTATCGGATGAGTTAGTTTTAAACACCCCAGGCCAATGAATAAGGTACAAGTCGATATAACCGCAGTCAAGCTTTCGAATCGATTCTTGAAGTGCCTCATATGCTTTTACTCCTTGATCTTCTGGAGCTAAAAAATATAAAATTCACCTTGACGTATTATAGCAGTAACCATTTTTGGGAATCATTCAAAATAGAAACAGCTACCTGGAATACCTACTATTGGCATTGACAGAGCCAGTACCACATTACCAATAAGTTTATTATTTATTGATAAATGCATGTTATAAAAATATAGGATGAACATATATGAAAGGGGTCTTACTCACATAGTTTTGTTGTTATCCAAATATCATTCCTAGTCAAATCATACTTCGGAAGCAGTTCTTTCAAAGCCTTTCCTATATCTTCTTCATTTCTGTACACTTTGGCTGTATCTGCAATCATTTGAGGGTTTGCAATAATTTTTGCTAGGTTACTACGTAATGTTTGAAAGCTTACCTATAAGACGATAACCCGCAGCTAGCGCTTTGTCCAATACATCTCTAATAAGCTCTGCACCCCTTATTTGGTATGTCCCAACTACAACACAAATATTAGTATGAAAGAGCGAACAAGTAAAAGTTAAATTTTCGTTGGTAGTTTCGTATGAAACAAATGATTCTTCTCCATCCAAATAGCGCGCGGGTTTAACGACATAAATATACACACGTCCGCCGTAATTTTAGCCATTCCCGCTAGGACTGATGATGACTCGATAATTGCGGTTATGTGCAGTAAAAAATCAGATTCCCCTATCCTCAGTTAAAAATAAAGTACTTACATCCTACTAAAGGCATTAAATCGCCACTGAGAAGTTGAGAATTCATATTTTCAGCAGAATATTAGCTGCTGCCTTTACAAATGGCCGCATTCGGTCACGAAGAAACACTAAAGAACAATGCAAACAAAGAGGAGACATTATATTGCGGTCAACGGCCTTTCTCTTTTTTCTTTAAAAACCCGGTTGGGTTTGTTTGTTGTTTTCTTCATTCATTAGGATCTAAGATTAGGATAGATTGTTGTGTAATGGTGGAACGGACACATTTTGTCGGAGACATATTATATAGGTGGAATCAATTTTTTTTACTAAATGAAACTCCACGGTAGTACATTTTAACGTATATTAACCAAACGGTTTTTACAAAATACTGAAAAACTTAAAATATAATATTTATAGGTACTTTACACAATTATGTTAGGATCCCAAGAATATTTGTTGGGTTTAAAACTACTCAAAGTTTTCATATCTTCTTCTGGAATTACGAAGTTCAAGTCGATGTTTTCACGAATGTGTGTTAGGGACCTGGCTTTTGGTATAATGGCGATTTTTTGTTGATGAGCCCATGCTAACAGCACCTGAAAAATGAGAGACATACAGCACAGTCACAGTACCTGTTAAGGATGAATTCTCAGGCATACGACCTCCGGCGATGATCTGTTATTTTGTCGCCAATTTAGGTCCCTTTTGGTGGCTTACCTGGGCGGACGATTTTCCTAATTTCTTAGCAATTTCCCCAACTTTAGGGTCGCGTCTTAGCTCTGGGTTGTTGCTTCCACCCAGGGAGGAGTAAGCTTGTAGTAAGATTCCCTCTTTGCGACAAAAATCTAGCAGGTCTTGAGGGTGGTAATGAGGGTGCCATTCAACCTTTGAAAAAAATGTATAATAAAGCTAATTTCCCTAAATATATCTCAGCAACTGTAGGTGGTGTACATCTAATTTAGGTCAACGCTTTCTTGTGCTAACCTGATTCACAGCTGGTTTTATTCCATGATCATTTTGCAACAGCTCCTTCAAGTGTCTGACAACGTAATTTGACACTCCAATATTTCTAGCGAGTCCGTCTTTGACTCCTTTCACCAATTGTTTCCAACTTTCAGCTCTTAATCTAAAAGAGAAATACTATTGAAACAAAAGGAGCTTGATCCCCAATTCAGGAAGGGTTGTTGGTGCTCAGCATACGATTTTGATATAATTAAAAATGTCATCGTACCTTGCATGTTCTTCATCAGTATCATCTTCCAAGTCTCCTCCAGGCCAATGAATAAGGAACAAATCTACATAATCCAAATCGAGTGTTTTTATTGATTCTTGGAGTGCTGCATACGCCTTCTCTCCTTGGTCCTGTGGAGCTACACAAAAAATATCGTCAGTTGTCAGATTTACCATTAGAAATCGATGGCAATTATACAGGGTGTTATGGAAATGACGTATTATATTTAAACCAGCAATTCCTGAGATGAAAACAAATTGAAGAAAAATATCCAAAAATGGCGCTTTAATTTAATATGCCCTGTACATGACCTTATGTCAAACCAAAAAGACCACGTGGTGCCCCTGTCAGGAAGGTAAACAAAGCAACATATGGCGAAAAACGTCCCTGAATCTTGAACAGTGTTGTCATATCTTCAGGGTAAACTCTTTAAAAAGTCAATAACTGTTTGACAGATTGCAAGTTGTTTATTTTTCAGGGTACATTATTATAAACTTTTACGTTCAGTTCAGTTCGCTAGGAAACAATCTCTGATTTATAAACTTGAACTGACTCGAACGAACCGCCGCGGAGTTTTTAAATGGTCAGGTATGTTCTCATTTGTTCAATTCGAACGACACCCGTCAGATCTGGACAACTTAAAAGTTTATAAATGCCACTTACCCTTTAGAAATAAAATGTAATTTTATTTAGCTTTTCGGACTTGGTGAATTAGTATTTTAAAGTGCTACTGTGTAGACAAAAATACGCCCTTATTGTCTGAGTGGTCTGGGAAATAATGTATTTAACATTTAAAAATTTTAAAAATAAATAACACGTTGGTTCCGTCGATCGATATTGAACTGCTGGGCTGGGGCACTGCCATCGCGAAAAGAAAAAATAACTTAATAATTTAAACTCGGGTTTAAGTATTAACACACAAAACTGCTTGAAACTTGGTAAAAACAGTAGGAAACCGATAACGCGTGTGAAAATCGGCAAGCTTCTTTAAACAGCTGATTATGGACAATAACGGGTTGCCACTTTTGCCTTTATCAATAAATTAATTTCCTTCTATAATATTACTTTCCTGTATAATTATAGTCTCGGAAATGGCAACCGTGCTAGCTCAAGTTAGTTCTCTGAATGTGCACAAAGAAAGCACCATGGACGAGACCATTTATTTCAAACGGTAGTTCCTGTCAACATAATTTGCTTCATTTTATCTTTAGTAAAGGGTTAATGGCCCATAGAAATTAGCGTTTTTATTATTTCTATTGCGAAATAATTAAGTGCTGTTTAGTGTTTACGTTTAATTTGATAATAGGTGCATATCTTCAAAAAAACTAATTTGAAACTCGTGGGTATCTGTGTGTTTCTTTAAGTGATTTAGTGCAAATGTTCCGAGAGATTGGAAATAAGAGGCCGAATGGGGTTTAGTGGATATAAGCTTATTATGCAGTTCCACATTATCATCAGGGTACGTGATGAGCATAAAGCTTTTCCCATAGAAAAAGAAACCTGAAGATGTCTATGCCCTGGATTACTTGCTAGTGTACTGGCACCTGGATTCACTTCTATTTTTAAGTAAACTAAATATTATTTTTATAAGAATCTAAAGTTTTACATTCTTTACACAGTTGGCTATATTGTTCCTGAACTGATTACACAGCTTGGCAATGTACTATGATTATATATGAATGAGCCGAGTAGTGACCGGTGGGTTTAGGGGTGAATTACCCCACTTTTTAAACATTAGATTTAAAAAATAAAATATGTAGCGCTTCTCTAGGACACCCCATGAGCCACCCATTTAAATATAATACGTCATTTTCATAACACCCTGTATGTCTTGACTTACCCAATTTGGTTGTTATCCAAATATCTTTGCGCGTCAAATTATACTTTGGAAGCAACTCTTTTAGAGCTTCTCCTATTTCTTTTTCATTTCCATATTTCTTTGCTGTATCTGAAAATGATTAAATGTATAGTGTAACTCTTTTATCATGTTAGGTAGAATTTATTTTCTGTCGGCTATATCAGTATAGCAATTCCCAATTTCAAAGGCGTCAAAAGTCGTCCTTATATAAAGAATATAATAAGAAAGTTTCATAAAAAAACGAGACGTCCTTTCCAGTCAATAAACATGGGCATGGGTATGCCTATAGAGATTTAATTTGTAACGTACTTACCGATAAGACGATAGCCTGCTGCTAATGCTCTGTCTAGCACATCCTTTACAAGATTTTTTCCAGTTATTTGACTGGTTCCAACTAAGCAATAAAATAAATTATAGTTTTAAAAGTTAATTTAAAAAAAATATTATCATATAAAAAGTCTACAAGTCTTCAAGATTATAAGTAGGTAAATCACATTTCAACTGTATACAAGCAGGTATGAATGACAGTATATACAGTGAGTCCCAGAAGAAATGTCTAAATTCATTTAAAATTCAGCGGTAAGTTTTTTCAAAAGACGCTCGTACCCGTCGATTTTGATTTTTTAATTTTTTTTTTGTGGTAATTTCATGTATACAGGGTAGCTCAAAAATAAGTTACGACCATCAACTTCATTTTTTCAAATGAAAACATATATATTTTTTTATTTCATTTTTGAATTTTGCATTGAATTCTAAGCATGTTTCATGTACCATGTCCTATACATAAACTCAACAGTTATTGAAAAAATTAGGATTGAACATATCATTTAGGGAATCTAACGATCTATCAAATCTTCTGGCAATATGGCATTTTGGGCTCCATAATAAGTAAGAGTGTACTGTCTCACTGTCACCGTTTATTTCCATAGAAACTGTATGACAATTTTATTTCAAATAAGTATAATTATTGTCAAGCGTAGTTTCAAAGTTGCGGTTTTCACAATAATGGTGAAGTTAACGGAACGGAAAAAAATTGAAATTCTATGCATGGTTGGGTTTGGTGATAAAACACGTACTCAAATAGAAACAGCCCAATTATTTAATGAAATCCATCCTGATCGTCCTCCCATATGTCAAAAGATGGTGAGTAGAATAGAGGCTAAGTTTAGAGAATTCGGTCATGTTAGAGATTTGCCTAAATCTGGTCGTCCTACTCGAGATGAAAATGAACAACTTGACGTTTTGCTTTCCTTGGAAGAAAATCCATGTACTCCCCTGTCGCACATTGGGGCCGATTTACACATGCCGAAATCTGTTGTTCACCGAGTAGTTCAAAAGCACAAATATCACCCATACAAAGTTATTGCATGACGCATGCAAAATATGTGCAATATAGATAATAATTTAGTAAAAAATATTATTTTTTCGGATGAAGCTACGTTCTATTTGAAAGGTAATGTGAACAGACAAAATTGTCGATATTGGGCAACAGAAAATCCGCATTGGATGATATAGGTTCACAGCCAGTACCCTAAGAAAATAAATGCTTGGTGTGGAATCGTACGCGAAAGAGTAATTGGTCAATTTTTCTTTGAACAGTCTTTAACTGGACAAGTATATCTCGAATTTCTCCAACTAGAATTAATTCCAGCATTAGTGGCTTTATTTCCGAATCCATTGGATCCAGACTCCCCTGACGAAGAACTGATATTCCAACAAGATGGTGCTCCTCCGCACTATGCGGCCACTGTGCGCACATTTTTGGATGAAACCTTTCCCAATCGGTGGATTGGAAGGAGAGGACCTATCGACCTATAGACCTAACTCCGCTGGACTTTTTTTTGTGGGGTTACCTCAAATCAAAAGTATTTGTTAACAGGCCAAACAATATGCAGGAGTTGAAAGAAAGGATCCGAAGAGAAGTGCGTGTCATAACTCCGGAAATGGTTGGAAACGTGCAAAGAGAGTTTATTGATCGTCTTGGATATTGTCAAGCCGTAAATGGCGTACATTTTCAACATCTAATTTGATTTTGTTGTGTTTTTTTTTAATAAACAGGTCTTACTTATAGATATGTTCAATCCTAATTTTTTCAATAACTGTTGAGTTTATGTATAGGACATGGTACATGAAACATGCTTAGAATTCAATGCAAAATTCAAAAATGAAATAAAAAATATATGTTTTCATTTGAAAAAATGAAGTTGATGGTCGTAACTTATTTTTGAACTACCCTGTATACATGAAATTACCACAAAAAAAAATTAAAAAATCAAAATCGACGGGTACGAGCGTTTTTTGAAAAACTTACCGCTGAATTTTAAATGAATTTAGACATTTTTTCTGGGACTCACTGTATGTGAAACATCCATAAAGGTAGTACCAAGTACATTAGACCAAAATCTTACATCCTACTAACGGCATCAAATCGCCACTATGCAACTGGAATCGCATATTTTTAGATAGTTTCTCAGTTGATACTAACACCACAGACGTTAAAACCAATAAAAATATATACTTTATCATTTTTGCGGTTGGCTTATTTTCAGATTCGTTTCAATGGCTTGACCGTAAAAAAACACTGAAATAAAACAGTTGCCGATGGAAACAAAAGAGTTTTATATTGGTTATTGTTTATTGGAGTGGGATGGGACCTTAGCCTTAGATACAGGGGCGTACTCAAGGCACCAACGGACAAAATCGATTGTTCATTGTCTAGTTATTTGTCTTGTAGCAGTAGAGGTCGAAAATATTTTTTATTTTCACTTCTGTGAATAAAAGCTAGCTGTTTTTAGAGTTATTTCCTGTTTGGCGGCTTTTATTCATTTTCCTTCTCTGCTTGATGTCAATTTGTATTTTTAAACTGACATTAAACAAGTTTGTGCGAGCAATACAAAAATTAGGCGTACGTAAATTATAGACATTGCCCCCTTTGCGGAGCGGGTTACCTCTTCAGTCCGCCGCTGGCCTGGATGCACACCAAGCGCCAAGGCCATCAAGTTCTTGGGTAAAGATATGTACTGGTTTTAAATTAATTTGCATTATCAACAATTAATCGGTTATTAAACTGGGAATTATGCTAGAGCATCAGAAAAACCCCAAGATAGGTAATCTGGAAATTAAATATCAGTAAATAACTACCATACGGTGTATAAAAAAAAATCTACTTGGGTGCCTTAAAATAATCCCTATTGAGATGACCCAACGACAATGTTTTCGTTAATACAGGGTGTTATGGAAATGATGTATTATATTTAAACCGGCAATTCCTGAGATAAAGACAAATTGAAGAAAAATAGCCATAAATGGCGCTTTCAATTCATTCAGCGGTAAAAGTGACCTGACGTCAAACCAGAAAAACACCTGTGTGGCACTGCGATACATGTAAGCAATCAAGGGATTCTGGCCGGTATTGTCATATGTACATCTTTAACTCTTTAGACAAAATAAAATAATTTAAACACTTTTCCATTCTGTAATACTTTTTTGTACAATGGATTGAAGAACATTTACGACGGACTATGTTTTAAACAACCCCAAAAAACATATGGAATAGTAATAGCCACGTACGTCACTAGGTCAAATGTCAATGACCTCTTGACGCCTTACATCGGTTGAGCGAAGTAGTTTCATATAGAGCCGCACGCTTGCGTCTGTTAGTTGAAGTTAGTGAGATCACCAACACACTCTCAGCAATCCGCTGTATTTTTTCGGTTTACGCGTGTATCTTGCCCGTCCATAAATAATCTTTGAATATTGTTTTTATTGACGCGTTTCTTCTGGACGTCAAATTTCGTCGCGTGTATTAAAATCTAATTTTTGCCTCGGAAAAGTATATGCAAGGGTCGACTTGTCAGAAAATGTGTTTCCCGTGACTTTGGGGTCACGCAGATGCTGTAAATTCATTTTCAGACATGGCTCGATATAATTTTGAATTTATTGAGAATTTCCTATCTAAAGCGGTACAGCGCCTCTCAGCAACGCTCTACGGCATTTCATCAGATATAAAAGTTGTAGAGGGGGACCTCAACTCCACGAAAACCCAAATTACTGATATTCCACTTCACGGACCCCCTATTGTCACTGCCTCTCTAACTATCTCTCACGCTTTCAAAGTATCTTCTATTCTATTTTACAATTTTGAATGAGAAAAAGCAAGTCGCAAAAAGTTTTATGGAAAGAAATTAAACAATAGCATAAGTTGTATAAAAAATATATAAAATAATTATTATCTTAATTTAATTAAATTTATAAACATTTTATAAAAATGCTAAACCCTTTTACAGGTTTATTTCTTTTCCAGATAACTGATTGGATTAAATTACATGCCTTCATTGCTCCAAATGGGGTGCGAGTATCTACCTAATTTTATGTCATATTTGCCCAATTTTTTTTCAATAGGTTTACACAATATTTTCAGGATTGAAAACATATTTTTTAATAGTTTTAAAACTGTTCAAAATCGTCATATCGTCTTCGTGAATGGTAAAGTCCAGTTCAATGTTTTCATCAATGTGCTGTTTGGATCTGGCCTTTGGAATGATGGCAATGTTTTGTTGAAGCGCCCACTTCAATAGAACCTAACAATGAGATGAAGTAAGACATAATGTATAATGGTGTTCTCCACGGTCGCAGTGACAATGTTTGACATTTTTCTCAATCTGCCACAAAGCTTGAAGTATTATTAAGTTTAGTTTCCGCAGTGTTTTGTTCGATATATATTTTTTACTTCTGCATCATGTCCAAGATAAGGAGGGCCAGTACAGGAAACGGAAACAGTAAGAGATACGAAGTCGGTTAAATGGAGGTAAAGTTGCGCATTTACGTGCCAATAACATGCCGTTTAGAAAGTTAATTCCGAGTACTTCCGGAGATATCTGAAAAAAACGGAAATTCTGAAAAATCGTTTTATTTTTTTCCTGGGTTTTTTGAGATCGAATTCTAAAGTAAATTGCACTTTTACATTGCCATTTTTTCCGCTCTATCTAACAACGTTAATTGTTTTGTAATCCGACGAGTGGTCTTCGAATTGCCATTATCAACTTTATTTTTTTAAATACGGTCCTGTTTTCCTGATATTGGAATAATTTTCGAGATAAAATAAAACACGATAGAATATATCAAACTTTTCAGCATTTGTAAATTTATGTTCCATATTTTCTGGAAAATAGAAAACCTCTTAAAACGCTCTCAAACGATCACAATGGGTATGTCAAGTGAAACAAATCACGCGTCACCATCTTAATTTTTTTGTTTCAAACGCCTACTTTTCTTTTAAATCCCGAATCAACAGAAGTTTGAAATAATGTTCCTGTATTTCCAATTATTTTTGGTTAATTATTAAATTATTAGTTATTTATTGAACTAGTCCAACATAAATAAAAATTTAGAACTTACTTATGAGATATTATTTATAAAATTTAGGAAAAATACAGGACCGTATCCCAAAAATCCTGATGTTGTTCAAAAACCCTCGAAACGTCATTAAACCACAATGTGTCATACATCGTTGCATTCGGAAGAAAAAAAGCTCTCATTTCAATATCAAGAAAACAGAACCGTATTTAAAAAAAGAAAGTTAATAATGGCCCTTCGAAGACGACTCGTCGGATTACAAAACAATTAACGCTGTTAGATGCGGAAAAAGTAGCAATGCAAAAGTGCAATTTACTTTAGAATTCGATTTCAAAAAAACCCAGGAAAAAAATAAAACGGAGTTTCAGAATTTCGGTTTATTCCGGATATCTCCGGAACTACTCGGAATTTTAAAACTTTCTAAACGGCTTATTATAAGACAAGACAAGACTTCGTATCTCTTACGGTTTCCGAGATCCCTGTACTGGCCCTCCTCATCTTGGACACGGTGTAGTTTGAATACATTTTGGTGAGCCAATCCTTAGAAGCTATTCAATAAAATGTGATGGCAAAACCACGAAACTCTCATAGTTGTGGTAATGCCGCTTGACGTTGAACATAATGAATACTGAACATATTGTCACTGGCACTAATTTTCGTTACGTCAATGTAAAAATTTAATTTGTCGATGTTTGCTATATTACCTGAACTATTCGTGGTTTTGCCATCACGTTTAATCGAATTGCTTAGGATTCGGTCACCAAAATTAATTTAAACTCGGCATATGGGTTTGCCGTGTCGGCCTCTTCAAGAAGTTATAATGCAGTTTGTCTATAAAAGGTACTATGGTAGTAATATCCAGTTATCTTAAAGATTACTTAGGATTTCCTATGTTCAACTTAACGATGCATCTTCCACTATCTTACCTGCGCTGGAGACTTTCCCAGTTTTTTAGCAATCTCTGCGACTTTCGAATCTTTAATTAGATCTGGGTTGTCGGTTCCGCCTAAAGAGGAGTAAGCTTGAAGCAAGATACCTTCTCTGCGACAGTAATCAAGTAGGTCTTGAGGATGGTAACGAGGATGCCATTCAACCTGAAAGAAATGCGTTTTTATAAAGTGTTTCCGTTCATTATTTTTTAATTTGGTCATAGAAATAAATAAATGTATTAAACCCACATATATATATAAACAGTATATTGCCAATACGAACGTTCCAAAATACAAAAGTGTCCCCGCTATGGGATATGGCGTGCGTGGTACTATTGAGTTTGCGCAGTAGGGTGGAAATTTTATCGATCGCGTCAGAGCCGACCCGACATTATTTGTTTGTTGTTATTCGTCGCCATCTTTGGTTCTGGATGCTTTTTCAAATTACAGAATAAAAAGTGGTTCATCCACATTGTTGTCGGTATATTAGTGCTTATAAACTTTCATTACCTAACAACAATTTTTTTAAAGGAGTTTTTAATTTGTGGTGATTCGATGCGCTGTTTGGTAGGTTAGTGGCTTGTTTTGTTTAAGATGAAAGGACACAAGTGCATGGTGCTTTTTGCAAAAGTCGTGGATCAATACCAGGTATAAAGTATTCGATCTTCGGAACCGAATTTCACTAAAAGGCTTGTAAAAAAAGAACCTAACCTTAAAATTAATGTATCTTTAATTTGGTGCATTAGTAGCTGATAATAATTCCCCAAATAGTCAATATAGTCATTCATTCTTAATTTTTGGTTTAGAAAAAGTGCGGTTAAGAAACATACGACGTCGGATGAAAGATAAAATAAAGCTCATCGTGTCGATTGTTACAAATATTCGGGCGGAATTTGTCACCAAAAGTTTACACCAATCAGGGCACCGTCGGATCATCATATCGTCAGAAATCGTATGCATGGAACGCCGTCTGAAATCGAACTAATCGAAATTTTGATTGCAATATTTTTCCTAACTAACCAGTGAAATTTACATTAATTCCGGTCCTGTCGAATGTTTACTTTCCCAAGGAAATTTCCGAACTGCGCAAACTCACTATTACCCCTTCGATGCCCATAGCGGGGACATAATTGCAGATGATATTAGCAATATAATGGTTATAATATGTGATTAAACCTGATTAAGTGCCGGTTTAATTCCGTGATCATTGTCCAGTAGCGGGGTTAAATGCTTGATCAGATAATTGGCTACCCCAATGTTTCTTGCCAGTCCGTCTTTTACTCCTTGTACCATTTGCTTCCAGCTTTCGTTCCTGTAGCTAAAAAATAAATAGTATTTTGGTTCAGTTTGAAACGGATACAAAATTGAATAATTATACGTACATTGGATTTCTTTCATTTGTAACGTTGACGCCTTTGAATGGACCAGGCAAGATCTTTGGACCAGGCCAATGAATAAGGTACAGATCAACGTATTCCACGCGTAGTTTTCTAATAGACTCTTTCAGCGATTCGTAGGCCTTCTCACCTTGGTCATCTGGAGCTAAAAACGTGGATTAAAGTAGCAAAGTTGAATTTTATCTACGTTATACAGGGTGTTATCGAAATGACGTATTATATTTAAATGGGTGACTCCTGGGGTGTCCTAGAGAAGCGCTACATATATTTTTTTTTTAAATGGAACGTTTAAAAAGTGGGATAAATCACCCCTAAACCCACCCGGTTACTCCTCGGCACATTCATATATGATCATATTACATTGCCAAGCTGTGTAATCAACAGATGTTCAGGCCCAATGTTGCCAACTGTGTAAAAAATGTAAAACTTTAGATTCTTATAAAAATAACATTTAGTTTACCGAGTATCCAAATAGAAGTGAATCCAAGTGCCAGTACACTAGCAAGTAATCCAGGGCACAGACATCTTCAGGTTTTTTTTTCTATGGGAAAAGCTTTATGTTCATCACGTACCCTGATGATAATATGGAACTGCATACTAAGCTTATACCCACTAAACCCCATTCGGCCTCTTATTTCCAATCTCTCGGAACATTTGCACTAAATCACTTAAAGAAACACACAGAGACCCACAAGTTTCCAATTTTTTTTTTTGAAGATATGCACTTATTATTAGATTACACAAGCAATAAATACTAACGCATAATTACACTTTACAATAACCTACCGTACACATAAAACAACAGCACTATAGGATACAAATTATTTCGCAATAGAAATTCAGAAATAATAAAAACGCTAATTTCTAATGGGCTACTCAAATTTATTAATCCTTTACTGAATAAGAATGATGAAATAATTATGTTGATAGACCCTTCCATCCCTTTAAAATAAATAATCTCGTCTAACTAGCGCGGTTGCCATTTCCGAGACCTTCATTATACAGAAAAGTATTACAGAAGGAAATTCTGCATTTTATGAATATAACCTTATAAAACATCGAAAGTGGTAACGCTGTATTTTTAAGTATTAACCCCAACCGCTGCAGTCGCGTAAAGAATATGCAACCCGTTTCTCCAAGATCAGCTGTTTAAAATTAGCCGGCCGGTTTCCTACTGTTTTTTCAAGCAGATTTGTGTGTTAAATTGTTTGCTAATACTTAAACCCGAGTTTAAATTATTAACCAACGTGTTATTTAGACAATAAGGGCGTACTTTTGTCTACACAGTAGCACTTTAAAATACTAATTCAGATTGAACGGTACTTAGATGTGTTGTGACGCGAAAACTAATGTGATTTTGTGATGTGAGTACTTGGTGTTTTTTATAAATTAAGTTGGTTTTAAATAAGTCCGAAAAGGTAAATAAAATTGCATTTTTTTTTCTAAAGGGTAAAGTGGCATTTATAAACTTTTAAGTTGTCCAGATCTGACGGGTTTCGTTCGAATTGAACAAATGAGAACATACCTGACCATTTAAAAACTCCGCGGCGGTTCGTTCGAGTCAGTTCAAGTTTATAGATCAGAGATTGTTTCCTAGCGAACTGAACTGAACGCAAAAGTTTATAATAATGTACCCTGAAAAATAAACAACTTGCAATCTGTCAAACGGTTATTGACTTTCTAAAGAGTTTACCCTGAAGATATGACAACACTGTTGACATATGTTGCTTTGTTTACCTTCCTGACGGGCACCACGTGGTCATTTTTGGTTTGACATAAGGTCATGTACAGGGCATTTTAAATTAATTTGTTTTCATCTCAGGAATTGCCGATTTAAATATAATATACGTCATTTCCATAACACCCTGCATATAGACATGTTATGTAAGTACCCTGTATAGAAAATGTCTAGTATTTTGTCATGAATTTTATCGTGGAAACGATTCAATCGACTATCTTCTAATTAATTCTTACATAGTTTGGTCGTTATCCAGATATCTTTACGGGTCAAATTATGCTTTGGCAGTAATTCTTGTAGAGCATTTCCTATATCTTCTTCATTTCCGTATGATTTGGCTGTATCTAAAATTAATTTAATGTTTGTAAATTATAATACCTAATAATATATTTGTAACTTACCTATTAATCTATAGCCAGCAGATAAAGCACGATCCAAAACATCTCTTACAAGATCCGTACCAGTAATTTTCCAAGTTCCAACTGTAAAAAGCCATGAGTATGTAACAATAACGGCAACATTTTTAGTGTATTCGTTAAAAAATTATATTTCTATTGACATCTATTGATGCCTGGGCCTAGGAGGATTACCATGACACCTTCATGTATTATCCCAAGTAGCATTTTTAGACACATTATGGTCAATGTATCGTAACTATCGTTTCTGTTTCAAAATTGGAAACTGTTGGCAACAAAAATTGAAATATTTTCGAAACGTATACATTTTAAATGGGACACTTACACGTGTTTCCAAGTGGTTGGTACTAGCTGTGACTTTCGCGTGATTCGATGCACAATCGAATCTTTTAACGAAAATGTTTCGAAAATATTTCTAAACTTCTGTTTATACAAAAATGACAGTATAAAGGGGCGGGGCTATGTTAAACCATGCGCAAAACAATTAGGATACCTTCACTGTTGTAAAATAAAAAAAAAACAATATGAAACAATAATTTCGCCATGATGAATTCGTTATAAGTATATTTCCTATAAAGTTATTTCATTTCATATAGTTATTGCGTATAAGAACCAAAAAATCATTGTCGCAGGAAATTTTGTCGTGCAATTTAGTAATTTGGCTTTATATTTTTGACGTGCCCTCGATTTATTTGCATTTACAGAAAATAATATACTTTGTCAAAAAAATAAAAAATTAAATATTTTCAAAATTTTATTTATTTCTTTTATAAATCGACTTCGCTAAAATGGACTCGACACACAATTTCCAGTCTTTGGCTTCTATAATGTTTCGTATGATGCACAGAAAAATAAAAGGTTTATTAGGGGGTGAATGCCACAGAAAAAAAGGTTTTCTTGTATGCACAGAAAACAAAGGTTGGGTATGGACAGCCTAAGTCTGACGTCACGAGAGGAAAAAACCTTTCCAAACAAACTAGAATCCCATAAGATATTTTTTTAAATCATCGGTACACGAATATAAGGGATAAATAATCAATTTTCTGATATTATTTTTATATTAGATGTTATTGTTGATTCATTTTCAGAAACAGATTGACGTTAGTGTTATTTGAAGATATTTAATCACCATCTTGTTTGAGGATATGTTATTATTGTTTGCATAGGGAGATTTGAATTGTTATTTTTCTGTTAAAAACAGCGGCATACTTTTTGTTGATAGATTCCGTACAGTAAGATTTTTTTTACAGAAAAATAACAATTTAAATCTCTCTAAACAATAACATAACCTCAAACTTGTTCAGATGGTGATTAAGAATCTACCTAAAACACTTACCTCAATCTGTGGTTGAAAATTGATCAATAATAACACCTAAAATATAAATAATATCAAGAAGTTGCTTATTTATTGCCAATAAACGTACACCGATGCTATAAAAATCTCTTATGGGAAATTCAATGCAATCTTGTGTCTTACCAAAACTTTATAATTTTAACTAAAAATGTTTCGAAAAATATTTATCTTCGCGTGTCGTTAATGTATCGACAACATGGTTTGTAAAATATCTCGAAACAAACACGTCTTTAAGTGTTTCTAGTAATTGGATTCGAAAATGTGTCGCAAAAGTTTCGTAACACCTGCGTCTCGATACAACTTTATAATTTTAATCGAAAATGTTTGGAAACGTTTCTCAGCAAAGAATGTGTGTCCAATTTGTGTCTAAAACTGCTACTTGGGAATACTTACATCCTACTGATGGCATCAATTTTCCACTATTCAGTTGAAAATTCAAATCTTTAGGCAACACTTCGGCAGCACGAGTCGTCGCTGTCGCCAATAACACTAAGAAGTAAAAGCCCGCGGAGGTCATTTTAAGATTTTGTCTTATTTTCATCTATAAACCCCAACGAAAATAATCTTTAAATATTAAGTTAAACAGTTTGCTTTTATATCAATTTTTTGAATATATGGAGGAGATATATATGTGATCGCCAAGGTTATCAAGATGATGTTGAGTAATACTTCATGCATACTTAAATGCTTCAATGCAGGATTAAAAAATTTGCATAACATAATAAGCTTTCTCTGTGGGATAGTTGGTTTAGTAGATAATAATAATTTAATAACATACTTGGTGACCACAGTGCGGTACAGAAGAATTGACGCGTAAGGTAGATGTTAATATTTTTTGTTCAAAGCCAAAGGTATTGTAAGCTACAGATCCCATAATAGTTAGAGAGACGATGACGATAGGGGGTCCGTGCAGTGGAATATCAGTAATATGTTTTTTCGTGGAGTTTAGGTCCCCCTCTACAACTTTTATATCTGATGAAATGTCGTAGAGCGTTGCTGAGAGGCGCTGTACCGCTTTAGATAGGAAATTCTCAATAAATTCAAAATTATATCGAGCCATGTCTCAAAAATGAAATTACAGCATCTGCGTGACCCCAAAGTCATGGGAAACACATTTTCTGACAAGTCAACCCTTGCATATACTTTTCGGACCGTGCCAAAAAAAATTTATGGAAAAATTATAAAGTCTCAGTGGGCTTAATCGATTTTTCTGATAAAAAGAATATTGCAAAAGTGCGGTATTTTTTCTCAAAATTTGAGTCTGGTTTATTCTGCTATATTTTCTAAAATATTCCCCTTGTAGAATTATTACTAGGTTTATCTAATTCCCTCATCTTTTCCGAACATTTTGATATATAAAGTTACCAGAAACATGTTCTATCTTGGAGAAAATTAAGAGAATTCGTAACGGTGATAGCAAAATTTCTAAATGCTCGAAATGCATGAATTACTGTAATTAGTGAAAAGTAGACAAGGGCAAATGTTCAAATTCATCAGATTTGAATAAATCATACACACCTTATGAAAAAATAGGCTTAATTTTCGAATATAATATCCCGTCATACAACTGAACGATGCCTGCCTTCCGGTATCTCTGAGTAATATTGTCAGAATTTCGCCTAGCTAGGTGCGATTCGTCTGACATTTTTTTTCCCACAATATTTGGGTGTCAAGGAATGTAGTGTGACAATTTTCTGACATGTCACGATCGTTTTCCGAATTTCCTCCGAGGAGATTTTTAAAAAATTCCAATAATGAAAAGGCGAGACCTGGATCGATAAAATTTTTTCATATAATCTTTAACATATAATGTTCCATTCTAGAAAGTTTCAACTTCAAATTCGCATTTTTTATTTTTTTTTGACACGCTCGGAAAAGTATATGCAAGGGTTGACTTGTTAGAAAATGTGATTCCAGATGCTGTAATTTCATTTTTGAGACATGGCTCGATATAATTTTGAATTTATTGAGAATTTCCTATCTAAAGCGGTACAGCGCCTCTCAGCAACGCTCTACGGCATTTCATTAGATAAAAAAAGTTGTAGAGGTGGACCTAAACTCCACGAAAAACCAAATTACTGATATTCCACTTCACGGACCCCCTATTGTCACCGTCTCTCTAACTATAATCCATTTATAAAACTCTTGGAAAGTGAAGCTGTGATTGTTTGAAATGTTATTGAAAATCAGCAATGGGTGGAAGAGAGAACTACATGTTTATTGGCTGAATGCCAACAATGTTGCAGTTTGGTTATATCAGATGGTTATATTAAAACATAACCATATTCACCAATGAAAAGATAAATCCTTATTTAAATAATCCACTCTTTCACAAATTACACACGAGTGCACCATGATGGCTTATAATAAAGACTATTTTTCACCAATAATCACAAAAAAGAACCAAAATATATAACAATCCGTTAGATCAAAGGACAAACTTCGTAATGTTTACGAGATTAGTATTCATTCATCTTTCGGGACCGAATCGTAACGCATTTGTAAAATACAAAGAGATTTTGCAAGAGTGCAGTTGGATTAGTTCAAGATTCGTTTGATACGTTTAAGTATAATAATATTTTTTTAAAGAATCTCTCATCGTCTTTTCATTATAGTAAAATTATTGGGAAATAAATTTATTTTAAGAGCAATTGCGGATTAATCTTAAACCTGTTGTATTTGCAAAATTAACAAATTTTTAATTAGGATATTGCAAGATACCTTTGCGATAAATATGTCAATCTGGCTATGCTGCAATAATGACCGAAAGGTGTGGGAAAGACTATTTGCATTCGTTGTGTAGGCTAGAAATGTACATTTTTCCATCTGTAGTTTGTAATATCTTTGTGTTCAAATCCATAATAGCCAAACTCGGGAAACCGGATTATCTTAATTTCGAGATGCCACAAAAGAAAATTCAGACATGATTTGAATGAGAGCCACCAAGAGTAAATGATAACTGATAAAATCAGAGACTGCAACACAACCAATCTCGCCCAGTAGTAAATGAATTACATTGTAAGTAATCGATCTACAGAAGATAGTACCTAGTTCAGTAAAAGACAATATTCTTATTAAAGCTTTTTTATTTGAAAGTGTCAATCTTCCAGAATTAAATTTAAAAAAAGGAACTAAATATATTGTGAATGTCTAACTTATTACAATAATCCTACAAAATAAGTTATTTACATAGAAAAAAATTACAATGTCTTATATGGCATAGGAGAAAATGTCGCAGCTAGTCAAAGATGGCTATAATGACGAAGCTCCAATAAGTGGGACCAAACTAAAAATCATAGAAATCAAATAAGCAACGAAAGAAGCTTTAGCTGTTCATGTATAATATGAGGATATATTGAAAAAGAAATCTAATAACGTAGCTGGAAAATAAACACACGGAGGCATATCTTCTGTATTGTCTACAGAATTTTTTCAGGATTCCAAGCGAATTTAATTTCTTCAAAGCTGCTCAAGGTTTTCATGTCATCTTCCGGAATGGTAAAGTCCAATTCGATGTTTTCATCGATATGCTTCTTGGATCGGGCCTTAGGAATGATGCCGAGGTTTTGTTGTAGGGCCCATTTGAGTAGAACCTGAAAATAATGGAATACGGGACTTAATTCGGCAATAGAAATGCATTTTTAACAAGCTGGATTGTCTAAATATATTTTTTAAACTGGATTTAATTTTTATCTACATCTACGATCTACACAGTTTAGCTTGGTATTACACCGATAAAATTACATATACAGCTATTATATAAAGGTCCAGTATCCTCCGAAAACAATCAATTTGTTGGAAATCTTTTATTTTTTTAAATATATTATATGTGTTATATTTAACTGATTAAGTACTGTGCCATAGGCACCACCCCCTTAATATATAAAATTTGTGTATGAGTCTACGTATTTTATTAGAAACATAGTCAATATGTGGATCACAAACAGGTCAACCAGCACACCAAGATATTTTGTGTGGGTTACTTCAGCAATTCTATCAGTACCGATAGTGATATCCGTAAAATTGTTCTGACCAGCCCTTGTTAATGAAAAGGCTATGTAATTTATTTTATTTAGATTAAGTGATAGTTTATAAGTTTCCAACCAACTATAAACCAATTTAAAACCTTCTATTGCCTTAGTTGTAACTTCTTCCCAATTTTCACCAGTAAATATTATAGTCGTGTCGTCAGCATAAGATATAACTGTATCCACATATTTTCTGTTAAAAGAGCATTAAGATAAATGATAAAGAGGGTCGGGGCCCAAAAACGGTTCCCTGAGGAACACCAATTTTAATCACCCGCCTGTCACTCAATGTATTATCGAATTTAACCATTTGTGGTCTTTCTTGCAGATAATTTTTTACTAAATTGAGCTGGTTGTGTGGCACCGTATCGAAGGCTTTAGCCAGATCAATACATATGCCTAAGCATTTTGTACCCAGGTTTAGATTTTTTGTTACCCCCGATGCGAATGCATACAAAGCAAATAATATTTTTGTTCACCTTTTCCTATAATGCCTTACCTGAGCTGGAGTTTTGCCCAACTTTTTGGCAATCTCTGCAATCGTCGAATCCTTGATTAGATCTGGATTATCGGTTCCACCCAGAGACGAGTACGTTTGGAGTAGGATTCCATTTTTACGGCAGTAATCTAGTAAGTCTTGTGGATGATAGCGAGGATGCCATTCAACCTAGGAGATAATACGTATAAATGTCATGCAAGTAGTAGAATTTTATAGTAATTTAAAATTTTATTATATTTCTAATTGTTTCAAATGGTTCCCACGTTTGTTAAAAATGTCGCGCTTATTAACTCGAAACGTAATGAAATGACAAATATTACCTGATTGACTGCAGGTTTTATCCCATGGTCGTTTTCCTGCAGTTGCTTTAAATGTCTGACAAGATAATTAGAAACCCCAATATTTCTGGCTAGTCCATCCTTGACTCCCTTCACCAATTGTTTCCAGCTTTCATGTCTTAAACTAATAAAATAAGCTCACAGCATCGTTTATAAATCAATTCATTATAAACCTTAATCATATATACAGGGTGTTATGGAAATGACATTATATTTAAATAGGTGACTCCTAGGGTGTCCTAGAGAAAGTCTACAATCTTTTTTTTTTAATCGACTCGGGGGTGGAGTGACGCTATCGAGGGTTCCACGTGCTTCATGTATACGAATTTCAAATTGTTAGTTGTAGCATTACCCGATTTCTGTTGTGAAATAATTCATAATAAGAAATATTGTGATGTGACTGCAAATTTGTGTGATATTACTTATTGTTGGCTCTGTTGCAAAACATACTTTTTGTGTTTTATTTTTTTATGGAATTTAATTATAAATAAGATCGAAGGTAAGAGAGTATGTACCTTAGAATTGTAGTATTTTTTTTTTCTAAAAAGTTTGAAAAAGAAGTGATAATGCGGGCCAAAGACGTCTTGACGGTCTTGTTGTCAAAAACTGAACACTTGCGTTTGCAATTCTGTGTTGCAATATATGACAACACCGCCTCAATAAACTATTGATTGCGAACGTCCTCAGTAGCGGCCACGTAAATTTTCAGATTTCATATAAAGTGTATAATAATAATAATTCAAAGCGCCATTTAAGGTTATTTTTCTTCAATTTATTTTCATCTCAGGATTTGTCGGCTTAAATATAAGTCATTTCCATAACACCCTGTATACAGATTAATCGTCAAACTTTTATAGAAAAATAAGTCGTGGTGGTACTTACATTGCATGAGTTTCATTTGAAATGTTTCCCCATCCACCAGGCCAATGAATAAGGTACAAGTCTACATACCCAACGCCCAAGTCCTTAACTGATTTTTTGAGAGTTTCATACGCTTTTTCGCCTTGATCATTTGGAGCTACAAAAAATGAGTAAACTTTTTTTTAGAGGGTCGTAGTTTTAAGAAATAAGCATTTTAACATATCAAATTATTGTATAAATTTTAACGGAATTGGGTAAAATAGACTCACCAGTAGTTTATAGACTCTGTGAGCATATTTGTTATATATAGATAACCAAAACGTGTACAAAAAGTATTATTGTTAGGCCACTTTACTCTAAATGTGGATTTAGTGGACTTTCCCATGACATATTCGGTGTAGGTACTTTACTGATACTCACGAAGTTTTGTTGTTATCCAGATATCCTTGCGAGTTAAATTGTACTTGGGCAACAATTCTTTTAGAGCCTTCCCGATGTCCTCTTCATTGTGATATGCTTTAGCAGAGTCTGTAAAGTGTTAATAGTTCAATATGAAACACGTAAAATGTTTATATGATGTGTAGTTTTCATATTACGAGGCATATTTTGAAATTGTACCTATCTTAAAAATATATAAATGTATATTTACCAATAAGTCGATATCCTGCAGCCAAAGCGTTGTCTAAGACATCTCTTATTAACTCTGTACCCTTAATCTGGTAAGTCCCAACTATAGAACAAAAATAACGTTTTAATAATTCTCGATCGCTTTATGTCTACTTATATAATATTTTAAAAGGGCAACGTTTGATCTCTGAAATTGAAAACTTGCCCAAGCTATCCATTGGTTACAGTTCGTAAAAGGAAAACAACTTTTACTTTACTTTAAAATAATGCGCCGTTTGATTATCTGTTCATTGAGTGAATGGTAGTAAAAAAGAGTTCTTGAAAGGCGCCGATATTGTTTTAGCTTGTTTCCCATTAATCTAGTAGAAAAATACTGATAAGTGATATCCTAAATAAGATGTCTGCATCCACAATTTCGTAAGCGCGTAAAATATAAAACGATATTTAGTACAAAGTTAGTGAAATAAGATACAAAGCATATACAAATTTTGAAATATATGTAATAGGTAAGTTATACTTACTTCCTACCAAAGGCATCAAATCACCACTATGTAACTCATAATTCAAATCCTTAGGTAATGTTCCGACTGCATCGCCGACTAACGTCGCTGTAACAAAGAGTAAGAACAGAAAGGACTTAGTCATTTTATGTTCGTTCTTAGACGAGACTAGAACCTTGAATTGAAATAGTGATTTTTCACCGTCAACTGGGCTTTATATTTGTTTATTTGGCCGAGAGAGGGGTATATAAGCAACACCATACAACCACGTGGTCGATCGTCCACGATACCGAGATATTCGTAGTCCGGTCGAGAAATTACATAAACCAATTTGTTCACAGCGAGAATTTTATAATTTATATCAATTTCCTCGAACAAGACTATACTACATTTGTTTATAATCTTTAGTTATTATTATTTATTTAAATAAGTTCATCAAGTTCAAGATCAAATTTACAGCGAACGCAAATTGCCATCTCATAATTTATAATGACATTGGGTTTTTAAATTATTATTATTATTACATAATACAAGTAATTAAATGAATTATGCAGCAGGAGATTTTCGAGGTGAAAACATTTTTGTGCTGTATTAAATAGGCCTCATCTTAAAAAAGAGCGGAACGTACGTACATTATACAATGAGCTGAGTGGAGTACGTAGTCCGAAACGTCCGTCCGTTTTGCGCTTAATAAATAATAGGCAACTCTAAACGTTCTCCTTATCTGCGCGTTTCACGTAAGACGTTTTTGATAACCCCCGTATAACCAATTTACCCCTTAACTTTATTTTAGAATTTAATTCGAAGTGATCATTGTTAGATGGCCATTTTTGAATTTTAATTTTGTGCCAATTTGGCTTCCTCTAGAAGGTGTATTCCCCCACCCAGGCATTATTTAGTAAAGCCAATCTAACTTTTAAATCTTTGAAATTTTGAATGGGTGTTTAAGTCGACATTATCGGTGCCAATCTTAATATGTAATGAAAAATTCATCGCAAAGTGTAGCTCTACCTACTTAAGATTAAATTTCGGACGCTTTTTTCGTTTACGATTTTTATTTCGGTTTGTCAGGGATGCCAGCCGACGACAATAGTCTGTCGGTCTTAGTTGGGCCCACCATCTTTTCCCCGCCAACTGGAAGCTGTCAGCAGTCCACCAGCGCAATTGAAGAGATGAGGGCCAAATTTAATTTGAGTCTTAGAATAAAAATGACTGATTTTAATTTATATTTATAAAGTATAGTTGTTTGAACGTAGAACGAAGCCTAACTTTAATCTATAAACTATACTTTTTTAGTCTATTGACTCGGCACGTCCAATTGAATATAATAACAATGCAAGTTATTATATTTGAACACGGAGGAATTTTAGTTATTTAATTTCAAGTTTTTTGTCTTTGAGGGTTTTTGAAGGGTTAGTCATTTCGTTAGTCGAGTAACGCGACCCGAAGTAGTCGTAAGTTAATTATTTACATTTTTTTATGTACAATAAGAATTAACATATACTAACATTGTTTTTCTCTAAGAGAAACCAACCATCCTATCATTCATCTGCCGTGTACTCTCAATTTTAAATTTTGGTATTTACATTATTTACAATGTAAAATAAACCTAAGCTAATATTTTATTTTCTCAACTAAAGAGATCTCAGCTACCCTATAATTTCCAAAAACTTAGAAACGCAGTAGAGGCTTATAATATTAACTTAAGATATTTCATGAACTTAGAACAGCTTACCGTAACTATCACCTCCTCGATGGGACCTAGAAAAGATTTCTAGTGACCATCACTTCATTCCGGACAGAATGTCTTTTATCATAATCGGGTAAAATTTGGCTTTGAAAATTATTCCAGCTTTGGGCGCAAAGTCTTTATAGAATACTAACTAGGGCAGGGGTCGGCAACCTTTTGAGACGGAACAGCCAAAACTTATAATTTACACAATTTCTCAGTTTTAAAAGAACAACTAACGGCCGCAATTTGATATCGAAAGAGACACAACTTGACATCGAAAGAGCCGCATGCGGCTCGCGAGCAGTAGGTTGCCGACCCTTGGTCACAGCCAAAGCACTAGTGAAGACGCCGAA
Organism: Barypeithes pellucidus; assembly: GCA_963991005.1. Taxonomy (NCBI): domain Eukaryota; kingdom Metazoa; phylum Arthropoda; class Insecta; order Coleoptera; family Curculionidae; genus Barypeithes; species Barypeithes pellucidus. Next base: position 11,186,390 of record OZ022562.1, on the reverse strand, counting down.
TTGTCTTGCGCCGAAAACGAATTAAAACCTACATAGAAACATCCGACGACGGCGTCATTCGAGAGCTTTCGACGGACTGACGACGGTAACGACGCGTGTCACGGGAGCGGTGAACAGCGAGTACAAGTGGCTGAGAGATAGAATCGGTGCCTAATCCTCGTTAATCGATTCAGAACGAATTTTTAATGTTTTTTTTTCGATAAAATAAATAATATTTGCGTATGGAACTAAAGAGCAGCATCTTCACATCCAAAGAGCCGTATGTGGCTCGCGAACCGCCAGTTGCCGACCCCTGAACTAGGGTAAAGCAATGTCGATAGCACCATGTAGCGGTGTACACAGGGGCCAATTCCCCCTTGGTTAGGCGCCTCTTTACCACTTAAATATTTAGCAAAGTACAGACTACCAAAAATTCAAATCCAAGAATGAAAAGGCTGGTTTTAAAAGTTCTTATTAAAATTATTAATATTTGAGTGAATGTGGAATAAAAAAGATAAAAAAAAAAACAGTATGACAAAATGTGTATTTCCACGATTTACCTTCCGCGAAAAATCACTCGCCAGCGTTTGCGAATGTAAAAAAGGAGACAACAAATAAAAGCGGGATTTTAAGAAACAATATTTTATTGCTTTAGTACCCTAAATATTAAATATATATACACTCAATTATAAATTAAATAAAAAATTTATTAATAAAATAAAAAATATAACTTGAAAATGTCTTAACTATTAGATATAATATCAACTAAATTTGGATCTGTTGGGTCACAAACATATTAATAAATACTTGTACAAAAATAAGGCCTACTTACTATGGATTTTACAATTTTTTTTTCAAAAAGAAAAAACAACACTTACAACAACTTAAACGTTTCTTACATAAAGGTTTATTGTAGAAAAGTTTGACAATAATTTAATATTTTAAACAGGCTAGCGGCTTCCTTAAACTTATTATTTTGTATATACAGAATGTCCCACCGATAAGACGAAGTAGGGAGATAAAATATAAGTTTTTACAGCTATTGTTAAAAGTAAGACATTCTGTAGCTAATAATTTTTGCAGGAGGATATTTTTTAACATAATTTTGTTAAGAACTTTGTCACCACGAGCAAGATAAAATTGTTACCAACTTTTTAAATTGAATTGCCTAACAATATAAGTATTATTATATTATATGTACCATGACCCTGCTATGGAAAAATATGTTAAAAAATAACGTTTCCATAATTGCTACTGACACCTCCTCAAAAACATTGAAAATGCGTATTTTTTTCCAAGAATTCCATTATACATGTTCATATTTGTAAATACCATTTTTTACTTGGTATATAACAGCCTCTATGGGGTCTAAACAACAACGAATTTCAAGCAGTCTACCGGAAAGACTCCAAATAAAAAGACGCTATCGACGTCAATTGTAAACCAACCAGGGTCGATTATTCTTGGTTGTCCTTCGCAGTAGATGCTTTTTGTTAACTGTCAAACTTAGTCGGACTAGCAATGGATCGATTAGAATTTGCCTACCAAAATATTTTAAAATCGATTAGTACATGGTGTCCTTTTCGACACTTTTATATGGTCTATCTCCGTAGCTGTTAGTGCTATCAAAAAAGTATAGTAGGTGTCATGTGCTCTTTTTGGGTCAAACTTAAAATGGTAAAATCCAAATTTGAAAATTTTAGCTCGCTTAAGAGATACGGGGGAAAATTAGAAATTTGACAATTTCAAAATTATCCTATATTTTCTTAGTTAAAAGAGATACAGAAAAATGTTTTATACAGAAGTTTATTTATAATGAGTGTTGAATAATGTGCCGTTCTGAGAATAAGTATACGGGGCCAGGTAACAAAGTTATCGGACCTAACCTCATATTTTTATATACTTTTTTAATACCCTGTACATTTTAATATAAAAAGAGAGCATTTTAAATTCTCTTTACAAATATATACACACCATGCATGATATTGGTTTCCTAAGCGATTTATTTAAACTTTATTACTTTAAAACACAGTTTCCATGAAACAAAAGCTAATATCCTGGACACACAGACATTCTAGTTGTTCATTTGTGAAAAAGACTTATCAACATTTTGAAAAATTTGATAGTATATCCATCATCCATGTGGTGTGTTATAAATTTGAAAAGAGAGTTTAAAATGCTATCTTTTTAGATTAAAATATACAGGGTGTCCGATAACTTTCTTACCTGACCCCGTATACTTATTCTGAAAACGGCAGATTATTCAACAATCATTATAAATAAACTTCTGTATAAAACGTTTTTCTGTATCTCTTTTAACTAAGTAAATATAGGGTAACTTAGAAATTGTGAATTTTTTGATTTTCCCCCGTATCTCTTAAGCGAGCGAAAATTTTCGAATTTTGATTTTACCATTTTAAGTCTGACCCAAAAAGAGCACATGACACCGACATTACTTTTTTGATAGCACTAACAATAACGGAGATACCCTGTAAAAGTGTCGAAAATGGGACACCTGTACATATTTTATTTTAGAGCTACTCTTTTACTACGTTATTACCGGTTACATGATCGTATAAAAAATATGTTCTGTGCACAACCATTTGGATGAAAGTAAACGAATTCGTCAAGTTGTCTTAATTATAAGCTATTTTTGGATGAGAAATAACAATAAATGCAAAGTTTAGGTACCGTTATACAAAACGATCAAAAAAAAATTGACAGGAGAAATTCATCGACTTGCCAAACCATGTAGTGCAGTTAAGGCTTACTTTACAACTGCCCTTAATAGTAAAAAGGTATAATTATTGTATCGCACAAGTCTCCTCTCGAGATGTTCTCTTATTTTGTTCGCCTCGTATATAACAATGGGTGGTCTTTTTTAACATTCTATCTAAATCATTATATGAACATGAAACTTATGGACTTTTAACAAAAATGCTTTATCTACCCGCTACAATATGTATAAAGTATGGAGTAGGATATATTTCATAAGACTTGTTTAACTTTATTTGTATGGAATAAATATTTCGTTCACAAAAAGATTGTTGGTTATATCGCACCGGGACATCTCATAACGCGCATATTACCAACAACAACCACTGTAAACTCCATACGTGAACGCCTTAGCCTAAAATCCCTATTGATAGAAAGAAAAACATCATATTTATAAATACCTACCTATAGGTAGTTTTTTTTAATTGACATTTTACCAGATTATTTTTATATATGTATCGTATATTATTTTATTGAAAAAATCTCGATAAACTACGAAATAACACTGGTATGAAATGTAGCTAAGAGTAAAAAAATATGGTGCATTATAACATATAGTTATTTCAGTTGGGAGCTTTATTTTAATCTTGTAAGCAACATAGCTTATTAAAAAAAAGTCTAAGGAGAAAAGCTCTGTACTCTCCAGCAACTAAACCATTACAAAAAAATACAGTTTCTAGTAACACGTAACTAATCTGTAGATTGTAGTTTTCAATACTCTTAGCTACCATTTAACTATCCCCTCGCGTGAATTTAAAAAATAAATATCAGTCAAAAATTTCCACTAACTACTAAAAGATACTGATCAATGATCATATCAATGAAAAGTATAAAAACGTACGTTTTTAATGCAGCCATCGGTATATATTAGGCAAAAAATATACGTCGCTTCCTTCATTCAAGTACACTTTAAGTAAAAAGCACTGACAGACGACGGGGACTAATTTTCAAACACGTAAAATAGAAAATGAGCTCTATTTAGTGATAATCCAAAGTCATCGCATATTTTCGCAAAAGTTCGCTGCCATTAATACGGAAATAATCAGTAGAGTTTAGCGACTTTTAGTATAATTCTATAGGTTTCGTGAAAAGAAACCAGGACTACTTTAGGCTATTTTTTGATATGTCATGTAACTTTAATCATTTCTATCATTTTAAATTAAAGAAAGTAATAGTTTGATTATGGTTTAAGATCAATATATTCGATGCTGTTGCCATTGAAAAATTGAAAATTGCTTCGTTGAAGAGTATTTAAAGCAATGGCTGTATTGCGGAACTGCAAATACATTTTACGTTTTAACAGCACTTGGATTTCATTTATGTAAAAATTTTCATTTTGTTAAAGTTAGTATATTTTATAACTTTTAATAATAAATATGACAAATTTTTGTTGTCCTTTTGGAGACATATACCTGTTATTACCAATAAAGAGGTATACGCCAATTGCTACTAAAGCAATCAAAGATGTCGAAGGCGATATGAATGTTCATAAATTACGAAAATATACAATAATTTTTGGAAAAATGTCGCTCTACAAAGTAGACTTTTCTATCCTCGTGTTTGAAAAAATATTTTTTTTTACAAGTGTCCCAAAAGTGCCTCTTTTCATGCATGTTCACTTCACCGAAAGTGGCGTTTTCCAAGAGAGCGGGCGGGAAAGGTTTTTCCCGCCCGCTTCGAGTCACCATGTGCTCATAAATAAATAAAACCAGAATTGTCGGTACGGAATTTGAACCCGGGACCCTCACATCGCCAGGCGGACACTCTACCCACCGAGCCATACTACAAGCGATAATAAATAGCGGATTATATATAATTTAAATTGGCAGTTAATTTTTCAAAGATGTTTTAGAAAAATGTCTGAAGAATTTCTTTATTTATATGGCCTCAAAGACTCGGGCACTTGTAAAAAAATTTAAAAAACCAGAGATGCTGAGTGCGGGATTCGAACCCGCGACTCCCAGATTACAAGGCGAACGCTATACCACGCCACCGAGCCTATTTGTCAAAAATAATAATTAGATATTTACATTCTCCATGCGCGAGTGTTTTCATGTCATCTAGACAGGAAAACTGTCTGAAGAATTTCTTTATTAATTTGGCATCAAAGCTTCGGAGCACTTGTAAAAAAAAATACGGTACATATCTCGGGCCGTCGGAGGCTTTTCCGGACTCGTGCGTAAAAGCCTCTTTTCGGCCCTTGATACGTAATGTACTATTGCATCTTTCGATGTAAAAATACCCGAATTTCACGATAGGAACCGTTCTTTTTTGTTTAATGTAAACCAAAAACTGCATCGACAATTTAAACCTCTAGTTTTATGAAAATTTAAACAATTCCTAGCAACATAACAAAAAAATACACTTTTCAGAGATCAATTATTTCCCAAATTGGTACGACATTCGCTTATATTATGTATATCAGACAGATACATACATACAGGGTGTTACGAGAGTGTTTTATCATATCGAAACCAACAAATCCCGAGCAGAAAAATAACCATAAACGAGAAAAATCACTTTATGTCATTGTCAAAAAAAAGCCCGACGTGCACTACCGAAACAAAACTATATGATCAGTCAAAAGACGTTAGTTGTCGGCGATGTTGTCAATTTTACCCGTCAGTTCAAACTCTACGTCTTCATTTTACGAAATTATGTCTTTTTTGTACACAAATCTACAGCGCATACATGGAAACAAATTATTTCACAACAGAACTTTACTGTAGTTCGAAATTTACTGGTCGACATCGTAACAGCAAACGACAAAACGTCGGGGAATGCTCTTATACAACTGAACAAGCAGTTGCCAAATTAATTTGAGATTTCACGTAATACTAAAGCCAACGACAAAACTAATGATTCTGCAGTGGTTTGGCAACATCGCCCGATCAGCCCACATTACACCGACTTGTTAAGTGAACACATATGCCTATAGCGTCGCCGCATGTGGCAATGATATTTTGGGGTCTTTACCTAAGTGTTTAGGTTGATTAAAAAAAAAGTAGTCACCACTACATACGATAGCCCATTTCCGTAACACCCCGTATATTACATTGTTACATCTTAAACATTTACACCAATAACAATAAAAAGGATAACACAATATAGTTTCTTTTGTAAGAAAATTATTTTATTTTATTAGAAAATAGGAAGGGATAAAGAAAGATGACGGCAGTCATCAGAAGGAAATCCCGGTTTTAAAACTAATTCGTTACAATTGTGTGGCTGTAACTGTTTCCTAAAAAAAATAACCTAACTTCCTTATCACATTTACTCGCCGATTCATTCACATTTCAAATTTCAAAGTTACCAGGAAATTAATAAAGAACTTTATCGATACGGATATATTTTTTATGCAGTTTTTTTTTAAAATTATCCGATCACGATAATTAATTGCCTCCTTACTTAACCCCTGCACTGAGAAACACATAAAAATATATTATACAAAACAACAACAATTGCACTAGTAGACATAATTTTAATTTTTTCTTTTCAATGAAAAACTAACATAGGCGTACATTATACGAGAGGCAAACGAACCCCTTATTTCCCTGGTAAAAAAATAAGCAGTTTCTTTTGCAAACCTGTACCACGTAACTCCACGACATAGTGAAACATTTCACGTTCCGTGGAAAAAAGTACCAAGCCTCGCCTATTTCAGTTTTAAATTAAAAAATTCAAAAACCCTGTAGACTAGCGTTATTACCCTAAAGAAACCCCCTAACAACATTCGGACATGCTCTCCGAACTGGAGTCGTCATCCCGACACGACGATTTCTCGTCTGGATCGTAATATACTTCCGCACCAGGAAATATATACCTACTTGGCGGCACCAGATGGAAACTATTCATCGGCAGCCTCTCCGTAAGGCTTTTCTTTACCTTCGGCTGCCAGTAGCCCCGCATATCCTGACTTTTGTCGTCGAAACAGGATGACGCGACCTCTTTCACCTCCTTCTTGAAGCTGCACGACGCGTCGCTCGAGATTATGTCCAGGTTAAAGCTGGTGGTGCCTTCTTTACTTTCCGTTTCGAGATCAGTGAAATTCGAGTTCTCGCCTATGCCGGAGTCCCGCGCCGAGTCTATACTCATGTGTCTTTCTTTGAATGATTTACCTGTAAAATTAAAAATACTTTAGTACCTTACAAGTATTTATTTTTATTTCAGTTGACGTTTTTTTTTAATAGTAATTTAAGTTCCTAATAACTAAAGCATACCTTCCGATTTACAAGTACATCTAGATTCCTTCAACATTGAACTGGAGCTACTGCCACTAGAACTAGTCGCCGATACGTCACACGTACACTTGTCAGTTTCTTCCGACTCCGATAAAGTATTTTCTACCGTACAATTCGATTCCACCGCTGGGCGGGATTCGTGTCGCCATTTGTTAATGTCAAACAAGGTGCTCTCCTTATAAGGCAGGAGTTCCCGAGCTTCGGTGAGGACGTCCGAGGTATAGATTCCTTCTTCCCAATTTTGTCCTAATCTGGAAGAAAATGTATTCAAAGTCATGTGAATGTGATCAAATAGAACTAGTATCATTTTATACTAAATCAAAACAATGAGTGAGGAGTCACCATCACGTGCTTTCGCGTTTATTGGAGATACTCCGATCACGGCCGCGCCGCACATCTCTGCGGTACATTTAAACATTCTTATTAGTGCGTGACTCAAGTTATGTCAACAATTTTGCAATATTTAATAGTTTTTGTGGACCCTTAATGCAACTTTGCACAAACATTCTCACTTGTGTTTTGACGCCTTCAATTCTTTAGATGGAATTTAGTATAGTAGAAGCAATAATTAAGAGATTTTAGTCACACTTACAATCTACACAAATGGTTGATAATGACGTCACAATCTCCAAGAAGCTCCACGTCAAAATGACAGTGAGGTAACGGCTCTCTGTTGATCAGAATCTGAGGTACGTGTGCAGGTAGGGAGCTCGGAATCAGCGCCACCGGTCGGACTTTTAAGGAACTACCGATGACGAGTAAGAGGTCGCACTCGGATTTGTCCGCCGCCATTGCTTCGTGGAACGTGTCGGGAAGACCTTCACCGAAGAAGACTATGTCGGGTTTCATTATTCCAGAACATACCAAGTCCTGAAATAGATGGTTGTTTACAACTTACAATTTATTTGATAAACTGACAATATTACCTTATAATCTGTTCCTTCGCTGCCCAAATCATCCGTGGATACTGAATTCACTCGATCTTCTCCATGACATACTTCACAGAGAGGAATCTTCTGCGCCAGAACGATATCTCTTATTTTATACGCGCTAACTTTGTGGTCGCATTTCGTACAAGTAGCCGTGGCGAACGACCCGTGACATTCAATCACCCTGTCTATATTTGCCTCTTTCTCTAACGTATCTATGTTCTGCGTATAGTTGCGTAAAAGTTTGTTGTGCTTCTCTAGCAATTTAATAAACCTGTGACAAGGGCTGGGTAGAAATTTTCCGGGATATATGTCTCGGGCGAATTTGAAAAACGGCCGGGGATCCTGCGTAAAATAACTGATATCGAACATGGCTTGCGGATCCGGCAGATTCGGAAAATCTATCGCTAGGCGGGAATAAATGCCGTCTCTCGATCTAAAGTCGGGGATTCCACAGGAGACTGACACTCCCGCGCCAGTTAGGACAATGATTCTTTGGGCACCTGAAAAATATAACACAGTATAAAAAAATGCTTTCACTTGTTCTTAGCCGGACTCGGATGATTGGTGTCCCATTTTCGAAAGATAGAATTCTGTAGCGTGGCAGGCGTTTCTCTAAAAAGTTAAGTTCCTAAAATATTTACAAAAGTAAAAATGTGATATCCTGTATATTATATACAGGGTGTTATGGAAATGACGTATTATATTTAAACCGGCAATTCCTGAGCTGAAAACAAATTGAAGAAAAATATCGAAAAATGGTGCTTTAATTTAATATGCCCTGTACATGACCTTATGTCAAACCAAAAATTACCACGTGGTGCCCCGGTCCGGAAGGTAAACACATGGCAGTGAATCTTGAACAGTGTTGTCATATCTTCAGGGTAAACTCTTTAGAAAGTCAATAATCGTTTGACAGATTTCAAGTTGTTTATTTTTCAGGGTACATTATTATAAACTTTTACGTTCAGTTCCCTGGGAAACAATCTCTGATTTATAAACTTGAACTGACTCGAACAAACCGCCGCGGAGTTTATAAATGGTCAGGTATGTTTTCATTTGTTCAATTCGAACGACACCCGTCATACCTGGACAACTTAAAAGTTTATAAATGCCACTTACCCTTTAGAAAAAAAAAATGCAATTTTATTTACCTTTTCGGACTTATTTAAAACCAACTTAATTTATAAAAAATACCAAGTACTCACATCACAAAATCACATTAGTTTTCGCCTCACACATCTAAGTACCGTTCAATCTGAATTAGTATTTTAAAGTGCTACTGTGTAGACAAAAATACGCCCTTATTGTCTGGGAAATAATGTATTTAACATCCAAAATTTTAAAAAATAAATAACACGTTGGTTCTGTGGATCGATATCGGTCGGCTCTTTAAACAGCTGATTTTGGACAATCGGCTAATATTTAAAAATACAGCGTTGCCACTTACGATGTTTTATAAGCGACTATCATAAATTGCCGAATTTCCTTCTAAAATATTACTTTCCTGTATAATTATAGTCACGGAAATGGCAACCGCGTTACTACCAGTTTTCGAAGAAAGGAAGCATCTTTTTAGACTGGCCGATTATTATTTGAAAGGGTAGTTCCTGTCAATTGTTAACATAATTGTTTCATTTTATCTTTAGTAAAGGGTTAATGGCCCTTAGAAATTAGCGTTTTTATTATTTCTATTGCGAAATGATTAAGTGCTCTTGTTCTATGTGTGTTATTGTAAAGTGTAATTATTCGTTAGTGTTTAGTGCTTTATTGTAATCTGATAATAGGTGCATATCTTCAAAAAAACTAATTTGAAACTCGTGGGTGTCTCTTTAAGTGATTTAGTGCAATTTGTTCTATTTCATTGTATTTTTTTCTTTCGACGATATGCCGATTATGTTAAGAGATTGAAAATAAGAGGCCGAATGGGGTTTAGTGATGCATTATTATTATGCACCCCCACACTATCATCACATATTTTTCTGAAAATACAGAGAAATAAAAAAAAATGTCATATCCAATAGACCAAAAAGAAAAGAGTATACATAAACAATACACGCTAAAAATTTCGCATCTGTTTAGCCATAGTTTAAAATTGTACGGTAAGTTTAGTACAAGACATTTTTTCATTTCGTCTCTCCTGAAACATTTATAAAATGTCAGTTACGTCAATACGTGAGATAGGGGACGTTTTATCTTCAAATTTTTACTTTTGTTAATATCTCAAAAACTAAGAGAAAAACTGGGTACGCCACTGAACTTTACGTAAAAATCTCTAACAAGATCAGTTTAACATGTCGTGTATAGGTCTAGTTGAATCCCGCCAAATCAAGAAAGTGTCCGGCTTATTTTTGAGGTTTTAGATTTTATCTCAACATAATGGGATTTTATTTTTTTACTTTTGGTAACTTGCAACCAGAATAATACCCCATAGGGTTCTAGTCAATATTATCAATAAAAAACGAATTATTTTACTATTTTTCTTACCTTTCAATAATCTTACGACGTCGTCCAGCGTGTTCACATGTCTCAATTTATTCCTTCTTGGAGGTTCCGCGAACATATTGATAACGATCTTCCAAAGCGTCAAATCGTCGACATATTGGGGAATTTGGTCTAGGTCAACTCCTGAAATATGCAGAAACACACCTTAAATCCATGCAATGAAAAAAATATAATTAAAGAACCAAATAGTTACTTTTGGGCTTTTTTCATTAAAAAATTACATTTCATTATCTGGTAAAATTTAGAGAAGTTTATTTAGTTGTTCCAATATTATCTATTTGGTCTCCCTTCAAATATTCTTTGGTTTTGTCCCTATGGCAATTAAAACTTTTAGGGCCGATATTTGATTGTTACCTTAGCTAAGGTAGTCTTAACGGTAAGATAAACCTTTAAAAACTACGTTTTAAATTAATTTGAGGGTCAATTGACGCGTCAAGTCTATTCCTTTAGATGAGAGTTAAAATGAACTTTAATAATGTCAAAGTCCTGTTATTTGAAATGTGATGGCATATTTTTGTGATTTTAAATATCTTCCAATTTTGTTCCTATGGATGTTATAAAAAAAATCTATAATTATCCTTACCTAGTTCAGTAAGTATAGTTCTCGGATTGACTCCTTTGTGCATCTGTTGTTGGATCCAGATCATACTCCCACCCATCGGTTTCCATTCTTGGCCGCTGAGGTCCGATAAACCGCTAAGTTCACTCAGGTGACTTACTGTCGATGCATTGTCGTCATCTTCTGCCTCTATACTTTCCTGTTAAAAAAATATACTAAACAAAACCCTCCGGTATAAGTTTTCATAACTTATTTATTCTTAATCCGATTTTCATTATTTTTTAACCAGTTTGTAAATACATATTCGGTCTTATTTTAATAATGAACACTGTTCTCTTAGGTCGTGTTATACCTGGGTAAATTGTGGTGCGATTGTGTCATAATTTCAATAATTTTGTTATAGAATACTAACAGTAAAACATACATACCTGAGATGTATCTAACTGATCATTCTGTTCGCGGGAGGGGGATGCAAAAAAGGACTCCGATAGGCTGGAGAGGCTCTCTTGTAGGTCGCCGTCAGTGTGAGGGGAGGTGTGGTGTGAGTGAGAAGGTGTCGGGAGGGATTCCATAGTTGACGCTTCGTATCCTGAATCGCAGTCTGTTGTTATGCCTGTAAAAGGATTGTTGAATTGTGAACACAAATTCATCAAAACGACAACAAGGAGTAAAATATAGAATTTTTTTAGTTATGTCTTCCTACTGGACCCTCATTGGCTCTAAGATACAAATACCATTTGGCAACTTTTTAACAACCTGTATAGACCTTACAAAAAAAAAATGGGAGGAATAGTTAAAATTTTATACACTAATAAAATAGAGATAAAAATTGAATAATTTACCGTTTATTCCAATTCTCTACAAGCAGTATTAAAATAGATATGGGCGCTAATATATTGACAACTGTGGCACTATTTTGTCAGTATAAATGACTTTTAGGACAAAAAATACCTTAATTGCTCCATTCTATGACATTAAGGTAATACATTTTAATTAGTATATTAAGGTGCACGGCAGAATTTAATAATAAAGAATTTTTATTATAGTTAGAGAGACGGTGACAATAGGGGGTCCGTGAAGTGGAATATCAGTAATTTGGTTTTTCGTGGAGTTTAGATCCCCCTCTACAACTTTTAAATCTGATGAAATGCCGTAGAGTCAGATAGGAAATTCTCAATAAATTCAAAATTATATCGTACCGACTTTCATAGTATTCCTTTCCACGATATCCTTGAAAGTATGCTGCACTTTCGCAATATTCTTTTTATCAGAAAATTGTTGACGAGTCATCTCCATGTGAATACAAATCGGACTCATGTCACTTGAGACTTTATAATTTTTCCATTCATTTTTTTTTGACACGGAAAAGTATATGCAAGAGTTGACTTGTCAGAAAATGTGTTTCCCGTGACTTTGGGGTCAAGCAGATGCTGTAAATTCATTTTCAGACATGGCTCGATATAATTTTGAATTTACAGCGCCTCTCGGCAACGCTCTACGGCATTTCATCAAATATAAAAGTTGTAGAGGGGGACTAAACTCCACGAAAAATCAAATTACTGATATTCCACTTCACGCACCCCCTATTGTCACCGTCTCTCTAACTATAAGGTGCACGGCAGAATTTATATCGTCGTTTGAATAAAAAAAAAAACATTAAGATAATATAGTGCTTAAAAGTAAAATGTAAATGCAACAAATTGTAAGTACGGTCCAGTTCATTCTGTTAGGTTAGTTCGCTGTATCATTGAGTATTGCCCAAACACAATCAGCTTTCTTTACATACACACGGCCATAAGTGATACAGCTAGATTAGTAGTTTCGCATAATAAAAAAAATTACGGACAGAAACCTAAAAATATTTTAAAGTAGTGCATTAATAAGCTTTCAATACGATTTTGTGAAATTTTGGAACTTTATTTGTGTCAAATAATAATAATCTCCGTACATAATTACAAAATTTCGAGAATATTTTAAATATTTGTTCCCCATAATGACAATTAAAAAAAAACATGATGTTAATATCATGCAATGTAATTTATCAAGTTATTTTAATAATTCACATCAATAAAGCCATCAAAAATAACGCTGGTGGTTACAAAGATAAGAGAGAGATAAGCCAATTGATTCGAAGCACATGAATAGTTCAGCAGAACTGTGTTAACAAAGGTAAGTAGTGAACGATTTTTATTACTTAAGGTGTTTTGTTTAAGCGTTGATTTGCCCCAACGGAATTAAAAAACTTTTTTCATTTGAAAACTTGCTATCCTGCATATCTGTGAAGGGGGATGCTTTACAAGGATATTTGCAGCCTTTGTGGTGTAACCCTAAAGGGGTGGGAGGGGTAAATGTTACCCTTAAAGTCTTAAATGGGAGAAGGGGGGAGGTCAAGCGCCTCATCATTTTAAGGTCATTTAAATCTCTTTCCAATAATACTATAAATTATTAGTTCTTAAGTAGTTGTTTCCCAGAAATCGCGTGCCAACAATAGAAGTAATTACAACTTTTTTTAGGTGACGACTTCGCCCCTGGTAAAGAATTGGAAACAGTATCACCTGGAGGGCCAATATTTCAGTCATCTTAAGGTACAGAATGACATAAGTCGTCCTTATGTCTTTTTAACTCTTATCTAAAGGAATAGATCTTTACGGACGTGATAATCTTCCACTTAACGCGTCAATTGACCCCTCAAATTAATTTAAAACTTAGTTTTTTAAGGTTTACCATGTTAAGTTACCTTAGCTAAGGTCTCACTTAAGGTAGCATTTAAATATCGGCCCTAACTTAAGGTAACATTCAAAATTAGTACTATTTTAATTAAAATAATTTTCCAAATCTTTATTATTTGTTCATTTAAAAGCGATGTAAGGATATTTATTGTACTATTTTGTTATAATGTTTCAAAAATACAAATGTATGACTAAACAATGATACCTATAAATAGTACAATGGAGTTTTTAAATAGATTTTGTTTAAAATCAAGCGGAATACTGTTTACGGCATGGAAGTGATGAATTATTATCAATCAACTTTGCCATATTTATAATTTCCTCGATTTTATGTTATCGTCAAAAACGATCTTATTGGACAGGACAGCTCAATCAATTGGTCATTGAAATTTACTTCTCATGTTTATTTTATAAAAATTAGACATTTTTAGTGGTTTCGTTAGGAAAAATAGACATTTTCCTGTTAGTTTGAGCAGCTTCTCAATTTTGAAACTTTGACATTTCCAGTTAAAAAATTACATTAATATGGAGAAAATGTTTTCTCTATTTAATCTTCTAAATCATTTTGACAATGAAAAAGATTCATATTTGCACTCGCCTAAAAGAACTGATTTTGACTTTTTCCCAAATTAGCAATCAGAGCCATCTAAGGTGTAACAATTCAATTAAAAAATATGCCGTATCTTGGCAGGTTAGAAAGAGACGAGAGTCATCAGCTGATCAATATTTTTTTTTGTGAAGTTTTAGCCGTTTATAATAAAATAAAATGTTTTAGTTAATTTATTGATATTTAGATTGGCTGACATATTAATTGGGGTATCAAGCAAAGTTCAGGAATATCGGTGACAAAAATTTGAAAATTGTTCATACTTGAAATTGTTATTGCATTATATTTTTCCACAATGGACTTGTTCAATATAATAACTTACCTAATGACATTAAGAAAGCGATAAATTTGAAAATATTTGTAAGGAAATGCAAACATTATTCTAGGGAAAATGTATAGGGGGGAAATTCCAGTTAAATTTTTGTATGATATGTAATTTTTTATGTGATATGTCCTATGTATATGTATTATTAATAATTTTGTTTGTAAGATTTTTAGCAATTGCTAATAACAATAAACAAATTATTAATAATATTTTTTTAACGTAATCTCCTCATACCGTATTCCAATTCTTTAACTTTACAAATCTAGTTTTAGATTAGAAAAAAATTAAGTATGTTTGTTTGGGCTAAACCTTCACATAAAATAGTGTCTGCCTGGCAACTCGATTAAATACATCTCCTAAAACAAGTGATACATGCAGTTTCCACTATGGCCAGTGTTCGAAAAAATCAAAAATCAATGATTTTTATTAAAAATGTATGATATTTCTATGTGCAAACAATAAGAAATAATATTTTCTGTTTTGACATGTCTTGTATCAGTTTATTTAATTCTTGTTAAACCTTGCAGAATCCCCCCAGTAAGTGATTTTCAACATTCGGAACTCTTTCTTGCTTGTAGAATTGTTGCACAATATAAACCTGAGTACTTTGTGAGCTGCTTCTAAGTGACATTAAAATCTCTCTTGATATTTTTTTTGTTAAAAAAAATCATCGATTAAAATAAAATAATCACTCAGAATCAATCAATATTGATTAGATAGAAATCAACAAGCAGCAAATCATAATTTTTATCCTCTTTAAATGTTTTTCAAAATATGGCAAAAACACCTGCAAGATTTGAAAAAAGATGTTTCTTCTCATCCATCGCAGGATAATTCTGAAAATACCCAGGGTGTTCAAAAAGTATAATGCTGTATGGGTAGTTATGCCAATTTTAAACTTGACAAACTGGTAAACGCCTACAATAAAAATTTATTGAAAATCTCTACACATTGGGGTACCTATTATTTTTCCTTAATGATGCTTATTTTTACAAAAAGACCTAACTCGCTCACTAACTTTTTTTTTAGTTGTTCAATGTCCAATTGAAAGTAACAACCTTTTTTTTTTGGAGGGAAGGCGCCCTGACAAAATACTAAATCTCTAAGTGAACTGAAAAAGGTTGGGAGCCCCTGAACTAACTCAAGGTAAATATTATCAAATTATAAGCAATACCCAGTGCAGAATTGTCCTACAATTCTTGACAATGGTGAAGGTAAATATATTAAATCTTGACATGTCGGAATTATTAATCTAAATCATACAGATCATGCATTATATCTAAAAAAGTAATTAAGCACCTACAAGTATAGGTATAAACTAACAATTAATTTTTTTCCTTCATTTTATAGGAATGACACTTCTGCAGCAAAGTGTAAAAGATTTCCATTGATTTTGACAGGTAAAACCAAGCAGTAAAAGGCTAATTCCAGCTATTACTGCCAAGTTAAAAAGCCACCAAATTATAACCCCACAGTTAACATTGTTATTACACTTGCTAATTCAATTATTGTATAAAAAGTATCATTTGATGGAAATGTACTTACAGTTATAATTTAAACTGATTTAGGAATATAACCAAAGATTTATAACAAATTGCAAAATTTCCATGGAATTATTTCACCAATAGAAATTTTAACTTTAGGTAGGTAAGTACCAAGATTCAAATTTAGGTCACATATTTTCTAGGTTACACTGATAAAATGGAAATGGGTAGTCCCAGGAAGCCAATATGTCAAAAAGAATAGACGAAATATTACAGTAAAATTTTTGACATCAAATTCGTAAAAACAATTGCACGAGTCAAAAATCTATGGAAAATTACAATCGTCATAGCCGTGAGCTGTCCTTGGCGCTAAGTAAATAGGTAAATAAAAACAACTTTGCAGAAATAATTTGATGTTTTATTTTTCTCCAATTATGCTTTATTATTATAAAAAATACGTAAAACCCAAATAAAAATCGTCGAAATCGACTTTTAAAGGCTTGAAATCGAAAATTAGGAATATCAGGATCGAAGTCACCACGCCTACAAAATGTCCGCAACTTGCCTTTGTTTGTCGCCGCCATGTTTGATGAAAAGTTTTGCCTAAACAACCAAACATATTTTACAATTTTTACCTTCTGTAGTGTCAATCGTGGCCGAAGTTGATGAGGAAAAACAAGAAAATCCATCGCCATTGCACAATTCACGTATATTAGACTCGCTAAAGTCGACTTTTATTCTTTTCGCACTTGATTCGTATTCTTGCACGTCAGGATTGGAATCCATCTTTGACACGAATAAAAACGCTGTCGAGAATCGAGCGGCCGGAAGAAGGCGACGACAGCGCGCTCTGGCGGTCGGTTTCTTATACCTGCTGTCCGTCACAGACGGATGAGTGTTTCACAAATTACCTGAAAAATCATTAAAACCTCGTGAAAACTAAAGTTTCTGTGCTGAATCATACAAAATGCCGAAAAATAAAGGTAAATATCATATAAGTAAACTAGTATTTGGTAAACTTCCTATTTATACTTCCACTAACCTAGTTTCAAGGTTTTTACGTCCAACCATATTTTTGACGTTTCATAAATCGAAAACATCCAGGAAAATTTTTTCGCACATTTCTTGGAATTGGGGCCCCTCTCCACAAATGCCCTCAATATCGGATCTTTTCTGCCAACTATTTTTAAGGCTCCTGCATAAAATACCAATCTGCAGACCAAATGGCCCTCGAAATCTAGGCCCAATGTATTTAACTCTGGCCCCTAAATGTGAAAACATTTTCTCCCTTTATTCAATAAATATGAACCTTTTTAAAATTATCTTGCCCCTAACTATACAGGAACTGAATTATTTTAGGAAAGGGAGGTAAGAACCGTAGGAGGGGAAAGAATGAAAATGAAACAGAAAAACGTGAGTTAATCTTCAAAGAAGATGGTCAAGAGTATGCCCAAGTTACTAAAATGTTAGGAAATGGAAGGCTTGAAGCAATGTGTTTTGATGGCGTGAAACGTTTGTGTCATATCAGAGGAAAACTTCGAAAGAAGGTAAGTACACATTTTTTACTCATTGTTTCTACTTTTTTTTATATTTGTTCATTTTACAGTTCAGTTAAAAAGAATCCCCCTATTTGGAGCCCCTTTTTGGCAGTATATTGTCTAATTAGTTCAAGAAAATTATTCATTAACTTTGGTCATTTGTATTATAAATTATGAAGCCATTAATAATGAGTTCAAAGTGCAATAAAGCTATGCATTAACTATGTTTACTAATAATATTTATATTAGAGAATGTTGATTTTTTTTTAGGTTTGGATCAACCAAGGCGACATTATTCTCATAGGTTTAAGAGATTACCAAGACGCCAAAGCAGATGTGATTCTCAAATACACACCAGATGAAGCTCGTAACCTCAAAACTTATGGTGAATTCCCTGAATCTGTCAAAATCAGCGAATATGTTACATTTGTTGAGAACGATCTTGATGAAGACATTGAATTTGGCGATGACGTTAGCTCGGGGGATGATGCAGATCCTGTAGATGGTATATGATGGAGAAATTTGATTGAAATATTCGTAAACCAACCTCAAAAAATAGTTTTTTCACATTATAATCAATCGTTTTTAAGTTGGGCTGTTTAGAGTCAGCGAATAATGGTGCTTTAATCTATGTTGCTGGCCAACTTTTATTTTAATGGAATCTTCACATCATTTAGGAATACATAGTTTTTGTTTAAAATTTATTTTATGTAAATATCTTTTAATATCAAATTTTAACTTACGTTTTAGCAGCGACTTTCTTTTGACTTTAAAAAGCCCATTTGTTACCAGCAAAAATTATATAAACCTAGAAATAAATTATTAATCGAGTGACATTTGACTTGTGTGTATAGTTCACCTATTTACATAGATATTACGAATCAAGTGATTGCAAAAATTTAGGACTTAGATGACAATTTTTATTTGCAGTTTATAAAATCCTCCTGATGGATTTGTTCATTGGAAAAAGGAACCGAGGTTGACCAAGAGTTTTTTTCAAAGTGAATATACCCATCAGTTGGTTTTAGACTGAATGTAGGCATAATTTTCACCATCTTATTGAATTGTTTTGTTGTATTATACCGTTTTGTATCTCGAGTTACTTTTAGTTTGATTTTTTATATTTTTTTTTTGTTGTGAAAAATATAAAAAAATGAGAAAGAGTAAGATTATTTCTTTCTTTTGGAATATTAATTTTTAGGTAAAAAACATAATTCATATTATTAGGACACAAAATATGTTGATAGTATGATGATAATATTTTTATTTTTAAATATAACTAAAATGCTAAATTGTAGTAAATTACATCTAGGCTAAAGCTATTCTATTAATGATTAATAAAATCCAGCAATGTAGGGTCCTTGTCGCTCCATACTCCAAATTTTTTCTTTAGTATACTCCAATTTTCTTGATAAGTTTTGTCTAGTTTCTTAGCATCGTTATAAGTCAATTTTTCGATTTCGGATGCTACAGGAACTTTATATTCTTTTAGTTTGTCCACAAATGTTTTTAAAAGTTCCAATTTACAAATTTTGAGTCTACCCTTTTCTAAAAGCAGGTCTCGTTTTGTTACCCCTTGTTTTCTTCCATTTACAGCCACCTCAACATGTCTAAACAAGAGATACATATTTTGTAAGTTTTTTAAAAATAAAAAATCAATACCTACTTTCCGTCGTCCGTTTTAAACCATGCAATGCTAGATGAACAAGGTACTTTGTCCTCTCTTTTACTGTATGTAAAGTGTAGATCTATCATCTGAACATCTAGCAAATTCCTCGCATATGGTGGGAAAAGTTCAAGTTTTCCAAGTCTATCATACAGTGCCCGATTTAAAGCTTTCTCACAAAATGGTGTTTCCTTTAGAATTGTAAAAGTTGCTAGATATATGGGTGTATCCAGTAAAACCATGAGGAGTGCCCCTTGAATACCAACATGGCACCATTTTGATAACTTATCACTGCAAGATACTGATGCTGTAGGATCACCTCTACCTATGAACAATTAACTAAGAAATTTATTTTCTAGGGAGTTATTTTGCTTATTTGGTTAAGGGAATATATTGTAGAATACCTGGTTTGGTTCTAACTACTCCTACTACATGGTATTCACTTCCTTCAACCTTCAAATCCTGGTTCATATCATTTTTCAAACATTTAGCCCCTGTTCTATAAGTATCTTCTGCTATCTTTCTTCTCTTAGTGGGTATTTCTTTAGGACTAGGCGGTGTTACAATACAGCCAACATCTTCATTATTTGTTTTGGGAAAGATTGCCGTATCTCCACAAGGTACATGAGTGGTAAAAAAGTGAAATTTGATGTTCGGTTTTAGAGAAAATTTAAACTTTACATTATTATAACTAAAAATTAAAGAGTCAGTCTTCATCTGAGCATATAAATATCTTAAAAAGGCCCTTCTACATATAACTTCAGCATGACTATCATTTAGTATGGTTCCTTTAGGGCACATTTTTGTTTTACCGATGCATTTTGATCCTGTACCTAGAGCTACTATTTCAAATTTTGAGTTTTGTTCCTTTACAATGCATGAGAGTATCGTCCATTCATTTTCTCTTGGCTTGCCTGTTTTTGGGAGGGCATTAAACTGTTTAAGCGATAATTCGCCAACAATTTTACTATTTGTTTCATCGAGCCCCATTTTCAATTTGTTTAAATTTTTCTGCAAAATTTTAGGTTAAAGTTCAGACGTTTAACGTCAGAAAGAACTTTTAGGTGCGTTATGATTGTTTTAATTTGCACTCGGCTATGACAAGCGTGGCACAGAGTAGGTTCGTTGTATAATTCCATGGACAAATATGATTCAGCTTCTAATTGAGAGAGGGCGCTAGCCGTTAATGTGCCTAGTGAGCAACCAATTATACTTGCAAGTGTATGTTTGGTTGTCTGAATATAGAATTAGGTTTTTTCGTGCCATCTAGTGAGCAAAAAAGTAAACCATGGACATAATTAAGCCTCTGATTGAAAGAGGGCGCACCAGTCAACGACGTAATTCAGCTTGTTATTGAAAGAGGGCGCTAACTGTCAATCTGCTCAGTAAGCAACCAATTATACTTGAAAGTGTATGTTTGGTTGCCTGAATATAGAAATATGTTTGCTCGTGCCATCTAGTGCGCAAGAAGTAAACTATGGACATATTTAAGCCTCTGGCTGAAAGAGGGCGCAGCAGTCAATGATGTAATTCAGCTTGTCATTGACAGAGGGCGCAAACTGTCAATATACTTAGTAGGTAACCAGTTATACTAAGAAGTGTATGTTTGGTTGTCTAAGTATAGGAATGACTAGTTCTATCTAGTGAGCAAAGCTTATAGTGCATCTATATAATTAAGCTTCTTATTAATAGAGGGCGCAACAGTCAAAGTAGGCAACCATATATATCACAGTATGTTTGATTGCTGAAATATAGGATCAGCCAGTGACATCTATTAAGCGATAATTGCATACAATCATTTTAAAATTAAATTTTTAACTTTAGTACAATAAAGATCAGATCTGACCTTTACAGTTCGATTAAATAAAATAAATACAAAATGTATTAAGTATATAATTTAATTTGGTAAACATTTTCAAAGACAAAAATGAAGAACAAATTTTATAAAATATCAAAAATATAAACGTAACATCTTTAAAAATTAATTTTGACTATAATCCTAACAACTAATATTGCACCAATGAACATGATGTATTTTTAATACACTAAAACAGTGGCGGATCCAGAATTTGAAAAATTAAAGTTCAATATTACCATAAATGATTTTACAGTAAGGGTAATATAGGTTATAAATTTACATTTTCGCAATTTAATTTTTTTGGGGGGTCTTGGCTCATCTGGATCACTGCACACTACATTTTAATACATATTATGTCAAAATAAAACATTGAAATTGACAATATTTTTCAAAGCATATTTTTGAACTCCCATAAACCATGCGAAAGTATAATAAATGGTAAATATAGTATAAAGTTGTAAAAGTATGCAATACATGGAGATAAAAAGCTACTTAACTCTCAGGCAAATAGGAATAAATGACACTAATTTTGACTTGACTGCCAAATCTATAAGAATTACACCGTCAATAAATCAAAATCATCTAAAAATAGTAACAATAATTTTGAGAGAGTGCAGAAAAATAACTTAATTTCCTATTTTTCCAAATAAATATGCAAAATATAAAAACTCTCATTATGGAAATAATACTTCTCCTATAAGTAGAAATCTTATATTTCTCCCAAAACAACATGTGTATGTTCTGAAATTGTATATCTTACTAAAAGAGATCTAAAATATAAACCTAATGAATAAAACTTCACTAGTTTAAAATGTAATTAGCAAGACTGTTAAATTGACGTCGGCTATATGAAGTTTGAGGTTTTTCTCGATAAATTTTATGTTATCGGTATAAAGAAATGAAAATAACTAAAGGCAAGTCAATAAGGTAGGGTACTTTGTTTTTACAGTATTTGTTTTGGCAGCATCGTAATGGGTGGTTGCCTGCCACCAACAACTTGAGTTAATTCATACAACACTGTATACAGCAGCCAGAAATAAAAATTAAGCTTCTACACGCTTCTATACGCAGTCAGTGGATACAAATATATGGGTCCCAAAAAACCATAATATAACAATGTTATTATTCGACCGTCACACTCTTAGCCAAGTTTCGTGGACAGTCAACGTTGCATCCCCTTCTGACGGCGATGTGGAATGACAGGAGTTGCATTGGAATGACGGTTAGGATACCTTGGAGACAGTCGACCGTTTTGGGGACTTCCAAATGTTGGCTGCCGTAGCTCATGGTTTCCTTGTCGCCTTCTTCGCAGATTAGGATTGGGTTACCTTCACGTGACTTTACCTGGAAATGAATAATTGGACATTTATATTCCGTTTTTTGTGTGATTCACAAGTTTCCAAGCGAAGGTACTTTGGCTATATTCATCAAAATCAGTCTACACTGACAAAAATGCATTTACCAATGTCGTGGGTTACAAAATTGGAGGTACCTCAACCCACCTCTCTATGTTGTTCTAACTGAGCCTACGAATTATCACAAATTATTTAAAAACGCTACAGTAATTCAGGTTCCTTTGGTTCGCCTCAACCCAGAAAGAGATTTTTTATCAACATTTTAAACATATTTGGGATCACCACAATTCCTAATCATGTAACTATTTTATGAGTTACCTGAACACAGTTTCTGGGTTGGGAAAACTTACTAATTGATTATAAAGTGTCGTTTTAACCCGGACGTGCATTTATTTGCAATTAATCAATTTATTCACAATTCAGAACATTATATAATTTTATCGATAGAATAATTTTTAACATGATAGAATTTTAATAAGCACCTAGATGTAAAACATCTGTATGTGCTATATTGCTACACAGGTCTTAACTTAAAATAATAACATTACCACCATCAAAAAGTCACAGTTTCCGCAAAAAAGTCATACTAATTTATAATCTTTAATCACCAAAATCAAACACAGACGATATGTCTGCCAATACACAACACAATACAATTAGTTGAAGAACCTTTCAAATTGATACACATTCTCAAAAATCACCTTCCTACTTAATAATTTCAAATTTTTTACTTTAGGGCAATTTCTTACTTTATCCGGCAATAAATTATAGAGTTTAGGACCAAAATAATTTACGTATCTCAGATTCAGATGATTATTACTTATTGGTAGTTTAATCTGCTTGCTGAGTCTGATCCTTGTTCCATATGCATGATCAACAACAAGTCTCAAATTAGATCGGGTATGCATATGATAGCAAATTGTATGAATATAAATTGTTCGAATGCTAAAAATATCTTTATTAAAAAGTAAATGTGTAGGGTATAATCTATTTTTTCTGAAAATAATTTTTAATATATATTCTTGTATGATGTTTAATTTGTACAGGCTATTATTATAAAGTCCACCCCATACCAATATTCCATATCTTACTATTGATTCAACAAAAGCTTTGTAGACCATTACAAGCGTCTTCCTATTTAAAAACTCTCTTAACAAGTAAAATTTATGAATGAGTTTACGAATCTTGTTGGAGACATAATCAATATGTGGCTGCCACTTAAGAAAGCTATCAATTACAACTCCAAGGTATTTTGTAGATGATGCCTCCCTGATACAATGATCATCCACCACAATGGAATTATATTGTGGTCTGCTTGCATTAGTAAGTGAAAAAGCTATGTAGTTTGTTTTTGTTAAGTTTAAGGTTAGTTTATAGGTCTGAAGCCAGTTCTTAATTGTTATTAAATTATTTACAGTTTTATCTCTCACATCATCCCACGAATCTCCAGATACAACAAGGGCTGTATCATCTGCGTAAGATATGGTCAAACCATCAACATGCAATTTCAATAATGAGTAAATATAAGTTATAAAAAGTATTGGGCCCAAGACCGTTCCCTGTGGAATACCAATTTAAATTTTTTTTTTGTCACTTAAAATATTATTTAATTTGACCATTTGAAATCTTTCTGACAAGTAGCTCGTAAACAGTTGCAAAGCCACTCCTCTAATTCCATACCTTTCAAGTACATTGAGAAGTTCATTATGCGGTACAGTATCAAAAGCCTTGGCTAGGTCTAAGAACACAGCCAAACATTTTTTATTTGAATTTAAATTATTGACAACTTCGGTTATTAGTCTATGCATGGCGTCTTCGGTACTACAAGCTTCTAGAAATCCAAATTGATTTGCAGATAAAACATTATTGATTTAAAAAAAATTGATTAGTCTAGTTTTTATACATTTTTCACATAGCTTTGCAAAATTACCAATAAGGCTGATAGGTCGATAATTATTTATGGAGATCGAGGTACCTGATTTGTGAATGGGCGTTACTATTGAAGTTTTAAATTCAGGGGGTATTTTCCCATTACTTTAACTCATTACCATCTTGGTTTCTACGAAAATATTTTCAAATCTTACCTGTTGCAAAGCATTCATACACTTGCTATATACAGGGTCCCGCATTACAATCATCATTACAGGCATGGTGTTGTCGATAAGAGCTAGAGGTCCATGTTTCAGCTCTCCTGCCATGATACCTTCACTGTGCATGTAAGTCAATTCCTTTACTTTCTGTAAAGATATTAAAAATATGTATAAATTACAAGTTAAAAGTGTCTTGCATATATTGTTATTAACAAAATCACGATTAAAAGATCATTAAACTTACCAAGGCACCTTCAAGACAAGTGGCGAAATTAAATCCCCTACCCATAATCAGGAGCGATTTCTTGTTGTACAAATTTTCAGCCAAAGCCTTTACTTTTTCGTCTAGTTGCAAAACTTTACGGATCTGATCTTGTAGATTTTTCAATCCTTCAATAATCTGAAATAGAAATTTTCATAACCACTAAATTTCGATTCAAAATAAATACTTTTTTATGGGGGTTGGCAATACCATTTAGAAAAAATCTAAAATTGCATTAGATTTGTTCCGGCACCTTATTTTTGTATCGTTCTAGAACCGTCACGAAACTGTTGGGATCGATTTTGTGCGCAGGCGCTAATTTTGCACTGTTTGTTGCCGATGCACAATGGGAGCAAGGTTGGTACGTTTTTCTGTAAAAATCTCAGCTGATCCTGATCGCCTGTCTGATTAGTGCTTAGACTAGGAGAGAAGATTAGTGAATTATCATCAATCATAACCCTACTTTTATTGATTAATTTCTTCGTCTAAGCTTGAGTATTATCTTTTGTCGTTACGTTTGTTGTATTTAATAATTATGGAAGAGAATAACGTGTTTAATGGTAAGAATATCTTGAAGGTTTGGGAACCGGATTATATAAATTTAATAAGAATAAATTAAATAATCAGAATATTAACGAGGGGTTAAGCAACAACTCCTACAAAACAAGGCTAAAAGAACTGCACGAATGCCAAGAATACAAAAACGAATGTTAAAATTCTTACGGCGCAAGTCAATACAAACGGTTCCTGCTCTTGTCCATATATCGTTTTCACCGTTCAGGAACTGGTTTGCGAACGATCACAAATTTGGTTGGAACACAAAACGGGATCGCCCGATACACCGTTTTATGTCGGTTGGAACGGCTTTCGACTACTACGCATGTGCGTGACCGTACATTGTACGATTTTTAGGGTGGTTGGAACGAACCTATTGTATTTACTTACCTCGTCCCTCCTCTTTTTCAAACTGAGCCTATCTTCGCTCATAACAAGCGCGAACATAACCAAAGAAATGAACTGGCTGGTGTAGGCCTTGGTCGAGGCGACACCGATTTCAGGGCCCGCGTTGATATGGACGCCGCAATGAGACTCCCGACAGATGGAGCTGCCGACGGTGTTAGTTATGCCTACGATGAGGGCGCCACGTTGCTTACAATAGCGAAGGGCCATCAGGGTGTCTGCTGTCTCACCTAAGGATAAAGAATAGAATGTTGGAATCTTGCAGGTTATAATTTTAAAAAATCGGACAGAAGAAACGAAAGACACTTACCAGACTGTGAAATGAAGAAGCACACATCGTCCCTAAATACGGGCGTTGTCCTGTCCAAAAAGTCACTAGCTAACTCTACCATGACCGGTAATTCTGTCAATTCCTCGAGCAGTTGACGGGTGGCCACAGCGCTATGGTACGACGTACCGCAGCCGATGAGCATCAGTCTTCGGCATCGCTTGATTTCCGGAATATGTTCCTTGATTCCACCCAAAGTAACACTCTACAAAAAAAAATTGGAGCTGATTCATGTGGTGGCAGCCCGGTGAGACTGCTTATGGGGGGATCGAAACACGTAAGAAGCCTACTCTGCTCCATGCGCTCACAAGTAACCTACTTTTATCTATCTGTTTCACTCTATCATTTAAGCGTCAATATCAGACCTGCGTAGAGTAAATATGAAATGCCAAAAAGGTTAGTGTTTATGCAGGAGGCTTGAATTAGGGAAGGTTCCTGCAGACAGAGACAGGCATAGAATGCGAACAGCACGAATTGTTAAACAAGCTAACTTCCTTCGGCTGGCGGGAATGGAAATCAAGCAACATTTTAAAATAATTTTTAATTTTCTAATCTTTTCACGAGAAACGTTTCCTTTTTGGTGCAAGTGAGTAATTTGTAATTGAAATATTCATTTAGTCATCTTTACTGAGAGTAAGCATCAATAATAATTTCTTTTCCTAAATCATATGGGGCCCAAAAATATGCTTGGACTTGAAGCTTGAAATTTTTGCTAGGACCTAGAGCCCAGTCGACGATAGTAAAATATTTTATGTAAATTATGATTTACTTCCTATTTTTTAATAAAACTACTTACAAGCTTATTTCTGAAGTTTAATTTTTCATTTGTAGTTACGTTACTAGTTCAAAAAATGATATAAAAGTGTGTAAGGATTATTTTAAAGTGATATTTACAGCTTAAAACATGTCAGAATCCTAATATTGATTTTCACCACTTAGTAAATCAAATAAAAGGGTTTTGAATGTTTTTTGTTGGTTAAATGTCACTTTAAAATATTGACAGTACTAAAAATTTGGACAAAAGTGACATTTGAAAAGCACGTGCGTTTGTCAGCTGATGCCAGACGCAATGGATGCCGGGTTTGTTCGCTGGTTCATACATGCTTCGATTTGTTAACACGGCTGTTTGTCTTCTTGTGTAGAATAACACATTCAGTTACAGTTAAAAGAACAAAAATTTAACTCACACTGGTCTCGAAATTCAGACGTCCTCTCATCGTATTGACAACAGATTCCGGCTGTTCGAAGATTTCTTTCTGCATGTAGAAGTCGTAGTTTCCTTTCATGATTTGTTGCAGTTCCATTTTAACGGTGGTGATTTCACGGTGGTTTGGATCATCCATGCCGTCCCTCCTTAGCCTGTGAATGCTGAGGATTCCGTTTCTGACTGCGGCGATATCGTCATCCTAAGATTAAAAAAGCAAAGTTTCTTTCAAAATGTACGTTTTAGGCTCACTTAAAATAAATTTATTTATATCATTTTTTGCGGACGTCGAGGATTTTGGATGAACCCCTGCTGGGTACGGTGATCTGGCATAGTTCAAATCAAGCCAAGTATTCAACAAAACTGCAGCTTCGCATAATCTGTACTGTACAGATTCGAAATAATTTTAACATTAATAATATTATATATAGCGTGTTATGGAAATGACGTATTATATTTAAAAGAGTGACTCCTTGGGTGTCCTAGAGAAGCGCTACATATTTTATTTTCTTTAAATCGACCGTTTCAAAAGTGGGGTAACAAACACTCTTACTCACAGGTCAGTCCGCGCTACTGTACAACCATAGCCACCACAGTATAACTAACAGCCCGCAAGCGTGCGGCGCTATATGAACACAGCCGATGTAAGGCGTCAAGAGGTAATTGGCATTTGACCTAGTGACGTACGTGTCTATTACTATTCCATATGTTTTTTCGGGTTGTTTAAAACATAGTCCGTCGTAAATGTTCTTCAATTAATTGTACAAAAAGGTATTACAGAAACAGAATGGAAAAGTTTTAAATTATTTTATTTTGTCTAAAGAGTTTAAGGTGCACATACGACAACATCGGCCAGAATTCCTTGATTGCTTACATCTATCGCAGTGCCACACAGGTGTTTTTCTGGTTTGACGTCAGGTCACTTTTACCGCCGAATGAATTGACAGCGCCATTTATGGCTATTTTTCTTCAATTTGTCTTTATATCAGGAATTGCCGGTTTAAATATAATACGTCATTTTCATAACACCCTGTATAGATAGATATAGAAAGTCAGGTGTTTGGTTTACGTTTCGGTTTATTGTACTAAACCATCTTCAGAACTATTTGAAGAAAGAAAGAAAAAGCCAATAAATAAAATAGAAAGAAACAACATTTTTGATGGTGTTAGTGACAAATTTTTTATTTTAATACTAGTCATGCATAAAATGAAATGAAAAAATATAATTGTGATAATTCTATTTATCTTCACGTTCCTTAAATAGCCTTTAAGTTATGTTAAAAAATAAATTTTGAAATTATTTGACCTGATATCTGACCACTGTCAAGCAGGTGTTCACCTAAATGGCTGGGCGCCGGCCGGATTTTATTTTTGATAAGTCGATTTGACGGCATAAATCTAAGGGCGGAAATACCTACCTCGAAATAGATTACACGGTTAGTATGCTCGATGATAGCGGACGCATCCGAAGCGAAAAAGTATTCCACCTGCTTGTCTTCCAGGGGCTCGAACTCAGTGGACCCGATCCTGGGCAGGGTTGGGAATTCGGCACGTCCGTGAGGTCTGTGGTCTACGACGAACAAATTTTAAAATGATGAAAAGAAAACTTTAGCCGGAGCTGCAGAAAAATAAAACCCAGCTAGATTTTTGCATATATATTTTTAACGCACTCAGTAACGGGTTTGTTCGGGTAATTTCGATAAAACCTTTTTCTTCGAACAAACCCTTTACTGATAACGGCAAAATGTGCAAAAGTCCTGGAAGGGTTTTATTTTTTACCCCTTTACATGGCAGGTTATTTATTAACTTTGTTACCTGTGTGTCCACCACCGGAATCAATTAAAAATAACTGAAGTGTACAGTCGCCCCAAGGTATTATTTACGACTTAAATATTTGTTGAGCTTTAAAATTACATATATATTTTTTGACACTCTGTATCTAGGAAAGAAAACATTTGTGGACCCACGTTTGTATGACCTTTTTTCTTACATTGACTTCTGAATACTTCTCTCTGAAATATTTTACCCCGTATGATTATTTTGGCAAATTAAATCCTGCATTCCATCGACTTTGTTCGGTCATGAAAACGAAACAATTGAGATTTTTCATATTAAGAGTCACTTTGAAAAAAAAACTGACTTGTGTGGAAGGGGGAAACCTATTGCTTATATTTTATATTAAATTTCAGACTTGGACACTGTATAAAAAAGTACGTCATTTTTATAAAAAAAAACAGGAAAAAAAACGGGTTGTATATTTCTCCCCTAGATTTTTATTTTCTACCCCTATCCATAAATGTCAACACTCGTTTCACCTATTAAACCTGTTTTATGGGTTTAACAGTTAAACCAAAAGTTGTCATTTTTGGATAAACAATGACGGAAAATTTGTCCACCTATTTTTGTAGAAATCGAACCACCAATCAGTAAATGTAATCGGACACAATGTTGGGCCACCCTGTACGTACGTAATATGTATCTCGGGGGCATTTGAAATAGAAAGCATATAAGCATGATGTTTCCATGCCATTTTGCGCAAGCGTTACCAATCTTGGAAATGTACAGTAATGAAATTTCCTGATATTTACAAATTTATGCCAAAATAAAAACATAACCTATATACCTTGTAACAACGCAAAAATCTTGCCACATACCAGACCCATTGATTAATTATTATACTATACCTAAGTGTACCTCACGAATATCATTTCATAATTTTAGTCTAGTTTTGTTTGTACATCAAATATTCATTTCGTAGGAATGTAAATTTATTTCCCTTTGTAATAAAAAGGCACGAAACAAGACTAAAACCATTTGAAATACTCCTTTACCTATTGCCTGTACTTACCGCTCACAAAAAAGAAGGAAAAGCTTAGATTTGTGTAAGTCTGTCCCTCACCACGAATAGAGAATTTTTTACTTGGAAAGAATACCGACCAATCATCCAACCACCGAAAGTTATCTTCAAAGCCCTAAAGCAATGCTATTAAATAAGGCCTGTTTATCAATTATTGCTAATAACATGAAGAAAACTATGTAATAATTAATCAATATGACGAACAAACCAAAATGACATTAAAACAGTCATCGGTATGACAAAAATGGGTTGTTTAGTTTTATACGCTCTTGGCAAAAACACAACCTTCTTTCATTAATAAACAGACCTTTAAGCTGTCATAAAAATGTCAAAAAGTAACTACCTGGATCGGTTTCAGCGTCTGCTTGCAACAAGGTCCCAGGAAAAAATAAAAAGGAAAAAAAAACAACAAAAGATTAAAATACAAGACACAACTAATTTGGTTTGCGACCAAGTAAACTGCATAAACAAATAAAAAAAAATTGTAAATACTAACTAGTTGATGCCGCCTCTCATAAAGCATAGAAATCTCACAAACATACAAAGAACTGTATGCAGGGTGAGAATCGTTGAATTGAACATAGGAAATCCAATGTAATTTTTTAGGTGACTTAATAATGGATCCCCTGTACATTTTATAGGAAAATTGCATTAGAACTTCTTGAAGAGGTCGATATGGTAAACCCATGTGCTACATTTTGCTGAGCCAATCTTAAGTTATTTAATTAAACGTGATGACAAAATCACGAATTCAGGTAATACAGCAAACACAAGCAAATAAAATTTTGACATTGACAATAGCGTCATAGAAATTATGCGCCGGTGTTTGCTGCAGTACCTGAACTATGAGAGTTTCGTGGTTTTGCCATTACGTTTAGTTGAATAGGTTAGGATTGGCTCACCAAAATCTATTCAAACTCTATACGTGGGTTAAAAAGTGTGCGCTTTGTAAAATAACGACCCATGTTCATTAAATGACTTGAGGAATTGCACCTTGAAATATCAGCACGTCGTTAAGAAACATCCCGTATAATGTTTAATGTCAGTATTTTTATTTGTTTAGTGCAGTTACCCGAAATTAGCTACAAATAAAACAAACACTGGCCAATTTAAATGCTTTATCCGTCTGTATTTGAACATGACGAGTATTCATGACATATTCTGTAGCATACAGCGCCAAAATGTAACAGTTACGTAAGCATACTGTCGCTGTAAACTTTGAATCAAAAAATAATATTAAAAAATATACACCTCTTAAGTAAACAAGATAAAGCATTTTAAATTGTCTAAAACATGTTAATATTATTATAAATATGACGTTATCTAAATCATATTACATACTTTTAAATTTAAAATCAGACTTATTTCTGGGAAGAAATTTTTATACACTTTAAAGTGCTTTTTCTAAAAATAAAAGCATTATTTTGAATAATATTGTTTGCATTCATAAAATAAATAGTTATCGGTATTCAGCTGCAGAGATAACATCGAACACGTCAAATCAACCATGGTGCTGCGTCACGGCAGTCGTCGCTATATGGGTTCACGTTTAATATTTAACTTTATTGTGATATAACAACTTTTTCTCCCGCTGAACACCGGCCACTGGTTTTGACTGCTTAAAAAAAGAATCCCACCATTTTATTGGTGTAACAGAGCGAAAATAATTTCCATTAACATGTTTTAAATTAAACTAAACAATCTAATAGACAAAAACGAACAAAAATTAAATAAAAACATAAAACAAACATATTAAGAAGGAAAAATATTAGTAGAAAAGTGTATATATATACCTTTTGGGGAGTTTGGAGGTTCATCTAATTGCCATAACAGTCCAGAGAAGGGACAAAGTACCAAAACAAACAAGGTTAATTAATAAATACACAATAATATGGTTAAATTTATAAACATAACACTAAAATAAATAATAAATACGAGCATGCCGATATTTTTAGATTTAAAAAGTATTATGCTTGTCTTATACATGCAACAGGGTAGGGTGTTCCAGATAAGAATGGACTCTTCAGGGATCTCGTTAACCACACATACAGAAACAATCAAATTAGGCAAAAGTTGCGCGCTAGTGAGTTCTGTAACGTCAAATTTAAAAAATACCGATTCTGATTCTATTTCACGAGATATGTGAAAATAAAAAATATTACATTCAATTTACGCGTAATTTATTTTCACATATCTTTTCAAATAGAATCAGGAAAATTTAGTAAAATCAAACAATTACTAAAATATATTGTAAATTTTACAACGAATGCATAGTGAAAATAATCCATCAGCGTCCCGTCAAACGAATCCTGAAAAGACTCGACGTCAAAAAAGCTACTGGTCCAGACGAAATTCCTATTATAGTTCTCAAGAGATGCGCCGATGAACTAACACCAGTATTTTGTAGACTTTTCAACTTATCCTACAAAAAAGGAATATTTCCATCTTGCTGGAAGACGGCGCGAGTCCAGCCTATTCCAAAGAAAGGTAAGAGAACCCTGCCTAACAACTATCGACCAGTCGCGTTGCTTTATATATCAAAAGTAATGGAGAAAGCTATTAACCAACATCTTCTAAAGTACGTGGAAGGCTTCAACATTATCAGCGATCATCAATATGGTTTTCGGAAGTCCAGATCAACTGGAGATCTTCTAGCCTATGTCACCCATATTTGGAATAACGCAATCGAACATCATTGGGAGTCTCGGGCTGTTGCACTGGATATTTCTAAAGCTTTTGATCGTGTTTGGCATGAGGGGCTTCTGAGTAAATTACGATCCTATGGTATGCCCAGTCGATTCTGTGCATGGTTGTCTAGCTTTCTTAAGGACCGCTCTCTGCAAGTGGCGATTGACGGATTTCTCTCAGACACCTTCACCATCAATGCCGGTGTTCCTCAAGGGTCCATATTGTCTCCCACTCTCTTCCTACTCTACATTAACGACCTTCTAGTGAAAACGGAAAATCCGATATTTAGTTTTGCTGACGATAGCACACTTATCTCATCTTTCATTTTGAATGTACAAACTTCGGCTGCATGAAGTATCACGCCTCAACAAAGACCCGGAAGAAATTTTGGCTTGGGGTGACAGTAACCAAGTCGAATTTAACGCTAAAAAAACCCAGGCAGCAGTTTTCTCTAAAAAGGTTAACATTACAGCACCGGATATAGTCATGGACGGACACGCAATCCCACTGGCTTCATCTATTAATTTGCTGGGCGTCAATCTAGGAGGAAATATGTCTTGGCATAACCACGTTGTGGCAATCGCCAAGATAGCTTCTCAGAAACTTGGTGTACTCTTCCGAACCAGAAAGTTGTACACACCTCAACAACTTTTGACACTGTACAAAGCCCAGATTCGACCATCACTAGAGTACTGCTCTCATGTCTGGAGCTCTGCACCCAAACATACCACTGCCGCCCATCCATATGTGGTTAAGCTTAGTACTCCTCGAACTTTACTATTTAAGAATACTTTCATCTGGAGGACTTCATCCTTATGGAACGACCTTCCCGAGGTCGTTTTTCCCAACGAATATAACCTCCAACGATTCAAAACCAACGTGAATCGCTTTTTGCGCACACGCACCACTCCCAGAGTGCCCTAAAGGATTTTTCCTGTAGTGCTTGTGTTTGATCATAAAAAAAAGTGTGTGACTTTAGAGCTATGATCATTGGAAATTAGCAATGCAAATTTAACTGACACGGACGGCCTAGAAGGATTCAATGAGAGAATGTGAGACAATAGAAGCACCGAGACGCTTTATTTGGAGTGATCCTAATTAGCTTAAAATAAGTCAAAGGCACTCGAATTTATTTACAATTCAATTTGCGATACTGATGATAAGTACTATTGGAAAATTATGCAACGTCAAATTTAAAAAATACCGATTATTTCCGATTTCGTTTATTTCTGATTCTATTTCAAAAGATATGGGAAAATAAATTTTACATTCAATTTAAACGTAAATTATTTTCACATATCTTGTGAAATAGAATCAGAAAGCACCAAGAACGAAATCGTAAAACTTCGGTTGTGTGCAAATATCTTCGGTAATATCAGGATTTTTTTAAATTTGAAATCAGAACGTTGTAGAACACACTAATGAGACTTCCGTCTAATTTGATCATTTCTGCATCTCCTATGATTAATGATCTGGGTATATGGATATACTGGGTTTTCCTGTAAATTTATATTTTCAATTATTGTATGTATTGTTTCAAAACGCTGGGAAAAAATATTTAGAAGTGGGCTCCCGAATCATGCTAAATATTTATTTTCTAATTTATTTCACAACAAACTTGTTAGTTTTAAATTGACACTTACGAAACGCCCAGAGGTTTCAATATACCAGCGTAACTTTCTAAATCTAAAAATATTGGGTTCTATTGATTAAAATGGGTATTTACAATGAAAGGTTAATATGCAACAACTTATTAGTTTTTGTATCGACGGGCCATGTCCAAAAACGGTAAAATTATTGTACTTGGTTAAATCTAGTTTATCTAAAAAAAATCTTAATCCTTATAATTATTTAACTAAAAAAAATTATATTAGTTATGATAATTTTACTTTGCGGAGATAGGAAGCTATAAAAGTTCAATTAAGAACTAGAGCTGAAAGCTCACTTTTTTTAAAGAAAAAAATACTACTTTGATTTGTTGGTAAGAAAAAAATATGAAAAGAAATCTACACTGCTGGCACAAAATTTCGCCACCCTGAAATTTTGGTCAAGTTTGATATTGTATAACTTGTCTATGTTTTATGCGATTTTCATGATTTTGTTATCAGTATTTAGATCCATTTATTGTGTTTTTCCTTAATTATTTTATAAAATAAGTTTTTTGATTAGGCTATATTATACAGGAGTAAATCAAACTGTTGTTTTTTGTCGAAATTTCAAAACGCCCTGTAGGAAAATCGTGGTGGATAATTTTATTTACATACTATTTCTTATAATCTTTGACGTATTCTAAACATTTCGTTTTTTGATTCATTCCATTATCTCATTCCTGCTGCGAGCTGCAAAATTTTAAATGAAACGCTGATTTGAAGCCTATTTTTATTAAGAAAAACAAACCCTAGGTATATCATAAAGTTAATTAACAAAAACAATTCTAATATCGTGGATTTCTTCCTCTCGCAGCAATGACAGCGTGCAGTCCTCGTGCCTTGCAAGGGTTGTGGCTGTACAGGACGACGACGAACAGCCCTTTTAAGTTGATCCCAAAGATGTTCGATTGGGTTGAGATTCGGGCCAGTCCAATCTTGGATGTCCAACTTCATCCAGATATTCGCTCGCTACATGTGCAACGTGAGGTCTAGGCATTATCATGCATTAATGTAAATTGGTTCCCAATGAAAGAAGCAAATGGAACAACAACTTCTTGGAGGATTTCCTCAATGTAATGGTGGGTGGTTAGAGCTCAACAAATACAAGATTGGTGCGTGCTTCGGTAGAAATACCCGCCCAAATCATGACTGAACCGCCATGATATGAGATTCGTTCTGATATGATGCAGCAGTAAGCATATCTTTTATTTCTACGTCTGTATAACC
The DNA here is from genome assembly GCA_963991005.1 of Barypeithes pellucidus. Classification (NCBI taxonomy): domain Eukaryota; kingdom Metazoa; phylum Arthropoda; class Insecta; order Coleoptera; family Curculionidae; genus Barypeithes; species Barypeithes pellucidus. The sequence continues at coordinate 11,150,575 of OZ022562.1, read as the reverse complement.
GCTCACGACCATCCGGCGACCTTAAACAAACCCTGGATTGATCAGTGAATAGTACGTAAGACTATTGTCACTGTCAAATATTCTGTCACAATAATCGCGTACATAAGTTTTAACCAAAGGTTTGACATACATTTTCTAAAAATAACATCGTCTCATATAAAATTTTGCAGCTCGCAGCAAAAATGAGATAATGGAATTAATCAAAAAAGGAAATGTTTAGAATACATCAAAGATTACTAGAAACACCTCAATTTTCCTACAGGGTGTTTTGAAATTAAGACAAGAAACAACAGTTTGATTTACTCTTGTACAACACAGGTTGTTATGGAAATGACGTATTATATTTAAATGGGTGACTCCTGGGGTGTCCTAGAGAAGCGCTACATATATTTTTTTTAAATCGAACGTTTAAAAAGTGGGGTAATTCACCTATAAACCCACACACAACTCCTCGGCACATTCATATATGAACATATTACATTGCCCAGCTGGGTAATCAACAGATGTCCAGGCACAATGTTGCCAAAATGTTTAAAAGTGTAAAACTTTAGTTTCTTATAAAAATAAATATTTAGCTTACTTAGAAAGTAAATCCAGGACGCGATTAAGGAATCCACTTTCAGTTATTTTTTCTATGGGAAAAACTTTATGCTCATCACGTGTCCTGATGATAGTGTGGGAGTGCATAATAAGCTTATCACTAAACCCCAACACTAACGCATAATTACACTTTAGAATAACACACATAGAACAAGAGCACTTAATCATTTCGCAATAGAAATAATAAAACCGCTAATTTCTATGGGCCATTAACCCTACTAAAGATAAAAATGAAACAATTATGTTAACAATTGACAGGAACTACCCTTTGAAATGAATGGTCAGGTCCACCTTCGGACCAGTCGAACTTTCTTTCCGAGAACTCTCCGCTACTAGAGCCAGCGCGGTTGCATTTCCGAGACTATAATTATACAGGAAAGTAATATTATAGAAGGAAATTCGGCAATTTATAGGCGCTTATAAAACATCGAAAGTGGCAACGCTGTATTTTTAATTATTAGCCCGATTGTCCATAATCAGCTGTTTAAAGAAGCCGGCCGATATCGATCGAGAGAACCAACGTGTTATTTATTTTTAAAATTTTTAGATGTTAAATACATTATTTTCCAGACAATAAGGGCGTATTGTTGTCTACACAGTAGCACTTTAAAATACTAATTCAGATTGAACGGTACTTAGATGTGTTCTGACGTGAAAACTAATGTGATTTTGTGATGCGAGTACTTGGTGTTTTTTATAAATTAAGTTGGTTTTAAATAAGTCCGAAAAGGTAAATAAAATAGCATTTCTTTTTCTAAAGGGTGGCATTTATAAACTTTTAAGTTGTCCAGATCTGACGGGTGGCGTTCGAATTGAACAAATGAGAACATACCTGACCATTTATAAACTCCGCGGCGGTTCGCTCGAGTCAGTTCAAGTTTATAAATCAGAGATTGTTTCCCAGCGAACTGAACGTAAACGTTTATAATAATGTACCCTGAAAAATAAACAACTTGAAATCTGTCAAACGGTCATTGACTTTCTAAAGACTTTACCCTGAAGATATGGCAATACTGTTCAAGATTCACTGCCATATGTTGCTGTGTTTACCTTCCGAACAGGGGCACCACGTGGTAATTTTTGGTTTGACATAAGGTCATGTACTACAGGGCATATTAAATTAAAGCACCATTTTTGGATATTTTTTTTCAATTTGTTTTCATCTCAGGAATTGCCGGTTTAGATATAATACGCCATTTCCATAACACCCTGTATAGCCTAATCAAAAAAGTTATTTTATAAAATAATTAAGCAAAAACACAATAAACGGATCTACAAACTGATAACAAAGTCATGAAAATCGCATAAAAAATAATAAAGTTATAAAACATCAAAATTTCAGGGTGGCGGAATTTTATGCCGGCGAGTGTATATTTAAGTCATTATGTACAATATCGCACAGTTATTAAATCAAAAATAGATTAAAAATAACTTTGATTCAAGTTAGTAACTTAAAAGTAAACTTTTAGTACGGAAAGGAAAATTAATAATGTTAAAAAGCTGAGAAATCATGCAAAGTGCACAAAGTTAATTTTACGTAACTACTTCATGCAACCAATAATCAAGCTCAACCAAAGCATGCTTGATGAAATAGCATGCAAATAAACTAAAAACTACTGCTACCAGTTACCTTTTTTAAAATGTCCAGGTTCCATGGGGTTATGTATATACACAGGGTAAATAAACTTTTAAAAAGTGCCAAGGAAAAATATTAATTATATTTATTTTTAACTCGTAAAATTTCAAAAAACACTTTTTTTTAAATTAAACGCCGCTTTAAAAGCAAGATTTTCGAGAGAGTCTTTGGTTTTAAGAGGCACAGGTTCATTTTTACCGTTTGATTTTTCAAACTCTTTACAGGCAAAAGTTTGAAAATTAATTTTTAAAAATGTTTAATCGAGATTTTCGAAATTATTAGCGTAAAGTACAAAGCATAATAATACTACCTTTCCCAGGGTAAAATATGACGGCAATCTATAGAAGACGCACATTATTTATTATGTACAAAACCATACGGTTGATCATGAAAAACATTGTTATCACTAAGCCACTAAATGTCGTTACCTTTGCCATATAGAATGGGAATGTGGTCGGTAGCCAACCTAGTTTTGGTCTTGATACCAACCAAAAGTGGAGAACCTCGTCTGGTGGCCACACATTCTCCAGGAAAGTGCTTCGATTTGAAGCACAGGGCAAACGCACCTTCCTAAAATCAGTTAGGTATTACACAACATAAAATCAAATATAGGTCGCCATTTTTTTCGTTCTAGCCAAATAACGCCAGTTTTTCGCCATTTCATTTTGTGTGAAATTATATTTCGGAATACGTATATTGGAACTAGGGAATCCAATCCCGCAAATGCGGGATCCCGCGGTGATTTCGCGGGTTTGACATTGCGGGATTAAACGTGCGGGATTTGCGGGACTCGATGTGGGTGCTGTATGTTAATAAAAAGTTGTTTTATGCAATTAGAAACAGAGTAGAGTAGCAGGAAAATATTTATTGCATATAGGTACAATACAATAGTACGACTAGTTTAACAGTTACATCGATTTTGAAAGTATTTTCGGAGGAAAGATATCATTGTTAATGTTTCATCTATTAGATTTGATCTTATTTTATTGCACATGTATCCTGCGGCTGAAACCGCACGTTCAGCTTCGACACTTGTCGGCGGAATAGATTTTACACGGTTATATGCAGCTTCCAAGTACATTCCTCTATTCCCTCCGCATTCAAAAAGTGTCATCTCATGTTTTAGTAACTGGTCAAGTGATGCTCGGGCGGGCCAGGTACAGGCGAAGACTCTGACACCCGTGCAGTACAAAGGCTCCAAGTTCTTGGATTGTTTTCTTTTTAATTGATTCTCCGTATGCCATTACCATACCTTGAATTGTACTGGCAGAAGAAGGCAATTTGTGTCCCTCTGATTGGAATAGTTGGCGCATATCGATCGAAGTGATAAACTTTCCAAAGGGTATACCATCTTTAGCTACCATTCGAGACACTCTTTCCTCTATCGAAACTTTTTCTCAGGTGAAAAAAAATCTGTAATTTTCATTTTCTTAGGTAGCACAGAAGAACCACTAACATCTGAGCGCTTAGCAATAGAACTAAACGAACTACTCGAGCTGCTGGTACTAGCTTCCATTTCCTGTGTTATTTTTATCAATATCAACACTACCGCTGCTGCTCTGGACTTTCAAATTAATATTATATGCTTTGTTTGTAAGTGGGTGTGAAGACCTTTGGTGGAACGAGCAGAGATTTTGATAATGCTAGGGCATAACTTACATTTAGCTGTAAAACCATCTTCAGACTTCAAATAATAATTCCAAACTAAACTTGAACCTTTATTCTCTTTGTAAACTGACACTGACACTCATTTTTGTGATTGCTGTTTAAATTCCATGTATTACATTCAACCACTTGATAAATGACACTAGTTGAATAACGCTTTTACTTTCGCACATACGCAAGAAAACTCTTCTGTTTAACGTATTTTCAATAGCCCAGCAGGGCGGGGAATCCCCGACGCGTCAACCAAAAAATACCGCAGTTCATTGTTTGCTATCCCGCAAATCCCGCGGATCCGCGGGATCGATGGACTCAATCCCGCAGGCTTGCGGGATTACAGTTGGGGTGCGGGATTGGATTCCCAATAATCGGAACGCTTTTACGTCTAATTATAATTTTTATCAAATCAATCTTTGTTTTAATATTTTTCGTGCGCGTAATTTTGATTGATTCGTATGATTTTAATAACATGTAAAGACATGTGATGACGCAAGGGTAAAGATACACTTTGGACCTACTTTACGTGACTAGAGTAAAACTATTGGTTACGTAATAAGTTGAAAATCCTGTGTAAACTAATAAAATAATAATAATAATAATAACTTTTACAGAGGTTACACTAAACGGTGAATTATTGCTTACCAGTTGTTGGACGACATTTTCAACCAATTCTCTAAAAGAAAAGTTTGGATGTTGCTTATAAAAATGATAAACCAACTTAGCGATGATTTCTGTATCGGTTTCACTTTCGAAACGATGACCTTTCAATTCAAGGAATACTTTAACTTCTTTATAGTTGGTGACGATTCCATTGTGGACTACGACGAACGAATTCTTGTCGTCAGACCTAATGAATAAAAAAAATTAAGTTTCTAAACGGTCAATTTGCAAAAAACTGTGGAATGTTTCGGATCATTTTCTACACGCGACTGTCTCTTAAACGAACGACGCAAAGCCGTTCCTTTACCGCACTCGATAGGTAAATATATATTTCGAAATTAAGTTTTTCTACGAGTACCTACGAAAATGAGAAAAAAACGCACAGTTAACTTGGCTAGAAAGTGTCTTATCTCACACGTTGAAAATTGTTTGCGAGTCTAGTGTGTGTTCAAACAACTGAATTTGAACAGATGACAGAAGGTGCCAATTTGACAGTAAAACTGATTATTTAAAAAGTAACAAACTTCCGGAACCCGTGGAGTGAATAGGGGTGCTGGGTGGGGTAATAGTATATTAAGATACAAGATTCATAAGACATTATCGTAGAGCACGCGTTTCGCGGGTCGTTTTCTAAAGTACAAGTGCTCTAATTGTCTTATGAACCGTGTATTTTATAATACTTTTTCTATTCGGGTCTTTAAAGTCGGAAAAACTTTAAAAAATATAGTAGATTTTTTCCATTTGAATTCATATTTTCTTTTTGGGTTGGCAATACTTTTACAATTTAATAAAATGTTACAAGTATCAAATATGCCACGATTGAAACAATACGAGAAATTGCGGAAAATAATCTAGAAAAACTTTTAAAAAGAATATGCAAAACATTGAGTTATGGTGCGAGCAGAACAAAGTTCAAAATATTGAACAAAATAATACTATTGAACAAAATATTGTGTCGACACAGAATCTGACAGGAATAACAATTAATGCCCAGGAAATGTCTACAGTAACTATAAATATGTTTATGTAAAGTAATATGTATAATACTATATTGAATTAAAAATAAAAATAGTACTTTATTGAATAAAACTGTAGAAATAGAGCATAAACTGGAAGATATTTCTATTATTTTTAGGTTATGTTGTTTTATAGTTGTGACTAGAAATTAGTTGACGGACACCGTCAGAATGTTATATATTTCCGAGTAGATATTTCCGATAAATATCTTAAAGGTTAGTATTTTAAAGTAAAAAATTTCTGTCGAATCCATAATGCCTAGAAAACTAATTTCAACGAAATCGAGGTAGGCCTAAAATTCGAACCCTACTTGTTGCCAACATGAAAAAAATTAAATTTCAGTTGCATACAGTGACAAGTTATTCAATTTGCATTTCATAATATAGCCATTATGAAACCCAAATAGCAAAAAGACATTAGAGCATACTTTTATTTTGGGTCTTTTTAGGATTCTTTTATGATAAATTTTAAAAAAACTAGTAACATAGAATTGTTAGGCAACCCATTAAACATAATAAGTGCTTGGGTAAAGTATAAATGGGATAAATAAGTACTATTTTATCTTGGATATTTGCCATTAACAAGAATATCCATACAGGATAAGTAAATGTGATATATATTTATTTTACTAATAATTTGAATATTGTTTCAAGCAAATCCCACGCACCTAAAACTTTCATAATTAACAAATCAATGGTATTTAACTCTAAATATTGAGGTTAGGTTACGAGTTTCAATTATGTTCTTGGAACGATGTATTTATTCGAAGTTAAAAGATCAGTTTAATTTTCTTTTCTTTTTGTATTAATCTAATTTAAAAAATGAGAAACTATAAAGTTTTATACATATACAGTACATAATAATTATTATTTAATAAATTATTTACAACCAGGAAGTAAGTTAAAATGTTTAAATAATTGGTCATTGTATTTGTGGTCGTTGGAAAAATTGTGTACGTACATTACTAGTGCGAAAGTGATTTTCTCAAACTAGGCGGATACCTCCGCGTTTAAAACCTACCATTTTCAACACTTGTTCTGTAATATACTATTATGTTTGAAAAATTATATAACTTGCCTATGGGGATGGGAGTTCACTTCGCTAGGTACGCCGTGCGTCGCCCAACGAGTGTGAGCAATGCCACAGTGTGTCTCTATGCAGTTGCCGATGGCAAGTGTACTGCTAACTAAAAAGTAAACAAATATTAGTATGATTTAAAAAATATATATTTATATTATCTCCACAATTAACATTGACAAATGCCGATTTTAAACTTTGTAAAATTTGCACTACCTTCCTAGGAAATTGACTTTTAAAATAATTGTGCCCAGAGTGCGATTTGAAATGGCATGCAACCTAATGCATATAATAACCGATCTCGGAAACAGGTACTTCTTTTTAAAATTCTGTACAGTTCGGTCCGGTCCTTGGATTACACATCCCTAGTTATCCAAATTTTTCGAGACCAACACGAATTCTACAAGTAAAATACCACTCGAATATATCGAGTAGTTATGAAGACGTAAAAAAAATTAAACAGTCTACATTCTCATATCCACTTAAAATAACTATGTCTACTATCACAAAATAATTTTACACCACTGATAATATTGCATATAAAAAAAATATACATATTATGTATACAGGGTGAACGTATATATTTGTTTGCATTCTGCATTGTACACGTCAATCTGACGCCTTTATTACGAAAATGAACCCAACAAAAAGATACGGGGATTCTATCTGTAGAATCCCCTTCTCTTTTATCCTCTGTCTGTTTTGTCTTCATTCTAACCTCTGATCGGTTTTATATGTCTTGGTTAGAAAAAACAAGCAGAGCTACCGGAGCTACCTAAGAATGTGAATTGTTTATTCCTCAAGGACTGTGAACCAAGGACGTATCCTCCTTGATCTAAAATCCTTGGTATTCGCCATAAAGAAAGATTTCAATCTTTTTAATCAATTAATTTTGACGTTCACTTTCGGTTATACCAGAAATTCCCTGTATATTTTGTAATTTTTCGATTCTATGAAATATCCAAGTAATTTTAGTAACAATTTCCTAGATACCTACACATTCCCAACCATTTCCGAGATAAAATTCCTTGCCATTACTTTGTAACTAAAGCAGAAAATTGAGACAATTTAGAAAAGGTATGGGTCTATTTATTTCATAAACATACTAAACATTTTTTATATATACTTTAATTTTTATAAAAAAGGTATAATTTTTAAAATAAAATACCCTGTATAAAAATGTCTAGTAGTTTTATGAAAAAAAGACCAATTACATTTCTAAATGTTTTGAAATTTTTAAATCTTTGTCATTAGTTACAAAGTAAGGTTAAATTACCTGCGACATGTTTGTTTATAAAAAATCCTTTTAATCACAGATTGCCAAGCAGGCAGAATTTTATGCGAACGTTTAGCCAAATATACTTACTTTTTTTCTAATCTAAAACTGGATTCGTAAAGTTAAAGGATTGGAAAAGGCTATGAAAAAATTTTGTTAAAAAATATAATGTTATAAGAATAATAATAACAATTTCAAATATGAACAATTTTCACTGAAACTTGTTGATACCCCAATCGACATGTCAGACATTCTAAATATCAATAAATTAACTACAAAACTTGATTATTAACGGCTAAAACTTCACGAAAAGAAATATTGATCAGCTGATGACTCGTCTCTTTCTAACCTGCCAAAAAGCGGCATATTTTTTAAATTAAATTGATGCAACAGATGGCTCTGATTGCTAATTTGGGATTGTATTTTATCTGAGAAACGGTTAGAGGTGGGAAATTGTTAAAAAAAGTGACGTGGGTTCTTACATGGAATCGATAAATGTCAAAATATAGAGGGCATTCTATTTAAAATAACAATGTTAAGCCTATAACTTCAGGTATCACCGGAAGTGATACGTCAAAATATCTTCGGAGGTAATTACACTAGTGCCTAAAAATTTTCGATAATTTTGCATGAAAGCGTATTGCCTAAATCGACTCGAACAAACCCGACTCCGAAGGAGGAGGGCTATTTTACAAAATTTGAAAATGAACGAATGTTGTTTTTCAAAGGAAATACGCTTAAATGCAAAATTATCTGAGAATTTTTAGGCACGAGTGTAATTTATTGAGAAAATTACTCGAATAATGGTTAAAACAACTTTATATTACAACTTTTAAATAAAGAACTAAAAAAATTAGTAATTATTAATAACGCAATTGTAATAATATTTAATATTTGAGTTTTAAGCTGGAATATAAGATTTATTTTTTTAAACGTCAAAAAGTGTCATTATCTTTGTCAATAAACAATAAAAACTTAGCGGGTTGTTTTCGATAGCTAGAGAGGTTGTTTTCGATGTAATCAATCGAAAACAACACCTCTAGCTTAATGTATGAGGGTAATTTTCATTAGAAATATCGGCATCTTTAATACCTAGTACCAATAATGCAAACAAATATTTTTTTTAGTTCCCGAGATCTTTCACTCAGAGTGAACGACCCTGTATTGTGAATACATACAGAATAGCACTTATTACTGCAGAAAAAATTTAAGTACATAGTTGAAAGTATTTTTTTATATCACAAATGGTACTTAATAATTATCACTCTAATCTTATAGTCTGTAGAAATATATGTAATTATTTTTTATTGATAACATGGCATTACGTGTATGTGAATATAATGTATCGGTAAAGGATTTAGGTATTTATTTGGAAAAAAAAATTAAACGAAAACATTTTTAAGTATTACATCATTAATTTTTAATATCAACGCATACTTAACGGCGCTGCCGGTTTACAACATTTTATCCAATCGAATTAGAAAAAGGCGATGAACTGTACAGGGTGGCCAGCTGAGCGAGGTACGCGGCTGTATCTCGAAAACCGTTCACCGTACAGCTCTCGCAAAAAAATATTTAAAGGAAAAGTTGCCCAGAAAAATAGCTGGGAATTATTTGCCATGTTTGTAGGACGGCCCCTAGGGGGCGTAACATTAATAGTAATTTGTTAACAGTCGATTTCTCTACAATTTGAAAAAACATAAATATGTTATCTAGCGACTACAGTGAAAATGACAGAAACCGGTTGTAGTGTAGCTGATAGATCAAGAAGAGTCCCTTTAAATGACACTAATTTCGATATTTTTCGATAGAGGGCGTAACATTAATAGTAATTTGTTAACAGTCGATTTCTCTACAATTTGAAAAAACATAAATATGTTAAATCTATAGGAAGCGCCATCTAGCGAATGACGAAATTGGTTGTAGTGTAGCTGATAGAGCAAGAAGAGGTCTTTTAAACGACACTAATTTCGATATTTTCCGATAAGGCGATCCTGAGATATTGCATTTTCTCCAAATAAATGTTTGCCACTCTATTTGAAGGGTTAGAGTCAAAAGTATGTAAGCAAAGTTGTTCATGATACATGATAGATTTATTTGTAAGTACAGTAAAACCTCTCCTAACGGACACCTCTAATAAGCGGACATCTCTATTAAGCGGACATTTTTTTCATAGTCCGGAACTAGGTATATGAAATTCCATGAAAATCAACCTCTCTTGGGAGGACTTTCATTTGGGCAGACAAAATTTTTTTAAAAGTATTTGGGAGACGAATAAGTACGGTGCAAAAACTCTCTGAAGACAGACCGGTAACCAATCGCGTATGCGTGGCAGCGCGAAAGTACTTCGCCGAATGAAAGTATGTGTGATTCCCCGACCGCAGTCCGCCGTTTATTTGTGAGTTGTAAGGTTAAAATCGTAAACAATGGCACAAAAATGTCGCGTTTTGAGTCTGAAAGAGAATATCGATGTTCTGGAAGTCTGTAATTTGATAACAACGATTTGGGCGAGTTCATTATGATTGATAGCAATGTGCTATTAGAAGATGATAGTATGTAGTCCAAACTGAAACCACATCACTATCTGACGACTCTGGTGAAGAAGTTGAATGCAGTAATCAAACAAATGTCACTAATTGTCAACAAGCCATTAATATGGTAAAGGAATTATAAGAGTATGCAAAGAATAGAGGTGACTCTACAGCAATGGAATTGTTATCAGACTTGGAATTACATTTTCTAGATTGCAAGTATAAAACGCAAACACGTCAAACTACGTTATTAGATTTTTTTAGTACTACATCCTAACTAAAACGTGTGTATTTTTGTTGTTATGTTATGTTTATTTGTACATACATATAAGTACATAGTAACAATTTTGCATTTACATATTACCTAATAACAAATTTCCCATGGGCACACCTCTATTAGGCATTTAGACGGTCCAGTAGGTGTCCGCCTAAGAGAGGTTTCACTGTATATTCAATATACCTTATCGAAGCAAATTTTAGAGAAATCGGCAGTCTTTTTTTTAAATTCCGAACATACTAAAACATGATCATAGTGCCTCCGTTAGAGCCAAATTTATTTATTTTTATGAATTTACAGTTAAAGATATTGTGACATATCAAATTAATGACAAAAAGTTCCTAATGATGTTAGTAAAAGTAAAGTAAAGTATGGTATGTACGAAGAGTAAATTGTGCCCAATAATTCATTAAAGCAGCTACTAAGTAAAGATGGAACAAATATTTCTTGAAGCTGGACAAGCCAGTGGAGTACCGATGACGATACTAGAGCATCGATTAATTATTTACAATCTATAAAAAAGTACCAATTTCTTATCTAGTTAATGCGGTTTGATGTATACACATTTAGATAATAATTTTCCAAAATGATTTTTCTTTCATTTGCTCTGCTAAAATATTTTAATAAGCATTTCCTTGAAATATTTTGTCGGCAAATCCATTCTCGACAACATCAAGTCATAATATTATTCTTTATTTATCACCATACACTATAAATTACGATAACAATAACTTGCATTCGTCACAATTCACTTACTTTGATTAATTGCTTCTTCCAAAAGGGCGACTTTTCCCGTTTTTTTGATGAGGGTGATGTCCTGCGAATCGGCAGAGTCGACAGCAACGCCTAAAGAACAAAAGAGACGAAACATAATGAAATAGGAATGTGTTGTGGGTCCGATGCTTTTTACTGGAGATGTATGTGCTTGTATTATGCGGTTTTTAAATCAATCTGTTCCCTATCAGTTAAAACAAAAATTATTACATTAACACATTGCACGTTCGGCAGAATTCTGATGAAATAAAGTATGGGAAGTCGATTGCAGGAAAATTATTTCCTATACATCCTACATAATTCAGCAGAAGTTACCTGCAGAGTCATAGCCACGGTATTCCAATCGCTTCAGTCCATTGACCAACAGTTCCAATATTTCTGACCTCTTCTTTGGGGTTAGGTAATTCAAGTATGCAAATATTCCTGCAAACAAACAAAACAAAAACATAAGGGTCTATTTTGGACTTTAAAACATGAAAGTCATGTTAAAGGTTGTTTGTTTTATCACAGGTACTAAAAGACGTTACCCAAAATTTTGACCATTAATTCCGTTCCTGCAGGTTTGGTAAAAAGCCATATACCTATTTAAAGTGGCGTAAAGGAATTTAGACTTGTCGCCGCAGGAGTACATCTGCAGAAATTGTTTGCAGTAATGTTTATTGCCGTTAAAACGCTAAACAAATGTCATTGCTAAGAGAAATGTAATTTCTTAATGTATATTCTATTACCACTTTTACTACGTGCCTAGCTATTTCGTATTTCGCATTCTTCGATTAGCAATAAGTAATATTTCATAATTGACTCGTATAATTTTTACGAATTAACGTAAAAAAAAATAATAAGTTGGTCTGTAAAGAAATCGTCAATTATAGAATCGCATAGGAAATTTATTACTTTCGGTCAACGCCCTTATGTGAATATGGCTGTGCCCAACGAATACTTATAAACAGGAAGAAGACAAACAGCCGTGTTAACAAATCGAAGCAGGTATGAACAAACGAACAAATCCGGCATCCATTACGTCTGGCATCAGCTGACAAACGCACGTTAATATTTTAAAGTGACATTTAACCAGCAAAAAACATTCAAAACCCTTTTATTTGATTTACTTAAGTAGTGAAAATGAAATATTAGGATTCTGACATGTTTTAAGCTGTAAATATCACTTTAAAATAATCCTTACACACTCTTATATCATTTATTGAACTAGTAACGTAACTACAAATGAAAAATTAAACTTCAGAAATACGCGTGTGAGTAGTTTTATTAAAAAATAGGAAGTAAATCATAATTTACATAAAATATTTTACCATCTTCCTAGCAAATATTTCAGGCTTCAAGTCCGAGCATATTTTTGGGCTCCATATGATTTATTATAGTATTCGTTGACACAGACTATCGGGTTCATTCGCAGCAGAGCAATCAGAAATAGAATAACTTGTAGGTGAAGTTAAGAAGTCAATTCTCAGATTTGACAGGTGAAGGTTTGGCATTTGTACCCATTCACAGAGACAAAAAGGAGCAACCAGTCAGAAACGTCTACTACCTTTATGAAAATTGTTTAGCCATTTTGCTAAGTTTCAATACTATCTATATACAACTACAAGCGTATGACATTTTGTATAATAACTAAGGACAGCTCAGTAATAAAACTGTGTTTCTGGTAGATCTCCAGCATGTTACTTTCGCTTTTGATCGGACATGAACTATTGGAAATGTTATTAAATAAGCGTCCTTGGCATTCTGAAAGAAAAAGGACAAAGATACTTCTTGTGGCTGGTAGCGATGAAATATTTGAACAATTTCTGGTGTTAAGGCAGACTATTAAATATTTATTAGTTTTATAATAAAAAAAAGTAGGTATTTAAGAATAAAAGAAAATTTTGACATGTTGAATTTGTGTTCTGAAAGAAATGACTGAACAATTAAAATAAAACCACCTTTTAAAATGTACTGTAAATATTATTGTAGGTAATTCACTTCTGAAAAAATGAGGATTAACTATAATAATGAGTGTTAAGATACGACAAATTCTAAAAACAATAGAATTGGGTGCATAAAACGTAAAACAATAAGGAAAAATATCAGGAAACTTTATCAAAATAGGCTTTATTTACTCAATCATTGTATTTTTTGACAATTTAAATACATATAGGTAATATGATTCACTGTTTCATACGTTCATCATTTCGGGGTATTTCGCTGAATTTCTATTTTCTTATACAATCGGAAATGCCCGACCCCGAAAATGAAAACCTTTTTTCTTAAAATCAAATCGCAATAAAATAAAAGTAAGGCGTTGTGTTACAGGATTTCCCCTTAACCAGAGATAAAAAATAATCCTGTTTTTGAAGATAAAGAAACATTACGCATAATCGTGAATGGTAGTTTGTAATTTTTTTAATATAGTATGAGTATTTAGGGATATTATGATTTATGATGATTACGCAAAAGATAATAAAAATAATATTTTAAGGCGTTTAAAACGTTCAAATAGACCACGGGCCTCTGATTTGGAGAGTTTATTGAGTAGCTTTAAAGGAAATTACAAAAATGAAGTCGACATTCGTTCCACAGGGACAATCGCATACAATTTAAGGCAAAAAAACATATTTTGCTTCTCAAAAAAAAAATATTCAATTTTTATTCATTCATTCAAGTCAGGTCTCTATTTTGTTTACTTAAACATGTTCATAAAACCAACATATACTTATGTCAAAGAAATATCTCCTGTGCATACACTTGCATTACTTTTAATGATTGATTTAAAAAACCAAACACGCAACCGCGTTGTGCTGCGGTTGAATTGAATTGCGAAAATTGTTAATCGTCATATAACATAAATAACACGTCAACCCTATGAAGCTCTTGAAAGTTTGATTTTTTGCCACAAAAAAGAAAATATAGTAGAAATTATTTAAAAAGACCGAAACCCCAATAAAACGTGCAACAGAGAACGCTACAGGGTATTCTTCGTTTTCAGACAAATCAAAAGCAAGAATAAATTAAGAGCTGCCAAGCAAGCACTATTTTATGCGAACGTTTAGCCAAATATACTTAATTTTTTTCCAATCTAAAACTGGATTCGTAAAGTTAAAGGATTGGAAAACGTTATGAAAAAATTGCGTTCAAAAATATAATGTTATAAGAATAATAATAACAATTTTCAATATGAACAATTTTCAAATTTTTGTCACAGATCTACCTGAAACTTGTTGATATCCCAATCGACATGTCAGACAATCTAAATATCAATAAATTAACTAAAAACCTTTATTATTACCGGCTAAAACTTCACGAAAAGAAATATTGATCAGCTGATGACTCTCGTCTCTTTCTAACCTGCCAAAAAGCGGCATATTTTTAAATTAAATTAAAGCAACATAGATTGCTTTAATTGCTAATTTGGGATTGTTTGGGATCCTCATCTTCATTCTTAGTCAGTCTATCTTTTACCAGGTACCCAAGCGGGTACCTGAGGAAGAGAGACATAATGTAATATGAGGGTGTATTTTGTATCCTTAGGGGTATCTGTGCTGAATGCTGGTGGAATATTGGGTCAGACCAGGAATGTATTATTGCAGAAAAGTTTTGCACCAAATATTCTAGTCTATATAAGAAGGTAAAGAAACTCACAGTCTGCTCCACTAGTTTAATAGTAATAAATAAAACTAAAAACCATACATGTTTCGAAGGCTTAAGCCTTCATCTTCCCCTTTTTTTTTCATCTTAGAACCTCGTGTAGCGATGAACATATTTTTCAAAATGAACGAGTTCTATATTAAATTCAAAATTAAAAACTTTTAAAAATAAAATTTTTTATTAAAAAAATTTTTTTATTATGCATTCGTTTTCCTAAGAATAAAAGAAACCTTTAGTTTTTTCCTTTTTATTTTCTATACTTTAATTTTTTACATAATCAAAAAGTTTTTCTTTTCCTGCTTGCTAGTTACCTCAATGTCATAGGTATCCTTTGATGTTTTACGTTTCACTGAAGATGAAGGCTTAAGCCTTCGAAACATGTATGGTTTTTAGTTTTATTTGTTGCTATTAAACTAGTGGAGCAGACTGTGAGTTTCTTTACCTCTTTATAACTTCACTCCACTTTGAGATGGACTACTTCAAGAAAAAAAATAGTCTATATAAGTCTAATGTTGAATAAACCCGAAAATTCCTCGACCGTACCTGCACTTTTGGGTACCTGGGAAAAGGTTTTTTATTCCGCTTTAATTTCTCACACCTGACAAAGATAGGCAATTGAGGGTTGGTACTTGCTGATTTCATGCCTACGATTTGTTTAGAAGAAAGAAAGAAGATTAGACGCTGTAGCTTTCTTTGTTGCACGTTTTATTGCCATTTCGGTCAAATAATTTCTACTTTCTAAGGTAAGGTTAAAGTTAATTTCTCCTATAGCATACTTTCTAGTTAAAGTTAACATTAAGGTTTAATTGTTTTTAAAATTAAAATGCAGGTATGCATTTTATTTTCTATTCATAAATATATTCAAGGGCGAACGAGAAGCAGTTAATACAATAAACTTTCTATACAATACTTCCTCACGGAAACTCGATATACTTGCGCCCAAAATTCTAATTACATTGTACGTCCACTGGCAAAAATGACCTTACAAATACCGGTATGAATGCATGGTATATGGCCACCTAATTATTACAAATTCAAGGGTAACCTGTTAAGAATTTTGCACATCCTTTGGCGCACTTTCTATTAGATTTTGGTGGATAGCATTTCCTCAATACTTGGATTGTTAGTCCAGGTTTGACCTTTTAGATATTTTAAATACCGTTTTAATTAGGCTGTTTTCAAGGGTAAACGGGTATTATACCAAGATCGTATAGAATTAGACATATTATTAAGTATTTTAAATATTTCCATTAAATTTTTTTGGGAAATTAATTACATACAGGGTGAGTAGAGAGGAAAGGATCAAACTGTATTGTACAAGTGTAAATAAAACATTTACTTTGTGAGCTTTATTTTTGAAAACCACGAAACTCTCATAGTTCAGGTAATACAGCAAACACCAGCAAATAGGTTCTATGACGCTATTGCCGAAAATTGACATAAAACTGAACATAACGAATAATGAAAATATTATCATTGACACTAATTTTCGTTTCGTCAATGTCAAAATTTAATTTTGCTGGCGCTTGCTGTATTACCTGCAGGGTTGCACAAAATCATGTATTTTTTAATTTTAAACAAAACAAGTGTTTTTTGTTTTAAACGGCTTTTTTTAAAAATGTTTTTTTTTTGCTTTTAAAGTTCATGTTTTAAACAAATAAAACCTTATTGAAAACATAGTTTCAATGTTTTTAGTAGAATTTAAAAGATAACTTAAACTCCTTTCCCAGTGGACATCTCAGAATGTTTTCTATTCATAGAGTTTTACGACATTTAGGATTTTTGCCGAGAATCATGACATTCTCAAGATGCTTAGTTTGTTAGATTTAGAGAACGCTGTGGGGCTTTCGAAATCATCTACGTCTACTGGTTCAGTATCAAGTAGCGGCATGTCAAGTTTTATTAATCGAACGAGCGAATCAGACAAGAAAAAGATGGATATACAAATAGCCAGATATTTATATGCGACGAACACACCATTTCGTGCAGTAGAACATCGTGAGTTTAAACTGTTAATTAGTTTGCTACGTCCTGGATATTCACCACCAAACAGAAATGTTGTTTCCAACAATTTGCTCGATACAGTTTATAACTCAGTACAAACGACAATGAAAGATAGTTTGTGTCAGAAGAAAGTTTGTCTAGCCCTTGACGGTTGGAGTAACGTCCATAATGAACCTATAATAGGCATATGTGTCACAGATATAGAAAGTGAACGGGTGCATCTAATAGAGTCCGTAGCCACACATCAGAGTATTTATTACAACTACTGAAAAAGCCATACAAAAATGCGAAGAAGAGTATGAATGTCAAGTTACCAGTGTAGTAACAGACAACGCTTCGAATATGACTAAAATGAGGAAAAACTTTTTTCTTGAATTAGACCGAAAGGATATAATACCTTATGGTTATTCAGCTCATATATTCAACTTACTTGCTCATGATTTAGAAGTGCTGGGAGTCAAGAGTAATGTAAAGAAAGTTTGTAAATACTTTAGAAATGTGCATTTCGCTAGTGCAAAATTTAAAGAACCTGGTGGCTCCGCTCTCGTTTTACCTCAGGATATTCGCTAGAACACTTTATCAGACTGCTTGGAGAGTTATTTGATAAACTGGCCAATATTATTTGATGTGTGTACAGAATACTTATTGAGAACGACATCATAAAATTAGTTACTGACGTTAATTTAAAAGTTAATGCACAGGAGTATCACAAAAACTTTAAATGCATTGCTAGATAAAGTTCAGAAATACACTCGCACGATAGGAGAAGCCACAGAAATATGGCTGGAACTATTGGAGACGTTTGAAAACAAAAAATCAAATGGGGAATTTTCAATGAGTGACGTAAATAAGGTTATAGAACGGAGATGGCCCTAACTCCAGTTAATTTTTTAGCAAACTTGCTTGATTATTGTTTTAGGGGAGATAGACTAACTCAAAGGCGATTAGAAATTGCCATGGAATATGTAGAAACCTATCATTCAGAGGCAATGCCAACGATTGTTAATTTTCAGGCTAGGTGTGTATCATTTATGCCATATATGTTTTCTCAACAGATACTTGAAAATGTAAAACCATTAGCATGGTGGCGCTCTATTAGACATTTAAATACAGGACCAATACTATTTATCAATAAATATTTTTCACACCAAGTTGTTGCATAAATTAAGTATACTCATGTTAAATAATCAATTTACTAAAAAAAAAACAAAGTGTGGTTAATTTACCTGTTTTAAACATTTTTAACAAAACATTGTTTTATACAAAATGTTTAAAACGAAACAACCCTGATGACCTGAACTATGAGAGTTTCGTGGTTTTGTCATCACGTTTAATTGAATGGATTAGGATTGGATCAACAAAATGTAGTATATAGCAACTTATCTCAATATTTAGTAGGAGTAAAAAATAATTCCTGTTAAGCCTTCGAAATAGGTATCTAAGCATGATATAAAGAATGTAAAGGTATCAATATCAGAGAGTGCCACATCTGGACTATATGGCGAGTGGTCCAGCCAAAGAAAATTACACTTGCGGTTGATGAGTAGCACTTGGCCACCATGTGCAAGTTTTTGGAGGTTTCAATGCGCCTTCTATTTTTTTTAGGTGACATATTTTAGTAGTAATATAACATTAAACCAATTATAATTTAAGGAATGAACTTGTAAAAATTAGGTGTCCTTGACCACAACTATCGTTGGGACTCCAAGCGACCATAAAAGTAATTCATGTTTGCAAATCTCGTTTACCCTGAAAGTATACATAAGAAAGAAGGAAATTGTTGAATAAAAAAAAAGTGAATACACCCAAAGGTGATTACAAATTTATAAAGGAGTGTCAAGAAAAAATTAAATAGTTTCTTGTGCAAAATTCTAAAGATTATTAACTACATAAATAAACCATTATTACGAAATTCTTGAGAATAATATATATTATTATTTATAGTGAACAATGATTCTTTGATCACAGACCACACTCAAACTACCATTATTCATGGGTTTGTCAGTTAATTTGAAATAATTATTGTTCCCCAATTTGATCAAAAAGATAATACAATTTGTTACATAAAATAAGTGAGTGTTTACGGAATGTTAAGTTAACATTTATCAAAATTAAGTAAATTTAATGTCAAAAAGGTAAAATTCCCCAACCTATACCACTATAAACAGGCTGTAATGTACAATACTTATTTATAGGGCTCTTGTAGCTTCCAGAACACTGTACCATAGGGCCTAAGTTGCATAAAATGACTTTTAATACGAATATTTTTGCTGATGCAATACTCATAAATTTTGAAAAAAATTAGGTAGCTTGTGCTACGGAGAAAATATTGGGCACTTCCTACTTTAACATTGGATAAAGTAGGCCACGAAATATCACATATTACAGGCGCCTACTTATAATATTTTTATTTATTTATGTTCTCCTACTTTACATGATAACTTTCACTTTCTAGCCTGTGGACAATTTTATGCAGTTTGTATTACAGTGGAAACTTGTATATTGCATAATAAATCAAAGAAATATTCTATTTGTGTTTATGATTGTCTAGAATAAGTAACGATTTCTTTGTAACAAATAAAAATTTAAATAGGGTGTAAAAGTACATAGAAAATTGCCATGTCAACAAAGAAGTCAATCTCGAAATTTGAATTTAGATTTAAGAGAACACAACTTAAAAGCATAAGAACAATTTTTTAGTAAATAAGCCTTACTTCCCCACGAATTTCTATGAGACAACCCTATAAACGCACCCTTATGGGGGTTGATTTGGTTCGTAAAAGTGGGGTTATGGTTAAAAATTCGGGCAAAAGGAAGTACAATTTACTTACCACACATTTTTAAGTTATTAGAGCAATCAACACTACACACACAAATACACGAGAGATGTAAGGTGAACTGAAAAGATTATTTAAATTTCAGTCTTTTTATATGAAACGTCAGACAAACTCGTCCATTTTCTATAACATGACAATGTTGCCTGATTTTCGAAGGCTTGATGCAAGATCTAGGATATTTTGAGATTTCAAAATATATAAATCGAATTAAATGGTTTGGAAATTATTGCCTTATAATTTAAAAAATACAGATTTCTTACCAAATTCCTTTTTATTAATAAGGAATTTATTTTCATTAGATTGGGTCGGGTAGTTTTATAGTCGGGTTTTCAGTATTTGCAGAGATATGACAACATCGATTTTAGTATGCCACGCACCTTACAGATATAGGGTGGCTTAATTAAATCGCAATATAAAATTACCTTCTGTAAAGTTGAATTCCTTGAGTTTCGTACCAACATTAGAAATTCTAAACACCTAGCTGAATTTTTATCTGCTTATCTGTCTATCCGTCTGTTATATATATATTTGTAACAGGTCTTTTTATTTTATAGTTTTTCAGTGTTTTCGATTATTGAAATCGGTCGATTAATTATTGGACACACTACTAGAGTTATAAATTCAAGCGAAATAGCGATTAGTCACTCGAGCAATAGCTCGATTATTGAAATCGCTCGAGTAGCGACTTCTCGATTATTAAAATCATCGGTTTTTCCCAATACTCTTTTTTTCTTTGATTGTGTACTGAAATTCAAATTGACAATCAGCTCACGTTATTGCAGACAATTGCATAGCTTTCGGTAAACAGGGTGGTCAACGAAAACACAACATCGTCGTTTTTGGGTGCTTTTAGTATTACAGGTCCTATTGGGTGGTACCCACGATAACCGGATTTAACACTATTAGATTTATATTTACAGGGTCGTGACATCAAAAACAAAATGTACGCAAATTAACAATCCTAATCCTACACTGACAAAAATGCATTTACCAATGTCGTGGGTTACGAAATTGAAGCTACCTCAACCCACCTCTCTATGTTGTTCTAACTGAGCCTACGAATTATCACAAATTATTTTAAAACGCTACAGTAATTCAGGCTCCTTTGGTTCGCCTCACCCCAGAAAGAGATTTTTTATCAACATTTTAAACATATTTGGGATCACCACAATTCCTCATCTTGTAATTATTTTATGAGTTACCTGAACTCAGTTTCTGGGTTGGGAAAAACTTTCTAATTGATTATAAAGTGTCGTTTTAACCCGGACGTGCATTATTTTAACTCTTTACCATGCGTAAATTATTTTGAGTTGGAATAATTCAGGAAACGTGCTCCAAAAGCCCATATCGAAGGTAAATCGCAAGATCGTAAGGTCACGGAAAGTTCCGAATTCGTGCTCGTGCAGGTTTGGCGAGGTTCATTTCATTGTTATTCGTCAATTCTCCTTGAATCGCGCGTATAGACACCTGTTGGCCGTTGCGCCGTTTGCGGGATTTTTCATCTCTTTTCATTCTCTGTGCGTGAAAATTTGTGTTTTGCATAATTTTGGTCAGTTGGCGTAAAATGGAGGGACAGGAGGGAGATGCATACAAATTGTTATTATTGGAATGGAGCCTTATTATTTATAAGCAATCGTCATCACTTCGTCCGCATGGTTTCTTAGCCGTAGTATGCTCTCCTGTTTATAATTCATTTGATTGTTTTCTTTTAAATATACAACAAAAATGTCATATCTTGAAAAAACAAAAGGCAATCGAAGGCCACAATATGTAGGCGTTAAATCAAAGAAATATTATTAGTTCGGGTTTGTTCGATAGTCTACAATTTAGGTACTGGTAGTCCAAAATTTGAAGTCTGGTAGCCCAAAGAGTGAGTTATTCCAGCCACCATCGTAAGCTAGAACAACTTAAATGTCAAGTTTTGATAGCTCGAATCATGAATTAATCTAGCCCGATCAATAATTTAAGACGGTGGGGCGTGAGTTATTCCAACGCATAAAATAACCCATCTTATGTGCTATAATAACTTATGAATAGTGAGTTGATGCAATTTCTTCTTGGTTGCCGTAATGGTCTGGGCTGTCCCCTATTAGCAACACGCTTCGGTCTAGGACAACTCATATTTGAGTTATATCAACTCGAGATTTCGCTCAGTGTGTACATCAAAATTAAAAGGCTTTGTATTGATGTAAATAGAACTCAAATAGTTCGCCACACCGCTTGCCATTAAAATTTTTGGGGGTTATTCCTTTGCGTATTTACACCCCTTCTCAGATTAAGAGGTTAAGGAAAAACGGTTGTTCACTTGTCCTTTTTTTAAAATAATGGGATCGAGTGCCCAAAAAAACAACTTGAAAACGAATATCTGAATTATTTACAATAAAATTATGTTCAGATTTTGTTTTATTCAATTTGGTAATTCATATTAGGTATATATTCAGTCATCGATGACGATGATACGTTGTTATTTTTGATTATATCTCCATAGGGATTAAGATAATCCATTTTGACAAAGAACAAGTTTCAAGTGCTACTACACATATATTTCTAAACAATTCAACTGATTTTTATAAGTAAATCAAAAGTTTCATGGGAATTTTGCAATCAAAACCGGAAACTGGCTGTCGATTGTCGGATATAAGTTAAGACTTATTTCCTCGCTTATAACGAATCGATTTTACTTAAGATTTCTTGGAAAACTCTTAAAAATTTTAAATTACATTATTTGACCTGGCACTTTTTTAAAGTTTTAATTTAGGTAATTAATACCTATCTACAGGGTGTTATGGAAATGATGTATTATATTTAAACAGGCAATTCCTGAGATAAAGACAAATTGAAGAAACATACCCATAAATGGCGCTTTCAATTCATTCAGCGGTAAAAGTGACCTGACGTCAAACCAGAAAAACACCTGTGTGGCACTGCGATACATGTAAGCAATCTAGGAATTCTGGCCAGTGTTGTCTTATGTACACCTTAAACTCTTTAGACAAAATAAAATATTTTAAACACTTTTCCATTCTGTAATACCTTTTTGTAAAATTAATTGAAGAACATTTACGACGGACTATGTTTTAAACAACCCGAAAAAACATATGGAATAGTAATAGTCACGTACGTCACTAGGTCAAATGCTAATGACCTCTTAACGCCTTACATCGGCTGAGCGAAGTAGTTTCATATAGCACCGCACGCTTGCGTCTGTTAGTTGAAGACCAACCAGCGGCCGGACACGTTGTGTCTCGTCGATCACCAACACACTCTCAGCAATCCTCTCTGTGTTTTCGGTTTATCTGTAGTATAATCTGTATTATTGTATTTTCAAAAGTTTACTATCGATTCTGTTTCACTATTACTGTGTGTACATAAAGTGTTTCCAGGAGTGTTCCCATGAAAAAGAAAAAAACTAATTGTGTTTGTGCCTAGATTTCCTCGCTCTTTAGGTATAAGGATAAATACAAGTAGGTAGAAAATTATTTATTTTTATAATTTTATATGGAATTTCAGTTTTACATTAAGTTTGGCAACATTGCCATTGGCTCTGGGTGAAATGATGTACAGTAGCGCGAGCTGACCTGTGAGTAAGAGTGTTTGTTACCCATTTTTAAAACGGTCGATTTAAAAAAAATAAAATATGTAGCGCTTCTCTAGGACACCCAAGGAGTCACCCATTTAAATATAATACGTCATTTCCATAACACCCTGTATAAAAATAACACAGCCATGAGCCTCAATGATATGATTCCTTACAAGTTAACGTGATTAGAATTTCGTGATTCGCATTTATAAGAACTAAGTGGTATTTATAAACTTTGTCGCTGCAGTTCAGTTCAGTTATTTAGTTCTGCCGTCGGTCGTTCAACTTGAACAAATAAAAACATATACCAGACCATTTATAATCTCCGCGGCAATACATTCGAGTCAGTTCAAGTTTATAAATCAGAAATTATTTCCCAGCGAAGGTCAGCGAGCTGCAACTGCGAGCGTGGCATTTATATGCTTTGCCGCTGCAGTTCAGTTCAGTTGTGCGCAGTTGAGTTTAGTTCCGCCGGCTGTCGTTCGACTTGAACAAGTGAAAACATACCGCACCATTTATAAACTCCGCGGCGGTTCGTTCGAGTCAGTTCAAGTTTATAAACCAGAAATTGTTTCCCAGCGAACTGCAACTGCGAGCGCAGTGCAATTGAAGTGAACGCAATAGTATCTAAATGGACCTTTTTCATAAGTTACCTTTGTTTTTTGTATAACATTAACTACAAGAAATGTCCATGATTGTATTTTATATTTATCAAGGCGAGACCACCCTGTATGAGCCGTTCAAGGTACAGTGATTTTATATTCTATAGTGACAATAGAGGGCGATAAATTATCATCGTTACTATCTTATTCCGAGGTGCTGTCATCTAGTGTCTATCAGCCGAATAATAAGAATATAGATGTTTATTTTCTCGATCTTACAACAGGAACATATTACTTCGCATTTTAGCTGATAGGTGACCATGTTTGCATGGCAGGAACCAAAAAGCAGGAACGATTCGAAACGACACCGACGGACGGTGCCAGGAAAAATTAGCAGGAAACACTTTAAAGTTGTTTTTACGTTTACCATAGTGTCGAGAAAAAAACAAAATATTTACAGCTCCGCAAGATTGTGCCAAGTGCGTTTTTATTGGAAATTAACAGAGCAAAGCAAATTAGCTTAGGACCCATTATCGAGGCTGGGGTTTAATTTTAAACATTTATAAAATAATGAAGTTCGTGTTTTATGGCTTTAGTTATTTCTATGGCTCTAGTAAGGCATCTTTTAGTGATTTTTTACTGCGTATCCATGTCTTTAGTGAATTTTTGCTCCGGATCCATGTCTTTCAAACAGCCCTATGTTTTTAATATTTTTTCTGACCATTTTAAAGCATTTTTAGGTAGTATCAGTCATCACTGGTATCCATAGGCGTAACTAGAGGGGGGGGGGGGGGCAGGTGGGCTATGCCCACCCCAGATTGCTCTGGTGCCCACCCCAGTATTTCCGAAGTTCGAAGCAACACATACGTCATAGTGACACTTGCCATTAAAATCCTACTAGACTAGGGGCCAGGCCCCCCCCTACAAAATCATTCTAGTTACGCCAATGCTGGTATCAGTTCAGTAGTTTTTAAATTACTAAGTAATTCAAAAATTTCTGGATCCATTTGATGTTTACTGGGTATCCAAATAAAAGGCTTGGTAATCCAAATGGATACACAAAAGTACCTACGTTAAAATATGCCAATTGGGCTGTAGGCGTATACTTAGCCAATTTCAATTGGGATGTACTATACAGATCTTGTTGTATTAGTTACTTTGATCGTTACTATATCGTTCGTCTTGCCCAGTCCATATTAATATGTAAATAAATTTAATTATAATAGAACATCCCACAATGCAGCATCATGAGACCGTAAAAAATAAAAAAAACTATCTTCATTTAATTTTCATCCAACGCAAATTTAAATCCTACCCGAGATTGACGCGCGTAGCAGTTTCTATGGAAACCTACAGTCTCCTGCGAGATAACTGCGCGTTCCTGCTTTGGCAGCCAATAGAAACGCGTGATAAAAAATACATATTAGGAGATAACATGGTTTAGCCTTATTTTGTGGGTAAATTATATGAAAACGAATTTGTAAAACTGTTTGTGAATAATCTTCAAACTATTTCATACACATTACATTTTTTGCTGTTTTTTTTATAAACAATACAAAAATAAATACCGCAGAGCTGCGAATTATGCCGTGTTGCCGTAGTTTTTTTTTATTATTATCATTTCATTTTACAAAATTTAATTACCGATATTACAATGGTATGATGCGTATGATGGTACGAATAGAAATGAAACAGATATACCTCAGTTGTTGTCACGTTCGCAGTAAGCGTATATAATTTTTGAAAACGATATTTAATAGGAAACATGATAGCAACTTTACTTGCGCGGATCCTTAGAATTAAAAAATGCTATAAAAACGGGGTGTCGTCATTTAAAACTAATATTTTTTTCGTGCGTCTTCATAAGCAATCCTACAGTCAAAAATAATTAAAAAAAAATATTTTCTGTGTACTTTAAATAACAGCGTAGATATTAATATGCTTTGCGCACCAGGCGATACATTTAAATATTGTTCCACTAAAGAAAGTTACATAAAATCCTGCAACAGTATCTGCCATAAAATTCCTGCGACTTGGCAACGCAGTCGGCGCTGGCGGAGTTCGTAAAACACCGCGTATACGAAGTCCAATATTGATCTTTTAGGTTAGAAGATCCCAGTGGACGAATTACAACGATTTTGTGGATTCTAGTTGGCATCAGAACTCCGCGTTTGTACGCAGTGACACTACGAACATTCTCGCTGATTTCCCGTCACTTTTTCACTTAGAAAAACTGATTTCCTCTCTGAATTTAACAGAAATCGTAAAAAATTGAATGGATATAAGTGGTGTATATCGGGTGGCATAGTTATAGCCAGTGCGCGATTAGATTCCTGCTGACTATTCTTGTCGGCAGCATATCTAAGGTCCTAACTCTAGTGCTTTTGCGATGGCAGTTCCAATGGCTTGTACGCGATTTAGCGACAACTACGATCTCAAAGAAGAATTAGGGAAGTAAGTATTAACATTTTTCCATTTGTGTGTCATTTAATAACACTTTTCCGAAAAACTCCTGCCGAAGCGATAAGGACGGCCGCAGGCGTCCAACTCGAGGCGCCGCAACGCTAGAAAAGTCGTCGGCGTCTGGGTAAACTGATAATAATACAAAAATACACCAGTCTGTTTGATTCGTGGGTTGTCTTTTAGTTTTTTCCGTCGGAAAAATGTCGGGAAATGATGCCGTTTGTCGTTGATGTTGCCGCTCGACATATCTGCATTGCTCGGAAAATCAATATCAGTCGGCCAGCAATGGTTCCAGCCCCGCCGTGCTGAAAGTATGACAGGTGGTTGTCTCTCCGGAAAACCTACAAAAGTTTTTACGCTCGAATAATGCCCCAGTTTTTAAGTTAATTAAAAGCTACATTGTCGCCTCTATATTATTAATTAAAAAGGCGTTCGGTTATGTCACCAAAAGAGACGCAGTATACAGGGTGTCCATTTATCGATGGTTTTTACGGGGTATCTCTTTTATTAGTAAAGATAGAAGGATACGGTTTTCGCAGCTCTGTGCTACTTTTTTGTGAAACAAAAGATGCCCCAATTAGAATTTTTCTAGGCCTCCTTGTTTTTGATATACGGGATGTTTTTGAGAATTTTACGTTTTGAGACACCACCACCAGGGTTTGGTGGGGTTTGTTCATATTACAAATTCTCCTGTTGGCAAACAAATGGACGAACAAAATGTTTTTGACGGAATCCTTTAGATAAAATGACCACCGCGTGGAATATATTTTTTTTAATTAGAGGAAAACATCTTGGGTATTTCAGAACATGTAATAATTATAAAGTCGTTTGAAAATCCGAACATCTGTTTATATTATTTGACCGATTATTAAATGCTGAAGCGAAGAATATTCCAAAAATATGCTGTAATCATTTTCTGATAAATACAGGCGTACAGAAATATAAAACAGTTGGATGGGTTTAAAGTGAAATAACCGAGGAAATAACATAATTTTAGCATATGCACTGTTAGTCCATATTATAAATTTAATACAGGGTGTTATGGAAATGACTTAGTGTATTTAAACCCACAAATGAGAATCAATTGAAGAATAATAACCATGAATTGCGCGCTTTGAATTAATATGCGAGATAAGTCATCTATGTCAAACCCGAAAGAGCCATGTAGAAGGCACAGGGGAGAGATGTCAACAATCTAATAGGGTAGGCTAAGTCTCAAAAAACGTCAGTGGGTGTTGCCATATTTACACGTCGAACAAGTTAGAAAAGGATACTGTAATTTTAGTAGGTATATGCTTTTTTTAGTTTATAAAATGAGTGATTTTATAAACTTAAAAACCAGGACACCAGCGGTGGCAATAAGGGGAAAAAGCTCGTTGCGAACGAAAGCGCCGCAGGCGAAATTATTTATGGACCAGGCCCCACGTGCAAACCCAAAATACACATCTAAATTTAGTCCATAATTTAGAGTAAATACTAGAAAAACCGAGCGGTAAGGTCACTAAGGTGTTCGCATTATACTCAATTTAAAAAGACCATTTTTACTTAAGTTACAGCAGACGCACAAAAGTAATTTTTTTTCAAGAAGAGTTTTCCTTTTCCTGAGGATTTTTCAGTATTTTTAAAATGATCCCGATACGAGCTATACCTATACAAAAAGAGACAGCGGAAAACAAACCAAAAAATAACTCCATACCTATTTATTTTAAGTAACATTGATTAGTATGCATATTTGTATTTTAATGGATTCTACGGTTGTAATGCCAAATATGCAATAATTTCATCATAAATTGCTTCAATGTCAAATAGTTCTTGCGGAAACAAATGTGAATAGGATTAAAAATTATTTTTGGTCTATAAATCGAAAAAATTTAATCCACTGATGTCCCAAAATCTAGATTTAATTTAAATAATAACGGTGCCAAAAATTTCTTTATAAATTTGTTTATACAGTGTGTCTACTTAAGTTGGAATCATATGGAAAACTTTTTTATTATTGGTTTTATGAAGAAAAGTCATTCTTCATGAAAAGTTCTGCATGGTCTAAAACTCGAAATGCAACCTTCAGTTATCAAATTTTCCCAGTCATATACGAGGTATATCAGAAATTACGAATTTTGCTCAAGAGTAAAATAGCTTTATTTTTGACAATACAGAAGAATCTTATGAAGAAAGGTTATTTTGAATTAAAAGTTATATTCAAATATGCCATTAGAGTTATTTAGCCTGAAAATTTAGGTTTTGTGATTATTTACTAATCATTCCGTATTAATTATTAAAACAATTTCTATTTTTTCTTTACAACTTAGTAAAGCTGCCATTTCTTATGTATTTTATAAATACCAACGCACTATGACATTACCTGTGAAATATTTCTTGTCAGTGTATCCTAGATTACGTTAAATTGTATCAAGCCAGAATACTTAATACGGAATGATAAGTAAATAATCACAAAACCTAAATTTTCATGCTAAATAACTGTAATTGCATATTTGAATATAACATTTAATTCAAAATAACTTTCCTTCATAACATTTTTCTGTATTGTCAAAAATAAAGGTACTTTACTCTTGAGAGAAATTCGTAATTTCTGATATACCTCGTATATGACTGGGAAATTTTGATAACTGAAGGTTGTATTTTAAGTTTTAGACCATGCAGAACTCTTTATAAAGAATAACTTTCTTTCATAAAACTAATATTAAAAAAGTTTTCCATATGATTCCAACTTAAAGTAGACACACTGTATAGCAGCTTCGCCATATTAGAATATTTCTTCGTTTGGCTTAGCTTCGATTAAGAGAAATATTTTTGAGGAAACAATATCCCACTATGCACCGCCTCGAATGTCAAATTTACTACTACCTTTTCCGAGAACGAACTAAAAGTTTTTTGATGTGTTATTAAGTTATCAAATTCCAGGGGAGGGGCAACTGCCCCCTCTTGCCCCTTATAAACGACGCACATGACCTCCCTATACTTATTATTAGTATTGGGGAAAGATGCACGAAAAGTATATGAATGAATGAATGAATGAGGACTTGTTCGTTATTTTTAATATGAAAACAAAGTCGTAACGATAAATCGTCAACGAAATTATGAAATTTATATTTTCCATAATCTAGTTCCGAAAGAATTAGAATAATGTAGAAATGTTTACATTGCGAATTTATTACCCCAAAAAGGTCAAACTTTGACATAATTCAAATATCGCTGCGCCTCTTGTACAGTTGGGGTGGGTCGAATTTGGTCCAACCAACATAAATATTTTTTGTTTATAACCGAAGCGCGACATATTCAACACAAAAACATTTCAGAAATTCAACCTGATTATTTTAGAAAATATTTAGGTACATTTTCGGAATGTTGACTCTGTTTCATACTCCTCTGTGAAATGTGAAAATCGGGTTTTGCCAAGTTGATCTGTGCCTTTCAATCTCTATATCTGCATATTTGCATTATCAGGTCAATCCCTATCTTACCGTTCCTCCTACATATTTATAGGGTTGTTACGGAATTAATAAGGTCATCAAGTTATTACGGGATTAGTAGAGGTGGTATGAGTTTTGCTTCGATATGGGTCTTGTTCATTTTTGAAGGTTAATTGACAAAATTGAAATTCTGTCGGGTATCATGATTTCCACCCGGTGCAAAAATTTCGTTCCGTGCATGTTATATTATTTGGAGAAGTAATTAAATGGTTAGCCGTTATTAAAATTGGTTCGCAACAAAAAATAGCCATTAAATCATTTGATCAGCATAAAAATATTTTGCTTGCAATAAATAAAAATCAGGCTGCAACATTTGCTCTGCAAAAAATGCTATAAACTGTCAACAATTTAACTTATACCAGTCCGCTTGTAATATCATGTGTTCGCTTAATTAACAGTCGAGCTGCGAAATGATTACTTGGTCAGCAACATTTTACAATTGGTCAGTAGAAAAAAACATGTCTAGAAGCAGTTTACTTCAGAGGTTTGCATATTAAAAGAATGGTTATCAATATAAATCATTGGATTGCGTTTGTTTTTAATAATCGGCAAAGTTCGTTATTGTCAATTTATGTAACTTTCTTGTGTTTTCTTTTGCCGATTACAGAAGGAAATCGGATACAAAAGGTGTAGCGGGGGCTGGTTTTCACTTGTTTTCCCAGGGCACTGTTACTATTTCACGTTTTATTGCTTTTTTTTTGATGACCAAGATTAGATATTTCGCGTACCCGCTGATTGCTTACCAATATCTGATTAAAAGTGGATCGCTCATATCAGCTTATATATTTAATTTGCGTACCAAAATAATTTAGAGCACTCTAGTATGACATTAAATACTGACCGATTCAGAAATGTTTGCTGTCCATAAGTTGCTGACCAACTAGCCATTTTGGCTGACCGATTACATTTTTCTGTTCGCAAAAATAAGAATATTTTGCTAACCAGTTAAACGATTATATGTAGGTATAGTACTTTGTTTTGAATATGTTAATATATAAAAATAAAATAACATAACCGCATTTATTTATTTATTTAATCTCAATAATAACAATCAATATTAACATGGGATCTGTCGAGACAAAATAATATTGGTTGATATGTAATTATTTTTTGGCTCTGATTAGATCAATTTTTGTGTAAGTATGCTTGACTATCATTGTGTTTTGGATTAGACAGCGTAATCATCAGCGTAGTCATCTGGCTAATGACATTTTGGTTACGATGTGCACGGAAAATAATGTTTCAAGAAGATTTTTTTTCCAATACTTACCTACTCATACTTACCGAAGTTCGTTTAAAATATGTTGATATCGACCTTTAATTTTAAGTAGAGTATAATAATTTTAAGAAAATAATGATTCCCAAAAAATTGGATTCGAAAAATTATTTAGAACACTGCTCTGAGATTTATTATTTTTTAGTAGTGATCGCCCGATTTTTTTTATAATCGGCTAATACCGATATGTTGGGCGCCGATACCGATATAATATAGGTAACTGCACCACATTCTTAAAAAATATTCAATATACTGGGTGTCGCCTCGATCTACAGGGTGTTTCTTAATAATAAGGTAATATTTAAGGAGGTTATGTTTGGGTACATTTTCAGAAAAATACTGCATATGAGCAACTCGGCTATTATTAGTATTATTTACTGTCATTGCATTCACATCGGAGGTCAAAAAAAATCTAATGCTTAGTGATATTTATTGATCTGGTTAAAGCCTTTGATACGGTGCCACACAACCAGCATTTAACTGTTTTGTCACACTGTGGCGTAAGAGGAGTTGTACTCAATTTAGTAAAAAATATCTGCAAGAAAGACCACAAATGGTTAAAATCAATAATACATTGAGTGAGAGACAATTGATCAAAATTGGTGTTCCTCAGGGAACGGTTTTGGACCCAATCCTCTTCATAATTTATCTTAATGCTCTTTTAACAGAAAATATAGGAGGTACAGTTATATCTTATGCTGACGACACGGCAATAATATTTACTGGTAAAGATTGGTAAGAAGTTAAAAATAATACAATAGAAGGTTTTAAATTGGTTAAGAGTTGGTTGGAAACTTATAAATTATCAATTAATCTAAATAAAACAAATTATATAGCTTTTTCTATTTAAGAAATAAAAAGTATATGCTTGTCAGGTGGTATTAATATCAAATACCAATATGGAAAATTATTATTTCCCAGACCACCCGATGATCCTTATACAATAAGGGCGTATTTTTGTCTACACAGTAGCACTTTAAAATACTATTTGAGCCCTTATTGTATAAGGATCTATATCTGGGAAATAATAATTTTCCATATTGGTATTTGATAGCTTTTTCATTAACAAGGGCTGGTCATCGTAATTTTACAGATATTACTATCGGTAATGATAGAATTGCTGATGTAACCCACACAAAATATCTTGGTGTGCTGGTTGACCAGTTTATGAAGTGGAGTCCACATATTGACTATGTTTATAATAAAATACGTGGACTCATACACATATTTTATATATTAAGGGAATTCCTAAATGAAAACAACATTGGTGATGGTTTATAAAGCATTTGCGGAGTCGCTAATACGATACGGAATTATTGTCTGGGGTGGTGACTATGGCACAGTACTTAATAAGTTAAATATATCACAAAAATATGTTCTTAAAATAATATTAAAAAAATAAATAAAAAATTACCAACAAATTTATTGTTTCCAAAGATTCTGTAAATATCGCAAGGTCAGTCGAGCATTTTCCATGAAAATATCTGTAAAAGAGAGTCAAATCCCCAACCTGTCTTCGATGTTCTAGGCTGTCGAGGTTCTCTTAATTCCGCCGAGAGCTGCGAATATCAGAAATACACGACGAACCACTGTCGCCCATCCATATGTGGTTAAGCTTAGTACTCCTCGAACTTCATTATTTAAGAATTATTTTATCTGGAGGACTTCATCCTTATGGAACGACCTTCTCGAGGTCGTTTTTCCCAACGAATATAACCTCCAACGATTCAAAACCAACGTGAATCGCTTTTTGCGCACACGCACCACTCCCAGAGTGCCCTAAAGGATTTTTCCTATAGTGCTTGTGTTTGATCATAAAAAAAAACTAAAAAAAAATTGTTCATAGAAGCAAAATCTGTAACCGCTAACCAAAAATTCGGTGTTCGTAGAGCAAAATGTATCGATTATCAACGGATTTACAACCGTTAGAATAATAATCTGCACTAAGCAGCTATCTATTTGAAGCGAGAGGATGATGAAAGCCATGAGAAAACGATGTTCTGATATAAGAGCGTCACCGAGAAAGTAGGAACAGTTCAAAGAACCTTGCAATTCATCAGTGGGTATGCATAATTCCCGAATTACTAGTTGCTGTTAATTGATTCCGCGTATTTTATTATGACCTCGTCATAAAATGCTAAATATCTGTATTATTGTTTGGTTTATTGGTTTCTAAGAGTACTTTCTGCATAATTTATAATGTGGGTTTAACAATGATGTTATAACTAATAGGAAAATAACAAGTTTTGAAAAAAAAAATGTGCATTGTAAATTAGCAGAATGTTGTCGTACAAATTCAAATACGAAATAATGTTAATTGTATTTTATTGTAGTTTTATAAGCGCTCTCAAATTGTAGCTTTGTTATATAAAGGCCTTCTGTGATACATATTTATCTACTCTTATAATATTTTTTTTTATGATCAAACACAATACAAGCACTATAGGAAAAATCCTTTGGGGTACTCTGGGAGTGGTGCGTGTGCGCAAAAAGCGATTCACGTTAGTTTTGAATCGTTGGAGGTTATATTCGTTGGGAAAAACGACCTCGGGAAGGTCGTTCCATAAGGATGAAGTCCTCCAGATGAAAGAATTCTTAAATAATGAAGTTCGAGGAGTACTAAGATTAACAACATACCGAACAAACCCGAATCTGGGCTTTGTATAGTGTCAAAAGTTGTTGAGGTGTGTAAAACTTTCTGGTTCGGAAGAGTACACCAAGCTTCTGAGAAGCTATCTTGGGGATTGCCACAACGTGGTTATGCCAAGATATATTTCCTCCCAGATTGATGCCCAGCAAATTAATAGATGAAGCCAGTGGGATTGCGTGTCCGTCCATGACTATATCCGGTTCTGTAATGTTAACCTTTTTAGAGAAAACTGTTGCTTGGATATTTTTTAGCGTTAAATTCGACTTGGTTACTGTCACCCCAAGCCAGAATTTCTTCCAGGTCTTTCTTGACGTGTGATACTTCATGCTGTCTGCGAAAATGTGTGTCGGCAGCCGATGTTTGTGCATTCAAAGAGAAAGATGAGATAAGTGTGCTATCATCAGCAAAACTAAATATCGGATTTTTCGCTTTCACTAGAAGGTCGTTAATGTAGAGTACCTTGAGGAACACCGGCATTGATGGTGAAGGTGTCTGAGAGAAATTCGTCAATTGCCACTTGCAGAGAGCGGTCCTTAAGAAAGCTAGACAACCATGCACAGAATCGACTGGGCATACCATAGGATCGCAGTTTACTTAGAAATCCCTCATGCCAAACACGATCAAAGGCTTTAGAAATATCCAGTGCAACAGCCCGAGACTCCCCATGATGTTCGATTGCGTTGTTCAAAAGATGGGTGACATAGGCTAGAAGATCTCCAGTTCATCTGGACTTCCGAAAACCATATTGATGATCGCTGATAATGTTGAAGCCTTCCAGGTACTTTAGAAGATGTTGGTTAATAGCTTTCTCCGTTACTTTTGATAAAACGGAAAGCAATGCGACTGGTCGATAGTTGCTAGGCAGGGTTCTTTTACCTTTCTTTGGTATAGGCTGGACTCGCACCGTCTTCCAGCACGATGGAAATATTCCTTGTTTGTAGGATAAGTTAAAAAGTCTACAAAATACTGGTGTTAGTTCATCGGACCAGAAGCTTTCTTGACGTCGAGACCTTTCAGGATTCGTTTGACGGGACGCTGACGGTACACGATTTCGGTCATTTCGGATTGAACTGCAGGAATGTTGGGTGGTGTTCTGGAAATCTACCGTGGAATGCGAAAATAGTTCAGCAAGTAAGTTTGCTTTGTCTCCGGCTGTGGATGCTATGGTACCATCGGAACGTGTTAGAGGTGGAATAGTTGATTTGGTAACATTTTGGCTGACGGCTTTTGATACATTTTATGCTAATCCTATAATATTAGTAATAACCTATTGTTGCGTAATGACTGTTAAGAAGCTGGAATTTGCCTCGAAATGGGAACCGGAAAGTGCCGAGTTGCGCCCATCCACATTAGCTTACTATCCAATTTTGAAAATTTCTCACACATAGAGCGAAGAGGTTCCCGCTGTGACACCCTGTATACTTGTCGAAACCGCGCGTGGTTACGATGAGATTTATTTTGTAACGATTTTGTTGATCTGGTTCTGGCGTAATCCAGAAATATAATTATTAATATTTAATGTCGGTTTTTCTGGAACGCAATAAACTGTGGGGAAAAGAAAGTAGATCATCGTCGAAAATAAAAACTATTCGCGGCGATATTCAATTATTTATTAAATCAATAGAAATAAATTTTCGTGGCCCTGGTCGAGCGAGTCGAGTTTTCTAAGTGAATTTTTAAAGATGGCTGGAATCGTTCCAAATCAATTTAATATGCAACGTTATTGAATCTAGACGCGCCTAGTGCCGATATGCGCACACACTTATTTAATTATATATTGTTTCTGTTGCCTTTCGATATGAACCCATATACAGGGTGTCTATTTGAAAACTTCCCACCCTTAATATATCGCTTACATTTGACATTTAACATTTTTTAACATTTATTTTTTAACATTCTTAACATTTTTAATATATAATACAATATAATGAATAGCAAAAACCAATAATAGACACCTAGATGCAAAACACCCGTATGTGTCGAAATATAAAATTAGACATAATATGTACAGGGTGTTATGGAACTGACGTATTATATTTAAATGGGTGACTCCTGGGGTGTCCTAGAGAAGCGCTACATATTTTTTTTTAAATCGAACGTTTAAAAAGTGGGGTAATTCACCCTTAAACCCACACACAACTCCTCGGCACATTCATATATGAACATATTACATTGCCCAGCTGGGTAATAAACAGATGTTCAGGAACAATGTTGCCAAAATGTTTAAAAGTGTAAAACTTTAGTTTCTTATAAAAATAAATATTTAGCTGACTTAGAAAGTGAATCCAGGACGCGATTAAGGAATCCAGTGCACAGACACTTCCAGTTCTTTTTTCTATGGGAAAAAAATTATGCTCATCACGTGTCCTGATGATAGTGTGGGAGTGCATAACAAGCTTGTCACTAAACCCCAACACTAACGCATAATTACAATAACACACATAGAACAAGAGCACTTAATCATTTCGCAATAGAAATAATAAAAACGCTAATTTATATGGGCCATTAACCCTTTACTAAAGATAAAATGAAACAATTATGTTAACAATTGACAGGAACTACCCTTTGAAATAATGGTCTAGTCCGTCTTCGGACCAGTCGTCGAACTTTCTTTCCGAGAAATCTCCGCTCTCTAGAGCCAGCGCGGTTGCCATTTCCGATACTATAATTATACATGAAAGTAAGAACGAAATTCGGCAATTCATGATAGTCGCTTATAAAACATCGAAAGTGGCAACGCTGTATTTTTAAATATTAGCCGGATTGTCCATAATCAGCTGTTTAAAGAAGCAGGCCGATATCGATCGAGAGAACTAACGTGTTATTTATTTAAAAATTTTTTAGATGTTAAATACATTATTTCCCAGACCACTCAGACAATAAGGGCGTATTTTTGTCTACACAGTAGCATTTTAAAATACTAATTCAGACTGAATGGTACTTAGATGTGTTATGTGATTTTATTGTGCCGGTTTGTTTTTGTTCAAGTTACCTAGGTACTTAGTGTTTTTTTATAATTTAAGTTGGTGTTAAATAAGTCCCAAAAGCTAAATAAAATTGCATTTTTTTTCTAAAGGGTAAGTGGCATTTATAAACTTTTAAGTTGTCCAGATCTGACGGGTGTCGTTCGAATTGAACAAATGAGAACATACCTGACCATTTAAAAACTCCGCGGCGGTTCGTTCGAGTCAGTTCAAGTTTATAAATCAGAGATTGTTTCCTAGCGAACTGAACGTAAAAGTTTATAATAATGTACCCTGAAAAATAAACAACTTGCAATCTGTCAAACGGTCATTGACTTTCTAAAGAGTTTACCCTGAAGATATGACAACACTGTTGACATATGTTGATTTGTTTACCTTCCTGACAGGGGCACCACGTGGTCATTTTTGGTTTGACATAAGGTCATGTATAGGGCATATTAAATTAAAGCGTCATTTTTGGATATTTTTCTTCAATTTGTTTTCGTCTCAGGAATTGCCGATTTAAATATAATACGTCATTTCCATAACACCCTATTATTATTTTCTATTTTTATTTATATTATCTATATTATAATTCTATGTAACACGCGTTACTGAAACATACCCAATAATCCTTATTGATTTAGTGAAAAAGTATTGAAAACTTTTCTGTATTCCGATAAACATACAGATTACACTTTTTACTAAAATTTTTTATATTTTTAATTGATTTTATATTATCTGGGAGTAAATTTAATGATTTTGGTGCTAAGTAATCCATAAACTTTTTATTGGCGGTTGTTAAATTTTTTGGTAATTTAAATTTGTTATTAGATTTAGTCCTTGTTTCGGTAGAGTGATCTACATAGTTTAAGTTGGTCTTACTCCGATAAACAAAAGTACATATACTGCTAATATATAAAGTTCTTCGTCAGCTCGTGGTCTCCAATCAGACGAATGGCCCTCCTTTCGATAGAATCCAGTAGCCGAAGAGTATGTTTGGGTGCAGAGCCCCAGACATGAGAGCAGTACTCTAGTGATGGTCGAATCTGGGCTTTGTATAGTGTCAAAAGTTGTTGAGGTGTGTACAACTTTCTGGTTCGGAAGAGTACACCAAGTTTCTGAGATGCTATCTTGGCGATTGCCACAACGTGGTTATGCCAAGACATATTTCCTCCCCAATTGACGCCGTGTCCGTCCATGACTATATCCGGTTCTGTAATGTTAACCTTTTTAGAGAAAACTGCTGCCTGGGTTTTTTAGCGTTAAATTCGACTTGGTTACTGTCACCCCAAGCCAAAATTTCTTCCAGGTTTTTGTTGAGGCGTGATACTTCATGCTGTCTGCGAAGATGTGCATCGGCAGCCGATGTTTGTGCATTCAAAGGGAAAGATGAGATAAGTGTGCTATCATCAGCAAAACTAAATATCGGGTTTTTCGTTTTCACTAGAAGGTCGTTAATGTAGAGTAAGAAGAGAGTGGGAGACAATATGGCCCCTTGACGAACACCGGTATTGATGGTGAAGGATGGACCATCAGAAGAGAAGCATACGCTCATCCAAGGAAAAGTGCGAAAAAGGCCTTTCAGGTCTTCCTACTTGGCCGATGTGTAATGCCATATCTTGTGAGGTTAAGGAGGTTCTTGAGAATTAATTGGTAGTTCGCTTCGAGTTGAAATAAGTTTGTGATCGGAAGATCCTAACGGAGGATGTACGGTGACTGTATATGGATCTGGATTTGATGTCGAGAAAAGAT
This sequence comes from Barypeithes pellucidus, assembly GCA_963991005.1. Taxonomy (NCBI): domain Eukaryota; kingdom Metazoa; phylum Arthropoda; class Insecta; order Coleoptera; family Curculionidae; genus Barypeithes; species Barypeithes pellucidus. The sequence continues at coordinate 11,111,802 of OZ022562.1, read as the reverse complement.
CCAAAAGACTAGCAATGTAAACTAACGAACCTAATATATTCATATTCAATGATGCGGATGGACAAGTAAATGTGCATCTAATTTAATTGCCGGTACCCCCACAGGGCCAACACTCCATTCATAAATCTGTTGGAAAGTGAGTTTGTGATTGTTTGAAATGTTATTGAAAATCAGTAATGGGTGGAAGAGTGACAAAACATGTTGGTCTCCCTAATGGCAACAATGTTGAAGTCTGGTTAAATCAAAGATCTTACAAGGTTAAATCCAATAACGTTTAAAAGGTTATGGAGCGGTCTTCATCGCTATCACTAGTCTGGGCAAAAAGCCCAACAAGGGCGTATAATTTACTTTGAGATTCTTTACGTTTAACTATATTATCTATTCAAAAAGTATAGTTTCGAATATTGGATATTTATAAAAAAGATAGAAATATTGATCCAGTTTTTATATACAGTGTATCCAAGGATGGATTTAACTATTTATGCTTAGCATCAATATGTTTGGTGTATTCATTACTGGATGATACTCTCCAGATATAAGTGTATATTTCTAGCCAGATTGTCATATTTATCACTAAGACATCTTGCAAAATCCCAATTAAAAATTTGTAAATTTGACAATTACAACTGGTTTAAGGTTAATCCGCAATTGCTCTTAAAATAAGTTTATTTCTAATAATTTGGCTATTGCAGATTGATATACGATACTTTGATATTTTTGAGGGTAGATGAATGTTACCATTGTGATGTATAACTGGTTTGCCACTGTCTGTAATTTATAAAATAACAATGTCTGTGATTTATAAAGTAATAATATATTGTGAAACGATGTTACATATAGTTATAGTACCATATTACTTTAGTAATGCACACACAAGCCACTAAGGCATATTGTACACTAAAGTGATTAATTAAATAAGTAAATTAAAATATTATGTACCTAAACAAGTTAGATCAAATATATAAAAATAAATAAATAAATTATATAAAACCTGTCTTCACGTACTTGTTACACTGCAAACGTTGTTTAAATATAGAAAAATAAAGATGTAAAATATTTTGACGGGACTGTTCCTTTCTTCAGTATTTTATTCCCATGTACATTACCTACATAATCTTCTTTTGTGAAGTATTTCTCACAAATAACTGTTGTATCACCTGGACTATAATTATTCCTTCTAAGGGCATGTATCCAAATTTGCCGTAGGCTACGGCCCTTTAGTATCCTGACGAAGTGGATAAACATTTGGTACATTCTTAAACAAACCGAATTTTCATAGTGATGCAAACTCAAAATCAAATTTCTAAATATATTTACTAACCTGTGAAATTTTAATTTAACACCATTGCATCTTCTAGTGAAGTATTTTATGGCCGCACAAGACTCAACCATCTTGTAAATGCAAGATTTATATTAAGAAATAAACCAACTCGACTGCTTTTTGCCCGGACTAGCACCACGGACCGGTCCATAACCTTTTAAACGTCAATGGTTAGTCAGAAATCATATCAATACAATCATATTAAAACATAACCATACTTACCGAAGAAAAGATAAATCCTTGCTTAAATGATCCACTCTTTTACAAACTATACATGAATGCACCATCATTGTTTATAATAAAGACGATTTTTCACCAATACTCACAAAAAAAAATAAAAACAACCAAGTATATAAACACTCCCTTAAAAGCGGTTAGGAGCGAGTAGCAACAGTGTATCCTTCTTCCATTGATAAAGTTTGATCGTTTGCCGTCGAGCGTACTATCTTTTAACTTGATGTTGTCAGAGTGCAGTCGGTTTATTTCAAACTTTTATGTATAATAATAATATTTTTTTTCTAAATCTCTCAAGGCCTATTCACAATTTATATTAAAATTATTGGGAAATAAATTTATTTTAAAAGCAATTGCGGATTAACCTTAAACCAGTTGCAATTGTCAAATTAACAAATTTTTAATTGGGATTTTGCAGATACCTTAGCGATAAATAGGACAATCTGGCTATGCTGCAAGCATAACAGCAAGGTGGGGAGTGCACGTTTACAGTCCTTACGTCGACTTCAAATGTAAACAATTCTATCCGGAGTTTGTAAGATCTTTGGGTACCCCCATCTGCCAGGGAAGTAGTTGTTTTACGTTAAAAAGATTATTTCTTTAAAACCTATTTTATAAAAGTATCAAATCCGTATTTACATTTTATACGTGTATATTGTTATTCAAGTGGAAGAAAGCAATACTTGAATACCCTTGTCACGAAGATCAAAAAATCACATTTCCAAATTCCCGACTCTCGAAACTTTCTTTTATCAACGAATCCTTTTTAGTTTAAGAAAATCGAAAAGAAATATTCTTCGTCTCGGATTTGTCCGAATATAGATTTTATTGGGCGTATTTCTTTCATTTTTTTTTTGTTGTTGTTTATTACATATTACCGATCCCACCATTTTGTTTTGTTACATGTTCAGTGGAGAAAATAGGCTTTATGGGCATATTTATTTTTCTATAAATCTCGTTCAATGGATCGTAAGTTTTTATTAGGAAATGTCGTCCCGCTGAGAGAGACTCTTTATAACCGTTTTGGGAACGGCTAGATAAAATGACAATATCAGGAAGATACACGGAAAGAAAATCTTCGTTAAATTTACTATATCTAATAATAATAAAATTAACCATAATTTATAGCTCTATGTGTGATTGGAATAACTTTTATTAAGAAATGCCACTGATGTACAGGGTGTTCCATGTTCGACACTTTTATAGGGTATCTCCGTAATTGTTAGTGCTGCTATCAAAAAAGTAATGTAGGTGTCATGTGCTCTTTTTGGGTCAAACTTAAAATATCAAAATTTGAAAATTTTCGCTCGCTTAAGAGATACGGGGGAAAATCAAAAAATTGACAATTTCAAAATTACCCTATATTTTCTTAGTTAAAGGATATACAGAAAAATGTTTCATACACAAGTTTCTTTATGATGATCGTTGAATAATCTGCCGTTTTCAGAATAAGTATCGGACCTAACCTAATTTTTTTTAATGGAACACCCTGTATATTTTAATCTAAAAAGATAGCATTTTAAATTCTCTTTTCAAATATATAACACACCATGGATGATATTGGTTTCCTAGGCGATTTATTTAAACTTTATTACTTTAAACCACAGTAGGCCATGAAACACAAGCTAATATCTTAGAGACAACTATGTTGACATTCTAGTTCAACGAATACTTATAACCAGGAAGAAGACAAACTGCCGTGTTAAATAATCGAAGCAGGCATGATACGGCGACTTCCATTATGCTTGGCGCGCACGTGCTTTTCAAATGTCACTTTTGTCCAAATTTTTATTACTGTCAATATTTTAATGTGACATTTAAGCAAATAAAACATCGAAACCCTTTCATTTGATTTACTAAGTAGAGAAAATCAAATATTAGGATTTTGACATAGGTTTTCAGCTGTAAATATCACTTTAAAATTGTCCTTACATACTTTTATATTATTATTGAACTAGTAACGAAACTAGAAATAAAGAATTCAGAGATTGAAGGTTGTAATTAGTTTTATTAAAAAATAGGAAATAAATCATAATTTACATAAAATATTTTACCATCTTCAACTTCAAACAAATCAAGGTAAATACAATACTATATGTACAGCTACTAACCAAGTAAATATATGCACCATCATTATGATGGGCTTCCAATTGGTTTGTTTCGTAGCATACTCCTGGCAACATTAGTGATCGAAGTCCTCTTTAATATTCAGTCATTATGGGATTCTCAATTAAACTATGAAAAGAAAGAATTATTATAATAATATATTACCGGACTTATCAAAATTCTGGCTACGGGTTAATATAACTAAGCTGTAATTATTATGTTCTAGCTTTTGACTTCTGGATTGTAAAATTTAAGTAAAATTCTTTAAAAATGTGTTTGTTGCTAGTTTGCGTGACAAGTTTGGGACATAATGGGACAATTTTATAATGTAAAATAACAATAACGAATAAAAATTAGTAAAAAAATATTTCAATCATAAATTACTTACCTGCAACAAAACGAGAAGGTCCGTTTTCGTGAAAAGAATAGAAAATTAAAAATTATTTTAGAATTTAATGACGCTTCCTCCACCATTTTCAATCACATTATAAATCATATGTTACTTGATTTTATCCCCTTCCAGACGAAGGATGTTCGGTTGTGAAATAATTTAAGAACGTGTGCTGCTCGCATTCTATGTCTGTCTCTGTCTGCATCAGCCTTCTCCGATTCAATAAAGGGAGACAAATATGGCCTAGATTAAATCGAACAAACCCAAAGTCTGATATTGACACAGAACGATGGACACAAAAGGATAAACGTATGGAGTAACCTGCCTGGCTGTGACGTCACTTGCACGGCCTACTTATATGCTTCGATCCCCGCCATAAGCGGTCTCACCGGGCTGTTCTAGTTCTTATTAACATTTAAAGGCAATTTAGAAAAATTTGATATGATATCTATCATCCATGGTGTGTTATAAATTTGAAAAGAGAATTTAAAATGCAATCTTCTTAATAGATTAAAATATACAGGGTGTTCCATTTAAAAAAACGAGGTTAGGTCCGATAAGTTTCTTACCTGGCCCCGTATACTTATTCTGAAAACGGCAGATTATTCAACAATCATTATAAATAAACTTCTGTATAAAACATTTTTCTGTATCTCTTTTAACTAAGAAATTATAGGGTAATTTTGAAATTGTCAATTTTTTGATTTTCCCCCGTATCTCTTAAGCGAGATACCCTATAAAAGTGTCGAAAATGGGACATCCTTTACTATATGAAAAGATTTTGTAAAATTTACTAAAATATTTTGTAAAATTTAAAAGGAGGTTGTTCTTGGGTCCATTGTGTGGTCCAGGGTGTTAAATATTTTCCAAAATTCGGCCTTTTTATTAATATCTGTGATACTGCTTTATTTTAAATACCTACGGTGTCATAAAAACTTTAAAACGTTGTAGTTGTTAATTCCTTGTTACTATAAACATTATCCAGGACCTATTTTCCTGCTAGGCTCGGTGGGTCTGGGCCTGGGGCCCCACTTTCAGAGGAGCTCAGCACTTGGCTTCCGCGACACTAACTTATTCAACACAAACAAGACAAAAACTTAACTTATTTGCAAAACGAATAGGTACCTATGCTTTTTTATTACAAAAAAAATTGTAAAGGTTCTTAAAATCTAAGGCGATCGACAGATGTGTAGGAACTCCTTTTCTTGATGATAGTATAAAATCATAATAAATTAGTGTTGCGTAAGAAAAATACACTTTTTGAAGTGGCGAAGGGCCTCGCATTCCGTAACGGGAGGCCACTTTGGGCCGAGGGCCCCCTGGACGCCTGGGCCCCCCTGCGTTGCATGGTCTTGCTGCATACTAGTTCCGCGCCTGGTTGAAATTTATCCTTTAATGCACAAAAGTATTATTCCCTTGTTGTTATTCCACTAGAGACTTAATTTTAGTCTGTCACTACCTGTATATAATTTAATGTACAGTACGTTTCACAAAAATTGTATACGACTTAATGATTTCCTGGGTCGGTCCCATTGTGTCGACAAGAGCTTGGCAATAAACAAGTGAAGTATGAAGGAACGGACTAAGGAAAACAAGTAATGATATGATTATATTAATGTAATCAAATGAAATAACATTTTTTTTTAAATATTACTAGTCATATTTATTTACATTTATAATGTCATTCTATAGATAGTTCTGTTTCGCTATCGCTATCCTCATCAAAATTAATTATAATTGGATTAATTATACGATCCAGACTAATATACGAATTTTCTACAGTTATTACGTGACGGACTGACTTTTTCCAACTACCTGGGGGAATATCATTAAAGCATTTTCGTATTAATTCTACAACACTAGAACTTAAAGTCGGAGAAATATTTTCAGACCTAACCAGTGATTTGAACTGGTGCCACATATGCTCTATGGGGTTAAAAATGCAATAATAGGGTGGGAGCCGTAGCACTGTATGTCCAATTTCTTCTGCCAATGTGTCACAAACATATACTTTTTTATACAAAATGTCTTTAAAACTTCTAAAAGATCACTTTTTTTATAACTTTCTTCAAAAGCTTTATGTAATTGGCGACTGTGATAGCTCGCACTGTCCATTGCTATCACGCTATTCTGAGGAATGTTTGGTAAACGACAATTCTTGAACCATTCCTCAAAAACTAACAAATTTTACCACAAAAAGATATTTAAATATAAATTAAGCAACCTAACCTACCTGATGTGCCTATATTTAATTATAATTATTACAATCCGGTCCTTTCCACATAATAATAACAAACGGTCATAAATAATGGGATGGCCCAGGTACTTTTACTGCAGTCATTAAGTTATATCCATTTTTCGTGAAACAATCTTTACTTAAAATTTTCACATAAATTAATGTTAAAATTAAATTTGAGTACTAAATAAAGTTAAATTAAGTTTATAAATGAGGCAGAGAAATCTTAATCGATGAGATGCGAAATTAATTAGTTGAGGTGGCACATTTTCATTTAAGACCGGACTAAGTTTCGATTAAAACGTCTCTCTGGATTGATGTTATTGTATGCTCAGCCGTCTCCGAACATCGAAAGGAATTCGAGCAAAAAATTATGCTATGCTGCCTTCATTTTTTTACTATTTGATGGTCCCCCGGTCCAAAAAAAGTATGTTAAATTCGAAATACTATATTGAATAGCCTTCCTCCATTAATATAATACTGTCCCATTTCATTTAATAAACATTATAGTGCTTCGCGTCTATCTTGATTTGTCAAAGCAAATCGACTCAAGGTTATTCTTTTAATGTACATATATTTAATGTATTAAGGTGTCTTTTGACACCGTTTGTTTGAGCAAAAATGTATGGATGGCATTAGTTTAATGAAAGCAACAATGATATTTTAAATTTCTTTACATATTAATTGGCGCCGTCCCGTGGCGGTGGACCTTCAAGAAATCGTTCAAATATATGGTGTTCGGATAATGCAACAGGATACTTGGAGATGTGATTCTATACAGGGTGTCCCAGAATATGTGGGCAATCTCCCGGGTTCAGATAGAACACTTAAAAATAACAGGAGAAGCTCTTATAAATTTTTCTTCATACGGCCTCCTCTACGGAGATACGGGCCCATAACAAACACATGCAGCAGTTTTCTCTAAAAAGGTTAACATTACAGAACCGGATATAGTCATGGACGGATACGCAATCCCACTGGCTTCATCTATTAATTGGCTGGGCGTCAATTTGGGAGGAAATATGTCTTCGCATAACCACGTTGTGGCAATCGCCAAGATAGCTTCTCAGAAACTTGGTGTACTCTTCCGAACCAGAAAGTTGTAGACACCTGAAAAACTTTTGACACTATACAAGGCCCAGATTCGACCATCACTAGAGTACTGTTCTCATGTCTGGAGCTCTGCACCCAAACATACTCTTCGGCTACTGGATTGCATCGAAAGGAGGGTCATTCGTCTGATTGGAGACCACGAGCTGACGAAGATCCTCGACAGCCTAAAACATCGAAGACAGGTTGGGGATTTGACTCTCTTTTACAGATATTTTCATGGAAAGTGCTCGGCTGACCTTGCCATCTTAATTCCGCCCAGAGCGGCGAATATCAGAAATACACGACGAACCACTGCCGCCCATCCATATGTGGTTAAGCTTAGTAGTCCTCGAACTTCATTATTTAAGAATTCTTTCATCTGGAGGACTTCATCCTTATGGAACGACCTTCCCGAGGTCGTTTTTAACAAACGAATATAACCTCCAACGATTCAAAACCAATGGGAATCGCTTTTTGCGCACACGCACCGACTCAGAAGTCTATATTTTTATCCATTTTACGGCAGACTTGGTACAATCTTACCATATTGAGTTTGTTCGGGTTTGCTTACAACTTACCTAAGAATGTGAATTGTTTATTCTTCAAAGACTGTGAACCAAGGCCGTATCTTCTTTGTTTTAAGATCCTTGGCTGCAGTGGCGCCTCGTGATCTATGATAGAGGGGGTTCAGAAGTATGGTGACATTATTTTTAAAATTTTATTTTTGTGTAACGACCAATCAATTATTTTCTAGGCGTTTTAAATGCAGAAAGAAAAAAAGTAATAAGAAAATGCGTTAGGTAAAACATATTTTTATTTATTTTTTTAATTTTACACAAGGAAATACAACTTTTGGAAAATAAGAAGATTTTTCTTAGTGTGTATAGCTGTCGAATCTTAACGTCGTCGCATGCAACCCTCGTAACAATATTTATACAGTCCACTACTAATACTACTAAAGCCATCTACGAGCTATCAAGAAAACCGAATGATGTCCAATACTGCTACCGCCATCTACGAGTTATCAAGAAAACCGAATGATGTCTAATACCACTACGCCATCTACGGCTACGTCATTAGGCGCAACCAAGACGAGAACAATAGTTAACTGTTTTATGACGAGAACGAATCGAGTCACGAGACTGACAAGTTGGCATTCTTCATATTTTCAGTGTTTTTTAGTTTAAATCCTTAAATAAAATGGCTTAAAATCATATCGAGTATCATTTATCGAAATACACAACATTTATCGACCCTACACAATAGTGCTTAAACGTAAAGTCCATTCTTCGGTTCTTAATTGTAGAAAATTAATCAATAACAGCCTCATGGAATATCCTCTATAATTTTTTTTTAATATATTTCATTTTTAAACTTTCTAATAAAGTCCCTAGATTTACCCTTTGTGTTCTGAGTTAAATTAATTTCGGGTTTAGGTGTTCCCGCATTCTTCAATTTAATTTTTTGCTCCAAACTCAAAGAGCTAAAGTTATTTCTTAAATAGTCCACCGTCAACTATTCAATTTAACTTAATAAATATATAATATTAAAATATTAAAACATACACGCTCGAATTTCTAACTAGATGCACGAACAGACAACAGCGCGCGGTGCACACAAAAACGGTGCTCCTTTTCCATGTTAAATCACCATAGCCCCGCTATCCCCCGCTGCCACCCGCCACCTGGTGAGAAACTGCATTAGTTAATCGACCGAGGCCGGATCTATACAGTTTGGTTTGACGGGATGATAAAATATTAGGGAGGGTCGAACTTACGATAAATAATATTCAATGAATATAAACTCATATTTTTTATTCGTTTTGTTTTGGGGGTGCATGTGCGCATGTGCTCCTGTGGAAGATCCGCCACTGTTGAGTAGGTGTTCGGAATATGGATAAATAAATTTGTTACCTTGTTGGAACATACAGAGGTCTCTATTAATTTATAAGCCTACAATAATGTAATTAAAGACGCCGTCGTTGTCAACGTGTTGGAGAGGGTTCTATTTATGAATATTTTAGAGGTGAAAGCGAAATGTTATGCATGTAAATTGGCCTGGTTTGATAAATAAAATATCAGTCGTAGTCGCCCTTCCCGTTTTAAATTGCAGGATCGGGACATATTTTGCTATAGCCTGACATCGGGGGTTAAGATTATCAAAGGTTCCGTTTTTGCGAGATAATATTTTAAATATTAAAACAGGCACTTTTTTACTGATGTGAGTATTGTATGTCCAGTCCTTTGTGAACATCGCAAGGAATGCGAGCAAGAAATTTGGCTATGCCCGTTAGTTGAGTCCAAATTTTTTTACAGGCAACTTTCAGTCCTTAGCATATAACTTACTAAAATAAACTATTTACCTGTAGAAAGGATTATAATTACTTCCTGCATTAGAAAGCAATTTTAAAGGTTTTTTTTTAGATTATAACTACAGTATTCAAATTTGAATTTAAAAATATATCGCCGGTCACGGGTCCCCAGTCAATAATTTCTTACTTTACCCTTTTATATTTCACGTCATTTTACTAAAGTTACTTTTATTTGTAAATAATTTACACTCCTACTACAAATTGTATTGAAAAAATAATGTTCAAAGATCAACAGTTTAGTTTCTCTAACTCAATTATTAACCAGAAGTTGCAGAAATTGCACGGCAGAAATTGCTTATAAATAACGCCACTACAGGCCGGCCTAATAGTTTTACAAATATGACGGTATGTGTTTGAATTTGTGTAAAGCGTACTCCTGTTTAAGTAAGTTCCTTATTATGGTTATTTAGGTATAAACTAGAACATTGCCTACTTTTTACCAGGCTTATGTTTTTATGTTGTATCGCCGGTCACAGGGTTAACTCAGACCTAGTAGTCTTAATTAAGGGAAAACTACTACACGAAGTCATTCTCTTGAGTACAGATACTCATTTCAGTCTAAAAAGGAGAAATAGCTTGTATCTGTTATCCACAAATTTGTGCATTTTTGTATCGCCGGTCACAGTAACACCGGTCACGCATGAAAATGTTACCGGAGATAAATTGATGTGACGGTTTGTTATCCGAAGCTATATACAATATTTGTTTATTAACCATTTATAAAACATTAAGGAAAAATATATTTTGATGTTCAAGTTTTGTTTACACCTTAGGTAGATTAAAAATATGACTAATTTTCTTAGTATTTTAACATTCTATAAGGAACATTCCAAAACTTTAAGCCAATATAAGACAAGGCTGTTATAAATAATAGGAAAATGTTATATTGACTGATTAAAATAACTCAGTTCCAAATATTGGCGTTATATGATTCAGAAGAATAAAATTAGCCATGTGACGGGCGTAACAGACAATAGTTATGAATAAACATTCGAAGAATCAAGCAAAATAAATCGTGGCCAATATTTACAACGTATGTAAAGAAAAGTTGACCAATAATTAAATAATAATACCCGTCAGAAGGACATTTCAGAAAAAAAAAACTAGTTTTGAAGGAAAAATGCAACTGAATAGCCAACACATTGTATTTATTTTCTAACTTAATAAAATATTGTTTGAGCACCCGGTATCATGCTTTCAAGCATGGTTTACATATATATTTACCCCCTCGCTTTTCATACGAAAACTTTCAAATACCGCTGGACGGACAATAGAACCAATTTAAATAGATAAGAATAATTTTGTCACTTTGGAAACGTGAAATGAGAGTATATTTACAATAATAAGGATGTCAAAAGTCGATTTTAATGATATTTCATAGCGGGAATTATGGAACAAAGCCAGATTTTTTTGTGTTTTCTTTATTTACGATTTTATTATGTAGCGACATCGCCTATTAACTTAAAGGAACATTTTACTAATGTTGGCACTCGAGATCGGTAAGTAGATAATAAAAATAAGTTAGTATTAATTGCAAAACGCTACGAGGAAATAAAATTTTTGTTCACTCATTTAATAAAATGTCTATTTATAGTACCTATATTAAGATACACAGGCGTGGAACTACTATGCAGCAAGACCATGCAACGCAGGGGGGCCCAGGCGCCCAGGGGGCCCTCGGCCCAAAGTAGCCTTCCGTTACGGAATGCGAGGCCCTTCGCCACTTCAAAAAGTGTCTTTTTCTTACGCAACACTAATTTATTATGATTTTATAGTATCATCAAGAAAAGGAGTTCCTACACATCTGTCGATCGCCTTAGATTTTAAGAACCTATATAATGGGCATAGGTACCTATTCGTTTTGCAAATAAGTCAAGTCTTTGTCTTGTTTGTGTTGAATAAGTTAGTGTCGCGCAAGCCAAGTGCTGAGCTCCTCTGAAAGTGGGGCCCCAGGCCCAGACCCACCGAGCCTAGCAGGAAAATAGGTCCTGGATAATGTTTATAGTAACAAGGAATTAACAACTACAATGTTTTAAAGTTTTTATGACCCCGTAGGTATTTTTAATTGAACGCAAACTTCCTATTCCTAAACAAATAATTTAAGGAAATTGAATTTAAAATATAAAATATCCCTAGCGCAACGAAATAGGTGCTCCGGATCGACAGCAAACTCGTCTAAATACAGCACTTGTTATTTATAAAGAATATTTTTTATACTTATTTGGCGGTATGGCGGTGCTAAGTTTTCAAAGAATTATTTCTTACTGAGAATTATTAACATCAAAAGAATAACTTACTAGTAATATACTAATCTACAAACAAAATTAATTGAAAAGTTGGTCAATGGTTCAATTTAGGGAAAACACATTTACAGAAATGCATTGAACAATTTTTCAAATAATTTTTTTTGTAGATTATTATTATTAGAGATTTAACACAAGGGTGGATCCAGAACTTCGGTTTGGGGGTCAAACTTCGTTTTGGGGGGTCATACAAGGAAAAATTACGAAAAGTAATACCCTGCCGTGTTAGTCAAACCGGTATTTATGGTATTTTTCGTGTTAAATTGATGCTTGGGGGGGCTTGTGAGTCTAAATTATTTGAGGAAAGAAAAACTTATTTTGCGACTTGATTAAAGTAACTTCTAATTTTAACCTGCCCTGTATGATATTCTAATTATTCGATCTTATTATGTATTTTTAAATTAATTTTACGAGAACTTATACTTTTGTGAATATTTCTTGAAAATCTGGTTTAAAAGTAATTTTAAACAATAAAGTTATTCACAAAAGAATAGTGTGGTCACTTTTTAAATCATTTTATAGGGGGCCCAATAAATAATTTTGCGGGGGGGGGGGGGGAGCCAAATTTTGAAGTTCCGCCTCTGAAGACACAAGTTTCATAAGACATTATCTTAGAGCACGCGTTTTCTAAAGTACAAGTGCTCTAATTGTCTTATGAACCGTGTATTTTATAATACTTTTTCTATTTGTGTCTTTAAAGTCTGAAAAAACTTTAAAAAATATAGCAGATTTTTTCCATTTGAATTAATATTTTCTATTTGGGTTGGCAATACTTTTACAATTTAATAACAAATTTAAAAGTATCAAATATGCCATGATAGAAACAATTGAACACAACAAAGTTTCTTCCCATCCGTCATAATTAAAAGTAAATAAAGTTGTACTCCGTCAGAAATACCAGAAATTGCAGAAAATAATCTAGAAAAACTTTTAAAAAGAATATGCACAACTTCGAGTTATGGTGCGAGCAGAACAAAGTTCAAAATATTGAACAAAATAATAAATAATACTATTGAACAAAATATTGTGTCGACACAGAATCTGACAGGAATAACAATTAATGCCCAGGAAATGTCTACAGTAACTATAAATATGTGCCACTTCAAAAAGTGTCTTTTTCTTACGCAACACTAATTTATTATGATTTAATACTATCATCAAGAAAAGGAGTTCCTACACATCTGTCGACCGCCTTAGATTTTAAGAACCTTTACAATTTTTTTTGTAATAAAAAAGCATATTATGTACCTATTCGTTTTGCAAATAAGTAAAGTTTTTGTCTTGTTTGTGTTGAATAAGTTATTGTCGCGCAAGCCAAGTGCTGAGCTCCTCTGAAAGTGGGGCCCCAGGCCCAGACCCACCGGGCCTAGCAGGAAAATAGGTCCTGGATAATGTTTATAGTAACAAGGAATTAACAACTACAACGTTTTAAAGTTTTTATGACACCGTAGGTATTTTTAATTGAATGCAAACTTCCTATTCCTAAACAAATAATTTAAGGAAATTGAATTTAAAATATAAAATATCCCTAGCGCAACGAAATAGGTGCTCCAGAGCGAGAGCAAACTGGTCTAAATACAGCACTTGTTATTTATCAATAATATTTTTTGTACTTATTTGGCGGTATGGCGGTGCTAAGTTTTCAAATAATTATTTCTTACTGAGAATTATTAACATCAAAAGAATAACTTACTAGTAATATACTAATCTACAAACAAAATTAATTGAAAAGTTGGTCAATGGTTCAATTTAGGGAAAATACATTTACAGAAATGCATTGAACAATTTTTGAAATAATTTTTTTTGTAGATTATTATTATTATTAGTAAGCTGAAATACATTCCTTTTATTGAAATATCATTTATGTTTCATTTTATACAATAATTGTTTCCATGCCTAACTGATAAACATTGTGATATTGAGTTATTAACTGCTTAGAAACATTTGGTCAGAAAATTACTTCTAAGTGGTTAATCGAGTGAAATATCAAAAAATCTCTTAACATATTTTTTGGTCAGAATATATGAAGATTTAACACAAGGGTGGATCCAGAACTTCGGTTTGGGGGTCGAACTTCGTTTTGGGGGGTCATACAAGGAAAAATTACGAAAAGTAATACCCTGTCGTGTTAGTCAAACCGGTATTTATGGTATTTTTCGTGTTAAATTAATGCTTGGGGGGGCTTGTGAGTCTAAATTATTTGAGGAAAGAAAAACTTATTTTGCGACTTGTTTAAAGTAACTTCCAATTTTAACTGCCCTGTATGATATTCTAATTATTCGATCTTATTATGTATTTTTAAATTAATTTTACGAGAACTTATACTTTTGTGAATATTTCTTGAAAATCTGGTTTAAAAGTAATTTTAAACAATAAAGTTATTCAGAAAATAATAGTGTGGTCACTTTTTAAATCATTTTATAGGGGGCCCAATAAATAATTTTGCGGGGGGGGGGGGGGGGGAGCCAAATTTTGAAGTTCCGCCTCTGAAGACACAAGTTTCATAAGACATTATCTTAGAGCACGCGTTTTCTAAAGTACAAGTGCTCTAATTGTCTTATGAACCGTGTATTTTATAATACTTTTTCTATTTGTGTCTTTAAAGTCTGAAAAAACTTTAAAAAATATAGCAGATTTTTTCCATTTGAATTAATATTTTCTATTTGGGTTGGCAATACTTTTACAATTTAATAACAAATTTAAAAGTATCAAATATGCCAAGATAGAAACAATTGAACACAACAAAGTTTCTTCCCATCCGTCATAATTAAAAGTAAATAAAGTTGTACTCCGTCAGAAATACCAGAAATTGCAGAAAATAATCTAGAAAAACTTTTAAAAAGAATATGCACAACTTCGAGTTATGGTGCGAGCAGAACAAAGTTCAAAATATTGAACAAAATAATAAATAATACTATTGAACAAAATATTGTGTCGACACAGAATCTGACAGGAATAACAATTAATGCCCAGGAAATGTCTACAGTAACTATAAATATGTGTATAAAGTAATATATATATAATACTATATTGAATTAAAGATAAAAATAGTATTTTATTGAATAAAACTTTAGAAATAGAGCATAAACTGGAAGATATTTCTATTATTTTTAGGTTATGTTGTTTTATAGTTGTGACTAGAAATTAGTTGACGGACACCGTCAGCATGTTATATATTTCCGAGTATAGGTATTTCAGATAAATATCTAGTAAAATTGATTGATCTATTTGCAAGGTTAAAGGTTAGTATTTTAAAGTTTTCTATAAGAAATTGTTGTCGAATCCATAATGCATAGAAAACTAATTTCAACGAAATCGAAGTAAGCTTAAAATTTGAACCCTACTTGCCGCCAACATAAAAAAAAATGAAATTTCAGTTTCAGTGGCAGGTTATTAATTTTTATTGCATTTCATAATGTAGCCATTATGAAACCCAAATAGAAAAAATACATTATGTAATTTTTGTCACTTTGTCTTTATTTCCATCACCTGTCAAATATACTGTTTCGAGCTGGGGTTTGTTTAGTCCATCAGGATTAAGTTTCTTGATAAATTTCTGGGTTCACCCTGGTATGTTACGTTAACGACCACAATAAAAACAAAAATCAACAACTCAAACATCCGAAGTAAATTTAAAGTAGGAGTACCTATTATTAGTACACCTAGTTAATGTAGACAGAAGCGGAATTCTTCGCATTTCTCGTAGGCGAATATTTAATTCGATTTTCTCTTGAAAAAGCTATTAAAAGCTTTTTCTACAGATGTGAACGCTTGTTGTTTTAATCGTTTATTATCAGTGGCGGATCTAGGATTAGATTTTTGGGGGAGGGGGCTAAGTTTTCCTGGCCACTTCTAAATATCGTAAAATTTGATAAATAATTTATAGTCCATATTGTCTCCCACTCTCTTCTTAGTCTACATTAACGACCTTCTAGTGAAAACGAAAAATCCGATATTTAGTTTTGCTGACGATAGCACACTTATCTCATCTTTCTCTTTGAATGCACAAACATCGACTACCGACGCACATCTTCGCAGACAGCATGAAATATCACGCCTCCACAAAGACCTGGAAGAAATTTTGGCTTGGGGTGACAGTAACCAAGTCGAATTTAACGCTAAAAAACCCAGGCAGCAGCTTTCTCTAAAAAAACCGGATATAGTCATGGACGGACATACAATCCCACTGGCTTCATCTATTAATTTGCCGGGCGTCAATCTGGAAGGAAATATGTCTTGGCATAACCACGTTGTGGCAATCGCCAAGATAGCTTCTCAGAAACTTGGTGTACTCTTCCGAAGCAGAAAGTTGTACACACCTCAACAACTTTTGACACTGTACAAAGCCCAGATTCGACCATCACTAGAGTACTGCTCTCATGTTTGGAGCTCTGCACCCAAACATACATTTCGGCTACTGGATTCCATCGAAAGGAGGGCCATTGGTCTGACTGGAGACTCCGAGCTGACGAAGAACCTCGATAGCCTAGAACATCGAAGACAGGTTGGGGGATTTGACGAACAAACCCCATCTTGCCCCTCCCAAACGACGGCCATGATTACTGCTAAAAGGAATGAAATCCCAAAGATTTGTTCATCTTATACAGAAATTTGAACTTTGGCATTTATATTTAATTCTCCCGGAAAGACGATATCCAATTATATTTTAAAGCGGCCCCTATAAACCAACAGACAGATCAAAAAAATACTAAAACTGGGAATTTTGTTGATCGAGTTACATTCCCCTGAGAATGGTCGTTTTGCGCGTTATGCAGAATCATCAAAACTATTATTAGACTTCCTAGATTTTCTTAGATGCGTTAGATGTTCTCATGCAATGTCAGCATTGCAAACATTATAAATATATGTAACAGAATTAAGATCATCATTCTTATTGTAACGTCTTAGATTGAAATAAAAGTTTTTTTTAAAAACAAACTCTCGTTTTTCGAGTTGTTAACTGGCGCAGTCGGGTCGGATTTTGTCAGCGGTTCCGCGCATCGAGCGTATATTCCGTGTTTGTATCTACAATTAGTGACAAAAACGAACATTTTTCAAAAATCTGCGACGTGCAATAAGTCTCAACCGACCAGGGAACCGGGAACAAGCATCGTCCCACGTCCTATTGGTGCGAGTACAGGGAACAAGCATCGTCCCGAGCTCATAAGTAGTCCAGGGAAGGACAGCATCGCCATTCCTATTGGAACCTAGTTAGGAAATGAAAATCGAAGCAATCATCACTTCTATATTGTAAGTGCATCCTTTAAAAATATTTTTCCTTATTTTACCTTAATTGTTGTATTGATTAGTCTCTTTATTTGATATATTTTTTTAATCTGGACGATTTATTATCGGACCTTGCAAATCTATTCAATATGCAGAACCAACAACCTAATTATCATCTTATTAGATATCAAGCGGATAACATCCCTAATTTCGACGGAAATCCGAAACAAATTAATAGATTTTTGAACGCTTGTGAAAACTTTTTCGAAAATCATAAAGATACTTCAAATTCTGGCGCAGCCATAAATATTTGCCTTTTTGACACCGTGTTAAACAAATTAGTTGGTAGAGCAGCTGATTTAATTGCCTCTCGAACCGAGTTAAAAACTTGGGTACTATTAAAAGAAGCAATAATTTCCACTTTCGCCGATCAAAGATCAATCGATTGTGTTCTTCAAGATATCATTACAGTAAAACCGGAAAAGAATGAAACTCCGCAACAATTTGGCCTGCGTTTGCAAGACGCCCGTAGCTTATTATTTGCTAAAATAAATATGTCTACGGATACAACGGAATTAAAATTATTAAAAATTACGGAATATGATAATTTAATTTTAAAAACGTTTATTAATGGGCTTAACTATCATATGCAGTTAGTAGTACGTTTAAAAACCCCGAAAAATCTAGAAGAAGCTATGAGCTATGCCTTGGAAGAAGAAAATTTCATGTATTATAAAAATCGCGGAAATTTTGGTACGAAACCAAATGTTGATTTAAATATTTTCAAAAATAAAGCAAATACGCATCCGCAACAACAACATTATTCCACTAACACACAACCCCGATTTTTCCAACGAAATTATTCGTATATGCCAAATAATAATACGTCAATGAACCCCAATTTTAACAGACCACATTATAACGGTTTTAATCAAAACGGTTTTAATCACTTTAAACAACCTTCTGCAGTTTTTAGACAAGGACCTGTCCAATCTGTCAGACCAGGATTTCAAAGACATAATTTTAATAACCAAAATTTTATGAATAGACCTAATCCAAATTTTAGACATTTTTCTAATCAACAAAATAATCAACGTATGTCACCCTCCAATATTTCACGATTAAAGAAACCAGAACCAATGGATACGTCATCAGGTTACGCAACCATTAAGCATCCTAATCATTTTGCTAATAGCCAACCAAGACGCGATACTCTTGTTGAGGAACTATTTAATCAAGCGGTCGAACCGATGTATAATTCAAACGATCAAAATACCGATTTTTACGTGAACCCCGATGATGACTCTCAGTATTATACTGATTCTAACGAAACGTTGTATCAGCAATACGAACAAGGTTATGATATTCCGCAGGAAGAAACTAACCTATATGAAAACCAAAATGATTATCACGACGAAAATTTTCAGGAAACCCCGAATTTACTCAACCCTCCATAATAAATTTAAATAACTATACAAATTCAGATCTGCCAGTAATTTTTATTGAAGAAATTAATGCAACATTTTTAATAGACACTGGTAGTGGTAAAAGCTTTATTAAACCTGACCTTGCTTATAAAATTTATCCAAATTTTATTTTTTCAGAACTTTTTACTGTTAGAACAGCTCATGCAATTTCTATGCATAACGAAGTAATCGATATACCAATATTCCCCTCATTTAATTGCTTAGGAGACCACAAGTTTTACTTATTCGATTTTTCACCAAAATTCGACGGACTTTTAGGAATTGATTTTTTAACACATATTGGCGCAAATATCGATTTACAAACTTATAACTTAAGAACACTGAACGCTATTTTACCTTTATATTATCAAACTAATGTTCAAACTATGCAACACTTTGAAACTGTTAAAATAACGATTCCCCCTCGTACATGCCAAAAAGTAAAATTACCTGTCAATATATCAACCGGTATAGGAGTTTTAAAATATAAAAAATTCGGAAATGCTGAAATGCCGGAAGCATTAGTTAATGTTATTGACTCTTTTGCGACGACCCTCGTAACAAATCCAGGCGAAAACCCTATCAAAATTACCATATTTGAACCTTTAGAAATCGAAGTTTTGGACGAAAATGAAACTAATTTTATCGAAAAAATGGAAACCGATACGGAACTCACCGAATATCTTGACAACATTCAAAAACAAAATTTAAAAAATTTGCGCTTGTCGCACTGTAACAAAGAAGAATATAAAGCAATTAGGAACTTATGTTATGAATACCGAGACATATTTTATAGTGAAGGTACCCCTTTAACTTTTACTAACCAAATTAAACATAAAATAAACCTTACAGAAGAAACACCTATATTTACTAAAACGTATAGATATCCGGAAATTCATAAACAAGAAGTAAAATCTCAAATTAATAAAATGCTCGAAAACGGAATTATTCAAAATTCAAGCTCACCGTGGAGTAGTCCAATTTGGATAGTACCGAAAAAACTAGACGCATCGGGCATGCGCAAATGGCGTATTGTAATCGATTATCGTAAAATTAATGACAAATCAATCGATGATAAATTTCCATTGCCCAATATTTCCGATATTCTCGATAAATTGGGTAAAGCTCAATATTTTTCGACTTTAGACCTTGCAACAGGATTCCACCAAATCGAAATGGAACCAAACGACATCCCCAAAACGGCTTTTTCAACAGACACGGGCCATTACGAATTTAAGAGAATGCCCTTCGGTCTCAAAAACGCCCCTTCAACTTTTCAGCGTGTTATGAATAACGTTTTACGCGGACTTCAAAATGAAATTTGTTCTGTATACTTAGACGACATAATTATTTTTTCCACCTCTCTTCAAGAACATATCGATAGGTTAAGAGCCGTATTTGAAAGACTAAGACAGTCAAATTTTAAAATTCAACTAGATAAGTCAGAGTTTTTACATAAAGAAGTCGCTTATTTAGGGCACAAAATAACTAAAGATGGTGTTAAACCTAACCCCGACAAAGTTGACGCAGTCAAGAACTTTCCAATACCAAAAACCCAAAAGGAAATTAAGTCATTTTTAGGTTTAGCGGGTTATTACCGTAGATTTATAAAAGACTTCGCGAAAATTACTAAACCACTTACACTGTGTCTCAAAAAAGGCGCAAAAGTTGAACATTCGCCACCTTTTATTAAATCGTTCAATCACCTCAAAGAACTATTGATCAATTCACCTGTTCTTAAATATCCAGATTTTGAGAAACCGTTCACCCTTACAACGGACGCATCAAATATAGCCCTTGGAGCTGTACTCTCGCAGGGAGACCCTCCAAATGACCACCCTGTAGCTTTTGCATCACGAACTCTAAACGAAACCGAGCAAAGATATTCCACAATAGAAAAAGAACTTCTAGGTATCGTTTGGGCATGCAAATATTTCAGACCATACCTATATGGCCGAAAATTCAAAATTTACACGGATCATAGACCCCTAGTTTGGCTATTTAATTTAAAAGAACCCAACTCTAAACTTGTACGTTGGAGACTTAGACTAGAAGAATACGATTACGAGATCATTTATAAGAAAGGTAAACAAAATACAAATGCAGACGCACTTAGTCGTATTTCACTTCACGCAATCGAATCAGAATCGATAATCAATAACCCCGGCGATATAAGTCGAGATATCGATCAATTTTTACAGAATAGTTATAGTCAGTTTAACCCTGAAAACTTAGACCCTGACGATGCAAGCAAAAATCTCACAAATACTAAAAATCCAAATAGTCCAAAAATAAAAATTTTACAAAACATACAAATTAAACCCCCACGAATAGAAATTAGGCCTAATGATGATAACACAGACAATACAGTACACAGTACTAACGCCGAGGATAATTATTCAAATATGACTTTATTAGACGAAATTATTAATAACAAACCCCATCAAATTATTATTAAAAAATCCCCTTATGACGCTTACGTTAAAACTAAACGCGAAACTTTTGATGGCAACCAAATTATTCATGTGACCATTCCTACGAATATGGCAACTATTGTTAATTTTCTTAAAGAATTCTTAACTAATAAAAATACCTATGTTTATTTCTTCTCTAAAGAACTACGGCCTTATTTTCAACAATCCATGACAAATCACTTTAAAAATTTAAAACTTATAGAGTGTACGAAATTAATAAATAACGCTCAACCGGATGAAAGAGAATTAATCATTAAATATCGACATGAAAGTAAAACAAACCACCGAGGAATCGAAGAAACATGTAAATTCTTAAAAGCCAATTATTATTGGAAATCTTTAAAATCGGACGTAACAAAATACATTAACAATTGTGAAATCTGTCAACGTTCAAAATATAATCGTAAACCCCCTGACCAACCATTAGTGTTAACAGAAACGCCTAGTAAACCATTTGAAATAGTACACGTCGATACATTCATTATTGGTAAACAAAAATTTTTGACAATCATAGATAAATTCTCTAAGTATGCACAAGCTCTTCCTTACACCGGAAATGCAGTTTCCTGCTGTGACCAATTAATTAACTTTTTCTCATTTCTTCGCGTACCAAAACAAATCGTATCAGATAACGGATCGGAATTCCAGAACGAAGTAGTCAGTGGCTTACTAAAAGCTCATAATATAAAAATTCATTTTACCACCCCCTATCACCATGAGTCGAACTCACCCGTAGAAAGATTACATTCGACGCTAATCGAGCACATTCGTATTTTACGCGAATCAGATCCAAATGCTGACGTCATAAAATTAATGCCGTATGCAATTATTGCATATAATAATACAATTCACTCTAGCACAAATTTTACCCCATACGAACTCGTCTTCGGACACACGGATTCTAGAGACCCTATGGATTTAATACCATCTCACGTATATACAGAGTATATAAATAACCATAAAAATAACACCCAAATTTTATATGATAAAATTACCGAACAAACAAAGGAATTAAAGCTTAAAACCATAGAAAAAATTAATAAAAATAAAACCCCTAAAGAACTGATTATAGGTTCTCAAGTTTATAAAAAATCAGACAGCCGATCAGGAAAAATTAAAAATAAATTTTTAGGACCATTTGTGTTGACCGGTATCTTAGAAAATAATAAAATCGAGATCGAAAACCCCAAATCAAAAAGAAAAGAAGTCATTCACATTAATGAAACTAAAATTATGCCCCTTGTTCCAGATGGAGCTGGACCATCGCATCAGGAATAGTAAAATTCCATGATTTAAACGATCACCCCGGAATTCTACCCTTCAGGCTAGGAACCGCCCAACTTGAATCCAATAAATGGACCTTTATTCAAAATTTTGACTTAACCCCTATAATTTCCAAATTTGAAACTCTAAAAAATCAAACAGATAGACTCTCTTCTATCATTAAGAATAATAGCGAATACTATCAAGGTTATCTTAATTCTTTTAGCTCACTTTATACGCTTGAAAAACGAATAGAACATTTAATAGACCAAATTTTACCATTTAAAAATGTTCATAGAAACAAAAGAGGCCTATTTAACCCTTTAGGCACATTTATTAAAAGTATAACGGGAAACCTCGATCAAAATGACGCAGAGCAAATCGATGCAAAAATCAAAAGGTTGCAGGAAAACCAAAATAAATTAAGAATCGACGCCATAAATCAAATTACAATTTTAGACTCTACAATCAACAAATTTAAGTCAATGATATCAAATATCACACATAATCAATTGCTCTTAAAATCGCACATTGTTAGAATAGAGGCAACAATTAAAGAGGTTGGAATACACCAAACTAATTTTGAACAGTATTTTCTTACCCACATGGTAATTAGTCAAATTACACTAATGTATCAGTCAATTTATGATATTCTCGATAAAATCGAAGTAGCTATCACATTTACAAAAATTAACATACTTCATAACTCCATAGTAGATCCAAATGAACTTTTATCCGAGATAGAAAATATTAATAAGCATCTAGATGCAGATAAACTTCCTTTAGAAGTTAAACCCCAAAATATTCTTAGTTTTGAAAAAATATTAATAATCAAAAGCTTTTTAAAAGGATTTAATATTGTATTTGTATTGGAATTACCTCTTGTAGAATCAGAGACGTATCAATATTTCAATTTATTCCCCTTACCAATTCCCGATAACCAATCATTTTTCGTCAACCTACCCTATAAGCCTTACCTAGCACTGAGCAATAACAAGTATGCCTATATGGACCAAAGATGTATGGAGATTCAACCCGAAAGCTACTTATGCAGAGAAACTCGCACTACCCTAACGGAAGACATCCCTTCCTGTGCAGTCCAACTCATCAAGCATCACACAAATGTCACTTCCTGTCACCCTTTCAAGATACAATTACACGAAGTTCAAATCCGAAAAGTGGTCGATGGTAAATGGATATTAACCGTCCCAAATCGCCTAATCAGCACCATAAATTGCCAAAATTCAGTGGAGAATATACCTCTTTATGGGTCCTATCTTTTGGAGTCCCCAGCCGATTGCAAAGTCAAAATAAAATCAATCATATTGGAAAGCTACAAGCCAAGCCGAATCAGCTTCGCCGAAGTAAATTTACCAATCCTAAACCTCAGCCTAGTCAATCAGCATCAATCAATTTACAACCCTCCTGCTATGGACCTTAACTATGTCAACCTCAAAGCCACTAAAGAAGTCGAAGCCCAGTTACAAGAACAGAAGGAAAACCTTGAAGCCATGACGTCAACGGTCTACATCAATCGAACTAGCTTTTGGACAATATTCCTTTATATTTTTATCATTTTAATCATAATATTTATCATATATCGAAAATGTGTAAGAAAATCTAAGATTATTATTCAAAAATCAAATGATCCAATTTTATAATTATTAATTAATAATTATTTGAAATCACGCCCTTTAGAACGTGCTTTCAACTAAGAAGGGAGGAGTTACATTCCCCTGAGAATGGTCGTTTTGCGCGTTATGCAGAATCATCAAAACTATTATTAGACTTCCTAGATTTTCTTAGATGCGTTAGATGTTCTCATGCAATGTCAGCATTGCAAACATTATAAATATATGTAACAGAATTAAGATCATCATTCTTATTGTAACGTCTTAGATTGAAATAAAAGTTTTTTTTAAAAACAAACTCTCGTTTTTCGAGTTGTTAACTATCGGCGGCTTTTTATATTAAAATATATAAGACTGTTTTAATACTGTAATAATGTAATAAAAAAAATGTATAAAACTTTTTTCGCTTGGTTGATTTTAATTTCCAGTCAAAAAACCCATATTACTTTATTAATACGGAAGGAAGCGTATCTACGCAAATATTCAACTGTAAGATTATTATGGTATAAGAAGGATACGGACGGAGAAAAGGGATGTTTACAATTTGAAATTGTTCTGGATAGAGCACACGTTCGAGCCATCGACGTTGAAAAAACTCCGTTGCGAAAACATTTGTGGACGAAGCCTCGATGTTAAAGTAACAAAAGAAGTTTATTATTAACTTCGTATACAGGGTGTTATGGAAATGACGTATTATATTTAAATGGATGACTCCTGGGGTGTCCTAGAGAAGCGCTACATATTTTTTTTTCAAATCGACCGTTTTAAAAGTGGGGTAACAAACCCTCTTGCTCACATGTGACTCTGCGGTAATGAATCATAACACCCTGAGGCAGTGTATCACAAACACCTGTTACGCGCAATGTTGCCAAACTGTGTAAAACTTTAGTTCCTTATAAAAATAAATATTTAGCTTACTTAGAAATTAAATCCAGGCCGTCGACATGAGTAAGGAATCCATGGCACAGACACATTCAGTTCGTTGGGAAGAGGTTTATGCTCATCACGTGCCCTGATGATAGTGTCGGACTGCATAATAAGCTTATACCCACTAAACCCCATTCGCCATCTTAGTTCCAATCTCGGAACATAACCGGCATATTGTCGAGAGGGAAAAATACATAGTGAAACAGAACAAATTACACTAAATCACTTAAAGCAACACACAGACCCCACGAGTTTCAAATTAGTTTTTTTGAAGATATGCACCTATTATCAGATTACGCAGAAGCACTAAACACTAACGCATAATTACACTATCGTACACATAGAACAACAGCACATACAGAAGATAGGATACCAATTATTTCGCAATAGATAGTCAGAAATAATAAAAACGCTAATTTCTAATGGGCCTAAAACAATTTTTAATCCTTTAATGAAGAATGATGAAATAATTATGTTGACAACAACAGGACCTCCCCTTCAGTCTTAACATAGACGAGTCCAACCAAGGGTCGAGTGCTTCGTACATATTCGGAAAAATAGCGCGGTTGCCATTTCCGAGACAATAATTATACAGGAAAGTAATATTACAGAAGGAAATTCCGCAATTTATGAATATAATCTTATTAAACATCGAAAGTGGCAACGCTGTGTTTTTAGATATTTCCAAATAACGATATCGATCGACCGAATAAACCCGAAACAGACTGAAACGTGTAGTTACTAGAAATTTTTAGATGTTAAATACCAATGTATGAAAAATTATATTATTTCCCAGACCAC
The DNA here is from genome assembly GCA_963991005.1 of Barypeithes pellucidus. NCBI lineage: Eukaryota > Metazoa > Arthropoda > Insecta > Coleoptera > Curculionidae > Barypeithes > Barypeithes pellucidus. The sequence continues at coordinate 11,085,960 of OZ022562.1, read as the reverse complement.
CGGATGAAACTTTATACAATAAGGGCGTATTTTTGTCTACACAGTAGCACTTTAAAATACTAATTCAGATTGAATGGTACTTAGATGTGTTCATGAGATGCATACAAATTTACACAATAACTAATGCGAATTTGTGCTTTTGTTTCTGTGTGTTTGTGAGGTTATTGTGCCGGTTTTTGTTTGGATTGCCTACTTGGTGTTTTTTTTATAAATTAAGTTGGTTCTAAATAAGGCCGAAAAGGTAAATAAATTGCAGTTTTTTTTTCTTAAAGGGTATAGTGGCATTTAAGTTATTCAGTTCCGACGGGTGTCGTTCGAATTGAACAAATGAGAACGTACCTGACCATTTATAAAAGCCGCGGCGGTTGGTTCGAGTCAGTTCAAGTTTATAAATCAGAGATTGTTTCCCAGCGAACTGAACTGAACGTAAAAGTTTATAATAATGTACCCTGAAAAATAAACAACTTCCAATCTGTCAAAAAGTTATTGACTTTCTAAAGAGTTACAACACTGCTCAAAATTCACTGACGTTTTCCGCCATATGTTGTTTTGTTTATCTTTCTCTCAGTGTCACCACGTGCTTAATTTTGTATATATATTAAATTAAAGCGCCATTTTTGGATATTTTTCTTCAATTTGTTTTCATCTCAGGAATTGCCGGTTTAAATATAATACGTCATTTCCATAACACCCTGTATTATACAGGGTATTGAGTAGTGATTGGCCGATACCGATATTATCGGCACAATCCGCATATTTATGATTAACTATTTTATGAATTTGTAAGTGAAAATCCATTTTTAGAAATCTCCAGCGGCTTTATGGATAACTTCTACTGTCTATCTCGAAGCGAGATTGTAAGGAATTTTATCCAAGACCTTCCTCTTCTATTTAACCCTACCCCAATTTAAGCTCTCCCGTCGATCTGATCCGGAAAAATTGAAACCAATTTCGCAGTTAAAAAAAAATTGGAAAATTTGAAACATTTCCCAATTTCTATACATATTAATCTTGTTCAATAACGTGATCCTTATTACTTTGAAACATTTTGAAACATCGCGCAATACCATTTACCGACTCACCGGGCGGCTTAAAGTTTCATAAAGTTTCTACGTAATAAACTAGTTTATGAAACTTGTTATTAATGTTGCGTTCCACAAATCCCATTTCGTGCCCTTCTATCTAGGGAGATATACAATGTAAAGTTTATATGTACAGGGTGAGTCAACGACAGAGTAAAGTTAATTTTCTGCTCAAGAATTAGAGAACAATTCGAAATACAAAAGTTGTATAGATTATTCAGTTACACATTTTAAAATTATATTGGTACATACAGGGTGGCCCACAAGCACGTGACGAATATAACTTAGTTTTTTTTTAAATAGAATACCTTGAATTTATATCAATTTTTGGATTACGAAAAACAAATTTTGACATTGACAAAACGAACATTTTTTTATATTAGTTATGTTCAGCTTTGCGTCAATTTTCGAAAATAGAATCATAGAAATGATTTGCTGGTGTTTGCTGTTTTATCTGAATTATGAGAGTTTCGTGGTTTTACCATCACGTTTAATTGAATAGCTTAGGATTGGCTCAGCAAAATGTATTCAAACTCGGCACATGGGTTTACCATGTCAGCCTCTTCAAGAAGTTATAATTCAATTTTTTTATGAAATGTACAGGGAAGCAAACATTCAGCCTCCTCAAAAATTACATGGGATTTTCTATGTTCAACAAGGTATCAGTGGCGGTCCTTCCACAGGAGCACATGCGCACGTGCACCCCCAAAACGAAACGAATAAAAAATATTAATTTATATTCATTGAATATTATTTATCGTATAAAGTCCGACCCTGCCTAATATTTTATCGTACCGTCAAACTAAAAAAGTCCGACCATCCCTAATATTTTATCATCCCGTCAAACCCAACTGTATAGATCCGGCACAACCGTGCCTTGGTCGAGGTAAATGACGATTATGACGAGACTTGCTCGCACGTGCGATTAAGTAGTGCAGTTTCTCTATAGTAAGAGGTGGCGGGTAGCAGCGGGGCTATGGCGATTTAACATGGAAAAGGCGCACAGTTGTCTGTTCGTGCATCTAGTTAGAAATTCGAGCGTGTATGTTTTAACATTTTAATATTATATATTTATTAAGTTAAAATGAATAGTTGACGGTGGACTATTTAAGAAATAACTTTAGCTCTTTGAGTTTGGAGCAAAAAATTGAATTGCAGAATGCGGGAACACCTAAACCCGAAATTAACTTAACGCAGACCACAAAGGGTAAATCTAGGGACTTTATTAGAAAGTTTAAAAATTAAATATATGAAAAAAAAATTATAGATGGTATTCCAAACTTAATGAGGCTGTTTGATCAATTTTCTACAATTAAGAACCGAAGAATGGACTTTACGTTTAAGCACTGTTGTGTAGGGTCGATAAATGTTGTGTATTTCGATAAATGATATTCGATATGATTTTAAACCATTTTATTTAAGGATTTAAACTAAAAAACGCTGAAAATATGAAGAATGCCAACTTGTCAGTCTCGTGGCCCGATTCGTTCTCGTCATAAAACAGTTAACTATTGTTCTCGTCTTGGTTGCTCCTAATGACGTAGCCGTAGATGGCGTAGTGGTATTAGACATCATTCGGTTTTCTTCGTAGATGGCTTTAGTAGTATTAGTAGTGGACTGTATAAGTATTGTTACGAGGGTTATACACACTAAGAAAACCTTTCTCCAAAAGTTGTATTTCCTTGTGTAAAATTAAAAAATAAATAAAAATATGTTTTACCTAACGCATTTTCTTATTACTTTTCTTCTTTCTACATTTAAAACGCCTAGAAAGTAATTGTTTGGTCGTTACACAAAAATAAAATTTTAAAAATAATTTCACCATAGGTCACGAGCCGCCACTAAAAGGTATACTACCCGGTATATCTCGCTGGACTTTCCATGTGTTTTTTCGGGTTTGACATAAGGTGACATACCTCGCTTATGAATTGAAAGCGCCATTTTTTCTTCAATTTGTTTTTATCTTAGGATTTGCTAATTTAAATATAATAAGTAATTTTCATAATACATATAATAAGCCCCTATATTATAGGAACAGTATATTTTCTTCCCTAGGACAAAAATATAAATTTTGAAGGTTGTAAAACATCCGCAAAAAATCCCAAACTTTTTTTACATTCTGTACAGCGGAAACGTCATCGCCACCTTCCTTTTGGAGGTCGTTTGCAAGATACTCCAGTTTCAGCGTTCAGCTGCCTTTGATATTTTAATTGCCTGGATACCGGCACGCCGTAGGAGGAGTTTCAATCGAACTCGGTAAAAATTCATCCGGAAAGAGAAACCCTAATAATTATCCCTTTATTGTCGTTTCGCAGCCAGTGCCGAATTTAGCGATACAACTGATATCTCCAAAGCTTTCCTGTTTTTTTTTTAATTATTATAAGACCGATCCGAAATTTGTTAATAATAAAAAACAAGAAATTTTTCAAAAATGTAGTATCTTGTAGTTTTGGTTATTGAATGTGGGTGGCACTCTTGAATATGTCTTTGCGACCTGCAGGATAATACACCCCTGCCGCCTTGTTGTCAATTCTCTCCGCGCCAACGTGGCAATTAAACGGGAAACAGCATTGCGCAAAAAGCTCGTTACACCTCTACCGGTCCCGTTTTCCTTTGTTAACTGGAGATTATCTTCTCGCTTTTATTAAAGTTTTACATTAATTTGCATAAATATGTCTGGCGTAACAATTTCTTTTGCATATCTCTACAACTGTAGCATGCAGCATTTGTTCGCACTAGTGATTGTGACTAGAGCTGTGTTGCGATTTCACAGACTGCTACTTTGTCACTGCTTCGCCTTTGCCACAGTCACGTCCTGCTTCGCTGTCGATATTTCGAGCGGTTTACGTCGGCGTCTCTGCGACTGCGAATAGCAGAAGCAATCGTCGCCGTCGTCGCAGGCCGGTACTTTTGAGCAGTTAGCGACTAAGCAGTATTTCTGCCTGGAAATTTGAAATTTAAGTTTCAAATATCTCAAGACATTTTCCAACAAAGACCACATATTGAAGGGATTACCAAAAATAAGAAAAATGTACTTTGATTCCTTTCTTTTACATGCAACTAGATAGAAATTACATTCATTGATGTAATTTACAGTCTGGCACAAGGAACTGCCTGAGAGGATTGTCAGATTGGCAGAGTTGGCATGATCCCCGGTATTTCTGGCAGATTATATAAAAACATGTTGATATAATTGTTAGAAAACTGCCATCTATTCACGTCTTCTCTAAGCCAACTCTAATCAATCTAATATAAACAATCATCATAGGATTTCTGTTTTACGTCGTGCCGTGCGCTTCGTTGCGAAACAGAACCACTCCGGAAAATCACTGCTACTTGTCACAGTGACAAAGCCGGAGCAGTCGCATTGTGTCACTGCTTCTTAATAATCTCAAACTGGCACATCTCTACTTGTGACTGTATGTCATGATGTAATTTTTCTGTTACAGGAAATATAATATCGGCTGTTTTATTTAACGAAACTCGGATAAAAATAAAGCACAAACCCTGGCACAAATGACATAATTAATAAATAAAGTGTAAAATACTTAATATTTGTAATTAATATCATGGTGCAGAAAAAATAATTTTTCCCTGTCGCTTGCAGAAAATGTATTTATTTTTTTTTCTCGTAGACATCGCCGGCCTCACAGAAAGTCCTTCACTATAAATAAACACTTGATGCAGGACCAGGGTGCATTTTTTTGTTTTTTTTTTTTGATAAAGATGGACAATTTTCTTCTTGTTTTTTCCGATAATTTTAGCTTTTTTTCATAGAATTGCCCAAGGAATCTCACTTTAAAATACAGTGAAACCTCTCATAGCCCGGAACTAGGTATATGAAATTCCATGAAAATCAACCTCTCTTGGGCGGACTCTCCTTTCGGCGGACGCGGACAGGCTATTCGGGAGACGAATAAAGCGAAATGACTTCGCCGAATGAAAGTATGTGTGATTCCCCGACAGCAGTCCGCCGTTTATTTGTGAGTTGTAAGCAAAGATCTTACAAACTCCAGATAGAATTGTTTACATTTGAAGTCGCCGTAAGGACTGTAAACGTGCACTCCCCACCTTGCTGTTATGCTTGCAGCATAGCCAGATTGTCCTATTTATCGCTAAGGTATCTGCAAAATCCCAATTAAAAATTTTTTAATTTGACAATTGCAACTGGTTTAAGGTTAATCCGCAATTGCTTTTAAAATAAATTTATTTCCCAATAATTTTAATATAAATTGTGAATAGGCCTTGAGAGATTTAGAAAAAAAATATTATTATTATACATAAAAGTTTGAAATAAACCGACTGCACTCTGACAACATCAAGTTAAAAGATAGTACGCTCGACGGCAAACGATCAAACTTTATCAATGGAAGAAGAATACACTGTTGCTACTCGCTGCTAACCGCTTTTAAGGGAGTGTTTATATACTTTGTTGTTTTTATTTTTTTTTTGTGAGTATTGGTGAAAAATCGTCTTTATTATAAACAATGATGGTGCATTCATGTATAGTTTGTAAAAGAGTGGATCATTTAAGCAAGGATTTATCTTTTCTTCGGTAAGTATGGTTATGTTTTAATATGATTGTATTTATATAATTTCTGACTAACCATTGACGTTTAAAAGGTTATGGACCGGTCCGTGGTGCTAGTCCGGGCAAAAAGCAGTCGAGTTGGTTTATTTCTTAATATAAATCTTGCATTTACAAGATGGTTGAGTCTTGTGCGGCCATAAAATACTTCACTAGAAGATGCAATGGTGTTAAATTAAAATTTCACAGGTTAGTAAATATATTTAGAAATTTGATTTTGAGTTTGCATCACCCATTCCGTTTCTCCCTCCTTGCTAATTGGCCACACCCAATGCATGTGAGCAGGTAATAAACTAAAGATAGATGACCAGAGTGCAGTTGGATTATTTCACGATTTATTTGATACCTTTAAGTATAATAATATTGTTTTAAAGAATCATCCTTTTCACAGTTTATAGTAAAATTATTAGAAATAAACTTATTTTAAGAGCAATTGCGGATTAACCTTAAACCAGTTGTAATTGTCAAATTTACAAATTTTTAATTGGGATTTTGCAAGATGTCTTAGTGATAAATATGACAATCTGGCTAGAAATATACACTTTTATATCTGGAGAGTATCATCCAGTAATGAATACACCAAAAATATTGATGCTAAGCATAAATAGTTAAATCCATCTTTGGATACACTGTATATAAAAACTGGATCAATATTTCTATCTTTTTTATAAATATCCAATATTCGAAACTACACTTTTTGAATAGAAATATAGTTAAACGTAAAGAATCTCAAAGTAAATTATACGCCCTTGTTGGGCTTTTTGCCCAGACTAGCTCCGCTCCGAAACCATGAAGACCGCTCCATAACCTTTTAAACGTTATTGGATTTAACCTTGTAAGATCTTTGATTTAACCAGACTTCAACATTGTTGCCATTAGCGAGACCAACATGTTTTGTCACTCTTCCACCCATTACTGATTTTCAATAACATTTCAAACAATCACAAACTCACTTTCCAACAGATTTATGAATGGAGTGTTGACCCTGTGGTTGTAAGGTTAAAATCGTAGACAATGGCACAAAAATGTCGCATTTTGAGTCTGAAAGAGAATATTGATGTTGTGGAAGTTTGGAATTTGATAACAATGATTTGGGCGAGTTCATTAACATTGATAGCAGTGTGCTATTAAAAGATGATAGTGACCCATTCCTACCGATTATGTAGTCCAAACTGAAGCCACATCACTATTTAAGAAGTTGAATGCAGCAATCAAGCAAATGTCACCAATTATCAACAAGCCATTAGAATGGTAAAGGAATTATAAGAGTATGCAAGGAATAGAGGTGACTCTACAGACCCGTATGTGTCCGCCCAAGAGAGGTTTCACGGTATTAGCACGTCATTTAAGGAACACCCTGTATATGGTATTCAATCTGCTGCTGTTAGTTTAATTCTTTAATGTATAACCGACGTCATCAGACGAGTGTCACCGATATCGGCTCCATTTAATCAATGTATTAAATGCGTGCTTTCGAAAAAAAAAAAAATCAGGAAAAATGATTATGTTAATAATGTGTGTTATCGGAACGGGACACGATTGGTGACATGATAAAACGCTTTGGCAATATTCGCGGATCGCACAGATAATTTGTTAAATTGAGTCGGGTGACACGGTAATAAATAATTCGTAAAATATGAACGTTATTTTTTTTTAATTGGGTCGTAAAATTCTACCTGTCGTTCGGGGCGAAATTTATTTAATGTCGTTTATTTAAGTTCGAGTTCAAATTTCTATAGTTATGATACCCGTTTTTTTTTTATCTAGAATAAATTTTATTAATAACTGCTAAAGTACAAAAATATTTGGTAAATCATTTACAGTGAAACCTCTCTTAGGCGGACACCTACGGGGCCGTCTAATTGTGTCCGCCCAATAGAGGTGTCCGCCCTTGGGAAATTTGTTATTAGGTAATATGTAAATGCAAAATTATTACTGTGTAAACATAACATAACAAAAATACACTAGTTTTAGTTAGGATGTAGTACTAAAAAAATCTAATAACGTAGTTTGACGTGTTTGCGTTTCGTACTTGCAATCTAGAAAATGTGATTCCAAGTCTGATAACAATTCCATTGCTGTAGAGTCACCTCTATTCTTTGCATACTCTTATAATTCCTTTACCATACTAATGGCTTGTTGATAATTGGTGACATTAGTTTGATTACTGCATTCAACTTCTTCATCAGAGTCGTCTGATAGTGATGTGGTTTCAGTTTGGACTACATAATCGGTAGGAATGGGGTCACTATCATCTTCTAATAGCACATTGCTATCAATGTTAATGAACTCGCCCGAATCATTGTTATCAAATTACAAACTTCCACAACATCAATATTCTCTTTCAGACTCAAAACGCGACATTTTTGTGCCATTGTTTACGGTTTTAACCTTACAACTCACAAATAAACGGCGGACTGCTGCCGGGGAATCACACATACTTACGTAAAATAAAATCTTTACTATAATAATTTATTTATTTAGAGGTTTGTTCCGTGCCCATACATTCGTTGTAAAATATACAATATATTTTCGTAGACACTTGATTTTATTAAATTTATTAGAAATTCTAACTATAGTTTTTTGTAAATTATGTTTATTTACAACCATGCATGTAATAATGACATTTCACCTATCTTTGAAAGATGGAAAATTGACGTTTTTTTACTTTTACTTTCCACCCGGGTTGAAAGTAAATGATTTTTTTTGTAATTTTAAAAAAAATCGATATCTCAAAATAATATACGAACACACTTTTTAAAAAATGCTAATAGCTTTGCGTGTTTAGATATGTCTACATTTTCCATAATTGATAGAGTGGTCCTCAGCATTGAATATTATGACCAAATCGTTGATATCTTCTTTGTCTTGGCATTTTCACTGATATAAGCTAGTAGCGCCGACTCAGAACCAGGATTTTGAACATTGTTTCCCGTACACCATTCTTTGAAACAGTTATATACCTTGTCATATCTCGGGCGGCTTTTAGTTGGCAGAAGATCTTCTTCTACTATTTTTGCTGCTTCCCAAATTTCTGGTGGAGTAGCAGCAAAATCAAATTCCTCATCTGAGAGCATTTTTCTGTTATTAAAATAATATATTGTTTAGTGACATGGAAACCATATTCAAAAAATGATATTTGCCTTCTTGATGTGTATTATTACCTACGTTATTTTACCACCTGCGGTTATTTGAAATTTCTGTCTAATTTTTCAAAGGAAAAGTCAAAATATCATTTATCTTTTATTAATAATTTTAATTCAAAATAATAAGAAGACTCTCTATCGACTGTCTCGATAGGAATGAAACACTTCCCACCTCGGTACATAATATACTATTACAATATTATTTTGGTATAGATTACTAATAAAAAATGTAATTAATACTATATTTTCTAGAAAATTTTACAATTTTTTTTTTATTGGGGGGGCTAATTTTTTAACAGCTATGCTAAGCCTCCTCGCCCCTCCCTGTACCTACGACGGTGCCCTTCTAATGACATCTTTCACATAAACGAACTTGATTATACGAATCCAAGGGCAAGCTGAAAACAACTGAACAAATCAGGAGGAGAAAAAAAATCCGTTCTGATTGAGCCCAACGCTGTGCGGGATGCCCTCTAATTAAGGGAGTTTCAAAGTTATAATTGGGGTTTGGAGAAGTTTGCCAAGTACTAATGATCCCAATAAGAGAGATATGAGCACGTCGCGTCGGGCCTAAGCTTTTGGGGGATCTATTTCTTTTGGTATAGATTTACAAGGTAAATAAAGTAATTTTTAATTAAAGATAATAAAGCCCTTTTACAATCGAAAAATTAATCTTGTGAAACATATTCTGTAGTATTCTTTATTTATCAAACGCACGAGAACCGCTTCTATTGCATATCGAAATTTTATTACTAACATTTTCAGGTTACAGGACGACAGAATTTAATATTGCCCCTATACAAACGTGTAAGGGAGGTTTTATTACTTAATAAATGTCTCAATGTGGATATAAGAAACTCATTTGACGAATAATTTTGGTAGAAACAAAAGTCTTATGAAAAATAGGGCACTTATTCAGGATTTAATAGCTCTGTTTTTAAATAAAGCAGGAAAAAATAATTAGTTATACGGCGAAAACAATGTGACTTTGGTAGAACACTTTTTACTATTCTAGTTATTTATTTATTAGCGTTTTTAAATTTGTCAGTAATCAATATTGTGAATAGTGGTTGGTCGTTATCTCTGAAGTAATGAACATATTGTTGTGCGGCGGATCACAGCTTGTTCAGTAATGGAATTTTCATTATTATTATTTATTTAATGATCATAAACTGCCGATGAAAGCAATTTAAAGTTTGTCGTAATTTGCTATACAGGGTGTTATGGAAATGACGTATTATATTTAAACCGGCAAATCCTGAGATGAAAATAAATTGAAGAAAAATACCCATAAATGGCGCTTTCAATTAATGACCGGATTATATCACCTTATGTCAAATCAGACAAACACATGTGGGGCACTGGCGTAATATGTAAACAATCAACACTGAGGTTTGCAGGGTCAAAAGACGTCAGCGCATTTCGGCCGGTGTGGTCATATTTACACGGCAAACTCTTTATTTATATATAAAATAAATCTATAATTTTAACAATTTTTAATTCTATCATTTACTAACAAATATGATTCCAGAAAACCGACTGCGAAAGATGTTTTGCAAAACAAATAATGCTAATATCACACACAAATTTCAAATTCAAGCACAGGAAAGTAAATAGGTCAAACGTCATTGACCTTTTAAATAATAATTATCGTTCAAACTCTTTTAAAAAAATGCAATTTTATTTAAGACACAGGCTTTCTTACCTTTACTTATTTAGATACAATTGTTAGTTTCATAATTTCCACACAGAATCTAAGTTTTAGGAAAAACCTCTCAGATAACCTCAAAAATAGCAGCTGTTCACATGGAAAGAATACACGCGAACGCTGTTTTAATTTTGGTCCTTTTTTCTCGCGTAGATTTATTTATTTAACTAATTTAAAACACACACATTTTAAATACACACAATGCAATCCTTCAATTTAAAAATGACATTTTATCTACGAACCATAAAACAGTTGACCTACGAACGAACGAAATAGATACCTTCTAAACTCGGAATAGAGATGGACAATATTTGACAGTTTGATATTTCACGAGATTCTTCTCTATTACTTGGCTATTTACCGCGACATTTCTTGCAAGGCGTTTAATTGATATGGCGTTAATGGAATTTCGACCAAATTGAATAAAATGATAGTGGTAGCTGATAATACTGCGACTGTGCTTTTTCTCTTGAGAAGCTTAAAAAATTAAATTAGCTCAGCTCTACTCCAAATGACAAGACCGACGAAGATTTTATTTTCTTCCTCACGCGGTCATCTCTCCATCTCGTTCACACAATCCACTCGGCGCCGGGCCAACGTAGGTCTATGGGCACAAGCGTGCGACTTGCAAGTGTCAGTAATAGAAGAACAGCGTTAGGGTGCGGTCGCTTCTGTTGATAACCATTTACACTCTCGGCTATCCGTCTTGTTTTCAGAAGGTGCGCGTATGATAGTTGTAATGATTTTCGGGCTACGCGTCCAAACTTTGTATATTATTTGACATTGTTTTTATAGACGAACCTAAGATGCTCAGTTAAAACGAGTAGTTTGTTTTGGACGTTTGACTTTACAGAAAAATGGAATGTCGCCGACGAATAAGTCAAATTTCGTCGCGTCGCGTGTAATCAAATCTAATGATCTGATCTGAGTGTATTTTTAAAAAACTTGTGCCTGGAGGTATAAAGATAAATACAAGTAGGTAGATAAATAATTTATTTTTATAATTTTATATGGAATTTCAGTTTTGCATTAAGTTTGGCAACATTGCACGTAAGACCTGTTTCCTGATATGCCACCACAGGGTGACATGACGAACAAACCCGAACAAACGCCGGATGAGGTGTGGGTTTATGGGGCTGGGCCCCACTTTTAAAACGGTCGATTTGAAAATGTGTAGCGTTTCTCTAGGACACCCAAGGAGTCACCCATTTAAATATAATACGTCATTTCCATAACACCCTGTATAATGAATATGCTTTCGCAGCGAGTCATAAGTTGCTAGGTAATGAGAACCTATACTTTTTACCTTGCGGCGAGTCATAATCTGTTAAGTAATGACCATTTTGTATTGTGGTTAAGTAGCTGTAATCATCACGTTTTTATGACGCAGAACAGAGCTATCACTATAATATACCGGGTGATGCATCGTTGAGTTGCACATAGAAAATCTCATGTAACCCCCTGCACCTGTTATAGAAAAGCTGCATTATGACTTCTTGAAGAGGCCTGCATGGTAAATCTATGTGGCGAGTTTAAATGTGTTTTGGTGAGCCAATCCTGAGCTGTTCGATGAAACGTGATGGCAAGACCACGAAACTCTCATAGTTCAGGTAAAACAACGAATAAGTTCTATGATGCTATTGCCCAGAATTGATGTAAAGCTCAACATAACGTAATATTGTAACTGACTCGAGGTTCAAAAGAGGTTAGCGCATTATAGGCTATGTTGTCATATTGCAACACAGAGCACGTGTTCAGTTTTTGACAACAAGACGTATTTAACACGCGTTATCACATCTTTTTCAAACTTTTTACAAAAAAAAACACTGCAATTTTAAGGTACATACTCTCTTACCTTCGATCTTATTTTTAAATTATCCGTTTTATAATTAAATTCCATAAAAAAATAAAACACAAAAAGTATGTTTTTCAACAGCTCAACAGTAGATAATATCACACTAATTTGAAATCACATCACCAACATTTATTATTTTGTCAATGTCAAAATTTAATTTCCTGGTGTTTGTTGTATTACCTGAACTATGAGAGTTTGGTGGTTCTGTCATCAGGTTTAATTGAATAACTTACGATTGGCTCACCAAAATATATTCAAACTCGGCACATGGGTTTACCATGTCGACCTCTTCAAGAATTTATACTGCAGTTTTTCCTAAATCCATCCCTTTTGACTCAAAAATGTCACTACCGCATTATGGTAATATGTGGTTATGAAAAACGACGGCATGGGGGGTAAAAAATAAATGAGAACTGTCTGGTATCGAGAACGTGGCATTCAACGTGCCACGCGTTATCGATCTGACAAGGTGATAAATATATACATAGGTAAAAATCTTGACGTGTATGTACAGCATTAAACGTATTACGAGCCGGTGGTGTGGAAAATAATATCGCATTTATTCATATTAAACATGGAGTTGGTAGACAGATCTACGGCCCAATCATTCTCGTTTGAGAATTTTGATAGAAAATATCTACTAGCTAATTAACATTTTAGGTCCTTTTTTATTTACAGAACCTTGTCTATAAGATATCTCTCTCTTTCTCACACCGGTGCGCGAAGAACGACGTATTACTTATCTGTCATTATTAAAAACGATAATTGTTATTTAGATTTTTAAAAAATTTTAAGTAAATAAGTGAAATCAACTTTAGGCGTGTCCATTTTCTGGTGTGTTTACGAGTTATCTCCGTTATTAGTAAAGATAGAAGGTTGCTGTTTCGCAGGACTATTCTACTTTCTTGTGAAACAAATGATGTCCTAATTAGTATTTTTCTAGGCCTCCTAATTTTTGATATACGGGATGTTTTTTACAATTTTACATTTTGGGACACCCTCCCATAGTTCGGTTACCCTGTAACCTATCAAAAAGCAATAAAATGTTCTCTTTACAGTTTTTTACGTAGAAACCAGTGACGTACTCAGTTTTTTCTACGTTCAATAGTTTTCAAGAAAGAAAACAAATTGATATTATGCCCGAAATTTACTTTTTACACTTTTTCTTTGAGTAGGCCATGACGGATATTTTAAAGAAAACAAAAGAACGCATTCAGTTGCGTCAGTGCCTTCTTTTCTGGAAGGCAGTGGTTGTGTCATAATGAATAATTCTTCTGTTTCTGTCAGAATATTCAGGTTCTCTAAGTTGTTTTATAATTTCTAATTAATAGCAATAGTTTGTCCTAATTAATACAGCCAATCTAAAGTAAATTTTGACATGCTCGTTTGCCTTAGAGCTTTTTTGTAGTATGTAATTCTATCAAATTTATCAAAGTTCTTCAATTAATAGTAAATTTCTTCCATTTGAATTAATATTTTCTTTTTGGGTTGGCAATACTTTTACAATTTAATAAAATGTTGCAAGTATCAAATATGCCATGATAGAAACAATTGAATACAACAAAGCTTCTTCCCATCCGTCATAATTAAAAATAAATATATTATTAAAGTTGACAAAAATGAGTCAGGAAGAAAGTTGTCCTCCTTCAGAAATACGAGAAATTGCAGAAAAGAATCTAGAAAAACTTTTAAAAAGAATATGCAAAACTTTAAGTTATGGTGCGAGCAGAACAAAGTTCAAAATATTGAACAAAATAATAAATAATACTATTGATCAAAATATTGTGTCGACACAGAATCTGACAGGAATAACAATTAATGCCCAGGAAATGTCTACAGTAACTATAAATATGTATATATAAAGTAAAATGTATAATACTATATTGAATTAAAAATAAAAATAGTACATACTTTATTGAATAAAACTTTAGAAATAGAGCATAAACGGGAAGATATTTCTATTATTTTTAAGTTATGTTGTTTTATAGTTGTGACTAGAAATTAGTTAACGGACACCGTCAGCATGTTATATATTTCCGAGTATAGGTATTTCAGATAAATATCTAGTAAAAATGATCTATTTGCAAGGTTAAAGGTTAGTATTTTAAAGTTTTCAATAAAAAAATTTTCTCGAATCCATAATGCCTAGAAAACGAATTTCAACGAAATCGAAGTAAGCCTAAAATTCGGACCCTACTTGCTGCCAACTAATAAAAAAAATTAAATTTTGAAATATCCGTCATGGCATTACACAAAAAAAAATTGTATATTTTTTAAAAAATGTAAATTTCGGGGATAATATTAAGATTAAAAAAAAAAGTATTATCTATTTCTGAGGAGCTTGTTAAGAACTTAATTACATTTAAAAAAATATATAGGGTGACCCATTTAAAAAAAGGAACGTGGTTTTTTTCTCAAATCTATTGAACGTAGGAAACATTTGAGTACGTCACTGGATTATACGTAATAAAAGTAGTAAAATCAGCGAAAAATGGATACCCTGCACTATTTTTAAAAAATAGAATCGTCTATTGTGTCATTGTTTTTGATGAAACTAGACTTGATATAGGTATTATGTAAATTAATGGAGAAATTACAGCTAATAACATAGAAACAATAATATTAACATTTAATGAAACTTTTAATAGATTCTATCGAATGAAAGGGGGAATTAATAATTCAGTTAATATTATTGAACATTATTTGTAAATGAAGGAAAACTATTTTCTTCTTTTGCTCCCTTTAATTATACATTATTTTTGTGTTATATTATCAGTAATCATTAATAAAACATAAAAAAATATATGCCGGTGTTGATAATGACTTAAAGCACTATAATTAATGTGATTATTTTTCTTTCCCTCGGAGTTATACACGCAATTTATATCTTGTATTTTAATGGCCTTTAAAGAGGCTTTTAGTGTGCCTTTTGGATATAATTACATGTCCTTAAAGATGATATTTTTTTGTATTTTTTTAGCCGACTAATTGACGATAAGAAGTGAATAATATGTCATAAGGGAATATTTGAAAGTGGATGAATATTTTTTGAGAGGCACTTGTGGAAAAACAATATACGATGACAATAATTTTTATTTATAACCATGCATATATAAATGACATTTCATCTATCTTTGAAAGGTGGAAAGTTAACGTTTTTTTACTTTTACTTTTCATCCGGGTGGAAAGTAAATTATTTTTTTGTAATTTTTTTAAAAATCTCAAAATAATATACGAACACACTTTTAAAAAATACTAATAGCTTTGCGTCTTTAGATATGTCTACTTTTTCCCTAATTGATAGAGTGGTACTCAGCATTGAATATTGTGACCAAATCGTTGATATCTTCTTTGTCTTGGCATTTTCACTGAAATAAGTTAGTAGCGCCGACTCCAGGATTTTGAACTTTGTTTCCCACATACCATTCTTTGAAACAAGTTATATGGTTTGTCATATCTCGGGCGGCTTTTAGTTTCCCGAAGATCTTCTTCTACTATTTTTGCTGCTGCTCGAATTTCTGGTGGAGTAGCAGCAAAATCAAATTCCTTATCTGACAGCATTTTTCTGTTGTTAAAATGATATATTGTTTAGTGACATGGAAACCATCTGATATATGTAATGTCAAAGACAATACACAGTTTTATACCAGAACATATATTTTTTTTAATTAAAATCACATTTTGACAACACTAAACTAAGAATAACAATAATTAACAATAAATAGCAAAAAAGTACATTAGTAGCGTGTTCCCACTTCTACTTCTAATGACTTCATATTGCCTCGATATTAAATTGGATATTTTATTTTGGTCAAGTTCATTCCAAATATCGGTAACCATTATTTGGATATCTTGCAGGTTGGCAGGAGGAGGTTGATGCTGTCTCAGTGCCTTACCAATAATATCCCGTTTGTTCCTATAGCTATCTTCAATATTTTCGGAATTTAAAAATTATCTTATAAAAATATATTTTTTGGTAGTTGGCTGTGGAATGGATTCAGAAACAAATTAATGACAAATCTATTTGACGTTATGTCTGTGTTGTTGTAAAAAGAATAGTTAACAAATGAACAATTTATTAATAAATACACAAAATTAAAATTACGCATCAACACCAATAAAATAACTAATAACTAAATTGTTGGCCCTTAAACATTCATGAATTGTGGTGATAACATGTTCATTTGTCACCTTTTTCATTTCTTCCCCTGCTAGAGACCCCAGAGCTGTTCTTAGTCGATCTTCTAAATCTTTCCTCGGCCAATCAACTTTTTCTGCATACTCATAGGAGCTACATCAGGATGAAGTTCATTAAATTTTCTGCAAGTTCTAGATAAAACTCTACCACACTCCCCATTAATATACATATATTAAAATAAACTCTAAGCTCGAATAATGTGTGTGAATTAGTTAATTTTTATTACAATAACACAGACATAACGTCAAATGGATTTTTCATTATTTTGTTTCTATGAATCCATTCCACAGCCTACTACCTCAAAATATATATTTTTTTAAGATAAGCTTTAAATTTCGCTATAAGTCCGGAAATATTGAAGATAGGTATACCTATAGGAACACTTAATATGATTAGATAGAAAATTCGATCCTTATAAAGCAAAACATATCAAATCATTTAAAAAAAAAGAAGATTTTTGCCATAATTCATCTCCCTCGGAAATATTGTTATGGAGACGCCCTGTATAAAACTAATTAAATACCGTTCAAAATTATAAAATTTCGATGGTCTTGTGAAACTATTGTCAAAATTTCAGTTCTCTAGCTGTAACCGCTAAAAAGATATGATACGGCGTTAAAAAATCACAAGATTATTAATAATTCAAAAACTCTTAAAGATAGGTATATGATATTATATAGAAAACTGTTCTAGATTTTTACCTAGATTCCAAAAAAAATATAATATATAGGGTAATTCATTTAAAATTCCGAAGTTAGTACCACTTTCGGTGTGATCCGGCAATACCGCACCATCCAAAATATTTTAGAAACGTAGAAAGCCATCTCTTGCCCTAGACATTTTGGCGCTCCGGGCAAAACCTTAATTTTGCGACCATATCAGAAAGTCAAGAAAACATTGAAAAAAAAAATAACAGAAAAACGTTTTATTAAAAAGTCAATCATCAGATAACAAGATAAGCAGTTTAGCACTTAAGGCAAAATAACAAAAATTAAAATGTAGTAATGCTAACTAAACTAATATCCCATATTATAAATAAATTCTAACCAACCAAAGTAATTAAAATGCCCTTTTTCTAACTTTTCTTTCGGCAAACTCACGAACCAGTGATTTCAAGTCTAATTTGTCACTAATTTGGTATTCTATAGCTATCATTGCCAATCCATTGAGACGATTTTGCGTCTGCATCGTTCTGAGATAATTTTTTATTATTTTTAGTTTTGAAAAGCTTCTTTCCCCTGAAGCCACAGTGACTGGCAATGTAAGTAGGATTCTTAATGCTATGCTGAGGTTTGGTGCGAATTTAAGTGTAGCGATAAACTTGAGAACTTCAACAGGGGTTTCCTTTTTTGTTAATAATGACGAAACAATGCTTATTTCATCGGCTAGTTCCAGGGCGTTAAGATCGCTTGAATTTCCATCAGTTAAAACTACTTCCAAATCTTTGCAATGAGCCAGTAGCTCATTTCTGGGCATGTCTTTTAGACCAAAAATATTATACAAAAAGTTGAAATAATTACTGTAGCAAATTATATCTGGTTTCCAAGGCATTTATTGCTTGATCTATAGTGTGAAAAAAAAATCTATTTTATATTTTTGTTTGAGGTCGGAACGGGTTTATCTGGGCCCTCATACAAAAACGTTCTTGTTTTGCTTTTGACACGATGACGTGGCGTGGTGGTTTCGAAATTAGCTTCCACGTCAATCTCTGAAGCAAGCTCGGTTGCTTCTAAAATGATGCTTTCAAAAACTTCATCTGATCTCAGGTTTTCAAAGAAGAGTTTGCAGTTGCTAAGCATATCAATAGCTTGTGACATATTAAAATTTACAGTTTGCAAAAGTTTGCTGATGGGGTTAATATGACTCAAAATTTTGTACCAGATCACAACAGAGCATATAAATTTGAACTGCTTCAAATTATTTAATAATCCGCTAGCCTTGTCTCTGATCATATTATCGATTTCTGAATCTTCATATATGCTGTGACAATGCAATATTATGAAAAATAATTTATTGATATGATATCGGAATGATAAAAAATATTCTTTAATTTTCATTTTCCATGATTTTGCGCTCCTAGATCATTGCGCTCCGGGCGGCCGCCCGGATCGCCCTACCCTGAGGCCGGCCCTGCTTATAGCTACAACCAAATTTTCAAAATAAAATCTCATTCAGTTCTCGAGATACTTCTAATATGCCACTTTACTTGGTGCACCCTGTATATTTTTCTCCCCTCGCCCAAACCGAAACGTTCAAATAAAACTGGGCAAACAATAGTTACGAATTTAATTGCAGCAAACTTTTCTCGGTGTAAAACCTACCGTTTAAATCAGCGTAAGTAAATCAGTAAAATAAATTCGAGCTTTAATGCTCCTGTTTATTTTCGAAATAAATAAAGAAGTAACTGAAAGAAGTAACGCGTGAACATGATAAATAGATATTACCCGGCATTAATGGTCGGAATAAATGTTACAGGCAATCTTTTACGTGTTTAAAAATTTATAATCCGTTCGGACGAGTCGGTTAAATTGGAACAGACGCTTTTTTAAAGTGATTGATTTCTAACTTTAGTTTTACGTATCCGTCTTGAAGGATTGGCACTGGGAAAGTTTGATCTCTATTAATGATACACGATTTACAATGTAATGTAATTTTTCTCTACAAATACTATTAAACGTAAACTTTTTGTATGTTTGTGTAGGGGGGATGGAAAGAAGGCTTTTGGCAATTCGCTTCTTAATTTCCAATGAGTTTTCAATATATCCTTCTGCCACTGTTGAGGACTACCATCCACAACAGTGGCCAGTGTACAGCTTCAAGAATTCTGCCATAACAGGCATTTCCCATTCTCTTCTTACTCTACATTAACGACCTTCTAGGGAAAACTCAAAATCCGATATTTAGCTTTGCTGACGATAGCACACTTAACTCATCTTTCTCTTTGAATGCACAAACATCGACTGCTGACGACATCTTCGCAGGCAGCATGAAGTATCACGCCTCAACAAAGACCTGGAAGAAATTGTGGCTTGGGGTGACAGTAACCAAGTCGAATTTAACGCTAAAAAAACCCAGGCAGCAGTTTTATCTAAAAAGGTTAACATTACAGAACCGGATATAGTCATGGCAGGACACGCAATCCCACTGGCGTCAATCTGGGAGGAACTATGTCTTGGCATAACCACGTTGTGGCAATCGCCAAGATAGCTTCTCAGAAACTTGTGTATTCTTCCGAACCAGAAAGTTGTACACACCTCAACAACTTTTGATACTATACAAGCCCAGATTCGCCCATCACTAGAGTACTGCTCTCATGTCTGGAGCTCCGCACCCAAACATACTCTTCGGCTACTCCATCGAAAGGAGGGCTATTCGTCTGACCACGAGCTGACGAAGAACGTCGACGGCCTAGAACATCGAAGACAGGTTGGGGATTTGACTATCTTTTACAGATATTTTCATGGAAAGTGCCCGGTTGACCTTGCCCTCTTAATTCCGCCCTGAGCGGCGAATAGAAGAAATACACGACGAACCACTGCCGCCCATCCATATGTGGTTAAGCTTAGTACTCCTCGAACTTCATTATTTAAGAATTCTTTCATCTGGAGGACTTCATGCTTATGGAACGACCTTCCCGAGGTCGTTTTTCCCAACGAATATAACCTCCAACGATTCAAAACCAACGTGAATCGCTTTATTCGCACACGCACCACCCCCAGAATGCCCTAAAGGATTTTTCCTATAGTGCTTGTGTTTTATCATAAAAAAAAAATTTATCGAAGGCATTACAACATTTATCGGTAAAGTTTGTCATGTTCACGATAAGTTTTTTTTGGAAATTTTACGAAACATCGCGTCGCGAGAGCGAAGCTCGACGATGGCGTTAGATTTGTACAGTTTGCAGTGGCGGTTCTTCCACAGGAGCACATGCGCACGTGCACCCCCAAAACGAATAAAAAAATATGAATTTATATTCATTGAATATTATTTATCGTATAAAGTCCAACCCTCCCTAATATTTTATCGTACCGTCAACCAAACTGTATATTATAGGCCCTCGATCCGGCAACCGTGCCTCGGTCGAGGTTAATGACGATTATGACGAGACTTGCTCGCATGTGCGATTAAATAGGCGGGGCATAATGCAGTTTCTCTCTAGTAACAGGTGGCGGGAGACAGCGGGGGATAGCGGGGCTATGGCGATTTAACATGGGAAAGGCGCACAATTTTTGTGTGCGCCGCGCCGTTGTCTGTTCGTGCATCTAGTTAGAAATTCGAGCGTGTATGTTTGAATATTTTCATATTATATATTTATTAAGTTAAAATTAATAGTTTGACGGTGGACTATTTAAAAAATAACTTTAGCTCTTTGAGTTTGGAGCAAAAAATTGAAGTGAAGAATGCGGGAAGACCTAAACCCGAAATTAATTTAACGCAGACCATAAAGGGTAAATCTAGGGACTTTACTAGAAAGTTAAAAAATTAAATATATGAAAAAAAATTTATAGAAGTCATTCCAAACTTTAATGAGGCTGTTATTGATCAATTTTCTACAATTAAGAACCGAAGAACGGGCTTTACGTTTAAGCACTATACACACTAAGAAAACCTTTCTTATTTTCCAAAAGTTGTATTTCCTTGTGTAAAATTCAAAAATAAATAAAAATATGTTTTTTTTTACATGTGCCCCGAAAGTGCCTCTTTTCATACATGTTCTCTTCACCGAAAGTGGCGTTTTCCAAGAAAGCGGGCGGGAAAGTATTGAAGCGAGCGGGAGAGATTTTTCCCGCCCGCTTCGAGTCACTATGTGCTCATAAATAAATAAAACCATAATTGTCGGTGCGGGATTTGAACCCGCGACCCTCAGACGCCAGGCGGACACTCTACCCACCGAGCCATACTACAAGCGATAATAAATAGCGGATTATATATAAATTAAATTGGCAGTTACTTTTTCAAAGATGTTTTAGAAAAATGTCCGAAGAATTTCTTTATTTATATGGCCTCAAAGACTCGGGCACTTGTAAAAAAATAAATAAAACCAGAGATGCCGATTTGAACCCGCGACTCTCAGATCACAAGGCGTGCTATACCACTAGGCCACCGAGCCTATTTGTCAAAAATAATAAATAGATATTTACATTCTCCATGCGCGAGTGTTTTCATATCATGTAGACAGGAAAACTGTCTGAAGAATTTCTTTATTTATTTGGCATCAAAGCTTCGGAGCACGTGTAAAAAAAAAATACGGTACATATCTCGGGCCGTCGGAGGCTTTTCCGCATCTCGTCCGTAAAAACCTCTTTTCGGCCCTTGATACGTAATGTACTATTACGTAACGCATTTTCTTATTACTTTTTTCTTTCTACATTTAAAACGCCTAGAAAGTAATTGTTTGGTCGTTACACAAAAATGAAATTTTAAAAATAATTTCACCATACTTGTGAACCCCCCTCTATCATAGGATCATAGGTCACGAGCCGCCACTGACAGTTTGCAATAAATAGGGCCGAACTAAAGGAGAATAACTAGAAAATTATTTAACATAATCGAATACTCCTGGATAGTACTACGGACTAAAACAAAATAAAATGGATGGAGTCCCAAAATATTAGCCACCGCTAAAAATAGCCGAACGGCTGGAAATAGCATATGCGCTATTTCGAATGAAATGGGAGCCGCCAAGTGTCTATTCTTAGAGTGTTCACCCAATTTATCGGAGGCACATTCTACAGTTCGATCTCTTTCATAGACTCACTAGGTCAATGGGTTTGAATGTGGTGCAAAGTGCAGCCAGTAGCGTAACTCAAAAACTATCGAATACTATTGTAAGACGAATAAAAGTGTATATATTTGGGATATTATATTAACAATTAGTTAATAACATTCATTATATTCAACGCAATGATGAACCGTGCAACTTATCGAGAGCCCTTCTCGATACCCTCCACCAGACTGGTCCCTTTTTATCTTTCAAACATCCATGTGTTTATATTAACACCATTAAATTAATAGCCTCTTGTAATAGGATATTTAAAAGGAACCTGACTGTTCAGATCTTAGTAACGTAATATAGTTTGTTTTACAAATCATCTAATATAGTTTGTTCACTCTGTTCAATACAATAAATGATAATTAATTAAAATTATATTACATTCGGCCATCCTGTAAGATGTCCTGTCCTCAGGACCCTTTATCTATGCCTTATTCATTCCTAATACTGTTACGTTAACTACATATATTATAACATAAACCTTAGCGTCCTTAGTGAAACTGCACCATGCTGCACTAAGTATCGCCACATGCAAAGTACTTTATGCCAACTGCATTATCAACAACTGCGAACTGCTCTTGCCAACTGCATTATCGCCAACTGTGAACTGCTATATGCTAACTGCATTATCGCCAACTGCGACCTGCTTTATGCCAACTGCATTATCAACAACTGCGAACTGCTATATGCTAACTGCATTATCGCCAACTGCGACCTGCTTTATGCCAACTGCATTATCGCCAACTGCGACCTGCTTTATGCCAACTGCATTATCGCCAACTGCGAACTGCTATATGCTAACTGCATTATCGCCAACTGCGACCTGCTTTATGCCAACTGCATTATCGCTAACTGCGAACTGCTTTATGCTAACTGCATTATTGCTAACTGCGAACTGCTTTATGCCAACTGCGTTATCGCCAACTGCGACCTGCTTTATGCCAACTGCATTATCGCTAACTGCGAACTGCTTTATGCTAACTGCATTATTGCTAACTGCGAACTGCTTTATGCCAACTGCGTTATCGCCAACTGCGACCTGCTTTATGCCAACTGCATTATCGCTAACTGCGAACTGCTTTATGCCAACTGCATTATCGCCAACTGCGAACTGCTATATGCTAACTGCATTATCGCCAACTGCGACCTGCTTTATGCCAACTGCATTATCGCTAACTGCGAACTGCTTTATGCTAACTGCATCATTGCCAACTGCGAACTGCTATACATGGATGTCCTATAGGTCTTCCGGTTGACCGCCAGCTGCGGTCGCTAGACAATGTAGCACCGTCCTATTCACTCGCTCACACTGACTCTCTCGTGCATTGGTCACGTGTATGACCAAACTTCTTACACGGTGTACACTTTATTCCTGGTTTGCGACACTGATTGAGGAAATGATTCCCACCACAATTGTAACATGCTATATTTTGTGTTGGCTCTCTCTTCGATACACGTGGATGATGTTGTTCACTCCTATTAGAACATTTATCTTTCGCAACTGGTGATTGATCACGTCTCACATTTCTCAGACCACCAATATTGCTTAAATACCCCGCTAGTTCACCAATAGATTGGAAATTAGCTGCTCTAGCTGCTAACGCTACGTTCTTATCTATTATGCCCTCAATCACACTATCTATTAAATAACTGTCTGGAATTTGCAAATGAAGTTTATTCAGTTTTGCGACTTTTTCAAAGCAATAATCGCCTAAATTTTGTTGTGGCTGCGGTGCGTACACGGCAGCCTCGACCAGCAATTTACCAAACTTAATAGTTCCCGGAAAATTATGTTGTAATAGCTTTTTTACACTGTTCCAGTCTAATCCCGATATTTGCGCAGTGTCATACCATTTGCGCGCATTACCACGTAACCTACTGGTAGCTAATTTTAAAGTCAGTACCTTGTTCCAGCCATGATATAACATTAATTCGTCAACCCTTTGAACCCACTCGGTAATTGTTAAATTTTCCGTGTTTGGATTGAACACTGGTATAACACTTTCATCAATAAGGGAGTTTAATGACGTCGACTGAACATTACTACTTGCACTTACTTGTCTGGTGAGTCGACTTATCTTTTTTTTTAGCTTTTTAATTTTTCTACTTTGCCTGTCCTCATCCGTGGACGATGAACTGGAAGATGAACTGGACGACGTTGCTCGGGTTCTGCGTGAACGTCCTTTCCCCATTATTTACACGGATATAACCCAATTGGTTAATCACTGCACTGATAGTATTCCTTTATAACAGCAGAGAACATAGACAAAAGAAAGTGATTGCGTAATTGCCTAAAATCACTCAACACCTCGTTTTATGTCACTAGCACATAGGTCTATCCCACCGCTGCTATGTAAGACGAATAAAAGTGTATATATTTGGGATATTATATTAACAATTAGTTAATAACATTCATTATATTCAACGCAATGATGAACCGTGCAACTTATCGAGAGCCCTTCTCGATACCCTCCACCAGACTGGTCCCTTTTTATCTTTCAAACATCCATGTGTTTATATTAACACCATTAAATTAATAGCCTCTTGTAATAGGATATTTAAAAGGAACCTGACTGTTCAGATCTTAGTAACGTAATATAGTTTGTTTTACAAATCATCTAATATAGTCTGTTCACTCTGTTCAATACAATAAATGATAATTAATTAAAATTATATTACACTATAGATCACTAAAATGTCATGAACATATTTTTTAAAAGTTGTTTTTGATATATCATCTTGTAGCACTTTTAAAAAATCACCCTGTAGATAAGACTTTAAATGAAAGGCAACCTTTAAGTAAAAATAAACACTTAGACGGTGCACCTACTAGAAAACTCGGAAATGTAATTTACGTTCAACTAAAGTTAGAGTTATTGTTAGGTTTATGTTCGCGAACGCGCGAGCACTATATTTATTTCACTTCGGCTGTAAAACTCATTTAATTAAACAACCCGTTCAAAACTTTACTACGCAGGTTGTGCAGTGTTGAATCCAGGGGCCGAGCCCTCCCCCTTCCCCGCTCTCCCGAAAAGGGCTACCTACCCTGTACTGAAGGGAACAAAAGGAGTTCGAAACCGATATGCAGAAGGTGACATCATACCAATGGAAGGGACTTATTTTTCTTAGTAGTATCTACTATTCAATCTGACTTCGTATTTTGATATCTAACTGTTAGGAAATGTATTTAAAAAAAAAACATCCATCCATATACATGGGTCCGCAAACGAAGCGTGGACGGAAGATTAAATCGTTATCGAAGAACTTATCAACAATACTGAAACAGCTTGAGATATTGGATTAAAAGCGGCATGTTTTAAAAATATTTTACATTATACAGGGTGGCCCAAAAATGTGTGACAGCATAAAATTATATTTTTTTAAATGGGACACCCAGTATTTTATTGCATATTTAGGTTCGTATTACTATCGTTTATAAGTGCCTCAAATTTAATTTAATTTGGTTTCGTAGTTTCGGAGAAATAAATTAAAAACTAAAAAAAAAAGTTTTGCAGTCCTGAATAAAAAAATCAAAAAAAACAATCCAGAACTATTTTTTTAACCTCGGCATTGAGTGAAATTTATGACAAGAGGTCTAGAGATACATGAATGTAATTGCGTTTATTTATTTTATACAGGGTGTTCATAATAAGCTTTCAAAAACACCACATTTTAAAATAATTTTTCTCAAGTTTTTCAAATGGAACACCCTGTATATTATTTGGCTATTTGACGTAGAATTCATAGACAATTTTTTTTTGTAATACAAGCATATAAGTTATATCCAGCCGTTTTCGAAATAATTATAAATATCATAAATTATGTTGTTTAAATAGAGTTTTTATTGGGAAATTTTGTTATAGGCGACTAGACTAATAATTGTAAACTAAAGTAAAAGTTCAAAATAGCTTCCTTTTACTCTTAGAGTTTACCGTATTTTAGTTATTTCGATATAAATTCTAAAAGCATACATTTTTGCTACTTTTATTATTTAATTTTATTTTTTATTCTTAATCGAGGTGCCATAATTTCTTTTTGTTTAGATTGTCACTATGACAGTTAAATAAAATTATTTACATTTGTTCAGTCGTCGAAATACTAACTTACTTAAGTACTAACTTACACAAAATGTCGAATTTTAGAAATGGTAAATATGATTTTTATACTGGATGAATGTGCAAGAAATTGCCTTCTCGCGAGCCGAGTGTATGCTGAAAGATATCTAGATATTGAGAGAAAGCCGATAGCAAAAACCTTCGAGAAGTTGTTGCAAAAATTTGTAGCAACAGGAAGCACTGTGTACACAAAAAGGATAATAATCAATAAACCCGTTATTAATGAAGAAAATGAATTAAGAGTTCTGTTGGCAGTAGAGGAAAATCATTAAATTAAGTAAAAGGATGCTATTTTGAACATTTACTTTAGTTTACAATTATTAGTCTAGTCGCCTATAACAAAATTTCCCAATAAAAACTCTATTTAAACAACATAATTTATGATATTTATAATTATTTCGAAAACGGCTGGATATAACTTATATGCTTGTATTACAAAAAAAAATTGTCTACGAATTCTACGTCAAATAGCCAAATAATATACAGGGTGTTCCATTTGAAAAACTTGAGAAAAATTATTTTAAAATATGGGGTTTTTGAAAGCTTATTATGAACACCCTGTATAAAATAAATAAACGCAATTACATTCATAGTATCTCTAGACCTCTTGTCATAAATTTCACTCAATGCCAGGTTAAAAAAAAAGTTCTGGATTGTTTTTTTTGATTTTTTTATTCAGGACTGCAAAACTTTTTTTTTTAGTTTTTAATTTATTTCTCCGAAACTACATAACCAAATTAAATAAAATTTGAGGCGCTTATAAACGATAGTAATACGAACCTAAATATGCAATAAAATACTGGGTGTCCCATTTAAAAAAATATAACTTTATGCTGTCACACTTTTTTGGGCCACCCTGTATAATGTAAAATATTTTTAAAACATGCCGCTTTTAATCCAATATCTCAAGCTGTTTCAGTATTGTTGATAAGTTCTTCGATGACGATTTAATCTTCCGTCCACGCTTCGTTTGCGGACCCTGTATAATATATCAATAAATCGTACAGGGTGTCCCATTTTCGACACTTTTATAGGGTATCCCGTAATTGTTAGTACTATCAAAAATGTAATGTAGGTGTCATGTACTCTTTTTGGGTCAAACTTAAAATGATAAAATGAAAATTTGAAAATTTTAGCTCGCTTAAGAGATACGGGGGAAAATCATGACAATTTAAAAATTACCCTATATTTTCTTAGATAAAAGAGATACAGATACAGAAAAATGTTTTATACAAAAGTATCTTTATAATGATTTTTGAATAATCTGCCGTATTTAGAATAAGTATTCGCGGTCAGGTAAAAAAGTTATCGGACCTAACACCATTTTTTTAAACGGAACACCCTGTATATTTTAATCTAAGAAGACTCCATTTTAAAGTCTATTTTAAAGTCTATTTTCAAATATATAACACACCATGGACAATATTGGTTTCCTAGGCGATTTATTTAAACTTTATTATTTTAAACCACAGTAGGCCATGAAACAAAAGCTAATATCCTAGAGACAACTATGTTAACATTCTAGTTCTTAATAATATTTAACGTCAATTTCATTTTTACATATTCATTTGTGAAAATGACTTATCAACATTTTGAAAAATTTGATATGATATGTGTTATATATTTGAAAAGAGAGTTTAAAATGTTAACTTTGTAGATTAAAATATACTGTTTGTTCCATTTAAAAAAATGAGGTTAGGTCCGATAACTTTCTTACCTCACCCCGTATACTTATTCTGGTTTTATAAAACATGACCATCAAGAAGTGGTTTAAGAACACAATGAACAATATTTTTATTTACCTAATAATAATAGTACATATTATTTATTATTATTCATTTGTTTTGTTTTAGAATCGGCCATAGCATACTTGATTTCTTAATTTATTTATTTTCGTTTGATAAAATTGCATTTATCCTGTAAACGAAGCTGACTTCAAATAAATATTAAGAGGTTTTTTTTAGTCCTTCAAAGTCTGCTTTCAAAATGTGAAAAAAGTCTCTGGTAAAACACATTTTCATTGCTAAAATATTGGCTAATTTAGGCACTTTTCGAAACCCAAATATCACTAAAATTACTAAAGAAGCCATTTCGGAAATATCTTAAAAACACAAATTTAAACGTTTTATCACCCCGTGTGTTCAGAATTTAATTAAAATTAATTTCCAGTATTACAATTTTTTTCCTAAAAACTACCCTCACAAAAAAAAAACGCTTCACCCCCAATGAATTTATAATAAGCCTAAGTGCTTACTTCTTTATACTGCACCACTTAGGAAAGCGATTTGCAATTTATATGAGCTACGAAGGAACTTAAAAGTACGAAGTATTTTTATTTTAAAAAACACCCACTTTTCACAGCGACGCACGTACAAGTTGGAAGGGAAATGTTTTACTTAATAAAACTTAAAAAAAAATACATAAATAAAACAGAGGACGGCAACGGAGGCAGAATCAAATAAATCAGAAACATAACACCAGAAGAAGTCCATTCAGCAGATGATTACTAATCAACTACAAATCGATGGGTTCTGCTGAATGCGCCCATTAACATAGCTATTTTTGCTGATGACACTGCACAAAATTGTAGGAAAAGAAACAGGCTAGAGCCAAATTAGAAACAGCTGTCAATCAAATTAACGCTTGGGCAAGATTATGGCGCATTAAACTAAATGAAATAAAACAAAACCAATACGAAATACCAATGTATGGAAAAATTATTATCTCCCAGACCACCCGATGATACCTTATACAAACAATAAGGGCGTATTTTTGTCTACACAGCATCACTTTAAAATTCAGATTGAATGGTACTACCAAGAAACGGAAGCCTTTTCCATTGATGGAATGTCACCACCTGCAGACTGGTTTCGAACTCTTTTGTTGAAACCTGTCTGCAGGTGGTGACATCGTATCAATTTTTGATTTATTCAAATATCGTCTGTTCAGATTGTGTGGGACTGCTAAGAGATGGCACTGCGCGTTGTATTTTCTCGACTACCGTTGATAATACAGCGTGAAGTATAGAGTCTTCTCTGATGATAGATATGGACACCTACCCTGTACTGACGAGAACAAAATAGTTCGAAACCGGTCTGCAGGTGGTGACATCCTATCAATGAAAAAGGCTTCTTTTTCTTGGTAGTACCATTCAATCTGAAATAGTATTTTAAAGTGCTACTGTGTAGACAAAAATACGCCTTTAGTGTAAAAGGTATCATCGGGTGGTCTTTGAAATAATAATATTTCCGTACATTTGTATTTGATATTAATACCGCCTGAAAAGTATAGACTTTTTATTTTTAAAACCAATACGTGTACGTGTACTAGTAAAATGAACCAACATACTGGGTGTCCGGTAAGTGTAGGTCATTATTTCACCAACGTACAGAGGAAGTCAAAATATTACTTCTAGTTCATATCACCTGAATATATATATTTTCGACTATAACTTTTACGCAACCCTGTATATTTTAATAAAATATTGTGTAACATTGTACAGCTCATATTGGCTAAGAAGCTTATACTAGAATCATTCTTGTACGTAGCTAGGGAAGCCAAGAGCGGACCTGGCACCGTATTCGTATGGTCGATATTTTGCAAATTGTCAATTTTGGAACACAAAAATAGTATATTACGTACCGAGGTGGAACGTGTTTCGTTCCTGTCGAGAAAGTCGGTAGTAAGTAAAACTCGAGACAGTAATGAAACTTATCACCGAGGTTTGTATACTATTTTTTACAACCACATCTAACATCCACTTCTTATTATTTTGAATTAAAATTATTAATAAAAGATAAATGTCATTTTAACTTTTCCAATGAAAAATTAGACAGAAATTTCAGATAACCGCAGGTGGTAAAATAACGTACGTAATAATACACATCAAGATGGCAAATATCATTTTTTGAATATGGTTTCTATGTCACTAAACAATATATTATTTTAACAACAGAAAAATACATGAGAGATCAGATGAGAAATTTCATTTTGCTGCTACTCCACCAGAAATTCGAGAAGCAGCAAAAATAGTAGAAGAAGATCTTCTGCCAACTAAAAGCCGCCCGAGATATTACAAGGCATATAACTGTTTCAAAGAATGGTGTACGGGAAACAAAGTTCAAAATCCTGGTTCTGAGTCGACGCTACTAGCTTATTTTAGTGAAAATGCCAAGACAAAGAAGATATCAACGATTTGGTCACAATATTCAATGCTGAGGACCACTCTATCAATTAGGGAAAAAGTAGACATATATAAATATGCAAAGCTATTAGCATTTTTAAAAAAAGTGTGTTCGTTTATTATTTTGAGATATCGATTTTTTAAAAAATTACAAAAAAATTATTTATTTTCCACCCGGGTGGAAAGTAGAAATAAAAAACGTCAACTTTCTACCTTTCAAAGATAGATGAAATGTCATTATTACATGCATGGTTGTAAATAAAACAATTTTCAGTACTGTTGGCATTTTCCTTTGCCTCTGTTTTTTTAATGGAATACGGATTTAAATTAAATTAATTCGATACTTTTGCAGCGCGCTGTATATTTTATATTTCATGTTTGTCAGACCTTCAGCCCGACCTTACCTCGACAATGTCCTGTTGAAAATCCAAATCCCCAAAATTACGGTTTTAATTAAAACAGCTTTGGCTTAATTTAAAATCGCCGTTTATTTTTCGCCAATTTAATCTTGAGCATTTAGGTAATGAAAATTAAAAAAATATAAAAATATATTATCTTGCTGTTTTAATAAAATTATTTTTGCCAAAAAATATATATGACGATCAGAATAAGCATGGGAAATGAAATGCTCAGCAATAATACAAATTTTGCTCCTAGTTTCAACGAAAATATATAAAAACTAGATCGTTTAGAGACAAAATGTGTGTAAGAAAGTTATTTTTCACACGATTAAACGAAAATAAATCTTTAAAACACATAGCTCTTATCTCCGCTTTTCAGATATGGATGGGCGAAAAGTAGAGCGAGTATACGGGATATCTGGTTTCGAGCGATAAAACAGAAAATGCCCTTTATACTCGCTGAAAAATCAAAGAAAACAAATAAGTACAAAGTTTTTGCAAACATTTACAAAGAATGTGTCGAAATGCTAATATGGCGGAACTTGTGATGTGAGAAGTACCTAAGCGACAAATCTGGCACTGGTCAGTTTCGCTAGATGGGCGAGAGGTTGTTGTTAGTGCTGGGAAAAATCGATGATTTTTATAATCGAGTACTTGATACTCTAGCGATTTTAATAATCGAGTGAATCGCTCGAGCAATTAATCACTTGAAATTTTTAGGTCTAAGAAGAATGTGTTGATAAAATACCAGGGGTTGTTTTTGTAAGTTTTAGAAGCTAAGTCTAGAGTTTTTTTTAAAGACGAACAGTTGATTCTGATTTTAAAAAAAATTATATTCTTTAATTTTTTAAGAATTTACAATCGCCGCTGGCTAGCCAGTCAAAACAAAACCCATGTCGCGATGAATCCACTAAGGGATTTGGCATACTTTTTTATATGCACCTTCTCGTTTATGTGCCTTTAACAAGGACGTATGTCGTGTCTGCCTTCTGAGCGTCAAACTTGAACGTTACCAATCGGCACATTGCGAGGTGGTGGCGCGCGAAGATCTGGTATCAAGTGAAAGGCAATGATTCGATTTTTCGCCTGAATTTATAACTAGAGTATTTCCTATCGAGCGAAAAACAGCTCGAATATACGTCGGCGTCAAGCGAAGCTCGGGTATCGAGTGAAAGGTAATAAGTAACAAGCGACGATTTTCGCTTGAATTTATAACTCGAGCGGTTTTTTTAATAATCGAGAGATGTCGGTTATTTCAATAATCGAGTACTCAAGCGGTTTTTCGCTCGAACGATCACAACACTAGTAATAATTAAGATATGAAATTTATTATTATCTGTGTTGCAAAACATTTTTATGGAAATAACTGTATAAATTATAGTATTTTTTCTTTTAATTCATTCCATAATCCCTTATTTAAGGCCGCAAATCCTAAGATGTAAACAAATTGCAGAAAAATATCCATAATTGGCGCTTATCTGTTTCTAAATATAAATATGTAGGCTTCCCTCTAGGACGCCCATGGAGTCACCCATTTAAAGTTATATGCATTTGGTTCACTACTACCTGTATGAGTAGGGCCAAATTTCAGGTGTCAAAGTTACACAAAAAAATCACCTTTGTAACGTCATAGAACAAACCACAGAAAATTGGACATAAATAATTCTCAAAACGCACACTTGATAGCCATCCATTTCTTTTTTTCTTTTACTTCATCTGAAGTCTGAAATAAATACAAAATAAAAGGGGAGGATGTTATTACCAGCGTATATTCAATATTCCATTCGAAGTAATAGAAATTCTGAAGCTTTACATTCTCAACAGGGCCGGAGTTTTCTTGTTACATGTCTTTTAATAACTAATATTTATTTTTTATTGTTATATATACAGGGTCACCATTAAAGTTGGAACCATATGGGACGGGGAAAAATGTATTGTTCGATTTACGCAATATTTGACTTTCCCATAAGTTTTTGCTTCAATAAAGATAAAAAATGATGTACTTAATCTCTAATATTTGATATTTTCTCCATAAGATGTCGAAAAATCGGATTTAATGGTCGAATTTAACAAAAAAATATATTTCGAAAAGTTTTTTGTATTGTAATTTTATGCGCACACACCAAAATTGAATCACTTAGTGGAGACCGAGGAGATTTGTGACAAAGACGATTTCTCGGAATCTATGGCCGTTAGCGAGCTGACAACAGCGCACGATTGTTTGTTTACAGACGCGATACATGACGCAGTACGCGCCAATGGCCCACGACAAGCGGTTGCGTGATTACGACGTCTGCATGAAAAAACAACCGAAAAGTACATTTTTTATAAAATTCTTGATTGTATTTATATCATGATATATTACATTCGCGTGGTTATGCTATTTTTTCTTATATTGTGTGAGTTTGGAGTTTCAAAGTGTGGCATTGTCTTGCTGTGTTTGCATCTTGTTTCGAAATTACGAATTATTATTCTGACCGGATCGCGATTTTTGACACCTAGGAGAGTTGCGACAGCGTGTCACAACTCTCCTTTTAAAGGTTATTTTCTGGTTAGCTTATTTTACACGCTTTTTGAAATGTTTTTCTGTTTACTTCTGTTCCTGTTCGTTTGCTTTGGTCAATTCTTCCAACCTAAGTTTGATATAATGATGCCATAGTTACTTATAAAAGATTTACTTTTATGTTATGTTATGTTTTATGTTTCATGTTATTATAGTTCCTACAATTATGCCTAATGATAATTAATGTAATTTTATGCAAAAAACCTGTATTTTGTTTATAATTCATATAAAAGTAATTTTATCTATTAAAATTAGTCTAGATACACAGCTGTCACAACTTACCTTGGTACCTGTCATAATTTACCTCGGTGTTAGGAGAGTTGTGACAAAGGGAGTAGTTTCTGTTTTCGTGGATTTTCTCAGAAGCCTTATAACTTTTATTGGCTTTGATGACTGTTTTTAAAAGAGCAATGATTGAGCTACATTGAGGCATACAATTCATAATGGTGGTATGTTCCTGTATTGAGATATGTTCTTTTAAGTAAAAATTGTAACAACCCTCCTCGGTCTCCCCTACTATAATTTTTGTTTCCTATCTATTTTCATTGAAAACCTGCCACCATAATTATAAACAACGGCGCTAGTATGTGTCCATTTTTTTCAACGTATTTATTATTTAAAAACAAGACTCTCCTATTCGTTGGTTAAATCTTTAAAGTTATGAGGAGTTCTCCACAGTTACTCCACAAATGGCAACATTTTAAAACTATAAATTTATTTTTTTGAGGAAAATGAATATTTTGGTATAATTAATGATTTTTAGACGATGAGTATTGTTTAAATAAATGGACTTACGGTGGTAGGGTCGACTTCCGTTTTCAATGAAAATAGATATTGCCCAAAAATAGATAGAAAACAAAAATTATCATAACTAATTCAAATTTGATATGTGGGCATAAAATTACAATACAAACAACTTTTCCAAATAGATTTTTTTAAAATTCGATTGATAAATGCCATTTTTCAACATTTTGTTGAGACAATGTCAAATTTATCAGTTAACAAAAGCAGCATGGTCCCATTTAATTGTTCTTTATTGAAGTGAGAAGTAAAGTTTTACGAAATCGAACAATACATTTTTTTCCCATATGGTTCCAACTTTAATGGTGACACAAAATCCAACCCTGCACCCCTTTATTGCGGTTTGAAGATATTGAGACCTACACAATGGGTTTCAACAGGGAATTGATTTATTGCAGTAAAGATCAACGGTATAATGTAGGTTCTACTAGTACGGCAGCCCGTTACCTGGATTTCAGATTGATCACGACTTTTTTTTGAGTTTTTTGGTGTTTTAATAAGAACTTGAGAAGGAAATTAACAAGAACGGATATTGGCAACGTTGCGAAATCATTGAGAATCATCTTTACATATGTAAAAAAAGTGGTCGTAATAGTTATCGCGCCTCGTCCGTTCTTTTTATTTTTTGACTCAGAGTGATGTTTTTGAGGAGATGAAAATAGTAACTGACATTTTCCGTGCGGTGAATAGTTGTGGTTTGAGAAAAATCGAAATTTGTTGATAGCGGAGAATTGAACTTATCACGCCTCGTCCGTTTTACTTGTCGGATGTTATTTTTCGTTATTCGTGAACGGAAAAAAATGAGAACGGACATTTTCATCGACGCGCAACCGCAGTGTTCGATCTTAGGTATGTCATTTTTTTAACACTGTTCGAGTTATCGCGCCTCGTCCGTTTTCATGCAGAACGCGTGTATTGTGGCTCGGAAAATGGGGGGAAAATATGAACTGACATTTTTACACACGCATTTTTTAGCAAAGCTGTTTTCAGTCAACACAGCACGTGTATCAATAATAATGCAATATGGGGACATAGCTGATGCTTAGTTGTTATAGACAACCAAGCCACACAGCAAGCCGTCCCATGCACGCGCCGTGTACCGCGAACATGAATTATACAGATACGAGATCCGACTCCGCTCCCCTTCCGGCAGCTGCGCAACACGGAAAATGTCCGTTGATTTACTATTTTTTAGAGTGTTATCAACAATTTAAAAAAAAAAATTACCCGGGCCCTGTAACTTTTCGATACCCCTTTTCTTTTATTTAAACTATGGAATTTTTGCAACACTCGAAACGTCCGTTGTCGATGAATTCACGTTTTTTTAAAATATTTTTAATGATTTCATCAAGAACGGACAAGGTGTAGTAACAAAAAGACTCTGCTTTCTTACGGAGTGAAATCACTCTGACGGGTAAGCGCAGCGTTGCCGAACTTTTTCGCTCGAGTAAAACTTTCTGATTTTTTAATAATCTAGCGATCAGTCTTGACTAAATGAAGGCGTGATAACAGGACATTTTGGTAATGGGCTGCCGTACTATACTGTAACATAATGATTCGTTTGCCGGACTCAAATTTATCTCGTACTATGTCGGGAAATCGAAAAACCACCCGTCCCTGGCTTTTCCTATCTTCCGATATTCCGTGATTTGATTTTGCAAATAAAATAAGAACGGATGGAAGGGCGTGTTATGTATAAGCTAGTCGATAAGACTGTTTATCAATTCGTTACGTCACTTCCAGACATCAAAATTGAGTTATACATAATTGCCCCTTGTCTCCGGATCTAGAAAATATAAATTCCCTATATAGCATGTAATTTATATAATATAAATTTATCTTATAGGTATATTTATTATGTAATGAACTTTACTTATATCTAACTAAGCTTACAGCGCCGGAAGACTAGCAACGTACCTACCTGTCATGTTTGCAATAATTATAAATACTCTAGATGGGTCGCATAATATCACCTATTATTCTTAGGTTATGTTGTCTTATAGTTGTGACTAGAAATTAGTTGCCGGACACACAAAAATCAGTTTCATAAAGTGGCAGGTTATTCAATTTTTTTGCATTTCATAATGTAGCCATTATGAAACCCAAATAGAAAAAGTTATTTATAGTTTCCCCAACAAAATCAAATTCCAATGTTTTAGGGAAACCACCGTGGCAACGCTATACGCACGTGCTACCGATTATACTACGTCTGTATCCCTGAAGTATAGAACTTTCGTTAATTTTTTCATGCGCGGTGTTGTGTGTGCTTACCTCTACTGCGATTATCTATTTATGACTAATGCTAGATCGAAATTATCTAAACGCGGACCTTATTACAGCATTGCCATTTTTTAAAAACTGTGCATGATTGTAAATAAACGGTGTTATATGAATGTAATGTTTTGTCTCCCTTTTTGTATGATATTTAATAGGTATCATCCTTGTTTTTCTATAATATTTTTTTTCTTTCAGGGGAGCTTTCTCCGTAGTTAGAAGATGCGTACAAAAGTCTACTGGATTGGAATTTGCCGCCAAAATTATAAACACAAAAAAGTTGTCATCACGAGGTAAGAATAGTTATTTATGTAACAACTGGAGAAAGTATTACTTTTTTTCACGAACGGGAATTTTGTATGTGAAAAAAGTAATTTTATGCATAAGTTTCATTAGAATAAAAAATAATAAATATTAAAATAATAAATATTAGAATAAAAAATAATAACCAACTCACTTTCACTTGGGAATGCAATAAGTTCGGGATATTCGCTTATATCGACTTGATTATTCAGAATTAATGTTGATTTTTGGCTTGGAACAACCATAAAGCCAAAGATTTAAAAATGTTTCACCTTTCTTCAAAAAAAGTTAACAATACACGTTCGCTGATACTCTTCACTTGCTTTTGATCCAATGCAATTTAATAAACGTAATACAGGGAAACCTCTCTTAAGCGGACATCTACGGGACCGTCTAAATGTGTCCGCCCATGGGAAATTTCTTATTAGGTAATATGTGAATGCAAAATTATTACTATGTATATGTATGCACAAATAAACATAACATAACAAAAACACACTAGTTTTAGTTAGGATGTAGTACTAAAAAAATCGAATAACGTAGTTTGACGTGTTTGCGTTTTATACTTGCAATCTACAAAATGCAATTCCAAGTCTGATAAAAATTCCATTGCTGTAGAGTCACCTCTATTCTTTGCATACTCTTATAATTCATCTACCATACTAATGGCTTGTTGATAATTGGTGACATTTGTTTGATTACTGCATTCAACTTCTTCATCAAAGTCGTCAGATAGTGATGTGGTTTCAGTTTGGACTACATAATCGGTATCATCTTCCAATAGCACATTGCTGTTAATGTTAATGAACTCGCCCAAATCATTGTTATCAAATTACAAACTTCCACAACATCAATATTCTCTTTCAGACTCAAAACGCGACATTTTTGTGCCATTATTTACGATTTTAACCTTACAACTCACAAATAAACAGCGGACTCTTGTCGGGGAATCAAACATACTTTCATTCGGCGAAGTCCTTTCGCCCTGCCATGCATACGCGATTGGTTTCCGGTCTGTCTTCAGAGAGTTCATGCACCGTACTTATTCGTCTCCCAAATACTTTTAAAAAAATGTTCCGTCCGTTTAAAGGAGAGTTTTCGCACTCTTTGTATGAAAATAGCCTGTCCGGGTCCGCCCAAAGGAGAATTCACCCAAGAGAGGTTGATTTTCACGGAATTTCATATACCTAGTTCCGGACTATGAAAAAATGTCCGCTTAATAGAGATGTCCGCTTATTAGAGGTGTCCGTTATGAGAGGTTTCAATTTTTCGGGCAATAAATTTTGTGCTTCTTCATTGGCTTTATTGATTATTTCGTCTGGAGCGCATTGAAATTTATTGACATTTCTAAGGTAACGATAACAATGCGGCTCCCATACATTCAGAGAGAAGTGAAAAAATGACAAGTCACGGCCCTTTTTTAACGCTAAATTGCTTTTTTACCGTGTTAAACAATGACCAATTTCATGAATTCATTTGCGTAAAGAAAATATAGTTTTTATAACGATCGTATAAAAATAATTATATTTTCAAGACCGTTGGAACATTGAGTAACTTTTGGTATTCCATATACAGCTTGCTATGTAATTTAGATTATTTGACGAAATTTTGTTAATATTATTACAAACTTTAATGTAAGACTTGGCCTCGTCTGGAAGCCGTTCTAAAAGGCGACCCGAGAATCCAGTTACATTCAGGTAAACAATCTATATTTTGATTAAATCTAAGGTCTCCATTTAATTTGTATAGAAATCAAAACTTCACAAAAGGTTTTCGAAACTGTAAGGAGTCCGCCTAGTTGACGTATTGTCGATTTATCGATCAAATTCTGACGAGCGGTGTATTAATTTTCGGGGTTTCAATTCCTTATAATTAAACTTTAAATTAAATATTATGACGGCAACAAGGGTGAAGCGATATCATTGGAGAAGCTGTCCCGTCCGTGACAGGCCGGGCAGGAAAC
Organism: Barypeithes pellucidus; assembly: GCA_963991005.1. Classification (NCBI taxonomy): domain Eukaryota; kingdom Metazoa; phylum Arthropoda; class Insecta; order Coleoptera; family Curculionidae; genus Barypeithes; species Barypeithes pellucidus. Next base: position 11,047,007 of record OZ022562.1, on the reverse strand, counting down.
AGACCGATACCCAAACAGGAGGATCGTGTTAATGAGAAGGAGGTTTATCGTAGGGTAAAATATATTTTTGAAATGTATCATTATTGCTAGTCGCCTATGCTTAATTTTCGTAATAAAAACTGAATTTAAACAACATAATTTATGGAAGCAATTATTTCAAGAACGACTAGAAATAACTTATAAGCTACCATTAATAAAAAAATAATGCTTATGAATTCTACATCCAATAGCCAAATAATATACGGCCCTGTGTTCCATTTGAAAATCTGTAGAAATTTTGAAATGTGTCGTGTTTGAAACCTAATTATGAACACCCTGTATAAATAAACGTTATTATATTCACAGTATCTCTAGACTTCTTGTCTTAAATTCTACTCAATGCCTTGGTTAAAAAAGTTACTTTGGGAGGAAATATGTCTTGGCATAACCACGTTGTGGCAATCGCCAAGATAGCTTCTCAGAAACTTGGTGTACTCTTCCGAGCCAGAAAGCTGTACACATCTCAACAACTTTTGACACTATACAAAGCCCAGATTCGACCGTCACTAGAGTACTGCTCTCATGTCTGGAGCTCTGCACCCAAACATACTCTTCGGCTGCTGGGTTCCATCGAAAGGAGGGCCATTCGTCTGATTGGAGACCACGAGCTGACGAAGAACCTTGACAGCCTAGAACATCGAAGACAGGTTGGGGATTTGACTCTCTTTTACAGATATCTTCGCATGAGCAAATGGGTTACCGATTCCTGAAAGTAAACCATCAATAATGTTTCAGTAAACACCATAGTTTGGTTTTTTACTTTCCATTGTAGAAATTTATCATACTCCTTGTCGTATAGGACGTAGACTTAGCCTATATTTATAAGCTTTCCTTAGCTTTTTCAGCATTTTCTAAAATATTTTGTGGAAGTTCCCTATTTTCCGTATAAACGTAAAATACGCTTAAAATAAACAACCCTTGGCAACCGTCAAACTTATTCTATGACAACCGATCAAGGCTCACTAAATACTAAAAATTTTCGAAAATAGTTTTAAAAAAAATGAAGTAATTTAACTATTTATATTTTAAATAGAAGAAGAAGAAGAAGAAGAAGAAGAAAAATAAAGTATTGTATACACCACAGGCGTCACTAGACTTTAATCTATCGTGCAAATTCCCTTAACAAAATCGGACGAATCCTCAATAATTGTCTTTACTTTATCGAAATTTCATTACGGAATTCATTATTTAGTTACTTGGTTTCCTTTCTTTCAGGGACAATTAAATATTTACGGAAAACCATGAATATTGAATTTCGGGACTGGATTCAAATAAACCTTTTTCTGCGATATTTATTTGAAGATTTCTTTTGTTCAGGCTTACATTTATTATATTCGACAAATATATACAGGGTATTTTCCTTACCGATACCACACCAACATCAAAATTCCCATTTGTTATACACTTAACGGACAACACTGTATATCGTAAAATTGAGCAACTTATAGTTGTTGCAGAATTATACCGTTGATTCTTACTGCCATAAATAAACTACCTGGTTAAACCCTATTGTATACGCCTGAACCTCTTCAAAGCTCAATAAATGGGATCAGGGCCGGCCTGAATATGTATACCACACCACATGATTTATTTTTATAATTTAAAATAAATATACAGGGTCCGCAAACGAAGCGTGGACGGAAGATTAACTCGTTATCGAAGAACTTATCAACAATACTGAAACAGCTTGAGATATTGGATTAAAAGCGGCATGTTTTAAACATATTTTACATTATACAGGGTGGCCCAAAAAAGTGTGACAGCATAAAGTTATATTTCTTTAAATGGGACACCCAGTATTTTATTGCATATTTAGGTTCGTATTACTATCGTTTATAAGTGCCTCAAATTTTATTTAATTTGGTTTTGTAGTTTCGGAGAAATAAATTAAAAACTAAAAAAAAAAGTTTTGCAGACCTGAATAAAAAAATCAAAAAAAACAATCCAGAACTATTTTTTTAACCTCGGCATTGAGTGAAATTTATGACAAGAGGTCTAGAGATACATGAATGTAATTGCGTTTATTTATTTTATACAGGGTGTTCATAATAAGCTTTCAAAAACACCACATTTTAAAATAATTTTTCACAAGTTTTTCAAATGGAACACCCTGTATATTATTTGGCTATTTGACGTAGAATTCATAGACAATTTTTTTTTGTAATACAAGCATATAAGTTATATCCAGCCGTTTTCGAAATAATTATAAATATCATAAATTATGTTGTTTAAATAGAGTTTTTATTGGGAAATTTTGTTATAGGCGACTAGACTAATAATTTTAAACTAAAGTAAAAGTTCAAAATAGCTTCCTTTTACTCTTAGAGTTTACCGTATTTTAGTTATTTCGATATAAATTCTAAAAGCATACATTTTTGCTACTTTTATTATTTAATTTTATTTTTTATTCTTAATCGAGTTGCCATAATTTCTTTTTGTTTAGATTGTCACTATGACAGTTAAATAAAATTATTTACATTTGTTCAGTCGTCGAAATTAAGTACTAACTTACACAAAATGTCGAATTTTAGAAATGGTAAATATGATTTGTATACTGGACAATTGCAAGAAATTGCCTTCTCGCGAGCCGAGTGTATGCTGAAAGATATGTAGATATTGAGAGAAAGCCGATAGCAAAAACCTTCGAGAAGTTGTTGCAAAAATTTGTAGCAACAGGAAGCACTGCGTACACAAAAAGGATAATAATCAATAAACCCGTTATTAATGAAGAAAATGAATTAAGAGTTCTGTTGGCAGTAGAAGAAAATCATTAAATTAAGTAAAAGGATGCTATTTTGAACATTTACTTTAGTTTACAATTATTAGTCTAGTCGCCTATAACAAAATTTCGCAATAAAAACTCTATTTAAACAACATAATTTATGATATTTACAATTATTTCGAAAAGGCTGGATATAACTTATATGCTTGTATTATAAAAAAAAATTGTCTACGAATTCTACGTCAAATAGCTAAATAATATACAGGGTGTTCCATTTGAAAAACTTGAGAAAAATTATTTTAAAATATTGGGTTTTTGAAAGCTTACTATGAACACCCTGTATAAAATAAATAAACGCAATTACATTCATAGTATCTCTAGACCTCTTGTCATAAATTTCACTCAATGCCAGGTTAAAAAAAAAGTTCTGGATTGTTTTTTTTGATTTTTTTATTCAGTACTGCAAAACTTTTTTTTTAGTTTTTAATTTATTTCTCCGAAACTACAAAACCAAATTAAATAAAATTTGAGGCACTTATAAACGATAGTGATACGAACGTAAATATGCAATAAAATACTGGGTGTCCCATTTAAAAAAATATAACTTTATGCTGTCACACTTTTTTGGGCCACCCTGTATAATGTAAAATATTTTTAAAACATGCCGCTTTTAATCCAATATCTCAAGCTGTTTCAGTATTGTTGATAAGTTCTTCGATGACGATTTAATCTTCCGTCCACGCTTCGTTTGCGGACCCTGTATAGGTATTTTTAGTTTTAAGTACCTATAATAAATGTAAATTAATGATAACAATTAATGATAATTGAAAATAATATAATTTAAAAGTATAACTATTAGGACAACAAGTACAATAAAAATTAATTAAATTCTAAGAAACTATTGATAATTTATTCAAAATTTAACTCTGTATCACTATCTTCATCTAAGCCTAAACTTATAATTAAGGGTTGAACATTTGTAATCATACAATTCTAAGAATTTTCCACCTTAAGTACATGCTGTACACAGTTTTTCCAGCTGTCTGCAGAAGTTTTTCTTACTTCGTTTTTAATTAATTCTACTACAGATGCATTTAATGTAGGAGAAATATTATTTCTCCTAATATTGGATTTTAATTGGTGCCATATTAGCTCAATAGGATTGAAGATACAATAATACGGAGGAAGACGCAACACTGTATGTCCATTTTCTGCTGCAAGTTTGTCACACTCGTATTCCTTATTTATTTTAAAGCTTTTAATACTTCTAGCAGTTCTCGTTTTTTGTAAGTTTCTTCAAAATATAAATCATTTTCAATCATAAAATTTTGAATTTCTGCTTTTGTATTATTAGAATTGGGAATGATTTTTGCTTGCCGACTATAATAACTAGCATTACAATGACGCTATTTTCAGGTATATTTTTAAGGAGTTTATGTTTAAACCATTTTTCAAAAAGTTGTGCGTCGGTATCTTGATGGTAATCTAAAGAAGAATCTGCTATGTTTTTAGCTGAAGCAACAGACAATTTGGAACAAACCCGTTCTCTGAACCAGCATGTAATATTGTGATTCTTTTGCCTTTATTAGGTGGTGCCTTGGTTTGACATTTTTTGGAAGAATCATCCCAACCTTTTCTTGGAGTGTCATGGGTATCGAACCATGTTTCGTCAAGGTAAATAATTGGACGATTTTCTTCTCTAAATTGTTTAACAGCTGTTAAATATTTAAGTCTCCATTCCCCACACTTGAAGATGCCCCGCTATCAGCACAATTCCAAGGACGCCACATTCTACCACTAATAAGCCTAACTAAAAATTACTCGCCGGAAAACCACTAAAGATTAAAATTATTAATAATCACTTTGTATTTATATATGCATCAGGCATAGGTATATATTGAATTTGTATACCTGGTCCGGCTCTGATCGAAAAGGTTTTAAAATTTGGGATTTCCTTATTTATTTTATGGTCGAAGGGATAATGAGGTTTTATTGCAGTCAAAAGATCAACGGTATAATTCTGCAAATACTATACCGGCAATTTTTACTTTATAGCGCGACCGTTACGAGGAAACCTATATTAAAACATAAAATTCGTTTTTTCCGGGACAAGAGTGAAAAACTCGATAGGGAATTTGAATAATTGAACAGTTGCTGCGAAATTGAGAGCCAGAATTTCGACGAATTGTGCCCGTTCCCGTTGTAACTTCAATTTTAAACATCAAATGTTACCGCTAGGGGGTGACTACAAGACGTAATTTCACTTTTGATACGAAACAGCATTGTTACAATTTATTTGCATTATGAATTTTGTATAGTTGATATTCTATCCTCTGATCGATTTCCTATTTTTTTTTTATGATCAAACACAAGCACTATAGGAAAAATCCTTTAGGGCAACTCTGGGAATGGCGCGTGTGCGCAAAAAGCGATTCACTTTGGTTTTGAATCGTTGGAGGTTACATTCGTTGGGAAAACGACCTCGGGAAGGTCGTGCCATAAGGATGAAGTCCTCCAGATGAAAGAATTCTTAAATAATGAAGTTCGAGAAGTACTAAGCTTAAAACCACATATGGATGGGCGGCAGTGGTTCGTTGTGTATTTCTGATATTCGCCGCTCTGGGCGGAATTATGAGGGCAAGGTCAGCCGAGCACTTTCCATGAAAATATCTGTAAAAGAGAATAAAATCCCCAACCTGTCTTCGATGTTCTAGACTGTCGAGGTTCTTCGTCAGCTCGTGGTCTCCAATCAGACGAATGGCCCTCCTTTCGATGGAATCCAGTAGCCGAAGAGTATGTTTGGGCGCAAGGCGCCAGACATGAGGGCAGTACGCTAGTGATGGTCGAATCTGGGCTTTGTATAGTGTCAAAAGTTGTTGAGGTGTGTACAACTTTCTGGTTCGGAAGAGTACACCAAGTTTCTGAGGCGATTTCCTCCCGGATTGACGCCCAGCAAATGAATAGATGAAGCCAGTGGGATTGCGTGTCCGTCCATGACTATATCCGGTTCTATGGAATTATTCTCTCTTAAATCATTTATTCAAGAATTATTATTTTTTGCGACCAACTTGCGAGAATAGAAGCCGCCGTCGATGCCTTTAAGAAAGAAAATGGACAGATACAGGCTGGTACTTTGTGTTAACCTATAATTTTTGATGGACTTAATAACCACAATTATGCGTTCCAATTTCAATTGAATTGTTTTAGCCAGGAACGGTACGAATGGTATAGATCATCAAATATCCACATGGAAAACTTAATCACTTATCGGTCTTGTAATTCTCATTCAGACTCCCACATTTACGCTGAATCGGAGAAATAAATACTAAAAAATTTTTTTTTAATAGACCGAAACATTTTTTCCCTAATGTTTTCTTTCCGCTCTTTGGCAAGTGCTTAAAGTGACGAGGGTGTGACATTATATCTGTTGCTATAAGCGACAGACTATGAGAAAATGGAGGAAGGGACAAAATGGACACACAGAAACATCATTAGCCAGCGTATAATGAACAGTTGGCTGGCGCTTTTCCTATTATCCAGAAAAACCTGAAATTTGAAAAGATCTTATTTAGGGCGTTCAGCTGAGGGTATGATGCATCAGGATAATTGAGGAGGTGATTCTACATGTTAAAATAGACAGAACAAGAAGTCGAAAACTTTTTTGGCTTCAATTTGAAAAATTCATTTTACTGCTAACAAAACATTTAATTCCAGTTTTGCGCCTAAATGGTGCGAATGAGGAGTACCTCCCTACCTTTTTTAATAGGTATTCTTTTGTCTTTAAAATGTCCTATCCTTTTTTCCAATAACTGGGAAAACAGAGAAGATATGCCAAAAATTAAATTTGAATTACAGGTGAAGTTAATGTAGGTACAATTTTATGAAGTTGATAATAATTATTATCATAATTTACAAAATCGACTACCGGGACTATCGGGAAAATGTGGGAAATCTCCTGGATATGAAGAAAACAAGTTCATATATAAACTTTTTTCGTATAGACCTCCTCTTCGGAGATATGTGCTTCCAAGGAGCTCCAATGGAATCAAATTATTTTCACATAATTATTGAACCAGCAGGAATATTTAATTTTTTTTTAATAATGTGTATACCAGGTAAGACCCTTCAAATTACTATCCAAGGAAATGTTGTGAATTACTCACCGCTGCACGGACGGACTAGCTGTGACACTCATGGCCCCTTTTTTTAAACGTCCTGTATAATAAGAACTTTGGACAACCGTTTTTTACATACCTTTAACTATTGACTAAAAATTAAGTACTCTTCATTCATGTCGCTAATCCTAACCGTTTTCGAGAAAATTCCATTTTATTTACACTCCCCTAACTTCTCACTGGTTAAATATGTAAAAGCGGAATTTAGAAGTTCAACATTTGATAGGAACAAAGATGCATCTGTTACCGAGATACGCCAAATACATGATGTAATTAAAATGTCGTTTTTCGCCAAAACATGAATGAAGAGTGTTTAATTTTTAGTCAATAGTTAACGGTTTAAAAAAAACGTTGTCCAAAGTTCTTATCATGCAGGGCGTTAGAAAAAGGTAGCCATGAGTGTCACAGCTGTGAATCATTCACAGTACTTTCGTGGATTGTAATCTGAAGGGTCTTACCTGGTATACATCATATTAAAAAAAAAAAAATTAAATATACCTGGTGGTTCAATAATCATGTGTAAAAAACTTGATTCCATTGGAGCTCTTTGGGAGCCCATATCTCCGAAAAGGAGGCCTATGCGAAAATAGTTTATATGAATTTGTAGTACCCTTTTCACTTGTTTCTGAAAGTATGTGTGATTCCTCGACAGCAGAATTATTGTAGTTGCAGATTAAAATCGTAAACAATGGCACAAAAATGTCGCGTTTTGAGTCTGAAAGAGAATATTGATGCTGTGGAAGTTTTTTATCAACAAGCCATTAGTATGGTAAAGGAATTACAAGAGTATGCAAAGAATAGAGATGACTCTACAGCAATGGAATTGTTATCAGACTTGGAATTACATTTTCTAGATTGCAAGTATAAAACGCAAACACGTCAAACTACGTTATTAGATTTTTTTAGTACTACATCCTAACTAAAACTAGTATATTTTTGTTATGTTATGTTTATTTGTACATACATATACATAGTAATAATTTTGCATTTACATATTACCTAATAACAAATTTCCCAAGGGCGGACACCTCTATTAGTCGGACACATTTAGACGGCCCCGTAGGTGTCCGCCTAAGAGAGATTTCACTGTATTTTGGTACGAATTACTATAATAAGAAATATAATTAATACTATATTTTATAGGAAATTTTACGATAAAATCTACTAATTTTACTACAGTCTTTTTTCCGTGTATTCTTCGCCCAATCAGTGTCATAAAAAATTTACAAAATATTTTTTTGCAGATTTCCAGAAGTTAGAAAGAGAGGCCCGCATCTGTCGAAAACTTCAACACCCCAATATAGGTATGTATCTATTTTTAATAATACACAACGATACAAACAATAAATACTTAAAATATAACGACCGGATATTTCCGATTTAATAACAATTTATTATTGTTCGTATCTGTAAACATGAATGTAGGCTCTTTAACGGTATAAAACATTACAAACACCCTTTAATCATTGTGCTTTACACCTTTTGCAATACTCTATGTTCATTCATAACGAAATAAATGTAAACAACATCACCTCACGTCACATCTATACTGGACACAAGTTGAAGTGAAGGAAGAATATTCGTACTTTTTTTCTACGTTTTTATATGCATTGTTGGCGAATTTGGGTAATGCTCATTTTATTTTTGTAATTTCCACACTGACGTGCAAGGGAAACGGTCATTATAAAATTTTGAGAAAGTTTTATTTTTAATCATTTTTTTATTTTTAGTCCGATGTTAACGATTTTTTTTTAGAGAACTGTAGGTACAACTATCAGTATTAACGTGTGTTTTACAAATTTCAAGTAACATTGGTTATTTGACATATTATACAAGGATAATTGAAATGTTTTTGTTATCTAATTTCAAAACACCCTGTGACTAATCAAGTAGCAAAATTATTTGAAAATATCAGTTTTCATTTAGAGTCATCTCTTCTGTACGTTTTATTTCCTGGTTCATGTCAATACTTGTATTTATTCTTACACAAGCATAGCCGGATTGACATATTTATCGCTAAGGTAGGTACCTTGCAAAATCCCAATTAAAAGTTTGTTAATTTGCCAATTACAACTGGTTTAAGGTTAATCCGCAATTGCTCATAAAATAAATTTATTTCCCAATAATTTTACTATAAAACGTGAGAAGGCGATGAGAGATTCTTTAAAAAAATATTATTATACTTAAAAGTATCAAACGAATCTTGAACTAATCCGACTGCACTCTGGCAACATCTATTTCTATTTCACTACTGCGCTAGCGACCCATGAGCCAAAATATGAATGAATACTAATCTCGTGTGTTTTTTTGTGATTATTGGTGAAAAATCGTCTTTATTATAAACAATCATGGTGCATTAACGTGTTGTTTGTAAAAGAGTGGATCATTTAAATAAGGATTTATCTATTCATCGGTAAGTACCTATGGTTATGTTTTAATATTTAACCATCTGATATAACCAGACTTCACCATTGTTGCCATTCAGCCAACAAGCATGTAGTGCTCTCTTCCACCCATTACTGATTTTCAATAATATTTCACACAATCACAGCTTCACTTTCCAAGAGTTTTATGAATGGGATTTGTAGTTTACAATACCTTTGGTTATAATCAATATTTAACTACAAATTTATTTAGAAACAAACGCCAAGCGCGGATGCAGGGGGAGGGGGGTCATGACCATGTATTGTAATGACATGAATCAGAAAATAAAATGTAAAGAATACATGATACAAATGAATGAAAACTGATATTTTGTAATAATTTTGCTACTTGATTATTCCACACGTTGTTTTCAACTTAGATAAAAAAAAACAATTTGATTATCTTTGTATAATACGACAAATAATCAATGTTACTTAAAATTTGTTAAAACTGATAGTTTTACCTACAGTTCTCTAAAAAAATTACTAATATCGGACTAGAAATAGAGAAGTTATTAAGCCTAAAACTTTATCAAAATTTTGTAACGGCCGTTTTCTTCGCACGTTAGTGTAGTTTAGTTCCATGAAGCCATCAAAATTGTTTTGTGTAGTTTTATAATCACTTCAATTTTTGATCAGTTTATATAGCTACCAACTCATCCATCGAAAATGCATAATGAATGTATTTTAACCTGTATTTTTGTTTTCATTGTAAATAGTTAGCAATCCCGAGGTGCTCAAGCATTTAGGTAATAGTTCTTTCCAGTTTTATTATCTTTCAAAGGAGTGTAACCTAAAAAACAACTTTCTACCAAATAGTAATGTCTGTGAAAACCGCTTATTTCTACTAATAAAATTGTACCGGCGGTATTGCCAGATTGAATTCCGGGTAAGCCCCCGACAGTCGTCTCCAAAAACAGCTTGACAGTTTTTTTTTACTGTTCCGTTGTTCCTTAGTGGTCGAAATTCAAAGCAGTCGCAAATCAATTGTGACGTCATATCGGTCATATTTCTGGTTAAAATTGTTGCAACCCTTATAACGGATGCGGTTTGAAGTTTATTTAAATATTGTCATCTAGAATATTATTTTTGGGTCACATCTCCTTTTATTTAATCTTTATTTTTGTGAATTATTTTTTTTGTATTCTCTGTGTCGTAAATTAGCTATAAATTCTTACGGGGACGAGCTATCTTCTGAGATTTTACGGTACATAGATAATTGCGTAGCACTCTGTATTATAGACTTTATTTGTTCAAATAATTTTTATTGTGAATTTAGCAAAAGCCAAAAGTGATGAAATGACGCATTGATTGTTTACAAAACTTTTTCGATAATATATCGTGTTTAATGGTAATTTTTTTTGATACCTCTAGTGGTATGGCGATTTTTTTAGGTCAGTGTCTAATCCAGATATACAGGGTGTCCGCTAATTAATGGTACATGGAAAAGCCACAGACTCCTTACATAAAAATATTAGGATTTAATTATAGTTACTTATATCCGAAAGTTGATATTAACTGAGATACAGGGTGTTAAAGTTAAAACTTCATTTTTGTTTTGTTCTAATAACTTTGAGAGAAGCTAACGTTTTTTTACAAATTTGGCAATTATGGTTTTTTTAAGACGAGAAATTGATTTCTTTGTAAAATTTTAATGTACAACGACATTTTTCGAACATTTATAAAGTGATAACTTTTTTGTGCCTCAGTGTATTTAAATTTTTAATAGAAATAATACTTTTCTCATATTTATTACGTAAAAGAGGTATACTAAGTTCAGGTCGCCCAGAGTTACCGTTTCGGAGATATTTGCATTTAAATTGTTTAGTGCGTTAGCTCAGGCAAGCAAATAATGTTTTGTTACTTCTTACCAATTCAGTTTTACATGATAATTAATGCTCTCTCTAATAATGGTAATTGGGAATAATAAAGACGACAATTGGATTGTTCTTTAACTTACTTTAATTAAAATAACTTTGACCCCTAGAAAATATCGCGTCGAAAGAAACCGCAGCAAGAAAACACAAACTTACAATAAACTCAAAAATGAAACATTTTCGGTTGCATAGCAACTGCATCTCTAAATTTTATTTGTTTTCTCATAGGTTACTTTAAAAAGAAAATTTAAATTTAAATTTAATTAATAATAACACTGGGGAACAGCAAAAATGTTTCCGAGACCAAAATAGCAAAATCTTACTTATTTTATTATACTAATTAACAATCTGTCTTGCAAAAGGCTCAGTTGGCTCCGGTTTTATAGATCCATCCCAATTATGATAATTTACCTACCTGCCCTTAATATATGGGAAAATTTCACCATTAAATGAGAAATACCTGGATTTATTATAACAGGTGTACTTTATAAGGGGTTTAAATACATATAATATAAACCCTAAATTGTTAGTTAGTTGTATTTCAACCACCAGTTGATCGAGAGCTGTTCGTATTTGAGAAATTAGAGAGTTTTGAGCAACATGTCGCGAGTTTGTGTAAATAAGCCGGATCATTTTTGTTATATATGTGGTGAAATGACTTTTGTGAAACAAAAACGTACGCTTAGCCCTTTAATAAAAAAGGCTTACCACTTGTATTTTGGCTGCAAAGTTGGAGACCAGGATAAAAATTGGGCTCCCCATATCTGCTGCTACAAATGTGCGTCCAACATTCGCGGCTGGCTAAGTGGAAAAAACCGTAAGATGCCCTTCGCTGTTCCTATGATCTGGCGAGAACCGAAAGACCACGTTACTGACTGTTACTTTTGTTTGACACCTCCCATCAAAAAAGGCTTTTCAGAGAAAAAAAGGTCTGCGATACAGTATCCAAATTTACAATCCGCCATACGCCCGGTGCCTCATAGTGACGAGTTGCCTATACCTAATCCACCTCAGGAATATACCCTTCATTCTGATGATGATCAAGAGGATTCAAACGGTAGTGTACCGGAAAATGTCGCCGGCCCATCAACCTCGCAAGACTCCGATTTTGTCTGTGAACTTCCAAGTAAAAAGCCTCACAAAATAAGTCAAAGTGAATTAAGTGACCTTATAAGGGATTTGGAACTGCCCAAGACAAAAGCAGAACTATTGGCCTCTCGATTGCAACAATGGAATTTACTTGAAGATGAAGTAAAAGTTTCTGTGTACCGAAGCCGTCAGAAAAACCTAACACCATTTTTTAACATGGATAACAATTTGGTAGCCTGTAGGGACATTGAGGGATTAATGGCAGCTTTAAATCTGGACTATGATCCAAAAGACTGGAGACTTTTCATTGATTCCTCAAAAGTAAGTCTTAAAGCTGTGTTACTCCATAATGGAAACAAATTGCCTTCAGTCCCAATTGGTCATGCAGTCCATATGAAAGAAACATATAGCAATTTGAAATTGTTACTTGAGACCATACAATATGAAAGATATAAATGGCAAATTTGTGGGGATTTAAAAGTTGTGGCGATCTTGCTTGGAATGCAGCTAGGTTATACCAAATACTGCTGCTTCCTCTGCGAATGGGACAGTCGAGCACGATCGGATCACTACAGAAAGAAAATTTGGCCACCGAGAGAGTCTTTTGAGCCAGGAAAGAAAAATGTGACCAGCGCGCCATTAGTTGCCCCAGAAAAGATTTTACTACCGCCACTTCATATAAAATTGGGACTTATGAAAAATTTTGTGAAGGCAATGGACAAAGAAGGCCGTGCTTTTAGTTATTTAAAAGAAAAGTTCCCTAGAATCAGTGACGCTAAAATTAAAGAGGGAATATTTGTGGGTCCCCAGATTAGGAAACTTTTCGGAGATGCGCAATTCGATTCCATACTTGAAGGCAAGGAAAAAGACGCTTGGGATGCCTTTAAAATGGTTGCAAAAAATTTCTTGGGAAACATAAAAGCAGAAAATTATAAAGACCTGGTTGCCCAACTTCTTTTGTGTTACCAAAACCTAGGGTGTAATATGTCGTTGAAAATTCATTTCCTGGATTCTCATCTGGATTACTTTCCGGAAAATTGTGGTGCTGTAAGTGACGAACACGGTGAGAGGTTCCACCGGGATATTTCGAACATGGAAAGAAGATATCAGGGAAAATGGAACTGTGAGATGTTAGCCGACTACTGCTGGACTATTACGAGAGATGCCCCAGAGGCTGCTTTCAAAAGGCAAGCTAAGAAGCGCAAAATGAGTGTCTAAACTTTGGATTCAATGATAAAAATGTGCTATTTAGTTGCTTTTGTTGAACCCACAATATATTGTTATCTGTATTTTGTATGTCCATTGTATATGCCTATGAATTAAAATTTTGTAACAAATAATTGAGATTTTTTTTTTTGCGAGCCAACTAAAATCTTTAATAGGTATTTTTTAGTTACTTGGGTACAGTTGAATCCAAAAAAATAGGTTTTGTTCAGGAAACAAAAAAAAAGTTGAAATTTGTTTCCCAGTGTAATTGGTCAGGGTGCACTAAACAATTTAAATGCAAATATCTCCGAAACGGTAACTCTGGACGACCTGAACTTAGTATACCTTTTTACGTCATAAATATGGGAAAGGTATTATTTTCATTAAAAACTTAAATACACTGAGGCACAAAAAAGTTATGACCTAATAAAAGTGCGAAAAATACCGCAGACATTGTAAATTAAAATTTCATAAAAAAATCAATTTCTCGTCTTAAAAAAACCATGATTTCCAAATTTTGTAAAAAGACATTAGTTTCTCTCAAAGTTATTGGAAAAAAACAAAAATGAAGTTTTAAGTTTAACACCCTGTATCTCAGTTAATATCAACTTTGGTATATAGGTAAGTATAATTAAATCCTAATATTTCTACGGAATGACTCTGTGGGTTTTGGTTTAGCGGACACCCTGTATATCTAATTAGTTCAGTTTAAAAAATAAATTAAACTCAATTTTTTATGTCAATTTACATGCATCAGATTTTATGCTCTACCCGTACAATTAGACGTATCTTCCTTAAACTTCTAAATCTATTTTCTATCATTTAAAAAATATATTAAAATTGGATCATTATTAACTTAGGACGTGAATTTTTGAATATTCGATAGTTAATAGTAGTTTATTTTGTCGTTATTTGAAAGAGGCACATAGGTAGGTAGTGACTGAGTTCGTCCCTGGCTATAAATATGCATGCAATTTTCTAATTTTAACTCATCTCTAAAGTCATTGAGCTTTGGTCATGAAATTTTGTAGTTGTATTTACTTGATAAATGGTTTAAAATATTTTTGCTTCCTTTATATGTCTGTAGTATGTTCAAGAATCATAATATATAATATAAATATAAAATTGCCTAGTTAGATTTTATGTTTACGATTTATAATAACTGGAACTACTATTCGGCAATGTTTTTCGAGTTAAAACTATTTCCAGTCTTTGCCGGAACTCCAATTTCGGGTCTTAACCCTCACGAAGATGAACGAACTGTCTACGCTAAATCTCGTAGTCTGTGGCCCAAACGGGGTATACATACACTTATATAAACATTATATTGCCAATACGAACGTTCCAAACTACAAAAAGTGTCCCCGCTATGGGAGATGGCGCGGGCCTATTGAGTTTGCGCAGTAGTGTGGCCCGATATTATTTGTTTGTTGTTAGTCGTCGCCATCTTTGGGTCTGGATGCTTTTTCAAATTACAGAATAAAAATTGTTTCATTCACATTGTTGTCGGTATATTAGTGCTTATAAACTTGTATTACCTAACAACAATTTCTGTAAAGGAGTTTTTAATTTGTGGTGATTCGATTCGCTGTTGGGTAGGTTAGTGGCTTATTTTGTTTAAGACGAAAGTACACATATATACGAAAATATTTGGTTATCACATTATCCGATCTTCGGAACCGAATTTCACTAAAAAGCTTGTAAAAAGAATGTCACTCGTATACAATATAATATAATAATATATGTGGTCACTACCTAACCTTAAAATTAATGTATTTTTAATTTGGTGCATTAGTAGCTGAATATAATTCCCAAAATAGTCAATATAGTCATTCATTCTTAATTTTTGGTTCAGAGAAAAGTGAGGTTAAGAAACATACGACGTCGGATGAAAGTTAAAATAAAGCTCATCGTGTCGATTGTTACAAATATTCGGACGGAATTTGGCACCAAAAGTTTACACCAACCAGGGCACCGTCGGATCAACATATCGTCAGAAATCGTATGCATGGAACGCTGTCTTAAATCGAACTAATCGAAATTTTAATTGCAATATTTTTTCTAACCAACCAGTGAAATTTACATTAAAAAAGTTGAAATATTCTCCTGTCGAATGTTTACTTTCACAAGGAAATTTCCGAACTGCGCAAGCTCACAACGCCCCCTTCGATGCCCATAGCGGGGACATAATTGCAGACGGTATTAGCAATATACTCTTTATATATATGTGGGTTTGTTCCGTACAGTACAGTTATAGGTATCAAGTGCGCACACTACGAAAAAAATGTTTATTTTCCATTTTTTTTTTGATTATTTTACTCGCCAACTCAACTTGCAATCGATCAGTCAAGATGACGAGAAATTTACAATTGGTTTGGAATATGGAATGAAACTTTTTTAAACTATTTTTTTATAGTGATCAGACAAGGCAGAGCCACTCGACGTTATTATGGCTTAATCTAATATTAGAATTCGGTACCTACATCCCCTAGAGTGCCGCTTGACGTGTCGGTTAGATTACAAAGGGGTTAACACTCACCTCATACCAGACCAAAATCGTTTAATTAATTACAATAATTTAGTTACCGCCTGAAATAATTAGCATGCTTTGTTCAATTAGTTTAATTAGATATTTCGTATATGTAGTTTTAAAATTCGTCCACATTTTATTTATACAATTATTATTTCCAGAGCGATAAATAAAATATATTGCCGTTTTAGAATTGAATCGATTAATATAGCAATTCGATGAATTATTAAATCTTTGTGCTTAAAATAAAATACATTACGATAGAATTTGATTGTACAAATATTGAAAAAGAAAATACTAACATTACAATTTGACTTCCATCGTTTCGTTCCTTTCAAATTAATTTTTTGTTGTAAAATTATTAGCGGTAAATCATACGTCATTATATTGTGCACTGTGTTTAACAAACTGCGTATCATAGAACGTCAAATTGTGTAACTCTAGCTGCGGTAGCCTCCTAATTTGTTATTGGCGATTTACGACATGTTATTATGCCCCTGGAAAAGAATTGGGGGGTCACCCGGAGTCACTTTCTACGGACTAATCAATCCACTAACAACGGACTAGTCGGCACAATAATGTTTTTTTATAGTATTAACCTTCTTCTTCTTCAGGTGCCGTCTCCGTTGCGAAGGTTGGCAATCATCATAGCAATTCTTATTTTTGACACTGCTGATCTAAGCAATTGGTTGGATGTACAGCCGAACCAGTCCCTTAAGTTCTTCATCCAGGAGTGGCGTCTCCTTCCAACTCCTCTTCTTCCCTGTATTTTGCCCTGCATGATTATCTGCAGCAATTCGTATTTTTCTCCTCTCATTATGTGTCCTAGGTATTGTAGTTTTCTTTCCTTAATAGTTGGCAATATCTCTTTTTCTTTCTGCATTTTTCCCAGTATTTCCACATTGGTCACTCGGTCAGTCCATGGTACTTTTAGTATCCTCCTATAAGTCCACAATTCGAATGCTTCCAATCTTCTGACATCTTTCTGCTTCAACATCCACGTTTCCATCCCATAATATAGTACTGAGAACACATAGCATCTTGTTAATCTCATCTTAAGTTCTATGCTGATATCGTTGCTGTTTAATATTTTTTTCATTTTCATAAAGGTTGCTCTCGCTTTCTCAATTCTCGATCTTATTTCTACTGAGCAATCGTTATCTTTATTGATGATTGTGCCTAGAAATTGATATCTCTCTACCTTTTCCACTGCTTCATTATGTACATATATGTCCCCGTTGATCTGTGTTGATTTCGTTATAATCATATATTTGGTTTTCTTTATATTCAAAGTCAATCCAGCTCTTTCGCTTGCTTCTATTACCTTGTTCAGTATCTCTTGCAATTCTTCTCGGCTAGTAGCTATTAATGTGGTGTCGTCTGCATATCTAATATTATTTATTGGTATTCCGTTCACTTTAATTCCTTTCGTTATACTATTTAACGCGTTTCTCATTATATTTTCAGAATATAGGTTGAATAAAAGTGGTGATAGTACGCACCCTTGTCTAACATCCCTTATTATTTGTATCTCTTCGGTGGTGTTGCCTTTTAGTTGTAAGATTGCTTTTTGACCATAATAGAGATTGCTGATGATATTAATATCTTTTGTATCCAGATTATTTTCTTTTAGTAGTTTGAATAGCTGGTCGTGTCTGACTTTGTCAAAAGCCTTATTATAATCGATGAAATAAGCATGCACATCCTGATTTACATCTAAACATCGTTGTATGCGAATGTTCAGAGAGAATAATGCTTCTCTTGTATTAACCTAAGAATTATAAATCTCAGTGTATATAAGTTCTAATTATGTTCTGCTGTGCTAGTTGACCCTCCCCCTCCCATTTAAGATTTTAAGGGTTAAATCTACCCTTCCCAGGGGATTAAACCACGAGGAAACGACATATTAAGGGTGGGATTCAAATTGACACTTCACTGTACTTGAATTAAGCAAAATCAATTTCAAATACCAATATGGAAAATTATTATTTCCCAGACCACCCGATAATCCTTATACAATAAGGGCATATTTTTGTCTACACAGTAGCACTTTAAAATACTATTTCAGATTGAATGGTACTACCAAGAAAAGGAATTTGATATTAATACGACCTGAATTGCATAGACTTTTTATTTCTTAAATAGATTTTTACAAAACCAATTTGCTAGATCGTAGCTTTTTATCTTTCATCTAACCAACCCCATTTGGCATTACCCTGTTTTCGTCCCCGTATTTTTGTGTCGACATTTTTCCTGCAATAGGCCTTTTGACATTTATGCTAAACTAGATAATTTCATGCTCGTACAGTGAAGGGATTTAGCAAGACCATTTTATGAGATATGAGACGACCCTGGAACGTACTCATATTACTTCCACTGGTTTCAATTTCTATGAAATGGACAGCCGGAAAGAAATACACCTTTATTATTTGATGCCTATACCAAATTTCATTAGAATCAAAGAGGACCAGTCGTGGGGGATGTCCTTGTAAAAATATCTTTTCCCGAAAAGCAATTTTCGAAATTGAATCTTTTTATCTTTAATCCATTCGGCATTACCCTTTCCATATTTTTATTAGTGTCGACATTTTTTTCTGAAAAGGCTTTTGACATTTATGCTAAACTAGATAATTTCGTGCTCGTACAGAGGAGAGGGCTTACCAAGATGGGATATCAGATAGCAGGGTGGTTAAATTTTGTTAAAAGAATTTTAGGGGCTCTTTCATCGTAGGTCATAAAAGGGTCGCAGAGACCCTTTTAAAAATTTAGCTGCGGCGGCGTATTTTCAAGAGAAAAGGGGAGTTCGCAAGAGGGCGATTGCCGAAACACTGAATTAAACTGTGTATTTTTCGGGGTTAATTTAAATGCTGAACATTCACTTGACAGGTGATTTACTGTGGTTGATGTAAAAAGTGTTAGTAAAGTTTTAAGAATATTTTTCTATATGCTACAATTAGTGGACATGTTTTTAAAACGAGTGGTTGTCGTAAAGCTGCTGTGTCTAGTAAAGTAATAAAATTTAAAAAATTGTCCAGCAGTATTTTTCTGTTACATTTTCGAATTGCCACAAAATTAAGTTGCAAAAGTAGTGGTTGGATCACTTGGGCGAACTCCGAACTGTTTGGTGGTTTGTTCGAGAGTGGGTTTTCATTTGTTTAGCGGTTTGTTAAGCTGTTTTTCATTGTTCGTTTAAAAGTACGCCCGAGTACTGCGAAACCACAACGTGTCCAAGATAAGGAGGGCCGGTACATGGATCTCGGAAACCGTAAGAGATACGAAGTCGGTTAAATGGAGGTAAAGTTGCGTATTTACGTGGCTAATAATATGCCGTTTAGAAAGTTTTAGAATTCCGAGTAGTTCCGGAGATATCCGGAAAAAAACGAAATTCTGAAAAATCGTTTTATTGTTTTCCTGGGTTTTTTTGAGATCGAATTCTAAAGTAAATTGCACTTTTGCATTGCCACTTTTTCCGCTATATCTAAGAGCGTTAATTGTTTTGTAACCCGACGAGTCGTCTTCGAAGGGCCATTATCAACTTTCTTTTTCCTTCCGAATGCAACGATGTATGACACATTGTGGTTTAATGACGTTTCGAGGGTTTTTGAACAACATCAGGAAATTTTGGGATACAGTCCTGTATTTCTCCTAATTTTATAAATAATATCTCATAAGTAAGCTCTACATTTTTGCTTATGTTGGACTAGTTCAATAAATAACAAATTATTTAATAATAAGCCATAAATAAGTGAACAAAATACAGAAACATTATTTCAAACTTCTGTTGATTCGGGATTTAGAAGAAAAGTAGGCGCTTGAAACAAAAAAATTAAGATGGTGACGCGTGATTTGTTTTACTTGACATTCCCATTGTGATCGTTCGAGAGCGTTTTAAGAGCTTTTCTATTTTAGAGAGAATATGGAACATAAATTTACAAATGCTGCAATGTTTCATATTCTATCGCATGTTTTATTTTATCTCAAAAAGCTGTTATATGGCAGTTAGAAGATGTGCTTAGAGAATAACGGAAATCATTTTGAACACCTAATTATGTAGTTCCTTACCTTTTTCGTTGTTCGTTTTATTACTGTTTTGGAATGATTTTTGTTCACTTATTTGTGGTTTATTATTAAATTATTTGTTATTTATTGAACTAGTCCAACATAAGTAAAAAATTTAGAGCTTACTTATGAGATATTATTTTTAAAATTAGGAGAAATACAGTACCGTATCCCAAAATTTCCTGATGTTGTTCAAAAAAACCCTCGAAACGCCATTAAACCACAATGTGTCATACATCGTTGCATTCGGGAGAAAAAAAGCTCTCAAATTCCAATATCAGGAAACCGGGGCCGTATTTAAAAAAAGAAAGTTGATAATGGCCCTTCGAAAACGACTCGTCGGATTACAAAACAATTAACGCTGTTAGATAGAGCGGAAAAGTGGCAATGCAAAAGTGCAATTTACTTTAGAATTCGATCTCAAAAAAACCTAGGAAAACAATAAAACGATTTTCCAGAACGGCAACATTTTGACACATCAAGACCTTCTTTACTGGGCAATAAACAATCTATTTTGCCGCATAAAAGCAGGCCTTGCGGCCATCACTGAAAAGCCACTTATAGAATTAATTTTGATATCTATTGTCCACGTATCGATAGATTTTTAATATCGTTACATCGGTCGTCGTTGGTTGGCAACCAAACCGGCACTAATGCCGGCGTGGTTGCCTATATGACGGCTACAACATAACCGACTAGCCAGCTTTAAAATTATGACCGGTAATTTTAACCCATTTTTTCACTCATATAATTTAACTTTAACCCAAGTTGTACGTATGACAAATGACGCAACCACTACTTACAAATAACTCTAGTTCGTTTTCCTTAGGAACACAGTAGGTCTTATTATATAGCTGTCAAATACAATGACATATTATGTCACAAACAGATCATACTTTTTTCCTTTCCCTTTCATAGAGCATTTAATGCTGATATTATTAACGACGGAATCTGAGAGAGACCCTCAATTATGGAAAACGTCACAGCTCGGTTCTATTCAGACTGGGATTAATTAGGACCGTAGCAATCCCTGATGCACTAACGGAGTCCTTGCCAGGGCCAACTTGATGCTCTGTTAGGTTAACAAGCTCTCCACGCTCGTATTTACGTTCGGGAAGGAAATGGAGGTCTGAAGCCAATTGGCTCAGGTTACGAGGGTTAATGCAGGGTGAAATTTCGAAAGGGTTATGAGGGTTTAATGATATCTATGGACAAAAATATGAGTTCTTTATTGATTTTGGACATCTTTTATTGTTAGAAGAATACGGGTATGCAGCCAAGGCATCTTTTAGTGATTTTTTATTTCGTATCCATGTCTTTAGTGAATTTTTGCTGCGTATCCATGTCTGCCCTATTTTCTTAAATATTTTTTCTGACTCTGATCATTTTAAAGTCTTTTTTAGGTATCAGTCATCACTGGTATCCAGTTCAGTGTTTTTAAATTACTAAGTAATTAAAGAATTTCTGGATCCATTTGATGTTTATTGGGTATCCAAATAAAGGGCCTGCGTATCCAAATGTATACTCAAAAGTACGTTCAAAGATGCATTGGTATGCAGTTGAACCAGGGAAAGTTTTATTTATTCTAAGCGGATATTTAATTTAGTATACGGGATAAAATCAAAAGTGATATTTTTTACTAAAATTTAAACTTCGACAGGGGGGTTCTCAGGTATATCTAAGTACTCACATACTCACGAGAGTAAAGGTTAGTCTTTTCTCTACATTGGCTTTTTATCTTTAAGATGAGGATCCCAAACAATCCCAAATTAGCAATCAGAGCCATCTAAGTTGCATCAATTTAATTAAAAAAGAGAAGTAATTAAGTGTTTTGCCGTTATTAACAGTCGAGTAATGATTACTTGGTCAGCAAGTCAGTAGAAGAAAACATGTCTCAGGGCACTGTCAATTTACGTAACTTTCTTGTGTTTTCTTCTTCCGAATACAGAAGGAAATCGGCTACAAAAGGTGTAGCGGGGGCGGGTTTTCACTTGTTTTCCCAGGGCACTGTCACGATTCAGAAATGTTTGCTGTCCATAAGTTGCTGACCAACTAGCCATTTTGGCTGACCGATTACATTTTTCTGTTCGCAAAAATAAGAATATTGCTAACCAGTTAAATAATACCCATTAAAAAATAGGCCGCTTTTTGGCATGTTAGAAGACGAGAGTCATCAGCTGATCAATATTTATTTTCGTGAAGTTTTAGCCGTTAATAATAAAGTTTTTTAGTTAATTTATTGATATTTAGATTGTCTGGCATGTCGATTGGGGTATCAACAAGTTTCAGGCAGATCTGCGACTAAAATTTGAAAATTGTTCATAGTTGAAATTGTTATTATTATTCTTATAATATTATATTTTTTAATGCAATTTTTCTTAGCGTTTTTCAATCCTCTAACTTTACGAATCCAGATTAGAAAAAACTAAGTATATTGCTATTACTGCAAATAAATACTGCCTGCTTGGCAACCTGTGATTAAACACAGCTCGTAACTGTGTTAAAGTAATAGTTTATGTATACCTACCTACTCATACGTATACATGATGCGACAACTTATATTTTTGTCGAGTTAAATACCACAGAAGGTTTATTATCCCAAAAAATATAATCTATAAACTGACAAAAATACATATTAAATTAACCAATATAAAAGTTAATAAAAAACCAAAATAGAATAATAAATAAACAAAAATTCATTCGTAGCCTACATTTAAAAAATTATTAAACATAATTTTATAACAAAAAAATTATCTATACCGGGAGTTATGGAAATAGAAGTTTTGGCGTGGCTGTGTGCACTTCACAAAATGTAACAATAAAACAACTTTGTATTTAAATCTTGCACTTAAATACAAAGTTGTTTTACTGTTCCAGTTAAGAAAACGGCTTGTTATAGTAAAATGGGTGATCCCTTGGGTGTCCTAGAGAAAACCTACATGCTATTTTCTTAAATCTTCCATCTGAAAACTCGGGTAACGAAAAAGAATATCTCGATCAACAGGAGCCATCAGTCTTCCCTCAACAATCCCCAGGGTCCCTAGCAGTAATTTAGCCCTCAAATTTAATCGAACAACGTCCACTTTGATTAATTTTATGGGTATATCTGTCATATCTCATGTTTCTGGGTCTATATTTATAGGAATTTTGAGGTTGTTGCACGATTGGAATGTTTTCAAAATACTACTCTTTCCCATAAATTATTCTGGATGAAATATCCGGTACAAAATCTATTCATCTCCTCTTGTTTTCATCAGTCAAAAATATATTGTTACAGTTACAGTATCACCGTTAAAGTTAAAACCATATGGGGGAAAAATGTATTTGTTTTGGGTTTTGGTAAAATTTGACTTTGACACCATGAGTTGTTGCTTCCATATAGACCAATGATGCAATTGCTGCTCTTGTTAACTGTCAAATTTGACATTTTCTACACAAAATGTCGAGAAATGACATTTATCGAACAAACCCGAACAAATTTGAATTACTTATGATAATTTTTGTTTTCTATCTATTTTCATTGAAAACGGAGTGAAAATGTCAAATTTGGCAGTTAACGGGTCTTTATTGAAGCAATCGAAAAAATACTTTTTCCCCTTATGGTTCCAACTTTAATGATGATACTGTATATGACGCTCTAAGTCTACGACATGCTGTTCTCGTGGAACCGTATAAATTGGTTTTCTTTTTCGCGTTTAAGGCTGTCTTGGAACGACATTCTATTAAAAAATTCGATATCTTCATCCTCCGTTGAGATATTCCTCCTATCAGAACCTGGTTCTCTCTCTGAATATAAAAAGCTGTAAGTTGTTTCTTAACTGGTATTTATTATCAAAAACATTAGGATGTAGTTCCTCATCTAAAAAAAATATTTTTTTGTCGTATCTTCTTAAACATAAATCATTGGTTCTTCTTTGAAAAATGTAATTTATTGAAAAAGAAAAACGCATAACGGAAACGCAATGAAAAAGCACGATATAAAAACACAACCGATGTGTTATTAGTCTTCTATTAAATTTGGTCTTCCAATTCAAAATCAATATCTCCATTGAAGCCCTCAATTTCTTCATGTAGGGTTTAACCGTCAATAAGGTTAAATGTGGATCCACAGCGGGAATCAGGTCCATGTCAGATTTTATATCGTTCAGTTTAAGTGTTGGTATTGCTTTACCTTGAGGCACCCTAAGCTATCTCTAAGCTATCACAAAATACTACGCCTAATGTTGGTATCCTTCCCTTTCCTTTTTTAATGTTTATCCAGTTTATGTCGCTCTCGTAATCTATTTTTATAAAAATGCTGTAAGGTTTGTTGTTTTGGAATGATTTTTGTTCACTTATTTGTGGTTTGTTATTAAATTATTTGTTATTTATTGAACTAGTCCAACATAAGTAAAAATTTAGAGCTTACTTATGAGATATTATTTATAAAATTAGGAGAAATACAGGACCGTATCCCAAAATTTCCTGTTGTTGTTCAAAAAACCCTCGAAACGTCATTAAACTACAATGTGTCATACATCGTTGCATTTGGAAGAAAAAAAGCTATCAAATTCCAATATCAGAAAAACAGGACCGTATTTAAAAAAAGAAAATTGATAATGGCCCTTCGAAGACGACTCGTCGGATAGCGAAACAATGAACGCTGTTAAATAGAGCGGAAAAAGTGGCAATGCAAAAATGCAATTTACTTTAGAATTCGATCTCAAAAAAACCCAGAAAAACAATAAAACGATTCTTCAGAATTTTATTTTTTTCCGGATATCTCCGGAACTACTCGGAATTTTAAAACTTTCTAAACGGCATATTATTAGGCACGTGATGCGCAACTTCACCTCCATTTACCCGACTTCCTATCGGTATTTTAAGAAGCATCTTGATTGCAAAAACACCTTTTTGTGATTCTAAAGAACCAGCTAACTAATTTGAGCAAAAATTGTTAGTTGGTTCCTTATTGCAGAAGGGGTCCAATTATGGCATAGGGCAAATCACATTCTTTATTTTTCCCGTTCACAATAACGCAGCAAAAAAATGCTGGAAGGTCTTGTATAAAAAGGAAACGATTTTTCCTAAATAAAGGCCTCCTGGGAAAGGGCGGCGAATCATAGATTGATAAATTGTTCAAGAAATTAGAAGTTTCACCAGGTAGTTTATAAAAACCCGTGTCCTAAATATTTTCCTTTCTGGATTTAATGGTAATGAAAAAATAAATATAGGAACTAGAGAGCAAATTACATGAAACAGGTCCGTTTACTCAAAAGAAAGTCAATACATCAGTCACAGTCGACAGTCGTCTCGTAAACGTCCGGTGCAAAAGTTATACTCATAACCTTAAAACTTTGCACACATGGACGACTGACTGGATCTAACGTAAATATTGAATGTCTCATATTTGGCTGGTAACAAAACTGTGACATTATCGACTGCAAAGAGGAATAACCGATATTATAGAGGTAACAGGCTCGCGTGTCTACGCCTGCAGACAAACGTGACAGTGGTACAAAATCAATGGTTATACAATGTTGAAACTTAGTTATTTGCACAACGAAACACGTTTAAAGGGAATTACAATTTTACCGCTCGTAAATAGACTATCTTTATACAGGGTGTCTGTAAAAGGTCTTGGTTGGTTGGTTGGTTAAAGGCGGGGGTCGGTTTAAAGGCCCGAACTTCAAATCACTGTAGCCTTTCGGCTTATTGTGTACCCCGATCTTGTTAGAAGATGTTTGTTCCTTCTATGAGGTCCCGTAACCTTCTACCAAGCTTGTCATGTGGGAGGTTGTCACCACGTTGTATGTTCCCGAAGATATTTTGTCTTCTACGAGACAGCGCTACGCAGCGGTATATTATGTGTGAGGCGGTTTCATTCTCTTCGCCGCAGGGTCTACATTTAATGGATCCGTTGTTTATCCCTATCCGTTGAAGGTGTTTTCGCAACTGGCATTGGCCTATTAGCAGACCCATCACTTGTTTCAACTGACTGGGGCCGCGTCAGGGTTAGCATCCCATTCGATAGTATTTTCGATGGTTGTCCAATGACGGCCCGTGCGTGTATTTAACCAGGTAACTCTTGCCATCGAGATAGGTGTTGTTTTTCTAATGTTGTTTTTGTTTTGATATTCCAAAGGCCGGTTCGGGGCCCCTGAGACTTTGAGCAGATCCGGCTCTCCCTAGTTCATCTGCTTTTTCATTTCCTAATATTCCGGAGTGACCAGGGACCCACAAGAGTTCTACCTTGTTCCCCCTGGCCGCCAGTACTTTTAGGTTGGTATGGCACTCCAGTGTAAGTTTTGAAGTAAACCGATTGGAGTTCAGAGCCTTAAGAGCAGCTTGGCTGTCCGAAAGGATATAAATCTTTTGGTCGTGGTAGCCCTTTTCAAGATTTTGTAGTACCCATGCTTGTATGGCATGAACTTCCGCTTGGTATACTGTGGCGTAGGTCCCCAGAGGAATGCTCATGTCCATCCTGGGCCTGTCCCCAAATATACCTGCGCCCACACCGTTAGCGGTTTTTGATCTATCGGTGTACCAAACTAGACCCTGGTCAAACAACGGGAATGCACTGTTTGTCCATTTATCAAAGTTCCAGTCAATCTTGAAAGGCTTTGTGAAATCGTATGTTTCTTTCATCACGATCAGTTTGCATATCCAAGAGCTCATAGTTGATTAGATCCGTGGCTCTTGTGTGTCCAATTTTACGGGGTGTTGTGTCCATTCCCCATTTGTGATCATCCTTCAGCCCTGCAATTAGCCTCCATTCTGATGTGGATGTCTAGGGGTATTAGTCACAGTATGACTTCCATTGCTGCAGTGGGGGTACTTTTCATCGCCCCATTGATCCACTGGCAGGCCAGCCTGTGCAAACTGCTAAGTTTGTTTGCTGTCGTAATCTGCTGTGTTTTTGTCCACCAGACTACAGACCCATATGATATCAGGGGTCTGATAACTGTGACATAGAGCCATTGCATCATCTGGGGCTTGAGTCCCTAGGTTTTCCCAACCAAGCTCCTGTACCGCATTAGGCACATTTTTGCTTTATTTAGGTTTTTACTTAATTGTTGGTTCCATGTCAGTTTGGCGTCCAAGGTTAATCCCAGATACTGTGCCTCGCTAACTGTGTTTATCCGTCCACCAAAGATATCCAGGTCGTTGTAGTTCCCTATTTGTCTTCGTTTGGTGAATCGTAGTATAGCGGTCTTTACAAAAACCTAGCACATATTCTTCAGACCACAATTAGCCGATTTAAGTAAACTTACCTTAGTATAAAGTTGGTTAGTTTGGTCACTAGGCGTATAGACCGTTTTAAATTCAATCCAACAGAATGATTTAAAGATTGTCACTTCAGCGCCGTCTAGTGCCCAAACTAAGCAACTTTGTACTAAGTTTGCTCAATTGAGCTAATTTTGGTCGAAGGAATTATGTAATGAGCTTTTTTAAAGATCTTTTAGAGCTATGCTGTCACTTGATTTTTTGGTAAAAACTACTGCAAATTTTTAAAATGCAAATTTCTCGAAAACCCTCAGAGGAATCGAGTCTTATCAAGAGGATCTTTTTGCAGCAAATGAGTTGGTTGACCTGAATTTTGTGCCCAAACCTCTCTGGCTCCATTGGCGTAGAAATCTGAAACTCCGAAAGTACTCTAAATATTATTTTTAATGTTGGTATGTATAGATAGGATATCTTTCCATGTGGATATTTTTCTGATTAGCCTGGTAAATTCTATATGAAATCATTCCCCATCCCATCCATATCGGTAACCTTTGTATAATTTACATGCGTCACTCAGCTATCGCTTAGCAGTTTTTTTTTTCCGATAAGCGCGTACGGTTTCGGCGAGTGGCTATATTTCATTGCAGCTTCGTCATGTGGAAATATCAGCCACTTGACGAGCTGTAGCGCTGTTACGCCATCCAGATCATGTTTAACGATTTCATCGATGTACCTGCCGTTATGTAAATGGTTAATTTGCGTTCAACGATGCGATTTTGTAATTTTCGTGATGGTAATACGGGAAAAAAGGAGAAATGGACAGGCTTAGCAGGAAATAAGGCATTAAATACAATGGCTATATAAAGTTATCGAATGTAATATTTTTTACAAGTTCTACGTCTAACTTAAAGTGTACTTACTAGCAACTTCTTAAGCAAATATTCGGCTTAACTTGAGTTGCCTATTAAGTGAACGAGGCCATTTTCAACAATATTTATAAAATATTGAGATAAAGATTTGGAAAAAACATTTCAACACCGTGTAACAAAAAAAAAACCAAGCCCGTACGGTTCACGGTCCACACTCTGAACTATTAACACATCAATAACAACATCGTGTGTACCAAATTTTTAATCGTTTTTATCGTTTTAATAAAGGTAAAAGCACTAATTCGCAGTCTAACCGATATTTCCATATAGTAACCGCTTAGTGGCAGTTTAGACTGTGAGTTAGATATATAAAAATCGTGGTCCTGCCTTTAAATTGTACAAAAAAGTATTTTAAAAACGGCCAATCCCAGTGTCGTAAATTATGAACTAAATCTTTAAATTTCAGAATTGATTTTCTTACGTTGGTTTTTGTTATTGGTTTTTTTTTATGATCAAACAAAAGCACTGTAGGAAAACTCCTTTAGGACACTCTGGGAGTGGTGCGTGTCCGCAAAAAGCGATTCAAGTTGGTTACGGAGGTTATATTCGTTGGGAAAACGACCTCGGGAAGGTCGTTCCATAAGGATGAAGTCCTCCAGATGAAAGAATTCTTAAATAATGAAGTTCGAGGAGTACTAAGCTTAACCACATATGGATGGGCGGCAGTGGTTCGTCGTGTATTTCTGCTATTCGCCGCTCTGGGTGGAATTAAGAGGGCAAGGTCATCCGAGCACTTTCCATGAAGATATCTGTAAAAGAGAGTCAAATCAGCAACCTGTCTTCGATGTTCTAGGCTGTCGAGGTTCTTCGTCAGCTCGTGGTCTCCAATCAGACGAATGGCCCTCCTTTCGATGGAATCCAGCAGCCGAAGAGTATGTTTGGGTGCAAAGCTCCAGACATGCGAGCAGTAATGTACATTTCAAGCCTACGCAACGACTACAAACTTTCCCACCTAATTCGGTCATTATTGCAGCATAGCCATATTTATCGCAAAGTTATCTAGAAAGATCCCAATTAAAAATGTGTTAATTTGGCAAATACAACTGGTTTAAGATTAATCTGCAATTGATCTTGAGATAAATTTATTTCCCAATATTTTTACTATAAACTGTGAAAAGGCGCTGATAGAGATTCTTTAAAAAAATATACTTAAAAGTATCATACGAATCTTGAACTCGTCCAATTGCACTCTGGCAACATCTATTTCTATTTTACTACGATTCGGACCCAAAAGATAAGCAAGATGAATGAATACTAATCTCGTAAACATTGCGATGTTTGTCCTTTGATCTAACGGATCGTTATATATTTTGGTTGATTTGTGTTTTTTTGTGATTATTGGTGAAAAATCGTCTTTATTATAAACAATCATGGCGCATTCATGGGTAGTTTGTAAAAGAGTAATGAAAGTAAAATAAGGATTTATATTTTTATCAATAAGTATGGTTATGTTATTTAACCATCTTGACTTGAACATTGTTGTCATTCAGCCAACAATCATGTAGTTCTCTCTTCCACCCATTACTGATTTTCAATAACATTTCACACAATCACAGCTTCACTTTCCAAGAGTTTTATGAATGGATTACGGGATCTGTTGTCTACAATACCTCTGGCATGAACAGAATTTGACAGTGACAATTTCTAAGGTCACTTAAACGTTCTAAAACAAAACAGAATTCTCCATCTACATCTTAATTCAGTTTGTGCCATAAAGAAGCAATTTTGCCCCTTTTTAAGATGCAGCCCCTATATACAATATTTTTTTACTCTAGAGGAGATAAAAATCCCCGCAAAAACTTTGCAGCATACGGTCGAAAAGCGATTAAAAGCCTGCGACACCGTAATCGCTTCCAAAAGTATAAAACCACCCCTATCCGGGGGCAGACTTTCCGACGACGGCACAAAGCCGCTATCAGATCGGATGTCTACATTCTTTGATAGAGAGCTCCCGGGGACGTTTCCAGGACATACTGGAACGTTTAAAAAGGAGCGTTAGAATAAACGACAATGGCTTGATCATATGGCTATTAGAACAGCGAGTATGTCTGTTAGTATAGTGTATGGGCATTGGCGGTTCTTCCACAGGAGCACATGCGCACGTGCATAAAGTCCGACCCTCCGTAATATTTTATCATCCCGTCAAACCAAACTGTATAGATCCGGCAACCGTGCCTCGGTCGAGGTAAATGACGATTATAACAAGACTTGCTCGCACATGCGATTAAATAGTGCAGTTTCTCTGTAGTAACAAGTGGCGGGTGGCAGCGGGGGATATCGGGGCTATGGCGATTTAACATGGAAAAGGCGCACAGTTTTTGTGTGTACCGCACTGTTGTTTTTTCGTGTATCTAGTTAGAAATTCGAGCGTGTATGTTTTAATATTTTAATATTATATATTTATTAAGTTAAAATGAATAGTTGACGGTGGACTATTTAAGAAATAACTTTAGCTCTTTGAGTTTGGAGCAAAAAATTGAAGTGAAGAATGCGGGAACACCTAAACCCGAAATTAATTTAACGCAGACCACAAAGGGTAAATCTAGGGACTTTATTAGAAAGTTTAAAAATGAAATATGTGAAAAAAAATGCTTGAGGCTATTCCAAACTTAATGAGGCTGTTATTGATCAATTTTCTACAGTCAAGAACCGAAGAATGGACTTTACGTTTAAGCACTATTGTGTAGGGTCGATAAATGTTGTGTATTTCGATAAATGATACTCGATATGATTTTAACCATTTTATTTAAGGATTTAAACAAAAAAACACTGAAAATATGAAGAATGCCAACTTGTCAGTCTCGTGGCTCGATTCGTTCTCGTCATAAAACAGTTAACTATTGTTCTCGTCTTTGTTGCGCCTAATGACGTAGCCCGTAGATGGCGTAGTGGTATTAGACATCATTCGGTTTTCTTGATAACTCGTAGATGGCGGTAGTAGTATTGTACATCATTCGGTTTTCTTGATAGCTCGTAGATGGCTTTAGTAGTATTAGTAGTGCACTGTATAAATATTGTTATGAGGGTTGCATGCGACGACGTTAAGATCCGACAGCTGTACACACTAAGAAAACCTTTCTTATTTTCCAAAAGTTGTATTTCCTTGTGTTAAATTAGAAAATAAATAAAAATATGTTTTACTTAACGCATTTTCTTATTACTTTTTTTCTTTCTACATTTAAAACGCCTAGAAAGTAATTGTTTGGTCGTTACACAAAAATAAAATTTAATAAATAATTTCACCATACTTGTGAACCCCCTCTGTCATAGGTCACGAGCCGCCACTGTATACGGGATAAACAAAATCTTTGATAATTCACATTGCAAATAAAAGTTTTACATAAATAGAGCAAATCCTATAGAAAATCAAAGTCTTAAAATTCAGGACTTTGAAGATGAAGAGTAATTTGTTTGTTGCCAATACAAAGAAAATAAAATTTCAGAAATATAAAGTTTAACTTCTTGTAACTAAATCCCCTTGCATAAAGTATACTTTATTCTGTATAATCTCTCTATCTCCGACATGACAGAGGATATAATGCGCCTGGTAATTCTCAATTTACGTTGCGACGTTACAGGTAAAATGGGAATATTAGGGAACCCTAATAGGTTTCTGTGTAGTAATGATAAAAGATGACAAGGAGGTGTATTACGAATTTTGCATTCTGTAAGAAAATAAGACGATCAACGTCATCATAACAAAGGCAGGACGACTTTTAACTGCATAAGTAGAGTTATATTTTAACTGAAATCCGCATAAAAGCAGAAACGAACAGCTGTTCATCTTTTAAACCAGGTATGGGCAACCTTTTGGGCTAAAGGGCCACATAATAAATGTAAAATGGGTAGCGGGCCACACGGGATTATTTCTGTGGCACACCATACACCCTCCGCAGGCGAGCGAAGCGTGCCGTTTCCAATTAGCGCCTTAGGCGATTTTTTTTTGAAATTTTCAAGGTCAAGCGCTCTAATGAAAAGTTAGAAAATTGCGATACAAAAATATTTTCTCCGAAAAAGAGGTTTCATCCAGCAAACTTTCTGAAAAACATATTGTTATTACGAAAATGGGCTAGTCCCGTAAATAAATAAATTAAAAAAACCCCGAGATGATTTTAATTAGGGATCGACCGATACCGATATCGGTATCGGTATATCGGCCATATCGGCCTTCTTGGCCGATATCGGTATCGGCCGATATGTAACCACGATATCGGCCTATATCGGTATCGGCCTAAAAAAATTAAAATTGCTTAATATTTCAGTTGCTAAGCCTTTTTTTAAAGAAATTAAAACAGAAATACTAAATAAAAATCAAACAACAAACAAACAAATTTATTCTTATTGAAAATTTAACAAAAAAGTCATTAAAAATGTAGAAGTAAAGTAACACACTAAATTAAACAAATTAATATTTAAAGTGAAGTTTTGGCAAGTTGTAATGTAACAGAATTAGGCTTTCTGCTCTTTCCGGAGTTAGACGATTTCTTGCGCTTTCATAAACATTTCCGGCTGAAGCTGTTCACTAGCAACACTACTTGGCGACGACGCTAAATATATTATTGCAACTTTATACATCAATGGAAAAATGTCTTTTTTTTGCGCCCACCAAGTCAAAGGATCTTCATTTCTTGATAATTTTTCTAATTTCTTATACAATTCAATCTCATCATCAATTTTATTCATCATATCATCAGTACTTCTCTTATATGACACTGATTTACTTGTCGTCATACCAGTAAGTTCATCAAAAGTATTCCAAAATAAACTATGAGAAATTGAGCCCGGGACATTTTCCTGAATTTGTTGGTTTACCTCGTGTGATTTTTTGGCGATTTTCGCTAAAGGAACATCATCGTCGCTTACTTCAGATTCTCCTGCATTATCTTCCAGCAAGTCTGAATTTTGCCCATTAATTTTTAAAAGTTCTTTTTTTAAATCTGTAAGGTTCCTTGAGATAAATCATTATCAAAGAAAGATGTCTTGAACCTTGGATCCAATAAAGTGGTAAGAAGAAGGTTTCTATCAGTGAAGCATGCTTTGCATCTCTTAATCAAGGAGTCTTTAAGCTCATTTTTGGTACTCTGCACCCCTGAAAAGTCAGCTCCTTCAGCTTTCTCGAGATAATTTAAGAGAGTTTTAAGTAAGGGTATTACTTCCGATACAGATGCACTATTCATATTACAAAACTTCGTAATTTCTTCAAAAGGAACATAATTTACAGGTGGCATTTGTTCTTATTGTAAGGGCATTAATTTCATTCTTGGAGAAATACTTCCAGTAAACACTTTTACTACTAGTTATGTTGCCACTAATACTGCTACTTATTGAAGATAATGAACCAGAACCAGACTCTTGTAAAGATGACGACGACGACTGTATGCATGGAGAACGCACTACAAAACGATCCATGTTTGTGAAAAATCAGAGCAATACTACGAGTTTTATTTACTTACTGCTTCCAACCGTATTCGGAAATTCTGGTATTCCCCGACCGAGCGAACGCCGCGCCGCCGAATTACGGTTGCTCTTCTCGGGCCGAATGGCCGGGCTTTGTTGAATTCGGGGAATTACCGTATTTATTTTTATTCCGTTAGGTGATTTCACAAAATATTGAATTTGCTCTGCATTTTTTTTAGTGATTTTATGGTTAATCCATGTAACGGTAACAGTATATCATTATAAATCACTTTTACCTCATTTATAAAGCAAACAAATTACGACAAAATTTTATGGCCGATATATCGGTATCGGCCGATATCGGCTATGAGTATATCGGTATCGGCCGATATCGGTATCGGCCACAAAAAATCATATCGGTCGATCTCTAATTTTAATTTTATTTATTAAAATAAATAGATAAATATAAAAGAAACATAAATATATTATAAAAAAATATATAATGTTAAATAGCGACACCGAAATCAATGAGACACTTGAGCTTGAATTTGGGAAACTAATCCATCGATGTTTGGATTAATTCCACTGATACAAAGACGTAAGGAATTTTCCAAATTATCGTCAGTCAGCCTTGTACGATGTTTTGACTTATTAACTTTCATCATTGAAAAGAACTGTTCGCATTTGTAAGTACTGCCAAAGGCACAAATCAATCTTCTTGCGAATTTTTTTTCTAAGCTGCGGAAAATGGTCTTCTTCGAGGTATTTTTTGTAGAAATCGCACAACTCCACGTCTTCAAATTTAGATTTTAGGAGTGAGTTTTCTTGAATCTCGATCAACTCCATTTGCAAGTGTATTGGAGCATTTTGTACATTACTTTTTGTTGGAGTAGCAAATAAATTGAAACAGTCTTCCATGTTTTTGAAATCGCTAAATCTGTTCGAAAATTGCTCCGACAGTAACTTGAGTTCTTCAGCGTATTGAGCATAAGCAATATTTTCATACGTAGAGAGCGTGGTGAAATGGTAACTGTTACCAGACAGCATCTGTGCCTCCCACAAGCGGATTTTGTTCTGAAACGCTTTCAAATGGCTGTACAAATCATTTACTAACTGTCCTTGTTTTTGAAGTTTCAAATTTAAATCATTCAAATAGCCTGTAAGGTCGACCAGCAAACATCAAAGGCGTTTGTTTGCCGCCTCACTCTTTGATGATCGCCGCCACTCGGCTTGCTCGTTCACTTGCTTCCGTGAGTATGAGTAAGTCGTGTAATATTTTTAATTTAATTTTTTAATATAATTTTTAAGATTTTTCAAAATGTCTCGCCGCGGGCCGGACGTTGCCCACCCATGTTTTAAACAAACTCAACTTACTACCTGACAGTTTGGTCGGTGTTTTTCCATCATCTGACGATTACTATTCACATGATAATGTATCTATTCCGGCTATTTCTTTGTATGTCCGCGTTATATTTCGCCCAAGAGAAAAAAAGATCGCCATCAAGCGAAATTGCTT
This sequence comes from Barypeithes pellucidus, assembly GCA_963991005.1. Classification (NCBI taxonomy): domain Eukaryota; kingdom Metazoa; phylum Arthropoda; class Insecta; order Coleoptera; family Curculionidae; genus Barypeithes; species Barypeithes pellucidus. The sequence continues at coordinate 11,011,839 of OZ022562.1, read as the reverse complement.
TTAAATCATATTGCAATACGTATTTCAAGTTTCAAGGCGCCATAACAATTACTGCAATTGCTTTTACGGTAGTTTCAGTCTCATAGATTTGGGGCAAACAACAAATTGTCATTTGAAAATTATAATAAGGCAGCAGCAAGTGATTTTGCATGTTATTTCAATTGAGAAAAATACTCTGAGAGTAACTAGGCAGATAGATAAAAGCCGAAGTCATTTAAGTGTTCTGTTTTTTCAATTTTGGATTTAAATTAATAAATATTAATAAATGTTTCGAAAAAAAATTTTTCCAGCAAAATCCTGAAATACGTGTCAACTAATTTTATGTACAGTACTTTTATAGGGTATCTCCGTAATTGTTAGTGCCATCAAAAAAGTAATGTAGGTGTCATGTGCTCTTTTTGGGTCAAACTTAAAATGGTAAAATCAAAATTTGAAAATTTTCGCTCGCTTAAGAGATACGGGGGAAAATCAAAAAATTGACAATTTCAAAATTACCCTATATTTTCTTAGTTAAAAGAGATACAGAAAAATGTTGTGTACCGAAGTTTCTTTATATCGATTGTTGAATAATCTGCCGTTTTCAGAATAAGTGTAAGGGGTCAGGTAAAAAAGTTATCGGACCTAACCTCATTTTTTTAAATGGAACACCCTGTATAATTTAATCTTAAAAGATACTATTTTAAATTCTCCTTTCAAATATATAACACACCATGGATGATATTGGGTTCCTTGGCGACTTATTAAACTTTATTAGATACTTTAAATCACAGTAGACCATGAAACAAAAGCTAATATCCTATAAACAACTATGTTGACTATTAACATTTAACGTCAATTTCATTTTTACATATTCATTTGTGAAAATGACTTATCAACATTTTGAAAAATTTGATATGATATCTATCAGTTTATATTGAAAGTGGAAAAAACGAACCAATGGCGCAAAATGTATATTTTGTTCGCTATCCGGAAAGATGGTAACCATTTAAGGACATTTGCGACGTTTCCGTTATTTTTTACCTTAATGTGAATCTTTTATTTCGTTTCAAAGTAATAAAGTTTAAATAAATCGCCTAGGAGACCAATATCATCCATGGTGTGTTATATATTTGAGAGGAGGATTTAAAATGGTATCTTTTTAGATTAAAATATACAGGGTGTTGCATTTAAAAAAATGAGGTCAGGTCCGATAACTTTTTTACCTGACCCCGTATACTTATTCTGAAAACTACAGATTATTTAACAATCATTATAAAGAAACTTCTGTATAAAACATTTTTCTGTATCTCTTTTAACTCAGAACATATAAGGTAATTTTGAAATTGTCAATTTTTTGATTTTCCCCCGTATCTCTTAAGCGAGCGAAAATTTCCAAATTTTGATTTTACCATTTTAAGTTTCACCCAAAAAGAGCACATGACACCTACATTACTTTTTTGATAGCACTGACAATTACGGAAATACCCTACAAAAGTGTCGGAAATGGGACAATATAAGTTTAAAAAAAAATTCGGACGATTCTGAAATGTCAAACGGTTTGTAAGCGAAAGTTCCATATTGTAGCCACCTTATAATGGTATAGAAAATATTACCATGCCACCAGGCGAATGGTCGGGCGAGCAACATAAACATAATAATAATAAATAAAAAATAAACATAAATAAACTCAATGACCAGGCAATAAAAACACAATTATCATCACGTAAGATTATGGATAAAAGGTATCCATAATTCAAGACCGGAGGTTTGGTCTAAAAATAGGTTACATGCACCCGGTTATTTATTAAACTTTAGTCCGAAACCTGGCGAATCAATACGAAAGTAGGTTTAGCGCTGTTTCAGCGACCGGGGGGTAAATATTAGTCTTGCAGCAGTGTTGTCTTTGTTCTGAATTATTAGTTCCTGTATTCCAGGTATAGGTATAGTATTTGCAGAATTATATCGTTGATCTTTTGACTGCAATAAACCTCATTATCCCTTCGACCATAAAATAAATAAGGAAATCCCAAATTTTAAAACCTTTTCGAGCAGAGCCGGACCAGGTATACAAATTCAATTTATACCTATGCCTGATGCATATATAAATACAAAGTGATTTTTAATAATTTTAATCTTTAGTGGGTTTCCGGCGAGTAATTTTTAGTTAGGCTTATTAGTGGTAGAATGTGGCGTCCTTGGAATTGTGCTGATAGGGGGGCATCTTCAAGTGTCATTTTTAAAAGAAAGCATTTATCTACCGATGCCAAACTAATAATTAAAAATGTGTATCAATCGTTGTTGAGTAGAAATTTTAATACGATGGATGCTTTAGCAGAGACGTCTACTTTGACAAAAACTCCTTTATCTTCGGTAAGATACATAGTACTTAAACCTGTTAATCCTAGAAAAAATCGGAGTGATTCTGGCACATTTAGAAGCATTGACGAAACTGACATGGATTTATTAAGAAGAAAGATTTACCAAATGTATGAGGCACAAACTGTACCCACTTTCATTTCCCTCAAAGAGCGTCTGATTAAAGACGAAACAAATATCTCTTGTAGCCTTTCAAGCCTTAGGAAAGTATTGCGTAAAATGGGTTTTAAATACCGAAGCATTGATAAAAGACATTAATGGAATCTCAACGTTTACGGGAATGGATACTTAAATATTTAACAGCTGTTAAACAATTTAGAGAAGATAATCATCCAATTATTTACCTTGACGAAACATGGTTCGATACCCATGACACTCCAAGAAAATTTCGGGATGATTCTTCCAAAAAATGTCAAACCAAGGCCCCATCAAATAAAGGCAAAAGAATCACAATATTACATGCTGCATGCAAATTGTCTGTTGCTTTCAGCTAAAAACATAGCAGATTCTTCTTTAGATTACCATCAAAATACCGACGCACAACTTTTTGAAGATTGGTTTAAACATAAATAGTTTCTTAGAATTTAATTAAATTTTTATTGTACTTGTTATCCTAATAGTTATACTTTTAAATTATATTATTTTCAATTATCATTAATTGTTATCATTATTTTACATTTATTATAGGTACCTAAAACTAAAACTACCTATCTATTTATTTTAAATTATAAAAATAAATCATGTGGTGTGGTATACATTTTCAAGCCGGCCCTGATCCCATTTATTGAGCTTTGAAGAGGTTCAGGCGTATACAATAGGGTTGAATCAGGTAGTTTATTTATGGCAGTAAGAGTCAACGGTATAATTCTGCAACAACTATAGGTATTATTTTGCTGAGTTTGCCATGAACGTAAATTCTCCGTAATTTTAGTCACTGGCTGGTAGCCCACTATTCAACTACACATTGACCTAGCAAAGTTTAACTTTTTCCGTTTATTCAATGTACGGGATAAAAGAAAAAATTATATTTTTAACTAAAATTTAAATTGCGACACTGGGGTTTTGAGATATATCTTACGTACTGAGGAGAGTATAGTACACAGTGTCCAAGATAAGGAGGACCAGTACACGGATCTCGGAAACCGTAAGAGATACGAAGTCGGTGAAATGGAGGTAAAGTTGCGCATTTACGTGCCTAATAATATGCCGTTTAGAAAGTTTTAAAATTCCGAGTAGTTCCGGAGATATCCGGAAAAAAACTTTTTCCGCTCTATCTAACAGCGTTAATTGTTTTGTAATCCGACGAGTCGTCTTCAAAGGGCCATTATCAACTTTATTTTTTTAAATACGGTCCTGTTTTTCTGATATTGGAATTTGAGAGCCTTTTTCTTCCGAATGCAACAATTTAAGACACATTGTGGTTTAATGACGTTTCAGGAAATTTTGGGATACGGTCCTGTATTTCTCCTAATTTTATAAATACTATCTCATAAGTAAGCTCTAAATTTTTACTTATGTTGGACTAGTTCAATAAATAACAAATAATTTAATAATAAATCACAAATAAGTGAACAAAAAATAATTTAATAATAAACACCAATAAATGAACAGAAACATACCAAAACAGTAATAAAACGGAACAACGAAAAAAGTAAGGAACTACATAATCAGGTGGTCTGAAACACCATGGTCAGCTCTTTCGCCTAATATGACACCGTTAGATTTTTCCTCTGGAGGTATGTCGAAAATTATGTTTATAAACACAACTTCGAAACAGAAGACGAACTTAGGAGGTTAGTACTTGAAGCCGTTCAAAGTATTACGCCAGAAATGTTGTCAAATGTTCTAGAATCGACAGTTAGAAGATGTTATTTGTGCTCAGAAAATAACGGAAACCATTTGGAACACCTGATTATGTAGTTCCTTACCTTTTTCGTTGTTCGTTTTATTACTGTTTTGGTATGTTCTTGTTCACTTATTGGTATTTATTATTGAATTATTAAAACATATATTTATTATTGAATTATTGAAACATACCAAAACAGTAATAAAACGAACAACGAGAAAAGTAAGGAACTACATAATCAGGTGTTCAAAATGATTTCCGTTATTCTCTAAGCACAAATAACATCTTCTAAAACATTTGACAACATTTCTGGCGTAATACTTTGAAAGGCTTCAAGCACCAACCTCCTAAGTTCGTCTTCTTTTTCGAAGTTATGTTTATAAACATAATTTTCGACATACCCCAGAGGAGAAAATCTAACGGTCTCATATCAGGCCATGTTTCAGAACTCCTGATTATGTAGTTCTGTTTTGGTATGTTTTTGTTCTCTTATTTGTGGTTTATTATTAAATTATTTGTTATTTATTGAACTAGTTCAACATAAGTAAAACAACACAACAACTTATGAGATATTATTTATAAAATTTCCTGATGTTGTTCAAGAAACCCTCGAAACGTCATTAAACCACAATGTGTAATATATCGTTGCGTTTGGAAGAAAGAAAGCTCTCAAATTCCAATATCAGGAAAACAGGACCGTATTTAAAAAAAGAAAGTTGATAATGGCCCTTCGAAGACGACTCGTCGGATTACAAAACAATTAACGCTGTTAGATAGAGCAGAAAAAGTGGCAATGTAAAAGTGCAAGTTACTTTAGAATTCGATCTCAAAAAACCCAGGAAAAAAATAGAACAATTTTTCAGAATTTCGGTTTTTTCAGGATATCTCCGGAACTACTCGGAATTTTAAAACTTTTCAAACGGCATATTATTAGGCCCGTAAATGCGCAACTTTACCTCCAATTAACCGACTTCGTATCTCTTACGGTTTCCGAGATCCCTGGCCCTCCTTATCTTGGACACGGTGTATAGGTTAGTCTGTTTCCTACATTTTCCTTCTTTTATTTGTTTTCTATCTTTAACAGTTTTAAAGTTATACCGCTTTTTCCAGACATACTCATACGTAGGTAATAGTAGGCATACATGATGCGACAACTGACTATTGAATGGTTCATGATTATCGTGCACCAGGACTAAAACTATATTTTTTTATAGCTCTTTCACCATAAAAAAATAACCGTTTGGAAAATACAAACAACAATTTATGTCGCCAATTTTATAGTATTATAAATCCTGAAATCCCATGCGTAGAATATGTTAGCTTGTTTATTTTTCCAAATACTCTCTGGAATATTTATTGATATACCCGAATAATGTTGCTCAAAAAGGGATTTAGTTTCCCCTATAGATATTCAAATTTTGTCGGATTAACCTCGATATGGCAATCTTTTCGATTTTAAAATAAATGTAAAAAAAGTTTTTGTAAAAAAAATTAGATATATTTTCTTCTGAATCTGATGACATCTATTGACTTTTGTCCTACATAGAACGAATACTTTTTTGTAATTCTAACCCTTAAATTTAGTGTTGGGAAAAAACGATGATTTTAATAATCGAGTACTTGATACTCGAGAGATTTTAATAATCGATTAATCACTTGAGATTTTTATGCCTAGGAAGAATGTGTTGATAAAACACCAGGGGTTGTTCTTTGTAAGTTTTAGAAGTTTAGTCTAGAGTTTTTATTAAGGAAGAACAAACAGTTGAATCTGATTGTTAAAAATATTATATCCTTTAATTTTTTTAAAATTTACAATCGCCGCTGGCTAGCCAGTCAAAACAAAAGCCATGTCGCGATGAATCCAAGGGATTTGGCATACTTTTTTGTATACACCTTCTTGTTTTTGTGCCTTTAACAAAGACGTATGTCGTGTTAGCCTTCTGAGCGATAAACTCGAACGTCGCCAATTGGCACATTTCGGGTGGCGCGCGGGGTCGAAGATCGGGTATCAAGTGAAAGGCAACGATTTTCGATTTTTCGCTCGGATTTATGACTAGAGTAGTATTTCCTATCGAGCGAAAAACTGCTCGAATATACGAGCAGTTTTTTACCTCGAGCGATCACACTCCCAAGCAGCACATTTCGGTCGATGTCAAGCGAAGCTCGGGTATCGAGTGACGGGTAATAAGTAACCAGTGGCGGCTCGTGACCTATGATCACAAGTATGTTGAAATTATTTTTAAAATTTTATTTTTGTGTTACGACCATGCGTTAGGTAGAACATATTTTTATTTATTTTTTAATTTTACACAAGGAAATACAACTTTTGGAAAATAAGGAAGGTTTTCTTAGTGTGTATAGTGCTTAAACGTAAAGTCCGTTCTTCGGTTCTTAATTGTAGAAAATTGATCAATAACAGCCTCATTAAAGTTTGGAATACCCTCTATAAATTTTATTTCATATATTTTATTTTTAAACTTTCTAATAAAGTCCCTAGATTTACCCTTTGTGGTCTGCGTTAAATTAATTTCGGGTTTAGGTCTTCCCGCATTCTTCACTTCAATTTTTTGCTCCAAACTCAAAGTAGTCCACCGTCAACTATTCATTTTAACTTAATAAATATATAATATTAAAATATTAAAACATACACGCTCGAATTTCTAACTAGATGCACGAACAGACAACGGCGCGGCGCACACTCAAATTGTGCGCCTTTCCCATATTAAATCGCCATAGCCCCGCTATCCCCCGCTGTCTCCCGCCACCTGTTACTACATAGAAACCGCATTATGCCCCGCCTACTTAATCGCACATGCGAGCAAGTCTCGTCATAATCGTCATTAACCTCGAACGAGGCACGGTTGCCGGATCGAGAGCCTATAATATACAGTTTGGTTGACGGTACGATAAAATATTAGGGAGGGTCGGACTTTATACGATAAAATATTGGTTGACGTATACGATAAATAATATTCAATGAATATAAATTAATATTTTTTTATTCGTTTTGGGGTTGCACGTGCGCATGTGCTCCTGTGGAAGAACCGCCACTGTAAGTAACAAGCTTCAATTTATAACTGGAGCAGTTTTTTAATAATCGAGCGATGTCGGTTATTTCAATAATCGAGTACTCAAGCGTGTTTTCGCTCGAGCGATCACAACACTACTTAAATATAAATCAAATTAAAGTTAACATACCATTTTTTATGGCCCTGTAGAGGACGGGACGGAATAGAATTTTATCGTAATTCAACAAAATATGATTGACCATATTCCGATATCCATGCATATTCATTTTTATCACCTCGATAAAAATGCGATTTAAAAAGGATCCACTTTATCCAATAAAAATAAATTTTGTTAAGCCCGGTGCCATGTGGTAAATTTGCTTTTGATTATAATAAGAGGGATTTGATATTTAAAAAAAAATTACTTTCGGAATACTTTTTTGTGATAAAATTGTCACGGACTTTTTAAGAAGAAAATTAAATTGGTTTTAAGCGAGGATCTTAAATCGAGGAGGATACGGCTTTGGTTCACAGTCTTTGAAGAATAAACAATTCACATTCTTAGTTAGGTTGTAAACAACTTTCCAGAAAAACAATCGGGGAGCTCTGAAAATTATTATAATTTTTATTTGTCGCTTTCTGTTAATTAAACAACGAATTAAACAACAACTTTATTGGAACGGCCGTCTTTCATACTTGCTTTCACCTTTGACACTACCGGCTTAACAACTCATATTTGTCGTTATTGTTAAATACAATTGTTCGTTATTTAATTCTCAGTGTTTGTTATAATTTAAGTATTGTTTGGTGCCAGATCTGCCGTAAGCTGGATAAAAATATAGACTTTGAGTCACGTCCGTCGATTATTTGTTTTTCCTAACCAAGACATATCAAACCGATCATCTATTAACAATGAAAACAGAAATGACTGAAGATGAGATGAGATTGGGATTCTACAGATATACAGGGTGTTATGGAAATGACGTATTATATTTAAATGGGTGACTCCTGGGATGTCCTGGAGAAGCGCTACATATATATTTTTTTTAAATCGAACGTTTAAAAAGTGGGGTAATTCAACCCTAAACGCACACACAACTCCTCGGCACATTCATATATGAACATATTACATTGCCCAGCTGGGTAATCAATAGACGTTCAGGCACAATGTTGCCAAACTGTATAAAAGTGTAAAACTTTAGTTTCTTATAAAAATAAATATTTAGCTTACTTAGAAAGTAAATCCAGGACACGATTTAGGAATCCAGGGCACAGACACCTTCAGTTCTTTTTTCTATGGGAAAAACTTCATTCTCATTACGTGTCCTGATGATAGTGTGGGATTGTATAATAAGCTTATCACTAAACCCCATTCGGCCTCTTATTTCCAATCTCTTAACATAATCGGCATATCGTCGAAAGAAAAAAACACAGTGGAACAGAACAAATTGCACTAAATCACTTAAAGAAACACACAGACACCCACGAGTTTCAAATTAGTTTTTTGAAGATACACCTATTATCAGATTACACGAAAGCACTAAACACTAACGCATAATTACACTTTACAATAACACACATAGAACAAGAGCACTTAATCATATCGCAATAGAAATAATAAAAACGCTAATTTCTATGGGCCATTAACCCTTTACTAAAAAAAAAATGAAACAATTGTGTAACTACCCTTTCAAATAATAATGGGCCTATAACTTTAAGATGCTTCCTTTTTCCGAAAACTGGTGGTAGCGCGGTTGCCATTTCCGAGACTATAAATATACAGGAAAGTAATATTATAGAAGGAAATTCGGCAATTTATGATAGTCGCTTATAAAACATCGAAAGTGGCAACACTGTATTTTTAAATATTAACCGCTGCCGTCAAGCCCGATTGCCCAAAATCAGCTGTTTAAAGAAGCCGGCCGATATCCATTGACAGAACCAACGTGATATTTATTTTTAAAATTTTTAGATGTTAAATATATTATTTCCCAGACAATAAAGGCATATTTTTGTCTACACAGTAGTACTTTAAAATACTAATTCAGATTGAACGGTACTTAGATGTGCTGTGACGCGAAAACTAATGTGATTTTGTGATGTGAGTACTTGGTGTTTTTTATAAATTAAGTTGGTTTTAAATAAGTCCGAAAAGGTAAATAAAATTGCATTTTTTTTCTAAAGGGTAAGTTTCATTTATAAACTTTTAAGTTGTCCAGATCTGACGAGTGTCGTTTGAATTGAACAAATGAGAACATACCTGACCATTTATAAACGCCGCGGCGGTTCGTTCGAGTCAGTTCAAGTTTATAAATCAGAGATTGTTTCCCAGCGAACTGAACGTAAAAGCTTATAATAATGTACCCTGAAAAATAAACAACTTGAAATCTGTCAAACGGTTATTGACTTTCTAAAGAGTTTACCCTGAAGATATGATAACACTGGTCAAGATTCACTGCCACATGTTGCTGTGTTTACCTTCTGGACAGGGGTACCACGTGGTTGACATAAGGTCATGTACAGGGCATATTAAATTAAAGCACCATTTTTGGATATTTTTCTTCAATTTGTTTTCATCTCAGGAATTGCCGGTTTATATATAATACGTCATTTCCATAACACCCTGTAGAATCCCCATTTGCTTTAAGCGAATCAAAATTTCATTATTTCCATGAAATGGCAAGTGCAAGAAATAAGGCGACCTAGTTTTGTATTCTAATTATATTTATAGGCTTTCGTCAAATTTATTAAGAAAATTTACTGGCCTACTACAGTTCTATTTGAGGCATGTTAACCCCCCTTGATGAAAACGGGGTTTTAATGTTTATTTAATGCCATAAAATGATAATTAAACAGAATGTCTAGTTTAAATAATTTTCCATTTCTTACAGGTCCTTGGGTTTAAAACTAAGGGTAGTCTACTAACAAGGCAACCAGACAGAACCAGTACATCTCGATTTTAATGAAGTTTATTCTACAAGTAGATCATCAAAAAATAATGGACACATGTCACACTTGGGGAGTAAACGTTGACCTTGAAATTTCGCAAAAAGTCACATTTATTTCGAAGCTCGGGAGGGCGGCGATGAGGGAAAGCGCTGGAGGAAATTTACATTATCATTCAAAGGCGCGAAATAAAGAAATAATATCACTAATTTTATTTTACAGGAAATATGTTTAGTGGGTCGTTCCGGTTTACGAAAATCCCTTGACGAAATCGAGTAATTTTTTTCCCCCAATCGATACAGTAGGATCCCCTCGATATTCTGACATGATTTGTAGGGGGCGACGCATGCGGGGGGAGGGGGGCACGCCCCGTAAATCTAACCTACAACGGGAAATGGAAAATAGCCGGTTCTGATGCTACAAAAAAAATGTGAAGAGCTTGACAGAGCGCGTAACCTCGAACAAACCTGATCCCGATATCTCAATGAGTTCGCGAATTATCGCGATTTTCAACTGCAAAAAACAATGAAATTTAATTAATTATATCTCGAGGAAGGGCGGAGTTGGGGCATCAATTTCTCGCGAATCAACGGGCGACACCGGGTACTTTGATGGGCCGGAGGCTGGGGTTGGTGCGGTCAATTAGGAGGGGAGTAATTGGGTGGAAAAATATTACATAAATGCTAATAAGTAGTTTATTAATCGAGCTACGGGGATCAGGCCGGATTCAATTTGTTCACTTTTTTATCAGGTTTGTTCCACTAACCCCAGCCTCCGGTCCATCAAAGTACTCGGTGTCACCTTTGATTCGCGAAAAATTGATGCCCGAACTCCGCCCCTTCTCGAGATATAATTAATTAAATTTTATTGTTTTTTACAGTTGAAAATCGCGATAATTCGCGAACTCATTGAGATATCGGGATCAGGTTTGTTCGAGCTTACGCGCTCTGTCAAGCTCTTCAATTTTGCCCTTTTTTGTATCATCAAAACCGGCCGAGATATTTTCCATTTCCCGTTGTAGGTTAGATTTACGGGGCGTGTCCCCATCCCCCCGCATGCGGCGCCCCCTACAAATCATGTCAGAATGTCGAAGGGATCCTACTGTATCGATTGGGGGAAAAAATTACTCGATTTCGTCAAGGGATTTTCGAGCCGTTGATTTCGCTAGAACGACTCCACTAGTTAATTTAGCAACATATTTCGACATGACGTCTAGTTTCTAAGATACATTCAAAAATGTGTGATTTGTTGCGAATCTTCTTGGCCAAATTCTACCTCCTCAATGTAAGAATATGTGTCAATGGTTTTTTTTTTAGTTCTATTTGTATATTAAACTGTAATTAAATCTTGGAGGACCGGTTCTGTCGGTCGTCCTCGCAAATAAATGGTATTTTTTTCATAATTTATGTATCTATCAAATGTATTGTTTTTGTGGACACAAATCTGTATTAATTTTAGCTTTTCTATTTTTTTGTGCTACCCCCAAGGAACCTTTCTTTGTAAGTTTACATTTTGTTAAATGTCTCACACTAACGCCGTACAAATCTAAAAAACTAAAAAATCACAAGCGTTTCATTTCCTAATAACAAAATACTTCCGGTGCACTATGGACCGTGTAAATACAGTAAACGACGGCCGCTCTTATTTTGTTATTGGGAAATTAAATGCCCCTAACGACTTTTTGGATTTTTACGACAGAATACATTACATGTTCGTCTCATTATTAGATGTCATCAATTAAACTTGTTCATATAAGTTTTAATTCAGGCTTTATGTTTGTTCGTTTATGCTGCATGAATCTGCACTCATTTTTAGGATCGCCTACGTTCGTCTGTTGGGATGTCACAGGGAAATATAAAAGCCGGACACTAGTTATCCATCAGAGTAACATTTAAAAAATTATTTGCTTCAATTCTCCCTATCTGATTTTTTTAATTTTCAAAATTACATGTGTAATTTTGTCGACATTGACATTATATTTCAATCAAAGGTGAAAAAAAATAAAAATTACCAGAATTGGTTATTAAGTATCAATATTGCTCAAAAAAGAGGATATAGCCATGGGCGTTATTAGAAAGTTTTGTAGAGGGGGGGGGGGGGGGGGGGAATACTTTAACCACCTTTGAAAGTATCTGTTGACAATGTCTTATTATAAACCTATCGAAAAATAGAGGCAATGATAAAATGAGTAATTTTATAAACTTAAAAACCAGGACACCAGCGGTAGCAACAAGGGGGAAAAAGCCCGCCGCGAACGAAAGCGCCGCAGGCGAAATTATTTAAGGACCATCCCCCACGAGCAAATCCAAAGTACACATCTAAATTTAGTCCATGCTTCTACGGTTGTATTGCCAAAAATGCAATAATTTCATCGTAAATTGCTTCAATGTCAAATAGTTTTTGTGGAAACAAATGTGAATAGAACTAATAATTATTTTTGGTCAATAAATCGAAAAAATTTAATCCACTGATGTCCGAAAATCTAGATATAATTTAAATAATAACGGTGCCAAAAATTTCTGTATAAATTTGTTTATACAGTGTGTCTACTTAAGTTGGAATCATATGGAAAACTTTTTTATTATTGGTTTTATGAAAAAAAGTTATTCTTCATAAAAAGTTCTGCATGGTCTAAAACTCGAGATGCAACCTTCAGTTATCAAAATTTCCCAGTCATATACGAGGTATTTCAGAAATTACGAATTTACCTTTATTTTTGATAATACAGTGGAATGTTATGAAGAAAAGTTATTTTGAATTAAAAGTTATATTAAAATATATAATATTACAGTTATTTAGCCCGAAAAATTAGGTTTTGTGATTATTTACTAATCATTCCGTATTAATTACACTGGGGAACAGCAAAAATGTTTCCGAGACCAAAATAGCAAAATCTTACTTATTTTATTATACTAATTAACAATCTGTCTTGCAAAAGGCTCAGTTGGCTCCGGTTTTATAGATCCATCCCAATTATGATAATTTACCTACCTGCCCTTAATATATGGGAAAATTTCACCATTAAATGAGAAATACCTGGATTTATTATAACAGGTGTACTTTATAAGGGGTTTAAATACATATAATATAAATCCTAAATTGTTAGTTAGTTGTATTTCAACCACCAGTTGATCGAGAGCTGTTCGTATTTGAGAAATTAGAGAGTTTTGAGCAACATGTCGCGAGTTTGTGTAAATAAGCCGGATCATTTTTGTTATATATGTGGTGAAATGACTTTTGTGAAACAAAAACGTACGCTTAGCCCTTTAATAAAAAAGGCTTACCACTTGTATTTTGGCTGCAAAGTTGGAGACCAGGATAAAAATTGGGCTCCCCATATCTGCTGCTACAAATGTGCGTCCAACATTCGCGGCTGGCTAAGTGGAAAAAACCGTAAGATGCCCTTCGCTGTTCCTATGATCTGGCGAGAACCGAAAGACCACGTTACTGACTGTTACTTTTGTTTGACACCTCCCATCAAAAAAGGATTTTCAGAGAAAAAAAGGTCTGCGATACAGTATCCAAATTTACAATCCGCCATACGCCCGGTGCCTCATAGTGACGAGTTGCCTATACCTAATCCACCTCAGGAATATTCCCTTCATTCTGATGATGATCAAGAGGATTCAAACGGTAGTGTACCGGAAAATGTCGCCGGCCCATCAACCTCGCAAGACTCCGATTTTGTCTGTGAACTTCCAAGTAAAAAGCCTCACAAAATAAGTCAAAGTGAATTAAGTGACCTTATAAGGGATTTGGAACTGCCCAAGACAAAAGCAGAACTATTGGCCTCTCGATTGCAACAATGGAATTTACTTGAAGATGAAGTAAAAGTTTCTGTGTACCGAAGCCGTCAGAAAAACCTAACACCATTTTTTAACATGGATAACAATTTGGTAGCCTGTAGGGACATTGAGGGATTAATGGCAGCTTTAAATCTGGACTATGATCCAAAAGACTGGAGACTTTTCATTGATTCCTCAAAAGTAAGTCTTAAAGCTGTGTTACTCCATAATGGAAACAAATTGCCTTCAGTCCCAATTGGTCATGCAGTCCATATGAAAGAAACATATAGCAATTTGAAATTGTTACTTGAGACCATACAATATGAAAGATATAAATGGCAAATTTGTGGGGATTTAAATGTTGTGGCGATCTTGCTTGGAATGCAGCTAGGTTATACCAAATACTGCTGCTTCCTCTGCGAATGGGACAGTCGAGCACGATCGGATCACTACAGAAAGAAAATTTGGCCACCGAGAGAGTCTTTTGAGCCAGGAAAGAAAAATGTGACCAGCGCGCCATTAGTTGCCCCAGAAAAGATTTTACTACCGCCACTTCATATAAAATTGGGACTTATGAAAAATTTTGTGAAGGCAATGGACAAAGAAGGCCGTGCTTTTAGTTATTTAAAAGAAAAGTTCCCTAGAATCAGTGACGCTAAAATTAAAGAGGGAATATTTGTGGGTCCCCAGATTAGGAAACTTTTCGGAGATGCGCAATTCGATTCCATACTTGAAGGCAAGGAAAAAGACGCTTGGGATGCCTTTAAAATGGTTGCAAAAAATTTCTTGGGAAACATAAAAGCAGAAAATTATAAAGACCTGGTTGCCCAACTTCTTTTGTGTTACCAAAACCTAGGGTGTAATATGTCGTTGAAAATTCATTTCCTGGATTCTCATCTGGATTACTTTCCGGAAAATTGTGGTGCTGTAAGTGACGAACACGGTGAGAGGTTCCACCAGGATATTTCGAACATGGAAAGAAGATATCAGGGAAAATGGAACTGTGAGATGTTAGCCGACTACTGCTGGACTATTACGAGAGATGCCCCAGAGGCTGCTTTCAAAAGGCAAGCTAAGAAGCGCAAAATGAGTGTCTAAACTTTGGATTCAATGATAAAAATGTGCTATTTAGTTGCTTTTGTTGAACCAACAATATATTGTTATCTGTATTTTGTATGTCCATTGTATATGCCTATGAATTAAAATTTTGTAACAAATAATTGAGATTTTTTTTTTTGCGAGCCAACTAAAATCTTTAATAGGTATTTTTTAGTTACTTGGGTACAGTTGAATCCAAAAAAATAGGTTTTGTTCAGGAAACAAAAAAAAAGTTGAAATTTGTTTCCCAGTGTTATTAAAACAATTTCTATTTTTTCTTCACAACTTAGTAAATCTGCCATTTCTAATGTATTTTATAAATACCAACGCACTATGACATTCCGTGTCAAATATTTCTTGTCAGTGAATTCTAGATTACGTTAAATTGTATCAAGCTTGAATAATTAATACGGAATGATTAGTAAATAATCACAAAACCTAATTTCCTGCTAACTAACTGTAATTGCATATTTGAATATATCTTTTAATTCAAAATAACTTTTCTTCATAACATTCTTCTGAATTGTCAAAAATAAAGGTACTTTACTCTTGAGTAAAATTTGTAATTTCCGATATACCTCGTATATGACTGGGAAATTTTGATAACTGAAGATTGCATTTTGAGTTTTAGACCATGCAGAACTCTTTATGAGGAATAACTTTTTTTCATAAAACCAATAATAAAAAAGTTTTCCCTATGGTTCCAACTTAAGTACACGCTGTGTAGCAGCTTCGGATCCGCTATATTCGAATTTTTATTCGTTTGGCTTAGCTTCGATTAAGAGAAATATTTTTGAAGAAACAATATCCGACTATGCACCGCCTCGAATGTCAAATTTACGTTAGACTTTAAAAATACGTACCAAATTTGAGAAAAAATAGAAAAAACATACCGCAAAAGAAATAAAAGATTATTGATGTATAATTTTGATATTGGGCGAGAACCACGCATGCTAAAAAGCACCCTATGTTTAGGACGAACCACATAATGTGGGACGAACGCCGATGCAATAGCAACTATCAAATTTATGAAAAAATAGAAAAATATACGAACTACCTACCTTTTCCGCGAACCAACTAAAAGTCCTTTGATGTGTTATTAAGTTATCAAATTCAAGGGGGGACGCCCATGGATATAGCATACTTTTATGAACCGTATTCTGTCGTATGTCCGACATATTATTATAAATAAAAGCCTAAGATTTTGCTATATTTCAATATATTGTACGACACAGGAGTCTGAAACAGGGACGGACGGGGAAGCTAGATCAACAAGTAATAAAAAAATTTTCCAAGCATTGGCGTGCTAAAATCACCGTTCTCTATCAAATACTAACAGCAAAACCCACTATTAAATCAATAAAAGGTTTACGCCCGGTGCCGGCGCACGACTAAATACAGTGCGCACTTGATATATTTTTCCTCTGGCGTTCACCAATGAGATCTGTCAGGTATCGGCGTCGAAGCTGTCGATAGCGAACAGTAGCTTTGATATCAATTTACAACTAAAAAAAATGTTTCAAATATACAGGGTGTTCCTTAATGAAGTGCTAATATTTCACGGTGTGATTCCTTGGGTCATTTTATAAAGAAAAGTTCATATGAACATATGTCCGCAACGACTTAAATTTTTTGCTACAGGGTGTTGAATTTTTATTTTTTAAATTGTTATTTTTTAATATCGCCGAAAGTACTTTAGATATTATTTTCAATTTTGGTATGTGTTAATATAATATAGAACCACAAATTTTAGTTAGAAAAGTTATTAAATTGTTCCACCAGTGGCGATATTTTTTACAAGAAAGATGGTACGCCACTGACATTTTTCCATGTGGCTATTTTTCTGATTAGCCTGGTCAATTCTACATGAAAACGGTTTCTTGCGTTTTTCTCGTCGGACGTACCGTTCTTGATTAAAACCACATAATTCATAATGAAACTCATTATTATTAACATTGATAAAATAATTAATGATAAATTTTGTTTTTTAAAAATTGTTGCACATTGCCACCTTCACTTAAAAGGCATGCTTCCACCCGTCTTCTCATCGAATGGCCCACTCCAACAATTTTTATAAAACAAAATTTGTCATTAATTACATTATCAATGTTAATAATAATGAGTTTCAATATGAATTTAGTGGTTTTAATAAAGAACGGTGCGTCTGACGAGAGAAACTCAAGAGACAGTTTTCATGTAGAATTGGCCAGGCTAATCAGAAAAAATATCGTCATGGAAAAATGTCAGTGGCGTACCGTCTTTTTTGTAAAGAATATCAGAGGACATGTTTGCAGGGACGCCACTAGTGGAACAATTGAATAACTTTTGTAACTAAAATTTGTGGTTCTATATCCTATTCACACATACCAAAATTGAAAATAATATCTAAAGTACTTTCGGAGATATTAAAAAATAACCATTTAAAAAATAAAAATACAACACCCTGTAGCAAAAAATGTAAGCCGTTGCGGACAATGTTCATATGAACTTTTCTTTATAAAATGACCTAAGGAATCACACCCTGAAATATTAACACGTATGTATAATGAATTTAACTCTAACATTTTTTAATAAATTTAAGACAATCTGGCAATCTCGCTTTGAGGTTTTTTAATTTTTAGCCCGCTTTCCTTCTACCAAGACAGGTTCGTAATAAGACGGACGTCTTACCTGAAAACAAAGCCCTTGAATACTGTCCACACCTATTGTTTTACCTGACGTTTTACTTTACAAGTAAAACATCACGTAAAACGTTAGATATGACGCCAGGTAACTTTACGTGTGGACGCCGCTGAAAGTTAAAAAAATAAAATTTCAAAAATATGTTTTATCTATTATTCACGTATCTATTTTTGTTGTTTGAGTTTACTCGTTAATTAACAGTGCTGCTATTTTTCCTGTTTATGTAAAAAACTGCCTAAAATATTAAAATCAATTCTCGAAGGATTCTAAAAATAATAGGTCTAGTCTCGACCCCTGTCCGGAGGGAGATGCGAGTAACTTTTTGAGGTCAAAAACACTATTTGACAAAATTGGATGGTTATATGAGACATAAGGGCTAGACCAATAAGAGTAGTTGGATGATAAATTTATGTTGTCCGCTTTATTTATATTATATTACTAAAACATACAGGGTGACGTGCTAATATTTCAGATTGTGCTTCTTTAGGTCATTTTATGAAGAAAAGCTCATATTTTTGCCGCGCAGTATTTTTTTAATATCTCCGAAAGTACTTTAGATTTTTTGTAATGGAATGTAGTAAATTCCCACGAGATATCGTTGCTGCATATCCAGTAATTGTGGTAATTCACAGTTTGGTTACGAATATTCAATTTCGACGTCTGTGTGGTTATATCTGTATAAATTTTGTAACGGTAACCTAAAAATGTCGATAATTAGGTTTGCCAATTCCTCTTAACTTTTTTAAGGGAGTTATTTTTAGAATATTCCATTAATCTCTTTTCTGTCAAATCTTAGAGTATCCTATAAAAATCAAATATCGTTAATAAATGGTTTTTTTGACCCCAAAAACCAATTCGGATGTTCGTTCAGCCACAAACTCGAAAGTGGGAGACCGGGGATTCTTGTGAAGATAGCGGAAAAGTATGACAAAAATTATTTTTATGTTGTGTACAGAGCATATGGGGTCTTTCTTAATAACATGCTAATATTTAAGGGGGTTATTCTTGGGTCCATTTTGAGATTTCGGGGGTTTATAGATTTTCAAAAAATCTTTTTTATTAATATCTGTCCTACTGCTCTGGATATTTTTGTGAAATTTTTTTTCTATTCATCAAGAGGCATTTTATGATGTATAACGTGTTTTTTTCATTCGGACCAGTGGCGTTCGTGCGGGAATTGCCCTCGGTATTTTTTAAGAAAGCCACTTCTTTTTTTTTAAATAAAAATTATTTTTGAAATTCTCATTCCTTGCTGAACAAATATCGCCTCTTGATTTTTTGTCGTTTGACGTACGGTTTTCGTATAAAAAAATTTAATTCATTCATTTGCACTCTGTTGTGAAATTAGGTATTAACAAAAGTATCTAGTCTATTCTAGTTGTCACGTATTTAAGTCATTAACCTTAACAAATTGAAATGATTGAATATATTTATTTATATATGTGGCTAGTTGAGATAACAAAAAGATATTATTAATAAATTAATAATTAAATTAATAGATTTTAAGGTATAATTTATAAAACCTACAATAACTATAATGTACTGTTCTCCTTATCACGGCTTGTGACATACTAAAAAAATCAATATCAAGATTGCAACCATATAAGTTTGATAATATCATCATTCTGCATAAAGGGGAATACTGAGCATTATTTGTGTATCTGAAGGGTATACTGAAGAGAGTACCAGATCTAAATTGACAAGGAGAAATATTAAAAGTAACTTTACTCAACAAATCAGATGAATCCACCTTATTACAAAGAATTTTACTCAAGAACATAACTTCCGACAGTTTCCTTCTATTTTTCTATTTTCCAAAGTCATAATTCCAAAATGATATGTCTTATAAAACTACGATGATAGTTATCAAGGTTTGCTTTGACTGAGTCCTTGGAAATTTATTCTGTACTGATTCTAATATATTTATATAAACTGAATCGAAAGGGTTCCAAACAATCAAAGCAAAATTCAATCTGCTATGCACAAAAGCATGATATAAAGCTAAATATGATTTTGGATTTTTGAAATATCTTGCTTGCCTATTATTAAAACCTTACATTCGAAAGGTCTTACAAACTAATGAATTAATATGGCTATCGAAGATCAGCTTACTGTCAAAAATTACTCCCAAATCCTTCAGAAACTCGATTCAGCTCAGAATTGCTGATCGAGTAAGTAAATGATATAGGGTCACGATTCCTAGTAAAAGAGATTATACACAGTCTTTTTTCTGAGCAGCCATGTGGCCGCAAAGACATGTAATCTTTTATAAGTTTCAAACTATTCATTTCGTCTTCATCAATAATGGTGAAAACTCGTTTTTGTCAGTTTTGGTTTCTGGCACCGTTACAACAAAGATTGATTTTCTATCTTCTACATGTGTGACTAACATATTTACAAGTCCTTGCCGCCGACATCCACCAAATACACCAAATAATAATGCGACCTTGTTCATTAAAAACGTTTCATTTGGTGCCTCATGAATAAATTTTAGGACATTTTCTCTAGATAATACACTGGATTTTTTTGGTTGGTACCCTTTTGACTTTTGCTTTAAATACTCGCATAATTTGAGAAAATTACACATATTAATATTCTTATTTACCATTAAAGTCGTCTTTATCATCGAATATTTAGCCCACAGAGAGCTGGGGGAAAATTTTTCAGATAGATCATTATAGTACCCCTACAGCACAGTTTCGTTAATGTTTTCTATAGCATTTTCTGTCATCGACTTCAAAAATTAGTCATATTCTTTGTCGTATGAGTCTCTGGATTTTCTCGGTAACAGGTTTTGCGTTGCCTTTCAGTCTTTTTTTCAATTTCGTCGGGAATTTCAAAACCTTGTTCCATTTTTGATTTTTGACTTTGACACATTAAACATTTGAATTATCTCCCTACCAACCAAAACGCAGGCTATAATAATGTCAAGGTAATGTCGCAGGTGAAAATAAAAAATTGGTAAGTCAAATTAAATTTAAGAAAAAATATTTATTATTTAAAACGAACTGGTATGACATAAACGTTTGTATGTACCACGGGTTTGTTCGGGGATATATGCCTTCGGGCTACAGGCCATCGGCTTTGTAAGACTGTCGCCCTCATGGGCATAATCATCTACTTAGTACCCTTGATACATAAATAACTATTAAACACTTCACTTTTTTAACAATTCTTTCAAATGTTTTTTTTTCAGAATTTCTTTATTTTTTATAACAGGTCTACTTTTATTATTATTTATTTTTATTCATAACATCAATTTAAATGTATCGGAAAGGGATCCGCTTCCCCTATAAAAATTCAAATTTTTACTTTGCCGCCGACGCGTGCCAGATATTCTTTTGAATAATATCAAACCGTAAAAGTGAGGGAAACATTTTTAATTTTTTAAAACGAAATTTTATATAGTCATGTAAATTCGTACGTGGGATTACGATGTCTCGGACGAAAAACCAAAGCAGTTTAATTATTTACATTTGACAATATATGAATTTACGCTGCGTAGTAAAACAAGACTTTTGTAATACCCTGTATATCTAATCCATAATAGCTACATGTTATTACCCAATTGTAGAACATGTAATTAATCTGAAATTAATTATACAAACATGCTTGACAAGCGGCTGGATTTCCCGACAATATTATGAATTACGTACAGCTAAAAGCCAGACATCTTGCTGTGCTTGATTTCAAATGTAATTCTATTCTCAAAAAAACGCAGCAGTGCGTTGAAAATTGCACAAGTCCGAAGCGGGCAATTTCAAAGGAGGAACAAAAAACTGATTTTCGGCTTAAAATAAAAATATAGTTAAGATGAGGATCCCGAACAATCCCAAATTAGCAATCAGAACCATCTAGGTTGCATCAATTTAATTAAAAACCCGAACAAACCCGCTTTTTGGCAGGTTAGAAAGAGACGAGAGTCGGCAGCTGATCAATATTTATTTTCGTGAAGTTTTAGCCGTTAATAATCAAATTGTGCATGATTGTCTAGCTTTCTTAACGACCGCTCTCTACAAGTGGCAAGTGACGGATTCAACCATCACTAGAGTACTGCTCTCATGTCTGGAGCTCTGCACCCAAACATACTCTTCGGCTACTGGATTCCATCGAAAGAAGAAATTTTGGCTTGGGGTGACAGTAACCAAGTCGAATTGAACGCTAAAAAAACCCAGGCAGCAGTTTTCTCTAAAAAAGTTAACATTACAGAACCGGATATAGTCATGGCCGGACACGCAATCCCACTGGCTTCATCTATTAATTTGCTGGGCGTCAAACTGGGAGGAAATATTGGCATAACCACGTTATGGCAATCGCCAAGATAGCTTCTCAGAAACTTGGTGTACTCTTCCGAACCCGAAAATTGTACACAACTAAACAACTTTTGACACTATAAGAAGCCCAGATTCGACCATCACTAGAGTACTGCTCTCATGTCTGGAGCTCTGCACCCAAACATACTCTTCGGCTACTGGATTCCATCGAAAGGAGCGACCACGAGCTGACTAAGAACCTCGACAGCCTAGAATATCGTAGGCATTTGGGTATTTGACTCTCTATTACAGATATTTTACATTTTCATTTCCAACCATATGTGGTTCTCAGCTCTGAAATAAAAAAAAGGGGGTTTTATTGCTTTAATGTGGGAGGTTACAGTGATATTTGGATTTGGATGATCATAACAAATAGTAGACACATATAAAATTCATTCTCTAAAAAAGCTTGTTTTAATTACGTTTATTTCACGAAATTTAAACTATTAATTCAAAAACTAAAAGACATCTAAATATTAATTCAATGAAGACTACTTAAAAAACGTATGCTTTACTTAATTAATAAAGTCCAGTATAATCGTTATCTTGTCTTTTAAAGTAATAGTCTTTTTAAAGTCTCTTTTAAAGCATATTTTTAAACGTGAAATCGATTAAATAAAAACATGCTTTAATAGTAAAACAGCTCAGTGGAGTTCATATTATTATGTTTATGACCGGAGTTATAATTTTATGCTTTTATCTCGTGATATAGCTAATGCATAATTCCAACGTACCTAGGATATAATTTTGATTTGTTATGTCTACTTTATGCATATAGGATCTGTAATTTAACGATAACATATTTATGAAAGTACACTTCTTAACAACATTGGAAAAACAGATTATTTTAATAAATATGTTTTAATTTAATAATAGATTTGAGTTCTCGCTGCTCTTTAAAAACATCCCCATCACTATTCCAATGACGTCACAAGCCTCCCCCTTTGACAACCATAGAAACCACGCCCACTTAAATCATGCTGAAAATATTCATCGGTAAAACGAAGTAACTGCAAAAATATTTAAATTGAACTAAAACATATGGAATATTAAAACAATGACAGGGTGAATACACAACAGAAAATTTTCAGAAAAATTGAATGGCATTCAATTCCCAGAAATTTTAGAATGAAATGTAAATTTTCGAAAAAAATTAATCTTTTCTTATAAACTAGAACGAAGATGTTTTAATTGCTAGACTTTCTTTATATTAGGAATTAAATATAAGTAGTTCACTCTTTTGATTAAAAAATAATATAAAGTTATAAATAGGCGAAGTCCTCGCGCGCTGCTATTGACAATACTTTTACAATTTAATAAAATGTTACAAGTATCAAATATGCCATGATAGAAACAATTGAACACAACACAGCTTCTTCCCTTCCGTCATAATTAAAAATAAATATATTATTAAAGTTAATAAAAATGAGTCGGGAAGAAAGTTGTACTCCGTCAGAAATACGAGAGATTGCAGAAAATAATCTAGAAAAACTTTTAAAAAGAATATGCAAAACTTCGAGTTATGGTGCGAGCAGAAAAAAGTTCAAATTATTGAACAAAATAATAAATAATACTATTGAACAAAATCGGTTGATGGTTTAAATTGGAAACTATTCCTCCTTTAAAACCAAACAAATTTTTCCCTAGACATTTTCCGCTGCAATGCGATGTACCAGAGTTATTCCGGTGTGCCGACCTTTAAAAATAAAAATAGTACCTACTTTATTGAATAAAACTTTAGAAATAGAGCATAAACTGGAAGATATTTCTATTATTTTTAGGTTATGTTGTTTTATAATTGTGACTAGAAATTAGTTGACGGACACCGTCAGCATGTTATATATTTCCGAGTATAGGTATTTCAGATAAATATCTAGTAAAAATGATCTATTTGCAAGGTTAGTATTTTAAAGTTTGCTATTAAATTTTTTTGTCGAATCCATAATGCCTAGAAAACTAGTTTCAACGAAATGAAAGTAAGCCGAAAATTCTTGCTGCCAACCTAAATAAAATAAAATTTGAGTTTCATAAAGTGGCAGGTTATTCAAATTTTTTGCATTTCATAATGTAGCCATTATAAAACCCAAATAGAAAAAATTCTTTAGAAATTAAAGCATGTAATTTTTTTATAAATCAGAATCAACTGTTTTTCCTTAATAAAAACTCGAGACCAAACTTCAAAAACTTACAAAAACAACCCCTGGTGTTTTATCAACACATTCTTCTTAGTCATAAAAATTTCAAGTGATTAACCGCTCGAGCGGTTCACTCGATTATTAAAATCGCTCGAGTATCAAGTACTCGATTATTAAAATCATCGGTTTTCCCAACACTAAGTTTTTATGCAAGTTAATAATTGGTTCGTTCGTAGACCAATCACAAAGAGTTCCCAACTGCAAGCATGCTCAGTTGGTTTAAAGTGTTCACAGAAGCAAAACCTGTGATCGCTGACTGAAAATTCGATGTTCGTAGAGCAAAATGTATGGATTTTGCCAATTGTGGGTTTGGATTCTACTATTTAGGTGGAAAGTGGCATTTACCCGGGTGGAAAGCGATCACTTTCCACTCGGGTAATGTCACGTTCCATCCAGATAAATGTCATTGAATGACCAAAATGATTTGACAACTTGACGTTTTTTAAATTTGTGGATGGTCGCAATGCTTTTAGTTATACATGGGTTTTACTTTGTTAATTTTTCACATAGTTTTATATTTGTCACAACAATCATCATTTACATTTAGAAGGCATGGTTGTAAATAAAATGGCATACAAACCTCGGTGAATATAAACATGAACATCCTTTTCTCTCGACAAACATTAAACACTGTCCACCTCGGTATGTAATATACTATTAATACCTTTAAAAGTGAATTAAAAACGCTAACAACAACGTGAATCTCCATAAGTAATTTAAAAATGGATCACCACTTGACGTCATTGCGCGCGCCAGACGAAATTTCAACGGCTAGATGGGTACCTAAATGATCTAAATATTTTGATGGATTAAATTTAAATTTAACGTCGCCGTACAGGCTGTCCCATTTTCGACACTTTTATAGGGTATCTCCGTAACTGTTAGTGCTTTAAAAAAAGTAATGTAGGTGTCATGTACTCACTCTGGTCAAACTTAAAATGATAAAATCAAAATTCGAAAATTTTCGCTCGCTTAAGAGATACGGGAGAAAATCAAAAAATTGACAATTTCAAAATTACCCTATATTTTCTTAGTTAAAAGAGATACAGAAAAATGTTATATACAGAAGTTTCTTTATAATGATTGTTGAATAATCTGCCGTTTTCAGAAAAAGTATACGGGGTCAGGTAAGAAAGTTATCGGACCTAACCTCATTTTTTTTAAACGGAACACACTGTATATTTTAATATAAAAAGATAAGATTTTAAATTCTCTTTATAAATATATATACACACCCCATGATATTGGTTTCCTAGGCGATTTATTTAAACTTTATTACTTGAAACCACAGTAGCCCTTGAAACAAAAGCTCATATCCTAGAGACAACTATGTTGACATTCTAGTTGTTATTAACATTTAACGTCAATTTCATTTTTACATATTCATTTGTGAAAATGACTTATCAACATTTTGAAAAATTTGATATGATATCTATAATCCATAGCGTGTTATAAATTTGAAAAGAGAGTTTAAAATGCTATATTTGTAGATTAAAATATACAGGGTGTTCCATTTAAAAAAGTGAGGTTAGGTCCGATAACTTTCTTACCTGACTCCTTATACTTATTCTGAAAACGGCCGATTATTCAAGAATCAATATAAAGAAACTTCTCTATAAAACATTGAGAAATTGTCAATTGTTTAATTTTCCCCCGTATCTCTTAAGCGAGCGAAAATTCTCGAATTTTGATTTTAACATTTTAAGTTTGACCCAAAAAGAGCACATGGCACCTACATAACTTTTTTGATAGCACTAACAATAACGGTGGTACCCTATAAAAGTGTCGGAAATGGGACACCCTGTACATGGAAATCAATCAATATGCTGTAAATCTCTATGGCTCGCGTAATGAGAGCTAAAAGTAGCTCCTACGTAAGGACGACGAAAAAGTATATAATAAATCCTATTATTTAAGCCTAGCTTAACTTCGTGTTAATGTCGACTTAAAGAGGAATGCGTTGGTGGAGATTGATTCGAGTACAATATAATTCAGAAAATTTTACGGACGGGTAACTTAAGTCCTATTAGGATTTGGTCCGCTGAATCTTAAGAGTGTTTTGCCATTCCGAATACATTAAACTCATTAATTTTAATAGTGGGTTCAATTTTAAAACTTAATGGAGTTGTTAGTCAAAATTGATGACGTAAGTTGTTGAGGGTTTTCTGATGTAGTCGAAATATGTTTGAAGGAGTTCTTATAAATTCTGTGATACGCAATTTCCAACCGGTTACAATGTTCGGTTGTCGACGAGTTTCTAACTGGCTTCCGCCTCTTGTCTCTTCTGTGAACGGGTGCTAATGCCAAACCCTTCAACTGTCAAATCCGAGAATTGACTGCTTAACTTAACCTACAAATATTTTAATTCTTGCTCATTTGTGCTTTGTTTAAGCTAGCCTTTCATTTTGGAATATATATTTAATGAATAAGAGAAAGTAAGTTTAACCAAAACATGCCAAATCGAATCGGGTTTGTTCGGGTAAACAAACAGCCGATCTAGCAAATGCGTGGAATCCAAATCCACAATACCGTACATAATAAGTTACATAGAATTGTTAGGCAACCCATTAAACATAATGACTGCTTGGGTAAAGTAGAAATGGAATAAGTACGGATTTAGTTTCGATTTTTACAATTATCAATGATAGATAGTATGGATACAGGGTAAGTAAACGTGAATTATGTATGTAATTAGATTTGTTTTTAAAACAATTTGAATATTGTTTTAAGCAAATCCCATATAATACTTTCATAATTAACAAATTAACGATATCTAACTCCATGTCTATAAATATTGAGGTTGGTTATGAGTTTTATTATTTTCTTGGAACGATGTATTAAAAAAAGTTAAGATTAGTGTCACTTTTTTTTTTAGGCAGTAATCTAATTAAGAAATCAGAAACTATAAAGTTTTATACTCAGTACATAATAGTTAGCGTAAGCAAGTCGGAAGGAAGCTATTATTTTTATTTACGACCAGGTGATTTGTGGTCGTAGGAAAAATTGTTTACATCACTTGTGTGAAAGTAATTTTTTCAAACTCGGAGAAAACCTACCACTTTCAACACTCGTCGTTGGGGTTTGAGACAAAAAACAGTCAGTGAACTATATACAGGGTGTTATGGAAATTACTTATTATATTTAAACCGGCAAATCCTAAGATGAAAATAAATTGAAGAAAATAACCTTAATTGGCCCTTTGAATGATTGTACGAAATATACACTTTATATGAAATCTGAAAATTTACATGGTCGCTACTGAGGACGTTCGCAATCAATAGATTATTGAGGCGGTGTTGTCATATATTGCAGCACAGAATTGTAAACGCACGTGTTCAGTTTTTGATAACAAGACGTCTTTGATCCGCGTTATCACTTCTTTTTCAAACTTTTTAGAAAAAAAATACTACAATTTTAAGGTACATACTCTCTTACCTTCACTCTTATAATCCGTTTTATAATTAAATTTCATAAAAAAATAAAACAGAAAAAGTATGTTTTGCAACAGAACCAACAATAGGTAATATCACCTTATTATGAATTATTTCACAACAGAAAAAAAATCGGGTAATGCTACAACTAACAAAACGTTTAAAATTCGTATACATCAAGCACGTGGCACCCTCGACAGCGTCATCCCATACCCGAGTCTCGAAATATACTGAAGCAACGATAGTCGCGCGCGGCAGGGATCCAAGCAAGGGCGAAACATGCGGTGTGATCTGACAACACTGTTAGTATACTCTAGTGATCCACATTGTTGCTAACTGAATCCAGCTGATGGAACGGCGCCACAGTATGTGGATAAAAAGGGGTTTTACCTTAGTATTTTGATATTCGATTTAAAAAAAAGTATGTAGACTTTCTCTAGGACACCCTAGAACCTAGGAGTCACCCATTTAAATATAATAAGTCATTTCCATAACACTCTGTATACTGTTGGTTGAGGAGATAATATGAGGATGAATTTAAAATGTATAAAATAGAAAAGCAAAATGCAGCGGCAACGTGACACAAGAGACAAAATGGCTTATCTTTGGTTGATTGTATTGCTTCCCACCACTGGTCCTGTAGATAGCCTTGCACACTGCTTGGAGGGTAGTTTTTTAGTAATAATGAAACCTAAACACTCGTTATGTAATACACTATTTCAAACTAAATGAAATGATTGTGTAGCGTTTAAGCGAACGGAAAAAAGTACTTTTTCTACCCTAAATAAACATAATATTTTTATGACGGTATAATAATAATTGATTTTCGTGTGGTTCCCTTTATTAAAAAGTGGAATGTTTTCAACGGGAATCTTTTATATACATATTTTGTAATATACCTTCCTTCTCTGATTAAAAATTAGTGTTGGGAAAAACCGATGATTTTAATAATCGAGTACTTGATACTCGAGCGATTTTAATAATCGTGTGAATCGCTCGAGTGAATCGCTTGAAATTACAATTCACCAAGCGATGACGTCACCGACTGCTCGACGGCAGCCTAGCCGTTTACATGTGATCAGGTAGGGTATTTAGCAGGCACGTAACTACGGGCGGGCATAGGTTTAGATAAAAAATTGTAGTAGCCACCAAAAAAATTCCAGAAATTTATTTATTTGTGAACAATGAATTTTGTACCACGTGTCTCGATACCAAACAAAAAATCTGCAATAAATCACCCAAATATGTATTTATTGTTCGGGTTTATTATTGTGCGTTTTTAACCCGAACAAAAAGTATTACCAAGAGTTGTTGTTTGTTTACTTTTGTTACAAAAAAATTTGTCGATACCTATGTTTTGTTAACTATTTTGCTCGTTTTCTTATTTTCCATTAACATTTTCTAGAATGTATGTTATTTTTAAGAAATCTTCTTGAGTTTAATAATAAAAAGTTCCTGTTTAGATTTAAAAATGTTTACTATAAGATTACCAACGAATTTTTCTATATATTTTGTTAACCATTTTGTTCGTTTTATTGTTTTTCATTAACAATTTCTATTATTATGTTATTTTTGAGAAGTTTTCTCGTGTTGATAGTAATTAAAAATTTTAAAATTATATCCTTTAATTTTTAATATTTACAATCGGAGACCTAAACTACGCCGCTGGCTAGCCAGTTAAAACAAATCTTTACAAAATCCATGTCGCGATGACTCCGCTAAGGGACTCGGCATACTTTTTTATATGCACCTTCTCGTTTATGTGCCTTTAAGCAAGACGTATGTCGTGTAGCTGCTCAGCGTCAAACTCGAACGTCGCCAATCGGATGGCGCGGCGCGTAGACCGAAGGTCGTGTATCAAGTGACAGGCGATATTTTTCGGGTTTTCGCCTGAATTTATAACTAGAGTATTTCCTATCGAGCGAAAAACTGTTCGAAAATACGTGCAGTTTTTTAACTCGATCATACTACAGCGGTACATTTCCGCCGGCGTCAAGCGAAGCTCGGGTATCGAGTGGAAGATAATAAGTGACGAGCGACGGTTTTCGCCTGAATAGATAACTCGAGCGGTTTTTTTAATAATCGAGCGATGTCGGTTATTTCAATAATCGAGTGATCAAGCGGTTTTTCGCTCGAGCGATCACAACACTATTAAAAATATAAAAGTGAAATACCCAATTTTGAATTTTATTACAGGTAGGTATCATTTTCGTCGTATTTTTGTTGTAATGGGTTTTACCTATGATCACTACCGTAAATAGCAAGAACATACCACCCTAACTCTAAGTAAGTTAAATTTTGCGCACTGTAAAGTAAAACGCACGGTCTTTGTAAAGTAAATCGCACAGTAAACAAGGCCGCCTCATTCCCGTTTTAAATAGCCATACATTTTTATTTTTGATTTTTTCATTTTGGGACTACTTTTTCTTTATTTTATTTGGCAGAAAGGCAGCAGTTTTACCTCAAAAATTCCCCGGGGATTTATTTTGATATTCGATATCTCCGGGAACACAGGAAATCGCAATCCCAACGTTTCAACAAAAAAATATCGGTTCTTGTAAAAGCAACACTCAAAATCGATTTATACGGATAAATAGTGTATAAGTTTTCGGAAAATCGGGATTGGTGGGAATTTTAAAATATCTGTTTTTCCGGGATTTAACTCGGTTAAAAGTAGTCAGGAATTGGAAACAGTATAAACACAAATGCCGTTTATACAGTGTGATGTGTGATTCAAAATTTATAATAATATTTATCGTAATTTTTCTAAATTTCCCATGAGTGTGGTCCTATAAAAGGTTGCTTTTATTTATCCTTACAAATTGATTTAAAGTACTTTTTGCACGCTTCCGTGAAACAGCGTCGAGATTTTGACGTTGAAAAGTTGGGATTACGCTTTCCTGTATTCGTAACACAATGTTAAAGAAAAATGGGGCCGCAAAGTAACCGGAATTTCCCATGTCGGTGGCTTCCCTTCGTGGCATTTTAGACATAAATTGGTATTATGGCTGCTTTGCGGTAATCTGATAATAAATAATTAAATATTTGTATGCGCCTAAGGTGCATTTACACATGCATGGATTTTGTGGCGCCAATTAAAAGTGGGGCGCCAACAAATAAAATTAACTAGTGTTGTGATCGCTCGAGCGAAAAATCGCTTGATCACTCGATTATTGAAATAACCGACATCGCTCGATTATTAAAAAAACCGCTCGAGTTATCTATTCAGGCGAAAACCGTCGCTCGTCACTTATTATCTTTCACTTGATACACGACCTCAGGTCTACGCGCCGCGCCATCCGATTGGCGACATTCGAGTTGGACGCTGAGCAGGCACACGACATACGTCTTTCTTTAAGGCACATAAACGAGAAGGTGCATATAAGAAAGTATGCCAAATCCCTTAGCGGAGTTATCGCGAAACGGGTTTTGTAAAGTTTTGTTTTAACTGGCTAGCCAGCGGCGTAGTTTAGGTCTCCGATTGCAACTATTAAAAGATTAAAGGATTACTATAAACATGAATTTAAAAAAATAATCACCTATTTTCTTATTTTGTCAGTCGCGTAACTAAGCCTATATTCTTGAAGGGCACACAGTGGGCACCTGATAATTTAAAGTGGAAGAATTTGACAAGCCATTTTAAATATCTACTTATTTTATGCTCGTAGATTGAGAAAGATGTGAAGAAAAATAACTCTTGATAATACTTTTTGTTTTAAAAAAGCACAAGAATAAACCCGAACAATAAATACATATTTGGGTGATTTTTTGCAGTTTTTTTGTTTGGTATCGAGACACGTGGTAAAAATTCATTATTCACAAATAAATAAATTTCTGGAATTTTTTCCACCCGGGTGGAAAGTAAATTATTTTTTTGTATTTTTTTTAAAATCTATATCTCAAAATAATATACGAGCCACAATTTTTTAAAAATGCTAATAGCTTTACGTGTTTAGAAATGTCTACTTTCTCCCTAATTGATAGAGTGGTCCTCAGCATTGAATATTGTGACCAAATCGTTGATATCTTCTTTGTCCTGGCATTTTCACTGAAATAAGCTAGTAGCGCCGACTCAGAACCGGGATTTTGCACTTTGTTTCCCATAGAGCATTCTTTGAAACAGTTATATGCCTTGCCATATCTCGGGCGGCTTTTAGTTGGCAGATCTTCTACTATTTTTGCCGCTTCTCGAATTTCTGGTGGAGTAGGAGCAAAATCAAATTCTTCATCTGAGAGCATTTTTCTGTTGTTAAAATAATATATTGTTAGTGACATGGAATGAATGATATTTGCCATCTTGATGTGTATTATTTATTACCTACGGTATTTTACCACCTGTGGTTAGTTGAAATTTCTGTCTAATTTTTCAATGGAAAAGTCAAAATGACATTTATCTTTTATTAATAATCTTAATTCAAAATAGGAAGACGTGGATGTTAGATGTGATTGTAAATAAAATAGTATATAAACCTCGGTGAAAAGTTTCATTATTGTCTCGAGATTTAGTTAACCTCGCCGCTTCGCGCCTCCGTTAACTACCGACTCTCTCGACAGGAATGAAACACTTTCCACCTGGGTACGTAATATACTATTTATCTTTTTCAGAACAAAAGTTATGCGGGTTTAAAATTTAGAGTTTTTGACTTTTTGTTATATGACCTTTAATTGAACATGCAGAATCATCATCTCCAGGTATCCTGATGCATTATCCGTACACCCTGTATTAAAAGATTTAAACCTAATAAATTTATCGATTGTTATCGAGTATCGATTATCGAACAAACCTAATAAATTTCTCGATTGAATTTTTTAGGATTGAAATGTATTTAAAATAGCTTATGAATAAAGTTGAGTGTTAAAACAAAAAAAAAATAAGAGATGCAAAATTATACAGGATGCGACTGTCTGATAATCTCCAAAAGAAAAGTACGAAACAGCTGTCACAGTCTTCCTGACCCAGAGTTGTCCATTCTTTTCGTCTTCTCTGTATTTCGATGCAAGAGCAACTGATCATTTTAGTCCGCATGCCAAGAATCATTCGTCCTACAAAAAATAAAACCTATGTTAACAAATTTATAATATATAAATAATATCATAAATTCTCTGGCGCCATCATTCGTAGACAAAATATTTTTAAATGTTTTAAATTTATTTCTATAGGCTTTCAGCCAAGATTGACCAAGGTACAAGGAGTAATCACAATTGCATTTGTGCTATCATATAGGGTGTTATGGGAACGGTTTTTTATATTTCATTAAATTAAATACTCCTTGGGCGTCCTATAGAAACACTACAATACAAATACAAAATTATAGTATATACAGGGTGTCCCAGAATATGTGGGCAATCTCCCGGGTTCAGATAGAACACTTAAAAATAACAGGAGAAGTTTATATACATTTTTCTTCCTACGCACAGGACTATAATACATAAACCTGACTAACATTAGGATTGTCCGGAATTTATGACCGGGGAGTGTATATTATGTAAATATGTATGGAAAATAATTTCCTTGCCACCTGAAGATACATTATAAAATAAGGAATAAACAAATAATGCTAAACAACAATTTTCCGGGCTATGAGTCCCGTCGAGCGCTGGATTATACGACAAGTGTTTGCTTATACGTTATTCTGAATTATATAGATAATAAATATTTACAAAATAACAACCCTCCGGTTGTCTTTTTAATTAAATATATTTGCAAAAGTATAAAGCTTCATTCAATTCCCGGGTACTAAATAAAAAATATTTAATAATATTTATTAAATTCTTTAAGATCTTCATAAATTCTCAACGTGAATATTTTCGTTTTTATGATACTGACGCAAGAAACAGAAATAATTTATGTACACAATTTTTTTAATTATAAAGTATTATAAAGCCAGTAAAGAATGTTTACTTTAGGAAATAAAACCAGGGATTTTACAGGGAGATATGAAGATGGTTTATTATATTTAAATCAAGGTTGGCAAGATATATCACCGATATTATTACTTATTATATTTAAACCGGCAAATCCTGAGATAAAAATAAATTGAAGAAAAATAATCATAAATGGCGCTTTGAATTATTAAGCGAAATATACAGTTATGATATATCAAAATTTACGTGGCCGCTCCGAGGACGTTCGCAATCAATAGTTTATTGAGGCAGTCTCGAGGTTCAAAAGAGGTTAGCGCATTATAGGCGATGTTGTCATATATCAAACGTGTTCAGTTTTTGACAACAAGACCGTCTTTGACACGCGTTATCACTTCTTTTTCAAACTTTTTAGGGAAAAGAAACTACAATTTTAAGGTACATACTCTCTTACCTTCGATCTTATTTTAAAATAATCCGTTTTATAATTAAATTCCATAAAAAAATAAAACACAAAAAGTATGTTTTTCAACAACAATTATTATGAATTATTTCATAAAAGAAAAACAATCGAGTACTGCTAACAAAACGTTTAAAATTCGTATACGTCAAGCACGTGGAACCCTCGACAGCGTCAGTGCAACCCCGAGTCTCGAAACATACTGAAGCAACGATAGTGGCGCGCGGCCGGTATACAAGCAAGGGCGAGACACGCGGTATGATATTACAACACGGTTAGTATACTCTAGTGACCCACATTGTTGCTAAGTGAATCCAGATGGAACGGCGCGACAGTACGTGGGTAAAAAGGGTTTTTACCTTAGTATTTAGATATTCGATTTAAAAACAAAGTATGTACACTTTCTCTAGGACACCCAAGGAGTCACCCATTTAAATATAATACGTCATTTCCATAACACCCTGTATATCATTGACATATATCCGATATTTATACAGGGTGTTTCCTGAATTTTCTGAAAAAATCAAGGAGATGAATCCTGACCTTATTTTAAGACGAGAATGTGGTATAAAAGTATCTCGCATGTTGCTTCGTTTTCGAAATATAGGGTGTTAAAAAAAATATTGTATTTTTCATTTCATTAATTAATGCCAATTATTTGATAATGCATATTATTTAAAAACTGTGAATAATG
The DNA here is from genome assembly GCA_963991005.1 of Barypeithes pellucidus. Classification (NCBI taxonomy): domain Eukaryota; kingdom Metazoa; phylum Arthropoda; class Insecta; order Coleoptera; family Curculionidae; genus Barypeithes; species Barypeithes pellucidus. The sequence goes on along the minus strand of OZ022562.1, from coordinate 10,977,164 downwards.
AACTTAAACAGGAGGCTAGTGTCACGGCGAAAACAAATGTGGTTTGCCATGGAACGAGGCAAAGCCTACTCGTATAATTTGACGATAAAAATACGGAAATAACTAAAAAATTAAAGTACTCTTTTACCCAGATCCCCGCAAAAAAGTGCTCGAATCCTTTATGTTTAACAAATATCATTAGAATATCGTTTGAGATTAATTAATAAAATGAAAAATACAATATTTTTTTTCTATTTGGGTTTCATAATGGCTACATTATGAAATGCAATGCACAAAAATTGAATAACTTGCCACTTTATGAAACTGAAATTTTATTTTTTCATGTTGGCAACAAGTAGGGTTCGAATTTTAGGCCTACTTCGATTTCGTTGAAATTAGTTCTCTAGGCATTATGGATTCGACAGAAATTTTTTATAGAAAACTTTAAAATATTAACCCTTTACCTTGCAAATAGATCATTTTTACTAGATATTTATCCGAAATACCTATACTCGAAAATATATAACATGCTGACGGTGTCCGTCAACTAATTTCTAGTCACAACTATAAAACAACATAACCTAAAAATAATAAACATATCTTCCAGTTTATGCTCTATTTCTAAAGTTTTATTCAATAAAGCACTATTTTTATTTTTAATTCAATATAGTATTATACATATTACTTTATATTTACATATATATTTATAGTTAATGTAGACATTTCCTGGGCATTAATTGTTATTCCTGTCAGATTCTGTGTCGACACAATATATTGTTCAATAGTATTATTTATTATTTTGTTCAATATTTTGAACTTTGTCGTGCTCGCACCATAACTCATAGTTTTGCATATTCTTTTTAAAAGTTTTTCTAGATTATTTTCTGCAATTTCTCGTATTTCTGACGGAGTACAACTTTCTTCCTGACTCATTTTTATTAACTTTAATAATATTTTTATTTTTAATAATGACGGACGGGAAGAAGCTTTGTTGTGTTCAATTGTTTCTATCATGGCATATGTGATACTTGTAACATTTTATTAAATTGTAAAAGTATTGCCAACCCAAAAAGAGAATATTAATTCAAATGGAAAACATCTACTATATTTTAAAAGTTTTTCAGACTTTAAAGACCCAAATAGAAAAAGTATTATGAAATACACGGTTCATAAGACAATTAGAGTACTTTAGAAAAGCGCATGCCCTAAGATAATCTTATGGAACTTGTATCTTAATATACTATTTTAACATCCTGTATTTCGAAAACGAAGTGACATGCGAAAACTTTATTTAAATATATAATATCATGATATTTACCAATCTTGCTTTAAATATGTGATTCCTTGTGTTCTAGAGTTATTTAATTGACCGTCCAAGGATTAAAATTTAATATCACCCAGCTACCTGACAAATGTTGCATTCGCGATGGATTTATATCCAACTTAATATTTATCAATCAATTTATTACCTTTTCTACATAGAAATGAAAATCTTTAAAAAGAACCGGTGTATCATAGTCTGGTCGATTGTTACCGGAAGAAAGAAATGTATGTCATAATCTTGTTGATTGTTACTAAAATAAATCGGACCTGCCTTAATTTATAAGCAACAAGAGTTCGTGCATGTAAAAGTTACATTTTTAAGAACGCCCCAGTAGGAATAGATATGATATTTAAATTAAAAATTAACTGACACGATTGGAATACAACGTGTCCAAGATAAGGAGGGCCAGTGCAGGGATCTCGGAAACCGTAAGAGATACGAAGTCGGTTAAATGAAGGTAAAGGTGCGCATTTACGTTCCTAATAATATGCCGTTTAGAAAGTTATAAAATTCCGAGTAGTTCCGAGAAAAAAACGAAATTCTGAAAAATCGTTTTATTGTTTTCCTGGTTTTTTTTGTTGATATAGAATTCTAAAGTAAATTGCACTTTTGCATTGCCACTTTTTTCGCTCTATCTAACAACGTTAATTGTTTTGTATTCCGACGAGTCGTCTTCGAAGGACCATTAAGAACTTTCTTTTTTTAAATATGATCCCGTTTACCTGGTATTATAATTTGAGAGCTTGTGGTTTATTCACGTTACCTATATCATCTTTTTTGACAAGCCATTGTAAGCTGACCATTGCTATCATTGTTTACAATTTTTAAAACCGGAAATGGTTCGTACTTCTTATAAAATTATTATATTTAAAACAATGACACAAAAATACGCGAAATCCTTCTACATACAGAAAAATATTAGTTTTTTTATTTATATTTTTGACATATACTTTTCATATTTTGCATGAGTTAATATTATTTAAACAGAATGCCTATGTGTACTAATAATTTGTTTTCTTCTTTTCAGTGAGGTTACACGATAGTATACAGGAGGAAAATTTCCATTACTTAGTTTTTGATTTGTAAGTATCCCTACTTTATTTTATATTATACTAGATTAATTACTGTTTTTAGCTCGTCTGTTTTTTTATTATTAATAAATTAACACTCTGTATATTCGCAATAATGCAGAGTTCGTTAATACGTAAGGATTATGTTGAGATTTGAGATAGTAAACAGATGTTGCGTATTTTTTGCCTTCAATTCGAAAAACGCAGCAATTAAAATTAGAAAAACAATTTTTAATCGCATAGTATTAAACCTTAGGTTTGCAGAACTCCCAATAAATGCAACACTAAATAAATAGAATGTATAGTTTATATTCTATTCTGTGATCGAATTCAAATACAAATAATATCCTCTATAATATTTTATATTATTTTTTCGAGCAGATATAACGAAGCCGACGCTGAACTAGTTGGACAGATGCCCGGCCTAGCGGTGTTGAAACAAGCCGTCGCCAGCAATAAATAACGATTAAATAATTTAAGAGAGAATTTTTATTTTCGTGGGAATTCGATCAGAGGATTCCAATATCAACTATAAAAACACAAATTATTATTTCATGAATTCCTTCTGATTCCAATTATTCTACTATACAGGGCGCGTCCATGGTGGTCGTGGTCTATCAACTCGAATAAAGAGAATAATTGTTATAAAACAAAGAAGATATTATGTCAAAAATTAAATTGAAATTTCAGGTAAAGGGGTATTTAGACGCGTCGTTATTGTAAAACATATAAGACAATTAGCTTAAACTGAAAAATATTTTGCCAACAACATCCCCCGCAAAAATATTAAAATTAAAATGAAAACTATTCAAACATGATAAAAACACAACGGGACACTATAAGATCTAAATATTTTGATAGCCTGGTGACTAACCGAGTGACATTTATTATGATTATTCAATTACGGCATCGGTGTTCTACGACACAATAATGGGAAAAGTTCGGACGATTCCAACAACTTTATATTGTTTGAAAGTTTTTTTCGATAAAAACAATAATTTCGAAACAACCTCGTAATCTACGTTATTTATTTTGGAAAAGTTAAGTGAACTTGTGTTCATAATGAATCGATTTTATTTCCGGTTATTTTCTCTAAACAAATAGACAGCAATTTCGGTGCCTTTTGTTCGATGGTCTTATTGAATTCCATTTTATTTGAACCAACCTTTAATTGTTTGAGCCAAAATTCTTGATAATTTTATTCATGGTACAACTTAATTTTCAAAGTTCGATAAAAGAAATATTCTTTTCGAATAATTTACTGAACTTGTGGAGGGAGGGAGGAAGAGAATTACCTAACAACTCATTTCGATGGGTTGAACAAGAAACGATTTCGATCGCATTGATTAAATAAGAAATGTGAGGGATAGTGGCGGTTCTTCCACAGGAGCACATGCGCACGTGCACCCCAAAACAAAACGAGTAAAAAGTATTAATTTATATTCATTAAATATTATTTATCGTATAAAGTCCGACCCTCCCTAATATTTTATCGTACCGTCAAACTAAAAAAGTCCGATCTTCCCTAATATTTTATCATTCCGTCGAACCAAACTGTATAGATCCGGCAACCGTGCCTCGGTCGAGGTAAATTACGATTATGACGAGACTTGCTTGCACGTGCGATTAAGTAGTGCAGTTTCTCTGTAGTAACAGGTGGCTGGTGGCCGCGGGGGATAGCGGGGATATGGCGATTTAACATGGAAAAGGCGCACAGTTTTTGTCTGTTCGTGCATCTAGTTAGAAATTCGAGCGTGTATGTTTTAATATTTTAATATTATATATTTATTAAGTTAAAATGAATAGTTTCACGGTGGACTATTTAAAAAATGACTTTAGCTCTTTGAGTTTGGAGACAAAAATTGATGAATGCGGGAACACCTAAACCCGATATTAATTTAACGCAGAGCACAAAGGGTAAATCTAGGGACTTTATTAGAAAGTTTAAAAATGAAATATATGAAAAAAAAATTGTAGAGGGTATTCCAAACTTAATGAGGCTGTTATTGATCAATTTTCTACAATTAAGAACCGAAGAATGGACTTTACGTTTAAGCACTATTGTGTAGGGTCGATAAATGTTGTGTATTTCGATAAATGATACTCGATATGATTTTATTTAAGGATTTAAACTAAAAAACAATGAAAATATGAAGAATGCCAACTTGTCAGTCTCGTGGCTCCATTCGTTCTCATCATAAAACAGTTAACTATTGTTCTCATCTTGGTTGCGCCTAATGACGTAGCCGTAGATGGCGTAGTGGTATTAGACATCATTCGGTTTTCTTGATAACGCGTAGATGGCGGTAGTAGTATTGGACATCATTCGGTTTTCTTGATAGCTCGTAGATGGCTTTAGTAGTAGACTGTATAAATATTGTTACGAGGGTTTCATGCGACAACGTTAAGATCCGACAGCTATACATACTAAGGAAACCTTTCTTATTTTCCAAAAGTTATATTTCCTTGTGTAAAATTAAAAAATAAATAAAAATATGTTTTACCTTCTTATTACTTTTTTCTTTCTACATTTAAAACGCCTAGAAAGTAATTGTTTGGTCGTTACACAAAAATAAAATTTAAAAAATAATTTCACCATACTTGTGAACCCCTCTATCATAGGTCACGCGCCGCCACGGTGGGGGGTTTGTTCGGGTTTGTTCGGGTGGGGGGGATTACTACTGCCGGGGAGCGTGTCTCACGTCAGCTTTTAGTCTGAAACAGTGAAAATAACGCTGGCAAAAAATAAAACCCTAATAAATGCTTGATTGTCAGGTTTGTCTTATTAAATTATAGATAATGAATATTTGGTACAATTTAATTGATTCGAAACATTTTCTTAAATTGTAAATCTGACACCACAGCGACAGTTCGCCGTCGAAAGCGACGGTACCGGTGCCTGGTTGATAGGAACCGCTGGTTTAAGAGTATTCCTTTGAAAGGAAAGAATACGTAAACATATTTGTAGAACCAAAATATATAGAGGGTGCCACTTTGAAGACTCCAGTAAATAATAGCGCGATTTAATTTTTCATATAAGTTTCTGTCAGTAGCAATGAAACGCGTTATGTTGGCACCCGGCTAGTTTATAAGCCATCTCATTTTAACGATATTGGGGGAAATCGACATAATTTATTAATATAAACAGCTTAATTAGATTATTAATCTCTTGAATGGCATATAAAACTGAAATACAATTCGCAATAAAAATCATATTAATTTACTAAATGTACATGTGTTAGAATGTGAAAAAAGATATGAAGGGATCACAACCATGAGCTGAAGTGGTATTTTTTTACAAATTCAGCCAATTCCAGCTAATAAAATTGGATATTATAGTTAGATTTGGCGTCTTTCGAAATTTATCGACAACTTTTTAAAATTCACTTGGTTCACTTGGATCTCTATCTATATCTAGGTGTTCCTTTTTGTGATTTTAAAGTAGGTGATTCTTCTCAAAATGTAATTGCTTGTATCTTATCTTCTTTTGCATTTGGATTTTGATTTTTTGTCTATAGATTGTATATACAAGGAAGCCTCTCTTAGGCGGACACCTACGGGACTGTCTAAATGTGTCCGCCTAATAGAGGTGTCCGCCCATGGGAAATTTGTTATTAGGTAATATGTAAATGCAAAATTATTACTATGTATGTACAAATAAACATAACATAACAAAAATACACTAGTTTTAGTTAGGATGTAGTACTAAAAAATCTAATAACGTAGTTTGACGTGTTTGCGTTTTATACGTGCAATCTAGAAAATGAATTCCAAGTCTGATAACAATTCCATTGCTGTAGAGTCACCTCTATTCTTTGCATACTCTTATAATTCCTTTACCACACTAATGACTTGTTGATAATTGGTGACATTTGTTTGATTACTGCATTCAACATCTTCATCAGAGTCGTCAGATAGTGATGTGGTTTCAGTTTGGACTACATAATCGGTAGGAATGGGGTCACTATCATCTTCTCATAGGACATTGCTATCAATGTTAATGAACTCGCCCAAATCATTGTTATCAAATTAAAAACTTCCACAACATCAATATTCTCTTTCAGACTCAAAACGCGACATTTTTGTGCCATTGTTTACGATTTTAACCTTACAACTCACAAATAAACGGCGGACTGCTGTCTGGGAATCACACATACTTTCATTCGGCGAAGTTTTCGCGCTGCCACGCATACGCAATTGGTTGCCGGTCTGCAGAGAGTTTTGCACCGTACTTATTCGTCTCCCGTTTAAAGGAGGGTTTTCGCACTCTTTGTATGAAAACAGCCTGTTCGCGTCCGCCCAAGAGAGGTTGATTTTCATGGAATTTCATATACCTAGTTCCGGACTATGAATGTGAGCTTAATAGAGATGTCCTCTTATCAGAGGTGTCCGTTATGAGGGGTTTCACAGTAATTGATAATAAGCATTAGTTAGCATTTGCAAACATTATTTGTTCGTTTCGAATGGGATTTCCTTTAATTTTTTCCTTTTACTGTTTGCATGTTCCTAGTTCCAATAAACCAAATGAATCATTCCAATGTAACGAGCGAGCTGAACATGTTCAAATAAAAGTGCATTTCAATAAATTGAGCGAACACACGCTTAAGAGTCGCAAAAGGCAAAGAGAAAATATTAGTCCGAATGCAAAGATGTAAGGTCGAATTGCATTTTTAGATCAGACAGTTAAAGGGTTGAACGGTTGCAATTTTTGCGATATTTGAAAGAATTTGGAATGTGCATACAGGTCGACAACTTTATCTGTAGCTACAAAAGGAATGCGGGCAAGAAAATTTCTTGGGATAACAATGTTGTCACATATATTAAATTTTAATTTAATAACATGTTACCAAGTAAACCCTAAAATTAAATTCACCAATTTAAAGTAAATTGTCATAAGTATATAAGAAACTAATATTCTATTATAGTTTCAATGTTCTTAAATCTTTCTTTTCATACTATTTATTTTAATATTTAAATGCAAAATAAAATATTTTTTTTATTAAAGTACTTCTAATCTAAAAATAGGGCAACATGGTGCAATATCAACGGTAACCATGGGTAACCGGTGGCTAGAGCTAATTTGATAGGTTATATCCCAGACAGAGGATGACGACAGGCGCCTGGTGACACGCCTATTGTGCCAGCGTGCTTGTTCGACGATGTCCAATATTCTTCATCCAATTGCGTAGTGATAGGGATAAAATAAGAATTCAAAGTGAAGTGTGCACTTTATTTAATGCTAAATATCCGGATAATCAAATTTTACAGGGTTTGTTCGGGTTTGTTCGATGTTGTTTGATGAACATGGCACAGTAAAGGACTTTACAAAATAAATAACAAATAAACCATAACTATTGTTAAGTCACAAAATGAGAGAACGTGAAACAATGAAGATTTCTTACCTTGAAAGATATTAAAACCATCAGTGAGTTATCATTTCCGCTTATTTAAATAGAAATTTTTTAAAAACTTTTAACAGTCGCCATTTTGAAATAGCTTGGCAGAATCGCGCTAAAATTTATGAGCATACTGTACGAGATATTAGCTTTCAAATGATGTATCACAAGCTGTATGTTTCTATTTAAAAATAAGATCGATGTCGTCATATCGTTGACAAATGTCTATAAAAAAAACAAACGAATAACGTCAAAATGTGAGCATATATAAAACTAAAATGACGTGTCCGAGCGTTTTCCCCAAAAGTTACAGGTTACTGCTATATTCATTTTATTCCGGACATCTGGACAACCCTGTATATTTAATGATTTTGTATTTTTAATGTAAAGTAAATCAATAGATAATTACGTAGCACTCTGTATTATAGAATTTATTTGTTGAAATGATCTTTATTTCGAATTTAGCAGAAGCCAAATGTAATGAAATGTCACATTGATTGTTTACTTTACAAGGTTTTTTCGACAATAAAACGTATTTACAAGAAATTGTAATTTTCTTGTTACTTAAAGTGGTACTATGCCGAAGTTTTTGGGACAATGTCTAATCCAGATATATCTCTAATTGGTTTAGTTAAAAAAATAAATTAAATTAAATGTTTATGTAAGATTTGTTAATTTAAATTTTACGAAATTTACATGTATCTTAGTTTTTATTCGCTACCCCGTACAATTAGACCTATCAGGACGTAAATTCATCTGATTTAGACGCTAGAATCTGTTTTCTGTCAGTTAAAACGAAATTTGGGCGTACATTTTTGAATATTCGACAATTAATTCTAGTGTAATGTTTCGTTTTTAAATTTTTAAAAATATTTCAAATAAATCGCTAAATAAATCTTTCCAACCGAATTGAGATGTGATAAATAAGCATTTAACTAAAAAGTCAGGTCGAATCCATCACGAAATGTCAAAAAGTTGTCTGGTAATCCGTTAACGCTTCCTAATTAGGGATAAGAGAGTTTTGACGTGGGTAATTTTTGTTTTTCTTTCCGCTATGTATTCCGTTTGTGTAAATTTTGTAACTGTGCTCGAGCTATTAAATACTTTAGAAGTAATTTGACGTTTCGGGAATTTGTTCGGGTTTGTTCGTCCTTACATCTCCCCAGTGGCGGTTCTTCCATAGGAGCACATGCGCACGTGCACCCCCAAAACAAAACGAATAAAAAATATTAATTTATATTCATTGAATATTATTTATCGACCCTCCCTAATATTTTATCATCCCGTCAAACCAAACTGTATAGATCCGGCAACCGTGCCTCGGTCGAAGTAAATGACGATTATGACGAGGCGCTGTTGTCTGTTCGTGCATCTAGTTAGAAATTCGAGCGTGTATGTTTTAATATTTTAATATAATATATTTATTAAAATGAATAGTTGACGCTGGACTATTTAAAAAATAACTTTAGCTCTTTGAGTTTGGAGCAAAATATTGAAGTGAAGAATGCGGGAACACCTAAACCCGAAATGAATATAACGCAGACCACAACGGGTAAATCTAGGAACTTTATTAGAAAGTTTAAAAATGAAATACATGAAAAAAAAATTTATAGAGGGTATCCAAACTTAATGAGGCTGTTATTGATCAATTTTCTACAATTAAGAACCGAGGAATGGACTTTACGTTTAAGCACTATTGTGTAGGGTCGATAAATGTTGTGTATCTCGATATGATTTTAAACCATTTTATTTAAGGATTTAAACTAAAAAACACTGATAATATGAAGAATGCCAACTTGTCAGTCTCGTGACTCGATTCGTTCTCGTCATAAAACAGTTAACTATTGTTCTCGTCTTGGTTGCGCCTAATGACGTAGCCGTAGATGGCGTAGTGATATTATACATCATTCGGTTTTCTTGATAACTCGTAGATGGCGGTAGTAGTATTGGACATCATTCGGTTTCCTTGATAGCTCGTAGATGGCTTTAGTAGTATTAGTAGTGGACTGTATAAATATTGTTACGAGGGTTGCATGCGACGACGTTAAGATCCGACAGCTGTACACACTAAGAAAACCTTTCTTATTTTCCAAAAGTTGTATTTCCTTGTGTAAACTTAAAAAATAAATAAAAATATGTTTTACCTAACGCATTTTCTTATTACTTTTTTTCTTTCTACATTTAAAACGCCTACAAAGTAATTGATTGGTCGTTACACAAAAATAAAATTTTTAAAATAATTTCACCATACTTGTGAACCCCCTCTATCATAGGTCACGAGCCGCCACTGGGCTATAGCAGTTTATAGTAGAATTGCGCTATAGAAAGGAATTTAATAAATAAAAATTTGTGTTGTTTATACGTATATGACGAGGCAACAGGCATGGTTATTTTTTTTATGGTTTTATAAATTTAATCTCTTTTTTAGGGTTACTGGTGGCGAATTATTCGAAGATATTGTAGCGAGAGAATTTTATTCCGAAGCTGATGCGTCACATTGTATCCAACAAATTTTAGAATCCGTTAATCATTGTCATTCAAACGGAGTAGTACATAGAGATCTGAAGGTAATCTGTCAATTTGTGGCAAAAATTAAACATTGCAACACCGGTTCAACCCCATAAAGGCCGTATTACAGTCGGCAATTTTTGTCTCTTGCACCGGCAATGGCAATTAAAATTACGCACCGTTCTCGATCAGCTGTTTCGCATTGCCAGAAATGGGGCACGCGCCATTTTCATTGCCATTGCCGGTGCAAGTCTGGGTAGAGATGGATTATTCTGTTATTTTTAAATGTTTATTAGTTGGTCCAAGCACCTATGAATAGCTAATGGCTATTTAAACAAACTGGTACTTAAATTAACAGGTCACATTCTTTAAGCATATGTACTGCTAATTCGTAGCAACTTTTTTGAACTGCCATTTGTAAGTAGCAGTAGCTGCTTTCACGGCTAATCAAAATGAACAGGTTTGCCCATCTCTAATTCTGGGGGTATTTTAGGGACTTCGACACTACCGACTGCTATCCTGACTATTGGCAATGCGCCAGTTGATCGAGAACGGTTTACTGCGCATGAATTCGGGCAATTATAATTGCCATTGCATCGGAAATTTTTATTGCCGACTCTAATACGGCTTTAAAGATCGATTCACACACATCAGTGGCGTGAGCGGCACCGGCGAGATAGAATTTATTCTTGCAGGAACTTGTAGGGGCCTATTCATGACCGTCCGACGCGCAACCATGTTTGCAAGTTCCAATAAGAATAATTTCTATATCGGCGGTGAAATCACTGATGTGTGTGAATCGACCTTAAAAGCGTCAAGTTATGGATAACGTGACGCAGAATGACTCCTGGCTAGCACATAATTTTTTTGCTCCCATCAAGTACAAAGATCATAATTATCAACCAACAATGAAATTCATTTTAATTTTTTCTTATAATTTATTCGCCCTAAATAACAATTTTTTTAACTAGTCAAAACAAATGAATCCCTATTTTATTCCAAAGCCTGACATGGTGTTTAGGTTAAGCCACTACCTCAAGCGATAAGGGATGTAAACGGATCTTTTCAAGGACGTGTTTACTTGTGCACAGTTCAAAATGAAAGACATTTGTAACATTTACTGTAGTTTACAATTATTAGTCGAGGCGTCTATGGTATTTAAACAACACAATTTATGAAATTGGAGTTGTTTCGAAAACGGCTGGAAATAACCTATATGTCTGTATTACAAAAAGAATTGGTTATGAAGTATACATCCAGCAATCTAATAATTTCCATTGGAAAATCTTGAGAAAAATGATTTTGAAATGTGTTATTTTTGGGACCTTATTATGAACACCCTGCATAAAATAGATAAAGACTACTTATATTCATAGTATATTTAGCTATGTTTGTTACCAGGCTCACCCAATCCTATGGTTTTAAAAAAATAATTTTAGAACGTTTTTTTGATTTTTCTCTCCAGGACTACAAAACTTTTTTTTAGTTTTTAATTTTTTGCTCTTAAAGCACCCAAGCAATTCAAATAACATTTTAGATAATTATACAGGGTGTTATGGAAATGACGTATTATATTTAAATGGGTGACTCCTTGGGTGTCCTAGAGAAGCGCTATACATAATTTATTTTTTTAAATCGACCGTTTTAAAAGCGAGGTAACAAACACTCTTACTCACAGGTCAGTCCGCGCTACTGTACAACATTTCACCCAGACCCAATGGCAATGTTGCCAAACTTAATGTAAAACTGAAATTCCATATAAAATTATAAAAATAAATTATTTTCTACCTACTTGTATTTATCTTTATACCTAAAGAGCGATGAAATCCAGGCACAAACACAATCAGTTTTTTTCTTTTTCATGGGAACACTCCTGGAAACACTTTGTATTACTGTACACACAGTAATAGTGAAACAGAACCGATAGTTAGCTTTTGAAAATACAATAATACAGATTATACTACAGATTATTAGATTTTATTACACGCGACGAAATTTGACGTTCAGAAGAAACGCGTCAATAAAAACAATATTCAAAGATTATTTATGGACGGGCAAGATACAAGCGTAAACCGAAAAAAGAGAGCGGATTGCTGAGAGTGTGTTGGTGATCGACGAGACACAGACACAAAACTTATTTAATACTATTCCATATGTCTTTTCGGGTTGTTTAAAACATAGTCCGTCGTAAATGTTCGTCAATGAATTGTACAAAAAGGTATTACCGAATGGAAAAGTGTTAAAATTATTTTATTTTGCCTAAAGAGTTTTAGGTGTACATATGACAACACCGGCCAGAATTCCTTGATTGCTTACATATATCGCATAGGTGTTTTTCTGGTTTGACGTCAGGTCACTTTTACCGCTGAATGAACTGAAAGCGCCATTTATGGGTATTTTTCTTCAAATTGTCTTTATCTCAGGAATTACCGGTTTAAATATAATACGTAATTTCCATAACACCCTGTACAGTAATATGCAATAAAATACTGGGCGACCCTTTAAAAAAAAACTTTATGTTATGAGACTGTATATGGAAAAACATTTTCCTGAAATATACCGCATGATACAGTGTAAGACAGCATATGAATGAAATTTCTATAATTCGTATAGGACCTATGGAAGCCGGACGCACTATTGCAGGACCCTGTTTAGTTTACTAAGCCAACAATTATTCGAAATAAAAAAATTTTGATTTATTTTAGCCTGAAAATCTCCTGCTCGCGAGCAAGGCCAAAGGAGCGGCAGTGAAATTAGCCGATTTCGGACTAGCCATAGAAGTGCAGGGTGAGCAGCAGGCGTGGTTCGGTTTTGCAGGTACGCCCGGGTATCTGTCACCCGAGGTACTCAAAAAGGAGCCCTATGGCAAGCCAGTGGACATATGGGCGTGCGGAGTGATATTGTATATCCTGTTGGTCGGGTATCCGCCGTTTTGGGATGAGGACCAGCATAGATTGTACGCCCAAATTAAGGCGGGCGCCTATGATGTAAGTATTATTTTATTTAACCGTGACTTACAGTATCAATGGCTTGAACTAAATCTAAAAGTATAAATATTTTATTGAGACCATTACATAAATAAACACAACAAAATTCTATAGCTAGAATCTCCGTTTCTTTTTAATCTTCTACGTGTTTCTGTTTCGTTCAGCTGATGGATTTGATATATCTTGGTTAGGAACCACAGAACGGCAGACTTTGCACAGTCTTGCCATATTTAGTTAAAAATTACTATTTTTTCCACAAACAATAGTTAAATTTAACATACAGACACTGAAAAACCACAAACAATTTTATTTAACAATAGTGACAATTTTTTTTATGATCAAACACAAGCACTATAGGAAAAATCCTTTAAGGCACTCTGGGAGTGTTGCGTGTGCACAAAAAGTGATTCACGTTGGTTTTGAATCGTTAGAGGTTATATTCGTTGGGAAAAATGACCTCGGGAAGATCCACAAGGATGAAGTCCTCCAGATGAAAGAGTTCTTAAATAATGAAGTTCGAGGAGTACTAAGCTTAATCACATATGTATTTCTGCTATTCGTCGCTGTGGGCGAAATTAAGAGAGCAAGGTCAGCCGAGCACTTTCCATGAAAGTATCTGTAAAAGAGAGTCAAATCCCCAACTTGTCTTCGATGTTCTAGGCTGTCGAGGTTCTTCGTCAGCTCGTGGTCTCCAATCAGACGAATGGCCCTCCTTTCGATGGAATCCAGTAGCCGAAGAGTATGTTTGGGTGCAGAGCTCCAGACATGAGAGTAGTACTCTAGTGATGGTCGAATTTGGGCTTTGTGTAGTGTCAAAAGTTGTTGAGGTGTGTACAACTTTCTGGTTCGGAAGAGTACGCCAAGTTTCTGAGAAGCTATCTTGGCGATTGCCACAACGTGGTTATGCCAAGACATATTTCCTCCCAGATTGCCGCCCAGCAAACTAATAGATGAAGCCAATGGGATTGCGTGTCCGTCCAAACCCGGTTCTGTAATGTTAACCTTTCTAGAGAAAACTGCTGCCTGGGTTTTTTTAGCGTTAAATTCGACTTGGTTACTGTCGCCCCAAGCCAAAATTTCTTCCAGGTCTTTGTTGAGGCGTGATACTTCATGCTGTCTGCGAAGATGTGCGTCGGCAGCCGATGTTTGTTAATCTGGTACTTTAATCTGGGTTTCGAACGCTCGAAAGAGACGTGATGTTGTTGCAAAATTAACACAAAACGACAAAGAAAAATTATATTAATTTTCAAGTTCCGCGATTGTTTTCTGGAAAACTGTTTATAACTAAGAATGTGAATTGTTTATTTTTCAAAGACCGATCTAAAGAAGATCCTTGATTGGGACACATATTTCGTAGATGACACGTTGTATCTTCTGTGGATTTATTTCTTCGAAATCGAATTGAATTTTTTTAGATTTAATTTTTATATTTTTGTAACGTTGATTTTGTAAATTCATTTGGTATCAATCGATTTATTTTTTATTTTTACTTGAAATTTACCGCTTTCACACAGATTTTTTGATATTTTAGTATCCCAGTCCAGAATGGGACACTGTCACGCCAGAGGCGAAAAATCTTATCAACCAAATGCTGACGGTCAATCCAGGAAAGCGGATCACCGCCGCCGATGCTCTAAAACATCCTTGGATATGCGTAAGTATCAGTTTTCTTTTATACACTCTTGAAACCCTTATTCTTTACATTAATCAAGTGATATTAAAGTAACATTACAGGTTTGATTAATCTGAAAATAATAATAATAAAATAATATTTTTTTTCTTTTAGCAAAGGGAACGTGTTGCTTCTGTTGTTCACCGACAAGAGACCGTGGATTGTTTGAAAAAATTCAACGCAAGGCGTAAACTTAAGGTAAATATATATTCTTTAATGGCATCACCAAAAGTCATCACCCCGAACAAAAATTCTCAAATAAATATACCGTCATTTACTTTTAGGGTGCTATTTTGACCACGATGCTTGCTACACGAAATTTCTCAAGTAAGTTTTACATATCATAACTTATATTTATGCTGATACCTAATATGAACAAATTAAAATTATAAATTTAATTTTATAATATTATTTTTACAATTAAAAAATATTCATACTAACATTATTTTTTAAATTAATTGTTCTCACATAAATTAAATTATTATCATTATTCTTATTCTTAACAATCAATGTTTAACAATGTTTAATATGATTAATGTTTCTTATTATCCACGAATTTATGTAATAATATTTTTACACACACCACTCTAACACAGCAAACAACTCGTCTACACTAAATAGTTTGGCCATTTTTAGAGCATTTTTTAAAATTTAATTTAGTTTGGTTTTTGTCCATTCGAAAGTTTTTTATTGTCTTTTGCAAGGTGTATTGTAATTTGAAGAAAAACATTTAAAAAAATCACCAATATAATTGTATTTATTCATGTTATACAGGAAAATTATACATTTGAATAAATTATTGTTATACAGGGTGACGAGCTTGCATTAGAACTTTATGGAGAACTACTGAATATATGTTTCTGAAACTTTGGGGATTTTGGTTTATCGATATGCTCTCTTTAATCTAAAATATTCACACGTTTCTGTCATTTCCGGTTATACCGGAAGTAGCTGCCAACTTTCGTTTTTTAAATAGAACATGGTAATTTTTATTATATTTTTCGATTAAGCGTTAAATACTAAACACATTTTATAGAACATGTTTTTGTCAATTTAGTTAGTTTTTGAGATATCTGGACGTTTTGTAATTATTTGGCAAATGGATGACGATGAAATAATCCATATAATTTTTTTACCTTAGCTCTTTCATATTAAACCTTGAATTGTGACCACCCTGTACATTTTCTGTGGAATTTGATATATTTTTGAGGCTTCGAGCTATTCGGTGAGAAACAATTTTTAGTCCAAGAGCTAAGGTAAAAAAATTATATGGATTATTTCATCGTCATGCATTTGTCAAATAATTTCAAAAAATCCAGATAGGTATCTCAAAAACTAACAGAGTCTGACAAAAACATGTTCTATGAAATGTGCTTGGTATTTAACGCTTAATCGAAAAATATAATAAAAATTACCATGTTGTATTTAAAAAACGAAAGTTGGCAGCTACTTCCGGTATAACCGGAAATGACAGAAACATGTGAATATTTTAGTTCAAGAGAGCATATCGATAAACCTAAATTCCCAAAGTTTCAGGAACATATATTCAGTAGTTCTCCATAAAGTTCTAATGCAAGCTCGTCGTGACTCACCCTGTATACAGGGTGTTATGGAATTGGTTTATTATTCTTAAATGGGTGATTCCTTACGTGTCCTAGAGACTACGTCATCCCGATCATTATCGTAAAGTTCAGTTGTTAAATAATTTTCTTCCATGTGCTGTAAACAAACCTTTATCTCGTTTGCAAAAAAATAAATGTATTTATTAATTTTCGGATTTAAATATAATAAGGTAATTCCATAACGACCTGTATAGAGTGGCCCATTCGCAACGCTTGATTCGATGCCCTCAAAAGTTCTTAAATGATAAATTAAAGAACAATAGCAATACGCCACCATATGTCCAACTTAAATTGTTTCTGAGATAATTATAACCAATACGACACACAAAAAAAGAAATACTTAGTATAAAAATATAATACTCAATTGGAATAAATCTTACGCAAAGAAATATATTTTCAAAACAAGTATTTCCAAGCACTTAATCTCGTAGCAAGGAATTTATTTGTCAGAATAATAATTAGAATAGCTTTGTTTTGGTTGTAAAATAAGGATTGATTCTAGACAGTTCGAGAACTGCGCAGAACTCTATGTGCAATAAAATAAACCCTCGAACTGTTTTAGAATCGATTCGCAGTAGAAGAAACCAAAACAGCTTATTGAAAAAGAAGAAGAGGAGAATTAACCATAACCTCAAAATTTCAAAAATTGACGAAGTTGTTATTTTTCCTTATTTATGTACAGAAAATAAAATGTTGCAAAACTTCTGGTACCAAACGGTGAAAAAATTGCTCACCTTCCGAAGACGAACTGGAGCTGCCCGAATTTAAAAGCGGATCCTACAAAAAATACTCAAATAATTTTCCAATACTCTTGAAAAATGAAATTATATGTTGCATTTAACTTCTCTACAGAATCTTCTAAAGATTGTTTCACGAAAAATGGATACGACTTAATGATTTCCTGGGTCGGTCCCATTGTGTCGACAAGAGGTTGGCAATAAACAAGTGAAGTATGAAGGGACGGACTAAGGAAAACAAGTAATGATATGACTATATTAATGTAATCAAATCAAATAACATTTTTTAAAAATATTACTAGTCATATTTATTTACATTTATAATGTCATTCTATAGATAGTTCTGTTTCGCTATCGCTATCCTCATCAAAATTAATTATAATTGGATTAATTATACGATCCAGACTAATATACGAATTTTCTACAGTTATTACGTGACGGACTGAATTTTTCCAACTACCTGGGGGAATATCATTAAAGCATTTTCGTATTAATTCTACAACACTAGAACTTAAAGTCGGAGAAATATTTTCAGACCTAACCAGTGATTTGAACTGGTGCCACATATGCTCTATGGGGTTAAAAATGCAATAATAGGGTGGGAGCCGTAGCGCTGTATGTCCAATTTCTTCTGCCAATGTGTCACAAACATATACTTTTTTTATACAAAATGTTTTTAAAACTTCTAAAAGATCACTTTTTTCATAACTTTCTTCAAAATATATATCATTCGCCGCCATGTAGTTCTGAATCTGCAATTTTGTATTATTTGAGCTTGGAGCTTTATGTAATTGGCGACTGCGATAGCTCGCATTGTCCATTACTATCACGCTATTCTGAGGAATGTTTGGTAAAAGACAATTCTTGAACCATTCCTCAAAAACTAACAAATTTTACCACAAAAAGATATTTAAATATAAATTAAGCAACCTAACCTACCTGATGTGCCTATATTTAATTATAAATATTACAATCCGGTCCTTTCTACATAATAATAACAAAGGGTCATAAATAATGGAATGGCCCCAGGACTTTTACTGCAGTCATTAAGTTATATCCATTTTTCGTGAAACAATCTTTAGCTACCATAACTATGGGATTATTATCCTCCATTCTATAGTATTTTACTTTTAACAAGAAAAATTGCTGAACTAAGATCCAAAATGCAAAAGGGACACAAGCCACGCAAAAACAATTTAAAATGGTGATCAGCTGGGGAAATGCCTTCTTTTTATTAAACTGCGCATGCGGCAACTAAAAATTCCGAATCGGTTCCATCAAAAAGCTCGAACTCCATTGACAGTTCAAGAACGGTTACGAGCCGGTTCGAAATATAATCAAAACGCTTAAATTATAAGTTCGGACTCGGTTCTAACTAAACCAAAACAGAAATATGTCACTGCGCATGTGCGGACTGTTCTAGAACGGTTCTAAGTTTGAACCAAAACCAAGCTATTGTCTATTTATGTATTTATATTAGTGCTGGTTTTGAAAATATATTTATTTGCATAAGATTTATTCCAATTGAGTATTATATTTTTAATGTGGATGCGTTAAGAGTGAATCACCCTAGTTTCAGCGAATCTAAAGCACCTTGTATAAAAATTATTTCCTGTACATAAATTAAATATTTTTTTAAATGCCAACGCATTTAAAGCATGCATTTTTTTTCTAGATGACTTGAACTATGTAGTTTTCTCAACCCTATGAATCTACCTTAGGTCAATTTTTACACAATTTATTTTAAAATTCTTTCTAGTTTTACATTTCGTTTTAATACATTTTTTTTGTGTACATAAGCATAGAAGATAGATTTTTAGTGAACACACCACACGTTATTTTTATTTTAAACTTAGAATTTCTTTTGCTCTAACACATACACATCAAAAAAATATACAAATGGCTTTTTAGATAGTACTGTTTAATCACCAAAATATTCACTGTCGCAACTTCTATTAACGGGTGTATTGTTAAGTCGCTTAGACTGGGAATTAAATGTGAACATGTTACTTATTATTTTTACAATATGGAATTCCTAAAAACTCAAATAGAAATCGACTGAAGATTTCGTTATATCATTTTTATTACTTAAGGGTAATTACCGTTATTTCGTAATACATATTTGCAATACCCAATGTAATATTTAAAAAGTCATAGTGCACACGCCACTACAAATCACACACGCCTATAGGGGCTGCTAGAGATCTGTTTTGTAAATTAAATTACATATTTTGACACTCCAATTCGATCAACAAGTCCGCGCAAGAATTTACTATTAAAACTAAAACTTTGCTGGTCTAAATTGCCTTTTTTACTTACTGTTTTTGATTTCTAAGCACTAGGAACTTGGAATTATTCATAATAATAGTTTTGAATCGTATGTTTGAACTATTGAATCTACAGGGTCACCATTAAAGTTGGAACCATAAGGGGAAAAAACGTTCGATTTAGGTAAAATTTGACTTCACCATCAGTTTTTGCTTAAATAAAGACCAAAAATTACATAATTAAATGGAACCATGCGGCTTTTGTTAACTGTCAAATTTGACATTTTCTCCACAAAATGTCGAAAAATGGCATTTACTGATCGAATTTTAAACAAATTTATTTGGAAAAGTTGTTTGGATTATAATTTTATGTCCGCATACCAAATTTGAATCACTTATGGTATTTTTTGGTTCCTATTTATTTTTGGCCAATATCTATTTTCATTGGAAACGAAAATCGACTCTAATCTATTTATTTATACAATAAGCATGGTCTAAATTCATCCTTTATACCAAAATATTCATTTTTCTCAAAAAATATTCATTCTTTATACCAAAATATTCATTTTTCTTAAAAAATTATGTTCCAGTTTGAAAATGTCGAGTAAACTCCTCATGACTTTAAAAATTTAATCAACAAAGAGGCAAGTCTTGTTTTTTAAATAATAAATACTTTGAAAAAAAAAATGGACATATTAGAATTATAACGCCATTGTTTAAATTCACGTTTTCAAGAAAATAGTAGATATTGGCCAAAAATAGATAGAACACAAATATTATCATATGCGATTCAAATTTGGTATGTGGGCATAAAATTACAATACAAGCAACTTTTTCAAATAATTTTTTTTTTAATTTCAATCAATAAATGCGATTTTTGGACATTTTGTGGAGAAAATGTCAAATTTGACAGTTAAATATTATCCCCATACGGTTACAACATTAATGGGCACACTGTATATCTTCCAAGAGTAGTATAATATCTCTAGCGGCCCTTCCCCCACCCCCCTTAGTAGCTACTTGCATAAATTTAACTTAGATCTAGTGAGCATTGGGTAGTTGGTAATTTTGTTTTGTCGGTTGACGCGGACTTGTCACCTTACCTCACTTCACTTCACCCTGACGCAACCAGAATGCGGTAAGAACACTTTATGCAACCATCAAATCAGATTAAGTGAATTACGCCACATTTTATGCAACCCTTCATTTCGTATTCGATTGCTTTGCGTTTTAATTACTATAACCATATCAGTTTACCGGATATGATTATCCTGTAGGAACGTGAGCTACTATTACTCTGCAATGTACTTTATATTACCCAAAAAAAAAATGGTTATAATATTTAAAGCGTTGCTTAAGTGTGACAGTGTGAGTGTCGTGCTTGTGCATGATTTTTTTCTAATGTATATTTCATAGATTTCTTAGAGAGTAACAGCTTATACCACTACATTTTCATAAATATCACTTCACAGGCCACGCTTCATGAAAACGCTTATTTTTGTCTTCATTAAAATATATTTCTCAGTCTTGTGTTTTTTTATTTTAATTTTTTTTTTGTAAAACCAAAATCAGAAATAGCTTACTTTAAATACCTGTGTGAAGTATTAAATATTATTTACATTTTTTAGACTGAAATTAGTTATAAATATAAAAAATGACTTATTATATTTAAACCGGCAAATCCTGATATTTGAACCGGCAAATCCTGAGATGAAAATAAATTGAAGAAAAATAACCTTAAATGGCGCTTTGAATTATACACTTTATATGAAATCTGAAAATTTACGTGGCCGCTACTGAGGACTTTCGCAATCAATAGTTTATTGAGGCGGCGTTGTCATATATTGCAACACAGAATTGTAAACGCACGTATTCAGTTTTTGACAACAAGAAAAAAATACTACAATTTTAAGGTACATACTCTCTTACCTTCGATCTTATAATCCGTTTTATAATTAAATTCCGTAAAAAAAATAAAACACAAAAAGTATGTTTTGCAACAGAACCAACAATAGGTAATATCACACAAATTTGAAATCACATCATTATTTCACAACAGAAAAAAAATCAGGTAATGCTACGACTATCAAAACGTTTAAAATTCGTATACATCAAGCACGTGAAACCCTCGACGGCGTCATTCCGAGTCTCCAAACAGACTGAAGCAACGATAGTCGCGCGCGGCAGGTATCCAAGAAAGGGCAAAACATGCGGTGTGATCTGACAACACTGTTAGTATACTCTAGTGGCCCACATTGTGCTAACTGAATCCAGATGGAACGGCGCGACAGTATGTGGGTAAAAAGGGTTTTTACCTTAGTATTTAGATATTCGATTAAAAAAAAAGTATGTAGACTTTCTCTATGACACCCTACGAGTCACCCATTTAAATATGATAATTCATTTCCATATCACCCTGTATGTTTCATTAATTATAAATGTTGGATTAAGTTATTTTAAATTAGGACACCCTGTATGTGTAAATCCATCGCATCAGGGTATCCCACCGGGAAACAATTGGATCTAAATATGGAAAACTATAAATAGAAAAATTTTGATAATTGGAGAGTTGATGGGGGCAATTCGGCTA
This sequence comes from Barypeithes pellucidus, assembly GCA_963991005.1. Taxonomy (NCBI): domain Eukaryota; kingdom Metazoa; phylum Arthropoda; class Insecta; order Coleoptera; family Curculionidae; genus Barypeithes; species Barypeithes pellucidus. Next base: position 10,955,012 of record OZ022562.1, on the reverse strand, counting down.
AAATATTTTGAATATGGTGGCACTTCCGGTTATACCGGAAGTCGGTGCCAACTTGCTTATTTTAAATAGAACATACTATATATTATTACATTTTGGTTCTACGCAAGATTCTAGGCAACACCAATAAACTATGTTAAATTATTCGTATCTTTATAAAAAAAAACATACTTTCGATTAATTTATAAAACCGAAAACAGTTCTAAAATTCGTTCATTCTTCTTTCTGCAATTTCGATTTTGGTTTTACAAGTACGATTTATTGAATTTAATTTTTTTTTAATTATTCTTGTTTTTAATATTCGACTTATTTTTTATTGTTTATTTTTGATTGTTTATCTTAATAATATTTAAAAGTTGAACATATCTGTTTATGTATTTGAAGTCGAAAGATTACTTTAAATTATGGGCAATGCTTTAAAGACCGATTATTGATTTATGTTGCTTTGAAATCGAAAACAACCCATTCAATTAAATTATTACATATTTATGTTTAATATTTTAATATATCGATTCTCATTCACTAAAATATTGTCACGTCATTAAGGAAAACTCTGTACATTTCTATATTATTATTTGCCTAAAATTTGGAGTAATAAAAACTTAAAAAGTTTTCTTTAAATATTTAAAACTTTCTAGGCAGAAGTATAATAGTCAAAAAAGGGGACGGATCTCAAGTGAAGGAATCCACGGACAGCTCCACTACTTTGGAGGACGACGACATCAAAGGTAACATTTATATATTTTCTAAGTTTTGTGGAGTAGTGCTATGGTATTAAACCTAATAAAATAATGTCCCTAAATAAGGTGTTTGCAAATTACTAATAAAAGCGTTATAATTAAAATTGAAAATAAAATTTTGAAAGTCTATAAAAAAGGAAACCTACAAATGTTCAAGCGAGTACGCATTTTTGTTTCAAAATTTTATTTTGCAAAAGTCAAAGCTTACCCCTTAGATACAACCCTAGAAGATACTGCAGGTCACTTAAAAAAAATAACTCCACGTGTCATTGTATATAGATTCTCATCCACTTTTTGTCCTATCGACTAAAAACATGTACTGTCCAGTCAAAAACGTTAATTAGCTAATTCACGTTCATGCTCTTGACTTCATTTGGTGACCATTTTCGTATATTTCCCTTTCCTTCTTCAAAAACGTTTGGTAAAATTATCTGATAACTGTTTACTTTTTGACTTTACTGTACATTTTTAGCAACAGCTAGATTTTCCTACTTCACCGAAATGCCTCTTCCTTAGCCCCACGTGTATATAGAAAAATCATTCATTCCACATACCACTGGTTTATTTTAATAAATAAATTGTTATTTATTTTTGCTGACTTTATTAGGCATCTTTTTAGGGCGTCTATCTCAAAATAAACATTATAGGGTATGTCATTTGGTTGTTTTTGCAATAGAATGATACATCCTATAGTAGTTTTGGAATAGCCATATTTGGGATAAGCTCTAAACTACCAACTGGTCTATCTTCACTCTCTATCAGCATTTTGATATGGTTGCTTTTTCTATGTTCTTAACTCTTAGAATTTCGAAGCAATGTTAAAAAAATTCATAAATTAGCAGAAATATAGATATGACCTATGTAATTTTCAGATAACTAGGATTTTTTTAGCATTGCTACCAGTCTACTCTCATTCACACAGTACCTTATATCACAAACATGTTCGCACAGTATCTTATAAATGGGTGAAACTATGTAAGCCGGATGTTCGTCCTCTAAGCGCACTTATAGAGTATCACTCTCTGGGGGCATCAAGCGTAAGGATATTTACTAAGGAAATTCTTCCGACTAATTTATTTTATCTTCCAAGTTTATAAAGGTTGCACATACCCAAAAAAAAATCCACCCTTTAAAGGACAGGGTTATATATATTTATCGACAATTACTCTCGGAAATATAAAAAATATATTTTTTATTTATCTAAAAAGAAACACAAAATATTGTAACAAGTCATTCGGATTGACTGTCTTTTAAAGGGTGTACACTGTACACACTTAAGTTATAATGGCGATAAGAAACAATTTAATGGTAGCGTTTTTGTTTCGATTATAGAATAGTGAAGCAGGTTACGATTAAAGATGTTTATCCTTTACCCAATGATCAATATAATTTAAATGTTTATTGTTTAATCACAGGTTGCCCAGCAGGCACTATTTTCTGTGAAGGTTTAACCAAATATACTTAATTTTTCTCTAATATAAGACTGGATTCGTAAAGTTAAAGGATTGGAAGACGGTATGAGAAAATTGCGTATAAAAATATAACGTTAATGTTAATAATTTTCAAATTTTAGTCACAGATCTTCCTGAAACTTGTTGATACCCCAATCGACATGTCAGACAATCTAAATATCAATAAATTAACTAAAAAACTTTATTATTAACGGCTAAAACTTCACGAAAAGACATATTGATCAGCTGATGACTCTCGTCTCTTTCTAACCCGCCAAAAAGCGGCATATTTTTTAATTAAGTTGATGCAACATAGATGGCTCTGATTGCTAATTTGGGATTGTTTGGGATCCTCATCTTAAACCTTCTTCATTCTTCGTAATTTGAAAAGACAAAAATGCCACTGCTGGTTTTTACTTTAACTTTGAAGGTCGTTTTCTTATCGAAAATACGTTGAAACAATACGAAGATAGAATAGAGTAAGAAATAAATCTATTATTTTCGACCATCCATCTTTGTATTGTCGTTGCGTATCTTCTGTGGGAAATTGACCCATTAGTATGTAGCAACCATTTATTCTGGCCAATAAGATCATTTATTTGTGTTCTGGACACCGTTCAGAAGACAAGAAGGGCGGAGTAGATCGCAGTTCCACTGTTATTGCTAAAGAACCCGAAGGTAAATCCCTTTAAGTACCTCTTACCTTTACCATCGTACCTGTTTCATCCCATTAACCATTTTTTTTGTTGTTTTTTTGTCGTTGTTTTTTTTCGTCACCTTTGTTTTAGAGGTACCATCAATCTTTTCAGTTTATTTCTGTATTTGATTTAATTCGATTTTTAATGAATTATGCTACATTAGTTCGCAAACCTTCTATTTATCAGGATCTTGTTCAGTTAGTCTGAACGGGAACAAAAGTTCTTTCTTTCAATCACTTGGTGGTGAAAAAATATATTTTTCGTAATATTTTCAATAAATTACTTTAAGCTGATGAAATTGATTTCACATATCATTTTGAATTTAACATAAATTTAAAGTGACCGGGAAAACGTTAGGAAAACAGCGCACTTTATAAACCTTTGGAGATGAAATTCAATTAAGCTACAGCGGAAGACTATAAAAGAGCGAATGAGAAAATTCGCGATGCTCTGTGAATACATTATTAAAAATGTTAGCTACATTTCCACCTGTTTAAGCTATATTATTTTTCAGTACGCGTATTTCCTTCAAATTCTCTTAGTTTTTTTTTTCTACATTAAAGTTTGTGAATTATTTAGTGCACTCTAGTTTTTAATCGCAATTTTAGCAATTTCAAACTTAATAAAATATATTGTAAAAGATTACACTGGTTCCATTTTACTGGTGAGCGATATCGTGGTTTTTCAATCACGTTGTGAAATGTGATTGTTATTTTTTAATGTCGGTGAAATTAAAGCGTGACGTGATCACAGTTTATACATTTTCATCACTGTTAAGCGAGATATTAACTAGGTAACATACGGGAGAGAATATTGCGCGCATCGTAAAGTAATTAGTGGGTGATGGTCGATGGATTTATTATTATCTATACTACTTTACTACTAAAAGAACTGTAACAAAAGAAAACTAAAATCTGTAAAAAATATTACACAACATTGATAACAAACAAAAGAAAACGTTATTTCTACCTAGATTAAAGTAGAAGTATACCTTTTAAGAAAAACTATAATGAACTAAACACTGTGTACTTTACAACAAACTATTTGTTAATGCAAATACGCATGGTTTCCTACTCATTTTGGTACGTATTGTATTATCATTTAAGAATAGAATCGTTAATCATTTGAGTTTTCTTATTACTTAGCCTGTTTCTTTAAAGAATGGCCAGAGCTCGCTAGTCTGTCGAATATTACTACTCATTTTCATTTCACGGTTTCAAGTTCAAGATTCAGAAGTCACAGTCAAGTAAAGTTTGTTTCACGAAAAATGGATATAACTTAATGACTGCAGTAAAAGTACCTGGGGGCGATCCCATTATTTATGACCGTTTGTATTATTGGAAAGGACCGGATTGTAATAATTATAATTAAATATAGGCACATCAGATAGGTTAGGTTGCTTAATTTATATTTAAATATCTTTTTGTGGTAACATTTGTTAGTTTTTATTTCTTGCTGGAAGAGTTTAGTTGTATTACCGATATTATTTTACCAAACGTATAAAAAACAGTATGTGGCGTACATGGAAAAACATTGATGGTGCTTCTTAAATTCTAGTGTTGCAGTGAAGAAAAGATTTATATCTCGGTGCTAGGGAAATTTTAAAAAGAGTAAATACTTCTTTACTCAACAGAGGACTTTATGCTAGTGCTGCTGCGACTGAAACGTCTGATTTGACTAAGATACCTCTGACTACAGTGAAAGGAATCGCGTCAAATCCCATTAAATCTAGAAAGAAGCTCCCACCCTATTATTGCATTTTTAACCCCATAGAGCATATGTGGCACCAGTTAAAATCACTGGTTAGGTCCGAAAATATTTCTCCGACTTTAAGTACTAGTGTTGTAGAATTAATACTGATAATGATATTCCCCCAGGTAGTTGGAAAAATTCAGTCCGTCACGTAATAACTGTAGAAAATTCGTATATTAGTCTGGATCGTATAATTAATCCAATTATAATTAATTTTGATGAGGATAGCGATAGCGAAACAGAACTATCTATACAATGACATTATAAATGTAAATAAATATGACTAGTAATATTTTTAAAAAATGTTATTTCATTTGATTACATTAATATAATCATATCATTACTTGTTTTCCTTAGTCCGTCCCTTCATACTTCACTTGTTTATTGCCAAGCTCTTGTCGACACATTGGGACCGACCCAGGAAATCATTAAGTCGTATCCAAATTTCGTGAAACGTACTTTACCAAGTAACGGCCTGACAACTTCACTGAATCACATTTTAAATAATAGGTCTATATGAGATGTGAAAGTGAAATACGTACTAAAAAGTGATTTGTTTAAACGGTGATCCCATCACGCTTTTTATTGCTGCTAAGGAACTGTGACTACCTGTGATTTGTTCTCCGTTCGTGACATATCTCTCACCACTAGTTCCATTTCACTCAAAAAGTCAGATTAGTAAGAAAAATAGGAACGTTAATACGCATTATGGAGAAATTATATCCTGCTAAAACTTCAATGGGTTTCAATCAAACGGATTAAATTAGAGTAATCTGGCATACAAACTCGTCAATTTGTCTATTAAATATACACTCACTAATCGTAGTAACATTTCCATGAAATTATTTTCTAGCATGTATTTTTGTCTACAAATTGATTAAAATTAATCAAATGGATAAGTAAATTGTTGCGAACCAATGTACATTGATTTATTTTCAAATCCTGAAGTTATTTCAAGTGTGACATTAGAGAGGATCCGCGTTGAACGTTAACCGTAACGATAAATACTATGACGCATACAAGATTAGCTTGCTTGATTAGCTTACCTTGAGCTTTTAAATATTTGATATTTAGAGGTTGTGGGTGTTACACCCTTTTGAAGTGCCGTCGGTTTGTCAACACTGTTCCCTGTTGTAATTTTATTTGAACTTGTTTATGTACAGGATGTCCATTTTTGGGTAGTTTTACGGGGTATCTCCGTTATTAGTAAAGATAGAAGGATGCGGTTTTCGCAGCACTGTGCTACTTTTTGTCAAACAGAAGATGCCGTAATAAAAAATTTTCTAGGCCGCCTTGTTTTTGATATACGGGATGTTTTTGAGAATTGTGCATTTTGGGACACCCCCATATCTCGGTTATCCCGTAACGTATCAAAAAGAAATAAAATGTTCTTTTTGTAGTTTTTACGTAGAATCCAGTGACGTACTCAGATTTCTTCAACATTCAATATATTTCAAGGAAAATAAACAAATTTGCTTTTCTTAAATGGGTCATCCTATATATTTTTTAATAATATAATTTAGTTTGTAACAAGCTTCTCAAAAATATATAACACTTTATTTTTAGTCTTAGTCTTTAACCCGAACAAACCCGATCAAATCATTTTCTTTTTAGTAGGCCATGACGAATATTAACAACAAACAAAAGAACACAGTCCTATGTGTCATAATAATAAAATCTTCTAATTCTGTCAGGTTCTCTGAGTTGTTTTAAAATTCTAATTAATAGTGAATAATCAGTATGTCCTAATTATGGCAGAGCATGTAAACTTTGAGAAGTACGACATGCTCGTTTGTTATATCCAGTCTCACGAAAATGCAGATGGAGCATTAGAAGTGTATTTGAATAGGTAAATATAAGCCCTTATGTAGTAATTCTATGAAATTTTTATAAATTTTCTTAAATTACTTGTAGATATCCCGAAAGACGACAACCGGATAAACGAATTTTTTCAAGAATAAAATCAAAAAACCTCGCCCTAAAATCTACCACAAGAATAATCGCGAGACTACGAAATAAATGTGTTAGCTTCAATTGAAACAAATTCAAGTAGTTCTTGCAGAAAAGTTGAAAGTTCGGTCGGAATAATTAAATCAAGAGTGCAAACAATCTTAAAAAAACACAATTTTAAGCCATATAAATTCCACTGTGTATATTATACAAAACTTACATCCTGGTGATGCACAGCGCCGTATAGAGTTTTGCAATTGGTATTTACAAAATCTGAACAGGGAAAATAATTTTGAAAAAACCGTTATATGGTCTGATGAGGCTCATTTTACCAGTACTGGCATGTTTAATCGACAGAATACGAGGTTTTGGTCTCAGGAAAATCAGCATGTAATATTTCCAATCGAACGGCCAGGCAGATTGGGCGTTAGCGTTTCATGCTTTATACTGACTAGCAACATAGTTTATAATATATTTGAAGGAAGCCTTAATGCAAATAAATATTTGGAAATTCTGGAAAACGTTGTGCCCTTTCCTGGTCTCAATAACTTGCATCTGCAACAGGATGGAGCCCCCGCTCACAATGCCCATATTGTAAGGGTCTAGCTAGATAATAACTTCACAGGTCGCTGGATTGGAACTAATGGGCCTGTAAGATGGCCACCAAGGTCACCCGACTTGTCGGTTTTGGATTTCTTCTTATGGGGATAGCTTAAAAATAAAATTTATTCCATTCAGTACCAAACAATGCCAGATTTAAGAATTGCCATTGACAGAGCTTTTAGGGAGTTACAAACACGGCCGATTATTATTTTTAATTCATTAAGGCGAATAAGAACCATGTGTGAAACATGTCTAAGGCATAATGGAGAACAATTTGAGCAATATTTGTGAGGGAGTTCAATAGTTTTTCAATTTTTGTGTCTAATATTTAATCACACCAGTATTTTTTTTTATATCCGTCATGGCCTACTAAAAAAAATGGTATATTTTTGAAAAACGTATATTTCGGTCCTAATACTAAGACTAAAAATAAAGTGTTATATATTTTTGAGAAGCTTGTTACAAACTAAATTATATTATTAAAAAATATATAGGGTGACCCATTTAAAAAAAGCAAATTTATTTATTTTCCTTGAAAACTATTGAATGTAGAAACAATCTGAGTACGTTACTGGATTGTACGTAAAAAACTACAAAAAGAACATTTTATTTCTTTTTGATACGTTACTGGGTAACCGAGATATGGGGGGTGTCCCAAAATGCACAATTCTCAAAAACATCCCGTATATCAAAAACAAGGCGGCCTAGAAAAATTCTGATTACGGCATCATCTGTTTGACAAAAAAGTAGCAAAGTGCTGCGAAAACCGCATCCTTCTATCTTTACTAATAACGGATATACCCCGTAAAACTACCCAAAAATGAACACCCTGTACAAGCGCCTCTTAATTAATTTTTCCATTGTTTTAGCAGTATCGTACCATAACTATGATAGCTTTTTCGATATTTTCTTTAACAACGTTCACCGTTTTGCGTAACCTCTCTAATAAGATTAATTTATTTTCTTAATTTTAGTTTTTCATTAATTATGTTTTCAGGGTTATACTAATGACACTGGTTTTTAACAGTTTGTTATGATTACCAGCTTTTACTAATTGCTTGATTTTTTTAATACGCTATGCCAGTGCGAAGCAAGCTACATTGATATTTCTATCTTGTTATATTTATAATTTTTTTAAAATATTTATAGTTAAATTAAGGCTTTTTTAACGATTTAAGGCGCTTGTATGCCACCGTATTTGTGGTGAAAATTCATTATTTTCTATTTCAAGAAACTTATACGCCATTTATAGGAATAATAATTTAAAACATCAGCCTAATATCATTAGGGTAAGGTGTGACAGGTGTGCTTGGTGTACACCAAGTAAAGTGGCCTATTAGAAGTATCTCGAGAACTAAATGAGATTTTATGTTGAAAATTTCGCTGTGGCTGTAAGAAATGATTTTCTACGTTTATAATATAATATAAATGATGCGGTGTTGCTGAAAGTGGCAACAAATTCTAAATTTTAAATGGATTATTATATATATTTTATTTTTATTGGAATCTAGATAAAAAAATCTAAAACTGTTTTCTGTATAAATCATATACATATCTTTAATAGTTTTTGAACGAATATATGATATCTTTTCAGCTGTTGCAGGTAGAATGCTGAAATTTTACAAATGTTGAAAAGTATTTAATTACTTTCCTACAATATTTCTGAAGGAGATGAATCATTGTGAAAGCGTTTAAATATAGATATATTTAATGTGTATATGTATGTATACACGGTGTTGAAAAAAGGCCGGTAGCCCGGAATTACTGCGGTGCATCGCATTGCAGCGGAAAATGTCTGGGGAAAAAGTTGTTTGGTTTTGAGGGAGGAATAGTTTGCAATTTAAACTACCCCCTCAATCCCCGGGCGCGGGTGGGGGTAAGTTAAGATTTTCAAATGGAACCCCATATTTTTTATTGGCGTATCGTGTTCTCCGACCAAAAATAAACATCTTTTTTCCGAAATTTTTTTTTATTCGGGCCCATCCTTCACCAATAATCACCATGAGAAAGACGAAATCAAAACCGTGCGAAAATCAAGTTTTATCCCGGAAATACGCTTTTTCTCTGTCCTGTACTAAAAAATGCCCGTGATCATTGGTGAAGGATGGGCCCAAATAAAAAAAATTTTCGGACAAAAGATGTTTATTTTTGGTCGGAGACCACGATACGCCAATAAAAAAATATGGGGTTCCATTTGAAAATCTTAACTTACCCCCACCCGCGCCCGGGGGTTGAAGGGGTGGGGGTGGTTTAAATTGCAAACTATTCCTCCTTCAAAACCAAACAACTTTTCCCCAGACATTTTCCGCTGCGATACGATGCACCGCAGTTATTCCGGGGTACCGACCTTTTTTCAACACCGTATATAATCTTTGGTAATTGGCTGTGGAATGGATTCATGAAACAAAATAATGAAAATTACATTTGACGTTATGTCTATATTTATTGTTTCCATGAATCCAGTTCACAGCCAACTACCAAAGAATATATATTTTTATATAAGATAATTTTGAATTTCTCTATAAGTCCGAAAATATTGAAGGTATAGGAACGCCCACTAGCATTAGATAGAAAATTCGATCCTCCATTTTCAAAACATATCAAATACAGGGTCCCATTTAAAATATAGAACGTTTGTACAATGATTCATATTCCTCAGAAATATTATTTTGCGGACGCCCTGTATAAAGGTAAATAAATGCTTTTCAACATTGTAAAATTAATATTGTCTTGCGAAACTACTGTCCAAATTTCAGCTTTCTAGCTGTAATCGCTACAAGTTGCTGCCACATTCGATACGGTCCAGCATCATCCAAAATATTTTATAAACATTGTCTCGTATAGCCACAGCCAAATTATCAAAATAAAATCTCATTAAGTTCTCGAGATACTTCTAATAGCCCATTTTACTTGGTGTACCCTGTATTTTTTAATATGGATGCATCAAAAAGTTCAAATGGTACTTCCAATGTTAAGCCACAAAAGTTCAGTCGTGGATTGTAATGTTACAAAGAAACAAGGTAATTATATTCGTTTGCATGAATTCTGTTACACCTGCACATGCGCATACATGTGCTGTATATTACACGAGAACTGCATCTACTTAGGCATATTAATAATTGTTTTTTACATAAGTTACTAGATATACAGACAGGGTGTCCCAGAATATGTGGGCAAGCTCCGGGGTTCAGATAGAACACTTAACAATAACAGGATAAGTTCCTATAATTTTTTTTTCCTACGGCCTCCCCTACGGAGATACGGGCCCATAACGGACGTCTCTGGAAATCGTTGTTTTTTAAATAACTATTTAAGTATAATGGTTACTAGACGCCCTTTTAAGTAAGCACATTTGGCTTATTTAGTTTGCCTGTGACGGACTAAACTTAAAACAAAAATGTTTTTTTTCTTACACCCTGTATGATGAAGGAACGACAATACTATTTTTGGATACTCTAAACCTTAAGCTGAAGAAAAGGCACTCTTGATCAATGTCGATAAAATGAACTGTTTTCGAGAAAAAAATATTTTTATCCATACATTAAATGCATGTCGGCATATTCAGCATACGTAAATTCCATTACTAAATTAGTAACTAATAAGACAAAGGAGAAAACCCGCAAGTTTCAAGACACTACCTTAAACTGATACTGCCATAATATTCTTATTTAAATCGGTACATGTTAAAAAATCCATAGCAAGAATTTTATGAACATAAAACAACAATATTGAACAAAAATATTTTTTTTTCGAAAACGGTTCATTTTATCGGCATTGATCAACAATACATTTTTTTCAGCTTAAGGTTTAGAGTATCCAAAAATATTATTGTCATTCCTTCATCATACAGGGTGTAAAAAAAGCATTTTTGTGTTACGTCTAGTCCGTCGCTGGCAAACTAAATAAGCCAAATATGTTTAAAAGGGAGCATTTTACTCATCACAACGATTTCCAGGGAGGCCGTAGGAAAAAACATGTATAGGAACTTCTTCTGTTATTGTTAAGTGTTCTATCTGAACCCGGGAGATTGCCAACATATTCTGGGACACCCTGTATATCTGGATAGTGAAGAGGAAATTCACAAATATGATTTTTTTTAAATACGAAATAATATTTTTCTTGACGTGTCCACCCACAGTGTAACTTACATTGCTGCTTACTGCAGTTTAATCAGTGAGTTAGTAGCCGCAGTTGTACCCTGTACAATAATGTCGCCTTTTTAGCATTTATCTAGCAGCATATATGAAAGTAAAGGAAGAACAATAAACATATTTCAAATCAGCTTAAATAATAAAAACAAACATATGGGACAAAATAACGATCTTGTATATTTATGTTATGTCGGGTGAACATCTTTGTTTTGTCTGGTGTATTGACAAAAGGAATTTTATTTAGGAAAACTCTGACGTCGTCTCATCGTAAAAATAACTTTAAATTGTATTTAAGACGTCCTTGTAGAAACTGTAAAACAGAAAGTTTGGGTTTGTTAAACTATCGCGATAATTTTAGGTGTAGAAAAACGTTAAAACTGTTGAACTTAGCTCTGCCCCTATAGAATTCAAATATGCCACTCTTAAATACTGGACATCTCTCTTAAACCACTAGTTATTTAATGACAACCTTTGACGTTTTTTTTCAATGTTTTTTTTTATAAAGAAGGAAGGAACCCTTTTTTCGAACTGTCATTCTAATAAAGAGCCTTAAGTACAAACCTTGTGTTCATGTTAATTGCTCAGGTAAAAGTCACGTTTTTCATTCTATTAATAAGGGAGAGACTGAAACATCCACGTTTTGTCCCGTCATCATCACCTAGACGTAATCCACCAAACAAATCCCGAAATTAAACGGACAATACAGCAATATTTTGACAAGGACGTTGTATTGCGTGCTGGCATAAAAAAACACTTTGCTCGGAGACGAGGGTGTGACGGCTTAAACAAACACATTTTACTTTTTCGTCTACACTCTCGTCGAGTTACTTTCAAAAAATCAACAAACTTTAATTTTTTTTTTTAAACAGGTACTTTTAAACGGGTTATTCTCATGTGAATAAAATTGTACCAGACTTACGATGTAATTTGCCCGAAAAATATTTCTTTCTCTATACAGGGTGTCCGGGAACATGTGGGAAATCTCCCGGATATGAAGAAAACACGTGAAAAGAATACTATAGGTTCATATAAACTTCTTTCGTATCGGCCTCCTCTTCGGAGATATGGGCTCCCAAAGAGCACCAATGGAATCAAGTTTTTTACACATAATTATTGAACCACCTGGTATATTTCAATTATTTTTTAATATGATGTATACCAGGTAAGACCCGTCAAATTACTACCCAAGAAACTGTTGTGAATTACTCACAGCTGCAGGGACGGACTAGCTGTAACACTCATGGGCCCTGTATGATTCGAACTTTGGACAATGTTTTTTACATACCTTTAACTATTGGCTAAAAATTAAGTACTCTTCATTCATGTCGCTAATCCTAACCGTTTTCGAGAAAACGTCATTTTATTTACACTGAGTCCCCTAACTGCTCATGGGCTAAATATGAAAAAGCGGAATCTTGAAGGTTGAACATTGGATCGGAACAAAGATGTATCTTTTATTGAAATACCCGAAGCACATGATGTATATGAAATGCCGTTTTTTCGAAAACGGTTAGGATTAGCGACATGAATGAAGAGTACTTAATTTTTAGCCAATAGTTAAAGGTATGTAAAAAACATTGTCCAAAGTTCTCATCATACAGGGCGTAAAAAAAATGGGCCTATGAGTGTTACAGCTAGTCCGTCCCTGCAGCTGTGAGTAATTCACAAGAGTTTCTTGGGTAGTAATTTGACGGGTCTTACCTGGTATACATCATATTATAAAATAATTGAAATATACCAGGTGGTTCAATAATTATGTGTAAAAAACTTGATTCCATTGGTGCTCTTTGGGAGCCCATATCTCCGAAGAGGAGGCCGATACGAAAGAAGTTTATATGAACCTATAGTATTCTTTTCACGTGTTTTCTTCATATCCGGGAGATTTCCCACATGTTCCCGGACACCCTGTATATTTCTCCATGAATTTTCCCTTAGACATATTTTAATCTGTTTTTATATCAAACATAACAACTTCAAAATTAAATCGCAAATTTTATACACATAGATTCAAAAGTTTTGCATCGCTTTGATTTTCGAATAAGTAATTACGTCATCGCGAAAATAGACTACGTGTTGGTTCATTGATAAGTTTAAAATAAAAATCAATGAGTTTTAAAAAATTTTATTTTACCACAACATTTTAAACCTTCCAAAAAAAAACTTAACAGAAGTAAAATTTATTTATATTATATAATTTGTGAAATCTAAAAAAAAAATTGCTTCTAATAAAGTGTATTTCCTCCTCTGGCCTCAATGCAAGCTTGAAAACGACGCCGCACGCTGTGCGTAAGGTTAGCAATCCGTTCTTGTGGAATAGCCTACCATTCCTCGCTAGCAGCGACGACAAGCTCCTGGAGAGTTCTAAGGGGATTTCTTCTAACGCGAACTGCCCTAGAGAGCATATCCCACAAACAAAGCAAGGCCACTCCAACCGATTGATTCCCTCACTTTCTAGGTATTCATCCACAGCTCTAGTACGATGGGGCCGGGCATTGTCGTCCATAAACACAAAATTGTTACCAGCAGCCCCTCTCCACGTCCTAACATAAGGATGTAGAATATCCCTAATGTACCTGTCGCCAATCATTGTGCCTTGAACGTGGACTAACTCGGTACGCCCGTCAGACATAATACCTGCCTAAAACATGTCGCTTCCTCCCGCGAATGGAGGCGAGGGGCGAGCATGGGCAAGTTGAGCGGCTCTTGTTGGTTCTCTCCAAACACGAATCCGGCACCTATCGTTTACCAGACAAATCCTGGTCTCGTCGGAAAATAGGACAGAATTCCAAAGCTCACTGCACTGTCGACGAACTCGGTGGTCATATTGTAGTTTGGGAACTCTTACTGGCCGCCGACATCTTAAACCGGATTCAAGAATGCGTCTTCTTAGTGTAGAGACGGATACGCGAACTCCAATTGCATGCGTAACATCTCTCTGAAGTTGTGGGACTGGCATAGTACGATTTCTCCGAATTGGTAACGTAATATAGCGGTTCTGCTGTTCGTTATTAACATGCCTTCTACCACTTCGTGGTCTGTCTCGCACAGAATTGGTCTCTAGATAGCGATTCCATATGCGAGATACATCACTTTGAAAAAACCCCTATTCTTTCAGCAACAAATCTTTGGGAATGACCTTCTTCATCCAAAGCTACTATTCTTGCACGATCAATTTCAGATATTACTCGGCGATTCATTTTTGCACACTGAACCGAAAAATTTAACTGGCCAGCGCCAACAAAATGTTGAAATGTTCTTCTTAAACAAATGTCTTGATAATATTATTTTTGCTACAAAAAATGGTATCGTTTTAACTGATAATGAACATTTAGAAAAAAAATTCATTCCTGAAATTATCTTAACATGCCAAAATCAGAGTGATGCAAAACTTTTGAAGCTATGTGTATTAACAAGTACGTTCTAAGCTATGTCCTAACTAAATCTAAATATGAACAAATTATTCGGGACCACTCCCATACACCATCCACGGCGTCATGGGAAACCATTCAAAATTTAATAAATTATAAATTATAAAATCCAAAAAGCAATAGACTCGACCGGTCAAAGATTCAATTCCTTTATTTGCCTTTTAAAAGTAAACAGAGTTGTATTGAATATATCAATATATTCACAATTGTTATTATAAATTGTGCACATTCTGACTAAAGGTGAATTTTGCCCAAGATTTGTTCTTCTATAATAATTAATATCAAATAATTGATGAGTTCTCGTTTCTCTAGGTTGAATGTTAAAAGTTATAATTGATATTAATGTTGGTGAAGCAATAAAATTGTTAAGCAATTTGTATAAAAACAGTAAACAGGATTGCATACGTCTAACTTGAAGAGTTGTGATAGAGAAGCACCGTTTCACTTGACACATATCCGCTATTTCATAAACGCCGTTTATTCTAAAGTTTATTAGAATTAGAATTATTTTGATTAGTTTAGTTATAAAGGTCGTTCTTCCCGATCTCGTTCGAACGACCCAAAAGTAAATAAAAAAAAGCCCGATCGTAACTTTTAAACCATTTAAACCTATTAATAGTATCCACATAGATTTTCATCGATCGTATGTAGTTTAAATCTGGACCAGTGACAGTGCAAGTCAGTTAGTAAAGTAGGAGCAGTTAACCAAACAATGTTAGGCCTTGGTTAAGCGTTTCCCCGTGTTGAATGCGGACACAAAAATACTACGAAAATAACCTATTTTGAGATAACTGGGTGATTTTTCACGTGTGTAATTCATTATAAGAGAATTTATAAATATTCGAGGCAGATGTATTAGTGAGTCAACAACATTGTGGCGTAGTGGAGTGTGTCGATTGGACAGGTTTCAGACATTTCTGTCAAAATTGGGTGTTTCGGAAATGGTATGTCGGCCCTGGCAGCGATGTTGGGGGCCACAAAAAGACGAGAAAGTAGGTACATCAAGATGAATGTGTGTTTTTTTTTAAATAGGTAATATGTATCTATACAGGGTGTTCAGATAATGCATATTATATAACAAAAAGCCGAAATAATACTTCTCTAGTTACAGCCTGCCACAGTTAATTTTTTTTTGTTTTTAATATCTTTCCGTTGGTTAGTTTTTAAACTATCAAGTTGATATTTGACTGCGTCTTCTGTCATTCTGATTCTGTACTGTACCACCAGAGGCCACTTTGACTGAAATTTAAATTTAAATTTGTTCATATCTTTTTTGTTTTGACAGTTATCGAAAAAAGGGACGTGTCATTTTAAAGACAAAAGAATACCGATGGGTGGACCACATCGTTCGGACGCAAAACTCGAATTACATTTTTTGTTAGCAGTAAAATCAGTTCAAATGCAAGAAAACAAATTATTGAGTTTTCGACATTTTGTTATATGCCTTTATTTTAATATGTAGAATCGCGTCTTCCGGTATCCCGAATCATTATCCGAACCCTGTATAAATAAATAATATGAAACGAATATTTATTGACGCGCTTATGGCGGAAATACTACCTGTCATGTCATCGTGTCAATATACAGAGTGTTATGGAAATGACGTATTATATTTAAACCGGCAAGTCCTGAGATGAAAACAAATTGAAAAAAAAATATCCAAAAATGGTGCTTTAATTTAATATGCCCTGTACATGACCTTATGTCAAACCAAAAATTACCACGTGGTGCCCCTGTTCGGAAGATAAACACTGCAACATATGGCAGTGAATCTTGAACAGTGTTGTCATATCTTCCGGGTAAACTCTTTAGAAAGCCAATAACCGTTTGACAGATTTCAAGTTGTTTATTTTTCAGGGTATTTTATTATAAACTTTTACGTTCATAAATTGCCGAATATTACTTTCCTGTTTAATTATAGTCTCGGAAATGGCAACCGCGCTGGCTCTAGAGAGCGGAGATTTCTCGGAAAGAAAGTTTGACGATTGGTCCGAAGACGGAGTAGACCATTATTTCAGAGGGTAGTTCCTGTCAATTGTTAACATAATTGTTTCATTTTATCTTTATTAGTAAGGGGTTAATGGCCCATAGAAATTAGCGTTTTTATTATTTCTTTTGCGAAATGATTAAGTGCTTTTGTTCTATGTGTGTTATTGTAAAGTCTAATTATGCGTTAGTGTTGGAGTTTAGTGATAAGCTTATTATGCACTCCCACACTATCATCAGGACACGTGATGAGCATATAGAAAAAAGATCTGAAAGTGTCTGTGCCCTGGATTCCTTAATCGCGTCCTGGATTTACTCTTGTAAGAAAGCTAAATATTTAATTTTATAAGAAACTAAAGTTTTACACTTTTAAACATTTTGGCAACATTGTGCCTGAACATCTGTTGATTACCCAGCTGGGCAATGTAATATGTTCGTATATGAATGTGCCGAGGAGTTGTGTGTGGGTTTAGGGGTGAATTACCCCACTTTTTAAACGTTCGATTAAAAAAAAATGTAGCGCTTCTCTAGGACACCCCAGGAGTCACCCATTTAAATATAATACGTCATTTCCATTACACCCTGTATTCAAATGTAGGCGTACAGGTGGCATATACTCCAGAAACTATGTAAAGTTTCCGATTATATTAAATACGAGTAAATAATTAATTTTACCATCAAGACTTATCATTAACTATTTAAAAATAAATATAAAAATTTGAATAACTCAAAAAATACTATAAGCTTTCAATGTATGAAAGTGCAAAAATTAAAAAGCACTTGATATAACATTGTTTTTTATTTTTAATTGGACTTTATATCGGAATATAAAAATCAAATATACATTTAAGAAGCAAAAAGTAGTGTTGGGAAACACCGATGATTCAATAATCGAGTACTTGATACTCGAGCGATTTTAATAATCGAGTGAATCGCTCGCGCAATTAATCACTTGAAATTTTTATGACTAAGAAACACGAGGGGTTGTTTTTGTAAGTTTTAGAGGTTTAGTCTTAGGGTTTTTATCAAGGAAGAACAGTTGATTCTGATTTAAAAAAAATTATATCCGTTAAACCCATGTCGCGATGAATCCGCTAAGGGATTTGTCATACTTTTTTGTATGTACCTTCTCGTTTATGTGCCTTTAACAAAGACGTATGTCATGTCAGCCTTCTGAGCGTTAAACTCGAACGTCGCCAATCGGCACATTTCGGGTGGCGAGCGGCGTCGAGCGAAAATCGGGTATCAAGTAAAAGGCAACGATTTTCGATTTTTCGTTTGAATTTGTAACTAGAGTAGTATTTCCTATCGAGCGAAAAACTGCTCGAATATACGAGCATTTTTTTACTTCGAGCGATCACACTACCAAGAATATTTCGGTCGGCGCCAAGCGAAGCTCCTCGGGTATCGAGCGAAAGGTAATAACTAACAAGCGACGATTTTCGCTTGAATTTATAACTCGAGCAGTTTTTTTAATAATCGAGCGATGTCGGCTATTTCAATAATAGAGTACTCAAGCGGTTCATCGCTCGAGCGATAAATGGTCAGCGGAAAACAAAGTCTGAAACTTGAGAGATTACGGAACAGGACCGTAGTTAGGTTTTAGATTGAACTCTGCCCTACAATTATTAGATAGAAGCGGCAACGCCGCAATGTGATACAAAAACACTTTCTTCGTTTGTTGGTGATTATTCGCACTGTGATACAAAAACACTTTGTTCGTTTGTTGGTGATTATTATCAAGACAATTGATGACACTGTATTTCTCTTTAGATCTGCTGGTGTTACTACCTCTTTTTCTTCTTTCCCTTGCTGATTACGGGCCTAGAGTAGCGCAAATTATTTAATTATAAAACGGTTACCAGTTTTATTACTGTTTTTACTTTGAGGGACTTTTAAATTAATCTTTATTGAATTTTCTATAATTTGAACTAGTTAAAGCGCTTATATGGTAGTTAAACCCTGTGTCAGTCAAGGACTTATTCGCCAAAGCCATAGTACTTCAAAGTTTACCCAAATTAAATACGGGAAACGTATAACTCTTTTACAAAAATGTGCCTGTATCGTGTAAGTATGTGCTACAAAAGTTATTTAAAATTCATGTTTTGCTTAAAACGACAAATTTTAAGTTTAAATTGTAAAAATAAAAGTGATATTTTTTGAAAATACAAAACCCGGGTGAAGTTTTAATAAAATTCCTCGCACGCTTCGCATGGCAAAGACTAAAACTTTAGAACAAAATAAGCAAATGATACGGCGAGCGGAGGATCACGAGAAAGTAAGTTTATTTTGTCGAAATAAGATTTACAAAGGAAAATTAAATCTTTTAAGGTTTTATCAGAAATGTCGAAAAATGTTTTCCTTTGATGTTGTCTGTGGGGAAAACGCCCCTAGGTAAAAGTGTTTATGAAGTTTTGCGTGGAAGAGTTTTTACAAGTGATTAAACCAGTACGAATACATGACATGACATTTTGTTCTCCGGGTTCTTGAGGTGGCAACATTGATTTACCTAATTCTACTACGTACTTAATTTTCATTGTAATTGTATTCCTTGTTAAACCACATATATATAAGCAGTATATTGCTAATACCATCTGCAATTATGTCCCCGCTATGGGCATCGAAGGGGGCGTTGTGAGTTTGCGCAGTTCGGAAATTTCCTTGTGAAAGTAAACATTCGACAGGGCCGGATTTCAACTTTTTTAATGTAGATTTCACTGGTTAGTTAGGAAAAATATTGCAATGAAAATTTCGATTAGTTCGGATTAAGACCGCGTTCCATGCATACGATTGCTGACGATATGATGATCCGACGGTGCCCTGATTGCTGTAAACTTTTGGTGGCAAATTCCATCCGAATATTTGTAACAATCGACACGATGAGCTTTATTTTAACTTTCATCCGACGTCGTATGTTTCTTAACCTCACTTTTTTCTAAACCAAAAATTGCGAATGAATGACTATATTGATTATTTTGGGAATTATTATCAGCTACTAATGCACCAAATTAAAAATACATTAATTTTAAGGTTAGATAGTGACCACATATATATTATATTGTATACGAGTAACACTCTCTTCTTTTTTTACAAGCTTTTTAGTGAAATTCGGTTCCGAAGATCGGATAATGTGATAAGCAACATATTTTCGTATATATGTATGTACATACCTGAAATACTTTATACCTGGTATTGATCCACGACTTTTGCAAAAAAGCACCATGCACTTGTGTCCTTTCATCTTAAACAAAACAAGCCACTAACCTACCAAACAGCGAATCGAATCACCACAAATTAAAAACTCCTTTACAAAAATTGTAGTTAGGTAATGAAAGTTTATAAGCACTAATATACCGACAACAATGTGGATGAACCACTTTTTATTCTGTAATTTGAAAAAGCATCCAGAACCAAAGATGGCGACGAATAACAACAAACAAATAATGTCGGGCCGCCTCTGACGTGACGGATACAATTTCCACCCTGCGCAAACTCAATAGGCCCGCGCCATCTCCCATAGCGGGGACACTTTTTGTATTTTAGAACGTTCGGATTGGCAATATACTGTGATCAAAACATACAGGTTCATACTTTCAGCCGTGCAATGCTGCCGCTTCTACTAGAAAGTATTAGCAGCGTTGATAATTTAAATGGAACACCCTGTGTATTATTTTTTTAGACCTCCTATTAATTTCTTAATATCTTTCCTTAACATTTTCCTATACCTATCTGTTCTCACTAACAAATTAGCTCACTAATATATAGAAACATAGAGAAAAGGCCTAAAGTGACTAAACTTCATTGCGCTAATTTCTCGGAGTTCAAAAATCATCAGCCCATTTTGAGGATATGTTTTTCAAAAGAAAAGTTTAATTTATTATCTTCTCGAGAACGATAATTCTATTCTAAAAAAAAATTATACACAAGGTGTTCCATTTAAATTATAAAAGTTGCTAATACTTTCTATACAGGGAGTCCCAACGGGAACCGCCGCAATCGATATATGTAAACCTATATAGGGTGTCAATTTTTGGGTAGTTTTACAGGGTATCTCCGTTATTAGTAAAGATAGAAGGATGCGGTTTTCGCAGCACACTATGCTACTTTTTGGTCAAACAGAAGATGCCGTAATCAGAATTTTTCTAGGCCGCCTTGTTTTTGATATACGGGATGTTTTTGAGAATTGTGCATTTTGGGACACCCCCCATATCGCGGTTACCCCGTACCGTATCAAAAAGAAATATTCTTTTTGTAGTTTTTACGTAGAATCCAGTGACGTACTCAGATTTTTTCTACATTCAATAGTTTTCCAGGAAAATAAATAAATTTGCTTTTTTAAATGGGTCACCCTTATATTTTTTAATATCATAATTTAGTTTGTAACAAGTTTCTCAAAAATATATAATATAACACATTATTTTTAGTCTTAGTATTAGGCCCGAAATATACGTTTTTCAAAAATATACCCCGTGGTGGGTGTTCCAAAATCACAATTCTCAAAAACATCCCGTATATCAAAAACAAGGCAGCCTAGAAAAATTTGACAAAAAAGTAGTACAGTGCTGCGAAAACCGCATCATTCTATCTTTACTAATAAAGGAGATACCACGGAAAGTTGCTTATGAGTTGCCCGGTATACCGCCTCGCCGTTGTCAGTTGTCATATTTAACTTTTGTGGCTCGTTCGGTAAAGCGCATGGAATTTAACCGGGTCATTCTTTAATTCCTGTGCCACTATATACGAACTATGTCTCAAATTTATGGTATAAAAAGGGTTAACCCAAAATTGCCGCTCAGTTTTTTTTAAAGCTGTTTAACGAGCAAGTATGTTGTGGCTATATCTTCATGTGACGAAGACGACATTTTGCTCACGTCAAAAGAGACTTCAAACCAGTTGATTCCAGTGGGAACGCAAGAACAACTCAACTGAAGTTGTGGTCGCATTGCAGTTGCGTTGCTTGTCAGTTGCTTTGGTGAGAACAAGCGAGCAACTCAACTGAAATTGCGGTTGCCAGTTGCTTTGGTGAGAACAGTCACTAATAGGTATATTAGATTTGACTAACAGTCTTTACATAATCTCCCTACGTATTCATCCTCATTCTTTCTCTCTTCCCGTTACTGCCAGGCCCCGGTACACCCCCTCAATCTCCTAAGGGCGCCCCTACATTAGCCGGCTCACCTTCAAGCAGCGTTTCGACAGCAACCAACTCGACCTCTAGGAATCCCCTAAATCTAGGGCAGGCGTTATTGCAAAACGTTCAAGGTTAGGATCGACGAGTGTTGTGGGGTTCAGAGTCAGAATATTTGTTTTTTGGTTGTTGTTAACGATCTAATACGGTTTGTGGATTGATTATGGCCTGTGTTACTAATTCCGCTTATGAACCGTTTTTTCGTGTTGTGTTTGATTGTGCAGATTAACACCCGTTGTTTTTTTTATGATTTTCAGATTAGTAACTTAAGACCTAAAATATGGATTCCATTAGTGAGTTTTAAACCTATAACTCGGAAGAAGCTATCTGCTATGAAATAAAAATTAAGGGTACTTCTTTCGCTCCTAGGGAAATTACAAATTTTCCTATGTTATGATGCTATTTCGAGTTTTAGTAGTCTAATAGGTATAATGTTTTCAGGGAGCCTAACTTTTTAAAGAGTATCTTTTTTTGTCAAAATAATAATAAAAAGTTTCCCATTTAAACGCCGCAGGACTATGGATTCAAGGTAAATAAATAACCCAAGCGAGGGCGACGATTATCCAGTATTGAATGTCCATTTTTAATATAAAAAATATATATCATGTACAGGGTGATCGCGTATAATGTCGTCACCTTTTAACCTTTTTTTATTTTTCATACTTGAGAAAGATTAAAAAGATTGCTATACAGGATTTTTCAAGTAGTATAGTAAGAAAGGGGATCAAATCTAATTTTAGGTCTGTTAATATACATATACAGGGTGTCCGGGAACATGTGGGAAATCTCCCGGATATGAAGAAAACACGTGAAAAGAATACTATAGGTTCATATAAACTTCTTTCGCATCGGCCTCCTCTTCGGAGATATGGGCTCCCAAAGAGCACCAATGGAATCAAGTTTTTTACACATAATTATTGAACCACCTGGTATATTTCAATTATTTTTTAATATGATGTATACCAGGTAAGACCCGTCAAATTACTACCCAAGAAACTGTTGTGAATTACTCACAGCTGCAGGGACGGACTAGCTGTAACACTCATGGGCCCATTTTTTTACGCCCTGTATGATGAGAACTTTGGACAATCTTTTTTACATACCTTTAACTATTGGCTAAAAATTAAGTACTCTTCATTCATGTCGCTAATCCTAACCGTTTTCGAGAAAACGTCATTTTATTTACACTGAGCCCCTAACTGCTCATGAGCTAAATATGAAAAAGCGGAATCTTGAAGGTTGAACATTGGATCGGAACAAAGATGTATCTTTTATTGAAATACCCGAAGCACATGATGTATATGAAATGCCGTTTTTTCGAAAACGGTTAGGATTAGCGACATGAATGAAGAGTACTTAATTTTTAGCCAATAGTTAAAGGTATGTAAAAAACATTGTCCAAAGTTCTCATCATACAGGGCGTAAAAAAAATGGGCCCATTAGTGTTACAGCTAGTCCGTCCCTGCAGCTGTGAGTAATTCACAACAGTTTCTTGGGTAGTAATTTGACGGGTCTTACCTGGTATACATCATATTAAAAAATAATTGAATTATACCAGGTGGTTCAATAATTATGTGTAAAAAACTTGATTCCATTGGTGCTCTTTGGGAGCCCATATCTCCGAAGAGGAGGCCGATACGAAAGAAGTTTATATGAACCTATAGTATTCTTTTCACGTGTTTTCTTCATATCTGGGAGATTTCCCACATGTTCCCGGACACCCTGTATACATATATCAAAAAGTTTTTTTTTTTAATGGGACATCCTATATGTATATCAACTGATTTTCCAATTATACGTCAAATTCTGAACGTATTTTATATAGTATATCCTATATTTAAACCCGGTATTACGTTCAGAAATTGACGTAGAATTGGAAAATCAGTTAATACAGGATGTTCCTTAATGACGTGCTAATATTTCAGGGTGTGATTTCTTAGGTGATTTTATAAAGAAAAGTTCATATGAACATATGTCCGCAACGGCTTCAATTTTTTGCTACAGGGTGTTGAATTTTTATTTTTTAAATGGCTATTTTTTTATATCTCCGAAAGTACTATTGATATTATTTTCAACTTTGGTATGTGTTAATAGGATATAAAACCACAAATTTTTGTTAGAAAAGTTATTTAATTCTTCCACCAGTGGCGTCCCTGCGAACATGTCCTCTGATATTTTTTACAAAAAAGATGATACGCCACTGACATTTTTCCATGTGGATATTTTTTCTGATTAGCCTGGTCAATTCTACATGAAAGCGGTCTCTTGAGTTTTTCTCGTCAGACGCGCCGATCTTAAATAAAGCCACTAAATTAATTTTGAAACTCATTAATATTAACATTGATAAAGTAATTAGTGATAAATTTTGTTTTATAAAAATTGTTGGAGGGGCAGTTCGATGCGAAGGCGGAAGCGTGAAGGTGGCCATTTCCAACAATTTTTATAAAACAAAATTTATCACTAATTACTTTATCGATGTTAATATTAATGAGTTGCAAAATTAATTTAGTGGTTTTAATTAAGAACGGTGCGTTTGACGAGAAAAACTCAAGAGACCGCGTTCATGTAGAATTGACCAGCCTAATCAGAAAAATATCCACATGGAATAATGTCAGTGGCGTACCATCTTTTTTTGTAAAAATATCAGAGGACATGTTTGCAGGGACGCCACTGGTGGAGCAATTGAATAACTTTTCTAGCCGTTGCGGACATATGTTCATATGAACTTTTCTTTATAAAATGACCTAAGGAATCACACCCTGAAATATTAGCACGTTATTAAGGAACACCCTGTATACAGGATACCCCTTTTTTTAAACTTTTTATTTCCCCCCCCCCCCCCCCCCCCCCCCCCCCTGTAGAACAAGAGACCTAAAATGATATTTGATCCTTGCTACTACTTGAAACGCCTGAATAGCAAACGTTTTAATTTTTCTCGTATGAAAAATAAAAAAGGAACATTATTCCTGATCACCCTGTATCATGTTTATAAGAACCAGTAAAACCTTTGTAATGATATAATAAATACTGACATTCTAGGACTAGGAATTAATATCTTCTATTCATGCTGATTTAATACTTTTAGAAAGGTTTTTCGCCTGTTTGTATGGTAAACCTTTACGTCAGCTAGAAGATCGGCTATTGTATAACCAACTCACCTATTCAGCTTTTTCTGCACCACATTTGTCACTAAAAACTAAAGCGAAGGTATTCTAAACGCCTAAACTATTCAATAAATAAAATTAACTACTAAATATATGGATAGGATGTACTAACAATATCATCTATTGTCCCATGGCCTTTTACTAAAATCGTTTTCAAAAACACGCAGGTCCACTTACAAAGCGTCCACGATTAGGAACAGAAGATTTAGTAACCGTTTGTAAGTGGCGTGTTGTTTGAATTTCTCCTAACTCTACTTACTCGTTCATGTTTGTATTTATTTTCCGCTCTTTAACCATATAGCATATTTTTCTTTTTTACTAAAATCAGTTTAAACAAAATATAAATGGACAATGAGCAAGTTGTAACTGTATAAAACTATTGCGTCTTGTTGAGGATGTTTAAGTAATATTGATATCGATAGATAAGAATCGGTTTTCTCCATTATACTTATTACAAAGCTAGGCGTATTCCATAGAGGTTCATTTCAACTACATACCCAAGTTTCTCTGCTTCGGTGACGGCTTAGAACGTTTAAGGATAACTTTAATATTGGGTAGAATAACCCACATTATTTTGCATACAACTCCAATCTATATAGTGTTTTATTTTTGGGTGGTTCCAAGATTTGCTTCATGTTTTACTTACCCTGCAAGTTTGTATTGACTACACCGGTATATTTATTTTTCTATTTGGGTTTCATAATGGCTACATTATGAAATGCAAAAAAATTGAAACTGAAATTTTATTTTTTTTATGTTGGCAGCAAGTAGGGTTCGAATTTTAGGCTTACTTCGATTTCGTTGAAATTAGTTTTCTAGGCATTATGGGTTCGACAAAAAATGTTTATAGGAAACTTTAAAATACTAACCTTTAACCTTGCAAATAGATCATTTTTACTAGATATTTATCTGAAATACCTATACTCGGAAATATAACATGCTGACGGTGTTCATCAACTAATTTCTAGTCACAACTATAAAACAACATAACCTAAAAATAATAGAAATATCTTCCAGTTTGTGCTCTATTTCTTATGTTTTATTCAATAAAGGACTATTTTTATTTTCAATTCAATATAGTATTATACATATTACTTTATATATACATATTTATATTTACTGTAGACATTTCCTGGGCATTAATTGTTATTCCTGTCAGATTCTGTGTCGACACAATGTTTTGTTCATAAATAGAATTATTTCTTATTTTGTTCAATATTTTGAACTTTGTTCTGCTCGCACCATAACTTAAAGTTTTGCATATTATTTTTAAAAGTTTTTCTAGATTATTTTCTGCAATTTCTCGTATTTCTGACGGAGTACAACTTTCTTCCTAACTCATTTTTATTAACTTTAATAAAAAAAAAAAAAAAAAAAAAAAAAAAAAAAAAAAAAAAAAAAAAAAAATAGGTATATTTATTTTTTATTATGACGGATGGGAAGAAGCTTTGTTGTGTTCAATTGTTTCTATCATGGCATATTTAATACTTGTAACATTTTATTAAATTGTAAAAGTATTGCCAACCCAAAAAGAGAATACTAATTCAAATGGAAAAATCCACTATATTTTTTAAAGTTTTTCCGACTTTAAAGACCCAAATAGAAAAAGTATTATAAAATATACATAACACAATTAGAGCACTTGTACTTTAAGGTAATGTCTTATGAAACTTGTATCTTAATATGCTATTCTTAATTCTGGATTCTCTTTTTGTTGTATTCGGATTTTTCGTCATTGTATAATTGCACATATTTCTGAGTTTCTAACTGAGTCACCAACGAACATTTTTTACTCACATGTCTCAAAATTGAAGCACTTTTAACAGTGGCGGTTCTTCCACAGGAGCACATGCGCACGTGCACCTCCAAAACAAAACGAAAAAAATATTAATTATATCGACCCTCCCTAATATTTTATCGTACCGTCAAACTAAAAAAGTCCGACCCTCCCTAATATTTTATCATCCCGTCAAACCAAACTGTATAGATCCGGCAACCGTGCCTCGGTCGAGGTAAATGACGATTATGACGAGACTTGCTCGCACATGCGATTTTGTAGTGCAGTTTCTCTGTAGTAACCGGTGGCGGGTGGCAGCGGGGGGCTATGGCGATTTAACATGGAAAAGGCGCACAGTTTTTGGGTGCACCTAGCTGTTGTCTGTTCGTGTATCTAGTTAGAAAGTCGAGCGTGTATTTTTTAATATTATATATTTATTAAGTTAAAATGACTAGTTAACGGTGGACCAAAAAAAATTTATTGAGGTTATCCCAAACTTAATGAGGCTGTTATTGATTAATTTGCTACAATTAAGAACCGAAGAATGGACTTTACGTTTAAGCACTATTGTGTAGGGTCGATAAATGTTGTGTATTACGATAAATGATACTCGATATGATTTTAAACCATTTTATTTAAGGATTGAAACTAAAAAACACTGAAAATATGAAGAATGCCAACTTGTTGGTCTCGTGGCGTTCTCGTCATAAAACAGTTAACTATTGTTTTTGTCCTTTCTAATTTTCCAAAAGTTGTATTTCCTTGTGTAAAATTAAAAAATAAATAAAAATATGTTTTACCTAACGCATTTTCTTATTACTTTTTAACTTTCTACATTTAAACCGCCTAGAAAGTAATTGTTTGGTCGTTACACAAAAATAAAATTTTAAAAATAATTTCACCATTCTTGTGAATCGGTCACGAGCCGCCACTGACTTTGATACAGGGGCTTGCGAGAAAACCGAACGTTTTGTCCCACACTTTATAAGAAAAAAATTAAAGAGAATGGGTAAATTCCCACATATAATTCGACACTTTTGAGAACTTTTTATTTATGACCAAATTATGGGTTATCGGTTAGTGATCGAAATATTGTATTCCCCTTAGCCCCCTCCGCTCATCGTTGCCCAAAATTCGGCCTTGACGTAAAGGCGCTTTCGTGATACTAAACGAAAATAATTACTTAATCGACTATTGTGTCAGGTGTGCCCGACAATCGTTAATTATATTATTCATTATTTTTATGGACGATATAAAAGGGGTTAATGGATAATGGCCTGTTATTTATGATCCGAGGAGTATAGGGTTACCTACTCCCTATTTTAAGTGGTTATTTCGTTTAATTAGTTGTAAGCTCTCGATCGTTTCACAACTTTAATAACATAATTATAAAACTATTAAAAAACGTATGTACCTACCTGCATTGCAGTTTTAAAGCAATATACAGGGTGTTGCAGAATAAGATGCTGATCCTTAACGTTGTGAATCCTTATGTGATTTTAAGAAGAAAAGTTCAAATTAACATTATATCCTTAACCTATCAACTTTCGAACTACAGGGCGTTAAAGTTTTAAGAAAAAAATCGTTTTTCTATCATAACTTTAACAACTCTCTAGCTATTTTTATGAATTTTTCACACATGCCCTCTAAGCATCAATAGCCTTTTTTTGGTGTAGAAAATTAAAAAAAAAATTAACCAGTGGCGTCCTGAAAGGGTTTGGACTAGACATTTTGGAAAAATAATATGTACGCCACTGCTTTTTCTCAAGATAAAAATTATTTTTAAAATACTCATTCATTTTAGGCCACATTTAATATCTTGCCTTTTTATCGTCCGACAAACAGTTTCAACAAAAAAAAAAAAGCATTAAATGCACATTCGCTATGTGCCTATGGTTTCTGACTAGTAGGCTATGAACTTTGTTAAGGAAACAATGACAATAACGAAATATTTAATAATAGTTTGACAGCTTTTTATTTATGTACACGGCTTTCCACTTAATTTAAATTTTAAAAACGTAATACTTTTTAAACGTATCTTAGTAAATTTTACAAATGTCGAGTTTGAGGATATGCATTACCTGTACGGGCTTGCTGATCAGGTCACTTTTACCGCTGAATGAATTGAAAGCGCCATTAATGGCTATTTTTTTCAATTTGTCTTTATCTCAGGAATTGCAGGTTTAAATATAATACGTCATTTCCATAACACCCTGTATGTATAAACAGAAAATTTTGATGACCTAGACAGCCAGACAGTATACACCATCTGCATATTTCCCTCCATCTTTGTAACAAAGAAGAAACTTTCAAACTTACCTTTTTTTCTAAAAATTTGCAATCCCACAACATGAAATACAAACCACGAAACCACACAAGTCGAGTAACTTTAACACTCAATTATTTATGGGAAATAGTATATAGCTCTAAAAAATCGAAAACAAAACGAACCGCCAACGACTAAATTACACACTGATTTATTTCGAAATTTCCCGCCCACGATAAACGTCAATCTGCGCTGCTATTACCTCATATTCCAGCAGGAACAAATTTGCCGGGGACCTCGGGAGTAAGATGTTTAAATTTAGTTGTTGTATGTTGGGTTGCATACCGTCAACAGGGTATGGGTTCAATCAGGGGCTGTGTTATTTCAAGGTTATGCGGCGGAATACGGCTGACCTGACCGATGTACGAAGGGGATTTGAATTGTAGTGTATCTATTATATTATTATACAGGGTGGCCCATCGAAAACGAAACAGAGACATTTACTGGCAGCTCAGTTATTTTTTGGAAAAACGCTCAGACCCGTCGATTTTGTTTTCGAGGGGGACACAAAATCGGAACAAAATCACGTCAACAAGTGCGGCCCCCTGGGCGGGGGTGGCACCACCCCTAAAATCTTAAATGGAAAGGGGGGGTCGAGTGATACCTTATTTTAAAGGTCTTTCAATTCCCTTTATAATGATCTAAAATTCATACTACTTCAGTTCAGTAGTTTTGGAGATTTATTGATTTTAAACTTAAATAAAACTTTAATACATCATTAGTGGAAATCAATACATTTGGTAGCAAAGTACTTTAAAAATTAAGAATGAACTGACCCGTCAGCCAAGTAAATGTTGGAAATGACCACCATGACTCTCCATGCAGTAATAAAGATTTTGCTCAAAACGTTGCCGCACATTTTGCAATATTTGAGGAGTAATTTGAAGGCACTCATTCACAATTCTTTGTCGCAAATCTTCTAACGATGTTGGTTGAGTAGCATAGATTTTGCTTTTTAAGTGACCCCACAGAAAGAAATCCAAAGTAAGTCTGGCGATCTTGGGGGCCATTCAATGGCACCTCTTCTACCAATCCATCGACCTGGAAACGTGTGATCTAAATATTGTCGAACACGTAATGCGTAATGTGGTGGGGCACCATCCTGTTGGAACATCAACCTATTCGCAATGTACCGCCGATCATTCCCATTTTCAATTATGCCTGTTAATGCAGGATCTATGGCGTCTTGCAGTAATTCCAAATACATTTCACCGGTTAAATTTCCAGGCAAGAAAAAAGGACCAACTAAATGATCGCCAAAAATACCAGCCCAAACATTTAATTTTTGTGGCTGCTGTGTGTGTACCTCATGATAAACTCGGGGATTAGAATCTGACCAATATCGGCAGTTATGACGGTTTACTAGGCCATGTAAGAAAAAGGAACATTCGTCGGAAAAGCAAGTGTTGAATAGAAAATATTCATCGTTTATAATTCGTTCACTCATATCTTCACAAAATTATAATCGCCGATCAAAATCGTCTTCATTAGGTTCTTGTACAAGGTGAATTTTATACGGATGAAAATAGTTAAAATAATTTATTGAATATTGTAATGGAGTGAAGAATTATATTAGAGCAAAACATACAAATATAAATAACCTTTATTAATTAATGAATTATTTAGTCCCGTACTATAATGAAGCTACACTTGACCCATGACATAAAAATAACATCTCAGAATACAGTCGAGGGTTGCATAAACACACTTTGCGAAACCGTAGTTAAATTTGTGTTTTCAAAACGCGCCAAATATAAATTGTTTCCTTTGGATAACCAATGACAACGAGACTAACTATCTTACCTAAAGGTGAATCCACAATATACCGCCGCCATGTTACTGATCGCGTTTTTGACGTGGTCAACAGCTTAGTTGGTTGGTTGAAGCCGCCGAGATGGCGCGACTAAAATAGAAACCGTCACTACATGGGAAGGAATGCGAACACATTTTTAAGATAACTCGTTGATGCCGCACGAATCTGCACTTATTTTTTTGTCAATTATCACAGATAAACGGAAAATGCAACACACAAACAAACCTTTCATATCGCCTGCGCCACGTTCGGCGCGAATTTCCTTGAAAGTTCGAGATTAACTAATCAATAGCAAACAAACATTTAAATTATTAATATAAAAACGATTTTTTATCTACCTATACGAAAGCCTATAACAGCTATATAAGTTAATTTTCCTGTAGCTGTTTAACAGAAAACATATTGTTAGAAAATATATATTCTGCATGCACATCCGAACTATTTTTAATCTTGTTTGTGTAACAATTTCTTCGTCCGAATGTTCGTATGGAGTTTTAAGTTTATTTGCATGGATTTTTGTTGCATGCTAGGTATGGACTCTGTACATAAGGACATAGAAAAATGGATTGAGTCCACGATGAAGCGGGATATATTCCCTCCAAGCAAAAATCCTTCAGGTAGGTGCGTAGAGAAATAGATTATGTTGTTGTTCGACTCTGTTGTTTTTGATGTACAGGGTGTCCCAATTTCGACACTTTTATACGGTATCCCCCTAATTGTTAGTGCTATCAAAAAAGTAATGTAGGTGTCATGTACTCTTTTTGGGTCAAACTTAAAATGGTAAAATCAAAATTTTATAATTTTCGCTCGCTTAAGAGATGCGGGGGAAAATCAAAAAATTGACAATTTCAAAATTACCTATATTTTCTTAGTTAAAAGAGATACAGAAAAATGTTTTATACAGAAGTTTCTTTATATTGATTGTTGAATAATTTGCCGTTTTCAGAATAAGTATACGGGGTCAGGTTAAAGAGTTATCGGACCTAACCTCATTTTTTGAAATGGAACACACTGTATATTTTACTCTAAAAATATACTATTTTAAATTATGCTTTCAAATATATAACGCACCATGGGTGATATTGGTATTCTAGGCGATTTATTTAAGCTTTATTACTTTGAAACGAAATAAAAGATCGTCGCAAATGTTCAGGTTATGTCCTTAAATGGTTGCCGTCTTTCCGGATAGCGAACAAAATAGGTATACATTTTTTCCACTATAAACTGATATCATATCAAATTTTTCAAAATGTTGATAGGTCATTTTTGCAAATGAATATGTAAAAAGAAAATTGACGTTTAATGTTAATAGTCACCTAAGTTGTTTCTAGGATAATAGCTTTTGTTTCATGGTCTACTGTGGTTTAAAGTAATAAAGTTTAAATAAATCGCCTAGGATACCAATATCATCCATGATGTGTTATACATATATTTGAAAGGGGAATTTAAAATAGTATCTTTTCAGATTAAAATATACAGGGTGTTCCATTTAAAAAAAATAAGGTTAGGTCAGATAACTATTAATATAAAGAATCTTCGGTATAAAACATTTTTCTGTATCTCTTTTAACTAAGAAAATATAGGGTACTTTTAAAATTATCAATTTGTTGATTTTCCCCCGTATCTCTTAAGCAAGCGAAAATTTTCAAATTTTGATTTTACCATTTTAAGTTTGACCCAAAAAGGGCACATGACACCTACATTACTTTTTTGATAGCACTAACAATTACGGAGACACCCTATGAAAGTGTCGAAAATGGGACACCCTGTACAGGGTGTCCCATTTACGACACTATTTGGGGGGTTTGTTCGGCTACGCAACTAAACTTGACGTAAAAGTCTCTAACAAAATCAGTTTTTACCTTTTTGATAAGTTAACGCGTCTAAAAACCGATGATTTTCAAAATCACCCTGTAGCTTAAAAACGAAGAGAACCATGACAACATTTTATCATTGATAATAACTCTAATATCCCCAGAAAGTCTTGAAAATGGAACACCCTGTACTAGTACGTGCTTTATATTCCTCAAAAGAGTGAAATTGGTTAACTCCTGAAATTATGGAAAAGTTTAAGACCTTGCCAATTTTTATTACGGAATTAGACCAAAAAATGATAAAATGTATATTTTGGCTCCTCCTGATCGATAACTATCTAAAACTACTCCATTAGAAGTTTCAGGAATAAATATAGGTCAGTTGTCAGTTTATTGAATAAATAACACTTTTTTCAGTGATAAAATATTTATTTAGGTTTGTTGCTATTATCGATAATTTTATTAGCGCATAAATTATTCATCCTTATTCCTATTTGTAAAGGAAAGCCATAAAAGCATATTCCTTTGGAGTGGCGGATATGGTGTTAGGCCGGTATTAGACTATCAAATATATTTGACAAAGATATTTTATAAAAGAAATTTTATAAAATATTTGAAGTGTAATATCAGTTCTTTTATAAAATATTTATTTTATAAAAGATATTTTATAAAAGATTACAACAGACGATTATCTTTGATAAAAGATTTTATAGTTGATTGGTAACGGTAGTAACCTCATTTTCTGACAATAAGGCATAAGTTTGACATTGACTGCGACTGGTATTGGTATATAATACCATGGCGGAAAATAAGTTTGTCTGGTGCATTTCTACAACAAAATTGCTAATTTCGGAATATGAAAGGTTCGAAATATTGTATAACCATCAACACCCGGATGACAAAAACCGAAATAAAAGACTGGATATATTTATTTATTTATTTTCATTTTTTGCCTTGCAAGTTTCTGGGATTATGCCTGAAAGGGTACATTGAGGTATGCGACTGCTGTACTGTAAACTAGCATAACTCTCTCCTGTTGCCATAAACCGAATGGTAACCATAAGGCGTTCCTCAACGCTGATACAATTCCTTAAATGTGTATTCTGTCGGGATATCAATGGTGATATCTTTATAACAATAAAGTTAAATGTGTCCTCGTCCATTCTTAAATAGTTTTTATAACTCCTAATACCTTTAACTCGTAACTTCCGAAGGATATTGTGGTGGACACCACTTAAATTACGTCTTGCCACCCAAAGGCGCCTGGCTCTTTTTTTTGTTTTTTAATACTAAACACGTTGTAATCACGGCAGCACTTAACGCTAGACAAGCTAATGCACGTATATCGTTCATTTTTAATTGTAAAAACGTGACAAGTTCCTTCAAAAATTGTCAAAGTTCTTTGACAGTGTAATACTAGTAAAAACTTTTATAAAAGAAATATTATCAAAGAAATGCTACAAAATATTTTATAAAAGATCTTTGTCAAATATATTTGATAGTCTAATATCGGCCTTTTACACTGTCAAAGAACTTTGACAATTTTTGAAGGAACGTCACGTTTTTACAATTAAAAATGAACGACAGACGTGCATTAGCTTGTCTAGCGTTAAGTGCTGCCGTGATTACAATGTGTTTAGTATTAAAAAACAAAAAAAAAGAGCCAGGCGCCTTTGGGTAAGGCCCTGGGTGGCAAGATGTAATTTAAGGGGTGCCCACCACAATATCCTTCGGAAGTTACGATTTGAAGGTATAAGGAGTTATAAAAACTATTGAAGAATGGACTAGGACACATTTAACTTTATTGTTATAAAGATATCACCATTGATATCCCGACAGAATACACATTTAAGGAATTGTATCAGCGTTGAGGAACGCCTTATGGTTACCCTTCGGTTTATGGCAACAGGGGAGAGTTATGCTAGTTTACAGTACAGCAGTCGTATACCTCAATGTACCCTTTCAGGCATAATCCCAGAAACTTGCAAGGCAAAAAATGAAAATAAATTAAGAAATATATCCAGTCTTTTATTTCGGTTTTTGTAATCCGGGTGTTGATGGTTGTACAATATTTCGAACCTTTCATACTCCGAAATTAGGAATTTTGTTGTTGAAATGCACCAGACAAACTTATTTTCCGCCATGGTATTATATACCAATACCAGTCGCAGTCAATGTCAAATTTATGCCTTATTGTCAGAAAATGAGGTTACTACCGTTACCAATCAACTATAAAAACTTTTATCAAAGATAATCGTCTGTTTTTATCTTTTATAAAATATCTTTTATAAAATAAATATTTTATAAAAGAACTGATATTACACTTCAAATATTTTATAAAATTTCTTTTATGAAATATCTTTGTCAAATATATTTGATAGTCTAATACCAGCCTTTCAGTTATTTCTTTTGTGACAGAAAAATCATACCTCGGTCATTCGCCATATACAGGGTCCTGCAATAGTGTGTCAGGCTTCCATAGCTCCTATACAAATTAACTTAGGAATTTCATTCATATGACGATTTATACTGTATTATAGAGTGCATTTCAGGATAATATTTTT
Source organism: Barypeithes pellucidus (assembly GCA_963991005.1). Taxonomy (NCBI): domain Eukaryota; kingdom Metazoa; phylum Arthropoda; class Insecta; order Coleoptera; family Curculionidae; genus Barypeithes; species Barypeithes pellucidus. The sequence goes on along the minus strand of OZ022562.1, from coordinate 10,919,610 downwards.
AAATATACAGGGTGGCCCAAAAATGCGTGGTAACATAATGCTATCTTCTTTTAAATGGGACACTTTTTTAACCAAGGCATTGGGTCGAATTTAAGACAAGAGGTCGATACTGTGAACATAATAGCGTTTATCTATTTTATAGAGGGTGTTCATAATTAGGTTTCAAACACGACACATTTCAAAACAATTTTTCTCCAGATTTTCAAATGGAACACCCTGTATATTATTTGGCTATTGGATGTAGAATTCATACACATCTTTTTTTGTAATGGAAGCATATAAGTTATTTCCAGCCGTTTTCGAAATAATTTCAAACTTCACAAATTATGTTGTTTAAATACAGTTTTTATTATGAAAATTAGGCATAGGCGACTACAGTAAATGTTCAAAATGCCTACCATGTTGATCTGAGCAAAAGTTAATACGCTCTTCAAATAATCTATTTACATTCCTCAACATTTCGGATGAAATACTATCAAGACGGCTCATTAGTGATGGTTATGCCTAAAAACCATGGTATAGGCTTTGAAATAAAATAAGAATTCATTTGTTTATTATAGTTTGACAGTTATTTAATTTAATATTGTTGTTAGTTAGGACTAAAAACTATAAGAACTTAAAATGAATTTTAATAAAAATGAGTTGATCGATATGATCTTTGTACTTGGTGAGCTAGATCGCCGGATCTGACGAAACTTACCTTATTTTATGGGGACACGTAAAGCAAATTGTTTATGAAAATCCCCCTACCACTGTTATTAATATGAAGCAACGAATAAGAGATGTGTTTGCTATTATTTCATCTGAAATGTTGAGGAATGTAAATAGATCATTTGAAGAGCGTATTAACTTGTGCTCAGATCAACATGGTAGACATTTCGAACATTTACTGTAGTTTATAATTTTATTATTAATCTAGAACTATAGTATTTATGAAATTTGCAAATATTTCGAAAACGGCTGGAAATAACTTATATGCTTACATAACAAAAAAAGAATGCGTATTAATTCTACATCCAATAGCCAAATAATATACAGGATGCTCCATTTGAAAATCTAGAGAAAAATTATTTTGAAATGTGTCGTGTTTGAAACCTAATTATGAACACCCTGTATAAAATAGATAAACGCTATTATATTCACAGTATCTCTAGACCTCTTGTCTTAAATTCGACCCAATGCCTTGTTTAAAAAAGTTATTTTAGGTGGTTTTTTTAAATTCTTTTCTACTTCTTTTTTTTAATTTTTAATTTATTACTCTTAAACTACATAACCAGATTAAATAAAACTTTAGGCATTTATAAAGGATACTAATATGAACCTAATTATGTAATAAAATACTGGGTATCCCATTTCAAAACAGACAGCATTATGTTACCACACATATTTGGGCCACCCTGTATATTTAAAAATATTTTCCTGAAATGCACCCTATAATACAGTATAAATCGGCATATGAATGAAATTCCTAAGTTAATTCGTATAGGAGATATGGAAGCCTGACACACTATTGCACGACCCTGTATTTGCCATTGCCAACCAATTTTTTTTTAATTCCGCACGAAAAAAAACACCTAGTATATTGCGGACGGAACTAACAAATTGCGGACCGGAAAAAATGTCACTTAATCAATCTTCTGTCCTCGTTAGGCTTACTCAGAGTCACGCATCGGGTTAAAGGACCAGCAAAAAAAACTAATTTCGTTTCCCCCGAAGTGTCATATTACTTAGGGAGATGTCCTGCTCACTTGCAAAGGTCACTTTTGCCGTTAACCTTAATGCCATAGAATAGATAATCAGGTTAGAAAAGAAAAATTTTTCTCGATAGAGGCTTTACTAGCCCTTGGAAGTTAACTCCTAAATGTCATGGGATCTATTAGCTTGGAGAATAGCTGATTGTCATTATTTGTCATTGTATAAGGCACCTTTAGGTGGTTAAGAAATCATTTTCCTTGTCTTTCCCGAGTTGTTCAATTTACAAGGTGGGCGAGTTTGCCTCCAGCACAACGGAAAAACTTATTATCTGTTTTAAAACATAATGCTTATTGGTAAATGTATTCCAAAAACATTGGTTTGGTCCGGAGGCACGCACATAAACAGTATATTGCTAATACCATCTGCAATTATGTCCCCGCTATGTACATCGAAGGGACCGTTGTGAGTTTGCGCAGTTCCGAAATTTCCTTGTGAAAGTAAACATTCGACAGGACCGGATTTCAACTTTTTAATGTCAATGTCACTGGTTAGTTAGGAAAAATATTGCAATCAAAATTTCGATTAGTTCGATTTAAGACAGCGTTCCATGCATACGATTTCTGACGATATGATGATCCGACGGTGCCCTGATTCGTGTAAACTTTTGGTATCAAATTCCTTCCGAATATTTGTAACAATCGACACGATGAGCTTTATTTTAACTTTCATCCGACGTCGTATGTTTCTTAACCTCACATTTTTTTAAAACCAGAAATTCAGAATTAATGACTATATTGACTATTTTGGGAATTATTATCAGCTACTAATGCACCAAATTAAAAATACGTTAATTTTAAGGTTAGGTAGTATACGAGTGACACTCTCTTCTTTTTTTACAAGTTTTTTAGTGAAATTCGCTTCCAAAGATCGGATAATGTGATAAGCAAAATATTTTTGTATACATAAATATATGTACATACCTGAAATACTTTAAACCTGGTATTGATCCACGACTTTTGCAAAAAAGCACCACGCACTTGTGTCCTTTCATCTTAAACAAAACAACCACTAACCTCCCAAACAGCGAATCGAATCACCACAAATTAAAAACTCCTTTACAAAAATTGTTGTTAGGTGGTGAAAGTTTATAAGCACTAATATACCGACAACAATGTGGATGAACCACTTTTTGTTCTGTAATTTGAAAAAGCATCCAGAATCAAAGATGGCGACGAATAACAACAAACAAATAATGTCGGGCCGGCTCTGACGCGATCGATAAAATTTCCACCCTACTGCGCAAACTCAATAGGCCCACGCCATCTCCCATAGCGGGGACACTTTTTGTATTTTGGAAGATAAGGAGAATGTATAATAGCTTCCTGAGTTTAAGGCTTTATATTAAAAAAAATTGTTTTAAAGCTATAATTGTATATTTACAAAAATAAGGTTTATAATTCAAATTATTCGTTGACGAGGTACCGCTGTATACTACCACTTGGCAAACAAGTGGACGTGTGATTCAATTCAAAATCCGTTATTTGAGCTAAAATATAGATATAACAAAATATAACAAATTAAATTAAATAGATCTTTAAATGTTTAAATGCATGCTATCCTAGAAGTGACCTATCATAGACTTGACTCCAACGACGTGGATGGTAATGTATAATTTTAAATTTTCCTTACAACTTAATCAGTGCTTTAATATAAGTTGAAATTTTAAAATAGTTAATTCAAGTAAATATTGACGTATGCACTTAAAAAAATTGTGAACAAGCAATTAGTAAAAGAAGGTAATTTTTTTATTTATACTTAAATTCATTAACATATTTTTTTGTCCCTTTTTCATTTTTAACTGCAGACTAAAAAAACCTATGTTATTCCTTCTTGCTTATAAATTTATTGGTATTTTTGCTAATATAAAAGGTTATATATAGGCAAGAAAAAATAACAAGGCGCTTCTGTCAGATTGTTTTAACGTTAGAACCTTTTTTTCAGCCCTAAAAATGACCGTTCAAGACAAATTCTCATTTCTTAGAAGAAATAAAATATCCAAAAACTAATAGTAACCGTAAGATGTTTTTTTTGTGATTTCAATTACCAAAAACGTTTATTTATAATTCATACTAACAACAACAGTTTTTCCATTTTCCCCCATTAAAAACGATGTGCTTATTCTATTTGGGTTTTATTTTGTTTTTGTTTTCTTTCTTCACAATATAACAATATTTGAGTCACCTTTTAGCGAGTGGTGTATGAATATTCTAGTAAATTCACAGAAAGATTTTAAACAATAATTCACTGGTATTGCTTATTAAAATCTTTCTGCAAGTCGATATACTATATAAGAATTGGGTATTCTTTAATTTAAAAAAAAGGTAGAAACAATTTCTATACACTAAAACTTGCAATTAACAGCTGATGAGAAGAGCTATCAATACTTTAACCCCCTATATCACATAATTTTTAAAGCGCTCTGAAATACCATAGAAGGCGTATTTTTATTTTTATAGTATATTATTTATAGTTTTTGTTTGTGAGCGTAGACATGGTCGTCCTAGCAGCAATGTAAACATATATACAACCCAGTGGCGTGGGGCCCTGCCCCGAGAACGCCGGCTCGGAGCTGCCGCAAAAACGCTATTCTATTTTTTTTAATGATGAAGAGGAAAAGAAACTCATAGTCTGCTCCACTGGTTTAATAAAAGTTCAGTTTTTAATTTCCACACGTTTCGAATGCACAAACCATCGTCTTCAGTGGAAAAATTATACATACGCAGAAACTGTAAAAGAGGAAAAACATATTTAAGCATTTTTATGTAAAGAAGAAAATTATAATTTTGGAAACATTAAAAAGGTTTACTGAAAGATCAAAAAAATAAAGTAGAAGAAAAAACTGTGAAATATCTTTACCTTCTCTAGCAAAAAAAAGACAAAATTTTATATATGAAAGTTACATTAATAAATTAGTGAAAAAGCTTGAAAAAAGAATCTAAGACTACTATAGTACTATTATACAACGTGTCCAAGATAAGGAGGGCCAGTACAGGTATCTCAGAATACGTAAGAGATACGAAGTCGGTTAAATGGAGGTAAAGTTGCGGATTTACGTGCCTAATAATATGCCGTTTAGAAAGTTTTAAAATTCCGAGTAGTTCCGGAGATATCCGGAAATAACCGAAATTCTGAAAAATCGTTTCATTGTTTTCCTGGGTTTTTTTGAGATCGAATTCGAAAGTAAAATGCACTTTTACATTGCCACTTTTTCCGCTCTATCTAACAGTGTTAATTGTTTTGTAATCCGACGAGTCGTCTTCGAAGGGCCATTGTCAACTTTCTTTTTTTAAATACGGTCCTGTTTTCCTGATATTGGAATTTGAGAGCTTTTTTCTTCCGAATGCAATGATGTATGACACATTGTGGTTTAATGACGTTTTGAGGGTTTTTTGAACAACATCAGGATATTTTGGGATACGGTCCTGTATTTCTACTAATTTTATAAATAATATCTCATAAGTAAGCTCTAAAATTTTACTTATGTTGGACTAGTTCAATAAATAAAATAATTTAATAATAACCACAAATAAGTGAACAAAATACAGAAACGTTATTTGAAACTTCTGTAAAGTAAGCGTTTGAAACAAAAAAATTAAGATGGTGACGCGTGATTTGTTTCACTTGACATTCCCATTGTGATCGTTTGAAAGCGTTTTAAGAGGTTTTCTATTTTCCAGAAAATATGGAACATAATTTTACAAATGCTGAAAAGTTTGATATTCTATCGCATGTTTTATTTTATCTCAAAAAACTGTTATGTGGCAGTTAGAAGATGTTATTTGTGCTTAGAGAATAACGGAAATCATTTTGAACACCTGATTATGTAATTCTTTACTTTTTCCGTGGTTCGTTTTATTGTTCACTTATTTGTGGTTTATTATTAATTTATTTGTTATATATTGAACTAATCCAATATAATTTAAAAATTTAGAGCTTACTAATGTGATATTATTTATAAAAATAGGAGAAATACAGGACCGTATCCCAAAATTTCCTGATGTTGTTCAAAAAAACCCTCGAAACGTCATTAAACCACAATGTGTCATACATCGTTGCATTCGGGAGAAAAAAGCTCTTAAATTCCAATATCAGGGAAACAGGACCGTATTTAAAAAAAGAAAGTTACTAATGGCCCTTCGAAGAAGACTCGTCGAATTACAAAACAATTAACGCTGTTAGCTAGAGCGGAAAAGTGGCAATGTAAAATTTACTTTAGAATTCGATCTAAAAAAAACACCAGAAAAACAATAAAACGATTTTTCAGAATTTCGGTTTTTTCGGATATCTCCGGAACTACTCGGAATTTTAAAACTTTCTAAACGGCATATTATTAGGCACGTAAATGCGCAACTTTACCCCTATTTAACCGACTTCGTATCTCTTACGGTTTCCGAGATCCCTCTACTGGCCCTCCTTATCTTGGACACGTTGTAGTTTTTAATATGATTTTTGGAAAAGAGCCAAAAAGAATTTTCAAAAGAGACCCATCGTGTCCGTTTAATTTTGCTCTAGTCCGTCCCTGGCAAACTAAATAAGCCAAATGTGTTTAAAAGGGCAAATTTTAAGGAGACTCATCTACTAACCATTATACTAAAAAATTATTAAATTACACCTAGTACTTAAAAAATTATTTAAAAACAACGATTTCCAGGGACGTCCGTTATGGGCCCGTATCTCCGTAGGGGAGGCCGTAGGAAGAAAAATATATAGGAACTTCTCCTGTTCTTTTTAAGTGTTCTATCTGAACCCGGGTGATCGCCCACATATTCTGGGGCACCCTGTATAAATAATTTTCTTCTACCTTAATTTTTTACAATTTCAGTATAAACCTTCTTAATGTTTCCAATTTTCTTGTTTACATGGTTAGGGGCCGGACCAAATTTTTCGCTCCAAGGCCCGTGGCTGCTTTGTTACGCCACCGGTACAACCATACAAGGTGTGTCAAAAAATAGAGGAACAATTAAAATCGTATAAGCCAATTCGAACTATAAATATTTAAAAGTGGTTCCAAAAAAAACATTTTTATACGTCTAAAAACAGACGATTAAAACAATCTGACAGAAATTTTATTTTGCATGATATGCCTAAAAAACTAACAATTCGCTTTATTGCATATAGAAATACGGATTGTGTGTCCAGACAAACCGTTTTCGCAACTGTCGACCAATTCCCAATTGTCAGGTATGATTTAGAACACAGAAAAATGTAGTGCGCATTCGAATGGTTTATGTTATTGGCAATTTTGCAACATTTATTTCGGTCTCTGAATATGAAGAGAAGCAAAAAGGAACATAAATTTTGTCAAATCCTGTTTCTTACTTATTTCTTCAAATGTTAAGACATTAACTTTAAACGTATCCAGCTTTTCTGTCGACGTTATCGACAAACTGGCACTAGCTATAATTACCAGAAAAATCTCCTTTGCTTCCAAAGGACGAAATAAATGCTGACAAGGCCAAAAAAACATCCTAATATCCAGATAAGATTGTAATAACATTAGATAGCTATTCAAGTAGTATATACGCTAGGCTAGTGCTTTTAAAGCAACTTCGAGTTGTTTCTAGTAGCCTAGCTATGCTATCTAGTGATGACAAAGAACTGTAAAGTAATGTTTTTAAAGTATGAAGTATTTAGGTAACTGCTTTGGCTTAGAACTTTTAGGATTGTTAATTTAGCTTATTTCCTAGAATTGGCTACGTCCTGTATTTATTGCAGCTGTGTATTTAGAAGAACTATCCTAATGTAACGTATGTAGGCTTTTATCTGTTTTAACTTTATCTGAATCTTCGTCTCCGTCCTCGAGAGGTTTGAAATATTTTTTAATTTGGCTCTACGATTTTGATTTTAATAGTTTATCCTTTAAGAGCAGTGACGTAGCTACAAGGAGGCGAAGAGGGGCGATCCCGCCTACCCTTGGCATGGCTCCCCTTCGCCCCTTTACTACTTAAATATCTAACAAAGCTCAGACTACCACAAAAATCAAATCACAAATGTGGAATTAAAAACAACAATATGACAAAATATGTATTTAAAACCATTGGCTACGCCACTGGAAACAGTGTATGATTCTTAGTGCATACTTAAGAGCTACAAGGTATAGTTCATAGAAATAGGTATTTCTAGCCCCAAATTAAAGCAAGAAGAAAGCTATTTATCCGCTTAACACAAATACACCTTTTTACACCGAATTGTGTTTGTACATATAATGCAAAAAGAAAAATCAATGAGGAACACTTAACTAAAAGGGATTATTGATTTTCTTTCCAAATTCGACAACACCCTTGCATGTATCTTGTTGGTTATTTTACCAGAACCTTTTTGTTGTATTCTTCACGTATAAACCAGTGGTACTTGGTACTATTTGCTAAAGTAGTGTTTCCTTTATAGTACAGTGTTGTGTTTGCTGTTCAGTACTGTTTTGTAAATTAATGTGTTGTGTGATGGTAATTATGTTTTTTTTTCTTTTTTCACAGCCCGGCGACAGGAGATTATTAAGATGACCGAACAGCTAATAGAAGCGATAAATACTGGCGATTTCGAAGCATACACGTAAGTCACATGGGCGTCACAATAGCTTCCTTCTACTCTTAGAGTTTACCGTATTTTAGTTATTTCGATATAAATTTTAAAAACCTACATTTTTGCTACTTTTTCTTAAAATCTTGCAGTAACTTTTTAATGATTTACCTTTGTTATGCATGAGTTAATACGATAAACTCCAAGAGTAAAAGGAAGCTATTTTGAACATTTACTTTAGTTTACAATTATTAGTCTAGTCGCCTATAACAAAATTACCCAATAAAAACTCTATTTAAACAACATAATTTATGATATTTACAATTATTTCGAAAACGGCTGGATGTAACTTATATGCTTGCATTACAAAAAAAAATTGTCTATGAATTCTACGTCAAATAGCCAAATAATATACAGGGTGTTCCATTTGAAAAACTTGAGAAAAATTATTTTAAAATGTTGCGTTTTTGAAAGCTTATTACGAACACCCTGTATAAAATGGATAAACGCAATTAGATTCATAGTAACTCTAGACCTCTTGTCATAAATTTCACCCAATGCCGAGGTTAAAAAAAAATAGTTCTGGATTGTCTTTTTTTTTGATTTTTTTATTCAGGACTGCAAAACTTTTTTTAGGTTTTAATTTATTTCTGCGAAACTACGAAACCAAATTAAATAAAATTTGAGGCACTTATAAACGATATTAATACGAACCGAAATATGTAATAAAATACTGGGTGTCCCATTTAAAAAAATATAACTTGATGCTGTCACACTTTTATGGGCCACCCTGTATAATGTAAAATATTTTTAAAACATGCCGCTTTTAATCCAATATCTCAAGCTGTTTTAGTCTTGTTGATAAGTTCTTCGATAACGATTTAATCTTCCATCCCCGCTTCGTTTGCGGACCCGGTATAGCAGGTTTGGAACCGCCATATTAGATTCACCGCCATGCACCCCTCGAATGTCGAATTTACTTTACGGCTTTAAAATAGAAAAAACATACATCTTTTTCGCTAATCAAATAAAAGATTATTTGATGATGGAATCTGTTAAAATTGTTTCAATCTCTGATATTAGAGCTTGACTTTGAAACGTCTTGCATGCGTATGTTTGTTTTTACATTTTTTATATTTTTTAGAAAAATATGTGATCCCCATCTAACAGCGTTTGAACCAGAGGCGATGGGCAACCTAGTTGAGGGAATGGATTTCCACAAGTTTTATTTTGATAACGGTAAGCTTTATAATAAATGTTGATAATTTTCAACAGTTAACTTTATCAAATGTTATGAGTAGGAAACAGGGCCGGATTTAAGCATGGCATTTATAGGCTACTGCCTAGAGCGGCAAAAATTGACGTAAAGCTGACCATAACAAATGATGAAAATATTACCTCTAACACTAATTTTTGGTTTCGTCATTGTCAAAATTTAATTTGCTGTATTATCTGAACTATGAGAGTTTTGTGGTTTTGATATCCCGTTTAATTGAATAGCTTAGGATTGGCTCACCAAAATATATTGAAACTCGGTACATGGGTGTACCATGTCAGCCTCTTCAAGAAGTTTTAATGCAGTTTTTCTATTAAATGTACAGGGGAGCCAATATTCAGCCACCTCAAAAATTACATGCGATTTCCGATGTTCAACTTAACGATTCATCACCCGTTATACTAACCAGCGACATACACATAGATACAAATATTTTAGCTTCTAATAAAGTGTAGTTCCTCCTCTGGCCTCAATGCAAGCTTGAAGACGTCGCCGCATGGTGTGCGTAAGGTTAGCAATCCGTTCTTGTGGAATAGCCTGCCGTTCCTCGGAAGCAGCGATGACTATCTCCTGGAGAGTTCTAGGAGGATTTCTTCTAACGCGAACTGCCCTAGAGAGCATGTCCCAAGCATGTTCTATCGGGTTCATGTCAGGGGACAAAGCAGGCGACTCCAAGCGATTGATTCCCTCACTTACTAGATATTCATCCAGAGCTCTAGTACGATGGGGCCGGGCATTGCCATCCATAAACGCAAAATTGTTACCAACAGCCCCTCTCCACGTTATAACATAAGGATGTAGAATATCCCTAATGTACCTGTCGCCAGTCATTGTGCCTTGAACGTGGACTAACTCAGTACGCTCGTCAGACTTAATACCTGCCCAACATGGCGCTTCCTCCGGCGATTGGGGGCAAGGGGCGAGCATGGGCAAGTTGAGCGGCTCTTGTTGGTTCTGTCCAAACACGAATCCAGCGACTATCGTTTACTAGACAAATCCTGGTCTCGTCGGAAAATAGGAACAGAATTCCAAAATTCTTCGGGTAAGCGAACATGCGTTTCAGCCCACTGCAGTCGACGAACTCGATGGTCATATTGTACTTGTGGAGCTCTTACTGGTCGCCGACATCTTAAACCGGATTCAAGAATTCGTCTTCTTAGTGTAGACACGGATACGCGAACTCCAATTGCATGCGTAACATCTCTCTGAAGTTGTGGGACTGGTATAGTACAATTTCTCCGAATTGTTAACGTAATATAGCAGTTCTACAGTTCGTTAGTAACACGCCTTCTACAACTTCGTTGTCTGTCTCGCTCAGAATTGGTCTCTAGATAGCGATTCCATATGAGAGAGACATCGCTTTGAAAAAACCCTATTGTTTCAGCAACATACCTTTGGGAATGACCTTCTCCAACTAAAGCTACTATTCTTGCACGATCAATTTCAGATATTACTCGGCGATTCATTTTTACACACTGAACCGAAAAATTTAACTGGCCAGCGCCAACAAAATACAACACTAAAAATGTTATCTCAAACAAATGTCTTGACAATATTCTTTTTGCTACAAAGAATTGTATCGTTTTAACTAATAAACATAAATAAACATTTAGAAAAAAAAATAATTCCTGAAATTATCTTAACATGCCAAAATCAGAGTGATGCAAAACTTTTGAATCTATGTGTATATTGAGACAAAAGTTGAAAAACAAACGATTTCGATTGCATTGGTTTTTGGGAAAAAAATCGGGGCTGAAATGAGAAAGGGCCAACAAGAAGGGTAAATCCGGCCCTGGGAGAAAATATATGTGCAAGTCTGATCTACAGATTATATAGTTTTTTAGCTAATTATTATTTATATGTTCAGTATTAGGGAAGAACTGCAAGGCGGTAAACACCACAATTCTAAACCCACACGTTCATCTGTTGGGAGATGACGCCGCTTGCATCGCATATGTAAGATTGACGCAATATATGGATAAGTAAGTAATTTATTCAAGTACTATACGGCGAGCTCTATGATTCACGGGACACCCTCATTGAATGTTCGACAACATGGTTTAAATAAATAAGTAACGTTACCTTTATCGTCGATTTTTCGATTTAGATTGAAGGCTTCAAGTCAATTGCCCTCAACATAGGCTGCATTCAGCAGAGCCCATCGATTTATAAGCGATTTTTGATGGGTGACGTCACGATGCGCATCGATTTGTAGTTCTGCTGAATGCATTTTGCCGTCTTCAATATTACGTCTGCTACACCTTTTGTAGCCGATTTCCTTCTGTATACGAAAAAAGAAAACACAAGAAAGTTACATAAATTGACAGTGCCCTGGGACCTCTGAAGTAAACTGCTTCTAGACATGTTTGTTTCTATTGACCAAATTGTAAACTCTTGCTGACCAAGTAATCATTTCGCAGCTCGACTGTTAATAACTGCAAACCATTTAATTACTTCTCTTGCGTTTTTATCTCTACGAAATGGATAATTTTATTTTTAATGCTCCTCTTCACTACCGGAGATCATGCATAATATATTTTATTTACAACCATGCATGTAATAATGACATTTCATCTATCTCTGAAAGGTGGAAAGTTGACGTTTTTACTTTTACTTTCCACCCGGGTAGGAAGTAAATTATTTTTTTGTAATTTTAAAAAAACTCGATATCTCAAAAAATTATACGAACTCACTAACATACAACTGATGACACAAATTTAACGACTATGAATTTTTTAAAAATTTTAAAATAAGCCTAATGACATTTATAAAAAATAGAAAATTGACATGGTTTTTGTTTTACTTATTTACATTAATTATTACATTGGCATTATGTATAGGCAGTCACTGATATGGTAAAACATTGAATATTGTGACCAAATCGTTCATATCTTCTTTGTCTTGGCATTTTCACTGAAATAAGCTAGTAGCGCCGACTCAGAACCAGGATTTTGAACTTTGTTTCCTGTACACCATTCTTTGAAACAGTTATATGCCTTGTCATATCTCGGGCGGCTTTTAGTTGGCAGAAGATCTTCTTCTACTATTTTTGCTGCTTCTCGAATTTCTGGTGGAGTAGCAGCAGATAGCATTTTTCTGTTGTTAAAATAATATAATGTTTAGTGACATGGAAACCATATTCAAAAAATGATATTTGCCATCTTGATGTGTATTATTACCTACGTTATTTTACCACCTGCAGTTATTTGAAATTTCTGTCTAAATTTTCAATGGAAAAGTCAAAATGACATTTTATCTTTTATTAATAATTTTAATTCAAAATAATAAGTGGATGTAAATAAAATAGTGTACAAACCTCGGTGAAAAGTTTCATTACTATCTCGAGATTTAGTTAACTACCGTCTCTCTCGACAGGAATGAAACACTTTCCACCTCGGTACGTAATATACTATTTATAATAATTATAATTCACTTCTTTCTTAATTTTTTATAAATTTAACTCCTCAACCTGACCAACAAAACTGACATAAGTCGCTGTCAAATCACAAATCGCCATTTAAATTCGATGGAGAAAATGGCGTCCAATTTCCTATGGATTTGTGAAATCGAATTTTTTTAGTGCATTAGTGCTTCAGCAGCATCGCTTACAAATCGATGTTTCTGCTGAATGCGCCCATAGACAAACTCGAAAAAATCTTAATGATGTCCTCATGTTTCTTACTTTTTCTAGACATGGACAGGCTCATACACACCAATCGGAAGAAAGCAGAGTGTGGCACAAGCGAGACAACAAATGGCAAAACGTCCATTTCCACCGCAGTGGCGGAAACGGGGACGCCGCATTCGGATTCAGTTCGCATAAATAAAACAGTTGAATTTGTCTTTCTAATTTCCAAGGTATAGTTTGAGATTTTGGAACTTAAAATGAGTAAAAAGCAAAAAAGTATTTGAAAAAGAGGAATATTGATAATGTCGATTATTTTTGGATTGAGTTGACGTTTAGCTTTGGACACGACGAATTTGAGTGACGATGGAAGATAATTACCCACTACCAAACGAATTTTCTGACTTTATTTATTTAGATATCTAATAAATGTTTGCCGATATCATAGTAATTCTAAAATGGGTTTACACTTCGGTAAAATGTTAAGTTTAAAAATATATTTAAAAATTTTAAGTAGATCACAGCACGGCTGAAGGCCTAATTGTTTCTGCAGCAATGTTAGTGACAATAATTTGTAATTATTTGATCATGTTTGTATTTGAAGAGATATGTGAAAATAAATTTCAAATTCTTATTACCACTTTTCTTCTCCATAAGATGATTCAAGTACATTTTCAATCCGACGTTTCGCTTTTTCGCAACCATCATCATCCTTGTTTTTTTAAATAACGGTAACATTTTATTTTATGCTTTCTGAACTCCAATTTATATTCTGAATCCAACGATATATCACACCTATTGTTTATTGTTATTATTTTGAATGAACGGAATCATGCGCAATACACCGTTCTCGATCAGCTGGCGCAATTAGTATTGCATTGCCGGAAATGGACCGTGCGCCATTTTAATTGCCATTGCCGCTGCACGTCTGGGTAGAGATGGATTATTCTGTTATTTTTTAATGTTTATTAGTTGGTCGAAGCACCTATGGACAGCTAATGGCTATTTAAACTAACTGGTACTTAAATTAACAGTTCACATTCTTTATTAAGCGTATGTACTGCTAATTCGTCGCAACTTTCTTGAACTGCTATTTGTAAATAGCAGTAGCTGCTTTAACTGGGAATCAAAACGAACAGGTTTGCCCATCTCTAATTCTGGGGATATTTTAGGGATTTCGACAGTACCAACTGCTGTCCTGACTGTTGGCAATGCGCCAGCTGATCGAGAACGATTTAATGCGCATGAATACGTGCAATTATAATGGCCATTGCAGGCGCAAGGGAAGAATTGCCGACTCTAATTCGGCTTTAATACCAACTAAATCATAAATACAACAATACGCTGCTCGATCTCGCCATTATGGACGGCGCAACGGCCCTCCCAGGGGGGTTAAACCACGAAGACAACCAAAATACTTTTTAAAATCGTCCCCTTTCACAATAAAATTTAGGTGTCTTGACACCCTGTATATTTTATTGATGTTTAACAATAATTGTTACCTACCTATCCAAAGAGCAAAAATGCCAAATCATAGATAGAAATGGCTTTGTCCGAAACAATTATTTTTTTGCTTTTTACGGATTTCATTCTTTAAAAACAACATCCACCATAGACTATGTAAAAGTGAAGTCTACTACTATTTTTTGTTTGTATTATTTCGAGCTTTATATATACTATACACTTGTACGTAAGTATGTTGGTGTATTCGTATTTTCTAAGATGTATTCTAGCTAGCAACGGTATATCTCCAACCATTTTGATATATAAGAGGTTAGAATGGATTTTTTATGTTCTCTTAAGTGCGGTGTTACAGTCCCGCAAAACGGGGGCCGTTCAGTGGGAAGGTTAAAATACATTATTTCTTATCGCCACTGTCACCTCTTTCCCGCAATAATGCATTATATTTACCATTGCTCCGAACGGCTCCTGCAAAACAGGACGATGTGACTCCGCACTAAATGCGGTGTTACACTGTCCCGCAAAACTGGAGCAGTTTTGCGAGACTCGTTTTACGGGACAGTGTAACCAAGTTGTTTTTTCATCCTTCTACAGTAGCAACTCTTATCTTTATTTATCAGCTGCAAAATGGTTGGCGATATTTTTAAAAAATTACACATTTCAATGGGAGGGTAACATTCACTTTTTTTGTTTAATTTCGCTTATTATACTAGTTCCGTTGTGTATAAGATTCCTTACTAGATTCTACGTAAAAAAATGATACCTAAATATTTTTCAATTAGAAATAGCTAGTAAAAATATGGAAACTATTGATTATTTGCTAAAGTAAGATAGCTATTGAAAAATATTAAACACAAAAGTTTCAGGTTTTTTCTTAATCTTAAAGAGTGTCCAGTAAAAAACTAACTTTTAACAGGAAATTTTCAAATTCTAATTCTGATTTTCTATACAGGGTGTTATGGAAATGACTTATTATATTTAAACCGGCAAATCCTGATATGAAAATAAATTGATGAAAAATAACCTTAAATGGCACTTTTGTTATTGTTGTTATTGTACGAAATATACACTTTATATGAAATCTGTAAATTTACGTGGCCGCTACTGAGGACGTTCGCAATTAATAGTTTATTGAGGCGGTGTTGTCATATATTGCAACGCAGAATTGTAAACGCACGTATTCAGTTTTTGACAACAAGACGTCTTTTACCCGCGTTATCACTTCTTTTTCAAATTTTTTAGAAAAAAAATACTACAATTTTAAGGTACATACTCTCTTACCTTAGATCTTATAATCCGTTTAATAATAAAATTCAATATCGCACAAATGTTTAATAACATCGCAATATTTCTTATTATGAATTATTTCACAACAGAAAAAAAATCGGGTAACAAAACGTTTAAAATTCATATACATCAAGCACGTGGAACCCTTGACAGCGTCATTCCACCTCGAGTCTCGGAACATACTGAAGCAACGATAGTCGCACGCTGCAGGTATCCAAGCAAGAGCGCAACATGCGGTGCGATCTGACAACACTGTTAGTATACTCTACTGACCCACATTGTTGCTAACTGAATCCAGATGGAACGGTGCGACAGTATATGGGTAAAATTTTACCTTAGTATTCAGATATTCGATTAAAAAGTATGTAGATTTTCTCTAGGACACCCTAGGAGTCACCCATTTAAATATAATAAGTAATTTCCATAACACTCTGTATATTATTATTGGCGCATTAATAAGAACCGCAACTGGTTTTAAGTGTACACACGGCTGTGTAACTATTGGTTTTAAAAATTGTCCCAAGCTATTTTACTTTTGGAAATACTCGAGCGTTTCCGTACATATCGGCGACCCTGTATATTTCCCCCAATAAGAAAGTGAATGGCACCCAAGAGAACATATTTTGTATTAAAGATGCAAGTTGTCACTAAACTGTTCAGCACACCAATATAAATGTAAGTAATTTAGTAGAAACTTAGCCAAAAATTTACCTTAGATAATAAAATAATTTATTACAATACCTTATTTCGAAAACTCAATCAGTTAAGATTTATCGATTGCGAGAGAGGCATTTTTGAAGAACCTACTTAATATATAGGGCTTTCTTGTTTGTTTGTTTTTTTACCCTGCATACTATTCTGTACTAGTCATATTCAGATATCTAGCGAGAGCGATTCAATTGGTCAAAATATTACTGGTAATATTATAATATTTATCTCACGATTAAAGTACTCTTTGAGCTTCTAGTAAACATTCTTGGAACTGCTCAGGAAGGAAGGATAAAACAATTATTGCAAAATTTGTATAACCGCAACAGATGCTAAAACCAATAGCTGTAGCTAACTCCGTGGCTACCAAGAATTAAGTTTCTCAGTTATTCGGTAAATTTTGACCAGCAGATTCATTTTCGTCTTGTTTATTAAAGTCGTGATATTTTTATTTACAAGTGTTTCCACTATAGAATCTTACTGCCTTATATTGAGGTACATTCATATACAGGGTGTCCCAGACGTGAATACACTCTACACGGAACTCGTTAGTGAGTTCTGCAAGGTCATGTTTCGATTTAAAAAAATTCCTAATATTTCCAAAGATATTTGGGGCGAAACTGAATTTTTCCAATTTCGTTCCTTTTGTTTTCTGGTTTTCAATCGGACGTTTCGTTTTTTCGCAACCTTCGTCAACTTTGTTTCATTAAATAGTAGTAACATTTTATTTTATGCTTTATGGACTCAGGGGCATCTATAAATATTATTATACGTTAATTTTCTTCTTATGTAACACTAAAATTTCGATAATAAAATAACTACAACTAATGGCGTAGTCAGGTAGGGTGCAGGAAATCCCAAAAAGATTACAGTTCTAATATGAAAATAAATATGACATAACCATTCAATCCTTCGACGCTAAGAGCAATATTTTAAGTCTCTGTCCAATAAACAGGGGGAAAAGGCGTTCCCAACGGATTAGGTCATACGAGCTTAACCGAACATCACCCGAATACAGTCGACTGGTAGGGCAGATGAACATTAGGGTAGTTGAACAGTAGGACAGATGAAGCCATCTCAATATATACACATATCGGTATTGCAGAATAGTAAGAACGCAGTTCTCTGCCAGGGCGAAATTTTCGCCAGTCAGGGCTGCGCCCAGATCCGCCCCCGCCTGGCTGTCCTGTATGGACTCCACTTTATATGCTGAATCCAACGCTATATCATTTATTACTTATTATTATTATTGTTAATAATTTCAAATAAAAAAATAGTTTTTAATGCCCAACTAGAATATACATACAATAATAAAAGCAATAATATTTTGAATAAGATGCGTATTTCCATTGAAGATGATTTTTTTTTGTCCGAAACGCCTAATAAATAATATGTGTGATATATCGTTAGTTTCAGAATATAAAGTGGATTTCATAAAGCATAAAATAAAATGTGTATACTATTTATTAAAACAAAGTTGATGATGGTTGCAAGGAAACGAAACGCCCGATTAAAAATTGAATTAAATTATATTATAGGGGAGAAAAAGTGGCAATGACAAAATTTAGTTTCCTTCAATTGAATCAGAAAACAAAAATTCGGGTTTGCCCAAATATCGGAATTTTTTTAATTCGAGATGTCCAACTTTTGTCTGATTTGATAATTTCAGTATGTCCTATTGGTTAGCGAGATCCCTGTAGTGTGCATTTTTTATCTGGGACACCCTATATAGATTTTTAGGCTTCGTACTTATTTAAAAAAAAAATTTTTAATATTCTCGAATTCCTCGGCTGCATTAATTTGGTCCGAAATTATTATTTTACTCTTATAGAGTAGCTGTATATGCGTGATCATGTGACCGTAGCCGAGGTCCTTTTATATTATAACTATCTACATAATTATGATATGAAATATGCAAATTTTTCAGTGTATAGAAGATAATTTAAAAAATACTTACCAATTAGTATGATATATCGCACTGCGCTTAACTAAGGGTAACATTTGTTCACTTGAGCTTACACCAAATTATTTCTGCATTCGATCAGTACTTATATGAACATACAGGGTGATTCACGGTGTATGGTAGATTAGACGTATATGGAAAACGATCGTTTCCAAAATTTGTACTTTTATACATACGCATCTACTGAAAAATTGTAACAACTTTGTTATTTTCCATGGAATACACCGTATATTAATAAGTTTTTTTAATCGCCTTTTAGTTCTAATAACATGACCTTAATAATGAAACTTGTTGTTGTGGTTTGAATTCATGAAAAATTCAATAATGTATTCAATCCCCATGGTTGGTTGGTGGGTTGGTTAAAGGCGGGGGTCGGTTTAAAGGCCCGAACTTCAAATCACTGCAGCCTTTCAGCTTATTGTGTACCCCGATCTTGTTAGAAGACGTTTGTTCCTTCTATGAGGTCCAGTAACCTTCTACCAAGCTTGTCATGTGGGAGGTTGTCACCACGTTGCATGCTCCCGAAGATATTTGGTCTTCTACGAGACAGCGCTACGCAGCGGTATATTATGTGTGAGGCGGTTTCATCCTCTTCGCCGCAGAGTCTACATTCAATGGATCCGTTGTTTATACCTATCCCGTTGAAGGTGTTTTCGCAAGTGGCAGTGGCCTGTTAGCAGACCCATCGCCTGTTTCAGCTGGGGCCGCGTCAGGGTTAGCATCCCATTCGATAGTATTTTCGATGGTTTTCCAATTACGGCCCGTGCGTGTATTTGACCAGGTAACTCTTGCCATCGAGATAGGTGTTGTTTTTTCGACCATCTATCTAATGTTGTTTTTGTTGCCTGTTTTGATATTCCAAAGGCCGGTTCGGGGCCCCTGATCCTTTTAGCAAATCCGGCTCTTGCTAGTTCATCCGCTTTTTCATTTCCTAATATCCCGGAGTGACCAGGGACCCGCAAGAGTTCCACCTTGTTCCCCCTGGCCGCCAGTACTTTTAGGTTGGTATGGCACTCCAGTGTAAGTTTTGAAGTAAACCGATTGGAGTTCAAAGCCTTAGGAGCAGCTTGGCTGTTCGAAAGGATGTAAATCTTTTGGTCGTGGTAGCCTTTTTCAAGATATGCTTGTATGACATGAACTTCCGCTTGGTATACTGTGGCGTAGGTCCCCGGAGGAATGCTTATGTCCATCCTGGGCCTTTCCCCAAATATACCTGCGCCCACATACCTGCACCAACCAACCGACCAATCCCCATAGAAAAATCTAGTGTTGGGAAAAACCGATGATTTTAATAATCGAGTACTTGACATTCGAGCGATTTTAATAATCGAGTGAATCGCTCGTTAATTTTAGAAGTTTAGTCTAGAGTTTTTATTAAGGAAAATCAGTTGACTCTGGCAAGTCCCAGTCAAAACAAAACCCTTGTCGCGCTGAATCCACTAAGGGATTTGGCATACTTTTTTGTATGCACTTTCTCGTTTATGTACCTTTAACAAAGACGTATGTCGTGTCAGCCTTCTAAGCGTCAAACTCGAACGTCCCCAATCGGCACTTTTCGGATGGCGCGCGGAGTCGAGCGAAGATCGGGTATCAAATGAAAGGCTCGAATATACAAACAGCTTTTCATTCGAGCGAAGCTCGGGTTTCAAGTGAGAGGTAATAAGTAACAAGCGACGATTGTCGCTTGAATTTATAACTCGAGCAGTTTGTTTAATAATCGAACGACGTCAGTTATTTCAATAATCGAGTACTCGAGCGGTTTTTCGCTCGAGCGATCACAACACTAGTGTTATGTAAAATTCTGGAATGCAGCAATAATGCCGTGTAAGGTTATCGTGAAAAAAACATTTCAATTTTGACTGTTTAAAATAATGTATCTTATAAGCTGTCTTGTGCTCTCTTATTATCATAATACGCATATAAAAAATTGTAAATTCACGATTTCCCTACTTCATATAAGTTGTTTTTTTAAATATTTTTTACTATCACAACATTTAACCAAATAATTATATTCAATACCAGATATAGGCCGTTTTTGAGCCAGAACAAGTTTTAAAAATGTTCGCATTGTAAAAAAATATTTAAGGAAAGTATTTTCCAAAATAAGGAGCAGGAAACATAGAATTTTTATAATGTAGATACTGTATGAGTCCAACAATCCCCCATATACATACATGAGAAAAAGTACCTAATCAAAAAATAGATTTTCCAAAAAAAACAACACATCATTTCAACGATGTCACGGACATAACGAATTAAGTTTATTTTAAAAATAACTGAGACTTAGAAAGGCGTTAAAAAAAAAATCGATATTAATTTGTTTTAACTCGGTTTTAAATCATTTTCCAACTTTGTAAGTAAAAGGAGTCCTAACCTCTAAAGTTATTTTTATGAATAAACTAAACATCCTAATCGAATTTAAAGTAAAACTATTCGTAAGTGTTTAGAATAGTGCTCCTTTCGCAGTGGCGTACTTAACGGTATAGGGGCGATCTGTCCTCAAGATGTATCTCCTAAAAGGTGAATCGGGGTGGATTAGGAAATGTAGCAAGCGGATTTCGTGGGAATTATTTAAATTTTCGAAAAAGTATTCACATACAGGGTGGCCAATTAGTGCGACAAAGCTCAATATCTCTTTTACCGCTAGGGATAGCGGAAAACTTTTTTCACAAAAGTTATTAAGCGTTAAGAGGTGCAGATTTTAAAATTATTTTCAACTATACAGGGTGCTCCAAAAAGGCGGTGTGATAAAAATTTCATATTTTTTAAATGGGACACTATGTATATTTTTACATATTTGAATTCACCGTAAAATTCTGTACATAGCACCGTAATTATTTGTACACATTTTTGGAACGTTGCCAAATAGATTGAAAAATTCCTAAAATTTGTGCAAAAACATGGTTTAATGAAATGTGTAATATTTCTTAACTTATAATAATTTGAAATAAAATATTTTTATGTCGGAAAAAGGAATGTTCACAGAAGTCCCCTAAGATAACACATATCAATATTTTTATACAGGGTATTTTCTATGGATATGCCAACATTACGAACTTGAAACCTGAGTTTCGTAAGTTTTTTAAATGAAACACCCTGTATATGATTACTTTATCTTGTAGATATTTTAATCCTCTCTAATTTTTATTAAGGTCTTCCTATGCCTATCTCTACCAATCTTGTTGGTATTTCAATTTTTATTTAAACACGAGCAAAAAAAAAGTGGATGCATTTTACCATTGTCCTTTTTCTAGTCACCTATGACAAAATAAAAACAAAATGTTGTAATTTAAAAAAAAATTATTTATTCATACGGGAGGATACGACACAAAAATATTTTAACGATTCAAGCTTGTGGACAATTTCTAAAGTAAATTATTACCTAATTATTTGTTCATATAGTGACCCCCACTAACTTGAACACATAATTCAATACGTTTTTTAAAAAAATGTTTCTAGACATTTGCCGAGTAATACTTTGAAAACAGTTGAAAATGTGTAGAGACATGACTCATTCTTTTAAAAAACGTATGTGTTCAAGGTATTGGGGGTTACTATATGAACAAATAATTAGGTAATAATTTACTTTAGAAATTGTCCACAAGCTTGAATCGCTAAAATATTTTTGTGTCGTATCCTCCAGTATGATGAATAAATAATTTTTTTTTAAATTACAACATTTTGTTTTTATTTTGTCATAGGTGACTAGAAAAAGGACAATGGTAAAATACATCCACTTTTTTTTGTTCGAGTTTAAACAAAAATTAAAATACCACCACGATTGGTAGAGATAGGCATAGAACGACCTTAATAAAAATTAGAGAGGATTAAAATATCTACAAGATAAAGTAATCATATACAGGGTGTTTCATTTAAAAAACTTACGAAATTCAATTTTCAAGTTCGTAATGTTGGCATATCCATAGAAAAAATTGATATGTGTTATCATAGGGGACTTCTGTCAACATTCCTCTTTCCGACATAAAAATATTTTATTTCAAATTATTATAAGTTAAGAAATATTACACATTTCATTGAACCATGTTTTTGCACAAATTTTAGGAATTTTCCAATCTATTTGGCAACGTTGCAAAAATGTGTACAAATAATTACGGTGCTATGTACAGAATTTTACGGTGAATTCAAATATGTAAAAATATACATAGTGTCCCATTTAAAAATATGAAATTATTATCACACTGCCCTTTTGGAGCACCCTGTATGGTCAAAAATAATTTTAAAAGCTGCATCTCTTAACGCTTAATAACTTTTGTGAAAAAAGTTTTCCGTTATCCCTAGCGGTAAAAGAGATATTGAGCTTTGTCGCACTAATTGGCCACCCTGTAGATTGTATATTTTCAACATAAGGTCACGGACTGCCTCTTCTACCCCTTGAAGTTACGCCACTGGCCTTTTCAAGTAACTTGTTTACAAAGATGGCGTTGTTCAAAAACTTATGTATAATTAAAAAAAATGTTGCGTTTTGGCCTAAAGATTTCTTTACAAAATGGTGAAAAAATAGGTACCGTTTGATAATTTGATTGGTTTGATACTAAGCAATATAGGGTACTTACCTTTTATAGCATTGTATATTCAAAAGAAAACTTAACTACTATTTTTCTCAATGGACAAGCTCTCTATACATTTTTGTAACATAAAAAGAGAAATTCTCGAGTTAAAATATTCATATTATTATAACGAGTTGATTTTTGACACAAAATTACATTTTTGCAAATAAATATCGGGATATACCAGGTGGTCCATAATTGTGAAAAAAAAACAGTAGTTTATCGCTATACAGGGTGGTTGGAAGTAACGAGACTTGACTGTTATAAGTGTCGTCTTAATGGACGTATTGTAAGTATCATTTGCAAAAACATGTCATAGGCGAGGACTGTAGATTTAGATACGTCATCGAAAACAAGTAACATCCTTTTATCACTGTGTCAATAGATGTCGAAAAATAAGGCTATAGAAATGTGCACCCCCTACTCTCTATTTTTCTCCATGTTGAAGGGGCGTGAGTAGGACAAACCAAGAGTTCATTACATTCTACATAGCAAAATACTTTTGTTTAGAAACTTGAAATATTTGTAAACCACACGAAACACAAAATATAAATGTCTATAATGACATGTCAATATTTTAACCTTGCAATTCCGGTCTAATACAGTGAATTTGTATTTTGGTTTCCAAAGAAAAAGGTTATCTGTATTATCCTTTTTCATAAGTGATAAATAAGAAGACATTAGTTTATCGTAGTATATGGTATACTAAATTCATACACAGGGTGTTTGTTAATGACGTGCCAATATTTCAGGGTGTGATTCCTTAGGTCATTTTATAAAGAAAAGTTCATATGAACATATGTCCGCAACGGCTTAAATTTTTTGCTACAGAGTATTGCATTTTTATTTGTTAAATGGTTATTTTTTAATATCTCCGAAAGAACTTTAGATATTATTTTCAATTTTGGTATGTGTCAATAGGATATAGAACCACACATTTTAGTTAGAAAATTTATTAAATTGTTCCACCAATGGCGTCCCTGCGAACATGTCCTCTGATATATTTTACAAAAAAGATGGTACGCCACTGACATTTTTCCACGTGGATACATTTCCTGATTAGCCTGGTCGATTCTACATGAAAACGGTATCTTAAGTTTTTCTCGTCAGACGCATCGTTCTTGATGAAAACAATTAATTTCATATTGAAACTCATTATCATTAACATTGATAAAATAATTAATGATAAATTTTGTTTTATAAAATTGTTGGAAATGGCAACCTTCACTTAAAAGGTATGCTTCCGCCCATCTTCGCATCGAATTGCCCACTCCAACAATTTTTATAAAACAAAATTTATCATTAATTATTTTATTAATGTTAATAATAATGAGTTTCAATATGAATTTAGTGGTTTTAATCAAGAACGTGACGCGTCTGACGAGAAACCTCAAGAGACCGTTTTTATGTAGAATTGACCAGTCTAATCAGAAAAAATATCTACATGGAAAAATGTCAGTGGCGTACCATCTTTTTTGTAAAAAATATCAGAGGACATGTTTGCAGGGGCGCCACTGGTAGAACAATTGAATAACTTTTCTAAGATTTGTGGTTCTATATCCTATTACCACATACCAAAATTGAAAATAATCTAAAGTACTTTCGGAGATATTAAAAAATAACCATTTAAAAAATAAAAATTCAACACCCTGTAACAAAAAATTTAAGCCGTTGCGGACATATGTTCATATGAACTTTTCTTTATAAAATGACCTAAGGAACCATACCCTGAAATATTAGCACGTCATTAAGGAACACCCTGTATATTTGTAACTTTTACTACAAGCAGGAGACCAGTCTTGTATTGAAGACGTATTTAAACTTGCCGTGCCGACCTATCAGAGAATTTTGTTAAAGCTTAGAACAAAATGAAATATTTAAAATATTAACAAGCAACTTAGCTGAATTACAAAAATATGTTAACCTAAAATACTGCACTAGATTTCTTGTGATAAAAACGGCAAATTTTTGTAATTCTCTTTTAAAAGGTAAATTAAATATATGGTAGGAAGTCATTTCGATAAAATATTATATAGTTGTAATGAAAAATTTATATATTGTGTGTTTATACAGTTATAATTATTTGTATTAAATAGGATTTTTGTGCAATATTATATTGTTAGTGTTTAATTTTCTTATTAAGATTTGTTTTGCTCAGATGGATACGCTGAACCTTACTAAGGTTGTAAAATGTCTTTAAATAAAGGAAAAATGTCCAACTAAGTAAGAGTCTAAACTCATATTGAGGGACGCTCATATCTTAAAAACGGTTTGAGCTTATATACACCGCGTCCAAGGAAATGGGAAACTTTTTTATTATGCGTTTTATAAAAGAAAGTGTCTCTTCGTAAAGAGCTCTGCTTGGCAAGAAACTAAGACTTATGAAGAAAACATGTATTATATTATACAGGGTTCTCAAAAAGTAAGAGAATATAAAAAAAGGTTCAAGGGAGAACTACCCCCGTTATTTTTTGAGCAAAACGACAAATAGTTGTTTCAAACCTTGTTGGGTGTTGTTGGAACAAACCAGAGCCTTTTAGCAAGATACACTTTCTGTCATAAAGCGCATAATAAAAAAGTTTCCCACTTGTGTAGAACTTCCTTGTCACATTGTATAGACAAACTATATATTTCTGGATTCAGGAAAGAAAGATCTCTCATAAGAACAAACCCGTTAAAATAACAACATTTAACACAGTCGTTTTGTTTTAAGCTGAGCCGCCTTTTAAATAGCAATTTCATACTCTACAGGAAAACTTAAACAAGATGACTGTGTTGGTTTTTCAAACAAATACAGGGAAACTCAAAAATTCTATTTTTTGGAATTTTTTCTTTCGATAAAATCTGCAAAACGAATTTATCGCTAAAAAGTAAGTTCGGGTTCCTTTTTAAGGTTCTGCGTGTTTTCACAACAATTTTGAATTCAAACAGCGCTAATAAGAAATATAAGCTGCAATGTTACATCCGATATGTTCCTAGGATTCGAATTTTTTGAGTCGTTAAAAAAATTCTCACTTGTTAAAGAATATGCAGCGATAATTGTTTTTAATTCGATTTTGTTCTAATTATGGCACATTGGTACTCTAAAACATAAACCTACAAGTATCTATAAAAAAGTGAAATAAAAACTAGGTAGTTATTAGATGGTTGCCATGTTTTTTTTTGTATATTTGAACAAATCTAGGTTTAATTTTGTTGATTATTATTTATGATTAAATCTTTCAAATTGTATATAAAATTTAATTTTTTGCTTATCTCAAGATGTAATGTATGTTTTCTCCCTTTACAATCAAGTGTTTCAGTAAAAACCACTTTTATGGAAAATTAAAATACAAAAATTAAATCGTGTTGTTTTATTTCTTGTATCTTGCCGGCCTAATCATAGCAAGCCGGTACCCATGCCCCGGGCGGCTACTTCAGTGGGCGGCAAATTCAAGTGTGGCAATTGGAGCATCCCGGGGAGTCACGCCGTACCCGTTTATTAATCAACTAGAAACTATCAGTGCCCAACTATTCATAATATTGCCCTGAGACATTTTTGGGACTCTCTCCGTCAGCCGAATAGTCACACATAATTTACTACCGTAGTACGTAAATATAATTTGCTACATGCTCTCACTCAAGGGCGGACCCAGAACTTCGGTTTTGGGGGGGGGGCAAATTTCGTTGTTTTTTTTTGGGGGGGGGGGTCATACATTTGATTTTAAGATTATTTTTATTTAGATCAAACTGTAAAGCAAAGAGCAACAAAAAGAATAATAACCAAAAATTACCATTTCCACCTTTTAACCTCAAATTAATAATGTTGAGGTTATGTTGTGCTTGTGACACTTTCAGCCAATCAAAACGATAATTATATTTATAAAAGCCGTATTAGAGTCGGCAATAAAAATTTCCGGTGCAATGGCAATTATAATTGCACGAATTCATGCGCAGTAAAACGTTCTCGATCAGCTGGCGCATTTCCAACAGTCAGAACGGCAGTTGGTAGTGTCGAAATCTCTAAAATACCCCCAGAATTAGAGATTGGCAAACCTGTTCGTTTTGATTAGCAGTTAAAGCAGCTACTGCTACTTACAAATAGCAGTTCAAAAAAGTTGCTACGAATTAGCAGTACATATGCTTAATAAAGAATGGGAACTGTTAATTTAAGTACCAGTTAGTTTAAATAGCCATTAGCTGTTCATAGGTGCTTCGACCATCTAATAGACATCTAAAAATAACAGAATAATCCATCTCTACCCAGACTTGCACCGGCAATGGCAGACAGCTAATCGAGAACGGTGTACTGCGCATGAATCCGTGCAATTTTAATTGCCAGAAGACTAGAATTGCAGACTGGAATACGGATTTCATTCACGTATTGCGCCGGCAATGCCAGCAATATTGGGCCAGCTGATCGAGAATGGTTTACTGCGCATGAATTCGTGCAATTATAATTGCCATTGCCAGCGCAAGCAAAAATTGCCGACTCTAATACGGCTTTTACATTTACTACGCTTGCGACGTAAATTTAATTTTTCTGCTACATTAAAGGCCGTATTACAGTCGGGAATTTTTATGGCGCCAGCAATGGCAATTATAATTCAAGGATTCAGGCGCAGTACACAGTTCTCCGTACTACAGTCAGAAATTCTACTCTTCTGACAATTAAAATGACACGGATTCATGCGCAGTACACTGTTCCCGATCAGCTGTCTCTCATTACCAGAAATGGGGCAGGCGCCATTTTAATTGCCCTTGCCGGTGCAATTGGGTAGACATGGATTATTCTGTTATTTTTAACTGTTTATTATTTGGCCGAACCAGGTATGAACAGGTAATGGCCATTTAAACCCACTGGTACTTAAATTAGCAGTTTACATTCTTTATTAAACTTATGGACTGCTATTCCTATTTGTAAATAGCAGTAGCTGCTTTAACTGGTAATCAAAACGAACAGGTTTGCACATCTCTAATTCTGGGGATATTTTAGGGATTTCGACAGTACCCACTGCTGTTCTGACCGTTGACAATGCTCCAGCTGATCGAAAACGGTTTACTGCGCATGAATACGTGCCATTATAATTGCCGGCGCAAGAGAAAAAATTGCCGAGTCTAATACGGCCTTAACATCCCGAACAAACCCTGCCGGCTGCCGGTGCACACGGTTTTTGTGACTTTAATCAACGAAGATGTATGTATAGAGAGCGGAAAGATAAGGTTATTTAGATAATTAATAATAACTTTATTAGCAAAATATACTTATATTGCTTAAATTAGTTAAAAATTAAATCAACAAAAATTTACGTTATGAACAAAATAATATCTAATCAAAATAAATTATTTTAAATATTAGGTACTCCACGTTAAATACACACACAATTTATCACATCTTTTAAACTTACTGCCTATGGTAAATTTTTGTAATAAATTAAATGGTTGTACTGAAATTAAGCGATACAAAACTTAGGTGAAGTTAATTTGTTTAATAACTACCTACAAATTTCATTCGAAAAATTATGCTACCTACTTCTCTAGACCTTGAAAATTATACAGATTAAATTTATAAACTTGACGGTGCCCGTTCGTAGATACAAAATTTGACGTTGACGACAATAACATAACCTGTTTCTCTCGGCTTTTCTATATTTTTATGTGATTATATTAATTTTGGTGTTTATGTGTTCTGAATGATACTATCAACACTTATCAACAGTACACTTTAAAATGGTTAATAAGATGGTATAAAATAAAATAATATTTACTAAATATCACGTGTCAGGCAAACACGATTTTGATTGGCTGTGTAAACTTGCTACGAACGTTGCTACGACCGTCCACCGTCAAAAGATAAAATTGGTTCATGTCGGCCGTCGCCCACCGTCAAACTGCACCGTCATCGTCAAATATAAATGGTCTTATGCATTTCAATATGTTTAAGCTGTAACGTCACCGTCAATCGTAGCGTCAAGTTTATAAATCCAGCTTTACAAGTATAAATAGTGGTTCGATCAAAGATCGTATAAACTCGGTTCGATAATATAAAAGTATTTTTTAAATAAAAAAATTAATTGTGCAAAGCATGCACAAGATAAATCATTTGATTAGGGAAGGAAGGAGCAAGGTTTTTAATTTCCTAAATTTTTCCACAGCCTATAATCATCATCATCATCAGTGGCTTTACAACCCTGGGTGGGTTTTTGCCGACTCAACCACTCGTCTCCATCCTTCGTTTAAACAGCCTATAATACTAGGTTTCAAAAAAATACTTCTTCTAAAATACCACTGCTTTTCAGTTTTGCATCTGTAAGATAAGATCCTCTAATATTGATAAGAATTAAGAGAAAAGATATTATGAAAAGCAAAGATACACCCGTAGACAAATTGATTTGTTGAACAAAATTCCACCTTTCTGTATGACGATAGCAGCGATAGATGTTGCAATCTATAGATGATATACAGTGTAGCCATTAAAGTTGAAATCATATGGGGAAATGTATATTTCGATTTAGGTATAATTTTAATTTGCCATAAGTTTTTGTAATTTTATGCCCACGTATAGAATTTGAATCACTCACATCATAATTTTTGTTTTTTATCTATTTTCATTGAAAACGGAAATCGACCCTATTACCGTAACACAATTTATTCATTCATACAATACTCATCGTCTAAATTCATTCCTTATACCAAAAATTCTACCGAAATGTTAATTTTTCTAAAATAATTAAATTTCAGTATAAAAATGTTGCCATCAGTGGAGCAAACTCCTCATAACTGTAAAGACTAGTGTTGGGAAAAACCGATGATTTTAATAATCGAGTACTTGATACTCGAGCGATTTTAATAATCAAGTGAATCGCTCGAGTGAATCGCTTTTAGCCGTTTACATGTGATCAGGTAGGGTATTTAGCAGGCACAGGTTTCGCTAAAGAATTGTAGTAGCCGCCAAAAAAATTCCAGAAATTTATTTATTTGTAAATAATGAATTTTTACCACGTGTCTCGATACCAAACAAAAAAACTGCAAAAAATCACCCAAATATGTACCTATTTATTGTTGGGGTTTAATCGTGTGCTTTTTTAAAACAAAAAGTATTACCGAGAGTTATTTTTCTTCACATCTTCCTCAATCTAGGAGCATAAAATAAGTAAATATTTAAAATGGCTTGTCAAATTCTTCGACTTTAAATTATCAGGTGCCCACTGTGTGCCCTTCAAAAATGTAGGATTAGTTACGCGACTGGCAAAATAAGAATATAGGTGATTATTTTTTTAAATTTAATAATAATGATAATGATAATAATTTGAACTGGCGTCAACATGTAAATAATATTGTGAGTAAAGTTTTACCAATTATAACACTACTATACAAATGTAGGGACTATCTTACAAATAAATCAAAACAAAATGTATACAACGCCTTCTTTGTGTCGCGCTTGAGGTATTTGCTGCCGGTATGGGGCACATGTGGAAAAACTACCTTTAAAATAGCAAACACATTACAAAACAAATTTCTAAAGGTTTTATTTAACTACAACAGACTTGCCAGTACTGACGATGTGTATCGGGGGCTGGGGTGTGACAGACTGAATGAGCTGCTAAGACTTGAACAGTGTAAATTAATTCATAAAGCGGTGAATAAAAAGCAAAAGTGTAATACTAGTTTGGTTTATTCAAGTAACATTCACAATCATGAAACTAGAGGACGATACAATATATATCAATCTGCTACAAGAACGAATATAGGCCTTAATAACCCCATTGTATGTGCTTCAAAAATTTACAATAACCTTCCAAAGACAATCAAAGATATACAATCATTTAACTTATTTGTAAGAAAGTTAAAGGGACTAATCAAAGTTTAATTGCCATATCATAATCAATGTAGACATTTTTTGTAATCGACTTTAATGATGAACTGCTAAAAGAATCCATTATCTAGATTTAAATAAAGTGCAAAATGTTATTCTCGAGGCCAGTGTTTCAAACACTGATTAGAGATTATTAAATGTATATTTATGTAGTTATGTAAATTGAAATAAAATTTGTTTTCAAAAAAAAAAAAATTCATGTTTATAGTTATCAAAAAATTTGTATATTGTAACATTGTAACTTATTTCCCTGATAAGGGCCCCCTTCTGAGAAATTGTCTGGGGCCCCAGTTTATATAGTTACCCCACTGACTCCGATAAGGGATTTGGCATACTTTTTTATATGCAGCTTCTCGTTTATGTGCCTTTAAGAAAGCCGTATGTTGTGTTACCTGCTCAGCATCAAACATCGTGTCGTGTATCAAATAACAGGCGATATTTTTCCGTTTTTCGCCTGAATTTATAACTAGAGTATTTCCTATCGAGCGAAAAACTGTTCGAATATACAAGCATTTTTTAACTTGATCACACTACAGCAGTACATTTCCGCCGGCGTCAAGCGAAGCTCGGGTATCGAGTGAAAGATAATAAGTGACGAGCGACGGTTTTCGCCTGAATATATAACTCGAGCGGTTTATTTAATAATCGAGCGATGTCGGTTATTTCAATAATCCATACACTAGTAAAGACTAAACCAACGAAAAGGAGAGCCCCATATGATTCCAACTTTAATGATGACAATGTCGAGCACTTTCATTAAGAAACCACGCATTATGATTATAACTGTCCACAGATATATATAGGTATTCCAATATTATTTATGAACTATCTACTTGAACAACTAGTATCTTTATACATCAAGACTCTAAAATAAAGAAAATATGTGTTATCAAACACACATTTCTCTTAAACCTGGGACCTGGGTCACCCCTTCATACAATGGCCCACAAACTTTTTTGCATTGTATTAATAGAAATATCGCTGTATAACATGCATTTAAATAAGATATATGGGACAGATGGTTGATAAGAAATCATAGGTTCATGGCGTTTGACATGCAGAAACCCAAGTTTGAAACTAAGAAAGTACATACCTCCTTTGAAATATTTGTAGGCAATCATACAAAAGTAGCCACTAGACCTTAGCATAACTAAAAAACTTTGACTCTTACACTTGATTAATAAATTTACTTATCAGTAGCAGATTTTTCTTGTCTCGCTAAATGCTGTTTCCACATGGTATATACAAGACCGATGGTAAGTGCTCCTACTGCAGTACCTTGTGCGCCTACACGAAGTTGCATCAGGTAGACACTTGTGCTCATTTTGCCCTTTTTTTTAAACATATATGCGCCGTAGGCGATTGCCACTGCCAAACCTCCAATAGCTGAAAAAAGTGTTATTTTGTATGGTAGAGTGGACACTAAGAAAAGTAACTATGACCGTAATTAATTTAAGCTTTTGTCTAAGAGGTTTTAAGAAAAAGAACTGTGGGAGATAGATATAGGTTCCATTTCACTGATCTGAACAGTAAAACAACTAGGTTTCTGAAGTTATTATAATGAATAAAAACCTACCTATTGGAAACATTGGAGCTTCTTTACTTTTTCGACTCAAGCGATCAGCTTGAGATTCCTGTTCGGACAAAATCTCTTCTGTCATGTTGCCTGCGCCTAAAACAAAATGTAATTATTGTAGGTAGGTAAGCACTATGCAAACAAATATGTGCGATATTAAACTGTGATTAAGGTAAGTAAACAGAAACTACTTGAAAAACTGTTACATACTAATTAAATTGATATACGTCGTGTTTTACCAACAGAACTGAAATTTAAAAAACTATAAAACTCTATTTGATAATTGGTCACAGGATCTAAATTGGAAAAGTTTTACATAAGCCTATGCGTACATAAAGTTTCACTTAATTCCAGAATTAGGTTAAGTTCTCAAGCATCAGTTAAATGTCTAATTATAGTTGTCTTAAAGATAGAAGGTCAAGTGCAATTATCTTAAAATTTAACACCTAACTGGAAAAATGCCATGCAGCAGTGCATGGAATTATCAAATTAAGTACTTTGCCATAACATAATAGGTTTGATGCAAATGTGACAAAGATGCAGCATACATTCACATGCACTTTAAGTATATTATTTATTTCAAAATTTGTCTACTGGTTTGATAGGTATTACGTTTTTATCCCACAGAAGGAAATAGGCTGTCTGCTGGATCCCCCTTAAGTACCACCTGACCTTCCATACAGAAAAGGGGCCCCTTTATTAGCTTAAGCCCTTAAGGTTTATGAAGCACAGAGGGCCATCAGACATTCGTGAGGCCATATGCCTTTATATAAGTAATAGGTGCAACCTGAACAAACCCGCCAATATGTAAAATAAATAATATACTACGTACATACAATGTTCCTTACAAGTAATTTTAAAATATATGGGGTGAAAAATTTCAAGATTACACAACTCCCTGTGAAGGTCATAGGTTACATTAACTAAAATGTTAAAAAAACTCACTTAATGCCATTCTGAACTAAAAACAGCTAAATGATATAACGAGCTAATGGATTTACCAAAATTTGACTGTTCGGACTAATTCGAATCAACTAATTCAACTAATATAAAATCGAGCACAATCAGCAATGAACAAGGCACCTTGAATTCATGTGATTTTTGTGACGTAACGGCTGACAGAGGTTCCCCAGCCATCGACGACAACTGTCATCTTATGAAAATGCAATCAGGACGCTCGAATTAAAACGTGCTAGTTACGAAGAGTAATCTTTAAAAAATAAAAACTTATGCTGTATCTAATAATTACTTAGATTGAAACAGTATTAAAAAACATAAAATACATATTGTTCCGTAGTTTACCCTGTAGAGTTGAAAATAATTTTTCGTTATTTTATTGCTGTCCTTTTGTATACCGACTACTAACTACCACTAACGAAACGATCATCCTGTATAATAACAGTTAACATCCTGTTTATGAGACATATCAAGTTATCAAGTCAAATCGCTCTGATTTTTCGAAAAGAATATTGAATGATCCTTGTATATTAATGCACTAATTTAAATGAGTTTCTGAGCGTTCTGATCGCCATTCACAAGAGACAGATTTGGAATGGAAAATTTGGCCAACCTTTGAAACCTCTGACGTCAGACGAGCCGAATGCCTGCAAATTCTGGAATCGACCATGCGACAGCGACTATCCTCTTCCTAGATCCTGGACTTGACCCATTTATGTTATAAAATTTGAAAGGAAGGTGTTGAGAGAAAACCTTATTTTGACAATGTTCTCTCTATAAGTTTCTATGGGTTCTTAGGGCAACCATTGTCAAATTTGTGTCTATCCAATTCAGGGGTGTTGGGTTGATCGGACACAAAGTTATTTTGTGCTGTACATATTTTGTAGGTATTATGTGGTCTATTGGGCATAATAACGCAACAATAGAATTTTTAAATACATTGATAATTTAATGATAACGCATTAGATGAATCGCTTTAAATTTAAATGCGTGATACACTCTATGAAGCACACTCCAACTTCCCGTATCAATAAAGTGAGATGGACAGCCTTCTATAAAAATCATGTAGGTTCTACAGGGTGAGTTTTTTAAAGTGTTACAAAGGCGTAATAGTGAGATGGGGGGACATATTTAAACATATTTTTGTTATCTACCCCCTTTCCCCATTTTGAGGGGTGGGGGGTAACTTTGAAATTTTAAATGGGAATATGTAGGTACTTTTGTTTATTAAATTCGGATCTACGTAAAAAACTACGTATTTGTACAAAGAAAAATTTTTGGTTAGCTCCACTGGTTACCGAATTATAATTAATTTATTATTAAATTTCTATTGGATTTAAAAAATAACTAAATTTAAAATAAATCAAGTTCACTTATTTCAAAATTATTATTCGTTTACATGGAAATGCGTTGTTTTGACTTCAGTCAGTTGAGAATTTTTACATATCAACGATTATTTCTCAGCTTGGTCAATTGAACATGGAAGCGAATTTTAGTGTGCAAGTTGATATGTTGTTAATATTAGGGGAGTGCAGAAGAAACTACAGACAAGCTTCACTAAGGTGGGCGGAAAGGTTTCCTAACAACCTGAAATCTCACATGGCATTTAAAAGGCTGGAAACTTGATCTCGCACTACTGGCAGCCTGAAGTCAAAACCACGATTTCGGAAGCGAACTAAAACAGATGCAGATATAGGGCAGTTGGAGTTTTAGGAATGGTAGCTATTAACCCGCATGTAGGCTCCAAACGGCTTGCTGCAGATGCTGGAAGAAGCCAAAAATCGGTTGTGACCATATTGCATATGTACAAATTTCATCCATACCACATTACACTCCACCAAGAGCTTTATGGACAAGACTTTGAAAATCGCGTTACATTTTGCAATTGGGTAACAGGGCAAATGCAAGGAAATAACAGGTTTCTAAAGAATGTTGTTTTTTCTGATGAAGCTAGTTTCCAGAATTGTGGCCAGGTAGGATTTTAAGTTATCTCTTGTCGGTAGAAATAAATTTTTTTATTGTTTGTTTTCTTAAAGGTAAATAGACACAATTTGGCACACTACTGGGCATCGGAAAATCCCCACTGGATGAGAACATCCTTGGTCAGTTAATGTCTGGTGTGGTATAATTGGAGATAGGGTTATTGGTCCGCATTTCTTTGAACGCCATTTAAATGGAGAAATGTATACAGATTTTTTAAGTAACGAATTACCACTATTATTAAACCAAAACATAAATCCTGACATGTGGTTTCAACAGGATGGAGCTCCACCGCATTATGCAATACAGGCCCGTAATCATTTAAACGAATTGTTTGAAAACAGGTGGATTGGTCGAGCTGGTCCGGTCAATTGGCCTGCTAGGTCTCCGGATTTGACCCCTCTTGACTTTTTCTTCTGGGGATTTATAAAAGACAAAGTGATGGCGACTGCACCTACAACTATAGACAATATGAAATACCGAATCCGCTTTGCCAGCCTGCTTGTTATAGTGACTCAGTGACACCTGAAATGTTAGAGCGGATACGAAATTCGTTTAAAAAAAGAGTGAGAAAGTGTTTGGAAGTTGAAGGGAGACATTTCGAACATCTTCTGAAACATGACAGGCGATAAAGGGTAAATAATATTTTTTAAATTTTCATAACCTAATTAATTATAATTCGGTAACCAGTGGAGCTAACCAAAAATTTTTTTTGTACAAATACGTAGTTTTTTACGTAGATCCGAATTAAATAAACAAAAGTACATATTCCCATTTAAAATTTCAAAGTTACCCCCCACCCCTCAAAATGGGGAAAGGGGGTAGATAACAAAAATATGTTTAAATATGTCCCCCCCATCTCACTATTACCTCATTAAAATTTCAAGAAAATATTTTAAACCGTTTGCGAGATATCGCTCCCCCGCAAAATTATTTATTAGGCCCTATAAAATGATTTATTTAGTTACGCTAGAATAACTTAAACTGGTAAATTTTGGATATATAGTATTGCATTCAATCAAAAAAATACATACGGTGACATAAAAACTGTTGTTACTATAAACATTATCCAGGACCTATTTTCCTACTAGGCCACGTGGGTCTGGGCCTAGGGCCCCCCTTTCAGAGGAGCTCAGCACTTGGCTTACGCGACACTATACTTATTCAACACAAACAAGACAAGAACTTACCTTATTTGCAAAACTCCTTTTCTTGATGATAGTATTAAATCATAATAAATTAGTGTTGCGTAAGAGAAAAAAACACTTTTTAAGTGGCGAGGGACCTCGCATTGCGTAACGGGAGGTCACTTTGGGGCGTGCATATTCATATCTATAACCACGACCTACTTGCGACATCTACTGAGGAAATGTTAAACTGCAATTGTTGATGTATTATGTCGCAAAATGTCAAGCATATTTAAACCCTGTATAAAGAATACGTATAGTCTATAGAACTTCACGCATTAGATGAATAGTTTTCAATTTAAATGCCTGATACACTCGTATGATGCACTCCAACTTCCCGTACCAATCAAATGAGATGGACAGCCTTCTATAAAAATCATGTACGTCCTATAATTACAGCATTATCAATAAACGTGTTCTATTTTAGAGAACAGTCTTAGTCTTTCATATCCATATCTATAACCACATTTTCTTTGATAACCACGACCTACTTGCGACATCTAGTGAGGAAATGTTAAATTGCAATTGTTGGTGTATTATGTCGCAAGATGACACAAGCATATTTAAACCCT
Source organism: Barypeithes pellucidus (assembly GCA_963991005.1). NCBI lineage: Eukaryota > Metazoa > Arthropoda > Insecta > Coleoptera > Curculionidae > Barypeithes > Barypeithes pellucidus. Next base: position 10,882,324 of record OZ022562.1, on the reverse strand, counting down.
GTATAAGAGATACGTAGTCTATAGAACTTTATAACATACAGCCCCATCTTGTATAACACAATATAAATGCAATTTTAAATACTAACTAGTAGTACCAAATAGATGCCACCATCAGTGCCTAATCTAAGATCCTTTGAATATAGATCAGTACTTTTAAAGTTAGGCACCCAAATATACACTGGTTGTCCTGTTTACAAACATTAGAAACAAAAATACATGTACAATTATTACAAATTAAACACAACACGTTTTATTCAATTAACAATTTATTATACAAAATATACATCTCAAAATAAGTTTTCAAACCCCCCCATTAACCCTGGTATATCATTATTAAAAACTTGGTATAAGATAGTCTAGCCAATACTAAAAGAAAGAAGAAACTTTCAATTAAACACCTTGATGACATTATAAATATTTGCGTGCTAACATAAAAGAAATGAATGGCACAAATAAAATGGCAGCTAATTTAGATTACTAACGTTATTGTCTACTAAGGCACATAAAACAATAAGGAAATTGTTAAGCAGAATAATGCCCCAAGTTCTATACATTTGATTCGTCCGTTTAAGGTCAGGTGACCTGATCAGGCGAGACGTGGCAAGAGTCAAGGCCTTCCGGGATGTTATAGGTTAGACGTAAACAGATGTCAGTTGGTAAGCGCATCGCAGGGATGGGCAAACTGGGCATTAGTAGCTTTGAGGAATGTACTGTATTATACTGCTGTTAGGCCTTTACTTATTACGGTTTCATTAATCTAAATAGCTACCCATTTTTTGTACTATATGTAAGTTCCCTGCAGTCTTAAGATTCCATGCCTAATTAATGTGTATCAAAAACAGAAAAAGTGTTCAAAAATGGTTTACAAATTCGCCTTGGCGGAACATTTGGCGCTATTTAAAGCGTTTTCCAATCGCTTTCCCAAAGTCTCGTCGACTTTGTAGTACAATTTAATGGCTCTTTCTTGGATAAAGTCGCTCGTCGCCTTAAGACTGCCTGCAAGATTGTTGACTAATCTGTCTTTAGCGGCATTGTCCAAAACCTTCTGCCAGAAATCTCTGGCTTGGACGTAGTCATCGTTTGTGGCCACGTCGTCGTACCTGGAAAGTCAAAGATTTAATCAAGGATCTTAAAAGAAGGAGGATAAGGCTTTGGTTCACAGTCTTACAGCAGACAACAGACTGAAGGAGATTCTAGCTGTAGAATTTGTTGTGTGAAATAAGAAAAACATACCTGTCGACATCTCCAGTAACAGGATAAGCAGGATAGAATGCTTTAACTTTGGGGTCCGCTGCAGGTCCCGAGAAGCTGTTGGGATGGTAGTTGGGAGCGGAGCCCTGATTGTTAATGGCCATGTACCCGTCTCTCTGGTAGCTCTTTACTTTGAAAGGACAGTTCACCGGGATCTGAAGATGGTTGGGGCCGAGACGGTGTCTGTGGGTGTCGCCGTAAGCAAAAAGACGTCCTGAAAGTTAAACGAAAACCTTAATTTCTGTACTATATGGCATCTAAAACCACCATAACCTCAGTAAAAACAGGAATACCCTATATATTATTATATTTTTGGATTCTACGCAAGGTTCTAGGCAGATTTCGTATATTTTGTTCTATACCTAAGTCTAAGTGTGTTTGAGATATTTAAGGTTTTATGCCCAAAAATGACGTTGCCAGACCTTAAAATAATTATTAATATTTCCTATAAGGAAGCCTGTATTAATTAAGTTGGATTGGATTCCCCCTGTTAAAAAAGACTTAAGGACCTGCTTTAATAGATTTTTTATAATATTTTGATAGCTATTAATACATACATATTAGTTCAAATGACGACATTAAAAAATTGAGAAAACTGCAAAAAATCTAAAATTTTCAAATGGAAACCCCCCAAATTTGTGAATTATTTTCTATTTAGCATTGAAAATAAAGGTAAGTTTGTATAAGGTTGTCTATTCCGAATGTTTGTAGTTCTCGAAATATTACCAATTTAATATATAGGGTGTTGAAAAAAGGTCGGTACCCCGGAATAACTCCGGTGCATCGCATTGCAGCGGAAAATGTCTGGGGAAAAAGTTGTTTGGTTTTGAAGGAGGAATAGTTTGCAATTTAAACCACCCCCTCAAACCCCGGGCGCGGGTGGGGGTAAGTTAAGATTTTCAAATGGAACTCCATATTTTTATTGGCGTATCGTGTTCTCCGACCAAAAATAAACATCTTTGTCCGAAATTTTTTTTTAATTCGGGCCCATCCTTCACCAATAATCACCATGAGAAAGACAAAATCAGAACCGTGCGAAAATCAGGTTTTATCCCGGAAATACTCTTTTTCTCTGTCTTGTACTAAAAAATGCCCGTGGCATTTCTTAGTACAAGACAAAAAGAGTATTTCCGGGATAAAACTTGACTCTCGCACGGTTCTGATTTAGTCTTTTTTTTTGGAAAAAAGATGTTTATTTTTGGTCGGAGAACACGATACGCCAATAAAAAATATGGTGTTCCATTTGAAAATCTTAACTTACCCCCACCCGCGCCCGGGGGTTGAGGGGGTGGGGGTGGTTTAAATTGCAAACTATTCCTCCTTCAAAACCAAACAACTTTTTCACCAGACATTTTCCGCTGCAATGCGATGCACCATATTCCGGGGTACCGAACTTTTTTCAACACCGTGTATGTATTATACCTTGTAACATCCTGTCAGGAGATGGTTCGATACCAGGTGGCATATGGGCGGGGTTCAAGCCCATCTGTTCGACTTCGGCAAAGTAGTTTTCGGGATTTCTGTTGAAGACCAATTTTCCCACGGGAATAAGTGGGAATTCACTGTGGTTCCAGATTTTCGTCAAGTCGAAGGGATTAAACCTATAACTGGCGGCTTGCTCCGGGCTCATCACCTTTAAAATAGAAACAATAATCAAATAGTCAGCAGACATTGCGCCGTCATTATTCTTGTAACTGTCCGAGACATACGCATGTTCACAGAAGCAAAATCTGTAACAGCTGATCAAAAACTCGGTGTGTTGAGCAAAATGTATCGATTGTCAATTGATTTGCAACCGTCAGAGTGTGGGTTTGGATTCTGGCGACAAATTAACGTTCATGACCTTTTTTTCCAAAAAAATAGTGGCTTGTTAGGGATGGATATTCTCTAGTTCTGTATGTTCGAGTATGACTTAACGTGATATTACCTGTATGTACATGGTATAACTAGGATAATTCCCATCGGCAATAGCATTGTACAGGTCCTTGATGCTGTAGTCGGGATCGCTTCCCGCTAATTCCTCAGCCTTTTCCGCCAAGATTGTTTTGATTCCTTGGTCGGTTTTGTAGTGGAATTTACAATAAACATATTTCCCATCTTTGTTTACCAGCTTGAACGTATGGGAACCATATCCGTTCATGTGTCTGTAACCATCAGGGATACCTAAGGAAAGTAAAATTACATCAATTTTACTAGATCAATAGAGCAGTAACCTACACTACCACAATTTATTATCGAATATACGAAAATGCACGTCCACGTTAATAACGAACCAATTTTTAAGATTTTTGTTTTAACTGATAGAAAACAGATTCTACAGTGTTAGGCAGAGTAGATTAAGTCCTGTTGTACGAGGTATTGCATAAAATCTAAAGTCTGTTTCGTTGCCGTTGATAGCTCGATACCCTCATTAAAGATTCAAAACAAGGGCCCGGTGGCCTAAAATATTTTACCTATAAAATGGTCTTTTTACGTACATCTAGCATAAAGATGAAGAAATTTTGACCTATTCCACCGGGTAACAGATAAAGTAACAATAGAGCCATAAAATGAAATGAAAGGATAATGATTAAAACGGCCCATCATGGTCGGAGAGTTGGGTTTTTAATGTAACCGCTTATTATTTTATTTAAATGTAATAGATTTTATGATTTTATGAATTTATTTACAAGAAAACTAATTTATTTACAGATCAAAAAATATTGACAATTTCAATAATTATAACTCGATAAAATGGTCCTCAGAAGAATCTGAAGAGTCATCATGTCCTACGCTTATTACTAAAGGCTCAATTTCCATAGTTGTGTCAATTACGTTGTCAAGTTCCCACATTTTTTGTTCCTCTACTATAGCATGTTTTATGGCGTTTTGCCAATTTTCTGATGACACATTTGCTAAAGAATGAAGCAAGAGGTGTCGCACTTCTTGCATTTTAAAAGTTTTGTTATTTCTAGCAACATATCCTTTTACTTGAGCCCATATTAATTCGATAGGATTTAGCTCACAATGGTAAGGTGGTAAACGGAGCACTATAATACCTCGATCTCTTGCCATCTCGTCAATAACATACTTTTTATACTGTGATTTATGTAGCCTAACAATATCCAAAAGTTCTTTTTTTACCATGGTATTATCGTAACTCAATTCCTTTCGTTGTAACCAGTTTACGATTTCCGCCTTTTTCCATGAAGTTGTGGGAAGATTCTCTTTTAGCCTAGAGTGATAGCTGGCATTATCCATCACTATTACAGAATTAGCGGGAATGTATTCTATCATTTGCTTAAAATATTCCTCGAAAACATCAGCAGTCATTTCTTCATGATAGTCTTTAGTAGAATTCGACTGGAATTGTAATAATCCTTGATCCAAAAAGCCATTTGAACTTCCTATATGAGTTATAATAAGTCTGCGTCCCTTTCCAGATGGTGGTCTAAGTCCTGTTGACCAGCCTTCCATGACAGCTTGTCGAGAACTTAGGACATTTTTATCTTGCCAAACTTTAGATACGGTGTGCCCTTCGTTCAGCCAAGTTTCATCCAAATAGAAAATGTTTTTGCCTTCGCTGCGGTATTTTCGGATGGACCTTAAGTATTGACGTCTCCAGCAAATAATATCTGCTCTATCAATAAGAAAAGATTTTCTGTTTTGCTTCTCCCATCGAAAGTTCATATCATGAAGTATTTTCCATAGTTTCGTTCGTGATAGCTGTGGTAAGTCCTCGTCGTAGTTAATGGCTTGTAAAATTTTGTCTATAGTTGGTATTTCCTTGGCAAAATAAAAACTATGTACTTTTCTTCTAATACCATTTTTAATGAAATTGTCAATTTCTAACGGTTTCTTTCCTGGGAGTGGTTTTGGCTCACTGAGGTTCTTAGATTTTCTTTCACGCAAGAACCTATATATAGTAGCCTCTCCAACTCCTACCATATTGGCACACTCTGCAATGATGCTACGAACATCACTTGCAGGTTTCTGGTACACTAGAGCATCATGCACGTTTAATATTAATGTCTTTTCTCGGAGAGAATATGCACTCTTGCTAATTTGACGAAGACACGTTGGCGAAAAACTTGAAGCCATTGTTACAAGTATAGGAAATAATTCAACTTTGAGATAATGCAGTATCTAAATACAACTAAATACATAGTTTGACAAACGCACATCAAATGGCGTAATAACATCCTAAAGCAGGCAAAAATAGGTAAATTAATTACCCCTGTTGTACCTACTTTAACCCTAATCCTACTTAACAATGGACAGAGGCCAATTTTCTTATTAAATAAGGTAATTACTATTGGCAACGCCTATGGTTTACGGTTGTTTTATGGCTTCAACCCTCGATATGAGCTATCAACTGCAACAAAACGGACTTTAGATGTATGTAAATTTCCTAAAATTTAGATTTGACATATCTTACATAAAAGTTACTATCGTGCCGATAAAAAACTAGGACAACAAAATCACAAAATTGGGAACGGATATTAAAAAACTAGGACAACAAAATCACAAAATTGGGAACGGATATACATATCTCACAGACTATAAAAGGTGTCTGAAAGCTGTAAAAGTAAAAACACATAACTTTTAGGAAGTAACCTAGGTTACATAATTTAACGTTTTATATTTTTCTATACGAGGTGGCATCAAAATATCTTATTTCTTTTATAAACTTGAGCGGCAGCAAATATATTGGGCATTGATATTAAGAAAAAGTCTAATACCTTATTTAAAGTAGGTATATAGTATAACGTCGCCTAAAACTGAAAACGAAACTAAATAATAAAAGAAATTTAATAGAAGGTTACAAAAATACAAACGCAAAATTTGTCGAAGCAACAAACAAAACATTTTTAATATTTAGTCATAGAACCATTCCTGTTTATTACTTCTTGAAGCCTTTGCGGCTAAAACTAGGTTTCTGCATAATTCGCCTGTTACTTCATCCCAAGCTTCATTTATCCTGTAGCGTAATTCATCTCTGTTTCGTGGCCGAAAATCATGTTTATACATTGATTTCACCATTTTACCCCAAATGTTTTCGATCGGGTTCCAATCGGGACTCTTCGAAGGCCAGGGAAGAACTGCTATATTATTTTCTAGGAGAAAATTTTGCACAATGCGTGCTGTGTGTATTGGAGCATTATCATGCTGAAATGTAAAATTTTGACCATATACAGGTATCATCACTGCATTTAGGATATTAACGTATTCAGGTGCACTTAGTCTTCCTTCCACGATTTGGCAAATTCCTGGACCTCTAGCGCTAATCCAACCGCAGACATTTATAGAGAAACGCCGGCTTTGGTTTGTTTTGTGAGTGTATATCTCATCATACCGCATGCCGGAAGGCCTATACACTCGAATTCTTCCATTATTACACGATTGAAAAGTTTTCTCGTCAGAAAATATTCCGATTTAAATATTCATGTGCAAATTCTAACCTGCCTTGTTTATTTCTTTCCATTAAAAATATTTTATTAGTAGCAAAACGACTTCGTATATCGTATTCGTATTCGAACTTCGAACCCTGTCTCTAGCAGTATTTGCAGAACTTGGAAAGTTCGTCTCTTCTTTCGCCTTTATTGCAGTTGCGAATGGATGATCCCTTAGATAATTAATTTCAGTAGAAATTCTAGGGGGACCTGAACCTGCTTTCCTAATAATAGTCCCATGCCTTGCTATTTTTTGTTTTGCCAACAACACGGTATTTTTGTTTACTCCCAGTTCGTCTGCAATATCCCTAATAAAAGCACCATCTCGCAACCGACTGTAGATTATAGCCTTTTGCTGGGGTGTTAATTGTGGCATATTTTTTAAAGAAAAATTTGGTTGACAAGTTAATGATAAAGTGACAATCTATGTTGACATGCAAAATTAGTAAATTACATTTTCCTGGTACTAGACTAGAAAGTAAAAAATTCCTAATAGTCAAGGAGAAAATAAGAAATTTTGCTGTCCTAGTTTTTTACCGGCACGATGTTACATTAAAAAATTTAATATTCGATAATTAATAATTAATAAAACATAGAATACAATAAATTACCTCTATCGGCAAACAAGAATAACCACATATGCATAGTCTCAGGCCTCAAAGTGTGGAAGTCCCACATCATGTCAGGGTCTTTCAAGTGCGTCTGGGGATTTCTCTTCTGGGTGTGGATGAAACTCGGGAACAGAATGGGATCCCTAATGAAGAAAATTGGAGTGTTGTTACCTACCAAATCCCATATGCCCTCTTCGGTGTAGAATTTGACCGCGAAACCACGGGGATCACGGGCAGTATCGGCCGATCCTAAAAAAGGAAATTATTCCTTTTACGATTCGTACATTCACATACAGGGTGTTTCGGGAGGAAAGGGAAATATGTTCAGAAGGTCAAAATAAGAGAAATTAACCCATATGTTTTAATCGGATTCTTAACCGTCTCTGAAATAATCGGTTCTAAAGTTTTTTTTGTAACTATTTTTTCTTTCAAAAGCAACTCCAATAGATACTAGTAAAACAACAAAATTCCACTAATTTAGAATGTTTTCGAACAAACCCGAACAAACCCCCACCAACTTCAATACATGCTGCACCACGTTTGTTAATCGCTCGTGTTGCGGTTGTTGGTTCTCTTCAGCCATATCCAGAACATTCTCTTCATTTTCCACATTTAGACCCTCCGCTCGTTCAGAATCAATCCTTACGCTTGGAAACATTCCTGTTTCCTGAGCATTTGCAAAAACTTTTTTTTGGAAAACGACGCCGGTATTCATCAACAGCCCGTAATGCGCTACCATTACAGAAACCATACACGAATATCATGTCAGCATACTCCCTATGGGTGAATGTGTGAGGCATTACGTATGGAACCTTTTCTCTTTTCGAGTCGAAACGCTCAGAATAAATCAAACTGACAACCATGCTTGTCAATTAAATTAGGTATTGACAAGCAATGAAATACCTACAAACTGGAGTTAGAAATACAAAACTTCTTAATTACTACAAAACTTTACAAAAAAAACTCTAGAACCGATTATTTCAGAGACGGTTAAGAATCGGATTAAAACATATGGGTTAATTTCTCTTATTTTGACCTTCTGAACATGTTCCCAAAATATTTCCCTTTCCTCCCGAAACACCCTGTATAGAGGAAAAAATAGATTGCTTTAGTATCAAAATTTATAAATTCCAGAGCGATTTCTCGTATAATAAAAAAATTACCTGATTCTCCTCCAACTGTCGAAAATCTGACAGCAATGGGTGTCCTCTTGCCAATGGTATCGAATAGTTTCGCACCGCAATATTTGGTAATATCGTGGGTTACCTGCAATAGAGAAATATTGATTCTCTATCCTTCAGAAAAAAACACGTTATAGTGTCCTCGATCAATTCTGGGTTGCCCAGAAGTCGGGATTAAAATTAATATAGCCTTAACGTGTAACTTTTGGGGAAAATTACACTCATGCATTAAGCTAGAGGTGTTGTTTTCGATTGATTACATCGAAAACAATACGCCTAGCTATCGAAAACAACCCCTCTAGCTATTGAACGCAAAACCATAGTAACCTTCTTACAACGCCATTATTGGAATAATATGTCAGTCTGACATTCTCATTGTTTCGAGTTTAGTTTAAAAAATGTCACGTTTTGAAAAGAAATCAATCGAAGTTATTCGAAAAACACTAAAAATAGCAAGCAATATGTCTGGCGTCAGCTTATGATGTTTTGTGAAGATAGAAGGTATGTTTTTAGAAAGGAGACTTAGATAAAAAAGCTTGCGGACATACTTCAAGACTGGGCTTATAACATGAAAATACAAAATGGTGAGGAATACAAAGATATAAATGCCGAACCTAGTTGCTCGAAAATGTCGAAACCAACCTCAAGAGATTCTTCAAATTCTAATACATATTAATTATTACAACTGCGTTATAATTATTAAAGTGAAATTTATAATACATTATTGCATTTAACTTTTGTTAATTCGAGTAATTTTCTCCCTAAATTACACTCGTGCATAAAAATTCTCAGATAATTTTGCATTTAAGCGTATTTCCTTTGAAAAACAACATTCGTTCATTTTCAAATTTTGTAAAATATTTCGACAAAATATGAAAATGAACTCTTGTTGTTTTTAGGCAATACGCTTTCATGCAAAATTATCGAAAATTTTTAGGCACTAGTGTAATTACCTCCGAAAATTATCCTCATACATTAAGCTAGAGGTGTTGTTTTCGATTGACCCCTCTAGCTATCGAAAACAACCCGCCAAGTTTTTATTGTTTATTGACAAAGATAATGGCACTTTTTGACGGTTAGGCAATACGCTTTCATGCAAAATTATCGAAAATTTTTAGGCACTAGTGTAATTACCTCCGAAAACACTCGGGCACGTCAATTTAGTTTTATATATTATGCTCACATTTTGACGTTATTCGTTTGTTTTTTTATAGAGATTTGTCAAAGATATGACGACATCTTTTTTTTAAATAGAAACATACAGCTTGTGATACATCGTTTGAAAGCTAATATCTCGTACAGTATGCTCATAAATTTTAGCGCGATTCTGTCAAGCTATTTCAAAATGGCGACTGTTAAAGGTTTTTAAAAATCTCTATTTAAATAATACTTCGGAAATACCTAAATTATCTTTACAAGTTCGCAATATCACAAAATGTCAGAACGTGAAACAATGAAGATTTTTTTACCTTGAAAGGTAAAAAAACCATCAATGATTTATCATTTCCGCTTATTTAAATAGAGATTTTTTAAAAACTTTTAACAGTCGCCATTTTGAAATAGCTTTCAAATGATGTATCACAAGCTGTATGTTGATATTTAAAAAAAAAAGATCGATGTCGTCATATCTCTGACAAATGTCTATAAAAAAACAAATGAACAACGTCAAAATGTGAGCATATATAAAACTAAATTGACGTGTCCGAGCGTTTTCCCCAAAAGTTACAGGTTAAGGCTATATTAATTTTATTCCGGACTTCTGGGCAACCCTGTATATTGTATCAACACAATTTGATCTTGAGGCGTTTTAACACTTGTTACACAAACTGATGTTACGAACCTCAAAGTAACCGAAGGCACCGGCTCCCTTGGCATGTACGACACGTTCGGGAATACGCTCCCTGGTGAAGTGGGCCATCTCCTCGATAAAATGGGAATCTTGGAGGAGAACTGGACCTCTTGGACCAATGGTCTGGGTGGCGTTCTGTTCCACGATCGGGGTGCCATGGCCGGTGGTGGAAAGGGGACTCTGTAATTAATTTTAAAAATAATAAATTTAAATTGGCTACAATTATCTATTAATATTCACTCAAAACTATTGAGCGGGACCAGTACTGATAAAAACTTCTGATAAAAACTGTTACTGGCACCAATTATAACTTTAGATCAAAATTTAAAGCCATGTATGATGTCACAGTAAAAGTGAGAAGTCAGTAAATGTTCACAATTACTAGCAGTATTAGTAGCAAGTATACATTCTCTGATTTGCGAACACCACACAAGTAAAAGCGCAATAACCATAATTGAACCACACGTTTAATATGCCGCAAAAAAATCGAAAATAAATACAGGGGATTTCAAAATATTTGGAAAAATCTAAAATATCGCGTTTAGGTTCTTAATTTTTTCCGACTTTGTTCAAAGAGATGCCCAAAAATAAATTTCACTTTCTCATTGCTACTTTTTATTCTCCACAAGAACATCAGATCTTCCATGCGACGTTTCGTCTTTAGGTCACCATCATCAATTTAATTTTTTTAAATACGGGCCTGGCATACAACATTTACTGGTTTTCCGACATTTTGTTCCTTAAATTGACCATCTTCATTAAAATACCCCCTAGTACGTTGCAATTTGAAGATGACTGTGAGATTAAAAGTTAAATATTGAGAAGATTTAATCACCTTGAGGTTATGTTATTTTGTTCCACAAGCTTCACCTGCGTACAGACAACTTTTACTGATATATGTTTTAGTGAATGTTGCTTTCACTAGCGAATGCTTATAAACACTAGTAAAAGTAGGCAAATTTGTTCTATAAAAGGTCTCTCTCGTGATACATCATATTTTTCTAGGGTCAATTTTATCTATTTAATTAATTAGTATACAGTATGTCCACGGATGGGGTTTACAAGAGGACAAATGGACTAAAAATTGAAAGATACGAAAAAAAGTCACTCTTAATAAACGTTTTTGCTTGTCTAGAAAATACGGTTCATCATAAGAAACTTCAATTTTTTTTATACAGGGTGGGTAAAAACTGCAAAAATGATATTTTGCTTAAAAGTAAACATGCTTTATTTTGAAAGATACGAAAAAAAGTCACTCTTAATAAACGTTTTTACTTGAATAATAGGTGATACTTGTCAATGTCTTTATTTAATGAAGTAATTATAATAATAATAATAATAATAATAATACGAACATTTTTATTAACATGAAAATAATACGATAACGATTTCATAATTCAAAAACTCCACCCCATACTCGACAAATTTTTCTAATTGCTTTCTCAAATAAGTGAAAGAATTTCTGATTTCTTCCTGAGATATCGATTGGACAGCCCGGATAATTCTGCCCTTCAGCACTTCAATATCATTTGGTATTGAGGTTGCAAAAACAATTTGTTTTAAACGGCCCCATAAAAACATATCGGCCAAGGTTAAGTCGGGACTTCTTGGGGGCCACAAAACTGGGCCATTCCTGCCAATCCACCTTGGACCAAATCTGCGATCAAGCCATTCTCTAACCTCACGAGCGAAATGGGCTGGATAACCATCTTGCTGAAAATACAGATTTTGTCGAAAATTTAATGGTAGATTTTCGAGTTCATCATTGAAAAATGTATCCAGCATTTCTAAATATGATAATCTTATTGCACGTGTTATCAAAAAAATATGGCCCTATAATGCCATAGATAGATATCGCACACCACACGTTCACTTTTGTGAAATATTGTCTTCTCGTCATAATTCTGAAATCGGGATATTCTAAAGACCAGTACCTAACGTGCTGCGTTGCAACGGTTCCATTTGTTGAAAATGTACTTTCATCAGAAAACATGATACATTTATAAAAATCAACATTTCCACTTAAAATTTTGTCTCCTATCCACAGGCGAAAATCAAGTCGTTTCGCGCCGTCTCCCTCTTCCAATATTTGATTAAAGTGCGGTTTATACGGATACAATTTAATTGCTTTAAGGATCTTTTAAACTGACTCCAACTCCAACTGAGTAACACGATTTGTAAGGAACGTTATAGGATTTTCTTCAACAGAATGAAGAACTAAGACTGTAGCAGCATCATCATGGTCGTATTTCTTCTTTTTTTTTTTTTGAGGTCCAAAACCGAACCAGTTCTCTTGAACTTTTTTATTAACTTGCAGATTGCCATCCTAGTTATTGGGATTCCTACAAATTTCTCGGTAAATTGTTCCATGACGTAGCGGTATGAAACTTGACCATCCCCATAACATTGTATTATAAAAACTCTTTGTTCAGTAGATAGCATTTCTACTTAAATAATAAAAATACATTGCCAACAAGTACCTATCACCTTAAGTGTCATTATTATTTTAACTAGGTTCACCAGTTAGAGGTGTGCCAGAGAATACTTTTTGGGAAATAATTTTTACATAGGTAAACCTTTTAATGAATTGTTCTACTTCGGTTTGTTGTGTAGAAAACACATTCATTAAAAGTGACTTTTTTTCGTATCTTTCAAAATAAAGTATGTTTACTCTTAAGCAAAATAACATTTTTGTAGTTTTTATCCACCCTGTATAAAAAAATTGTAGTTTCTTATGATGAATCGTATTTTCTAGACAAGCAAAACCGTTTATTAAGAGTGACTTCTTTTCGTATCTTTCAGTTTTTAGTCCATTTGTCCTCTTGTAAACCCCATCCGTGGACAACCTGTATAACTTGTTAACAATAGGGATTTATAAACATTAAGTTTTAAAATAAAACTAAATATTGGGAAATATAAATCGCCTGCCCTCATTCCCACTATACTCATCCTAAACTAATTAGAATGTTTTGTTTTTGTCAGTGCAATTGACCTTTAGTTTAAAATGGCGTGTTTTGTTATCAGCATGTCAGTTAAGCCTGTAAAAATAAACACTTCAAATTTCTCTCAGCAATGCAATATAAACCTTAAAAATAAACTTGCTTATTGTTGCCTACCTAAATATTTTAACTAAAACAATAATTTCTATAGTTATCAAATTTACATAACTCCTGACTTTGAATAGGTTAAAGAAAAATTAACAATTTTAAAAATCTGACAACTGGAGACGAAAGACTGGTTCACACAGATTTCGGTCTAATCTAAGACAATCCGCGTTGGAAATCCGTGCGCCACAAAACGAAACGCCCGCTGAAGTCATGTCGATTCTGGAGTTCAACCATAGAAGTTCAACGGAACACCCATTGTGAATTGGCCATATCCGTCTTTCTTATACTTCGAAATTCAAATAATGTGATAATAATTTCCTATTGGTGACATTTAACATAAACATCAACCATTGTGTACTATACCCTTTGACACTTGTACATTTTTAGCGTGAGAAAGCGTAGACATTTTATTTACCACATTTTTCTAAAAAAATTCCGGAATATTTTTAATAGTATGCAGTGTGTATAACTTGAATATAGAATAGAGAATATAGAATAGATTTCGGCGTTTGAAATTAAATATTTCTTTTCTCCTAGGTGTTTGAGAATTCAAAGAAATATGATCCAAGTGTGCTGTCGTCAGCAAACCTATATATTGGATTTTCGGTTTTCACTAGAAGGTCGTTAATATACAGTAAGAAGAGGATGGGAGACAATATGGACCATTCTTAAGGAACACTGACATTGATGGTATTACCATCATGGTAAAGGTATCCGAGAGAAATCCGTCAATCGCCACTTGCAGAGAGCGGTCCTTAAAAAAGCTACACCACCATGCACAGGCTTTTGAAGATCTTTGAAACGTCCAGTGCAATAGCCCTGGACTAGAAGAGAGAGGTAATTAAATGGTTTGCCGTTATTAACAGTCGAGCTGCGAAATGATTACTTGGTCAGCAAGATTTTACAATTGGTCAGTAGAAGAAAACATGTCTAGAAGCAGTTTACTTCAGAGGTCCCAGGGCACTGTCAATTTATGTAACTTTCTTGTGTTTTCTTTTGCCGAATACAGAAGGAAATCGGCTACAAAAGGGGGCGGGTTTTCACTTGTTTTCCCAAGGCACTGCCACGATTCAGAAATGTTTGCTGTCCATAAGTTGCCGACCAACTAGCCATTTTGGCTGACCGATTACATTTTTCCGTTCGCAAAAATAAGAATATTTTGCTATAAATGATACCCTTAAATAAATTAAGTTTTTATTTCGAGCCTGTTCGATAGTCAATAGAGCAAGATGACAAAAATAAAAAGGGATTGGTTATTAATAAAAAATACCCCTGGTGAGATAAGATACAAAAATAATAAGAGATTAAAAAATGGCATATTATACAAGACTACAATAAATAATAATTGCGATATAACTATAATATATTGCGAAATAATTCAGTAGGTTTAATAAATAATTGTAAATAAAGCTAACAATATAGTAATAAATAATTAGGATATCTATTACTATTTTTATTTTAGCAACATGAAGCGAACCAGCAGAATTCGAGCACGAAGAGAACAAAAAAAAAATTAAAAATCCATCTAAGAAATAAAGTCTATGCTTGTCAGGTGGTATATTAATATCAAATACCAATATGGAAAAATATTATTTCCAGGCCACCCGATGATCCTTATACAATAAGGGCGTATTTTTGTCTACACAGTAGCACTTTAAAATACTATTTCAGATTGAATGATACTACCTTTCCTTTCCTTGGTAGTACCATTCAATCTGAAATAGTATATATTGGTATTTGAAAAAAAAAATTAATTCTTTATTGTTAGAAATGGCAGTGAGATAGCCAGTAGGGGAATATGTTTAAACTTTTCCAGTAAGCAAAGAAAAGCAGCATGAAGCTCCTTCTCGAGTTGTAGCCAGCCCGGTGAGACTGCTTATGGGGGGGGATCGAAACACGTAAGAAGGCCATGGAAGTGATGCTAAGCCTACTCTGCTCCATACGCTCACAAGTAAACTATGTTAATCTTTATATATTAATATGCATTAAGTGTCAATATCAGACTTACGTAGATATATCTGGTAGCCATAAAGTTAGCGTGTTTAATTAAGGCGATTTGATCTTGGCCATATTTGTCTCACTTTACCGAATCGGGAAAGGTTGATGCAGACAGAGACAGACATAAAATGCGAACGGGCCGAGTTAAATAATTTTTCAAGTCAATTTTCTTCGTCTGGCAGTGAATATAATCAAGCAACATATGAATGATATGTAAAGTCACAAAGTGAATGAAAATGGCGAAAGCCTTAAATTCTAAAATAATTTTTAATTTTCTAGAGAAACGTCATTTCCTTTTTGGAGCAAGTGAGTAATTTGTAATTGAAATATTCATTTAGTCATCTTTACTGAGAGTAAGCATCAATAATAATTTATTTTCATCAATCATATGGGGCCCAAAAATATGCTCGGACTTGAAGTCTGAAATATTTGCTAGGACCTAGAGCCCAGTTGCAGATGGTAAAATATTTTATGTAAATTATGATTCACTTCGTATTTTTTAATAAAACTACTTACAAACTTATTTCTGAAGTTTAATTTTTCATTTGTAGATACGTTACTAGTTCAATAAAGGATATAAGAGTGTGTAAGGATTATTTTAAAGTTATATTTACAGCTTAAAACGTGTCAGAATCCCTAATATTTGATTTTCACCACTTAGTAAATCAAATAAAAGGGTTTTGAATGTTTCTTGTTGGTTAAATGTCACTTTAAAATATTGACAGTAATAAAATTTTTGACAAAAGTGACATTTGAAAAGCACGTGCGTTTGTCAGCTGTTGCCATACTTAATGGATGCCGGGTTTATTCGTTTGTTCATGCCTGCTTCGATGTTTTAACACGGCTGTTTGTCTTCTTCCTGTTTATTGTAGCCCTGGTGCCCTGGACTCGAACCTGTTACAATTTAACACCTGTGTGTATGTTTTCAGTTAAAATAATAATAATCCACCATAAGCAATAAGATAAAAAATAATCTTGAATTATAACATTATAAAAGTTATCGCAGAATTACTTTTGTAAGAAAAGTCCAACGTTTGTGATGTTATTTTCTTTTTTAAATAAGAATTCAAACTCCGCTGTTTATTACATATTTAAGATAAATACGTTTGAAAAACAATAAAATTAAATAATTTGAAGAGATCCAAGTATAAATAAACAAGATAACATATCAACTCGTATTAATATTGAAAGTGGGCTTAATTCTAATGAAAATAAAATTATTGCATAAAATGCATTTTGGTTCAAGTTCAATTTCAAATTAGCTAAAACGTAGTTATTTGGAAATAGATAATATTACTGCGAACATTGGTTATTTTCGATATCAGTAAAATTATTGCAATCAAACTTTTTAAAATTCAAAATGCGTCACTATGCATCGCCAAATGATTTGGTTCATAACGTGATTCCACTGACCATGACTGACATTGACCTTTTATCATGTTTTCAATAAACGTGTCTTTAATTGATTTCAAACATGTTTTAGCCTTCAACTCATTTTTTAGGACACATTCAGGTCACAAAAATTCTAGTAAAATATACCGCGCGACAAAAATCTGTATATTTATATTTGCTGTATTGTATCACTAATATTGCATGCATATTTGAACATAATTTCTGCTGCCGTTTAACCTTTTTTAAAATAGTTGACATTTTTAGATAAAGTATAAAACACCGATTTGAAACAAACTTGGACCCGGTATATCTACCTCCTTTGTACACGTCAATGTGACATTTATTGTGCCTGTATGTTTGTGTTTTCATTCCAGCAGGTAACCGGTGTGATATGTCTTTGATAGAAAAAACAAACAATCGACGGACGTAACTCAAAAGCCTATATTTGTATCCAGTTTACGGCAGACTTGGCACTGGCTTACCATATTGAGTTAAGAATTACTATTTTTTTCCACAAACAATACTTAATTTTAACACACAAACGCTGAAAAACAACAATTAGTATATTAAGATACAAGTTTCATAAGACATTATCTTAGCGCACGCGTTCAATTCAGAATACGACCCGCGAAGCGGGGAGCTTTCTAAAGTTCAAGTGCTCAAATTGTCTTATGAACCGTGTATTTTATAATACTTTTTCTATTTGGGTCTTTAAAGTCTGAAAAACTTTAAAAAATATAGTAGATTTTTCCATTTGAATTAATATTTTCTTTTTGGGTCGGCAATTCTTTTACAATTTAATAAAATGTTACAATGATAGGAACAACTGAACACAACAAACCTTCATCCCATTCGTCATAATTGAAAATAAATATATTATTAAAGTTAATAAAAATGAGCCAGGAAAAAAGTTGTACTTCATCAGAAATACAAGAAATTGCCGAAAATAATCTAGAAAAACTTTTAAAAAGAATATGCAAAACTTTGAGTTATGGTGCGAGCAGAACTAAGTTCATAATATTGAACAAAATAATACTATTGAACAAAATATTGTGTCGATATAGATTCTGACAGGAATAAGAATTAACGCCCAGGAAATGTCTACAGTAACTATAAATACGTATATAAAGTAATATATATAATACTATATTGAATTAAAAATATCAATAGTACTTAAAGAGAAATAGAGCATAAACTGGAAGATATTTCTATTATTTTATTATGTTTTTGTTATGTTGTTTTATAGTTGTTACTAGAAATTAGTTGACGGACACCGTCAGCATGTTATATATTTACGAATATAGGTATTTCAGATAAATATCTAATAAAAATTATCTGTTTGGTTAAAGGTTAGTATTTTAAAGTTTTCTATAAAAATTTTTCTGTCGAATCCATAATGCCTAGAAAACTAATTTCAACGAAATCGAAGTAGGCCTAAAATTCGAACCCTACTTGTTGCCAACATGAAAAAAGTTATCTCAGTTTCATAAAGTGGCAAATTATTAAATTTTTTTGCGTTTCATAATGTAGCCATTATGAAACCCAAATAGAAAAATAATATTATTTAACAACAACGACAATTGTTAATTTGGTAGTGTCAAACGTGAAAGCAGATACGAATTGACAGAAAACTATCAGCTCTATTGATACACCGTGTAATTTGCTTTTAGCTATCCAAATATACTTTTTAAATGATGTCAGGAACCGCCTAAAAAACCTATAAGAAATTATTATCATTAGTTTGAACAACATCGTTAACGATAAAACCTGTTCTTTATTTTGATGGCCATTATTGGTGTTATTAGACCCATTATCAACTTTTTGTTGCGTGCTAGAACTTGACAATAATTACCATGCATCCATTAGAAACAGAAAAATACCATCAAAGTATTATTTGAAAAATTTTCCGCAGGAACGCAATAAAAAAACAACACGAGTGCATAATTTCGTTTCTGCAAACATTATTTAAAATCATCGCACATGCAAGGCCGTTTATTATACAGGGTAATAATTAAGTATGTGCAGTAATTTTAAGAGAGAGAGATTCTTTAGGTGATTCTAAGACGAAAAGTTAATATAAACATGGGTCCGCAAATGCTTTGTTTTCAAGATACAGGGTGTTAACAAAATGATTTTTCCCTGCTTGTCTTAGGTATCACAACAGTGATATAAACTCGAGAATATAAAGAAATGTCAACTCTATCAAGTGTCAACTTAAATGCTGCAATTATTTTCCAAAGCCAACCTTGATTAAAAAAGAAATTTCCATGCATCTCCAGTGGAATGCATCAAAGTGGGTTTTATTTGGTTTCTCAAAAACAAAGTAAGATACAAAAAAAAATCAAGATACAAAAGTGTTGTATTTTTAGTTGCTTATACCGAGAAAAATATAAAAATTCCAAAAAAGCCAGTGGCTTACCTTTTTCCAATAATATACTATATGTATACTTATGTCTAAATTATCCCCTTAAAACTACTAATAAAACTGACAAATTTCAACAAAAGGATATTAAGATATTTACGAAAACCCAATTAAAAAAATTTTAACGCCCTGTATCTTGAAAACGACATCTTGAGGGGTGCAGTACAGCGGACGCCATGCACACTTTAGTAACAGAAATTGTTAATAACTTAAATAAAAACAAGAAATGTATAACTGCATTTTTAGATCTTGCAAAGGCGTTCGATACTGTACCGCACAACAAACTTCTGAATATTCTTCAAAACTATGGAATCAGGGGAATAGCCGCAAAGTTATTTGACAGAAAGGTACCAAATGGTTAGACTAAGCAATATTTTAAGCAATAAACAACAAATAAAAATTGGCATACCACAGGGAACAGTTTTGGGACCGATACTCGTTATAATCTATGTATATAAACTCATTGTTACACTTGCGTATTGAAGTTTTAACTATCTCATATACTGATGACACAGCCATAGTTATCTCGGGAGATAGCCGGGAAAAGGTGAAGAATAAAACAATAACTAGTTTAGTGAGAGTAAGAAACCGGCTACAGACATACAAATTAACTTTAAACCTGTCAAAGACAAACTATATAGCTTTCTCACTTACCAGCGCTAACAGACCGGGATATAATAGTATTATTGTTGATGATCATACTATAAAGGAAACATCTTCCATAAAATATGCATTATCATCGACAAATTTCTTAAATGGCAACCACATATTGATTACTTATATTGGCAACCACATATTGATTACTTATATTTCAAATAAATTACGTAAACTCATTCATAAGTTCTACTTGGTAAGAAGAATTTTAGACAGAAAAACACTAATTTTAGTATATAAATCAATTGTTAACTCAATTATAAGATACGGAATTTTAGTGTGGGGTGGACTTATGACAATAGCTTATACAAATTGAATATAATTCAGAAATATATCCTCAAAATCATGTATGGACAGAACAGACTATCACTACACACACATCTACTTTTTGACAAAGATATGTGCGATATAAGATCAAGTTACATGTTGACAATCTGTACAGATAATCATAATCATTCAAATTTAAAACCTCTTGGTAATCATAACTATGATACAGGAGGCAGACTGGACAAACAAATAACACTACCATTAAGTCACAGTAACCTTAATCATAGATACTATATGAATTATTTTGGCCCTAAATTATACAACTTGCTACCTGGTGACGTAAGGAGTTCTAAAAATATAAATCGCTTTAAGACACTCAGTAAAAATGTAATTTTCAAAATCAACATATATTTAAACGGGTTTTCAACTAGGTGTATTTATGTGAGTATATTATCTATATTGGTTTTATATTAGTGTATCTATACTGGTTTATAATTATGGTTTTATGTAATTGGCTGCATAAATAATGAAGTCTGATAATTACTATAATTTATTATAAACTCGGTACATACAGATTACAGATGTTTTCTACATCCAGGTACCTTACGCTACACTTGTAGAATATGCAGGGAACTACATGTATTACAAATGATTATTTTTAACCGTCTTGTCATATCAGGAAAGCATGGTGTATCCCAGGGCTCGGTCTTGGGGCCATTATTATTCCTGATATTTATAAAACGAAATTTTTATCATAAGAATTTTAAAAGCTGACACGGCCTTAAAAAAATAATGTCCTACCTTCATACATCATACAGTGAGGACGTAAAGTAAGGAATAAATTCATTATCTCGCAAACTACAATTTTTTTAAAAAATCGCTCGGACCCTTCGATTTTGTTTTTCGAACGCGCATATTCTGACATAAAATGTAGATATACAGGGTGTTGCAAATAAGAGTGACACAAAAAAAATTTTTCTTAAATAGAACCCACTGTATATTATTGCATGTACGGATTCTTCGGAAAATCCTAAACATTTTTCATGTAGCATGTGCTATACCTTAGCCCAAGCGTTTTGGAGTTATTCTCATTCAAAATTTGAAAATCAGATATTTCGCAATCAATCAAGACTTGCATTGATTCATGCACGCTGAGGAAAACCTGTAGTCAGCATGCGTGAAGCGCAAGAAAAGTCAAGTAGGCTTTGGAGTTATGATGCAAGAACCAAAAGAATTAATGTCAATAGTTACTGTTATTGTCAGTTTTATGTGTATTTTCCTAACGTTTTACTAGTTTTCAAAAGACTCATTTCGTTTTTTCATAACTAAATTAAATTAAAATGCGGCTCACTGAGAAACAGCGCATAGAGGTTTTGATGATGATGGGCTACGGTGATAGGGTTAGAACACAGCAAGAAACTTGTGAGTTATTTAATCAAAAATACCCCAATCGTCCGCCAATATCACAATCAACAGTAAGCAAAATTGAGTACAAGTTTAGGCAATTCGGTCATGTAAGAGATGTCCCTAGATTTGGTCGTCCTCAAGTTGATGAAAATCAACAATTAGAAGTCTTACTGGCAGTTCAAGATAACCAGCATGTGGTGTCTAGGCAGGTAGCAAGTGACGTGGATATTGGAAAAACAACAGTTCTTAAAATACTGCATACAAATAAATACCATCCTTATAAAATGCAAGTTCTCCAAGAACTTTTGGAAAGGGACTTTGAGAGGCGCCTTGAATTTTGTGAGCGTTTACAGGATATGTGTTTCGTAAACAGAAATTTTGTAAAAAATATAATTTTTTCCGATGAGTCCACATTTTGCTTGAATGGTGACGTAAATACCCAAAATTATCGATATTGGTCCGATGTAAATCCACACTGGATGAGGGAAGGACACACACAATTTAATCAAAAGATCAATGTGTGGGCTGGCGTTGTCGATGACATTGTTATAGAGCCTTTCTTTTTTGACGGAAATTTAACAGGCGAGAGATACTTGAGTTTTTTAGAACAAGAACTTGTTCCAGCCCTGACCACCCTTTTTCCTGAGTTAGAACGTCCCGATTTGCCACATCATAATATCTGGTTGCAACAAGATGGTGCTCCCCCACATTTCGCTGTGGGAGTTCGTACATATTTTGACGATACTTTTCCAAACAGGTTCATTGGAAGAGGTAGTTTTATTGAGTGGTCGCAAGGCCAAGGCAAGGTCACCCGATTTAACACCACTCGACTTTTTTTTATGGGGATACCTTAAGGGAAAAGTATTCAAAAGCCAGCCTGCAAATTTAGATGATTTAAAAGATCGCATCCGGCAAGAAATTCGGAAAATTACACCCCAAATGGTTCGAAATGTTCATTCATTTGTAGATCGGTTAGGCTATTGTCAGTTGACCAACGGAAGACCCTTCGAACATTTACTTTAGAAAAATTATTTTTAAGTTCACCTAACTGTTTTTTCGATAAATAAGACATTTTTAAAATAATTTTATTCTTTGTTTTCTCCATGACTTTTTCCACTCTATTTAAGAAAAACAAATGTTTTGTGTCACTCTTATTTGCAACACCCTGTATATCTACATTTTATGTCAGAATATGCGCGTTCGAAAAACAAAATCGAAGGGTCCGAGCGATTTTTTAAAAAAATTGTAGTTTGCGAGATAATGAATTTATTCCTTATTTTACGTCCTCACTGTATATATATATCATAAACATCATTAAATTTCCTGAAATGCAAACTGTATGTGAGAATACTTTAATATCACTATAATAAGGCACCTCTATGGTTATTTTTTCAACTAATCAAAGGGTCCTCCCTAGAAATCGCACGCAGGGGAAAGCAATAACAAATACTTGGTATAAAATATGGTAAAATCTAACCCTACTTACCGAATTTTTGTTTTTGTAATCCAGTAGCTGTCTGGATGCCTTATCCCTCGACGACATTTTTCCCAATTTCTACCAATCGAGCTTGCAGGAACAAAATCGGTAACAACTGAGCCCGCTAATTCGAAGCAGTTTTTATATCACACGGGACCGTGACTTTGTATCTTCAAATCAAACGAATATTCAAGGTCCGGGTTGCCAAATTTACAAACGAAAAATCCTGGGTATAAAAATTTAGTAGGAATTTATAAAACTAAAAGAAAATTAAGTTAGTTAATAAAGTTATTTTTTATCCGATTGTGTCAAAAAATGAAGTTTATTGACATTTGGACGAAAAGGTAACCTTTTCAATAAGGTATCCTTATCGCCACAATGCAATAAAATAAACTAACCTTCTTCAACCCCATTGTGTAGGTCCCAACATCTTCAAACAGCAATAAATGGGTGGAGGGTCGGCTTGAAAATATAGCTATCTACATTACGATACATGCATCGAATAACATTGTAAGTGACATTTTGACCAATTTCAGAGTTCAAAATTACCTAAAATTTGGGTTTTAGCTTAATTTTTCTTTAAATGCTTCTTTCATCCCATTTGTATCCGATTATTTTGGTATTTGCCTGTAGTATCATGGAAAAATAATATACCGAAACTGTAATGTCTTCTCCTCTAAGAATACGATTTGTCACTTACAATGTTATTCGACGCATGTATCGATTAATGATTTATTTTATTTTGAATTAAATACACCTACTTAAAATGGTATTATAATTATTACAGGTGCAGGTGGATAAAATCTGTACTCCGGCTATTCCCGAAAAGATGTAAATTTGGGGCATTTTATGGTTTTAAGACAGTCAAAAAAGATCAACGTGATGTAAACTGTACATAACGCCTACCATAATGATAAAGAAATATCAGCGCTCTAGGCAACATCGCTTCGAACTGTTTACCCTGACCGAAACCGATCCGACAGACCAGGGTCGTATCGTTGGGGGGGGAAGAACATATAATTATATTTATTTCGAATAAAACAAAATAATGTTATATATAAACTTTATTTGCAAAGGATTCATAAAATACAGATATTACAATGTTGGATAACAACGTTTTTAATACAAATTTACAATATTTACATCCATATATTTTTTAGAAATTTGTTTTGATATTCCTATACTTTTTATTTACAAATTTTTATGATTTGTCAAGTTGGCAAGCCTCGTCATACAAAACGGTCGTTTACAACGGAAATTACAAATGTTATTAAAATATAGCGGCAAAGTTGAAACAAAATTTAGCAAGAAACAGATCATCTGTTTGTTGCTTTTACAGTTTGAAGCTGAAAATATTTTCTGTAGTTTCTTATACTTTTTATATCTAAACAAAGAAATGTTGGTTGGGCAATTATTGTTCGAAATTTTGCTTTAAGTTTTTTCTTCTAAAAGTTTATCACCAAGATTGATTGAAATCCCTTCATTTTTCTTTCCGTTAAAGTTGCATCATCATTGAAACAGACACAACATATTACTTAGTAAGGTGACTTGATTACCATATTAAATTTATGACTTCATGTGTATAATTTTTGAGACCATTTTAAGGTCGCATTAGAGTGTGCAATACCTTAAATTGCAAGCAATATGTCATGCAAATCGTTTTACAGTCGGCAATTCTATTGCAGTTGCGGGTTTGTTCGGCGAGGGCTGCAAACCCAGCAAATCAAAATACGACCCTTAAATTCCGCAAAACGCAACTAAAAACTGAATAAAACTAAAAATAAACACGAATAAACGATCAACAATAAACACACGAGACGTATTTTAATTGGTAATGTAAAAATCACCCTGTTTTCCAGATTTAGAGCACAACCGCAACAAATATCGAGCATAACCGTTTTTTTGGCCAGTATTGCAATTACAGAAGGACTTGCCGACTGTAAAGCAGACTTAACTAAGTGTTAAAACCCCGTCTCCGATTCAACAAAATTCCAAAAATAATCCCAGCATTTTAGTAAAAAAAAACTACAATGAAGTATACATACCTAAAAGCCGTATTAGAGTCGGCAATTCTTCCCTTGCGCCTGTAATTGCAATTATAATTGCAAGTATTCATGCGCACTAAACCGTTCTCGATCAGCTGGCGAATTGCCAACAGTCAGAACGGCAGTTGGTACTGTCGAAATCCCTAAAATAACCCCACAACTAGAAATGGGCACACCTGTTCGTTTTGATTACCAGTTAAAGCAGCTACTGCTACTTGCAAGTAGCAGTTCAAAAAAGTTGCGACGAATTAGCAGCACATAGCTTAATAAATAATGTGAACTGCTAATTTCAGTACCAGTTAGTTTAAATAGCCATTAGCTGTTCATAGCTGCTTCAATCAAATAATAAACAGTTAAACATAACAGAATAATCCATCTCTACCCAGACTTGCAGCGGCAATGGCAATTAAAATGGCGCTGGCCCCATATTTGACAACTAGAGACAGCTGATCGGGAATGGTATATTGCGCATGAATCCGTGCAATTATAATTGCCATTGCTGGTGCAAGCGACAAAAAATGCCAACTCTAAAAGT
Source organism: Barypeithes pellucidus (assembly GCA_963991005.1). Classification (NCBI taxonomy): domain Eukaryota; kingdom Metazoa; phylum Arthropoda; class Insecta; order Coleoptera; family Curculionidae; genus Barypeithes; species Barypeithes pellucidus. Next base: position 10,856,696 of record OZ022562.1, on the reverse strand, counting down.
CGTATTAGCAGGTATGAACAGCTAATGGCCATTTAAGCCCACTGGTACTTAAATTAGCAGTTCGCATTCTTTATTAAACTTATGGACTGCTAATTCGTAGCAACTTTTTGCACCTCCTATTTGTAAATAGCAGTAGCTGCTTTAACTGGTAATCAAAACGAACAGGTTTGCCCATCTCTAATTCTGGGGTGTATTTTAGGGATTTCGACAGTACCAACTGCTGTTCTGACTGTTGACACTGCTCCAGCTGATCGAGAACGGTTTACTGCGAATGAATACGTGCCATTATAATTGCCGACGCAAGAGAAAAAATTGCCGACTCTAATACGGCTTTTAAAGTGTTAAAGCCCTGCCACCGATTCAACAAAATTCCAACAATAATCCCAACATGACCTGCTAAGAGTTGAAATTTCCTTTAAAAAGGGCAGTTTATTAAAAAAAAAAAAAAACTAAAAAGGGTCCTCTCGATTTTGAAGTATACCCAAGTCCTATTAGTGCAATATCATATGCCGGGGTGCGACGGACTTGTAAAAATTATCAAATATTCCTCATAGATCTCTTGAAAATTTGCTAAAGCCGAACCATTTAATAAAAAATAACCTGCAGATTAACTACAATAAATTTAAAACATCGGCCACCTATGTACGCATATAATTACCATTTAAATGAACATTTTAAATCGTTTAACCTCTTGCATACATAACTACTATGTCGTGTCAGATAAAAATAAAAATAGCATTATCACCGAATATTGTTGGTTTGTTAATTTCGAATTATCTAATCGTTACGATTTTTTACATCTGTCCTGTTTATAAAATTAATTTTAAAAAATCGAATTTTATCACAGTGCAAGAATAACTAATCGAGAAAATTAATTACTGGGGTATTTTCCATAATAAATCTAGCAGGAGTTTTCAAATTAGCATTTTTTTTAACTTAACAACACAGGAATCCATTACATCTACGGGGAACTGTTATTATCTTCTTTAATTAACCAAAATGCCTGTAGACTAGGCGTATATTATTATACAGTATTTCTTCCCAATCATCAGCGGGTCATAATTCAGGAAGGGAATCGGACGGTTAAATCGGCTTTCAGGGAAAACTTGATGGGGATAGCTCAGGGTAGCATTTTGGGGCCTATATTGTTTATAATTTTTATAAATGATTTAACTGTAAATGAAAATAATGTTTCCTTAACAAACTATTGTGATGATACCAACATGCTTGTTGGTGGTTTACATTTTGCAGAACTGATTCATGAAGCTGATGTGGCCTTTGGGGAGATTAACGATTGGTTTAGTAAAAATAAATTAATCTTAAATAAGGATACAACTAACATAATAATTTTTAGAACCAAGCAAAATAAAATAGATCTTCCAAATAGTCTTAAACTGTATGGAACGGAGCTCCATAGGGAAACAGAAACCAAGTTTTTGGGGGTGATAATAAATGAATTTTTGTCATGGGAGTCACATGTGAGTCGGCTGTGTTTGAGGCTTGGCGTCGTTGCATATGGTATAAGGATTGTGTCATCTTACATGAATTTTCAAACAATTAAGACTTTGTATCGTGCAAATTTTGAGTCGATTTTAAAATACGGTATACTTTTTTGGGGAAGTAGTTTGGGAGTACAAAGAGTATTTGTAATGCAAAAAAGAGTGGTGAGGTTGATGCAGGGATTACAGTACCTCGACATCTGTAGAGGCGTTTTTAAAAAGCTAAATATAATGACAATACATGCATTTTACATTTACGAGTGTTTAATGTTCTTATTCAAAAACAAAGAAATTTTCCAGGAACTTAATGAGCATAGCTACGGTACTCGAACTTTGAATTTTTTGTTTTCACGTCACCATTTAACAATTTCTGAAAAAAGCCCATATTACATGTGCGTTAAATTATATAATAGATTGCCTATTAACATTAAAGGGATAAGTAATATAAGAGTGTGGAAAAGGTCAATAAAGGGGTTATTAATTGAAATGGAACCATATACCTTGAGAGACTTTTTTGATTGAGACTTTTGACTTCATGCAGTGAGTTCTTGTCGTTATTGCTTTTTGTGACGTCATTTCACTTTATAGTTGCCTTGTAGTTAGTAATTACCTAGTAACTTGTAATTTGAAATAAAGAAGTGTCATTATTATTATTATCACGTGATTTGAATCAATTTAAGCTAATATTTACCAGATATATAGATAATTAAATAGTGCTTAGATAGATACCGATGTTTTGCCTCAAAAATTGTAAATTATTTTTTACCTAATGCAATCATACTTTTGATTCATAGTATAGGTAAAATCAAACTAATTGAAGCGCAGATGCAGAGACTGTGATTGACGCAATTATTTCCTTCTCTATTGAGCAACAGCGCCAGAAATATATTAAAACCAGATGGAGCACACGTGATATCTTTACATAGGTTCATTTTGTTCGATTTTATTTCTAAATGCCGCATTACAGTCGACAAGTCTTTTTGCAATTGCAATAAACTTGAAGGAAGACATGCGCATTAAGGATCCACCCAGTTTTTGCTGCACGTCTGGTGGAGAATATAGTGATTTTTACATTACCAACCAAAATAAAAGTTACTGCAATATTAACCGGTAAAATACGTCTAGTATGTTTATTGTTGATCGTGTATTCGTGTTTATTGATATTGATATTTAGCTTTTAGTTGTGTTTTGCGAAATTTAAGCAAATTGTATACACCACGCCCGCCCTATGCTCTTATTTTGAGTTTCAGGGTACTTTGCCGACTGTATATAACGTAATATTGCTTGCAACTCTCATGGCAAAAATTAAACTTGCAGCAGCAACCAAATTACAATATTATTGCAGACTATAATGCGGCCTTAACACCACCTTTTGGAAACTTCTTTAATATTGGTATAATTTAATGTTTTTGAATAACATTAAGCGTTTTGAATATAAACTCATGAAACTATGAAACTTTGCCATTTTCTTTATTATTTCTAAACAAATCCATGGTACATAATAAAACGTACTTTATGTAAACCACTTTAATTCGTTCGCGTCATCAACAAAAGAGGGGGAGGGGGGACAAATCCTACGAAGGCCGTTTTACAGGCTGCAAAATTACCTACAAGACGCAAGAGATCTTGGCAATTGCAGCTTATTGCTTTATTTGATATTTCTGCCAGTGCAAGACCAATTTCTGGGGGAAAATTTGGTAATTTCAGTCTTGCCAATAAGCATTTAAATATGGACAAGGCCCGTTAAGAGTCCCAGCATGCTCGACAGCCACTGTCAGTGTTGACAGCTGATGGCTTATGGGAAAAACCATGTTAATTCGTTCACGTCATCAACAAAAGAGGGGGAGGGGGGACAAATTCTACAAAGGCCGTTTTACAGGCTGCAAAATTACCTACAAGACGCAAGAGATCTTGGCAATTGCAGCTTATTGCTTTATTTGATATTTCTGCCAGTGCAAGACCAATTTCTGGGGGAAAATTTGGTAATTTCAGTCTTGCCAATAAGCATTTAAATATGGACAAGGCCCGTTAAGAGTCCCAGCATGCTCGACAGCCACTGTCAGTGTTGACAGCTGATGGCTTATGGGAAAAACCATGTTAATTCGTTCACGTCATCAACAAAAGAGGGGGAGGGGGGACAAATTCTACAAAGGCCGTTTTACAGGCTGCAAAATTACCTACAAGACGCAAGAGATCTTGGCAATTGCAGCTTATTGCTTTATTTGATATTTCTGCCAGTGCAAGACCAATTTCTGGGGGAAAATTTGGTAATTTCAGTCTTGCCAATAAGCATTTAAATATGGACAAGGCCCGTTAAGAGTCCCAGCATGCTCGACAGCCACTGTCAGTGTTGACAGCTGATGGCTTATGGGAAAAACCATGTTAATTCGTTCACGTCATCAACAAAAGAGGGGGAGGGGGGACAAATTCTACAAAGGCCGTTTTACAGGCTGCAAAATTACCTACAAGACGCAAGAGATCTTGGCAATTGCAGCTTATTGCTTTATTTGATATTTCTGCCAGTGCAAGACCAATTTCTGGGGGAAAATTTGGTAATTTCAGTCTTGCCAATAAGCATTTAAATATGGACAAGGCCCGTTAAGAGTCCCAGCATGCTCGACAGCCACTGTCAGTGTTGACAGCTGATGGCTTATGGGAAAAACCATGTTAATTCGTTCACGTCATCAACAAAAGAGGGGGAGGGGGGACAAATTCTACAAAGGCCGTTTTACAGGCTGCAAAATTACCTACAAGACGCAAGAGATCTTGGCAATTGCAGCTTATTGCTTTATTTGATATTTCTGCCAGTGCAAGACCAATTTCTGGGGGAAAATTTGGTAAGTTCAGTCTTGCCAATAAGCATTTACCTATGGAGAAGGCCCGTTAAGAGTCCCAGCATGCTCGACAGCCACTGTCAGTGTTGACAGCTGATGGCTTATGGGAAAAACAATGTTAATTCGTTCACGTCATCAACAAAAGAGGGGGAGGGGGGACAAATTCTACAAAGGCCGTTTTACAGGCTGCAAAATTACCTACAAGACGCAAGAGATCTTGGCACTTGCAGCTTATTGTTTTATTTGATATTTCTGCCAGTGCAAGACCAATTTCTGGGGGAAAATTTGGTAAGTTCAGTCTTGCCAATAAGCATTTACCTATGGAGAAGGCCCGTTAAGAGTCCCAGCATGCTCGACAGCCACTGTCAGTGTTGACAGCTGATGGCTTATGGGAAAAACCATGTTAATTCGTTCACGTCATCAACAAAAGAGGGGGAGGGGGGACAAATTCTACAAAGGCCGTTTTACAGGCTGCAAAATTACCTACAAGACGCAAGAGATCTTGGCAATTGCAGCTTATTGCTTTATTTGATATTTCTGCCAGTGCAAGACCAATTTCTGGGGGAAAATTTGGTAATTTCAGTCTTGCCAATAAGCATTTAAATATGGACAAGGCCCGTTAAGAGTCCCAGCATGCTCGACAGCCACTGTCAGTGTTGACAGCTGATGGCTTATGGGAAAAACCATGTTAATTCGTTCACGTCATCAACAAAAGAGGGGGACAAATTCTACAAAGGCCGTTTTACAGGCTGCAAAATTACCTACAAGACGCAAGAGATCTTGGCACTTGCAGCTTATTGTTTTATTTGATATTTCTGCCAGTGCAAGACCAATTTCTGGGGGAAAATTTGGTAAGTTCAGTCTTGCCAATAAGCATTTACCTATGGACAAGGCCCGTTAAGAGTCCCAGCATGCTCGACAGCCACTGTCAGTGTTGACAGCTGATGGCTTATGGGAAAAAACCATGTTTTTTTTCAAAGTTGGCAATGGGCGCATTCAGCAGAGCCCAGATTTGTAAGCGATTAGTAATCAGCTGCTGAATGCACTAAAAAAAACGATATATGGGAAATCGGACGCCATTTTTTCCAGCGAAATTCATCGTCTGCTTTGTTTGTCAGATTAAGGAGTGAAAATTATAAAAAATGAAGAAGTGAACATATTATACACGATCTCCGCCATCTTAAATCAAATTGCGGGTTACGCCTCGCTTGTGCAATGTATTTCTACAAGAGCATTGCAGGTTATCTTGCAGTAGGTAAAACAACTTAAAACTCGTCTTCAACTAAATTGGTCCAACTGTTCTTTATCGCCGACAAATTATTATAAAGTAACCTCTCTGGCAAATCATAGAAAGATACTCGATCATTATCGGTCGGTACTCTGGTATGTTTGGTCTTAGCACAAGAAAAATATCGATATTACCACTTCTTTACTGCTGATCAGTACTTTCCACGATAAGCATGATGCTCTGCTGTCCCCCCGAGTCCGTCGTCACTCCTCTGACGCACTCGACTTGGTGAGAGGCCCAATCTTTCCTTTGACAGAACGTTGAGCAATATGGTGTCCGCCGACAGAGGGAGCACTCCGCTAAAGCTTCTCTGTTGCAGTTTGCGCACTGAAAATAATACATTGTGTAACAAGTTTTATATATCAGTGAGGAGTGAGGAGTTTACATCACGAGCTATAGGCGAGTGTTTCAAACGACTTACGACCGTATATTTATTTATTAATAATGACAGTTGTCATTGCTCGCATAACTGAACAAGCATGGCCATCTATTCATTTTGAATCCATGGGTTCTTTAGAAGTATGCGTGAAGTAAATCCCATAAGTAATACGTTGTACATCCAGAATTAGCAGTGATTACGGGACCCGTAAGTGTTCGATCACCGTTCTTTGGGGGCCCACGCCGTGTGGGGTCGTCGTTTGTAGGCGCGTCGTTACTACGCCACTGTTGGCAAAACAAACACAAACCCAGCCATAATTTGGATACTTATGGGAGCGATTATAAGACTAATGTTTAAACAGATATTATTTATAGCGTGACATGTACTTTAAGAGTGTTAACCTGTAAGAAAGTCATTATTATTAGCTTCCATTTAATTATGTAATTTATAACCAAGGGGTTGTATTAAACAAAAAAAAAGTTAAAAAAGAAACAAATTAATAAAAAATTAGCAACAGAGTTAATACAGGGTGTTCAGATAATGCTACACGATACTTGAAGAAGTGATTCTACATGTTAAAATAAGTCCGACTGGAGCTTTAAACAATCCTCAAATGAGGAGATTTTTATGAACAGTTTCAGATCATCAGCAAACAGGAGGAACTGACAGTAATCAAATTGCATCCCCAAGTCGTTAATAAACAAATTAAAGAGAAGAGGGGCCCAAATGGGACCCTTGGGGAACTCCAGACGGGACCAGTATGCTCTCGGATTGAAAATTGTTGAATCGAAATATTTGGGACCGACTTGTTAGGTAGCTGCGTAACAAGGACAGCAACGCACCCCCAACGCCCAAACCCTCAAGTTTAGACAGAAGAACTGCATGATTGGCCTTATCAAACGCCTTGGAGAAGTCCGTGTAGACCGAATTAATCTGGAAACCGTTCTCCAAGGCATCCGAAATAAAATCAACATAGGTCAGCAAATTGAGTTCAGTATTCTTTCCAGTCTGAAAGCCTGGGCTTAATATACAGGGTGTCCGCTAATTAATGGGACATGGAAAAACGACAGACTCGTTACGTAAAAATATTAGGATTTAATTATATTTACCTATATCAGAAAGTTGATATTAACTGAGATACAGGGTGTTAAAGTTAAAGCTTCATTTCTGTTTTTCTCTAATAACTTTGCCAGAAACTAAATTTTTTTTTTAAGTTTGGCAGTTATGGTTTTTTAGGACGAGGAACTGATTTTTTGGTGAAATTTTAATGTACAGGGTGGCCAACTAAGCGAGGTAAGCGGCTATATCTCGGAAACCGTTCACCGTACAGCTTTCGGAAAAAAATATTTATAGGAAAAGTTGCCAAGAAAAATTGCTGGAAATTATTTGCAAGTTTGTAGGCCGGCCGCTAGGGGACGTAACACGAATAGTAATTTGTTGCCAGTCGATTTCTCTACAATTGGCATAGGTAAGATATATTGATAATACTTATAAATAAATCTCACTTGTATCGTGAACAACTTTGCTTAAACACGTTTTTCTCTAGCCCTGCAAATAAAGTGGTGGGGGTAACGCAAACATCGATTTGTAAAAAATGCAATATCTCAGGAACGCCTTATCTGAAAATATTCAAATTGGTGTTATTTAAAAGAGCTCTTCTTGCTTTATTCGCTACACTTCAAGCGATGTCTATGTCATTTTTAATGTAGTCGCTAGATGGCGCTTTCAACAGATTTAACATATTTATCGTTTTTCTCAAAAAACTTAAATGCAATGGTAAATATGTTATTACACCAGTACAGAGAGGAATAAAGGCCAGAGCAAACGGTGAAAACCACAAGTTCCTATATTTTTTCTAACCGGAGGTATCAATGAAAAATTAATTTATATCGTACTAAATCTCCCGCCGGTACTTACATATGTTGCAAAAAATAAGAAGGCTTTGGAAACAAAATACATATTATATTATATAATAGGAGTATTGGGAAGAAACGTTCATTTTATAAACCAAACGAAACATATTCTAGTGCTTCCTTAAATGCTCAAACTATCTGCCATCCTGGCCCACATATTGTCTGAGCTTTCCTATAGTAGATAGTAGAAAGAACAGCAGCTTCCACTTCCGCTCTTAGCAGGCGAAGAATTGCATTTTGAGGCTACTTTTTATAGCAACGGAAGGATAAATTTGCATAACACGCATTATTGGGCTACAGAAAACTCTCACTGGATGCGAGAAGTTCAGCACCAAGGAGGTTGGAGTGTCAACGTATAGTGTGGCATAATAGCGGGTACAATTATTGGACCCTATTTCAATTCAATCTCTTTATTAGTTCTAATAAAAATACAACAAAGCATAGAACATTTCTTTGACCAATCACTAAATGGGAACCTGTTTTTGGAGTTCCTCCTGAATTATGTGTTTTATTAGAAGATGTGCCTCTTGAAACCAGGCAAAATATGTTCCTGCAGCTCGATGGCTGTCCAGCACATTTTTCAATTAATGTGCGAGAATACCTGAATGAGACATATCCAGACCGATGGATAGGAAGAGGAAGCCTTTTTCGTGGCCAGCCAGGTCACCTGACTTGACCTGTTTGGAGTTTTATTTGTGGGGACGATTACAAGATATTATATTCCAAGCTAGGCCTACGACCAGGGAAGATATGAAGAACAAAATCCAAAATGAAATTCTTCGCCTGCCAAGAGCGGAAGCTGCAGTTCTTTCTACTATAGGAAAGCTCAGACAATGTGTGGGCCAGGATGGCAGACAGTTTGACCATTTAAGGAATACGTTCCTTTTGGTTTATAAAATTAACGTTTCTTCCCCATACTCCTATTATATATAATATGTATTTTGTTTCCAAAGCCTTCTTATTTTTTGAAAAATATGTAAGTACCGGGCGGGAGATTTAGTAGGATATAAATTAATTTTTCATTGATTTCTCCGGTTAGAAAAAAGATAGGAACTTGCGGTTTTCACCGTTTGCTCTGGCCTTTATTCCTCTCTGTACTGATGTAATAACATATTTACCATTGCATTTAAGTTTTTCGAGAAAAACGATAATTACGTTAAATCTGTTGAAAGCGCCATCTAGCGACTACAGTAAAAATGACATAGATATTGCTTGAAGTGTAGCTAATAAAGCAAGAAGAGCTCTTTCAAATAACACCAATTTGAATATTTTCAGATGAGGCGTTCCTGAGATATTGCATTTTTTGCAAATCGATGTTTGCGTTACCCCCACCACTTTATTTGCAGGGCTAGAGAAAAAAGTGTTTAAGCAAAGTTGTTCACGATACAAGTGAGATTTATTTATAAGTATTATCAATATATCTTACCTATGCCAATTGTAGAGAAATCGACTGGCAACAAATTACTATTCGTGTTACGCCCCCTAGCGGCCGGCCTACAAACTTGCAAATAATTTCCAGCAATTTCTCTTGGCAACTTGTCCTATAAATATTTTTTCCGAAAGCTGTACGGTGAACGGTTTCCGAGATATAGCCGCTTACCTCGCTTAGTTGGCCAATGCAGGGTTTGTTCGGCGGCATTTTTTGCCCATTTATTAGGTCATAACTTTTTTGTGTCTAAGAGTATTTAAGTTTTTAATGAAAATAATACTTTTCTCATATTTATTACGTAAAAAAGGTATACTAATTTCAGGTCGCCTAGAGTTACCGTTTCGGAGATATTTGCATTTAAATTGTTTAGTGCACCCTGGCCAATTATTGTTAATTTACAAAAATTTTTTCTCAAAGTTAGCTATGAGAAAACAAATGAAATTTAGAGATGCAGGTGCTATGGAAGAGAAAATGTTTCATTTTTGAGTTAATCGTAAGTTTGTGTTTTCATTGCTGTTTGTTTCTTTGGACACAATATTTTCTAGGGACAAAGTTATATATATAATTTAAGTAAGTTAAAGAACAATCCAATTATTGTATTTATTATTCCCAATTGCCATTACTAGAACATTAATTATCATGTAAAAGTTACTTGGAAAGAATAAACAGTAAAAAATATCATTTGCTTGCAATTTGCATTTGCAAATTAATAATAATTGGCCAGGGTGCACTAAACAATTTAAATGCAAATATCTCCGAAACGGTAACTCTGGGCGACCTGAAATTAGTGTACCTTTTTTACGTAATAAATATGAGAAAAGTTTATTATTTTCATTAAAAACTTAAATACACTGAGGCACAAAAAAGTTATGACCTAATAAATGTGCAAAAAATGCCGCAATTTCACCAAAAAATCAGTTTCTCGTACTAAAAAAACCATAATTGCCAACTTTTGTGCAAAAACCGTTGGTTTCCGTTAAAGTTATTAGAGAAAAACAAACATGAAGTTTTAACTTTAACACCCTGTATCTCAGTTAATAACAACTTTCGGATATAGGTAAGTATAATTAAATCCTAATGTTATTACGTAAGGAGTCTGTGGTTTTTCCATGTCCCATTAATTAGCGGACACCATGTAGAGGTCAGATAATCAGATAAAATATGTTCAAATACCTTAGGAATGGAACTCGAGATGCTTAAAGGTCGGATAGTTTATCACAACGTCTTTCCCCCGATTTATAAATAGGCGCTAAGAAGCTCAGCTTCCAATATTCTGGAAAAATTCCATTTGCTAGTGATAAGTTAAAAATGATATGTAATGGCGGTATGTCATCAGGGCCATCAGTACCCTCGTTTTTTAATAATATCCTTACCTTTTTTTGATTATCAGTATCGATCTGCTGAAGGGTGGAATCGGCATTTCCATCGGGACCTAGAGCCGCAACTTGAGCTTCGACTCTGGCTGCCAAAATGGCAGTGTCCTTTTCCCTTTGAAATTTCTCTTGCTGCCTCGTCATACTTTCCTTTAATTCCTCTACACCCCTGTAACAATTTATTAAGATATTTTTTGTGGAAAAAATAGTTTAATTAAGGACAACCCTGAAAATGTATTCAGTTTCGCAAATAAAAAAAAAAATTACCGTCGAAATTCTGACGACAGCCTCGTAATTTGAGTGGCTATTTCATCTAACTTTTTGAGATGCGCTCCCGGGTCCGCGCCGATCACCACAGGTTCCATTAGCTGGTAATCGCTGGAATCTAGACCTTCTGCAAGATTCTGCCATGCTTCTTCTTTACTCTGCTGGTCACTGTCTTCCTCATTCGACGTGTTTGGAATACGTTTACTAGAACTAAAAAACGATATGAATTTAGAATTTTTAAAACTGGAGAATAAATGATATAAGGTTATTCCAAACTAATTATAATTCTAATTAAAGAATATAGAATCATTTCATCGAAAGCAATACGTACTTATTATTATCACCCTCTTTCCTTCTTTTTCTTTTATACGGAGTGAACAGTCTCACAGGGCCTGTCGCAGTATCGTCATCGCAACATGCAGCGCACGTACAGCTAGTCGCATGGGGTAAAATAATACCTGCAACGTTAAAATTGTGAATGATTTAAGGGGGAAAAAACATACGAAATCTGTTGTTTCGAGTTTAGATTGCAGCAGGATTAATGAATTTTACTGCTCTATAGCTGAAAAATTGAGTGGTGATACAGCTTCGAGAAGCGATTTTCGTTCATATCTAAGTAACGTTAACGTATCAGAATCTTTCTTTTTAATTCCCACCAATATTTTTGAAATTAAAGATATTTTTAATGAAATTCACAATAAAAGTTCTTCAGGTTGGGATGAAATCTCGCTGAAAATAACTTTACGTTTGCCTGATAATGCTTTGACACTTGCCGATTGAATTAACCAATCTTTTGAATCAGGGGTCTTCCCTTCTTTTTTGAAACTAGCAAAGGTTGTACCTTTGTACAAGGGAAGTGATCCCGAATCTGCTTCAAATTTCAGACCTATATCTCTGTTGCCCACTCTGGCTAAAATAGTGGAAAAATTGGTAAAACGACGACTGCAGTCTTTCTTAAACAAATAGCAGTTTGGTTTTCGTGAGTCGAAAGGCACAAATGATGCGATTTTTGCATTTCTCGAAGGATTGTATTTGGGTATCAATGATGGAGAGCTGGCTGCAGCGGTGTTCTGTGATTTGTCAAAGGCATTCGACTGTGTCAATCATGGGATACTGCTGTGGAAGCTGGAGAAGTATGGGGCAAGGGGGAGATCCTTGGAATGGTTTCATTCTTACTTAACGGCGCGTTTTCGGAAGGTACATTTTAATAACCGTTGTTCTGAACAATTGGAAATTCGATCTGGGGTGCCACAAGGATTTGTCCTCGGCCCTTTGCTTTTCCTAATTTATATTTAATAATTAGGTCAGTTGTGTTTTCGTTAACGCTCCGCATTATATTCAAAATTAACCAGTAAAACTGTAAGCATAAATTTTAAATTTTACATCACCTGCAAGCCGTAATAGACATTTACTTTTGGGAAAGTTTTGGTCAACCTGAAATTTGTTTTTTAAATAAATAAAAATAAACCCGAACGTGGTACACCCGATTTTTTGTCGACATAAAGAGAGAAGGCAATAAATAACAATAACTACTGATAAAAATCAAATCGATTAACTGAACGTATTCCATTCATTACTGAGTAAAGATGGGTGATCCAACTGATCCAAATGAACAAAGCGGTGACGTACAAAATTCAACCAAGGTGAAATGCATACACTGCAAAAAATCTGTTGTAACAAGTGTGGAGTGCTTACGATGTGGGGGATCTTTTCATCCTGCTTGTATGGTCCAAGCAAATGAATCTAAAAATCGTGCATGTCGTCATATTGATGCGAAAGCTCTCTTAAAAGAAGTTGAGTCACAGAATAAACTAATACTTAAACTATGCAGCAGGATTGATGCTATGGAAGACAAACTAAAAAATCAAAATTCTATAACCCTTGAGTCTGCCAACCTAAGGGCTGAATTTGAGAAGAAAGTTGCAAACCTTGAAACCCAGATAGTAACCTTAAACAAGTCATGTCAGCTATCGGTTGAAAACACCAGTCCTCAGCATGATGACGAATCTGAATCAAATAAATCAATCATCTTACTTATTAAACAGGAATTGAAAGATCAATCTGAAGCAATGGCTACTCAACTTCATGGCTTGGTTGGCGCAATAAAAAGCGCCAATTCTGAACTGGTTAGGTTCCTTCTACATGATCAACAGGAGTCTGGTGCTGTCCAGCGCAATAATGCTGCTGCCGATGGAGTCTTAGAAGATATTGAAGAGCTTAGACTAAAATGCAAAAACCAAGAGGCAGAAATTAAGAAACTAAATACGCAAAGAAATAATACCAAATCAACACATGCTAATACCACATTGGGCAGGTCAAAAACTAGTAACCCAATACCACATGAACCAAATCTCCAATGTTCTAATAATGGTAACTCAGCAAGACCAAATGAGGGCAAGATATGTTCTGGGCCAAGTAAAACAAATATCAAGGTTGCCAATATCAATATTGGCGAGAGATTGGCTAAATTATCATGGATATACATATCTAATATTGATATAAATACCACACCGGAAAACATAATTGATTGCTTGGATCCTGCATTTAAACATTTATATAAATGTGGCAAGCTTCCTTCTAAATATAAAAGTCCTAAAAGCGCCTCTTTTAAACTGGGCGTGCCTGAAGCACTTGAAGCTGACTATATGGCTGCTGATTTCTGGCCTGATGGAGCATATGTCGCAAAATACCATCCACCTCAATACAACAATGCTAATAGAAACTTATCGAAATCAAATTTTCACCAAAACCGATTCGACAGGGTCCGAAAACGATAAACGTTGAACATAATAACTTATCAATCTATTACCAGAACGTTAGGGGCCTTCGCACTAAACTTAATTATCTTTTGGAATCGATCCCAGGGTCCCACTACAAGATCATTGTGTTCGTTGAAACTTGGCTCAATGACGCATTTAACGACGCTGAGCTGTACATGCACGATTACAGAATTTACAGAAGGGATCGTTCTATGCAAACCAGTATATATTCAAGGGGTGGAGGAGTTCTAATTGCTGTCCATAAGACAATAAAAAGCAGGCAGCTTTTTCTAGATGATACTATCGAAGATCTATTTGTTTTTGTTGAATCAGGAAAGAAATCGCTCATTCTAGCCGGTGCATACTTCCCGCCGCGCTCTCCCACCACTGCCTACGTTTCATTTAGCGAAAACATTGACAAAATATCTGAAGAGCACCCCTTTGCAACGATAGGAATTCTCGGAGACTTCAATCTGCCTCATTCAGCATGGGAAATTGAAAATCTTAGCTCAGTTGCTAGGTCAGTGCCCCCTGCACCCCCGGCCGAGGTCGATTCTCTGGAGGTGTTGTCCAACCTTTGTGCTTTTCACAATTTATACCAACTAAACACAATTACGAATAATTCCAAAGCTATTCTGGATCTGGTACTCTTCCAAGACGACAGCTCTGAAGTTCATAGGGCTGATGACTGTATTGTGCCTCAGGATGACTATCATCCACCACTGGATATTTCAGTGTTACTTACCTCTGATAACACAAATAGTGCTTTTTCATGTGACGGTTTCTATAGAAATTTCAAATCAGCCAATTTCAACTTAATTAATGATTATTTGGGAGCCTTGAACTGGGATGTTTTTCTTGCCCATTCTACTCTAGATGAAACGGTAAACAAATTCTACAGTCTTATTTATTCGGCAATTGAATTATATGTTCCCCTCAAACGTATTTCTTCAGGCAAATTTCCCAGATGGTTTTCACCAGAGCTTAAACATTGTATAATTCAAAAAAAGAAGGCACATAAGACTTACAAAATATCTAAACTTCACAGTGATTATCGTAAATTCTCTGAATTGCGTTTAAAGTGTAAAAGATTGTTGGTTGAATCAAATAGCGCTTATGTTTCTTTCACTGAAAATTCATTAACTACTAATCCCAAACAATTTTGGAACTATGTCAATTCAAAGAGGAAAAATCGAGATATCCCCAATGAATTCCAATACAATGGAAGCTTTAGTACTTCCGGAGTTGAAACTGCCAATATGTTTGCCGACTATTTCTCACAGGTTTATAGTAGCAAACCGTGCCCCAGTTACCAACAACAAAATTTTGAGTACAACAACACTAGTGCCACTGACTACAGCATTCCTATCTCAGATGTATATTCACACTTAAACTCATTAGATATAAACAAGGGACCTGGGCCTGATGGTATACACCCATTACTGCTTAAGCGCTGCAGCTTTGTTCTGGCCCGTCCGTTGCACATTATTTTTAATCTATCTCTTACCAATGGAACCTTCCCCGAATATTGGAAACTAAGTTACCTAACACCGATTCATAAGTCAGGGAAAAAAGACTTGATATCAAATTATCGACCAATTAGCATTCTGAGTACCATTCCTAAGGTATTTGAACATATATTAACCAAATATTTTACCTCCATATTGAGCCCATATATTGTTACTAACCAGTTTGGTTTCCAAGTAGGAAAGAGCACCGAACTCAACCTACTAACATATGTCGATTTCATTTCCAACGCCTTGGAGAGAGGCTCTCAGGTACACTCGATCTATACTGACTTCTCTAAGGCATTTGATAGAGTTAACCATGCTATTCTATTGTCTAAGCTGCAGGGTTTCGGTATTGGCGGTGAACTACTGTCCTGGATACAGAGTTACTTGACGGGTCGTTCCCAAATAGTTCGGTTCAACAATTTTTATTCGAAAACTATTCTAGTCCCATCTGGCGTTCCTCAAGGGTCTCACTTGGGCCCGCTTTTCTTTAATCTGTTTATCAACGACCTAGGGCCACACTTTGTATATAGTTACTTCCTCCTCTTTGCCGATGATTTAAAATTATACATGGAAATTTCCTCCCCTTTTGACTCTTTAAGACTTCAATCTGACTTAGACAGATTGGTGACTTGGTGCAGCAAAAACGGTATGGAGTTGAATGCCTCGAAGTGCCACTCTATCATTTTCCACAAATCTAGGTCAGTATTCGAACAACCTTATTCTATTGGAAATAACCTACTTACCTGTGTTTCTGAAATGAAGGATTTAGGACTAATTATGGACTCAAAGCTCACCTTTATACCTCACATCCACACCTCTATATCCAAATCTCTACAACTTCTTGGATTTATAAAGCGTGTTACTTGCGAGTTCACAAATACTAAGGCTATCAAACAACTATATTGCTCTTTAATAAGAACTCATCTTGAATACTCTTCCTGTGTCTGGAACCCTAGTTATAATATTCACATCCTGAGCATAGAGAGGGTACAACACAAATTCTTAAAATACATAGCCTTCAAACTTAACACTCCAGAACTGACATACTCTCAACTGGAATCTAATATTCAAGTTGGGACGCTTCAACAACGACGCGATGTAAAAGACCTCAAAATGCTTTTCAATATTTTACATAGTAAATATAATTGCCCTGTTTTACTAAATAAAATAAGTCTGCATGTACCTTCAAGGGAAACACGTCTGAGGAATACCTTCTCAATCCCTGCGCATAGAACAAACTATGGCAGAAACAATTTTATCTCTAGATCATGTAGACTGGCCAATGAACATCCCACACTTGATTTCTTTTCAAATTGGTCCAGTTTTGTCAATCAACTGCGTATGATTTGAAATCTCTAATTTTCTAATATAAATATATTTATAGTTTATATAGTTTTAAGTCTAATATATGTAGGTAAACTTTTGTGATGTTAGCAATAAGTTTGTTTATGTTGTAAAATTGGGCAGCGCCCGTTAATAAATAAATAAATAAATAAATAAATTAATGATCTGACCAATGTTGATATAAGGGGTAAATTTACGCTTTTTGCTGACGATTCTACCATACTTTGGAAGAGTAAAAATACAAAGGAACTCGAGGTTCATATTCACAATGATCTTGCTAAAGTAAAGGAATGGACTGATTCCACCAATTTCTTAGCACTTAATATTTCTAAAACAAATATAATTACTCTTAAGTGTTCTTTAAATGAAATTAGTGTGGGGAATCAGCATGATACAATAAACTAAAGGTAGGATATCTAACCGTCCCAATTTCGTCTGCCCTGCGCATGGTGAGTAAGTTTTAAATCTCTTATGGAAGTTTACATTGCTGTCATCGTTTTTAACTCTTTTTTGAATGTATTAAAACGTTTTAAGCATGTAATGATATATGAAATGAAAGAATAATATATGACGAGTATTTACGTATATCAATTTCATAGAAATATAACACACAAATACCACTAAAAAAAGAAGAGATATCAGAGAAATTTTTCGCGGCCATTTGAGCCGGCGACAATAGCCGAAGCATGCCGAAAGCTGCTCGCCGACCACTGCTGGTTTTGAAACAGTGTTGCCAGACTTTTACAATTGTAATAGATCCACTACTATTTAACATTCTTGTTGTGGGGCTCCCCATATGAAATTTATGTTCAATCTGGAGGTGGTCCCCCATCTAATAGGAAAGTAACGACCTTTTTTTCGTACTATTATTACTCTGACGCCGTTTTAATTAAAAGTTTTTACGTTTAGTGGTATGTGAAATGAAAGAATAATATCATGGTATTTAGGAATATTTATTTCATGAACATACAACAAAGATTAAAGCTAAAATACGACCTAATTATCTTTCCGCTTACACAACTGTATCCATTTTAATTGTTTGTTTTTATCTTTAGGAAAGCGGAAAAACCTTATATTTCTATTAAATGTCTTTGCCTGGTTATCCATATCACAACCGAACATAGCGCACCTCATTTTATGAAAATTCAGATATTTTTTTTAATAAACACAAGACTATAAGAAAACGTTCTGGTAAACTTACAAAATGTCCACCAAAAACTACGGCAACCATGCAGCAGTGTTGCCAGACATCCGTTATCGAAAGAAATAGAGTGCCGGTTCGAAACCTAATAGGAATAGTAAAAAACGGGTCAGAGTAAAAAGAGTACGAAAAAAAGGGTCGTTACTTTCCTATTAGATGAAATTTATGTTCAATCTGGAGGTGGTCCCTCCAGATTGAACATAAATTTCATATGGGGAGCCACACAACAAGAATGTTAAAATACTAGTGGATCTATTACAATTGTAAAAGTTTGGCAACACTGTTTCAAAACCAGCAGTGGTCGGCGAGCAGCTTTCGGCATGCTTCGGCTATTGTCGCCGGCTCAAATGGCCGCAAAAAATTTCTCTGATATCTTTTCTTTTTTTAGTGGTATTTGTGTGTTATATTTCTATGAAATTGATATACGTAAATACTCGTCATATATTATTCTTTCATTTCATATACCATTACATGCATAAAACGTTTTAATACATTCAAAAAAGAGTTAAAAACGATGACAGCAATGTAAACCTTCATAAGAGATTTAAAACTTACTCGCCAAGCCACGTGATCATCGGCGTGCAATCATACCTATAGTTACTTATACCATGGGGAATCAGGTTGTAGGCTGTGAAACTGTAAACAAATTTTTGGGTGTATATATAGATAATAAGTTGAAATTTGAGGCCCATATAAATTACTTGGCTAAAAAACTGGCATCTGATTGTTTTGCAATTAGGGTAATGGCAGATTGTTTGGACATACAAACTATTAAAAATGCTTACTATTCACTAATAGAGTCCCATCTGAGATATGGTATACCCTTCTGGGGAATTTGCTCTCATTTCTCATCTATTTATATAATATGTTGTTTATTCTGCAAAAACGAGCCATAAAATATATGTATAAGGCCAATTTTAGAGATTCAAGTTAGCCACTATTTTTATCGAATAAAATTTTAACACTGCCATGTTTATTTTTGTTGGAGAGGTCTTGTCTGGTTCACAAAAAATTCCAAGGTGCAATTAATTCCGTTTCATTGTACAATACACGCCAGACATACAATGTAGATCTGCGTATACCTGTTTCTACTCAAACTAAGAACTCTATTATATACAAGAGTAAGAAAATATTTAATCAGTTCCCATTGAATATTCGCCAAATTTATAATTACAAAAAATTTAGAAAAGAAGTAAAATTTTTACTACTCAGTAGATGAATTTTTCCATGATAAATTTTGATTGACTGAAGTGATATATTGTGAGTATTTGGTATTGTGTGTAATATTGTATTTATTATTATTGTGTATTATATTTTTACTTTTATGTCACTTTGTATTGTACTGGTGATTCATATCAATTTTCTTTTATGTCTCTTATTTTCGTACTATATTTAGGACTCACAGCTTTGTTTATAGGAATATCTTCTTTTAAACAATAAAGCATATTTTGACTTTGACTTAAAAATATGAGTAGCTTATTACTCGCAATGGTAAGATTGACATTGCAAATTTTACTCAATGACAGCCTGTCCATGAAGTAATACCAAGCAGTGTTGCCAAATAATAAAGCAATAATTCTACATCTTTCGCACATATATACAACTTACCCTCGTCTATTAGTGTTTGCAAGCTTCGTCCTCCAAATCTAATACTCCTCTTCCAATCCTTACTTGAAGCTCTCCCTAAAATAAGGATTTACGATTAAATAATTAATATTATTCAGGCAATTAGTACAGGTCGACAACTTTATCTGTAGCTACAAAAGGAGTGCGGGCAAGAAAATTTCTTGGGTTTAACAATGTTGTCACATATATTAAATTTTAATTGAATAATGTAACCAAGTAAACCCTAAAATTAAATTTACCCATTTTAAGTAAATTGTCATAAGTATATAAGAAACTAATATTTTATTATAGTTTCAATGTTCTTACACTTTCTTTTCATACTATTTATTTTAATATTTAAATGCAAAATAAAATATTTTTTTATTAAAGTACTTCTAATCTAAAGATAGGGCAACATGGTGCAATATCCGCGGTAACCATGGGTAACCGGTGGCTAGAGCCAATTTGATAGGTTATATCCCATGACAGGTGTGTCCAATATGGTTCATCCAGTTGCCTAGTGATAGGGTTCGTTTTAAAACTGTGACAATGAATGAATATACCCTGGTAAAACCCTTCATAGTCAAACCCGTGAAGTGATTGCCAATGTGTACAGGGTGTGTGAAGAGGAATCACAAATTAATATATTTAAATTACCATTTAAGCGAAAGCTAAAAAGGGTCAAAATAATAATAATAAAATAACCTGGATCAATTGTTGTCATCTCCTGGCAAAAAAGGGCCCGTCTCTCTGCTATCAAAAAAAATCGAAGGCTTCGACTTTGGCATTGTTAGGAGAACAATACAAAAGTTTTATTTGGCACTAAAAGTGGTTCCAACCTTAAAAAAGTTGCTACAACAGCTGAAAGTGACAAAAACTTTCCGTTTTCCCGCGAAACGTTGAGGTGCATGTTGAAATCAAATGGATTTTATTGACGAAAATGCCAAAATAAGCGAGAAATATTAATGAAAAGGCCTAATATATTGCACTGGTGATACAAATAAGTATATTCATGACATGAAAAAATATATATTATTACATTATTAAGAAAATAATAGCACGCCCATGACAGGGCCATGTTTTAAAAGATATTGTTTAGCCTTACAGATACATCGTAACTATAGACTCGCTTGTCGAGCTGTATAGTACTTATTGCTTAAAAGTAATAACTTACCACATAACGCTTCGAACTCACTGGGAGTATACCAAGAATTTCCTAACTTTATGCAACGTCCTCTCCCTCCCGAGCCAAAACGCCCTTTGTGGAGTTCGGCCGATGTATTTTTACATCTAAAAAATGCCATTATTTTATTTCAATCCAAACTTAATTAAATTACAATAAATAAATAATTATTCTATTTACCTTACTGGTAGTATGGGTAGATTGGCTGCTTCACTCCACGAGCCAATCACAGTTGGGGTTACCTATTTGGCATAAGATAATAGATGAAATTTAACAATGTTTTATTAAAATTGAACATTGAACATAGTCAATTTCATATAATTTTTGAGGTGGCTGAATATTGGATCCCCTGTACATTTTATAGAAAAACTGCATTATAACTTCTTGAAGAGGCCAACATGGTAAATCCATGTGCCGAGTTTGAAGACATTTTGGTGAGCCAATCCTAAGGTATTCAATTAAACGTAATAGCAAAACCACAAAACTCTCAGGTTCAGGTAATTCAGCAAACACCACGTTTAATTGAATAGCTTATGATTGGCTCACCAAAATGTCTTCAAACTCGGCACATGGATTTACCATGTCGGCCTCTTCAAGAAGTTATAATGCAGTTTTTCCATACAACGTACGGAGGAGCCATTATTCATCCCCCTAAAAAATTACATGGGATTTCCTATGTTCAACTAACTGATGCATCACCCGGTATATATTCCATTCTGCTGATTTCAACCTGATAGGTCTCCTCAGATGGGTTGATATGTTTGTTGCTGTTTTTTGCTTATTGAAAAGTAAATATTTTAAGTAGTTACTCACGTCTTCCTGTTGAATAACAATGGTCTTAAGTTCTCCACCAGAGCCGTCTGTGGCCAGGTATCCGTTATTATCCACACATAACATGGGTTTAAAATGTTGCATTTGGTCTTGAGTAATAACATTAAATGTGCTTGTAATAAGGCTGCCTGTAAAAATAAAATTTGCACGTAGAAAATTAATCGAACGGAAATACCTTGGTTTAAACCAAATTTAAACTTAAAAACCCTCTGTAATATTTAATCATTGGTTGCCCTGTATTACATGACTCTTGAAAGCTATTTGATTGGATGTAATTAATTAACTATCACATCATGACTGCAGTATAATAAGAAAGAATTTCAGATTCTGCCTAGGGTTTATGGTTTTATTAAATAACATTTTCTATATTTTTCGATAAACCCCCGTAGTTTACAAAGGGACAGTGACCAACGACGGACATTGGACATTTAAAGGGCAGGTAATTGCGGAGGTATTTTATGAAAACCGTGAATTTTTTAAATACTAACCAACAGGTAAGGATACAGGAACTCCAGCATGCCTAACCGAAACCGTAGGAACTCGGGTAGTTTTCGTATCGATAGGTTCACCGTCGCCATTGTCGTCACAGTCGTCGTGCTCACTCGCAAGTTGTTCGGCTTCGGAGATGTCCGGTAGGACGACCCCGTCCGAGTTTGAGTTCTCCATGAGGAAAATGCCCAAAGTCACCACTTTTCCTCAGGGACCCGATGTGATTTTCCCTGCACTAAATTCGGAAATTTTCGAGTTTTCTTGCACTCTCTGAACTACACCCTAACCGATGACGACGCTTGTTCACAGCTGTTTCGACAAACTTCCGATAACGGAGCAGATAAACCCAGTACGCACGCGCCCCGCCAATTCAAATAGTTTAACCATGTAATATACAGTAAAAATCTAACTTTTTCTTTAAGGTAATGAGGCTGATTCGTAATTAATTACGAGCGAACATTATTAATTTTTTCTTTACTTTTAAATTTAAAGTTCAATTTTTTTTTCTTTTCAAATTTCTCTTACAAAGATAATTGAAAAGCTTCTTTGGAATAAAGGGCTAAAATTAAAATACTGCGACTTGTGTATATACATATATTTACTTAGTTCTCTTTTAATTAGACTAATTTCCGTTCTTATAAAAATTATCAGTGCATAATTACCTTTAAACAACCAGATTTCAACTTGTATAAGAATTCGCCTTGATATCTGACAGCGAACGTCAAATTCGCATGCGTCGTCAGCCATGACAGGTCACATGTTTAAATCCTAATTATTGATTGGTTCAACTACGGGGTAGTTCTAGAAATATTCAATCACGTGACGGCAGCTTATAATTTAATTGGTGGAATACCGGTTAATTTGACGCTTTCCCGGTTTCCCTAAATTTCTTCGGTTGTTGCCTTTGCAAGCCATTTGTAGGAACTGACGCCGTATCGAATATTGGTGTTTTTATAGAAAATTCTCGAAAAATAAGTGTTCTTGTGTTACGTATCCCTTGGGTAAGCATTCTAGCAACGTTATGTAATAATTTTATAAAATTAATTTGCTCACAAATACTGTATATTCTTATTTCTAAAGTGTTCTGCAAGAAATGCAACGCGGAGTGCTTTGGCTGACCGATAAAACGTGTTTTAGGTAAAAAGATGAGCCGTAGACACGATTCTGAGAACGAAGACGATCCTGAGCCTTTCCAAAGTTCTGGAGATGAGTGGGATATGGAGGTAGGTCCTTTTTTAAAATCGTATAAGAAGTACTTGCTCAAATGATAAAATAATTCTACCCGCCAATTTTTGATTTTGCTGAAATGGCTGATTTTGCAATAAAACGTTATTTCTAGTAGACTGGTGAGTTTTTAGAACTCGGGAAACTAAATTATTTAGAACAAGTTATATTTATAAACATTTTCAATTTATTATAATCATTTTTGTGTACATACATTTTTGGGTATATTCGATGCTTTAAAATGGTCTTGTTTCTTAGGAAGCTAAAAAGGATGGTGGAAACCGACGATCATCTGCAAGGGTGAGCCGTAAACCAAAGAGACCTGTGGTCGATGAGAGTGCTAGTGATGAAGATGAGGAAGAGCCCGAGATTTCTGATGAAGAAGACTCGTCTGAAGAGGAAGTCTCTGCCAAGAAACGTAAATCAAATAATAAAGGCGGGAAGGGAAAAGCCAGTCCGAAGAAGCAAAAGGTACCGTAATTATTATTGTACTGTAATTATTATTGTTATCAAGCTACACTTCAGTTTTTAAATTTCTTTCCAAAGACTCTATACTGACTTTTTTTTATCTTAGGTGTCAAATGATGATGATGAATTGTCAAATGACAATGATAACAATTCCAACGTGTCCAATGAGGAGAAAAAGGATAAAGAAGCTGCATCAACGGACTCCGACTCGTCCCGAACTAACAACCTTCCATCAAGAGGAATCCATCGGAAATTTATCCCGAAAACTATTTATTCAGAAGATTATGCTGTAAGCATTAAAATAATAATAATAATTTATTGTTAATAGCAATTGCTAACAATCTTACTTATATACAGGGTGTAACAAAATCATCCTTCACCATTGATATTTCACGAATGGTAAGAGATAATAAGTCGGTTAGATTGGGGCAAAGTTGCGTAATTATGTGCCCAATAATTTGCCATAAAAAAAATCTAAAATAAATACAGGGGCTGTCAAGATATTTGGAAAAATTCAAATATTTTGAAAGGCACTATTTACCTTTTACCTTTACTCTTACCGGTTCCGAAATCTTAATGATGAAAGACCATTTGTTACACCCTATAGAGAATGAGTGAATCACTATATGGTAATATTTTCAGACCGGTTCATTTGTGATTTTGAAGAAAGATGCACAAGGTGGTGATCCTAGCAAACACCCAGTTATCTGGAGGATCGATGGGAAAGCTTTGCTGCAGAAGTACGAAGCTTTTGATGAAGATGACAAAGTTAGACACAAGAATACATCAATTGTAAGTACATTTTTTGTTTTTATGCGACTCTTGTACTAGAGTAGCTTCAAAAATAATCATATTTGCTTCTTAAATATTTTGCAAACATTTTACAGGGTAAACCAATGAATGTAAATTTTGCTTTTAAATTTAAAAGGTTTGAATTAAATTATCCTTGTTTGTAAAGGAGTTGGGTTATACCTATGTAATTTAATCCGGCAATAATCACAAATTGTCTGCTGGGGATATTAAATAAATAGGTTGATAATTCTCTTGAAGACAGTTAATTGGCTTGGAAAGATCACCTAAATATTAATTTTTGCATGTTGCCATCCTTATAAAGGCGACATAATCCGTTATTTACATGTTTTTTTTGAACTACATTTTATATTAAAATCTCTTTACATTTTCACCTTTTTTGGGACTATTTGATTTTTGAATTTTATCAAAACTGGATTTTACGTAGCCCTGATTTATATCCAGCAAATAACAATATTATTAACAACACGACAGGGTGTTATGGAGATGATCGCAATTTTTCGTGGGTCCTGGATTATTTTTTTTTGCTGCGTATTATAATCTGCCAGAAATCCCGGAGTTGATCCTCAACTCCCAACGAAAACAAAATGTGTCCCGGAAAACTCTGAAGACAATCTGACGACCTCAATTATCGGGCACCTACGGCGCTATCGCTTGAATTTATAACTCGAATAGTCTTTCCAATAATCACTTGGGCGGTTAGTCACTCAAGACTCTGATTCATCGAGCGCTCGAATGGCAACGGTAGTGCGGGGGCGAGTATCGAGTGAAAAGCACATATATATATCCATTATATTGCTAATACCATCTGCAATTATGTCGCCGCTATGGGCATAGAACGGGTAATAGTGAGTATGCGCAGTTCGGAAATTTCCTTGTGAAAATAAACATATTTAATTTCGTATTTTTTAATGTAAATTTCACTGGTTTGTTAGGAACAATATTCCAATCAAAATTTCGTTTAGTTCGATTTAAGACAGCGTTCCAGGCATACGATTTCTGACTATATGATGATCTGACGGTGCCCTGATTGGTGTGAACTTTTGGTGCGAAATTCCGTCCGAATATTTGTAACAATCGACACGATGAGCTTTATTTTAACTTGCATCCGACGTCGTATGTTCCTTATTAACCTCATTTTTTTCTAAACCAAAACTTAAGATTTAATGACTATATTGACTATTTTGGGAATTATTATCAGCTACTAATGCACCAAATTAAAAATACATTAATTTTAAGGTTAGGTAGTGACCACATATATATTATATTGTATACGAGTGACACTCTCTTCTTTTTTTTATAAGCTTTTTAGTGAAATTCGGTTCCGAAGATCGGATAATATTTTCGTATATATGTACATACCTGAAATACTTTATACCTGCTATTGATCCACAACTTTTGCAATAAAGCACCATGCACTTGTGTCCTGTCATCATCTTAAACAAAACAAGCCACTAACCTAACACACAGCGAATCGAATCACCACAAATTAAAAACTCCTTTACAAAAATGGTCGTTAGGCAATGAAAGTTTATAAACACTAATATACCGACAACAATGTGGATGAACCACTTTTTATTCTGTAATTTGAAAAAGCATCCAGAACCAAAGATGGCGACGAATAACAACAAACAAATAATGTCGGGCCGGCTCTGACGCGATCGATAAAATTTCCATCCTACTGCGCAAACTCAATAGTACCACGCCATCTCCCATATCGGGGACACTTTTTGTGTATTGGCAATATAATGGTTGCTATAAGCGACGATCATCGCTTGAATTTATAACTGACCAGTCTTTCCAACAATCGAGCGATGTCCGTTATTCAATAATCGAGTACTCGAGCTATCCCATATCCCAACACTGATTATTATAGGTTAGGTGTAATAATGTGTTTTCAGTACTGTATTTTTCTACATTAAAAATGTAGTTGAAATAATTAAATTTAATGACGTATTCTCTTCAATTTCAAATACTTTTGTCATACAGAATATAAACACAAATCAACAAAATAATTTTTTTAACGTTATGAAATAGCAATGATGACGATATTTTTCGTTTGCGTTTTCCTCAAAACTGAACTGACTGCATATAAGATAGTATATCTCTAAGGTAATGATATGACAAAAGGTAACTGACTAACTTAACTGACCTACCACATTGATTGTTTGCATCTTTCGCCATTGCTTCCCACGTCCTCATGCAGATGACTTCAAAGCGTCTCATTTATGGTTATTTTTTTTTTTTCAATTTGTAATTAAATAATTTCCATAACACCCTGTATATTAAAATACTTAATAAACTAATATGAAATTATTGCATATTTTATTTTTATAATTCAGAAATAGCAATAGTAAGGGTGTTACGTTTGGAAATTATTTGTTCATTTTTATGTGTCGTGTATTTTTTATTAGCTCCGCTTGTTTGCACACAGTGTTGTGCTACGTCCTGTAAGTATAATTGCACCTTAAGAATTAATTTTTTGTTTGATTTTTTTTTACTTCATAATTTTTTTTCTTACTTCATTTTTTTTTATAATCAAACACAAGCACTATAGGAAAAATCCTTTAGGGCACTCTGAGAGCGGTGCGTGTGCGAATAAAGCGATTCACGTTGGTTTTGAATCGTTGAATTGCTTATATCGACTCATGCAACGAAGAGTATAGTAATTCATTATTTAGAGTTTTGAGAAAAACAAGTTTCAAATATTTGCTTGATAACTGTCCATCGTTATTTTTTAAATCAGACTAGATATCGCAATTTTGTTGTTCTGTGTCTTCTAGACTTAGTTGAACTTTAATAAAGAACCGCAAATAATTTTCTCTTTTGTTTTTTTTGTTTTTTTTTTTCAACGAGTTACTATAGTATTCGTTGTATTATACATAAAAAATTCAAATTAGTTTGTTCAACATACTGTATTTTAAGCTGTTTTACATAGTGAAAAAATGAAGGCATTCAACTTACAAGTCTTGCAACTAAACAAATACTTTTATTATAAAAATAAAACCTGATTATTCTGAATCTGTCAAATTTTCATTTTCATCGTCACTTTTTGCAGTGTTCTGAGCGCTTCTATTACTTCTTTTAGTCTCCTTGTCTTTTGCTTTTAAAGAATAATAGAAAGGATGGTAGACGGAAGGAATGGCTTTGCTTTTACACAGCTCTAGCAAACCCGTTAGCTTCTTAGTTTCAATTGGAAGTGGTTCTGTGTAAAGAATTGGAATATTTTCGATCACGATATATTTTCTAAGAAGTCTTTTTTGTAAGCATATGGATTGCGGTTCCTCCGTGTAATGGTATTTGAATTCAGCAACGTCTGGTTGGCTTGTCAAAAATTCAATTTGCTTGACTTTGCTTATCATAAATTTTTGCCCGCTCTTCCCAGTTTTCAGTTAAAACAATATTGCTAAAACTGTAAAAATCACTTTGGGACATTTCCTTTACGTCGTAGGGTTGTCCAGTTACCTTGACCATTTTAATTAACATGATCCATTGTGCTGGAGTAAATATACTGGACTGACGTTTTTTGGCACTTTCTATAACAGCGTGCACGCTGTCGCCTTCATTTTGAGTGTGGCCCCCTTTCTAGAAAACGATGTAAAATTTGTACCTTAAAAGTTTTCGATGCGTTAGCAAGCATACTGAAGACAAATCGGCTTCTGTTTTGGCCTCCACAGTTGTCTGAATAAAATACAATTTTTTTTACCCCATTTCCAATTTGCTTTTTTATAAAATTAAGCAAACAACTTGATATTTCATTAGGTCCTCTTCTTGCTATGGATTCGTTCCAAACATAACAATGACCTTTGTTATTTCCCAGATCATAAATGGTGAAATTGTACGTGGCTAATTTACTTTTGTAGTCAAAACTACTTATTTCACATGTAGGGGTAATCAGAACTTTTTGCAAATCAAAGCAAGCAACACACATGGTTTTATCCTCTACGGCTTGCAGTTTGTCATAATCTTTTAGATTCCGGACCATTTCCTTATTTTGAATATGTTGTTGGTATTCACTTTCCAACGCCTTCTTCTCTTCATCACTAGCCATGGCATACACCACACAGCGATCACACTGATCTTTCTTGGGCTTAAAAAATGCAATGTTGAACTCGGTGTTAAATATTTCTCGGTACTGTCGTAAAGTTGCTACTTGTTGCCTTGAATGTTGTTCTTGCATAAAGGTTAAATACATTCTATGCATTTTGCAAATATTAAGTCCTTCTTCCAAATACATTTTATTTGAATTTTTTCGTATATAGTGTGAATGTTCCACTGGGAACATTTTTACGTGGTCTTTTACGCTATCCCGTATGTTTTCATTTAACTTGTGTGGTCTGTTGTCATGTTTTCCTCTCGTGTCTTCTTTCACCATGCTAGTCTCTTCTATTCTACTTAGTGCAGTTCCGATAATTTACGCGGATTACTATAGCAACTCGACATGCTATAGTTTTCGAGGAAATTGAGAAATTGGTAAAGTAAAGTAACCCGAGATACTTTAGTATTCGTAGTATTTTACGGCCCAAAATTACTTACTATATTTTATGGAAGTATTTCTGGTTGCCTAACCTCTTGGTTTAGACATACTATACTTTTCCAGGTCAAAGCTTCTGGTAAATATATGCGCTCCATAATGGTAACTCAAAAACCCTCAAAAATGACTTACTATAAACTTCGTTGCATGATTCGATATGTATAGGGTTCCCCATTTTCGACACTTTTATAGGGTATCTCAGTAATTGTTGGAGCTATCAAAAGATAATGTAGGTGTCATGTGCTCTTTTTGGGTCAAACTTAAAATGGTAAAATCAAAATTTGAAAATTTTCGCTCGCTTAAGAGATACGGGGGAATATCAAAAAATTGACAATTTCCAAATTACCCTATATTTTCTTAGTTAAAAGAGATACAGGCAAATGTTTTATACAGAAGTTTCTTTATATTGATTGTTGAATAATCTGTCGTTTTCAGAATAAGTATATGGGGTTAGGTAAAGTTATTGGACCTAACCTACTTTTGTTAAATGGAACATCCTGTATATTATAATCTAAAAAGATACTATTTTAAATTCACCTTTCAAATATATAACACACCATGGATGCTATTGGTTTTCTAGGCGATTTATTTAAGGGCGTACAATGCGTAAATTTATAGGATGATTAACAACGTTTCGCTACTGCAGGATTCTGGAAAGGCTATTTGAACTACCTGACGGGACAAGTTAAATTTTAGTAAAGAAATGTTTCTATTTCTAAGGTACATGGCCCTTTTTTGAAAAAAGTAAGTAAAAAATTTTTTAAGATCGGACCAAAAGTGCATATTTTTAGGCATTTTTCAAGGTTAATATCGTCGCTGATATTTTTTTTTTGAAAAAAGTAGCCATGTACCTTAGAACTTTCATGTCTTAACTTTACAATACCAAAAATTGAGATATTACAATTTCGTTCTAAGCGAGTAATCTTGCAGCGCGCGAAGCATGTTTTAGAAAAATTTTGGTGAAATGTATTAGAAGTTGCCTATGTCCAGCATTATTTATTGTCGGTAGACGTGAAACAAGCTATCACGGTACAGGATTATGCTACACTGAGAAAAATATATAGGTTAGAAAATAGGGCTAAATTGTATGTGTTTTTTTGTATTGTCAGTGCCCACCACATAATATCTGTATTAATTTTATAAGGCGTTACTATTAGTTTTACTTCTAACTTTTAGATCTAAAACCACTTGCATATTAACATATACAGTATGTGTATATAGTCGAAACGGCATAATAACTTTTGAGCCGCTAATTTTTTTTTTACAAAAATTGGGTGTGGGTTATGGGGGAATGTTAACTTTATTTTGGAGGAATAATGACAGTACTAGCTGTCAAAATGGCGGATGGGCGCCATTTTAGGGAATAAAATTAAATAGGAAGGGGGGTCTTGCGGTACATCATTTTGAAGATACTATCGAGTACTTTACGATCCCAGAATATTACTTCTGTATGCCCAACAAAAACAAAATGGCGGCATTTAAAAAATTGCATTGTTGTTATTTCTTATTATCCTTTATTCATTTATCGTCTAGGAAAATAAATGCAACTTGACATAGTATAGTAGGAAGTAGAGAGCTACTCTTTCTTGTATATTTCATGGTGCTCAAATTCAAAATGGCCGCGGAGTAACATCTTGATAAGAAAAATTGAATAGGATGTGAGGTCTTGCGATACGTCGTTTTAAAGGTGCTATCGAGTACTTTACGATCCCAGAATATTGGATACCCAAAACAAAATGGCGGCTTGTTAAAAAATAACTACTATTTTTCTTTTGTTATTTAACTTTAGATTTGTTGTTGAGATTGTTAGTGGATGTCCTGTTCTTCCTGACTTTTCAGTTTTTTACATTGCCTAAAGAAATAGTACCCGTTCGTTGCGGACGTCCGAATTTTCTGACCTTGATTTTCCGTGTCGTTGGTGCGATCGCCCGATATTTAGTATGAATTGAAATCATACCTGTTAGGTTGAGCGAGTTCGTGTGCGAGAGTGTGCATGTTACTAATTGTTAGATATACTTGGGTGTGTTATACCGGGTGTTTCAGCAGGAACGATAACTTTTTATTTTTTTTAATTACAGAAATAAAATTTGGTGGTTTGTATGTGATATTAATTTGCATTTTATGACATGTCGGACTAAATTTTGTCACTTCCGGTTTAATCGGAAATGACGTCAACTTTGGATTTTTAAATAGAACACCCAGTATAATTTTTGGCTAAGTGCATGCTATAATGCAAATAAATTATCTCTCCTTTTTTAACTTGACACAAGGGTGTGTGTTATCAAATTGTTTGAAAAAAGTGCTCTATCTTGTTGCCGGAGTGAGCCAATAGGTTTCCATTTGAAAAAATTGAATTTTCTAAGAAAAGGCCTTCTTAAAATTTTAAAAAGTGTGTACATAATTTACAACACTATAAAACTAGAAAATTGCATTTTTATCGAGAAATTGGCTTAGAAGTAAAGTAAACCATTTTAGGGAGTCATAGCAATCCAGATGAAAAATAAAAGAAAAGTTATTTAGTTGATTGGAATGGTGTTCTGAATCGATATAGCTAAAAATATACTGGGCGTTCTATTAACAAAATAAAAGTTAATTAAGTCATTTCCGGTTAAACCGGCAGTTACAAAATGGAGTCAGTCATTTCGTAAAATGCGAACAAACCCATCAAATTTTATTACAGTAATTTAAACAACAAAAACAGGATCGTTCCTCCTGAAACAGCCGGTATGTGTTTTATATGCGTATATTTACTATGAATGTTTTTATGCTTACGGGTATGCGACTGTGTGTACAAATACTTTTGCGAGTGCGCGTGAAAGTACTTATGCGAGTACATTTATTATTATCCTATATAAGCATGAGTAAACATTGATTATTTCGATATTATTGTATTTCTTGTAGAAATTTTGGATTTTTGCAAACTGCTCCCATGCTACAGTACTATAAAGTATGACGCACTGGAGTTAGGTTGAAGACCTCTCCGCAGCGAAAGGGTTAAGTACATAGAAACCAATTACAGGTGGATTCCGTAATATTATGCCACATTTGGCAGATATTTTCATAGCAAAGATTTTAAGGCTGATCTACCACTCGTCTAAAACCACCTTTTCAAAAAAACCAACAATCCTTTATCATTTTTAGTGCGATTTTAATAAATTTTCTATTTTTGTGTAGTTTGTGTATAATTTCTTGGCAAAATTAATTTTTTTTAAATTCAAACCGAAAATGTCGATTTTCTAAACTCATCGACGGACGCAGAAAATCATAAATATTTTTTATTTTACATTTTTTAAATAGGTTAAAAAATTACGTAGTTATATTATGCGCTTGAAGAGTCCTATAAAAGCCTATATCTATTGTTCTCTGATTTCGCGAACGCGAGGTGGTAGCTTTCCGTAGAAGTACCGGCATATATTTTCCAGCAAATCGCCTTTTGTTTGGCCATTTTTGCAGCGTCATTCTTTTTATTTGAATTTATAATACTTTTAATAATTATTGATCGTTTGTGTAATATTGTGTATTTGGATTGTTTTAATTTAAACATATTTAGTGTTCTTAAGCATATATATATGTATAATAATATTATTATGTACTTTCGACTGTTGTAATATGGTAAGAGCCATTTCTCATTATGTTACGTAGGTAACGCGAAAACTCTCACTGACCTTCCTTGAGTATTCAAGAAAGGGCTAAATAGAAGAAATTATATTTTATTCGAACTGCCGTGCCGGGCGGTGAGGTAAGGGGAAGAAGACTATGACTACTGCGAGCATTAAAATAACATTGTCTTTGAAATATGCCGAGACGGAAGATTCACCGATTGGCCCAAATTCGATGGTTGTTGTATTTCAGTGTGGAGCCGCTGTTCAAGGAGTATTTTGCACCACGTCGTGATATCGCTAGTATGTCCAGCTCGCGGGAGTTTCAGTCGCTAATAAATTTCTTTCTCTACAAAGTACGGCCTTAAACTTTATTACTTTGAAACGAAATAAAATATTCAGATTAAGGTAAAAAGTAACGGGAATCATCGCAAATGTTCGGAATATGTCCTTAAATGGTTACCGTCTTTCCGGATAGCGAGCAAAATATACAATTAGCGCCATTTCTTCGTTTTTCCACTTCTAATATAAACTGATATCATATCAAATTTTTCACAATGTTGATGGGTCATTTTCGCAAATGAATAATATGTAAAAATGAAATTGACGTTATATGTTAATAGTCAACATAGTTGTTTCTTGGATATTTTTGTTTCATGGTCTACTGTGGTTTAAAGTAATAAAGTTTAATAAATCGTCTAGGAAACCAATATCATCCATGGTGTGTTATATATTTGAAAGGAGAATTTAAAATACTATCTTTTTAGATTAAAATATACAAGGTGTACCATTTAAAAAAACTAGGTTAGGTCCGATAACTCTTTTACCTGACCCCGTATACTTATTCTGAAAACGGCAGATTATGCCTCAATCAATATAAAGAAACTTCTGTATAAAACATTTTTCTGTATCTCTTTCAACTAAGAAAATATAGGGTAATTTTGAAATTGTCAATTTTCTGATTTTCCCCCGTATCGCTTAAGCGAGCGAAAATTTTCAAATTTTGATTACCATTTTAAGTTTGACCCAAAAAGAGCACATGACACCTACATTACTTATTTGATACCATATAAAAGTGTCGAAAATGGGACACCCTATACCTGGAGTCTTGGGGAAGTTGTTTCTTCAAGCAGGAAAATTAAACTTTGAGGAATAATTTAATTATTATGGGGTTGGTGATGAAACATATTTCTTGGGGGGCGTCGATTTGTCCAACGGTTGTTATTTAATCATTGCTTCTACATCACAGACTTATCTACCTTCGTGCATGACACTGCATGAGCATGCCTATTTGTCTGTCATTTAAATACAAGACAACTATACTTGTCACAGTTAATCATCAATCTTTTATCTCTGTTTCAGTATACAGGCTGGTCACCTTTAGACAAAGATCTGTACGCTCCGATTACAGTAGACGTTGTGCGACACAACAATAACAACTTGACAGTGGAGGTCCAATGGGACAAACTAAAAGTCATTAATGCTGATAGCGACTAAGAATACCGATAATTTTAAGCGTATTAATATTCTGATTATTATAAGTTTATAAGGAATTATTAGATTTCACGCCATTGACAACCTTATATTGACTTTGCTGTACAAACACAAAAGGTCTAGAACAAGGTATTTTGAGCTATGGACCGTGTAAGGTGTTTTCCAATAATTATGCAACTGAGAAATTGCGCCACGCGAAGCCACGCGCCAGCCAAGCGCGGGTTTCGTGCAACTATCCTTAGATATACATGTATTGAAGGATCCAGCTGTAAAGTGGGAGGTAACTCACTACGGACTTCTTTCAACAACTTTTTGAATTTGTTTGGCAGTACAGTGGAGATGAAAAATTATCTTGGCGTGGAATTTTTTTTTTACTTCTTTTTCCATTTTCCACGAGTGAAATTGTAGAATAAATGTTTTCCGTTTGCAAATGGCCTTTAACGGGGCAATTCGACAAGGTTTCTGCGGTAACTTGCTGGCGTAATTTTTTTTTAATTCCACTGGTTATTGTCAATATTAGTTGTCATAGTTATGTTGTATGTCCTAAAATGTATTTTTACTTGTCATTTTATCGGTAATATAGCTACTTCTGTCGAATTAAGTGTCAGATTTTCATTTTTTTTCTTCTTTTTAGTGATCATAACTAAAATTTTTATTTTGGCTTAATTTCTACTATTTTTTTGTTTAAGAAATTAAATTAATGTTACTTTTATACAAATAAAATGTAGTTTATTATTAATTGCCCTAGCGTTCCTTTTTGGTTTCTGGAAGAAACATTTGGTGATTACATTTTACATTTTTTTTTTATTGACATGACTCACAAATGATGGCCTCGAATGCAAAATGAAGCTAAAAGTTGGCTAAGTTTCGGCCAATGAGTATGTCAAACTAAAATACAATTGACTCCGGTTATAAAGTACCCTCTAGGAGAGAAAATGGGTACTAACCAGAGGTAAGTATGCTGTCTAAAAAATAATTTAAAAATATGCAACTTTATTTTTTTTAATAATAAAGTAATATTTGATTTTCAACATTTTGAGCAGTTTTCCAATGATTTCTCACTGTTTTAGTTAAGTATACGATTGATGGCGACATCATATTTATAATTTGGTTAACACAATGACGTATACAGGGCGTCCAGAAACTGGTGCTCATAAATGATCAAGTTATACAGGGTGATTCACGACGAGCGTGCATTAGAACTTTATGGAGAACTACTGAATATATGTTCCTGAAACTTTGGGGATTTGGGTTTATCGATATGCTCTCTTTAACTAAAATATTGACATGTTCCTGTCATTTCCGGTTATACCGGAAGTAGCTGCCAACTTTCGTTTTTTAAATACAACATGGTAATTTTTATTACATTTTTCGATTAAGCATTAAATATTAAGCACATTTTATAGAAAATGTTTTTGTCAGACTCTATTAGATTTTGAGATATCTGGACTTTTTGTAATTATTTGGCAAATGCATGACGATGAAATAATCCATATAATTTTTTTAACTTTAACGCTTGGACTAAAAAAAATTTCTCACCGAATAGCTAGAAGATAAGAAAGTCTCTAAAACATTTCAAATTCGGCATAAAATGTACAGGGTGGTCACAATTCAAGCCTCATTGTGAAAGAATTCAACCATTAAAAACTTTCTTATTTTAAATGGAACACCCTGTATATTTTTATTTAATTTGATGGGAAATTAGTTGTTCTTTATAAATAGTATTTACTGTCCTATACCTATATCAAAGCGTTTTCTCAAAAAATCCAATTTTATTCTGAAAATACTATTTGTTCAAGTGTGTTATGAAAACAATTGTACTGTATACTGATATCTATCCGGATTTGTTCGTTCTATACGGAGGAAAAGTGATCGGTATCAAAACGATGGGGCTCCAGCACACAACGCCCAAGTTGTTAAGACTGCCCTAAACAGACTTTTTCATGACCAGTGGATCGCAAACCAAGGTCCCTTCCCCTGGCCAGCTCGTTCGCCAGACTTAACTCCACTGGACTTTTCATCTGGGGAACCATTAAAGATAAAGTTTACGCGCGTCCCATCACCACGAAGGAAAATCTAATTGAAAGGGTGAAGGCAGCATTTCAATCTCTCACAAGAAATTAGGAATGCTACAAGAAATAACATGATGAAAAGAATACATAAATGCTTGGAAGTAAATGGCAATCATTTCGAACATATTTTAAAATTATATTCAAAGGATATTTGATATAATTTTCAAACACATTTTTAATTAAAGAATTTAAAGTTTATAAACTTCTTTCCTTGCTATTTTAAAAAAAATAATATTTAAACCATTAAATTTAAAACAATCAACTGCATTTTATTTATGAATTATTAAGAAATACTTTAGATTAGAATATTGTATTTTCCAGCAATCAATCACTTTTCCTCCGTATAGACATCAGTATACAGCCTCTAAGTACAATTGTTTTCATAACACACTTGAACAAATAATATTTTCGGAATAAAATTGGATTTTTTGAGAAAACGCTTTGATATAGGTATAGGACAGTAAATACTATTTATAAAGAACAACTAATTTGCCATCAAATTAAATAAATATATACAGGGTGTTCCATTTAAAATAAGAAAGTTTTTAATGGTTGAATTCTTTCACAATGAGGCTCGAATTGTGACCACCCTGTACATTTTATGCCGAATTTGAAATGTTTTTGAGACTTGATGATCTTCTAGCTAATTGATGAGAAAAATTTTTTAGTCCAAGCGCTAAGGTAAAAAAATTATATGGATAATTTCATCGTCTTGCATTTGCCAAATAATTACAAAAAGTCCAGATATCTCAAAAACTAATAGAGTCTGACAAAAACATTTTCTATAAAATGTGCTTAGTATTTAATGCTTAATCGAAAAATGTAATAAAAATTACCATGTTGTATTTAAAAAACTAAAGTTGGCAGCTACTTCCGGTATAACCGGAAATGACAGAAACCTGTCAATATTTTAGTTAAAGAGAGTATATCGATAAACCAAAATCACTAAAGTTTCAGGAACATATATTCAGTAGTTCTCCATAAAGTTCTAATGCACGCTCGTCGTGAATCACCCTGTATAGGGGAAGTCGAAATAATGCCAGTGTTTCATTTAAATCCTTTTCTATTTAGGTTTCATATCGAAGCTATTTCGATACCGTTTTCAGTATCGAACTGAGCTTGTTGCTGAACCGTTAAAGGTTGGTACTGCGGTCATGTATGTTTGGTTGCCGAAACAATTACTAAACCACCCTGTCATACTGACATTACTTCGACTTCCCTTATTTATTATATTATTTAGAACCACTAGTTTCTGGACACCCTGTATACATCAATAAAATAATTACTTAACAATGTAAACTAAAAAAAACAACGATTCTAAATTGTGCTTCAAGTATGTCCAGAGCAAACGAAAATGGTAAATTTCCAAATTTTAAATATGGAAAAGATTAAGAAAAAATTTATGTATGGAGAGATGAAGCATTCACGGTTCACTGGTAGGCGCCACTGTGTAGGATCCTTGTAGCGGTGGATCTATTATGGTCTTCTTCATGATGACGTATATGACTCCTCCTATAATCAACTGACCCACTGCAACAAGCACTATGATCGCCCATGCTGGAATGGCCATGGAACCTAACAAAACCAACGGTAAGATATTTTTTCTACTCCTATATTATTAAGAACCTACTTAGGCACTGTCTACTGTTACATAATATATATTATGTAACGGCCAAAACCGTCAATGTTTCCAATAGCATATTTCGATAATTTAACATAAAAGTAAACGACAAGTAGAAAAAGTATATTACACAACTCGAGTGTTAAGCCTATTACACACCCTTTCGAAGTTTCGGAATCGTGCGTAATAGGCTTCTTACCACTCTTGGTTTGTAATATACTATTACATACATATTCGTTAAATATTAAGGCCGTATTACACTCGGGAATTTTTATGGCGCCAGCAATGGCAATTATAATTCAAGGATTCAGGCGCAGTACACCGTTCTCCGTACTACAGTCAGAAATTCTACTCTTCTGACAATTAAAATGACACGGATTCATGCGCAGTACACTGTTCCCGATCAGCTGTCTCTCATTACCAGAAATGGATGGACCATGTCTAATACGGCCTTTAGAGTCGCCAATTTTTGTCTCTTGCGCCGGCAACGGCAATTATAATTGCACGTATTCATGCGCACTAAACCGTTCTCGATCAGCTGGCCCAATACTGCTCGCATTGCGCCGGCAATGGAATCCGTATTACAGTCGGCAATTCTAATTCAAATTTCACGGATTCATGCGCAGTACACCGTTCTCGATCAGCTGTCTCGCATTGTCAGAAATGGGACACGCGCCATTTTCATTGCCATTGCCGGTGCAAGTCTGACTAGAGATGGATTATTCTGTTATTTTTAAATGTTTATTAGTTGGTCGAAGCACCTATGAACAGCTAATGGCTATTTAAACGAACTGGTACTTAAATTAACAGTTTACATTCTTTATTAAGCATATGTACTGCTAATTCGTAACAACTTTTTTGAACTGCCATTTGTAAATAGCAGTAGCTGCTTTAACTGCTAATCAAAACGAACAGGTTTGCCCATCTCAAATTCTGGGGGTATTTTAGCGATTTCGACAGTACCAACTGCTGTTCTGACTATTGGCAATGCGCCAGCTGATCGAGAACGGTTTACTGCTCATATCATATACAGCGACGGCAACCCTACCAAAAACTAACAAATTGTTTTCGTTGTCATTTATAAGTTATTAAAAAAAAGTAATTGGAAAGGTCCAAAGCGAGTTTTACTTGAGTTTATAGAGAATGCACAACATTTTAAGCATTTATGACGAGAACATATATATAAACAGTATATTGCCAATACGAACGTTCCAAAATACAAAAAGTGTCCCCGCTATGGGAGATGGCGTGGGCCTATAGAGTTTGCGCAGTAGGGTGGAAATTTTATCGATCGCATCAGAGCCGGCCCGACATTATTTGTTTGTTGTTATTCGTCACCATCTTTGGTTCTGGATGCTTTTTCAGATTACAGAATACAAATTGGTTCATCCACATTGTTGTCGGTATATTAGTGCTTATAAACTTTCATTACCTAACAACAATTTTGGTAAAGGTCGAGTTTTTAATTTGTGGTGATTCGATTCGCTGTTTGGTAGGTTAGTGGCTTGTTTTGTTTAAGATGAAAGGACACAAGTGCATGGTGCTTTTTTGCAAAAGTCGTGGATCAATACCGGGTATAAAGTATTTCAGGTATGTACATATATACGAAAATATTATCCGATCTTCGGAACCGAATTTCACTAAAAAGCTTGTAAAAAAAGAAGAGAGTGTCACTCGTATACTACCTAACCTTAAAATTAGTGTATTTTTAATTTGGTGCATTAGTAGCTGATAATAATTCCCCAAATAGTCAATATATTCATTCAAAGTGAGGCTTAAGAAACATACGACGTCGGATGAAAGTTAAAATAAAGCTCATGGTGCCGATTGTTACAAATATTCGGACGGAATTTGGCACCAAAAGTTTACACCAATCAGGACACCGTCGGATCATCGTATCGTCAGAAATCGTATGCATGGAACGCTGTCTTAAATCGAACTAATCGAAATTTTGATTGCAATATTTTTCCTAACTAACCAGTAAAATGTTTACTTTCACAAGGAATTTTCCGAACTGCGCAAACTCACAACGCCCCCTTCGATGCCCGTAGCGGGGACATAATTGCAGATGGTATTAGCAATATAATGGTTATATATATATATGTGTGGAAAAAACCTGTACTGGATTTACTGAATTTATTCCAAGTCACAAACTAACACTGTATAATAATTATGAAATTTATGGCCGCCATAGAAAAGCAACAGTATTGTGTAAATCTTATCCTTGTAAGTAATACGGTAGTATCTATCATTTCCCGTCACGGATAATACGCTGTTATCGCTATTAAACAAAACGGTTCACCTAAATAGTACTTGCGCAAGCGTCTTATCTGCGTTGTTTAAAAGTGTGTCAACTTGTGCCTCACCTTATACAGAGAATTTTGTATTTACTTAAGACTTGTTAATATTTATTTTTAGAATATATGTATATCAAAACTATTTAAATAATCCTATAGGTACTTACGTAGATACGTCCTGTTTACAGTTTTCCTGCCTCTTAGAATTTTTCTCCTCCCTTCTACTTCGGGCGTAAAAAGTGCCAGTGTAACTAAAAGAAAAAGTTTAACACAATCCTGCTAGTGAAATGTGAGCTGAATATTTTTACCTGCGGCTATCGCCAAGTAGAAGAACAGCGATTTTCCAAAAAGTATCATTTCGAATCGATTTTTTTGTCTAAAACACAACTTGGGAAATTCGGTATCGGTAACTAAAGTGTTGGAACGTATTAACTGCGTGAGGTATCTGGGTTTATCTCAAAGATAAATGTATGATAAAAGTTGGGTATTGATGTATAAATTATTTCTTTGAATACAGGTGAATCAGTGGGTAAATAAGGTACAGTAAGGAAACACATGGATATCTTGGTAAAAATCTTTATTTCAATATCAGTCATCTAATCTATCATAAAACCAAGAAAATCAGTTATTATTAGAAATGCCACCGGATCCACGTTTTGAACGGAACCAACCAAATATATTGCAAACTACAGATGGAAAAATGTACATTTCTAGCCTACGCAACGACTGCATACAGTCTTTCCCGCCTCTTTCGGTCATTATTGCAGCATAGCCAGATTGACATATTTATCGCAAAATTATGTTGCAAAATCCCAATTAAAAGTTTGTTAATTTGGCAAATACAACTGGCTTAAGGTTGATAGACGTGTTTTGGATTTCCATTGTCTTTATTTCGTTTAAATCACAACGTTTCAACTGGTAAGTATCTCCAGTCGTCTTCAGGTGAATACTGAGCAAGTTACTAAAGTACGAGAGTATTTATACTAATAAGGGGGGTGAGAAAGTTAGTCGAGTATGACCGAGGTGGGTGCAGTCATGCGTCAATACTAGAGGACGTACCTAAACTAAGATTACATTTGCTTAACATGGGTTTCCAAATGTTCCTTATATCTAAAGATTTAGAATTTAGAAGGTTTAAGGTTAATCCGCAATTGCTCTTAAAATAAATTTATTTCCCAATAATTTTACTATAAACTGTGAAAAGGCGATGCGATATTCTTTAAAAAAAATATACTTAAAAGTATCAAACTATTCTTGAACTAATCCAACTGCACTCTGGCAACATCTATTTCTATTTTACTACGATTCGGACCCAAAAGATGAATGAATACTAATCTCGTAAACATTGCGATGTTTGTCCTTTGATCTAATGGATTATTGTATATACAGGGTGTTATGGAAATTACGTATTATATTTAAACCGGCAATTCCTGAGATAAAGACAAATTGAAGAAAAATAGCCATAAATGGCGCTTTCAATTCATTCAGCGGTAAAAGTGACCTGACGTCAAACCAGAAAAACACCTGTGTGGCACTGCGATACATGTAAGCAATCAAGGAATTCTGGCCGGTGTTGTCATATGTACACCTAAACTCTTTAGACAAAATAAAATAATTTAAACACTTTTCCATTCTGTAATACCTTTTTGCACAATTAATTGAAAAACATTTACGACGGACTATGTTTTAAACAACCCGAAAAAACATATGGAATAGTAATAGGCACGTACGTCACTAGGTCAAATGCCAATGACCTCTTGACGCCTTACATCGTCTGAGCGAAGTAGTTTCATATAGCGCCGCACGCTTACGGTCTGTTAGTTGAAGACCAACCAGCGGCCGGATACGTGGTGTCTCGTCGATCACCAACACACGGGGAAAAATTAATTTTTCATATATTAATTTGTTAATTGTTAATTAATGCCATTTGTACCACAGTTTGTGTGTTGTTTTTAACATAGTTTCGTTAAATAAAACGGCCCGATTCCCCGGATCCGGTGGCATCACTAGGTTATTATAATTCTC
Source organism: Barypeithes pellucidus (assembly GCA_963991005.1). Classification (NCBI taxonomy): domain Eukaryota; kingdom Metazoa; phylum Arthropoda; class Insecta; order Coleoptera; family Curculionidae; genus Barypeithes; species Barypeithes pellucidus. The sequence continues at coordinate 10,814,644 of OZ022562.1, read as the reverse complement.
ATTTTAAAAAAATTGCGCGTCGATATCGATGCTTCATATAAAAAAAAAATTAAACTAACAAATAATTGAATCGATGATGTTTTGATCAAGCGGTTTGAGATTCCTCGGGGGGCGTCATAGGTGCCGGGGCATACCTCGGCTTCAGAGGTTTGTCCAAAATAACCACTTTTAGCAGGACGAACAGTAATGCCCCGACAACCAGTTGTGCTATGCCTACTAAAGTAACTATTGCCCATGCCGGTATTGCGGTGGGTCCTAAAAATATGGTCACTATCAAAATACATCGATAGAAATCAACGCCAATGAAATATTTTTACATTTATTTATTTTTTATGCTATTTTCATGATTTTATTATCAGTTTGTCGATCCATTCATAGGGTTTTTCCTTAATTAGTTTATAAAGTAACATTTTTCGATTAGGCTATATTATACAGGACTAAATCAAACTGTTGTTTTTTTGGCGTAATTTCAAAACACCCTGTAGGAAAATTGAGGTGGATAATTTTATTTACATACTGTTTCTGGTAATATTTGATGTATTCTAAACATTTAGTTTTTTGATTCATGCAATTATCTCATTTCTGCTGCGAGCTGCAAAATTTTAAATGAAACGTTGTTTTTAGAAAATGTATGTCAAGATTTCGGTTAAAAATTATCGACGGCGAGTACGCGATTATTGTGACAGAATATTTGACGGTGACAATATTCTTACGTATTCACTGATGAATCCAGGGTTTGTTTAAGGTCAGAACGAATGTCATATCATGGCGGTTCATGATTTAGGCGGGTATTTCTACCCAAGCACGCACCAATCTTGTATTTGTTGAAAATAACACCGTTACATGGAGGAAATCCTCCAAGAAGTTGTTGTTCCATTTGCTCCTTTCATTGGGAACCAATTTACATTAATGCATCATAATGCTAGACCTCGCGTTGCACATGTAGTGAGCGAATATCTGGATGAAGTTGGACTTGGAAGATGGGAATGGTCCGCATGTAGCCCGGATCTCAACCCAATCGAACATCTTTGGGATCAACTTAAAAGGACCGTTCGTCGTCGTCATGTACAACCACAAACCTTGCAAGACTTACGACTGGCGCTCTATCCCTCAAGAAAGGATAAGTAACCTTGGTCGTCCGATATCACGAAGACTGCAAGCTGTCATTGCTGCGAGAGGAGGAAATACACTATATTAAAATTGCTTTTGTTAATTAACTTTATGATATACCTAATGTTTGCTTTTCTTAATAAAAATAGGCTTCAAATCGGCGTTTCATTTAAAATTTTGCAGCTCGTAGCAGAAATGAGTAATGGAATGAATCAAAAAATGAAATGTTTAGAATACATCAAAGATTATGTAAATGTAAATAAAATTATCCACCTTAATTTTCCTACAGGGTGTTTTGAAATTACGACAAAAAACAACAGTTTGATTTACTCCTGTATAATATAGCCTAATCGAAAAATGTTACTTTATAAATAATTCAGGAAAAACACAATAAATGGATCTACAAACTGATAACAAAAATCATAAAAATGGCATAAAAAATAAATAAGTTATAAAATATCAAACTTGACGAAAATTTCAGGGTGACGGAATTTTGTGCAATACAACGTCTATAAAACAGCATATTTATAATTTGCTTGTGAGAAAAAAAGAAAAATATATCACGGGAGACCTACAAACAACATTATTATGTTGCAATTCGAAAGCTTTCATAACAAAAAAAAAATATATCCATTCTAAAACCCAGCTACTTATTAGAAAACTTACTCATGTAACGCCTATTCACCGTTTTTCTTCCCCTTAAAATTTTCCTTCGTGCCTCGGTTTCTTCTAAAATAGCACATATTACCACTAAAAACGAAGATATTTAGGAAATACTGTCTACAAAATTTTACCTGATCTTTTATTTTACCTATGACAATAAGAAAAACCGTAACGCACTTTCCCATTTTATAAAAGAATAGAGAAACTTTTTTTTATTCGACCGACAGACAGTGGGTACCAAATTTGTAGACTATACCAAAAGGTGTTAAATAAAAGACTATTTTAATCCTCTTTATCACGTTCTTATCATTAATTATACAGACCTGTGTACCAATGTACAATGTTTATATTTCACAGTTCTGTTGGGTTTTAAACAAAACAGGTATGCATGTATTCATGTAAAAATTAAACGGATATACTAAATTCTCGGTATGTTTGCGATTGTTGGCTTTATTTATTTTTATAAAAGCAGTAATTACTCTGGATAATTGAATCATCTCGATGTTTGGGGCTTGGGTGGTAATATGTGTCATGGAAAGCATTTTAAAATGTTGACATTCATATTACTTGGTCCCTTTTTATTTGTTTGCTCTTTAAGTTATTCACGAAAAAATACGCAACAGTATAATAGATTTATTATATTCTTTAAAAACGGAGTAAATATTAATTAGGTTTGTTAAGGTTTTCTTGCAACATGGTTCCGGTTTGTTCCAGTTACATGATATTCACAAAATGTCCAATGGCAACTTTATCTTTGACTGCCTAACTAAATATAAAATTCGAAACATTTTCCCTCCTATTCCTAATCTCGTTGTTTTCCTATCGACTACAAGACGTCCCATCCCATAGCCTTCTCGACAGCCAACTTCCACTTGGCGTATCTTATATCTCTCTCGTCGCCGCTTAATTTCGGCGTCCACGTCTCGCACTGGATGTCCAAATGATTGGTGAGATCCCATTGACCCACGGCGGCCCCGGCTACCATTGCTGCGCCTAAAGATGTACTTTCGGCCATGATGGGTTTGGCCACTTTGATTCCTGCCAGGTCGGCTTGCAGTTGCATTAGAAGGGAGTTTGCGGTCATTCCACCGTCGACCTAATGTAAAATTAACAAGATTTAAACAGTTTTCAAAAGAACTTAAAATTATTCACAGTATACATAAAATATCGAGTCTGTCGCACAATTACTCTGCACAACAAAAATGTAATTGGGTACCTGTAGACTCGCCAAATGGGACCCATAATCCTTATTCATAGCATCTATTATATCTCTGGTTTGATAACATACAGCGTCTAGAGCAGCTCTTACTATGTGGCAACCTTGTGTATCTTCAGATATACCTACAATGACCCTAAAGAAGAATAAGACATTTTGTATCAGACTTGTAATGTATTTAAGTCTCAGTCGGGATCAATATAACACTTACCCTCTAGCTTCTTGTTGCCAATACGGTGCATATAATCCACTGAAAGCAGGCACAAAGTAAACCTCCCCTGATTCGGCTTGATCCGCTTCCTCTGCAATTCTTTGAGCATCTCCGAAAGATGGCAGCAGATTCATGTTGTCTTTTAGCCAATTGAGAGCTGCTCCGGCAATTGCTACCGATCCTATAATAGATAACCATATTAATTCATGGAGATAATTAGAAAGAAATTGTCGGATTTCTAGCTTCCCTACGTACCCTCTAAGGCATATACTGGTTGAGCTTTGGGACCCAATTGATAGGCTACAGTAGTAATAAGTCCATGAGCACTATTAACTTTGGCTGTGCCAGTGTTGTATAAAAGAAAACATCCTGTTCCATAAGTAGCTTTGGCCTAAAATAAAAATATTTAACTACAATATCTGTATGTCCCTGAAGTATCGGACTTTTTACCTGTCCCCTTTGTAAACACTGCTGTCCCAATAATGCACTCTGTTGGTCTCCCACGCATCCTGAAAGGGGCACGCCGTTCAATGAACCTATACTGATGTTCCCGTAGACTTCTGAAGAGGATTTAATTTTTGGTAGGACACTACTGGGTGCTCCAAAGAAATTTAACAAAACCGGGTCCCATTTGAGCGTGTCTATATTCATGAGCATTGTTCTTGACGCATTTGTGACGTCTGTTATATGTAAACCTCCATTTACACCTGAAAATTTTATTTACAGATAATGTGACTTGTTTTTCAACAGCTGATGTAGTAATCTATTGGAGATGTTGTCATATAGGAAGTGCCTTCTGAATGACGTCCTTTCCAAGCAGCAACCAAAGTACTTACCACCTGTAAGATTCCATATTAGCCAAGAATCAATCGTTCCAAATAAGCAATCCTTGGCAGCAATGGCTTTTTTGACTTTCGGAACATTGTCCATCAACCACCTCAGTTTCACTGCGCTGAAGTACGGCGAGATCGGTAAGCCACATAGCGGCTTCAAGTAGTTCTTGTTTTTCGTTTTGTTCGGTATTTTCTCGAGAAGTTGGTCTACGGTGGAAGACGTGCGAACGTCCATCCAGACTATCGAGTTGTAGAGCGGTTTCCCTGTCGATTTTTCCCAGACAACTGTAGATTCGCGTTGGTTGGTTACACCTGAAATGAATTACATGTTATGAGGGACGCTACATTTTTTCCATAAGAAGACCTTTCTTACCTACAGCGACTATATCATTAACACTTCCACCAACGGCAATCAGTTTATCGATGGTTTTTTCGATGCAGACATGGACTGCTTCCAAAATTTCCACTGGGTCTTGTTCCACCCATCCCTCCTGGGGGCATAATTGCGCTAGAGATTGTTGATGTGATACTACAACCTCTGTAGTGCCGGCTCTAAAATTTAATTATCCCGTCCTTCACCAGAAAATAATACTTTTTGTCTATAAAAATTTAACCTCGGGCACCTAGACAGGGTGTCCCATAATTTATGAGCCGTAGAGCAACTGGAGATACTAAACATCAAACTAGGCCGATTTGAAAGTGTAGTTTATCGCTATGGCCCATAAGTTATGGGCCCCCCTGTATAAGATATCAACAATTATTCGTATTCGACCAATGACGTTCCAGTCCTATCTGATATCGTAATTGGCAAATAATGTAATTTGAAGTTATAAAGCGTCTAGACTTTGTGAGAAATGTTTTAAAAATCAATGACATGAAATAACTGGTTGCCTAGTACTAGAATCCATATTACCATACACCGTGTTGTGGGTGTGAAAATTTAAAAAAGTGCGAGTTGTTGAAGTACCTACATAAATAAACTCCCATCAGAAATTAGAATAGCTTATTTTAACGATCAAATAACAAAAAGGTCATCCGTCCGTGACGCAAAACAAGCACCTTGACAGATGGCGCCATGCCACTCCTACAAATCAATATGTTGTTCATAAATATATCAATTTACAGAAAAATATCTCACCTAAAAAGTATAAATCTGGCACTGGAAGTACCTTCATCTATAGCAGCTATTAAGGGCCCCATTTTTTTTAAATATTCACACTAGGAAAGTTAATATGGACTAAGATATTAAACGCAGTTTTACATAATCTGGAATTTTTTGAGATTATAGGTTCGAATTCGTCTACATTCGTCCGATCTCGACCTTTATACATTCCTGTGTTTTTAGATCGTTTATGCTTTTATTGTTTACCTATATTGGTTATCATTAAACGCATTGCATGTTGTATTTCTCTTAAGAGATTAGAGTAGAGTTGTTTGTTTATGACTGTATGAATATGATGTGTTTGTCTAATTATCTATGTTATTCGTTTCGATGTCGTGTTTCTTTTGTGTACATAGGGCGTAGATATCTGTTTTCACGGATCAATTCACATCAATACTTAGTTTGTAATGCGACCCGCTTTCTCCAGAGGTCGCAAGTAACCCATTGAAATCATTGGAACAGAATATATCGTAGCAACGACCATAGCGTATCATCCGGTTACAGTATATAAATAAAGCTATTTGATGGAATTCACATTCCAATTTTATATTTATCTGGATTGGAGTTCGATGAGGGTATAGACTAACAACTTTAGCTAGGTTATTTATTTCGACGTCATAGTAAATGCCAAGAAATATAATCATTTGAATCAATAATAGGGCAGCTTCAGTAACGCAATCTTGACATTTATTTCAATCGGCTAAACGGATTCAATGTGAAATTTTAACTAAACCATCTTGGAACTATTTATTTGCAGATAAAAATATGGAATTAATTTTTACCAAATTAGTTTGAATGCAATAATTGTCTGTGGCGTAAGTTGCTTTCCTTTTCCTTCTGTGTTCATAGAATATAGGTATCTGCTTTAACGGATCAATGCGACATCAATATTTAGATGTAGTACGACCAGGTTTTTCCAGAGGTCGCAAGTAACCCGTTAAAATCATAGGAACTGAGTAATATCAATAACAGTGGCGGCTCGTGACCTATGATAGAGGGGGTTCACAAGTATGGTGAAATTATTTTTAAAATTTTATTTTTGTGTAACGACCAAACAATTACTTTCTAGGCGTTTTAAATGTAGAAAGAAAAGAAGTAATAAGAAAATGCGTTAGGTAAAACATATTTTTATTTATTTTTTAATTCTACCCAAGGAAATACACCTTTTGGAAAATAAGAAAGGTTTTCTTAGTATGTATAGTGCTTAAACGTAAAGTCCGTTTTTCGGTTCTTAATTGTAGAAAATTGATATAACAGCCTCATTAAAGTTTGGAATACGCACTATAAACTTTCTAATAAAGTCCCTAGATTTACCCTTTGTGGTATGCGTTAAATTAATTTCGGGTTTAGGTCTTCCCGCATTCTTCACTTCAATTTTTTGCTCCAAACTCAAAGAGCTAAAGTTATTTTTTAAATAGTCCACCGTCAAACTATTCATTTTAACTTAATAAATATATGATATTAAAACCTACACGCTCGAATTTCTAACTAGATGCACGAACAGACAACGGCGCACCGCACACTAAAACTGTGCGCCTTTCCCATGTTAAATCGCCATAGCCCCGTTATCCCCCGCTTTCTCCGACCACCTGTTACTACAGAGAAACTGTATTATATGCCCCTACCGCGAACATGTTAGGAGCCATTATATCTTGCTCATTTGATTAAATTGAAATGAGAAAGATACTAGAGCTGACACCAAACATCATCAACAACGCCTAAAGGCTTAACCCAAAAATCATACTTATGATAGACCAAATAATACGTCGAGTGAAAAGGAGTTAAAGGTGTTATACCTGACTCACACGGTGAGTTTAGTCGGTCGGCTCGTCCTCGGATGATATTGATGATCTTTCCCCACAATGTTGCTAACCCGACACTACCTTGTAGCCGCGTCTGTAGGTGTCTGTGTGCAGATTCTCATCGGCTGTCCAAAAAAAAAATGTATTATGGCCCGGCCTACTTAATCGCACATGCGAGCAAGTCTCGTCATAATCGTCATTAACCTCGACCGAGGAACGGTTGCCGGATCGAGAGCCCCTATAATATACAGTTTGGTTGGCGGTACGTTAAAATATTAGGGAGGGTCGGACTTTATACGATAAATAATATTCAATGAACATAAATTAATATTTTTTATTCGTTTTGGGGGTTGCACGTGCGCATGTGCTCCTGTGGAAGAACCGCCACTGATCAATAACCACCTAATTCGTATTATTACGTACTTTAATTTTTGCATAATTCGATTTTGCATTTATCTGTTTATGTCAATATGTATTATAATTGAACAATTTGGAGTTTTAAAAAATTTCAAATATTTTGCACTTATTGATTTATCAGTTAATTAATAATTTTTAAAATAATATCCTGAAGTAAACGACGGATTAATTTTTATTTAGTACCTAAAACAAATGGAAAAAAGGAAATTTATAAAAGCAACCTATAGTATAAAATTTAGCAAGAACCCTATATCTAGTAAAAAATAACTTCGAGTGAATCATGAATCAAGAAAATTTGTTCATTCTGAATTTCCTTCATATTATGTGCGTTATACAGTATATTTGAAAAACCATGTGCCATGCGTGTGGTAAATTCCTTAAGCCCGGTTTACACGCGACGTTTTATAGTACGATTTGTTGGAGTCGACAAATCCTCGCAAACAAAATCTTGCGAACAAAGAGTACACTGCAACGATTTCTTGTAAGTTTTCGTATATTCCAGTCGTTGTGATTCTCATCATGGAGGAAATAGATTTTCGATTAGTTCGACTTAAGATGGCGTTCCATGCATACGATTTCTGACGATATGATGATCCGACGGTGCCCTGATTGGTGTAAACTTTTGGTGCCAAATTCCGTACGAATATTTGTAACAATCGACACGATGAGCTTTATTTTAACTTTCATCCGACGTCGTATGTTTCTTAACCTCACTTTTTTCTAAACCAAAAGTTAAGAATGAATGACTATATTGACTATTTGGGGAATTATTATCAGCTACTAATGCACCAAATTAAAAATACATTAATTTTGAGGTTAGGTAGTGGCCACATATATATTATATTGTATAGGAGTGACACAAGTTTATAAGCACTAATATACCGACAACAATGTGGATGAACCATTTTTTATTCTGTAAATTGAAAAAGCACCCAGAACCAAATATGGCGACGAATAACAACAAACAAATAATGTCGGGCCGGCTCTGACGCGATCGATAAAATTTCCACCCGACTGTGCAAACGCAATGGTCTTCCATAGCGGGGACACTTTTTGTATTTTGGAACGTTCGTATTGGCAATATAATGGTTATATATGTGGTCACTGTAAGCCTGAATTTTTATCACGGGACGCATGTTGATAAAAACTATTTATCTTATTTTTGAGCAAGGAGGACTCACCACCTGTTTTTTTGAAACACCCTTTTCATAACAATAATTATATGAAATTATAAAGGACTGCGGCGGATGGGTCGTACTTTGGCTGCGTTGTGTCATTAAATTTAGAAATCGACCCCTGGACCTCTTTTCCGAGTCCACGCCAAATACCAGCCACCAGAAAGTTGAACCCGGAACAAATATTTTATTTGAAACAATTTACTTTTACCCTGTTCATACCTCTTAGTACTTTTATCTATTTAGAGCAGCGTTAAAGAATTACAAATTATTTATAAGATTTAGATAGACATGTTTTTCGATACTTGAGGGCCTGATGCAATACGTCACATTTGCTGTATCATTATTAAGCATATTTACATAATGTACCCGGCGTAATTTTTAATTGTTTATCAATATTGATAAAAATTTTAAATAATCAAAATATAAACCATGCTATATTCATTCTTTATGCGTTGAGAATTTTTAACCACATGGCATATTCTCACTGTACATTTCAAAATAAAACACAGCAATTTTTAAATTGGCACAAAATATTTTTAAAGACTAAACAATGAAAGTCATTTTAGCATATGATGAGAAGGACATGGAAGGTACTGGACTTCGTGCCATATTGCTTCTTGGTGGATTTTCTCGAATCACATCTCATATAGACATATATTATTTAAAATGTGATTCCGTGAAGTTGTCAGGTCGTTACTTGGTACTTGACTGTGACTTTTGAATCTTGAACTTGAAACCGTGAAATGAAAATGAGTAGTAATATTCGAAAGACTAGCCAGCTCTGGACATTTTTTAAAGAAACAGGCTAAGTAATAAGAAAACTCAAATGATTAACGATTCTATTCTTAAATGATAATATACAATACGCACAAAATGATTAAGAAACCATGCGTATTTGCATGAACAAATAGTTTGTTGTAAAGTACAGTGTTTAGCTCATCATAGTTTTTTTAAAAGGTATAATTCTACTTTAATCTAGGTAGAAATATCGTTTCCGCTTGTTTGTTATCAATGTTGTGTAATATTTTGTTACAGATTTCAGTTTCCTTTTTGTTACAGTTCTTTTAGTAGTAAAGTAGTGCACATAATTTAAAACCATCGACAATCACCCACTAATTATTTTACGATGCGCGCAATATTCTCTTACATGTATTATCTAGTTAATATCTCGCTTACAGTGAATCAAAAAATAACAATCACGATATCGCTCATCACTATTTATAACCCCAAAAGACTAGCTAGACGTCACCCCAGACCTGTCGGCGATCACGTGATTCACCTTTTGCATTCTATTGGTCACAAGGTCGCTTTTCAAACCAGTTAAAAAAATCCTAGCAAAGACTTTTTAGCTGGAGCTTTTCTCAGTGAAGGGATGAGGCCACCGATTTAAATATAATAAACCATTTCCATAAAAAGGGTTGAATAAGTAGATGTATAGAATAAATTAATAAAAGTATTTATTTTTATAAAAAACATTATTTACCAAAATATATATCCTGGCGTATACCAGAATTAAATTCGTTCCTAACTGAAATACTAAATAGAAAGTTGTAAATAGATATTTGAGAATCACATAAACGTTTAAATAATCTTAAAATAACCCCTTGCATTAACTAATATAAATATTCAATAATAATAAATATAATAATAATAATTATTCTAATTTCCCAAAGTAAGTTTCAAAAATTCTTCTCTAGTTTTCTCGTTGTCCCTCATTTCTCCCAGCATGGTGGACGTGATTGTTTTGCTGTTGATTTTTTGCACTCCTCTCATTACCATACACATGTGACTGAAAATAACATAAATAGAATGTTAATGTGCATTCCAGTTGCAGACCAGTTTATGATTTTTTTTATGATTTTGTTATGAAAAATAAAGAACAAAGAATTATTAAGTAGATACTATGAAAATGATACCCCTAACTATGTACGTTTGTTGATATGGTATATCAACAATAAAGTTATTGTATTTATAATGTTAAAGGTCTGTCTGTCTTCTTCCTTTTGTTTTGATAACGTTAAAGACTTGTATATGATCTCACGTTTCTATTAGAGGCAAATAAACAATTAAATAAATAAACTTTACTTACGATCCTTCTACGATTACTGCAACTCCCCTGGGTTTCACCGCCTTCAGCACAGCCGTAGCAATCTGTTTCGTCAGTCTTTCTTGTACTTGCAACCTCCTGGAGTATACCTCGACGATCCTGGCCAACTTGCTGAGTCCCAATACCTTTCCAGATGGCAGATACCCAATGGATACCTTTCCGTAAAATGGTACCAGATGGTGTTCGCACATGGAAAACATTTCTATATCTTTCACCACGACCATCTCGTCGTGGTTTTCATCGAAAATTGCGTCATTGAGGATAACATCCAGATCTTGTTCATATCCTTTGGTGAAGAACAACATGGCTTTAGCAGCTCGTTCGGGAGTTTTAAGCAGGCCCTCTCTGCCAGGATTTTCTCCTAAATGAGCCAAGAGGGTTCGGTAAGAGTCTACCATGCTGGGAATTAAGGTTTCCCTGGGAACAGATTTGTCTTTGCCGTCGTGGTAAGAGCACGGTTCGTTTCCTTTAACGCAATGGCAATTGGGAAGAACTACTTCTAAGTTGCTATTATCGCTAGTACTTGCCTGGAGTTGGAAACCGTTACTTGGGCGACGGGCACCATTTTTATCGTCCATCTCGAGGTGTGCCACCTTGAGACTAGCCCTTCGGGTCGTTACGGGAACTTGAACATCAAATTCTTCAGTCACACTGGAAATGTCTACCTTCATGTTGATTTTATTTTTCGTAGAACTGGATGGGTATCGTACTTGAAGTGTTGTCTCGGTCGGTAAGCGTTCTGATTGATTTTAACTTTTCAAAATTACTTTTTATAGTAACTTTTTGATCAAAACGTCAGATCATTTCAAGTGGCAATTCAGATTTTTCTTCGTTACTTTAATCAGATTATTTTTAATGTGTTTGCTTGTTGATTAATCAATATTAAAAGTATAGCGTTGATTGGTTGTCGTCACTATTTCCATGACAATTGAAAATTTTTATTCCGTCATATTTTTAGTTTTATCTTTCGTATTTGACTTTTAAAATCTAATTGGGTCTGTAGGAAAACTGTTTGTTGTGGGGCGTTGTTAGTGCATATCAGTTTCAAGAAATGTTTACTTTTGAAGGAAAAGTTTTATTGCAACATGTTTACATTGTGATGCAGATTCGTTGCGTTATATCAAAAAGGAACTAGACGGTTTCAAAAGTGTTGTTGAGAAATTGCCACACAACTGACTTTTGATACACACGACAAGATTTCCGTTACTGTTAGACTGACAACAGTATAAAAGCCGTATTAGAGTCGGCAATTCTTGTCTTGCGCGTGCAATGGCAATTATAATTGCACATATTCATGCGCACTAAATCGGCTGGCGCATTGCCAACAGTCGGAAAAACAGTTGGTACTGTCGAAATCCCTAAAATACCCCCAGAACTAGAAATGGACAAACCAGTTCCTTTTCATTACAAGTAAAGCAGCTACTGCTACTTACAAAAAGAGGTCAAAAAAGTTGCGACGAATTAGCAGTACATATGTTTAATAAAGAATGTGAACTGTTAATTTCAATACCAGTTAGTTTAAATAGCCATTAGCTGTTCATAGCTGCTTCGACCAACTAATAAACTGTTAAAAATAACAGACTAATCCATCTCTACCCAGACTTGCAGCGGCAACTCTGGTGGTGTTGTCAGATTCGTATAATGTGTGACAGGTACAAATTGATATTAAGGCCGTATTACAGTCAGGAATTTTTATGGCGCCAGCAATGGCAATTATAGTTCAAGGATTCATCCGCAGTACACCGTTCTCCGTACTACAGTCGGAAATTCTACTCTTCTGACAATTAAAATGACACGGATTCATGCGCAGTACACCGTTCCCGATTAGCTGTCTCTCATTACCAGAAATGGGGCAGGCGCCATTTTAATTGCCCTTGCCGGCGCAATTGGGTAGACATGGATTATTCTGTTATTTGTAACTGTTTATTATTTAGCCGAACCAGGTATGAACAGGTAATGGCCATTTAAACCCACTGGTACTTAAATTAGCAGTTTACATTCTTTATTAAACTTATGGACTGCTAATTCAGCAACTTTTTGCACCTCCTATTTGTAAATAGCAGTAGCTGCTTTAACTGGTAATCAAAACGAACAGGTTTGCACATCTCTAATTCTGGGGATATTTTAGGGATTTCGACAGTACCCACTGCTGTTCTGACCGTTGACAATGCTCCAGCTGATCGAAAACGGTTTACTGCGCATGAATACGTGCCATTATAATTGCCGGCGCAAGGGAAAAAATTGCCGAGTCTAATACGGCCTTTAAGGCCGTATTACAGTCGGGAATTTTTATGGCGCCAGCAATGGCAATTATAATTCAAGGATTCATGCGCAGTACACCGTTCTCCGTACTACAGTCAGAAATTCTTCTCTTCTGACAATTAAAATGACACGGATTCATGCGCAGTACACCGTTCCCGATCAGCTGTCTCTCATTACCAGAAATGGGACAGGCGCCATTTTAATTGCCCTTGCCGGCGCAATTGGGTAGACATGGATTATTCTGTTATTTTTAACTGTTTATTATTTAGCCGAACCAGGTATGAACAGGTAATGGCCATTTAAACCCACTGGTACTTAAATTAGCAGTTTACATTCTTTATTAAACTTATGGACTGCTAATTCAGCAACTTTTTGCACCTCCTATTTGTAAATAGCAGTAGCTGCTTTAACTGGTAATCAAAACGAACAGGTTTGCCCATCTCTAATTCTGGGGGTATTTTAGGGATTTCGACAGTACCAACTGCTGTTCTGACTCGTTGACAATGCTGCAGCTGATCGAAAACGGTTTACTGCGCATGAATACGTGCCATTATAATTGCCGGCGCAAGAGAAAAAATTGCCGAGTCTAATACGGCCTTTAGGGATTCTTGTCACATCCTACCTGATTGGCCATTACAGAATGAAGGATGAACATGAGCCTTTCGTTAATCGACTTGAAACAAACATGGACCCGGTATTTTTATCTGCTTTGTGCACGTCAATGTGACTGCTGTTATTACGAAAATAAACACAACAAAAAAGATAATCTGTAGAATCCCCATCTCTTTTTATCTTCTGTCTGTTTCTGTTTTCACAGCTGATCGGTGTGATATGGCTTGGTTAGGAAAAACAAGCAATCGATGGACGTGACTCTAAAGTATATGTTTTTTTTTGTGATCAAACAGAAGCACTATAGGAAAAATCCTTTAGGGCACTCTGGGAGTGGTGCGTGTGCGCAAAAAGCGATTCACGTTAGTTTTGAATCGTTGGAGGTTATATTCGTTGGGAAAAACGACTTCGGGAAGGTCGTTCCACATGGATGAAGTCCTTCAGATAAAAGAATTCTTAAATAATGAAGTTCGAGGAGTACTAAGCTTAACCACATATGGATGGGCGGCAGTGGTTTGTCGTGTATTTCTGCCATTCGTCGCTGTAGGCGGAATTAAGAGGGCAAGGTCAGCCTAGTACCTTCCATGAAAATATCTGTAAAAGAAAGTCAAATCCCCAACCTGTCTTCGATGCTCCAGGCTGTTGAGGTTCCGTGGTCTCCGATCAGGCGAATAGCCCTCCTTTCGATGGAATCCAGTAGCCGAAGAGTATGTTTGGGTGCAGAGCTCCAGACATGAGAGCAGTACTCTAGTGATGGTCGAATCTGGGCTTTGTATAGTGTCAAAAGTTGTTGAGGTGTGTACAACTTTCTGGTTCGGAAGAGTACACCAAGCTTCTGAGAAGCTATCTTGGCGATTGAAACAACGTGGTTATGCCATTTCATATTTCCTCCCAGATTGACGCCCAGCAAATTAATAGATGAAGCCAGTGGGATTGCGTATCTGGCCATGACTATATCCGGTTCTGTAATGTTTGTAAATTTGTATCCAGTTTACTGAAGATTTAGCACAGTCTTACCATATTCAGTTGATGTTTATTACTTTTTCTATAAACAATACTTAAAAGCGCACATGTTGGGAACCCCTGCGCTACGGGGTCCATTTGAAAACAATAAATCTATGAAGTTGTTAAACGTGGGATAATTTATTGAATATTATAGTGGAATAAATAAATATTAATTAATTGTTTAGCTGCCAGTTAGCCGGAATCAGCATTGCCGCCACTGCGGATGTTACACATTCATTGGAAGCTGAATTATTGTATAGCGATTTTGTAATCCGTATACGTGAGAGATAACCCGCAAACACTCTTTACGTTCAAGTATTATACGGCATACGTAACAGTATAAAAAAATGTAACCTTGATACGGGGTCCAAGTAGAAAAATATATTTCCGTGTTTTGAAATAATATCTCTGCAAGTCCGATTTAAACTTTCGGTCTTAAATTTAATCGAAATGAATACCAACCATACAAGCGTGCGTATACCACAGAATCTTGAAAGGGGCTACTACAACCAAAATATATGCATCCCATCGGACAGCCAAGCTGCTATTAAGGCTCTGAGCTCCAATCGGTTTACATCAAAACTCGCACTGAAGTGCCTTAAAGAACTGGCGGCCAGGAGGAACAAGGTAGAACTCTCGTTGGTTCCTGGTCAGTGGCGGTTCTTCCACAGGAGCACATGCGCACGTGCACCCCAAAGCAAAACGAATAAAAAATATTAATTTATATTCATTGAATATTATTTATCGTATAAAGTCCGATCCTCCCTAATATTTTATCGTACCGTCAAACCAAACTATAGATCCGACAACCGTGCCTCGGTCGAGGTAAATGACGAATAGCGGGGCTATGGCGATTTAACACGGAAAAGGCGCACAGCTTTTGTGTGCACCACGCTGTTGTCTGTTCGTGCATCTAGTTAGAAATTCGGGCGTGTATGTTTTAATATTTTAATATTACATATTTATTAAGTTAAAATGAATAGTTGACGGTGGACTATTTAAGAAATAACTTTAGCTATTTGAGTTTGGAGCAAAAAATTGAAGTGAAGAATGCGGGAACACCTAAACCCGAAATTAATTTAACGCAGACCAGAAAGGGCAAATCTAGGGACTTTATTAGAAAGTTTAAAAATTAAATATATGAGAAAAAATTTATCGAGGGAATTCCAAACTTAATGATGCTGTTATTGATCAATTTTCTACAATTAAGAACCGAAGAATGGACTTTACATTTAAGCACTATTGTGTAGGGTCGATAAATGTTGTATATTTCGATACATGATACTCGATATGATTTTAAACCATTTTATTTAAGGATTTAAACTAAATAACACTGAAAATGTGAAGAATGCCAACTTGCCAGTCTCGTGGTTCGATTCGTTCTTCGATTCGATTTTCTTGATAACTCGTAGATGGCGGTAGTAGTATTGGACATCATGTAATTTCCTTGATAGCTCGTAGATGGCTTTAGTAGTATTAGTAGTGGACTGTATAAACCTTTCTTATTTTCCAAAAGTTGTATTTAATTGTGTAAAATTAAAAAATAAATAAAAATATGTTTTACCTAACGCATTTTCTTATTACTTTTTTTCTTTCTACACTTAAAACGCCTAGAAAGTAATTGTTTGGTCGCTACACAAAAATAAAATTTTAAAAATAATTTCACCATACTTGTGAACCCCCTCTATCATAGGTCACAAGCCGCCACTGGGTGAGATACATGCACTGGCCGTAATTGGAAAATCATCGAAGATACTATCGAATGAGTTGCTACTCCCAACGCGGTCCAAATTAAAACAGATGACTGGGTTGCTAACAGGGGGCTGTCACTTGCGAAAACACCTTCAACGTATAGGAACCTACAATAGACCCATTGAATGCAGACTCTGCGGCGAAGATCCTAAAAGTCTCACCCATACCATATAGAGCTGCGAAGCGTTGACTCGCAGAATAGTTACGATCTTCGGGAACATGCAACGTGGCGACAATCTCCCGCATAACAGACTTGGTAGAAGGATATCGGACCTCATAGAAGGAACAATATTTTCTAACGAGATCGGGGTGTACAACCTGGGGTTCAATTTAATACTCCTCGAGATTCATTATTTAAGACTTCCGTCATTTGGAGAGCGTCATCCCTATGGAACTACCTTCCCGAGGTCGTGTTTCCCAACGAATATAACCTCCAACGATTCGAAGCCAACGTAAATCGCTTTATTCGTACAGGCATCACTCCCAAAGTGCCTTAAAGGATTTCTCCAATTGTTGGTGTTTGATCATAAAAAAGCAATTCGACATTAGACAAACGATGTTGTCGTTCAGTGTTTGTTTTTTTTCAATTTTGTTAAGGATCACTCAAAATTACATATCATTATATATTTGCCTAGATTTAATCTGTAAAGTGATTCGTCAAAATCGTCATTCATAATTCGTGAACATCGTGGGATGATGAAAGTTTAATAAAATAGCACAACAGGTAATCCCATGATCTGCATTTATTTGTATCTTAAAATAATACGATTCTCGGTTATATAGGTCAATATTCAATTACCTAGATCCTGTTCTTATTTGATTTGGCAATTTTTACATCTGCTTTTAGCTGAATAAGTACTCTCTGAAGTACGTAGGTACGTGACGAAATACACTTCTCGTATTTTGCCGTTGCGACGTCCAGCGTTCGCGGCCCGCCGCGACGTCTGGCATCGTGACGTTTATACGTTTTGCTTAAAAGGTTTTGGCAGTCGTTTCTTTAGTTTTTGAAGTGAAAGGTGCTGTCATAAAACAAATAAACGTCACGATAGTCCGTCACACAGATGACGAGGCGGGTAGCGAATGCTGAACGTCGCAACGAAATTCCACCTTTAAGATAACAAAATATTAATTCAGATGGATTTGTACTAAGGTAAAGAAGGAAGATATTTATTTATTTATTCACTATATACAGTGTTATACAGGGTGTCCCATAACTAATGGTACACAGGAAAACTGCAGATTCCTTGGGTAAAAATACTGAGATTTGGCCATACTTAGTTTAGTTCAATAGCTGGTAATAACCGAGATACAGGGTGTCCAAGTAAAAATTTAATTTTCAATTTTCCTAAATAACTTATTTCTGAATCAATATTTTTGCACAAAATTTTGTGACTAGGGTTTTTTTGTGGAAAGAAATTTGAATTTGTTAATAATTTTGATGTAGATTATAGGGGGCGCTCTCTGCGGTACTCTGGATGCATAAAAAGAAATGTAACTTTTTTGTGCCTTAGCATAATTATGTTTTTATTAAAAATATCAGTTTTCCGTCATTTTTAAGCAATAAAGGTATACTCTGTAAATGTCGCTCCGACTAACCGTTTTCGAGATATTTTCAATTTCTAATGCGCCCGTTTAAATTTTGATTTGTAAATGTGAAATTTATCACAGTAGGCTTTGGTAAAACCAAATACAATGAAAGCACTTTGAAACCTCATTTTTGTGAAAGTTTATTTTCATTTGTCAGCATTTTGGGTGTTTTTAAGGAGTTTTTGAAGATACTGTGATCAAAAATTAAACTAAAAATGCCGCGACATAACTGTTTTCTAACGGAGAAATGCGAAACATGGTATGTATACAAATAGAAGGCAGCCAGATTTTAAAATCTTTAGAAGCCTATATGACAGACTGGGAGAAACAGGATCCTTGCGTCCAAAACGTAATAGTGGAGGATCCTGTTTCTCCTAGTCTGTCATATAGGCTTCTAAAAATTTTAAAATCTGGCTGCCTTCTATTTGGATACATTTCCAAATACCGCCAATGTTAAAATTTTCTTGTGCGTATAAACATACCATGTTTCGCATTTCTCCGTTAGAAAACAGTTATGTCGCGGCATTTTTAGTTTAATTTTTGATAACAGTATCTTCAAAAACACCCACAATGCTGACAAATGAAAATAAACTTTGACAGAAATTAGGTTTCAAAGTGCTTTCATTATATTTGTTTTTACCAAAGTCTACTGTGACAAATTTCACATTTACAAATCAAAATTTAAACGGGCGCATTAGAAATTGTAATTGAAAATATCTCGAAAACGGTTAGTCGGAGCGACATTTACAAATTATACCTTTATTGCTTAATAAAAATATAATTATACTAAGGCACAAAAAAGTTACATTTCTTTTTATGTATCCAGAGTACCGCAGAGAGCGCCCCCTATAATCTACATCAAAATTATTAACAAATTCAAATTCCTTTCCTCAAAAAAACCCTAGTCACAAAATTTTGTGCAAAAATATTGATTCAGAAATAATTAAATTTTTACTTGGACACCCTGTATCTCTGTTATTACCAGCTATTGAACTAAACTAAGTATGGCCAAATCTCAGTATTTTTACCCAAGGAATCTGCAGTTTTTCTGGGTACCATTAGTTATGGGACACCCTGTATACATATGGGAAAAATTGTTCGATTGGAGACCAAAATTTTGAAAAGTTGTTTGTATTTTTAAATTTTATGCCCATATATCGAATTTGAATCACTTATGATAATTTTTGTTTCCTATCTATTTTTGGCCTATATCTATTTTCATTGAAAAAAGAAAGTCAACTCTACCATCGTAATTATAAACAACGGCACTATTATTCTAATATGTTTATTTTTTCCAACGTATTTATTATTTAAAAAACAAAAAACAAGACTCTCCTTTTCGTTGGTTAAATCCAGGCAGCAGTCATTATAGGACACGCAATTTCACTGGCTTCATCTATTAATTTGCTGGGCGTCAATCTGGGAGAAAATATGTCTTGGCATAACCACGTTGTGGCAATAGCCAAGGTAGCTTGTCAGAAGCTTGGGGTACTCTTCCGAACCAGAAAGTTGTACACACCTCAACAACTTTTGACACTATACAAAGCCCAGATTCGACCATCACTAGAATACGGCTCTCATGTCTGGAGCTCTGCACCCAAATCTTCGGCTACTGGGTTCCATCGAAAGGAGAGCCATTCGTCTGATCACTATAAACACTTGATTCACTTGATGCAGGCGTAGATAAGTATTTTTTTTCTTTTTCAATAGAATTGAAAAATTTCATCGTGTTTTTTCCATCAGTCAAATGGGTTTTGATCTCTTTTTAGACCGTTTTGTTGTACATATGGGATCCGGCTAAAAAATGTTGTTGGTTCTGGTATCCGGCATTTTCAAAAAGTGGATCCGGCGCATCACATCTTGCAACGAAGTATTGTAGCTATGGAAACCTTTATCCAACAAAAAATCGTTTATCATCAGAGAAGCTGGAAATAACCCATCTCATCCGGCCTGAAGGTCTTTCTAATCAATATAAAATATATTCTCCTGAAAAGAGAACATACATAAAGGCAGGTATTGTCAGATCTATCTTTAATACTAGTTAATTTGTGCAGATTCCATTTAAAATACAGCGATCTCTACAAGTGAGATAAAAGAGATCTTGGGAATGTGGGAGAGAGTTTCATAGTTCGTGGAAAAAAACACCCCGAGAAAGATGCAACTGGTCAGGCATCGGAGCTATTTACTGACACTTGCCTAACTCATTTCCGCAGCATTCTGAAAGGGAGGAAGAAACAAACCTGGGACATTTTTCTTTTAATCCGGTGAAAAAGGCAAATACCAGTGAAGAAAAAAGCAGTGACCAAAATTAAGCAGTAGCATTTAAGTTGTGTGTAAGTTATTATGTTTTATACAATATTTGTCATTTATAAATACATTTTTCTTATTCGAAAACACGTATCAAAAACAATTGGGGGTGGCATTATTGGGGCTGGAACGGATTAATGGCATTTCAATTAATTTCAATGGGGAAAATTGCTTTGAGATACGAGCAAATTGACATACGAGCAAGGTTACGGAACGAATTAAACTCTTATCTCGAGGTATCACTCTATAACCAGAATTAAAAAATCTTGTGCTTTCAAGCACGGTCATAACATTTCCGCTAATTTTTCGGTTTATTACGAAAACACAAAATTACATATACGTTTATATCGACTTAAAAAATATGGAACGAAGGTATAAGAATTACGCAAAAAAACCAACTACCGACTTACCCGAAGGCAGTTCTCGTTAAGAAATACCTCTCGTCGGGTAAAAGCCAACTGCGTAAACACGAGAAACACAGCAGTCCGATCCGCGGGATTATTTTCATTCATGGGTTTTTACATAAATTATACATTCAAATTAGCTGAATAGATCGGATTTAATTGTCACACTCACGACAACGGTTTTTTTCTGGGTTCTGGGGTTCTTTGTTATAATTTTTTTTTAAGAATTTGAAAGTACCTGCGGGGCCGCACCTTGGTGCGTTTTCCTATTGTCTTTTGTTTTTTGGTTTATTATACAATTACCACTTGGTTATGGTATATAATTAATAGATTACGTATGTACCTATATGTGTCTACCTGAAACCTAGTGTTAGGTACTACACTAAAGCCGCAAACACACTATTATCACGTCACGTGAATTCACGTGTTGTCATATCGGCAAAATAGCACATGCTGTCACGGCTTAGAAACAGACTACGTACACTGCAGATCATTTTTGTTACATATTTTGTGTTTGTCAAGATCGCAAGTGAATCTTGTAGCCTCTGACACAGTGTTATCACGCGTGCCGAATATGTAAATTTGCAGAAATAAAATTGTGCTGTCAAGTATGACTTGCCGTGAGCTGCATGAGGTGACTATAGTGTACTTCTACACCTATTTATAAGCACGCATAAACCGCCTTGCAGATATTTCGGGTATGCCGTGACATTGCGTGATAGCATGTGATCTCACGCGACGTGATAATACAGTGTTTGCAGCTTAAGTTTCACAATAAAAAATCTCATGGCACGTGTTGTGCCATAGTGTTAATAACACTATGACATGTGGATAAAGTAATTTTTTACCCACTAGTGTGAATAAAGTACACCTCATTTATCGAGAAACAATAGCAACGCTTCAAACAAACTACTTTTTTTGAGTTAATTTCAATTTTAATATCGCAATTAGAGCAATTAACTATGGTAACTGATGGAGTAACTTCATTCAAAGTAATTTTTCTGAACTTCAAACTCTTTTTCGGATTGTTGTGAGGTTTCCGTGTCGTAACTTTTAAAAAGTGTGATTTTTAAAAGCCCAATTTGAAAAAAGCAATCAGCACTTATGGGAATTCTCGGTCATTATTGATACATGTATTTATTATCAACTCAATAGACAGCCGACAGTATGAGAGAGAGAGAGACAGGCATTTACGCGTCGACAACAAGCGAGAGAGAGTGGAAAATTACAAGAATAATATGAATAGCAATTGATTGATACGAATCTTGCTTAAAGGAGGAGTCAACTCAATGGCGCGGTGACGTCAGACGGTGAAAACCATATAAAACTAATGAATCCATAACAGAGGTAGTTTGTTGACATCCTAGTCTTCTGCATACAACCACAGTTAGTTATTTACCGATATTTTAAAACTTTTTATTTTTAAATCGACGCAAAGAATTTTTTAAATAAATTATTAAACATGGTTGAAATTGGTGATATTGTTAACGGCCAACAGCAAGAACTGGAACCAATCCCAGTGAATCCTAGAAAAGCTAGTCTACTGCTAGGTCAAATCGAGCTGGTGACAAACGGACACACAAACGGCACCTCAAATGAAGAACACACAAATGGGCACACCAACGGCGTCACAAATGGAGAAAATGGATATTCACAAGAGTCTAAAGGAAAGGAACTAGCACTGCCCAAATGCCATTGTGTCAAAGGTAACGAAAAATGCTCATACCATGAGAGTAGAGTCGCACTTCCCACAAGAGAGGCTCTCGTCCCAGAAATGGCCAGAGCGTACAGATCCCTATTGGGGGCCCTTGGAGAAAACCCCGACAGAGAAGGTCTACTGAAAACTCCCGAAAGAGCGGCAAAAGCCATGATGTTCTTCACCAAAGGATACGACCAAAGTCTGGAGGAAATTTTAAACGACGCCATATTCGATGAAAACCACGATGAAATGGTGGTGGTAAAGGACATTGAAATGTTTTCCATGTGTGAACACCATCTTGTCCCATTCTTCGGAAAAGTTTCCATTGGATACCTTCCATCCGGAAAGGTCCTGGGATTGAGCAAACTGGCTAGAATCGTAGAGGTGTACTCCAGGCGGCTGCAGGTGCAAGAGAGGCTTACCAAACAGATAGCCGTTGCTGTTTTGAAGGCTGTACAGCCAATTGGTGTTGCCGTGATCGTCGAGGGATCGTAAGTAGTTTTAAAATATTTCTTACAACTATTTTTTTAGACATTTATTGTACAAGTACATTAAAGTGGAGCTTCCTGGCAGATTTTTAAACAATTTCTTTTTTCAGGCACATGTGTATGGTAATGAGAGGAGTACAGAAAATCAACAGTAAGACTGTCACATCCACAATGCTGGGAGAGTTCAGGGACAACCAAAAAACAAGAGAAGAATTCTTGAAGCTGGCCCTGTCAAAGTAAAACGTAGCTTCACTACTGTTGTTATTTATTTATTCTAAAGTTACTTGCAAAGTATTGTTTTCCTAAAAAATCCTGGTGATTTTTTTCAAAAGAATAGCCTTAGATATTTAAAACACGTTTTATTTTTAATATGTACGATTTAAGGTATTAAACTAACTGTGGTATTATTCTCTTAAGAAATAAGATGTCAATTTTTGTAAATATTAGACTATAAGAAAAGGAAGCTGTGCTTTCTTGTGTGATGTATTTATTTTTTACAATAAATTATTGATGTTTACTAAATGTTGGTTTTTATTTATGTCGCGGTTATCGCAAAGATTAACGTTTCGCTCTGGTGGTCCAAACAAAGTCCTGATATTACTTCGTAATTACAAAATCTCTGTCGTTGGGAGGTCCAATAGGGACATAGATTTGATAATTGTGAGTTGATGACGCAAGGCGATTACGGCCAAAATATAATAAAGATCACCAGAATAGTTTCCTCCAGCTCAAATAGCATCAAAATGATCTTTTAGCTGGTCGGCGGTTGTGGAATTAATGAATCGTTTGGAAGAAAAGGGTTACCTTACATCTTAAAAAACGCATTTTTACAGGAGAAACAATTTAAAATTGTCAGATTGTTTTGGGAAATAATTGCCTTTAAATTAAATTAATTTTTTTTAAGTAGTACCATTGAATACCTGCAATGTGTATGTCTTGTTTTTTTTAAGATGCTTAATTTTCTATACACGGTGTTGAAAAAAGGTCGGTACCCCGGAATAACTCCGGTGCATCGCATTGCAGCGGAAAATGTCTAGAGAAAAAGTTGTTTGGTTTTGAAGGAGGAATAGTTTGCAATTTAAACCACCCCACACCCCCTCAACCCCTAGGCGCGGGTGGGGGTAAGTTAAGATTTTCAAATGGAACCCCATATTTTTTATTGGCGTATCGTGTTCTCCGACCAATAATAAATATCTTTTGTCCGAAAAATTTTTTTATTCGGGCCCATCCTTCACCAATAATCACCATGAGACAGACATCGGAACAGGAAAAAATTGTTTGTATTCCACTGGCATTTTTTAGTACAAGACAGAGAATAGTATTTCCGGGATAAAACTTCATTTTCGCACGGTTCTGATTTTGTCCTTCTCATGGTGATTATTGGTGAAGGATGGGCCCGAATAAAAAATTTTTTCGGACAAAAGATGTTTATTTTTGGTCGGAGAACACGATATGCCAATAAAAAATATGGGGTTCCGTTTGAAAATCTTAACTTACCCCCAACCGCGCCCGGGGGTTGAGGGGGTGGGGGGTGGTTTAAATTGCGAACTATTCCTCCTTCAAAACCAAACAACTTTTTCCCTAGACATTTTCCGCGCTGCAATGCGATGCACCGGAGTTATTCCGGGGTACCGACCATTTTTCAACACCCTATATAAAAAGATATGTAACTCTTTTGAACTAAACATGGCGTACAAGGTGAGTGATGGAATTCACATAAATTTTTTGTCGGAAAGTAGGCATCTACTTTATGTTAGTCCTAAAATACAGAAGATTGAAAAATGGATTTGCTGGAGATGTAACCCATTTCTTCCCAACAAAATTTATTGGACATTGAAAATGCATTTAAGAAAACACTCTGTATTTTTTTATCAGCTAATGATGTATTTATGTGAATATAACTATTAAAAATCAATTATGATGTTAGATTGAAACATTTTGATTTGCTTGGGTAATTGGTTTTTTAATTTACAAATATTTCCATTATACAAATCCTCGACTTTTTCTTATTACATATTTACGGAATATATAACTCGAATTTTGACGATTATAGAAGCGAAAACATGGAATTAATATGTCGTCAATAGATAATTTCATCATTGCTTCGTAATCGACAACCGTAACGCACTTTGATTGTTTATACAGGGTGATCCCTAATGACTAGTTGTGAGCGATATCGTGATTTTTCAATCACGTTGTGAAACGTGAATGACGTGAATGCTCTTGGATTAGAGGTCCGGTAAACGAGTGGATCAAGTCTTTCTTGAAAAATAGAAGGATAGTTATTAAATTGGGACAAACCTTCTCAAGTCCATCTAACCTTGAGTTTGGCGTCAGGGAAGTGTGCTTTCGCCGCTTCTATTTTTGATTTTCATTAATGACATGGAGGAATTTCTTTCGCTTGATCAAATTGTGAAACTGCTTATCTTGTATGCCGATGATACTACCATCTGTTTGTCTGCAAAGTCTCTAAGTGTTCTCAAACTGAAGGCACAAATCCTTATTAATGCATTCTTTGCATGGTGTTCTACTAATAAACTATTGGTTAATCCAGCCAAAACTTATTACCTTGCATTTTATAAAAGGCGCATTGGTTCCGGACATTGAACTTCGTCTGGATGGTCAAGTAATAGAGCGGGTAAACAGGTGTAAATTCCTTGGATTGTTTATTGATGAGCGATTGACCTGGAGCTTTCACGTGGACCATGTTACTGCAAAGCTTAACTCTGCGTTATTTGCCATTGTCAACTTAAAAAACTTATTGACATTTTCTCAACTGTTATCGGTCTATTATGCATTGGCATACTCACACTTTCATTTCATGATTCTGTTCTGGGGTCAGTCTGTCGAACTTGTTGCACAGAAGAGGATTATTCGTATAATATTTGGATTGCTGCCTTTGGAGTCTTGTAGACCAACCGTTATAAAGCAGGGAATTCTCTCGGTTCCATGTGTGCTTCTTCTTGAAGCTGTTATGTTTGTGAGATGTAATCCCAAGAAATTCCGGCTGGTCTGTCAGTCTCATTCACATCGTACGAGGAGTAGCATGTATGATGTTGTGCTTCCTGGATGTTGACTGTCAATGTTTGCTAAAAGTCCTCTTTATGTTTGGGGCAAGGTGCACAATCATTTGCCAAACAAAAGGAAACGTTATTTCTACATAGATTAAAGAATTGTACCTTTAAAAAAAAACTATGACGAACTAAACACTGTACTTTACAACAAACTATTTGTTCATGCAAATACGCATGGTTTCTTAACCATTTTGTGCTTATTGTATATTATCATTTAAGAATAGAATCGTTAATCATTTGAGTTTTCTTATTACTTAGCCTGTTTCGTTAAAGAATGCCCAGAGCTGGCTAGTCTTTCGAATATTACTACTCATTTTAATTTCACGGTTTCAAGTTCAAGATTCAGAAGTCACAGTCAAGTACCAAGTAGCGACGTGAAGTTGTCACGGCATCACATTTTAAATAATAGGTCCATATGAGATGTGATTTGAGAAAATTCACCAAAAAGCAATAAGCACGAAGTCCCGTATCACCTATTCTATTCTAACGGTGATATGCTACAATGACCTTTATTATTTTAACACAATTGATGTTGGTACAACACAATAAGGCTGATTATGTAATAAATGTATTTCTAATGGTGTTACAACAAGTCAGCTCCATGGAAATGAATTTTAAACAAAACTTAGTAAAAGTGAAATACGTACTAAAAAGGGATTGGTTTAAACTGTGATCACATCACGCTTTTTTATTGCTGCTAAGGAACTGTGACTACCTGTGATTTGTTGATATCAGTGATTAAATCACAGTTCGTGAAATATCGTTCACCACTACTAATGACGTGTTAATATTGTTTATAGTGTAATTCCTTCGTGTCCCATTTTCGACGCTTTCTGGGGGTATTAGAGTTAATATCAAAGATAGAGTGTTGCGCTTTTCGCTTTAGTTTCTCACTTTTCAACGAAACGACAGATTCCGGTGTCAAATTCGTCATGGTTCTCTTAGTTTTTAATCTATAGGGTGATTTTGAAAATCTTTTTAGACACCCCTGGTATTTCCGTTACGCGTTAACTTACCAGAAAGGTAAGAACTGATCTTGTTATAGGTTTTCACGCAAAGTTCAATGGCGTAGCCAATTTTTATCTAAAGAGCTTCATTTTTGAGATATTAACACAAAAAAATTTGAGACCCTTCTTTTTTAATTAATTATGGGGCTTTACAAAAATGTATACTTGTTTATATTTAAATTTAAAAATAACCTAAAAAATCGAATTTCTACGTTTTTTTGACTATAAATTAAAAAAAAACTAAACATTTTTGTTAAATCCAAATTATGCTCAATTAATTAAAAATTATTACTTTTGTTAATATCTTAAAAAATAAACTTTTAGAGAAAAACTGGCTACGCCACTGAACTTTACGTGCAAATCTCTAACAAAAACAGTTTTTACCTTTTTGATAAGTTGACGTGTAACGGAAGTACGAGGGGTGTATAAAAACCAAGATTTTCAAAATCACCCTGTAGCTTAAAAACGAAGAGAGCCGTGACAAATTTGACACCTAAATCTTGCGTTTTGTTAAAAAGTGAAAATCGCAACATTCTATCTTTGATGATAACTCCAATATCCCCAGGAAGTGTTGAGAACACCCTGTACGCAACGGCTAAAATTCTTTGCTACAGGATGCTAATTTTTGTTTAATCCCTGCAAACATGTTTCTGATAGTCCGCCACTGGCCTTTTTCATGTGGATATTTTTTCTGAGTAGCCTGGTCTGTTTTGTGATGTTTTTCCTGTCACCGTTCTTGATTAAAACAAGGTGGACGAATATAATAAGTTTTCTAACTAGAATAAGCGATTTATATCTTCTCTGTGTTACCCCTCATCTACTTTTGAGATAACCTTGGATTACTCCATGACGAGACAAATTTGTACCGTGAGCTCTCGGACTATAATTAATATTAACTTCTTATTATTAAACTAAAACATCGACTTAATTTGTTTTTAGTAGATTTTTGTATCCTTGAAGTAAATGAAATATATTTTTTTCTATCCAGAA
This sequence comes from Barypeithes pellucidus, assembly GCA_963991005.1. Lineage (NCBI taxonomy): Eukaryota > Metazoa > Arthropoda > Insecta > Coleoptera > Curculionidae > Barypeithes > Barypeithes pellucidus. Next base: position 10,786,761 of record OZ022562.1, on the reverse strand, counting down.
CGTTAACTTCCGGTTCTAAAAACAAGAACTTGTAAAAAAAACTATTTACAGCATATCTCATTAATTTATTATTTGAAAAATGTGATACACATTGCCAATACGCTTTTTTTTAAATCTATTAGATCAACAATATGGCATCATTATCAACATTCTAATAGTCTTAGAACTAAAGAACTTCTATACAGTTCAGTCAATGATTGACAAGTAAAAAGTTTCCATAAACGACCCCCCCCCCCCCTTGACTGCGCCACTGATTCTGATGCATTACACCATGTATATATCTTGGATAGTGTTGGGAAAGAATCGGTATTGTCAGAATCGAGTACTGATCCGAGTATCGAGTACAAATACGACCGATTCTCTTATTTTATATTTCGATATGATTAAGAGCTGTGTTTAATCATAGGTTGCCTAGCAGGTACTATTTTATGCGAACGTTTAGCCAAATATACAATTTTTTTCTAATTTAAAACTGGATTCGTAACGTTAAAGGACTGGAAAAGGCTATGAAAAAATTGCGTTAAAAAATATAACGTTATAAGAATAATAATAACAATTTCAAATATGAACAATTTTAAAATTTTTATCACAGATCTTCCTGAAACTTGTTGATACCCCAATCGACATGTCAGACAATCTAAATATCAATAAATTAACTAAAATACTTTATTATGAACGGCTAGAACTTCACGAAAAGAAATATTGATCAGCTGATGACTCTCGTCTCTTTCTAAACTGCCAAAAAGCGGCATATTTTTAAAATAAATTGATGCAACATAGATGGCTCTGATTGCTAATCTGGGATTGTTTGGGATCCTCATCTTAAATCGATTTGACAACATCCCACCGAGATCGCGCACTATCTTCGAGCGTACTCGTTGTTTTTCGGAATCGATATTATTCCTATTAGATAGCCATGCTTGTAGCGGGTGGGGTGACTTTAGATGGATGTAACTTTTACGACTTTAATTTTATTGTTTCTGTTTGGTATGAAGATTAGAAAAGAATCGATATTTTCAGAATCGAGTACTTAGAAGTACAAGTACAGAAGTGACCACCGGAAAAGAAATCGTCTACTAACAAAAAAATTGGATATGATAATATTTTTAATTATTATTATTAATTACAGAAATAATAAACAATCTTAACAAATACACTGCGCCTGGTGCAGATGTAATCACCACATGTGATGTTGTACTCCTGAAAGAAATACTTGCACCAATCCTTACAAGGTTAATAAATGCTATGCTGGAAATAGGTACTTTCCCAGAATGTCTAAAAATTTCTAAAATTATCCCAATACATAAAACAGGTACATTTTCTGAACCTGGGAACAAAAGACCCATCGCATTAATATCAACATTCTCCAAGATAGCAGAAAAAATTATCAAAGAACGATTAGTGAATTTTGTTAACAACACCTTTAAGTTTGACAAACAACAATACGGATTTCAACCAAATAGCAACACTCAGTCAGCAGTAATCGACCTTATAGATTTATAGATTTTGTAACTAATGGGCTAGACAATAACAAGTATGTAGCAGCTTTATTTGTCGATCTTCAAAAGGCCTTTGATACAGTGAACATCAATATATTAATGAAGAAACTAGAACAAATGGGAGTTCGAGGTACAGCATATAACTTAATCAATTCATATCTTACAAATAGAAAGCAGTATGTGTCAGTAAACCAAAAAGAAAGTGAAGTGAAGAAAGCAACAATAGGGGTACCTCAAGGGTCTGTTCTGGGCCCCATTTTATATCTCTTATAGGTGCTTAGTTTATCTAAAGCAAACTTAGGATGTATACATCTAATTTTTGCCGATGATACAGTCCTATTGTCCGAAGACGCAGATCCAAGGGTTCTTGAAGAAAAAGTAAATAAAACCGTAACAGTATACTATAAGTGGTTATTAAAAAATAATTTGAAGATCAACATAAAAAAAACTGTGTTTATGATCTTTAAACATGAAAATAAAAAAAGTGCACAATTCAATATAAAAATAAACAAGGAACAAATAAAAATGGTGAACTGCTATAAATATCTAGAACTAAATATAGATGCAGAGTTAAATTTAAAAAAACATATGGACCATGTCACTAAGAAATTGTCTTCTGTCTGTGGTGTTATAAGAAAATGTGTGAATTATATACCAAACACAATGAAAATGACAATTTATGAGGCTTTGTTTAAGTGGCATCTACAATATATGTGTGCTGTTTGGACATTTTCAAACAATGCAACAATACGAAAACTTCAACGATATCAAAATAGAGTTCTTAAATGTTTACATAGACTACCGAGACTATATCCAACCAAACAAATATATAAAAACTATAAACTGATTAATGTTAGTGACATAATAAAGCTAGAAGAATGTAAACTGGTTCATAAAATCCTAAAAAAGCAAATAAAAACTAACATAAGTCCGATAAGAAACAGTGATCTGCATCAACACAACACGAGAGCCCGTGACAACTTATATGTGCCGAGATCAAGAACAAACATCTATCAAAACAAAATTACAATAAAGATGCTGAAGTCATATGACTCGCTTCAAGTAAACATAAAGAATACTACAAACGCTAAAGTCTTTGCAAAAAAAATAAAACAAATGCTTATACAACAAAGTTCAGTGCAGTTTTAGGATTGAATACTAAATACTTTATGACAAATTATATATTGTTCGCTTTTCCTTGCTGCGAAGGTGATTGATGGTTCTGTATGGGTGTAGAATAGTTAATTAGTTTTCATCTCAGAGCATAAGTGTAATATTATTATATAATATATTTATTATTAGAACTTGTTACCAGTCATAAGACATTATGTACTGTTTTTAGTTCAAAAATAAAGTGTTTTCAAAAAAAAAAAATTATTATTTTCATTAAATTTGTTGATTTGTTCAAATTTTCTCGTTTTTACTATTAAAAATTTAATATAAGTATTAAAAATAACTCCGTACTCGATTCACGCGTTCTTCTTCGATTCTTCTACTCGAGTAACCGCATCACTAATTTCGGATAATAAGAAAAGCACAATTTAATTTATGGAAGGTCAAAAATAGCAAATTATTTCTTAAATAATGGTTTTTCAATCATTGAAACTTGCGAAAGTAACTAAATATAAGAAAGAAAAACCCATTAGCCAATGACGTCACAGAAGGTAATTCAGTGGCAGAAAACCAGATTACGTTGGCGTGATGGCTATTTGAAAAGCCCATTAAGTCCATGGATTAAGAGGAGTTATATACGCCATATACACATTTACCTTCCATTAATTATAAATCTAATGACGTGACATCGTCATTAACACACCTGTGGTCGAATTTTCAAGCACCGATAATTAATAATAATAATAATGAAAAATATTCGCACGGTAGGCCTTTGGTGGAAAATACGCGGGTTTGAAAAGTTTAGACGAATTCCAATTAACATATACAGGGTCATTCACGCTGAGTGGCCTATTGGGAACATGTCTAAAATGAATTTGGGGGATTAAATTAAATTTGTGGTTTCTATTTATTTGTTCCATAATGACGTGCTAATATTTCAAGGTGTGATTCCTTAGGTATTTTTATAAAGAAAAGTTCATGTGAACATATGAATGTTCGCAACAGCTTAAATTTTTTGCTACAGGGTGTTGAATTTTTATTTTTTAAGTGGTTATTTTCTAATATCTCCGAAAGTACTTTAGATATTATTTTCAATTCTGGTATGTGTTAATAGGATATAGAACCACAAATTTTAGTTAGACAAGTTATTCAATTGATCCACCAGTGGCGTCCCTGCAAACATGTCCTCTGATATTTTTTTACAAAAAAGATGGTACGCCACTGACATTTTTCCATATGAATATTTTTTCTGATTAGCCTGGTCAATTCTGCATGAAAATGGTCTCGTGAGTTTTCTCGTCAGACGCGCCCGTTCTTGATTAAAACCACTAAATTCATATTGAAACTCATTATTAACATTGATAAAATATTAATAATAAATTTTGTTTTATAAAAATTTCAATATTTGAACGATTGGGCAATTCGGTGCGAAGACGGGCGGAAGCATGCCTTTTAACTGAAGGTGGCCATTTCCAACAATTTGTATGAAACAAAATATATCATTAATTATTTTATCAATGTTAATAATAATGAGTTTCAATGTGAATTTAGTGGTTTTAATCAATAGCGGTGCGCGTCTGACGATAAAAATTCAAGAAACCATTTTCATGTAGAATTGACCAGGCTAATCAGGAAAAATACCCATATGGCAAAATATCAGTGGCGTACCATCTTTTTTATAAAACATATCAGCAGGGACGCCACTGGTGGAGCAATTGAATAACTTTTCTAACTAATTTGTGGTTCTATATCCTGTTAACACATACCAAAATTGAAAATAATATCTAACGTACTTTCGGAGATATTAAAAAATAACCATTTAAAAAATAAAAGTTCAACACCCTGTAGCAAAAAAATTGAGCCGTTGCGGACATATGTTCATATGCACTTTTCTATATAAAATGACCTAAGGAATCACACCCTGAAATATTAGTCATATGGAACACCCTGTATAAGTTATATGTTACATTTAAAACATTTTTTTTTTAAATATTACTAGTCATATTTATCGGATTAATTATACGATCCAGACTAATATACGAATTTTCTACAGTTATTACGTGACGGATTGAATTTTTCCAACTATCTGGGAGAATATCATTAAAGCATTTTCGAAATTCTACAACACTGGAACTTAAAGTCGGAGAAATATTTTCAGAACTAACCAGTGATTTTAACTGGTGCCACATATGCTCTATGGGGTTAAAAATGCAATAATAGGGTGGGAGCCGTAGCACTGTATGTCCAATTTCTTCTGCCAATGTGTCACAAACATATACTTTTTTTATACAAAATGTCTTTAAAACTTCTAAAAGATCACTTTTTTCATAACTTTCTTCAAAATATATATCATTCGCCGCCATGTAGTTCTGAATCTCCAATTTTGTATTATTTGAGCTTGGAGCTTTATGTAATTGGCGACTGTGATAGCTCGCATTGTCCATTACTATCACGCTATTCTGAGGAATGTTTGGTAAAAGACAATTCTTGAACCATTCCTCAAAAAATAACAAATTTTACCACAAAAAGATATTTAAATATAAATTAAGCAACCTAACCTACCTGATGTGCCTATATTTAATTATAATTATTACAATCCGGTCCTTTCCACATAATAATAACAAACGGTCATAAATAATGGGATGGCCCAGGTACTTTTACTGCAGTCATTAAGTTATATCCATTTTTCTTGAAACAATCTTTACTTCTATCGTAGATATTTAAAAAAATTAGAGGAAGGGTAAATTTTTCAAAATATTAAAACTGTTGTTGTAAAATGTGTTATTCTGGAAATACTTTATTTTTATTTCATAAAAAAAAAGTATATTTTCGTTTTTAAGTCGTTTGACACATTAGCCGGCTTTGTATATCAAAACAAAAAACGTCATCAAGTACCGCAGTCGCATGAACGTATTCTTGGAGAATCACGCGTTGAAGGTAAACACTTGTAACATAATAGTCGAAAGTGGCACTTCTCAAGCTAAATACGTTATAATCGTACCTACCTTTTTGACGGGACAAGACTCTAAATAACAAGATAAGTTTTAAAGGATCTGACGTATGTACTTGTTAAAAAAACAAGGCATTTACACTCAAAGAGGCATCAGAGTAAATAGGTTTGCAAAAAAATCGCACGTACGATAGTATAATCTTTTTCGAAACGGTACCCACATTAATGTACAAGTAGTAAGTCGGGCGAACATACACGGATTTTCTACAGTAACCCGACTACTTCCTTCCCCCGTTTTCGAGGATGCTGAACACGATGGTGCAGTTAAAAATTTGTTTTTGGGTTGGCCCACCCCCTCAAATGGGCCAAAAACCACCCCCAAGCGTGAAAATTGAAAATATTTGCTTGAAGCTTCCCGATCTCGAATTCCTTCCGTTTTCGGGGTCGCGGAGTACTCTCACACCCTTCAATATTGCACCCGATGACCCCCCACCCCACCCCCCGAGCGATTAAACCCCTCCAAAGGGATGCATCGACGACGACGGTTTTAAACCGGCAAAATCGCCTGACCGCCCGTTTTTGAGGTCGCTGAAGACGATCGCGGCCTCGAAAACGGTCTCCGGTGCCAAACAACCCCCCCGAGCAATGAAACTACCCTCCAAGGGGGTGCATCGACTGCTGGCGGCTTTAAACCGGCAATATCGTCTGACCGCCCCTTTTCGAGGTCGCTGAACACGATCGCGGCCTCGAAAACGGTCTCCGGTGCCAAACCACCCCCCAGAGCGATGAAACTACCCCTCCAAGGGGGTGAATCGTGGCACCGGAGACCGTTTTCGAGGCCGCGATCGTCTTCAGCAACCTCGAAAACGGGCGGTCAGACGATTTTGCCGGTTTAAAGCCGTCAGCAGTCGATGCACCCCCTTGGAGGGTAGTTTCATCGCTTTGGAGGGTGGTTTTGCATCGGGTGCAATATTAAAGGGTGCGAGAGTACTCCGCGACCCCGAAAACGGAAGGAATTCGAGATCGGGCAGCTTCATGCAAATATTTTCAATTTTCCCGCTTGGGGGTGGTTTTTGCCCATTTGAGGGGGTGGGCCAACCCAAAACAATTTTTAACTGCACCATCGTGTTCAGCATCCGCGAAAACGGGGGAAGGAAGTAGTCTGGTTACTGTAGAGAATCCGTTTCGTCCGACTCACAGAATCTACTAGAGGTAGTGTTGGGAAAACCGATGTTTTTGATAATCGAGTACTTGATACTCGAGCGATTTTAATAATCGAGTGAATCGCTCGAGCGATTAATCACTTGAAATTTTCATCAGTAAGAGGAATGTGTTGAGAAAACACCAGGGGTTGTTTTTGTAAGTTTTAGAAGTTATTCCAGAGTTTTTATTAACAGATTTTGATTTAAAGAATTAAATTATATCCTTTAATTTTTGAAAAACAAAACCCATGTCGCGATGAATCCACTAGACGTATGTCGTGTCGGCCTTCTGAGCGTAGAATTTGAAATGCTATCTTTTTAGATTAAAATATACAGAGTGTTCCATTTAAAAAAATGAGGTTTGATCATCAATCATCAATCATTATAAAGAAACTTCTGTGTAAAACATTTTTCTCTATCTCTTTTAACTAAGAAAATATAGGGTAATTTAGAAATTGTCAATTTGTTGATTTTCCACCGTATCTCTTAAGCGAGCAAAAATTTTCTGATTTTACCATTTTAAATTTGACCCAAGAAGAGCACATTACACCTATATTACTTTTTTGATAGCACTAACAGATACGGAGATACCCTATAAAAGTGTAGAAAATGGGACACCCTGTACAATCTAAGATGTCTCATATTTTTGCGCTATCATCGTCATTATTTAATTAAATCTTTTAGATCGGCATAGAGGAAAATAATTGATTTCAAAAGTGGGACTTGAACAAAAATAACATTATGCAAATAATGAAAAGTACCTATTACAAATGGCACAAACAAGATAATATACGTAGACACATCACGTAGAAGTAGATTAAGAAATCAGTACAGTGGCGTCCGCATCGACTCCTTCTACCGAATACCAGGATATGTTCCCATTTTTTAAACGAGGTACGAAATATGTCAACCCCGAAAAACTACGTGATAGCCAGTGGAGAGAGACCGTACACAATAAATAATTGTCGTAGGTCTCGAAAGAAGCCAGTGAATGTTGGTCGGTAGTGTCATATTTACACATCAAAAGAAAAATATACTATAATTTTAACACTTTTTCATTATGACATATCTTTTTGATTATTTTATTTTCACAACTGAACAAAAAACCGGTAATGCTACAAATAAACAATACTTAAGTAAATTTACTATGCCAGAAATACCTTATCGTTTAAAATTCGTATACACGTACCATCGTGCCGGTAGAAAACTAGGACAGCAAAATTTCTTATTTTCTCCTTGACTATTAGGAATTTTTTACTTTCGAGTCTGGTACAAGTAAAATGTCATTTACAAATTTTACATGTCAACATAGATTGTCACTTTATCATTAACTTGTCAAGCAAATTTTTCCTTAAAAAATATGCCACAATTAACACCCCAGCAAAAGGCTATAATCTACAGTTGGTTGCGAGATGGTGCTTTTATTGGGGATATTGCAGACGAACTGGGAGTAAACAAAAATACCGTGTTGTTGGCAAAACAAAAAATAGCAAGGCATGGGACTATTATTAGGAATGCAGGTTCAGGTCCCCCTAGAATTTCTGCTGAAGATGAAGATAGAAGACTAGTTAATTATCTAAGGGATCATCCATCCGCAACTGCAATAAAGGCGAAAGAAGAGACGAACTTTCCCGGTTCTGCAAATACTGCTAGAGACAGGGTTCGAATTTCCGATATACGAAGTAGTTGTGCTACTAATAAAATATTTTTAATGGAAAGAAATAAACAAGGCAGGTTAGAATTTGCACATGAATATTTAAATCGGAATATTTTCTGGGAAACAGTTATATTTTCTGACGAGAAAACTTTTCAATCGTGTACTAATGGAAGAATTCGAGTGTATAGGCCTTCCGGCATGCGGTATGATGAGATATACACCCACAAAACAAACCAAAGCGGGCGTTTCTCTATAAATGTATGTGGTTCGATTAGCGCTAGAGGTTCAGGAATTTGCCAAATCGTGGAAGGAAGACTAACTGCACCTGAATACGTTAATATCTTAAATGCAGTGATGATACCTGTATATGGTCAAAATTTTACATTTCAGCATGATAATGCTCCAATACACACAGCACGCATTGTGCAAAATTTTCTCTTAGAAAATAATATAGCAGTCCTTCCCTTGCCTTCGAAGATTTCCGATTTGAACCCGATCGAAAACATTTGAGGTAAAATGGTGAAATCAATGTATAAACATGATTTTTGCCCACGAAACAGAGATGAATTATTACGCTACAGGATAAATGAAGCTTGGGATGAAGTAACAAGCGAATTATACAGAAGCCTAGTTTCAAGTATGACGCAAAGGCTTCAAGAAGTAATAAACAGGAATGGTTCTATGACTAAATATTAAAAATGTTTTGTTGCTTCGACAAATTTTGCGTTTGTATTTTTGTAACCTTCTATTAAATTTATTTTATTATTTAGTTTCGTTTTCATTTTTAGGCGACGTTGTATATACTTACTTTAAATAAGGTATTTTTTTCTAAATAAAAATGCCCAATATATTTACTGACGCTCAAGTTTATAAAAGAAATAAGATATTTTGATGCCACCTCGTATCGAAAAATATAAAACGGTAAATTATGTAACCTAGGTTACTTCCTAAAAGTTATGTGTATTTACCTTTACAGCTGTCGAGCACCTTTCATAGTCTATGAGATATGTATATCCGTTCCCAGTTTTGTGATTTTGTTGTCCTAGTTTTTTTTATCGGCGGCACGATAGTACTTGGGATTTCAAGGAAAATGCGCTTCTCCGTATCGCACATCAACACACTGAAGAACGTCTGACCGAAGACGCGTTTCAGCAACGGTTTATAACGAGACACGCGTTGTGATCTGGCATCACTGTTACCCTACTCACCTACATACACTTGTTAACTGAAAACAGATGTGTATGGCGATGGCGATACATGGGATAAAGGGGATTTTATCTAAGTGTTTAGATATTCGATTTAAGGAAAAAGTGGAGCTAACCCAAGGAGTCCCCCCGTTTAAATATAATATAAGGCTTTTTCAAAATTGCCTAATGTAATAGACCCATTCGGTAAATTTGGGAATCCTACTTTTTTAATTAATTAACAAAAAGCCTATAAATTAATTTACCTTCCTCATTTAAAACCTCGGATTATCGTCCAATCAGGCTGATTTCAAATTTAAAACGTTTTATAGGATCGGCTTCGACATTTCTATGGTTGAGTGAGTGTTTGAAATTATTACGGCCCTGTGCCCAGACATTATTGTATTTTTAACCAATTTTTATTACATATTTTGGTGCAAATATTTGCATTTTAATACGTCATGCACCGAACAAACAAATACCTGGACACTTCAAAAATCAATTATTATATAATTAAGTATTTGCTGTATATATGCACGAACGTGGCAGACAAATTAAAATTTCTATTTAATTGACTGTAATTATTAACTGTTAAAATATTTTTAAACTAATATTTTCAATTTTGGTATGTGTTAATAGAATATAAACATTCACAATGAACATCATTATTATGCCCATTAAGTGAAGGTGGCCTTTATAAAACAAAATTTTAATTGTTTTAATCGAGAACTGACAAGAAAGGCGCAAGATACCGATTTCATGTAAAATTGACCAATCAGGGTAATCAGAAAAAAATTCACATGGAAAACAAGTGCAGAGGTAATTACACTAGTGCCTAAAAATTTTGGATAATTTTGCATGAAAGCGTATTGCCTAAAAACAACAAGAGTTCATTTTCATATATTGTCGAAATAGCCCGACTCCGAAGGAGGAGGGCTATTTTACAAGATTTGAAAATGAACGAATGTTGTTTTTCAAAGGAAATACGCTTAATTGCAAAATTATCTGAGAATTTTTATGCACGAGTGTAATTTAGGGAGAAAATTACTCGAATAATGGTTAAAACAACTTTATATTACAACTTTTAAATAAAGAACTAAAAAAATTAGTAATTATTAATAACGCAATTGTAATAATATTTTATATTTGAGTTTGTAGCTGGAAAATAAAAATAATAAATAAACGTCAAAAAGTGTCATTATCTTTGTCAATAAACAATAAAAACTTGGCGGGTTGTTTTCGATAGCTAGAGGGGTTGTTTTCGATGTAATCAATCGAAAACAACACCTCTAGCTTAATGTATGAGTGTAATTTTCAGAGATATTAAAAAATAACACTAGGTATTTCTCGAATAAAAAAAATAATAAATCAACAAGAAAGAAGTGTCTACAATAGTTATTTATGTAACAAATGCATAAAGTACAGTACCGTTATTGTTAGTGCTATCAAAAAAGTAATGTAGGTGTCATGTGGTCTTTTTGAAACGTAAAATGGTAAAATCAAAATTTGAAAATTTTAGCTCACTGAAGACATAGGGGGAAATTCAACAAACTGACAATTTCTAAATTACCCTATATTTTCTTAGTACAAAGTGATACAGAAAAATGTTTTACACAGAAGTTTATTTATAATGACTGTTGAATATTCTGCCGTTTTCAGAATAAGTATACGGGGTCAAGTAAGAAAGTTATCGGACCTAACATCATTTTTTAAAATGGAACACCCTGTATATTTTAATCTAAAAAGATAGCAATTTAAACTCTCTTTTCAAATTTCTAACACACCATGGATGATAGATATCATTACCTGTCCCCCGTATAGTTATTCTGAAAACGGCAGATTATTCAACAATTAATATAAAGAAACTTTTATATAAAACATTTTTCTGTATCTCTTTTAACTAAGAAAATATAAGGTAAATTTGAAATTGTCAATTTTTTGATTTTCCCCCGTATCTCTTAAGTGAGCAAAAATTTTCGAATTTTGATTTTACCATTTTAGGTTTGACCCAAAAAGAGTACATGACACCAGTAACATTACTTTTTTGATAGCACTAACAGTTATATTCTTTCGATTTTTAAGGCAATAAATTTTGTCTTGCTTCATTGACTTTATATGATTTCATCTGGAGCGCATTGATATGAGTTTTCGGCCAATCAAAATCGTGTTTGCCTGTCACGTCATATTTAGTAAATATTATTTTACTTTATGTCATCTTATTAACCATTTTAAAGTATACTGCTGATAAGTGTTGTATCATTCAGATCACATAAACACCAAAAATTAATATAATCACATAAAAATCAGTGGCGGCTCGTGACCTATGATAGAGGGGGTTCACAAGTATGGTGAAATTATTTTTAAAATTTTATTTTTGTGTAACGACCAAACAATTACTTTCTAGGCGTTTTAAATGTAGAATGAAAAAAAGTAATAAGAAAATGCGTTAGGTAAAACATATTTTTATTTATTTTTTAATTTTACACAAGGAAATACAACCTGTGGAAAATAAGAAAGGTTTTCTTAGTGTGTATAGCTGTCGGATCTTAACGTCGTCGCATGTAACCCTCGTAACAATATTTATACAGTCCACTACTAATACTACTAAAGCCATCTACGAGCTATCAAGAAACCCGAATGAAGTCCAATACTACTACCGCCATCTACGAGTTATCAAGAAAACCGAATGATGTCTAATACCACTACGCCATCTACGGCTACGTCATTAGGCGCAACCAAGACGAGAACAATAGTTAACTGTTTTATGACGAGAACGAATCGAGCCACCAGACTGACAGGTTGGCATTTTTCATATTTTCAGTGTTTTTTAGTTTAAATCCTTAAATAAAATGGTTTAAAATCATATCGAGGATCATTTATCGAAATACACAACATTTATCGACCCTAGACAATAGTGCTTAAACGTAAAGCCCATTCTTCGGTACTTAATTGTAGAAAATTGATCAATAACAGCCTCATTAAGTTTGGAATACCGTCTATAATTTTTTTTTCATATATTTCATTTTTAAACTTTCCAATAAAGTCCCTAGGTTTACCCTTTGTGGTCTGCGTTAAATTAATTTCGTGTTTAGGTGTTCCCGTATTCTTCACTTCAATTTTTTGCTCCAAACTCAAAGAGCTAAAGTTAGTTCTTAAATAGTCCACCGTCAACTATTTATTTTAACTTAATAAATATATATGTAATATTAAAACATACACGCTCGAATGTCTAACTAGATGCACGAACAGACAACAGGGTGCACACAAAAACTGTGCGCCTTTTCCATGATAAATCGCCATAGCCCCACTATCCCCCGCTGCCACCCGCCACCTGTTACTACAGAGAAACTGCACAACTTAATCGCACGTGCGAGCAAGTCTCGTCATAATCGTCATTTACCTCGACCGAGGAACGGTTGCCGGATCTATACAGTTTGGTTTGACGGGATGATAAAATATTAGGGAGGGTCGGACTTTTTTAGTTTGACGATACGATAAACTATTAGGGAGGGTCGGACTTTATACAATAAATAATATTCAATGAATATAAATTAATATTTTTTATTCGTTTTGTTTTGGGGGTGCACGTGCGCATGTGCTCCTGTGGAAGAGCCGCCACTGATAAAAATATAGAAAAGCCGAGAAAAACAGGTTATGTTATTGTCACCAACGTCAAGTTTATAAATTGGCCTTTATCGTAAAAAAAAATTTGATTGTTAGATTTTTTTTGCTTCTCAGTAACCATAACCTATCTTAACGGTGACTTTTCGTCACAAATAATAAGTGAGTTTTTTTGTGTGAATGTTTAACAAATTAAAAATAAAACGGAACATTGGAAAAAATCGTCCAGAGATCTGATAATTGATTAAATTATTATTATTTCGTTTCCTAATTACGTGATTCGCTCTATATGCGACCATCCTCGGACCTTACAATCACTCAATTGGTCAATCAGAAATTAAAAACAATTCAGATTATGTTCTGTAACGTAACGCGTATTGTTTTTGTTTTTTAATTACCGATTGACCAATTGTTTGTAAAGTCTTATGATGCTCGCATAGATCGGATACATGTAACCACAAAACGAGAAATAATTTCTAGACCAATCAATTAAAATACAAATTCATTACCTAATTTTTTACCTTTTCTTTCAAAAACGTTTTAAATATAACACTCTCAGTTTAATTCGGCGATAATTGGTGCATTGTACATCCGCTTTTTTTATGATCAAGGGCTGACAGTATAGGAAAAATTCTTTAAAGCACTCTGTGAGTGGTGCGAATAAGGCGATTCACGTTGGTTTTGAATCGTTAGAGGTTATATTTATTGGGGAGCACGACTTCAAAAAGTTCGTTCCACAAGGATGACGTTCTCCAGATGAAGGAATTCAAACAATGCGTCGATGAACTAACACCAGTATTTTGTAGATTTTTTAACTTATCCTACAAACAAGGAATATTTCCATCGTGCTGGAAGACGACTCGAGTCTAGCCTATACCAAAGAAAGGTAAGAGAACCCTGCCTAGCAACTATCGACCAGTCGCATTGCTTTTAGTTATATCAAAAGTAATGGAGAAATCTATTAACCAACATCTTCTAAAGTACCTGGAAGGCTTCAACATTTTCAGCGATCATCAATATGGTTTTCGGAAGTCCAGATCAACTGGAGATCTTCTAGCCTATGTCACCCATCTTTGGAACAACGCAATCGAACATCATGGGGAGTCTCGGGCTGTTGCACTGGACATTTCTAAAGCCCTTGATCGTGTTTGGCATGAGGAACTTCTAAGCAAACTGCGATCCTATGGTATGCCCAGTCGATTCTGTGCATGGTTGTCTAGCTTTCTTAAGGACCACTCTCTGCAAGTGGCGATTGACGGATTTCTCTCAGACACATTCACCATCAATGCCGGTGTTCCTCAAGGGTCCATATTGTCTCCCACTCTCTTCTTACTCTACAATAACTATTCTAGTGAAAACGAAAAATCCTATATTTAGTTTTGCTGATGATAGCACACTTATGTCATCTTTCTTTTTGAATGCACAAACATCGGCTGCCGACGCACATCTTCGCAGACAGCATGAAGTATCACGCCTCAACAAAGACCTGAAATAAATTTTGGCTTGGGGTGACAGTAACCAAGTCGAATTTAACGCTAAAAAAACCCAGGCAGCAGTTTCCTCTAAAAAGGTTAACATTACAGAACCGGATATAGTCATGGACGGACGCGCGATCCCACTGGCTGGCACCTCAACAACTTTTGACACTATACGAAGCCCAGATTCGACCATCACTAGAGTACTGCTCTCATGTCTGGAGCTCTGCACCCAAACATTCCCTTCGGCTACTGGATTCCATCGAAAGGAGGGCCATTCGTCTGATTGGAGACCAAGAGCTGACTAAGAACCTCGACAGCCTAGAACATCGAAGACAGGTTGGGGATTTGACTCTCTTTTACAGATATTTTCATGGAAAGTGCTCGGCTGACCTTGCCCACTTAATTCCGCCCAGAGCGGCGAATATCAGAAATACACGACGAACCACTGCCGCCCATCCATATGTGGTTAAGGATAGTACTCCTCGAACTTCATTATTTAAGAATACTTTCGTCTGGAGGACTTCATCCTTATGGAACGACCTTCCCGAGGTCATTTTCCCAACGAATATAACCTCCAACGATTCAAAACCAACGTGAATCGCTTTTTGCGCACACGCACCACTCCCAGAGTGCCCTAAAGGATTTTTCCTATAGTGCTTGTGTTTGATCATAAAAGAAAAATGATGTTCGAGGAGTACTAAGCTGAAGTACATATGGATGGGCGACAGTGGTTCGTGCAATATCACTCGAACATTTGCCATGGAGATATCTGGTAAAGAGAGGCAAATCACCAACCTGATGTCCTCGATATTCTAGGCAGCCGAGGTTCGGGTTTGTTCAGTTCGTGGTCTCCGATCAGACGAATGGCTCTCCTTTCGATGGAATCCAGTAGCTGAAAAGCATGCTTGGGTGCAAAGCTCCAGACATAAAAGCAGTAACTCCAGTGACGGTCGAATCTGGGCTTCCTTCCAGATTGCCGCCTAGCAAATGAATAGACGAAGACAGTGAAATTGCGTGTCCTGTCATTATTATATCCGATTCTGCAATGTTAACCATGGTCATATACTAAATAACCCTATATTGTTCACTAACATTTAACGCTGTGGGCTTCATTTATGCTTAGATATTAGCGATTTTCACCAGACCACGTCACTGACACTTAGAAATTCTTCTAGCTAATATAATGTTTAACACGGGCTTTAAAATAATTCTGCTTCCTGATGGGTTTTCTTCCACTTGGTTACTGTCACCTCAAGACAAAATTTCTTCCAGGTTAAGGCGTGTACTTCATGTTGTCTGCGAAGTTTTGCGTCGGCAGCATGAGGGAAATGTTTTAAAAAATCATTTTTGATGATCATCAAGAGAACTTTATCCCTCGTATCATACATCGATAAAAACATATATTTCATTCCGGATATTACTATTACCGATTGGCTCTTGATTGTGTTCTGATTAAGGTTAAAGATAATTAAAAAAAAAATAGTGGTGACCAGCTATCGCTGGTGACGGATTCCGTTTTATTGAACTGTGTGATTGAATAAACAATACAAAAAAATAAAGTCTCATGGGCTAGTCCAATAGGATATCGCATTCTTGTGTTGCGATATCGATATTGGCGAATTATTTATAGGGTGTGTAATTGGCTAGAATGTGAGTCGCTGTTGATGAGAAATTATGATGTTTGGTGTCTTGTACCGTCGGAAAGTTTTATACAGGGTGTTGAACAAAATTTGTATCTATTTTTAGGCACAAAATTCCGCCACCCTGAAATTTTGGTCAAGTTTGATATTTTATAACTTTTTTATCTTTTATGCGATTTTCATGATTTTGTTACCAGTTTGTAGATCCGTTTATTGTGTTTTTCCTTAATTATTTTTATAAAGTAACATTTTTCGATTAGGCTATATTATACAGGAGTAAATCAAAGTATTGTTTTTTTGTCGTAATGTCAAAACACCCTGTAGGAAAATTGAGGTGGATAATTTTATTTACATACTGTTTCTTGTCATCTTTGACGTATTCTAAACATTTCGTTTCTTGATTCAGTCCATTATCTCATTTCTGCTGCGAGCTACAAAATTTTAAATGAAACGATGTAATATTTAGAAAATGAATGTAATGTAAACGCACCAATCTTGTATTTGTTGGGCTCTAATCACCCACCGTTACATTGAGGAAATCCTCCTAGAAGTTGTTGTTCCATTTGTTCCTTTCGTTGGGAACCAATTGACATGATAATGCTAGACCTCACGTTGCACATGTAGTTAGCGAATATCTGGATGAAGTTGGACTTCCAAGAATGGAATGACCCGCATGTAGCCCTGATCTCAACCCAATCGAACATCTTTGGTATCAACTTGAAAGGGCCGTTTGTCGTCGACCTGTATTGTATAACCATAAGCCTTGCAAGACTTACGACTGAAGCTGACCGAAGAATATCAGGCTATCCCTCAAGAAGATAAGCAACCTTATTTGTTCGATATCACGAAGACTGCAAGCTGTCATTGCTGCGAAGAATGTTTACTCTTAAGCAAAATAACATTTTTGCAGTTTTTACCCACCCTGTATAAAAAAAATTGAAGTTTCTTATGATCAATCGTATTATCCAGACAAGCAGAAACGTTTATTAAGAGTGACGTTTTTTCGTATCGTTCAATTTTTAGTCCATTTGTCCTCTTGTAAACCCCATCCGTGGACATACTGTACACAACGGGTCTCTGTTTGTTTCAAGTCACTGATGTAAATGCTATAAGAAACCTTTATAAAAAAAGACATGTTGTTTGGATAGTATTTTACTCCTATAAATATGAGCAAAACGCCCCCTTAAACGGATCCCATGTGGAACTGACCTTAATCCTTATGCAACAATTATTCTTCTTGAATCAGTTGACTAACCTCTATCGGGAACCACAAGACTTTTTCATTTTATTTAAGTTAAGACAATCAGATCCGTCTTACGTACAAATAATTAATTTTTTCAATATTTTAATTATGTCGATAATTAGCATGAGTAGTTTTTATGTCGTAAACATCTAGGTTATACAATAATTTACTTGTTTAATGGAATTTAGAAATGACATAGACGGGACAGGTGATTGCTACAAAATCATAAATAAATATACTGCATATTATTCTTTGACCTTGACTTAATTCGTTCTTATATAAATTACTACCATTATCTTATAGATACACATTCAAAATGTTTTACATAAGGTGCATAATTTGCCTGCTGTGATATCACCGCCGTAGATAAGGGGGGGCAGTACCCCCCCACTCTCAGAAGCGGCAATTTGCCTCGAAATAAGTAAATCTAAAGAGTATTTATCAGTGGAGCGCGTGGTCCGATTTGAGATTTCGCCGCGGAACAGCATAAGTCGATGGTTATTGAACAATGAGACAACGTCGCCATTCCAAGTCACGATGAGCCAGTGCGCTGGCCGGCTGCATCGATGGAGTAGGAGACGTTTTCCTTATTCTTCTGCCTTTGGTCACCCGAAGCGTTGCCAAATCACTTTAGATAGTTGAGATTTTAGATATTTTTCCTGGAAACCTCTGAGTGACATTTTTTTTTTGTATTAAAGCTAAACTATGAAATTAATTGATATTATTGATAGTGCATGCAATACTTTCAAAAATGACTGTATAACCATATTTTTTCAATTTAAACGTTATTTACCGTTTTGGAAAAAAATTAAATTCTTTTTCGAAAAATTCAAGATAATATTATAATTTTAATTAATAATTTTCTTGTAGTTTCTCACAGCTTTTTACCTTAATGGAGCTCACTGATAAGTGGGAAACAGGGATAATCACAGAATGTTCCAATTCCAATATTTTCTTTAAAATAATTCGAGAGAAGTTATCTGAATTCACACCTTTTAGCGTATAGCTATGGTTGTTTTTGCTTAATGTCATAATGGCGGTCATCCCAGTACTGAAGGTGATCAGTCGTACGTACTGCTTTTGACCCGTTGTCCTGGTTAGTCCCATGCCACCAGTACACAAAATGTACTTGTCCTGGAGACATAAAAATACACAAAAGTTAATAATAATACGCGAAACTGCGATTTGTATTTGTATTGCAAGTTGACAATGCGTCGGTTGTTAATATCAATAAATTTGAATAAACAATAAGGATCTCATTGTAGAATTAAAAAAAACAATAAACTTTTTTACGAGGAAATTACTGATTATTTTGCATTACATCTGTAGATTACCATTACAATAATAGCGTAATTACAGTTTCGGAGTGCATTTATCGTTTGTTTTATAATAATATAAATGTCGCGCTTTTTAAATTACGAGAACGTTGCCAAAATCAACCGCATCGGTTGTTACTATAAATTATAGACCTTTTTTGCGGCTGATGTCCTGCATTGTGTGTTCGACCACATATATGTATATAAACAGTATATTGTCAATATGAACGTTCCAAAATACAAAATGTGTCCCCGCTATGGGACATGCCGCGGGCCTATTGAGTTTGCTCAGTAGGGTGGAAATTTTCGATTCGTGAGAGTCATCCCGACCTTATTTGTTTGTTGTTATTCTTCGCCATCTTTGGTTCTGGATGCTTTTTCAAATTACAGAATAAAAAGTGGTTCATCCACATTGTTGTCGGTATATTAGTGCTTATAAACTTTCATTACCTAACAACAATTTTTGTAAAGGAGTTTTTAATTTGTGGCGATTCGATTCGCTGTTTGGTAGGTTAGTGACTTGTTTTGTTTAAGATGTAAGGACACAAGTGTTTAAGATGAAAGGACAAAACAAGAGTCGTGGATCAATACCAAGTAGAAAGTATTTCAGGTATGTACATATATAGTAAACGAAAATATTTTGCTTATCACATTATCCGATCTTCAGAACCGAATTTCACTAAAAAGCTTGTAAAAAAAAGAAGATAGTGTCACTCGTATACAATATAATATATATGTGGTCACTACCTAACCTTAAAATTAATGTATTTTTAATTTGGTGCATTAGTAGCTGATAATAATTCCCAAACAGTGTTACCAGATTGACGGATTAATCCGTTTTTGACGGATTTTTGCTACCCTGAGAAAAATGAACGGATTTTCGACGGATTTCAGACTTCGGACGGAATTTTGCGGATTTTTGAATATGGAAGAATCTTAATGCATGTTTTATCAGATTCAGCTAGTTTTGTTACCGTAAATAGTTGTTACTGTATGAATGATTGCCAGCATGATGAGCGTTTTCATTTCTCAAGTTGGTCAACGATGTAACCAATTTTTTTCTTGGGGTTGATATGACGTATGACATTATTTTGAACCCGCTTGTTTCGCGCGCAGTTGAAAGTTGAAACACGGACCCCTATATCATAACCTTACAGAAGGTTATGCCTATATATACTCGTATTAGTTACTAGGGTTCATGGCGCAGCTACTTCTGAACAACCAGTAACAACGCAACTTTCAATCGATTTATCCAATATCTTTTTATGAATAAAGTACGTAATTCACGCGAAAACAAAAAATAATACCTTTTTAGAACAAATTTGCATGAAATTAGATAAGTTTAACTATTTCTACACATTTTTGAAAGCCTTCCCCCACCCTTTCCCCAGTATTCTACGGATTTCCCGACGAACCATTCTGGCATCACTGTTCCCAAAATAGTCAATATAGTCATTCATTCTTAATTTTTGGTTTAGAAAAAGTGAGGTTAAGAAACATACGACGTCGGATGAAAGTTAAAATAAAGCTCATCGTGTAAATTAAAAAAGTTGAAATGCGGTCCTGTCGAATGTTTACTTTCACAAGGAAATTTCCGAACTGCGCAAACTCACAATGCCCCCTTCGATGCCCTTAGCGGGGACATAATTGCAGATGGTATTAGCGATATACTGTTTATATGTATATGTAGTTTCGACACTCAATTTTTCCGGAAGAAACATTATTTGATCAGAATCAGAGAGATTTGGAAACGAAAGCAAAAATAACAAGAGCAGTGCGAATCGAATTTACGTGATAAGTGCTTCGTTTCACGCACTGCGTATACAGGGTTGACCACTGAAAACAGAAAACTTGATGTTTCATATTGATCTTCAAAAAAAAACTTTGACAACGGTCCTCTAAAAAAGGTATAATCTTCATATTTATGTTTAAATTCATCGAGGAGGACTATAACCATTCCAAATTTAAGTTTTTCGCGTCAAATGGATATTAAGATGAGGATCCCAAACAATCCCAAATTAGCAATCAGATCCATCTATATTGCATCAATTTAAAGTTTTCTAGTTAATTTATTGATATTTAGATTGTTCGACATGTCGATTGGGGTATCAACAAGTTTTAGGAAGATCTGTGACAAAAATTTGAAAATTGTTATTTTTATTCTTATAACATTATATTTTTTAACGACATTTTTTCATAGCGTTTTCCAATCCTTTAATTTTACGAATCCAGTTTTAGATTAGAAAAAAAACTAAGTATATTTGTCTAAACGTTTGCATAAAATACTGCCTAATTGGGAACCTGTGTGATTAAACGCAGCTCTGAAGAAAAGGTGCTCCGAGAGAAGCACTAACAATATCACGCACAATGATCGTGATATACATAGCTCTCGAGTGACGAAATATTTTTCGATAATTTTTATCATTTTTACGTTTCTGTTGTATCCCAAAATAGAGTTTTCAATTAATAATAATTAATGGATAATCATGAGTATTTAATTAATTGTCACTAATTATAACCTTATCTTAAAATATAAGGACCCTTTATATTATATCATCAACTTCTCAAGGGCATTATTTAAATTGAAAGTCACTGTATCAAAAGTGAAAATCTAAGTACTGTCTGAGATATTAAAAAATAACGGCTCAAAAAATATATTTAAACATCCTGTAGCAAAAATTTATGCCGTTGCGGACATATTATGTTCATATAGACAGGTTCATAACATTACCTATTGAATCACACATAATAACACGTGATTAAGAAACACCCTGTATATAGGGTGTTCCTAAATTAAGGGGCAAAATTACTTTACCGCCATATTCTCCCGCTAAGAAAAATAGATTTTTTTCTTGGAAAACCCTGAAGATGTTTTTTTCTAAATATTTTCGTAACCGTTCATAACAAATTTTGAAATTCGGTATGGTGATAAACATTTGCCGCAAGATCAGTTCGAAGCCCATAACGTGAGGAACAAAAACAAACTTCTTGACTGTCCAAACGGATCAAGGTCCTTTTGGTCAGTCGCTAAAGGCTGTCAGCCAAAATTTTATGGAATCAACTATTCCACCTCTAACACGTCCCGATAGTACAATAGCATCCACAGTCGGAGACAAAGCAAACTTACTTGTTGAACTATTTTCTTCGCATTCCACTGTAGATTTCCAGGGAAGAACACCACCCAACATTCCTGCAGTTCAATCCGAAATGACCGAAATCGTGTTCCGTCAAACGAATCCTGAAAGGGCTCGACGTCAAGAAAGCTTCTGGTCCAGACGAAATTCTTGTTATAGTTTTCAAGAGATGCGCCAATGAACTAACACCAGTATTTTGTAGACTTTTTAACTTATCCTACAAACAAGAAATATTTCCATCGTGCAGGAAGACGGCTCGAGTCCAGCCTATACCAAAGGAAGGTAAGAGAACCCTGCCTAGCAACTATCGACCAGTTGCATTGCTTTCAGTTATATCAAAAGTAATGGAGAAATCTATTAACCAACATCTTCTAAAGTACCTGGAAGGCTTCAACATTATCAGCGATCATCAATATGGTTTTCGGAAGTCCAGATCAATTATAGATCTTCTAGCCTATGTCACCCATCTTTGGAACAACGCAATCGAACATCATGGGGAGTCTCGGGCTGTTGCACAAGCCTTTGATCGTGTTAGGCATGAGCGACTTCTAAGTAAACTGCGATCCTATGGTATGCCCAGTCGATTCTGTGCATGCTTGTCTAGCTTTATTAAGGATCGCTCTCTGCAAGTGGCGATTGACGGATTTCTCTCGAGACACCTTCACCATCAATGCCGGTGTTCCTCAAGGGTCCATATTGTCTCCCATTCTCTTCTTACTCTACATTAACGACCTTCTAGTGAAAACAAAAAATCCGATATTTAGTTTTGCTAACGATAGCACACTTATCTCATCTTTCTCTTTGAATGCACAAACATCGGCTGCCGACTCACATCTTCACAGACAGCATGAATTATCACGTCTCAACAAAGACCTGTAAGAAATTTTGGCTTGGGGTGACAGTAACCAAGTCGAATTTAACGCTAAAGAAACCCAGGCAGCAGTTTTCTCTAAAAAGGTTAACATTACAGAACCGGATATAGTCATGGACGGACACGCAATCCCACTGGCTTCATCTATTAATTTGCTGGGCGTCAATCTGCGCATAACCACGTTGTGGCAATCGCCAAGATAGCTTCTCAGAAACTTGGTGAACCGAACCAGAAAGTTCAACAACTTTTGACACTATACAAAGCCCAGATTCGACCATCACTAGAGTACTGCTCTCATGTCTGGAGCTCTGCACCCAAACATACTCTTCGGCTACTGGATTCCATTGAAAGGATGGCCATTCGTCTGATTAGAGACCACGAGCTGACGAAGAACCTCGACAGCCTAGGCCTAGAACATCGAAGACAGGTTGGGGATTTGACTCTTTATTACAGATATTTTCATGGAAAGTGCTCGGCTGACCTTTCCCTCTTAATTCCTTGAACTTCATTATTTAAGAATTTTTTATCTGGAGGACTTCATCCTTAAGGAACGACCTTCCCGAGGTCGTTTTTCCCAACGAAATAACCTCCAACGATTCAAAACCAACGTGAATGCCTTTTTGCACACACGCACCACTCCCAGAGTGCCCTGAAGGATTTTTCCTATAGTGCTTGTGTTTGATCATAAAAAAAAAAGAAGGAAAAAATGTCCCATCGATTTGTGAAATCGATTTTTTGCAGTGCATTCAGCAGATGATTACTAATCGCTTACTGCGTTCTGCTGAATGCGCCCAATGTTATTAGTTTTGTCGGGACATGAGAGGTTATGGTCAATACTGACAGAATAGTATATATAGTTAAATGACAAACCTAATAGCTATTTGAAAACCAAATAAAACTGGAATATTAAAACAAAACAAGCAATTATGTGCAATACTAGAAGTTCACTTATTTATTCAATCAAAGACAAGGTCCCATTTTCTACGGTTGATCGCGCTTGCTTTCAGGGTTATGCAAAACTCTACACGGAATATTCAAACCGAATCATTTAATTGAATTATTAGCTGGGAATCACGTATACGTTAAAAATTCGTTGTTTATTTAAAGGAAGGTGTTGTGTGCGCTGACAATTTGATAAAGAGTTCTCATATAAATAATTTTTAGCACACTTTGATACGGTTTTTCAAAGGCGCCCGATCGGACTTGAAACTTTTATTATGGGCTTATAGGTATACAGGGTGATGCATGGTTGAGTTGAACATAGCAAATACCATTTAATTTTTGAGGCGGCTGCGTATTGGACCTCCTGTACATTTTATAGAAAAGCTGCATTATAACTTCTTAAAGAGGCCAACAAATTGTTCTTAGACGGTAAAAAAGCGAATGCTCATATCGAAACACACAAAATAAATTTGTAAACAAAATTAAAGTAGTATAGTATTTGCAGAATTATATCGTTGATCTTTTGACTGCAATAAAACCTCCTTATCCATTCGACCATAAAATAAATAAGGAAATCCCAAATTTTAAAACCTTTTCGAGCAGAGCCGGACCAGGTATACAAATTCAATTTATACCTATGCCTGATGCATATATAAATACAAAGTGATTTTTAATAATTTTAATCTTTAGTGGTTTTCCGGCGAGTAATTTTTAGTTAGGCTTATTAGTGGAAGAATGTGGCGTCCTTGGAATTGTGCTGATAGGGGGGCATCTTCAAGTGTCATTTTTAAAAGAAAGCATTTATCTACCGATGCCAAACTAATAATTAAAAATGTGTATCAATCGTTGTTGAGTAGAAATTTTAATTCGATGGATGCTTTAGCAGAGACGTCTACTTTGACAAAAACTCCTTTATCTTCGGTAAGAGACATAGTACTTAAACCTATTAATCCTAGAAAAATCGGAGTGATTCTGGCACATTTAGAAGCATTGACGAAAATGACATGGATTTATTAAGAAGAAAGATTTACCAAATGTATGAGGCACACACTTTGATTTCCGTCAAAGAGTGGCTGATTAAAGACGAAACAAATATCTCTTGTAGCCTTTCAAGCCTTAGGAAAATATTGCGTAAAATGGGTTTTAAATACCGAAGCATTGATAAAAGACAAACATTAATGGATGGTAGTACTAGTAGTAGTAATGGAGACTTAAATATTTAACAGCTGTTAAACAATTTAGAGAAGAAAATCGTCCAATTATTTACCTTTACGAAACATGGTTCGATACCCATGACACTCCAAGAAAAGGTTGGGATGATTCTTCCAAAAAATGTCAAACCAAGGCACCATCAAATAAAGGCAAAAGAATCACAATATTACATGCTGGTTCAGAGAACGGGTTTGTTCCAAATTGTCTGTTGCTTTCAGCTAAAAACATACATAACGACGCACAACTTTTTGAAGATTGGTTTAAACATAAACTCCTTAAAAATATACCTGAAAATAGCGTCATTGTAATGGACAATGCTAGTTATCATAGTCGGTAAGCAAAAATCATTCCCAATTCTAATAATACAAAAGCAGAAATTCGAAATTTTATGATTGAAAATGATTTATATTTTGAAGAAACTTACAAAAAACGAGAACATATTAAAAGCTTTTAAAATAAATAAGGAATACGAGTGTGACAAACTTGCAGCAGAAAATCTGTTGTGTTGCGTCTTCCTCCGTACTATTGTATATTCAATCCTATTGAGCTAATATGGCACCAATTAAAATCCAATATTAGGAGAAATAATATTTCTCCTACATTAAATGCATCTGTAGTAGAATTAATTAAAAACGAAGTAAGAAAAATTTCTGCAGACAGCTGGAAAAACTGTGTACAGCATGTACTTAAGGTGGAAAATTCTTACAATTGTATGATTACAAATGTTAAACCCTTAATTAAAAGTTTAGGCTTAGATGAAGATAGTGATAGTGATACAGAGTTAAATTTTGAATAAATTATCAATAGTTTCTTACAATTTAATTAATTTTTATTGTACTTGTTATCCTAGTAGTTATACTTTTAAATTATATTATTTTCAATTATCATTAATTTACATTTATTATAGGTACCTAAAACTAAAAATACCTATCTATTTATTTTAAATTATAAAAATAATTCATGTGGTGTGGTAGACATTTTCAAGCCGGCCCTGATCTCATTTATTGAGCTTTGAAGAGGTTCAGGCGTATATAATCAGGTAGTTTATTTATAGCAGTAAGTTTATTTAAGGCAGTAAGAATCAACGGTATAATTCTGCAACAACTATACATATTTTGAGGTTATTTTGGTCTTGTTAGTAAACTGACTCGCACTAGGTGGTTTTTAGTGGTATAAGTCATAGCGTTGCTTTCCGGCGTCACGGAATAAATAGGGAAGAGTGAGAAGGTATCATCAAAAATCCGATATTGGCGGTATTTAAGTGAATTTTCTCTTTGACTTATTAAATTAATTATTATTAATAAATAAGTTATAAATAAACACTTCTTGGTCAGTATATTCTGATTCAATTCATCCATATTTAACCATATCGTCCAAAGTTGTTCTAAAATGTTAATTTTATCTTAAAGGTTAGAACAAGGTGAAATAATATCAGCTTTAGGTCATATTTTTAGATGATTAATTAATTAAGTTTAATAAATAAATGACCTTATATTAATTTATATTAATTTTATTTTTTTGTTGTCAAAATGATTAAATTTTATTTAAAAACATATTTCTAGAACGATAACCGTCATAATAGTCATAGGAAATGTCGTTATTTTGTCACAGTAGCGTTTCGCGCACCTCTGACATGAAGAAACTGAAATTTAGCATGGCATGGCTATAGTTGGTATAGCTGATATGTGTAAATTACAGAACATTTAATTCGTATTTAATTGAATTGAAATTGTATTGTATTGTAAATTGTATTGTAATTGTATAGAAATTTAAATAATTTTAATATACAAAGTGTTGAAGAAAATCGGTACCCCGGAATAACTCCGGTGCATCGCATTGCAGCGGAAAATCTCTGGGGAAAAAGTTGTTTGGTTTTGAAGGAGGAATAGTTTGCAATTTAAACCACCCCCACCCCCTCAACCCCCGGGCGCGGGTGGGGGTAAGTTAAGATTTTCAAATGGAACCCCATATTTTTTATTGGCGTATCGTGTTCTCCGACGAAAAATAAATATCTTTTGTCCGAAAAATATTTTTATTCGGGCCCATCCTTCACCAATAATCACCATGAGAAAGACAAAATCAGAACCGTGCGAAAATCAAGTTTTATCCCGGAAATACTCTTTTTTCTGTCTTGTACTAAAAAATGTCCGTGGAAAAAGTTGTTTGTATTCCACTTTTTCCCCAGACATTTTCCGCTGTAATGCGATGCACCGGAGTTATTCCGGAGGTAACAGTCATAACTCATTTTAATTTGAGCGCTTAAACACATTTCAAATGCCTTACGCTTCACTTCCAGGAACCCTTTTAAGAGCTTAAACAAATTTTTAAGCCTTTAAGCCGCTAGATACGTAACCAAAATCCTTGGTTAGCTGAAAAGAGGAATAACCACCGAATAAAAAAACAAAATTGCAAATTTATTATATTATATAGAGATCGATAAACCCCTGTTCGCAGAAATTTGTTAATTACTAACAGTGACCATCAAAATCCGAACCCCATTCATTTTTGCGCCCAGCGAAAGAACTACAAGAGAAATAAAATAGTCTTCTATCGAAACGAGCTGGCCAGTGCGTTTCCAGTCTGTTCTCGGCCGGAGCGCGCACTTTCATTTCGCGTTCGAACAGCCACGTGATTTCGTTAACCTGGTGTAATTGGTGGTGATTGTCCCGATCGACATCCTGATTGGCTAATTTATACGAACAAGGTAACCTTCAATTGCACTTTTTTTTGTGCGTTTTTTTTTTCTTTCACGATTTTTTTTATATAAAATATTTTTTTTGCAATTTATCAAATTTGTTGATTGGTGGTGTGTAAAGGGACTCCAATTGTTCTATTTCATCCCCGCCATTCACTAAGAAGAAGCTAAATGATCGAAATATGTATGATTTAAATTTTCCGAATAAATCAGTTTATGTTATATTGGCGAAATATTTCACTGGAAGTTAAATTGACTAATAAATAAATGAAAAAAATAAAGAGGATTGGTACCTACTCGTCCAGCTTTGAGATGTGTATTAAATTAAACTCTTGCTTTTAGTTGCTTAAAATCAGGAAACGGAAAGCCAGTGAATTTATATAGTTTTTCTTAGAGAGTACACACGTCATTTGAAACAGTTTCAATACTTACATCACTTTTTACAAAGATTTTTTTTTTTAATGAGATGAAAGAAAATTAACCATGGTTAATGTACAGGGTGTTTCATTTTCGACACTTTTATAGGGTATCTCCGTAATTGTTAGTGCTATCAAAAAAGTAATGTAAGTGTCATGTGCTCTTTTTGGGTCAAACTTAAAATGGTAAAATCAAAATTTGAAAATTGTCGCTTGTTAAGAGATACGGGGGAAAATAAAAAAATAGACAATTCAAAATTACTCTATATTTTCTTAGTTAAAAGAGATACGGAAAAATGTTTTATGCAGAAGTTTCTTTATAATGATTGTTGAATAAGCTGCCGTTTTCAGAATAAGTATACTGGGTCAGGTAAAAAAGTTATCGGACCTAACCTCAATTTTTTAAAAGGAACATCCTGTATATTTTAATCTAAAAAGATAGCATTTTAAATTCTCTTTTCAAATATATAACACACCATGGATGATATTGGTTTCCTAGGCGATTTATTTAAACTTTAAGAGTTTAAACTACAGTAGACCGTGAAACAAAAGCTAATATCACAGAAAAAACTATGTTGACATTCTAGTTGTTATTAACATTTAACGTCAATTTCATTTTTACATATTCATTTGTGAAAATGACATTTTGAAAAATTTGATATGATATCAGTTTGTATTGAAAGTGGAGAAACGAAGAAATGGCGCAAAATTTATGTGTTGTTCGCTATCTGGAAAGACGGTAACCATTTAAGGACATATCCCGATCGTTTGCGATGATTCCCGTTATTTTTTACCTTAATCTGAATCTTTTATTTCGTTTCAAAGTAATAAAGTTGAAATAAATCGCCTAGGAAACCAATATATCATCCATGGTGTGTTAATATATTTGAAAAGAGAATTTAAAATGCTATCTTTTTAGTTTAAATAATCCGGGTTTTTCCTTTTAAAACAACGAGCTTAGGTCCGATAACTTTTTTACCTGACCCCGTATACTTATTCTGAAAACGGCAGATTATTCAACAATCATTATAAAGACACTACTGTATAAAATATTATTCGGGTTTGTTCTCTTTTAACTAAGAAAATATAGGGAAATTGTCTTTTTTTGATTATCCCCCATATGGCTTTTAATTTTACCATTTTAAATTTGACCCAAAAAAAGCACATGACACCTACATTACTTTTTTGATAGCACTAACAATTACGGAGATACCCTATAAAAGTGTCGGAAATGGGATACCCTGTACAATTTCCGAAAATATATTTTTTGGAAACGAATTAAAAACTAGAAACTCAAAAAAACTAAACATCCAGACGTTTTATTTTGACCCTAATTACAAAAAAAACTAAACGTGAACGGGTCGAAAGAAAAAACAGTAACTTATTCGGTACCTACCTACCTACTCTTCCGTATTTATTTAGTTGTTGTCAATTTTTTATTTAAAAAGGTTGTATTGAGATAGCCTATACAGAAATTAACCATGCGAAATTTGCAACAAATTTTTAAATAAGAATTTTATAATATAAACGGTTTTGACGGATTTTTCAGGCTATTAATATATAATATATTCAATAGATTAGTATGGCAACAACAAACGGGTCTAGCTGTGACAATAGTGAAAATAAAACCCCAACGAAGCATCCTTTTAATCAAGTACTGCAAAGAACTTGGGACCACTTAGAGGATGTCGAAGCTCCCGGAACCCCCAGGACCCCTAGAACATCCACCACTCCAGGTAGGTGACATTGTAGGCTTGATGTTTTAGTTTCACTTGATTGTCAATCTATCACAAGTGCAATAAAGAGGATTCTTGAACTATAAAAAAAAATTGGCAAATAAATATTTAAGTAGATTTATTTAGACAAATTTAGATAATCTTCTAGCTTAGGGCCGTAGAGCAATTGGAGATACTGTTTTTACATTGTTACTATGTTCTTTAGGGCTCGAAATTCAAAGTAGTGTACCTAGTGTATTTCCGTAAACATACATTGATTTTTTAAACTTAGATATCTAGTTTACTAGTACATTTTCAAGGTGACATCTACTATAACCTTTATTAATTAACTCTATTTCAAATTAATAATGTATAAACGCAAGTTAATTAGTTTAATGCAATATTATAAATGTTGATTGAGTCCGATGAGGGGGAGTGAGGATAAAAGATTACGGACAGCTCCTCTCAGACGTCCATTTCCCAACAGTGGCTTCACCTACCAAAGCAATCGAGATCCCACTGGTTAGAGGGCATTCCTTCCTTTATGGAGGATAAAACTCCATCTATCCAGTATTTAATCCATTATTTAGTAATGTTATCCATCTCCATCTTGGAATATATTTCCAAACCTTATGAAATCATTAAAATCATTAGCCAATTTATTACAGGGTTGTCAAAATCAACAACCCATTCCTTCATCTTGAGAAATTTGAAAAATTGTCAAAATGTCATTTTAGATTTGACAGGTGTACACATTGGATAGTGCAAAATAGTACATTGCGTAACGTGTGCGTTTAGACTGGTTTTATATACGAGTGAGGAGTCTATTTTCGTTTCATATCAAAGCTGTTCTATATCGTTTTCAGTATCGTACCGTTTTTTTTTCTATTCTATATCGATTTTAGTATCGTACCGTTTTTCTATTTTAAAGGTTGGTTATATCCATTGGCGGATCTAGGATTAGAAAAACCCGCTGCATGCGAATGATAATTTGATAGTCTTACCAGCATAAAATTTAGACATAAAAGTTTATATGGCATTTTTAAATATGGACCATTCTCTTAAAAAAAGACGAAAAATAGTATTTTTTTTTATGATCAAACACAAGCGCTATAGAAAAAATCCTTTAGGGCACTCTGGGAGTGGTGCGTGTGCGCAAAAAGCGATTCACGTTGGTTTTGAATCGTTGGAGGTTATATTCGTTGGGAAAAACGACCTCGGGAAGGTCGTTCCATAATGATGAAGTCCTCCAGATGAAAGAATTCTTAAATATAGGAGTTCGAGGAGTACTAAGCTTAACCACATATGGATGGGCGGAGTGGTTCGTCGTGTATTTCTGCTATTGGCCGCTCTGGGCGGAATTAAGAGGGCAAGGTCAGCCGAGCACTTTCCATGAAAATATCTGTACAAGAGAGTCAAATTCCCAACCTGTCTTCGATGTTCTAGGCCGTCGAGGTTCTTCGTCAGCTCGTGGTCTCCAATCAGACGAATGGCCCTCCCTTCGATGGGATCCAGTAGCGGAAGAGTATGTTTGGGTGCAGAGCTCCAGACATGAGAGCCGTACTCTAGTGATGGTCGATTCTGAGCTTTGTATAGTGTCAAAAGTTGTTGAGGTGTGTACAACTTTCTGGTTCGGAAGAGTACACCAAGTTTCTGAGAAGCTATCTTGGCGATTGCCACAACGTGGTTATGCCAAGACATATTTCCTCCCAGATTGACGCCCAGCAAATTAATAGATGAAGCCAGCGGGATTGCGTGTCCGTCCATGACTATATCCGGTTCTGTAAAGTTAATCTCTTTAGAGAAAACTGCTACCTGGGTTTTTTAGCGTTAAATTAGACTTGGTTACTGTCACCCCAAGCCAAAATTTCTTCCAGGTCTTTGTTGAGGCGTGATACTTCATGCTGTCTGCGATGATGTGCGTCGGCAGCCGATGTTTGTGCACTCAAAGAGAAAGATGAGAGTGGGAGACAATGTGGACCCTTGAGGAACACCGGCATTGATGGTGAAGGTGTCTGAGAGAAATCCGTCAATCGCCACTTGCAAGAAACCTAGACAACCACGAACAGAATCGGCTGGTGCATAAAGTACATGTTTTATAAAGCTAACAACAAGTGGATCGTTTCCCAAACATATGCGTGCTAAAGATGATACTTTAGAAAGTTTGTACTTTAATATACTTTTAAATCCCTATGCGTAGATATGTAAATGATAATGTATAATAATTTAAAGTAATGAGTTTGTTCGGGTTTGTTCGTTAATTAAAATAACAATTCTTGTTATTAACTTTCAGTATTTTTTTACACGTGGTATTTTATTGTTTAAGCGATAAGTAATAATAAAATAATTGTAAAAATTGACATTGAATATTCCAAGATTATTTCCTATTGTAAAATCTAGTTCCTTTGTTATGCGCTGATAGGAATTAATTATAATATTAAGTCCATCATTTTATTAATTGTTTATTGAGTCACTTACAGCTTCAAATAGTTGTTAATTGATTATTAACAATTAGTCCTCATAGTTTAAGTTTCTGCTATTTGTATACGTCTACCTTGAGACACATTATTTAAATGTTTAAAAATGTTATTTTTGATGTACCCTGTATAGTAATCGCAAACTGGTATTCGAAATTGTGGTTTAAACATAAGCAGACTTTTTATAAATCTACCAATAAGGAAGTTTTCTTCTTTCAAACTCTATGCGCGGACACACTGTATTTTAAGTTTTATTTTAGGCCATGAAAAATGCACTTTCCACCACGACTTAGAACTAGACCATAAGCCTCCTACGAGGGAAGCATTGTTACCGGAAATGTCCAGGTCCTACCGACTCCTACTGGGTTCCTTAGGAGAGAATCCAGATAGACAAGGTCTTTTAAAAACCCCGGAAAGAGCTGCTAAGGCTATGTTATTTTTTACTAAAGGATATGATCAGAATTTGGAAGGTAGGTGTATATGGGTATTTAGATATCTGTGTGTTGTTTGTAAACGAGAAATTTTAACTTATGCGGTTATGTACTTGTTGAAACGTTCTCGTAACTATAAAAGCAAAGCTAACGCATACAACAATAAAACCCTTACAGAAATGTTCGATGAAACACGAGCTAAAAGACCAAAAGTAAGAAGATTTTCTTTCTCTTGGAGATGACACGGATAATATTCCCGGTAAAGAAGGAAAAATTTCGTTTCTATGGAACCGGCACGCTCGAGCCGATAAGTGGATAAGACAAAAAGGATTTTAGAAATTTAACGAAAAATTTTCTTGTAGACCTTGCGTTTTATTTATGTATTTTTTTTTGTCATCCCCATATACAGGGTGTTCCTTTTAATGACGTGCTAAGTCATATGAACACGTTTTCCTCTGGTAATACACAAAAATTTTATTAAAATTTTCTCATTCTCATCAGATCAGAAAAACATTATATGTACTATTTTTCATTAGCGTTATAAGGGTTTTTTATTTGCACTTATAGTACTTCAGTTGTTTTCGCAATGGAACACAATTAAACCTTTTTTGATTATTACTAGATTCAATGAACTAATGTGAGGCGTTCGTGGGGGGGAACAGCAGGAAAGCAATTAGTTGTAGAATTTTTCACTAACAAGAATATTTAAAGAAACGTTAGTATACAGGGTGATTGATGGTGGATGGCCTATTAGACTTTTCGCTTAAATTTATAGCTAGAGTAGTATTTCCTATCGAGCGAATATACGAGCACTTTTTTACCTCGAGCGATCACACTACCAAGCAGCACATTTCGGTCGGCGTCAAGCGAAGCTCTGGTATCGAGTGAAAGGTAATAAGTAACAAGCGACGATTTTCGTTTGAATTTATAACTCGAGCAGTTTTTTTTAATAGTCAAGCGATGTCGGTTATTTCAATAATCGAGTACTCGTGCTGTTTTTCGCTCGAGCGATCACAACACTACTGAGGATGGCCTCGTAGAGGTCGAAACGTAGGCCAAAATACAAAATTTGATCATCTAAGTTTGTTTTGCAAGTTAACCCGTCTGGAAAATTGTAGAATATATTTGAGTTATATTTTTATTTGGATCCCTTGGCTTCTTATCCCCCTGCATATATACGTATAAATATAATTCATAAAATATAATATTCTTGATTTTTCTACTTTCTGATCTCCCGGCAACATTTTCTTGTGGCGTGTAAGCAAACCCTGTACATACAAGTAAACTATCAACCGACTTACCCTGTAGTGACAAAGAATAAAAATAATTGTTAACTTTCGACGAGGACGCTTTTAGATAGCTTTTGAAGATGCACGCCGAGTGCGTAATTAGATCAGCAGCCAAGCGTCGCCGTGTAATTGGCAGCACTGGAAGGAAATTAGTCCCTAAATACAGGGATGAATATCCCATCTATCGATTATGACATGAAATAAGTGATTTTTATTATATCGCTCAAACTTAGATATAGTAAATCGAGTTATTTTCAATTTTATTGTTCCATACAGTTTCTCGAGACACAATGATCTTTTTTTTTAAATAATACCCTAAAAACTAGTGTTGTGATCGCTCGAGCGAAAAACCGCTTGATCACTCGATTATTGAAATAACCGACATCGCTCGATTATGAAAAAAACCGCTCGAGTTATCTATTCAGGCGAAAACCGTCGCTCGTCAGTTATTATCTTTCACTCGATACCCGAGCTTCGCTTGACGCAGGCGGAAATGTACCGCTGTAGTGTTATCGAGTTAAAAAACTGCTCTAGTTATAAATTCAGGCGAAAAACCGAGATATATCGCCTGTCACTTGATACACGACCTTCGGTCTACGCGCCACGCCTTCCGATTGGCGACGTTCGAGTTTGACGCTGAGCAAGTACACGACATACGTATTTCCTAAAGGCCGCAGAGCAGCCATTTTTTTCCGTATAGGAAAACTAGATCTATATGTCCGAAATCGTCGACCAAAATTATTACCGAACAATATTATTAATCTCGGTGAAATGTCCCGGTGAGTGGCTAATCCATCAAAAATTTATGTTCTCGGTGAATGGGAAGCATTAAATTTAATGATAAAAACCTTTTAATGTGTTAATTATTATTGTTTAATCCTATTTTACTTCATACGGAAAGTAAAAGTGGCAGAAAAAATAATTGGCTCCGATTATAAATTCCTTTAGTAAAAAGTAAACATGTAAGTTTTTGTTATACCGTATATTTTTGGGCAACTTAATTATTGTATACAGGGTGTTATGGAAATGACGTATTATATTTCAATGGGTGACTCCTTGGGTGTCTTAGAGAAGCGCTACATATTTTACTTTTTTAAATCGACCGTTTTAAAAGTGGGGTAATAAACACTCTTACTCACAGGTCAGTCCACGCTACTGTAGAACATTTTACCCAGAGCCAATGGCAATGTTGCCAAACTTAATGTAAAACTGAAATTCCATATAAAATTATAAAAATAATTTATTTTCTACCTACTTGTATTTATCCTTATACCTAAAGAACGAGGAAATCCAGGCACAAACACAATCAGTTTTTTTTCTTTTTCATGGGAACACTCCTGGAAACACTTTATGTACACACAGAAATAGTGAAACAGAACCGATATTTAGCTTTTGCAAATACAATAATACAGATTATACTACAGATTATTAGATTTTATTACACGCGACGAAATTTGACGTCCAGAAAAAACGCGTCAATAAAAATAATATTCAAAGATTATTTATGGACGGGCAAGATACACGCGTAAACCGGAAAAACAGAGCGGATTGCTGAGAGTGTGTTGGTGATCGACGAGACACAACGTATCCGGCCGCTGGTTGGTCTTCAACTAACAGACGCAAGCGTGCGGCGCTATATGAAAGTACTTCGCTCAGCCGATGTAAGGCGTCAAGAGATTGGCATTTGACCTAGTGACGTACGTGGCTATTACTATTCCATATGTTTTTTCGGGTTGTTTAAAACATAGTCCGTCCGTTCTTCAATTAATTATACAAAAAGGTATTACAGAATGGAAAAGTGTTTAAATTTTGTCTAAAGAGTTTAAGGTGTACATATGACAACACCGGCCAGAATTCCTTGATTGCTTACATGTATCGCAGTGCCACACAGGTGTTTTTCTGGTTTGACGTCAGGTCACTTTTACCGCTGAATGAATTGAAAGCGCCATTTATGGCTATTTTTCTTCAACTTGTCTTTATCTCAGGAATTGCCGGTTTAAATATAATACGTCATTTCCATAACACCCTGTATATCAGGTACAGGGTGTCAATTAAAAAAATTCCCACCCCTTAATATCTCGCTTCGGGTAAACAGTATTAGAAATCGGGTTTGTTCCACACGTCAATTTTATAGCATAAGTTTAAACGATTGTTCTTGAGTCAAAGCGACGCAAAACTATGACGTATTAACTAGATAGCGATTGAAAGGCTGCCTGAATGTTGGAAACGACAAGTGGCCATAGTAATAAGAAGACAGAACTAAAGCGATTACGAGATATCTGTTTAATATTTCCCTAGCAATTAAGCTGGAAAATAATTATCCTGACAAATCATAAAGGAGAACGAAGCATAAAGGGCAAATGACAATATGGACCCACAAGATGATCAACGACAGGAAAATTAACGTTATTAAGTAATCTCCAATTTTCTAAACATATAATTAAATTACCCATAAAATTAATACAACAAGATGTCGTTTTGAAAACTGTAAAATGCACTGCTAATTATAGATTATGTTCAAATATATTTTTAATAGTTTATTTTGAGTTAAGTATTTACAATAGGTAGTGTAAACTACAGATCCCATAATCTATTCATAAAACTCTTGGAAGTGATTGTGTGAAATGTTATTGACAATCAGTAATGAGTGGAAGAGAGAACTACATGTTTGTTGGCTGAATGGCAACAATGTTGAAGTCTAGTTGTATCAGATGGTTAAATACCTCTTAAAACATAACCATACTTACCGATGAAAAGATAAATCCTTATTTAAATGATCCACTCTTTTACAAACTACACATGAATGCACCATGATTGTTTAAAATAATAAAGAAGATTTTTCACCAATAATCACAAAAGAACACAAATCAACCAACATATATAAACAATGATCACAGCGCCAACGTTGTAACGTTTATGAGATTAGTATTCATTCATATTTTGGTTCCTGGATCGTAGCGCACATGTAGCACAGTAGTAAAATAGAAATAGATGTTGCCAGAGTGCAGTTCAAGATTCGGTTGATACTTTTATGTATAATAATATTTTTTTAAAGAATCTCTCATTGCCTTTCCATAATTTATAGTAAAATTATTGGGAAATAAATTTATTTTAAGAGCAATTGCGGATTAACCTTAAACCAGTTGTAATTGTCAAATTAACAAATATTAAATTGGGATTTTGCAATTTTACGATAAATATGTCAATCTGGCTATGCTGCAATAATGACCGAAACAATGTACATTTTTCTATCTGTAATTTGTAATATCTTTGATAATTACAAGTAAATTGCAATAAATTCTGGGTCAGATTTACCGATTAATGGTCACATACTGTAGAACACAATACAGAACAGGAGTAGAAAAAGGAAAAAAGGAAACCGCCGCTCGATAGGTCTCATAGACTTTCAAATGCATTCCTATTTCTTTTGAGCATCGTTCTATCTTTTTGCTTGGGTAAAACTAATTTATTACAGAAAAATACAGCCAGAATCCAGAATCAATGGCGGATATGGATGCCTTTGGTGGGTGACTGGTGAAATAATGCTCGCTGGATAAAGTTCCCCCCTTCGTCTTTTTATTTTTCCAATTTGATCACTTAAAGTTACTAGGGACGAAAAGACGCATTTTTTTAGACACTAAATTCCTGCCCCTAGTGAACTAGAAAGATGATTCGGATTTGCTTCTAAAAAGTAAGCTTAAAGAAGTTGCAAAGGCTACCTTATTCCTCATTATAACCTAATTATTGATCATTCTTATCAATTGACACAATTGACCTATGTAAAAACTTATATGATGTCAACTTCCCAACGTTCGCTTCCAGTAAGTAACATTAAAAACCGGAGAGACACGTCAATTCGTTGCAGGCGCGGAACTACTATGCAGCAAGACCATGCAACGCGGGGGGGAGGGGGTCCAAGGGGCCCACGTCCCAAAGTGGCCTCCTGTTACGCAATGCGAGCCCCTCGCCACTTCAAAAAGTGTTTTTTTCTTAAGCAACACTAATTTATTATGATTTAATACTATCATCAAGAAAAGGAGTTCCTACACATCTGTCGATCGCCTTAGATTTTAAGAACCTTCACAATTTTTTTTTTGTAATAAAAAACAATACCTATTCGTTTTGCAAATAAGGTAAGTTTTTGTCTTCTTTGTGTTGAATAAGTATAGTGTTTCACAAGCCAAGTGCTGAGCTGCTCTGAAAGTGGGGCCCAGACCCACCGGTCCTAGTAGGAAAATAGGTTCTTTACAAAGGTTGTCGTAAAATGAATTTAAAGGAAAAGGTACATAATAAGATCGAATTAGAAAATCGTACAGGACAGGTTAAAATAAGAAGTTACTTTAAATAAGTCGCAAAAATAAGGTATTTCTTTTTGCAAATAATTGGGATTTATAAATAAATAAATAAATAAATAAATAAATGATGTCTTTATTGTAACATTTAAAAGCTACAAAGGGCGAAGTTGAAGACTGCGCTTCCTCACCTTGCCTCTTATATTCACGTTCAAAGATTTTTTGATATTTCATTTGGTTAAGCATTTGTGACTAATTTTCTGACCAAATGTTTCTAAACATTTCAAAATTAAATATATCTGTTTTTAGTCAGTTGGCCATGGAAAAAAATTTATAAAATGGAACAGAATTGATATTTTTATGAAAAAAATGTATTTCCTCTTTATTTTGCTAAATAATATATGAAAAACATTATTAGCATCAAAATAATATCTTACTAGTAATATACTAATCTACAAACAAAATTAATTGAAAAGTTGTTCACTGGTTCAATTTAGGGAAAATACGTTTACAGAAATACATTGAACAAACCAAAGGTCATATCGAACAATTTTTCAAATAATTTTTTTTGTAGATTATTATTATTAGTAAGCTGAAATACATTTCTTTCATTCAAATGTCCTGGATAATGTTTATAGTAACAAGGAATAACAACTACAACGTTTTAAAGTTTTTATGACACCGTAGGTATTTTTAATTGAATGCAAACTTCCTATTCCTAAACAAATAATTTAAAGAAATTAAATTTAAAATATAAAATATCCCTAGCGCAACGAAATAGGTGTTCCGGAGCGACAGCAAACTGATCTAAATACAGCACTTGTTATTTATAAATAATATTTTTTATACTTATTTGGCGGTATGGCGGTGCTAAGTTCTCAAAGAATTATTTCTTACTGAGAATTATTAACATCAAAAGAATAACTTACTAGTATTTTCTTTTGTAGATTATTATTATTAGTAAGTTGAAATACATTCAAATATCATTTATATTTCAGTTTATACAATAATTGTTTCCATGGCTAACTGATGACTAAACATTGTGATATTCAGTTATTAACTGCTTAGAAACATTTGGTCAGAAAATTAGTTATTAATCGAGTGAAATATCAAAAAATCTCTTAACATATTTTTTGGTCAGAATATAAGAAGATTTAACACAAGGGTGGATTCAGACCTTCGGTTTGGGGGGTCAAACTTCGTTTTTGGGGGTCATACAAGGAGAAGTTACGAAAAGTAATACCCTGTCGTGTTAGTCAAACCGGTTTTTATGGTATTTGAGGAAAGAAAAAACGTTTTTTGCGACTTGTTTAAGTAACTTCTAATCTTAACCTGCCCTGTATGATATTCTTATTGTTCGATTTTATTATGTATTTTTAAATTAATTTTACGAGAACTTATATTTTTGTAAATATTTCCTGGAAATTTGGTTTTAAAGCGATTTTAAACAATAAAATTATTCAGAAAAGAATAGTGTGGTCACTTTTTATGGGTTTTGGAATAGTATTATTATAATAATATTATATGTATAATAAATGTTATTTTTAGTATACCTTAGTTTCTAAAGAGCATTAAAAAAATTTTCTCTCATAGGAATCATCAGTTTTTTATTTTAAATTCTTATGGAGTAACATCAATATCTATAATTTACCAATTTACGTTATTTTTTGTAGTTCCGCCACTGCTTCGCTGCTTAACGCCTAGAAGGGGTAGATGAAGCACTTAAAAAATTTAATTGGAAGGGGGGGGGGGGTCCAGTTGCGTATCATTTTAAAGGTTGTTCTTGGTCGTTCTTCCAATAATACCATGTTTATTGTGTCGTGCGTAGCGGTAGTCTCGCGTCGGAAACGGAAGCTTCTCCTTGTCCTATTCCTAATGTAAGATATCTATCACCACCACTAGTTTCACGACCAAAAAGAACAGTTAAAGAAGTTAATAGAACTCAAAGAGCCCCCGTAAAGCAACCTGTAGCCCTGTCTTATCTATACTTAGAAATAAATTTTCTTTACTGTCCGTTGCTGAAATGGGTCATCCGCGTTTCCCAGTTACAAAGCCGAAATGCTTTTAAGCGCAACCGGCGGAAAAGGTTGCTTTCCTGTCTGGAGCGATGAGGAAAATTACTTTCCCGAAGGCAACTCGCGTGGAAATCTGAGGAAATTACCATAATTTCAGTGGGCGTAGGCGGGATTGTATGTGGTAGCCTTAAAAGCTTACTGATAAGATAGAAAAAACCTACCGGCTATGTTTAATGCATCAATACAAAAATCCTTAATTATACAGGGTGTTATGGAAATTACGTATTATATTTAAACCGGCAATTCCTGAGATGAAAACAAATTGAAGAAAAATATTAAAAATGGTGCTTTAATTTAATATGCCCTGTACCTGACCTTATGTCAAACCAAAAATTACCACGTGGTGCCCCTGTTCGGAAGGTAAACACAGCAACATATGACAGTGAATCTTGAACAGTGTTGTCATATCTTCAGGGTAAACTCTTTAGAAAGTCAATGACCGTTTGACAGATTTCAAGTTGTTTATTTTTCAGGGTACATTATTATAAACTTTAACGTTCAGTTCGCTGGGAAACAATCTCTGATTTATAAACTTGAACTGACTCGAACGAACCGCCGCGGCGTTTATAAATGGTCAGGTATGTTCTCATTTGTTCAATTCGAACGACACCCGTCAGATCTGGACAACTTAAAAGTTTATAAATGCCACTTATCCTTTAGAAAAGAAATACAATTTTAGTTACCTTTTCGGACTTATTTAAAACCAACTTAATTTATAAAATACACCAAGTACTCACATCACAAAATCACATTCGTTTTCGCGTCACAACACATCTAAGTACTCTTCAATCTGAATTAGTATTTTAAAGTGCTACTGTGTAGACAAAAATACTCCCTTATTGTCTGGGAAATAATGTATTTAACATCTAAAAATTTTAAAAATAAATAACACGTTGGTTCTCTCGATCGATATAGGCCGGCTTCTTTAAACAGCTGATTTTGGACAATCGGGCTAATATTTAAAAATACAGCGTTGCCACTGTTTCGATGTTTTATAAGCGACTATCATAAATTGCCGATTTCCTTCTATAATATTACTTTCCTGTATAATTATAGTCTCGGAAATGGCAACCGCGCTGACTCTACTAGCGGAGAGTTCTCGGAAAGAAAGTTCGACTGGTCCGAAGGTGGACTAGACCATTCAATTCAAAGGGCCGTTCCTGTCAATTGTTAACATAATTATTTCATTTTATCTTTAGTAAAGGGTTAACGGCCCATAGAAATTAGCGTTTTTATTATTTCTATTGCGAAATGATTAAGTGCTCTTGTTCTATGTGTGTTATTGTAAAGTGTAATTATGCGTTAGTGTTGGGGTTTAGTGATAAGCTTATTATGCACTCCCACACTATCATCAGGACACGTGATGAGCATAAAGTTTTTCCCATAGAACAAAGAAATGCAAGTGTCTGTGCCCTGGATTCCTTAATCGCGTCCTGGATTTACTTTCTAAGTAAGCTAAATATTTATTTATATAAGGAACTAAAGTTTTACACTTTTAAACATTTTGGCAACATTGTGCCTGAACATCTGTTGATTACCCAGCTGGGCAATGTAATATGTTCATATATGAATGGGCCGAGGAGTTGTGTGTGGGTTTAGGGGTGAATTACCCCACTTTTTAAACGTTCGATTTATAAGAAAATAAAATATGTAGCGCTTCTCTAGGACACCCCAGGAGTCACCCATTTAAATATAATACGTCATTTCCATAACACCCTGTATATTACATCACAAGACCTATAAATTTCCATAATATATGGAGCTTGATTTTGCTTGGAAAATAGTTGAACGCAAAATATTTGAATTAAAACACGATATCGCGAAGCGGTCGTTTCTATGAAACTATTCGCCATAAGCACAATCATGCAAAAAATAGTTTGATATTATAAGTCGGTTAGATTATTTCCTGAATAACTTGAATTAAAGTCAACAACAAAGAATTTTATTCATAATGAAATTGACATTTTCAAATCTATTCGCGATTTTATAGGGTCAAAATTTTTTACAGGCAACTTTCAGTAAATCGGATTTTAAAAATAAATAATCTCAGAAACACCTGTTCATTTTTTAATAGGTTTCTTATAGTACCTAATTAGAGGAATTATATATGTCCGCGCAAAAGATCTTGGTCTATAGGATCGATTTTTTAATAATTTAACGCCCGTCACATGGCTAATTTTACTCTTCTGAATCATATAACGCCAATATTTGGAACTGAGTTATTTTAATCAGTCACTATAACCATTTTCCTATTATTTATAGCAGCCCTGTCTCATATTGGCTTAAAGTTTTGGAATGTTCCTTATAGAATGTTAAAATACTAAGAAAATTAGTCATATTTTTAATCTACCTAAGATTAAGAAACGAAACTTGCGCATCAAAATATATTTTTCTTTAATGGTTGATAAATGGTTAATAAAAAAATATTGTATATAGCTTCGGATAACAAACCGTGACATCAATGTATCTCCGGTAACATTTTCATGTGTGACCGGTGTTACAGAAATGCACAAATTCATGGATAACAGCTAATACAAGCTATTTCTTAAACTTTTTTAGACTGAAATGAGTATCTGTACTCAAGAGAATGACTTCGTGTAGTATTTTCCCTTAATTAAGACTACTAGGTCTGAGTTAACCCTGTTACCGGCAATACAACATAAAAACATACGCCTGGTAAAAAGTAGGCAATATTCTAGTTTATACCTAAATAAACATAATAAGGAACTTACCTAAACAGGAGCACGCTTTACACAAATTCAAACACATACCGTCATATTTGTAAAACTATTAGGCCGACCTCTAGTGCCGTTATTTACGAGTAATTTCTGCCGTGACCGGCGATACATGCAGCTGCGGGGACGGAACTTCTAGTAGTTGTAGTAGGAGTGTAATTATTTATATATAAAAGTAACTTTAGTAAAATGACGGGAAATATAAAAGGGTAAAGTAAGAAATTATTGACTGGGGACACGTGACCACGCGATACATTTTAAAATTCAAATTTGAATACTGCTGCTATAATCTAAAACAATACTTTTAAAAATGCTTTTTAATGCAGGAAGTAACATATATTTCGCAAATTATAATCGTTTCTACAGGCAAATAGTTTACTTTTTATAAGTTATGTGCTGAAAGTTGCCTGTAAAAAAACTTTTACCGTTAAACAGGTGAAATATTTTAAGAACTAAACTCAAGAATTTAATAATAATCACCTCTTCAAAAGTATCCGCAGCATTAACCGAACACCCTGTATTTTATAAGCGGAGAGCAGAAGTGCGAGCTTAAATTTTACATTTTTGTATATGTATAGGAGAAAGTAATTATACATTAGAATAATTAACATTTATTGCAAAAATTTAGAGTGCAAATTTTACATAAAATTTTCATAAATTTACGTTCCCATCACCATAATACCGTATAAAAATATACTCATTCCGGTATTTCCATTCAATATACAATTTTATTCGGGTTTTCCATTTTTAAAGCTTTAATAAAGATCCTAATACTACACTGAAATTTATTATGACAAAAACAAGCACTTAATTCCTCGTCGCAGAAAGCCTTTTGTGCTTATGACGTGTGGTGGATTTTTCAAAGGATAAACCAACGAGATAATACAGTTAGTAAAAAGGGTATTCATTTTAAATGTCATGGAACAAGAATCGGTCGAGTGCCAGTTGAATTGGCGTGATTACTGGGCCATGCGACGTCTCCTCGTCTGTTTAACCTTCAGTATCGTTGCTTCAGTATGTTTCGATACTCGGTGTTGGAACGACGTTGCCGAAGGTTCCACTTGCTTGATGTTTGATGTATACGAATTTTGTTGTTATTATCTACTGTTATGACAACACCGCCTGCAATGCGTCGACCTCTTTTGAGACTTGAGACTGTCTCAAGAAATTATTGATTGCGAACGTAAATTTTCGGATTTCATATAAATCGTATATTTCGCTTAATAATTCAAAGCGCCATTTATGGCTATTTTTCTTCAATTTATTTTCATCTCAGGATTTGCCAGTTTAAATATAATAAGTCATTTCCATAACATCCCTGTATATTCTCCAGTGAAGAGGAAGAATGTTCAAAGTTTATAAAAAAGAGTAAAATGCGAAATTAATTGATAAACTTATGTCCAGTAAATATATTTTTAGTACGAGAAAATGCAACTTTCCACACGCAAATGAGTATGGAAAAAGACATTTTCACCGTTCGGAATAATATAATTTAATAATCCTCGATTTTTTTCCCTTCCAGAAGTATTAAATAATGCCATCTTTGACGAAGATCACGACGAAATGGTCGTTGTGAAAGACATTGAAATGTTCTCCATGTGCGAACACCACTTGGTCCCGTTCTACGGAAAAGTGTCCATAGGATACCTGCCCTCGGGAAAGGTCTTGGGGTTGAGTAAGCTGGCCAGAATCGTGGAGATATATTCGAGAAGGCTACAGGTACAGGAACGGTTAACCAAGCAGATTGCTGTTGCAGTGTTGAAGGCCGTACAGCCAAATGGCGTTGCTGTTAT
The DNA here is from genome assembly GCA_963991005.1 of Barypeithes pellucidus. Taxonomy (NCBI): domain Eukaryota; kingdom Metazoa; phylum Arthropoda; class Insecta; order Coleoptera; family Curculionidae; genus Barypeithes; species Barypeithes pellucidus. The sequence continues at coordinate 10,741,781 of OZ022562.1, read as the reverse complement.
TATAGAAGGAACGTAAGTAAACATAAACAAGGTACTTTTACGGCGTTGTAATAAATAATAATGGGCCCGAAACTAACACCTGCGGAACACCACTTGATATTATTTCGACGTATGTTCTTGTTTTAGTCACATGTGCATGGTAATGCGCGGAGTCCAAAAAATCAACAGCAAAACTGTTACATCGACGATGTTGGGTGTATTTCGAGACGACCAGAGGACTAGAGAGGAATTTTTAAAACTCGCTCTGGGAAATTAATTACAAAGCAACAGCTATTGGGGACAGGAAACGGATTTATTTATAGGACAATATTATACACAATAAGAATAATTGACCAATATAGGATAATATGGATATTAGCTTGACAAATATTTTTATGTAGAGGCTGACAAAGCCTTTTATTGAAAGTCGCATCACTAAACATACATCGTGTCTTCGGAAGTTCTTACCAAATGGGAATCTTTTTAATTATTAACTCTACGAAAAAAAGTGCCTCTTCCTAAAAAGTCCTGCTTGGTGAGAAAATATATTTGCACAAGAATATTTGTATGTTGGACATACATGGCTTCAAAAAGTACCGGGTTTAAAATTTATAAAAGACGTCGGCTATATTTACAAAACTAATAACTTGGAGAGTGCATATTTAAAGACTAACAGACTATAACAATTACACAATGAAAACTCTACTTAAGAGAACTACTTTTATGACGGATAAAAATTAGTTCAATAATTTCTATGAGGTGGCCAATTTCTAATTTCTCAATAACAAATAAAATTATATGACTCCAGAAATAATCTAGGTCTCCACATGGCCCCCGTCTTTTTGCATACAAATGATTGTCCTTCTAGAAAACTCTGACACAGCGTTTCTGATCATATGAGGAGTAACTAGCCGGATACACTGCCTTATAGTTTCATCTCGGTGATCAATATCACGGAATGGTCTGTGCTTCTACACCAATTGCGTCAAATGACCCCACAAGAAAAAATCTAAGGGTGTAATGTCCGGTGACCTAGGTGGCCAGGGTAGTTCTGAACGGCGTCCTATCCATCTTTGTGGTAAAGTTCTATCCAAATATTCGTTGACCCTGGCTGCGCTGTGACAAGGAGCTCCATCATGCTGATACCAAACAGCCTGTCGCGCGTTAATAAATATAAAAATTTCGGTTCTTAGAAAATTTAAGTAAATCTCACTATTAATATTTTGATGAAAAAAATATGGACCCACTATTTGATTATTTAAAATACCGCACCAAACATTCGTTTTGAAATACGTTTGGTCACGGCTTTGGATTACGAAATTGGGGTTCACATCGCTTCACCAACGACAATTCTGGGAACATACGACACCATTGGAAGTAAATGTTGCCTCATCACTGAATAAAATTCTCCTTGAAAAGAAATGTCGTCTTCAACTTCTCCTTGAAACAAAGCCCAGAACATGAAACGCGATTCCATATCTCCAGGTTTGAGCGTGTGTACAAATTTTGGCTTATACGGATAAAATTTATTTATTCTAAGTATCTTACTAGCAGAAGCTCTTGACACGTTATCTTGAACCGTCTTCCTTATTCCTTCCAATGAAATTTTTGGATTTTTCACAACCGCTTGCAATACTTGTAATTGATTTTCTTCAGTAAGTGTTCGAACTGCATGTTTCTTCTTGAAATTATTTTCGACAGAGCCAGTATTTTTAAATTTATTGACGACATTGCCGACAGTAACGTGGCTAATATGTTTATTTGGGTGTCTAGTATTAAAAATGACGGCAGCCTCGCGATGCGTCTTATAATTATCGCCAACAATAAGAACTATTTCAATTTTTTCATTAACAGTCAGTTTAATCATCACTATTATTGTTTAAAGTAACTAAGAAACGGAAAACCTTTTTTTAACAAGAAGTTCACGTTTTGAAACAGAAATTATAATTGCCAAACTGTCACTGCTAAAACGCCTATTCTGTTACCAACAACAATCAATTGTTCAAAGCCTACTTCTCCAGAAATACTTATTACCAAATCTTTACGACTATTAGTTTTATAAATATAGCCGACGTCTTTTATAAATTTTAAACCCGGTACTTTTTGAAGCCACCCTGTATGTCCAACATACAAATATTCTTGTGCAAATTTATTTTCTCACCAAGCAGGACTTTTTTGGAAGAGGCACTTTTTTCGTAGTTTCCCATTTGGTAAGAACTTCCGAAGACACGCTACGCTGTATTTTTTGTATTTATTTAAAAAAATCTATTCAGTTTTAAGCATTCATAACGTTCCTCATCTGATCTTAACATGAAGGCACGTACATAAACTAAACTGCCAATTAATTATAGGCTTTTATATTAATTTATTTGTTTATTTTTTATTAAAGCGAAATGTGTAAACAAAGTAAATAATGGACCATATTGTTAAAGATGTATATCTTAAAGGGGCTGCGCCCCTAATATTATGTGTGATATGAATCAATATTTCTTATAGATATAAATTTAAAAACCCTTATGCAAAATATTTTCGGCCGTTTCCGCTTTTTTTAGCATTAAGAGCACTTTATCAGTGACCTCCATTAAGGTAAAAAGGTGTGACAAACTACAAGAGTTTCGAAATATGGTACTACATGACTATTCTATCTTGAATTTTTCGAAAAAGGATTTTATTTTTTTCAAAACCGTTAATAACTTTTAAATTAAAAAAATATGGTTATACAGTCAATTTTGAACGTATAACTAATTGAAACTATCAATAATCTCACTTAATTTCACAGCTTAGTTTTAATGCAAAAATGTCACACCAAGGTTTACAGGAAAAATATCTAAAATCGCAACTATCTAAAGTGATTTGGCAACGCTTCGGGTGATCAAAGGCAGAAGAATAAGGAACACGTCTCCTACTCCGTTGATACAGCCGGCCAGCGCGCAGGCTCGTCGTGTCTTGGAATGGCGACGTTGTCTCATTGTTCAATAACCATTGACTTATGCTGTTCCGCGGCGAAATCCCAAACCGGACCACGCGGTCCACTGATAAATACTCTTAATGCATATTAATTTAACAAAAGTTGTTATACCTACCTTATACACTATCTATATGGATAAACTAATATACAGGGTTATGATAAAGAAACGGATCAGCCTTTTATATACTCCATCAAGAATCGCTCAGACCCGTCAAACTTATTTTGTAATCATTTTTTTTTACAAAAAATATAGTATACAGGGTGGATCATAAATAGGCTACTTGTATCAACTTCATTTTTTTTAATCGAACATATATTTTACATTTTCACATTCTAAATCATGCCCTATACCAGGGGTCGGCCACCTTTTGAGACGGAAGAGCCGAAAGTTATAATTTACACAATTTCTCAGTTTTTAAAGAGCTACTAAGCCGCAATTTGATATCGAAAGAGACACAACTTGACATCGAAAGAGCCGCAGGTTGCCGACCCCTGCCCTAAACCTATCTTCAACCGTTTACGAAATATTAATAATGTACTTTAATGCTATAGTATGTACAGTACGTTTCACGAAATTTGGATACGACTTAACGATTTCCTGGGTCGGTCCCATTGTGTCGACAAGAGCTTGGCAATAAACAAGTGAACGAAGGGACGGACTAAGGAAACCAAGTAATGATATGATTATATTAATGTAATCAAATGAAATAACATTTTTTTAAAATATTACTAGTCATATTTATTTACATTTATAATGTCATTCTATAGATAGTTCTGTTTCGCTATCGCTATCCTCATCAAAATTAATTATAATTGGATTAATTATACGATCCAGACTAATATACGAATTTTCTACAGTTATTACGTGACGGACTGAATTTTTCCAACTACCTGGGAGAATATCATTTTCGTATTAAATTTATAATATTAAATTTTCGGGTTTCATCATCGGTGAGCCGTTGCTTCAGAGAATCTAATGTAGGTACGCGTTACTCTTCGTACATATGGTGTAGATTTTTCGCCTTATCAAGTAGTCCTTGTCGCTTTCGTCGAAACATTTGGTGAAACCGGCATCTTTACGCTTCTTTCTAGATTTAATGGGATTTGACGCGATTCTTTTCACTGTAGCCAGAGGTATCTTAATTAAATCAGACGTTTCAGTCGCAGCAGCACTAGCATAAAGTCCTCTGTTGAGTAAAGAAGTATATACTACTTTTACAATTTCCCTAGCATCGAAAGATAAATGCATTTTCTTCACTAAAACACTAGAAGAAGCACCATCAATGTTTTTCCATGGACGCCACATACTGTTTTTGTATACCTTTGGTAAAATAATATCGGTAATACAACTAAACTCTTCCAGCAAGAAATAAAAACTAACAAATTTTACCACAAAAAGATATTTAAATATAAATTAAGCAACATAACCTACCTGATGTGCCTATATTTAATTATAATTATTACAATCCGGTCCTTTCCACATAATAATAACAAACGGTCATAAATAATGGGATCGCCCAGGTACTTTTACTGCAGTCATTAAGTTATATCCATTTTTCGTGAAACAAACTTTACCATTCCTCGACATAGCATTTTTGTCGTCTCACACTTAAATAATAAATTGTCAATGTCAATGCCATCTAGATTGTGATTTGAGTTCACACCTCAATTCATTACTTAAGCCGCAAACACACTATTATCACGTCACGTGAATTCACGTGTTGTCATATCGTCAAAATAGCACATGCTATCACGGCTTAGAAACAGACTACGTACACTGCAGATCATTTTTATTACATATTTTGTGTTTGTCAAGATCGCAAGTGAATCTTGTAGCCTTCTAGCGTTAAACTCTGACACAGTGTTATCACGCGTGCCGAATATGTAAATTTGCAGAAATAAAATTGTGCTGCCAAGTATGACATGACATGACGTGAGCTGCATGAGGTGACTAAGTATTCGTTGGTGACTATAGTGTAAGTGTACTTCTAACCTATTTATAAGCACGCATAAACCGCCTTGCAGATATTTCGGGTATGCCTTGACATTGCGTGATAGCATGTGATCTCACGTGACGTGATAATAGTGTGTTTGCAGCTTTACCAGCATTAAATTATTAATATTTCTTCAACGGTTAAAGATAGGTATAGGACATGATATATGAAAAATGTCTAGAATTGCTTGAAGAATGTAGAAATTTAAAATATGTTCCGTTTAAAAAATGTTAACGTTGCTTCAAGTAGCACTTTTATGACCCCCCCCCCCCCCCCCTGTATAATATATTTTTTCTAAAAAAAAATGCATTTGAAAAAGAATTTGACGGGACCGAGACTCTTGATTAACTACGGTAATCTATATAAAAGCCTGATCTGTTCCTTTATCATAACACTGTATGTATGTATGTAGGTACTAATATATTTAAAAATGTATTATTAATGTTGCTTAAATATTATTCTGTGATATGTAAAAAAGTTGGATATATGTCATATATGTATACACAAGTAAAGATAGCGCCGTGTAAAAGTTATTGTTGATTTTTAAAAAAAGTATATATGTATTTTAATTTCTCAGAATATGTTATTTGTTATTTGTAAGACAATCGCAATATTTATGTGACGGGATTATTTTGTATTGTAAAGAAATTATTTTAAAAAATATTTTGTTTTTTTTCAAGCCTTGATTCATAGACAATAACCGTTATTGTTATTGTTGTGTTTGTGTGTCAATACACTGAGTAAATTTTAACTTTGCCAATGCACTTTTATTGCGGTTATAATAATCGATACTCATTTGATATCTGAAATCAGATCACTATCATTATTTCTTTGTTTGGCTACATAAAGCATAGGAATCTGGGTTTCACGGTATCATGGGTTTCACAAGATCATTACCAACCATATATATGTGTTACCAACGCATAGTGATTCGACCGGCTTTGTCCAGAGGTCGCCAGTGATCAGATAAAGCATTTCGTACAGAATTAAAATTGTCACAGCGGAGTTGTAATGTTATCTAGCGCATCCACCATTGAGAAACTTGAATATGGAGTGGCATTTCTGCACGCAGTACCACATCGGCACAAAGCTTAAATCGGAACGAACCCCTCGATGACGTGTACCTAACCTCAATCTTTAAACACGTAAACAAACCCTCAAAATTTATTTAAAAATCGCATTTTAAAAGTAATGAGATTTAAGAAAGTACAAAATGACATTTTTATTCGACAGCACAGTAGTCTTTTCATCACAGGTAAGTTTTTTATTTAAATAAAACATTCACTAATAATTTATTCGGTCATACTAATCATGTTAGATAAAGATCCCTTGCCTACTGATTAGTTAAGAAACAATTTTATGTCACAAATTTACACTTTAGTTTTATTGCTGCGTTTTCATGTACCAGTGCCCTATTAGTAGCGAGATCATGGAAATGTCCGAACTTTAATGTGTAAATATCAAATCTTTAACCTTTTTACTTGTGTACTTTCCTGTATCAAGTACTCATGATGACAATAAAACAGTCCCATCACTCCCATGAAAAAGCCCCAAAAGCTTTGGTCATAGTTATTAACACGCAAGAAAGTTGCTAACTTCTACACGCCTAATCAAAATTTCCAGAATTCGCTAGTTACTCTTCTGATTGCAGGTTCTATTTTTTGCTGGAGCCTGGATATTCTTTATGAAACAACTGTTCAAGGACTATGAAGTGCGGCATGTTTTGGTGCAGCTTATATTTAGTATCACCCTGACACTGTCGTGCACTATGTTTGAACTAATAATTTTCGAGATATTGGGATTTCTTGATTCAAGGTAACTGCATTTCTTAAGATCATAATGTATTGGAACTATAAATTCTTATTAGTTTATTAAGCCATGTCTTGTGTATAATGTGCAAGGTTTAAATACCTATATTTAATAATACAATAATTTATTTTTAGTTCTAGATATTTCTACTGGTATCTCATGTTATATTTGTTACTTTTTGTAGTAATTGTGCTAAATCCTTTTTATATAGGATACTACTGTATAAGTAATTTACGATATGGTAAGTAAAACTTACAATTTTCTAGTTATAAAGATGTGAATAAGAAATGTACTTAATTCCAGATAGATAGTATTAAATTAGTAGGTACATGCAAAAATGTGTTACCTACTTATATTTTTACAATGTAGAAATAGCCTTAGTATATGTACATAGATTTATATCAAGTTTTAACCTCTTTCTTATTAGTACGACCTGACTATGTAAAGCATCTTACAATCCTTACATGGCTGATATTTCTTGCCGTTTTTTGGAAAATCGGTGATCCATTCCCTATAAATCATCCAAATCAAGGATTTGTTACCATGGAATCTTTAGTGTCTCGAATAGGAGTTATTGGTGTTACTGTTATGGCTCTATTATCGGGATTTGGTGCTGTAAACTATCCATATACTTCAATGAAGTACTTTATGAGGTAAAAAGTTCCATAAAGTACTTACTAAAGAGAGAGTGCAAATACTATATATAAATTATGTAGAAACTTAAGATTTTCTTTCATTGTTATGAAGAATTATTTTCCAAAGCCCCTAAAAATAATCTTAAAATCGATGGTATTTCTTATAGAGAAGTGTCTGAGACTGATGTATTAAATATTGAAAAGAGACTGCTACAAACAATGGATATGATAGTCATTAGAAAGAAAAGAATAGCAATAGCCAAGAAAGAACAGTCCCAGGAAAAAGGTGATTCAGTTTCAAAACGCGGAATATGGGGAATGATTTCTTCTGTTACTGGAAATAGGAGTAACGAGAGTAAGATTTGTTGAATACATATCATGGAAAATCCTGAAGATATCTTAGTATATTGATTTTGATCACATTCACTTGATTATTTTTTTTTCAGATATTAATCAGTTAAAATTGGAAATAGATGGTTTGGAAGAAGTAAGCAGGCAACTTTTTTTAGAGGCACACGAAAACCGTAATATGCTTGAGAGAATAGAATGGTCAAAAACGTGGAAAGGAATATATTTCAATTTTTTGGGGTATATTTTTTCGGGGTACTGTATATGGAAAATTTTTATTGTAAGTTTACAATTTTTCCGCCTTTGTTTGCAATAACGTTGATTTGTTAAAGATGTACCGGAAAAAAGGATGAAGAAACAGCATTTGTGTCATCTGGTCAGCATGGACAAACTTCTATATGATACAAAATATACATTTATGCAGAAACAGTATCGTCTGCTGCTCTAGAACACAATAATGATACAACTATGTACATAATATATTCCAAACTTTATCTTAAAAATACTCTTCTAAAAAGTTTTAAATCACAGAAATACATATGCATGTACCTCCTTCTTTTCGGGTATTTTTTTTGGGGGATTGAATTTTACAACTCTATTCATTTTCTTATAGTTTTATGTATATTGTTTTAGTGTACAATAAACATAGTCTTTGACAGAGTCGGCAAAAAAGATCCGGTTACAAGAGGTATCGAAATAGCAGTCCTTTGGATGGGATTTGATTTTGATGTTAATTTTTGGTCCCAACAAATATCTTTTTATCTAGTTGGTTGTATTGTGGTGACATCTATTAGGGGGCTACTTCTTACTTTGACAAAGGTAAGCATAAAGAATTATTTAAATATACTTGAAGTAGGTACAGGTACTTTTCTGCCCAATGTATGTACTGTATAATATTCTGCTTTAAATAAAAAAATTATTTATGATATTAATGATTTTTTTTTTTTAGTTTTTTAACAAAATGTCATCAAACAAAAGTTCAAACATAATAGTTTTAGTTCTGGCTCAAATAATGGGAATGTATTTTGTGTCCTCAGTACTTTTACTTCGAATGAATATGCCGGTGCAATATAGGATTATAATAACGCAAGTATTAGGTAAGGAATTCTTTCCCATAAGTGTTATTTTTAGTTTAAGTCAGAATTAGTGAACGTCAGATCCGGAACAAACGTCAACATTTTTAACCTGATCCTGTATTTATAACCAAACGTTCTAAAAAGAGATCAAGATCCATTTAACTGGTGGAAAAAACACCAACAAAATTTTCTATTTTTATCAAAAAATGCAAAAAAATACTTATCTGTGGCTGCATCAAGTGTTTATAGTGAAAGACTTTCTTGAGGCCTGTGATGTCTACAAAAAAAGCGAAACAGATTCTCCGCAAGCAACAAGGAAAAATTAATTTTTCTGCCAAGTAATTATTTATTAATTATGTCATTTGTTCCAGAGTGTGTTCGATTTTTATCTTAGTTTCGTTAAATAAATCCAGCCCTGATAAGAACATCTGTACGCGACCCTGTAGTGACACAATCATTGCTATAATGACGTGCTAATATTTCAGGGTGTGATTCCTTAGGTCATGCCCGCAACGGCTTAAATTTTTTGCTACAGGGTGTTGGATTTTTATTTCTTAAATGGTTATTTTTTAATATCTCCGACAGTACGTTAGATATTGTTTTCAATTTTGTTATGTATTAATAGTATATAGAACCACAAATTTTAGATAGAGAAGTTATTCAATTGTTCCACCAGTGGCGTCCCTGCAAACATGTCCTCTGATATTTTTTACAAAAAAGATGGTACGCCATTGACATTTTTCCATGTGGATATTCTTTCTGATTAGCCTGGTCAATTCTACATAAAAATGGTCTCTTGAGTTTTTCTCGTCAGACGCACCGTTCTTGATTAAACCCACTAAATTCATATTGAAACTCATTATTATTAACATTGATAAAATAATTAATGATAAATTTTGTTTTATAAAAAATGTTGGAGTGGTCAGTTCGCTGCGAAGACGAGCGGAAGCATGCTTTTTAAGTGAAGGTGGCCATTTCCAACAATTTTTATAAAACAAAATTTATCATTAATATTTTATCAATGTTAATAATAATAATAATAAATTTCAATATAAATTTAGTGGTTTTAATCAAGAACGGTGCGTCTGACGAGAAAAACTCAAGAGACCGTTTTCATGTAGAATTGACCAAGCTAATCAGAAAAAATATCCACATGGAAAAAGTGTGGCGTACCATCTTTTTTTGTAAAAAATATCATCAGAGGACATGTTTGCAAGGACGCCACTGGTGGAACAATTGAATGACTTTTCTAACTAAAATTTGTGGTTCTATAGTATACTATTTCGAGCTTTGTATGTCATTGAAGTATGTTCTTTTGTTTATAAAAATCATAAACTGAAAAATTACATTTTTCATCCGTATCATACTAGAGGCTAGGCTAATAGGAAAATTATCATACCAAATAGTAACACTAATGTTAATCTCAGGTTTGTCAATTGTTTGGCGCCAAGAATCTTTAATCTTCTACCGTTACACATAAAAAATGTCACTAGAATTAGATTGTTTAAGATAAAATGTCGGAGATTTATTTTTGACAATATGGAAGTCTTTATGTCACTTTTTTAGATGCTACCAGGTTTCCTGTTGTCTGTTCGAACTAACCTAGGTCTTTTTTTGTATAGAGTTTGTTCTTGTTTTTTTTTTATATCATTCCTGTTTGCTAAGCACATACAGATGTTCAGTCATCTAAGTGCTTCTTCCGGTTTCTCCCTCTTTCTCTTTATTAATGATGTCTTAAAATAATTTAAGTAATTTCTAGTTTTCTAGTTTTATTAATACATACAAAAATTGAAAATAATATCTAACGTATTTTCGGACATATTAAAAAATAAAAATTCAACACTCTGTAGCAAAGAATTTAAGCCATGGCGGACATATGTTCAGATGAACTTTATAAAATGACCTAAGGAATCACACCCTGAAATATTAGCACGTCATTAAGGAACACCCTGTATACAATGTTATTTACATTTTTCAATTCAATATTTCATCACTTTTATATTTCATTACTAACAGTATTCGTTCTTTTTAAATTTCAGGTGCCCTTCAGTTTAACTTCTACCACAGATGGTTCGATGTAATTTTTCTAGTTAGTGCTTTGGGCAGTATAGTGACCTTATATCTAGCTCATAAACCACCAGTGAAGGACAACATGCTGTAATTGTGATTTAGACTTTAACCTTTTTAAGTGCCAAAACTAGCAAAAAGATAAAGATAAAAGGAGAAATTGTAGCAGAATACATATGAAGGCCTTTGGCAAATTTCTAGCACAGTCATACCTAATACAGACCTCAACAACACACATGCATTGGCTTTTTGGGACTCTATTATCACTTTTCTTTATGTCAGTTTGTGATTAATATTTATATTTAGGTTTAAAATGTAAGGTAAGAAAAAATACACTTTTATATTAACGAAATAATACTATTTAATTTTTCCTCACATAAATAAAGCCAAGGACAAGAAAAATCCAGAAATAAAAAAACATGGAATCTTATATTATCAAGTTACAATACTCTTAAAACTATTTAGTATTACAAAACAGATTCATGACTTAGAATTAGTTAACTAATATATGAACAATTACTTTGCCGTGATAAATTTAGACAACCCTTCAAGCAGACCTATGTAAGCAGAGTGTTCATAAGCCGTACTGTATTCTGATAGTTTGTCAACGAATTCGTTGCTTATTCCTTTCTCTTCCAAATAGTTCAGGATCAGGTCGTAAAGGTACTGAAAAATAACCGAAATTACATGAACTGTGGATAAAAATTAGTTCGATGGGACCAGCATTGAAAACTACTTATACAACTAAATAATTATTATTTGCTGCATCTTACCCTTACCGAATCTAATACTTCTCCAGAAACAGAGTAGATATTTTCATTCCAGTCCCCATTATAAATGCTGAGTTCATCAATACCGAATCCATCATCTAGAATAGATAACCATACAATTAGTTTGGGTTTGTTCCTTTAATCAAAGGGTCAGATAAAGATTATATAAAGTGGTTTATTATAACCAATTGGGCAAAATAATATGCTGTCTGAAAAGAACTAACTTACTAAAACCATCCTCTTGTTCATTGGGCGGTACAAACGAACACAACACGCTCACTGTTGTATCACCACGCACAATATCAATTTTGAATGCAGGCTTTGATTTTAACTCGCCAATTTCTGGTTTTTCCATATTTTCATGGACCTCTGGCTCCGCATCGGAATCTACCGAGTGATTTACATTGAAGCTCACTTTAATTCTGAAAAATATACACAATTACTTCCTAAAATCACATGGTAAACTGTTTAATTATTACAATATAAATGCTTACGTTTCCATATCAGTCTTTTTGGTTAATGTCACCTCTGCTCCATTTAAACTTGCTTTAAACGCTTCTATTGAAGTAGGGATGGTTTTAACTTTTTGAGCTTTTCTTTCTGCTAAAATTTCCTCTGTTAGAAATTCGACCAATTCGTTTTCAGCTAAAAATAAAAGACAAGCATGGAATCAGTTGAATGTCTGAAGACCCAGGAGCGAAAGTCTCGAGGCTAATTTTTAAAAACTTTATATTCACAGTACCTTTAGTGTGTGCCCCTTTTTTGCTTCCGCATCCACAACTACATAAATTGCTGTGAATTCCACATAAATTTTGTGACTGCATGTGGCTCATATACCACAAATTTCTGGCCGCTTGTCTTTGGCTTGTTACATTTGAAATGGAGACCATATTTTTTACTGGAGTTAAAATGACCCTCAGGCTGTTTAGGCGCGTTGTTACCTTTAAAATTGAATTCATTTCTCAAATTATTTCGCTTGCAAATGATGAAAAACGTGCTTTTTCGGCCTTTCGCGTGCCGCTTTCTGTCAAATGTCAAGAGTATTTTTTTTGACAAGTTATTTAAATGTACTAACGTAGTACTTGTTAGTACAATTTTAATCGATCATACAGAAACTGAGATTTTTTCTTGGATTCCTTCAAAAACCATTTTCGATTTATCGTTGAAAGGTTTATGTAAAGTATATATTACACTACTATATAAGACCTTTAAAATTTAATAATATTTTATTTGTTATAATGGTCAGCTGGTTTTGACACGGAGGCCATGTTCGGTTCTACGCATTAAAGAAGCTATTTTATCTCAATTTTTTTTCGAACTTTATTAAAGGATAATTTCTACTTCTTATATTAATTAGTGTTCGCAGAATGCATAAATTTCTGTGTTTGTTCAATAAAATGCCGTAGAGATAATAAACAAAGTTTTCAGAAGCTATGGGAATGAAGATTCTATCGGAGCTGCGCTTCTTGCTTGAAACAGAACATGACCAGGGGTATTTTCTGTTTGGAACAGAAAAGCATTTCGAATACGCAAAATAATCAATTTTTAACTATATTTACTTTATAACTTTATACACACTTTTTCTCTCATATCTTGGAAGTATATAACGATCACAAAGTACTATCATATAAATTACAATCATAAACACTTCACACTCCAGGTGGGGTTCAAAGTCCAAAGGTTCTTTGATTTACTTTTTAAAAATAAATTTAGTGAAAGCATTCATTATTATAAAACACAAAGTTCATTCTTATAGTATAGTATTAGGTAGAATAATTTCCGAATTCAGGGAGAAACCATGTCTTTTTCACAGGTATGTTTTTGTGTCTATATGATTCAGTTTTGTATAAGCCTGTAGATATACACAATATGTTTTATTACTTAATTTTTATTTTTATGGTTTTTCTAGTTTTCCAAATTACTGGCGAAAAACACCTTAAGACCTTTGACAGCAAGGAATTACAGCAATGCAGTTCATCCAAATGGTTATAATTTTGGTAAGTTGAAAAATTAACGACCTTGTTCTCGACACAAAAAATTGCAGTAGCAAGATTCTCGTAAATGTGGAGATCGTATAGTGTGTACGTTATTATCTGCTCTTATAGCAAATCAGCTCAATAAGCTGTAGGTGATCTAGTATGTATACAAGATATTGTCAACTTATAATCCAAAATTTTTCTAATTTACAAACCAATGGTTTTGGGGTATCTATCATAAACTTACAATAGACAACAGAACGTTTATATAATATATGTATAATCAATGCAAATAATAAATTCCTAAAACATTACCATATAGTTTATTCTAACTTCTAAAATTTCAGAGCTTAACGAGACCCAACGAGAGTTCCAAGACACAGCTAGGAAATTCACTAGAGAAGAAATTATCCCAGTAGCAGCGGAACTGGACAGAACTGGCTCTTACCCATGGGATATTTTTAAGAAAGCACATAAGTTGGGGCTAGTTAACACCCATATTCCTGAAGAATTCGGTAAGTAATCTGTATATTTCAGATAGTGAGGCACAATTATATATTAATTTTACCAAACTGGCAAACTTCAATGTATTAATCTCTTAAAGTAACTAACTATATATATTATAGAGCTGGCTTATTAATTTGAATTAGACATGTCAGTGGCTTGGTGGTTGTGTCAAATTCAAACAAACCCTCAATTTAAACAAAAAAATATATAGATTTCATTCTTATTTTTCTTCAGCACAATAAAATGCTCACCAATTATATTTATAATAATAAAAGAAAGTATAAAGGTCATAAGAGCAAAGAGAAGAATTAGTGCTTGTTTGGCGGATATGTACTGCAGTGGACTCCAACTATAACATACTTCCGGTTATTGTGTACCCATTTTTTTGTCCCTGAAATGTACATTCATCTAACAGTCTAAATGACTATTAGACAGCTTCTTTATGGTAAAGTCGCTTGGACTATGAGTTAGACAGTTACATTGAGGTTTCTTAGCCCACACCTGTAGCTAGGTACACATAATAAAATTCAAATTAATTTCATTCACCAAAACATCATACGTAATTATACTAAGCATAAATAAATTAATTCTACACTAAGTTTATTTTAAATTTAAATGTGAATTTACATATTAAACAAATTTAACATATTAAAATTTTTCAAACTTCATCAAATCAAGTAGGTTCCTATCTATTCTACATATGTATATTGTTGTTTTCGTATGTTGTGTACCAGATACTAGTAAAATAATCAAAAATCTAATCTTTTGTCATATAATTAAATACCATAATATTTCCCTTATCTCTATTATGGTTTCATACTAAAGGTTAAAATGAATGTTTTGACAGATTTGTAAAAACAATTTTATTAGTATTGTAATTGTATCAAATAAAATAATATACAGGGAGTTCGGATAATGGATAAGGATACTGGGAGACGTGATTCTACATATTAAAATATATATACTAAGTCATATAACAAAAAGTCATTACTCTTATTGCTTCCTTATCTGCAGAAAGTTTACACCTAATGTAATGAAAAATTACTAATATGCATATAGAAATATGATGCACAATTTGGATATCCAGAGAGCGCAAAAAAAATATACAAAGAGTTTAAAAACTAAAAAATATTGTTTCTTGTCATACAGGGTGCTTTGGAAATGACGTATTATATTTCAATAGGTGACTCCTTGGGTGTCCTAGAGAAGCGCTACATATTTTATTTTTTTAAATCAACCGTTTTAAATGTGGGGTAATAAATACTCTTACTCACAGGTCAGTCCGCTCTACTGTACCACATTTCATCCAGAGCCAATGGCAATGTTGCCAAACTTAATGTAAAACTGAAATTCCATATAAAATTATAAAAATAAATTATTTTCTACCTACTTGTATTTATCCTTATACCTAAAGAGCGAGGAAATCCAGGCACAAACACAATCAGTTTTTTTTCTTTTTCATGGGAGCACTCCTGGAAACACTTTATGTACACACAGTAATAGTGAAACAGAACCGATAGTTAGCTTTTGAAAATACAATAATACAGATTATACTATAGATTATTAGATTTTATCACACGCGAGATCAGACGTCCAGAAGAAACGCGTCAATAAAAACAATATTCAAAGATTATTTATGGACGGGCAAGATACACGCGTAAACCGAAAAAACAGAGCGGATTGCTGAGAGTGTGTTGGTGATCGACGAGACACAACGTATCCGGCCGCTGGTTGGTCTTCAACTAACAGACGCAAGCGTGCGGCGCTATATGAAACTACTTCGCTCAGCCGATGTAAGGCGTCAAGAGGTCATTGGCATTTGACCTAGTGACGTACGTGGCTATTACTATTCCATATGTTTTTTCGGGTTGTTTAAAACATAGTCCGTCATTAATTGTACAAGAAGGTATTAAAGAATAGAAAAGTGTTTAAATTATTTTATTTTGTCTAAAGAGTTTAAGGTGTACATATGACAACACCGGCCAGAGTTCCTTGATTGCTTACATGTATCGCAGTGCCACACAGATGTTTTTCTGGTTTGACGTCGGGTCACTTTTACCGCTGAATGAATTGAAAGCGCCATTTATGGCTATTTTTCTTCAATTTGTCTTTATCTCAGGAATTGCCGGTTTAAATATAATACGTCATTTCCATAACACCCTGTATATTCACTGAATATTCATGGTATTTTCTCTTATTTTCGGCAAAGGATGTACAGGTGCGGCAAAATAAAATGTCCTGTTAACTCGCAGAATGCGACAATCCCGTTTTAGATTAAAAAAAAATAAGTAGGGGAATTGGGCCCAAAATGACATACTCGGCTAAAATGACATAGATCGGTTATTTCGGTTATATATTCGCGTTAGGTCGCTGTACATAGAATCATCTACTACTCGGTTCGCGTCAGTCGTCCTCTGTTACTTAGAGGTGTCCGGCGCAAACATTTTCGTGATTACGTCGAGAAACGTTTACGTTGGTTTGAAAAGTTTTTAAGGCACACTTTTAAGAAAAAGCAAAATAAATATTTTGCATTAATTTTTGCAAACTGTAGTGGCAGATCATAAAAGGTAAGGTTGTTTCCTATTAATTAACATGTTTATTTCTAAAAAAATTACTTAATAGATTCATAAAATCTGTCATATTAAAAAAAAACTATTGTCTGGTAAAACGACATACCTTCGGTCGGGGCAAAATGACATAGTATGTCATTTTACCCTGATGTGTATATCTCATTCTGCACCGATTTGTATTTTCCCTAACTTATCTCGAGCCGAATTATTTAACAAATTGTTTAATGCAAGTTAATTTATTTACAGGGTTTGTTCATATCAAACTATTAGATTCTCGTTTTTTTGAGTTGAATGCTACAGATCTCAGAAGACTAGCCTTTCAAATTGCAGAAAGACATGATTTGGATCACCGATTTAACAAAGAAACCCATATGGCAGGCTGGGATTGGTTAGCGGGTTTTTGAAAGCGACATCCAGATATAAGTTTGCGAAAGCCTGAAGCAACTAGTGCTGCGCGTGCTATGGGCTTTAACAAGCCACGAGTGCAGTCCTTCTTTGAAATATACAACAAAACCATTTCTGATAAAAACATTAATTTTACCAGGATATATAACGCTGATGAGAGCGCCCTTTCAACAGTTCAAAAACCCCCTAAAGTATTTGCTTCCACAGGTAAAAAGCAGGTTGGTGCGATAACCAGTGCAGAAAAGGGGGAACATGTAACAGTGGTATGGTTGTATGGGAACAATTGGCCATTTTGTGCCACCAACTCTAATATATCCCCGAAAGAATTTTAAAAATCAACTATTAGATGGTCTCGGGACCATTGGACTTGTGTAAGACAAGGGCTGGATGACCGGACCAAAAATGTGGGCTTTTCCCTGTAAATCCTGATATTTTTGAAGAACATGAATTTGCTCCAAGTGAAACAACGAATCGTCCCATTAACAATGTTGCTCAAACAGAATGTCCCTCCACAAATTCAAAGAATGACTTGAAACCCTGTGATTCCGGAAAAACAAATTTCCACTATTCACAGCACCACCACTCATAGTTCTAAAGTTAATAATAATAATAATAATAATAATAATCTTTATTTAGCACTTGGCTAGTTATTACTAAAAAATACAAGTTACAAAACAGTGTTTATATGTCAGTTACAAAAATGATAAATCCTACTCTACTCTACATATCCTTCAAATAAAGAAACAATCTTCTTTTAAAAACATTTAACCCATTTGCCTCCTTAATGCCCTCAGGTAGGTCATTAAAAAGACGAACTCCCTCGAAAAATAGCGATTTTTGTAGAGATGTGGTTTTAACTGACTCAATGTTATAATGTTGCCCAGAGCGAATGTCATAACTATGAAAATTTGATCTTTTTTTAAGAAAAGCATTAAAATATATTGGTAGCTGCTCATGTTCAATTTTATATATTAAAACCAAGTTCGCCTTTCTAATGTTCTGTTCCACAGACAGCCAATTCAACCTCTGTAACATAGTTCTTACCGGGATATACCTGTTGCATTTAAGAATAATTCGCATAACCTTATTTTGTTGAACCTGCAGCCTGTGTATATTTTCCTGAGTACAAGATATTAATAAAGAACAACAGTAATTAAAGTGAGGCAAGATGATTGTATTATAAACCAGTGTCTTGGCCCACTGGGACAAACAATCCGAAACGCGACAGAAAAAACCAATTTTTTTCCCTAAATTCTTACAAAGGTAATCAACGTGATTCGTAAAAACAAGCTGAGGATCCAAAAAGACTCCCAAATATTTTATTTCCGACACTAAACTAATTTCAGACTCATTTATGTTAAGGGTTAATCCTAATTCGGCATACTTCTTACAATTTACTTTTGAACCTATTATCATACACTTTGTCTTTGATGTGTTCAGTTTTAATTTATTTTGGCAAAGCCAGTGATACATTATTTTAAGTTCGCTATTCAAAAGATCAGTTATATCCCTAAAGTTTTTTCCTGATACACAAATAAGGGTATCATCCGCAAATAAATTCACAAACGAGTTTTTTAAAGCTATATGAATATCGTTAACATAAATAATAAACAGTAATGGACCCAGCACACTTCCCTGCGGAACACCCACTTTATTTTCCCTTTTAGTTGATAGTTGGTCCCTCAAATTACTTTACTCCTAAACCTATTGAGTCCCCGTCTTGCAGCTCAGAAACTTCTGACAGATCACAATCCGGTCCTCAAAAAAGACAACTTCGACTACACAACCAAACAGGCCTTCAAAAAATTAAGTGTTTGTCAGAAATATCTCCAATTCCTGAACTATCGTCCGAACAGAGAACCAAAAGAAAAAATACCCAGGGAGCCGCTGATATGATGAGCACTCTGTTTATTAAAGAAGCTCGAAGAAAAGTTAGGAAAGGAAAGGCGCAAATCGGCAAGAACTGTTAAAAAGCGAGTTAAACTAAATAATGACGATGCATATGAAGAAACGGATCCATTCCATAAGGACGATGATGATGATGATGATCCTTCATGTCTCTACTGCTTAGAGCTGTATTCAATGTTAAAAAGTAAGGAAGCATGGATAAGATGCGCAACTTGCAAGTTATGGGCGCATTGTGAATGTGCGGGCGTCAGCATAAAAACAAAACAATTTATTTGCGAAATATGCCATTCATATTAATAAAATAAATAATATGTAGTTTTTTTATATGCTGTGTAGTTTTACAATTACTCAATTAAAAAAAAACACTCAGTTAATGTGTTCAACTTTGTGGTATGTCATTTTACCCGTATGTCTGCCTAAAATGACATAGGGTCCCATTTTTTTTTCAAAAATTATAAAACGTAATTAGGTGTTAAATTCGCGTATTCGTGTTGTAAATAATTAAACTAGATTGTCTAAATTACCTATTTTACAACTTTGAAACTAATATCAATCTTTAGTTTCTCTCAGAGAGGCAAAAATGAAAACGGTATGTCATTTTAGGCCCACCTCCCCTATATTTGACTAAACCTTCACATAAAATAGTGTCTGCCTGTAACCTGTGATTAAACGGCCATCTTCAGGTTTGTTTGTACCGAAACGCGATTTACAAACGAATGAACATATTTTCCTGAAATGTGTTCGACAAAGTTTTATTTTGTTATAGGTGGTTTAGCAGTGGGAGTTTTCAATGAATGTCTCGTTTGTGAAGAAATCGCTTACGGTTGTACCGGTGTGGCAACGGTTTTCGTGTCGACGTCATTGGGCGTAAGTTCTCGAGGGACATACGGTATAATACGTCAGGGTGATCTGTTGTAAAGGGCGTTTAGGTTTTCGTATTCGAATGAATCGCGTTGTTTATTTGATCATCTATACCTATGGACTCCACTGTAACATCAAACACCAATACTTTTAGTTAAAATATTATATCTTGTTCTTCCACCGCGCTCCAGAAAGCACATTCTTTTGTAGCCAGTTGTAAAAAATTAGAGACAAATCCCTCACGTTTGCCACCTATATGTGTTTATGTGTTAATCCATAAACTGCATGGCATAATATAAGAGCTTGCATTGTTTTCTCAACAGTCTTATCTTGTTATAGGTGGTTTAAATAGTGGAGTTTTCGACGGCTGTCTCGTTATTGAAGAAATAGCTTACGGCTGTACGGGTATAGCCACTGTCTTCGAAGCAACGTCCTTAGGCGTAAGTTTAACAAGGATGACGTACAGTACGACACATTTAGGGTGATCTTAAACTTAAAGGAAATATATTTTTCCTGCATTACCTCCCCAGATTTAGATAGTCCTTCTGTTATTGAACATATTAAATTATTCTTCCCCTGTACCCACCAATAATTCTTCTCCACCAACACTTAACGTCAGTTGCTGATACTACTCAGGTAGATACAATCTTTGTATTAACAACAAAATGATTTTTTAAATAATCATCCACTCTTAATCATTATAAAGCACCTTAACATCGGCTTCACAGTTTTCAAGTCAGCTACTGTAACAAATACTCATTCTTTCAGGTGGTCCGGAATTAAGCGTATTTGATTCGTGTCTTATAGAAGAAGAATTTTCTTACGGATGCAGTGGTATTTCCACAGCTGTAGGAGGAACAGGTCTGGGTGTAAGTACCAAGAGGAAGGCTGTTATGTGTGGGCTGCACTGTGATATCATTTCATCAAAGCCATTGTATTGTACCCCTTGGCAGACGTAGCATTGAAGTAAATATGATTTAATCTGTTGTTGTCTGTTATCTATGTTGTGTCTTTTTCTGTACAGGTTTGCCACTTTTTCTTGTCACGTTATTTGAAATTCACTGATCTGTTAAAATATAAATTCAATAAATTGGTGATGATAAGATGGTGAGAAAGATTTACTCCCAGATAGATCAACTGAACTTTTGGGGCACTGCTTATGCTTTTTTTCAGTATATATATAAAATTTCTTCTCCTTTTGGGTTACAGTAGCTACTTGACTTTCATGAACCCTTGCAACGTAAAATCAACTGAACCAGCAACACTACGGATTATATCTACCACTTAAATAAAGTTTTTTGAGAACGTTATCCATCTTCTTCCCTGATGAATATGCAGAATCGAAAATACGCGAATTGTGCATTTTAAAAATTTCTTAAAAAATTGTCTTTAATATCACTGTTACTTTGAATAGTTTTGACGGATGAAGGAGAAATATTGCCGGAATTTGGGATTTAGATAATCAAAATTAGCTACTGTAATCATTTTGGAACTTTCAGGTGGCCTTGGGTTGGGTGTGTTTGATGACTGTTTGATTAATGAAGAGTTTGCATATGGATGCACTGGTATTAACGCGGCTGTAAACATAACGAGTATAGGTGTAAGTACCACGCACACCAAATAGTAATGAGAGGATCTCAAAAAGAAATTCACAATTTTGGGTTATGGATATTTTCAATGATAATATACAGATAGAGGGGGCATCTTATCGATATTACCTGAGTCACTTGTCAGTTGAATTGCACTGATTTTGTTACCTTAAGAAAGAAGATACTATAAAAAATTTGCAATACATTTTACTAAGATTGTTAATTACTGATTCACTGAGCTTTTGGGGGGTACTGTGTATGCTGTTTTCACGATACTCATTTATTTGGAATGTCATTCCGATTCCAACGAATATTGATCACTAGACCTAAATCATCTTTCCCCGTCTGGGTTACAGTAGCAACTTGTCTTTCGAATAATATTTCCAAGAACCATTGCAACGTAAAATCCATTGAACCATCTAAATACTATTGATTATATCTACAACCTAATGAAGCCCTTGAAAACGTTATCTACCGGACGTAGGGTTATCTTCCTTTCTTATACGGGATGGGATGAAATTACCTGTATTGCGCAAATGTCTAAGAAACTGTGGCTTCTAATGATTTTGACGGATGAAGTAGAAAAATGGCCACCAAACTATACATAGGGCCGGAACTATGGGATTTAGATAATCAAAATTAGCTACTGTAATGATTTTGGAACTTTCAGGTGGTCCTGGGTTGGGTGTTTTTGAGGACTGTATGATTAACGAAGAGTTAGCATATGGATGCACTGGTATTAATGCGGCTTTAAATATACCAACTGTAGGTGTAAGTACCACCAAGCTGGCAACCAAATAGTAATGACTAACGAGAGGGTCAAAAAAATGATTAACAATTTTGGGGCATGGCATTTTCAACAATAATATACAGATAGAGGCGGCATCTTATCGATACTAAACCTGATATTTTTAAGGATATTGAATTTTTAGTGAAAAACAAAGGTATGAAGATAAGACCCCGCTCTAGAGGTGTATTTTCATAGGATAATTTACCAGATCAAAGATAATAAGTATACATATACGTTTCAGATCACCCTGCATGTTTGTCTGTATGTCTGTTTAGTTTCTAAGGTTTCTTTTTAGTGCTCGTGTGTATTTACTTGCGACCCTTGGGCGCCGAGGGTCAGATATCAGAAAAAAATGTCACTTACTCGCATATATTTAAGATTGACAGTAATTTGCTTGGTTGATTTTATGTTTGTAGTTATCAGCATAAATGGTCAACCTTGGATATGCAAGGGTTGGTACTCTCCGCCCTGATTATCACATTTGTTACATGATTATTTTAATCTTCCTGTCACTTGTAACAGAAATATCATTGATCATGATCAAATCAGTATCGAAAGTACCAGTACCTTAGCTAGGCTGCTAGTTCCATACGAGCATAAATTGTTCTGACGGGTTTGCTATCTAACTCGGCGATTCTCAAATTAGGTACCGCGGAAATAATCAAGAGAAGTGATTTGAGGGTCAAATTAACTGAGCTTCCCCTAAACATGAAGGAAATAGTGAGAAATCATCCAAACAGTTTCATTTGTTGCATTAAAGACAACTTTACATTAAAATTACACTGTTTTTTCTTCTTTTCTAGCAGTGCCGCGGCGAAAAAGTTTGAGAACCGTCGAGTCCGTGTTGTTTTTGGTTCGGGTTTCTTAAATTTACATGTTTAAAAGGAAGGAAACGGAATTTTTGGCGTTTGTTTCTTTTTTCGCTCGCATACATAAGTATCAGTATAATGAGTTACAAAATTCAATTTCAATGTGAAAATAAATTTTAAGAAAAGGGTAGTTTACTTAACCTTGGCTTTTGGTAATTACTGTTTGAGATTTTTTAATGTAATGGAGAGGAATATTATATACAGAGTGTTCCTTAATGACGTGCTAATATTTCAGGATGTGATTCCTTAGGTCATTTTATAAAGAAAAGTTCATATGAACATTTATGTTTAAATGGTTATTTTTTAATATCTCCCAAAGTACTTTAGATATTATTTTCAATTTTGGTGTGCGTTAATAGGATATAGAGCCACAAATTTTAGTTAGAAAAGTTATTCAATTGTTCCACCAGTGGCGTCACTGTAAACATGTCGCCTGATATTTTTTACAAAAAGATGGTACGCCACTGGCATTCTTCCTTGTGGATATTTTTTCTGATTAGCCTGGTCAATTCTATATGAAAACGGTTTCTTCAGTTTTTCTTGATTAAAACCACTAAATTCATATTGAAACTCATTATTATATTATTAACATTGATAAAATAATTAATGATAAATTTTGTTGTATAAAAATTGTTGGAGTGGGCAATTTGATGCGAAGCTGGCGGAAGCATGCCTTTTAAGTGAAGGTTGCCATTTCTAACAATTTTTATAAAACAACATTTATCATTAATAATTTTATCAATGTTAATATTAATGAGTTTCAATATGAATTTAGTGGTTTTAATCAAGAACGGTGCGTCTGACGAGAGAGATTGAAGAGACCGTTTTCATGTAGAATGGACCAGGCTAATCAGAAAAAATGGAAATGGAAAAATGTCAGTGGCGTACCATCTTTTTTGTAAAAAATATCAGAGGATATGTTTGCAGGGACGCCACTGATGGAACAATTGAATAACTTTTCTAACTAAAATTTGTCGCTCTATATTCTATTAACACACACCAAAATTGAAAATAATATCTAAAGTATTTTCGGAGATATTAAAAAATAACCATTTAAAAAATAAAAGCAAAAAATTTAAGCCGTTGCGGACATATGTTCATATGAACTTTTCTTTATAAAATGACCTAAGGAATCACATCTTGAAATATTAGCACGTCATTAAGGAACACCCCGTATACATCTTTAATTTCTTTTCTTGGCATATTGTAATTTGCCTTAAGCTCCTAGAGTAGGAGCGTCGAGCGCAGCGTCTTAAAATCATCAATTCTTGGATTTTTAATCATTAATATCAAATATACCGTGTAAAATTATATTCCCTACAATATTTTCCAACCTCTCTGTTAAGTAAGACCCTTTTCCTAAATTAAAGCGAGATTTAAGATGGCTCCTTAGTGTGTTACATTTTTACCACTACCAAATTGTTGGCTGTACTTTATTTCTTCGACTAAAAGCTAATATTATTGTCAATATAAGAATTTAAGAATAAAGTACAGTCCAAAATTTGAAAAATCCACCCACTAAAGCCGATCTCACACCTGACGTCACACCAGCCTCGCCCTAACTAAAACGGTAACGCTTTTACAGCAAACACCAGTGATTGTGGCCGGCAACAAGGAGCAACAGAAAAAGTATCTCGGCAGATTGATCGAAGAACCACTGGTAGCTGCTTATGCGGTAACCGAACCCGGCGCGGGGTCTGACGTCAACGGTGTCCAGACGAAAGCCGTGAAGAAAGGAGATAATTATATTTTGAACGGACAGAAAATGTGGATTACCGGAGGAGGAGTTGCTAATTGGTAAGTACATTTTGAATTAAGGCAGTGATGGCTCAACTACAAGTGAATAGATGAAATTAATGATAAACCTTATCTTTATAAATATAGAATTACACCTTTAAAACTCATTTTTTAAATATAAACTCTAAAGCTAGCTCCGATAAAGATTTCGACAAGCGCGTTCTCATTATGTTCAATTGGTCAACGTCTGGGAATAGCTCACTGCGTTCCTATCTGTCTCATTAATTTGTCGCCTCGTCTCGCTCCCGCATCAGAGTCGTGCCTCCGGACCAAACCTATGTTTTTGGAATAAAATGACAAACAAACATTATGTTTTAAAACAGATAATAAGTTTCTTCCGTTGGGCTGGAGGCAAATACGCCAAATTAAGGAGTTTGTTGACAGGTTTGTTTCATGATTTTTTGTTTTGTTTAGGTATTACGTATTAGCAAGGACCGATCCAGATCCAAAAGCTCCTGCTAGCAAGGCCTTTACAGGGTTCATAGTTGAACGGGACTTTCCAGGAGTCACCCCTGGTAGAAAAGTACGTTGATTTAAATCTAAAAGTCTGTGTGGTACTGTAGTACGAACCAAACCCTAGTTATTTTTATTGAAAATAAATCACAAAAATTAAGTACAGATTCATGCATTAATCACAGGTCATTGATATGGGAAAACATAACTATAAACTATGAAAATTAGCCAAAAATATATGATAAATGATAAAACAATAAGATACTGTAAAGTTATTAGGCATGAACAGTATTTTGTACTCTGTAGGAATTGAACATGGGCCAACGGGCTTCAGACACTAGAGGGATCACCTTTGAAGATGTCGTAGTTCCCAAGGAGAACGTCCTGATAGGAGAGGGTGCGGGCTTTAAAATCGCCATGACAACATTTGACAAGACCAGGCCACCTGTAAGTAATAGAAACAAATTGTATTGGAAACAGAACAGAATGACACCTAGAATTGTCATTAAGTAGGCAAATACCGTCATAATTTTTTTCTGGTTTATCAATTTCAGTCAGATTTCATAATTTGTCACCATCGACTTTTAAAGTTTCGTAAACTGTGTTTTCTATTTGGGTTTTATAATGGCTACATTATGAAATGCAAAAAAATTGAATAACTTGCCACTTTATGAAACTGAAATTTTATTTTTTTCGTGTTGGCAACAAGTAGGGTTCGAATTTTAGGCCTACTTCGATTTCGTTGAAATTAGTTTTCTAGGCATTATGGATTCGACAGAAATTTTTTTATAGAAAACTTTAAAATACTAACCTTTAACCTTGCAAATAGATCATTTTTACTAGATATTTATCCGAAATACCAATACTCGGAAATATATAACATACTGATGGTGTCCGTCAACTAATTTCTAGTCACAACTATAAAACAACATAACCTAAAAATAATAAAAATATCTTCCAGTTTATGCTCTATTTCTAAAGTTTTATTCAATAAAGTACTATTTTGTTTCACTATTTTTAATTCAATATAGTATTATACATATTACTTTATATAAACATATTTATAGTTACTGTAGACATTTCCTGGGCATTAATTGTTATTCTTGTCAGATTCTGTGTCGGGTTTGTTCGGCTGTATTTTGAACTTTGTTCTGCTCGCAGCATAACTCAAAGTTTTGCATATTCTTTTAAAAAGTTTTTCTAGATTATTTTCTGCCATTTCTCGTATTTCTGACGGAGTACAAGTTTCTTCCTGACTCATTTTTATTAACTTTAATAATATATTGTGTTCAATTCTTTCTATCATGGCATATTTTATACTTGTAACATTTTATTAAATTGTAAAAGTATTGCCAACCCCAAAAGAAAATATTAATTCAAATGGAAAAAATCTACTATATTGTTTAAAGTTTTTCAGACTTTAAAGACCCGAATAGAAAAAGTATTATAAAATACACAGTTCATAAGACAATTAGAGCACTTGTACTTTAGAAAACGCGTGCTCTAAGATAATGTCTTATGAAACTTGTATCTTAATATACTATTTTTTAGGTTGGTGCTTCAGCTGTTGGTTTAGCCCAGCGATGTTTGGATGAAGCATCAAAATATGCTTTAGAACGTAAAACCTTTGGTACTCCTATTTTCAATCATCAGGCTATTGCCTTTATGATAGCGGATATGGCCATAGGTAAGTTTTTGGTATCTTGCGGCAAATTTTTTTCATGCTTTGTCTTATCTCCTTGATACAAGCAAGGCAACCAAACTTTTTTATTATGCGTTTTATGAAGGAAAGTGTCTCTTCCTAAAAAGCTCTGTTTGGCGTGCCAAGAGTTGTAAATGTCGTCTATCTAAGGAATTAAAATTATGGTCGTTTTCGTTCTATGCTTTGGAAAAAGCGACATGTTTAGGTTAACGTCGATACAGAATAGGAGTAAGAAGTTCTTTAGTTTGCTTCTGCCACATAAATTACCAATGGGGTATTGTTAATTTTTTTCTGTCAATATTCTCAAACACAATTGAATGTATTATAATGTATACCATAGAAATGGCGAATGACTTAAGAAGTTGGATAAACCTGGCCTCAAATTTAGAACTTGTTGACTCTATATGTCAGTTTAAACGGGATGATATTTTGCTTTGACAGGTATTGAAACTGGCAGATTGATGTGGATGAAGGCGGCATGGGAAACTGACAATGGAATAAGAAACAGTTACTCGGCTTCGATTGCTAAGGCCTGGGGTGCTGACATGGCAAATAAGTGCGCTTCGGATGCTGTCCAGGTAAAATAGCGATTTAGAATAAAAAGTATTAAAGCTTTCTCTCTAGGACGTCCAAAGAGTCGCCCATTCAAATGTAATAAACTATTTCCATACCACCCACCGACCTATATCTATGGATAGCCAAACTCTCAAAGCAAAAGTGGCAAATTTATGGCCCCGCGCACGTAAACCAAACCTAATCGTCAGATGTCATGCGCAGTGCCGACTGATAAAGTATTTACCTTAACCGGCGAACAGGACCGTACTTCGCCCTTAATGAAAATGATTATACGGCAATATTTTGGTACTTCAAGACCTTCGTTACTGGGAAATAAGCAATCTATTTTCTCGCATAAAAGAAGGCCTTGTGGCCATCACTGAAAAGCCACTTTTAGAATTAATCTTGATATCTATTGTCCACGTATTGATAGATTTTTAATATCGTTACATCGCTACGGCTGATTTCGGTTCTGGACGGTCGTCGTTGGTTAGCAACCAAACCGGCACCTATACCGGCGGGGTTGCCTATACGACGGCGATAACATTGTGCGCAAGACAACCTTTAAAAATATGACCGGAAAACAGTGCGCACCAACCCATTTTTTCACTCGTAAAATTTAACTTTTTACTGCGCACTCCATAAGTTGTACGTATCTATAGTTATAGGTCTGTGATACCACCTTGTATAATATTTTTTGAACTTTTTATAGGTATTTGGTGGCGCTGGCTTTAACAGTGAATATCCCGTAGAAAAACTTATGAGAGATGCTAAGATCTTCCAGATTTACGAAGGAACCTCCCAAATCCAAAGAATTATCATTTCCAGACACTTGATGGACAGAGCAAAGTCTCTTAGTTAAATTTATTCTTCCCGAGCGTTCATAAATCAAATTTATATTTTTAATCGTGGGAATTGTTAACAATGCAATTCAAAATTGGAACAGCAAAACATTTACAAAGAATCATCGGGGTGGGGCGGCCATTTCCAAGTCTAAAATGGGGCAACGGTATTTTTATAGTCTATAGTGTGTTTAAATAAAATTAAGTATATATTTTTTTAAATAAATCAATTTCTGTAGCTTTTTACATATGTAGGTAGTTATTTGGAGTTTTTATTCATTCTACTCGTTTTGTATCGGAGAAGCAATTGTGTGTTATAATATTTTATTATTAGATATTATTTGGTTCAATTTATTTAGATTTATGAAAATGACGTATTATATTTAAACCGGCAAATCCTGAGATGAAAATAAATTGAAGAAAAATAACCATAAATTGCGCTTTGAATTATTAAGCGAAATATACACTTTATATGAAATCTCAAAATTTACGTGCCCGCTCCTTTCTTCGCAATCAATAGTTTATTGAGGCAGTCTCGAGGTTCAAAAAAGGTTAGTGCGATGTTGTCATATTGCAACACAGAATTCTAAACGCACGTGTTCACTTTTTGACAACAAAATGTCTTTGACACGCGTTATCACTCATACTCTCTTACCTATCTCATTTTAAAATAGTCCGTTTTATAATTAAATTCCTTAAAAAAAGAAAACACAAAAAGTATGTTTTGCAACAGCTCAACGCTAGATAATATCACACAAATTTGAAATCACATCACAACATTTATTATTATGAATTATTTCACAACAGAAAAAAATCGAGTACTGCTACAACTAACAAAACGTTTAAAATTCGTATACTTCAAGCACGTGGAACCTTCGACAGCGTCAGTCCAACCCCGAGTCTCGAAACATACTGAAGCAACGATAGTGTCGCGCGGCCGGTATATAAGCAAGGGCGAGACACTCGGTGTGATCTGGCAACACGGTAAGTATACTCTAGTGACCCACATTGTTGCTAAGTGAATCCAGATGGAACGGCGCGACAGTACGTGGGTAAAAAGGGTTTTTACCTTAGTATTTAGATATTCCTTTAAAAAAAATGTATGTACACTTTCTCTAGGACACCCAAGGAGTCACCCATTTAAATATAATACGTCATTTCCATAACACCCTGTATATTGTAACTATGTACATACATAATGACACCAAAATGAGGTTAGCTCTCCATGCAAACGCAACTTATTTTGGTGAATGGATATTATTTTTATGCCTTTTAGGGATTTCATAGTGGCGTTTGATCGATAGATCTCTTAATATGTCACTTATGGTGTTTTTCTCTCACATGCCTGATTACCAACGCCGTAATATTGATGCCAAATTTCAGTCATTGGGCTGCTGTCGGCGGGTGTGTGAAATTGATTTCGAAAATTGTGTTATTATAATTACCCATTTATTTTTTAATGTTCACTTTATAACTTGCAATCTGTTGTTTATATAATTTTTATTTTATGTCTTATATCTTCACTATTATATTCAATATATTGTTTTAATCCTTTACCTATATTTCCATCATGTATTTATTTATATACAGGGTTAGAGAGATGGAAATCCCTAAAATTCCTGAACGGTCTCGCAGTTCAAGTAATACAACAAACATCAGCAAATTCAATTCTGACATTGAAAAAACGAAAATTACTGTCTCTGACATATTTTCATTATTCGTTATGTTCAGCTCACCAAAATGTATTCAATGTATTTATCATATCGGCCCCTTCAAGAAGTTATAATGCTGTTTTTCTATAAAATGTACAGGGGAGCCAATATTCAGCCATCTCAAAAATTACATGAGATTTCCTATGTTCAACTTAACGATTCATCGCCCGGTATGTTTGGCGTTTGATAGCTATTTCCTAACGAAATGTACTAAAATGAAAGATTTTAGTACGATAGTAACTATCTGGTGAATGCGCTGGTTCATTTAAATAAAAGCGACGACAAAATATTAGGCGGGGTTTACTCCGGACCAGTTTACTTACGGATGTTCACTGTCTGAACCATCATAATAAAATGATAGTTTATTTGATGATCTATTGAGATACTTCCAAAAGAATCATGTACCAATAAGTATTTGTAAAGTTGTTTATTTCAAAGCAGTTTCCTGGCATACTTACTATTAACATTGGCGAAAACATGGAGATTAATCAATGCCCGCCAAAATTCAAGCTCGCTGCTGCTATTGCGCTCTCGGTTTAAAGTCAAATAACATCTCAGTACTACTAAATGAACAATTCTTTTACAAAATGCATGAGTTTTCCCTCCTAAAAATCGGCAATATTTATATTGTTTGTTTTGGAACGCAACCATCATTAAAAAGTGAATTTTAAATTATGCAACTTTGCCTAGACGCGCTTATTATGTGACCTACTTTTCTATGAGAAAGTTGGTTAGTAGTAAAAACTGCTCGAAATAAGGCAGATTTAGGTAAATAAGTAAGATTTTTTGGATAAATTGCATTCATTTTTGGCAGTTTTACGAATTTTGAATGAAGTGACTAGCATTTTGCTAATACAAGGCAAAAATCAACGTCTTTTGAGGTTATGATACTAGTTGGTCCATTGACTATTGACTAATAAGACATATGTCTACTGTCATAAAGTGACTGCAAAAGTGTAAGAGAAGTGGCCTAGAGACCTACATTTTCCAAAACGTCGTGATTTTACAAAGTTAAAGAAATAGAAATTAGTGAAACCTTGGCGCAAATTTGAAGGTCAGAGCTCCTCAAGGCTCTGGGGCGTGATTTTTTCGGTTATCATTGCGGGATAAGTGGGAAATCAAGTAAACAATATGCACGACGAGACGCAAAGCCAAAGCGTTCCGGGCTCTGTTGCCGTTTCTACGATTGCACAGGAGGAAAATAGCTCAACGCCAACCCTTTCTGTGGTAACTTCCGAAGCAGAATTAGAAATAAACACAGATAGTGAAGTTGTTGAATTGCCAGTGCCTTTTTCAGAAATCCCAACCAATAATGCAGGTACAGAATTTACCTACTCACTTTCAGGTTATAAAAAGTAGTAAACCAGTTTTCGAGCTAATTAACTCCATAGTCCATAGATTCACTTTTATTCAAGCGACCTAGTCGCCAGCGAAAGCAACAATCGAAAGCTAAATTGTTAATGTCTTGTTTATCGCTTTGTATTCAACTGTTACGTGATTCAGTTGAATTAAATTATATTGGGGAAGGTTACGCCCGTTTTTCCCTTAAAACGGTCAACAGTTTTTTAGTTGAACCTATTTCCCTATTTGACCTTTGTGAATATTTTAACAATCTTCAGAAAAACCCATCTAATCGATTCATGACCCATAAATTATTTAAGGACGGTATTTAAAACTAGGCAACCCTAGACAATAAATAGATAAATAGGCAAGCATGTCTAGCATAATAGGTCAGGTTCAAGTGTACAGGTGCAGTAAGATAGAAAAAGATAGTCTATGTTGTTTTGTAACGCCTTTATGTCCGCGCGCATGTTCTAGAATTAATAATGGTAGGTACAGCTTGTTATGAGAGTAATGAGTCTTATGTATTTTTATAATAAAGGGTTTTTTTGGAGGTGCCTTTTTGTGGTTTCTTTATCACATAACAAACCTCATTTTTTGGTTTGTCAGTACGGATACCTGAGTAATAATGGCACTGATTTCACAACATCAACGTATTTTACCAGGGGTTGTAGCAAATAATTATCCGTTGTACATACATAACCGAGTTAGTCCAGGTTAGGTACACATTACATAGGTGCCTTATGTATCTTATGTAATAACAAGGATGGTATACATTGTGATCAAGTAAAGGCTCAGATTCGACCGGTATACAGCCTACGAATAAATGTCAATTTTTAAATGTTACTATTAGTTCAGCATTAATATTACAATTCTGTGTACAATTCACAACTGTTCCATTTGAATGAATGAACAGATAATGAGAATTCATTCCAATCAACCATAGAAATCACAATATAATTAACATAATATTCTTTGGAATGATCATGATCAAATAATAACAAAAATACAAAATATTTGTGGTGGAGGCGCTAGGATTCAAGCCTTAGATCCTTTACTCAAATTACTCCATGGCATAGAAAGAATTAAACCTAGAATGACCACCAAGCCAAAAAGATGGGGTATCGTTATCGTCAAAGATTGTTTAAGAACCCTAGACGACCTCCAGAGAATGGTGTGGAATTATTTTAAAGCCCGTGTTACGTGATGCGGTTTTTGTGAATATCTAAGCATAAATGAAGCCCACAGCGTTAAATGGCAGTGAACAGTATGGGTTTATTTAGTATATGTCCATGTTATAGTGGATATTTTATTCTCTGATCCAATTCCAATACAAATAAAAATCCTCTCTTATTATATATTATTTTTGCGAGCAGATATAACGAAGGGAGATATTATATTCACACAAACCTTCCACGAGGGACTAAATTATTAATCTTTAGATATTCGGCGGAGTGCTTTTTTTTAGAAGCACAATGGGGATAAAAATGTGTCGCCGAGTGTTCTGACGATGTACGAAATAATCTTGTTGGGTGGTCCAGGAAGACCGACGTTGCAAACTCCGTGTGTAGTTTTTCTTTTATCTATTCATATCTCATCACCAAATATACAAATTGTCCTTCCGTGGTTCAAAAGCCCAGACATATCCACACAAACATTCAGCGAGGAACTAACAATTAATCTTTAAATATTCGCGCGCGAGTGCTTTTTTTAGAACGCCCGTTTCGTTTTGGGGATAAATGTGTCGCCGAGTGTTTTGACGGTGTACGAAATAATCTTTTTGGGTGGTCCAGTAAGACCGACGTTGCAAATATAGTATGTACTTTTTTCTTTTGTGTTAATTGTAACCAGAACTTTTGAGGTAGGTTTGTTCGCTTTAGTTGTTCGTCTTGATGCTTTGTCTCTGGCGATGATTGGAAACAACGGGTCTGGCCTATGATTGGTTGTCGGGGATGGCCAATCATACAGTTACTGAAGTTTTGCTTTATATAGATAAATATTTATATAAATGGTGTTCGAATTTATTTTAACATGTAGAATCACCTTTACAAAGTATCCTGTTGCATCAGTGTGTGTGTTTTAACATCAGGGGAAGATATATTCTTCCTTTTACGTGTGTTCTTGCTAATCATCATCTACCTTCCTAATATTCTAATGGTGGCCGATGCCACTTGCACTAAAGGTATGGTTTCGGTAGAATTGCCAGCAGTAGCGTCTGGCAATGGTCTTTAGGAAAATAAAATATGGGGTTTCCCTAGAACGTCTGAGACGTCACGGTTCAACGGTTGGCAGGCGACTGCTATGTATCTACTGCTCCGAGACCAGTCTAGTCGTGCCTGCCCGACTGCTTGCATGTAAATTTTATAACCAAATTTGCTTCTAAAAGCCTTTAATGTTGTTATTCGATTGTGTATGAAAAAGTTTCAGTTCTGCCATGAGTAGCAAAATTTTTTTAGTGGAAGATGAAGAAATGCTCATTTCAGAAGCATCAAGATAAGGATTATAAAAATTTAGAAATACGAGAAAATATTTGGATATACAGTATGTCCACGGATGTGGTTTACAAGAGGACAAATGGACTTAAAATTGAAAGATACGAAAAAAAGTCACTCTTAATAAACGTTTTTGCTTGTCTAGAAAATACGATTCATCATAAGAAACTTCAATTTTTTTATACAGGGTGGGTAAAAACTGCAAAAATGTTATTTTGCTTAAGAGTAAACATACTTTATTTTGACAGATACGAAAAAAGTCACTCTTAATAAACGTTTTTACTTGAATCATGAATAGGTGATACTTGTTGTCAATGTCTTTATTTCATGAAGTAACACAAAAACATTTTTATCAACATGAAAAGAATACGATAACGATAATTCAAAAACTCCACCCCCATACTCGACACATTTTTCTAATTGCTCTCTCAAATAAGTGAAAAAATTTCTGATTTCTGCCTGAGATATCGATTGGACAGCCTGGATAATTGCCTGGATAATTCGGCTCTTCAGCACTTCAATATCATTTGGTATTGCTGTTGCAAAAACATTTTGTTTTAAACGGCCCGATAAAAACATATCGGCCAAGGTTAAGTCGGGACTTCTTTGGGCCATAAAACTGGGCCATTCCTGCCAATCCACCTTGGACCAAATCTGCTGGACAACCATCTTGCTGAAAATACATATTTTGTCGAAAATTTAATGGTAGATTTTCGAGTTTATCATTGAAAAATGTATCCAGCATTTCTAAATATGATAATCTATTGCACGTGTTATCAAAAAAATATGGCCCTATAATGACCTGGATGGATATCGCACACCACACGTTCACTTTTGTGAAATATTGCATTCTGGTCATAATTCTGAATTCGGGATTTTCTAAAGACCAGTACCTAACGTGCTGGGTTTCAACGGTTCCATTTGTTGAAAATGTACTTTCATCAGAAGACATGATACATTTATAAAAATCAATATTTCCACTTAAAATTGTGTCTCCTATCCACAGGCAAAAATCAAGTCGTTTCCCGTCGTCTCCATCTTCCAATCTTTGATTAAAGTGCGGTTTATACGGATACAATTTAATTGCTTTAAGGATCTTCTGAATTTGACTTTTTTTCACAACTTCCAACTGAGTAACACGATTTCTAAGGGACGTCATAGGATTTTCTTCAACAGAATGAAGAACTAAGACTTGTAGCAGCATCATCATGGTCGTATTTCTTCTTTTTTTTCTGAGGTCCAAAACCGAACCAGTTCTCTTGAACTTTTTTATTAACTTGCAGATTGCCATCCTAGTTATTGGGATTCCTACAAATTTCTCGGTAAATTGTTCCATGACGTAGCGGTATGGAACTTGACCATCCCCATAACATTGTATTATAAAAACTCTTTGTTCAGTAGATAGCATTTCTACTTAAATAATAACTTCATTAAATAAAGACATTGACAACAAGTACCTATCACCTTAAGTGTCATTATTATTTTAACTAGGTTCACCAGTCAGAGGTGTGCCAGAGAATACTTTTTGGGAAATAATTTTTACATAGGTAAACCTTTTAATTAATTGTTCTACTTCGGTTTGTTGTGTAGAAAACACATTCATTAAGAGTTACTTTTTTTCGTATCTTTCAAAATTAAGTATGTTTACACTTAAGCAAAATAACATTTTTGCAGTTTTTACCCACCCTGTATAAAAAAATTGAAGTTTCTTATGGTGAATCGTATTTTCTAGACAAGCAAAAACGTTTATTAAGAGTGACTTTTTTTCGTATCTCACAATTTTTAGTCCATTTGTCCTCTTGTAAACCCCATCCGTGGACATACTGTAGACACAGATACCACGGTACGTCTGCTTTTCTCAACCGAGATAATTGACAACCACCTATGGCTTCCAGCAGTTGCAGGAAAAACACTCGGTAGTTAACGGCTGGTCGTGACTGCCAGACATCGCGGCCAGAAGCAGTTCGACCGAAACCATACCTTAAACCAGACCAATCAAATCTACCAGTATCAAGCCTTCACACCGAATACATTTGGTGCTTTACACCGATTTGTTCGAGTAGCGAAATTACCATCCGAATGATCTTTGTGTTTTCCTGCACCGACTGTATTTTTAAACTCAAGGATAAATACTTTCGAAACGGGATCGAACCGCATTGCGTTGTGTGCGAGTCCTTGCTTTTAGTGTATTTTTGACGAATAAATATGCCGTTCAACTCGAAAATACTAATTACACTACCATTTAGCAAGTTTAATGGCTTCCTTCGCGTTTGGTACCTAGTATGTGGGGAAGGTTGATTTAGCTTCATTTCGTTGAATGTATTTGTCAGTACTGCGGTACAGAAGCGCTATATACAGGGTGTTCCTCAATGACGTGCTAAGATTTCAGAATGTGATAACTTAGGTTGTTTTATGAAGAAATTCTTATATGAGCTGGGTGTTCCATTTTCAACACTTTCTGGGGGGTATTAAAGTTGTTATCAAAGATAGAATGTTGCGGTTTTCACTTTTTGACAAATTTGTCATGGCTCTCTTCGTTTTTACAGGGTGATTTTGAAAATCTTCGCTTTCTAGACTTTCAATTTCACACTTTCTAGCTATTTCCGTTACGCGTTGAGTTATCAAAAAGGTAACAGCTAAAAATCGCTTTAGAGATTGTTACGTTCAGTGGCGCAGCCAGTTTTTCTCTAAAAGTTATTTTTTGAGATATTAACAAAAGTAAGTAGTTATTTATATTTATATTCAAATATAACCTAAAAATGCGATATTTTTAATAATTACGTTACTTATAACAGTAGACCATGGTCAATTTATTATAAACAATGGGCAAATGGTCAAAACTTGACAGATCTTTATTATTTATGAAATACGTCAGTTTTTATAACATGCTTTCAATTTTAATTATTCTTAAAGCCGTATTAGAGTCGGCAATAAAAATTTCCGGTGCAATGGTAATTATAATTGCACGAATTTATGCGCAGTAAACCGTTCTCGATCAGCTGGAGCATTTCCAACAGTCAGAACAGCAGTTAGTAGTGTCGAAATCCCTAAAATACCCCCAGAATTAGAGATGGGCAAACCTGTTCATTTTGATTAGCAGTTAAAGCAGCTACTGCTATTTACAAATGGCAGTTCAAAAAAGTTGCTACGAATTAGCAGTACATATGCTTACTAAGGAATGTGAACTGTTAATTTAAGTACCAGTTAGTTTAAATAGCCATTAGCTGTTCATAGGTGCAACTAATAAACATTTAAAAATAAGAGAATAATCCATCTCTACCCAGACTTGCAATGCAGCAATGAAAATGGCGCATGCCCAATTTCTGGCAATGCGAGACAGCTGATCGAGAACGGTGTACTGCGCATGAATCCGTGCAATTTTAATTGCCAGAAGACTAGAATTGCTGAAAGCCGTATTAGTGTCGGCAATTTTTGTCTCTTGCGCCGGCAATGGCAATTATAATTGCACGTATTCATGCGCACTAAACCGTTCTCAATCAGCTGGCCCAATACTGCTCGCATTGCCGGCGCAATGCGAGAATGGAATCCGTATTACAGTCGGCATTCTAGTCTTCTGGCAATTAAAATTGCACGGATTCATGCGCCGTACATCGTTCTCGATCAGCTGTCTCGCATTGCCAGAAATGGGGCATGCGCCATTTTCATTGCCATTGCCGGTGCAAGTCTGGGTAGAGATGGACTATTCTATTATTTTTAACTGTTTATTATTTGGTCGAAGCAGCTATGAACAGCTAATGGCTATTTAAACTAACTGGTACGTAAGTTAACAGTTCACATAGTTTATTAAGCATATGTACTGCTAATTCGTAGCAACTTTTTTGAACTGCCATTTGTAAGTAGCAGTAGCTGCTTTAGCTGTTAATCAAAACGAATAGGTTTGCCCATCTCTAATTCTGGGGGTATTTTAAAGATTTCGACACTGCTGCTGTTCTGACTGTTGGCAATGCGCATGAATTCGTGCAATTATAATTGCCATTGCACCGGAAATTTTTATTGCCGACTCTAATACGGCTTTAATATGCTTTCAATTTAATTATTCTTAACAATGGCCGTTTATGATAAGAATTATGAACAGTATGATATGTTGGTATGTTTTATATAATCCAATTTAATAATTAGAATAGCTGAATTTGTTTCTAAATAATTGACCATGGCCTACCGTTATAAGTAACGTAAATTATTAATAATATCGCATCGTTTCGTTCTAAAGTGAAAACCGCAACCATTCTATCTTCGATAATAAGTCTAATATGCACAGAAAGTCTCGAAAATGGGATACCCTGTACACATGTCCTTTGATTTTTTTGGATATTTTTCTGGTGGTCTCTTGCGTTTTTCTCGTCGGACGAACCATTCTTGATTAAAAGATTTAAATTGCCAACCTAATCGAAACGAACTACTTTATCATGAATCAACAAAATTCAGTAAAGATTAATTTCGACGTTTCTTCGGCATTGTTATTCTCGAGTACCGTCGCGTTTACCGGATTCGAGACCGTAGGATTTTCCTGTGACTGCACTCGATCTACCAGCTCTCGTCTGTATTTTATGAAAGTGGTCCGTGACAAAAACGCTCAGACGATTTTAATGTTTCTCTTTATGACTTTGAAAGTGCGTTAACGACATAAATATTACTCAATTACCGGCAGAGAAAATGGCCGTTTCTTATTTGTAGGAATTCCGTTGAAATGAAATTTGGAATTTGCCAATTAACTTATAATTAGCTAGAAAACCTAGCAGGGTTAGAATAGGTTTGCATGTAATATGATTATATACAGGGTGTTCGGATAGTGCATCAGGACACAGGTATTAAGTCACATGACATAAAGTCGAAAACTCAATAGTACTTTTTTCCCCATTAGAAAAACTGATTTTTCTGCCAACAAAAAATTGAATTTCAGTTTTGCGCCTAAACGGTGTGGTTTATCGACTCGAATCAAGTGTGTGTTTTTTATTAGATATTCTTTTGTCTTTAAAATGACATGTCATTTTTTCCAATAACTGTCAAAACCAAAAAGATATTCCAAAATAGTATATTAAGATACAAGTTTCATAAGATATTATTTTAGAGCACGCGTTTAATCTAGAAAACGACCCGCGAAGCGGGTAGTTTTCTAAAGTACAAGTGCTCTAATTGTCTTATCAACCGTGTATTTTATAATACTTTTTCTATTTGGGCCTTTAAATTATGAAAAACTTAAAAAATATATTGAATTAATATTTTCTTTTTGGGTTGGCAATACTTTTACAATTTAATAAAATGTTACAAGTATCAAATATGCCATGATAGAAACAATTGAACACAACAAAGCTTCTTCCCATCCGTCATAATTAAAACTAAATATATTATTAAAGTTAATAAAAATGAGTCAGGAAGAAAATTATACTCCGTCAGAAATACCAGAAATTGCAGAAAATAATCTAAAAAAACTTTGAGTTATAGTGCGAGCAAGTTCAAAATATTGAACAAAATAATGAATAATACTATTGAACAAAATATTGTGTCTATACAGAATCTGACTGTAATAACAATTAATGCCCAGGAAATGTCTACAATAACTATAAATATGTATATACACGTTGTTGAAAAAAGGTCGGTACCCCGGAATAACTCCGGTGCATCGCATTGCAGCGGAAAATGTCTGGGGAAAAAGTTGTTTGGTTTTGAAGGAGGAATAGTTTAACCCCCCCCCCCCCTCAACCCCCTGGCGCGGGTGGGGGGTAAGTTAAGATTTTCAAATGGAACCCCATATTTTTTATTGGCATATCGTGTTCTCCGACCAAAAATAAACCATCTTTTGTCCGAAATTTTTTTTTATCTGGGCCCATCCTTCACCAATAAATGAGGTTTTATCCCGGAAATACTCTTTTTCTCTGTCTTGTACTAAAAAATGCCCGTGGAATACAAACAACTTTTTTCAAGGGCATTTTTTAGTACAAGACAGTGAAAAGGAGTATTTCCGGGATAAAACTTGATTTTCGCACGGTCCTGATATTGTCTTTCTCATGGTGATTATTGGTGAAGGAAGGGCCCGAATAAAATAATTTTTCGGACAAAAGATGTTTATTTTTGGTCAGAGAACACGATACGCCAATAAAAAAATGGGGTTCCATTTGAAAATCTTAACTTACCCCCATCCGCGCTAGGGGGTTGAGGTGGTGGGGGTGGTTTAAACTACTCCTCCTTCAAAACCAAACAACTTTTTCCCCAGACATTTTCCTGCAATGCATTGCACCGGAGTTATTCCGGGGTACCGACCTTTTTTCAACAACGTGTATATACATATTTATAGTTATTGTAGGCATTTCCTGGGCATTAATTGTTATTACAGTCAGATTCTGTGTAGACACACACACACATTGAATAAAACTTTAGAAATAGAGCATAAACTGGAAGATATTTCTATAAAAAATTTCTGTCGAATCATAATGCCTAGAAAACTGAAAAACTTGAAAAAATTTCAACGAAATCGAAGTAGGCCTAAAATTCGAACCCTACTTGCTGCCAACATAAAAAAATAACATTTCAGTTCCATAAAGTGGCAGGTTATTAAATTTTTTTGCATTTCATAATGTAGCCATTATGAAACCCAACTAGAAAAATTAAATTTGAATTTCAGGTTTGTTCGGGTCTGGTGGCACAGCAGAGATACATTTTTTAACGGAATGATAGAAGTCGTTAAGCGTGCCTGTGCCTAATATTAACATTATAGTTTATAAGATAACCGCACGAAGTTAAGAGCACTTATCAGTGGTAGTAGGTAGAAAGGTGTGACAAACTACAAGAGAACTATTGGATAGAAGTTGTTAAAATTTTAAATTTAGCTTCGAAATTTTGTACTACATGACTAAAATATCTTGAATATTTATAAATAGTTTAGTTTTAATGCAAAAATAAATGTCACACCGATGTTTTCGGGAAAAATATCTAAAATCGCAACTATCTAAAGTGATTTGGCAACGCTTCGGGTGATCAAAGGCGGAAGAATAAGGAAAACGTCTCCTACTCCCTCGATGCAGCCGGCCGGCGCGCTGGTCCGTCGTGTCTTGGAATGGCGATGTTGTCTCATTGTTCAATAACAATGACTTATGGTGTTCCGCGGCGAAATCCCAAATCGGATCCCACTGATCAATACTCTTAAGAATTGAACCTTGAAAAGTATCGAGTCCCCAAGTATCCTGGTACATTATCCGATCACCCTGTATAATATTATTACTATAGTTCTATTATAAACGTGACAATATCTACATCGTAAAACTAAGAAATAATCTTGCGACACACACGACCAACAGCAAACATAAATCAAACCGATGCATAAATTACCTAAAACACAGAGAGTACTGGAAGTGAAAGAATTGTCCCGTCCAGCGAGAATAAATCTGCACCTAGTTTTAAAAGTATCGTATCGCATTTTACATTAATTCTCCGCGGATCTGAATTAAATGAGCCGACCGGTCCGCTAACAGCCTTTCGAATTTACAACCACATTTGTTGGGATGTTCAAAAAGAGAACAAGGGACCAGGGAGTTATAAATAGGGTCGGGCACAAAGAAGCATGATCGGCCTGACGATCCTGACATTCCTGTAAATGTGACAGAAGAACGGTAGAAGTTCTTAGGTATATCGTTAGGAGATAATGCTTTTGGGAAGAGGCTTTTGATCTTTATGCAGTGCAGTGAATTAATTTTAGTTGGTAAATAACGTAAAACGTATAGTCGGTAATAACGTTGATATATACAGGGTGTCCCAGAATATGTGGACAATCTCCCGGGTTCAGATAGAACATTTAAAAATAACAGGAGAAGTTCATATAAATTTTTCTTCCTAGGCCAGTGTTGCGGAGAGCTATATTGAAAATTCTGTACAAAATAAAATAGGAATTGCAAAGCAAATAAATGGTGTAGAACAATATGCAGAGAGAACCTCCAGTTTTAGTAAATCTGTAACTTTAAATGCTTGTGTCTCATCGGATAGTAAAATACTTCATCGATCGTTTGGAAATGTTACAAATTCTACAATTAATATTAATATTTCTTAAATTAAAACAATGCTCTTTTAGTTTTTAATATTGGTGCCCTAAAACACGCTTGTAGATAAAATATCGTACAATACACTTACGGTAGGTCTCTTTACTGTATTTGCGTGATTTACCAAACTCGCCTTCGGCTCGTTTTGCTAAGCATCACGCACATGCGGTAAAGACGTACCTACCGTACTTGTATTGTAATATACTATTTTTGATACTCTAAACTTTAAGCTGAAAAAAGGTACTTTTCATCAATGTCGATAAAATGAACTGTTTTCGAGAAAATTTTTTTTTGTTCGTACATTAAATGCATGTCGGCATATTCAGTATATGTAAATTCCATTACTAAGTTAGTAACTAATAAGACAAAGGAAAAAAACCGAAAATTTCAAGACACTACCATAAACTTTTTTTATTTATAAATATTTATAAATATTTTTTTTTTATGAACATAAAACAACAACCAATGCAAAAAAAACATATTGAACAAAAATATTTTTTTTTCGAAAACAGTTCATTTTATCGATATTGATCAAGAGTACCTTTTTTTCAGCTTAAAGTTTAGAGTATCCAAAAAAAATATTATTGTCGTTCCTTCATCATACAGGGTGTAAAAAAAGCATTTTTGTGTTACGTCTAGTCCTTCCCTGGCAAACTAAATAAGCCAAATGTGTTTAACATTGCAACAACAGGAAGAACAATTTGTAAGAACTTCTCCTGTTATTTTTAAGTGTTCTATCTGATTCTGGGAGATTGGCCACATATTCTGGGACACCCTGTATAATGTATATTAACGATTTTTTCAATTCGATAATTAATTGTCGTAGTGTATTAAAAAATAGGTACAATCTTTAGAATTATTATAAGTGGCAGTGCTACTTCTTTTATTATTTTTTCTAATTTGGGTTTCATAATGGCTACATTATGAAATGGAAAAAAATTAAATAACCTGCCACTTTATGAAACTGAAATTTTATTTTTTTTGTATTGGCAGCAAGTAGGGTTCGAATTTTAGGTCTACTTCGATTTCGTTGAAATTAGTTTTCTAGGCATTATGGATTCGACAAAATTTTTTTATAGAAAACTTTAAAATACCTTTAACCTTGCAAATAGATCATTTTTACTAGATATTTATCTGAAACACCTATTCTCGGAAATATATAACATGCTGACGGTGTCCGTCAACTAATTTCTAGTCACAACTATAAAACAACATAACCTAAAAATAATAGAAATATCTTCCAGTTTATGCTCTATTTCTAAAGTTTTATTCAATAAAGTAGGTACTATTTTTATTTTTAATTCACTATAGTATTATACATATTTATAGTTACTGTAGACATTTCCTGGGCATTAATTGTTATTCCTGTCAGATTCTGTGTCGACACAATATTTTGTTCAATAGCATTATTTATTATTTTGTTCAATATTTTGAACTTTGTTCTGCTCGCACCATAACTCAAAGTTTTGCATATTCTTTTTAAAAGTTTTTCTAGATTATTTTCTGCAATTTCTCGTATTTCTGACGGAGTACAACTTTCTTCCTGACTCATTTTTATTAACTTTAATAATATATTTGTTTTTAATTATTACGGATGGGAAGAAGCTTTGTTGTGTTCAATTGTTTCCATCATGGCATATTTGATACTTGTCAAATTTTATTAAATTGTAACAGTATTGCCAACCCAAAAAGAAAATATTAATTGAAATGGAAAAAATCTACTATATAAAAGACCCAAATAGAAAAAGTATTATAAAATACACGGTTCATAAGACAATTAGAGCACTTGTACTTTAGAAATCTCCCCGCTTCGCGGGTCTTATGAAACTTGTATCTTATTATACTATTTTGGGCTGTAAATATAATTTTACAATAAAAATAGTAATTTTTTACCGAAACTAATAAGATCCCTTCCCCAGTCGCCCACCTATTAATCCAGTTTCTTTTCCCAAGGATTTCTCGCGTGCTCAATTACTTTAA
Source organism: Barypeithes pellucidus (assembly GCA_963991005.1). Lineage (NCBI taxonomy): Eukaryota > Metazoa > Arthropoda > Insecta > Coleoptera > Curculionidae > Barypeithes > Barypeithes pellucidus. Next base: position 10,697,738 of record OZ022562.1, on the reverse strand, counting down.
CTCGCCACGCGCAACTCTTGCCGTATAAAACGTTGGTAACTTGCAACCCCTTTGACGTCTCACAGTGTCTTGAGCTATGCTGATAGACAAAAGTCTAGTTTTTCTCGTCGGTGTAATATCGATATGGGAGGAGGTTTGATGATCATAAAATAATGTCAAAAAATATATTTGCTATTACATCTGATTTGCGCGTTGACAAAAACCACACAAAGTAGACTTTACAGACTAATTCAATAGTTTTAATGCAATTTCTGTCTGTCTTCTCCATCTTATTTGCGTCAATCCTAGGTCTACGTTCGTTGCTGAGAACATTGAAATTCAGAAGTGGGTTTTGTCCAGCATCGTGCGAAACACTGCGCGTCGTAAATTGTAACCCCTTGGTCGTATGTCGCCCGCTGCCCCCCCCCCCCCCCCCCCCCCCGTGGCAGCGCACTTGTCGATTCGAAGAGCGCTCATTTTGACCCACTGACCCGGATTCCGTGGCACGCTGTGAACAATGACGTAATTTTCTGCGACCCGGTTTTCCGGCATCAACGTTTTTCCGCCACGCCCACACCCACGCGAGATTTTTTTTTGTCCTTTGGGTTAAGGATAACGATGGACGTATTGATATGGCATAAATGGTGTTTTAGGATCGGTGTTTATGAACGCAGTACGTACAAGGTGGTCACTGGTCATCATGATCTATGGATGTTCTTTTTATGATCAAACTTATACTGAATAAATGCACGCGTTTATTGATTATACAACGTGTCCAAGATAAGGAGGGCCAGTACAGGGATCTCGGAAACCGTAAGAGATACGAAGCCGGTTAAATGGAGGTAAAGTTGCGCATTTACGTGCCTAATAATATGCCGTTTAGAAAGATTTAAAATTCCGAGTAGTTCCGGAGATATCCGGAAAAAAAACGAAATTCTGAAAAATTGTTTTGTAATCCGACGAGTCGTCTTCGAAGGGCCATTATCAACTTTCTTTTTTTAAATACGGTCCTGTTTTCCTGATATTGGAATTTGAGAGCTTTTTTCTCCCGAATGCAACGATGTATGACATATTGTGATTTAATGACGTTTCGAGGATTTTTTGAACAACATCAGGTAATTTTGGGATACGTTCCTTATATTTCTCCTAATTTTATAAATAATATCTCATAAGTAAGCTCTAAATTTTTTACTTATGTTGGACTAGTTCAATAAATAACAAATAATTTAATAATAAACCACAAATAAGTGAACAAAAATCATTCCAAAACAGTAATAAAACGAACAACGAAAAAAGTAAGGAACTACATAATCAGGTGTTCAAAATGATTTCCGTTATTCTCTAAGCACAAATAACATCTTCTAACTGCCACATAACAGTTTTTTTGAGATAAAATAAAACATGCGATAGAATATCAAACTTTTCAGCATTTGTAAATTTATGTTCCATATTTTCTGGAAAATAGAAAACCTCTTAAAACGCTCTCAAACGATCACAATGGGGAATGTCAAGTGAAACAAATCACGCGTCAACATCTTAATTTTTTTGTTTCAAGCGCCTACTTTTCTTTTAAATCCCGAATCAACAGAAGTTTGAAATATTGTTTCTGTATTTTGTTCACTTATTTGTGGTTTATTATTAAACTATTTTTTATTTATTGAACTAGTCCAACATAAGTAAAAATTTGAAACCACAATGTGTCATACATCGTTGCATTCGGAAGAAAAAGCTATCAAATTCCAAAATACAGAAAAACAGGACCGTATTTAAAAAAAGAAAGTTGATAATGGCCCTTCGAAGACGACTCGTCGGATTACAAAACAATTAACGCTGTTAGATAGAGCGGAAAAAGTGGCAATACAAGAATAGTCCCAACAACAGAAACCTAGACGGAGGAGAGAATCATGAAAAACTGATCTTGCTGTTACTGGATGAGGCAAACAAACTATGGACAGTAAATTAGAAAAATCAAATTGCATCAAATGATACTGGGAAAGGATGCAGATTTGTGCCTGACTCGGACTCTCTAGAGCAGTGTTACCAGATTGACGGATTAATCCGTTTTTGACGGATTTTTGCTACCCTGAGAAAAATAAACGGATTTTCGAGGGATTTCAGACTTCGGACGGAATTTTGCGGATTTTTGAATATGGAAGAATCTTAATGCATGTTTTATCATGATTCAGCTAGTTTTGTTACCGTAAATAGTTGTTACTGTATGAATGATGGCCAGCATGATGGGCGTTTTCATTTCTCAAGTTGGTCAACGATGTAACCAATTTTTTTTTTGGGGTTGGTATGACGTATGACATTATTTTGAACGCGCTTGTTTCATCGATCTGCTTTATTTGCTAGAAGCGTTGCGTTCAAAATATCCTGTTGCGGCTTCGTCGTAACTTTTTACAAATCTATTTCGAACTTCAACATGGATTACGAAACCAAGAACAGCGAGAACCATACTTCCGAATCGGATGAGTGTAAAACACCTCCGAAAAAGTTGCCAAAGTAAGTCATCTTTTATCTCGCTCTTATCGGTTAGGGTTGATGGCGCAGCTACTTCTGAACAACCAGTAACAACGCAACTTTCAATCGATTTATCCAATAATTTTTTATGAATAAAGTACGTAATTCACGCGAAAACGAAAAATAATACCTTTTTAGAACAAATTTGCATGAAATTAGATAAGTTTAAATATTTCTACACAAAACGGATTTTTACGGATTTTTGAAAGCCTTCCCCCACCCTTTCCCCAGTATTCTACGGATATCCCGACGAACCATTCTGGCATCACTGCTCTAGAGACGAGGAAGCATTGTTATCAATATCGTCACATTATTGAAAATATATAATTTTTGTAGGGAACATACGCTTCCCAAAAATAAATAGAGGGCCGTATTAAACCAATGTCTATGGTTGGGCTTTACATCCATAATTAATTTTTCTCGCCACCCCTTAAAATTGCTTATCCGCCAGCCACTGCATCGGGCTTGTCTAGATACGAGTCGCAACCGCCATCTTAAATTCACTGTCAGTGGGTTAGTGTGTCAACGAGAGTGAATCTGACTTAAGTGGGATGCAAATGATGCCAAGGTCGCCGCCATAGCAAAACACTTATTTGTGTTATCATCATTGTATTTTAATGATATTTATTAACGGGCGGGTACTCGTCGAACTGGTTCTATCGGTGCTGCACCCCGATTTTTCTTTAAAGTTACTGAAAATTGGATCTCGTTGTGTGGATGTTGCGGCATCCCTCGCGCTAAAAAAAATAATATAAATTTAAAATAGAATTATTCAAAGCATGACATCGTTGTATTTCGTAATGGGAGATGTTCAAGGTTGTGCGAGTTACCCTGGCCTACTTGATTATAATTAAAAACTAATTAGCATCTATATAGCAGTTAAAAAATTCAAAACGTTTATTATTTTTTACGAGAACCTTAGCAAGTGTTCTTGAAATTGTTTATCATAATAAAATACAGAGTTTAACTTAAGTCTTGGATGGATAATTGAAGAAAAAGTAACAGCCTATCTGCTTTCGAAAAATGTTTCTCCTTGTTATCGGTTTATTTGCTTTCGCGTTAAGTTATTAGGTCCACATCTTCCTTTGTCGAATTTAATCGATTTTGCACCTTTTTCCCGGTTCTTTTATCTTGAATAAACCCGAACAGACTGGATTTTCAAACGGTACTATTGTTCAATGGGTGCTCACACTGGAATAATCATGGAAAGGATTGTTGAAATATTTTTTTTGGACGAGTTAGGTATCCGCATGAAGGACGGGTAATGTTGCAAGACGCTATGCATGTTAGGCACATGTATAAACTGATATAATGTGATCTTAGCGGCCAGCTAGCTGATAATTTACAATACTTATTGGAAATAGATGAATGGTGTGCGCAGTGGCGGTTCTTCCACAGGAGCACATGCGCACGTGCACCCCCAAAACAAAACGAATAAAAAATATTAATTTACATTCATTGAATATTAGTTATCGTATAAAGTCCGACCCTCCCTAATATTTTATCGTACCGTCAAACTAAAAAAGTCCGACCCTCCCTAATATTTTATCATCCCGTCAAACCAAGCTGTATGGATCCGGCAACCGTGCCTCGGTCGAGGTAAATGACGATTATGACGAGACTTGCTCGCATGTGCGATTAAGTAGTGCATTTTTTTTTGACAGCCAGTGAGAATCTGCCTACAGACACCTTAGAGGCGCGGCTGCAAGGTAGTGGCGGGTTTAGCAACTTGTGAGGATTATACCTCCATCAACATCATCTTTTCTGAGGCGAGCCGACCGACTAAACTCACCGTGTGAGTCAGGTATAAAACCTTTAACTCCTTTTCACTCGACGTGTTATTTTTGACTATCATAAGTATGATTTTTGGGTTAAACCTTTAGGCGTTGTTGATGATGTTTGGGGTCAGCTCTAGTATCTTTCTCATTTGAATGTAATTAAATGGGCAAGATATAAGTACTCCTAACATGTTGGCGGTAGGTGTGTGGTAGGCGGTGTATTTTGACAGTAGTCGTGTAGTGTTTTGTGTATCGTGAGGTTTATAGAGGGTATTCCAAACTTAATGAGGCTGTTATTGATCAATTTTCAACAATTAAGAACCGAAGAATGGACTTTACGTTTAAGCACTATTGTGTAGGGTCGATAAATGTTACTCGATATGATTTTAAACCATTTTATTTAATGATTTAAACTAAAAAACACTGAAAATATGAAGAATGCCAACTTGTCAGTCTCGTGGCTCGATTCGTTCTCGTCATAAAACAGTAAACTATTGTTCTCGTCGTGGCCTAATGACGTAGCGCGTAGATGGCGTAGTGGCATTAGACATCATTCGGTTTTCTTGATAACTCGTAGATGGCGGTAGTAGTATTGGACATCATTCGGTTTTCTTGATAGCTCGTAGATGGCGTTAGTAGTATTAGTAGTGGACTGTATAGATATTGTTGCGAGGGTTGCATGCGACGACGTTAAGATCCGACAGCTATACACACTAAGAAAACCTTTCTTATTTTCCAAACGTTGTATTTCCTTGTGTAAAATTAAGAAATAAATAAAAATATGTTTTACCCAACGCACATTTTCTTATTACTTTTTTTCTTTCTACATTTAAAATGCCTAGAAAAATTTCACCATATTTGTGAGCAGAGGTCACGAGCCGCCACAGCTTCTAGACATGTTTTTTCTACTGACCAATTGTAAACTCTTGCTGCCCAAGTAATCATTTCGCAGCTCGACGGCAAACTATTTAATTACTTCTCATTTAAATTATTGTGTATGCAAAGAACAGGCAAGAACAACAGATCCTTCTAAATATTGCATTTATTCAAATGTCAATCTATTTTTAACGGACTCGGGTCCCTGGACGCAATAACAATATTAATCTGCAAACATCATGCAAGCGATTTTATTGTCACTTGGTGAGACATTTATTATTATTATTTTATTATCGTGTTATAACGTGATCGTATTTTTACGATTTGTATGGCGGAGACGCGCGGCGTAGATTAGCCGTGTCCCACTGACCCACTTACCTAATGACATTGGCACCACTTTTATTTTCGTTCGACGATTGCACAACGTCGAGCCGCGTGCATGATATCATTTAATTCCATTTTCAAATTCGTATCATTGTCTTTAATGTAATCAGTAGTAATCAGAGGCGTCGCGTCGTAGCCTTAAGGTAAACACCCCACGAGATAAGTTGACGATTAATAATGATTAATGTATGTTTATTGTATCGCGAATACATGGGGGATTTTTGTATTGTAAAGGGTTGCAAAAAACATGTATTTTTTTATTTTAAACAAAACAAGTATTTTTTGTTTTAAACGGTTTTTTTTGTTTTGAACATGTTTTAAACAAATCAAACCTTATTAAAAACATAGTTTAAAACATGTTTTCAATGTTTTTAGTAGAGTTTAAAAGATTTTTTAAACTCCTTTCCCAGTGAACATCTCAGAATGTTTTCTATTCGTAGCAGTGGCGTCTGTGAGTCGGACGAACATCGAAATATTTTCAGCCGGAACAAGAGTACCCCTCTCCCCCTCCCGTTTTCGAGGATGCTGAACACGATGGCGACGTCAGAATTCCTCTTTCCCCTCAAAACGGCCAAAAACCACCCCCCAAAGGGATTAAACGCGCTTCAAGAGGTTTCCCTGCAGAGAAACAAACTTTCCTCTCGTTTTCGAGGATGCTGAGCACGGTAGTGGTGTCCGATATCGCGTCCGACCCCTTCCAACCCCTCCACCGGCCAATACTCGCCCCTGAAAGGGGTAATTTTTTTTTCAAGTGTCAGCGGCAAATATATATTCCCCCCCGTTTTCGAGGATGCTGAGCACGTCGGTGGTTTTGGATATCGCGTCCGACACCCCCCCCCCCTCCCCCCTCTCTCCCCCCGTGTTCGAGGATGTTGCGAATGGGGACTTCTCTTTTTGGTTGTAATGGTCTCTCATTCCGGTCCAACTGAAAAAATGTAATCAAATAGTTTGCGCGAAAAAACAGAAAGAATAATTTAAAAAAAAATGTTTAAACACTTTTTTTATTAAAAAGTAATGTCGCTCCATAATGGGGGCGAGTATTGGTCGGTGGAGGGGTTGGAAGGGGTTGGACGTGATATCCAACACCACCAACGTGCTCAGCCAGCATCCTCGAAAACGGGGGAAAATATATATTTGCCGGTGATACTTGAAAAAAAATTCATCCCTTTCAGGGCGAGTATTGGCCGGTGGAGGGGTTGGAAGGGGTCGGACGCGATATCCAACACTACCACCGTCCTCAGCATCCTCGAAAACGGGGGGAAAGTGTGTTTCTCTGCAGGGAAACCTCTTGAAGCGCGTTTAACCCCACTGGGAGGTGGGTTTAGGCCGTTTTGAGGGGTTGCGCAACCCCAAAGAGAAATTCTGACGCCGCCATCGTGTTCAGCATCCTCGAAAACGGGGGAGGATGGGGACACTGTTGTTTCGGCTGAAAATATTTCGATTTTTCGGGGTTTTTTCCGACTCACAGACGCCACTATAGAGTTTTACAACATTTAGGATTTTTGCCGAGAATCGGACTGCTTGGAGAGTTTTTTAAAAAACTGGCCAATATTATTTGATGTGTGTACTAACAGAATACTTATTGAGAACGACATCATAAAATTAGTTACTCACGTTAATTTAAAAGTTAATGCACAGGAGTATCATAAAAAATTAAAATGCATTGCTGTGGATCTAGATAAAGTTCAAAAAAACACTTGCACGATAGGAGAGTTGCCAGTCGCTTTCAGTACGCTTAGCGGAGAAGAACACGTTTTTTTTGTGGAATGGCCGATGAAACTGTAAATTTCTGTAAAATGTCTGGAATTTAGAGTTATCTTCTCTTTGGCGGCAATAAATAACCTTTTACCACCATTTTTGTAGATATAGGGATGCACCCAAAAGTTCCTACGTTTCTTCTTGTTCTTACGGTTATGAAGATAATTTACCAAAAGTAGGCCCTCTTCATCACTTGACATCTTACACCGAGGCCACACTACTAATAAATAGAAGAAAATCTATTAATTTGTGGATTTTTAAATGCGAGCCTAATCGTCGCTGCAGGACAAATATATTACACGTTTATATGACGCTAAGCTTCGTGCGCAGAAGTTAAGGCGTAGGCGTAGACGAATCGTCGCAGCAAGACGAATTTTTTACGCGTCTATGACGATAAGTTTCATGTGCAAAAGGCCTAAGTAAAATCTTGATCTGTACGCGGAAGTCAAATTTACTATAAAATTGTAGAACTAACCGTAATTTATGGCTCTAATGTGACTGGAATAACTTTTTTAAGAACTGCCAGTAAATTATAGCAAAAATTTTAGTAAAAATTACAAAAATATTTAGTAAACCATTGACTTGAAAGGTTTTTGTGAAACTGACTAAAATCTTTTGTAAACATTTTGGACACATGGTATTCCCAAGCGGTCCCATCCAAGTACTAACCGTGCCCATACTAGCTTTTATGCGAATTTTACAATAAAATATTTACTATAGTCTTTTCCGTGTGGACCAATATCCTTATGTGTAAAGATCACATATATATGAACAGTATATTGCCAGTACGAACGTTCCAAAATACAAAAAGTGTCCCCGCTATGGGAAATGGCGCGGGCCTATTGAGTTTGCGCAGTAGGATGTAAATTTTATTGATCGCGTCAGAGCCGGCCCGACATTATTTCTTTGTTGTTATTTGTCGCCATCTTTGGTTCTGGATGCTTTTTCAAATTACCGAATAAAAAGTGGTTCATCCACATTGTTGTCGGTTGTTTGTAAAGGAGTTTTTAATTTGTGGTGATTCGATTCGCTGTTTGGTAGGTTAGTGGCTTGTTTTGTTTAAGATGAAAGGACACAAGTGCATGGTGCTTTTTTGCAAAAGTCGTGGATCAATACCAGGTATAAAGTATTTCAGGTATATACGAAAATATTTTGCTTATGACATGATCCGATCTTCGGAACCGAATTTCTCTAAAAAGCTTTTAAAAAAAGAAAAGATTGTCACTCGTATACAATATAATATATATGTGGTCACTACCTAACCTTAAAATTAATGTATTTTTAATTTGGCGCATTAGTAGCTGATAATAATTCCCAAAATAGTCAATATAGTAATTCATTCTTAATTTTTGGTTTAGAAAAATAGTGAGGTTAAGAAACATATGACGTCGGATGAAACTTTAAATAAAGCTCATCGTGTCGATTGTTACAAATATTCGGACGGAATTTGGCACCAAAAGTTTGCACCAAGCAGGGCACCGTCGGATCATCATATCGTCAGAAATCGTATGCATGGATGCCTAATCGAAATTGTGATTGCAATATTTTTCCTAACTAACCAGTGAAATTTACATTAAAAAAGTTGAAATTCGGTCCTGTCGAATGTTTACTTTCACAAGGACATTTCCGAACTGCGAAAACTCACAACGACCCCTTTGATGCCCATAGCGGGGATATAATTGCAGATGGTATTAGCAATATACTGTTTATGTATATGTGGTAAAGATACGGTAAAAAGTAATTAGTAAAAAAAGTTGTTGGGGTCGTAAAGATCACCGACATTTTTAAAGAAATGCAATATTTAACTATATATCCATATTAATCACAAATTTAATAACGCTCCCCCTCGAGAAACTTTTGGTTGCGCCACTGCTAATTACCAATTACTTTTACTTTCGATCATTAAAAAAACTGACCTATCATTGCAATAAAATTCCATATGTTAAAAATATCGAAGATTTTTCTGAAATTACAAAAACAACTCTCTTAATCGCGCATATAAATGTGTTTTGTTGGCACACTAACCCACTGACAATGGTACTATTTTATGTCTGATGACATTTATGTCAAGGATGACGCGAAAAATAAATCCATTTTAATTAATTTGAAGTATTGAGAATCGGATCAGAAGTGGCGGCAATCGTGCTAATGTATGGGTTTATTTTAGCGATAAACATGTACGTATGCCAGTTGGCTGATATTGCCTCTAAATGATTGGTTAGGTTTCTGGTTGGCCCTATTATTTTTTAACCCTAAAATCCGACGTAGCACACGGAAAAAGGGCTATAGTAAAATTATTATAGTAAAGATTTCATTGTACGATTTCCTATCAAATATTGTAATAATTACAATTTTCTTTATTCATCCTTACCAAAATCATATTGTAAACATAATTGACAAAAAAACTATAGTTAAGATTTCTAATAAATTTAGCAAAATCAACTAATATATATTTTTAACAACGAATTTAAGGGAAAATAATTTATTTATAACTCCAGTAGGTAAATATTTGTTTTTACATGTGCCCCGAAAGTGCCTCTTTTCATGCATGTTCTCTTCACCGAAAGTGGCGTTTTCCAAGAGAGCGGGCGGGAAAGTATCGATGCGGGTGGGAAAGATTTTTCACGCCCGCTTCGCGTCACCATGTGCTCATAAATAAATAAAACCAGAATTGTCGGTGCGGGATTTGAACCCGCGACCCTCAGATCGACAGGCGGACACTCTACCCACCGAGCCATACTACAAGCGATAATAAATAGCGCATTATATATACATTAAATTGGCAGTTAATTTTTCAAAGATGTTTTAGAAAAATGTCTGAAGAATTTCTTTATTTATATGGCCTCAAAGACTCGGGCACTTGTAAAAAAACAAATAAAACCAGAGATGCCGAGTGCGGGATTTGAACCCGCGACTCTCAGATCACAAGGCGTACGCTATACCACTAGGCCACCGAGCCTATTTGTCAAAAATAATAAATATATATTTACATTCTCCATGCGCGAGTGTTTTCATGTCATGTAGACAGGAAAACTGTCTGAAGAATTTCTTTATTTATTTGGCATCAAAGCTTCGGAGCTCTTGTAAAAAAAAATACGGTACATGTCTCGGGCCGTCGGAGGCTTTTCCGGACTCATGCGGTGGCGTCTCGTCCGTAAAAGCCTCTTTTCGGCCCTTGATACGTAATGTACTATTGTCTACATACAGGGAGTCCCAGAATATGTGGGGAATCTCCCTGGTTCATATAGAACTCTTAAAAATAACAGCAGAAGTTCTTATAAACTTTTCTTCCTACGGCCTCGCCTAAGGAGATACGGGCCCATAACAGACGTCCCTGGAAATCGTTGATCAAGAGTACCTTTTTTTCAGCTTAAGGTTTAGAGTATCCAAAAATATTATTGTCGTTCTTTCATCATACAAGGTGTACAAAAAAAAGCATTTTTGTGTTACGTCTAGTCCGTCCTAAACTAAATAACAACTAATTAACGCAAACTAAATAAGCCAAATGTGTTTGAAAGGGCGAATTTTAAGGAGACTAATCTACTAACCATTATACTAAAAAAATATTAAATTACATCTCGTACTTAAAAAATTATTTAAAAAACAACGATTTCAAGGGACGTCCGTTATGGGCCCGTATCTCCGTAGGGGAGGCCGTTGGAAGAAAAATTTATAGGTACTTCTCCTGTTATTTTTAAGTGTTCTATCTGAACCCGGGAGATTGCCCACATATTCTGGGACACCCTGTATATGTCTAACCGTTTGCAGAACTTAAGAGCACCTATCAGTGAACTCCATTAAGGTAAAGAGGTGTGACAAACTACAAGAAAACTATTGGTTAGAATTTGTTAAAATTTTAAATTTAGCTTCGAAATATGGTACTACATCTTGAATTTTTCGAAAAAGAATTTTATTTTTTTCAAAACGGTAAATAATGTTTAAATTAAAAAAATATGGTCATACAGTCATTTCTGAAAGTATTGCATGCACGATCAATAATCTCAATTAATTTCATAGCTTAGTTTCAATGCAAAACTAACATAAGATTAAAAATGAAACTGGGAAAACTAAAAAATCTACATTTTCAAATTGGGGAAATGTTATAATTATTTTCTATTTAGCATTAAAAATAAGGGTAAGTTTGTGTATGGTTGTCTATTCCGAAAATTTGTAGTTTTCGAAATATTACCAATTTAATATTTTCATATGGCGATTTTGCTGCGAATTTTAATTTCAGTTACTGCTAGTTAGCTATGACGGCGTTATAAGACAGCCAAATGCCAAAGAAATAAATTTGTCACACGTCCTTGTTATTATTTTGTCACATTCTCCATAAATAATCTTCGTTTGTATAATTTAAGCGCCCTAGCATGATTATTAATAATTTTTAAATGGAAAAATTTTGCCGATATGCCGATAAAATACCGATATTTATATCAGTATCGACCGATCACCAGTTGCCGGTATATTTAACCAAAGGAAGTTGCCCCATATAACATACGGTCTGTTCCCTTAATTACACTTCTAATATATCGATATGTTACGCCTACCCTGAAGAAAACCTTGCCCAACTGTGTGCAACCGTTTATAAATATAACCAAAAAAAACGAAAACCTGATTTCTGTGTTATTATTAATATCGAAACCGAAAGTGTGCAAATGCAATAAGTTTCACCAAGATTACCAGATTTGGTTTGTCTCGTCTCGGTTGTTTATCGAGCGCAATCTTTCCCTACCAGTTGCGACCCAAAAACGGCTGACCGTGACACACTGACCACTTTTACTCTCGTTTTTCAGTTACCAGAATCGCAAAAAAAGGATCGATAATATTGGGATGTTGTAAATGATGGGTTCTTTTTGGGGCATGTTTCATTGAGCGTGTGTGAAGAATGGAATGTTATGATAAATATATTTTTATTCTACAAAGTTTTGACGCCTAAGAATTGAAGCTGAAGGTTTCCTTCTCGGTGAAGGATATACTGTTAATTAAAAAGGAAATTGAGAAAACTGCAAAATAGTACATTTTCAAATGGAAAACCCCAAATTTTATAAGTGGCTGAACCAACAAATTAAATGTTGAAAATGGCGAAAGTTAGCGTCATTGACAATATGTATCTTGGGGAGTCTCGGGCTTTTGCACTGGATATTTCTAAAGCCTTTGATCGTGCTTGGCATGAGGGACTTCTAAGTAAACTGCGATCCTATGGTATGCCCGGTCGATTTGTGCATGGTTGTCTAGTTTTCTTAAAGACCGCTGGACCGTGGCGATTGACGGATTTCTCTCAGACACCTTCACCATCAATGCCGGTGTTCCTCTAGGGTCCAGATTGTCTCCCACTCTCTTCTTACTCTACATTAACGACCTTCTAACGAAAAATCCGATATTTAGTTTTGCTGACGATAGCACACTTATTTCATCTTTCTCTTTGAATGCACAAACATCGGCTGCCGACGCACTTCTTCGCAGACAGCATGAAGTATCACGCCTCAACAAAGACCTGGACGAAATTTTGGCTTGGGGTGACAGTAACCAAGTCGAATTTAACGCTAAAAAACCCAGGCAGCAGTTTTGTCCAAAAAGGTTAACATTACAGAACCGGATATAGTCATGGACTGACACGCAATCCCACTGGCTTCATCTATTACTTTGCTGGGAGGAAATATGTCTTGGCATAACCACGTTGTGGCAATCACCAAGATAGCTTCTCAGAAACTTGGTGTACTCTTCCGAACCAGAAAGTTGTACATACCTCAACAACTTAAATCAAAGATGTAAAGAAAAGGTGTATCAAAAAGTCACAGCGCCCGTGTTAATTTTTTTTTAAATTGTTGATAACACTGTAAGAAATAGTAAATCGAGTGGAACGGACATTTCCGTGTTGCGCAGCTACAGGGAGGGCAGCAGAGTCGGATCTCGTATCTGTATAATTCATGATCGCGGTACACGGCGCGTGCATAGGACGGCTTGCTGGGTGGCTTGGTTGTCTATAACAACTCAGCATCAGCTATGTCCCCATATTGCATTTTTATTGATACACGTGCTGTGTGGACTGAAAACGGTTTTGTTAAAAAATGCGTGTGTAAAAATGTCAGTTCATATTTTTCCCCCATTTTCCGCGGCACAATACACGATTTCTGCTTGAAAACGGACGAGGCGCGGTAACTCGAACAGCGTTAAAAAAATGACATACCTAAGATCCAAAACTGCGGTCACGAATAACGAAAAATATCATCCGACAAGTAAAAACGGACGAGGCGTGATAAGTTGAATTCTCCGCTGTGAACAAATTTCGATTTTTCTCAAACCAACACTATTCACCGCACGGAAAATATCAGTTACTATTTTCATCTCGTCAAAAATATCACTTTGAGTCAAAAAATAAGAAGAACGGACGAGGCGCGATAACTATTACGACCACTTTTTTTACATACAGGGTGTTCACTCCCCAACCTAACAGTTTGGATGAACTTCGTCAATGCATCACCGAAAGCTGCCATGATCTCCCACAGCATGTTTTTGAAAATGTCCGTCAGGAATTTGAAAATCGCCTATATCATTGTTTGGCCAATAACGGGCAACATTTTGAACACTTATTGAAATAAAAAGTGATATTTTCGTTTGCTTTTTTTTCTATCTGAACAAATTAAGATAAATAAAGATTTTTCCAATTTTCTCGAAAACTCGACCGATTTAAAAAAATCAAACGTCAAAATAAAGCACTTTGAAAGACCTTTCAAACAAGCTATTACTTGCTACCCCTTGTCATTTAAAATTTTTAAGGGGATGACCCTGGGGGCCAGAGGGTAAAAGGGGGTGAAGTAGTTTTTGGTTAAAAAGTTGTCCCCTTTGGCAAATCTTTTGACGTGTCTCGGCGTTTTTTCTTTTAATCAGTGGTTTTCGATAAATCCGTGGTGGGAAGTTTTCAAATGAACACCCTGTATGTAAAGATGATTCTCAATGATTTCGCAACGTTGCCAATGTCCGTTCCTGTTAATTTCCTTCTCAAGTTCTTATTAAATCACCAAAAAACTGAAAAAAGTTTAGGTCGTGACCAGTCTGATATCCTGGTAACGTGCTGCCGTACTATTAGAAATAGAAAATAGTTATAAAATTTGGGGGTTTCCTTTTTAAAATATAGTTCTTTTACAATTTTCCCAATTTTATTTTTAATATTATTGTTTGAACATCCCGTATTAATAGATTTGAATTTTTAGTTATAACAGACCGATAATTTTGGAAACTTAAAAATATTTTCAAATCAATTTTTCTTAGTCGATTTAGTCAATGAAATATTTTTTGCCAAAGCCGTAGAGTTCATGGTTTCCATAATGGCTTACCTCGCCGGCCTTATTGCGACGCCCTGTATATTACTGTGTTTTGTAAATTAAAAACTATCATCATTTTAATTAGATACTGTCATCGCAATACAATAACCTTGGTGAGAGCCCCCAAAAAAAATCGACTATCAAAAATTAGGTGGGCAATTAATTCAGATAATAATTATGTATGTGCAAGCTGTAGTATCTGAAACGAATATTGAATAATGATGTCGGTACGGCATGCTTGCGCTTATCTTTTATGGTATATCCCATCGAAAGTAAAAGTGGTCAGTATGTCACGGTCGTAGGCGTTTTTAGAAAATCTAGGTTACGTTTTTATGGCGAATTATTTTTTTTTTAAATAACACGACATCGATGATACATAAGATCACCTAAAAAAGCTAATTTGGGTAAAGCAATATGGCACTGCCTCCAGTGATGAAAACTCGAAGCAACTTGGAATTTAATTTTCCATCCCGTCTGAAGGTGATTGTTCTTGCTCGGCGACGTTCTTAGAGGGATTTATTGCATGAATCAATTTAAGTTTTGTAAAGTTAAGTTTTTCTATACTACAATACACGGTGGGCCAAAAAATGTGCCAACATTGTTCTTTTCTGAATAATAGTGATCGGCCGATATCGATATGAGTATCGGTACATCAATATTTTATAGGCAAATGTTGCCGACAATCGGTACTGGCAAAATTTTGCCGATATGTATCCTAAAACGTCATTTTATTTCCACTGAGTCTTCTAACTTCTCACGGGTTAAATATTTAAAAGCGGAATTTTGAGGTTTAACATTTGATAGGAACAAAGATGTATCACTTGTTTTTTCATATCCGGGAGATTTCTCACATTTTCCCCGACACTCTGTATAATAATTTTTTTTTTTTAGGTAAGGCCAGTATGATGTAATTCGTTCGTGCATGGTAAGAGGTAAGTCTAACAGTAAATTGTATTAAATCCAGCAGTATTCAGTTGGAATTTTTTTGCTTTGTGGACCGCCTAAATGTGTCCGCCTAATAGAGGTGTCCGCCCATGGGAAATTTGTTATTAGGTAATATGTAAATGCAAAATTATTACTATATATATATGTATGTACAAATAAACAGAACATAACAAAAATACACTAGTTTTAGTTAGGATGTAGTACTAAAATAACGTAGTTTGATGTGTTTGCGTTTTAAACTTGCAACCTAGAAAATGTAATTCCAAGTGCTGTAGAGTCACCTCTATCTCTCTCTATTCTTTGCATACTCTTATATATCTCTCCTCTACCATACTAATGGCTTGTGATAATTGGTGACATTTGTTTGATTACTGCATTCAACTTCTTCATCAGAGTCATCAGATAGTGATGTGGTTTCAGTTTGGGCTACATAATCGGTAGGAATGGGGTCACTGTCATCTTCTAATAGCACATTGCTATCAATGATAATGAACTCGCATAAATCATTGTTATCAAATTACAAACGTCCACAACATCAATATTCTCTTTCAGACTCAAAACGCGACATTTTTGTGCCATTGTTTACGATTTTAACCTCACGACTCACAAATAAACGGCGGACTGCTATCGGGGAATCACACATACTTTCATTCGGCGAAGTCCTTTCACGCTGCCACGCATAGTTGCCGGTCTGTCTTCAGAGAGTTTTTCCACCGTACTTATTCGTCTCCCAAATACTTTTTAAAATTTTTTGTCCGTTTAAAGGAGGGTTTTCGCACTCTTTGTATGAAAACAGCATCTCCGCGTCCGCTTAATAGAGATGTCCGCTTATCAGAGGTGTCCGTTATTAGAGGTTTCATTGTATAATCACTTTTAATTCGAGGATTTATAGGGAAATATTCTCATTTTACATAAGGCAAAAATCTGCTGATTTAATTATTCAGAACAAACGGTAAATACATTTTTTGCTTGTTTATTTCAATTTAAATAAATAAAATAAATACAAGATAGATAGATAATAACAGTAAAATTAATAATAAAATTTTTAAAGATACTGACGCAAATTAAATAGGCTATATTATTACATATCTGTTTCTGTTAGCGCGTACCGGGTTAATCAAGAATGAGGAAATAATTTCCATGGAAACGAATAATGGGTTCGTTAGCACGTGCAAGACAATTGCAAACTTCGTTCTGCATATGTTCGGTTGTGGACGAGTTTCTAACTGGTTGCTGCTTTTTGTCTCTGTGAACGGGTACAAACGCGAAACCTGCAACTTTCGAATCACAGAATTAGTCAAATGGAAACAAACATCCGCTCGAGCAAATGCGCAAAATCCAATCCCACAATTGCGCACCGGTACGCGGATTATTTTGACGGGTGCAAATCAGTTGACAATCAATACATTTTGCTCTACGAACACCGAATTTTTCGTCAGCTGTCACAGATGTTGCTTCTATGAACACTGTAAACTACCTGTGCATGCCTCGGACAGTTCGTAAGTTTTTCTGACTGCTCTGCGAACAAACATGTATATTGATTCTGGAATAATCCTATTTAAAAGAAAAAAAATTAAATTTGTAAATATATCCATATATGTATTGGCATTTCCGAATTCTAAAATAATGTTCAATAGAACAGTATCTAGGTACAGTAACACCTCTTTTAGGCGGACACCTATGGGACCGTCGAAATGTGTCCGCCCATGGGAAATTTGTTATTAGGTAATATGGAAATTTGTTATTAGGTAATATGTAAATTCGAAATTATTACTATGTATATGTATGTACAAATAAACATAACATAAGAAAAATACACTAGTTTTAGTTAGGATGTAGTACTAAAAAATCTAATAACGTAGTTTGACGTGTTTGCGTTTTATACTTGCAATCTAGAAAATGCAATTCCAAGTCTGATAACAATTCCATTGCTGTAGAGTCACCTCTATTTGCATACTCTATAATTCCTTTACCATACTAATGGCTTGTTGATAATTGGTGACATTTGTTTGATTACTGCATTCAACTTCTTCATCAGAGTCGTCAGATGGTGATGTGGTTTCAGTTTGGACTACATAACAGGTATCACCTTCTAATAGCACATTGCTGTCAATGTTAATGAACTCGCCCAAATCATTGTTATCAAATTACAATCTTCCACAACATCAATATTCTCTTTCGGACTCAAAACGCGTAATTTTTGTGCCATTGTTTACTATTTTAACCTTACAACTCACAAATAAACGACGGTCTGCTGTCGGGGAATCACACATACTTTCATTCGGCGAAGTCCTTTCGCTCTGCCACGCATAGCTGCCGGTTTGTCTTCAGAGAGTTTTTGCACCGTACTTATTCGTCTCCCAAATACTTTTAAAATTTTAAGGAGGGTTTTCGCACTCTTTGTATGCTGTCGGCGTCCGCCCAAAGGAGAGTCCGCCCAAGAGAGGTTGATATTCATGGAATTTCATATACCTAGTTCCGGACTATAAAAAAATGTCCGCTTAATAGAGATGTTCGCTTATCAGAGGTTTCTGTTATGAGAGGTTTCACTTAATAACAATAATCAGGATGTTTCTACATAACCCCGGTATGTGCATGCGTGTACACACACAAAATAATTCAGCCACCATTTTAAACAGACCAGCATATTTCTGTCATATTAGGATCAGTTTGATTGATAGATATAGGGCGTGAAATTGCACCAACGCCGGCTTATTAAATTGCAAATATTAGTGAAATTAGGTCTAAAAATTATTATATACGAGCAAAAATCAATTGTATAGTTTGTTATCTGTAATGTACCCTGTCACAATTAGCTTACATAGAAAAATGACGAATAATTATTGGTTAAAACGTAGATATGGCATTACTGATAAAAATGGTTTATTTTTTTTTTCATTTTTCGTGTTGCCAAAATGGAAGAACAGCAATTATACAGCTCGACAAGCGAATCTATAGCTATGCGGTATCGGTAAGGGGGAAGCAATATCTTTTAAAACATGACCGAGTCATGGACGTGCTATTATTATCTTAATAATGTAATAATATATATTTTTTCAAGGCATGAATATATTTGTATCACCAGTGCAATATATTAGGCCTTTCCATTAATATTTTTCGCTTATTTTGGCATTTTCGCCAATAAAATCCATTTGATTTCAACATGCAGTTCAAAGTTTGACGGGAAAACGGAGAGTTTGTGTCACTTCTCAGTTGTTACAGCAACTTTTTTAAGGTTGGAACCACTTTTAGTTCCTAATAAAACTATTGTATTGTTCTTCTAATAATGCCAAAGTCGAAGCCTTCGATTCTTCCGACAGCAGAGAGACGGGCCCTTTTTATGACAGGAGATGACAAGAATTGATCCGGGTTATTTTCTTCCCTTTCAGTATCTTCTTTGTGAATGTTTTTTACTGCACCCTTGCTTACTCCCGTATATATTGCGACCCTTTCTAGCTTTCGCTTAAGTGGCAATTTAAATGTATTAATTTGTGATTCCTCTTCACACAACATGTACACGTTGGCAATCACTTCACGGGTTTGGCTATGAAGAGTTTTATCAGGGTATATTAATTCATTATCACAGTTTTAAAACAAACCCTATTACTACGCAACTGGATGAAGCATATTGGACATCGCCAAATAACCACGTTGGTACAATAGGCGTGTCACCAGACGCGTGTCGTCATCCTCTGTCTGGGATATAACCTATCAAATTAGCTGTAGCCACCGGTTACCTATGGTTACCGTTGATATTGCACCATGTTGCCCTAGTTTTAGATTAGAAGTACTTTAATAAAAAAATATTTTATTTTGCATTTAAATATTAAAATAAATAGTATGAAAAGAAAGTTTTAAGAACATTGAAACTATGATAGAATATTAGTTTCGTATATACTTATGACAATTTACTTTAAACGGGTAAATTTAATTTTAGGGTTTACTTGGTAACATGATATTAAATTAAAATTTAGTATATGTGAACAATGTTAACCCAAGAAATTTTCTTGCTCGCATTCCTTTTGTAGCTACAGATAAAGTTGTCGATCTGTACAAACATTTTTTCCCCTAACAAAATGGTAATTCGTACTTGTACTTTGAAAGAGTATGTAATAGGCTTACCACTCGAGTTGTGTACAATACTTTTTCTACGACTTCATATTTACTTTTCTGTTAAATTATCGAAATATGCTTATTAAAACATTTCGGGTCGCTACTCGCATTGTTATCAGTACACCACTCGATACACTTTTTTCTAGTAGTAAATTATTTGCTACGGAAGCAGCTTGTATTGTAATATCCCGTGACGTTCCCTCAATCTGAATATCGTAGTCGCTCATACGTTACCCAAAAATATCCAAATTAAAAATGTTGACATTTAAAATTTCTTGACATTGACAAGGCAACCCGATGGAATTCACAGCCGACTGTGCATAAAATCTATTGGGAACATTGACTGTTTTGGCATATCACGGGTAATGTGATTTGAAGAACTGTTACATAATACTATACAGGGTGTAACAGAAAGGTTGGGATTAAATTTAGCAGTTATTTCCTTGGCAAAAAATAAATAATAATTTTTTTCCTATAAATTTTTGCTCTACTGATTTTTGTTTCCAAACTACAGGGAGTTAAAAAAACAGTTTGTAATAAAATTCTAATAATTAATTAATTAACAATAATAAATGTCTCAATTACTAACTTAATTTAATTATTAATTAATAACACTGGGAAACAAATTTCAACTTTTTTTTTGTTTCCTGAACAAAACCTATTTTTTTGGATTCAACTGTACCCAAGTAACTAAAAAATACCTATTAAAGATTTTAGTTGGCTCGCAAAAAAAAAAATCTCAATTATTTGTTACAAAATTTTAATTCATAGGCATATACAATGGACATACAAAATACAGATAACAATATATTGTTGGTTCAACAAAAGCAACTAAATAGCACATTTTTATCATTGAATCCAAAGTTTAGACACTCATTTTGCGATTCTTAGCTTGCCTTTTGAAAGCAGCCTCTGGGGCATCTCTCGTAATAGTCCAGCAGTAGTCGGCTAACATCTCACAGTTCCATTTTCCCTGATATCTTCTTTCCATGTTCGAAATATCCTGGTGGAACCTCTCACCGTGTTCGTCACTTACAGCACCACAATTTTCCGGAAAGTAATCCAGATGAGAAT
Organism: Barypeithes pellucidus; assembly: GCA_963991005.1. Taxonomy (NCBI): domain Eukaryota; kingdom Metazoa; phylum Arthropoda; class Insecta; order Coleoptera; family Curculionidae; genus Barypeithes; species Barypeithes pellucidus. The sequence goes on along the minus strand of OZ022562.1, from coordinate 10,676,983 downwards.
CCAGGAAATGAATTTTCAACGACATATTACACCCTAGGTTTTGGTAACACAAAAGAAGTTGGGCAACCAGGTCTTTATAATTTTCTGCTTTTATGTTTCCCAAGAAATTTTTTGCAACCATTTTAAAGGCATCCCAAGCGTCTTTTTCCTTGCCTTCAAGTATGGAATCGAATTGCGCATCTCCGAAAAGTTTCCTAATCTGGGGACCCACAAATATTCCCTCTTTAATTTTAGCGTCACTGATTCTAGGGAACTTTTCTTTTAAATAACTAAAAGCACGGCCTTCTTTGTCCATTGCCTTCACAAAATTTTTCATAAGTCCCAATTTTATATGAAGTGGCGGTAGTAAAATCTTTTCTGGGGCAACTAATGGCGCGCTGGTCACATTTTTCTTTCCTGGCTCAAAAGACTCTCTCGGTGGCCAAATTTTCTTTCTGTAGTGATCCGATCGTGCTCGACTGTCCCATTCGCAGAGGAAGCAGCAGTATTTGGTATAACCTAGCTGCATTCCAAGCAAGATCGCCACAACTTTTAAATCCCCACAAATTTGCCATTTATATCTTTCATATTGTATGGTCTCAAGTAACAATTTCAAATTGCTATATGTTTCTTTCATATGGACTGCATGACCAATTGGGACTGAAGGCAATTTGTTTCCATTATGGAGTAACACAGCTTTAAGACTTACTTTTGAGGAATCAATGAAAAGTCTCCAGTCTTTTGGATCATAGTCCAGATTTAAAGCTGCCATTAATCCCTCAATGTCCCTACAGGCTACCAAATTGTTATCCATGTTAAAAAATGGTGTTAGGTTTTTCTGACGGCTTCGGTACACAGAAACTTTTACTTCATCTTCAAGTAAATTCCATTGTTGCAATCGAGAGGCCAATAGTTCTGCTTTTGTCTTGGGCAGTTCCAAATCCCTTATAAGGTCACTTAATTCACTTTGACTTATTTTGTGAGGCTTTTTACTTGGAAGTTCACAGACAAAATCGGAGTCTTGCGAGGTTGATGGGCCGGCGACATTTTCCGGTACACTACCGTTTGAATCCTCTTGATCATCATCAGAATGAAGGGTATATTCCTGAGGTGGATTAGGTATAGGCAACTCGTCACTATGAGGCACCGGGCGTATGGCGGATTGTAAATTTGGATACTGTATCGCAGACCTTTTTTTCTCTGAAAAGCCTTTTTTGATGGGAGGTGTCAAACAAAAGTAACAGTCAGTAACGTGGTCTTTCGGTTCTCGCCAGATCATAGGAACAGCGAAGGGCATCTTACGGTTTTTTCCACTTAGCCAGCCGCGAATGTTGGACGCACATTTGTAGCAGCAGATATGGGGAGCCCAATTTTTATCCTGGTCTCCAACTTTGCAGCCAAAATACAAGTGGTAAGCCTTTTTTATTAAAGGGCTAAGCGTACGTTTTTGTTTCACAAAAGTCATTTCACCACATATATAACAAAAATGATCCGGCTTATTTACACAAACTCGCGACATGTTGCTCAAAACTCTCTAATTTCTCAAATACGAACAGCTCTCGATCAACTGGTGGTTGAAATACAACTAACTAACAATTTAGGGTTTATATTATATGTATTTAAACCCCTTATAAAGTACACCTGTTATAATAAATCCAGGTATTTCTCATTTAATGGTGAAATTTTCCCATATATTAAGGGCAGGTAGGTAAATTATCATAATTGGGATGGATCTATAAAACCGGAGCCAACTGAGCCTTTTGCAAGACAGATTGTTAATTAGTATAATAAAATAAGTAAGATTTTGCTATTTTGGTCTCGGAAACATTTTTGCTGTTCCCCAGTGTAATATTTAACAAAATAAAAAGGATATTACAAAAGATGCTGAAAATGTTGTTCCCTAGCTTCAATGCATTTCCTCATGGTAATATCCGTACACACGCCACTGAGTAATTTACGAAGTCAATTTTTTAAATGTCATTAGGGCAATATCAAAGTAAGCTCCTGCCAAAGTTTCATTTCATTATCTGCCAGCGCTAAAAAGTTATTACGCAAAAACGATTATAAAATTTTTAACACCCTGTAGTTTGGAAACAAAAATCAGAAGAGAAAAAATTTATAGGAAAAAAAAATTATTTTTTGCCAAGGAAATCACTGCTAAATTTATTCCCAACCTTTCTGTTACACCCTGTATATACAGGGTGTCCGCTTAGTAATGGAACATGGAAAAACCACAGACTCGTTACGTAAAAATATTAGGATTTAATTATACTTACCTATATCCGAAACTTGATATTAACTGAGATACAGGGTGTTAAAGTTAAAACTTCATTTTTGTTTTTCTCTAATAACTTTGACAGAAACCAACGGTTTTTTACAAAATTTGGCAATTATGTTTTAACTCCCTGTATCACAGTTAATATCAAATTTCGGATATAGGTAAGTATAATTAAATCCTAATATTTTTCCGTAAGGAGTCTGTGGTTTTTCCATGTCCCATTACTTAGCGGACACCCTGTATATTACGTGACAGTAGGCAATGCGTAAGTAGGTTTTTACTAACATATGAGTAGACAATAGTACATTACGTATCAAGGGCCGGAAAAGCCTCCGACGGCCCGAGATATGTACCGTATTTTTTTTTACAAGTGCTCCGAAGCTTTGATGCCAAATAAATAAAGAAATTTTTCAGACAGTTTTCCTGTCTACGTGACATGAAAACACTCGCGCATTTAGAATGTAAATATCTATTTATTATTTTTGACCAATAGGCTCGGTGGCCTAGTGGTATAGCGTACGCCTTGTGATCTGAGAGTCGCGGGTTCAAATCCCGCACTCGGCATCTCTGGTTTTATTTATTTTTTTACAAGTGCCCGAGTCTTTGAGGCCATATAAATAAAGAATTTCTTCAGACATTTTTCTAAAACATCTTTGAAAAATTAACTGCCAATTTAGTTTATATATAATACGCTATTTATTATCGCTTGTAGTATGGCTCGGTGGGTAGAGTGTCCGCCTGGCGATCTGAGGGTCGCGGGTTCAAATCCCGCACCGACAATTCTGGTTTTATTTATTTATGAGTACATGGTGACTCGAAGCGGGCGGGAAAAATCTTTCCCGCCCGCTTCGATACTTTCCCGCCCGCTCTCTTGGAAAACGCCACTTTCGGTGAAGAGAACATGCATGAAAAGAGGCACTTTCGGGGCACATGTAAAAAAATACATTTTTTTTACAAGTGCCTCGAAAGTTTCTCTTTTTATGCTTGTTCTTTCTCTGTTTTACATTATCTAATTTCTTGTACAATTTAAAACGTATAGTTTCATACAGTAAACTGTGTCATAAATTGTATTGGGTTTCAAAGTTGTACGAAAAATAGAGCAGTCATATTTTTCGTCCAATTTACGTTACTTGTTGAGTTTCTCGCCCCTAAAATTTTTTACCCCGTACAGGGGCACTGCTTTTAACCGAATCCCAACGTTATTTTTCATAATAAAGTAAGTTTCCGAAAAACCGTATAATTATTTTTATAAAATATGTAAATGAAATTGGCAACATTGAAACTAACCAGCGTTGCGTGATAATTAATACCATAATTATCGATAATTCGCTATTTGTTGCTAAACACTCGGATAAAATGTCGTGGAGCATTTTTTTTAAGCGGGTCTGGTTTAATGGGTTAGTGGGTCGCATTGACCCATTTTCTCGCGAGCTAATTTTAACCGACGACGACATTGCTGCTGGGTTTTGCTTGTGTAACGATACCGAGAAAATTTACATTTATGCTATTAAGTGCGTTGAAAATTGAAATGATACTCGTTTTGCATGTTGGCCTTAATTTTATTGAAATTGTTTTATTATGCCAATTTTTGAGAGAGAAAACGACAAATAAATGGTTAGTGATTTTGACGGTTTACTCCCTTAGGCATTCAGGTGGAAAGGACTACAATAATTATATACAGGGTGTCCGGGAACATGTGGGAAATCTCCCGGATATGAGAAAACACGTGAAAAGAGTACTATAGGTTCATGTAAACTTCTTTCGTATCGGCAGTATTATTTTCACGTGTTTTCTTCTTCATATCCGGGAGATTTCCCACATGTTCCCGGACACCCTGTATACAGGGTGTTCGGATACTGCATCAGGATTTTTTTTGGTTTCCGTTTGAAAAACTGATTTTACTGCCAACATAAACTTTAAATTCAGTTTTACGCCTAAACGGTGTGATTTATCTGCTCGAATAAAGAGTACCTTTTTTTATTATTTATTCTTTTATATTTAAATTGACATGTCCTTTTTTCAAATAACTTTCAAAACGACAAATATATGCGAAACCCTCCTTTAAACGGACAAAAATTTTCTGAGAGTATTTGGGAGACGAATAAGTACGGTGCAAAATCTCTCTGAAGACAAACCGGCAACCAATCGCGTATGCGTGGAAAGGACTTCGCCGAATGAAAGTATGTGTGATTCCCCGACAGCAGTCCGCCGTTTATTTGTGAGTTGTAAGGTTAAAATCGTAAACAATGGCACAAAAACGTCGCGTTTTGAGTCTGAAAGAGAATATTGATGTTGTGGAAGTTTGTACATAATTTGATTGGGCGAGTTCATTATGATTGATAGCAATGTGCTATTAGAAGATGATAGTGACCCCATTCCTACCGATTATGTAGTCCAAACTGAAACCACATCACTATCTGTCGACTCTGATGAAAGAAGTTGAATGCAGTAATCAAACAAATGTCACCAATTATCAACAAGCCATTAGAATGGTAAAGGAATTACAAGAGTATGCAAAGAATAGAGGTGACTCTAAAGCCATGGAATTGTTATCAGACTTGGAACTACATTTTCTAGATTGCAAGTATAAAACGCACACACGCCAAACTACGTTATTAGATTTTTTTTAGTACTTACTGCATCCTAACTAAAACTAGTGTATTTTTGCTATGTTATGTTTATTTGTACATACATATACATCGTAATAATTTTGCATGTACATATTACCTAATAACAAATTTCCCATGGGCGGACACCTCTATTAGGCGGCCACATTTAGACGGTCCCGTAGGTGTCCGCCTAAGTGTAGTTTGAAAACTAACCGTAAGATGTTAAAAAATATGAAAAGAAAATTTATTTTGAAAGGCTGTAACTAGAAAAGTATTGATTTTTCGACTTTTTGTTATATGACATACTACCTTTATTTTAACATGTAGAATCACCTCTCAAAGTATTCATTTGTATTATCCGAGCACCCTGTATAATACCTAATATTGCAAGAGTTTAGATGTCTCAAAGCCGCTAATCTACTGACTAACCAGACACAGAATCATATCGATGGAAACTAAGAATTTATTTATAATGTGACATATTCAGACAACTTTTGTCACTCATAAAAATGCCAGTTTTGTCCTCGTAGAGACCACACTATGTGTTTTTTTTATCAATCCAATTAAAAGACGAGTAAAAAATGTGGTTATGTGTTCCTTAATGACCTGCTGACATTTCAAAGTGTGATTCCTTATAGATTACATAACTGGTTGAAAAAAGTATACCATCGATTCATCAGTGACGTCTTTGGAATATATTCTCTGAGATTGTTAAAAAAAAGTGCTACATGCGCCTCTGATATTTTTTCATGTACAATTTTCACATGCAAACGGTCTCTTGTATTGCCTTTTTCTTTATTTTTAAAATTTATTAAAACAATTGAATTTAAATTGAAACTCAATTATTATATCAATAAACAAAATTTATCATTATGGATATTCATAAATATTGAGATAAAATATGCTTCAACATTCTTAAAAGTTTGGTTTTACTTTTAGAATTTTCCCGAATTTTTTGTTTCAATGCGTGTCCCCCGTAGTTGCAAATGTCCACCCATACAATATCTATCATTGTTAAAAATTTATGAGCCTATTCGAAATCAGTTAAACTATTTTATGTGTTTCTTATGACACTGCGACCTAGATACCTAGTGCACTAGACCCACTTTGAAGATGGCGTCCATGGACACCCACTCGGTGATATTTTAGCGAGGAGTATTACGAAATTAATCAAATTGGTGATATTCTGCGGTCCGTCCAAGGAATTTTTGCAGAGTATTGAGCCTGTTCTATGATTCATTGGTGTATATTTGTTGCCTAGTTAGAAACTATATAATAAACGAACACCCTTCGACCAGAGAAGCAGCGAAATATATTTTTTTACGATAGTTATAAAAACTTTTTTTTTTCGCAAATGAATCAACAGAATTGATTAAAAATCATGATTTTTGATTCAGTATGATTTTTTAAATATCATGATTGATTTAAAAAGAAAAGTTTTAAAATTTTAATACTTAAAATGTATTTGTCCATACAAAAAATAAAACCCAGACGCTATTTTATGTGGTATTATTTATTATTTTATTATAATAATGGAAAATAAAAACTTGGTTATTACAAAAATAAAACTTAAAAAAAATTAAAACTAAAAAACCTTTTTAATACAAAAAATACTTAATTTAAACAAAAAAAAATATATATAAACACCTACGTGTAATATAATGCTTAAATAGAATTACTAGTTTTGCTGCTTTGTCACTGCCAAGTCTGTTTCTTATATCTGAATGTACGAGTCCATAAGTAGAAAAGATCCTTTCGATATCAGCCGATGATGCACAGGAACATAATATAGAAATCACTATCGAGAGCACTTGCTAAATTTCTGAAACATCTTCTTGAGATCTCCACCACTGTACTGCTGTTACATTTTTCATTATTTCCCCTGAAAGCAGAGTTTTGTGAAAAGGGTCCGATTTAGCTTGCAACTTAATTAGTAATGGTAATAATCCTGTGTCTGCACGCACATCTTCTCAGACAGCATGAAGTGTCACGTCTCAACAAAGACCTGGAAGAAATTTTGGCTTGGGGTGACAGTAACCAAGTCGAATTTAACGCTAGATAAAAACCAGGCAGCAGTATTCTTTAAAAAGTTTAACATTACAGAACCGGATATAGTCATGGACGGACACGCAATCCCACCGGCTTCATCTATTCATTTGCTGGGCGTCAATCTGGGAGGAAATATGTCTTGGCATAATCACGTTGTGGCAATCGACAAGATAGCTTCTCAGAAACTTGGTGTACTCTTCCGAACCCGAAAATTGTACACAACTAAACAACTTTTGACACTATACAAAGCCCAGATTCGACCATCACTAGAGTACTGCTCTCATGTCTGGGACTCTGCACCCAAACATACTCTTCGGCTACTGGATTCCATCGAAAGGAGGGCCATTCGTCTGATTGGAGACCACGAGCTGACGAAGAACCTCGATAGCCTAGAACATCGAACAGAGAATGGGGATATGACTCTCTTTTACAGATATTTTCATGGAAAGTGCTCGGTTGATCTTGCCCTTTTAATTCCGCCCAGAGCGGCGAATAGCAGAAATACACGACGAACCACTGCCGCCCATCCATATGTGGTTAAGCTTAGTACTCCTCGAACTTCATTATTTAAGAATTCTTTCATCTAGAGGACTTCATCCTTATGGAACGACCTGCCCGAGGTCGTTTTTCCCAACGAATATGACCTCCAACGTGAATCGCTTTTTGCGCACACGCACCACTCCCAGAGTGCCCTAAAGGATTTTTCCTATAGTGCATGTGCTTGATCATAAAAAAAAATTTGGAAACAATGTGTAGAGCATCTCTCTTTTCTTCAGTTGGTAATGGATATTCTTCTTTGTTTATTGTAGGATCCAAAATATACGCCAAAAAGTGAAAAGGAAAAATAGGGAAATTTAAAAAAAAATCAAAAAATCATCGATATTTGATTTTTTTACGATTTTTACCAACCCTGCATAAAAATGGTTATTTTTTTAGCAAATTAAAAAAAGTAATTTAGCGTTAAAGAAATAATTACGATTCTGAAGAAGAAAACTCATTTCAATGCGTTCCAGACGAAATAATTGATAAAGCCAATGAAGCAACACAAAAGTTATTGCCTGAAAAATCGAAAAAATCTTGTTAAAAAGGAACGTATTTTCAAGAAAGGTAAAACATTCGTAATGGACTTTATCATCAACATTAATTCGATTCCATTCAAACTACTACATTTAAACTACTTGTACTTGTTTTAGCGATTGCCCATAGATGGCAACACACATACTTATTCTGTGGTAATAAACGCCGCTTTTGATTGCGCATATAAAGCTGAAATCGTTATGCAATCCGCCGCCGCCGCCATATTGGTTTCGTTTTCAGTGGGCTACGGGGGAGACGCAATCCGACATTACTGGGTCTGGCTCTCATGAACGGATTGCACGAAGATATTTATTTCTATCATTGCATTTAGACATGCGAGATATCACCTGGAAATTTGAACATTAATTTGTCAGTTCCAAGAAAACTAGTAAGATGCGTTTATAAGTACTACTGTCTGAATGAGCTCCAAAAGGAGCGAAACGGGGTTTCCTCGACCTAGAGTTGTCCTTTTTAATGCAAGATCAACTAATCGTACCAGTAAGCCACGAAGTATTCTTTTTGTTTTATAATACTTTATGAGGAGTAATTAAATGGTTTGCCGTTATTAACAGTCGAGCTGCGAAATGATTACTTGGTCAGCAAGAGTTTACAATTGGTCAGTAGAAAAAAACATGTCTAGAAGCAGTTTACTTCAGAGGTTTGCATATTAACAGAATGATTATCAATATAAATCATTGGATTGCGTTTGTTTTGAATAATCGGCAAAGTTCGTTTTTGTGTGCGGAGCGAAAGCAGTCGCGTGATATGAGTAGCTAATTGCGTGCATGTGTTTTCATTCGGTATAGCAGTCAATGCCCAAAAGGTAGCGAGGGCGGGTTTTCACTTGTTTTCCCAGGGTACTGTCAATTTATGTAACTTTCTTGTGTTTTCTTTTGCCGAATACAGAAGGAATTCGGCTACAGAAGGTGCAGCGGGGGCGGGTTTTCACTTGTTTTCCCAGGGCTCTGTCACTATTTCACGTTTTATTGCTTTTTTTTTTGATGACCAAGATTAAATATTTTGCTTACCCGCTGATTGCTTACCAATATCTGATTAAAAGTGGATCGCTCATAGCAGCTTATATATTTAATTTGCGTACCAAAATAATTTAGAGCATTCTAGTATGACATTAATTACTGACCGATGCAGAAATGTTTACTGTCCATAAGTTGCTGACCAACTAGCCATTTTGGCTGACCGATTACATTTTTCTGTTCGCAAAAATAAGAATATTTTGCTAACCAGTTAAATGATACTTTACTTACCCATACTTTATTGTATATATTTTAACTAAATATTTATATTGGGTGTAGTTTGTTCTGCGTGCAAAGGTAATATAATTGTTTACAAGAGATGTTACACAGTGTATGACCGTGTTCTAAACCATTATGGTAATCGTTACATAGATGTTAACTTTTTATTGAATTTGGTAATACTTTTCATGACGGTTGCCGTTGTTTCGTAACGGGTTGTTTTAACGGCGTAGATTATAAAAACGGGGAAAACAAGGCAGAACGGCAACACTTTACTTGACAGTTAACATTTCCGTAAATGACGAAAATTGTAGTAAAATATTGGCAACTCATTCACTAGTTGATCAGAGCTCGTGGGCACTTTTTCTGTATACCATGCAAACTGTGTCATTCGCTACAATCGGTTACGCTTCAGGAATGGCCTTGTCTGCCGACAAAATAAAATTTAATTTAAATGTTTTTAATTTGTGCCAGTTGCAGATGTAATTACACGGCATGAGGAAACATTTTTTTTTTAATGGGGTTTTTGTGAATCCGGGGCAGGTATGTTCCTGCTTGTAAATGACGGGGAACTTTCTGGAAAGGAGCTTATATTTTCCATTTCCCGTCTAAAAAATAAACTGTCGAGACGATACAGGTTATGGCAAATTAATTTCGTGTACTGGATAAAATAACAATCCAGGTAAGAAGGGAGGATAAAGGCACATTCTTATAGTTGTTTCAATGGCAAGTGACAACAGCATATTATATTCGCAGTAAAATAATTTTTTTGTAAATTTGTAGAAAACTCAAAATTGTAGTTAAAATGCAAAAATTTGTAGACCTTTTCTTATAGATGCCATTTTAAATATCCCAACTGTCAATTTAGGACGTTTTTTTTTTATGATCAAACACAAGCACTATAGGAAAAATCCTTTAGGGCACTCTGGGAGTGGTGCGTGTGCGCAAAAAGCGATTCACGTTGGTTTTGAATCGTTGGAAGTTATATTCGTTGGGAAAAGCGACCTCGCGAAGGTCGTTCTATAACGATGAAGTCCTCCGGATGAAAGAATTCTTAAATAAGGAAGTTTGAGGAGTAGTGAGCTTCACCACATATGGATGGGCGGCAGTGGTTCGTCGTGTATTTCTGCTATTCGCCGCTCTGAGCGGAATTAAGAGGGCAAGGTCAGCCGAGCACTTTCCATGAAAATATCTGTAAAAGAGAGTCAAATCCCCAACCTGTATTCGATGTTCTAGGCTGTCGAGGTTCTTCGTCAGCTCGTGGTCTCCAATCAGACGAATGGCCCTCCTTTCGCTGGAATCCAGTAGCCGAAGAGTATAGTATGTTTGGGTGCAGAGCTCCAGACATGAGAGCAGTGATGGTCGAATCTGGGCTTTGTATAGTGTGAAAAGTTGTTGAGGTGTGTACAGCTTTCAAAATCTGTCATCTGTCTTCCATCGAAAACATGACACATTATTTGAGATATACATCTCAAAGCCATAGCAACAACAAATTTTTGGTCTCTTTTACATGGAGAAAAAGATCCATATTTGAAACAAATCGCTCTACATTTAACAGCATTGTATGGATCCACCTATTTGTGCGAATCTGCATTTTCCGAAATGAAAATAATAAAGTCAAAATACCGAAATCGGTTAACTGACGAACACCTGTCTTCATGCTTGTGTTTAAAATTCAGTAAATACGTTCTATGAGAAGTATGCTGAAGATATCCAATGTCATGCATCGACATCTAAAGACAGTTACATCCAGAAATAATAAAGTAATTTTTTGTGTTCCAATTATCCTTTTCATGTGTTATAACTTATCTTTACTAGAATATGTATTTTATTTTTCCTGTCTAGTCGATCGCTTGTCGTATAATTTCTTCTCTGTAGATCGCATATAGTAAAAGTTAGAGCACCCCTGGCTTACTGTACCTGTACCCAACGATAGCCACTAGCGAGATTTCAAGAAGTCGCTAATAATAAAACCACCCTAGATGTAATATTCCACACGGCTTCGCCATCCAGTCAATAAAAATCAGTTATAGAACATTTATTGTTTATCAAAATTGGGTCAAATATTTTCTCGCAGCCAATCAAATAAAACACGTAGAGGTACGTAAATTAACGTGAAATTATCTAGCAGTGTACAATAATAAATGTAAATATTTGTAACTAAAACGCATTGTTATCAAAATGTATGGCTGATAAAATCTCTCCAAGCTTATGTCAACACATAGTCTGATAAATTAATAAAATACTCTATATTGTTTTGATTTGCATTTTACAGTGGGTAATATATTATCGAGTTCTATAGGCATAATATTTTTGGTTATATTATGCAAATATGGGCTCGCCGGTGGCGTAATAATACAAAATTATTTATAGTTGATATTTTAATCTCTGATCGAATCCAATAGAATTAAAAATCCTATTTTAAAGATTTTTTTTTTTAATTTTTTTTTTTACGATTCACGTTGGTTTTGAATCGTTATTATATATATTGTTGTTATATATTGGGCGACAGCTTCTTTCAAGCCGGTTACCGCCAGGGCGGCCGCGGCATCGGCGGCCCACATATACATACAGTGTGTCCACTGATTGACTATCGAAGAGGGAAAACTTTTTTATTTGTGGGTTTATGAAAAAAAGTTATTTTTCATAAAAACTCCTGCTTGTTCTCCAACGACCAAAAAGTATATTATTTTTTCAAATTTATATACCGGGTGTTCAGAATTTAGAAAAATATGAAAAAAGCTAAGAACAAAGTACCCTTATGTGTAAAGATAGGATAAAAACTAATTAGTAAAAGTTGTTGTGGTTGAGAACCTACGTCTCATTACCAAGTTTTGACTTATTAGCTAAATGTACAGAGACAGGCAAAAAATTCCAACTCATAAAATATGATTTGCTTTAAATTAACGCATTTTACAAATTAGTTAATCTTTAGAACGTATTTCTTTGTATAATATTTATCTTTATACGAGGAATTGTCGAAAACGGCTAAGTAACTACCCATGTTATTAAAAAATCAATACGTTTTAAAATAAAACCGTGCACTATTCATAATTAAACGAATTTATTAGAGAACGAATGAAGAGTAAAAAATTGTAACAAGTATAACAGATGTAAGTGAAAAAAGGCAGGTTATCAGCAAAAAAAAACTATTCAAAGGTTTCTCCACCAACCTCCTCGCATCGTTGGACTTTCTTAATAAATGCTTTATATGCATTTCGTATCTCTTGCAAAGGGATAGCCTGAATCGCTTCTCTAATTCTAATTTTTAAATTGTCAAGATCAGGTTCCAAATGAGATGCATACACTTTCTGGGTAAGGTAGCCCCATAAGTAAAAATGCATTATTGTAAGGTCGGGACTTCTTGGCGGCCAAGGGATTGGTCCATATCTCCCAATCCAGCGCTCCGGAAATTGTCGATTCAACCATTCCCGCACAATAACAGTGGAATGCGCAGGATGACCATCTTGTTGAAAATATGCAGTTTGCCTGTCAATAAGTGGCATATTATTTAAATAATGAAAAAAAATTGAATTTAGCATTTCTAAATAACTATGCTGATTCATATTTGCTTCAAAGAAGTACGGTCCAATTATTCCGTTGTACGTAACTGCACACCAAACGTTAACTTTCTTGGAGTACTGTCTTCTGCAATGAATTCGAAAATGGGGATTCTCAGTTCACCAGTAACGTACATTTTGGGAACTAACCACTCCATTAGTTGAGAAAGTAGCTTCATCGGAAAAAATAATATTATGAAAAAAGTTTCTATTTTGTAAGTATTTCTGACCAACCCATAAGCAAAAATCAAGCCTTTTTGCATCATCATTTGCTTCTAGAGTATGAACAAATTTAGGTTTATATGGCCTGACTTTATTAGCTTTAAAAATGATTTGCAAATATGATTTACTAATGTTTCCAATATCGGATGCTCTAATCCTTAGCGATGTTTTGGGAAAATGCCGAACGGAATCCAGCGCAAGAGTTGCCCCAACATTTTCTTCTTCATTGATAGGAGTCTTCTTCTTTTTAATATTTAAAACGCTTCCTGTTCTTCTAAATTTTGAAACAATAGATTTAACTGATATTCGGTTAACGGTAATATTTGGCCATTTCTCGTTAAACATTCTTGTGACATACGAGTATGAGATATTTTCCCCTAAACCATAACATTGGACAATAAATACTTTTTGTTCTAACGTTAGCATTTTTTTTCACTGTCATAAATTAAGCAATATGACATTGACAACATTTTTATTTGTTTGTTCATTTGTTAAATACGTCGCTCCGCGATGTGTTTTCAACGCCGTCTTGTCGGTAAAATGTACGTCCATTGTCATCGCAACGTATACTATAAAGTTTTTACAAAGAAATACGTTCTAAAGATTAACTAATTTGTAAAATGCGTTAATTTAAAGCAAATCATATTTTATGAGTTGGAATTTTTTGCCTGTCTCTGTACATTTAGCTAATAAGTCAAAACTTGGTAATGAGACGTAGGTTCTCAACCACAACAACTTTTACTAATTAGTTTTTATCCTATCTTTACACATAAGGGTACTTTGTTCTTAGCTTTTTTCATATTTTTCTAAATTCTGAACACCCGGTATATAAATTTGAAAAAATAATATACTTTTTGGTCGTTGGAGAACAAGCAGGAGTTTTTATGAAAAATAACTTTTTTTCATAAACCCACAAATAAAAAAGTTTTCCCTCTTCGATAGTCAATCAGTGGACACACTGTATATATAAACAGTATATTGCAAATACCATCATCTGCAATTATGTCCCCGCTATACAATAAAAATTAATTAAATTCTAAGAAACTATTGATAATTTATTCAAAATTTAACTCTGAAATTTTTCTTACTTCGTTTTTAATTAATTCTACTACAGATGCATATTTAAAACCCATTTTACGCAATATTTTCCTAAGGCTTGAAAGGCTACAAGAGATATTTGTTTCGTCTTTAATCAGCCGCTCTTTGAGGGAAATGAAAGTGGGTACAGTTTGTGCCTCATACATTTGGTAAATCTTTCTTCTTAATAAATCCATGTCATTTTCGTCAATGCTTCTAAATGTGCCAGAATCACTCCGATTTTTTCTACGATTAACAGGTTTAAGTACTATGTCTCTTACCGAAGATATAGGAGTTTTTGTCTCTGCTAAAGCATCCATCGAATTAAAATTTCTACTCAACAACGATTGATACACATTCTTAATTATTAGTTTGGCATCGGTAGATAAATGCTTTCTTTTAAAAATGACACTTGAAAATGCCCCACTATCAGCACAATTCCAAGGACGCCACATTCTACCACTAATAAGCCTAACTAAAAATTACTCGCCGGAAAGCCACTAAAGATTAAAATTATTAAAAATCACTTTGTATTTATATATGCATCAGGCATAGGTATACATTGAATTTGTATACCTGGTCCGGCTCTGCTCGAAAAGGTTTTAAAATTTGGGATTTCCTTATTTATTTTATGGTCCAAGGGATAATGAGGCTTTATTGCAGTCAAAAGGTCAACGATATAATTCTGCAAATACTATACATGACAGGCAAGATTTTAGCTTGCTTATATTTTTTATATACATCGACGATCGAGAGAAGAATGTGTACGCCATTTAGGCCAGGTAAGGTTGTAAATTATCACAAATAGGTGACTCCATGAACGTTGACGTGATAATTTCAGTGTTTGCAAAACACTGTATTGTAAACGACTTTCTCTTTCGATTGTCGTCGCTTAGGTCCAAATCGTGCGACAAAAGTGCCTCGCTAAATTGTTTTCCAAACAAATACGTCAGGTAACCTGTAAATTGAGATTTACTACAGCTTTCCTATTCTTTATTTACCTGTAATGGTCTTAAGATAGTAAATAAATGCCAGTTCGTGGCATTTGAGTCGATAGATTAAGGTGTGCACTAAATAATGTTCTTGTAATTTTAAATTCTATCAAAGAATAATAATTTTTTTTTACATGTGCCCCGAAAGTGCCTCTTTTCATGCATGTTCTCTTCACCGAAAGTGGCGTTTTCCAAGAGAGCGGGCGGGAAAGTATCGAAGCGGGCGGGAAAGATTTTTCCCGCCCGCTTCGAGTCACTATGTGCTCATAAATAAATAAAACCATAATTGTCGGTGCGGGATTTGAACCCGCGACCCTCAGATCGCCAGGCGGACACTCTACCCACCGAGCCATACTACAAGCGGTAATAAACATCGGATTATATATAAATTAAATTGGCAGTTAATTTTTCAAAGATGTTTTAGAAAAATGTCTGAAGAATTTCTTTATTTATATGGCTTCAAAGACTCGGGCACTTGTAAAAAAATAAATAAAACCAGAGATGCCGAGTGCGGGATTTGAACCCGCGACTCTCAGACACAAGGCGTACCCTACACCACTAGGCCACCGAGCCTATTTATCAAAAATAATAAATAGATATTTACATTCTCCATGTGCGAGTGTTTTCATGTCATGTAGACAGGAAAACTGTCTGAGGAATTTCTTTATTTATTTGGAATCAAAGCTTCGGAGCACTTGTAAAAAAAAATACGGTACATATCTCGGGCCGTCGGAGGCTTTTCGGCCCTTGGTACGTAATGTACTATTTTTCTACAAATGCCTGACATATCCACGAAATTCATCGGGCGCAAATTTTCAACTAAATCGCGAGACAAATAAAACTTCGCAATAAGGAATCGCATGCACGTGTCTCGGTATCGGGGTCAATCAATGGAATGGTGTTCCGCTTTCGAAAGTCAATGTCGACGACGACGGGCGTCGTTCGAAAGCGTCGTCGTCGCTCCATTTTTGGCGCTGCCGCGGCGTCCCCGCCACCCCCGCTGACCCACTGAACTTAAACTACTTTTCGAATTCCAATCATGCCCTTACACTGAGAAGCGATAAAAATTTTTCGAGAAGTATGACGGATTTTCATTAAAAAGGCTTTTAAGCAATTGGGTCAAACTTGATAGGGGGTGATTAGGGGTGTTTGGTTGACTGTTTTTAAAGGATCTTTATTATATTATTAGTCATTGGTATTGCCGATTAAATAAAAAAAATTAAAGAGGATGAAAGTGATAATCCCATCTTGTGGAGAATAAAAAAGCAATGTGGATTTTTCTGATTAAGTCGATGATATTCCCTATCCATTCTATGTATCAGAATATGGAGAACCAACTGGAGTCGATCAAATAGCAATATACATAAGTTTGATAAAAAAAATATTTATTATTGGTGACAATGCCTACGCAAAATCGATTCTTTGTCCTAAATAATGCAAAATACCAAAGTGCAATAATGCAAAATGATAGTTTATGCATGTATTGTTCCCATTATGCCTTAGAAAAAGTCCGTATGTGTTGGCTCATATGCCATTCCGTTCAGCAGGACCTTTGAAATATTTATGGCGCACATGCCTCGTGCTTATTAACCGTTTTAATGCATGATTTAATATCGAGAGCAGGTTGGGATTAGCTGTTAATAACGGATTTTTTTATTTAAAATCTATTACGAAATATTTCTCCGGTTAAAACAGCGCTTTGAGCTCGGCTTCTCTTTTACAAGAATTTTGATTTTCACTATCTCTAAAAGCTGTTCTACATTATCCCATATATTGTACAATAAATGGTACAATTTCTTGTGCAATAAATAGTCGAGATATTGTTGGGATGGTAAATAATTTGCAGTGTTGCCTGTTTTGAACTTATCAAATTTATTGTACAGGGTGTCCCTCTTTCGACACTTTTATAGGGTATTTCCGTAATTATTGTTAATGCTATTAAAAAAAGTAATGTAGGTGTCATGTTATCTTTTTGGGTGAAACTTAAAATGGTAAAATCAAAATTAAAAAATTCTCGCTCGCTTAAGAGATACGGGGGAAAATCAAAAAATTGACAATTTCAAAATTACTCTATATTTTCTTAGTTAGAAGAGATGCCGAAAAATGTTCAATACAGAAATAAGTATACGGGGTCAGGTAAAAAAGTTATCGGACCTAACCTCATTTTTTTAAATGAAACACGATGTATATTTTACTCTGAAAAGATAGCATTTTAAATTATCTTTTCAAATATATAACACACTATTGATGATATTGGTTTCCTAGACGATTTATTTAAACTTTATGACTTGAAACCACAGTAGGCCATGAAACATAAGCTAATATCCTAGAAACAACTATGTTGACATTCTAGTTGTTATTAACATTTAACGTCAATTTAATTCTTACATATTCATTTGTGAAAACGCCAATTTCATTTGCGAAAATGACCTATCAACATTTTGAAAAATTTGATATGATATCAGTTTACATTGAAAGTGGAAAAAACGAAGAAATGGCGCAGAATTTATATTTTGTTCGCTATCCTGAAAGACGGCAACCATTTGAGGACATATCCCGAATATTTGCGATGATTCCCGTTATTTTTTACCTTAATCTGAATCTTTTATTTCGTTTCAAGGTAATAAAGTTTAAATAAATCGCCTAGGATCATCCATGGTGTGTTATATTTTTGAAAAGAGAATTTAAAATGCTATCTTTTTAGATTAAAATATACAGGGTGTTCCATTTAAAAAATGAGGTTAGGTCCGATAACTTTTTTTACCTGACCCCGTATAATTATTCTGAAAACGGCAGATTATTCGACAATTATTATAAAGAATCTTCTGTATAAAACATTTTTCCGTATCCTTTTAACTAAGAAAATATAGGGTAATTTTGAAATCGTCAATTTTTTAATTTTCCCCCGTCGATTCTGTGCATGGTTGTCTAGCTTTCTTAAGGACCGCTCTCTGCAAGTGGCGATTGACGGATTTCTCTCAGACACCTTCACCATCAATGCCGGTGTTCCTCAGGGGTCCATATTGTCTCGCACTCTCTTCTTACTCTACATTAACGACCTTCTAGTGAAAACGAAAAACCCGATAGTTAGTTTTGCTGATGATAGCACACTTTTATCATCTTTCTCTTTGAATGCACAAACATCGGCTGCCGATGCACATCTTCGCAGACAGCATGAAGTATCACGCCTCAACAAAGACCTGGAAGAAATTTTGGCTTGGGGTGACAGTAACCAAGTCGAATTTAATGCTAAAAAAACCCAGGCAGCAGTTTTCTCTAAAAAGGTTAACATTACAGAACCGGATATAGTCATGGACGGACACGCAATGCCACTGGCTTCATCTATTAGTTTGCTGGGCGTCAATCTGGGAGGAAATATGTCTTGGCATAACCACGTTGTGGCAATCGCCAAGATAGCCTCTCAGAAGCTTGGTGTACTCTTCCGAACCAGAAAGTTGTACACACCTCAACAACTTTTGACACTCTACAAAGCCCAGATTCGACCATCACTAGAGTACTCTCATGTCTGGAGCTCTGCACCCAAACATACTCTTCGGCTACTGGATTCCATCGAAAGGAGGGCCATTCGTCTGATTGGAGACCACGAGCTGACGAAGAACCTCGACAGCCTAGAACATCGAAGGCAAGTTGGTGATTTGACTCTCTTTTACAGATATTTTCATGGAAAGTGCTCGGCTGACCTTGCCCTCTTAATTCCGCCCAGAGCGGCGAATATCAGAAATACACGACGAACCACTACCGCCCATCCATATGTGGTTAAGCTTAGTACTCCTCGAACTTCATTATTTAAGAACTCTTTCATCTGGAGGACTTCATCATTGTGGAACGATCTTCCCGAGGTCGTTTTTCCCAACGAATATAACCTCCAACGATTCAAAACCAACGTGAATCGCTTTTTGCGCACACGCACCACTCCCAGAGTGCCCTAAAGGATTTTTCCTATAGTGCTTGTGTTTGATCATAAAAAAAAAAAAAAAAAAAAATCTCTTTAGCATTTACCATTTTAAGTTTTAGCCAAAAAGAGCGCATGACAATGACACCTACATTACTTTTTTTTATAGCACTAACAATTACGGAGATACCCTATAAAGGTGTCGAAAATGGGACACCCTGTACATGGCGTTTTTCCTTATTATTATGTGAAAGTTAAAAATTTAATTATCAAAAAATTTTCATTAGGGTAAACGTTTTTAGTGAATGTTCCTCGTACGCACATACATAGACATACAACCATTAAATATTTTTAAATAATAAATTACTAAGGCACAAACTTTTTGGCAATTAAAAAAAAGTACATTTATATGGTTTTCCAATTTTCCAACCTAATAAATTATTAAAAATTGTTTGCCGATTGTTTATTAAAATAACAAGAGTTACACATTTCTCGGTGATTAAACGAAAAAAAAAAATCTATTTAGGTATACGCGCCCATTCCGAATAAAAACGCACAAATCCTAATTTTGTAATTTGGGTAAATCCTTGACACGGATAACTCCATTCTGTATCTGATTGTAATGGAATAGATTTTACGAGAGGAAACAACAATTATTTTAACTTTAATTAAAATGCAAACGCGCTATTGCTCAATTGGCAAACAATAAAATCTTTTTTATTGATGTGTGTAGATAATTACAGAAATTAAAAAATATAAATAGTATACACAATATATTTATACAATACATATAATACAATATTTAATATGTTCTTTCGAGTGTGTGACTATCAGTGATGCATTTTATACAGGGTGATTCACGACGAGCGCGCATTAGAACTTTATGGAGAACTACTGAATATATGTTCCTGAAACTTTGGGGATTTGGGTTTATCGATATGCTCTCTTAAACTAAAATATTGACATGTTTCTGTCATTTCCGGTTATACCGGAAATAGCTACCAACTTTCGTTTTTTAAATACAAGATGGTAATTTTTATTACATTTTTCGATTAAACATTAAATACTAAGCACATTTTATAGAAAATGTTTTTGTCAGACTCTATTAGTTTGTGAGATATCTGGACTTTTTTTAATTATTTGGCAAATGCATGACGATGAAATAATCCATATAATTTTTTACCTTAGCGCTTAGACTAAAAAATTTTTCTCACCGAATAGCTAGAAGTCTCAAAAACATTTCAAATTCGGCATAAAATGTACAGAGTGGCAACAATTCAAGCCTCATTGTGAAATAATTCAACCATTAAAAACTTTCTTATTTTAAATGGAATACCCTGTATATTTGTATTTAATTTGATGGCAAATTAGTTGTTCTTTATAAATAGTATTTACTGTCCTATAGCTATATCAAAGCGTTTTCTCAAATAATCCAATTTTATTCCGAAAATATTATTTGTTCAAGTGTGCTATGAAAACAATTGTACTTAGGGGCTGTATACTGATGTCTATACGGAGGAAAAGTGATTGATTGCTTGAAAATACAATATTCTAAAGTGTTTCTTAATAATTTATAAATAAAATGCAGTTGATTGTTTTAAATTTAATGGTTTAAATATTATTTTTTTAAAAATAGCAAGGAAACAAGTTTATAAACTTTAAATTCTGTAATTAAAAATGTGTTTGAAAATTATACCTAATATCTTTTGATTATATTTCTAAAATATGTTCGAGATGATTACTTCCAAGCTTTTCTTTTCATCATGTTATTTCTTGTAGCATTCCTAATTTCTTGTGAGAGATTGAAATTCACCCTTTCAATTAGATTATCCTTCGTGGTGATGGGACGCGCGTAAACTATATCTTTAATGGTTCCCCAGATGAAAAGTCCAGTGGAGTTAAGTCTGGCGAACGAGCTGGCCAGTGGAAGGGACCTTGGTTTGCGATCCACTGGTCATGAAAAAGTCTGTTTAGGGCAGTCTTAACAACTTGGACGTTGTGTGCTGGAGCCCCATCGTTTTGATACCAATCACTTTTCCTCCGTATAGACATCAGTATACAGCCCCTAAGTACAATTGTTTTCATAGCACACTTGAACAAATAGTATTTTCGGAATAAAATTGGATTTTTTGAGAAAACGCTTTGATATAGGTATAGGACAGTAAATACTATTTATAAAGAACAACTAATTTGGCTTTCAAATTAAATACAAATATACAGGGTGTTCCATTTAAAATAAGAAAGTTTTTAATGGTTGAATTCTTTCACAATGAGGCTTGAATTGTGACCACCCTGTACATTTTATGACGAATTTGAAATGTTTTTGAGACTTGATGATCTTCTAGCTATTCGATGAGAAAAAATTTTTAGTCCAAGCGGTAAGGTAAAAAAATTATATGGATTATTTCATCGTCATGCATTTGCCAAATAATTACAAAAAGTCCAGATATCTCAAAAACTAATAGAGTCTGACAAAAACATTTTCTATAAAATGTGCTTAGTATTTAATGCTTAATCGAAAAATGTAATAAAAATTACCATGTTGTATTTAAAAAACGAAAGTTGGCAGCTACTTCCGGTATAACCGGAAATGACAGGAACATGTCAATATTTTAGTTAAAGAGAGCATATCGATAAACCCAAATCCCCAAAGTTTCAGGAACATATATTCAGTAGTTCTCCATAAAGTTCTAATGCACGCTCGTCGTGAATCACCCTGTATTTTGAATAATACTTATAAGTAGTCTTGAAAACGAGATACATGGTACTTTACTGCGGTGTTAATTCAAAATTTCCCATATGTGGTCAACTTTTTGCCGGCCACTGTATTACTATTCTTTTTTTCTTTAAAGTAGTCTTTCGTACACCTACAACTTATTTTATCAAATAAAGACATCATAATATGGATACAAAAAAACATTTTTAGTACCGAGGTTCATACGAACAACAAATTTAATTTTTATTCATAACAATGGCTAGTATTTCGTCGCGTTTAACAATAAAACAGCCTTGGCACATTTTTCTGTGGAATACATTTTATTTAATGCGGTTGGTCGGTCGTCAGTAGCTACTACATCAGATAGTATATCCGACATACGCACAAAATACACAAATTAATGAAAAGTGCATAATTTGTATTTAGAAATACAATACAAACAGTATATTTTTCAATTAACAAAAAGTGTGAGTTTATTTTTTATGGGTTTATAAAGTTATTTTTCTATTTGGGTTGCATAATGGCTACATTATGAAATGCAAAAAAATTGAATAACTTGCCACTTTATGAAACTTTATTTTTTTATGTTGGCAGCAAGTAAGGGTTCGAATTTTAGGCTTACTTTGATTTCGTTGAAATTAGTTTTCTTGACATTATGGATTCGACAAAATTTTTTTTTATAGAAAACTTTAAAATACTAACCTTTAACCTTGCAAATAGATCATTTTTACTAGATATTTATCTGAAATACCTATACTCGGAAATATATAACATGCTGACGGTGTACGTCAACTAATTTCTAGTCACAACTATAAAACAACATAACCTAAAAATAATAAAAATATCTTCCAATTTATGCTCTGTTTCTAAACTTTTATTCAATAAAGTACTATTTCTATTTTTAATTCAATATAGTACCTAGCATACATATTACTTTATATATACATATTTATAGTTACTGTAGACATTTCCTGGGCATTAATTGTTATTCCTGTCAGATTCTGTGTCGACACAATATTTTGTTCAATAGTATTATTTAGTATTTTGTTCAACATTTTGAACTTTGTTCTGTTAGCACCATAACTCAAAGTTTTGCATATTCTTTTTAAAAGTTTTTCTAGATTATTTTCTGCAATTTCTCGTATTTCTGATGGAGTACAACTTTCTTCCTGACTCTTTTTTATTAACTTTAATAATATATATATTTTTAATTATGACGGATGGGAAGAAGCTTTGTTGTGTTCAATTGTTTCTATCATGGCATATTTGATACTTGAACTTTGAACCCAAAAAGAAAATATTAATTCAAATGGAAAAAATCTACTATATTTTTAAAGTTTTTCAGACTTTATAGACCCAAATAGAAAAAGTATTATAAAATACACGGTTCATAAGACAATTAGAGCACTTGTACTTTTGAAACAGTACATTGAACGCATGCTCTAAGTTAATGTCTTATGAAACTTGTATCTTAATATACTATTAGACCATCTATTTAATCAAAAAAACGACGACTTTTTCGAGGACACTCTAGGGGTCGCCCAATTAAATATAATAAACCATTTGTACGACACCCTGTATCATTTATTTTTGTTTCTTCATCAATTTATCATCCTTTGTTTTGAGAGAAAGTGTTTTTGAGCGGTTAAAAAAATCAGGTCAGCAGACAGAACCACACGTGCTTAAAAGGCGTAAAGTAATCATAAAAGTCGCCGTGATTTAAGCCTGTGAGCTTCCCGGAAAGTTGTTATTTTATAGCGTCTGGAACATAACTTAAATACGTAATATATAAAGGCCCCTAGTAGGCGCCATTTTGAGACTAATAGAGAAACTGAAATGCTAGTCAAGTCCCTCGGGTTTGTGTTCGTTTTTTTTAAAAGTTTTCTGAATAGGTGCTACTTTTTTCTGTTACACGAACAAACGCCCAAAGGGATATTCATTGCATATGTTTCGCACGTCATGGTATTCACCTTCCAATTCCCCTCACCCCGCAACCGATCTTCTCGCGTCTAGTTACCACATATATATAACCATTATATTACTAATACCATCTGCAATTATGCCCCCGCTATGGGCATCGAAGGGCTAATAGTGAGTTTGCGCAGTTCGAAAATTTCCTTGTGAAAGTAAACATTCGACAGGACCGGATTTCAACATTTTTGTAATGTAAATTTCACTGGTTAATTAGGAAAAATATTGCAATCAAAATTTCGATTGTTCGACTTAAGACAGCGTTCCATGCATATACGATTTCTGACGATATGATGATCCGACGGTGACCTGATTGGTGTAAACTTTTGGTGCCAAAGTCCGTCCGAATACTTGTAACAATCGACACGATTAGTTTTGTTTTAACTTTCATCCGACGTCGTATGTTTCTTAACCTCACTTTTTTCTAAACCAAAAATTAAGAATGAACGACTATATTGACTATTTTGGGAATTATTATCAGCTACTAATGCAACAAATTAAAAATACATTAATTTTGAGGTTAGGTAGTGACCACATATATATTATATTGTATACGAGTGACACTCTTCTTTTTTACAAGCTTTTTAGTGAAATTCTGTTCCGAAGATCGGATAATGTGATAAGCAAAATATTTTCGTATACTCGTATATGTACATATCTGAAATACTTTATACCTGGTATTGATCCACGACTTTTGCAAAAAAGCACCATGCACTTGTGTCCTTTCACCTTAAACAAAACTATACACTAACCTACCAAACAGCGAATCGAATCACCACAAATTAAAAACTCCTTTACAAAAATTGTTGTTAGGTAATGAAAGTTTATAATATACCGACAACAATGTGAATGAACCACTTTTTATTCTGTAATTTGAAAAAGCATCCAGAACCAAAGATGGCGACGAATAACAACAAACAAATAATGTTGGGCCGGCTCTAAACAAAGCAGGAATGAGCACGAATAAGAATATTTCTAGGTTAAGTTAAGAGGTTAATTCTCAGAGTTGACAGTTGACGGTTTGGCATTAGTACTCGTTCACAGAAGAGACTAAAGGCAGCAACCAGTTAGAAACTCGTCCACAACCGAACATGCGCAGAACGAAATAAGTAACATTCAATAACTTTTTAGATTTGTACGACAGTTACAGATAAATAGGAGAGCTTTACAATCCAAGCAAGCTTCCAGTAAAATTTTTATTACTTGGCTAAAGCTGTAAATCTCCTCCTAATAAAACCCGGTAGGGTGCCCGCTGTTCCCAGTGATTGCCTTGTAAGATTATTGCATTTATGCACATCATTTTTTAGAGAACAGGTAAATACAAATATTTTACCCAGAAATACCTTCGTAGCATTTGTACACTCCATTACGCTTGTCAGTCGTTTTCAAAATACAATGCTTTTTGCACCTTGTCACAACAAAGGCGTGTCTATTATGTTTATAGAACGCTTTAATTAAGAGGATGTAGCGTAACGGAGGGAAAAAATAAATAAAGTCGCACTTCTTTGCACTGTGGGTAGCCATCGTCTTGTACCTGTTGACATTAATTAAACGGACTTAAATGGTGTCATAAATTTTGCTAAAAGCTGCCTTTTGTCAAAGCGGGGCTATTTTTTTGGATTTGGGATGGAAACATTTCGCTTGTATCCGGCGTGTTTTAAGAATGACATTAGAAATAACATGATTGGGATTGATCTTATATGTCATGTCATATGCCAAATCAAAAAGTTGTCGTTTTCGAAATACTTATTGCGAATTTAGGAGACCACTTTAAAATCCGCAGCAAAATCGCCATATATAAATATTAAATTGGCAATATTTCGAAAACTACAAATTTTCGGAATAGACAATCTTACACAAACTTACCCTTATTTTTATTGTTAAATAGAAAAAAAATTTGGGGGTTCCGTTTGAAAATATAAATTTGTTTGTGCAGATTTTTCTCAATTTCATTTTTAATCCTATCTTTTGAACACTTCGACACTTTTATAGGGTTCTCCGTCGGACCTAACCTCATTTTTTTAAACGGAACACCGTGTATATTTTAATCTGAAAAGATAGAATTTTAAATTATCTTTTCAAATATATAACACATCATTGATGATATTGGTTTCCTAGACGATTTATTTAAACTTTATGACTTGAAACCACAGTAGACCATGAAACATAAGCTAGAAGCAACTATGTTGACTATTGACATTTAATGGCAATTTCATTTTTCCATATTCATTTGTGAAAATGACCTATCAACATTTTGACAAATTTGATATGATATCAGTTTATATTGAAAGTGGAAAAATCGAAGAAATGACGCAAAATGTATAATTTGTTCGCTATCCGGAAAGACGGTAACCATTTAAGGCCATATTCCGAACATTTGCGATGATTCCCGTTATTTTTTACCTTAATCTGAATCTTTTATTTCATTTCAAAGTAATGAAGTTTAAATAAATCGCCTAGGAAACCAATATCATCCATGGTGTGTTCTATATTTAAAAGGAGAATTTAAAGTAGTATCTTTTTAGACTAAAATATACAGGGTGTTCCGTTTAAAAAAAATTAGGTTAGGTCCGATAACTTTTTTACCTGACCTCGTATACTTATTCTGAAAACGGCATATTATTCAACAATCATTATAAAGAAACTTCTGTATAAAACATTTTTCTGTATCTCTTTTAACTAAGAAAATATAGGGTAATTTTGAAATTGTCAATTTTTTGATTTTCCCCCGTATCTCTTAAACGAGCGAAAATTTTCAAATTTTGATTTTACCATTACTATAAAAATAGTTAAACTAACCATGACTTTTTATTAAGAACAGCATTAAATTATAGCAAAATGTTAACCTAAATTTTTAGTAAAAATGACAAAAATATTTAGTAAATCATTTATATAAAAAGATTTTGTAAAATTTATTAATAAAATCTTTTGTCAAATTTCCTCAAATCTTTTGTAAAAATCATATGTCACTTTGACACATGGTATTTCCAAGGGCAACCATCCGTACTAACCGTGCCCAACGTGGCTTGACTTCATATTTCATGGATCGATGGTATGTTTCCTGTTAAGTCCTCCTACTATTATTTATTACGAAAAACGAAATTCCAAGAATACGTTGCATCTCATTTATGTCTTTTATTCTTGTAAAAATATTTCTACAACACTTGGTTGGTTTCAACTTGGTCATTTTTACAATAAATAATACTTAAATAATACCCAGTGAAATATACCATACATTTTAAAATATTTAACTATTGGAGTTATATATAAATTTTCACTATACAGTGAAACCTCTCTTAGGCGGACACCTACGGGACAGTCTAAATGTGTTCTTCACTAATAGAGGTGTCCGCCCATGGGATATTGGTTATTAGGTAATATGTAAATGCAAAATTATTACTGTTTATGTATGTACAACTAAACATAACAAACACACACAAGTTTTAGTTAGGATGTAGGACTAAACAAATCTAATAACGTAGTTTGACGTCTTTGCGTTTTATACTTGCAATCTAGAATATGTAATTCCAAGTCTGATAACAATTCCATTGCTGTAGAGTCACCTCTATTCTTTGCATACTCTTATAATTCCTTTACAATACCATACTAATGGCTTGTTGATAATTGGTGACATTTGTTTGATTACTGCATTCAACTTCTTCATCAGAGTCGTCAGATAGTGATGTGGTTTCAGTTTGGACTACATAATCGGTAGGAATGGGGTCACTATCATCTTCTAATAGCACATTGCTATCAATGTTAATGAACTCGCCTAAATCATTGTTATCAAATTACAAACTTCCACTTCTCTTTTAGAATCAAAACGCGACATTTTTGTGCCATTGTTTACGATTTTAACCTTACAACTCACAAATAAACGGCGGACTGCACACATACTTTCATTCGGCGAAGTCCTTTCGCTCTGCCACGCATACGCGATTGGTTGCCGGTCTGTCTTCAGAGAGTTTTTGCACCGTACTTATTCGTCTCCTAAATATTTTTAAAATTTTTTGTCCGTTTAAAGGAGGGTTTTCGCACTCTTTGTATGAAAACAGCCTGTCCGCGTCCGCCCAAAGGAGAGTCCGCCCAAGAGAGGTTGATTTTAATGGAATTTCATATACCTAGTTCCGGACTATGAAAAAATGTCCGCTTATTAGAGGTGTCCGTTAGGAGAGGTTTCACTGTATATCTACAATATTATTCTGGTACGGATTACTAACAAAAAATGTAATTAATAATATGTTTTATAGGAAATTTTACAATATAATCTTTACTTATAATAATAATTTTCCTATAGCCTTTTTCCGTGTATAGGAAACAAGATTTCCCAAATCTCCAGAGTACTCGAAACAAATAAAAAATAAATCATATCGAAAATAACACAATTACAGCAACAGGGGAAAACATTTTCGCAGAGACCTTTACACGCGGCGTTCCTGTCGGGTATCGTAATGGACTCCCGACAGCGGAAACCCTTTGGAGAGCGCCAAGGTGCCCTTGACCCGATTCCTGCCCTAAGTAGGAATTGATAGGGGACGCAACAGTTTTCTTTTATTTCGCAGGAAGCCCGTCTGCTCGACAGGAATCGAAAGTATTCCGGTTTAATTGTTTGGGTTTTTAATGATGTTTTATAACAATAACATAGGGGAGGGGAACATCTGGATATTTACGGGTATTAATGTACAAAAGGAGATTAACAAAAAACGGGTTTCCCTTTTACAAAGGAAATATGTATTCAATTTAAAATTATATATGAAAAAATTACCCCTGCGGGCTACTACACAATAATATAAACCATAATGTTAGTCAGTACACGAAAAAAGACCACAGTAAAATTATTAAGTAAAGATTTTAATATCAAATTTCCTATAAAATATAGTATTAACTACATTTTTTATTAGTAATCCTTACCAAAATTTATAAAAAAGTATACTAGTTAGGATTTCTAATCAATATAGTATTAGGCAAACAAGTAAATAATATACAGGGTACACCAAGTAAAGTGGCTTATTAGAAGTATCTCGAGAACTAAATGAGATTTTATTTTGAAAAGTGGTAGCAACTTCGGAATTTTAAATGAATTACCCTATATATTATATTTTTTTTGGAATCTAGATAAAAATCTAGAACAGTTTTCTGTATAATATCATATACCTTTCTTTAAGAATTTTTCTATTATAAATAATCTTGTGATTTTTTAACGCCGTATCGGGACCTGAAAAGAAAATCATATATTTTTAGCGGTTACAGCTAGAAAGCTGAAATTTTGACAATAATTTCACGAGACCATCGAAATGTTATAATTTTGAACAGTATTTAATTAGTTGTATACAGGGCGTCTCCATAACAATATTTCTGAGGGAGATTAATTATTGCAAAAATCTTCTTTTTTTTTAAATGTATTTGATATGTTTTGCTAATGGAGGATCGAATTTTCTATCTAATGATATTTAGTGTTCCTATACCTATCTTCAATATATTCGGACGTATAGCGAAATTAAAAATTTTTTTTATAAAAATATATTTTTTGGTAGTTTGCTGTGGAATGGATTCATAGAAACAAAATAATGAAAAATCCGTTTGACGTTATGTCTGTGTTATTGTAATAAAAAGGGCTAAGTTACAAAAGATTTCACTAAATTTTACAAAAATATTTTTGTAATTTCAAATATATATATATATATGGAAAAATTATTATTTCCTAGACCACCCGATGATACCTTATACAATAAGGGCGTATTTAGTCTACACAGTAGCACTTTAAAATACTATTTCAGATTGAATGGTACTACCAAGAAAAGGAAGTCTTTTGCATTGATAGAATGTAAGCACCTGCAGACCGGTTTCGAACTCTTTTGTTCTCGTCAGTACAGGGTAGGTGTCCATATCTACCATCGGAGAAGACCCTGCTAAGGGATGGCGCTGCGAGCTGTATTTTCTCGACTACCGTTGATAATACAGCGTGAAGTATTAGAGTCTTCTCTGATGATATGTATGTACAGCTACCTTGTACTGACGAGAACAAAAGAGTTCGAAACCGGTCTGCAGGTGGTGATATCCTATCAATGGAAAAGGCTTCCCGTTCTTGGTAGTACCATTCAAACTGAATTAGTATTTTAAAGTGCTATTATGTAGATTAAATACGCCCTTATTGTATAAGGTATCATCGGGTGGTCTGGGAAATAATACTTTTTCCATACATTGGTATTTGATATTAATACCACCTGAAAAATATAGAATTTTTATTTTTGATTTTTGTAATTTTTACTAAAAATTTAGGTTAAAATTTTAATGGCAGTTCTAAGAAAAGTTATTCCAGTCACATAATATTATAGAACCATACATTATGGCTAGTTTTACTATTATAGTAAATTTAGTTTAACGAAAAAAATTTCTTTCAGTGTAATTCTTATAACCATCCAGATATATACCAACTTATTTAAATTCTGTTCGGGTCTTGAGATTGCACACGACTATAAAATTTAGAAGTTATTAATAGCTATCTGACCAGTAGTTATTGTCATTATTTCATAATTAAAACGAAACAACCAATTATGTGTATGCGTTGATAACGATTTCGTTTTCGGACAAATTTTGGAGAAAGTGAACCTTAACGCATAAATGTTAATTATATTCAAATAAACGTAACAATTGCATAAGTATTGTCAAAATTATGCGTTTCTTAAAGGTGATCGTGTGCAATATGGTTACAAAAATGGAGATAATGGTATTTTTTGTATTTAATTTGGTCTAGATAATTTTAACGTGCACGGACTTAGCTAAATTTACTATCAAAATATGTAGTAAAATAACCATAAATGGTTAATGGCTCTAATCAGTGGCGTATATAAGAATTTGTTTCGAGGGGGGGCTTACATAAAAAAAATATAGTGGCGCTTTCCCATTTTCGTTTTTTGATCAATATTTCGTTCCTTTTTTGTTTTATCCGAAAATAGTCGTTTTAGTGGAAAAATTAAAATTTTAAAATTTCTGATAAAAAATTTGTGCAGGAAAGGAAATTTGTGCAAATTGACAAAATTTCGTTTCTTATATTAATTAAAAAAATTTGTACCCTAAACTTAAGGTAATTGGTCCCTAAGAACAGGTAAATAATTAACCGCTTTTAGGATAAAACGAAATTGTATCAAAAATATTGATCAAAAACAAAATGGTGAATGTGTCACTAGCCTGAACAAAAAATATACTGAGCGTTTAAACAACAACGAACTAAAAACAAACATCTAGTAAAATCAAGATTTATATTTTTCCTAGCGAATTCATCTTTAAATAAATTGGTGAAAACATTATATTTCTGAAGGGGGAGGGGGAGGGAGGGGGGGGGGGGGGAGGTAAGGTAAGAAAACCCTGCTAACAACTATCGACCAGTCGCATTGCTTTCAGTTATATCAAAAGTAATGGAGAATAACCAACATCTTCTAAAGTACCCCTGGATGGCTTCAACATTATCAGCGATCATCAATATGGTTTTCGGGTTTGTTCAGATCAACTGGAGATCTTCTAGCCTATGTCACCCATATTTGGAACAACGCAATCGAACATCATGGGGAGTCTCGGGCTGTTGCACTGGATATTTCTAAAGCCTTTGATCGTGTTTGGCACGAGGGGCTTCTTAAGTAAACTGCGATCCTATGTATGCCCAGTCGATTCTGTGCATGGTTGTCTAGCTTTCTTAAGTGAAGGTGGCCATTTCCAACAATTTTTATAAAACAAAAATTATCTGATGTTAATAATAATAAGTTTCAATATGAATTCAGTGGTTTTAATCAAGAACGGTGCGTCTGACGAGAAAAACTCAAGAGACCGTTTTCATGTAGAATTGACCAGGCTAATCATCTTTTTTGTAAAAAAATCGGAGCACATGTTTGCAGGGACGCCACTGGTGGAACAATTGAATAACTTTTCTAACTAAAATTTGTGACTCTATATCCTATTAACACATACCAAAATTGAAAATAATATCTAAACCACTTTCGGAGATATTAAAAAATAACCATTTAAAAAATAAAAATTCAACACCCTGTAGCAAAACATTTAAGCCGTTGCGGACATATGTTCGTTCATATTAACTTTTCTTTATAGAATGACCTAAGGAATCGCACCCTGAAATATTAGCATGTCATTAAGGAACACCATGTATATATTATTGTCACTATACATTAGTTGTAAAATTTACAATCTATTTCAGTAATCACTTGATTTTACTAAATTTATTAGAAATTCTATTCTATTTTTTAGAAATTATGTGTATCTACAACATTATTTATAATGCAAATTGTAATTAATACAATATTTTATAGGAAATCGTACAATAAAATCTGTGTACTGTACTTGATTTTACTAAATTGATTAGAAATCCTATAGTTTTGGTAAATTATGTTTTTGTTACGGATTACTAATAAAAAATGTAATTAATACTATGTTTTATACGAAATTTTACAATAAAATCTTTACTATAATAATTTTACTATAGTATTTTTCCGGGTGTAACAACATAGTTATATTATAAAGTAAAAGTACTTGCAACATTCACTTGCCAAATTACTTATATGTATTAAAGGTGTAACTCCATGCATTGTAAATTTCAGGAAAATTTACTAATTCACCGTCACTAAAGAGGAATCGATGAAAAGAGTACACCCAAGAACTGAACCCATTATAGAATAAAAGAGACTGCAATAAAAATCAATGTTTGTTGTGCCTAATATTTAACTGAAAGGCCCTAAAAGTCAAAATATCTCATTGAAATTGAACCTGTATAAATCAAGCGTCGTACCTTTTATCTGATGTACCTGTCAGCGGGGGTTTGGTTGCTAGGTTGAAATATACCTGTCTAAATTTGCACGGACTAATTAGGGTTAGGCACGCGAACGACTAGTTTCGTAAATAGGGCACACATCATAGGCGTAGATAAACGATAAATATTGTCGAGATTTGTTTGTATTGAGCAGGGTGAAGGTATTTTTTTCTCTCGGCTGTTTAAGTCGGGCACATACCAGACCTCAGGGCGGTCGTTTCACAAGGATGATGTCATCCAGATGAAAGAATTCTCAAACAATGATGTTCGAGGAGTACCACATATAAATGACCCATTGCACTATCTGAAATATCTGTAAAAGAGAGTAAAATGACCAACCTGTCTTCGATGTTCTAAGCTGTCGAAGTTCTTGGTCAGTTTGTAGTCTCTAATCAAACGAATGCTCTCCTTTAGATGGAATCCAGTCCAGACATGAGAGAAGTATTCTAGTGATCGTCGAATCTGGGCTTTGTAGTGACAAAAGTTGTTGAGGTGTATATGTCGCAGCCTTTTAGTGTAATCAGCCGTTTCATGAAAAGTCTGCTCTTTTCATGAAACGCTGCCAAATAGTGAAACAAATAACTATTACACCAAAAGGCTATAAATTGTAGACGTTCCATGAAACGTCTGCCTGTTTCGGCCTCTTGATGAAAACGAGCAAAATTACTTTAAGTGACTGACTTTACTGGACTTTTCATGTAACGCTCCCAATCTACTTTGCACTTGATGTAATAAAATGAATATTGTATACCCTGAAAATGGCGACTTCTAGTAACATTCCCTCAGCGCTTGCAAAAAAGCTGTCTACGGAAGAAGACCTTATGAAAATTATGAATGAAGAAGATTCAGTTGTCGAAATATCTGATGCACTGATGAATATGCTGATATTACCAACGTTGTACGCAGGAAAAAAGTATAAACAGATCTCAAGAATCAATGTGCGAAAATTGTTTACGTGTTGTTAACATTGTAGAAGTTTGTCAACAAGGATCTTCAGTACTGCGCAATTTATGTTCTGCCAGTAAAAACATTTCTGAAGAACGCGACGAAGCTAGAAATAACACTGAAGATGCAGCCAGGAACAGGGTTTGTTTGATAATAGATCAGAAGAATGGCGTAAATCAGATTGCTGGTAAACACGGTACTATAAAGGGATGGTTTGGTGCTGAAAGTCTTACTGTTGCGGGTTTAGCATTTCTTAATAAAAAGGAAATACCCTTGGAAAAATTACTCAGCTTAAGAGAAGCTGTGTCGTTGGAATCAGGTGGTCAAGGCATATTGAAATGTTCGTGTAAACCTAGCAAACAACAGTGTTCTAGGAATAAGTGTACCTTTCTGTAAAAAAAATAGTGTACTTTGTAAAAGCCGTTGCCATTATAGCTTGCCGTGCTTTAATAAGTAACATATCGTTTGTTTATTTTTTTAGATTCGGAGCGTTACATGGAAAGTCCAGTAAAGTCACTCACTGAACGTAATTTTGCTAGTTTTCATCAAGAGGCCGAAACAGGCAGACGTTTCATGTAACGTCTACAATTTATAGCCTTTTGGCGTAATAGTTATTTTGTTTCAGTGTTTGGCAGCGTTTCGTGAAAAGAGCAGACTTTTCATGAAACGGCTGATTACACTAAAAGGCTGCGACATATACAGGGTGTCCCATAACTAATGGTACACAGGAAAACTACAGATTCCTTGGGTAAAAATACTGCGATTTGGCCATACTTAGTATAGTTCAATAGCTGGTAATAACCGAGATACAGGGTGTCCAAGTAAAAATTTAATTTTCAATTTTCCTAAATAACTTATTTCTGAATCAATATTTTTGCACCAAATTTTGTGACTAGGGCTTTTTTGTGGAAAGGAATTTGAATTTGTTAATAATTTTGATCTAGATTATAGGGGGCGCTCTCTGCGGTACTCTATATACATAAAAATAAATGTAACTTTTTTGTGCCTTAGTATAATTATATTCTTATTAAAAATATCAGTTTTTCCGTCATTTTTAAGCAATAAAGGTATACTTTGTAAATGTCGCTCCGACTAACCGTTTTCGAGATATTTTCAATTATAATTTCTAATGCGTCCGTTTAAATTTTGATTTGTAAATGTGAAATTTGTCACAGTAGGCTTTGGTAAAAACAAATACAATGAAAGCACTTTGAAACCTTATTTCTATCAAAGTTTATTTTCATTTCTCAGCATTGTGGGTGTTTGTTCGGGTTTGTTCGTTTGTTCGTGGGAGAAACAGGATCCTTGCGTCCAAAATGTAATAGTGGAGGATCCTGTTTCTCCCAGTCTGTCGTATAGGCTTCTAAAAATTTTAAAATCTGGCTGCCTTCTATTTGGATACATTTCCAAATACCGCCGATGTGCCCCGCGACTGTTAAAATTTTCTTGTGCGTATACACATACCATGTCTCGTATTTCTCCGTTAGAAAACAGTTATGTCGCGGCATTTTTAGTTTAATTTTTGATAACAGTATCTTCAAAAACTCCTTAAAAACACCCACAATGCTGACAAATGAAAATAAACTTTGACAGAAATGAGGTTTCAAAGTGCTTTCATTTTATTTGTTTTTACCAAAGCCTACTGTGACAAATTTCACATTTACAAATCAAAATTTAAACGGGCGCATTAGAAATTGTAATTGAAAATATCTCGAAAACGGTTAGTTGGAGCGACATTTACAAAGTATACCTATATTGCTTAAAAATGACGGAAAAACTGATATTTTTAATAAAAATATAATTATACTAAGGCACAAAAAAGTTACATTTCTTTTTATGTATCTAGAGTACCGCAGAGAGCGCCCCCTATAATCTAGATCAAAATTATTAACAAATTCAAATTCTTTTCCACAAAAAAACCCTAGTCACCTAATTTTGCGCAAAAATATTGATTGAGAAATAAGTTATTTAGGAAAATTGAAAATTCTTAAATACTTGGACACCCTGTATCTCGGTTATTACCAGCTATTGAACTAAACTAAGTATGGCCAAATCGCCGTATTTTTACCCAAGGAATCTGCAGTTTTCCTGTGTACCATTAGTTATGGGACACCCTGTATATGGCAATTGCCATAACGGGGTTCTCCCAAGACATATTGGTTGACGCCCAGCAAGTTAATTAGACGAAGCCAGTGGAATTGCATGTCCTGCCTATCAAAGTTACCATAGATTACGTCAAGATTCTCTAGTTTGAAGATGATTTATCCAATTACACAATATCTACATTTAAGATATCCCAGGCAAAATTACATACCCACTTCTGATGTAGCAAATGTAATATTTTTTGACAAGCCCATTATTACAATTTTATAACCGGACATCTTCCCTAATATTTCATTTTAACAAAATACGCCATATTGAACTTCCAGGCAAAAATTCTACGTACGTCTCTGGTTAAGATCATACTTTACACAACGTAGGGGGTGTAAAATCGGCCCCTTAGCTAACTGTCGGCCCATTTCTCGATAAAAGGTAAGTTTCGTTGCCACACGCTGGGTCTGTTGCCATACATTTAGATTTATTTCAGTCCCGAGGTGCGGAACGTATTTCTGTATTAGGTTGACAGCATAATGCCTTGTTTTTCAGCTTCGGACTAAACGCTCACTAAATTTTGATGCTATAAAGGTGTGTATTTATTATTATTACACGAAGGCTGTTTCTTTTTATGAAAAAAGTTGTTTATTGAGACGAATCTTTTAGTCGGTAACTTTGGCCGAATTTATAGGCGAACAATGAACAAACGAAGGCGACGGTTCGTCAAACGTTTAGATTGTTCGCGGTTTACAATAAACGTTTTATACAGGGTGATTGATGGTGGATGGCCTATTAGACGTTTATGAAGAATTAGCCAACGGATCACTTCGAAAATAGCTTTAATAAGTGAACATGCTTCTCTCTATATTTTCAGACGCGCAGTGATGTCGCTTCTACTAGAAAGTATTAGCAACTTTGATACATCCATTTTTAATATCTCCGAAAGTGCTTTAGATATTATTTTCAATTTTGGTATGTGTTAATAGGATATAGAACCACAAATTTTAGTTAGAAAAGTTATTCAATTGTTCCACCAGTGGCGTCCCTGCAAACATGTGCTCTGATATTTTTTACAAAAAAGATGGTATGTCTGATTAGCCTAGTCAATTCTACATGAAAACGGTCTCTTGAGTTTTCTCGTCAGACGCACGTTCTTGATTAAAACCACTAAATTCATATTGAAACATTGATATAACATATTAATAACATTGATAAAATAATTAATGATAAATTTTGTTTTATAAATATTGTTGGAAATGGCCACCTTCCCTTAAAACGCAATTGCCCACGCGTTCAAATATTCCCAGCGTATTCCTTATTGTTTCACACCAGCAACTATTCGCTCTCTTAAATATTCTAAGTGTTAATGGGAGTTTTATACACCAGAGTTTTAAGATGACCCCACAAAAAGAAATCTAAACTATTGAGCTCGGGGTCATCAAGACCACTGGTGGAACAATTGAATTACTTTTCTATCTAAAATGTGTGGTTCTATATCCTATTAACACATACCAATATTGAAAATAATATCTAAAGTACTTTCGGTGATATTAAAAAATAAAAATTCAACACCCTGTAGCAAAAAATTTAAGTCGTTGCGGACATATGAACTGTTCTTTATAAAATGACCTAAGGAATCACACCCTCAAATATTAGGACGTCATTAAGGAACACCCTGTATATACAGGGTCATTTACGGTGAGTGGCCTAGTTGGCTATGACGGTGTTAATGAACAGTCTAATGTCAATGCTAAAGAAATAAATATGTTACATGTTCTTGATAGTACTTTATCACATTCTCCTTAAAGGCCGTATTACACTCGGGAATTTTTATGGCGCCAGCAATGGCAATTATAATTCAAGGATTCAGGCGCAGTACACCGTTCTCCGTACTACAGTCAGAAATTCTACTCTTCTGACAATTAAAATGACACGGATTCATGCGCAGTACACTGTTCCCGATCAGCTGTCTCTCATTACCAGCAATGGGGCAGGCGCCATTTTAATTGCCCTTGCCGGCGCAATTGGGTAGACATGGATTATTCTGTTATTTTTAACTGTTAATTATTTGGCCGAACCAGGTATGAACAGGTAATGGCCATTTAAACCCACTGGTACTTAAATTAGCAGTTTACATTCTTTATTAAACTTATGGACTGCTAATTCAGCAACTTTTTGCACCTCCTATTTGTAAATAGCAGTAGCTGCTTGAACTGGTAATCAAAACGAACAGGTTTGCACATCTCTAATTCTGGGGATATTTTAGGGATTTCGACAGTACCCACTGCTGTTCTGACCGTTGACAATGCTCCAGCTGATCGAAAACGGTTTACTGCGCATGAATACGTGCCATTATAATTGCCGGCGCAAGAGAAAAAAATTGCCTAGTCTAATACGGCCTTAATAAATAATCTTCGTTTGTATAATTTAAGCGCCCCGGTACGATTATTAATAATTTTCAAATGGTAAGCGACAGTGTCATAGATTTCTTTAGCATTTGACTGTTTTTCAACGCCGTCATAGCCAACTGTGAGTAACTGAACTTAAAAGACGCAGCAAAATCGCCATATAA
This sequence comes from Barypeithes pellucidus, assembly GCA_963991005.1. Lineage (NCBI taxonomy): Eukaryota > Metazoa > Arthropoda > Insecta > Coleoptera > Curculionidae > Barypeithes > Barypeithes pellucidus. The sequence continues at coordinate 10,638,861 of OZ022562.1, read as the reverse complement.
AAGTATTAAATTAGCAATATTTCGAAAAATAGAAAGTAAATTCGGCGGTTTCCATTTGAAACAGTAGATTTTTTTGCAGTTTATTCAATTTCATTGTTAATCTTATTTTTTGAATACCCCTGTAATAATTATTTTAAGGTCCCCAAACGTAACTTTAGACATAAAACCTTAAGACGTTAATTAATATCTGGAGAAGGATAACAGATAGGTATCGGAAAATTTGAAGGAAAGTTATTAAGCAATCAATAGGAATTCTAAAAAAAAAATATTACCATTTAGATTATCAAAGTTAGTAAATTCTTTTTTGTAGAAGCGGCAGCACCTCACGGCTGAAAATATTTTTAAAAGAGATGCCCTCTCTTTACTCCACTTATACATATAAGGTACCAAATTTGAAGTGATTCGTCGACTAGTTCTTCATAAACGTCTCATAGGCCATCCACCATCAATCTCTCTGTACCTCTTACAACCCAGGATGGGTCTTGGCTGACTCCACAATTCCCCTCCATAGGACTCTGTCCATCATTAGCCCTTCTGCTTCCGCGACATTCTAAGAGCTGAAGTTATATTATCTCTCCACCGTAGTCGTGGTCTTCCTAATGGTCTTTTGCCGATCGGGGCCTGCTCCCATACCAATCTGCAAACTCTTCCGTCATCCTGTCTTCTGACATGATCGGCCTTCTCAATCTGTCCGCCTTAATTATTTTTACAATGTCCACCATCACCATGTATTATTGTAGTACGTATTATAATATTTATTGGTTTTTCTTTTGTTTCAGGTACTAACTCCATTAGTACAAACCAGAAAGAATGTAAAATTATTTTTTTAGTGGATGGTAAGTACTCGGTTGTAAGATTGTGTCAATTAGCTATGTACTATTTGATTAGTTGACCGGTGAAAACGCAGCCGTAATCTGCAATACAACTGAACTTAAGCATACCACAATTTGCGTTCAAGAAGTTCTTCTTTCGGCGACCAACCTACATTTCAGCCTCCCTCAACACCCAGCGGATTACATAGCGCATTGAATTGTCGCAACGACTATTATATCACCTACATCTGTTTTACGACGACGGTAAATTTCGCTCCTTACCATTACCTTGTTAATATTAATACTCGTCTTCCAACTTGCAAATAGAAAACAGCCGTTTGTTACAGTTCAGTCACCATTAACTGATTTTTGATAGTTAATAAGATACGTCCGACACTTTGGCAGATTTCCTTGTTATTTCGGATTATCTTTTAACGTCGGCAACAATGAAAGAGCAATTGGCCCACAAACCATCGCAGTCGCCCACGGATTGTACCACTTCGCTAATTCGCCATTCGCGTGCGCTTGCATTATTTGTAATCGTACCGAGCGAAAGTAAAAACGAGCACTCGCAAAGACAAGCCTTCTTTGATTCACTAATGAATGGCAATGGCGCCCCGGTCGGCCTAACAGATTCACTTTTATCGTGTAGCCTACTTTGGGCTTTCTTCTTTCTCTTTCGCTAATCGAGTTACATAAATTACCTTTATTTTACAACCGAAGAAATTGGATTGTTTCGCGGCTAGACTTGAGTCACCCAGACGCAGCAAATCTCGCTTTCTTTTGGGGCTTACCGAAAGTGAAAACTATGTATATGAATACATTACGCATGACTTTTTGCAGTCTTAAATCACGAATTATGTAAATTGTTTTTTAATTTGTTTTGTCTCGGATTCATAATATGCATTTGAATTTAAATGATTTTCATTATTTCTAGGTCTATAAAGGTTTTATTAGCGCTTATATAGTCGTTTCTTGCTTGCATTGAACTATATATGACTTTGAATTTCGAGCTTATAAGAATGATGGATAGATAGATAGATCGAAATCCTTGGAAACCAGGCGCTCGTCTCCAAATATAAGTTGTCAGATTTTTACATTGACCCGTTTTTCTTTTTCTTTCGATATTCAGTCTATGATTCTGATCATACTTACAGCAGGGCTTCTGCACATGGAGCTTATCCTCGTAGACTCGTATTAGATGGGACATACGGAAGGCGTACGCTTTGGTGCTGCTCCTTTGGGACACCGTTTTCCTTTGGGTTCGTCAAAGTCGAAGCAGCCAAGCTGTAATACGGCGCGCCGGCCGTACAGTGGTGTCGATCGCTTTCTGTATGCTTAGCGGAGAAGAACATGTTTTCTTTGTAGAAAGGCCGATGAAACTGTAAAATGTCTGGAAGTTAGAGTCATCTTCTGATAACTCTTTGGCGGCAATAAATAACCTTTTGCTACCTTTTTAGTAGATGCACCCAAAATTTCCTACGTTTCTTCTTGTTCTTACGGTTATGAAGATAATTTAACAAAAGTTGGTCCTCTTCATCACTTGGCATCTTCATAGTGTAAACCCAAGCTCAGTGCGCAGAAGGCCTAACTCTCAAAGTTCGGCTGCTGGCGCCAAAGAAAATAAATGTATTTCTTAGTGAAGTTCGCGTTAATCAGTGGATAAACTTGGATAGACCATTCGGTCTGGTACAGGCCCCAGCTATTTTACACGTTATCCAGTATTCTCGGGCAGATACCCCTGAAAGTTCCAGAAAAAGGGTTAGCAAGATGACCATGATCTCCATGATGCCTGAGATGTTGTCGATCATTATTCCTTTTCTAAATATTTGAATCATCTTTATAAATATAGTTACCAGCTGATGAATTGTCTGGATGCTAAAAAACGAAGAAGAGATAGAAGGTTAATACTTTATGCCGACGATATGTAAATACCGATTTCGGACGCGAACAAGCGGCAACGCGGTTTGTCGTGCCAGCTATTTCGTCTGATGCGGGGAAGGGGGGATTAATGGGAATGGTGTCAGGCGGCCGCAAAGCAACCCAACGTCGGCGGTTACGCAACCCAGCGAACCAGCACGCACGTCGTTCTTCGGCAACCAGTTTTGTGACATCATCGTACCGGCCATGTTGCCGATATTACCTAGTAAATGACCATGTTGTCAAATGCTTTATACCGTACATATTAAGACTTGCTTGGCATCAATGAATTGCAGTAAATGAAGGCGACCTGCTTTGTATATTATATGATCGTTTAGCTCATCCATTACTGCACATTATGTAGGACGATTTCCTTGCTGTTGTCTTCAGAGATTTGTCTTCTGCTTACCTCGTCTCAGATCACAGCTGTGCCCTGCCTCTAATAGATTGGTTCCCTATGTTGGCTTCTGTCCCTTCTTCAATAGCGAGGTGAAATCTAAAATCATTTTAAAATTTGAATATATATGTACGTATTAGAGCGTTTTCAATGATGTTATATTGTATTTTTTGCGGATCATCTAACGGATGTGTTAAAAGGAAATACCATAGCTGACAATCCTCACCAGGATGCCTATTGGCTTAGAAGAACGATCAGGAATAATCTCTCGATATCATCGTTCACCTAAGTCAACGATAGACGTCCTGGAAGTGTATCCTTGAAGCGGGGATCGGCACTCACAGGTGATGTTGCTAGGGTACAGCCAATCGGAGTTGTCACACCCTAGCGACGTCGCTCGAGAGAAGTCAGGAATAGTGGCGCAGGAATAGCAGCGAGCATATGCCCGAAATCACGATATAGATTTACAAAGTGCCAGTCCTGATGTCGTGTAGATAAAATTGAAGTAAGAAATAAATGTTTAGTAGTCACCCAAAGCAGCGCTGAACAGTGTTTGTTCGGGTTTGTTCGGTTGGCTGAAGACTGAAAAGCAGAAGATCTGAATAGAATAGACTGATTCAGTTTTTCAGTAATAAATATTGATATATATTGTCTTTATATCTCCCGATACGAAAAAGTATACAAAAATGAAGAAAAATTGTAAAACCTTACACACAACCTTTATTTTGTATGATAACATTGCTCAACATCGTAATCTGATGATATCTAATGCTAAAATCCTGTACAACAACAATGGAATAATTGTTTTACCTAAATAAACCATCATGATGAACACATAAAAGCGCATTAGCTATTCCGATTGCAACACCGCCCAACCGCCATTAGTCAAGCGTTTCTTCTTTTATAGAATTTGCATGAACTATGAAATCAAAAGTAGGTTTGTAGAATTCATTAATTTATTTAATTAATTCACTATCGGTATTAATAGCTGTTAAGCTGCTTTTGTAATTTCTGTTGACAGTTAAGCGACTAAATTTATAGCGTGTAATCGACTCATGTAGGGTGCATTGCAAATACCTTTTGAATTATTGCAGCTGATTTATGATCCACACACGTTTTATGTCAAAGCAATCTTTTATCTGTCTACTGATTATTGTTTGGACTGGAGATATGGAACCATAAAAAGAAAAATGTACAAGCAATTGAAGTCAATTTCAAGATTTACAAACGAATCTGAATCGGTTTTAAATTAATTTTAATTAATTTCTTGGGTTCCGAAGAAATTGTTTGGACGGGTAAAAGTCTGATTCTCCATCTTCTAAAACTGTCATTAAGCATGACAGAATAAGCCTTCCTAAAAAAAATAATCCCACACTTCTGCATCAGTTTTACTTTTATAAAATACTTATTTCTTGAGATCAAGAATATGAGGTTTACTTTGGACAGAAAAAACCAAAACAATGCCATGTGTATAATCTGTTTAGATTCCTTAAAGAGACGTCGTTCGACCTATCCGATACGTAATTCTTAAGCAGAAATAAAACGTTGTGATTTGATTACCATAAAAGTTGGGTGTGATTAAAACGTCGCGATCAATGGTGGCGACCTTTTAACGTTTGATTTAATTCGGATTAAATGCGGCATCTTAATACAATCTAATAAAACTAATCTAATCATGAACGTGTGATTCCTAAAACGGATCAGCAGCGTTTAGAATTCTGATAGATGTAATAATTTTGGGTTTCAGTAAATTGCCTATAATTATAGAGATACGAATACAGAATATTTATCGTCCTCGTTTTGATATTTAAGTTTACTTAGCTTCTTGCAATGATTCAGAACCATCACACGGCGTTCCTTAGGTTGTAACGCGTACATTACACTAGCTCTGCGTCTATTCTCACTGTCACTACTCGATTTCTTTTACCTTTTGAGTCAGGTTGATGACTTTTGCTCATCTTCTTAACTTTTTTCTTCAGTTTTCATTTGCCGATTCCGATGACGGTCACAACACACAATACTAGGAACGTTAACAATGTTATTTAGTACTTTGTTCTCCAATCTTTGGATTATGTTGACATTGCTCTGTTTGGTACGGCTCCTTAGCTGGATACTATAAATCCATATAGGTTTTAGTATTTGCTTTCTATAAGGCAATACATTTGTCTATATTTGATACCAAGTATTTTCTTTTTGACGAGGATTTTCCAGGAAGTAGAATGCCTTTCCACCGTAGCTTTCTAGCCGAATAAATACACTTCGCTGTGTTAGTTTAATGCTTCATCTTCTTGCCATCGCGTGGCAAGATATAAGGAAAAATAATCAGTTCAGAAAGGAAAATTTTGTATATCTAAGGAAGAAGTCATATAATTGTCCTTATTGGTTTTCAGGACGATAAAGTTCCTAATATTTTATTATGTATCCATTGATGTATCATCATCAGACGTATTTAATTCCTGGATACCTAATTTCCTATAGCACAAGTTACGAACTAAGCTCGTATAGTGGCTGATATGCTCCGTAACTGGGTGACCCAATTCGTGTCCCAATTCCCGACTCGGTTGGCTCGCAGACCTACATTTTTCTAACGAAAATTAATGTACGGAAAATGTGCGCAAACATTGTTAAAGGATTTTACGAATTTATTGGCGCATCGAATAAATATAATAACCTACTCTCGAGAACAAAATAAATAAGTTATTTGTGGTAGTGGGTCAGAAAAGATAAGTTGAAAAAGTAGAAAATAGATCTCGATATCGGAATCCCGAGATTTTATCCCACTGACATCGATATATTTAAGTCATGGTCGACGATCAATTTTTGTAGATCTGGGCCCAATAAATAGGGGCAAGTGCGAGTTAAGCTCACGTAATAAAAGTTTCGAGCAATACGTTGCTCATATCTTTGTCCATTGGTCATTCTTTTACAAACCGCATACTTTTTAACCTTGATATTTTAGGATCGTCCGAAAATTTCTCATTCAGCATGTTAAAACTATTTAAAAAATTAAATTGTTATTATAATTTGTTCACAATGACAATTTTTTTTTAATACACTGCGAAAGACCGACATTTATACGATTAGTACAACTGGAGATATTAAATTTCTAGTATGGAAGATTGGAGAAAACCCAGCAAATTACCAACAATCATGTGTGAATATTTTGGAAAATAGTTTTTTTTCAGCAATATCCTGAAATACGTGTCAACCACATATATATATAACCATTATATTGCTAATACCATCGGAAATTATGTCCCCGCTATGGGCATCGAACGGGTAATAGTGAGTTTGCGCAGTTCGGAAATGTCCTTGTGAAAGTACACATTCGACAGGACCGGATTTCAACTTTTTTAATGTAAATTTCACTGGTTAGTTAGGAAAAATATTGCAATAAAAATTTCGATTAGTTCGATTTAAGACAGCGTTTCATGCATACGATTTCTGACTATATGATGATCCGACGGTGCCCTGATTGGGGTAAATTTTTGGTGCCAAATTCCGTCCGAATATTTGTAACAATCGACACGATGAACTTTATGTTAACTTTCATCCGACGTCGTATGTTTCTTAACCTCACTTTTTTCTAAACCAAAAATTAAGAATGAATGACTATATTGACTATTTTGGGAATTATTATCAGCTACTAATGCACCAAATTAAAAATACATTAATTTTAAGGTTAGGTAGTGACCACATATATATTATATTGTATACGAGTGACACTCTCTTCTTATTTTACAAGCTTTTTAGTGAAATTCGGTTCCGAAGATCGGGCACCATGCACTTGTGTCCTTTCATCTTAAACAAAACAAGCCACTAACCTACTAAACAGCGAATCGAATCACCACAAATTAAAAATTCCTTTACAAAAATTGTTGTTAGGTACCTAATGAATGTTTATAAGCATTAATATACCGACAACAATGTGGATAAACCACTTTTTATTCTGTAATTTGAAAAAACATCCAGAACCAAAGATGGCGACGAATAACAACAAACAAATAAAGTCGGGCCGGCTCTGACGCGATCGATAAAATTTCCACTCTACTGCGAAAACTCCATAGTACCGGGCCATCTCCCATAGCGGGGACACGTTTTGCATTTTGGAACGTTCGTATTGGCAATATGAAGGTTACATACAGGGTCCGCAAACGAAGCGTGGACGGAAGATTAAATCGTCATCGAAGAACTTATCAACAACACTGAAACAGCTTGAGATATTGGATTAAAAGCGGCATGTTTTAAAAATATTTTACATTATACAGGGTAGCCCAAAAAGTGTGACAGCATAAAGTTATATTTTTTAAAATGGGACACCCAGTATTTTATTGCATATTTTGGTTCGTATTACTATCGTTTATAAGTGCCTCAAATTTTATTTAATTTGGTTTCGTAGTTTCGGAGAAATAAATTAAAAACTAAAAAAAAAAGTTTTGCAGTCCTGAATAAAAAAATCAAAAAAAAAACAATCCAGAACTTTTTTTTTTAACCTGGCATTGAGTGAAATTTATGACAAGAGGTCTAGAGATACTATGAATGTAATTGCGTTTATTTATTTTATACAGGGTGTTCATAATAAGCTTTCAAAAACCCCATATTTTAAAATAATTTTTCTCAAGTTTTTCAAATGGAACACCCTGTATATTATTTGGCTATTTGACGTAGAATTCGTAGACAATTTTTTTTTGTAATACAAGCATATAAGTTATATCCAGCCGTTTTCGAAATAATTATAAATATCATAAATTATGTTGTTTAAATAGAGTTTTTATTGGGAAATTTTGTTATAGGCGACTAGACTAATAATTGTAAACTAAAGTAAATGTTCAAAATAGCATCCTTTTACTTAATTTAATGATTTTCTTCTACTGCCAATAGAACTCTTAATTCATTTTCTTCATTAATAACGGGTTTATTGATTATTATCCTTTTTGTGTACGCAGTGCTTCCTGTTGCTACAAATTTTTGCAACAACTTCTCGAAGGTTTTTGCTATCGGCTTTCTCTCAATATCTGGATATCTTTCAGCATACACTCGGCTCGCGAGAAGGCAATTTCTTGCACATTCATCCAGTATAAAAATCATATTTACCATTTCTAAAATTCGACATTTTGTGTAAGTTAGTACTTAATTTCGACGACTGAACAAATGTAAATAATTTTATTTAACTGTCATAGTGACAATCTAAACAAAAAGAAATTATGGCAACTCGATTAAGAATAAAAAATAAAATTAAATAATAAAAGTAGCAAAAATGTATGCTTTTAGAATTTATATCGAAATAACTAAAATACGGTAAACTCTAAGAGTAAAAGGAAGCTATTTTGAACTTTTACTTTAGTTTACAATTATTAGTCTAGTCGCCTATAGTAAAATTTCCCAATAAAAACTCTATTTAAACAACATAATTTATGATATTTATAATTATTTCGAAAACGGCTGGATATAACTTATATGCTTGTATTACAAAAAAAAATTGTCTATGAATTCTACGTCAAATAGCCAAATAATATACAGGGTGTTCCATTTGAAAAACTTGAGAAAAATTATTTTAAAATGTGGTGTTTTTGAAAGCTTATTATGAACACCCTGTATAAAATAAATAAACGCAATTACATTCATGTATCTCTAGACCTCTTGTCATAAATTTCACTCAATGCCGAGGTTAAAAAAATAGTTCTGGATTGTTTTTTTTGATTTTTTTATTCAGGACTGCAAAACTTTTTTTATTAGTTTTTAATTTATTTTCCGAAACTACAAAACCAAATTAAATAAAATTTGAGGCACTTATAAACGATAGTAATACGAACCTAAATATGCAATAAAATACTGGGTGTCCCATTTAAAAAAATATAATTTTATGCTGTCACACATTTTTGGGCCACCCTGTATAATGTAAAATATTTTTAAAACATGCCGCTTTTAATCCAATATCTCAAGCTGTTTCAGTATTGTTGATAAGTTCTTCGATAACGATTTAATCTTCCGTCCACGCTTCGTTTGCGGACCCTGTATATGTGGTGTCAACTAATTGCATTTATATAAGTAGAAAAAAGTGTTTCGAACGATTCTAAAATGTCAAAGTTAAAAAGTATGCGAGGTTTTGCAGAAATATGAAAAATTTTTATTCCATCCATTATCTTTTTTAATGCATCTAACGATACTGCCAAGAAACATTTCTTATGGACCATTGATTTTAGACACTTTTCGGTTAGGTAATTTTATACAACGTGCGCCCTATATTTTGAGTAATTACCGAGCTCACCTTTAAGGAGAACCCATAAATCTAAGCGGGACGGTAATATAATCATCGCTCGTTTTGATCCGTTGCACTCTTGCTTAAGATGTTAATGGAAAACATCATTCTATTAATTAGAGATACGCCAAGAATGAGTTTATTATTGAATTAACATGATCACAGTTATTAGAGGGGAGATGTCCATCCTTGACCCCAAATATGTATAAGGTACTTTTTTTTATTTAAATACAAAATTGGTTTCCAATTCCAGTAAGTAATATTTGAAATAAGCAATACTAAAAATAGGAAATCGTAAATTTTATGGTGAATGGGGACGCTGTTAAAGAATATTTTCAGCCCTCGTACCGTAACATCTTATAAATCTTTTTTTAATTTTTAACATATTTGCATTTTAAAAAATGGATTCCTATGTAAAATTTTCTCGTGACCAACTTTTTCTCATAACTGTTTGTGCCTTGAATTACGGAAAATTCAGTTTTCCTTTGATTTTAGGTAAAAAGTGTATAGGAGTGAAAAGTTGTTTCATGGCATTTACTAAGTATTATAAAGAATATAATTTTCTGAGAAATCAATAATAAAAGAATTTTGATACGTATTTTTTCCATATTTCATATTTGCGTTTATTTTGCAATTTTCAAATCATCATGAGGTTCAAATAAAATTTTTCGTATTTTCAAAACTAAGGGTAGTTTACTCTTGAACTATTTTAAATTTTTTTTTGCCGCCTTACTAAAGAAATATTTGACATCTTTTAACATAGTTATGTTTTACTTTGAAACGAAAATATTTTTATTTTGACCTACCATTTGAGATATTTAACAAAGTAAATATTGCTGTATTACTGCTGATTGAAAGTAACCTCAAGGACAACATTGTGCAATAGGAAATCATAATAATGACGTATCACAACAATATAAAACACATTATCGTGCCGAATTTAAAAATAGCAACAATAATTCGTGGCCCAGCATTTAAAATATCTATTTTTAACTCTCCGAAAATAATATTATTTATATTAATTATTTAATACAGTTCATAGGTCAGAGTAAATGATTATCAGACAGTTGTGTAGACATGATCTAAAATCTAATGCAAAAAGATGATTAATGAAAAAAATTGCACAAAAGTATTTAATTTTTTTTATGATCACAAGCACTATAGGAAAAATCCTTTAGGGCACTTTGGGAGTGGTGCGTGTGCGCAAAAAGCGATTCACGTTGGTTTTGAATCGTTGGAGGTTATATTCGTTGGGAAAAACGACCTCGGGAAGGTCGTTCCATAAGGATGAAGTCCTCCAGATGAAAGAATTCTTAAATAATGAAGTTCGAGGACTACTAAGCTTAACCACATATGGATGCGCGGCAGTGGTTCGTCGTGTATTTCTGCTGTTCGCCGCTCTGGGCGGAATTAAGAGGGCAAGGTCAGCCGAGCACCTTCCATGGAAATATCTGTAAAAGAGAGTCAAATCCCCAACCTGTCTTCGATGTTCTAGACTGTCGAGGTTCTTCGTTTCTCGTGGTCTCCAATCAAACGAATGGCCCTCTTTTCGACGGAATCCAGCAGCCGAAGTGTATGTTTGGGTGCAGAACTCCAGACATGAGAGCAGTACTCTAGTGATGGTCGAATCTGGGCTTTTTATAGTGTCAAAAGTTGTTGAGGTGTGTACAACTTTCTGGTTCGGAACAGTATACCAAGCTTCTGAGAAGCTATCTTGGCGATTGCCACAACGTGGTTATGCCAAGACATATTTCCTCCCAAACGCCAAGCAAATTAATAGATGAAGTCAGTGGGATTGCGTGTCCGTCCATGACTATATCCGGTTCTGTAATGTTAACTTTTTTAGAGAAATCTGCTGCCTGGGTTTTTTAGAGTTAAATTCGACTTCGTTACTGTCACCCCAAGCCAAAATTTCTTCCAGGTCTTTGTTAAGGCGTGATACTTCATGCTGTCTGCGAAGATGTGTGTCGGCAGCCGATGTTTGTGCATTCAAAGAGAAAGATGAGATAAGTGTGCTATCGTCAGCGAAACTAAATATCGGATTTTCCGTTTTCACTAGAAGGTCGTTAATGTAGAGTAACAAGAGAGTGGGAGACAATATGGACCCTTGAGGAACAACGGCATTGATGGTGAAGGTGTCTGAGAGAAATCCGTCAATCGCCACTTGCAGAGAGCGTCCCTTAAGAAAGCTAGACAACCATGCACAGAATCGACTGGTCATACCATAGGATCGCAGTTTACTCAGAAGTCCCTCATGCCAAACACGGTCAAAGGCTTTAGAAATATCCAGTGCAACAGCCCGAGACTCCCCATGATGTTCGATTGCGTTGTTCCAAAGATGGGTGACATAGGCTAGAAGATATCCAGTTGATCTGGACTTCCGAAAACCATATTCATGATCGCTGATAATGTTGAAGCCTTCCAGGTACTTTAGAAGATGTTGATTAATTGCTTTCTCCATTACTTTTGATATTACTGAAAGCAATGCGACTGGTCGATAGTTGCTAGGCAGGGTTCTCTTACCTTTCTGTGGTATAGGCTGAACTCGCGCCGTCTTCCAGCACGATGGAAATACTCCTTGTTTGTAGGATAAGTTAAAAAGTCTACAAAATACTGGTGTTAGTTCATCGGCGTATCTCTTGAGAACTATAACAGGAATTTCGTATGGACCAGAAGCTTTCTTAACGTCGAGCCCTTTCAGGATTCGTTTGACGGAACACGATTTCGGACTGAACTGCAGGAATGTTGGGTGGTGTTCTTCCCTGGAAATCTACAGTGGAATGCGAAGAAAATAATTAAGCAAGTAAGTTTGCTTTGTCTCCGGCTGTGGATGCTATTGTACCATCGGAACGTGTTAGAGGTGGAATAGTTGATTTCGTAAAATTTTGGCTGACGGCCTTAGCGACTGACCAAAAGGACCTTGGTCCGTTTGGGCTGTCAATAAGTTTGTTTTTGATCCTAAAATATAGATTTGATAGCTAAAAATGATCGGTTTAGTAACTTTCGAGTTATACAAGCGGAAGTTCAACATTTTTTACCAATAACTAATAAATAAAATAATCATATTTTACCTTAATTATACCTATTTTTTACAAAAAAAATAAATCACGAAATATACAGACATGCGTTTCGTATCGCATAAAATGCATTCGGCTCACCGTGTCAAGGGCGTAATGCAAAATAGAAATAATAATTAAAAGATACTGTTGATAAGGTGACCCAAATTCTTTATAAACAGGGGCATCATGCAACGTTCATTCTAAGACAATGTATGTTGATAAAGAAAAAAAAAATTGTTACCACTTTGTTGTCGTCGAGTCTATTCGTTCCAATTTAAGCGCACCCTTAGTGAAGAAAAGTATGCAGGTTAGAGAAAACCTAACAAACTTCATATTCTCTTTAATAAGAATTAGACCAGACTTTTAGAATTAGTTTATTTTTTTTTTATTTTTTTGTTTTATTTTTTTTTTTTTGGACAGCCGATGAGAATCTGCATACAGTCACGATGCACATAGTGTGCAAAGTAGTGTCGGGTTTAGCAACCTGTGGAGATGAACCTCCGACAATATCATCCTTCCTGAAGGGAAAGAACCACCGCGGATGAGGTGGGCCGACCGACTAAACTCACCGCTGGAGTCAGGCTAGAGGCCTGTGACTCTTTCACTAATATGTTTTCTTGTTGTTGAATCGTGTAAGATTTCTTTTGGTTTTAGCTTTTAAGCTAGCTTTATATTTGCTAGACACTAAAGTGTTGCAGGAGAGGGTCACCATCCTCTCCTCTGCACTACAAAATAACCCTGCCTTGCTGGCAATGCTCAAGCATTCAAGCATTCAAGCAAGACAAAAACATCCGCGATACACTAAATAAAAACAATCCCAATCACTAAAACAGACAGTGCAAAAACACTAAGGACACTCCTCAAAAACACTGTAAAAATAGTGCTGCCTACCCTATACGTTTGGAGCTCTTGAAGTTTGTTCATTCGATTAAATTCGAATGGAAATTTAAATGGAAAATTTTTTATTTTTTGATTTGGATTTGGAAGTGATGATCACCATAATACTTTGGTCACGTAATGCGTAGCGAAAGGTACAAACTACTACACAACATTATGCAGGGCAAGATAGAAGGCAGACGGGGTCCTGGTCGCAGGCGTACCTCTTGGCTCCAGAACCTTAGGGAATGGTTTGGAGTCAATACAACCACTTATTTAGACGGGCCGTTAACAGGGCTCAAATTGTGTTGATGATAGCTAACATCCGCCGAGGATAAAGCACCAGAAGAAGAAAAAGAAGCAACTCTTCAACTTTTTCCATTTAAAATTCCATTCGAATTTAATCGAATGAACAAACTTCAAGAGCTCCAAACGTATAGGGTAGGAAGCACTATTTTTACAGTGTTTTTGCACTGTCTGTTTTAGTGATTGGGATTGTTTTTATTTAGTGTATCGCGGATGTTTTTGTCTTGCTTTAATGCTTGAGCATTGCCAGCAAGGCAGGGTTATTTTGTAGTGCAGAGGAGAGGATGGTGACCCTCTCCTGCAACACTTTAGTGTCTAGCAAGAGCAGATTAAACAGCTGACTGTTTGCCGCTCCTGCCAGTAGTGTATCAGGGATGTTTAGTGGGGGTTTCCTTGACTTTGTTTTGCCGCTGCTGCATACGAGGTGTTGGAATTCACCTGTCTGCAGTCTGAGATGTTTCTTCTGGGGGGGTTTGTTCGGGTTTGCTGTGTTGGGGGGGGGGGGTTGTTCGGGTTTGTTCAATATTATTTATAATGAAAAGTTCGGGTTTGTTCAATATTATTTATAATGAAAATTGTAATTAATACAATATTTCATAGAAAATCGTACAATAAAATCTTTACTATATTATTTTTTTCGTGAATTACTACTTAGTACTAAAAGTTTCCTACCAATTGCTAAATGAAATCAAATTGAGGTAGGTGATGGTCGGGATTTATAAAATTGTAACGACGCTACGTCGTCGTTAATCGCAATAATTATTAATTATAATTAATTAATTTACACACCGACACACTCAATTTGCTGCAATTTTCTTATTATGTTTATCACTGTAGTAACGTACCGGAATTACGTAATGGGGTCATAAGCCAAACAAAAGCGTTTACCGTATCAGAATGTATTAAAATTAAACATTTTTTTTGGGTAAGTTATAATAACATAAATGGGTTTCGTTAACGAGGTCGTTGACACCAACATCCCTATTGACCCTAGTCCGATTCCACTGTCGAGCCGTCGATCCTCCGTTATACAGAAATGTATCATTCTGTAAGAATTCTTACAAGAATAGGGACAGTACGAGTGTCAGAAATTAGACCTTGTTTAGCGTCACACAATACGCTTCAATACAAATTAAGCCGCTGCAAGCCCCATACAGGGTGTGCCAAACTCCCAGATCATAAGAATGCACTCCACGGGGATCTCGTTTTTTGATTTGAAAACATGACGTCGCAGAACTAATGCGAACTTTTGTCTAATTTGATCGGTTCCGTATGTCATGTAAAGTTAACGAGATCCGTGTTGAGTGCTGGGACACCCTGTATATCCATTTTTAATTTATGAGGAAAACGTTTTGACACCGTCGACTATTTCAGACGCTTTATTTAATAGTTGACTTCTGGTTTCCATTTATCGCAAAATTGCAAAACATCTGGGATAATTGCCCGGTGTAACCTAAATAAAACAGATGTTTATAGTTATTAATTTGTTCTGAATCAATAGCCTATAAAATTAATTTTTGATAAACACTTCACTCCAAGATAAGATCGATATTATTTCCCTCGATATGTGTCGGCAAAATAGATGTAGGTTTGTGGGTCGTATTTGATAACAGAGTTGCATTTATTTTTTAGGTTGGTCGCTTAAATAACATATCTCTAGTCTAGAATGTATTTATTTATATGCATGTATGCGAATAAAAATTTGAAAAAATGTTAAGGTTAACCTACTACTTACATATTATATCCTATTTTAAATTTGTACTCGTATTTAGGTCAAGTGTAATAAGTAGACTGATATCTGCTTTTATCTGTACAAAAGGAGAAGTAGGTCATATTACTGTAATGATAATGGATATTTTCTGTTGACAACTGGTGTAAGGACGCTTTCATTACACCCCATTTATTTCCTAATTGTTGTAAACACTGTGTTTCCAAAGTTATCAGTCGAAAAAAGTGTCTTTAAAAATTTGATTTAGATCATTTAGGAGTTTATTTATTCGTGCTTTGCCCATAATTTTTGAATATCTATTTAACCTTGTATTTCCCAAAAGGAGGAACATTTAGGTTAAGTAACATATAATTTATAACTATTTATTCGCCAGTTGCACGTATGCACTTTGTAGTACATGTAGAGTTGTGAATGGAAATTTTGGAAATTTCCAAAGGCTTGTCGGGAATATTGAAAAAACATTTCATATAATTCAAAGGTTTATATTATTATTATTAATATTATACATATATTTTATAATAATTTTACGCAGTAGAGAAATAACTATTTCTCTGACTAGACAAATAATTTCATCTTCAGCGCAGTTTTAGCATTTACAGTCACATTCATTCAAAAAGAAAAGGAACAGGCGTACTAATAACAGAGCAGCTAAACTACCAAGGCATCTTTTAGTGATTTTTTATTGCGTATCCATGTCTTTAGCGAATTTTTGCTGCGTATCCATGTCTTTTAAACAGCCCTATATTTTAAATATTTTTTCTGACTGATCATTTTAAAGCATTTTTAGGTATCAGTCATCGCTGGTATTAGTTCAGTAGTTTTTAAATTACTAAGTAATTGAAAAATTTCTGGATCCATTTGATGTTTACTGGGTATCCAAATGGATACTCAAAAGTACGTTAAAGGATGCCTTGTAAACTACGCTATGTATCCCACAACGGAAACGTGTTAAAAAAAGGAAATATGTCAATAGATCCATTTTTATTTTTGACACTGTCGAAGATTTAGAGGAAGTTGACTGGCATGAAGAAGACATTGATGCTGAATTTATACTATTGAAGGTAATCATGACAGCGATGAAGATATGCCTATTGCTCGACTTGCTTCTCGTGTGCGACTGTTTTTTTAACAAATTTGACCTTATTCTTTGTATTTTTTGATATTTTACCTTTTATTTGTCTTCATGTATTTTTGCGTTCTGTTTTTAATGATTTTTTTCATTAAATGTTCAGTTTTTAAATTTGTTTCCGGAAATATCTCCAAAAAATATATTTTCGGAAATTTTACAACACTATCGATGGGTTTTTGATGTGCCTTCAATACAGTAGGAGTTTTTTCCTTTCATTATTTTACTTTTAAACATAAATCTGTTTAATTTGTTACGTATTCTTTTGTATTGTTATAGTTTAGTGTAGTCAATTATAGTAAACTTTAAAATATTTTCGGGTAATTTTGCATCTTATAATACTTTGTCAATACATTTTTTAAAAGTTTTATATATTTATTTGTCGCCTAAGATATAAACTCCTGGACAAAATTATTATTATTACATACTTAGCATCATAAATTTCCCATATTTTTTATGCTATTTTTTTTTTCTTAATTTATGATCCGATTTGCATGATTTTTTCTTGCATTGTAGGTTGGTTCCTTGACAATGTCATAGTTTTCGCTGTTTATGATAAAAATTTAATTTTCGATTTATACTTGGTGTACTAACAATGCTATGTTTTTTTCCGAAAATTCGCATCACCCTGTGGAGTATATTAGCAACCGAAGCATATTGCATTTGCGACATTAAACGGTTGGTCCATCTTTCCCCAACATTTTCTTTTTCGGTTTACTTCAAGTAGGTTTCAAGATTAAAATACTCTTCGGGCAACTGGGCATACGAAACGAACGTTTAATAAGCAGTTTCCGAATAGTTTTTATCAGTACGGCGAGTAACTTTAAAACACAACATCTGCTGACACATCGCTTGCAATGTCAGAAAAAGTCCATAGTCTACTTGAAAACATTTAACAATGAATGTGTTGAATATTAAAGTATATAAAAACATGTTACGCTATAAAACGGTGTATCTCCTTTAATAACAGAGATAATGAAGTAAACCAAAAAAGAAAATGTTGGGGAAAGATGGACCTACCTAATGTCAACTGCAATATGTTTCGGTTGCTAATATACTCCACAGGGTGTTGCGAATTTTCGGGAAAAAACATTGCATTTTTAGTACACCCAGTATAAATCGAAAATTAAATTTTTATCATAAACAGCGAAAACTATGACATTGTCAAGGAACCAACCTACAATGCAAAAAAAAATCATTCAAATGGGATTATAAATTCAGAAAAAAAGTAGCATCAAAAATATGGCAAATTTATGATGTTGCGTTAATTTTGTCCAGGAGTTTAGTTTACTCTTAAATAAGCCGATACAGGATTACTACCGCTCAGTGAGATTATAAATTATCGTAAGCGACATTAGGATAAATCGTAACCACCACGGACAGGCCCGTAGAGAGAAAATACC
This sequence comes from Barypeithes pellucidus, assembly GCA_963991005.1. Lineage (NCBI taxonomy): Eukaryota > Metazoa > Arthropoda > Insecta > Coleoptera > Curculionidae > Barypeithes > Barypeithes pellucidus. The sequence goes on along the minus strand of OZ022562.1, from coordinate 10,620,974 downwards.
GGGCCCGGGGGGTACACATTACGGGCCCCTTACCTTCAAAAAATTTTTTTTCAGCATAACAAAAAATGTATATATATATATATAATGTCAAAGATTCCGAGGACTATTATACGATAATTTTTGCATACCACTACTTAAATAATGAACATCTACATACAATTTGCATCATAATAAAAAATGTTTTTTCATTATTCTCCAATAACAAAAATACAGCATCACAAAGTTGACATACTAATAGAGGATTACTAAAATACAATTGTCATACAATTTATGTCGTTAACAATCCAAAAATCCGGGCCCCTCTCAAAAGTCCGGGCCCGGGGGGAAACACCCCGTTCCCCCCCCCTGTCTACGGGCCTGACCACGGATATACGATGATGTTTTGGCAGAGACTTATTGGAATATGAAGACCGTCGTTTTGAACATTACAAGTTTACTGGCCGATACGATAACTTAAACATGACTTTCTATACCTTTTTAAATAATTACAGGCCGCCCAAAGTTTCCCATAGAGAGTAGTTTATCACGAGCAACAGTTGCCTGTGTCAAAAACCCATCAATACACAAGTAAAATAATATTTTGCACAATAAACCGTAAAAATAACTACGATGAACTAAAATGTTCAAATAAAAAAATCCCATTAGAGAAAAAAATCATTAGTTTCGTCGACTCGCCACAAAGAAGCAAGTTTTTAGATTATTCGTGCAAACAAATACCCGCATCGTAATCACAGCGAATCTTAATTTAACATAAAATATGGGTCAAGTTTATTGGGTTTACTCTATTTACTTAAATCGTTAAACCTAATACGTGGGCGTGTATTTAACGACAGCCACGGTAAGCGGTAAGAAAACGTCCGCAAAAAGCGAACTATTCCCTTTTTCGTTTCCCACGGTTTTCGGTCCGCTAATTCAGGGAGGTGTAGGGCAGGTCTTAAAGGGTTCTCCCGTACTCCTTTGCCGCTGTATGGGGCCACATGATGCGCGATACAGAAGTGGGTCAGTGGGACATCCCTTCCCTTTCCCTCATGGCCGCCGCGAACCCCACTACACGCGCCTCGCCGCGACGACGTTGCCAATGTTACGAACGGATTTACTTATCTTTAGGATATTATTTTTTAGATAGATACGGTTCTATTCCTTACTACGAACACGTCCTTTACCTTCAGATAATTAATTATTTTCTAAATAGGGAGTAGATCTGTTTCAAATCATTTAAAAAAAGATTTAAATCAAAAATCGTTTGGTATGTCAGGAAAGATTTATATAGCAAATATTTTTTACATGTAAAATCATTTTAAGGAAGATTTAAATCATTTTAAAACTTTACATTACTTCCAAAGTATTCAAATCATCATCATTTTCAGTACTGTCCAGCTCTGGATATGACTGCTTTTTTGACGTTTCACATATTTCTGCAACACCCAGGATGTACGAAATCTCTATTTAAAGATTCAAATAATTTCATGGTGATTGAAATCTTTTTATAGATTTAAGTCGTTTGAAAACATGTTATGAAGATTTAAATAATTTTAGATTTAAATCATTTTGAAATGATTTAAATCTTATTTTAATAGGAAAAATAAAAAAAATTTTATAAAGATTTAACTCAAAAAATGTATTTAAATCACAAAAACGATTTAAATTTCACTAATTGTGACAGCTCTGGTAGCAGGTGTTCAACACCATGCCTCGGCGGCGACGGCTTCTTTATAGTTCCTCGCAAAAAATATGTAAATGTTCCGTTATCAAATCGGCAATCACTTTCTTGCCAAAAGCCGTTATTGATCAATAAAAATTACCTTACATGTAAAACACAAAATCCCTAAATTAAAACTTCCCTTGAAGGTTTCTTATTGAAAAGAATCGTGTTTACTGTTTAAAAGTGCCGTATAAATAATATGTGGGTTATGTATGCATTTTCATTTAATGCACTTTTGCTTTTCTTATATTTATAACCGCAAGCATATTGGCAACGTCGCGTCAGCGCCGAACTGTGCGAGATGTGTTGTAAGTGTGTGTGTGTATGACTTCACAGCAGTAACATAGACCTGGTTCAATGGAAAGTAGGTCAGTCACTTTCACTTGTTATTACACGGGTCCGCTGTAATCATTTCGTACCGTACCCCTGTGCTGATCGGTCGCTCAAGGGTTCTTCGTTCTTCCATCCCGCCGACTCTGGTCAGTCCCGTGTTGTCACCCATCGGATACGGACGCTTTTTATTTGGACTAGGACCTAATTTTTCCCACTTGTTTTACGCGAACGCGAGTGTTGTGCACCCTTTGGATTACTTCTACAATTATTGGATATTTACTTGTAAAAAACTGTGCGTTTGTGCCATAGGAGTTATGCAAAGGTTTACCCTATGCAGATGACAAAAACTGAAAGACGGTCGCGTTTAGTGAGAAATGTTACTTGAAATGGAGAATCACTCGACGTTATTATCGCTTAACATGTCCCCCTTCAATGCGAACCAGGGGGACTCTCCCGTAGCCACCCAGGCTTCTAGCCCTTTAAGTCATTACGGCTCGCCCCCCATTTCGACCCCTTACAGTAGTTGTCAACAGTCGATGGGGATGGTTCAGCACCATCCCAATATGATGATGTCTCAGACAATGTCCAATATAGACACGTCTTATCTTTTTTCTTCAGGAACCCAAACCATCGGCGGCATCGACATGGGTGCTGCGTACCAAATCTCGGGACCGCCCACCTCTATCACGGGGGGAGACTCGGACACCAAAGACGGCATTGAGGAACTGTGTCCTGTGTGCGGGGACAAAGTGTCTGGATACCATTATGGATTATTAACATGCGAGTCTTGCAAGGGCTTCTTCAAAAGAACTGTGCAAAACAAAAAGGTGTATACTTGTGTGGCGGAACGGAGTTGTCACATTGACAAGACTCAAAGGAAACGATGTCCGTTCTGTCGGTTTCAAAAGTGTTTGGATGTCGGCATGAAACTTGAAGGTAAGTCCATACAAAATGTACTTTAAACTGTTACCGTTTTGTTTATACCAGCTGACCTAGTTAAGTAACGATATTACCCGAATTCAAATTAGTCATCATATGCGAACCTTATGCAATTTGAACAGATAACAGTGTAAGTGTATTAAATAAAACATATAAATAACATCACCGATGATCACGTCATGTAATGTCTTAATAGCTTAAATATCTAGTTAGTGACTAGTCTATTTCCACCAGATTAAGTATTCTTGGCAGAATTAGTCTAGACAATGCAAGTTATTTTCCGATTTAACTAGCAATTTTGCAACTTGAGGATAATTACCCGTATCAATTCCACCTAATTATAAAAAAGTACCTACAAGTTGCAATTCACTTTCATTGAAATCAATGTTGATCAATTTCGCCGATAAACAAGTTTCTTTTCGTACTGGCACAATTCGTGGATTATTACATATTCATTGAGTGGGTGATTATATGTTGCGTATTATTCGTATTGTTCCAAATTTTCTTTCTCAACCTCGATCTCAAATCAAATCGGTGGTGACCTAAAAATGCAAATGTTAATAGTAGTAAATCCCAATAATGAATAGTTTAATTTCACATTATTTACAAGTTTACCGAAGTGTCCTTTAAGATTTATTTAATGAGAAGAAAGTTAAGGGAACCATCTGTGCCCCCTGTGTTTAGTACCGAGCTCATAAAATAATTAAAAAGGGTTTTGTTGACGGTAATATTTACTAGCCAATTTACATTTCAAAGCCGTTTCGAACCAATCAATAGGAGCCGGCCCGAGTTTCTCCTAATTTAATTTGAATAGGCTTAAAGTTAAGAAGGGAGTGCTTAATTCGGAAACTTATTTTTTATGGCATATGGTGTACTCAATCCGAATGAAATCGAAACCTAACATAATTACGGGATTTATGTTCGGTATAAATTAGCGGTTTCCTACGACTTCAATTGACAATTTAAAATTGCTCAACTAAGCATTTTGATAATGATAAGATTACGAGCTCGGTAAACATAATGTGCCCAACCGGAATACTGTAAGATATTGTGTTTCCTTAAAAAATCAACAAACGTGTTATTGAATTGCTATTTTTATCTTTTCTAAAACATTTCCTGGAATTTGACGTTGAGCTCCATGTTCCTTTGCTTGTTTTATCTAGCTGAAATAACCAAATTGTTTAAAAATCATTTGCAATATCTGGTTGTCGCATGATGCATTTTAATCCTTGACCTGTTTATGAACCAACACCTTGCCTAAAGCCTTATGGCATTCCGAAATCCATTTTCATCTTAGGGGGGAGTCAGGCAAACTGTGTGTAATTGGTAGCTTTGATGATGTGGTCGGATTTGATATTGGAGACATCAATTGTTGTCTCATCCTGTCTGACTCTAGTAATTAACAGCTTTTGTTCGTTACTGCACAGGCTTTAAATTTTATTTGATTTATTTAAATAATTTCCACTTGTAATGTTGCTGCTTCATTCAGCGAATTCGATCGAATAGAGCAGGTTGTTCGTTTTTGTCTCTTAATTCCGCATTACAGTCGGCAAGTTTTTCTGCAATTGCTATAAACTTGAAGGAAGGTATGTGCATTAACCAGCCAGCTGATTTATTTTTGCAATATTCTTGTAACTTGCAAGACTTGCCAAAGAATGGGTCTGCTCGATTTTTGGTGCAGCTTCTGCTGAAAGTTACTAAATATTTACCTTAAAATACGTCTCGTGTGTTTATTGTCGATCGCGTACTCGTGTAGATTCTTATTCAGTTTTTAGCTGTGTTTTCCAGACTTTAAGCGTCGTATTTTGATACTTTCACGGTATTTTTTCTGCTGGGTTGGCAGCCCTCGCCGTTGAAACCGCAGCTATAATAGAATTACCTGCTGACTGTAAAACGATTTGCATGACATATCACTTGCAACTCTTATCCCAAAAATTGACTGACAATGCCTAACGGCCGGTTCCTTGTGTTCTATTGGCCTGGGCCTGACCAAATTATTCCATTTGGTTAATAACTGCGAATCTTTTTCCACAAATTCCATTATGTTCCCAATCAACTTGCAGACTAGAGAACTGTGCTTATTCAAATCGTGCAAATTATTCAAAAAATGTATCGGGTTTGAATAGCTAACCATTTTTCCTCAACCACAGCAATAAAATCTGCCAGAGAAGCCATAAGTCTTTAATCATTAAAAATAAAACCAGTTTATGAACACGTTTTTTGACATTTTGATACTTAGCGTTGTTATTACAGAAAAAGGTTACCATTACACGTGGGACAACCAATTATATTCGATTATATGGTTTCTTGCATGACCGCCATAACGCTGTGGCTATGATAGTATGTTATTATAGTCGTATTACCTATGCTGCACCGTAAGGCCATGGCACGTCTTGCAGCAACTTTTATTTTGAAAAATGTCAACTAAAAAAAAAATTGTCGTTACTCAACGCGCAACGGTGCACTTTACGAAAATTAGCTACAAAAATTCGAAAGCCTGTCCCAGATATTTTTGAAACAATAAAACGGTTTAGGCTTCGATCGCAACGCGTTGAGTAATTTGAACGCGAACGGATATCTAAAATTCAAATTTGTATGTAACGACAATGTCGCAACATTCGACAACATTTTAAAAGAAAGCAGCTTGGCTATACGTTATATTACCGTTGCACGGTAAAATTTTTGTTAAACTTAAAAACGGCGATATTTCACATTGTACGATATGAAGCCGAACAAACGACGATGATATTTCAAGTCGTGATTTCAGGTAAATGTTACTGGAGTAGGCAAATTGGTTTTCACTTTTAATACAACATCCACCTTTGACCGGAGGGGATCCCTAAAAGTCGTCCTCAAACCGCAATAAATGCATGCAGGGGCGGGTCGAAAATATAGCTATCTACAACGTGTCCAAGATAAGGAGGGCCAGTACAGGGATCTCGGAAACCGTAAGAGATACGAAGTCGGTTAAATGGAGGTAAAGTTGCGCATTTACATGCCGTTTAGAAAGTTTTAAAATTCCGAGTAGTTCCGGAGATATCCGGAAAAAAACGAAATTCTGAAAAATCGTTTTATTGTTTTCCTGGGTTTTTTTGAGATCGAATTCTAAAGTAAATTGCACTTTTGCATTGCCACTTTTTCCGCTCTATCTAACAGCGTTAATTGTTTTGTAATCCGACGAGTCGTCTTCGAAGGGCCATTATCAACTTTCTTTTTTTAAATACGGTCCTGTTTTTCTGATATTGGAATTTGATAGCTTTTTTCTTCCGAATGCAACAATGTATGACACATTGTGGTTTAATGACGTTTCGAGGGTTTTTTGAACAACATCAGGAAATTTTGGGATATGGTCTGTATTTTTCCTAATTTTATAAATAATATCTCATAAGTAAGCTCTAAATTTTTACTTATGTTGGACTAGTTCAATAAATAACAAATAATTTAATAATAAACCACAAATAAGTGAACATAATACAGAAACATTATTTCAAATTTCTATTGATTCGGGATTTAAAAGAAAAGTAGGCGCTTGAAACAAACAATGATGGTGACGCGTAATTTGTTTCACTTGACATTCCCATTGTGATCGTTTGAGATCGTTTTTGTTCACTTATTACTTATGAGATATTATTTATAAAATTAGGAGAAATACAGGACCGTATCCCAAAATTTCCTGATGTCGTTCAAAAAACCCTCGAAACGTCATTAAACCACAATGTGTCATACATCGTTGCATTCGGGAGAAAAAAGCTCTCAATTTCCAATATCAGGAAAACAGGACCGTATTTAAAAAAATAAAGTTGATAATGGCCCTTGGAAGACGACTCGTCGGATTACAAAACAATTAACGCTATTAGATAGAGCGGAAAAGGTGGCAATGTAAAAGTGCAATTTACTTTAGAATTCGATCTCAAAAAAACTCAGGAAAACAATAAAACTATTATTCAGAATTTCGGTTTTTTCCGGATATATCCGGAACTACTCGGAATTTTAAAACTTTCTAAACGGCATATTATTAGGCACGTAAATGCGCAACTTTACCTCCATTTAACCGACTTCGTATCTCTTACGGTTTCCGAGATCTCTGTACTGGCCCTCCTTATCTTGGACACGTTGTATATATTGATTTATTTTTATTTTGAAATAGACATCTATCTAAAATGCTATAATAATTAGCGATGCAGGTAAATAAAATATGTTTACTCTGGCTCTGCCCGAGAAGATATAAATTTAGGGCATTTTACGGTCAGAGGGATAATACAAACTTTACTATAACAGCGGTTAAAATGCATTTAAGGTAGTTACGAAACTAATTTATCAAAAACACGTCGCAGTTTACTACTATCTCTTATTTTTTATAATTTTGGACTGCGAGTTTCTCGGTATCTGGGGTTCTTTTTAGCGACATATTTCATGAATATGAATTATATTTTATTTAAGTCAAGCTCAATGGAAAAAATATCAACTCTAACACCTTGTACGAAATAAATTCGACTGTTTACGAAAATTAAAGCATAAGTAAACAACGCTCGAAGCGTAAGTCAATATTATGATATTATGTTAAGATATACACGTGCCCCTCGAATTAAAACATGGGCTATGTTCTAGTAGTAGAATGAATTCGCGCTTATATAAAAGTTTCCCGGTGTTTTAAAAATAACCTTTGAACGACACGTGTAACGTGTATTTATTTTTTCGATGGGGCTATCTGTTGATTGTTTTTCCTTTATGCTTTTCGGCGGTTTGGCTATTCATCCATAATATGTTCGTTCTGCGCATGTTCGGTTGTGAACAAGTTTGTAGCTGCTTTTTGTCTCTGCTAACGGATACAAATGCCAAACCTTCATCTCTCAAATCTGAGAATTGACTCGGTTCTACTTTATTTAGAGCTGGCCTTTCGTTATGGAAATGATATTTAAAGAATAATGGAAAGGAAATAAAACGGTTCAGTTCAGGAAACTGGTTGATTAGTTAACGAATTCAAATCGAAAATATGATCTGTGGGGATTTAAAGCAATTTAATTTTTTTAGTCAATGAGTTAATAAGGTTTATTCATGAATTGTGCAGCTATTGTTCAGGTCATTTCGACGAGTCATAATTTGGTAGAAACCAACCGGAAGGACTACGTAAATTCTTCTTCCTGTTTTTATTATATTACAAATTTTTCAATCAACGTGCCAGCTAAATGAAAGATACTAAACTGTACTAAAACTGTAAAAATCTATAATTAATGTCAGTGTTGTACACACACCCAATTGTAAGTCGTAAAAATAAATTTTAAGACATTCCATTTAAAAATTGCACAACTTCTTTAATATTTAATTTATTGTTCTAAAATTTTATACACAGTAAGCTCTTGTTATATAGTTTCATTTTCCAAAAAATCATTGATTTTTATTAACAAATAAACAGTTAAATAAATATTTAAAACTTACTATTCTATTTTATAGTAAGACGACTTACTAGGTTCTTGTATTGCACGGCAGAGTTATCGCGTTCCAAAAATGGACGTTACCTGCACTGAGATTTCTGATTCTTAGGAGGTTATTATTTAAAAACCCATTATTGAGTCTCCGATTGCTAATATTATTTACTAGGAGCGAGAGATTAAGGGTGGGAAGGTTTCAAATTCACACCCTGTATAGTGCATCACACATATGAGCCGATACTGCAGCCGAAGCCGCAGGAAGACGCTAGCAAATAATGAAACTCACGTAAACAAACAGTATCGAGTCTGGTCAGTAGGAAGGCATGTACCATTAAAAAATATAATGGGTATCAATTTGATTGGTATAGTGTTGCTGAGGTTGGGCACTTAATGTAAAGTTAAGCCGAGCGGAACACAGTCAAATAAATTGCTCGTTATACAGAGCGTTAAAAAACATGCAGCTGAAAATACATTTGAACTTTTACTTTTTCGGTTTTATTATTCTTGGCAAATTACGCCTTTTTATAGGATATACACCCACCCACTTATAAATCTTTTTGAAATAAAAGAAATCATTAGATTTTACAGTACGTTTTAAAGGCCAAGAAAATAAAGTAAACATTTTTTTTCGCTTGACCCAAAATTCTTTAAAACCCAATAAAATAAATAAATAAACGCCTTAGTTAAAAATAAATTACATTGTCCCTTTCAGGGCTGCTTAAATTGGTCCTTCGTCATTATTTAAGCGAGGCCGTACACTTCCGTTCCTATTTATGGCTAGGACGTCCTATCTAAGCGTTAAGTGAAAGAAGTAAAAATGTCAAACTTTGCAGTTTGAACCTTTCATGTTAAGTAGGGCTGTGTATATCGAGCCACAAATCTGGCGCCAAATTTCAGGCGCCACATTTGTATATGAGGTGGCTCAGCGGCCTCGCTGAGACAATTGGTTGAGTCACGAAAACTTAACGTACTAACTTAATGACGGCAGGGGTCAGGAGTATCCTAGTTTTGTTGATCCTGTAATTAGTCTTTACTGCTGAAGATGGGGATTCGGGTTTATTGTTACCTGCCGAAACATGTACAATATCCTGGAGCTAGCTAGGAACGATGTCCTGATTTGTAAAATGAGAGCAGGAAGGTTCATTGCGATATTTTCGATTTTACCTAAAATATAAAGAAATAATCGAAATTTGCAAGAAAATCTACTATGTCCTTGAAACATACACTTTTTTCTGTGTATTTGATATTTATTGCTATTTTTAAAAAATCGAAGATCTCATTTTGTTTAACAACCAACACAAATATCAATATAAAATGAATGTTCACCGAAGACAATATTCTTAGTGTAGGTCCTCAACGGAGCGCCGACCCTCGCCCTCGCTCCTAGCCTGGTACCATAGCACCGCACGCACAGTAGTGTCCACAACGGCGCTCCGACCCTCGCTCATTGCCTTGCCTGTCGATCAGTTTGTCTCTTGACATCGAGATATAAACATGGACTGTGCGTAATTTGTCAATTTAAAATCGTATTTTTTATTTTAAAGTTTGTTAATTTTTGGTTCATTTCGAAGCCCCTTTAAATACGAGGCCCTAGGCCTAGGCCAGCCTAGTGATAAATCCGACCATATTTAAAGGTTTTTTTTCATGTGACGTCCTGTATATTAATTGATTTCCCAATTTTACGGCAAATGCTTAACGTAATATACCTCAAAGTAATACCACTTTGTTATAGTAGAGTCTAAAATAATATCTTCTTCATCGGAAGAAGATAACAGAGTACAGTCCATGTTTATATCTTGATGTTGAGGGACTACAAGCGAGGGCTGCGCCGTGCTATGGTCCAAGGCGATGAGCGAGGGTCGGAGCGCCGTTGTGGACACGGACTTAAGCTACTACAAGTCTTGTCAGAGCCCACGAAATAATTTCAGTTGACCTTTTTTTTTAGAAATCAGAACCCAAAGGTATACTTGCTTTTGACAAAATGTGAATGGTGTATAAAAATCCGTGTATTTGTGCGACTAAAAGTGTGTAAAGCGTGTACTATTTTCAGCCGACTGTGTAATTTCACAAATACAGATTGGCAACACTGGTTACTCGAGGTGTTTCTATACCCCGTCAAAATTTTGTTTCACAAATAAACCAAAACCATTAACCCACTTTCCGAATTTATTTCGTACACAAATTTAGCGACTTCTTACCAAATGTGTGATTATTAGGTAATATCAAGTTGTAGTCATTATATTTATTTGGTTTGGAATTTATGTAGGCTTACGCGCCGCCGTCATAGGCGTAGATTACAATCGAATATTTACATTTTTCAACATTGGCGTGTAGTTTCGAAAAATTTCTCGACAAAACTACATGGCGAAAATTTCTTTTTCCGTATAGATAACGAACTAAAGTGAAGACAGCGGATCAAATTTTATGCTGATGCAGGATTATTATACTCGACCACATGTTGCAAGAATTGTTAACGAGTGTTTTGATGAGGACGAAAACCCAAAAAAAATTAATTGGCCCCCACGTAGCTCCGTTTTAAATCCAATAGAACATGTCTGCGATACACTGGGCAAAAAAAGATCTCTGATACCTGCTCCTGCAAGTTTATATGAGCTCAGTGCAGCTCATGTTGAAGAATGGCAGCAAATTGATCAGAATTACATACGGAACCTTATTAAAATTATGCCGAGGGTTTTACAGCTGCCATGGGTACTCGTACAATATAAAAAGAGAATAATAGAAAACTAAAATAACGGATCATAATCCATCTAAATATTGCGTTTTTTTTTTCTTTTTATGATCAAACACAAGCACTATAGGACAAATCCTGTAGGGCACTCTGGGAGTGGTGCGTGTGCGCAGAAAGCGATTCACGTTGGTTTTGAATCGTTGGAGGTTATATTCGTTGGGAAAAACGACCTCGGGAAGGTCGTTCCATAAGGATGAAGTCCTCCAGATGAAAGAATTCTTAAACAATGAAGTTCGAGGAGTACTAAGCTTAACCACATATGGATGGGCGGGTTTGTTCGTTCCTTTCGATGGAATCCAGTATCCGAAGAGTATGTTTGGGTGCAGAGCTCCAGAGATGGATCGATTATTTACACTGGGAGTGTATAACAATAAAGTCTTAAACATCAATTTGAACCCTATACGCAGTGAAATCATTAGAACATAGGTACCTGAAGGGCAAAGGAAAAAAATAAGGAATGTCACATTTGTTTTGAAATAATTGGATTTTATTTGCCAAGACTACTTATAAAATGAGAAATTCCTTTTTATTTAACAACATTAATATTGTACTAATTGCCAACTAATATTAATATCAAATATTTGGAACAAAGTAAAAAACAAATTATTTTTCCGTGTCGGCATTCCTTGTTGTTCCCTTCGCGCTGAATTTTTCTCATCCCATGTAATCCCACAAATGATTTGCACAAGACAATTTTGTTTAGTTGTTAAGTTTAGTTACCGCAGTGTTTTGTTTAGTTGTTGAGTTTTGCTATCGCAGTCTTTTTTCTATCTATAATCCGCATCCCTTCAAATTATGTACATTTTTCATATTTCTACTACCCGCGCTTTTAATTCCTGCAGTTCGAATGGCTCTTCACCTTAACTTTAACCAAAAACGGTAGATATCATAAAATTGGGACCAAACATATTTTCTCAAAAAAAAATTAATATTTTATTTTGTTAAATGAAAACAACCGTTACGCTATAGCTAAATAAAGAATACAAGCTGTATGTACCAATACTTTTGGCATACTTCTGCGCTGTTAGGCAATTTTAGAAAACCAGTTCGTTAAATTATATTTTAATAAATATTGCGCCTGGCAAAACGCTGTTTAAAATTGCCAAAATTAACAAATATTTAATCGTACAGATTATCTTTCATTATTAGGCCGATTCAAAAGTACATCATTTAACTACATATTTATTTCTACGGGCGATCTAGATAGTTCCGCTTAAGTATACTTTTGATCTCGACAATCTGCAAATGTCAAAGGAATAATTAAAATAAACTACTCGGGTAAAGTAACAACCTGTTCTATACGACCATAAACAACCACACAATTGGACAAAATTTATTTGAAAGTAACGCTGTAATCGGAACAAACATGGTCAGTAGCTGTTTGTATTCTTAAACATCGACTGATGTCGATAAATATACCAGAGAACGTATATTTACCGGTAATTGAGAAGGAGTAGCTGACTAAAAATCACCTCTCGTGGTCTACCGATAATTAACCAGCGTTTTCTGTCACTTTAAATTTGCTTAAAGTAATAGAAATCGTGATTATTTTAAGAAAGGCGAAATAATTTATCTTTCTTTCTGACCTAAATGTTTAGCTGACGAACCCAAAGTATAACCACGGATCTAAAGCCCAGTCTACACATGACGATTTACCTCACGTTTTACGTCTTCAAGTAAAACGGAGCAGTTAACGGACGTTGTACTTGAACGGAATGACGACGAACTGTTTTTCTTCTTAATCTCGCTGCTAGGCACAAAGAAATACCTGGCTAGAAGTAATGTTTTCTCCAGACCTGCCTTCCAAAACTGATGTGAAATATGTACACTAACGGGTTTTAAAACAGTTTTGCTTGACAGTCGTATTTGAAGACGTAAAACATAAAGTAAAACCGCATGTGTAGACCAGGCTTAACGCTGTAATGCAAAACTCTTTCGTTACCGGATTTATTAAAACGTTACCGAGAAACGTTGCGAACAACAATGCTACAATTTACGGCAATAAAAGTATTGTATTGATGCGGGGGTGTATACGGTAACACACGATACCTTCTGTGTGGGTGAAAATTCTTGAATTTTTTACTTTCAAATAGAGAACAAAGAACGGGTAGTTATTTGCAAACAGAAGTGAAAATAGAATATGTATAGTAACGTTTACATTACGTTTGCATAAAATTAGTTGACACATATTTCAGGATTTTGCTGAAAAAAGTTTTTTTTTATGATTTTTTCCAATCTTCTCATATTTGAAATTTAATATCTCCAGTTGTACTGATCTTCTTTTATTTTGCACCTTATTAGGTTAGCTTTCGTGTATTAAAAAAAAATTTCATTGTGAACAAAACTGGTACCTCTTTTAGTTCGGAAGTTATTAAATATTTAAATTTTTTCAGCAAATTCCTGAAAATATTTAATTCTAAATAAACAAACAACAAATTATATATTGACGCGGGGAGGGGATTGAACCCCCAATCTCCCCCTCCTATATACGGCTCTGTTACTGACAATAATAATAATAAACGCTGAAAGAATTGACGATACATCTTTTAATGTGCATATGAAATAGACAGACTGTAATTTGTTTTATGATAATGTTATTTTTTTCGCTCAGATACTTTTATGTCCATTATGTAAAATACCTAGAAGTTATAAAATTTAAATAGTAATTGCCAGATATTCACTGTTACATACAGATAACTTGCAGCTTGTAGTTTATAAGCTGTTTAAGGAAAATGTGGTATTGATTGTATCAATTGCAGCGAAATAACGATAGTGTCCATTCGGATTTCCAAAGCTCAAAACATCTAGCCAGGTAGCAAAAATTATATATCCTGTCCTGCTTATAAAATAATAAAATAGAAAATTTTACGACTCTGATAAGCGATTTACTATCGAGTGCCCAGGGTCTTTGAAACCCGCGTTGTGCCGACAGAGTAACTTCTATCGAATATATTTTATATAATATTATAAAATTACTTGTCTAAAAATATGGCAATGTTTCTTGCTCTAGTATTTAAACTATACCTATAGCATATTTAATAAAGTCCTAAGTTATATCCTTACAGGTGCATCTCAAACCTAGGGATCAAGAGCCATCGTAACTAAAACTCCCCACCTTTATTTACTAGACACTAAAAAGTGAATAAAGACAATAGAGCGTCTGCGAAGTTCCGCAATACGTTTTGAATTCAATAATGTGTTAGACAAAGACAAAAGTTACAATGGTAGTTCAATATTTATTTGTAGACATTAACTATTTTTCAGTTGTTAGTCACAGTTGTTGTGTTGATCATTTTGATGGGTCAATGGTTTTTATATTTTTTGTGCCTTCAACTTGAATTTAATCTTTTAACAGTTCTTTTTAAAGCTATTTCCTCGTACTTTTGTGTTTTCGGTAAGTATTTATGGACATTTGTTACTAACATAACTGAATATTATAACCTTGTTTGGTAAAGTCATAACATGTCGAAAATTTAATGAAATACTTGACGGCCGAGGTTTAACTATAACACTCCTCCGCCAGTTTCCCGCCGTCATTTTTTTTTTCTCGAAATTATAAATTATTTTTCGGAATACGTATATCGGAACGTTAGGCACGTCTATTATAATATTTATGAAATCAATCTTTGTTTTCATATTTTATATTATATATATTATTATATAACCATTATATTGCCAATACGAACGTTCAAAAATACAAAAAGTTCCCCGCTATGGGAGATGCGTGGTACTATTGAGTTTACGTAGTAGGGTGGAAATTTTATCGATCGCGTCCGAACCAGCCCGACATTATTTGTTTGTTGTTATCCGTCGCCATCTTTGGTTCTGGATGCTTTTTCAAATTACAGAATAAAAAGTGGTTCATCCACATTGTTGTCGGTATGTTAGTGCTTATAAACTTCCATTACCTAACAACAATTTTTGTAAAGGAGTTTTTAATTTGTGGTGATTCGATTCGCAGTTTGGTAGGTTAGTGGCTTGTTTTGTTTAAGATGAAAGGACACAAGTGCATGGTGCTTTTTTGCAAAAGTCGTGGATCAATACCAGGTATAACATCTTATCACATTATTCGATCTTCGGAACCGAATTTCACTAAAAAGCTTGTAAAACAGAAGAGAGTGTCACTCGTATACAATATAATATATATTTGGTCACTACCTGACCTTAAAATAAATTTATTTTTAATTTGGTGCATTAGTAGCTGATAATAATTCCCAAAAATATAGTCATTCATTCTTAATTTTTGGTTTAGAAAAAAGTGAGGTTAAGAAACATACGACGTCGGATGAAAGTTAAAATAAAGCTCATCGTGTGGATTTTTACAAATATTCGGACGGAATTTGGCACCAAAAGTTTACTGCGCAAACTCACTATTACCCCTTCGATGCCTATAGCGGGGACATAATTGCAGATGGTATTAGCAATATAATGGTTATATATATGTGGCCTTACCTTGAAAATACGTGTATATACTATTCGATTGGTAACTAGAGGTAATGTTTAAAAAACTTTATTGTAAGTTACAGGTCCCTATATCATTTTGATAATATTCTCTTTTATTATTCATCGTTCGGTCGCTTGCGAAACAATTGATAGGTATTCCCGTCTCTTTTGGATAGTTACAAATTTGTATGCCACGCTGTCTAAAATAAAGGCGGGTCACATTTTCCAACAAATGGTGCAGCGAAATGACATGTTCGATGTTGCAACACGACTGCAGTCTCAAATGTCATCGATCGGTGCCTCATAGGCGTTATTATGAAAAGGAAAGGGTACACGCCTTCTTTTATTTCACTAAGGAGGTGAATTGATCGATACTTAAAAATTTGACCCACCTTTAAATTGTCACAATTAAAAAGTCGAAGTTTCTTCTAATTTTTGGCTTCATTAATGATAATCTATTAGTATTAACACGAGTTGTCCAGTTTGTTCTTGAAACAGTTCACAGACACTGAACTATTAACTTCGCAGGGGATGTTGTTCCACTCATGGACCACTCGGTTAGTAAGAAAGTTTTTCCTCGGTAGATTATTGCACCTCGAGTGTCCTCTAAGGTTGATGTTTCTGTTTGTGTGGAACAAGTCCATGGTAACTGAATAGTGGTTCCATAAAATCTTGAAAGTTTCTATCAGGTCACCTTTCTTCCTTCTGTCAGTAAGCGAGGGCAGCTTGAGTCTTCTAAGACCATGATCCATGGAAGTCCCTACATTAGCATGCTCCAAGATGGGTCTGATATAAGTTTTATATATGTATCTTTGGACATTGCCTCGCTACTATGGTAGAAAGTCTTTGGGATTTAACAGCCTTAGCGACCTGGTCCTCCCATTTCTCTTAAAAACTTTTAACTTGCTAAATTTCTGAAAGTTTTCGTTTATTTATAACGATCCATTTCCTATGATACGTCAAAATACGAATTATTAATACACTCGTTGAATTATTACGCGATCGCCTGGGTCAATCTCAAATCTATGTCGTAGGTCATTCAAGGACACTTAACTACAACTTAACTAACAAAAAATTGCCAATCATAACTGCGATTAGGCATCGCAATTAAATAATTTACATATAAATAAAAAAATACAGTGATATTCGTCGTCTTTCTCCATAAATCTTATACATCGATACAGTGTGTGTCAAAAATCTTCCCTAATCGGACCGTTTAATTTACAGTGTCGGATATAATAATAATTATCTTGCGCCCACTATATAAATCACAAGAAAAGCGCTTTCAATTTCGCAACGTCGCAATCTAAACCGAACCATTAACCCAAGAAAAAAGGCGAAACTAACGAAACGGAAAGTGCAAGACGGAATGACGGCATAAATAAGTGCGATAGAGACGAAATAACTGGCAGAAAAAGACGGACAAGCGTATGATGCAAGACGATCTTGGCTATGTAGGTTGTTGGGTCGCACGATAGCGACGTTGCCATTTATACTACTAATTGTTTTCGTTGTTCAAAGACCAAGCATGCCGTAATTGGTAATAATGCTCGCTGTTAATCTTTAATATTTTTTATGTAAAGTATCGTAACGAACATCCTTAATGTAGGTAAAGGTAAACCGTTTCGTTTATGACATCATGTGTAGCAATGATATGCATATTATTATATGCAAATGTCGAAATTTCTTCCGGTTGCTATACAGCGTGTGTGAAAATATTGGCACCACATGGAAAACGTGATTTTATACAACGTGTCCAAGATAAGGAGGGCCAGTACAGGGATCTCGGAAACTGTAAGAGATACGAAGTTGGTTAAATGGAGGTAAAGTTGCGCATTTACGTGCCTAATAATATGCCGTTTAGAAAGTTTTAAAATTCCGAGTAGTTCCGGAGATATCCGGAAAAAAACGAAATTCTGAAAAATCGTTTTTTGTTTTCCTGGTTTTTTTTTAGATCGAATTCTAAAGTAAATTGCACTTCTGCATTTTCCGCTCTAACAGCGTTAATTGTTTTGTAATCCGACGGGTCGTCTTCGAAGGGCCATTATGAACTTTCTTTTTTTAAATACGATCCTGTTTTTCTGATATTGAAATTTGATAGCTTTTTTTCTTCCGAATGCAACGGATGTATGACACATTGTGGTTTAATGACGTTTTGAGGGTTTTTTGAACAACAGGAGATTTTGGCATACAGTCATGTATTTCTCCTAATTTTATAAATAATATCTCATAAGTAAGCTCTAATTTTTTTACTTATGTTGGACTAGTTCAATAAATAACAAATAATTTAATAATAAACGACAAATAAGTGAACAAAAATAATTCCAAAACAGTAATAAAACGAACAACGAAAAAAGTAAGGAACTACATAATCAGGTGTTCAAAATAATTTCCGTTATTCTCTAAGCACAAATAACATCTTCTAACTGTCACATAACAGTTTCTTTGAGATAAAATAAAATATGGGATAGAATAACAAACTTTTCAGCATTTGTAAATTTATGCTCCATATTTTCGGGAAAAACCTCTTAAAACGCTCTCAAACGATCACAATGGGAATGTCAAGTGGAACAAATCATCTTAATTTTTTTGTTTCAAACGCCTACTTTTCTTTTAAATCCCGAATCAACAGAAGTTTGAAATAATACTTCTTTATTTTGTTCACTTATTTGTGGTTTATTATTAAATTATTTGTTATTTATTGAACTAGCCCAACATAAGTAAAAATTTAAAGCTTACTTATGAGATAGTATTTATAAAATTAGGAGAAATACAGGACCGTATCCCAAAATTTCCTGATGTTGTCCAAAAAACCCTCGAAACGTCATTAAACCACAATGTGTCATACATCGTTGCATTCGGAAGACAAAAAGCTATCAAATTCCAATATCAGAGAAACAGGACCGTATTTAAAAAAATAAAGTTGATAATGGCCCTTCGAAGACGACTCGTCGCACTACAAAACAATTAACGCTGTTAGATAGAGTGGAAAAAGTGGCAATGCAAAAGAGCAATTTACCTTAGAATTCGATCTCAAAAAAAAACCAGGAAAACAATAAAACGATTTTTCAGAATTTCGTTTTTTTCCGCACAACTTTACCTCCGTTTAACCGACTTCGTATCTCTTACGGTTTCCGAGATCCCTGTACTGGCCCTCCTTTTATCTTGGACACGTTGTATAGTTTAAGGCCCTACTAAGGTCGAATAAACTAGGAACCGGGGAGGAAGGAACCCCACTCAATTGGCTCCCATTCATGTAGACATTCTAAACAGAATATGTTCTTGTATTTTGCCTTGCTGGTTTTATCTTTCTGACTCAATCGGTTTTAATCGCTTCTATTTTCTCTTAATTTTAAGATAAAATCACCATAAGGCTCACGGCGTTTAAATACTTTAAATCTTTCTTTACATTGTTCTGTAACAGCTGACCTGATTTGTGTTCTACTGCCATTTACTCATTGTTTAATATTTCATAAACTGTTACAATGCGCTTTATCTAAATATCAAATTGAGGTAGGTTAGGCGCTTAGACGTAATAGGTTTTTAGGACAAGCTATTTTTAAAACGACACAGGTTGTTGTTGCCGCTAGTGTCACGAGATTTCGATAGATGTGTGCCATAACGTCCGTTTAATAACAGCAAAATGCGTGCCAGCTCATTATTGTGGTATTCTTTTTCTTTAATGAAATCATCGCAGAAAACTTTGCTTTTCTCTGTAATACCGGTTTTTTAAATCGGCTTTTAATTAACCATGATTATGTATTACGTCATAGTGGCTGATAGGTTTTTGCATCATCAAAAAGTAATTTTAAAATCATTATTGTATGCATGATTTTGAATTCGGAGCAATTTTTCGAAATTTTGTGAAAAATATGCACTTTACCTAGACAGAAAATAAAAACAATGCTTCGGTCAAGACCACATATATATAACCATTATATTGCCAATACGAACGTTCCAAATTACAAAAAGTGTCCCCGCTATGGGATATGGCTTGGCACCATTGAGTTTGCGCAGTAGAGTGGAAATTTTATCGATCGCGTCAGAGCCGGCCCGGCATTATTTGTTTTTGTTATTCATCGCCATCTTTGATTCTTGATGCTTTTTCAAATACAGAATAAAAAGTGGTTCATCCACATTGTTGTCGGTATATTAGTGCTTATAAACTTTCATTACCATTTCATTTTTGTAAAGGAGTTTGTAATTTGTGGTGACTCGATTCGCTGTTTGTTAGGTTAGTAACTGGTTTTGTTTAAGATGAAAGGACACAAGTGCCTGGTGCTTTTTTGCAAAAGTCGTGGATCAATACCAGATATAAAGTATTTCAGGTATTTACATAGCATATACGAAAATATTTTGCTTATCAGATTATCAGATCTTCGGCACCGAATTTCACTAAAAAGCTTGTAAAAAAGAAGAGAGTGTCACTTGTATACAATATAATATATATATGGTCACTACCTAACTTTAAAATTAATGTATTTTTCATTTGTTGCATTAGTAGCTGATAATTCCCGAAATAGTCAATATAGTCATTCATTCTTAATTTTTGGTTTAGAAAAAAGTGAGGTTAAGAAACATACGACGTCGGATGAAAGTTAAAAGAAAGCTCATCGTGTCGATTGTTACAAATATTCGGACGGAATTTGGCACCAAAAGTTTACACCAATCAGGGCACCGTCGGATCATCTAATCGTCAGAAATCGTATGCATGGAACGCTATCTTAAACCAAATAATCGAAATTTTGATTGCAATATTTTTCTTAACTAACCAGTGAAATTTACATTTAAAAAGTTGAAATCCGGTCCTGTCGAATGTTTATTTTCACAAGGAAATTTCCGAACTGCGCAAACTCACTATTACCCGTTCGATGCCCATAGCGGGGACATAATTTCCGATGGTATTAGCAATATAATGGTTATATACGTATATGTGGTCAAGACCTGCTTGATTTCATAGAAGTCAAAATATGTTAAATTTTATTTTCTAATCAAGCAGGCCTAGATCCCAAGTCAAATTTAAATTTTTTTTTGTCATTTACACCTATCTATAAGTTCGCTTATCCTGGGAGACACTGCATATAATAATAATAATAATACATTTTGTATCTCTATGGTTAATTACTAAAATGCTTCCAGGTTATTTAGGTTATAATTATAGACGTATAATTAAAAATAAACAAAAATTTAGTAAGTATATTTTTACTGAGAAGTCCCCCTTGGCAATAGCACACATGAGCGGACTCGCGTAAAATTCAGGCTGTGTAAGTCGGACTTCGGCGGCAGAAAAAGCACGAAGTTCTGTGAAGTGGGACGAGGCCGCGAAGAATATAACAACCAGAAATACGTACAATACAACGAGCCAACATTTTGTACAATAAGTTCAAGATATATTAACAAACCGACATTATACGTTACGGTAAAAACTTCTGTTTAAAATTTCCTAGCTACTTTGGCTCTAATTTTAGGCTAATTATTATTATAGCAGCTATTTAGCAAATAGCTCATTTATTTGTGCGGCAAAAATTTATCAATATTTCAGGGGGTTTAGAAAGTTCACTAATTAATTCTTTAATTACTATTTTATATTAAGATATTGTATTGTAAGTCCGTTCGACTCAAGTCTACGGCTTCGAAACCAAGAGGATCTAATTTTGAGAATTTCCTATTTATTATTATCAATGTTAATAAAAATAGTTCCGATTTGAATTTAACCCTAAAAGACCCTTTTCATGTAGAATTAACCAGGCTGGAATGGATCGATAGAATAACCTTTCTCACTAAATATGGTTTTATATCTTATTAACACATACTAAAATGGAAAATAATACTTTCGGTGTATTAAAGAATAACTAACTTACATAATTTATATAAAAATATTTTTTTTAAAAATGCTACACCCTGTAGCAAAAAATTTAAGCGGTTACGGACGGACATATGATCATGTGAACGTTTCTTCATAAGATGGTCTAAATTCGTGGATGTCATAAAATAAAACATGTACGTACATACATGAACGCAGAACCAAAAACGTCAATATGTATCCAAAACGCGACATTATTTCTCATACACGTTCACGTTTTTGGTTACGCATTCATTTATGTAGGGTCCTTAAGGAATCATACTGTGAAATATTAGAACGTCATTTAGGAATACTCTGTATAGAGTGTGTCCCGTTATTAAAAATGCGGATGTTGAAAAAATGAAATGTTTGGCATAGTTCAAGTTCAAAAAACCCCTTAATCTATATTCACAAAAACTGATTAAGAGCTGCGTTTAATCACAGGTTACCAAGCAGGCACTATTTTATGCGAACGTTTAGCCAAATATACTTAGTTTTTTTTTCTAATCTAAAACTGGATTCGTTAGGTAAAGGATTGGAAAACGGTATGAAAAATTTCGTTAAAAAATATAATGTTATAAGAACATGAACAATTTTCAAATTTTTGTCACAGATCTTCCTGAAGCTTGTTGATACCCCAACCGACATGTCAGACAATCTAAATATCAATAAATTAACTAAAAAACTTCATTATTAACGGCTAAAACTTCACGAAAAGAAATATTGATCAGCTGATGAGTCTCGTCTCTTTCTAACCTGCCAAAAAGCGGCATATTTTTTAATTAAATTGATGCAACATAGATGGCTCTGATTGCGAATTTGGGATTGTTTGGGATCCTCATCTTAAGGTAGAAACGAAAAATTAATTTATTTTTAAACAATTTTTATTTTATTATAACTTGTGTTTGTAAATGCGATATCAAAAAATACTTCTTTCCTAGAATCTAAAAATTGCCAAATATTTCATTTTTTCAACATACAATTACCGCTCAATTGATTGTATGAAGTTTCTAAAACGGTCGTTTCCTATAATATACACGTGGTTCGTGGTTTATACTCAGCTCGCACCATCAGTGGCAACTGGCAACGCTGCCCGCCATAACCGATCAAAACGGAGAAATGAAGCGTGAAATAAAATGACACAGCGCAAACCGGAAATCGGGTTGAATGATTATAAAAGAGCTTATCAGTGTTTAATTTAAAACTCTGCCAGTCTATGCAAATAAAAAATATTTTAGATTACCGAATAAAAACTAAACCCAAATATAATATTTATGTTACACGTCGGTTTGTCAGAGCTGGAAAGCTTTTTTCCGAACAGTTACTGTAACTAACTGTTTTGACTGATTGTTATAATAAAAAAACTATTATCATATATAAATAATAATAAATACGGTGTGAGAATACTCAAGAAAGTAATCTAGTCCTGCAGTTTGCTACTCCTACTAACATTTAGAAGCAAAAGTGCACTTTATTATAGTGTTGTAACAGACGTATAAAGGTGAGGTACAAATAGTTATTTATGTAACAAATGCATAAATTATTACTTTATGCATAAGTTTCATACAATATTTTTTCTACGATCGTTATAAAAACTATATTTTTTTATGCAAATAAATGCATAAAATTGGTCATTATTTAACGAGTTTAAAAAATGTAATTTATCGTTAAAAAAGAGACACTTCTTTCCGAATGCTTATAATATCAAGTTGCCATGAAAACAGCATCTGCGTCGCTCGTTGTCTGGGCGCCGCATTGTTATTGTCAACAAGGTCAAGAAAACTCATTTCAATGCGCTCCAGACGAAATAATTAATAGAGCCAATGAAGCAACACAAAATTCATTGCCTGAAAAATCGACGCTTACAAAAAGGAATATAATACGTTTATTAAATGGCATTTGACCAAAAGCAAGTGAAGAGTTTCAGCGAATGGATATTGTTAACGTATTTTCAAAATAGATAAAACATTTTTAAATCTCCGACCTTATTGTGATGCTATTCCAAGCTAAAATCAACATTAATTCTGAATAATCAAGTCGATATAAGCGAATATCCCAAACTTATTGCATTTTTAAGTGACAGTGAGTTGGTTATACACCAATTTATGTTGCTTTAATTTCGAACAAGAAAACCGCCGTAGAAAAAATATTAATAAAGCATCAACAGTACCCGTGGTAGGAATACGCATGTAATACAGTGATACCTCGAGATACGAGTTTAATTCGTCCCGTAACCTTGCTCGTATGCCAATTTGCTCGTATCTCAAAGCAATTTTCCCCATTGAAATTAATTGAAATGCCATTAATCCGTTCCAGCCCCCAAAAATGCTATCCCCAGTTGTTGTTGTTAGGTGTTTTTGAATAAGAAAAATGTATTAGACAAATATTGCATAAAAACATAATAAGAAGAATGTAAAGCAAAAAAAACTGTTTTTATAAAGTGTACATACATATTTGTATTTTGGTCACTTAAATGCAACTTACACACAACTTAAATGCTACTGTATGCTTAATTTTAGTCACACTTGTTGCTTCCTCCCTTTCAGAATGGCGCGGAAATGAGTTAGGCAATCGTCATTAAATAGGTCCGATGCACGACCAGTTGCAACTTGTGTGCAGCATCGCAGCTGACCGTTCCTCGTATCTCAAAAGTCGCTCGTATTTCAAAACTTCGCTCGCTCGTCAGCTCGTATCTCAAATAACTCGTAGGTTAGGGCACTCGTATCTCGAGGTACCACTGTACTATACATTCTTATTTGAGGACTCTTATTGTTCAGCACATGCCTAGTTTTATAATAAAAACAAAACGTCTTTGTTCTAACTAAATTATACACAAGTTGCATTGTTAGTTTACAAAAATATGAGGCAATTATGGGCAAGACAAAACGCACATTCAAAAATATCTCACGCATTTGCGTGCTTTGTCATTCTTTGTTAGGATTATAACTTTGGCAAGAAACCAACTAAATGTTAAGCAAATTTCTGAATTAATAACCTTTATGACCATACAGTTCTTACGAAATGGCGAGATTCTTAGCTTTTAGTTGAAAGAAATAGGTTAACTAAGCAGGTTTACTGTGCGTTTGGCACGACGAACAGGGAAAATGTTGGGAATGGGCTTTTATTAGATAGTTTTAATGTTTTTTCCAGTCGTAACATATAGTCTAGACTAGACAAGTAATCAATATACGGGACATAGGTTAGTTTTCAAACAAGAGAAATCCTTGTAATCTAAATGTTAAGAATATGTAACCGATTTGATCATTGTCTGGGTTGTCACGTTCCATCAGTACTGTAAGCGATGGAGCGTCCGTATGTTCGGGTTTATTTATTTCATAACCATAAGTAATTCATAAGAGTTGTAAGGTTATTATGCACGAAACGCAAATCGTGTTCTACCATCGTACAATAATTGGAAATGCATCATAATGTGTAATATATACAGGGTGGTGCATCGTTGAGGTGAACATAGGAAATCCCATGTGATTTTTGAGGTGGCTGAATATTGGCTCCCCCGTACATGTTATAGAAAAACTGCATTATAACTTCCTGAAGAGGCCGACATGGTAAATCCATGTGCTGAGTTTGAATACATTTTGGTGATCACGAAACCCACAGCAAACATCTGCAAATTAAATTTTGACATTGACAAAACGAAAATTAGTGTCAGTGACAATATATATGACAATATTTCTGGCAATAGCGTCATAGAAACGATTTGCTGGTGTTTGTTGTATTACCGGAACTAGGAGAGTTTCGTGATTTTGTCATCACGTTTAATTGAATAGCTTAGGATTGGCTCTCCAAAATGTATTCAAACTCGACACATGGGTTTACCGTGCCGGCCTCTTCTAGAAGTTATAACCCAGTTTTTCTATAAAATGTACAGGGGAGCCAATATTCAGCCACCTCAAAAATTACATGGGATTTCCTATGTTCAACTAAACGATGCACCACCCTGTATGTATATAATAATAATAAAAGGTTTATTTAAATCTTTATAATATGTCTAATATTTAATAACCCAAAAATCAATCTTTATTCATAAGTAGCATGGTTCGATTTGGTTCTTTGCTCGAATTCCAATAGAAATAAAAACTCTCCTTATCCGATATCAGATTTGAGACCGAAGCGGATCGGCCATGGCAGTGTCGGCTTCTTTATATCCGCTGACAAAAAATAATATATTTATGAAAATAATTATTTTAAGAGAATTTTTATTTCTATAGGATTTCAGGAGAATAAAAACCTAACTATACTTGTTATTAGTTTATTTTAAAATAATATTCACAATTAAAGTTAAGATTATCTTTATTATCATTATTATTAAGATAATTTCTATTTATACCTCCCCAACCTAATATTCCAGAATTTTAAATATATTTGTACCAAGAATATTTTAGTTTTTAGAATTATAATTTTTTTAAAATAATACATATATTCGATATATTATTCTTGTGGAATTCCACAGTTAAATGTTTTTGGTTCTCTTATTTAATTACTTTTTAAATAAATTTAATATTTGACCACAAAAGCAAATATTTTCGAATTTCTTGCATGACAGTAGTATCAAACAAAAGCTTTAGCTACAGCTAAAAATGGTAATATTGATTTGGCACGTCCTGAGACTTCTCGTAGATGGGGTTACACCACACCTCACACCGTTATAACAATAATAATAATCTTTATTTAGCACTTGGCTAGTTATTGCTAAAAAATGAAAGTTACAAAACCGTGTTTACATGTTGGTTACAAAAATTATAAACCCTACTGACATATCATTCAAATACTGAAAACAATCTTCTTTTAAAATCACTTAACCAATTCGGGAGGACATTAAATAGGGAATGTAACGAATTTTGGCGATATGTAGTCTTAACTGACGCAATGTTATAGTGTTACTCGGAGCGAATGTTATCAGATACCAGATAGACCAAACATGAAAATTTTATATTTTTTAAGCACTTCTACGCTCTGTTCCACAGACAGTCAATTCAAGCTCTGTAACATAGTTCTTACTAGGGGAGTATATCTGTTGCATTTAAGAATAATCCGCATAACCTTATTTTGCTTCACTTGCTGCCTACGTATATTTTCCTGACTACAAGATATTAATAAGGAACAACAGTAATTATTAAAGTGAGGCAAAATGATCGTGTCGAGGCCCATTGGGACAAACAATTCGAAACGCGACGGAAAAGAACATATTTCCCCCTAATTTCTCACAAAGATAATCCAATAATATGAATAACGAAACACAATTTTTGTAATATTACAATTAATTAGATAAGCAGATATGAGCCCAAATGGATAAAAACAACGTCATAACGAAATATGTATAATTTGGATCGTTTTCTAATTAAACCAAAAAGAATAAACGAAGACCCAACCAAAGCAATTTCCTCAAAGAAAAACAATAAATTCACTTTGGTGTATTCCGTAATACTTGACCCAAATGATATTGCGGTAAAATGTCACATTACATTCATCGTATGTACATACCGTAAAACCGAATTCGATATTTGATCTGTCGTCAGCGAGACGATTGATAAAATTTTGCCAGCATAAACGGTTTCAGAAAATGTGAGATTATCGCATTTGGCCTAAATTAAATTCAGTTTCTGTTAACTGTTTGTTAAAAATGTGCAGATGCATTTCAGCGTGTTTATATTAACGTTCGAGCAATTCCAAGTGGGTGTATCGATGTGTTATTTTAAAATGTTTTAATTTGTTTTGCGGCAATAAACCGCATTATCAGCCTGACCTAATTTTCAAATGTTTGCCACTCGTAACGGACTTTATATTTTCCTATAATAACTTACCATTATAGTACCAGTAATATAATAGTGTTCTACATGCTATTGCTTATAAAAAATATCCGCGCAAGATTAGAATAAAAAGTGTGCTTTGTTATATACAGGGGGTTCCTTAATGACGTGCTAATATTTGAGGGTGAAAATGATATATGAACATATGTCCGCAACGGCTTAGATTTTTTGCTACAGGGTGTTGAATTTTTATTTTTTAAATTGTTATTTTTTTAATATATCCGAAAGTACTTTAGATATTATTTTCAATTGGCATGTCTTAATAGGATATAGAACCACACATTTTAGTTAGAAAAGTTATTCAATTGTTCCACCAGTGGCGTCCCTGTAAACATGTCCGCTGATATTTTTTACAAAAAAGATCGTACGCCACTGACATTTTTCCATGTGGATATTTTTTTGATTAGCCCGGTAAATTCTACATGAAAACAGTCTCGTTTTTCTCGTCAGACCCACCGTTCTTGATTAAAACCACTAAATTTATATTGAAACTCATTATTATGAACATTGATAAAATAATTAATGACAAATTTTGTTTTATAAAAATTGTTGGAGTGGGCAATTCGATGCGAAGATGGGCGGAAGCATGCCTTTTACGTCTAACTAAAATTTGTGGTTCTATATCCTATTAACACATACCAAAATTGAAAATAATATCTAAAGTACTTTCGGAGTTATTAAAAAATAACCATTTAAAAAATAAAAATTCAACACCCTGTAGCAAAAAACTTAAGCCGTTGCGGACATATTTTCATATGAACTCTTCTTTATAAAATGACCTAAGGAATCACACCCTGAAATATTAGCACGTCATTAAGGAACACCCTGTATAGGGCAAATAGGGATTCATTTTATTTTCTTTAGTTTTGGCTAAACTTTCTCTCCATTATTCTTTAAATATCCGTTCCAAAACGAAATGCTTAGCTCTAAACAAAGACAAAAGGCAGCAACCAGTTAGAAACTCTTCCACAAAAACTTTCATCCGGTTGGAACTGTTTACTACAGGGTGTCGATTTTTTACTGTAAAGGTACTACAATAAAATAATACTAAATTTAACTTATTTGTTGTGATTATTTCTTACTCGAAAGTAAGAGTCAATTATAATAAATTTTAAAGAGCAAAAAGAGCGATTTTAGACTAACCTAAATACTTAATACTCTGGTATAATAAATCCATGAGAAGTATCATGATTTTTTACTTACCGTCACGATTGATGGGTACGTACAGTCATTGATAAATTATTAGCCCCGGTGAATTTCGTCTCGACGTCACGTATAAATATTTATATCTTGTCGGACTCTGGATGCTCCTAATCTCCTAATAATCAATCACTGTCCGCTTCCATAGCTGCACTGAGCGTAGATAATGTTAACAGTTTTTTGCTTCTGGACAGTTCTGCAAAGACGAATTTATGGTAATCATGTTGTACAGCTAAGGTACGATATGTAATAATTTAAGCTGAATATATTGTGTTTTTAGATGTTATAAATGGGTAATTGATAATGACGCGAGACATATTGCTATTTTATAGTATAACATATACTATCGGCAAAAGTATATGTTGGTTTGAGTAGCCATAGATATGTAATGGAGGTCGTAACTCCTTAAAACAACAAGTCAGCTGCACAGAGCGATGAATAAGACGATGTGGTCCTACAAGAACTTCACGAAGGAAGTATAAACGATATATGAACAACTGGAGATCTTCTAGCCTATGTCACCCATATTTGGAACAACGCAATCGAACATCATGGGGAGTCTCGGGTTGTTGCACTGGATATTTCTGAAGCTTTTGATCGTGTTTGGCATGAGGGGCTTCTAAGTAAACTGCGATCCTATGGTATGCCCAGTCGATTCTGTGCATGGTTGTCTAGCTTTCTTAAGGACCGCTCTCTGCAAGTGGCGATTGACGGATTTCTCTCAGACACCTTCACCCTCAATGCCGGTGTTCCTCAAGGGTCCATATTGTCTCCCACTCTCTTCTTACTCTACATTAACGACCTTCTAGTGAAAACGAAAAACCCGATAGTTAGTTTTGCTGATGATAGCACACTTTTATCATCTTTCTCTTTGAATGCACAAACATCGGCTGCCGACGCACATCTTGGCAGACAGCATGAAGTATCACGCCTCAACAAAGACCTGGAAGAAATTTTGTCTTGGGGTGACAGTAACCAAGTCGAATTTAACGCTAAAAAACCCAGGCAGCAGTTTTCTCTAAAAAGGTTAACATTACAGAACCGGATATAGTCATGGACGGACACGCAATCCCGCTGGCTTCATCTATTAGTTTGCTGGGCGTCAATCTGGGAGGAAATATGTCTTGGCATAACCACGTTGTGGCAATCGCCAATATAGCCTCTCAGAAGCTTGGTGTACTCTTCCGAACCAGAAAGTTGTACACACCTCAACAACTTTTGACACTATACAAAGCCCAGATTCGACCATCACTAGAGTACTGCTCTCATGTCTGGAGCTCTGCACCCAAACATACTCTTCGGCTACTGGATTCCATCGAAAGGAGGGCCATTCGTCTGATTGGAGACCACGAGCTGACGAAGAACCTCGACAGCCTAGAACATCGAAGGCAAGTTGGTGATTTGACTCTCTTTTACAGATATTTTCATGGAAAGTGCTCGGCTGACCTTGCCCTCTTAATTCCGCCCAGAGCGGCGAATATCAGAAATACACGACGAACCACTGCCGCCCATCCATATGTGGTTAAGCTTAGTACTCCTCGAACTTCATTATTTAAGAACTCTTTCATCTGGAGGACTTCATCATTGTGGAACGATCTTCCCGAGGTCGTTTTTGCCAACGAATATAACCTCCAACGATTCAAAATCAACGTGAATCGCTTTTTGCGCACACGCACCACTCCCAGAGTGCCCTAAAGGATTTTTCCTATAGTGCTTGTGTTTGATAATAAAAAAAAAAAAAGTCTTACAATGGATATAAAAGTGAATTTTCATACAATTCAATGTCCCTTCATTTTAAACGGGCTTGATAGTCAGTCCTGATGATCGGGTTCAATTCAAATGATTTTAACTTTATAAATATGCCCTCTCATTATACATCGGAATACACTTCACGCCACATACTTACGGTACATTCCAGCTATATTTTCGTCGAACACCGCTCCCAAATCCGTGACTGTCACGTTGAAACGAGCCGTTATTAAAATATAATTGCCGGATTCTCGACATGGTCCGGGAAGTAGACTACAATAGCCCGTGTCAGGTTTGTTTCACCCGATATTCGGTGGTCGTCGTTTCGAGAATAAAATGGCTCAGCCACCGTACTGAGGTTTCAATCATGGTATAACTAAGCAGCCACATTCTGATAAATAGAATTGTTCATTTGGTTCGCTTACTCCCATAAGGACGATAACGATAGAAAAGGAAAATGCAATTGGAGTACCACATTTCTAAATTTTGGATTTGGAAATTACTTTTCTATTCATCTGAGCGCGTCTGCTGGTCATAGATATTATGTTTCTGATATTCTGACTTCGACGCAATCCGTGTCAGGCACTATAGAATGCGCTTGATAATTTTCCCTGTCAATAAACCTGTCACTAAAACTAGCATATTCCACCATCGACAACGGTGAAAATATCACCATGTAATCAAAATAAATATGGCATAAAAACCATGGAGATCGTGTGCTCTTAAAGTTAACATTTCAGGAACATTTACGTTTCACAATTCATAAGCTACATTTTACAAATTCTGTAAAGTTTATAAGTATTACCCTGTATGATGTCGTAATATTTCAAGAGCCACAATGAAAATACCAAACTTTCTAACAAAATTACAACGAAATTACCGACGATGATTATCCAACCCGTTGCAACGCTGTTTCGGCATAATATTATTAAGTTTTAAATTCATTGCCTCGCCTTTCACTCGGATGCATCTAGATAGTGCATTTTCTGTTTTACTATCTGGCTATAAATCTAATCGCTATCTTACCTTGACTGTGACCCATTTTCCATGCCGGCCGGTTACGTTTTGTTGTATAATGTGGTTTTCATGGGTAATTTTTATTGATGCTTTCAACTTGCCAATTGACATTATTGGGGAAGTCCATTTCATTACATCGTACTTAACAGAAATAAGAGAATTTATTTTTAAATATGATTTTATATGCTATTAGAGTGAGAGAAATGATCTTAATGAAGCTTGTCATTGATGGTCATTTAAAAAAATCAAAGGTCTGTATCTGTAAGTTGTTACATAACACAGATACTTTAAAGATATCATTATTTACCTACTGCCAGGGCAAATATAGAACGTTTTTAAAAGTAGGCAATTTTTCTCTTGCGCTGCAATTGCAATAAAAATTGCACGAAGGCATGCGCAGCAAACCGTTCTCGATCAGCTGGCGCATTGCCAAAAGCCAGAACAGCAGTTGGTAGTGTCGAAATCCCTAAAATACCCCCAGAATTAGAGATGGGCAAACTTGTTCATTTTGATTAGCAATTAAAGCATTGCCAAAAGTCAGAACAGCAGTTGGTAGTGTCGAAATCCCTAGAATACCCCTAGAATTAGAGATGGGCTTGTTCGTTTTGATTAGCAATTAAAGCAGCTGCTGCTACTTACAAATAACAATTCAAAAAAGTTGCCTTGACTTAGCAGTACATATATTATGCTTATTAAAGAATCTGACCTAATAATTTAGGTAGCAGTTAGTTTAAATAGCCATTAGCTTCGACCAAATATAAACCAGTTAAAAATAACATAAAACCATCTCTACCCAGAATTGCAGCGGCAATGGCAATTCAAATGGCGCAATATCCATTTGCGGTAATGCAAGACGTATTGCGCCACTTGATCGACAACGGTGCACTGCGCATGATTCATTGCAATTTTTATTGCCGCAAGAGAAGAAAATATGGCTTTCGTGCTTTTAAAGCGATCTTATCGACTCTGTTAATAAGAACGGAGTTACTCACGAGACTAAAGCTTACGTATGTCGCCTAACGGACTTGAAAGTAACATTTGCGTTTATATTTGTAAAAAAGGGAAATTTGGGCATGCGTTTATGCGAACTGGCGTTCGAGCGAAAGTGAAATCTTTAAAACAAAGGGTTAGTTTACGTAATGATCTGACTTTCAAAGACATTAGTACACTGGTTTGCTATGGTGAATTTCTGCTAATCGCTTATGGTCAAATTTTAGAAAATACATTACATAAATTCCTTTGCTGTACAGTCATACTAATTTAGAGAAATATTCTGAGTGCATGTTTACTGCACGCATCTTGGATATCATCCAGTTGTATATAAACACACTATCAGGCGTATACACTTATTTTCAAGGCCGTCGGTTCGTATGTTGAATGCATTTATTGCTAATGGTTTTGTATTCCGCCTCGGAAGTCTGGGGCGAGCTTACACAAGGTTTATTTGAAAATACTTATCGAGTTTATTCCAA
Organism: Barypeithes pellucidus; assembly: GCA_963991005.1. Lineage (NCBI taxonomy): Eukaryota > Metazoa > Arthropoda > Insecta > Coleoptera > Curculionidae > Barypeithes > Barypeithes pellucidus. Next base: position 10,588,271 of record OZ022562.1, on the reverse strand, counting down.
AATTATCGCACCGAGTGATATTTTCGAGCGCAACATTATACAAATAGTTTTTTTTACAGTAAGTCTGCGCCCGTAATAATTAGCTTGTAGGAATTTAGTTAGCCCCCTCCTCTGATTTTGAGAGTGATAGTTTATCTGTAGCCACAACATGTACCTACTGACACAGTTACATTTTCAATTTGCCAATTTTTGTTGTTCGTGAGGAATTTGTGTTTATATAAAGGATTTAATCAGAGTATTCGACGACCTAGTTGTCCATTCCACCGTGATAGAAGTACACCCAGATCAGACCTGAACAATATCTACCTTTTGTTGTTTTAAATCTACTCGTAGAACTTAAGAAATTTACTTAGCTCCTGTGAATTCATGTAACCTTGGGTTGGATAAATGATATTTTAAAGTGTATGTGCACCAGAAAATGTAAGGGAAAGTGCAAATTTCCTAAAATCTAAAGAAATACAATAAGAACGAGGGTATTTCATCTAAAAAAACCTACAATGTTCAGTTTCCATAAACGTATATAATGAAAACCAACTAAGGACAAAGAAATGCGGTTTCAAGTTCTACCGTCTACACGTACGTGGTCGCCGAAGTCGATAAAATAGAGACCAATCTTCGCGTTCTGCGAATTGTACATTCTAGGCCCGTGGCCCGTGTGTTTCGCTATTAATAGACCTCTGAATGGCACGACAGTCTTTGCGTTACGCAACTGGCTGGTTTCAAGGCCAGAGAAAGTTGATCTGCTCCTGAACTAAACTCACCTTATCGTTGGCGTTCGCAGGAGTTACCTAGACTAGACGTAATGAGGCATTTTTAGAAATTATTCGGTTTGTAATGGAAAATTAATGACGGAAATCTTATTATTCGCTAAATAACCGACAACCATTCGCAGCTATTTCAAATTTTGCTGAGAAATATATTCGGCTGGTGCAATAAGTTGTTTCAATTAATATTTTGCATATCAGTTAAAGCTGGTTATCAGTAAATTATTCATGTTTCTAGTTTTTATCAATTCAATTTCCAGTTTCTATTTCTTCAATCATCTAGATTTTCTTTTGACTCATTCCTGCTCTGTACTTTATACGAACGATGTTCCCTTAACTTTTACGAAAGAACGGACACTATTATAGTGATTAGTTTTGCAGGTATCGTCCGATGTTTTAATATATGCAGGATAGACTAAAAACAGCAGGTGCCTAACACATGGTGGATTTTGACAGCGCTTCCTAGCACACTGAATGGCAAATTGGATAAAAAAAAGAGAGCAGGAAATAAGTAATTTGCGATGATGCGAATAGTTTAACAGCTGTTCCTGCTGTTCTTTGTGCGAAAAGGGGATTAATACTTCGGTTAGATTAGAACATTTGGCTGATTTAACTGCAAAACAAATGTAAAACGTGTCAAGGTCACGATCGAATCGTGCAAGATCCATTTATGTTTATTTTTAGCTCTTATGAGAACAAAGAACCGAACCAACTAACATATTATTTAATTCCCACCATATAAAGTGTTTAAAATTTCGGAAACAACACATACGTATTGTATAATACGTTCCCAAAAGAGGATCAAACGCCTGCGGCAACTGAAAAATGTTACCTTGATAGCAGCCGGCCTTGTCATACTTCCATACCAATGAAAGAAAATCGGAACGTTGCATAGCCAAACGTAAAATTTCTCAAAAATAAACCGCATACATACAACTTTGTAACGGCGGAGTGCCGAACGTGGCCTTGAGAGTAGTCTCTTACTATAATTAGCACAATCAACTCGCAATGTATTTGTAGCCTGCATGTAATTTTCGTGTTTATTATTGTACGCTGGAAAATACACGAAAGGGGATTTGTGCAACCGAAAAGTACATACATATGGGATATTTTTAAGTTGTGACAAAGAACGAGGACTCGAGAGACAACAACATTGTTAGCAATGTGGCCATCCAAAATTTTAAGTACCTATGCATGACGCCAAATGAGGGGCATTCTCTTGGAGGAGGTGACACCCAAAATTAAATAAACAATATGTAGGCAATGACATCATCCAAATATACCCAACGCAATTTTCCATAGTATTTGGGGCCAAAAAATTGGTGTAACAACACTGTAATGAATAAAAACGGGGATACTTTTATTCGTATCCACGTAGATAAACACAAAAAATATTCAAAATGCTTACATTAGAAACGACACGCAACCCATTGTTTGCCTGTGCGAGTTTAAAGTCTAGAACCTCAAAACTGGTAAATTAAATTTGTTTTGGTTCCGCTAATAAAAATCTAATTAGCTGTCTATGTATATATATTTCATTCTGTTGAAAAATAGCCGTCAGTGCATTGCGTTATTATTTTTCTAGATAGGTACTTCTTAGAGTTTGAGAGTCACGTTTACGTCTAAATTAACTGGGATTTTTAAGACATAAATAGGAGGCGGTTGCTATTAAATTAACCATCTAGATCAGCGTTTCTCAACCTTTAAGTGATGGCGGACCATTAAAGCAAAAGTTGGGCCCTTTAGGGACCACGAATGAAGGGGTTGCGTCTTGGGAAAGAGAACGAAAGCCCGGAACCATGCCCAAATGTTGCTAAATTTGGTCAATAATTTATATAAAATCGCTGGGTACTACGTATTATATTATTATAAAAAACTAATTTTATATAAAACGTTTATTGAGGAACAAAACGACCTAAAAACAAAACCAAAGCCATTATTAGGTTTTAAAAACATTTTCTAATGAGATTTCTGAACCTGCATTTGCTTGATTAGCTGAGAAGTTGATATTTCCCGAACCTTGAAGCTGTAAATTCAACTTAATTAAATGTGGAAAATGTCTACAAGATAAGCCAGACTCGTTTCAGATCTCGCGTCACAAAACTGTTTTAACATGTCAGTATTCTTTTTTCTCGTGCAAGAATACTTCCTCTCTGAGCTCGTACAATCGTTCCAGCATATTTCCCTTCGAGAGCCAGCGAACTTCTGTATGAAAAAGTAGCATTTCATGTTCGGAATTCAAAGCAGCAGAGTTTTTTGAAAACACGGATGTTTAAAGCACTACAATTTTTTTATGGACAGTTTTATAATAATTGAGGGTAAAGTTTACGAAGCCAAGGCTTGGCGATGGATAATGCAATGTGTTATTAGTGTGAGGGGGTTCTTTTGTTTTATGAGTGTTGCTAAACCTGAACGTGATCCCAACATTGCTGGAGCGCCATCTGTGCAAAAACCAGAAACTTTTTCCCACGTGATTTCGTGCTTCTCAAAATAGTCATCGATTATATTGAAGACGTCCTGTCCACTTCAAGTGGTTTTAAGTTCTCGGGACAGTAACATCTCCTCGCGAATATTATTCTCTTATTGTCTCATCGAATTGTAGAGCAAAAACTGGTGATTTTTTAATTTATCCAAGAGCTATTCTTCAATATCTTGCGACATTTTCCGAATTCGATTCTTAACTGTGCTGTTTGACAATGATATTTCCTGAACCCTATTTTTGGCTTCCTCTCCTAGAACACCTTCCACAGCTTTTAGCAAACATGGCTTTACTAATGTTTCATCGATTCTATGCGGTTTCTTTGGACTAAACTAGAACTTACCTTCACTGGGTGAATCACTTTCCAATTCTTTACCAAGCTCAGTCACCGCCTAAAAAAAAGTTCTATTACATCTATTTTTGAAAACCCAAATATATTGTTTTATTTTAACCAATTTATTAAAAAATGAATTCGCTAAGAAAAATATAAATCTTGATTTGACTATATATGTTCGCTTTTAATAGATGATTGTTTTGTCCGTTGTTGTTTAAACGCTCAGTATATTTTTTGTTCAGTTAATAATTAAGTGAGAGCTAGTGACGCATTCGCCATTTTGTTTTTCATCAATAATTCGATATTTTTTCGTTTAATCCTGAAAGCGAGTAATTACTCGTTTTTAGGGACCAATTACCTGAAGCTTAGGGTGGAGATTCTTTAATTAATAAATTAATGGCAGCAAGAAACGAAATTTTGTCAAATTACACATTTCGTTTCCTGCTTCAATTAATTTTTTAATCAGAAATTTAAAAACTTTAGGTAATTGATCCCCAAAACGGGTATTTTCGGATAAAACTAAAAAGTAACGAAATATTGATCAAAAAACGAAAAGGCGAAAGCGCCACTATATTTTTTTATTTAAGGCCCCCACGAAACAAATTCCTATATACGGCACTGCCAATGTACATGCTGCTTAAACTACAAAACCTCATATATTAGGTAGAATGGGTTTAATAATTCGTACTATTATTTCTTAAAAATAATTCAGGCAGTCATACTCCACTTTTGTATGCAAAGTAAAACCATATAGTCCGTCGCGATAACCAAACATGAACCCAGAAAAGAAGTGAAATCAAAAAGTTTCGAAACGAAATGCCGTATTGTAATGTAATATTTAAACTTTCATTTCAGAGGCGCATGCTTACCGGCAAATTTACCGCGTTTTCTGGCTACGCGATGCTAATACTGATGTGATAAGTTTGTAGCTCTTTTATGCACGTATCAATAATTGTTAAAACATATAAAGAGCAAAAACATTAACTTTCTTTTAATATTAAAAATTTAATCATTTTTTTGCTCAGTCTATGCAATTTAATAAACGTATTATATTCCTTTTTGTAAGCGTCTTTTGATTTTCCAGGCAATAAATTTTGTGTTGCTTCATTTACTTTATTAATTGTTTCGTCTGGAGCAATGAGTTTTCTTCTTTGGAATCGGAATTTCTTTTAACGCTAAATTACTTTTTTTAACTTGTTAAAAAAGACCTATTTTATGCATTTATTTGCATAAAAAACGATAGTTTATTTATAGTATAACAATTTTCGTGTTAAAAATTAAATAATTCTTGATTATGTTTTTTAAAGACTTAAACTGAACATGTATTTTTTTTACAGCTGTTCGAGCAGATCGTATGAGAGGAGGTAGAAATAAATTCGGACCCATGTATAAGAGAGATAGAGCGCGTAAATTGCAAATAATGAGGCAGAGGCAGATAGCTGTGCAAACTCTAAGAGGGGCTGGCCAGTTGTCCCATGCAGATGGAATGTACAACAATCAACCTGGCACCTCACCCTTTGCAAATATTCATATAAAACAGGAAATTCAAATACCTCAGGTAAGTTCCAACTTTTGTTGCTCCTATAAGGGGTCACCTTAAGCTAATTTTTTTTCGTTATATAGTACCACACCCGAATTTCCTGGTGAGATAAATGTGCAGTAAAAGGTAACTGATGAGTAAAATTAATTGATTTTACTAAACTGTTTACAGTGTTCATTTAAAGAATTTCATCACATCTAAATCATCTTCGTTTAAAGTACTACGCCATCCAGTCAAACAGAAATAACTCGACTAGTTTAAATATTATGTTTAAATATTTACTTATTCTTTATGAATTTTTGGGAAATAATATTTATCGTTACATGTCAGTACTGATCATTAATGGGTATCCCGAGCAACCTCAAACGATACAATATATTTTATTTACAACCATGCATGTAATAATGGCATTTCATCTATCTTTGAAAGGTGGAAAGTTGACGTTTTTTTACTTTTACTTTACACCCGGGTGGAAAGTAAATAATTTTTTTGTAATTTAAAAAAAAATCGATATCAAAATAATATACGAACACACACTCTTTTTAAAATGCTAATAGCTTTTTTAACTAATTGATAGAGTGGTCCTCAGCATTGAATATTGTGACCAAATCGTTACGATATCTTCTTTGTCTTGGGCATTTTCACTGAAATAAGCTAGTAGCGCCGACTCAGAACCAGGATTTTGAACTTTGTTTCCCGTACACCATTCTTTGAAATAGTTATATGCCTTGTCATATCTCGGGCGGCTTTTAGTTGGCAGAAGATCTTCTACTATTTTTGCTGCTTCTCGAATTTCTGGTGGAGTAGCAGCAAAACCAAATTCCTCATCTCATCTCATTTTTCTGTTGTTAAAATAATATATTGTCTAGTGACATGGAAACCGTATTAAAAAAAATGATATTTGCCATCTTGATGTGTATTATTACCTACGTTATTTTACCACCTGCGGTTATTTGAAATTTCTGTCTAATTTTTCAATGGAAAAGTCAAAATGACATTTAATTTTTATTAATAATTTTATTTTAAAATAATAAGAAGTTGATGTTAGATGTGGTTGTAAATAAAATAGTATAGAGAGATTTAGTTAACCTCGCCGCTTCAAGCCTCTGTTAACTACCGACTCTCTCGACAGGAATGAAACGCTAATAAGCCAATCAGAAGGTTTATATTAAAATTACAAGAACAAGTCCGAACTATCATTGGTGTCTATATTTCTAAAAGCTTTAGTAACCGCAAAACAATATTTAAAATTATTTTTTATATACGCGTTCTTTGTGTGTAGTTCAGTCACACAATTCAAAGATTCTTCCTGCTATAGAAGCTCAAGGTCAAACCGGCCAAACCTATAAACCGCCTTTTTTCGCAATTAAAAGGATCTTAAAGGAGATAGTTAAAAATGCTTATAAAGGCGAGCGACGTGGACCTGTAATAAATTGTTTGATCTTGTGATTAATTCTAAAAATATCACCGAAACGGCACCACCGCCTCGTCAGGTGTAATTGTTAAAATGCTACGTGCAAAGACTGAACTCAAGGATGGCGCTAAAAGATACTAGTTAGTACCTAGGTCGTAATAAGAAATTCTAATGTATTTTTGTTAGGAGAACAGAATGTCATCGTAAATTATTAAATGTCAGAAAAATTATTAGTTTTAATCAGGCCCAGAGATAACACTGCAGGATCAATTCCTCGTCCACCGTCTTCTCGTTAGCGTCAGCTGGCGCATTGCCAACAGTCAGGACAGCAGTTGGCAGTGTCGAAATCCCTAAAATACCCCCAGAATTAGAGATGGGCAAACCTGTTCGTTTTGATTAGCAATTAAAGCAGCTACTGCTACTTACAAATGGCAGTTCAAAAAAGTTGCTACGAATTAGCAGTACATATGCTTAATAAAGAATGTGAACTGTTAATTTAACTACCAATTAGTTTAAATAGCCATTAGCTGTTCATAGGTGCTTCGACCAACTAATAAACATTAAAAAATAACAGAATAACCCATCTCTACCCAGACTTGCACTGGAAATGGCAATGAAAATGGCGCGTGCCCCATTTCTAGCAATGCGAGACAGCTGATCGAGAACGGTGTACTGCGCATGAATCCGTGCAATTTTAATTGCCAGAAGACTAGAATTGCCGACTGTAATACGGATTCCTTTCTCGCAATGCGAGCAGTATTGGGCCAGCTGATTGAGAACGGTTTAGTGCGCATGAATACGTGCAGTTATAATTGCCATTGAAGGCGCAAGAGACAAAAATTGCCGACTCTAATACGGTTTAAACAATCCCAAATTAGCAATCGGAGCCATCTATGTTGCATCAATTTAATTAAAAAATATGTCGCTTTCTGACAGGTTACAAAGAGACGAGAGTCATCAGCTGATCAATATTTCTTCTCGTTAAGTTTTAGCCGTTATTAAAAAAGTTTTTTAGTTAATTTATTGATATTTAGATTGTCTGACATGTCGATTGGGGTATCAACAAGTTTCAGGAAGATCTGTGACAAAAATTTGAAAATTGTTCATATTTGAAATTGTCATAATTATTCTTATAACATTATATTTTTTAATGCAATTTTTTCAAAGCGTTTTCCAATCCTTTAACTTTACGAATCCAGTTTTAGAACAAACCTGTGATTAAACGCAGCTCTTAACACACACACACTGTAGAAAAAGTAGATGCCAAAAATTACATAATTAAATGGGACCATGCGGCTTTTGTTAACTGTCAAATTTGACGTTTTCTCCACAAAATGTCGAATTTGGATAGAGAATTAACTTTTCTAACTAAAACATTCGGTTTTATATTAACAGATGCCTAAATTGAAAATAATTTCTAAAGCACTTTACTTCCTTCTTAAAAAATAACGATTTAAAAGATATTGAATACCCTGTAGCTAAAAAATCAAGCCAATGCGTGTATAGTATAGTTTATATATCGTTGATCTTTTGACTGCCATAAAACCCGAATTACAATTCTGACCATAAAATGCCCTAAACTTGCATCTTTTCGGGCAAAGACAGAAAACAATATTATTTTACAGAGTGTCCACATTCATAATATTTTCTAACGTTTTTTTTTTTTTTTTAGATTTCTTCCTTAACTTCATCCCCCGACTCGTCTCCCTCGCCGATCGCAGTCGCCCTCGGTCAAGTCAGCTCCCAAATGCAACTGTCGGGCGGCCAGCAACCGGCCCTTCAGATCGTTGGGGTACCGGGCGGTGCGGCGCAGAACCCCGGCATCGATCAGAAATTGTGGGGCGCCGCCAACTCGACCACGACGTCGCCCCGCTCCCTCAGTCCCAAATCGTTCCAGTTCGATACGGTCGTACCGAACACGCCCCAAGGTAAAGTGTCGCCCTTAATACGAGATTTCGTGCAGGCCATCGACGATCGGGAATGGCAGAACTCTTTATACGGACTCCTGCAAAGCCAAACGTACAATCAGTGCGAAGTAGACTTGTTCGAACTTATGTGTAAAGTTTTAGATCAGAATTTGTTCTCGCAAGTCGACTGGGCGAGGAATTCGATATTTTTCAAGGATCTCAAGGTGGGTATTTATTAACTTGCTTTTATCTCCATTTCCTTTTTTTATTTTTACAGGCTATAGTTTGACGAATTCGTTAAAAAAGTGGAAAAAGATACGAAGTCGGTTAAATGGAGGTAAAGTTGCGCATTCACGTACCTAATAATATGCCGTTTAGAAAGTTTTAAAATTCCAAGTAGTTCCGGAGATATCCGGAAAAACCGAAATTCTGAAAAATCGTTTTATTTTTTCCTGTTTTTTTTTTTAAGTCGAATTCAAAAGTAAATTGCACTTTTACCGCTCTATCTAACAGCGTTAATTGTTTTGTAATCCGACGAGTCGTCTTCGAAGGGCCATTATCAACTTTCTTTTTTAAAATACGGTCCTGTTTTCATGATATTGGAATTTGAGATCTTTTACACCGAATGCAACGATGTATGACATATTGTGGTTTAATGACGTTTCGATGGTTTTTTGAACAACATCAGGAAATTTTGGGATACGGTCCTGTATTTCTCCTAATTTTATAAATAATATCTCATAAGTAAGCTCTAAATTTTTTACTTGTGTTGGACTAGTTCAATAAATAGCAAATAATTTAATAATAAACCACACATAAATGAACAAAAACAGCAAAACAGAAATAAAACGAACAACGAAAAAAGTAAGGAACTACATAATCAGGTGTTCTAAAATACCATGGCCAGCACATGCGCCTGATATGACACTGTTAGATTTTCTCCTCTGGGGTATGTCGAAAATTATGTTTATAAACGCAACTTCGAAACAGAAGACGAACTTAGGAGGTTGGTGCTTGAAGCCTTTCAAAGTATTACGCCAGAAATGTTGTCAAATGTTTTAGAATCGACAGTTAGAAGATGTTATTTGTCCTTAGAAAATAACGGAAATCATTTTGAATACCTGATTATGTAGTTCCTTACTTTTTTCGTTGTTCGTTTTATCACTGTTTTGGAATGATTTTTGTTCCACTTATTTGTGGTTTATTATTAAATTACTTGTTATTTATTGAACTAGTCCAACATAAGTAAAAATTTAGAGCTTACTTATGAGATATTTATAAAATTAGGAGAAATACAGGACCGTCTCCCAAAATTTCCTGATGTTGTTCAAAAAACCCTCGAAACGTCATTAAACCACAATGTTTCATACATCGTTGCATCCGGAAGAAAAAAGATCTCAAATTCCAATATCAGGAAAACAGGACCATATTCAAAGAAGAAACTTGATAATGGTCCTTCGAAGACGACTCGGCGGATTACAAAATAATTAACGCAGTTAGATAGAGCGGAAAAAGTGACAATGTAAAAGTGCAATTTACTTTAGAATTGGATCTCAAAAAAACCCAGGAAAAATAAAACGATTTTTCAGAATATCATTTTTTCCGGAACTACTCGAAATTTTAAAACTTTCTAAACGGTCTATTATTAGGCACGTAAATGCGCAACTTTACCTCCATTTAACCGACTTTGTATCTCTTGCGGTTTCCGAGATCCCTGTACTGGCCCTCCTTATCTTGGACACGGTGTATTATTGATATTTTTTAAATAAGAGCTACTAAAACGAATAAGAAATAAATGATGTATGAAAAAAGTCCATATTATATCGATATAATTTAAAATTGAGGTTTAAAAATGATATTGTACCCGCAAATTCAATTAAACGCGAGGGACAAAACAATTACCGTAGGTATATTATATGTGCAATATTATTGTCCGCGACCTAAATACTAAGCCATGTCGAACTCTGTAATCTCGCACTGCAATTGAGCAATTTTTAGTTTACCAAATTGAGCCGCATTTAAATAATTTAATGATGGCGTGCCCGTTCGCTGAAAAGCGGACTCTGTTGCCGTTAAATGCCGCGCGATGGCGCAATTGCATTAAACTCACGTTGCACTCTACACTTTGCTTTGTGGTGTCGCCATTCAAAAGGCAAATCTGTTCGTTTAATCGGATTTAAATTGATTTAACATTTAAAAACTTGTGTACTACAATTTTGTCGTAACAAGACACCCACTTAATCTTGTTAACGGTATATTATGGATTTATTTTGACCGGAATTTTATGGAGTTATTAATTTATAGTGTCATTATGTGTTAGAAATTGGGAAATTTAAATTATTATGTCTGGAATAAACTCTTGCAGTTGCTTTTACTAGGTTCGTTCGCAGACCGAACTTTCCAACCGGTTGCACATCTCGTTCTGCACATGTTCGGTTGTGGACGAGTTTCTAACTGGTTGCTGCTTTTCGTGTCTGTGAACGAGTACAAATGCCAAACCTTCAACTTGACGTCTTAACTTAACCTACAAGAATTCCTTTTCTTGTTCATTTCTGCTTTGTTTAGAGCTAGATTTTCGTTTTGGAATGGATAGTATGTATCTATGTATTTCTGACTGCTGCTCATAACTTTTGTAGTTATTTAATAGTATATTAAGATACAAGTTTCATAAGGCATTGTCTTAGAACACGCGTTTAATTTAGAAAATTATAATTGCCGACTCTAATACGGGTTTAAGTCCAAGCATGTTTGACATATTTAAGGTTTTATATCTAAAATGACGTTTGCAGAACTTAAATGAATTATTAATTTTTCCTATCAGGAAGCCTTTATTATTTAATTTGGGAAGGATTCCTTGTTGAACAGGACCTGCTTTAATAGATTTGTTATAATATTTTTAAACTATTAATACAGGGCGTTTAAACAATAATATTTAAAAAAATTAAACTGAGAGAACTGCAAAAAATCTACATTTTCAAATTGAAACCCCCAAATTTTATAATTATTTTCTATTTAGCATGAAATAAGGGTAAGTTTGTATAAGGTTGTCTATCCAGAAAATTTGTAGTTTTCGAAATATTGCCAATTTAATATTTTTATATGGAGATTTTGATGCGGATTTAAAGTTCAGTTACTCCTAGCTGGCCATGACGGCGTTGAAAAACAGTCAAATGCCAAAGAATAGTATATTAAGATACAACTTTCATAAGACATTATCTTGGAGCACGCGTCGAATCTAGAAAACGACCCGCGAAGTGGGGAGTTTTCTAAAGTACAAGTGCTCTAATTTATGAACCGTGTATTTTATAATACTTTTTCAATTTGGGTATTTTTTAGTCTGAAAAACTGTAAAAAATATAGTAGATTGTAGATTTTTTCCATTTGAATTAATATTTTCTTTTTGGGTTGGCAATACTTTTATAATTTCATAAAATGTTACAAGTATCAAATATGCCATGATAGAACCAATTGAACACAACAAAGCTTCTTCCCATCCGTCATAATTAAAAATAAATATATTATTAAAGTTAATAAAAATGAGTCTGGAAGAGAGTTGTACTCCGTCAGAAATACGAGAAATTGCAGAAAATTATCTAGAAATTAAAAAAAAAAAGAATATGTAAAACTTGAGTTATGGTGCGAGCAGAACAAAGTTCAAAATATTTAACAAAATAATAAATAATAGGTACCATTGAATATTGTGTCGACACAGAATCTGACAGGAATAACAATTAATGCCCAGGAAATGTAACAGATAAATATCTAGTAAAAATGATCTATTTGCAAGGTTAAAGGTTAGTATTTTAAAGTTTTCTATAAAAAATTTCTGTCGAATCCATAATGTCAAAACTAATTTCAACAAAATCCTAAAATTCGAACCCTACTTGTTGCCAACATGAAAAAATAAAATTTCAGTTTCATAAAGTGGGTTCAATTTTTTTGCATTTCATAATGTAGCCATTATGAAACCCAAATAGAAAAAAACCTTTTTTAACAATCTTGTACCATAGCCAGTGTTGGTGTCTATGTAAATTAAGGGGCGAAAAAAAACCATGTTCGTTACGGCGACACGTTAACAAAAAATATGCTTTAGTTGCAACAAAAATTAAAATAATACTGGAATTAAGCACCTATTTACACATGTATGTTGAAATGCATTAATCTAAGAAATTTCCCTGCATTTTAAAGTTCGCACAGCATTATACGAACGACGTTCGTGACTCATTTTTTAATGAATAAAGTGAAAATTATTTGTATTTTTAAACAACGGAAACCATAAAAATCTTCCTATTATGGCTAATGACATAATTAGGTACCGCGTGAAGCAATAAGTATTCAGATAAGTTGATATTTGATTCTCTGATCGATATCCCACAGAAATAAAAATTTTCTTTTAAATTATTTATTTAAATATTATTTCTTGCTGGGGACTGCTTGTTTCGATTCCGACACCGCTATACCGGCATCGGTCCAATTAGTTCGAGCTTCGATATATCTCTTCGCATTTATTTATATTTGAATTCGATCACAGAATAAAATATCAACATTAACGGAATATGTGGTTTCGGGCAGGTTTAAGTAGCAGGAAAAACAAATTGCTTTGTTTTCCTGGTACAGACAGGCCTTTGTCAGTAATTTGCAAATTTTAAATCTTCCAACAAACCACCTTTGTATTTAGTTATGTAGAATATCGGTGTCCGCTAAGTAATGGGACATGGAAAAACCCCAGACTCCTTACGGGAAAATATTAGGATTTAATTATACTTACCTATATCCGAAAGTTGATATTAACTGAGATACAGGGTGTTAAAGTTAAAACTTCATTTTTGTTTTTCTCTAATAGCTTTGACAGAAACAAACGGTTTTTTTACAAAATTTGGCAATTATGGTTTTTTTTAGGATGAGGAACTGATCTTTTGGTGAAATTTTAATGTACAATGTAGGGGGAGCTGCATGCGGCATTTTTTGCACATTTATTAGGTCATTAATTATTGTGCTTCGGCATTGTTACTTAACTTAGGATAAACTCAAAAATGAAACATTTTTTTACACAGCTATTTTACAATAATCAACAAGCAAATAACAACATAGAGGTTTCATAGCAACTGCATCTCTAAATTTCATTTGTTTTCTCATAGGTAACTTTAAAAAAAAAATCGTTTGCAAATTAATAATAGGCACTAAACAATATAAATGCATATATGTATCTCCGAAACGGTAACTCTGGCGACTTGAAATTAGTGTACCTTTTTTACGGAATAAATATGAGAAAAGTATTATTTTCATTAAAAACTTAAATACACAGAGGCACAAAAAAGTTATGACCTAATAAATGTACAAAAACTGCCGAATTGTACATTAAAATGTCACCAAAAAATCAGTTCCTCATCCTAAACAACCATAATTGCTAAATTTTGTAAAAATCCGTTGGTTTCTGTCAAAGTTATTAGAGAAAAACAAAAATGAAGTTTTAACTTAAACACCCTGTATTTCAGTTAATATCAACTTTCGGATATAGCTAAGTATAATTAAATCCTAATATTTTTCCGTAAGGAGTCTGTGGTTTTTCCATGTCCCATTACTTAGCGGATAGGGTGGTGCATCGTTGAGTTGAACATAGGAAATCTCATGAAATTTTTCAGGTGGCTGAATATTGGCTTCCCTGTAGATTTTATAGAAAAACTGTATTATAACTTCTTGAAGAGGCCGACATGGTAAATCCATGTGCCGAGTTTGAGTACATTTTGGTGAGCCAATCCTAAGCTATTCAATTAAATGATGGCAAAACCACGAAACTCTCATAGTTCAGGTAAAACAGCAAACAGCAGCAAATAATTTCTATGACGCTATTGCCAAAAATTGACGTAAAGCTGAAATATTGTCTCCGTCGAGAATTAATTTGCTGGTGTTTGCTGTACCCGAACAAACCTGAACTATGAGAGTTTCGTGATTTTGCCATCACGTTAATTGAATATTTTAGGATTGGCTCACCAAAATGTATTCAAACGCGGCATATTGGTTTACCATGTCGGCCTATTCAAGAAGTTATAAAAAAATATACAGGGGAGCCAATATTTAGCCACCTCTAAAATTACATTGGATTTCCTATGTTCAACTCGACGATGCACCACCGTGTATATGCAATATAAATGTTTTCACCATTTCGAACCTATATTTTTGCCCTACACTAATTGTAGTCCATTTTCTTTCGCATGTTTTAACAACTTTGCAAATCTACTCAGTGACAGCCACCTGCTGGCTTTAAAAAGCAACTGAATCAGTCATTGCTACCCGTTCGTTGTTGGCAAATTTACTAACATTTTTTTTTTTTGTTCCGAGTATCACCTATTCAATAAGTTAAAAATCTATATAAATAATTGCTCATAGAACAAACCCGCTAAACACAGCGCTCGAGTCCTCAAAAAACTGATTTTATTTATGCGGAATAAATAGCGATGTCTAACGAAATATCTAGTATTGTAAATACATACGAGCACGCAGCGCCATAGAAAAGAAACAAACAACACGCCTGCGGCGCCGTTCCCCCCTCCGCACGGCCTCCTCTCCTCGTTTAGCAAGTCGAGTAGGCCATTGTTAGTGGGTCAAGAACGCTTCGCAACTATTACGAAATAATGGCAACGGATAAAGAAAGATCCTACTATGCAATAACACTGTTGATGGTAGAAAAAAAAAAACGAAAGTGGATTTAGCGAGCGTTATTATTCGGTTAATATTACCTAATTTCGTGTAATTTAATGGGCGCCGTTTAAGCTTGGCTTAGTACAGGTGAATTAAATTTATACCGACGGGCACGGAGATTCGCCTAAGCGTAGGACAACTAAAGGCAGTTTAAATCTAAAGCGAGCTTTACATGGCACTACTAAACTCCGTTTTAAAACGTCGATACACGCCAGGATTATTACGTGCGTTCGCAGAGCAGTCAGAAAGCCAAACTCTAAAAGCAAAAGTGGTAAATTTATGGGCCTTGCGCATGTAAACAAAGCCGATCGTCAGATGTCATGCGCAATGGCGACTGATAAACTATTGACGTTAACCGGCGAACAGGACCGTACTTCGCCCTTAAAAAAAATTATTACACGGCAATTTTTTGGCACATCAAAACCTTCTTTACTGGGAAATAAACAATCTATTTTCTCGCATAAAAGAAGGCCTTGTGGCCATCACTGAAAAGCCACCGACTGATTTCGGTTCTAGACGGTCGTCGTTGCTTGGCAACCAAACCGGCACCAATGCCGGCGGGGTTGCCTATATGACGGCGATAACATTGCGCGCGAGATAAACGACTATCAACCTTTAAAAATATGACCGGTAAACCGTGCGCACCAGCCCACTTTTTTGGACTCATAAAATTTAGGTCGCTGACTGGTACGGAATTGTGGGTTTGGATTTTGCGCCTTTGTTCGATCGGCTGTTTGTTTACTTTTGACTTGTTGTTTTTATCGATTTGTTTTATTCTCTTTAGTTTTGGCATGTTTGGGTAACTTACGTTCCATCATTCTTTAAATATCCATTCCAAAACGAAAGGCTAGCTCTGAATAAATGAGAATGAGCAAGAATAAGAATACTTGTAGGTTAAGTTAAGATGTCAAGTTGAAGGTTGGCCACTTGTTCCTGTTCACAGAGACAAAAAGCAGCAACCAGTTAGTAACTCGTCCACAATAGAGCATGCACAGAACGAATGTTGCAATCGGTTAGAAATTTCGCTCTGCAAGCGAACCGTATGGTATGATAATTCTTTAAATGAAGGGCCTTTTTCATAATTTAAAATACGTACAAAGAAGTATTTTGATATAGAACTCAAAATCCAAGGTTGGAAAAAACTCAACACTGATTTTTATAACTTTTTGCAAACTGTTTCTGTATAAGTTTCCACGTCATACTCTGCAAGAAGCAGTACCGGAGCGCCATAGAAGAAACTAAACACGCTAAAGCGGTAATATGTGATATCTTTTAGAGTGTATTTTCTTTTCCATTTGAGTAGGTTGCCGCTAGATGGCGTAACCGTTGATTCTACTGATTGCCGCTAGATGGCGTAACCGTTGATTCTACTGATTGATAAATTGACAGCGCTTCAACTGTCTATCAACTGGAGCATAGCTATGAGTGTCTATTTTCTCTCAGTCAGTAATATAGTTCTGGTTAGATAAGCCATCTTGATAAAAACGAAATCCCTTTCAAGGAAATGTTAATTACAATTTTAATGTGAATTTATTACACACATGGCGGTCTTCCGTAACGGTTTGCGTGAAAATAATGCCTACTTCATAAACTTTGAACCAAAATTAATTTCATTAAGTATTCGACTTTAATATTAATAAGTTCCCAATTAACTTATTGTCTGCCTGCCTCGGCTTTTTCTCACAATAATTACAATTCAAAATGTACGAGATATATAGGATAAAAGAAATTAAAGCGGAGGTCATTTTCCGGTTATAATAAGCAAGTAATACAAAAAGCGATCTCCCGCAACAAGGAACAGCCTTCGAGAACTAACAACAAAAGGTGTCAACTTCCTTTAAGAAAATAAGCAATATAACTAGCTGATAATCCCCAATCAAGCAGAAACGATTTAAAAGTAGCAAATAGTTTATAAAAAAAAATACTGCAAATCAATTTCCATTATTATTTCTATTACACATTTTATTGCAGAGCCATGTCAATGAAAATATTACAAAGACACATAAAAATTGTGTAACCGGCTCCATAAACTAGATATCCTAAATAAATAGTGCCAAAAGAATCGTTCTGTTGAATGATTTAGGCGCGATGTTGTCAGGTCCACATAACAAATATACAGTGCGGTTCTTTAATGGCGGATGGGCGCCATCTTGGTATAGAAAATTAAATAGGAAGAGGGGTCTTGCAATATATCATTTTGAGGCGCTTACGCCTAGACGTTAAATTTATAGAATACAAAGTTTTTGATGATTAGCTTGGTTTGAAAGTGCCTCGAAACTAAAAATACATCAATATGGACATATTGATGGGTTTGTTCGGTAGGGATAGTGCGTAGTACGTGCGTACTTCTTATGATTAGAGATAACAAAATAAAAAAAATTTCAACTTCCTTCAAAACGCCTAAAACCGATAGTTATCGACAACAGCGTTGACACAGATTCTCGCGTTGTAGGAGAGAGACAAAACGCGAAAAGAGAAGACAACAGAACGATTACGTAAAGCAAGCAAACAGTTGAAAGTGAAAATGATGGCGGCAATTTAGGCCAAGTTCAATAAAAATCAACGCGATACACTTTTTTTAAATTAGTTTCTGCCTCGAATTGAGGTTATGAGTCAGGCAGGTTTCAGCAATTATTTTTTAAGTTCGAACGCAACGAATCTCATTTCGAATTCAGAATAAGTAGGTTACTGCCGAAAATGCTCGATGGTACCAACCCTATGACAGTCAATGAGGGTAACACAAAGTTTGTGTATGCAATGTTTTGTGAGCAACAAGTATATTAATTTATAAATAAAAGAAATATCTCTTGTAGTCGCGTTCAAACCTCTGTAAGGTATTATTAGTCATCTCTAAAGGTGATATGCATACTTATTTAAATAATGATACATGATAATGATGCCCAACGGTTTGTTTCATATTTTCAGCAAAATGTGGCAATATGTCACCCATACAAATTCCCTTGACTTACTTATTCGTGTTGCATGAAACTGCAATTTCTATATTATATCTTTTTGAAGTGAAGTAAATACGTGAACAGAAATTATAGAAAATAAACATTTTTTCTATTATCTGTTTAAAAAATATATCAAATAATATAAGTCTGAAAACTATCAGTCTTACATAATATTGGAGAAAATAGATTTTTCGTCGAACTGCACCTTCCATTTTAATAAAATTGGTTTAAGAGTATTTATCAGTCCGCATGGTCTGATTTAGGATTTCGCCGCGGAACAGCATAAGTCGTTGTTATTGAACAATGAGACAACATTGCCATTCCATGACAAGGCGAGCAAGCGCACTGGCCGGCTGTATCGACGGAGTAGGAGACGTTTTTATTATTCTTCTGCTTTTGATCACCCGGAACGTTGCCAAATCATTTTAGATAGTTGCAATTTTAGATATTTTTTCTGAAAACCTCGATGTGACATTTTTTTTTATGATCATTAATACTAAGCTATGAAATTAATAGAGATTATTGATACTGCATGCAATACTTTCAAAAATAACCATATTTTTTCAATTTAAACGATATTTACCGTTTTGAAAAAGATAAAATGCTTTTTCGAAAAATTCAAGATATTATAGTCATGTAGTACCGTCGTTCGAAGCTAAATTTATAATTTTAATAAATTCTATCCACTAGTTTTCTGGCATTTTGCTACACCTTTTTACCTCAATGGAGGTCACTGATAAGTACTCTTAACTTTTCAAATTTTTAGTCGTATTCGTTACTGCAATCCGTTTCTATCAAAAATCTTGAAAGCTTTTTTTTATTACTACATACAGGTATGATATTTGTTCCCCTCCCCCTTAAAACACATACCATGCTTAGCTAATAAATGTTATTCCATACGTAAACCGTCTATGTTGTTTCTAGTCCAACAGTGGCTGGTGGTTCCAGTAATTATTCCATCACTGTATTCTAACGAACCTCGACCACCGCCACCACGATAAGCCTGTACTAGCCTTCCTTGTAACGGACATTGCTTTTCACACGGATACTTCACGTAATTGTATTGTCCAAAATAACCCATATTCTATTGTCGTTACTAACAAACCTTTTTATTTCCTTCAGGTGGACGATCAAATGAAGCTTCTCCAACACTCTTGGTCGGACATGCTGGTGCTAGACCACATCCACCAGCGCATGCACAACAATCTTCCCGACGAGACCACATTGCACAATGGACAGAAGTTCGATCTGTTGAGTCTCGGTTTGTTGGGAGTTCCTGCCCTGGCGGATCACTTCAACAACATTACGGTCAAGCTGCAAGAGTTGAAGTTTGACGTTAGCGACTATATTTGTGTGAAGTTTATGTTGCTCCTTAACCCAGGTAAGAAAGGGCGACAATTAAACGGGCCCCACATAGTTTAGATGTGGAAAATAATTATTTAGCTGTTAAAACTTGTTGGGATAGATGACTTTAATGGATACGGCAGTTATTTTTATGACATAATCCTTGCTTAGTGTATTTTTTTCTGTTACAGAATGGGTTAATATGCTATGTTTTATTTTTAGCGGAAGTTAGGGGCATTACCAATCGAAAACATGTCCAAGAAGGCTACGAACAAGTTCAGCAAGCCCTACTCGAATATTGCATGACGTGCTACCCACAAATTCAGGTAATTTTTTGGTTTTATTGCTAGTAATTTCGTGATTTCATTATTTTCTTCCTGTTCTTATTTTCATCTTTATCGTGTTCTATTGTGTACAATATACTATTACTTGCAAATTTGCATTTGTCAAAAGGTCTTTTTGAAACGAATCGATGTTTTCTATCATCCTATTACCTCCTTGTGTAACTGGATAAACTAATGTTACCCTGCGTTGAAACAGCTGTGTGCTGTCGATATTAAAGTGGGACTGGAAGAAAAAAAATAGGCACACACAGTTGGCTGTTAAATAAAACAGAAATGACTGTTGGAAACAACAAATGGCAATAGCAATTTCGAACCGATATATAGAATCTTTTCCTTTTCCAGGATAAATTCAACAAAATGCAATCCATCCTCCAAGAAATCCATTCGCTGGCCGCGCGAGGCGAAGAACACCTTTACCACAAGCACTGCAGCGGCTCGGCCCCGACGCAGACTCTCCTCATGGAAATGCTTCACGCGAAGAGGAAATAACGGCCCCTCAGGGGCCCTCCCTAAACTCACCTATAACCACGTTACCATATCTGTGTGCAATAGCGGCTTCTTACCACGTTCAAGTGTGTACATAGACAGAGGAAATCTCATATAGTTTGTTGTTATTGACAGTTCTATGAAGTGTCATTTCGGATGACACAGATTGCACAGCAAAGATTGTTGTCCGCCGAGGGAACCATGGCCAGTTCGTAGGACAAATTACGGTTATGAAATAACCTTTCTATACAACACGAAAATTATTACACACACCGTTTGGCAGCTTTCAAATGCATTCATGTTATGTAAATATTGTAAAAATCATCTCTAATGTCAAGTGACGAAAAAATTATCGATTAAAAGTAACAATTCCTATTGGCTGGCCTAGAAAGACAAGAAGGAACGAAACGCAGAGCAGAAAGTCTAAAAAATGATGCCTTCACTAAGTACAAAGGGTCCTTGGGGCGGCGCGAAGATCGTGTAACTTTTTTTTTAATTTTAACTTTTTACTTATATCTACTACTTAGCGGCCACAGTACCCGGACTCTACCGTTTCGCTTTTTGTTTCATTCTTTTTTTTTATTATAGTACAGAGTTATGTTCGCCTGTTTAAAGATATAGCTCTGGTTTTTTGTTTTTTTGTGATACCAAGTTGGGTTTGGTCGGAATAGGTTTGTTAAAGTGTTTTACATTAAATATATCGGAACTCGATCGACTACAACTCTTTATGTAACTTTATTTAGTAATCACTAGTGTTTAAAATTATATCGCCTGTGCAGAGGAAATTAAAAAAAAAACCTCGCACCCGTAAACTTGTGTTTTCAGGGGGACACGTTCCACTATTAATTTCATCCCTGTAACCTCAACCCCCCTAACGGGGGCGGCTACTGCCCTTGTTTTTTCAAATAGCAATGGATATGTTGTGATACATCTTTTTAAGGGGCATTAAATTCTCTTTAAAATGGCGCTTTGTTTTGTAAATTTGAGCTACGCGCCGCCTAGAAATTGCGTTTTAAAAAATGTAATTTTATTGAGTAATACTTACATGTTATCTTATTAAATGTTGAAAATGTCCGCCATTCACCTCCATACAATAGTACAACAAATGTTCAAAGTGTTCTCGGACATTGTGACAAGTGGTACTTATTACTTAAACAAAAAATTGTTTACGCACACACCTGTGTACTTGATAAGAGGTCCAGTGAAATGTTTCAAATGCCATTGCTCGGCGGCGCGTAGCTCAAATTTACAAAACGAAGCGCCATTTTAAAGAGAATTTAATGCCCTTTAAAAAGATGTATTACAACATACCCATTCCCATTTGAAAAAACAAGGGCAGTAGCCGCCCCCGCTAGGGGGGTTGAGGTTAGAGGGATGAAATTAATAGTGAAACGTGCCCCCCTGAAAACACAAGTTTACGGGTCCGAGGTTTTTTTTTTAATTTTCACGTACACAGCCGTAAACCTTGCTGGACAGTTTTCGATGGGCCATCCTGTATAATACACTCACATGCAAAAAAAAAATGGTCATTACAATATTTTGGTCGACTTTTGATTATTAGTTTCATTTTTTACAGAACTGTAAGTACAACCTATCACTTTTTACATGTATTTTACAAACTTTAAGTAACATTGGTTATTTGACATGTTGTACAAGGATAATTGAAATGTTTTTTTAAACTAATTTCAAAACACCCTGCGGAATAATCCAGTAGTAAAATTATTTCAAAATACCAGTTTTAAATTTTCCATAATTTCTCGGGCAATATGGATTCGGTATTTTCTGGGACAAGGAGGAGGTTCCGTGATGGTATGAACCGACGTGTACAGATAGTAATTAGGGCTAGAGGAGGCAATGCAAAGTATTGAGGCATATTTAAGTAAAAATGTTTGTTTTTAAATAATATAGCATATTTAAGTTAAACTTGGTAGTTAAGTTTTGTTTCTATATGAATATGTTATTAACTTGATACAACAATAAGTTTTTCTGCATCCTGAAAAATTGTATTCTCATTCCAACAACAATAAATGAAATTATGGAATAATTTGAATTATTCATAAGTAAAGATTATTTTGCAGTGGTGTTAAATACACACACAAAATAAAAAGCCGAAAATTTAATTAAAATATTGTAATTACCGTTTTTTGCACATATTCGCCAAATTTCGCAGATAACTTGAAATGCAATACAGCTTTAGCCGTAATCGAACGTAGGTAGGTAGACACACGATTTAAAGCCAGAACGATACTTTTCTTATCTCAGAAACTAAGGTTATGTTAGGCTCTGACGCACACTTTGACAGAGAAGACGCGAAACCTAACATAACCTCACATTCGTGAAGGAGAGGTTTGTTTTTCGCTTTATATATATTATATGGTTCTAATTTTCTGTAAAACAATTTTGCAAAACTATACTAAACCCAGTTAGTCTCGTTTATAAACGTGAACGGGTGTGCCATCCCGTCATTCGGTTTATTAATGCTACACATTCCAAAATGTGCTCTGGTGGGATAATTGGGCATCATAAGCATATAAGCCTACCTTTATTGTGTAATTAGAGTGAGCGAAAGAATGAAAGGGACCAAGCGAGAAAGAATTGTACAGATGGATGTATGTATGCGTTGCACACTATAGCTAAGATAGGAAGAATACTAAATAAAATAGGAAAAATATTTCCCAACATAAAAAATTACTGATTAAAAAAATTGAACCATTTTTACCCACTTTTAAATTTCTCTTATGATTATGATCTAGAAATAATTGTATTAATTTTACAAGGAAATATTTCCCTATTTAATTTAATGTCCTTTTTACCGACGAAAACGTTCTTAGTCTAGCTTAACATTTTTCTTGGTGAAGGACTAACACATTTTTTAAATTGTAATTATGACTTGTGTAATTATAGTCTTTGAATACGGTTTACATTATTAGGTTAAGTTTAATCCTACGTTATGATGTGTACAGATTAACATTTAATCGGTTTATTGATTCGTTTAACCAAGAGTGTTCGGTACTGTGGTCGATTTTTATTGCGCTAGAAACAAGAGAAAACTTTTTATTTAACTATTTTTTAATGTGCTGGTTACCTCTAGTGGTTACTCTTAAGCAAACAGATCCTTGATTTTGTCTTCTTTTTATCATTGTATAAATCAAATTATTTTTCTATTCGTCAAGAAAGAGAAGAGAAAATTTTAACATCGAAACATTGTGTAAAAAAAAAACACCTGTTAAACCGTACATAATTATTAGTTTACCTAATATTTGAATGTTTATAAAATTGTGATATACTCTTTAGATGTGTAGATAAAACTTATAGAAATGTTAGTTACAAGTGTATTATATTATACTGGTGGTCTAAGAATGTACACAGAGAAATATTTTCTTAGAAATATAAATTGGCATCGGTTGTTGCATAGAGATTAATTTCAAATCGTTATTGTTAGCCTAAACCAGAGCTGTTTCAAAGTATTGTAAATAATGTTGGAAAATTTAGCAATCAAACTTTTCGGAAAAGGGTCTATAGTATCGAGAATGAACGTTGAAACGTTTGTACGAAGCTGCTTGATCGAATTAGGATAGGAACACTTCTATTCTATTTTTGCCGCAAAGAGTGGAGAACCAACGGTTTTGTTGGTTTTAACTTACAAAGCATAAGAAAACAATAAATATTGTCCAGAGGGTGTTGAATTAAAGAATCTATAAATATTCTAATTGGTAATTTGCTTATACAACGTGTCCAAGATAAGGAGGGCCAGTAGAGGGATCTCGGAAACCGTAAGAAATACGAAGTTGGTTAAATGGAGGTAAAGTTGCGCATTTAGGTGCCTAATAATATGCCGTTTAGAAAGTTTTAAAATTCCCAGTAGTTCCGGAGATATCCGGAAAACCCCGAAATTCTGAAAAATCGTTTTATTGTTTTCCTGTTTTTTTTTTTGAGATCTTTGAGAATTCTAAAGTAAATTGCACTTTTGCATTGCCACTTTTTTCGCTCTATCTAACAGCATTAATTGTTTTGTAATCCGACGAATCGTCTTCGAAGGGCCATTATCAACTTTCTTTTTTTAAATACGGTCCTGTTTTTCTGTATTGGAATTTGATAGCTTTTTTTCTTCCGAATGCAACGATGTATGACACATTGTGGTTTAATGACGTTTCGAGGGTTGTTTGAATAACATCAGAAAATTTTGGGTTACGGTCCTGTATTTCTCCTAATTTTATAAATAATATCTCTTAAGTAAGCTCTAAATTTTTACTTATGTTGGACTAGTTCAATAAATAACAAATAATTTAATAATAAACCACAAATAAGTGACGACTCGTCGGATTACAAAACAATTAACGCTGTTAGATAGAGCGGAAAAAGTGACGATGCAAAAGTGCAATTTACTTTAGAATTCGATGTCAAAAAAACCCAGGAAAACAATAAAACGATTTTTCAGAATTTCGGGGTTTTCCGGATATCTCCTCGAAACGTCATTAAACCACAATGTGTCATACATCGTTGCATTCGGAAGAAAAAAAGCTGTCAAATTCCAATATCAGAAAAACAGGACCGTATTTAAAAAAAGAAAGTTGACAATGGTCCTTCGAAGACGATTCGTCGGATTACAAAACAATTAACGCTGTTAGATGGAGCGGAAAAAGTGCAATGCAAAAGTGCAATTTTTCAGAATTTCGTTTTTTTCCGGATATCTCCGGAACTACTCGGAATTTTAAAACTTTCTAAACGGCATATTATTAGGCACCTAAATGCGCAACTTTACCTCCATTTAACCGACTTCGTATCTCTTACGGTTTCCGAGATCCCTGTACTGGCTCTCCTTATCTTGAACAGTTTACTTTTCATTATAAATTTATCATGATTTCAAAATTACAATTTTCTTTCTTGTTTTTTCACAAATTTTTCTTTATAACTATTGTTATAATTTAATTCGTCTCGATCACCAAATTTAAAAAGACCATTCCTTCTAACTGCTGTAGGCACTTTTCTATATAAATTTTTAAAGAGAGAACTATATTTATTTTTGTACGTCCGATCTGTGATAAGGTACACATAATTGTAAACTAAGCAGAAAAATTAAAACTACATCACAAAGGAACTTATTTTTCCAAAATGTTAACCATCACGGTATATTTTATGGGAGAAAACTTTGATTTGTAAAAATTTCGTTACAAAATAAAGAAAAATTATCGGTTAACAGATGACAATTTTTTTCTCTATATTAAAAAATCGGTTTTATACTTATTTGTTCTGTAAAAAATTGTTTACAATGTCAACCATAATTGTTTAACTGGTTAGCAAAATATTCTTATTTTTGCGAACAGTAAAATGTAATCGGTCAGCCAAAATGGCTAGTTGGTCAGCAACTTATGGACAGCAAACATTTCTGAATCGTGACAGTGCCCTGGGAAAACAAGTGAAAACCCGCCCCCGCTACACCTTTTGTGGCCGATTTCCTTCTGTATTCGGCAGAAGAAAATACAAGAAAGAGTGCCCTGGGACCTCTGAAGTACTGACCAATTGTAAAATCTTGCTGACCAAGTAATCATTTCGCAGCTCGACTGTTAATAACGGCAAACCATTTAATTACTTCTCATTGTTAAAAAGGTTATTCACTTGGGATACATAAAACTATAATTTCTGACAAGAATGCCCTTGTTATGGCAATTTCTCTACTTCTAAACGCTTTTTATTACATTTTCATCAAAAAATAGAGAAAACTCGATTGTTGTCGTTTGTTGTAATGTACTTTTTTTCTAATGGCTGTGATTTACAGGAAATTGGAAAAGTACAGGTTTCCAGCAAACCATACCTGTCAGCAATTCTGGAATGACCCGAAGTTTAATCATAATCTTTCTTTATTTTTATAACGGACTGTAAATATATAGAGCGGCCCTCCAAAGCAAAGCGTAGTGATATTCGTCTTAAAATGGTGCTTAGAAGAGATATTTATGTATTTTTGCCGTGTTACCAGTTTTTTAGTAAGAAGCCTGTATCACAATTTTATAGTTATACGTACTATTATGCTAATTTTAATATGTAAAAATTAAATGTACGGTTACTAACACCCACACCCTCCTGTAAATATTTTTAAAACGTTATACATATATACATTATATATTGTTAAGAAAAGTAGATTGTTACTGTTGATATGTTTGCGTAAATGTACCATTTTTTTTTTCAAAGGGATTCTATCCGACGTCACAGTTGGCAAGTAACCGCCGTCGAGCCCCTAGAGGTACTTTATTTCCAAAGGCATGTTACGAGAAGTACAAAAAAAAATTAAGATTCGGGCCTAAATTTGTTGAAAATTTTTACTCGCCTTGAAAATTAATTTTCTAGGTTTTTACAATACTTAATATACCTATTTTTACCCTTTTTTTTGATACTTGCCCTGTGAAAAGAAAGAAAGAGCCCCAAAAGCTTATTTGTCTTGAAAATATATATATTTATATATAAAAATTCTACACTTATTTAAAGCAGTGTGATTGAAAGGTTGTAAATATAATTTATGTGGATTAAAGTGAATTGTTTGTAGAATAAATCACTGTCAAATTAGTCGTTGTTTTTCTTATTTATCAATGGGGGGTGCACCGATATTTTTGTCGGGCGGGATTTGAACCCGCGACCCTCAGATCGCCAGGCGGACACTCTACCCACCGAGCCATACTACAATCGATAATAAATAGCGGATTATACATAAATTAAATTGGCAGTTCATTTTTCAAAGATGTTTTAGAAAAATGTCTGAAGAATTTCTTTATATGGCCTCAAAGACTCGGGCACTTGTAAAAAAATAAATAAAACCAGAGATGACGAGTGCGGGATTTGAACCCGCGACTCTCAGATCACAAGGCGTACGCTATACCACTAGGCCACCGAGCCTATTTGTCAAAAATAATAAATAAATATTTACATTCTCCATGTGCGAGTGTTTTCACGTCATGTAGACAGGAAAACTGTCTGAAGAATTTCTTTATTTATTTGGCATCAAAGCTTCGGAGCACTTGTAAAAAAAATACGGTACATATCTCGGGCCGTCGGAGGCTTTTCCGCATCTCGTCCGTAAAAGCCTCTTTTCGGCCCTTGATACGTAATGTACTATTACAGCATCTGCGTGACCCCCAAAGTCACGGGAAACACATTTTCTGACAAGTCGACCCTTGCATATACTTTTCCGAACGTATAAAAAAAAGAAAAAAGCGAATTTGAAGTTGAAACTTTGAATGGAACATTATATGTATGTTAAAGATTATGTGATAAAAATTTTGTCGTTCCAGGTCTCGCCATTTCATTATTCGAATTTTTTTAAAATCTCCTCGGAGGAAATTCGGAAAACGAACGTGACATGTCAGAAAATTGTCATACTACATTCCTTGACACCCAAATATTGTGGAAAACAAAATTTCAGAAGAATCGCACCTATAGCTAGGTGGACTTCTGACAATATTACGCAGAGATACCGGAAGGCAGGTATCGTTCAGTTGTATGACGGGAAAAATGATTCGCAATATTCTTTTTATCAGAAAATTGTTTACGAGTCATCTCCATGTGAATACAAATCGATTAAGTTCGCTTGGACCCATGTCACTTGAGACTTTATAATTTTTCCATTAATTTTTTTTTGACACGCTCGGAAAAGTATATGCAAGGGTTGACTTGTCAGAAAATGTGTTTCCCGTGACTTTGGGGTCACGCTGATGCTGTAAATTTATTGAGAATTTCCTATCTGCAGCGGTACAGCGCCTCTCAGCAACGCTCTACGGCATTTCATCAGATATAAAAGTTATTCCACTTCACGGACCCCCAATTGTCATCGTCTCTCTACTCTAACTAATATGAGCAAGGTATTAAAGGCGCCTACGGTCGTCTATGGCAGGGCAATACGCAAAGGAGCTTGTCAGTATTTTCACACCATCATAAAACAGATAAATATTTAAAACTTTGCCATTCTATCAAGAAACCTAGTATATTACTTATGTTGAACAAACCCAACTCATTTCCAAAGAAGCAAAACAATTACAATAATCCCAATTAATTTTGATAATCTTATTAAAAGTTCTTATAATTAGCGTGCCGAGGCTGACAACTAAACCTATTTTTAATATTTATTATATAAAAAGGAAGATAATTCTCGGTTACGCAACAAATGCTCGCGTTTTATTTTTATGCAAAAATGGGTACAGCGAGAAATGTAAAAATACATTTTCTATTATATTTATCCTGATCAGGTCAGAAGTCAATATTGTATTTGAAAATGGTACTTCTGTATAGTAAAATGTAACACAGGCGTAGATGTAGGTATTACCTAATATTCCCTCTGAAAAATTCCCTAAAAATGTTTTCAAATTAAGAAGAAAGATCAATGAGTGGGATCACAAAAATTGGACGTGAAAAATAGTATATTGTACAACAAGTGAGAAAAATTACATATATTTCCCGAGCGCAGAAGTTTGTTCGCAAATCAAGCCAGGGACGTGTCGTACCTACACTGTACTTTTTCTATGGATGCGTTCTTTTTACGTGTTTAAAACGAGATTCAGAATTAACAGTATATTGTCCAACAAGCACAACAACCATTTGGCAAGTTGACAGCAATAATAATTGTGCAGTGTTTCGGTGGTGTTGTTATGGAAACGCCGGCAAATGTTTTCATGGCCTAAGGAGATATTGCGCGCTAATCGTCGATGTTGCGTCGTAAACATGGAAAACGTGCCGTATTAATTCGCCATGTAACAATTCATGGCTGCCTTGGGTTATCATAATAACAGTGAGAAATTATTTCTCACTACAATGGCGGATATTTCTCACTGCGTGAGAAATTCTCCGTTTGAACGTATGGAAGCGATGAGAGAAGTGGAACATTCCATAGCATCCGTAGAAAAAATAAATTACTTTGATATTTCGCACATTGTTCGTTCGCAGAACAGTCAGAAACAGTTACAAACTGCCCAAGTCATGCGCAATTGGTTTATAGTGTTCACAGAAGCAAAATCTGTGGCCTCTGACCAAAAATTCGGTGCTCGTAGAACAAAATTTTATTTCCTCTTATTTTGGCATGTTTTAGTTAAACTTATTTTTCATTATTCTTTAAAAATCTGTTCCAAAACGAAAGGCTAGATCTAAACAACGCAAACATGAGCAAATATAAGAATACTTGTGAAGGCATCTTTTAGTGATTTTTTACTGCGTATCCATGTCTTTTAAAGAGCCATATTTTTTGAATATTTTTTCTGACTGATCATTTTAAAGCATTTTTAGGTATCAGTCATCACTGGTATCAGTTCAGTAATTTTTAAATTACTAAGTAAATACCCAAATAAAAGGCCTGCGTATCCAAATAGATACTCAAAAGTACGTTAAAAGATGCCTCGATACTTGTAGGAGTTGTAGGTTAAGTTAAGAAGTCAATTCTCAGATTTGCTAGCTGAAGGTTTGGCATTTGTATCCGTCCACAGAGACAGAAAGGAGCAATCAGTTAGAAACTCGTCCACAACCGAACACGCGCCAAATTTGCAAATTTTGAAAATTTCGCTCTGCAAACCAAAATAATCATATTTAAACTCCAAAAAAGAATATCTTGAATTCAAATACCATATAAGCTTGAATTCGCATTACGGCCTTTTTAATATAACTAAGCTCGACGTGACTAATGCTAATTTTGACAGCTCTTCTTCCATCTTATAACCCGATAATACTTATATCATTGTCTATGGTACTTAAATTGGCAATAGTCAACCTGATCGATGCGAAACCCTAAAAGGACCCCGCAGTTTTTAAATGGAAATTGGGTTTCACTCAAAAACTTCGTACATATAAATATAGATAGATATCTACCCTCTTCATGTATATGCACACATACACGAGATTTTCGGATTCAACGCCACAGAGAATGAGAATATACGTGAATATATTGATCATTATTCGTAATACGTACCGGTCAGATACGACTTTTGGACTTGAAACATCACCACCTTGCATGGCTCGTATCTCGAAATCCTGTCATTATTTTTCATTGCGCCCATGGAGACATTTTATCAGGATAATACAATTCGTACATGATGCAATACTTTTTAGTAAATTTGAGTGAAACCCAATTTCCATTTAAAAACTGCGGGGTCCTTTACTTCTTATATGAGGTAGTATTTTTTTCGTGATCGACAACTTGTGGGTGTAACTAGTACGCCACTGAACCCCAACATTGTATATACCCGCGAAGATGGTACCAAAAGGGCAGTGTGTTAATAGGCCCGACGTCGACAGTCCCAATCATGATCTGGATTCTGATTTTTGTGGTTTTTGCGATGCTTCTTATCATCAAGAGTGTTGTTAGACCGAACAAATTTCCACCAGGTAAGATATTTTTTTTATAAATTGAACAACAGTAGGTAGTTCATACAAACGATAGAAACCATAAATAATTTTTACTTTTTCTTATTAAAAAAAAATTGTTGCTTCCGATAGGTCAAATACATGCACCTTCAAATTAATAAGTTGTTTCGATGCACTTTGTATTTTGGTATCGTTATTTTCGAATTTTTAATGTTAAGTAAACGAAAAGATAATTGCGTAGCACTATGTATTATAGACTTTATTTGTTGATATGCTTCTTATTTTTAATTTCTGCTAATTTAAAAATAATAAAATGTCGCAATGATTGGTCACGAAACGCTTTTTCGACAATACCAACGTCGTTTGGAAGAAATGGTAATTTTATTGTTACCTCAAGTGGTATGGCGATACTTTTGAGCCAGTGTCTAACCCAGTTATATATATACAGGATACACCAAGTAAAGTGGCATATTAGAAGTATCTCGAGAACTAAATGATATTTTATTTTGAAAATTTGGCTGTGGCTATAAGAGATGGTTTTCTATGTTTATAAAATATTTTGGATGATGCGGTGTTGTTATCACCACAATTCATGAATGTTTAAGAGCCAAGGCATTTTAAACAATTTAGTTATTAGTTATTTTATTGGTGTTGTTGCGTAATTTTCATTTGTTTATTTATTTATTAATAAATTGCTTATTTGTTAACCATTTTTTTACAACAACACAGACATAACGTCAAATGGATTTTGCATTATTTTGTTTCTATGTACCAAAAAATATATGTATTTTTATAAGATGATTTTTAAATTTTGTTATAAGTCCGAAAATATTGAAGATTGGTATAGGAACACTTAATATCATTAGATAGAAAATTCGATCCTTCATTAGCAACACATATCAAATACAGGGTGTCCCATTTAAAAAAAAGAAGATTTTTGCAATAATTCATCTCCCTTAGAAATATTGTTATGGAGACGCCCTGTATAAAACTAATTAAAT
Source organism: Barypeithes pellucidus (assembly GCA_963991005.1). Classification (NCBI taxonomy): domain Eukaryota; kingdom Metazoa; phylum Arthropoda; class Insecta; order Coleoptera; family Curculionidae; genus Barypeithes; species Barypeithes pellucidus. The sequence goes on along the minus strand of OZ022562.1, from coordinate 10,556,673 downwards.
ACTGTTTAAAATTATAAAATCTCGATGGTCTTGTGAAACTACTGTGAAAATGTCAGCTTTCTAGCTGTAACCGCTAAATATATATGATTTTCTTTTCAGGTCCCGATACGGCGTTAAAAAATGACCAGATTATTTATAACATTATATATATTATACAGAAACCTGTTCTAGATTTTTATCTAGATTCCAAAAAAAATATAATATATAGGGTAATTCATTTAAAATTCGGAAGTTGCTAGCACTATCGGTATGGTCCGGCAACACCGCACCATCCAAAATATTTTGTAAACTTAGAAAACCATTTCTTATAGCCACAGCCAAATTTTCAAAATAAAACCTCATTTAATTCTCGAGATACTTCTAATAGGCCCATTTACTTGGTGTACCCTGTATAATTGGTGTGGTCTAAACAATAAATTAAATTCAATTTTTATGCACAATATGTCAAATTTAAATTTTAGGAAATTTATATGCAAGATTTCGCCGGTACAAGTAGGTAGACTACGCTGCCCTAAACTCTAGAAACTCTTTTCTGTCAGTTAAAATGAAATTATTCAAATTGGTTCATTATTAACGAAATTACCAGCTAGCTTATTAATTTGCACGTAAATTTTTCAATATTAATTGGGATATAGTGTATCAGATAAGGAACAATCAAAAACATTTTTTAGCCGAAATCATGCTCCATACTAATAGTAATTTTACTGGAATTAATTTTTATTAGCACCTATATTTATCGTAACTAGGTCCTACTTTTATCGGAATAGGTATTAAATTATAATATATTTTTACAATTGCTACAAACAGACACAGAAGCCATTTCATAATTACCAAGGCATCTTTTAGTGATTTTTTACTGCGTATCAATGTCTTTAGTGAATTTTTGCTGCGTATCCATGTCTTTTAAACAGCTCTATCTTTTTAATATTTTTTTTGAATCTGATCATTTTAAAGCATATTTAGGCATCAGTCATTACTGAGTTCAATTCAGTAGTTTTTAAATTACTAAGTAATTAAATAATTTCTGGATCCATTTCATGTTTACTGGGTATCCAAATAAAATGCCTGCGTATCCAAATGGATACTCAAAACTACGTTAAAAGAAGCCTTGATAATAACTGTGTTTTCCCAATTTTGCCACACAAAAGATCTAATCACTTGAATATAAATTTTGGAACATTTTAGGTCCAACTTTTCTTCCATTAATCGGAAATCTGCTCTACTACACAAACAGGCATAAAATCTTAGGTTATCATCACTTGGTATGGACCGAACTTGCTAAAAAATACGGACCCATTGTTGGTATGAAGTTGGGTAAGTACAAGAAGAAGAATTTGACTAAAAATAACGATAGATTAAGCGAGAGACGTCAGTCGTTGAATTTTAATCGATGATTTTTATTTCATTTTAGGGAAAAATTTAATAGTAACGGTCAGCGGCCCGCAAGCTGTAAGAGAAGTTCTATCCAGAGAAGAATTTGACGGCAGACCAGATGGCTTCTTCTTCAGATTAAGGACGTTTGGAAAAAGACTGGGTAAGACACAGTGTTTTCTTTTTTAAGTTTAAAGCACTAACTAGAACCCAACCTCCGCAAGTGTGACTGCCTATTCAGAAATTTAAAAATAACCTCGGAGGAAGTCACTGTGCATAATCGATTTTAACGATAATCAAACCAAGATAAATATTTTTCCCTATCGCCTAAAATTACGAACATACCTATTTCGCTTTTGATATATTCCTCATGGAGCAACGACTTTGCGCAATGTCTTTCACCTTACGTTAGGTCAGTATTCGGGAGTCATCGAAGGACAGTACCCTCTTAAAAATTCGAGGAGCCAAATGGTCCTAAACCGGACCGGTTTAAAAGTCGATTTAAGCTTTTTTTGGTTATTTTTTATCGTTTTCCTTTTTAACGCAGAACAGTCTGGTTTCTTACAGACATTGCAAACAATTACTTTATCTCATATTTAGGTTTAATGCTTCAATTAAAAAGTAGCGAAACAAAGTATGTTTCAGAATTCCCAATACAAAAGTTCACAAAAGCACATTAAAGTACAATTTTATAAACATCTCATTTTAGCAAGCGTCTGTGTTAGAAAACGAGCCGCTTGCTGTGAGTTTTCTAAGAGGCCAGTGCTATAATAGCTTTATAAAACATGTACCTACTTTATACTAGTGTATAAGCGAACACACAATAAAATCTCTTACGTCAAGAATAACCGATCCTCCAAGGATATAAAGCTTGTAAACAAATTTAAATCGCCATACACTTTTAGGAATTATCTTTAGCGACGGTCTCCTATGGAAAAAGCAAAGAAAGTTCTCCCTTCAACATCTAAGGAATTTCGGATACGGTCGCAAGGAAATGGAAGAGAAGGTGCACCAAGAATGCAAAGCCTTAGTAGAAATATTCAAGAAGAAGGAGCCGATTTTTATGCATAACGCGTTTGACGTTTCGGTTTTGAATGCCCTGTGGGCGATGTTAGCCGGTAAGTATTGCTGGAAGTAACCAAACAATTTCTGAGATCACAATTTTAAAAAAATATATTTTTACCTTTTTAAATCGAAAAAGAATTGACAAATTAAATGAATATTATACGGGACAAGGTTTTCCTTGATGACGTGCTAATATTTCAGAGTGTTAATAGGATATTAACCACATATTTCAGTTATAAAAGTTATTCTAGAGATCCACCAGTCACATGCTTACAAACATGTCCTCTGATATCTTTTTTACAAAAAAAAAGCCACCGACATTTTTCTGATTAGTGAATTCTACATGAATACTTGCGGTTTTCTCGTCTTGGAAATGGCCACCTTCCCTTATTATGCATAATATACAGGGTGTTACGGAAATGACTTATTATATTTAAATGGATGACTCCTTGGGTGTCCTAGAGAAAGTCTATATACTTTTCTTTTTAAATCGAATATCTAAATACTAAGGTAAAGACCCTTTTTACCTACATACCGTCGCGCCGTTCCATCTGGATTCAGTTAGCAACAATGTGGGTCACTAGAGTATACTAACAGTGTTGTCAGATCACACCGCAAGTTTCGCCCTTGCTTGGATACCTGCCGCGCGCGACTATCGTTGCTTCAGTATGTCTCGAGACTCGGGAATGGGATGGTGCTGTCGAGGGTTCCACGTGCTGGATGTATACGAATATTAAACGTTTTGTTAGTTGTAGCATTACCCGATTTTTTTTCTGTTGTGATATAATTCATAATAATATTGTTGGTTCTGTTGCAAAACATACTTTTTGTGTTTTATTTTTTAATGGATTTTAATCATAAAATGGATTATAAGATCGAAGGTAAGAGAGTATGTACCTTAAAAGTAGTACTTTTTTTTCTAAAAAGTTTGAAAAAGAAGTGATAACGCGGGTCAAAGACGTCTTGTTGTTAAAAATTGAACACGTGCGTTTACAATTAGTTGCAATATATGACAACACCGCCTCAATAAACTATTGATTGCGAACGTCCTCAGTATAACGGCCACGTAAATTTTCAGATTTCATATAAAGTGTATAATTCGTTCTGGTCGATCGATAGAATTTTCTACCTAAATAGGTGGTATAACACATACCAAAATTAATAATATCCAAAGTACTCTCGGAGATATTCAAAACTCACAATTTAAAAAAAAAAATTCGACACACCAAGCCGGTGTAGACATAATATGTGCATATGAACTTTTCATCATAAAAACCTAAGGAATCACACTCTAAAATATTAATACGTCATTAAGGAACACGCTGTATATAAGAAATACGAACTATATTGCTGGACACGACGATTTTAGGCGAAAGATTTGAAGTCGACGATGAACGATTAACTGAACTTCTAAAAATAATCCACGATTGCTTTCGAGTTGTCGATATGTCAGGCGGATTGATCAATCAATTGCCTTTTCTGAGATTTATAGCGCCTGCCGCCAGTGGATATAGTCAGATTTTGGATGTACTAACGAGGATGTGGACATTTTTGAAAGTAAGTTAACACTCCAATCACATCGCGACTTTTATCAATTAATATCTTTAAAGTACTATGTATCAATCGAAATTCGCGACAAAATGGTGAGTACATCATTTAAAACAATACATAAAGTCGGTTCGTTTTATGAAGTCCGATATCGGATTAAATCGTTAAAATCTGTTATCGCATTTTCAACAGCAAGGCGGTTAACTTAACAATACCTTCGCTATACTTGATCGTACCGAACATTACACTGGTTCACTGTATTCGTCTAAACGTTAGTGGGCGAAATCAGCGGTTCCGAAACAAAATTATCTTAGAATCATGTACCGCGATAAATATTTTTATTTTGTTTATTTTTCGCTCATAGTTTTTTTTACTTATCAAATGAAAAACATTTTGCGTCACTAAGTTAAAGATTTTCTCAGGTACTTTTTCCTAGAATTTAATTATTTTGGGATCATTATAGTTAAATCTATATAATAATCACTATTTTCCAAGAAATAATTAAAATTTGCTCAAGTGCAAGATGGTATGTTCTATTTTAAATAAGTAGTTATGCTCTTTGTTTGTTTCTCATTGTGTCTGAATTAAAAGCAGTTATAAAAAATGTTCAGCAAGGTGACACAACGCATAGAAGGTGTTTATCTCCAGGTGAACGCCGTTTGGTACTACAAGTGGAACGTTATTTTACTTTAGAAAAAGATAACTCGGGCCCGTTAGTGTATGTTTTGGCAGTACGTCTGATATGCTTGCGGCATTTCAGATAAGACCTTAAGAAGACTTCGAAAAAAGAGTGAAGAGGAATTGGACAGACCATATAAAAGGGTTCGACTCCATTCTAAAACCTTTGATTTATCCCAAGGGATAAAACTATCGATTAGGAATATTGTTTATGATATGTATTAAGCCAAGGAATATGTTACTTTCAAAGCTATTCTTGAAAAGATAAAGAAGAAAGTACTTTGCGATATTGGAACCACCAGTTTGTGCATCATTTTAAAATATATGGGCTTCAAATATAAAAAAAACAAACAACAGAAAAGTGCTATAAAAGCAAAAAATAATTATTTTTCTTTACCTAAACTAATTTTTTATTTACTTTAAATTATTTTATTTAGAAAATACCTAAAATATAATTTATTGTTTGAGAGCCACCGACTACTACCGACTTTATCAACATATTCTATTATTTCTAAGGAAACAATAGAAGAACATAGACGTACAAGACCGAATCAACCGAGGGATTTAATAGATGCCTTTCTGCACTCTATGGCAATTAATGTGGACGCTTCTTTTACAGGTAAAACGTTTGGCTGACATATTTAAAAGGGTGTTCACAATTTTTTTTAATTTGTAGATGACCAATTGTTGTCTCTATGTTTGGATCTATTCATGGCTGGTGCCGAAACCACAAGTAATAGTTTAGGTAATTTTTAACCAATCCAGACGTAATCAGAGACGTATTTTCTTTGTTAATGGTTAAAGCAGATGTATTATAGTAGTTTGACTTTTCCTAGGATTTTGCGCAATGTATATGGTCCTGCATCCAGACGTTCAGAAAAAGGTTCAAAAGGAACTAAATGACGTCGTAGGAAGACAAAGATGGCCAACGTTACACGACAAACTTAGGTGAGAACCTGTTTTAATAATCAAACCCGACCAAAACCAGTCATCCAAGAGTAGAAAAGTAATATTTCCTTTTATTAGCTTAAAATATACCCAAGCGGTCATCTTAGAAGTCCAAAGGAGAGCTAACCTGGCCCCCATGGGCATCGCCCATCGGGCTACCAAGAATACCGACCTGATGGGCTACAAAATTTCTAAGGACACCATCATTCTGACCAACTTGTTCAGCGTTCACATGGACAAGGATATCTGGGACAAACCGGAAGAGTTTAGACCGGACAGATTTTTGGATAAGGACGGAAATGTTTCTGTCGACGAGGAAAACTATATACCATTTGGATTGGGTAAGTTTCATCACGTTTAAAAAATTAGCCATATTTTTATACCATGCTGATTAATTAATTATTGACATTACAATCAATGGAAAAAAACCTATTTATGCCTCAACAAAAAACGAGTATAATATTTTTAAGTGTTGTTGAATAAGTCGTTTTGTTTACGTAAAACCAAAATAGTTATGTCAAAGACCCATCTTTCGTGTGTATGTACGTACAAAGTGTCCGATTGTCGACACTTTTATAGGGTTTGTCTCCGTAATTGTTAGCAAAGAAAATATAACATGAGAAATGTTAACTGCTTGTTAATAAGTCGAAACTTCAACGAGCGAGAAAGAACAGTGAGCGAGAAAGACAGAAGATGTTTAGTTTGCCAGATTGCTACCCGTGGCGTTTTGGCGGGAAATTTGAACGTAGGTTCTATCCATAGTTGCGATTTATTTATTCAACTTTTGCACGTGTTTTTATTAATTTAAATCGGGATGCGACAAAATCGAATCACGAGTTAAATTAATAAAGGGACGTGCAAAAATCAATATTTTTTGGAATAAGACAATACATTTTGGCAATATTTATTAAAAAAAACAATTACTTATAAATAAATAACGAAGAATTTATTCTGAATAAAAAGTGCATAGGCAATCAAGAAAATTGTAAAAGTATGTCACATTCTAAGTCACAGTGCCCTTCTGTTTATGCATATAGAATATGACATACATATAAAATTTTATTGATTGCAATAAATAAAGTGCAATAAAATATAAAACAAAAATATACTACTCTGCTAACAAAAACTTTAAAAAAGATCAAATAAAACAATTATTGATAGAATAATAATAAATAAAGGTAACAAAAAAATCATAATAAAATCAGTTCAAATAATATATCATTACATGCATCGAATAACATTGTAAGTGACAAATTGTGTTCTTACAGGAGAAGACATAACAGGTTCGGGTATAATACTTTACCATGATACATAGGCAAAATGCTATCAAGAAAGTAATGTAGGTGTCATGTGCTCTTTTTGGGTCAAACTTAAAATGGTAAAATCAAAATTTGAAAATTTTCGCTCGCTTAAGAGATACGGGGGAAAATCAAAAATTGCCAATTTCAAAATTACCCTATATTTTCTTAGTTAAAAGAGATACAGGAAAACGTTTTATACAGAAGTTTCTCTATATTGATTGTTGAATAATCTGCCGTTTCTAGAATAAGTATACGGGGTCAGGTAAAAAAGTTATCGGACCTAACCTAATTTTTTTAAATGGAACACTCTGTATATTTTAATCTAAAAATATACTATTTTAAATTCTCCTTTCAAGGTATAACACACCATGGATGATATTGGTTTCCTAGGCGATTTATTAAACTTTATTACTCTAAACCACAGTAGATCATGAAACAAAAGCTAATATCCTACAAACAACTATGTTGACTATTAACATTTAACGTCAATTTAATTTTTACATGTTCATTTGCGAAAATGACCTATCAACATTTTGAAAAATTTGATATGATATCAGTTTATATTGAAAGTGGAAATAACGAAAAAATGGCGCAAAATGTATTTTTTGTTCGATATCCGGAAAGACGGTAACCATTTAAGGACATATCCCGAACGTTTGCGATGATTCCCGCTATTTTTTAACTTTATCTGAATCTTTTATTTCGTTTCAAAGTAATAAAGTTTAAATAAATCGCCTAGGAAAGCAATATCATTCATGGTACGTTATATATTTGAAAGGAGAATTTAAAAGTATCTTTCTAGATTAAAATATACAGGGTGTTCCAGTTTATAAAATTAGGTTAGGTCCGATAATTTTTTTACCTGACCCCCATACTTATACAGAAAACGGTCGATTATTCAACAATCATTATAAAGAAACTTCTGTATAAAACATTTTTCTGCATCTCTTTTAACTAAGAAAATATAGGGTAATTTTGATATTGTAAATTTTTTGATTTTCCCTCGTATCTGTTAAGCGAGTGAAAATTTTCAAATTTTGATATTACCATTTTAAGTTTGGCCTAAAAAGAGCACATGACACCTACATTACTTTCTTGATAGCACTAACAATTACGGAAATACCCTCTAAAAGTGTCGAAAATGGGACACCCTGTACAGGAGCGGGCAAACATCTCAACATCTGCGAAATTATTTCTTAATTCATTAACTTTTTTAAACTTTTTAGGGAAACGGCGCTGTCTGGGCGAAGTGCTCGGAAAAACGAACTTGTTTTTATTCTTTACTTCACTCCTCCACAATTTCACTTTGGAACCTGTCGAAGACTTTTATCCAGCGATGGAACCCTACGATGGAGTTACATTGGCTCCCAAACCTTTTAAGGCTAAGCTTATTCCACGAAATGACTAAATATAAAAATACTATTTGTGGTATTATTAATTATACGGTCATCGTCTAATTTTTAACTCTTGAATTTATTTCTATTTTTTAGATAATTTTTTACTTATATAATAAAATCATCATATTTCTATAAATGGCCTATTTCACAATTCTTAAATTGTGTGATCTCAAGGTAGGTAATAACCTATAATCAGTAGCTATAAATTTCCAGGAGATCAATAAACAATTTGTCATACAAAACTGCGTTATTTTCCCCAAAGCTTTCAATCATTATCGAACAGGAAGTTCAACACCACGTGAAAATTTGGCAACGTCGAATTCCCTTGTTGGCTTAACACGTGTGTCAATTGACAGGAATTAACTTTAAATAAATCAGTCGCCTTGAATCAGCGGTCGTTTGAGCCGGCCCGTTCGCCGTACTAGGGTACTCCTGAACTATGCTGACTGAAATTTTGCTAATTACTTTAAGTGTCGTGTTGCTAATTTCGTATTTTTTGAGTGAATGTAGGAGACCTCAAAAATATCCGCCAGGTAAGCATGTTTTTCGTATAATTGTAATTGAGCGCTGGAATTAACTTTTTTAATTTGTTGGATTAGGTAACTGAATTTAGAAATGGGTCACTCGAAAAGTCTACCTAAGCACTTCTGCATATACCTACAAAGCAGATTCTCGTATATCTCGAACCGTTGAACAAAATAGTTTGAAAGTAGTAGAACGAAGTAAAAAACAATTCGCTGGAAGACATTTCTCGGGATTTGTTCTAATTCGTTAACTAACTTTAAAAAAATATTTTTTCTTTCGGTTACTGTGGTGAACACAAAGGGGGGGGGGGGGGGGGGGGCACAAGTGCCCCCCTCTTTTATTAGGTCAAAATTCATTGTGCCCCTCCCAGGATTGAGTCCTGGGTGCGCCAGTGAGGTTCAATTAATTAATTATAATTGGAATAATTATACGATCCAGACTAATATACGAATTTTCAACAGTTATTACGTGACGGACTGAATTTTTCCAACTACCTGGGGAGATATCATTAAAGCATTTTCGTCTTCGTTTGTCAATTTTGCGATATCTGAATCCCATTTTCGACAAAACTCTCCAAAGGCTAGTGCGGCTACAACTTATTTGGGTTTCATCATTGGTGAGCCGTTGCTTCAGAGAATCTAATGTAGGTACGTGTTGCTCTTCATACATGATGTAGATTTTTCGCCTTATCTAGTCCTTATCGCTTTCGTCGAAACATTTGGTGAAACCGGCATCTTTACGCTTCTTTCTAGATTTAATGGGATTTGACGCGATTCTTTTCACTGTAGTCAGAGGTATCTTAGTCAAATCAAACGTTTCAGTTGCAGCAGCACTAGCATAAAGTCTTCTGTTGAGTAAAGAAGTATATACTCTTTTTACAATTTCCCTAGCATCGAGAGATAACTGCATTTTCTTCACTGCAACACTAGGAGAAGCACCATCAATGTTTTTCCATGGACGCCACATACTGTTTTTTTATACGTTTGGTAAAAATATCGGTAATACAACTAAACTTTTCCAGCAAGAAATAAAAACTAACAAATTTTACCACAAAAAGATATATAAATATAAATTAAGCAACCTAACCTACCTGATGTGCCTATATTTAATTATAATTATTACAATCGGGTCCTTTCCACATAATAATAACAAACGGTCATAAATAATTGGATCGCCACAGGTACTTTTACTGCAGTCATTACGTTATATCCATTTTTCGTGGAACATACTTTAAATGCATATTTAATCTATAGTTATTTTTATTTAAATTCTTCGGAGTACTAGGTATCTATAAATGCCTTTGAAGAATGGAAAGAAATAATTAAGGTAATCTACAGATATGCTGTCACTGCAATAACATACCACCTATCTACTTTTAAATGAATTTACAACACATAAATAATATTCTATAATCGAAATGCTTCAGGAAATTTAAAAAAATTATGATTCTATATCCATTTTTTTTTAAATTTTAGGTCCACCATGGCTACCTTTTATAGGCAACCTTCCGGAGCTCAAAAAATTATCCAGAAAGTTTGGTGGGCAACATTTGGCTTTCCAGGAAATGGCCAAAAAATACAAGAGCGACGTTGTGGGTCTTAAATTGGGCAAAGAACACGTTATATGCGTGTGTTCATACGCTGCCGTCAAAAAAGTTTTAACCTCGGAGGAATATGAAGGACGACCGGATAACTTTTTTTTCAGGCTAAGATCTATGGGAACAAGGAAAGGTATATACATACATGATATAATGACGTGCTAAAATTTCAGAAGGTGACTTCTTAGGTCATTTTATGCAGAAAGTTCGTATGAACGAACAAACCCGAACAAACCCCCCGACAATAACTTCCGGACAAAGATAATGTTAGTCAGGTTTATACAGGGTGTTCCTTAATGACGTGCTAATATTTCAGGATGTGATTCCTTAGGTCATTTTACGATGAAAAGTTCATATGAACATATGTCCGCAATGGCTTAATTTTCTTGCTACAGGGTGTTGAATTTTTATTTTTTAAATCGTTATTTTTTAATATCTCCGAAAGTACTTTAGATATTATTTTCAATTTCGGTGTGTGTTAATAGGATATAGAACCACACATTTTAGTTAGAAAAGTTATTCAATTGTTTCACCAGTGGCGTCCCTGTAAACATGTCCTCTGGTATTTTTTATAAAAAAAGATGGTACGCCACTGACATTTTTCCATGTGTATATTTTTTCTGATTAGCCTGGTCAATTCTACATGAAAACGGTCCCTTGAGTTATTCTCGTCACACGCACCGTTCTTGATTAGAACCATTAAATTCATATTGAAACTCATTATTATTAACATTGATAAAATAATTAATGATAAATTTTGTTTTATAAAAATTGTTGGAAATGGCCACCTTCACTTAAAAGGCATGCTTCCGCCCGTCCTCGCAGCGAACTGACCACTCCAACAATTTTTATAAAACAAAATTTATCATTAATTATTTTATCAATGTTAATAATAATGAGTTTCAATATGAATTTAGTGGTTTTAATCAAGAACGGTGCTCTGACGAGAAAAACTCAAGAGACCATTTTCATGTAGAATTGACCAGGCTAACCAGAAAAAATATCCACATGGAAAAAGGACAGTGGCGTACCATATTTTTGAAAAAATATCAGAGGACATGTTTGCAGGGACGCCACTGGTGGAACAATTGAATAACTTTTCTAACTAAAATTTGTGGTTCTATATCCTATTAACACATACCAAAATTGAAAATAATATCTAAAATACTTTCGGAGATATTAAAAAATAACCATTAAAAAATAAAAATTTAACATCCTGTAGCAAAAAATTTAAGCCGTTGCGGACGTATGTTCGTATGAACTTTTCTTTATAAAATAACTTAAGGAATCACACCCTGAAATATTAGCACGTCATTAAGGAACACCCTGTATATAGTCCTTTTTAAATTTGTTTTCCGATCGTGATAACATTTTTAGCAAAATGTAGCCTTGTGTCTCGGAATGTTAGCCCGAATTTTAGTCTTAAAACAATACTGACGTCTTGATACAGGGAGAAACAAAAGTTACTTTTTTACCCTTAATTTCTAAACGCCCTATAGAAAAATAGAGCAGTAGAATTTAGCTTCATTATATTTTTTTTTTCAAGTGTGGTCTTTTCTTAGCACAACGTTTTTTGGTCGACGTCATTATCTGCTTTTTAAAAGCAGACACCAATTTTAAAGAAAGTATTTCAATAGATCTGCGAACAGCCATTCGTGAAGAATGGGAAGATATTCCCTCGAGAAGCAATTCAAAACTGCATTGAAAGCATGCCACGTCGTCGCATGGTAGCAGTGATAAGAACACGAGGTAGCAATACGTGCTAGTGATTTTTAGATATTTGTTTATGCTACTCGCTAAAATAATGTAATGTTCTGAATTGTGGATAAAATTGGAAAACTGCAATACTTTCTTTAAAAATTTATATCTTCTTTGAACAAGCAGATAATGACGTGAACCAAAAAACATTATATTAAGAACCGTAGCAGAACTTCATACTTTGCCCCCCCCCCCAAGATTATTGATTAGGCCCTATAATATGATTTATTTAGTTAAGCTAGAATAACGTAAATTGGTAAATTATAGATTGGTATAGATGTTACTCCATAAGAACTTAAATAGAAAACTGATGAGTTTTTTAATGCTCTTTAGAAACTAAGGTTTAAACTAAAAACCACACTATTCTTTTCTGAATAACTTTATTGTTTAAAATCAATTTTAAACCAAATTTCCAGGAAATATTTACAAAAGTATAAGTTCTCTTAAAGTTAATATCATACAGGGCAGGTTAAAATTAGAAGATACTTTAAACAAGTCGCAAAAATAGGTTCTTTCTTACCTCAAATAATTTAGACTTAGATGTTAAATCTTCTTATATTCTGAACAAAAAATGTGTTAAGATTTTTTTTGATATTTCACTCGATTAACCATTTATAACTAATTTTCTGTTAATAAGTGAATATCACAATGTTTAGTCACCAGTTAGCCATGGAAACAATTATTGTATAAAATTACACATAAATGATATTTGAATGAAATAAATGTATTTCAGCTTACTAATAATAATAATCTACAAAAAAATATTTGAAAAATTGTTCAATATGACCTCTGGTTTGTTCAATGCATTTCTGTAAACGTATTTTCCCTAAATTGAACCATTGAACAACTTTTTAATTAATTTTGTTTGTAGATTAATATATTACTAGCAAGTTATTCTTAAAATCTAAGGCGATTGACAGATGTGTAGGCACTCCTTTTCTTGATGATAGTATTAAATCATAATAAATTAGTGCTGCGTAAGAAAAACACACTTTTTGAAGTGGCGAGGGGCCTCGCATTGCGTAACGGGAGGCCACTTTGGGCCGTGGGCCCCCCTGCGTTGCATGGTCTTGCTGCATAGTAGTACCGCGCCTGATTAAGAAAAGGTCACTTCAAAACAAAACATAATGAAGGTAAATTATACCTGTATATTTTTCCACATAGCGTTAAGAAATTAAGGATAAAAAAGCTTTTTCTCTCCTTGTACAGGGTTCCCCATAATAGACTACCCATTTTATATTATTAATAAATTCCCTACGAGATAACTAAATAGGTTGTTCTCTGTGGGATTATCTTCTGTAGTCTTTGGGATTTAAGTAAATTATTAATCAAGTAGGCGCCTGTCACAAATAAATTTTAAATTAATAATTTCGTGGAACGTCATTTTTCCGCGAGAAGTTTGTTAGTTTTCATCAATAATTATTTAAGTTTTTTGCTTTGAGACATTATTTCAACATCCGTTTTAACTTTCATGGATTACTCAGTCCAACAACGGTTGTTTTGTGTAGAAACTTACATAAGAAGCAATTCGATAGAATTACAATACAATAGGGGCCACGCGCCAAATCGTAAAACTGTTAAGTTATGGGTTCGTCATTGGCGTGAAAAGGGTTCTGTACAAAATTTGAAGAAGCCTGGACGTCGAAGAACAGTTCGTACACCAGAAAATATTGAACGAGTTAGAATGGCGTTTACGAGAAGTCCTAAAAGGTCTGCTAATCGACAAACCCTTATCCTAGGAGTATCTAATTAAGGGAAGCTTAGATCGAATTCTTGAAAGGGATTTAAAATTTCATCCCTATAAATACCAAATGGCACAGCACCTTAGCAATCAAGATAAAGAAGCAAGGTTAGCATTTTGTCAAGAATTTTTGGATTTACATCAAGGAGCGATTCACAGTCTCCTAATGACCGACGAAGCAAATTTTTATTTGAACGGCATGGTCAATAAACAGAATTTTAGATAACGGTCAAATGAAAATCCTCGTGAAATCTTTACACAGAACCTCCATAATCCAAAAGTTGCTGCGTGGTGTGGAGTAGGATCTTTTGGTATTATTGGCCCTTAAATTTTTGAGGATGAAAATAACCGCGCTGTAACAGAAACATCCGAGCGCTACGTTAATATGCTAGAGACATTTCTCATTCCAGAATTAAATAGACGAGGATTACTAAACAATGCCTTACTATTCCAACAAGATGGGGCAACAGCTCATACCGCCAGAAACTCAATGAGAGTCCTGCGAGAAATGTTTAATGGCCGACTCATTTCTCGATTCGGAGATTTGCCTTGGCCTTCGAGGTCCCGATTTTCTCCTGTGGGGATATTTAAAAGCCAAAGTGTTTGCGAGTCATCCAGGTACTATCGAGGAAGTGAAAGTCAAAATTCTTGAAGAACTTGAAGGAATAGACGAAGGTTTGCTACGCCGTGTAATGAACCACTTTTTATCCAATATTGAAAAATGTGTTGAAGTTGGTGGAGGTCATTTAGAAGACGTGATTTTTAAAAGTTAGAATTAAATTAGCCAAATATTTATAAGTTATCATAAATCCCAAAGAGTTAGCTGTAATTTAGTAAGATAAAAAGTTTGTTTTGTTAACTAAAAAAATTTTAATTCAACTATTAAAATGGGTAGTCTATTATGGGGAACCCTGTATAACGATCAAGATATGGGTATCTTTTTGAAAAGGAAGCTAAAATTCCGAGACGAAAGTCTACACTTTACTAAAAATGTCGCCAAGATCGGTAATCAATTTAAGGACTATAAACATAACATTAGCGTTGCCCGCAATTTACTGTTGGGGAGTCTATTTCAGATTGGTCATCTTATGAACATAATGTCTATAATGACTTTTCTCTTTATTGTTAATTTATTGTTTTTATTTTAGGTATAACTGGTACAGACGGTGAAATATGGAAGGAGCAACGAACATTCCTAGTAACACATTTAAAAGCACTTGGTTTTGGAAAAAGTACAATGGAAGAGATGGTTAAGGAAGAAATAAGGGATATTATAGGCAAAATTGAACGGAATCTGGAAGATATAGATTTAGCGGAAGTACTAGCGCCTTCCGTCTTAAACATATTGTGGACTCTGACAAGCGGTAGGTGGCAGTTTGCTATTTAAAAATGTAACGTAATTGCGAAAAATTGCACCTTTCAATGCAACGCTGTAACTAAGTTAAGTAATCGACTCACCCTGTAGGTAGAAGCCTTAAAGGAAACCAACGCATAGACAAGCTCATTCAACTTCTCACGACACGGTCGCAAGCCTTCGACATGTCCGGAGGTACGTTGAACAATCATCCCTGGCTAAAATACATCGCTCCAGAGAAAACCGGATACAACCTGTTGAAGAAAATAAATTCGGAAATTAAAAACTTTATTATGGAATCCATTGATGAACACAAAAGGAACTGGACAGCAGGACGTAGTGACGATGTAATATATTCGTTCTTAAGTGAAATGAAGAAAGGCGAAGAAGGGAAAAACAGTTATTTTTCAGGTAAAGCAAGCAGTAGCTAAGTTTAGTAACGGTATGTATAGGTCAGTATGGTATCCACATACACACACAAATTAGGTTTATTTCGACATGCTCTGTAGAGAGATTAGAATGTTATTACCGGATTCCCAGTACATTTTCCGGTTACAAGGACTAAAATGATACTGGTTATGTAAAAAAAAATGGACAAATCATTTTTAAAAACAATAACAGGGGTGGGAACTTTAACCTGGACAATCTTGACGTGACTTATGCTAATTTTGACAGCGTTTCCGCTATATTATAACCAGAGAATAGCGATCATTCTGCAGTATATATTTACGTACTTTTTTTTTTTAGAAAATCAACTGGTAATGGTTTGCCTCGATGTGTTCATTGCTGGATCGACCACCACGAGCAACACCATTAATTTTGCTTTCCTGGCAATGATTTTGTACCCGGAAGTGCAAGAAAACGTTTATAGATGCATCGTCAATGCTTTCGATACGACCGAGAATATTTCTTACTGTGCTAGGCATCGGTAAGAAACGTTAGTAAGTAGATTGTCACATCAGAACTATTTTCCTCTTATTTCGCTTGATCTAAAAGACCAGATGCTATAATAAATTAATAGTGGTGTTTTAAAATCCGAATACATAAATTAAAGATTATCATTTAACTGGTTAGCAAAATATTCTTATTTTTGCGCGAACAGAAAAATGTAATCGGTCAGCCCAAATGGCTAGTTGGTCAGCAACTTATGGACAGCAAACATTTCTGAATCGGTCAGTAATTAATGTCATACCAGAGTGCTCGAAATTATTTTGGTACGCAAATTAAATATATAAGCTGCTATGAGCGATCCACTTTTAATCAGATATTGGTAAGCAATCAGCGGGTAAGCAAAATATTTAATCTTGGTCTTCAAAAAAAAGCAATAAAACGTGAAATAGTGACAGTGCCCTGGGAAAACAAGTGAAAACCTGCCCCCGCTACACCTTTTGTAGCCGATTTCCTTCTGTATTCGGCAAAAGAAAACACAAGAAAGTTACATAAATTGACAGTGCCCTGGGAAAACAAGTGAAAACCCGCCCCCGCTACACCTTTTGGACCTTACGCAATTAGCTCTCGTATCACGCGACTGCTTTCGCTCCGCCCACAATAACGAACTTTGCCGATTATTCAAAACAAACGCAATCCAATGGTTTATATTGATAACCATTCTTTTAATATGCACACCTCTGAAGTAAATTACTTCTAGACATGTTTTTTCTACTGAACAATTGTAAAATCTTGCTGACCAAGTAATCATTTCGCAGCTCGACTGTTAATTAAGCGAACACATGATTTTACAAGCGGACTGATATCGGTTAAATTGTTGACAGTTTGTAGCATTTTTTGCAGAACAAATGTTGCAGCCTGATTTTTATTTATTGCAACCAAAATCTTTTTATGCTGATCAAATGATTTAATGTGTATTTTTTGCTGCGAACCAATTTTAATAACGGCAAACCATTTAATTACTTCTCTAAATTAAGTAAACAAAAAAATAAACGCAGACAGAAAAAAATCACAATGACTATGAAAAATATTAAAATTTGGTGGGTGCACTAGTAGTAAGGGTTAAGCCCAAAGCACAGATAATTAGCACAGCTTTGGCTTTTATTAATGTGCCTCAAATTGCACTCCTAGAACACCTATTAATTTAAATATCAACTTTAGTCCCAATTAATTAACGAATATTCAAAAATGCACATGAATTGAATTTACTTTTAAATTAAACCAATTAGAGATATATCGGGGTTAGATACTGGTCCAAAAGTATCGCGATGCCACTCTAGGTAACAAAAAACTTACCATTTTTTCTAAATAAGTTATATTGTCAAAAACCACTTGGCGTATGTAACATTTTATCACATTATAAGAAGTATTTCAATAAATAATGTCTATAATTAATAAAAGGTATTGTAAACTACAGATCCCATGATACATGCATAAAACTCTTGGAAAGTGAAGCTGTGATTGTGTGAAATGTTATTGAAAATCAGTAATGGGTGGAAGAGAGAATTACATGTTTGTCGGCTGAATGGCAACAATGCTGAAGTCTGGTTATATCAGATGGTTTAATATTAAAACATAGCCATACTTTACTTAAGTACAAATGAATGCACCATGATTGTTTATAATAAAGACGATTTTTCACCAATAATCACAAAATATAATATAAACAATCCGTTAGATCGCAGCGCCAACGTTGTAATGCTTGCGAGATTAGTATTCATTCATATTTTGGCGCAGTAGTAAAGTAGAAATAGATGTTGCCAGAGTACAGTTGAATTAGTTTGATACTTTATAATAATATTTTTTTAAAGATTCTCTCATCGCCTTTTCACAGTTTATAGTACAGTTATTCGGAAATAAATTTATTTTAAGAGCAATCGCGGATTAACCTTAAACCAGTTGTAATTGTGAAATTAACAAATTTTTAATTGCGATCTTGCAAGATACCTTAGCGATAAATATGTCAATCTGGCTATGCTGCAATAATGACCGAAAGAGGTTGGAAAGACTGTCTGCATTCGTTGCGTAGGCTAGGAATGTACATTTTTCTATCTGTGGTTTGTAATATCTTTGTCTATAATACAGATAGAGACATCTTTTAATTCATTTACCAAAAATTAAAAATACAAACTACGTATGGCTTAAGAATCTAATGGTTTTGTCATCACACATTTTATTTTTTGATTAATCTATTAAAATCGGTCGGTTTCTGTTACCGTAAGGCAGCACAACATACTACGTATTATTTTAACCACGTTCCCATGAATGCTATTTGTATTATTACTAACTCTACAAAATTTGTAGATTGCCCTATGTCGAAGCAGTATTACTAGAATGCCAAAGAGTGTTTCCTGTGGTACCAATCTGTGGACCAAGAAGAGTGTTGAAAACTACAGAGTTGCAGAACTACATAATTCCAAAGGTTCGTAAAGTAATCTATATGTAAATCAAAATGTAAACGTTTTATCATATACTGCACAAAAAAATTTTCTATTGTCTAGTTTTTGGTTCAAACTTGGCAAATACCAGATCCAAAAAACCATAAAATTATTTTGTCAATTTTCTCGATAAAGGTATGATTGTAACTTTTCCATTTGAATTATTTGTCATAGAATACAACAGTTCTGATAGATCTACACTCGGTACATCACAATAAGGTTTATTGGAAAGATCCAGAAAAGTTTCGACCCGAAAGATTTTTAGACAAAGAGGGAAAATTGACTGGACAGGATAGAATATTAACCTTTGGATTAGGTAAGTTCTTACCATAATAACAGCACGTATACAGGGTGTCATGGAAATGACTTATTATATTTAAACCGGCAAATCCTGAGATGAAAATAAATGGCGCCTTGAATTATTAAGCGAAATAGACATTTAAATGAAATCTCAAAATTTACGTGGCCGCTCCTGAGGACCGTCGCAATCAATAGTTTATTGAGGCAGTCTCGAGGTTCGAAAGAGGCTAGCGCATTATAGGCGGTGTTGTCATATTGCAACACAGAATTCTAAACGCACGTGTTCAGTTTTTGACAACAAAACGTCTTTGCCGCGCGTTATCACTTCTTTTTCAAACTTTTTAGAAAAAAATACAATTTTAAGGTACATACTCTTACCTTCGATCTTATTTTAAAATAACTATCTAAAGTGATTTGGCAACGCTTCGGATGATCAAAAGCAGAACAATAAGAAAAACGTCTTTTACTCCCTCGATACAGCCGGCCAGCGCGCAGGCTCGCCGTGTCTTGGAATGGCGATGTTGTCTCATTGTTCAATAACAATGACTCATGCTGTTCCGCGGCGAAATACCAAATCGGACCACGCGATCCACTAATAAATACTCTTAAAGATCGATTTGTAATTGATAAAGTATCGATTTAAACTTCAAATCTGAATTAATGACAATGTGTCAAATATTCAAAATTCAAGATAGATGCCGTGAGATGTCGCGATTTGAGTGGTTCAAAGCTAACTTGATTGTTATACTAGGCATCATATTGTGCGTTTTTATTTTTTGGGCACAGTTGTGCGTCAGAATGGATTCACTTATAGAGTGAACTGTACATAAAACAACGTTTATTAATATAGAGGTAGAAAAAAGTAATAGAAAAGCATACATACAGTAAATTTAAAGGTATATAGCCATGTCCAACACTTTTTAATTAAGACCTGAGGAGAAGCGCAAGAGACTATTTTCATGTAACTAGTTCAACATAAGTCAAAACTTAGAGCTTACTTATGAGATATTATTTATAAAATTAGGAGAAATACAAAACCGTATCCCAAAATATCCTGATGTTGTTCAAAAAACGCTCGAAACGTCATTAAACCACAATGTGTCATACATCGTTACATTTGGGAGAAAAAAAGCTCTCAAATTCCAATATCAGAAAAACAGGACCGTATTTAAAAAAGAAATTTGTAATGGCCCTTCGAAGACGACTCGTCGGATTACAAAACAATTAACGCAGTTAGATAGAGCGGAAAAAGTGGCAATGTAAAATGCAATTTACTTTAGAATTCGATCTCAAAAAAAACCCAGGAAAACAATAAAACGATTTTTCAGAATTTCGTTTTTTTCCGGATATCTCCGGAACTACTAGGAATTTTAAAACTTTCTAATCGGCATATTATTAGGCACGTAAATGCGCAACTTTACCTCCATTTAACCGACTTCGTATCTATTACGGTTTCCGCGCTCCCTGGCCCTCCTTATCTTGTACACGTTGTTATGAATTTTTCTGCTTCAATTGCCTAAGGAATCGCACTCTGAAATGTTAGGATGTCATTCGGGAACACCTTGTATAAATAACTAGTTTCTACGAAACCCCAGATTTTTTCTTTACAAAACCTATATGCTAAGCAAAATTGGCGAAAACTAATACAGACGGCTTCTCTTATTACCACCGTTGCTTTGCGGTTACAAGACCTCAAATATCATGGTTATTTTTATTTTTTAGGAAGAAGACGATGCCTGGGAGATGCATTAGCAAAAACGTGTATATTTCTATTTTTCGTGACAATACTGCGAAAATACAGAATTGAAGCCAAAGATAATCCAAAGAAACCAACGGGGGAGGCTGTACCTGGAATTACAATGACTCCAGAAAAATATAGAGCAAAATTTATCTTAAGACAATAAAAGAAATATAATAATTCTCCACTATACAGTAGTAACATACTGAGCTTCATAGTATACAGGGTATTTTAAAAACTGTGATTTCTTGAACTTAAAACAAAAAGATAATGAGTTCTGATGTTTTTTGATTGTCTATTTTTTGATTTTATCAAAAATATTTAAAAAAGTTGGTAAACAATATAAATAGTTGTATAACTGGTGCGAAAAGTATTTATTTTCGAAGAGATTGTTATATTTAGTAACCGTAGCTTTCACAAATATAATTTCCTGCTTTAAAAACCCTTAGAAAGGGTATTATCCCTATTTGTAGTTTGTATTAAATATCTAGTTCGTTGTCATTAAACTGCCGATTATCCCTACAATTTATAATCTAAAAAAAAACAGTAGGTATATTTTAAAAAACATTTATTCATTTTCACACTATATAAAAGAAACTATGTTTAAATCTAGTTCTTAATTTATAATTTACAAAGTATCAGTCTTTATGTACATACTTATATTAACAAAATAAATATTATATTAAAATTACTCTTAATCTATTTTTAATCCACTTCTTCAATTGTTGGTCCAGATTTCGCACCACTGAAGTCACCGGCTTGCTGACCACAGCTACCTCCTGGCATTCCTGATCCTCCAGTGTGATTCTGTGGACCACCTCCATATAACTTGGCCATAATGGGACTGCAAACAGATGTCAACTGCTTTTGCTTGTCTTCTAGTTCTTCTTTCTCCGCCAATGTGTTGTTATCGAGCCATTTTAGAGCATTATCACACTCTCTTTCAACTGTGATTTTATCATCGGAACTAAGCTTGTCCCCACAATCTTGAACAGCCTGTTTCAGTTGGAATATGTATGCTTCAAGGTGATTATGAGCTGCTACTTTCTGTCTTTGCTTTTCGTCTTCTTCCTTGTACCTTTCAGCCTCGGAAAGCATTCTGTCGATGTCAGCTTGCGACAAACGGCCTTTATCGTTCTTAATGGTAATGTTACTCTCTTTCCCAGACCCTGTGTCTTTTGCAGAAACGTTGAGAATGCCATTCGCGTCTAGATCAAATTTCACTTCAATCTTTGGAACGCCACGTGGTGCTAGCGGGATGCTTGTTAAGTCAAAGGTACCTAGAAGGTTGTTGTCTTTGGTCATGGCTCGCTCTCCCTCAAACACTTGAACGGTAACGGCCGGTTGGTGGTCAGAATAGGTAGTAAATATCTGAGTTTGCTTGCATGGAATTCTCGAGTTCCTCTCGATTATTTTCGTCATGACTCCACCAGCAGTCTCTATACCCAAAGACAATGGTGCCACATCAACGAGAAGCACATCTTGGATCTTGCTGTCAGTCTCACCGCTAAGAACAGCAGCCTGAACGGCAGCACCATAAGCCACAGCTTCGTCGGGATTAATACTTAGATTCAGCTGTTTTCCATTAAAGAAGTTTTGCAAGAGCTGTTGAACCTTTGGTATCCTTGTGGAACCGCCTACTAAAACGATATCATGAATGGCACCCTTGTCCATTTTAGCATCTTGAAGGGCCTTTTCAACTGGCTGAAGGGTTCCTCTGAAAAGATCCGCATTCAGTTCTTCGAATCTTGCTCTGGTAAGTTTGGTGTAAAAGTCAGTGCCCTCGAAAAGCGCATCTATTTCGATTGTTGCCTCGGTACTTGATGACAACGTTCGTTTAGCTCTTTCAGCTGATGTCCTTAGTCGTCTTAAAGCCCTCGGGTTGCTGCGTAAATCTTTTCGATATTTTCTTTGGAATTCTTCAGCTAAATGATTCACTAATCTGTTGTCGAAGTCTTCACCGCCAAGATGAGTGTCACCGGCAGTAGCTCTTACTTCAAATAAGGAACCTTCGTCGATGGTCAAGATGGATACATCAAAGGTACCACCACCCAAGTCGAAGATCAGCACATTCCTCTCACCTTTCAGATTTTTATCTAAACCATAAGCTAGAGCGGCTGCAGTGGGTTCATTGATGATCCTCATGACATTCAATCCAGCGATTGCACCAGCATCTTTCGTCGCTTGTCTCTGGGAATCATTAAAGTAGGCCGGTACGGTGATAACCGCATCCTTAACAGACTGTCCCAAATATGCTTCTGCAGTTTCTTTCATTTTCGTCAAAACCATGGAACTGATTTCTTCAGGGGCGAATTTCTTGATTTCTCCCTTGTGTTCAACTTGCAGTTTAGGTTTGCCACAATCACCGATGACTTTAAATGGCCAATGTTTCATATCTTGCTGGATTTTAGGGTCGTCGTACTTGCGCCCAATCAATCGCTTGGCGTCGAACACAGTGTTGGATGGATTCATGGCAACCTGATTCTTGGCAGCGTCCCCAAGAAGACGCTCGCTGTCCGTAAAAGCAACATAACTCGGTGTGGTGCGGTTGCCTTGGTCGTTGGCGATGATTTCCACTTTTCCATGCTGCCACACACCGACGCAGGAGTATGTGGTACCCAAGTCAATACCAACTGCCGGAGCCTTCATCATTTCAACTTGTTTTCACTAGAATATATGCTTCAAAATCCACTGACGAATAAAATTTCACTTTAAAATCACTTTAAAACTTTGAACGTTTTGCTCTTTCTGTTCTCACTTGTATCGCTTGTTCAAATAATCTGACAAGCCCGCGAAGCCGAGCAGC
Organism: Barypeithes pellucidus; assembly: GCA_963991005.1. Taxonomy (NCBI): domain Eukaryota; kingdom Metazoa; phylum Arthropoda; class Insecta; order Coleoptera; family Curculionidae; genus Barypeithes; species Barypeithes pellucidus. The sequence continues at coordinate 10,533,160 of OZ022562.1, read as the reverse complement.
TTATATAGGCGGCCGATCGCGTCCCGGACAATGTCGAACATTCGAGACTTCTCTAGACCCGCAACGTCTAGAAATGAAACGAATTTACAGTAGTGCTGGGCGATGTTCATCGACGTTTTTGAAACATCGATGTTCGATCTTTTCGACATCGATGTTAGAGTTCAAACATCGATGTCGATATCGATGTTTACCTTTCGATGTTCAATGTTATAACAAAACAAGAAAACTAGGTTGTAATCTTAAACTCAATTTTCCCAGCACAAGAAAATAAGAGCGAAAGCTTTTGATTTCATTTGCTAAAAGCCTTATTAGAGGCGACAATAAAAATTTCCGGTGCAATGGCAATTATAATTGCACGAATTCATGCGCAGTAAACCGTTCTCGATCAACTGGCGCCTTGCTAACAGTCAGAACAGTAGTTGGTAGTGTCGAAATCTATGAAATACCCCCAGAATTAGAGATGGGCAAACCTATTCGTTTTGACTGTCAGTTAAAGCAGCTACTGCTACTTACAAATGGCAGTAGCCATTAGCTGTTCATAGGTGCTTCGACCAATTAAGAAGGAATCATCATTAATCTAGTTTTACAAAAAAAAAATAGTTTACAAGTTGTTAGTGACTGGAATTCATGCCGTTATAAAATATTATGTTTTAATATTTGCTTTATTTTTTTGTTTATATTATTTTTTAAAATTTTTGTTATTTTGTTTTTTGACGTTTCATAATTTTTCAATTCTTTCTAATAACAAGTTTTTTATTTTTTATATCTAATTTATTTCTAATCGCAAATATACTTTTTTAAATGTCGATGTTTGAACATCGACGTTTAGAAAACATCGATGTTTTACAACCGATGTTTCTACGCCATCGATGTTAGCTTTCGATGTTAACATCGATGGTCAACATCGATGTTCCGTTTCGATGTCCCAGCACTAATTTACAGGCAAAACTACGTAGAAGCGGATATATTTTATAGGGTGAGCCAAATAAATTTGTTGGTATAAGTGGAAATAATGAACAAATATTACTATACATTATGTGATTTCACAAAGCGAAAATTTTTTGAACATTTTTACGTAATACTTGAAAATAATATGTATCCGTTTTAACATGAATAATATTTAGTCTAGAGCAAAATATTAAATTGCCTCAACTTACTGTGAAGAAAATCTCCAAACGATTGCTGTTAGGTTTGTTTGGGTGTGTTCCATGATACGTGTTGACGTTTTCCTGAATTAATTCAATATTGTGCCCTTCTTGTAACAATCAAATGTTAGCAGATGTTATACTGGAATTTTAAACAAATTTAAAACATTAACCATAGTAAAATAACATAATGAGTCTATTATTCTTATAATATTAGTTATTTAAAACGCAAAATGGTTCGACTTTACTAAATGCTTTAAATTTATATATTTTTATATTATAATATGGAGAAGTAATTAAATGGTTTGCCGTTATTAACAGTCGAGCTGTGATCGACATGATTACTTGGTCAGCAAGAGTTTACAATTGGTCAGTAGAAACAAACATGTCTAGAAGCAGTTTACTTCAAAGGTCTCAGGGCACTGTCAATTTATGTAACTTTCTTGTGTTTTCTTCTGCCGAATACAGAAGGAAATCGGTTACAAAAGGTGTAGCGGGGCGGGGTTTCACTTGTTTTCCCAGGGCACTGTCACGATTCAGAAATGTTTGCTGACCAACTAGCCATTTTGGCTGACCGATTACATTTTTCTGTTCGCAAAAATAAGAATCGCTAATATTTCAGGCATATATTGCAGAAAAATATTGCCCTTTTAGAAGCACCTTTAGCAAAAAAATCTAAACCGTTGTAGACAGATATTCATATGAGTTTTTCTTCTTGAAATGACCTAAGGGATCACACTCTGAAATGTTAGAATGTCATTTAGGAACACCTTGTATAAATAACTAGTTTCTACGAAACTCCAGATTTTTCCTTTACAAAACCTATATGCTAAGCAAAATTGGCGGAAATTAATACAGACGGCTTTTCTTATTACCATCATTGCTTTGCGGTTACAAGACCTCAAATATGACGTTTATTTCTCTTTTTTAGGAAGAAGACGATGCCTGGGAGATGCATTAGCAAAAACGTGAATATTTCTATTTTTCGTGACAATACTGAATTGAAGCCAAAGATAATCCAAAGAAACCAACGGGGTAGGCTGTACCTGGAATTACAATGACTCCAGAAAAATATAGAGCAAAATTTATCTTAAGACAATAAAAGAAATATAATAATTCTCCACTATACAGTAGTAACATACTGAGCTTCATAGTATACAGGGTATTTTAAAAACTGTGATTTCTTGAAGTAATGACTTAAAAAAAAAGGATAATGAGTTCTGATGTTTTTTGATTGTCTATTTTTTGATTTCATCAAAAATATTTAAAAAAGTTGGTAAACAATATAAATAGTTGTATAACTGGTGCGAAAAGTATTTATTTTCGAAGAGATTGTTATATTTAGTAACCGTAGCTTTCACAAATATAATTTCCTGCTTTAAAAACCCTTAGAAAGGGTATTATCCCTATTTGTAGTTTGCATTAAATATCTAGTTCGTTGTCATTAAACTGCCGATTATCCCTACAATTTATAATCTAAAAAAAAAACAGTATATTTTAAAAAACATTTATTCAATTTCACACTATATAAGAGAAACTATGTTTAATTCTAGTTCTTAATTTATAATTTACAAAGTATCAGTCTTTCTGTACATACTTATATTAACAAAATAAATATTATATTAAAATTACTCTTAATCTATTTTTAATCCACTTCTTCAATTGTTGGTCCAGATTTCGCACCACTGAAGCCACCGGCTTGCTGACCACAGCTACCTCCTGGCATTCCTGATCCTCCAGTGTGATTCTGTGGACCACCTCCATATAACTTGGCCATAATGGGACTGCAAACAGATGTCAACTGCTTTTGCTTGTCTTCTAGTTCTTCTTTCTCCGCCAATGTGTTGTTATCGAGCCATTTTAGAGCATTATCACACTCTCTTTCAACTGTGGTTTTATCATCGGAGCTAAGCTTGTCTCCACAATCTTGAACAGCCTGTTTTAGTTGGAATATGTATGCTTCAAGGTGATTATGAGCTGCTACTTTCTGTCTTTGCTTTTCGTCTTCTTCCTTGTACCTTTCAGCCTCGGAAAGCATTCTGTCGATGTCAGCTTGCGACAAACGGCCTTTATCGTTCTTAATGGTAATGTTACTCTCTTTCCCAGACCCTGTGTCTTTTGCAGAAACGTTGAGAATGCCATTCGCGTCTAGATCAAATTTCACTTCAATCTTTGGAACGCCACGTGGTGCTAGCGGGATGCTTGTTAAGTCAAAGGTACCTAGAAGGTTGTTGTCTTTGGTCATGGCTCGCTCTCCCTCAAACACTTGAACGGTAACAGCCGGTTGGTGGTCAGAGTAGGTAGTAAATATCTGAGTTTGCTTGCATGGAATTCTCGAGTTCCTCTCGATGATTTTCGTCATGACTCCACCAGCAGTCTCTATACCCAAAGACAATGGTGCCACATCAACGAGAAGCACATCTTGGATCTTGCTGTCAGTCTCACCACTAAGAACAGCAGCCTGAACGGCAGCACCATAAGCCACAGCTTCGTCGGGATTAATACTTAGATTCAGCTGTTTTCCATTAAAGAAGTTTTGCAAGAGCTGTTGAACCTTTGGTATCCTTGTGGAACCGCCTACTAAAACGATATCATGAATGGCACCCTTGTCCATTTTGGCATCTTGAAGGGCCTTTTCAACTGGCTGAAGGGTTCCTCTGAAAAGATCCGCATTCAGTTCTTCGAATCTTGCTCTGGTAAGTTTGGTGTAAAAGTCAGTGCCCTCGAAAAGAGCATCTATTTCGATTGTTGCCTCGGTACTTGATGACAACGTTCGTTTAGCTCTTTCAGCTGATGTCCTTAGTCGTCTTAAAGCCCTCGGGTTGCTGCGTAAATCTTTTCGATATTTTCTTTTGAATTCTTCAGCTAAATGATTCACTAATCTGTTGTCGAAGTCTTCACCGCCAAGATGAGTGTCACCGGCAGTAGCTCTTACTTCAAATAAGGAACCTTCGTCGATGGTCAAGATGGATACATCAAAGGTACCACCACCCAAGTCGAAGATCAGCACATTCCTCTCACCTTTCAGATTTTTATCTAAACCATAAGCTAGAGCGGCTGCAGTGGGTTCATTGATGATTCTCATGACATTCAATCCAGCGATTGCACCAGCATCTTTCGTCGCTTGTCTCTGGGAATCATTAAAGTAGGCCGGTACGGTGATAACCGCATCCTTAACAGACTGTCCCAAATATGCTTCTGCCGTTTCCTTCATTTTCGTCAAAACCATGGAACTGATTTCTTCAGGGGCGAATTTCTTGATTTCTCCCTTGTGTTCAACTTGGAGTTTAGGTTTGCCACAATCGTCGATGACTTTAAATGGCCAATGTTTCATATCTTGCTGGATTTTAGGGTCGTCGTACTTGCGCCCAATCAATCGCTTGGCGTCGAACACAGTGTTGGATGGATTCATGGCAACCTGATTCTTGGCAGCGTCCCCAAGAAGACGCTCGCTGTCCGTAAAAGCAACATAACTCGGTGTGGTGCGGTTGCCTTGGTCGTTGGCGATGATTTCCACTTTTCCATGCTGCCACACACCGACGCAGGAGTATGTGGTACCCAAGTCAATACCAACTGCCGGAGCCTTCATCATTTCAACTTGTTTTCACTAGAATATGCTTCAAAATCCACTAGATTTCACTTTAAAATCACTTAAAAACTTTGAACGTTTTACTTATTTCTGTTCTCACTCGTATCGCTTGTTCGAATAATCTGACAAGCCCGCGAAGCCGAGCAGCTTATATACGCGGCCGATCGCGTCCCGGACAATGTCGAACATTCGAGACTTCTCTAGACCCGCAACGTCTAGAAACGAAGCGAATTTACAGGCAAAATTACGTACAAGCGGTTGTATTTTATAGGGTGGGCCAAATAAATTTGTTGGTATACCTGGAAATAATGAATGATATATTATTATACATACTTGAAAATAATATGTATCCGTTTTAACATGAATAATAATTAGTCTAGAGCAAAATATTAAATTGCCTTAACTTACTGTGAAGAAAATCTCCAAACGATTGTTGTTAGGTGTGTTTGGGTGTGTTCTATGATACGTGTTGACGTTTTCCTGAATTAATCCAATATTGTGCCCTTCTTGTAGTTGACAGGAATAGAAACCCGACTCTCTGCATCTTTGACTGTCCACGATTGAATTCTAGGCAACAAAAAAATGTTAGCAGATGTTTTACTGGAATTTTAAACAAATTTAAAACATTAACCATAGTAAAATAACATAATGAGTCTGAGTTATTTAAAACGTCAAAATGTTTCGACTTTACTAAATGCTTTAAATTTATATATTTTTATATTATAATATGGAGAAGTAATTAAATGGTTTGCCGTTATTAACAGTTGAGCTGCGACATGATTACTTGGTCAGCAAGAGTTTACAATTGGTCAGTAGAAAGAAACATGTCTAGAAGCAGTTTACTTCACTTCAGGGGTCCCAGGGCACTGTCAATTTATGTAACTTTCTTGTGTTTTCTTCTGCCGAATACAGAAGGAAATCGGCTACAAAAGGTGTAGCGTTGGACTTGTTTTCCCAGGGCACTGTCACGATTCAGAAATGTTTGCTGTCCATAAGTTGCTGACCAACTAGCCATTTTGGCTATAACCAATTACATTTTTCTGTTCGCAAAAATAAGAATATTTTGCTAACCAGTTAAATGAACAAACCCGAACAAACCCTATAATATGATGATAAATGTATGTAACTCTAGTGCGTGATGTGATCCCGGTTTATAAATTTTTATCACTGCTCAGCGATATATTAACTAGATAATATACGTAAAAGAATATTTATTACGCGCATCGTAAAATAATTAGTGGGTGATGGTCGATGGATTTAAATTATTTATTATGTATACTACTTTACTACTAAAAAAGGAAACTAAAAACTGTAAAAAAATACTACGCAACATTGATAACAAACAAACGTTATTTCTAGCTAGATTAAAGTAGAATTATAGCTTTTAAAAAAACTATGATGAACTAAACACTGTGTACTTTACAACAAACTATTTGTTCATGCAAATACGCATGGTTTCATTTTGTGAGTATTGAATATCATTTGAGTTTTCTTATTATTTAGCCTGTTTAAAAAATGCCCAGAGCTCGCTAGTCTTTCGAATATTATTACTCATTTTCATTTGACGGTTTCAAGTTCAAGATTCAGAAGTCACAGTCAAGTACCAAGTAACGATCTGACAACTTCACGGAATCACATTTTAAATAATAGGTCTATATGAGATGTGATTCGAGAAAATCCACCAAAAAGCAATAAGGCACCCATGTTATTCTAACGGTGATATGTGAAAATTGCCTTTATTATTTTAACACAACTGGTCAGTGACGGAACTTCAAACTTTGCCCCCCCCCCCCCCCCCCCCCCCCGCAAAATTATTTATTAGGCTCTATAAAATGATTTATTTAGTTAAGCTAGAATAACGTAAATTGGTAAATTATAGATATAGATGTTACTCCATAAGAATTTAAAATAGAAAACTGATTATTTCTATGAGAGAAAATGTTTTAATGCTCTTTAGAAACTAAGGTTTATACTAAATCACATTTACTATATAATAATATTATCCAGAAGCCATAAACAGTGACCACACTATTCTTTTCTGAATACATTTATTGTTTAAAATAAATTTTAAACCAAATTTCCAGGAAATATTTACAATAGTATAAGTTCTCGTAAAATTAATATCATACAGGGCAGGTTAAAATTAGACGATACTTTAAACAAGTCGCAAAAATAGGTTCTTTCTTACCTCAAATAATTTAGACTTAGATGTTAAATCTTCTTATATTCTGAACAAAAAATATGTTAAGAGATTTTTTGATATTTCACTCGATTAACCATTTATAACTAATTTTCTGTTAATAACTGAATATCACAATGTTTAGTCATCAGTTAGCCATGGAAACAATTATTGTATAAATGATATTTGAATGAAATAAATGTATTTCAGCTTACTAATAATAATAATCTACAAAAAAAAATTATTTGATAAATTGTTCAATATGACCTCCGGTTTGTTCAATGCATTTCTGTAAACGTATTTTCCCTAAATTGAACCATTGAACAACTTTTCAATTAATTTTGTTTGTAAATTAATATATCACTAGTAAGTTATTCTTAAAATATTAAAAAGAGAAGGTAATTGATTAAAAGTAATACGATACTCGTAGCCATTATATTTTTGAGACACTATATCTCTGCCAGCATATCTAGATAATTCGAGGACAGAGTAGAAGTGGGGTTATCGATCGTGTGAATTCGCGCGCTTTCTAGAATAACCCGGAGCGTTTGGTTGCCTATAGACAGCTTCCTATGAATGGATTTTTTATTTTTTATTCAAAAATTTCTAAAAAATCCTTGCATGGGCATTTACAAAGTTCTAAATTGACTTTTGCTATACAAATAAAATAATACAGTATAATATTCTTTGTAGCCGACTTTATTAACTGGGGCATGTACTTTATAAACAGTAAACACCATGGCTCTTTTTCTACAGTGCAAATTTGTCAAAATATATTATGGGAGGGGTATTATAGATAGAGATGTAAAATTACCGGTAATTTAAAAATCGGTAATATTACCGGTAATATTACGTAATATTACGGTAACATTGGTAATTTATAAAAAAAACAGCTTTTTAAGTAATACTAGTTTTTTTTATTTCAAAACTGTAAAAACATTACGAAAAACAATAAGAACGTTTTTCAAACTAGTCAGAGTCAGAATGAACTACGTAATAGAGTGGATAATGGTAAATCATCCTCATCATCATCCCCAACCTCGTCATCTAATTCTTCTTTCTCTTTCGTTAATTGAGTCAAGTCTATAACTTCGAAACCGATATCTTCTTTTTCTATTTCTTCCTCAGTATCTTCTACTATTCTCGAATGATCTTCTTCATTTAGTAAATTATAATTATGGGCAATATAAGTTAGTTTTCCGGCCCTCTCCACGGTTAGTCTGTTTCTTTTTTGCCGATGAATAAATCCATAAGTACTAAAGGTTCTTTCGGTTGCGGCTGTTGACGATGGTAAATTTAAAATGTCTACAGCTAACCTACTTATTTTAGAACTGGAGCCAATTCCTGCCCACCAAACAGATCCAGACATAGATTTTTCGCTGGAAATGACGAATTCCTTAGCAAAAATATTACCTCTAATTTTGTACTGTGCGAGTGCTTCCATAATAAGATCTACTTGTGAAGAATACTTTGGATGACGCCTTGCAGTTTCATAGATGAACTCCGTTGCAATTAAAATTTCAGCTTCAGTTAACTTCTCGCCGCGTTGACTTGGTTCTAATAGGTAAGCAGCAAGATGAACGGGTTTTAAACATATATTTTCTCGTTTTTCAAGAATTGAACACATTTTCTGGTTTTCAAACATAGTAATAGATAAATTTGATACTTTGTCACGTAATATAGACCTTATTTCAAAAAAGCAGATAAACTCTTTTGAGATTGTTGGCCCGTTAGCTTCAAAAATCGTTATCCACTTAGACATTGGCTGGAACAAGTCATAAGTTGCTTCTATTTGCAACCAAAATTCGTTTTGAAGAAGAAGTCTTACTGTATTTGATGAAAGAACATCAGAAATATCTGGGCTATCATCAACTGCTAAACTTTTTAATGAATGTTTAGTCTCCAAAAAGCTTTTTATACAAGAAACAAAGGAACCCCATCTTGTTTTCACCGGAAATTTTAAAGAGATGTATCGCCCCGTTTTGTTCAACTGGATTCGGCTTATGAAAAAAAAAAAAAAAAGAAACAATATTTCCAATGTTACCGATCTTGCGGTAATATTACGTAATATTACGGTAACATTACCTCGGTAATATTACCTTTACATCTCTAATTATAGATGTTAGTCTTAAAATCTTAAATGGGAAGGGGATGGCACATCATTTTAAAGGTGGTTTAAATATATTTAATTTATTATTGGCGTTCCAAAATGGACGTAAGTAGAACTTACCTGTACTGACCATCAGTTCTTAGGTTATTATTGAAAAAACATTATTGTGTTGGCTCCTCTTTTAGTACAATAATTAGGGGTCCGTAGGTAATCACTCTGGGTGACACCTTTGCCAATTAGTCACCAGGGCCAAAGTCACCTAAAAAAGGTCTAGTGCTTTTACCATTTTGGAACGCGAGTTATTGGAAAGTACAGTACTCAAAAAATAAATTTGGGTGTTATTGAAAATTCTCTTAAGCGACCTTTAAAATGATGTGCCACTTCACCCCCCCTTCCTATTTAAGATTTTAAGAGTACTATTTACCCCTCCCAGGGGGTTCGAGCATGAAAACTGCAAATATTATTTAAAAGTGTCCAAATCACAATAAAATTGACGTGTCTCCGATTTTTAATATAATTTACGGAACGAGAAATTAAGGGTCTATATTTTAAAGTCACCTTAAGGTACAGAATGACATTAGTCATCCTTACCACAAGTTTGACAGTATATTAAATTAAAGTTCTTTTTAACTCAAGATAAGAGTTTATTCCTTAATCTGAGGGCCGAATTTGAATGTTACCTTAAGTTAGACCTTAGCTAAGATAGCCTTAACGTTATGGTAAACCTTAAAAAAACTATATTTTAAATTAAGCTGAGGGTCAATTGACGCGTTAAGTGGAAGATTACCACGTCCTTTAGATGAAAGTAAAAGAGAACTTTAATAATATACTGTCAATTTTATGTCATTCTGTACCTTTAAGGTGACTGAGAAATATCGGCCCTTAGACTTAACGCTTCAATTGACCCTCAAATTAATTTAAAACATAGGTTTTTTAAGGTTTACCGCAACGTTAAGCCTACCTTAGCTAAGGTTTAACTAAGGTAATATTCAAATATCGGCCCTAAGGGTGGGAATAAGTTTTCAAATTGACACCCGGGCGTTTATATATAATAAGCTTCGTCTTACCAGTGATTACCAATTTATGTTATGCTGAAAAGGTCATGGCAAATATCTGACCAATACTTCTACATAATAACCAATATATTATACCTAAATAAATAAATATGATTTTCACCATATCGAAAAAATATCACGAAAATTACTGATTTGTCAGAAGTCGAAGAATCCTCTCTAGTCGAACGAGAATGAAACCATATCAATACGCCTTATAGGATAAATAGAGAAACATATATTTGATATTTAGTCAATATTATTTTACTTTATCCCATCTTATTAGCCGTTTTAAAGTGTAGTGTGACAACTCCTCGACTATGATCCACAATAGTGTTCTTATTTTAACTTACCTATGATTTACTTCTTTTCATTTTTGAACCTTAGGCTAAATCCTACCATTCTAGCTACTAATTTTCTTCGGAGCAAACTTCTATAACGCCCTTGTCAGCTTCTTGGGTTCAGAAACTAATCTACTTGTTGGAGCTTGCTGTAAATTACACGGATTTTGAATAAAATACCTTCATTTTTCATATAAATCATATATCAAATTAAAGTACAAACCTGTTCACTTAATTTAAGCACAAAACAACAATCTTATTGCCGAAAAATCCATGGAAAACCATTATTTTACACAAGAAATAGAACTTTTCAAATTCAGAGCGACGCCATCGCCAAAATATCGGAAAAAAATACAGTTGAATAACAAAATGATATGACGCGACAGTGCAAAACACAGTTTGCAAGGCAACTATGATTTATAGGCAAAGCAACATTAGGCGGTGTATGACTGGTTACATATTAGTAGGATGAAAGGTTGTGCTTTTGGGGAATTACCGAGCTGATATTATATTTTAAAATGGGTCTTTAGGCCTAAACGAGGGACTGCCTTATTTATTACTGTCGTGATATCCGAAAAACAAAATTTCCATTCACAAAATCATATGTTTTGCTAATTTGTGAGATATTTAGGTAACCAGTGAATCAAGAAGCACAGGTTGAATAAAATATAATTAAACAGTCTTAGAAGCACCATGAATCGCCCAAAACATCTAAAACACAGAAAATAAGAGGTTGTCTGTGAATTAATTCAAATGAAGAGGCGAGGATGCGTAGTCAAATAATTCAAATAAAAATATTTATTACTATTTTCATAACTATTTATTTATACAAATAAAAATAAATACATCAATCAAAACAAAACAAAAACAGTATCACAAATCATCATCTAGAAAGCGTAGTGAGCAACTCCAGAATCGAAGGCAACGTGGGCTACAGCTGGGGCCGCCGAATAGGCTACTCCCAAAAGTGGAGCATGATCGGCGTAAGCTGCAGGTGCAGCATAAGTTGCATGTGTAGCATAAGCAGCAGGAGCGGCATAAGTTGCATGGGTAGCGTAAGCAGGCGCGCTGTAAGCCACAGCAGGAGCAGCAGCGAATCTCAATCCGGGGTTGGAGATTCTTACGTCAGCTTTGCTGACACTGGAGAATGGAGTGTCGATGGTCTTGGAGTAAGTGGAGATTTGTCCAAGGTTTCCTGCAGTACGATAGATGTTGGAGGATTGAGATGTGATGGCTGGTGCTGAGTATGAAAGGGGAACGCCTGCGTGCGTGCTATAAGCAAGGGGGGTTGCGTGGGCGCTGTACGCTAGTGGGCCTGCAGCGTAGCTGACTGCTGGGGTCAGGAGTTGGCCTGCACTGGCGAAAGCGAAGGTGGCGCAAACTACGAAGAACTGAAAAGTGAAAAATTCGATAAATAATTGTCTATTTAATCTCTGGCTACTAAAATCCCACCAATATTTACTTAGGCATTTAAAATGGTAAAGCGTATTGTGAATCGATGTGAAATGCCGTCAAATTTATAAATGTACCGAAGGAATTGAGTATATTCTATGGTTGTCGTAGATTAGTATTAACATTCATTTGTAAGATAAAATTAATCGTAAGAATAGCAAAAATTGTGGAAAAAAATTTAAGCCAGTGTGTATTGAATTACGAGTAGCTATGAGTTATGATGAAAGTCTTAACAAACAACTCTATTTTCGATATTCATAGTTACAAGCACTGTCATTGTGATTAATCCTAATAATTTTTAATTAAAATAAATTAATTTCGCTGGTTAATTCCATTAAGAGTTATTTTATCTGCATATGCATGCATTCGGGAGGAAAAACTATATATTGAATCCTTTGGGACATTAACAAATAATAAAAATAATATTTTAAGAAACAAATCAAATTTTGAGGCTTAATTATCTTCTTAAATCTAGAATAAACGACTTTCGATTTGATATTTATTTATTTTAATGGGTGATTTGCAGGAACAATTTTAAGTCGATAAGTTTTTATACGTATATGTCCTAAAGTGCATATTTCTGATAATAAGGTGTTAAAGTTTTTTTTGGTTTTTATCAAAAATTCCGGAACCTGTTTGAGATACTAGACTAAATTTTGGGTATACCTATGCTATTTTGATATGCAATAGCACAGTTAGTGCCCTACTTTTGTTGCTTAATTTCTTCGTCTAAGCTTGAGTATTATCTTTGTCGTTTTGTTCGGGTTTGTTTGCTTGAGCATTTTGTCTATCTAACATAGAATAGCCAATCGTTTGAGAAGTAACCTTGATCAAATTATTCGCATGTTTGCTGATGCAAAAGTGAGGCGTATAAAATTCTAAAATTGAATATGAAAATTTCGAAAAGTTGGCGTGTTATGCACTGTTTTTCATTTTCGTATTGTCCCATCAGAATAAAAAGTTTAACATTGTCCATGTCCAACATGTCCCCGAAATTCCCTTTCGATTCCCCTCCGACCCGACCCCTGTTCGGTTCCCGTATTACTGAATGAAATTCCCGGTTTTGAGACAGTAGGAACCTCATGGAAAGGAAACGGGACATATTTCCCTGGTAAGGGCCCCGTTCTGAGAAATTGTCTGGGGCCCCCGTTTATATAGTTACGCCACTGCACTGATATTTTCAAAACAATTATTTTATTATTAATTATCAATTCTAAACAAAAAAGGTCTCTCATCATTCTCTTAAACTTACTTTCCTTTTTCTTCTTGTTTAATAAAAATTGCCATAAAATATTATAACAAGAAGGCATGCATAATTATTATTATCATGTTATTTTCTTCCAAATAGTAAGATTCAAGAGAAAAACGAAAGATACGTTTTTTATTTAAAATTGAATTATAACTATAAGATATGCGGCGTTTGTTACTTTATTTTTTGGTTGAAATTTCTAATTCATGTCACTGGATAGAGAAAACAAAATTGTTTTAGGTTAAAAATGTGGGGTAATAGATCATAATAGTCTATACAAAAATGTAGTCTAATATCTCAAACTAATTTCGAGATTTTTGATAAAAACCAAAAAAAATTATATAAGCTTTAACACCCTGTATATCGAAAATAAAGCATTTTAATAACTGCACATCATTAAGTAATGTCCTATATAGTGATAATAATACAAAATCGGAACTTACTCTGAAAGTCATTTTGAGGGTTGTAGGGTAGTTTTTTTTAACTCGAAACAAATGTCTTATTTGGTGTTGATGACTGTAGATCAACTGATACCTCTACATCCAACCAACCCGCTTTTTATACTTTAAAACACTGGGGGAGTAAACCATATACCGGTGGTACAACCGAAAACAAACCAGTTTCGTACTTCAATTGTGAAATTATTCATTTAATATAGTTGTCCATTATTTCCCTTCAAAGTTCTTGATAATTTGTGATTACATGATTTTTCAAGTGCAAAAGCAAGGTAAAATGGAATAAGGCCGAACACGGTGAATGTTAAGGTTGGTAATTGTTGTTTTGGTTCCTTTTGGTGGATGTAACGTTTGTAATGTTTAAAGGTGGCCTTAATTATAGTACGGTTTTTAAAATAACCGTGTCGATTGTTGAGTGATTACATATAATAAACCCGAATGAGTATTTTTTGGTTCCAGCATTTTAAAAAAATAAACCAAATTGATTTTTTAAATTAGTTGGTAATGATACCAATTTTATAAACTTAAAAACCAGGATGCCAGCGGTAGCAAAAAAGGTAAAAATTACGCTGCCGGCGAAAGCGCCGCAGGCGACATTTTCTATGAACCACGCCCAAAATACACACCTAAATATACTAAATAAGTAAATACTAGAAAAACCGATGCGGTGAGGTGTGAGGCTAGTGTCGCCTAACTGAGACAGAAAAACACGAAGGATTTTTTTCAAGCGGAACGTACGTACATTATACCTCGATATGAGTGGAGTACGTAGCCCGAAACGTTCGTCCGTTTTGCGCTTAATAAATGATAGGTAACTCTAAACGTTCTCCTTATCTGCGCGTTTCACGTAAGACGTTTTTTGATAACCCCCGTATAACCAAGTTTCCCCTCAAGTTTTATTTGAATTTAATTTAATCAGATTATTAAGTAGACGGCTATTTTTTGGAAATTTAATTTTGTCCCCATTTTTGAATTCTATCCAGAGGTGAATTCCCCACCCCGGAATTATTTATTTAGAGCCTATCTAACTTTCTTAATGATTAAATTTTGAATATATGTGTGAGTGCTGGTCGACACTATCAGTAATGTCGCCAGTCTTGATATTCAATGAAAATTTCATCATAATTTAGAGACGCTCCTACTTAAAGTATTTTCGAACGCAATTTTCTCGATTATGGGTTTTCGAATCGAATAGGTGTTTTTTGTCAGGGATGCCAGGCAATTACACGTACGTGTCAGTCGGTCTTGGGTGGGCCCACCATCCTTTCCCCGCTAACTGGAAGCTGTCATCAGTCCACCAGAGCAATAAGAGATGAGGGCAAATTTGTCATAAGAAAAAATGCATTATTTTAATTTAAAAGTATAGTTAGTTGAACGTAGGACGAGGCCTAACTGATGTTCAGACTATACTTTTGATGTCACAATCGGGTAATAAGATATCGCCGCATTATTTATACTCGCACGGACAGCTACGAGTTTTCGTAAATCAATTTTAGTTGTTATAGTAGTAGTAGCACTAAAATTCACGAGTGTTCGAAGATATTTCAAAGTTCTTTATACTCGCACTGAAGCATACGAGTGTTTGAAGAGATTCCAGAGCTATTTATACTCGCACGGAAACTACGAGTGTTTAATGACAGTCCAGTATTTTTAAACTCGCCGGAAACACGAGCAGGCGAAGATACAAATTTTCTCAGGGAAAATCCGCGGTTGCCTGTCCTCGGAATTCTTGATGTAAAAAAACGCAGAAACCTGTAGTCACTATTGGGGCTCCCGTTTTGAAAAATAAAATCGCGAGTGAGCGCGGTTCTGGGGATACCAGAAAACCGACTGCCTTCTAAAACAATTTTTTATTTCATCCTTCCCAACGCTACATTGCGTCATTCTTAAACCATCTAATCCCTTGCCGTCGACGCCCGTAAAGCCGTTCTCATGATTTTTGTTGATGAAGCATATTGAAAGATTACGTCAACCTTCGATATTGAATTTGACGGAAAATAAAATTCATTAATTTTCTGGAATTGGAAAAAGCCAGTTTTACAACACTAGTGCTCCATCTTGCCCCTTCCAGGCGATGCCTATGATCATGACCTACTATTATAACTGACTTAAATTATTAAAAATATGGCATTTTAGCTTGTTTCTGAAGTTCAATTAACTAAATATGTGTTTGATTTAAACTTTTCTTAATATCAAACTTTTGAGAGAACTATTGACATTGACAATAAACTAATTACATTAGCCATGAAACTGTAAAAAGTAACAGTGACCATAATCACAGAGGATATCAAAACTCCCAACCGACAACGACATGGATGAAACCTAAAAAAATTGCGCCAGTAAACTATCGACGGTAACAATCCCTATTTTCAAACAATCTTTTAAGGACTAAAGTTGTTAAAGTGCGTTGAAAGATTATATTAAAAATAAAATTATCACAAAAATATAAATAGGAGGCAACACCCTCTGTCTAGGACAAATATAGACAAATAGAAATCCAACACGATAAAAACACAAGGTTAGTATATTTTGGTACAATTATTGAACTCGTGGAAATTTACATACAAAAGCCATCGTACCCACATTATTGTAATTTAATTTAACAAGTCATTTTTTTATATTTAATTAATATATGGATCAATATCAATCAATCAGATAATTAAATAACAAAACTTGTTTCGGTAATGTTAAGAGAGTTGGAACGTAAATGTTCCTGTTCGAATTTTAATTCATTTTATTTTGGAAGAACTAACAACCTATACTGGGTGTTCCTTTATGACAAGCCAATATTTCAGAATGTTATTCCTAAACTTATTTTAAAAGAAAGGCTCTTAAGGATACTGCTTTGGTCCACAGTCTTTGAAGAATAAACACTTCACATTCTTAGGTAGGTTGTAAACAACTTTCCAGAAAATCAATCTGGAAGCTCTGAAAATTAGTATAATTTTTCTTTGTCGTTTTGCGTCGCTTAGACGTCGCCCTTGAGCGTTCCAAACGTACTTTTTTGACAGCCTTTATTGGAACGGCCGTCTTTCATACCGGCTTTCACATTTGACACTACCTGATTAACTACTGTCATATTGGTCGTTGTTTTTGTGTGTTAAATTTTAGTAGAAGTTGCTTGTGGAAAAAATAGTTCTTATAATTCTTAACTCAATATGGTAAGACTGTGCCAATTCTGCCGGAAACTGGATAAAAATATAGCCAAAGGTCTACGGACGTGACTCAAGTCGATTGTTTGTTCTTCCTAACCAAGACATATCAAACCGATCAGCTGTTACAATGAGAACAGAAATAGACAGAAGATAAAAAGAGATGGGGATTCTACTTCTACATACAGGGTGTTATGGAAATGACGTATTATATTTAAACGGGCGCTTTCAATTCATTCAGCGGTAAAAGCAAAGAGGTAAAAGTGATCTGACGTCAAACCAGAAAAATACCTGTGTGGCATTGTAATACATGTAAGCAATCAAGGAATTCTGCCTTGTGTTGTCATATGTACACCTTAAACTCTTTAGAGAAAATAAAATAATTTGAACACTTTTCCATTCTGTAATACCTTTTTGTACAATTAATTGAAGAACATTTACGACGGACTATGTTTTAAACAACCCGAAAAAACATATGGAATAGTAATAGTACGTCACTAGGTCAAATGCCAATGACCTCTTGACGCCTTACGTCGGCTGAGCGAAGTAGTTTCATATAGCGCCGAACGCTTGCGTCTGTTAGTTGAAGACCAGTCAGCGGCCGGATACGTTGTGTCTCGTCTATCACCAACACACTCTCAGCAATCCGCTCTGTTTTTTCGGTTTACGCGTGTATCTTGCCCGTCCATAAATAATCTTTGAATATTGTTTATATTGACGCGTTTCTTCTGGACGTCAAATTTCTCGCGTGTAATAAAATCTAATAATCTGTAGTATAATCTGTATTATTGTATTTTCAAAAGCTAACTATCGGTTCTGTTTCACTATTACTGTGTGTACATAAAGTGTTTCCAGGAGTGTTCCCATGAAAAAGAAAAAAAAACTGATTGTGTTTGTGCCTGGATTTCCTCGCTCTTTACGTATAAGGATAAATACAAGTAGGTATAGAAAATAATTCATTTTTATAATTTTATATGGAATTTCAGTTTTACATTAAGTTTGGCAACATTGCCATTGGCTCGGGGTGAAATGTTGTAATCGGAATCGTACAAGGAAAAGTTACGAAAAGTAATACCCTGCCGCGTTAGTCAAACCGGTATATATGGTATTTTCGTATTATATTGATGGATTGGGGGTCGTGCCACCGCCTGGACTCGCGTTTGGTTCATGTTTATTTCAAGTCGATAGTCCATACGAATCTTTCGTTCGTGCTAACGTTCGAACACTCTTAATCCAATGCATATAACATATTCACATTGCATAACAATACATATAATAAGCAGAACACAATAATGATTTCAATTGTCCTGTCTTGTACCCTTTCATGCTTATTTGGTATTTTAGTGAGCTTAATAATTAATATAGCATATTTTTTTTTTCGTTATTTAATGCATTTTTGGCCCACATAACGCACACATAACTGACTTGACATTATAAGAAAAGATTAATGAGTAATTAAAAAAGAACGAGTATCTCCAGGTCACATTAAACCAGAATAATTATCGTTTTCAATTATTGTGGAAGTCTAGAGCAAAAATTGCATGTTTGAAAAATGAGGCTACTTGATTTCGGATTAAAATTCTTACACGTTAATGAGTTATTACTGTCAATGTGTTTTTTTAATTGTCAGTTTAAGCAGCGTTTGGCTGACGTAATCCAAGAACGAACAAATCCTCGTTGGCATTGCGAAAAGTAGAATGAATAGACTGTACTATAAAGACAAATAGTACTGCAGTAATGAAAATTATACCAGGACACCAAATTTTTTGCTACATGATGTTATTTTTGTTAATATCTCCGAAAGTACTTTAGATATTAATTTCAATTTTTGTATGTGCTAATAGTATATAAAACCACATACTTTAGTTACAAAAGTTATTCTATCCATCAACCAGTGGCGTCCCTGCAACCATGCCCACTGATTTTTTTTTACAAAAAAAGTGGTACGCCACTGACATTTTGCCATGTGGATATTTTTCTAATTAGCCCGGTCAATTCTACATAAAAACAGCCTCTTGCATTTTTCCCGTCAAACGCACCGTTCTACATTCGAATTGAATCTCATTATTATTAACATCGATAATGATAAATTTTGTTTTATAGAAATTGTTGGAAATGGCTACACAAAATTTAGTATTTGTCGAAGGCCGTTCGGTGACCGTGCATCTTGTGGTGATTTTATGGTATTATAGCTGCGAATTTCTAGGATATGTCTATACAGTGTGTCCCAGAATATGTGGGCAATCTCCCGGGTTCAGATAAAACACTTAAAAATAACGGGAGAAGTATCTATAAATTTTTCTTCCTACGGCCTCGCCTACGGAGATATGGGCCCATAACGGACGTCCCTGGAAATCGTTGTTTTTTTAAATAATTTTTTAAGTACTAGGGTGTAATTTAATAATTTTTTAGTATAATGGCTACTAGATGAGTCTCCTTAAAATTCGCCCTTTTAAACACATTTGGCTTATTTAGTTTGCCAGGGACGGACTAGACGTAACACAAAAATGCTTTTTTTTGTACACCTTGTATGATGAAGGAAACAATAATATTTTTGGATACTCTAAACCTTGCTGAAGCTGAAAAAAGGTACTCTTGATCAATGTCGACAAAATGAACTGTTTTCGAAAAAATGATATTTTTGTTCAATATGATTTCTATTTAATTAATTCCAAATTATTATTTGCAACAGAACCAACAGTAGTCAACTTAATATCACACAAAGGACCCCGCAGTTTTTAAATGGAAATTGGGTTTCACTCAAATTTACTAAAAAGTATTGCATCATACGAATTGTATTATCCTGATAAAATGTCTCCATGGGCGCAATGAAAAATAATGACAGGATTTCGAGATACGAGCCATGCAAGGTGGTGATGTTTCAAGTCCAAAAGTCGTATCTGACCGGTACGTATTACGAATAATGATCAATATATTCACGTATATTCTCATAAACATCGTACATATAAATATAGATAGATATCTACCCTCTTTATGTATATGCACACATACACGAGATTTTCGGATTCAATGCCACCCGAGAATGAGAATATACGTGAATATATTGATCATTATTCGTAATACGTACCGGTCAGATACGACTTTTGGACTTGAAACATCACCACCTTGCATGGCTCGTATCTCGAAATCCTGTCATTATTTTTCATTGCGCCCATGGAGACATTTTATCAGGATAATACAATTCGTATGATGCAATACTTTTTAGTAAATTTGAGTGAAACCCAATTTCCATTTTAAAACTGCGGGGTCCTTTCAAGACACTACCATAAACTGACACTGGCATAAATATTCTTATTTAATCGGTACATGTGAAAAAAAACCATAAGAACAATGAGCATATGAACATAAAACAACAACTAATGCAAAAAACCATATTGAACAAAGATATCTTTTTTTTCGAAAACAGTTCACTTTATCGACATTGATCAAGAGGGTCTTTTTTGTAATAACAAAGCATGTAATATTATGCGGGCCACTGACGCTCACATATTTACTCGCAAGCGTGCATGAACACATCGAGGCATGCATGCAAATTTGACAATGTGTGGTCGAAAACTGACGACTGTTCATGCTTCTGGGGCGATGTGAAATGATCTGTCGCATTCCACTTATCATTATTTTGCTACTTTCCAAGGTATAGTGCGTATACAACAACATTCGACTTTATCAAAGAATTATTTCCCAGTCCAAGGACTACGTTGGTCGTCAGAAAATATTGCTACTTCATGTATGCTCGCGAGCAAATGTGACCATCAGTGCTTGAATTTGTAACATTATGTAGAGGAAAAACTATTTTTATGAACGAAAAATCTCAATCTTTAATAATTATTAATACATTTTCTGTTATCAGCTTAGTCCTTTACACGTGTGGATATTAAGTACTTCCTATTTACTAAATGCTTATACTACAATAACGAGGAACCTTCAAATTCCGGGAAAGAGTGTTTCACATTGTTTATTATCACTTAAAATGTATTTCTATTGTTTTGCTCGTGTTAATTTATAATAAAAAACAACCCGAACAAGTTAGGTATTTTTTAAGTCCAGTTAAAGAGTCGTTTTCCATCCAGTGGCGGGTCGTGATCTATGATTCACAAGTATGGTGAAATTATTTTTAAAATTTTATTTTTGTGTAACGACCAAACAATTACTTTCTAGGTGTTTTAAATGTAGAAAGAAAAGAAGTAATAAGAAAATGCGTTAGGTAAAACATATTTTTATTTATTTTTTAATTTTACACAAGGAAATACAACTTTTGGAAAATAAGGAATCCTGCCCCCGCCACCTGTTACTACAGAGAAACTGCACTACTTAATCGCACGTGCGAGCAAGTCTCGTCATAATCGTCATTTACCTCGAACGAGGCACGGTTGACGATCTATACAGTTTCGTTTGACGGGATGATAAAATATTAGGGGGGAGCCGGACTTTTTTAGTTTGACGGTACGATAAAGTATTAGGGAGGGTCGGAATATAAATTAATATTTTTTATTTGTTTTGTTTTGAGGGTGCGCGTGTGCATGTGCTCCTATGGAAGAACCGCCACTGTTTCTATCTTCTGCGACTAAAAAGTTTCCTGGTACAAGTTTTTTAAAATCTACGTTTCGAAAAACTTGAGGCGTATACGGTCCTGTTACGATATCAAATACGTCATACTTAGTGCATAATCTTTTAAAACCACAAAAAATAGTGCCAAGTGTTAAGAAATCTCTGGGTGACGAAACTAGGGCAGAATTCGTATTATTCTCTGATAAGAATTAGCTCAAATTTAGGCCAAGTTGGACTATTTTGGTATGGGTATAAAATAATTTATTAGGGATGCTATAAATACTATATTGTATTACTCAAGTTATCGAATTCTTACTTAAGCTGAGTACAAACAGATATGTATATTTTTAAAGCTTATTTAAAAAAATTCAATCATGTTAATTTTTGCCTGGTTACTCGATATTGCAGTGCCGTAGATAGCTTTGTTTCCTGGGGGTGTACTGGCTCTCTCTAGTGATGGTCGAAGCTGCGCTTTATAGAGTATTAAAAGTTGTTCCCGATCCCCACAAGGTGTTGGATTTGTTAGAAAAATGAGCATAAATTGACGTTTTCATATTCTCTTCATTCTTATTCATGTTCAGTAAATTACATCGATCGAAGGATTTATTATTGACTTTACACTAAAAATATATTGACATTGATATTTTGCGCTGTAGACAAATATTAACAGCAGCCAAACAACAACAAACAAATTCCAAAAGATATATTTTTGTAGACGAGAAAATTATCGAAATTTTGAAAAAGGAGATAGCTTATCTCTATGTAAGCTGTCGGCCGATTTTTAGCTTAGAACTGCTGAAAATCGAAATCATAATTCCTTTTTATCCACCAAGCCTCTCCAAATAAGAAACAAGAGAAAAGAAACAGCACATTTCTTATTTCACATCCGCCACACCCAGTGGCGGCTCGTGACCTATAATTGGGGAGGTTCACAAGTATGGTGAAATAATTTTTAAAATTTTATTTTTGTGTAACGACCACACAATTACTTTCTAGGCGTTTTAAATGTAGAAAGAAAAAAAGTAATAAAAATATCCGTTAGGTAAAACATATTTTTATTTATTTTTTACTTTTACACAAGGAAATACAACTTTTGGAAAATAAGAAAGGTTTTCTTAGTGTGTATAGCTGTCGGATCTTAACGTCGTCGCATGCAACCCTCGTAACAATATTTATACAGTCCACTACTAATATTACTAAAGCCATCTACGAGCTATTAAGAAAACCGAATAATGTCCAATACTACTACCGCCATCTACTAGTTATCAAGAAAACCGAATGATGTCTAATACCACTACGCCATCTACGGCTACGTCATTAGGCGCAACCAAGACGAGAACAATAGTTAACTGTTTTATGACGAGAACGAATCGAGCCACGAGTCTGACAGGTTGGCATTCTTCATATTTTCAGTGTTTTTGAGTTTAAATCCTTAAATAAAATGGTTTAAAATCATATCGAGTATCATTTATCGAAATACACAACATTTATCGACCCTACACAATAGTGCTTAAATGTAAAGTCCATTCTTCGGTTCTTAATTGTAGAAAATTGATCAATAACAGCCTCATTAAGTTTGGAATACCCTCTATAATTTTTTTTCATATATTTCATTTTTAAACTTTCTAATAAAGTCCCTAGATTTACCACATATATATAACCATTATATTGCTAATACCATCTGAAATTATGTCCCCGCTATGGACATCGAGCGGGTAATAGTGAGTTTGCGCAGTTCGGACATTTCCTTGTGAAAATAAACATTCGACAGGACCGGATTTCAACTTTTTTAATGCAAATTTCACTGGTGGGTTCGATTTAAGACAGCGTTCCATGCATACGATTTCTGACGATATGATGTCCGACAGTGCATTGATTGGTGGAAACTTTTGCTGCTAAATTCCGTCCGAATATTTCTTAACCTCACTTTTTTCTAAACCAAAAATTAAGAATGAATGACTATATTGACTATTTTGGGAATTATCAGCTACTAATGCAACAAATTAAAAATACATTAATTTTAAGGTTAGGTAGTGACCACATATATATTATATTGTATACACCCTTACAAGCTTTTTAGTGAAATTCGGTCCCGAAAATCGGATCATGTGATAAGCAAAATATTTTCGTATAAGTATATTATGTACCTACATACCTGAAATACTCTATACCTGGTATTGATCCACAACTTTTGCAAAAAAGCACAATGCACTTGTGTCCTTTCATCTTAAACAAAACAAGTTACTAACCTAACACTAGCGAATCGAATCACCAAAAATTAAAAACTCCTTTACAAAAATTGTTGTTAAGTAATAAAAGTTTATAACCAACGAATACTTATAACCATTTATAACCACTAATATACCGACAACAATGTGGATGAACCACTTTTTATTCTGTAATTTGAAAAGGCATCAAGAATCAAAGATGGCGATGAATAACAAAAACAAATAATGCCGGGCCGGCTCTGACGCGATCGATAAAATTTCCACCCTACTGCGCAAACTCAATGGTGCCAAGCGATATCCCATAGCGGGGACACTTTTTGTAATTTGGAACATTCGTATTGGCAATATAATGGTTATATATATGTGAGATTTACCCTTTGTGGTCTGCGTTAAATTAATTTCGGGTTTAGGTGTTCCCGCATTCTTCACTTCAATTTCAAAGTTATTTCTTAAATAGTCCACCGTCAACTATTCATTTTAACTTAATAAATATATAATATTAAAATGTTAAAACATACACGCTTGAATTTCTAACTAGATGCACACAAAAACTGTGCGCCTTTTCCATGTTAAATCCCCATAGCCCCGCTATCCCCCGCCACCTGTTACTGCAGAGAAACTGAACTACTTAATCGCACGTGCGAGCAAGTCTCGTCATAATCGTCATTTACCTCGACCGAGGCACGGTTGCCGGATCTATACAGTTTTGTTTGACGGGATGATAAAATATTAGGAAGGGTCGGAATATTTTAGTTGACGGTACGATAAAATATTAGGGAGGGTCGGACTTTATACGATAAATAATATTCAATGAATATAAATTAATATTTTTAATTCGTTTTGTTTTGAGGGTGCACGTGCGCATGTGCTCCTGTGGAAGAACCGCCACTGGCCACACCACTTATGTATGTTTGTTATAAAGTGCGGGGTTAAAAGATTGTTTTTTGCTTTTAAACTTTGAACGGAATTAGAATTTAGAAAAACTAAAACGTTACAATAACGACCGCTTTTGCCAACCGATGATAAAGCCAGATGAATGCAGATGACGTGATCTACATGCATTGCTACAAGGCTTTCGATAATACTTGTGTTTCTGAAATTGAAGCCTTAATCATTTTGAATATCTTAGCTATAGTTGTTGCAGAATTATATCGTTGATTCTTACTACCATAAATAACCTACCTGATTAAACCCTATTGTATACGCCTGAACCTCTTCAAATCTCAATAAATGGGATAAGGGCCGGCTTGAAAATGTATACCACACCACATGATTTATTTTTATAATTTAAAATAAATAGATAGGTATTTTTAGTTTTATGTACCTATAATAAATGTAAAATAATGATAACAATTAATGATAATTGAAAATAATATAATTTATTCAAAATTTAACTCTGTATCACTATCACTATCTTCATCTAAGCCTAAACTTATAATTAAGGGTTGAACATTAATTGTAATCATACAATTGTAAGAATTTTCCACCTTAAGTACATGCTGTACACAGTTTTTCCAGCTGTCTGCAGAAATTTTTCTTACTTCGTTTTTAATTAATTCTACTACAGATGCATTTAATGTAGGATAAATATGATTTCTTCTAATATTGGATTTTAATTGGTGCCATCTTTGCTCAATAGGATTGAATATACAATAGTACGGAGGAAGACGCAACACTGTATGTTCATTTTCTGCTGCAAGTTTGTCACACTCGTATTCCTTATTTATTTTAAAAGCTTTTAATACTTCTAGCAGTTCTCGTTTTTTGTAAGTTTCTTCAAAATATAAATCATTTTCAATCATAAAATTTTGAATTTCTGCTTTTGTATTATTAGAATGGGAATGATTTTTGCTTGCCGACTATGATAACTAGCATTGTCCATTACAATGACGCTATTTTCAGGTATATTTTTAAGGAGTTTATGTTTAAACCAATCTTCAAAAAGTTGTGCGTCGGTATCTTGATGGTAATCTAAAGAAGAATCTGCTATGTTTTTAGCTGAAAGCAACAGACAATTTGGAACAAACCCGTTCTCTGAACCAGCATGTAATATTGTGATTCTTTTGCCTTTATTTGATGGTGCCTTGGTTCGACATTTTTTGGAAGAATCATCCCAACCTTTTCTTGGAGTGTCATGGATATCGAACCTACTATGTCTCTTACCGAAGAGAAAGGAGTTTTTGTCAAAGTAGACGTCTCTGCTAAAGTATCCATCGAATTAAAATTTCTACTCAACAACGATTGATACACATTTTTATTTATTAGTTTGGCATCGGTAGATAAATGCTTTCTTTTAAAAATGACACTTGAAGATGCCCCGCTATCAGCACAATTCCAAGGACGCCACATTCTACCACTAATAAGCCTAACTAAAAATTACTCGCAGGAAAACCACTAAAGATTAAAATTATTAAAAATCACTTTGTATTTATATATGCATCAGGCATAGGTATAAATTGAATTTGTATACCTGGTCCGGCTCTGCTCGAAAAGGCTTTAAAATTTGGGATTTCCTTATTTATTGTATGGTCGAATGGATAATGAGGTTTTATTGCAGTCAAAAGATCAACGGTATAATTCTGCAAAAACTATACTACAGGTTATTTAAATTGTTAGCCCGTAAAGTGTCTTCTCATTCTTATGATCAGTCAGTCCGACGCTGAGACGCTACAGACACACATGATTAATAACGTGGCCAGCAATTAATACCCATGACAATATTGATCATGTAAGAAAGAGAAGCTTTATTGCCACGTGCTGATGTCACACATTATTATGAGGTTGTTTCTGTTTATTTAAGAATATTGAACCATAATAATAGATTATTCCGTCTGGTACACTTATGCATGTTTGTTGACTTCACCTTTAAAATTTCCCTACATTCAGTCACTAACGGATTGAAAAATGTTTTTGGTAAATACGTATTCATTAAATTGTATAATTAGGAAGAAAACTAGATAATAGTTTCGGTTATCTATAAATTAGCAATAAGTAAGTTCGCCAATCCTCCTAATTGGATCGACGAGATTTTAATTGGTAATAAGAGTAGAGGTCTAGTTTTTTTATCTTAATTATTTAAAATTCCAGTACGCGATAAAATTTTTGGAGTTTTTAATCTCATTGTTATGGTTTTGTAAAATTAATTTTTGATGATTTCAATTTGTATCTCCGATGCCACTATAGAATCACGAAGGTATTGATTGAGGCGAGGCAGTTTCTTCAATAAGTATGTACAGTATGTTCATTTTCTCCTTTATGTTAAGGATTAGATAAAAACTTGAAATACAAAAGTTGGAGAGATCATTAAGGTGCACATTCTAAAATTATATTGGAGTATACAGGGTGGCCCACAAAGAAGTGACGAATATAACTTACGTTTTTTTTAAATGGAACACCCTGTATTTATATCAATTTTTGGATTATACATAAGATTATGAACATTTCTTATATATAATGTTATATATAGGAAGGGTAGTCGTTGCTGACTAGTTAGGGAAAACGATTTGGGTAATATTGGGCTTTGCAGCAAATGAAAGTGTACTCTTTAAAGTTGGTCCAAGCTTTCGGAAATCTTTATTTCCATCATCAGGGATAAACTTTGTTGAGGATG
Organism: Barypeithes pellucidus; assembly: GCA_963991005.1. Taxonomy (NCBI): domain Eukaryota; kingdom Metazoa; phylum Arthropoda; class Insecta; order Coleoptera; family Curculionidae; genus Barypeithes; species Barypeithes pellucidus. The sequence continues at coordinate 10,506,029 of OZ022562.1, read as the reverse complement.
TTCATATAATTGTAGATAATTACTAATAATAACACAGTAAAGTTAGGAAGCAATGAAGCAGCACCAAGACAAAATCTCTTGTGGTTGGTAAAACCATACATAACACACCATAATTAATTACTTAAAAAAGACAGTACAGATTAAAATAATTTAATATTTTTTTTGAATAAAATTAATGGTCTTCATAGACCATGCTAACGGACAACGGCCATTTTGTACCGGTATTATTGATGAACCTGGTTCATCAAATAATACCTAACTTTACTGTGTTATTATTAGTAATTATCTACAATTATATGAACATCCTCAACAAAGTTTATCCATGATGATGGAAATAAAGATTTCCGAAAGCTTGGAACAACTTTAAAGAGTACACTTTCATTTGCTGCAAAGCCCAATATTACCCAAATCGTTTTCTATAATGTCATATATCTAAATCTTATAGTTTTTCCAATATTTTCATTTTTTCAGAAAAATATCAGATTTCAGCATTGGATTTAATTGTCAATACCTACACTACCTTTGCAAATTAAAAGTTCATATTTGGTATGGACATTATATGGAGTTAAGGCAAATAAATTATGGAAACAAATTTACCTCACTTTGTACATGGTCTTCAAAATAAATTTTCGAATTTCAGTAACTTTAAACAAAAAAAATCTCGGTTTTTTTAAAATGATACACCCTGTATATTTTATTTATTTTTGATCGAATACGTAATTCTCTTTAACTTTTATTTAATATATCATATGTTTATTTTTAATACTTTTCGACCTATTTTAATTTTTCTCTATTTCTCATTGTAAATTTCCTATATTTATATTATAACATTGTAGTTGAACAAACCCGAACAAACCCGAATTACGTATTCTATCAGAAAGAAATAAAATATACACCATTAAAAAAACCGAGATTTTTTGTTTAATGTTACTGATATTCGAAAATTTATTTTGAAGACCCTGTAAAAAGTGAGGTAAATTTGTTTCCATAATTTATTTGCCTTAACTCCATATAATGTCCATACCAAATATGAACTTTTTATTTGCATAGGTAGTGTAGGTATTAACAAATTAAATCCAACACTGAAAACTGACATTTTTCTGAAAAAATGGAAATATTGGAAAAACGACAAGATTTAGATATATAGCATTATATATAAAAAATATTCAGAATCTTATGCATAATCCAAAAATTGATAGAAATACAGATTGTTCCATTTAAAAAAACGTAAGTTATATTTACCACTTCTTTGTGGGCCACTTTGTATACACCAGTATAATTTTAGAATGTGCACCTTAATAATCTCTACAACTTTTGTATTTCAAGTTTTCATCTAATTCTTAACATAAAGGAGAAAATGAACTTTACTCTATCGTTGACTCACCCTGTACAGTGTACATATTCCTTGGACAAGGGGATATAAAAATAATTTTATATTGAATTTTCAGTGTAATAACAGAGTTTCTTCTTGTATAAATTTTCTGGTCCTTGTATAATAGTATACCATTAGAAAGAAATCGTTATCACTTTAATTATTACTTAGGAAGAAACTTTTGGCTTGCCAATAGCATAACAGAATTTTATCATCGTAAATATTATGTTTTGTAATTTATTTCCTAAATAAAACATTGCCAGGAAGATTACACAATCATTATTATGGTGATATATATACCTCACTAAGGGGAAATCGATTCTCACTATAGAAGAACCTTACCAGAACACACTTGTAAGCCCTAAATAGTTATTTATGTAACAAAGCATTAAGTATTAATTTTTTTCACGAACGCGCGCGCACGAGCCGAATGCGAAGTGTTATACAATATTTTTTCTACCATCGTATGTTTTCTTTTTTGAAATCAAAAAAATATATATTGGTGTATAACCAACTCACTGTCCCTTAGGAATACAATATGTTTGGAATATTTGCTTCTATCGACTTGATTATTCAGAATTAATGTTGGTTTTAGCTTGGAATAACCATAAAGCCGAAGATTTAAATAGTATATTACGTACCGAGGTGGAAAGTGTTTCATTCCTGTCGAGAGAGTCGGTAACTAAATCTCGAGACACTAATGAAACTTTTCACCGAGGTTTGTATACTATTTTATTTACAACCACATCTAACATCCACTTCTTATTATTTTGAATTAAAATTATTAATAAAAGATAAAAGTTATTTTGACTTTTCCATTGAAAAATTAGACAGAAATTTCAAATAACCGCAGGTGGTAAAATAACGTGGGTAATAATACACATCAAGAAGACAAATATCATTTTTTGAAAATGGTTTCCATGTCACTAAACAATATATTATTTTAACAACAGAAAAATGCTATCAGATTTGGGGGGAATTTGATTTTGCTGCTACTCCATCAGAAATTCGAGAAGCAGCAAAAATAGTAGAAGAAGATCTTCTGCCAACTAAATGCCGCCAGAGATATGACAAGGCATATATCTGTTTCAAAGAATAGTGTAAGGGAAACAAAGTTCCAAATCCTGGTTCTGAGTCGGCGCTACTAGCTTATTTCAGTGAAAATGCCACGACAATGAAGATATCAACGATTTGGTCACAACATTCAATGCTGAGGACCACTCTATCAATTAGGGAAAAAGTAGACATATCTAAACACGCAAAGCTATAAGAATTTAAAAAAAAGCAAAAGGAAGGATACAAGTCGAAAAAATCGAACACACTGTCTATGGAGAATATTGAAACTTTTTTGGAACAAGCGTCCGATTGAAATATCAAGTAGCAAAACGTACCAGCAACGATCATTCATGATAACTGATAAGAAATGGATTGCACCACTTAGGAGTACATAACTTTTCGGAAAGATATACAGGATGGAAAGCTTTTTATGCAAATAAGATATGGAAAAATTACTAAACAATGTATTGGGCACAACACTTTAAGTCAGTTTCCCTTAAAAAATTGCAGCCTTTCTGAAGCTGAATATGGAAAGTTTTACTGGCCACTGTTTCAGAAGAACAGCGGCTATTTTGCTCGCAAATAACGGTGGCAACCTCATGCAAATTAAGCGGTTAGGATGCTGGAAATCTAGTACAGTAGCTGAGGGATACATAGATAGTTCTGTCTCTACTCAAGTCAATACGGCAAATTTCAAATTCAAAGCTAAGTCCAAATTTTACTAACACTACTTGACATAATCAACTAAAACTTTCAAAACAAGATTTTCAGCAAGTTTTTAACATATCAGTGACAGCTTACAATAATGCCTATGTAATATTTAATGTAAATCAGTAAAACAAAAACCATGTAAACTTTTTATACATATCATTAGGTTTATTTTAAAAAATAATTCATTGTCGTTAAATTTGTGTAATGAGTTGTATGTTGAATGAAAGTTTTGGACTTGCATTGTCTTTATTTGTTATAAATCACAACGTTTCAACTGGTAAGTATTTCCAGTCGTCTTCAGGTGAACACTAAATAATTGGTTGGTTGGTTGGTTGAGCCTCTTTTGTCTCTCCTTTTTGTTTATTTGGCCCAGTCTTACGATTTTCCAAAATTTTGTCAACTAATTTCGTGGGATAGCCATTTTTGTTGAGGTCGGTCTTGATGTGGTCAGTTTCTTCTTTGAGGGCTTCATTTGAGTTGCAAATGGTGATTGCTCTATCCACAAGCGTTCTTACTATCCCATGTTTTGTGTTGTGTGAGTGATTTGATGTGTAATTCAGATATTGACCTGTATGAGTAGGTTTCCTGTACACTGAAGTTTGGATGGTGTTGCCATTTACAATGGATGGATCATTCAAGAAACACCATTGTTTACAACCTTCAAACAGACACGAGTTGTATGTTGGTGTGTTCGTATATTATTTTGAGATATCGATTTTTTTTAAAATTACATAAAATAATTTACTTTCCACCCGGGTGGAAAGTGATACAACTGATTGGCGGTCAATCACTAAACTGATATATTATAGCCTATTGTTTGGATGGCAGCTACGGGATGGCGTCAAGGGTAACATAGACTTGCCAGACTTTCCAAAATAGTTAAAGGAGGAAATGTCTCGTATACGTTATTAGATTTTTTTCCGGTAATCGAAAATATGCTATTTTCTGTGACTTGCACTTGCCGTGTGTATTTTGTTAGGACAAAAAATATTTATCACTGATTTCTAATGTTTTTGAAATAGGTAACCCGCTGACCTATTGCATAATAATTAAATATTATTTTACAGTTATGTGACATAATAATAATAATAATAATAATAATAGTAGTAGTGTATTTGTAGACGTGAATGTCACCCATTCGGTAGATATGTACATATTTACCAATTTTCAATCATAATAGGGTACTTATAATAAAAATTAGCTTTTTACTGACTTTTTAATATTTGGAAATATCTGCAATGGTTGCACTTTCTAATCGGGTAGAAAGTGTTACAATTTGTACAGACACACATTTAATTTTTTACTCATAAATTCCTCAGCCAATACGTGTTTACATGTTTTCATTTTAAGATCCGCATGTTACGAAATAATCACAATCGAAGAATTTTGACGATTTTGAAATTTAAAAACATTTTAAAAAAATTATCTAATTTTGTCTGCAAATTTTTTAAGATAAAAATTGAGAATGAGTAATAATCACTTTAAATTTAAGTAGTCTCCATAATTAGGCGGTTGAAACCGACTTCTCAAACTAGTGATTTTCGCGAATTCTCCATGTGATAATGATAACATTAAATGTTTACTTCTTCGTGGAAAACTAATGAAATTGTGCAATATTTAATTTAATTTGTAATATACCAGATATTGAAATATTTTTCTTTAGGTTTAGTAGGTACAGTGTAACCTCTCATAACGGACATCTCTATTAAGCGGACATTTTTTCATAGTTCGAAACTAGGTATATGAAATTCCATGAAAATCAACCTCTCTTGGGCGGACGCGGACAGGCTGTTTTCATACAAAGAGAGAGAAAACCCTCCTTTAAACGGAGAAAAAATATTTGGGAGACGAATAAGTACGGTGCAAAGTCCCTCTGAAGACAGACCGGCAACCAATAGCGTATGCGTGGCAGAGCGAAAGGACTTCGCGGAATGAAAGTATGTGTGATTCCCCGACAGCAGTCCGCCGTTTATTTGTGAGTTGTAAGGTTAAAATCGTAAACAATGGCACTAAAATGTCGCGTTTTGAGTCGAGTCGAGTTCATTAGCATTAATAGCAATGTGCTATTAGAAGATGATAGCGACCCCATTCCTACCGATTATGTAGTCCAAACGGAAACCACATCACTGTCCGACGACTCTGATGAAGAAGTTGAATGCAGTAATCAAACAAATGTCATCAATTATCAACACGCAATTAGTATGGTAAAGGAATTAATTATAAGAGTATGCAAAGAATAGAGGTGACTCTACAGCAATGGAATTGTTATCAGACTTGGAATTACATTTTCTAGATTGCAAGTATAAAATGCAAACACGTGTCAAACTACGTTATTAGATTTTTTAGTACTACCTACATCCTAACTAAAACTAGGGTATTTTAGTTATGTTATGTTTATTTGTACATATGTACATATACATAGTAATAATATTGCATTTACATATTACCTAATAACAAATTTCCCAAGGGCGGACACATTTAGACGGTCCCGTAGGTGTCCGCCTAAGAGAGGTTTCACTGTACTTATACTAGACATTACCTCGTTCATTTGCCATATTAGCTGCGAGCGAAATATCTCAATAATTTTTTAACGAAATAGCTTTTATGTTGGCAGCAAGTAGGGTTCGAATTTTAGGCTTACTTCGAGTTCGTTGAAATTAGTTTTCTAGTCATGATGGATTCGACAAAAATTTTTTATAGAAAACTTTAAAATACTAACCTTTCAAATAGATCATTTTTACTAGATATTTATCTGAAATACCTATACTCGGAAATATATAACATGCTGACGGTGTCTGTCAACTCATTTCTAGTACAACTATAAAACATTACTTGGTGAAATGTTACAGTAGCGCGGACTGGCCTGTGAGTAAGAGTGTTTGTTGCCCCACTTTTAAAACGGTCGATTTAAAAAAAAAATATGTAGCGGTTCTTTAGGACACCCAAGGAGTCACCCATTTAAATATAATACGTCATTTCCATAACACCCTGTAGATATTTGAATAGCAACATTTAGAAATAATCCAGTGTCATGTATGATGTAATTTACTTTTCTTTTCTTTTGACACTATTTTATATTATGCTTCTTCTTCTTCTTCAGGTGCCGTCTCCGTTGCGAAGGTTGGCAATCATCATAGCAATTCTTATTTTTGACACTGCTGATCTAAACAATTGGTTGGATGTACAGCCGAACCAGTCCCTTAAGTTCTTCAGCCAGGAGTGGCGTCTCCTTCCAACTCCTCTTCTTCCCTGTATTTTGCCCTGCATGATTATCTGCAGCAATTCGTATTTTTCTCCTCTCATTATGTGTCCTAGGTATTGTAGTTTTCTTTCCTTAATAGTTGGCAATATCTCTTTTTCTTTCTGCATTCTTCCCAGTATTTCCACATTGGTCACTCGGTCAGTCCATGGTACTTTTAGTATCCTCCTATAAGTCCACAATTCGAATGCCTCCAATCTTCTGACATCTTTCTGTTTCAACGTCCACGTTTCCATCCCATAATATAGTACTGAGAACACATAGCATCTTGTTAATCTCATCTTAAGTTCTATGCTGATATCGTTGCTGTTTAATATTTTTTTCATTTTCATAAAGGTTGCTCTCGCTTTCTCAATTCTCGATCTTATTTCTACCGAGCAATCGTTATCTTTATTGATGATTGTGCCTAGATATTGATATCTCTCTACCTTTTCCACTGCTTCATTATGTACATATATGTCCCCGTTGATCTGTGTTGATTTCGTTATAATCATATATTTGGTTTTCTTTATATTCAAAGTCAATCCAGCTCTTTCGCTTGCTTCTATTACCTTGTTCAGTATCTCTTGCAATTCTTCTCGGCTAGTAGCTATTAATGTGGTGTCGTCTGCATATCTAATATTATTTATTGGTATTCCGTTCACTTTAATTCCTTTCGTTATACTATTTAACGCGTTTCTCATTATATTTTCAGAATATAAGTTGAATAAAAGTGGTGATAGTACGCACCCTTGTCTAACACCCCTTATTATTTGTATCTCTTCGGTGGTGTTGCCTTCTAGTTGTAAGATTGCTTTTTGACCATAATAGAGATTGCTGATGATATTAATATCTTTTGTATCCAGATTATTTTCTTTTAGTAGTTTGAATAGCTGATCGTGTCTGACTTTGTCAAAAGCCTTATTATAATCGATGAAACAAGCATGCACATCCTGATTTACATCTAAACATCGTTGTATGAGAATGTTCAGAGAGAATAATGCTTCTCTTATACCTAGACCATCTCTGAAACCAAATTGTGTGTTACTAATCTCTTGTTCTACTTTTTTATAAATCCTATTGTGTATTATTTTTAAAAATGTTTTTAATGTGTGGCTCATTAAACTTATTGTACGATAATCTGAGCATGATCTAGGATTTGTTATTTTAGGAAGGACTATAAAAGTTGATATTAGCCAGTCATTCGGTATTATGCCGGTTGAGTATATGGTATTAAAGAGATCTACCAGTATATGAATATTCGAATCGTCGATTAGTTTCAGCATCTCAGCGGGTATTCATCTGGTCCTGTTGACTTGCCAGTCTTTAACCCTTTAATTGCATGTGTAACTTCTTCCTTCGTTATTGTGGGTCCGGTATCTTGATAGTCAGCTCTCTGTCTATTCTCCTGTCTTTCATCCCTGAATTCCATGTACCGATTTTAATAGCGTCATTCAAAATTGTCTCCCCCGGAGATCCGATTGGGAGACTTACTCCGGAATTATTTTTAATCTTGAACTTAGCCATGATGAGTTTTACTAGGGATATCCCATGGGATCTTTAATGTGGTAGTTTCCCGTTGCTTTCCACATTCCCGTGCCGTTGACTAGTTCTAGTTCTTCCGCCTTTAGGAGTAATTTCTTGCTCCAAGGACAAGGGATTGTCCTATTACTTTCAGATTGCTCGTCCACTCTCATGGAGACTGTTGGTAAACAGAAAGGGAATCTGTTTATTCCGACAGATATTCGGTCGTTAGAGCCTCGTTAGTTTTCTAGCAGGGTGCACCGTATGATAATGTATAATATCATCGCTCGAGCAGGTGAGGTTGACATTTGAGTTGACTTTATATTATTGCCATCACTCCTTACACCCATTATGCTTGCGTACTTTTAAAATAAAGAGTTTATTTATTTATTATTAAAAAAGTATCGGCCAAAGTGTCTAATGGTTTATAGCCGTAGACATTTAATGGGCCCGACAGAGCAAGGTCCATAAAGCAAAATCTACTACGTCCAAACGTGTAACCGACTTTAAGAATAACAAAACTTATTTGTTTCTGCGTCGCTACCAGTCATAACAAATCCTTGAACGTTATTCAAAATACAAATGGGTATTTTGGACGGTGGGGGAGTATTTTTAAATAAGTTCGTAGAATGCATGGTATTTTTAAAAATACAAATATATGGTTCGTTGGCTCCGCCCCTGCAGTAATTATGATGTTGAAATACAAATTTAATTAACCAACTAATTATTTTTAATAATTTCGATATACATTCGTCCGGTTAAAGCCAAAAATACGAACACAACTGAAATTATCTATTAGAACATGCCTTCGTGATGTGATCTCTTGTTGTTCCCCATGACAACTAGTCAGCAAATTTTATTATCACATCTTATAAATAAAAAAGTGGAAAAATATTTTCTTATTTAAAGCTCGGCTTCTTCCTGAAACGGTGCAGTACGGTTCTGATTTATTATAAAGTATCTATATAAATTGTTAATTACAAATTTCTTGGGTAGTACGGACGAATTAGTACGCGAGTGAGATTCTTGACATACATTCTTTGATTTGTTGTCGGTTTAGAAAATATTGGTTTATTTCCTCCAAGTTTTCCATTTACCGGATTTTATTGAAATAAACATGGCTTTTTTGCAGGTAAGTCCTGATTCCAACAGGGTCAAATTACCACTAAATTAAATTTTGACATCGATAATACGAATATTAATGCCAGTGACAATATTTCAGCGTTACGTCAATTTTTAGCGATAACGTCATAGAATAGTATATTAAAATACAAGCTTCATAAGACATCATCTCAGAGCACGCGTTTAATTTAGAAAACGACCCGCGAAGCGGGGAGTTTTCTAAAGCACGAGCGCTCTAATTGTCTTATGAACCGTGTATTTTATAATACTTTTTCTATTTGGGTATTTAAAGTCCGAAAAACTTTAAAAAATATAGTATATTTTTTCCATTTCAATTACTATTTTCTTTTTGGGTTCTCAATACTTTTACAATTTAATAAAATGTTACAAGTATCAAATATGCCAAGATAGAAACAATTGAACACAACAAAGCTTCTTCCCATCCGTCATAATTAAAAATAAATATATTAAAATTAATAAGTTAATCAAAATGAGTCAGGAAGAAAAAGTTGTACTCCGTCAGAAATACAAGAAATTGCAGAAAACAATCTAGAAAAACTTTTAAAAAAAATATGCAAAACTTTGAGTTATGGTGCGAGCAGAACAAAGTTCAAAATTGAACAAAATAATAAATAATACTACTGAACAAAATATTGTGTCGACACAGAATCTGACAGGAATAACAATTAATGCCCAGAAAATGTCTACAGTAACTATAAATATGTATATATAAAGTAATATGTATAATACTATATTGAATTAAAAATAAAAATAGTATTTTATTGAATAAAACTTAGAAATAGCAATAGCATAAACTGGAAGATATTTCTATTATTTTTAGGTTATGTTGTTTTATAGTTTTTAGAAATTAGTTGACGGACACCCTCAGCATGTTATATATTTCCGAGTATAAGTAGGTATTTCAGATAAATATCTAGTAAAAATGATCTATTTGCAAGGTTAAAGGTTAGTATTTTAAAGTTTTCTAAAAAAATTTTTTTGTCGAATCTATAATGTCAAAACTAATTTCAACGAAATCCTAATATTCGAACCCTACTTGTTGCCAACATGAAAAAAATAAAATTTCAGTTTCATAAAGCGGCAAGTTATTCAATTTTTTCGCATTTCATAATGTAGCCATCATGAAACCCAAATAGAAAAATTATTTAGTGGTGTTATCTGAACTATGAGAGTTTCATGGTTTTGCCATCACGTTTCATTGAATAGCTTCGAAATGGCTCATCATAATGTATTCAAACTCGGCACATATATTTACCATGTCGGCCTCGTCAAGAAGTTATAATGCAGATTTTCTGTAGAATGTACAGGGGAGCGAATATTCAGCCACCTCAAAAATTATATGGGATTTCTTATGTTCAGCGCAACGATGCATCACTCGGTATAAAGAACGAGAAGAAAAATAAAATTATCAGAGTCATTAAATAATTAGTATTTTTTACCCCTATTGATATTTCCTATAGAAGGAACTCAATAGCAATACTTTCGAGTGTAAAGTCGTAGAACATGTGTGATTTTATCAGCAACACACTAATTTTGTTATTAATTTTGCACTTACCGAACCCACTAAGAATTGAGAACAGGCTGATTATCCTAAACATTACTTGCACTAACTCTTAAAGCCCAATGCTAATATATTCATTATCATTTAAAGAACATGTGTAGTTAATTAGGGTTTCTTTCAAACAAACTTTAATGTTTTTTTTTTTATTTGGGTTTCATAATGGTTACATTATCAAATGCAAGAAAATTTAATAACCTGCCACTTTATGACACTGAAATGTTATTTTTTTATGTTGGCAGCAAGTAGGGTTCGAATTTTAGGATTACTTTGATTTCGTTAAAATTAGTTTTCTTGACATTATGGATTTGACAAAAAATTTTTATCGAAAACTTTAAAATACTAACCTTTAACCTTGCAAATAGATCATTTTTACTAGATATTCATCTGAAATACCTATACTTTCTTTTCTAGTCACAACTATAAAACAACATAACCTAAAAATAATAGAAACATCTTCCAGTTTATGCTCTATTCAATAAAGTACTATTTTTATTTTTAATTCAATATAGTATTATACATATTACTTTATATATACATATTTATAGTTACTGTAGACATTTCCTGGGCATTAATTGTTATTTCTGTCAGATTCCGTGTCGACACAATATTTTGTTCAATAGTACCTATTATTTATTATTTTGTTCAATGTTCAACTTTGTTCTGCTCGCACCATAACTCAAAGTTTTGCATATTCTTTTTAAAAGTTTTTCTAGATTATTTTCTGCAATTTCTCGTATTTCTGACGGAGTACAACTTTCTTCCTGACTCATTTTTATTAACTTTAATAATATACTTATTTTTAATTATGACGGATGGGAAGAAGCTTTGTTGTGTTCAATTGTTTCTATCATGGTATATTTGATACTTGTAACATTTTATGAAATTATAAAAGTATTGTCAACCCAAAAAGAAAATATTAATTCAAATGGAAAAAATCTACTATATTTTGAGACTTTAAAGACCCAAATAGAAAAAGTATTATAAAATACACGGTTCATAAGACAATTAGAGCACTTGTACTTTAGGAAACTCCCCGCTTCGCGGGTCGTTTTCTGAATTGAACGCGTGGTCTAAGACAATGTCTTATGAAACTTGTATCTTAATATACTATTTTGTGTGTGTGTGTGTCAGTGGCGGCTCGTGACGTATGATAGAGGGGATTCACAAATATGGTGAAATTATTTTAAAATTTTTGTGTAACGACCAAACAATTACTTTCTATGCGTTTTAAATGTAGAAAGAAAAGAAGTAATAATAAAATGCGTTAGGTAAAACATATTTTATTTATTTTTTAATTTTACAATTTTTTGATCAATAATAATTTTTTTTCATATATTTCATTTTTAAACTTTCTTAAAGTCCCTAGATTTACCCTTTGTGGTCTGCGTTAAATTAATTTCGGGTTTAGGTGTTCCCGCATTCTTCAATTCTTTTTTTTGCTCCAAACTCAAAGAGCTAAAGTTATTTCTTAAATAGTCCACCGTCAACTATTCATTTTAACTTAATCAATATATAAAATTAAAATATTAAAACATACACGCTCGAATTTCTAACTAGATGCACGAACAGACAAGAGCGCGGTGCACACAAAAACTGTGCGCCTTTTCCATGTTAAATCGCCATAGCCCCGCTATCCCCCGCCACCTGTTACTACAGAGAAACTGCACTACTTAATCGCACGTGCGAGCAAGTCTCGTCATAATTGTCATTTACCTCGACCGAAGCACGGTTGCCGGATCTATACAGTTTGGTTTGACGGGATTGGTTAGGGAGGGTCGGACTTTTTTAGTTTGACGGTACGATAAAATATTAGGGAGGGTCGGACTTTATACGATAAATAATATTCAATGAATATAAATTAATATTTTTTATTCGTATTGTTTTGGGGGTGCACGTGCGCATGTGCTCCTGTGGAAGAACCGCCACTGGTGTGTGTGTGTTATTATTTTATCTTCCCTTACAAATCTTTTAATGCGCTTTAACGCTCGTTACGAATTAAATAATCTATAATATATATAATAATATCTCGAGCTACAAAAATCGCTTGCCGAAAGCTGTTGCGACCTCTAGTAAACTAGAAAACTAAAAGACAAATAAACACCTCAATTGGACACCTTTCCCATTAATTTAATTACGCTTTCTTAAAATAAATGGATTTATCAACAACAATTAAGGCGGACTCAATAAATCACTGTTTTGTTTTATTATCGCCGTTTCTCAAGAAAACATGAACTTTAGTTTCAGAAACAACCCGCCTACAATATCAGTTTAATATTAATTAAAATAATTAGATCGGATGGGTAAACAGTTCAATTTTGTAACTGATTTAATTATTTATTTGCAACATTGTAGCGTGGTAAACATATTTTATAAAATTGACAAAAGAGTCAATAGAGGGCAGCAAATTTAATAACAATTTTCTTTGTCTTCACTATTCTAAAAAATTCGACAAATTTATTAGCTATAATATCCTTCTACGAAATTACCAACGGGAATATCGTTAAAATAATTTTTCGTTGCTTTCAAGTGAATTTAATTTTTTTTTTTCAAGAACTGACGAAAGTTACTTTTGAGCGTTTCGCATAAAAACCGATTTATCGCCAGTTCTATCGCAAAACATTAAGAGTATCCTTTTTAAAGAATGACCAAAGTATTCAGAAAATCACTTTTCAGCTCTGTGAAACGAGACCGGTCAAAATTTTGGCCCAACGAGTGTCGTGGCCAGTCCGTCCTGACTTCCCTATACATCTACTGTAATATGGTTTAATGACTCGTTCTGGCTTCTATTCTTTCATTAAATTATACCGATCGGTTCAAAAGTTAGAGCCAAAAAAGTAAATCTCTTTTCTATGACACATTAGGTTCATTTTGACCACCTCTGTATGCTTCCGAGAGATCAGGAGGTACTTACCAGACACCCTGTATATGGTTTTATATCCTATTACCACATACCAAAATTGAGAATAATATCTATGGGGTGCTATAGTGTTTTTGCTGTACAACACTTCATTGTTTAACTTGTTAAAAACTCGTTACAAAAAGTGTTGTACCGATATCAGCAAAAAAAGTTCTGAAGATGGTTATTATGAACAAAACCGAAACGTCAACCAAGTAGAACTATTTTACTAAATACTAATAAACCACTATAAAACCACGGAAAAACACTATAATTATACAGGGTGTCCGCCAATTAATTGTACATGGAAAAACCACAGACTCCTTACGTAAAAATATTAGGATTTAATTATACTTACCTATATCCGAAAATTGATATTAACTGAGATACAGGGTGTTAAAGTTAAAACTTCATTTTTGTTTTTCTCTAGTAACTTTGAGAGAAACCAACGTTTTTCTTCAAAATTTGGCAATTATGGTTTTTTTAGGACGAGAAATTGATTTTTTTTGTGAATATTTATTGTACAATTGTCTGCGGCATTTCTCGCACATTCATTCGGTCATAACTTTTTTGTGCCTTAGTGTATTTAAGTTTTTATTGAAAATAATACTTTTCTCATATTTATCACGTAAAAAAGGTATACTGAGTTGAGGTCGCCCAGAGTTACCGTTATGGAGATATTTGCATTTAAATTGTTTAGTGCATTCTGCCCAATTTAATTTGGAAACAAATTTTTTTCTTAATTTAACATATGAGAAAACAAATGAAATTTAGAGATGCAGTTGCTATGAAACCTCCATGTTGTTATTTGTTTGTTGAGTATTGTAAGATAGCTGTGTGAGAAAATGTTTCATTTTTGAGTTTATCGAAGTTGAGTAACAATTCCGAGACACAATTTGTTTTCCAACGCAGAAATGCGGGATATGTTGTATGTATACGCGAAGGAAAATTTAAATGGACGAGGTGCCCAGAGACGACATTCCGAACTCTATCCAACAATCTGATTTTAAGATCTTCAAAAATATTTACGACAGATTAGGCGAAACAAGTACCTTCCGTCCAAAACGGAATTCCAAATAACTCACACAGCTATCTTACAATAATCAACAAACAAATAACAACATGGAGATTTCATAGCAACTGCATCTCTAAATTTCATTTGTTTCCTAATATTTTAATTCAAGAAAACAATTTTGTTTCCAAATTAAATTGGGTAGGGTGCACTAAACAACTTAAATGCAAATATCTCCGAAACGGTAACTCTGGGCGACCTGAACTTAGTATACCTTTTTTACGTAATAAATATGAGAAAATATTTTCGTTAAAAACTTAAATACACTAAGGCACAAAAAAGTTATGACCTGATAAATGTGCGAAAAATACCGCAGACAGCGTCTCCTACATTGTACATTAGAATTCCACAAAAAAATCAATTTCTCCTAAAAACACCATGATTGCCAAATGTTGTAAAAAACGTTGGTTTTCAAAGTTATTAGAAAAACACAAAAATGAAGTTTTAACTTTAACACCCTGTATCTCAGTTAATATCAACTTTCGGATATAGGTAAGTATAATTAAATCCTAATATTTTTACGTACGGAGTCAGTGGTTTTTCCATGTCCCATTAATTGGCGGACACCCTGTATAGAACGGACAGTAAACAGAAATCAATCTAAAATATTTCGGAGATATTAAAAAATAACTATTAAAAAAAAACACCCTGTGGCAAAAAAATTAAGCCTATGTCCATATGAATTTTCTTCATTTTACCTAAAAACATATAAAGGCCGACAAGAATAATAATAATCATTCTCCTAATATGAAAAATTTGTCGCGACATAAAATGTTAGACGCGACAAATTTTAATTATTACACTCCTGCTCTAATCACGTTCCGAACACACCGCCGATGATTACACAACCAATTATTTAACTGGGATTCCGATGTCCTTCCAAAATTTCATTTTTTTTTTAATATTATTAATGTATCCAGATATTTATGGTTCATCGCAAAGAGCGCGTTTGATAAAAGAACTAATACGTAATATCTAAACAATTCCTTCGTTTCGGCGAGACACGCGTGTGATACTGATAAAAGATATAGTAAAAGTGTCCAGTCCAGAGTCCATCGCGACAAAAACGTTGATCAGACAGACGGAAGATTTAAATCCGGTATAGTTTGTTTAGTTTTGCCGATTCCCCTGAGTCATCCGCATGCATTTGGCATTTTCGCTAACGACTAGACATATACTGAAGAGTTAAATTAAAAGCTCAATCAAATTTATTATCAAAAAGTATATTAACTAATTTTTAAATAAACTCAACTAAAATTTATGAATGTTTGATTGAAGTTTAATATTATTATGGATTTTCAAAATTTACAAAACTAATTGAAAGCTAAATATGCAGAACTAGACGCATATACAGGGTGTGCTCAGATAATGCATCATGACATTTAGAGAGGTCGGAAACTCAATCCTCTTCGAGATACAGTTAATTTTTTAAAAAATCTTGTGGTCAGTTTTTAAACTATCAAGTTGATATTTGGCATAGGGACTTTAACAACTTCTGTCATTTCGTTACAGTGACACCAGACTCTACTTTACCTAAAATTCAAATTTAATATTTGCATATCTTTTTTATTTTGACAGTTATTGGAAAAAAGGACTTGTCATTTTAATGACAAAAGAATATCTAATAAAATCAATTTTGCAAATAGAAGAAAAAAAAGTACTGAGTTCTCGACTTTTTATTATATGGTTTACGACCTTTATTTTAACATGTAGAATCACTTCTCCAACTATCCTGATCCATTACACGGGTCACCTGAAATGTTGAGGAATGTAATAGATCATTTGAAGGGCGTATTAACTTGTGCTCAGATCAATATGGTAGGCATTTTGAACATTTACTGTAGTTTACAATTATTAATCTAGTCGCCTATGCTTACATTTCATAATAAAAACTGTATTTAAACAACATAATTTATGAAATTTGCAATTAGTTCGAGAACGGCTGGAAATAACTTATATGCTTCCGTTACAAAAAAATAATGCTTATCAATTCTACATCCAATAGCCAAATAATATACAGGGTGTTCCATTTAAAAATCTTGAGAAACGTAATTTTAAAATGGGTAGTTTTTGGAACCTAATTATGAACACCCTGTATAAAATAGATAAACGCTATTATATTCACAATATCTCTAGACCTCTTGCCTTAAATTCCACCCAATGCCTTGGTTAAAAAAGTTATTTTAGGTAGTTTTTTGAATTTTTTTCTAAGACTCCAAATCTTTTTTGTACTTTTCAATTTATTACTCTTAAACTACATAACCAAACGAAATAAAACTTTAGGCAATTATAAAGGACACTAATATGAACCTAATTATGTAATAAAATACTGGGTGCCCCATTTAAAAAAATACAGCATTATGTTACCACACATTTTTGGGCCATCCTGTATATTTAAAAATATTTTCCTGAAATGCACCCTATAATACGGTATAAGTTGGCATATGAATTCCTAAGTTCATTCGTATAGGAGCTATGGAAACCTGACACACTATTGCAGGACCCTGTATATGTATATAATGTCGACTTGGTGTTCACTTTCCATTTTAAATATTTTTTTGTTACAGAACCACATCCCTGCCATATTCCTGGCAGTTATAATGATCACGCTGATCAGCATACAGGCAGCGCCCAGGCCAGGAGCGGAATGGGATCGAAGCAACAACCCCTGCATTTATGATGTAAGCATTTTTGTTATATTACTATACCAATAAAACACAAATTATTTTTAAAAGACGAGAAAAAGTTTTATGATTACTAAAATCGAAAAATTTTGAGGAACGAAAGAAATTTTGTAAAACTATAAATTATTGTCAATTGCAGGACTTGAAAGTCGAAGTTTGCCAGCGCTGCGCTAAACAAACAAAGTCACCCATAGTATATCCGATGTGCTGCAACAGCGAAGACAACGTCTACGAGTGGTGCGATAAATTCATCCATTTTGGTAGGCAACCCTGAGACGTGTCAGAAAATGTGTCCAAAAAATTATATACTTACATATTTAGTCAGTAAGAATAACGCTTAGTATGGAAACTAAACGTCTTAACTAAATCATTTCTTTTAAAAACTTTCCCTTCTTTAACTTTATGTAAAAGGAGGACTAAATGTTTTGCTAGCTCCCACATTATTGTACTAATAATTTAAGTCAACAATTGTGATGTAATCGTAGTCTTTATTTATGTATTTTATATTATATTATCAAGTTAGTTTTAGTAACTTGTACCATGTATACTAAATTAGTATATTTAAACGTTAAACCGGGCTCAGACCACTGGTATTAAATGGCCAATATTTGGTATAGCTTGTCGTTTAGATGTGTGGCTACGCAGTATCCGTAAGGGGGAAGGAAGCCAACAGGTCATAGGGACAATCCATGGGCGTGCTACTATTATTTGAAAATTAAATACTACCATAAAGTCTAAACAAGCAGAACTTTTTATAAAGAATGCGTTTTGGTCGTAAAATCAATAATAAAAATTTTTCCCCTCGACACACTGTATATATATTCACGATATGCCTTAATTCGGTATTTAATTTGATAATCGTAATCATAACTGCAAGCAGTACCAAAGTATTTTATTATATTAATTTACACTAAAGTCAAATTTTAATTTGTCTATAACTGATAAACGAGGCCTTTTCTTGTCGAGAGACGATAGCAATTTTTCAAGATTATTTGCTTTCTGGTCCTAATCTTCCTTGTGAATTTTTTTAATTACGCGAATACCAGCTCCTGTATACATCGAAACCCTGTCCAATTTTCGTTTTAAGACAAACTAAATGTATTATTTCTTGCTTCCTCATCACAAGCATTATACAAATTAGCAATAATTTCCCGAGATTGGCCATGCAAAGTTTTTCCAGGAGTACCTATATGCCATTACAATAATTTTGAATACAAAGAAAAACATAAAGAAGTTTTTTTTACTATTTGCGCTATTAAATATATAATACACGTAACCTCCACCGCTCGCTGCCGCTGGTCATAAATCATAGCGTGTCTGGCGCATAGCAGTGCCATGTGCCTGGCGTATGTCTGCGGAGGCGTGTCCAAATCAATCGCATATTATATTTTTGTCTCTGTTTAATGCTGTGAAACAAAATAGAGGCGGAAGTGATCCTATTAATCGACTAAATGTTTGGAGTAAATGCATATTCACATGTTGTCAGATTTGCTAGGAAATAGATAATTCAACTAATATTTTAATTTCGTCCGGTAATTAAAATTAGTCAGGTGTGAACATGTTAATTAAAACTCAAAATACCTCTGTTTTCCAGTCTGAATAATAACTTTTTAACTATTAGATTAAATTCTGTATTCATAGGAGGTATAAATAGTAAATTTCATAAAACTTATTAGATTTTTGGTAAGTAATCTGACAACATCGATAATATTTCGTCTGCATTATTTAAATAGTTTTAGTAGCCACAAAACGAAACGACAAGCTGTAATGGCGTATACTTGTCAAGTCCTCTGAATGTTACAATCCTTGTACGAGTAACAATTATTGTACAGTATTTGTACAAGCAACAATTCTATTATTGTACAATACTTGTAGAAGTAAACCATTCACACAACTTCACAAGTATGCTTCATTAAAAAATATTGGCCAAGTACGCCAGTCGTCCGAGCACGGCTCGGAAGAAATTTTAAAAAGTGGTTGAAGTTTGCTAAAAACCACAAAATAATTTAATTTTTTTATCAAATCGATTAAAGAAATCGCAGTATCCAAAGCTATTATTGTTATATACGGTTTTTAGCGAATGGACAGTACGTATTTAAAATACATAGGTAGTTTAATTATTTTAAATTATATTTCTGAGAAAAAAAATTATACTTTGCACACAACCAATTTGGAACAACTTAGATATACAAGGTGTTCGAATAATGTATCAGGGTATTTAGGGAGGTGATTCTACTTGTTGAAATAAAGGGGTAAGTCTTCTAAAGAAAAAGAAGGAAACTTAATACTTTTGGAGTTACAGCCAGTCAAAGTTCAATTCTTTTTTTCTTATTTTTAAAATCTTGGGGGTTAGTTTTTAAACTATCAAGATGATATTTGGCATTGGGACTACGCTTAACGACTTCTATCAACTCGTTATAAAAATGTCTCTCTGCTGTGCCACTTTACCAGAAATTGACATCTAATTTTTGGCATATCTTCTTTGTTTCGACAGTTATTGGAAAAAAGGACATGTCATTTTAAAGGCAAAAGAATAATTAATAAAAAAGGTACCTTCTATTCGAGTCGATAAACCACGCCGTTTAGGCGCAAACTGTGATTACATTTTTTGTTAGCAGTAAAATCCGTTTTTCAGATAGAAGAAAAAAGTATCGCGTTCTCAACTGTTTATTATATGACTTACCAGCATTATTTCAACATGTCACCTATCCAACTATCTTGATCCATTATCTGTATATGTTCTCTTGGAGTATAACTAACTTACCAAAGATTCGTAAAATATGACAGATGCTCAACCTTATACAGAAATGTGTAATAATCAGTTGCTGTAAAATGGGAGCCACACACGTAATTATACAATTAATATATGATCAAACCGCACAAGTGTGTGGCGCTCTTAAGGTTCTAGTTTATTTTTCTAGATATTTTTCAATAATACATTATCTATAGTCTTTGGATTTCCAAACGATGGACATGGTGATCTGTGCAAAGATAAATTTTTGCGATGTGTGTTGTTCGATTTGTACTATGACAATTATTGTGATAAAATGGGATTTGTATGTTCATTTTTGGCTGTGAAAAAGGATTTTATAATTTCGAATGAATGCCCTTACAATGCAATACCATTAGATTAATTGAAATTATGTCACGTTAGACGCTATTTATTTTTCTAAATCTTTTTATAAATAAACCTAATTTAAAATCCATTTTTATTTTTTTGATTTAGTACGCTATGTTGCCGCTAGAAAGAACAAACCCAAACAGGACAAAAAAAAATACCGAGTAGGTCAAAATAAATTGTATTTCATTATTACCTGTCGTTACCCGTCACATTCGCACATAACTCATTTTTCAAGTTCTCGAAATATTTCAAATCTGCTTCGCTTATGGACGGCTTGACATTTTTTATTGCAGACTTGATATCTTCATTATTAACAATCACATTTTCATGGGTAATCTTGTCAAAATCTAGTCCCTCTAAAAAATGATCGAGATAATGAGAAATCCTCAAAATCTGTTGTTAGTTATCGAAATTGAAAGATTTTATCGTAAGAACACATTAGTCGTGATACAATAAGACAAGGTATGATATCGCGCAAATTGGAGCGGAGATATGTGAAAAACTACAATAAAGCATCAAAAACACTTCACACAAGACATATACCTCTACCTCTGCTCTATTTGCTAACTCTGTTATTATTAGAAATAGTGGTGGGAAAAACCGATGATTTTAATAATCGAGTACTTGATACTAGAGCGATTTTAATAATCGAGTGAATCGCTCGAGCGGTTAATCACTTGACATTTTTATGACTAAGAAGAACGTATTGATTGACTCGTCAGTTCCTTTGTGACAATACATTTTAAATATATAGAATGAAACAAAAGTTTACTTTGTTATTTGTCACTATATTAAACGAGATTTGGCGTTACGGCCGTTTCGTAGTACAACTACATCTGCAAGACGCTCACACGAGAGTGATCCCAAACTAAGTGTATACAGGGTGTCCGGGAACATGTGGGAAATCTTCCGGATATGAAGGAAACACCTGAAAAGAATACTATAGGTTCATATAAACTTCTTTCGTATCGGCCTCCTCTTCGGAGATATGGGCTCCCAAAGAGCACCAATGGAATCAAGTTTTTTACACATAATTATTGAACCACCTGGTATATTTCAATTATTTTTTAATATGATGTATACCAGGCAAGACCCGTCAAATTACTACCCAAGAAACTCTTGTGAATTACTCACAGCTGCAGGGACGGACTAGCTGTAACATTCATGGGCCAATTTTTTTTTACGCCCTGTATGATGAGAACTTTGGACAATGTTTTTTACATACCTTTAACTATTGGCTTAAAATTAAGTACTCTTCATTCATGTCGCTAATCCTAAACGTTTTCGAGAAAACGTCATTTTATTTACACCGAGTCCCCTAACTGCTCATGGGCTAAATATGAAAAAGCGGAATCTTGAAGGTTGAACATTGGATCGGAACAAAGATGTATCTTTTATTGAAATACCCGAAGCACATGATGTATATGAAATGCCGTTTTTTCGAAAACGGTTAGAATTAGCGACATGAATGAAGAGTACTTAATTTTTAGCCAATAGTTAAAGGTATGTAAAAACCATTGTCCAAAGTTCTCATCATGCAGGGCGTAAAAACAAAGGGCCCATGAGTGTTACAGCTAGTCCGTCCCTGCAGCTGTGAGTAATTCACAACAGTTTCTTGGGTAGTAATTTGACGGGTCTTACCTGGTATACATCATATTAAAAAATAATTGAAATATACCAGGTGGTTCAATAATTATGTGTAAAAAACTTGATTCCATTGGTGCTCTTTGGGAGCCCATGTCTCCGAAGAGGAGGCCGATACGAAAGAAGTTTATATGAACCTATAGTATTCTTTTCACGTGTTTTCTTCATATCCGGGAGATTTCCCTGTTCCCGGACACCCTGTATAATATAGATAGTACTAAAAAATAAAAAATATTAATTTGGTATAATAAATAATGTTTGGCACAATAGTTTAGTAAACTTAAATTAGGGACAAACGGGTCAATATTCAGAGAATCTAAGAATGCACATGCCAGATGGGATTTTTACAATAATTTTAATAACGGGGAGTTGCCGAGATCTAATTGCGTGTTTAAAAGGTTAATATTACTGCCTTTTTTATGTTTATAAGTTTCAATGTTTTCTAGTAAATTCAATTTATGGCCTTTTTGTTCAGTGTGTAAAATTTTAGGTTACTTATATCTGGAAATGTGTGGTTGGTATCTAAGAAGTGATTCGCAAAGTTAGATGATCTTTTATTAAGTCTAAAGCATGCATTGTGTTCTTTAAATCATGTTTCAAAATTTCGTCCCGTTTGTCCTATTTAGCAGCTATTGCATTCATTACACTGTAACTTATAAACTCCTGATTTTTTTAATTTTTCGCGCTTATCTTTGAAGTTAAAAAATAATTTGGATAAACTATTTGAGGGTTTGAATGCTATTGTTACCTGATCAGATGATAAAATATTTGCAATTTTGTCTGAGGTCGGACCTGAATATGTAAGACTATGAAATTTTTTGAGTTTTCGTTCTTTTTTATGGGGTATATTTGTGTTATAGCTAGTGTATGTTGTTTTTTATTGATAAGAGAGGTTATTTCTTTTACTGTGTACCCATTATTGACGCAATAGCTCTAATGGTATCGAGCTCAATCTTTAGACTTTCTTTAGAGAGTGGTAGAGAAAGAGCTCTATGTACCATTGATCTATATGCTGCCAATTTATGCGCTTTTGGATGTACTGAGTCATGCGGTATTGTGATATCTGTAAATGTAGGTTTTCTGTAAATGTCAAACTGTAGCTTTTTATTCGAGATTTTTAATTGATGTTCTGAGATCTAGAAAATTGATTGAGTCGTTTCCTAGTGTGTGTGAGCGTCTTGAAGATAGTTGTACTACGAAACGACCGTAACGCCAAATCTCTTTTAATATGGTGACAAATAACAAAGTAAACTTTTGTTTCATTTTATATATTTAAGAAGAATGAGCTGATAAAACGCCAGGGGTTGTTTTTGTAAGTTTTAGAAGTTTAGTCTAGAGTTTTTAAGGAAGAATAGTTGATTCGGAAAATTGCATCCTATAATTCTTTAAGAATTTACAATCGACCCATGTCGCGATGAATCCACTAAGGGATTAGGCATACTTTTTTGTATGCACCTTCTCGTTTATGTGCCTTTAACAAAGTCGTATGTCGTGTCAGCCTTCTGAGCGTCAAACTCCAACGTTGCCAATCGGCACATTTCGGGTGGCGCGCGAAGCTCGGGCATCGAGTGAAAAGTAATAAGTAACAAGCGACGATTTTCGTTTGAATTTGTAACTCGAGCGGTTTTTTTAATAATCGAGCGATGTCGGTTATTTCAATAATCGAGTACTCGAGCGCTTTTTCACTCGAGCGATCACAGCACTAATTAGAGGTACAGTACGTTTCACAAAAATTGGATACGACTTAATGATTTCCTGGGTCGGTCCCATTGTGTAGACAAGAGCTTGGCAATGAACAAGTGAACTATGAAGGGACGGACTAAGGAAAACAAGTAATAATGATATGATTATAATAATGTAATCAAATGAAATTACTTTTTTTTAAATATTACTAGTCATATTTATTTACATTTATAATGTCATTCTATAGATAGTTCTGTTTCGCTATCGCTATCCTCATCAAAATTAATTATAATTGGATTAATTATACGATCCAGACTAATATACGAATTTTCTACAGTTATTACGTGACGGACTGAATTTTTCCAACTACCTTTGGGAATATCATTAAAGCATTTTCGTATTAATTCTACAACACTAGAACTTAAAGTCGGAGAAATATTTTCAGACCTAACCACTGATTTTAACTGGTGCCACATATGCTCTATGGGGTTAAAAATGCAATAATAGGGTGGGAGCCGTAGCAGTGTATGTCCAATTTCTTCTGCCAATGTGTCACAAACATATACTTTTTTTATACAAAACTTCTAAAAGATCACTTTTTTTCAAACTTTCTTCAAATATAAAACGTTCGCCGCCATGTAGTTCTGAATCTCCAATTTTGTATTATTTGAGCTTGGAGCTTTATGTAATTGGCGACTGTGATAGCTCGCATTGTCCATTACTATCACGCTATTCTGAGGAATGTTTGGTAAAAGACAATTCTGGAACCATTCCTCAAAAACTAACAAATTTTACCACAAAAAGGTATTTAAATATAAATTAAGCAACCTAACCTACCTGTGTGCCTATATTTAATTATAATTATTACAATCCGGTCCTTTCCACATAATAATAACAAACGGTCATAAATAATGGGATGGCCCAGGTACTTTTACTGCAGTCATTAAGTTATATCCATTTTTCTTGAAACAATCTTATACCATGTTGGTTAAATTAGTAAACTCGTTTTCCGTTTGGTAAAATGGCAATTACCACCTGACTGGTAAAGCAGACGTCTGTGTTCTTAGGAAAAACACTTCAGATTTGATAACAATGGATTGTAAATGTAAAATGATTCCAAATTAATATTACCTGTTTCCATTTTTCCTATAAGTCGCTTGGCTGCTGACGACCATGCGTTTGAACAAATTCCATAAAAATCAGCTCCAGTTATTTTCTCCGGACAAGTCTCGACGATTTCCTCTACGTTTACATCATCCGCCAACTTAAACCTAAAATATAATATCTCTTCAACATCCGTTTACAAATTTAAAGTGAAAACTGACTTAAATCACTTTTATTCAAAATACATAAAACTCCCGTCCTTCTACAAATGTTTTCCTATTGTGTCATCAGAGTCCCCTTTACTGAAGATCAAATGGCATATTTTTTTTGTTTCGACAGTTATTGGAAAAAAGTAATTTTAAAGACAAAAAACCAGTGTTGTGATCGCTCGAGTACTCGATTATTCACATAACCGACATCGTTCGATTATTATTAAAAAAACTGCTCGAGTTATAAATTCAAGCGAAAATCGTAGCTTGTTTACTTATTACCTTTCACTCGATACCAGAGCCTCGCTTGACGCCGACCGAAATGTGCTGCTTGGTAGTGTGATCGCTCGAGCTAAAAAAGTGCTCGTATATTCGCTCGATAGGAAATGCTACTCTAGTTATAAATTCAAGCGAAAAATCGAAAATCGTTGCTTCTCACTTGATACCCGATTGGGACGTTCGAGTTTGACGCTCGGAAGGCTGACACGACATAGTTCTTTGTTAAAAGCACATATACAACGTGTCCAAGATAAGGATGGTCAGTACAGGGATCTCGGAATCCGTAAGAGATACGAAGTCGGTTAAATGGAGGTAAAGTTGCGCATTTACGTGCCTAATAATATGCCGTTCAGAAAGTTTTAAAATTCCGAGTAGTTCCGGAGATATCCGGAAAAAACCGAAATTCGGAAAAATCGTTTTATTTTTTTGCTGTTTTTTTTTTTGAGATAGAATTCTAAAGTAAATTGCACTTTTACATTGCCACTTTTTCCGCTCTATCTAACAGTATTAATTGTTTCATAAGTAAGCTGGAACTTTTTTACTTACGTTGGACTAGTTCAATAAATAACAAATAATTTAATAATAAACCACAAATAAATGAACAAAAATCATTCCAAAACAGTAATAAAACGAACAACGAAACAAGTAAAGAACTACATAATCAGGTGTTCAAAATGATTTCCGCTATTCTCTAAGCACAAATAACATCTTCTAACTGCCACAAAACAGTTTTTTGAGATAAAATAAAACATACGATAGAATATCAAACTTTTCAGCATTTGTAAAATTATGTTCCATATTTTGTGGAAAACAGAAAACCTCTTAAAACGCTCTCAAACGATCACAATGGGAATGTCAAGTGAAATAAATCACGCGTCACCATCTTAATTTTTTTGTTTCAAACGCCGACTTTTCTTTTAAATCCCGAATCAACAGAAGTTTGAAATAATGTTTCTGTATTTTGTTCACTTATTTATGGTTTATTATTAAATTATTTGTTATTTATTGAACTAGTCCAACATAAGTAAAAATTTAGAGCTTACTTATGAGATATTATTTATAAAATTAGGAGAAATACAGGACCGTATCTCAAAATTTCCTGATGTTGTTCAAAAAACCCTCGGAACGTCATTAAACAACAATGTGTCATACATCGTTGCATTCGGAAGAAAAAAAGCTATCAAATTCCAATATAAGAAAAACAGGACCGCATTTAAAAAAAGAAAGTTGATAATGGCCTTTCGAAGACGAATCGTCGGATTACAAAACAATTACCGCTGTTAGATAGAGTGGAAAAAGTGGCAATGTAAAAGTGCAATTTATTTTAGAATTCGATCTTAAAAAAACCCATGAAAACAATAAAACGATTTTTCAGAATTCCGGATATCTCCGGAACTATTCGGAATTTTAAAACTTTCTAAACGGTATATTATTAGGCACGTAAATACGCACCTTTACCTCCATTTAACCGACTTCGTATCTCTTACGGTTTACGAGATCCCTGTACTGGTCCTCCTTATCTTGGACACATTATACAAGGAGGAAAAAGTATGCCAAATCCCTTAGTGAATTAATCGCGACCTGGTTTTTGTTTTGACTGAGACTGGCTAACCAGCGGCGATTGTAAATTCTTAAAAAATTAAAGGATGTAATTTTTTTAAAAATCAGACCCTAGACTAAACTTCTAAAACTTACAAAAACAACCCCTGGTGTTTTATCAACACATTCTTCTCAGTCATAAAAATTTCAAGTGATTAATCGCTCGAGCGATTCACTCGATTATTAAAATCGCTCGGGTATCAAGTACTCGATTATTAAAAACATCGGTTTTTCCCAACACTAAAAAAAATGCCTAATAAAAAAAGGTACTTTTTATTCGGGTCGATAAACCATACGGTTTAGGCGCAAAACTGGAATAAAAGTTTTGGAAGCCAAAAAAATATTGAGTTTTCGATTTTTGCGGTTTTCTAATTTAGTTGTAAGAACAACACACACAGCGTACGTTTATGAGACAAATCGAGAACTTACTTTCTTGTTAAAGCTTGTAGAACTGAAGCTTTCGACTCCAAATCGGTACAAGGGCCAACATATAAGAGTTTGTCAAATCTACCAGGTCTCAATAGAGCTGGATCTATTAAATCTGGTCTATTGGTCGCGCCTGCAAAAAAAACAACACTTGGGCGTTCATTTTACATTAGATTAACTATCGGAATCGGCTAATCTCAAAATTATTTTGAGACCCAAACTTAGCGTCTCTTTAATCAAGTCTCTTTGAGAATAATCAAAGTATCTTATCCAGAATTTCCAAAAAAATATTATGTATTATTTTTGTGATAATAGTGCACTAAAAAAATCGATTTCACAAATCGATGGGAAATCGGACGCCATTTTTTCCATCGAATTTAAAAAGCGATTTGTGATTTGACAGCGTTTTATGTCAGTTTTGTTCGTCAGGTCGAGGAGTAAAATTTATAAAAAAATGATGAAAGAAGTGGATTATAATTATAAAAATATATTTATTATACACGATCTTCGCTAGTGAAGAGGAGCATTAAAAATAAAATTATCCATTTCGTACAGATAAATACGTAATATATGATGAAAATAATTAGAAGTGATCCTAACCAAACAAAAAACTGACAGCAAGCTACAAATCTATTCGCATCGTGACGTCAGCCATTAAAAATCGCTTATAAATCAATGGGCTCTGCTGAACGCAGCCAATGGTTCGCTCCCCTGAAAGGTGTCAAATTTGAACATATTATGTATAAGTTTGCGATCTAACTAAAAAATTAATTCACCTATAATGAAAACTTTTCCACTACTCTCTAGCCCGTCCATTTCAGCTAGAAGTTGCGATACTACTCTATCCATTACACCTCCCGAATCCCCAGAGAGGCCTCTGTTAGGGGCTAGAGAATCCAGTTCATCAAAAAATATGATACACGGAGATGCTTGGCGGGCTTTTTCAAAAACTAAAAAGTAGAAAATGCATAATATAATAATTTTGACAAACTTAGGCATTGTATATTTAGTGTGTGGAATCACTACACTGTGTTAGCCCCTTATTTTTCTTAGTGACCATACATAGTGACATTTGGAATAGCTACAGTCAAGGAAACTATTTTGCAACTCACCTTGTCTAACATTTTGTTCGGACTGTCCAACATACATGTTCAGTAATTCGGGCCCTTTAACTGTTAAGAAACACAAGCTGCATTCGGTAGCCACCGCTTTTGCAATTAAAGTTTTTCCCGTTCCCGGCGGACCAAACAGCAAAATACCCGATCTACTCAAGCCGGAATTTTTAAATATTTCGGGATGTTTCAGAGGTAGGTTTATAGTTTTTATGATTTCTTCTTTAACGTCGGCTAGACCACCGACGTCGGACCATTGGACTTTAGGTACTTTGGGCGCGCCCAAGCTCTCATTGTAACTTGACTGCATAAAATCTAAAATATTAATTGACCTTTTGACTTGCTTCATGCCTTTCTTTAATGTCAGATGCAGTATTTCTAATACGTCAAATGAGTGCATCCCGAGTGACGACTTTTAGTTTGTAAACCAACGAATACTTATAACCAGGAAGCTGCCAAACTGGCGTGTTAAAAAATCGAAGCAGGCATGATATGGCGGCATCCATTATGCCTGGCTCGCACGTGCTTTTCGAATGTCACTTTTGTCCAAATTTTTATTACCGTCAATATTTCAAAGTGACATTTAAGCAAAAAACATCAAAACCCGTTCATTTGATTTACTAAGTAGAGAAAATCGCATATTAGGATTCTGATATAGGTTTTCAGCTGTAAATATCGCTTTAAAATTGTCCTTACATACTTTTATATTATTCTTGAACTAGTAACGAAACTAGAAATAAAGAATTCAGAGATAGTAATTAGTTTTATTAAAAAATAGGAAGTAAATCATAATTTACATAAAATATTTTACCATCTTCAACTTCAAACAAATCAAAGTAAATACAATACTATATGTACAGCTACTGACCAAGTAAATATATGCACCATCATTATGATTATGGGCTTCCAATTTGTTTGTTTCGTAGCATACTCCTGGCAACATTAGTGATCGAAGTCCTCTTTGATGTTCAGTCATTATGGGAGTCTCAATTAAACTATGAATAACTAAGCTGATGTATATATTATGTTGTAGCTTTTGACTTGCAGATTGTAAAATTTAAGTCAAATTCTTTAAAAATGTGTGTGTTGCTAGTTTGCGCGACAAGTTTGGGACATAATGGGACAATTTTATAATGTAAAATAACAATAACGAATGAAAATTAGTAAAAAATATTTCAATCTTAAATTACTTACCTGCAACAAACCGAACAGGTCCGTTTTCGTGAAAAGAATAGAAAATTAAAAATTATTTTAGAATTTAATGATGCTTCCTTCACCATTTTCAATCATATTATAAATCATGTGTTGCTTGATTTTATTCCATTCCAGACGAAGGATGTTCGGTTGTGAATTAATTTAAGAACTCGTGCTGCTCGCATTCTATGTCTGTCTCTGTCTGCATCAACCTTCCCCACTTCATTAAAGGGAGACAAATATGGCCTAGATCAAATCGAACAAACCCGAACAAATACACTCACGTCTTTGACTTTCCGATATAGCTACGTAAGTCTGATATTGACACAGAACGATCGACACAAAAGGATAAACTTATGGAGTAACCAGCCTGGCGACCTGGGCCTATGTCGTCACTTGCATGGCCTTCTTACGTGTTTCGAAAGTCATAAACAAGGGTTGCTAGATGGACAATGTGTAAAAGTCATAAACAAGAGTTGCCAGTATTGTATAAGCCTGATTTTTGATAAAAAGCCGGATATTTTGTCACAAATGCGTTTAAACAAATAAAAAATAAAAATAAATTTTTTGTGTTTTTAATATTTGCGAAGGTCAATCCAATCAGTATTAACCAAATAAAACCCAAAAATAAATACCGATTATTAATAAAACGACAAGAACCAACGAAAATAACACATTTATCTCCCCAGAAAATAATAATCTACTATATTAATCACGACTATTGCAATGTTTACAGGAATATCCTCTAATAATCCTCATAATTCATTTGGTAAACAATTTAAGTAGATCAAAAGTAGTACCATTCAATCTAAAATAGTATTTTAAGTGCTACTGTGTAGACTAAATACGCCCTTATTGTACAAGGTATCATCGGGTGGTCTGGAAAATAATAATTTTTCCATACATTGGTATTTGAATTTAAGTAGAGTTTTCCCGTGAGGCGAGACCATGCCACACCCGCATACCACACACACGTTTGCCGAAAATTTGTGTTGAAAATAACTTTCCACTATTGCGTACAGATTCTCAAATGGAAATCGAATGAGAGTTTGGTCAGTTCCACCCGATTCATTGTGCATAATACCATAACTCACAAGTTCCTTAAAAGTAGGACTAACTACATACCTACTGCATATTGGAAGTTTTCATCTGTTAAAACAATCTTGTCGGCACCACCAATTCTCGTTCTATGAAAATTATTTTCCGCATAACATACCAATGCTCTCAAATCTTCAAAGTAAAACCCATGAGTCTTATTTGCAATATTTTTTAAATCCACTCCCTCTAACTCAATATCATTTTTCTCTAAAAACCACCGCAACATTTCTACCCTTTCCGTATCGGTAGGCGCGTTTATTTCAAAAATTTCCAAAAAAACTCTTCTCAGTTCAGCGGGAATGTCCTTTGAGTTAGTGCAGCAAACGAGTATAACTGGAAATGGGTTATTCTCGAATAAATTTGACACGCATTGGATGAACGAGTTAATTATTCTTTGGTCATATTGCCCTTCATTGTTTCTTCCAAAATTCTAAAAAAAACATGTACGTTATATCTTTACACGTGCATCACAAAACCAGTGGCGGCTCGTGGCCTATGATAGAGAGGGAACACTTGTTACTAATATAACTAAATATAACCTTGTTTTGTAAAGTCATGTCATAACATGTCAAAAATTTAAGGCTGGCAAATGGATTTATTTATAATTTTAAAGTGGATTTTGAAAACACCAAATTTCGAAAGCGAAATAAATGGCGACCGAAGTTTGATTATACTCATATACATAAGTATATACCAATCATTTAAATTTTTTTTTCTGAAATTATAAGTAAGTAATTATTTTTTGGAATACCTATCACTAGGTGAGTCTATTATAATGTTGAAATCAGTCTTTGTTTTGATATTTTACTTGCAATAAATTTTGATTGATTCCTGTGATCGCATTCTTATACTATACAAACCAATTTTTATAAACTTACATGAAACTTGTGTATTGAAATTAAACATGGAGCGGACATCTTAGCAGTAAAAAATATATTATTGAGTTTGGATTCGTTGTGAGCATAAACATTAGCCGAAAGATCAGAGTTATTTATTTTATAGTGCTGTATTGCTGACTGAGCGGCTATTAAATTTAGGAGCACTTCATCTCCACATCCTTCTTCACCTTGTATCAAGAACACTGGCTTTAAGTTTATATTTTCTGAAAAGAAACATTATACAATAAAAAAGAAGTCGACAACCTCAATTCTAAAATCTAGGATGTGCCCATTAATTACTGACTGAACTGAAACTAGAAAATTTTTGATCTTTATATCAAAGAGCCTCAAAAAAAGAAAGAAAGTCCCATATTCTGTTATGGAAGTATTGTCATACCTACGTAATGTATCTTACTGGACACTTACTTTCTTTTATAAATGGATCTATTGCCCTATCGATCTTCTCCCAATATTCCTCTAATCCAGATGGACAAAGCCACACCTCCGAAAGACTTTTATGCCCACGTTTAACAGCTCTGGTACCTTCCCTTGAATCCCTTTGCACAAACCTTTGTATATTAGCTCCTTGTTTAATAGATGTTTTTCCAATAACACATAAATATCCCCCTTCCACTTCAATGTCTTGAAAAATAATTTTCTTGCATTTAAAATATACTTTCTTCATACAATTTACTTTAGGTTCTGTAAAAAATGCTGCTGGAGCAAAATATTTTATATTTATTGAGATTAAATCATCTCTATACACTATTTTTGGTAACTTAAAATACCCTTCAATAATGGTATCAACCACTGCATTGCTGATATCGTAAGGACTTGCTATTAGAGACAGTTCTATTTCTTGAGCAAACTGTACTGGCAGCATAGATTTGTGCAGTTTCAGATCAAAGTCTTGTCTGGTGTCAATGAATTCATTTTCAAAGAAGGTTAATGTAGTATGCAGCCAATTCTTTTTACATAAAACACTAGGAACTATAAAAACTTTGCGTGTAGCGTTCGTATCTGGATGCGACAATAAAAGCATGTTATCACTGGGGTATATATTGTCCGGGTGTATTAAAATACAATTATTTAAATCACAGTAACTTTTGGGGTGGTCTCGTATAATGTTCCATAATACCTCATCTGTGGTTATATGTGCATAATATTTATTACTTCTCTTGTAAACGGTAAAATATTTAAAATACATGTAAAGGATAAACCACACTGGATTGTATTTGGGGTAAATTATTCTTGAAATAAATACGATAGTTTTTGTTAAGTCCATTGTGAGCCTTGTTTAATGTTTTAAAATACGTGGTCCTAAAAATAATAACTTTTTTATATATGTTTAAAATAACTAATTTTCTTAAGCTGGAGAATCACTAAATCATTTTAAATCAAATAAGAAAAGAGTTGTTAAAATTTTTTAGTTAGTCGAACTGTGCGATATAATCATAATGTTAGGTTAGAACACGGTTAAAAATACTGATATCCGCGCCATCTATGCTAGGAGGTACAAATAATCACTATCTTAGGAAATAAAAACCTGCACTAAAATTTTAGAATTATAGGATATTATATGACTGGTTGCCTGTACCTAGAGGTTTAAAAATTATTTTGCGGGCGGGAAAGGATTCAAAAATATAATATTTGATTATTAGCCATCCATATCTTAGAAGCCATATAATAAAATCAAATGGGTCTGAAGAGCTGACTACCCTGTCCTGTGTATATTTTGATATCATTTAGTCAAAAGAGACACTTTTCCGAGGTTAACATCGCGTGGCGTCGCCGTCCCGGCGCCGCCGAGCCCGGAAGTATCAACAGGACAAAGGATTCCAAGGATAATTCACGTGCCATTTGAAACGAAATTCTGGAATGGCCAAGTTTTGTGATAAAACACGGTTAAATACTTCTATAACGTGTACAAAATGAGAAAAAGTACTTTCTTTTGAGTCATATATGAATATTTTAAGCGCGCAAGTCACAGCACTGTCGAAGTAACAATTTTGAATGGAACAAACAGCAGAAACACCCTTGTTTGATCGCGATCCGGGGGGTGCGTAGTCTGGAATTAAATTTGTGAGGGTGAATATCGCGATAAAGGATAAGAGCAGAAGGATATAAATCGGGGGAGCACCTTTATCCATTTTTTTTGGGGGTTTTTTGATAGAAGATTGTACTATAGAAATTTGATTTCTCGACGGTTAATATACCGAGTGTAACGTGAAAACTTCCGGCCGGTTAACGTATATTGCCATAAAAATTAAACTTAATAAACATTTTTTAATATTTTATACAAAAAGTGATAAACTAACTAAAGAGAAACTATGGGTTGTAACACAAGCAAAGAAACTTCTGTTTCGCCAAATGAAAATGAAAATAAACAAGACAACAATGAAGAAAATAAACAAATTGGGGAAGAAAACCATATCGTTCCAGGTAAGCACCGAAGATATAGAAACCCATATCAGTGTTAATTATTAGAACACTTATTACTATAAGAACAATTAAGGAAATACAGAAAACTTAAGATCAAAAAAAAAAAGAGAGAATTTGAAAAAATGTGTGGTGGCTCGGTTCTTTGAAATGCGGGGATTGCACCCATAATATACAGGATGTTTAAAAAAATATACGCCATCGCGTATCAAATCGACACCTTGTATTTCTGAGACTTTCCATAATACGCAAATTTCACTTGGTATCCTTTCTGTATAGCACAAAAGTTGGGAATGTCAAAATTTAAGACAACGGGCGCCTTCAGCAGAACCCATCGATTTGTAATGCACTAAAAAAAAATCGATTTCACAAATCGATGGGAAATCGGACGCCATTTTTTTCCATCGAATTTAAGAAGCAATTTGTGATTTGACAGCGTTTTATGTCAGTTTTGTTTGTCAGGTTGAGAAGTAAAATTTATAAGAAATTACGAAAGAAGTGGATTATAATTATAAAAATATATTATACACGATCTTCGCTAGTGAGGAGGAGCATTAAAAATAAAATTATCCATTTCGTATAGACATATACGTAATATTTGATGAAAATATTTAGAAGTGATCCTAACCAAACAAACTGACAGCAAAATGCGTTCAGTAGAACCACTAATCGATGCGCATCGTGACGTCACCCATTAAAAATCGCTTATAAATCGATGGGCTCTGCTGAATGCAGTCAATGATCGTCTTAT
This sequence comes from Barypeithes pellucidus, assembly GCA_963991005.1. Lineage (NCBI taxonomy): Eukaryota > Metazoa > Arthropoda > Insecta > Coleoptera > Curculionidae > Barypeithes > Barypeithes pellucidus. The sequence goes on along the minus strand of OZ022562.1, from coordinate 10,471,235 downwards.
TTTTGCTATATGATGTGGCAACCCAGCGTAAGTAATATAATCTGGTCATAAAGCATCATTTTTAGCAAGTAGACTAGAATTCATTGCTAGTTTCATTGTTATGTAGATCCAGAGAATATAATAACTTGAACTAAGTACTTCAAGATATAGAACATTCCTTGCCCGAGGCGAATTTCGTGCAGGAATTGAGAGTAGACTTTCCGTCGCCAATATAATGACTTATTCTTTCATTTTCTTATTTACAGATATATTATTATTTTATCGTTAGTTTTTGGTGTGCCATTGCACGGCATAATTGACTAACAAGTCATGTTCATTCTGGAGTCAATTGTTCCTATCGATCAGTTTAATTGTTTTGTGCTATCAACCTTTCTTTATAGGATTTTTCCTTAATACGTGATATACAGGGTGTCCCATAAGATATGGGCCATATAGCAACTGGAGATACTAAATATCAAACTAGTCATATAGGCATGGGCATGGTTTATAAAGGGCAAGAGGGGGCAGTTTTGATAACTTAATAATCAAAAAACATTTAATTCGTTCTCGGAAAAGGTAGGTAGTTCGTATGTTTTTTCTATTTTTTCTCAAATTTGGTACGTATTTTTAAAGTCTAAAGTAAATTTGACATTCGAGGCGGTGCATAGTCGGATATTGTTTCTTCAAAAATATTTCTCTTAATCGAAGTTAAGCCAAACGTAGAAAAATTCTAATATAGCGAATCCGAAGCTGCTCTACAGGGTGCCCCAAGTAAAGTGGCCTATTAGAAGTATCTCGAGAACTAAATGAGATTTTATTTTGAAAATTTGGCTGTGGCTATAAGAGACGGTTTTCTACATTTCTAAAATATTTTGGATGATGCGGTGTTGCCGGATCATACCGAAAGTGGTAGCAACTTCGGAATTTTAAATGAATTACCCTATATATTATATTTTTTTTGGAATCTAGGTAAAAATCTAGAACAGTTTTCTGTATAATATCATATACCTATCTTTAAGACTTTTTGAATTATAAATAATTTTGTGATTTTTTAACGCCGTATCGTTACCTGAAAAGAAAATCGTATCTTTTTAGCGGTTACAGCTAGAAAGCTGAAAATTTTACAATAGTTTCACAAGACCATCGCAATTTTATAATTTTGAACAGTATTTAATTCGGTTTATACAGGGCGTCTCCATAACAATATTTCTGAGGCAGATGAATTATTGCAAATATCTTATTTTTTTTAAATGGGACACCCTGTATTTGATATGTTTTGCTAATAAAGGATCAAATTTTCTATCTAATGATATTATATGTTCCTATACCTATCTTCACTATTTTCGGACTTATAGCGAAATTTATAAATTATCTTATAAAAAAATATTTTTTGGTAGAAACAAAATAATGAAAAATCCATGTGACGTTATGTCTGTGTTGTTGTAAAAAAAAATAGTTAACCAATAAGGAATTTATTAATAAATAAATAAACAAAATGAAAATTACATCAATAAAATAACTAATAACTAAATTGTTTAAAATGCCCTGCGTTCGCTCTTAAACATTCATAAATTGTGGTTATAACATGTTCATTTGTCACCTCTTTCATTTCTTTCTCTTCTAGAGACCCCAAAGCTGTTCGTACTCGTTCTAAATCTTCCCTTGTTGTGACGGGTGTCTTGTATAGGTACTATTTCTTTAATCCTATCTCATAGATATAATTCTAGGGAGTAAGATCCGGAGACCTTGGGGCCATTTCCATGAACCGCCTCGGCCAATAAACTTTTAGGGAGTCATAGGAGCTGCATCAGGATGCAGTTCATTAAATTTTCTGCAAGTTCTAGATAAAACTCTACCACACTCCCCATGAATATAAAATAAACTTAAAATATCTAAGCTCGAATAATGTAAATTAGCCATTTTTATTACAATAACTCAGACATAACGTCACATGGATTTTTCATTATTTTGTTTCTACCAAAAAATATATTTTTATAAGATAATTTATAAATTTCGCTATAAGTCTGAAAATAGTGAAGATAGGTATAGGAACATATAATATCATTAGATAGAAAATTTGATCCTCTATTAGCAAAACATATCAAATACAGGGTGTCCCATTTAAAAAAATAAGATATTTGCAATAATTCATCTGCCTCAGAAATATTGTTATGGAGACGCCCTGTATAAAACGAATTAAATACTGTTCAAAATTATAAAATTGCGATGGTCTTGTGAAACTATTGTAAAATTTTCAGCTTTCTAGCTGTAACCGCTAAAAAGATACGATTTTCTTTTCAGGTAACGATACGGCGTTAAAAAATCACAAAATTATTTATAATTCAAAAAGTCTTAAAGATAGGTATATGATATTATACAGAAAACTGTTCTAGATTTTTATCTAGATTCCAAAAAAAATATAATATATAGGGTAATTCATTTAAAATTCCGAAGTTGCTACCACTTTCGGTATGATCCGGCAACACCGCATCATCCAAAATATTTTAGAAATGTAGAAAACCGTCTCTTATAGCCACAGCCAAATTTTCAAAATAAAATCTCATTTAGTTCTCGAGATACTTCTAATAGGCCACTTTACTTGGGGCACCCTGTATACACTACTTAAGTTGGAACCATATCTATGGAAAACTTTTTTATTATTGGTTTTAAGTTATTCTTCATAAAAAGTTCTGCATGGTCTAAAACTCAAAATGCAACCGTCAGTTATCAAAATTTCCCAGTCATATACGAGGTATATCAGAAATTACGAATTTTGCTCAAGAGTAAAGTACCTTTATTTTTGACAATATAGATGCAATTACAGTTATTTAGCCTGCAAATTTAGGTTTTGTGATTATTTACTAATCATTCCGTATTAATTATTAAAACAATTTCTATTTTTCATGACTGGGAAATTTTAATAACTGAAGGTTCCATTGCGAGTTTTAGACCATGTAAAACTTGTTATGAAGAATAACTTTTTTTCATAAAACCAATAATAAAAAGTTTTCCATATGATTCCAACTTAAGTATCAGGATCACACTGGATAAACAAATTTATAAAGAAATACATCAGTGGATTACATTCTTTCGATTTATTGACCAAAAATAATTTTTAATCCTATTCACATTTGTTTCTGCAAGAGCTATTTGACATTGAAGCAATTTACGATGAAATTATTGCATATTTGGCATTACAACCGTAGAATACAAATAAAATACAAATAAGCATATTAATCAAAGTTACTTAAAATAAATAGGTATGGCGTTATTTTTTGGCATGTTTTCCGCTGTCTCTTTTTGTATATAGTTCGTAAAATCGGGATCATTTTAAAAATACTGAAAAATTCTCAGAAAAAGGAAAACTCTTCTTGAAAAAAAATTACTTTTGTTCGTCTGCTGTAACTTAAGTAAAAATATCGCACTTTATAAATTGAGTATAATGAGAACACCTCACTGATCTTACCGCTAGGTTTTTCTAGTATTTACTATAAATTATTGACTAAATTTATGTGTGTATTTTGGGTTAGCTCGTGGGACGTGGCCCATAAATAATTTCGCCTGCGGCGCTTTCGTTCGCAACGAGCTTTTCCCCCTTGTTGCTACAGCTGGTATCCTGGTTTTTAAGTTTATAACATTACTCATTTTATCATTGCCCACTTGGGATCCTACAATGGTCGCCTACATAAAATTGTCGATTTCTAAATAAAGTTGTCATCTACCGTCTTGCCGTCCTCTTCTTTTTTTCTTGTCTCTGGCGAATTATTATAATTGAAGCACTTACTAACGCCAACTTTTTATTATGTTCCATTTTTAACTCACAATTTTATCGCCCCGCACCGGATCATCCACGAATCTGAGCATACGTTTGCGCGCTGGTTTGATTAATTGATTTAGCCGTGAGCCTGCATGCTCGCGAGCAAATTAATAAAAAGGCAAGAAAATATTTGCTCGTGCTTGCTCCTTCGGTGGAAACCCGGCCTCAGACGACTGGTGTTATTGGCCAATATTTTTTAATGGCGTATACCTGTTGGGATAAAACTTGTACAATAATTGTACATTTATAGTCTCTTCTCGTTTTTAATATAAAAAATATCATTCACTCAAATTTATTCGTCAGATCGAACTTTGTTTGAAAGTTAATCAAACTAAAAACAATGAAAAATCGTGTAGCAAACATAACAAAGGAATGATCTATTATGACGTTGGCGTCGGAAAGTCTGCTTTTGTAATTTCAGCACGCAATCAACTTCCAGGGATGCTCAACAAGTTCAAATTAAATTGTCCGTGCATAACAACAAAAGGGGAAGGGAATTTTTATTAAAGCGAGGAATTGAATAGAATCGACGCTTGAGGTTTTTTTATTATATTCGTTCTCCAGAGGATTGTAAAAATCTTCCGAAAAAGTTAATGGACAAAAAATAAAATCGGAAATTAAATTCTTAATCATCTAAGAGTAAATGTTTCTCCCTACATTGACAAACATATCTTAGAATAAAATAAAAATTGCAAGGAAGCATGTGCAGTAAATCGTCCACGACTAGCTGGCGCAATACGTCTTGACATGGGTCCTGCGCCATTTTAGTTGCCGTTGCTGCTGAGATTCTGGGTAGAAATTGATATTGCTGTTATTTGTAACTGTTCAGTGGCGGTTCTTCCAGAGGAGCACATGCGCACGTGCACCCCCAAAACAAAACGAATAAAAAATATTAATTTATATTCATTGAATATTATTTATCGTATAAAGTCCGACCCTCCCTAATATTTTATCGTACCGTTAAACTAAAAAAGTCCGACCCTCCCTAATATTTTATCATCCCCTCAAACCAAACTGTATAGATCCGGCAACCGTGCCTCGGCCTAGGTAAATGACGATTATGACGAGACTTGCTCGCACGTGCGATTAAGTAGTGCACTTTCTTTGTAGTAAAAGGTGGCGTGTTACAGCGAGGGATAGTGGGGCTATGGCGATTTAACATGGAAAAGGTGCACAGTCTTTGTCTGTTCGTGCATCTAGTTAGAAATTCGAGCGTGTATGTTTTAATATTTTAATATTATAGTATATTTATTAAGCTAAAATGAATAGTTGATGGTGGACTATTTAAGTAATAACTTTAGCTCTTTGAGTTTGGAGCAAAAAATTGAAGTGAAGAATGCGGGTAAACCCGAAATTAATTTAACGGATACCACAAAGGGTAAATCTAGGGACTTTATTAGAAAGTTTAAAAATGAAATATATGAAAAAAAATTATAGAGGGTATTCCAAACTTAATGAGGCTGTTATTGATCAATTTTCTACAATTAAGAACCGAAGAATGGACTTTACGTTTAAGCACTATTGTGTAGGGTCGATAAATGTTGTGTATTTCGGTAAATGATACTCGATATGATTTTAAACCATTTTATTTAAGGATTTAAACTAAAAAACACTGAAAATATGAAGAATGCCAACTTGTCAGTCTCGTGGCTCGATTCGTTCTCGTCATAAAACAGTTAACTATTGTGCTCGTGTTGGTTGCGCCTAATGACGTAGCCGTAGATGGCGTGGTGGTATTAGACATCATTCTGTTTTCTTGATAGCTCGTAGATGGCTTTAGTAGTATTAGTAGTGGACTGTATAAATATTGTTACGAGGGTTGCATGCGACAGCTATACACACTAAGAAAACCTTTCTTATTTTCCAAAAGTTGTATTTCCTTGTGTAAAATAAAAAAATAAATAAAAATATGTTTTACCTAACGCCTTTTCTTATTCCTTTTTTGCTTTCTATATTTAAAACGCCTAGAAAGTAATTGTTTGGTCGTTCCACAAAAATAAAATTTTAAAAATAATTTCACCATACTTGTGAACCCCCTCTATCATAGGTCACGAGCCGCCACTGGGTCGATGGATTTAATTTATTTAACGATGTTGTTAAAACTAACGACTAATTAGGTCCTTGATGTTAGTCCATAATGTTATAAGCGTCAAGGCGAATATTCCAATATCTACTCTTATCTATTTTACTCTACGCTTCGTTGTTGTAATTTACTATCTACCCTAAACTGTTTATCCAACCCTTTATTAAATAGGGACATGTAGGGAACTGTTTGAACAGTGTCATGTGATAGATAATGGAAAATTATGTGCCGATCTCGGGGCAATGCACGTGGAAAAATATAATGGGCGAGTCAATATTGTGTTCGCGTTACACAAATACTGGTACGGTCGCGTAGACTCTAAATGGTACCTCTAAAAGTACCTAAAATAGCACATATAGAAATATTGGCAACCGTGCGTCGGTCGAGGTAAATGACGATTATGACGAGACATGCTCGCACGTGCGATTAAGTAGTGCAGTTTCTCTGTAGTAACAGGTGGCGGGGGGATAGCGGGGCCATGGCGATTTAACATGGAATATGGAATAGGCGCACAGTTGTCTGTTCGTGCATCTAGTTAGAAATTCGAGCGTGTATGTTTTAATATTGTAATATTATATATTTATTAAGTTAAAATGAATAGTTGACGGTGGACTATTTAAGAAATAACTTTAGTTCTTTGAGTTTGGAGAAAAAAATTGAAGTGAAGAATGCGGGAACACCTAAACCCGAAATTAATTTAACGCAGACCACAAAGGGTAAATCCAGGGACTTTATTAGAAAGTTTAAAAATGAAATATATGGAAAAAAAATTTATAGAGAGTATTCCAAACTTAATGAGGCTGTTATTGATCAATTTTCTACAATTAAGAACCGAAGAATGGACTTTACGTTTAAGCACTATTGTGTAGGGTCGATAAATGTTGTGTATTTCGATAAATGATACTCGATATGATTTTAAACCATTTTATTTAAGGATTTAAACTAAAAAACACTGAAAGTATGAAGAATGCCAACTTGTCATAAAACAGTTAACTATTGTTCTCGTCTTGGCTACGCCTAATGATGTAGCCGTAGATGGCGGTAGTAGTATTGGACATCACTCGGTTTTCTTGATAGCTCATAGATGGCTTTAGTAGTATTAGTAGTGGACTGTGTAAATATTGTTACGAGGGTTGCATGCGACGACATTAAGATCCGACAGCTATACACACTAAGAAAACCTTTCTTATTTTCCAAAAGTTGTATTTCCTTGTGTAAAATTAAAAAATAAATAGAAATATGTTTTACCTAACGCATTTTCTTATTACTTATTTTCTTTCTACATTTAAAACGAAAAATTTCACCATACTTGTGAACCCCCTCTATCATAGGTCACGAGCCGCCACTGAGCTTGACCAAAATTTTAGGAATTTTTTGCCGGCGAGTGTATCTTGTAGACGAAGCTGATTATTTCATATAAGTATCCAAATGTGAAAGAATCAGTGACGTACCTATTTATGGTTTATGGTTAAACATTATTAGAGCGTCCCTGCTAAACTAATTCACAAATTTGTATTCCTAAAATATGCGATAAAGACGTTTCGGAAATTTTAACACCCTGTATCTTCTAAATAAAGAATGCGCGGACCCATGTTGATAGGAACTATTTATCTTAGTATTGGATAAGGAATCACAACACGATCGATGTCACATGATTTTTCAAACACATAAGAGGGAAAGCGCTACACCTCGCACAGCAATATTTTCTTCGATATGAGATCCATATTACTTACAAGATATCCGCAGCTGTTGAGGTTTAAAATAAAAGTCTGGAAGTAAATTGAACGCTACCGGAAAAATCCTCCCTGAAAACTCCGGAAGCAAACAAAACAAGAAAAAAAAACTATCCCCAGCTTCTCTGTTTTCAGTCTGGCCGGTTCAAACAGTGAAAGTTTACACGTCTGGAACCTGGAAGTTCAAATCGATAATATTTAAGTTCGCTTTGTCATGTCCCTCGGATACACGAAGGAATATTACAGGTCCGATTTTATTGAATCCGAACAAACCGATGATTCATGCAGAATTTTTATCGGAAACCCGAGTTTATTAGAAGTCCATTGGAAAGTTACCTACTTTATCGCTGCGTTGGATTATTTTAAACTTCTGCCCGGCTTCTCCGGACGGGAAAACAAAACGTCATGGAATCATAGAACCTTCAAAAGGAACGATACGAATAGACTTCTTGTGCCAGTTTCTATTCTATGATAGCACATAAATTAAATCACACGAGAACCTAATTTACCACCCTGTGGTACTCCAATGTCGTTATTTTTTTATTCAAAAACATACTACAACAGCTTGGTAATTTTGGACGTCTCTTATAAAAAAAAATAACCCAATGCACCTGGACGTTTATAGAGCATTGGAATAAATTAATAAATCCAACAAATCCAATTTAGTCGCAATTATTTTTTTAAATTAATGCATATAGTATAATACAGGGTGTGGATTTGGAAACCCTCGTTTCCAATAAATATTATTAAATATAAGAAGGACATTTCTGATTACGTCCTGCCCTGAAATGTAATGTTTTAACTAGATTTTACTAGATGTTTGTTTTTAGTAGTGTTGGGGAAAAACCGATGATTTTATTAATCGAGTACTTGATACTCGAGCGATTTTAATAATCGAGTGAATCGCTCGAGCGATTAATCACTTGAAATTTTTATAACTAAGAAGAATGTGATGTGATGTGATAAAACACCAGGGGTTGTTTTTGTAAGTTTTAGAAGTTTAATAGAGTTTTTATTAAAGAAGAACAGTCAAGCGAAGCTGGGGTACCGAGTGAAAGGAAATAAGTAACATGCGACGATTTTCGCTTGACTCTATAACTCGAGCAGTTTTTTTTATAATTGAGCGATATCCGTTATTTCAATAATCGAGTACTCAAGCGGTTTTTCGCTCGAGCGATTGTCAACACTATTTTTTAGTAGATGATGGTTTTGCAATTATTGTAAAAGCAAAGTATTATGATATTATGCTTATGAATATAGAAATTTAGCATGGACGTTTTATTATTATTATAGTAAACATTTTTTATGTTTTCATGGCCTTCCCAGGTATTTTCAAAAACAAAAACTATATGTCGCAACTCACAGCATGGCTGAGAAATTAAACACCTTGTACATAAACAAAATACATATAAGACGTACCATTAAAAATGCAATTTTAATTCAAAACGAACACCTTATCTTATTCTAGCTCAGTGGCGGCTCGTGACCTATGATAGAGGGGGTTCACAAATATGGTGAAATTATTTTTAAAATTTTATTTTTGTGTAACGACCAAACAATTACTTTCTAGGCGTTTTAAAGGTAGAAAGAAAAAAAGTAATATGAAAATGCGTTAGGTAAAACATATTTTTATTTATTTTTTAATTTTACACAAGGAAATACAACTTTTGGAAAATATGGAAGGTTTTCTTAGTGTGTAGAGCTGTCGGATTTTAACGTCGTCACATGCAACCCCCGTAACAATATTTATACAGTCCACTAGCACTGCCGTCGCGTTCTTTTCTCGAAGGCAGTGCCACTACTAATACTACTAAAGCCATCTACGAGCTATCAAGAAAACCGAATGATGTCCAATACTACTACCGACATCTACGAGTTATCAAGAAAACCGAATGATGTCTAATACCACTACGCCATCTACGGCTACGTCATTAGGCGCAACCAAGACGAGAACAATAGTTAACTGTTTTATGACGAGAACGAATCGAGCCACGAGACTGACATGTTGGCATTCTTAATATTTTTAGTGTTTTTTAGTTTAAATCCTTAATTAAAATGGTTTAAAATCATATCGAATATCATTTATCGAAATACACAACATTTATCGACCTTACACAATAGTGCTTAAACGTAAAGTCCATTCTTCGCTTCTTAATTGTTGATATAACAGCCTCATTAAATTTGGAATACTCTCTATAATTTTTTTTTCATATATTTCATTTTTAAACTTTCTAATAAAGTCCCTAGATTTACCCTTTGTGGTCTGTGTTACTATTCATTTTAACTTAATAAATGTATAATATTAAAATATTAAAACATACACGCTCGAATTTCTAACTAGATGCACGAACAGACAAACTGTGCGCCTTTTCCATGTTAAATCGCCATAGCCCGGCTATACCCCGCTGCCACCCTCCACCTGTTACTACAGAGAAACGGCACTACTTAATCGCACTTGCGAGCAAGTTTCGCCATAATCGTCATTTACCTCGACCGAGGCACGGTTGCCGGATCTATACAGTTTGGTTTGACGGGATGATAAAATATTAGTGAGTGTCGGACTTTTTTAGCTTGACGGTACGATAAAATATTAGGGAGGGTCGGACTTTATACGATAAATAATATTCAATGAATGTAAATTAATATTTTTTATTCGTTTTGTTTTGGGGGTGCACGTGCGTATGTGCTCCTGTAGAATAACCGCCACTGTTCTAGCTTACTTAACGTCTTAACGAGTAGAATGCTCAGCCAACAATGATTTCAATTCCTATATTTACATCCATGATTTCCAAGAAAAAAAAACAAGGAATGCTAAAAAGTGCTTTATTAATCTTTAGCGGCTTGGCTTCAAAGCCGCCGCCGCTCCAGTCACACCGCATAGATAAAAGCGTTTAAATTGTTTAAATCTGGACCAACCTCGATCGGCATATATTATATTTAAATAATAAATTGCAATGAACAAATGGAATAGTGGAGGTTGAAGGCAAGGTGTGCTTTTTTTACTTTTACTGATTGATGCCCATTTTCGCCTTCAGCTTCGTTTTGCCGCCCCTCATGTTTTGTCGCCCGGGTGCTTTGAACCCGCTGCACCCGCGTTTAGCCGGCCCTGTTCGTGAGACATTAAATCTGATATTCGATAATAACAATTTTAAAACCCACGGCGTTTGTTCTTCGTATTTCTCCTGATTAAATATTAATTTAAGGCGTGACCGCAGCGAACTTTTTCTTGCGTGCTCGGAACCTAAAAACATTGGTCATCATATATCTCCCGTTATCACCGATTATTAATAGCCAACAGGTAATTAATATTTCCAGCGGAAACCACTCTATTTGTGAATGAAAATTAATGTAGGCGGACGCGAGAGAACCTCTTTTAAAATTAAAGCCACATTTTACCCTTTCCTTGTTAGAGTTTTAATTACGAGGAAAGAAAATTAAAAACCGGCCTGTGAAAATAAAAATCGACCAATCAAAACCGTTATTGCTTTTTACTTTATTTTTTAATTAATATCCCACATTTTATAAGACAGAATATAGAGCTTTTAATTAATATTATTAGGGATTGACTTCAATGTTATTTTACATAAAAAACAAATATTTATTAGAGTTAAAATCATAGATTCATAAACCAAAGTTCTAATTACGTCCAGTAGACAACAATATGTAAAATCACGATATCCATTTCTTCATGTCTGGTATATCTTATAGTATATTACGATACAACTTTCATAAGACATTATCTTAGAGCACGAAATTTAGAAAACGACTAAAGTACAAGTGCTCTAATTGTGTTATGAACCGTGTATTTTATAATACTTTTTCTATTTGGGTCTTTAAAGTCTGAAAAACTCTAAAAAAATATAGTAGGTTTTTTCCATTTCAATTAACATTTTCTTTTTGGGTTGGCAATACTTTTATAATTTCATAAAATGTTACAAGTATTAAATATGCCATGATAGAAACAATTGAACACAGCAAAGCTTCTTCCCATCCGTCATAATTAAAAATACATATATTATTAAAGTAAATAAAAATTAGTCAGGAAGACAGTTGTACTCCGTCAGAAATACGAGAAATTGCAGAAAATAATCTAGAAAAAGTTTTAAAAAGAATATGCAAAACTTTCAGTTATGGTGCGAGCAGAACAAAGTTCAAAATATTGAACAAAATAATAAATAATAGGTACCTACTATTGAACAAAATAATGTGTCGACACAGAATCTGACAGGAATAACAATTAATGCCCAGGAAATGTCTACAGTAACTATAAATATGTGTATATAAAGTAATATGTATAATACTATATTGAATTTAAAATAGTACTTTGTTGAATAAAACTATAGAAATAGAGCATTAACTGGAAGATACTTCTATTATCTTTAGGTTATGTTCTTTAATAGTTGTGACTAGAAATTACACCGTCAGCATGTTATATATTTCCGAGTATAGGTATTTTAGATAAATATCTAGTAAGAATAATCTATTTGCAAGGTTAAAGGTTAGTATTTTAAAATTTTCAATAAAAAATTTTTGTCGAATCCATAATGCCAATAAAACTAATTTCAACGAAATCAAAGTAATCCTAAAATTCGAACCCTACTTGCTGCGAACAAAAAAAAATGTCAGTTTCATAAAGTGACAGGTTATTCAATTTTTTTGCATTTCATAATGTAGCCATGAAACCAAACTAGAAAAATAATATTAGAGTGTTTATTATAAATTTTATACAGGGTGTTTCTTAATAGATGCTAATATTTAAGGAGGAGTTTATGCTTTGGTCCATTTTCAGAAAAAGACTACATATGAACATACATATGTCCCAAACGTCTTAACTTTTTAGATACAGGGTATTAAAGAATTTCATGTTTTCTTAATAATTTGTTAAGGTTAATGACTTAAATTCGTGACAACTTGACTAAGTAGACAACTGTCAAAACTGTTTATGTTTACAAATTACAAAACACAATCTGCTTCTTACCTACTAGATCGTTCTTAATCCTTGTTAATACCTAATTTTATAACAGAGCGCATATGAATGAATTTAATTTTTTTATACGAAAACTGTACGTCAAACGACAAAAAATCAAGAGACGGCATTTGCTCAGCAAGGAATGAGAATTTCAAAAATAAATTTTATTAAAAAAAAAAGTGGCGTATCATTCATTCCTTCACAAATACCGAGGACAATTTCCGCACGAACGCCACTGATCGGAATAAAAAAACATGTTGTACATCAGAAAATACCTCTTGATAAATAGAAAGTATTTACCAAATTTCACGCAAATATCTAGGGCATTATAAATATAAAAGGAGATTTCTTGAAGTTCTTTAAACCCTGTATCTCAAAACTTAAGACGCTAAGGCCTTATGTTCATATGAAGTTTTTTTCTGAAAATGGACCCAAGAATGATCTCCTTAAATATTAGCGTGATATTAAGAAACACCCTGTATAATAAATACTGTAAAAATAGTACTAATTATAAAAGTTACTTAATCGGATCCTTGAAAATGGAAACAACCCTATTAAAAGAATATTGCTCTTTTACCTTGTTATCCACGATTGATAAGATCACGAAACCCCGAGCTCGTGTTTATATTTACAAGAACTATGTTATTTACAGAATTTACTATTCCTGTATTTTCGGAAACTAACAACAACTCATCATAAGGAGCTTATTATTTATATTATAAAAAATAATAAAATTAGTTAAGTTTGAGGATGTTACAAGTTACATAATACAATTTGTTACATAATATAAAGTGTAATATAAGAGAAATAAACGTATTGATGTATTGATTAAGAGAATGATTCGAATTTAATTTCTAATAATATACTCGATACTTCGTTAAGGAAAGGTAAACACAATATTAATTCTATGCGGTTCTAGTGGGGTAGTCAGGGTTTGGAGGCGGGAGGGGCGAAGTCATTTTGGGGCGCTTGAAGCATGAGACGACAGAATAAGTATCTGAAGAAGAAAATTGTTGTTCCAAATCAGGCATTTGCGGACTTTTTGGTTCTATTTTTTTGGTAGTCTGTACTTTATTAGGCCACTGGACCATGGGGGGGGGGGGTCATTCGCCCCCTATATTTCCATCTATTTAGCTAATTAATTAATTCAGGAACTATAGTAATAACCAAATTATCCTCGCGTGTGGGAAACGAATAACATATATCCTGCCTTTTTATGGCAAATTAATACCAGTTGACAGGTGATGGGGTATTTTTAGCGCAAAACCACTCTAAATGTTCGCAACAGATGACGCTTTTAGCACGAATTAAATATATTATTAAAAATATACAAATAAATCTGTAATTATTAAATTCGAATTGTTGTAACCTTACATTTTAAGGTTTGTACAACCCATAAAAAAAAAAATAAAGCATATAAGGCAATATGCCAAAAATTAAATTTGAACTTCTGGTGGCACAGTAAACATTAATTAATAACAGAATGATACCATGTTAAAAATTAAAAAGAAAACTAACTTTGACAGGCTGTATGGAAATGACGTATTATATTTAAATCGGCAATTCCTGAGATGAAAACAAATTGAAGAAAAATATCCAAAAATGGCGCTTTAATTTCATATACCCTGTACATGACCTTATGTCAAACCAAAAATGACCACGTGGTGCCCTGTCAGGAAGGTAAACAAAGCAACATATGTCAACAGTGTTGTCATATCTTCAGGGTAAACACTTTAGAAAGTCAATAACCGTTTGACAGATTGCAAGTTTATTTTTCAGCGTACAACTTTTACTTTCAGTTCAGCTCGCTGGGAAACAATCTCTGATTTATAAAGTTGAACTGACTCGAACGAACCGCCGCGGAGTTTATAAATGGTCAAGTATGTTCTCATTTGTTCAATTCGAACGACACCCGTCAGATCTGGACAACTTAAAAGTTTATAAATGCCACTTACCCTTTAGAAAAAAAATCCAATTTTATTTAGCTTTTCGGACTTATTTAACACCAACTTAATTTATAAAAAAACACCAAGTACCTAGGTAACTTGAACAAAAACAAACCGGCACAATAAAATCACATAACACTGCTACCGTGTAGACAAAAATACGCCTTTATTGTCCGAGTGGTCTGGGAAATAATGTATATAACATCTACAAAATTTTAAAAATAAATAACACGTTGGTTCTCTCGATCGATATCGGCCTGCTTCTTTAAACACCTGATTGTGGCAATCGGGCTAATATTTAAAAATACAGCGTTGCCACTTTTGATGTTTTATAATCGACTATCATAAATTGCCGAATTTCCTTCTATAATATTACTTTCCTGTATAATTATAGTCCCGGAAATGGCAACCGCGCTGGCTCTAGAGAGCGGAGATTTCTCGGAAAGAAAGTTTGACGACTGGTCCGAAGACGGACTAGACCATTATTTCAAAGGAGAGTAGTTCCTGTCAATTGTTAACATAATTGTTTCATTTTATCTTTAGTAAAGGGTTAATGGTCAATAGAAATTAGCGTTGTTATTATTTCTATTGCGAAATGATTAAGTGCTCTTATTCTACGTGTGTTATTGTAAACTGTAATTATTCATTAGTGTTGGGTTTGTTCGGGGCCCGAAATGTAATGTTTTAACCAATTTAGTCAATGAATTCGCTAAGAAACATATAAATCTTGATTTTTCTAGATGTTTGTTTTGTTCGTTGTTGTTTATACCCTCAGTATATTTTTGTTCAGTTAATAATTAAGTCAGAGCTACTGACGCATTCACCATTTTGTTTTTTGATCAATATTTCGTTGCTTTTTAGTTTTATCCGAAAATACCCGTTTTAGGGGATCAATTGCAAAAACTTTTAAAATTTTCGATTAAAAAATTAATTTGTGCCAATTGACAAAATTTCTTTTCTTGCTTCCATTAATTTATTAATTAAAAAAATGTCAACTCTAAACTTCCGGTAATTGGTCCCTAAAATCGCGTAATTAACCGCTTTTAGGAAAAAACGAAACAGTATCGAAATATTGATCAAAAAACGAAAAGGCGAAAGGGCCACTATATTTTTTGTGTAAGGCCCTCCCCCGAAACAAATTCTTATATACGCCACTGACCCTGTATATTATTATACCAATGGGATTGTTCGGGTTTATTCTAACTTACTAAGCGGCCTGGCCGCAGGAAACTCGAGACACCAGCAGATTAGCCCAAATTTGGCGAGTGTTTCTAAATTTGAGAAAAAAAAATTAAATCAAACTAGTACTCGTACCTTATCCCGCATTGACACCATCTCTTGACAATCAAAATTAATCTAATTTAATTTTTTTGTTGTTTTTACAATTGAATTAGATGGATTGATTTACCCTACCTTAGATATATGCCCCTGGATCATTGCTCTTTTACCTTTACCCACATACAATAAGCAACAAGATCACGAAGGTTTAAATACCATTAGTAATTGTTTTTATATAATTACCTACCAACCTACCATTTATTGTTTTGTTTATTGATTAAAAATGTTAACACAATATTTTTCCATACAACATCATCTCATTTCATGAATAATTAATTCGGGGCTTGGCTATAACGGAATTTCTTTCGCGTGTGTTAAATTAGCAACTCGTGTCATAATATGTCATTATAATACGGGCAAGTAACAATGTGGTGTTGATGAATATACTTGTAATGGTCACTCCGTTATCGGATAATTAATATTAAACGTTGAATAAATGGAAACTAAACTCTATACAGGGCGAGTCGAAAGAAACGTACCAAACTCCAGGACTGTATATAAAAGGGTCAACATTTTTTTACAGGCAACTTTCAGTCCTTAGCATATACATTACTAAAATAAACTATTTGCCTGTAGAAACGATCATAATTTGAGAAATATATGTTACTTCCTGCATTAGAAAGCAATTTTAAAAGTTTAAAAATGTATCGCCGGTCAAGTGTCCCCAGTCAATAATTTCTTACTTTACCCTTTTATATTTCACGTCGTTTAACTAAAGTTACTTTTATGTATAAATAATTTACACTCCCACTACAATTTGTATTGAAAAAATACTGTTCAAAGATCAACAGTTTAGTTTCTATACCGCAATTATTAACCAGAAGTTTCGTCCCCGCAGCTGCATGTATCGCCGGTCACGGCAGAAATTGCTTATAAATAACGCCACTACAGGTCGGCCTAATAGTTTTACAAATATGACGGTATGTGTTTGAATTTTTGTAAAGCGTGCTCCTGTTTAGGTAAGTTCCTTATTATGTTTATTTAGGTATAAACTAGAACATTGCCTACTTTTATCAGGCGTATGTTTTTATGTTGTATTGCCGGTCACAGGGTTAACTGAGACCTAATAGTCTTAATTAAGGGAAAAATACTACACGAAGTCATTCTCTTGAGTACAGATACTCATTTCAGTCTAATAAAGTTCTAGAAATAGCTTGTATTAGCTGTTATCCACGAATTTGTGCATCGTTGTATCGCCGATCACAGTAACACCGGTCACGCATGAAAATGTTACCGGAGATAAATGGATGTGACGGTTTGTTATCCGAACATGTAACCTGTTTTAACATTCTATAAGGAACATTCCAAAACTTTAAGCCAATATAAGACAGGGCTGTTATAAATATTAGGAAAATGGTTATAGTGAGTGATTGAAATAACTTAAATTCCAATTATTGGCGTTATATGATTTAGAGGAGTAAAATTAGCCATGTGGCTGGCGTTACATTATTAAAAAATCGATGCTATAGACCAAGATCTTTGTGACGATGATCATTTGCGCGGACATATATAATTCCTCTAATTAGATACTATAAGAAACCTATTAAAAAAATTTTGAGAATATTTATTTTTAAAATTCAATTTACTGAAAGTTGCCTGTAAAAAAATTTTTACGCACAAGTGTAAATAATGTAAAAAAAGTCCTTGTCCGATTTTTATTTTTGTTTTCAAGTTATAACATAACGGTCCTGGAGTTTCGTTTGTTCCTCCCGTCTCACTCTATGGAATGAAAACAGCTTTTTAATATTTGTATGAAAGTCTAACTCTAAACAAAAAATCAGCGTCAAAGAAATTAATTTTTTTACCATTATTTACACAATTTTTAAAATCAGGACGCGCACTTTGTATAGAGATACAGATATACATATATTACTAATATAATAATATGTAGGAGCTTATCCTGTATTATTGTTTTATGGTCAAACACTTTTATTTCGCAATATGCTAATAAAACATTTTGAGTCAGTACACACATGGTTATCAGTTCACTAGTCAATACATTTTTAATACACTTTCTCATGCCACTCCCTGGATTTTACAAGTAATAAATTATTTGCTGCGAATGCACCTTGCAATATAATTTCCCGTGGCGTTCTCTCAATCTGAACGTCGTAGTCACTCATACCTACTTTACGAAAAAATATCCAACTTAAAAATGTTGACGTTTAAAATTTCTAGACATTAACGTTGTCAAGGCGACCCATGGAATTCACAGCCAACTTTGCACAAAATCTATTGAAAACATTCACTGTTTTGGCATATCATGGGTAATGTGATTTGTGGAACTGTTACATGTATATGTATTTTCTATTTGGGTTTCATAATGGCTACATTATGAAATGCAGAAAAATTGAATAACCTGCCACTTTATGAAACTGACATTTTATTTTTTTTATGTTAGCAGCAAGTAGGGTTCGAATTCGTTGAAATTAGTAGGCTAGGCATTATGGATTCGACAAAAATTTTTTATTGAAAACTTTAAAATACTAACCTTTAACCTTGCAAACAGATCATTTTTACTAGATATTTATCTGAAATACCTATACTCGGAAATATATAACATGTCCGTCAACTAATTTCTAGTAACAACTATGAAACAACATAACCTAAATATAATACAAATATCTTCCAGTTTATGCTCTATTTCTAAAGTTTTATTCAATAAAGTAATATTTTTATTTTTAATTCAATATAGTATTATACATATTACTTTATATACGGTGTTGAAAAAAGGTCGGTACCCCGGAATAACTCCGGTGCATCGCATTGCAGCGGAAAATATCTGGGGAAAATTTATTTGGTTTTGAAGGAGGAATAGTTTACAATTTAAACCACCTCCCACCCCCTCAACCCCAGGGCGCGGGTGGGGGTAAGTTAAGATTTTCAAACGGAACCCCATATTTTTTATTGACGTATCGTGTTCTCCGACGAAAAATAAACATATTTTGTTCGAAATTTTTTTTTAATTTGGGCCCATCCTTCACCAATAATCACCATGAGAAAGACAAAATCAATGCATATTTATAGTTACTGTAGACATTTCCTGGGCATTAATTGTTATGCCTGTCAGATTCTGTGTCGACACAATATTTTGTTCAATAGTATTATTTTGTTCAATATTTTGAACTTTGTTCTGCTCACACCATAACTCAAAGTTTTGCATATTCTTTTTAGAAGTTTTTATAGATTATTTTCTTCAATTTCTCGTATTTCTGACGGAGTACAACTTTCTTCCTGACTCATTTTTATTAACTTTAATAATATATTTATTTTTAATTATGACAGATGGGAAGAAGCTATGTTGTGTTCAATTGTTTCTATCATGGCATATCTGATACTTGTAACATTTTATTAAATTGTGAAAGTATTACCAACCCAAAAAGAAAATATTAATTCAAATGGAAAAAATCTTTTTCACACTTTAAAGACCCAAATAGAAAAAGTATTATAAAATACATGGTTCATAAGACAATTAGAGCACTTGTACTTTAGAAAACTCCCCGCTTCGCGTGCTCTAAGATAATGTCTTATGAAACTTGTATCCTAATATACTATTACGTAAGAGTCAGTACGTAACAGTAGATAGTGCATAAGTGGGATCTTCCTAATAAGGGAATAAAAACAATCCTTTACGGCACTCTGAGGGTGGTGCGTGTGCGAATAAAGCGGTTTATGTTGGTTTTGATTCATTGGAGGCTGTATTCGTTGGGAACACCACCTCAGGAAGATCGTTCTACAACGCAGTTCGAGGACGAGAAATACTAAACTGAATCGCATATGGATGGACAGCAGTGGTTCGTCGAGT
This sequence comes from Barypeithes pellucidus, assembly GCA_963991005.1. NCBI lineage: Eukaryota > Metazoa > Arthropoda > Insecta > Coleoptera > Curculionidae > Barypeithes > Barypeithes pellucidus. The sequence goes on along the minus strand of OZ022562.1, from coordinate 10,451,565 downwards.
ATTTCTGATATTCGTCGCTCTAGATGGAACAGTTTCCACGGCAATATCTGTAAAAGAGAGTTTTTGATTAGGAAAAGTCTGCCGAGTTTCTGCCTTGGCGATTGCCACAATGTATTTCCTCCCAGATTGACGCCCAACAAATTTAAAGACGAAGCCAGTGGAATTACGTGTCTTGTGTAGTGTGTGGGAAAAAAACGATGATTTTAATAATCGAGTACTTGATACTCGAGCGATATTAATAATCGAATGAATCCTTGAAATTTTTATGACTAAGAAGAATGTGTGGACAAAACACCCGCTGTTGTTTTTGTAAGTTTTAGAAGTTTAGTCTAGAGTTTTTATTAAGGAAGAACAGTTGAATAATCGAGTACTCAAGCGGTATTTCGCTCGAGCGATCACAACACCAGTCTTGCGTCCATATTTAATGAAATACTTTTTGAATTCAATTGAATATTAAAATTGGAAAAATTAATATGATCTCATGGTTATTCATATTCCTTGGGCATAAATATTACACGCCTTGGGTATAAATTTTAATTTAAAAAATCTATTAACACTGTATGAATAATAAAAACATAAGCGATCGGGGTTTCCCACGTAATTTTAAAAATTCATAGTTTTATAAGAACGTATAACGTAGAATATGGTTGCAGAAAAATAAAAAAACTAATTATTTGTTTTTTATTGCGTGTACAACCAATATTAAAGCGATATCGTATAGATAGAGAGATCTAATTTTGAATGGAAATAAATACATAATGTAAGTCCTTATTGGTTTGTAGGTCACACACAGCTGACTTAAAGGTTATGTTTGTTTTACAAAAATACTTATTATTACCTATAACTTAAATTAGGCCACGTGTATAATTACAACTGCTTTTAAATTACTCCTACAAAAATAAAGGAAAAAATTCGGTGCTTTAATAAAGAAAATAAGGGAGGAGAATAATAAAGAAAATGCATATCATACGATAAGATATAATGATTACACACAAAAAATAAATACTCACTTTATGTATTTTGTTCCTCTCAGAAGTTTTTACTAAATGTGAATATGTGGATACATGTTTCTATAAGAAATATTCCGTTTAATAAACCATTTTTTCAACAATAACATTTAAAATATTCATATTTTTGTTCTAATTTCAATAAATATTTTTATTTCTAGTAACATAAAAACTTTGTCAGTTATAACTATTTACTATTTAAGACAAAAAACAAGAAATTTACATTTAAATTATTGTAGACTCGCAACTATAATATGGATTTTGATATAAGAAAAATATAAACTTGTTGCATGGGTTTTTATACCTATTTCGTTTAAGAATTAACTTTTTTTTAAAATATTTAAAATGAAATTATTGTGTTTTATTTATGATTTTCAAAATTAATGGATTAATCAGAATCTTCTGGTTTCCTACTATAATAATTTAAAATACTCATTTAGAAAATATATTTCTTTGCTTATACAACCGTCCAAGATAAGGAGGGCCAGTACAGGAACCTCGGAAACCGTAAGAGATACGAAGCCGGTTAAATAGAGGTAAAGTTGCGCATTTACGCGCCTAATAATATGCCGTTTAGAAAGTTTTAAAATTCCGAGTAGTTCCGGAGATATCCGGAAAAAAACGAAATTCTGAAAAATCGTTTTATTGTTTTCCTGGGGTTTTTTGAGATCGAATTCTAAAGTAAATTACACTTTTGCATTGCCACTTTTCCGCTCTATCTGACAGCGTTAATTGTTTTGTAATCCGACGAGTCGTTTTCGAAGGGCCATTATCAACTATATTTTTTAAATAGGGTCCTGTTTTCCTGATATTGGAATTTGAGAGCTTTTTTCTCCCGAATGCAATGATGTATGACACATTGTGCTTTAATGACGTTTCGAGGGCTTTTTGAACAACATCAGGTAATTTTGGGATACGGTCCTGTATTTCTCCTAATTTTATAAATAATATCTAGCTATCAAATTCTAATATCAGAAAAACAGGATCGTATTTAAAAAAAGACGACTCCTCGGATTACAAAACAATTAACGCTGTTAGATAGAGCGGAAAAAGTGGCAATGCAAAAGTGCATTTTACTTTAGAATTCGATCTCAAAAAAACAATAAAACGATTTTTCAGAATTTCGGTTTGTTTCCGGATATCTCCGGAACTACTCGGAATTTTAAAACTTTCTAAACGGCATATTATTAGGCATGTAAATGTGCAACTTTACCGCTATTTAACCGACTTCATATCTCTTACGGTTCCCGAGATTCTTGTACTTGCCCTCTTTATCTTGGACACGTTGTATACAAATCTAAAATTTATTCAGACTTAAAATAAGTAACTCTTTTCTTGTATGTACTATTAACTCGGTTGATTTACGACGCTAGCTTGTAACAGGCATTGCAAATTCCATCCTGTTATTATCGCTCCTGGATATCCTACAGGTGACGTAATACATTCCATTTTTTACCGTGTACATTCACGTTATGTCTCACACATACCAAACGTGTCTAATTTCGTTAAAACCTAAGCCACTAAGGGTGCTTTTTTGGATTAGGGCGGGTCTCCATCTATTCGTTTTATTGCGACTCTAATTCCTCCTGCGTGCAGCCCCAAGAAATAAATCATTATTAGACTTCGTTGGATCGTTGGTGTAAGTTTAATATCTCCGATTTATTTATTATTCTCTTTTCTCTTTCTCTGCCCTTGTTTACTCCCTAAGGAACCGTTTGAAATGGAGATATTTCTTGTTTTTTGTTCGGCGACGGGATCACGAGATACCTTTAAGATCATTTCTTGTAATCGAAATATGATGTGACAGTTTTGGGATGATAATTTTATTTTGGGAATAAAAGAAAATGTGGGCGACAGAATGAAATGAAAATACTTACTTAGTTTTGGCACAAAAGGTCATCGCACCAGTGCCGAAACCGACTATTTTGGTTGGGAGCAGTGGCGGTTCGTCCACAGGAGCACATGCGCACGTGCACCCCCAAAACAAAACGAATAAAAAATATTAATTTATATTCATTGAATATTATTTATCGTATAAAGTCCGACCCTCTCTAATATTTTATCGTACCGTCAAACTGGCGGGTGGCAGCGGGGGATAGCGGGGCTATGGCGATTTAACATGGAAAAGGCGCACAGTTCTTATGTGCACCGCGCCTGTTGTCTGTTCGTGCATCTAAATTCTACCGTATATGTTTTAATATTTTAATATTATATATTTATTAAGTTAAAATGAATAGTTGATGGTGGATTATTTAAGAAATACCTTTAGCTCTTTGAGTTTGGAGCAAAAAATTGAAGTGAAGAATGCGGGAACACCTAAACCCGAAATTAATTTAACGCAAACCACAAAGGGTAAATCTAGGGACTTTATTAGAAAGTTTAAAAATGAAATATATGAAACAAAAATTATAGAGGGTATTCCAAACTTAATGAGGCTGTTATGATCAATTTTCTACAATTAACAACCGAAGAATGGACTTTACGTTTAAGCACTATTGTGTAGGGTCGATAAATGTTGTGTATTTCGATAAATGATACTCGATATGATTTTAAACCATTTTGTTTAAGGATTTAAACAAAAAAACACTGAAAACATGAAGAATGCCAACGTGTCAGTCTCTTTGCTCGATTCGTTCTCATCATAAAACAATTAACTATTGTTCTCGTCTTGGTTGCGCCTAATGGCGTAGCCCGTAGATGGCGTAGTGGTATTAGACATCATTCGGTTTTCTTGATAACTCGTAGATGGCGGTTGTAGTATTGGACATCATTCGGTTTTCTTGATAGCACGTAGATAATAATAATAATAATAATAATAATAATAATCTTTATTTAGCACTTGGCTAGTTATTACTAAAAAATACAAGTTACAAAACAGTGTTTATATGTCAGTTACAAAAATGATAAATCCTACTCTACTCTACATATCCTTCAAATAAAGAAACAATCTTCTTTTAAAAACATTTAACCCATTTGCCTCCTTAATGCCCTCAGCGAGGTCATTAAAAAGACGAACTCCCTCGAAAAATAGCGATTTTTGTAGAGATGTGGTTTTAACTGACTCAATGTTATAATGTTGCCCAGAGCGAATGTCATAACTATGAAAATTTGATCTTTTTTTAAGAAAAGCATTAAAATATATTGGTAGCTGCTCACGTTCAATTTTATATATTAAAACCAAGTTCGCCTTTCTAATGTTCTGTTCCACAGACAGCCAATTCAACCTCTGTAACATAGTTCTTACCGGGATATACCTGTTGCATTTAAGAATAATTCGCATAACCTTATTTTGCTGAACCTGCAGCCTGTGTATATTTTCCTGAGTACAAGATATTAATAAAGAACAACAGTAATTAAAGTGAGGCAAGATGATTGTATTATAAACCAGTGTCTTGGCCCACTGGGACAAACAATCCGAAACGCGACAGAAAAAACCAATTTTTTTCCCTAATTTCTTACAAAGGTAATCAACGTGATTCGTAAAAACAAGCTGAGGATCCAAAAAGACTCCCAAATATTTTATTTCCGACACTAAACTAATTTCAGACTCATTTATGTTAAGGGTTAATCCTAATTCGGCATACTTCTTACAATTTACTTTTGAACCTATTATCATACACTTTGTCTTTGATGTGTTCAGTTTTAATTTATTTTGGCAAAGCCAGTGATACATTATTTTAAGTTCGCTATTCAAAAGATCAGTTATATCCCTAAAGTTTTTTCCTGATACACAAATAAGGGTATCATGGCTCTAGTAGTATTAGTAGTGGACTGTATAAATATTGTTACGAGGGTTGCATGCGACGACGTTAAGATCCGACATCTATACATACTAAGAAAACCTTTTTTATTTTCCAAAAGTTGTATTTCCTTGTGTAAAATTAAAAAATAAATAAAAATATGTTTTACCTAACGCATTTTCTTATTACTTTTTTCTTTCTACATTTAAAACGCCTAGAAAAATTTCACCATACTTGTGAACCCCCTCTATCATAGGTCACGAGCCGCCACTGGTTGGGACTTCTGTTAATAAAATATTTTCAAAATGTAGGTAGAAAAGATAGGACTTACCCACATATAAACATGATGTATAAAAGCTTTATACGGATTGGACTCGAATGGAGCAGAAGGGGGATCCATTGGATACTTCACTGCATCGACCTTCATTATACAATAAGCATTTGTTTTGTCCATGCATGCATGCTTGCAAAATTGATATGTATCCGAACTTGAACGATAGGAATCGAAGTGATTATCATATTGAGCTTTTACATTAAAGAAATAAAAGCACAACTTTAAAAATAACACAGGTTTATAAGGCAAGAATAAATATTCGGTTTACGTAGTAAATTATAAGTTCTCACAGAGAATTAAAAAACTCCCAAAGACCTCAAAAGTACCTTAAAGTTTTTACCGAACTTGTCAAAATTGCAGTCACTATATCATAAAAAATTAATGTGTTCGTAAAAAGTTAGGTAACTTACAACAGGTATACCTCAAGTTCGGCAAGTTAGAAAAATATTCCTAAAAGTTTATCCATTAGACAACCCTAAAGTTTAACCCGAGGCAATACTCAAATGTGGCACGTATAAACCAGTGGTGGCATTAATATTTTAAACATAAAATTGAATGGATTTCGGAAATAAAAACTTGTACATACCGTCGCTAAGAGATATCTGAATGTATTCTTTCCATCGCTGGATTTTTTTAATACCATTAATTCGGGGCAGCCATATGCGCGTTAGTTAAGGGAAGATATTTTGAAAAGTTAAATAATCAGAAAGATGTCACTCACTACAGAGCAGCCCGGTGAGACTGCTTATGGGGGGGATCGAAACGCGTAAGAAGGCCTTGGAAGTGATGCTAAGCCTACTTTGCTCCATACGCTCACAAGTAACCTACTTTTATCTATCTGTTTCACTCAGCGTCAATCGTCAATATGAGACTTACGTACAGTTAATATGAAATGCCAAAAAGTGATTGTTTATGCAGGCGACTTGATCCTGGTCATATTTCTCTCACTTTACTGAATTAGGGAAGGTTGAGACAGGTATAGAATGCGAACAGCACGAATTGTTAAACAACCTAACTTCCTTCGTCTGGCGGGAAGAGAAATTAAGCAACATCTGATGTGATTTAAAATGGTGGAGAAGACACAATTAAATTTTAAAATAATTTTTAATTTTCTAATCTTTTCACGAGAAACGTCGTTTCCTTTTTGGTGCAAGTGAGTAATTTGTAATTGAAACATTCATTTAGTCATCTTTACTGAGAGTAAGCATCAATAATAATTTCTTTTCCTAAATCATATGGGGCCCAAAAATATGCTTGGACTTTAAGCTTGAAATATTTGCTAGGACCTAGGCCCAGTTGAAGATGGTAAAATATTTTATGTAAATTATGATTTACTTCCTATTTTTTAATAAAACTACTTAGAAGCTTATTTCTGAAGTTTAATTTTTTATTTGTAGTTACGTTACTAGTTCAAAAAATGCTATAAGAGTGTGTAAGATTATTTTAAAGTGATATTTACAGCTTAAAACATGTCAGAATCCTAATATTTGATTTTCACCACTAAGTAAATCAAATAAAAGGAATTTGAATATTTTCTGTTGGTTAAATGTCACTTTAAAATATTGACAGTAATAAAAATTTGTACAAAAGTGACATTTGAAAAGTACGTGCATTTGTCAGCTGATGCCAGACGTAATGGATGCCTGGTTTGTTCGTTTGTTCATGCTGTGAACACGGCTGTTTGTCTTCTTCCTGTTTATAAGTATTCGTTACTACAGACCTTTCTTAAGGTTCTTGTTTGCGCTTGTTCAAATTCAAATTTAACTCTAACAATAGTCAAATATTTTTAATTTGTAATAACTTTCAACTATTAAAAATTTACCTTTTTAAATTTAAAGCCATTTTATAAAAAAGGTTAAAAGTATTTTTAAAGAATCCGCCACTGTTAAGGATAATATAGAGCTTTGGACACTTCAGGCGTGGCAATGTGAGAAGTCTATTAAGGATGAAAGTTGGGTCTTGGTTATAAAGTTAAAGTTGATATAAAAGATGACGTTTTTGGAGAATATTGATTCTTCACAAAATATATTAGGGTTATTTATCATTATATTATTTTATTATGACTATCGAACTTGTATTTCTTTGCAGAAAATACCGACAATCGATTTATCACTGACAATCTATATTTATGTTAATCGTGTGACACTATAAATCCATTAACTGACAATTTTTAAGGCATTTAAATACACCACTGTAATTATTTAGTTAGAAACTTTAAATAATAAATCCACTTTTTATTAAATGATATCACATTAAACTTGGAACAGCAACGAAATAGGTTAACTTAAATTTAATATTTTATCATAAAACTCTTTACACTTATCATTGTGGACTGATTTTATATTGGGTAAGTTTTTTTCAAGGCTTTGGAGAGGTGAACAGACTTGGGAATTTTAAATGAAAATTAAATGATTTTAATTGTAATCGATTTCGAATCCATGTAACAGGCGACATACATACAGGGTGTAATGGAAATGATGTATTATATTTAAACTTGCAAATGGAATAAAAATGAAACTTTGAATTAATAAGCGAGATAAGTCACATGTCAAACTCGAACAAACACGTGGGAGATACTACGATCTATAAAACGTGTCCAAGTTAAGGAGGGCCAGTACAGGGATCTCGGAAACCGTAAGAGATTCGAAGTTCCGGAGATATCCGGAAAAAAACGAAATTCTGAAAAATCGTTGAATTCTGAATTGGAATTTGATACCTTTTTTTCTTCCGAATGCAACGATGTATGACACATTTTGGTTTAATGACGTTTCGAGGGTTTATTGAACAACATCAGGAAATTTTGGGATACGGTCCTGTATTTTATAAATAATATCTCATAAGTAAGCTCTAAATTTTTACTTATGTGGGAGTAGTTCAATAAATAACAAATAATTTAATAATAAACCACAAATAAGTGAACAAAATACAGAAACATTATTTCAAACTTCTGTTGATTCGGGATTTAAAAGAAAAGTAGGCGCTTGAAACAAAAAATTAAGATGGTGACGCGTGATTTGTTTCACTTGACATTCCCATTTTGATCGTTTGAAAGCATTTTAAGAGGTTTTCTATTTTCCAGAAAATATTGAACATAAATTTACAAATGCTGAAAAGTTTGATATTCTATCGCATGTTTTATTTTATCTCAAAAGAACTGTTAAGTGGCAGAAGATGTTATTTATGCTTAGAGAATAACGGAAATCATTTTGAACACCTAATTATGTAGTTCCTTACTTTTTTCGTTGTTCGTTTTATTACTGTTTTGGAATGATTTTTGTTCACTTATTTGTGGTTTATTATTAAATTTTTTGTTATTTATTGAACTAGTTCAACATAAGTAAAAAATTTAGAGCTTACTTATGAGATATTATTTATAAAATTAGGAGAAATACAGGGCCGTATCCCAAAATTTCCTGATTTTGTTCAAAAACCCTCGAAACATCATTAAACCACAATGTGTCATACATCGTTGCATGCGGGAGAAAAAATCTCTCAAATTCCAATATCAGGAAAACAGGACCGTATTTAAAAAAATAAAGTTGATAATGGCCCTTCGAAGACGACTCGTCGGATTATAAAACAATTAACGCTGTTAGACAGAGCGAAAAAGTGCAATTTCATTTAGAATTCGATCTCAAAAAAACCCAGGAAAACAATAAAACGATTTTTCATAATTTCGTTTTTATCCGGATATCTCTGGAACTACTCGGAATTTTAAAACTTTCTAAACGGCATATTATTAGGCGCGTAAATGCGCAACTTTATCTCCATTTAACCGACTTCGTATCTCTTACGGTTTCCGAGGTACTGGCCCTCCTTATCTTGGACACGTTCTATAGACAAATCAATGTGGTAGGTCAGTTAGCTCTCAACCGAAAAAGATCTATTTAGGTTTCCTCTAGGACTCCCATGGGGTCAACCATTTAAAAATAACACCATGAATAAAAATAACATTTATGCATATCTATATGATATATAGATATTCTATATTTTATATTGCCTCGCACAAATTTCATTCCGATTTATCGCCAATATTGTTACACAATTCGAAACATTCGCCTCGGCAAACTAAGTGTATTTGTATAATACTCTGTTTTTTCGCGTTCAAACAAAAATATTTTTTTTTCATGTAAAACAAATATTATGGACATCGATGGTGAAAACATCAGTGAGGAAAAATGAATGAAATAGATAAATACTTGGTTTGTTGGAAACGGTTCCGAAAATAGAACTGAAAAAATATTGTTTTAACAACAAAACAAATAGATTAATAATTGTTCTGTACATGAACTACTAGAAGACAATTGAGGTATAATTTTACTATTTCTTACTCATGTAATAAAATTAGAGATGATAAAATTTGCAATGCAATGATTCTGATCTTAGAGGCCTTTACCCAAGTTCTTAGATCGTCGATTTAATAAAAGGTATGTGGTGTTACTTCGGGTTTGTACTCTGTGAAACTCGGCCATATAAACAATTTTCATAATAGCCTGTAATATAACAAACAATAACTATTTGTGTAATTGGATAAAATGTTGTCAGTAATGTTCATAGAATTCTTATACAAGTATTTTAATTTATTTAAAAGTTTTAGGACATACGCACAAAACCACTTTTAACTGTTAAAACTATGTGTCATGTTCTCAAAGTAATTTTCATTATATTACGTGTTCATGTGTACGTGCCACATTGAATTTCGTCGCAGGATATATTGGGGTTCCTTAATTGGAAAAAATCATCTGAGAATTATGCTTCTTTGCGTTTATAGGATAAGTTCGCTTATATGAGAGATTCACTTGTCAATGTATACATATGGGACTTTTAAAAATGGGAATATATTAAATGAATGATCACGTATGGAGGGTCTCCAATAATTTTCAATTTGTGCTAGTTAAAACTAAAAATTATGGTTACCAAATTAAAGATTAACTTATAGCATATTTAAACCTTACAAGTAAATGAAACTGCGCCTTTTTACTATGAAAAATGACAAACTAACCGACGTGAATATTTTATTACATTATTAATGATCGTTTTCAAATGAATAATCGTAAAGCGAAAATAATAGGTAATAAAATATCAGAAATTTCAATAATTTCAGAAATATCATTTTCGAATTACGCCCACGTATCTCGACCAATCGGATAAATTATTTAGGCAAATTGCTTACAGCTGTAAAAAATTTTCAATATTGAATATTATTCAGATATTTTACAGTAAGTGGTATAGATGATATTTGATTCTCTGATCGCATTACCACGTAAATAAAAATTCTCTCTTAAATTATTTATTTTATATATTATTTATGTCATGTTTCTTTACATTCGGTACACTTGCAGCAGGCCTAGATTCCAGATGGGGAAATTTCGACTCGAACATTTTTGAGATTTACACCTGTAGGTTCGCTTATGCTGGGACATCCCCCCCCCCCCCCCAAGTGGGAATTGTGCTAAAATGGGAACCTTAAAATGAAGGTTGCCATACCAGCACCCCCCCCCCCCCAGAAAATACAGCTATCTACGGCTCTGGTTACATAATATACATACAAACATATTACAATGGGTATTTTGATATTATATTCGTTTCTTAATATTCCTTTCCAAATTTGCCTTCGGCTTCGAAGCATATTGACAACTCCATTTTGTATTTAGTAAACACGGGAAATCTATTAAGAATGGAGGGGTGTCGGTGACGGATATTTGAATTAATTTCCCCTTTGTCAGCGCCATGAATACATATTAGGGATTGCGGGAAAAGTGTACTGCAAACTGCGAAAATGTAAAACTGCCATTTGACATATCCTTTACTTGAAAAATCTCGTTAAAAGATGAGACATAAAAAAAATTTTTTAGGAAAATATTCATCGGTATTACCATGATTTTTGCTCAAAATAGGAACGGCAGCAATAAATAAACTTATTTTAAGGCAACACACTATTATCACGTCACGTGAGGTCACATGCTATCACGCAATGTCACGGCATACCCGAAATATCTGCAAGGCGGTTTATGCGTGCTTTATAAATAGGTTTACAAGTATGACTTGCCGTGAGCTGCATGAGGTGACTATCATGCAGCTCACGGCAAGTCATACTTGACAGCACAATTTTATTTCTGCAAATTTACATATTCGGTACGCGTGATAACACTGTGTCAGAGTTTAACGCTCGAAGGCTACAAGATTCACTTGCGATCTTGACAAACACAAAATATGTAATAAAAATTATCTGCAGTGTAAGTAGTCTGTTTCTAAGTCGTGACATCATGTGCTATTTTGCCGATATGACAACACGTGAATTCACGTGACGTGATAATAGTGTGTTTGCGGCTTAACTTGCAAAAAAACGGCCATTACAAAATTTTAACTTTGATTGAATAACTTTTTTATTTTTAGTCCGATATTAATGATTTTTTTAGAGAACTCTAGGTACAGCTTGCACTTTAACAAATTTTAGGTAACATTTGTTATTCGAGATATTATACAAGGATAATCAGAATGTTGTTTTTTTACCTAATTTCCAAACACCCTAAAAAACCCATCAACATATAATATAAAAGGGGAGACAAAACATTCCATTCATCAAACACCATTTCTTTACATTCTTGCACAGTTCTACAGTTGCAAATAAGTTAGAAGAAGATGGCTTTAAAAAATGGCAACGCGGCAATAGGTATTTTTTACAAAAACTCAGATAATATAAAGAAATAATCCATATTTTTGCAATATTTGCTTAAAATATAGAATTAACTACACCACTGCTTTACCTAAAAAAAACAGCGTAACCTCATTATTCGATTAAAAACACTTAAAATTAATCCAAAAACACAATAGACCAGATAACAACACTGCCGACGAAAATGAATGAAAATATTAAACTTCAGTGTCATTTTTACACTAGCAGGTACAAATGAGCATACAACGTTACCACTGTGATTTCCGTAAAACATTGCCATTTCATGTTGGGAAAATATTATAGTTTTCGGTTGCAAACGCAGGCGGTAGATTTAGGACTCTCAGTATAGACTTGGCATCACTGTTTACTGAATAATAAAAGTGATTTTTAAATTAATAATAATTCGAAATATGAGGACATGAGTTATTTTACATAATTTTCACTTGACCATACAGTCATACACACTTACCCTGTAGAAAACGCTCAGTACCTTCAAAACGTATATTTTTAACCCGAACAGAAAATATACTCTTTGCTAAATGCCATTTTAATGATAGGGGGTTTTCTTTCTTTTCAGTTTGTTTTAAATATTTTAAAATTAGATATTCTGGCAGAAATGCAAGAAATAAAGCTAAAAATGACTCTATCCTTGATCGCTCCCTGATAATGAACTATTGGCCGTACCTAGCACAAAATACGAGGATCTACACGGTGTAGAATTTTATTGTGAAGAGGGATACTTTTAAAGAATAAGTGGGACGTTTTCAAATTGACACCCTGTATAATTTGCTTCCAAATCCATCCAGTATCCCAAGTTGAATAAACCAAACCAACCAATATCTATTTGTTATAAATTTTCAATTTGTAACCAGAGAGTATACATGAATTTTTATAGTAATGCTCTTTTACAACGACGGAGAACTCCGCTACTGTAATTTTAGGACAATAATAAGTTTCCCGCGGGATCTTACAAATTCCAGCGATGTTCCTTAATGCCTTTTTCTGGAATTCGCGTTCCCGTCTCAAGCTATATTGACAACTTCATTTCAAATTTTTTCACATGAAAAATATTAAGGGAATTGGGAGGACTGGGCCATTATTTAGAAATGTTTTTCAGTTTAATTTTTAGAGAAGTTTTGGTTGAAGAAATATTGTACAAGGAAAGAAACCTTTGTTCTTACAAATTCGTTATATTCAATTTTTTTATTCTGAATTCCATACAGATGGCGTCATCGCTCACCAACCGTTTGACGAAAGCAGAATACTTAATAAATCTCTCATGTATCGTGAACAACTTTGCTTACATACTTTTTCTCTAACCCTTCAAATAAAGTGCCGGGGTAATGCAAACATTGTCATTTAAAAGAGTTGCTCTTGCTCTATCAGCTACATTACAAGCGATGACTATGTAATTTTTACTGTAGTCGCCAAATGGCGCTGTTACAGATTTAACTTATTTTATGTTTTAACTTAAATGGGATGGTAAAAATGTTATTACACCGTTACAAAGAACAGAAAATATACATGACATTATAGTTAAAATAGCATAGTTAAGCATAAATACCGGAAGATGATACGGAAAATACAGGGTGTTTCGGGAGGAAACGGAAATATTTTGGGAACATGTTCAGAAGGTCAAAATAAGAGAAATTAACCCATATGTTTTAATCCGATTTTTAACCGTCTCTGAAATAATCGGTTCTAAATTTTTTTTGTAACTATTTTTTATTTCAAAAGCAACACCAATAGATACTAGTAAAACAACAAAATTCCACTAATTTAGAATGTTTTCAAAAATATCCCCACCAACTTCAATACAAGCTGCACCACGTTTGTTAATCGCTCGTGTTGCGCGTTGAATTGCTTGGGGATTGTTTATAATGATATTTGCAGCATTAAAAATTCGATTGTGGAGTCCACGGTTCCTACTCGTGTTTGGTATACTAGTGATTTCATCCACCCCCCGAGGCAATAATCCAGTGGGTTTAGGTCTGGTGACCAAGCTTGAGGTCCTCCTCTGCCAATCCAACGATCAGGAAAACGATTATTCAAGAAATTACGCACCCGGCGACTAAAATGAGGTGGGGCTCCATCGTGCTGAAAGAATATTCGGTGTCGAACAATTAGCGGAACATCATCCAACATGTGTGTTAAATGGTCTTCCAAAAACCGTAAATATCCATCTCCAGTAAGACGCTCATTCAATACAAAAGGACAAAACAACTGGTCGTTGAGCATTCCACACCACACATTAATACTGAATCGATGTTGAAAGTTTCGTTCAAACGTGGCATGAAGATTTTCATCTGACCACCGATGTTCATTGTGACAGTTATTGATTCCATCGCGGGTGAACTGAGCTTCATCGCTAAATAAAATGTATTTATGTAGGCCTCGATTTTGTTGGATCCATTCACAAAATTGAACCCTTAAGCCATAATCACCTTCTTGAAGATGTTGGACCGGTTGAACATGGAAAGGCTTTAAACCGTTTTTTCTAAGTGTCTTCCAAACGCCCACATGTGATTCTAATCGAAGTTCTTTCGTAATCCGCCTCGTACTAACACCTGGGTTCTCTTCAGCCATATCCAGAACATTATCTTCATTTTCCACATTTAGACCCGCCGTTCGTTCAGAATCAATCCTTACGCTTGGAAACATTCCTGTTTCCTGAGCATTTGCAAAAACTTTTTGAAACACTTTTCGATTAGGAACTCTTCGATTTGGAAAACGACGTCGGTATTCATCAACAGCCCGTAATGCGCTACCATTACAGAAACCATACACGAATATCATGTCAGCATACTCCCGATGGGTGAATGTGTGAGGCAGAGTCGAAACGCTCAGAATAAATCAAACTGACAACCATGCTTGTCAATTAAATTAGGTATTGACAAGCAATGAAATACCGACAAACTGGAGTTAGAAATACAAAACTTCTTAATTACTCCAAAACTTTACAAAAAAAACTTTAGAACCGATTATTTCAGAGACGGCTAAGAATCGGATTAAAACATATGGGTTAATTTCTCTTATTTTGACCTTCTGAACATGTTCCCAAAATATTTCCCTTTCCTCCCGAAACACCCTGTATCTTCATTAAAAGTATCGGCATATTTTATTTCAAACAAATATATTTTTTAGTTCCCGAGATCTTTTAATAAGTCTGTATTGTTCTAGAACTAACTTGTTTTATCGCATTAGCTAGTCCATTTCGCAAATTTACCTTATCTGTTTGTTGTTTCAATGTACTTCCTGTTATCGTAAGTGTTTAGTTTGCTACCAACGTATTTGAACGCCCATCTTGTTATCTAACATTCCAAGAACTCTCCCACCATATTTGTCACTTATCACGCACTCTTCCTTATATTGATAGACAATTTTTTATGGTTTTTGGGCACGCAATAAAGCATTTAAATAGGAAATACTTAAAATAGACAATTTATCATGTATCCACACAGATGAAAAATAAATATATTGGACATGCGATCACTTTGCCTCGCTCTCAATTTTAAATTACTTAATTAAATAAAATTAACGCTCCCTTTAGATGTTAGTATTAGTTAGCAAATTATCTTACACAATATATAAACATATGATAGGCACTGTCTTGATAAATATTACTGTTACACAACTTGTACAGTTATGACTCACACCTTGTAATTATTAAATATTAAATATTAAACAATTTTTTTATGGAAGTATATTTGAAAATATTAACGGTTTTTATATACATTTGCTATACCAATACTGTCATCTGCACACAATCCCTGACACTACTTAAAGTGAAAAACACAGTTTATAAAATCAATGGAAGTTTTACTGCGCAAGAGTCCAAATATTTCGACTAGCTCTATGTAGATGGCAGCACAATGTATGTTTAGAAGAAGAATATGAACATTGTATTCAATAAAATAATGTGGTTAAGGCCTCCTGGGCTAGAATTGGTAACTAAAGGTCTGATCAATAATTTCAGTAAACCTAAAACCGTTAACAAGAAGTTCTTATACCCGTCAGATGTGAAAATAGATGGCGATACAGACTGTGTTGGAAGTAAATACAAATTTTAAGTAAAATTTGCAGTGTATATTCATTGCTTATTACAGAAAACGAAGGAAACGTGTTTGTACAACCAGCAAAATCTATACTATGTCAACAAGAAGAAGTAAAACACAATAGTCCTTGAAATAGTATAATTGTTTTGTTATTTTAAGCATTATTTTATATTTACGCACTAGATAATTTCTGAATAAATTATATAATTTGCTAGAGGTTGTGCAAAACCCTATTTCTACTTTATTAAACATTCATTAAAAATCGAATATCTATTTAGAATCGGGTGTAAATTATTAAATTCCATTTTTTACCTAAATGATGTCACGAAAAAGCAATAAGAATAATTTAATATTATAAAGACACAAGACAATATTAATCGTGAAATTTTGAATAGGAGCAACAAATAAAAGTTAAAATATTTTAAATAAAATTCAAAACAAAAAGTAAATTAATAACTTCGATCATTTATTGATTTTATTATTTTTCTGTAAAATTTTTCGCGCTGGCTTAATACCAGAGTTCTAAGTTTTATAAAATCACTGGTTTGGAAATTTCTTGGTAAGGTTTCCTTTGATAATCGTTGTAAGAATGTCCCCAGGTACCCAGGGGTCCCGGGAGCTACAAATCCTGGGGGGCCTCAAATTTTTTCTCTTTTTTATGATCAAACACAAGCACTATAGGAAAAATCCTTTAGGGCACTCTGGGAGTGGTGCGTGTGCGCAAAAAGCGATTCACGTTGGTTTTGAATCGTTGGAGGTTATATTCGTTGGGAAAAACGACCCCGGGAAGATCGTTCCACAATGATGAAGTCCTCCAGATGAAAGAGTTCTTAAATAATGAAGTTCGAGGAGTACTAAGCTTAACCACATATGGATGGGCGGCAGTGGTTCGTCGTGTATTTCTACTATTCGCCGCTCTTGGCGGAATGAAGAGGGCAAGGTCAGCCGAGCACTTTCCATGAAAATATCTGTAAAAGAGAGTCAAATCCCTAACCTGTCTTCGATGTTCTAGGCTGTCGAGGTTCTTCGTCAACTGGTGGTCTCCAATCAGAGGAATGGCCCTCCTTTCGATGGAATCCAGTAGCCGAAGAGTATGTTTGGGTGCAGAGCTCCAGACACTCTAGTGATGGTCGAATCTGGGCTTTGTATAGTGTCAAAAGTTGTTGAGGTGTGTACAACTTTCTAATGATAATATGTATTGTTTTTTTAGCATTATATAGGTGTAATTTCGGGGTTCGGAAGCCCTTTGAATGACTGAACATGTGGCTATAGCCCCTAACCCCCTCTTAGTCCAGGACTGCAGGCACCGACCTATTTCGATTAAAGTTCAAGTAAATTAAACAAAGTTAATTATGACAGGCAATAAAATACATTTAATCTTCAAATTAGATGCAACGAGTAAAAAGATCTCGGAAAGAAAAGACGAGAAATGTAAAGTATCATAAAAACTCCTTGTTTACTTCACAAATTCCATCAAGATAGCTCTCAATGGCCCCTCGTAAACATTTCATTTTCGAACTAATTCGCGACGTATCCGGCGCTATGCCCTGCGCTTTTTAGACTCGCGAAAATCGGAGACGTACGGCGTGAATTAATGCGCAGCGGTCCTTTTGATGCATATAACAAGGAAGTAACAAAATTTGAGCCCATTTTCAAGCGGAGTTTCGTTACGGCTGGTCGTGATTAATTTGTTGAACAGTGTATGGTATATTGGTGTGAGAGGTGAGTCTTTGAATGAATACATTTTTTTATTGTAATAATTTTCCCGTAAAAGGATTTAATTTTTAAATAAAGCCCTATTATTCTTATTATAATAGAAATAATTATGAAAAACAAGGTCGTTTAAAATAGTCAAATTTTATTATTAACGACAAATAAAAATTGAATTATTAATGACATACCGTCGATATGTAAATTTGAATAAGGAAGGGATTTTTTCCTCTTTCTCTCTTCCCCTCAATCCCTAAAATGTGCTTCTATACAGGGTGTCTGTTAACATGTGGGAAATCTCCCGGATATGAAGAAAACATGTGAAAAGAATACTATAGGTTCATATAAACTTCTTTCGTATCGGCCTCCTCTTCGGAGATATGGGCTCCAAAAGAGCACCAATGGAATCATGTTTTTTACACATAATTATTGAACCACCTGGTATATTTCAATTATTTTTTAATATGATGTGTACCAGGTAAGACCCGTCAAATTACTACCCAAGAAACTGTTGTGAATTACTCACAGATGAGAACTTTGGACAATGTTTTTTACATACCACCTTTAACTATTGGCTAAAAATTAAGTACTCTTCATTCATGTCGCTAATCCTAACCGTTTTCGAAAAAACGGCATTTCATATACATCATGTATTTGGCGTATTTCAGTAAAAGATACATCTTTGTTCCGATCAAATGTTCAACCTTCAAAATTCCGCTTTTTCTTTTTTAACCCGTGAGAATTTAGGGGACTGGTGTAAATAAAATTACGTTTTTTCCGAAAACGGTTAGGATTAGCGACATGAATGAAGAGTACTTAATTTTTAGCCAATAGTTAAAGGTATGTAAAAAACATTGTCCAAAGTTCTCATCATACAGGGCGTAAAAATGGGCCCATGAGTGTTACAGCTAGTCCGTCCCTGCAGCTGTGATTAATTCACAACAGTTTCTTGGGTAGTAATTTGACGGGTCTTACCTGGTCTACATCATATTAAAAAATAATTGAAATATACCAGGTGGTTCAATAATTATGTGTAAAAAACTTGATTCCATTGGTGCTCTTTGGGAGCCCATATCTTCGAAGAGGAGGGCGATACGAAAGAAGTTTATATGAACCTATAGTATTCTTTTCACGTGTTTTCTTCATATCCGGGAGATTTCCCACATGTTCCCGGACACCCTGTATACAACGAGCAGATTTTGTAATGTCGAATCTATAAAATATATTAAATACAGTTAAATTTTTAAAAATTTATTTTATGTTACTGATTTTTAATTCAACCTGTATAAATAAACACCTATACTTTGGAAATTGTTTGCTATCTTTAACTTTGTTTTATATAAATTAGGTACTAATACAATATATATACAGGGTGTTTCAAAAAACACGTGCCATCGCTCGTGTGGTTATTCCTTGCTCAAAAATAAGACACATAGTTCCTATCGACATGGGTCTGCAGATGCTTTTAATTTTTTTCTTTATTTTCAAAATATTTCCGACACGGCTTTAGTAATTTTAGTAAAATTTTCGTTATGAAAATTACCTAAAATAGCATATACAACGTGTCCAAGATAAGGAGGGCCAGTACAAGGATCTCGGAAACCGCAAGAGATACGAAGTCGGTTAAATGGAGGTAAAGTTGCGCATTTACGTGCCTAATAATATGCCGTTTAGAAAGTTTTCAAATTCCGAGTAGTTCCGGAGATATCCGGAAAAAAAACGAAATTCTGAAAAATCGTTTTATTGTTTTCCTGGGTTTTTTTGAGATCGAATTCTAAAGTAAATTGCACTTTTATATTGCCACTTTTTCCGCTCCATCTAAGAGCGTTAATTGTTTTGTAATCCGACGAGTCGTCTTCGAAGGGCCACTATCAACTTTATTTTTTTTAAATACGGTCCTGTTTTCCTGATATTGGAATTTGAGAGCTTTTATTATTGGTTTATGACGTTTCGAGGGTTTTTTGAACAACATCAGGAAATTTTGGGCTACGGTCCTGTATTTCTCCTAATTTTATAAATAATATCTCATAAGTAAGCTCTAAATTTGTTACTTATGTTGGACTAGTTAAATAAATGATAACTAATTTAATAATAAACCACAAATAAGTGAACAAACAAATAACAACATGGAGGTTTCATAGCAACTGTATCTCTAAATTTCATTTGTTTCCTCATAAGTTACTTTTAAAAAAAAAGTTTGTTTGCAAATTAATAATAGGCACTAGACAATATAAATGCATATATCTCCGAAACGGTAACTCTGGGCGACCTGAACTTAGTGTACCTTTTTTACGTAATAAATATGAGAAAAGTATTATTCTCATTAAAAACGGCACAAAAAAACTATGACCTAATAAATGCACAAGAAATGCCGCAGGCAGCGCCCCCTACATTGTACATTAAAATTTCACCAAAGAATCAGTTCCTCATCCTAAAAAAAACAAAATTGCCAAATTTTGTAAAAAACCGTTGGTTTCTGTCAAAGTTATTAGAGAAAAACAAAAATTAAGTTTTAACTTTAACACCCTGTATCTCAGTTAATATCAACTTTCGAATATAGCTAAGTATAATTAAATCCTAATATTTTTACGTAAGGAGTCTGTGTCTGTGGTTTTTCCATGTCCCATTACTTAGCGGACACCCTGAATATAAAAAAATATATAAAAACTGTCATAAAGTCAATGTTCTAACGAAGGTATATGCTAAAGAAAACATACTATGTGATATTTTTCAGTTTAGCCTACTTGTAAGGGTTTGTGTAAGCTCTCTACCTGCAAAATTTATCGGTATATTTATCTGAAGCCACGCAAGAATAATATAGGGCAACCCGATTTTTGTTCTTTGCGAAAATATTGTTGTCCGGCTCCAGTACAAATATAGAGCGAAGACAGGAGAATGCTGGAAGAATGATAAGTAGGCAGTTTTCCTTAATTTTTCTTTCTCTCCGCTTGGCCTTTGTTGTTTGTTGTTCTGCTGGAAATAGTTTCCATACTAAATAAAAACAGGAAATTTAAATCATTCTTAATCAAAGAATTACTTTTTATTTAAAAATGATATCATTGACAGTTTAGAGGAGCTAATCGTATAGCTGTATATTCTTCGAATATGATAATATAATAATAAGAATCATTTTGAACTATTCTGCTCAATTTTCCAAAGGTCCAAGATGATTAAAATTTTTTTTAATTAAATAGCTTTTCAGCTACACCAGAATTTTGTATATTTTGATGAAACGTATTTGCTGGTAAAGGTATGTTTAAAAAAAAATCTTATGGAAGATTGCATTTTTGGTTTTAATTTCAGGCTATTGGCCTTACAGGGGCATGCCGTTGTGATGAACTTCGAAAATTAAAAATTGATGACATGGAAGATTTCAATTCGGCTCTTTTAATAAAATTATCCGATATTAAAACCAAAGTTCCTAAAAATTTCACAGTCACAGGAGAATTCTGCCAATTTTACAAAAAATATGCAAAGCTTCTGCCATGCACGGACGAGACACGCTTGTTTAAAAATTACTAACATGGCAACTGTACAAAACAGCTCGTGGGAATAAATAACATTGGCACCATGGCGAAAGACATAACGAAATTTTTGCAATTCCGGAATCCGGAATTATATACTGGCCACTATTTCCGAAGGTCATCTGCGACTCTTTTAGTTAATGCAGAAGCAGATCTTTTAGCTCTAAAACGCCATGGGAGTTGGAAATCCAGCAATGTTGCTGAATCCTATATCGATAACTCCATGGCTACTAGAACCTGAATACAACAATGCTGTGGAAGCTTAGTACGTTTCCCCATCAACTTCGACCTCAGCTAATCTTTCAATTATAGTTGTTGCAGAATTATACCGTTGATTCTTACTGCCATAAATAAACTACCTGATTAAACCCTATTGTATACCCCTGAACCTCTTCAAAGCTCAATAAATGGGATCGGAGCCGGCTTGAAAATGTATACCACACCACATGATTTATTTTTATAATTTAAAATAAATAGATAGGTATTTTTAGTTTTAGGTACCTATAATAAATGTAAAATAATGATAACAATTAATGATAATTGAAAATAATATAATTTAAAAGTATAACTATTAGGATAGCAAGTACAATAAAAATTAATTAAATGCCAAGAAACTGTTGATAATTTATTCAAAATTTAACTCTGTATCACTATCACTATCTTCATCTAAGCCTATAATTAAGGGTTGAACATTTGTAATCATACAATTGTAAAAATATTCCACCTTAAGTACATGGTGTACACAGTTTTTCCAGCTGTCTGCAGAAATTTTTCTTACTTCGTTTGTAATTAATTCTACTACAGATGCATTTAATGTAGGGGAAATATTATTTCTCCTAATATTGGATTTTATTTGGTGCCATATTAGCTCAATAGGATTGAATATACAATAGTACGGAGGAAGACGCAACACTGTATGCCCATTTTCTGCTGCAAGTTTGTCACACTCGTATTCCTTATTTATTTTAAAAGCTTCTAGCAGTTCTCGTTTTTTGTAAGTTTCTTCAAAATATAAACCATTTTCAATCATAAAATTTTGAATTTCTGCTTTTGTATTATTAGAATTGGGAATGACTTTTGCTTGCCGACTATGATAACTAGCATTGTCCATTACAATGAAGCTATTTTCAGGTATATTTTTAAGGAGTTTATGTTTAAACCAATCTTCAAAAAGTTGTGCGTCGGTATCTTGATGGTAATCTAAAGAAGAATCTGCTATGTTTTTAGCCTGTAAGCAACAGACAATTTGGAACAAACCCGTTCTCTGAACCAGCATGTAATATTGTGATTCTTTTGCCTTTATTTGATGGTGCCTTGGTTTGACATTTTTTGGATGAATCATCCCAACCTTTTCTTGGAGTGTCATTGGGTATCGAACCATGTTTCGTCTAGGGAAATAATTGGACGATGTTCTTCTCTAAATTGTTTAACAGCTGTTAAATATTTAAGTCTCCATTTCCGACACTTGGAGATGCCCCCCTATCAGCACAATTCCAAGGACGCCTCATTCTACCACTAATAAGCCTAACTAAAAATTACTCGCCGGAAAACCACTAAAGATTAAAATTATTAAAAATCACTTTGTATTTATATATGCATCAGGCATAGGTATAAATTGAATTTGTATACCTGGTCCGGCTCTGCTCGAAAAGGTTTTAAAATTTGGGATTTTCTTATTTATTGTATGGTCGAATGGATAAGTAGGTTTTATTGCAGTCAAAAGATCAACGATATAATTCTGCAAAAACTACCTAAACGACCTAAAAGAAATTGCTTTCCAAAATTGTTCAAATATAACTGTTAATTACAATTTTAAGTATGATGATAATTTTATGTGAGTACACCGAGACAAGAATACGCAAATATTAAAAAAGTCAACGTTCTGACGAAGGTACCGGTTAAAATAAAAATGCTTCCTGCTATTTTTTTAGTTAAGTCCCACTTCTAAGGGTTTATAAGGGCCATGAACCAAAAAAATATCATTATAGTTATCTGAAGCCACGCGAAAAAAATATATGACACCGCGACATTTGTTATCTGCAAGATATCGGTGTCCGTCTCCAGAACAAAAATAAAGCGAAGACAAGAAAATGCCGGAAGAATGATAAGTAGGCAGTTCTCCTTAATTTTTCTTTCTCTTGGCTTGCCCTTGTTGTTTGTTCTTCTGGAAAACCTAATTGGTCGTTACTTACGGTAAGCTGACACCAAAAATGGCGTCTCTAATCGCGGCCTATAACCCTTTTAATCATCTGAAGCTGAAGACATTTATTTGATCTTATTTTAAATACTGATATTAATAAAACCGGAAAAAAATTTTACCACCCGTGAATGACATGACAGAATTATTTAAAAATAAAGTATATTTACTAGTGATGATGGCCGGAACCGGATATGTATCCAGATACAGAACCGGATAGGGTATCCAGCAAGTCTGACCTTTCGAATCTTTGGTCATCATTATTAACATTGATAATGAAGAACGATTGCGCTGATGAGACTTTTTAACTTATCCTACAAACAAGGAATATTTCCATCGTGCTGGAAGGTAAGAGAACCCTGCCTGGCAACTATCGACCAATCGCATTGCTTTCAGTTATATCAAAAGTAATGGAGAAAGCTATTAAGCAACATCTGCTGAAGCACCTGGAAGGCTTCAACATTATCAGCGATAATCAATATGGTTTTCGGAAGTCCAGATCAACTGGAGATCTTCTAGCCTATGTCACCCATATTTGGAACAACGCAATCGGACATCATGGGGAGTCTCGGGATGTTGCACTGGATATTTCTAAAGCCTTTGAGCGTGTTTGGCATGAGGGACTTCTAAGTAAAGTATGGTATGCCCAGTCGATTCTGTGCATGGTTGTCTAGCTTTCTTAAGGACCGCTCTCTGCAAGTGGCGATTGACGGATTTCTCTCAGACACCTTCACCATCAATGCCGGTATTCCTCAAGGGTCCATATTGTCTCCCACTCTCTTCTTACTCTACATTAACGACCTTCTAGTGAAAACGACAAACCCGATATTTAGTTTTGCGGATGATAGCACACTTATATCATCTTCCTCTTTGAATGTACAAGCATCGGCTGCCGACGCACATCTTCGCAGACAGCATGAAGTACCACGCCTCAACAAAGACCTGGAAGAAATTTTGGCTTGGGGTGACAATAACCAAGTCGAATTTAAGGCTAAAAAACCCAGGCAGCAGTTTTCTCTAAAAAGGTTAACATTACATCACTAGAGTACTGCTCTCGTGTCTGGAGCTCTGCACCCAAACATACTCTTCGGCTACTGGATTCCATCGAAAGGAGGGCCATTCGTCTGATTGGAGACCACGAGCTGACGAAGAACCTCGACAGCCTAGAACATCGAAGACAAGTTGGGGATTTGACTCTTTGTTACAGATATTTTCATGGAAAGTTCTCGGCTGACCTTGCCCTCTTAATTCCGCCCAGAGCGACAAATATGAGAAATACACGACGAACCACTGCTGCCCATCCATATGTGGTTAGGATTAGTACTCCTCGAACTTCATTATTTAAGAATTCTTTCATCTGGAGGACTTCATCCTCATGGAACGATCTTCCCGAGGTCATTTTTCCCAACGAATATAACCTCCGACGATTCAAAACCAACGTGAATCGCTTTTTGCGCACACGCACCACTCCCAGAGTGTCCTAAAGGATTTTTCCTATAGTGCTTGTGTTTGATCATAAAAAAAAAGAACGCAAGAGATGTTAAAAAAATAAAAGAAATATGCTGGGAGAAATTAATAATAAGTAGCCATATTTATATAATTCTATTTTCTCTCATCTTGCTTCTGTTTATTCTTCTGGAAACCCGTATTGTCTGTTAATAACGGCGAATTCCCTTTGCATATAGAGTTCCTAATCGGAGTCTGAACCAACATTATAATGTAACAACCCTCGGGATAATAAAATATCGTACCTAAAATATCCATATACACGTCAGGCGAAACAAATCTTGGATGGGCAGTTGCGTGGCGTCGAAGTAAATAGACGCTACACTTATTATACACTTAAACCAAATAGAACCTGTTTAAATATGAAAAGCACGTCACTGCTGCATAATAAAAAAATTATTCGGAAAGAGACGAAGACATAAGTTAAATATAACCACAACCAAACATCTGTTATGTGTGTAAATGTCTATTCTCGGTAAAAAAATAAAGGGAAAAATAGAGGAAAATGCTGAGGGAATGATAAGTAGGCATCAGCTTCCCTTTAATTTATCTTTTTATCGCGATCGTTATTTGTTGTTCCCAGAAATCTGATGTGGACTGACATCATGATATTGACCCTAGTCGTAATCTAGTCAATAATGCTTGACAATTGTCTAACTTTTCTTTTATGATCAAATATCAGCATTATAGGGAAATTCTTTAAGGCACTGGGATTGGTTGTTTGTGTAAAGCGATTCACGTTGGTTTTGAATCGTTGGAGATTATATTTGTTAGAAAATCTGACCTCAGGAAGGACGTTCCACAAGGATGAGGCCCTCCAGATGAAGGAATATCCATATGCATGGGCGGCAGTGATTCGTCATGTATTTCTGTTATTCATCTGTTTAGGTGGAATCAATCGTCAATTGAACATTTGCCATGGAAATATCCGTAATAGAGAGTCAACTATTTTCGATGTTCTAGGCTGTCGAGGTTCTTTGTCAGCTTGTGGTCTCCGATCAGACGAATGACTCTCCTTTCGATGGAATCCAGTAGCCGAAGACTGTGCTTGGGTGTAGAGTTCCAGACATGACATTGACGGTCGAACCTGGGGTTTGTAGTGTGTCAAAAGGTGTTGAGATGTATGCGATCTTTTGGTTCGGAAACTTACAACAAAGTTTCTTGGGCCCATTTTTAGAAAAACCCTTCATATGAATTTACGTCCTAAACGTGTTAACTTTTGAGATACAGGTTCTTAAGGATTTTCAGAAAATCTGGTACACATTGGTACACACTTTCAATTTCGTCATCGTCATCGTCATCAAGAGGCATTTTATGATGTATCACCATGTTTTTATTCCAATCAGGGGCGTTCGTGCAATATTTTGAAAGGAAAGGTACGTCATTTTCCCGCCTGATTTCTCTGTATAATCTATTTTACATTAATTTCTAACAGTAAAACGAAATGTATTGGTTGATTCCCGTGACAACAACAAAGCGAATAAAGTTAAAATTTTAAACGGATAATAAATAGGCGATTTTTCTTACATCCTTCCTCCCTCGCATCTTACTCTTCTTGTTTGTTCTGCTGGAAAACGTAATTGCTCGTTAGTAACGAAGGATTAGCACTATAGATAGTATCCCTAATCGGGGTTCATAACGCTCTAACTTTAATCATCTTAAGACATTTTCCCGTTTCCTTCTAACTACCGTAATTTAAAAAAAAATCTCCTTTACTTACAACCCTATTCCTTCCCATGGATAATGCTTTAATAGAATGACGATATTAATTATAAAAGGGTATTAGTTACATTATAATGTACATCTTGTTGTTAGATTTTACACTATCAAATTGACACAGAGACTAAGCTTAATGACTTCTATCATTCGGCCATAACAATGTTTCTCTACTGTGCCACCATAGGCCACTTTATCTGAAACTCAAATTTCAATTTGGCATACCTTTTTTGTTTTGACAGTTATCGAAAAAAGGGGTATGTCATTTTAAAGACAAAAGAATACCTACTAAAAAAGATACTCTACATTCGAGTCGATAAACCGTGCCGTTTAGGCGCAAAATTGCAATTACAATTGTTAGCACTAAAATCAGTTTTTCTAATGACAAAAAAAGGTATTGAGTTTGTTCGGCTTTGTGTGTTTATGTTAATATGTAGAATCAACTCTCCAATTATCCTGATTCATTATCCGAAACCCTCTGGATATTGATACAATTTATTAAACATACCAACTCAGGCAAAAAGGCCTTATAATGATGTGTGTTATTTTCACATAATCACATAAAACCCACCCACTTGTAATTAATTTCTTAACACCTTGATAGAATCCCTTGATCGTAAAAACCTTGGAACCTGACTATTACCCTGGACCCCAAAATTACCCTTCTTTTAGGTTTGGGTTTCATTTGTATGTGCAAAAAGCAGAATGTAACTTGCGAAGGGATTATATGGGTAGCACGTTAATCACTGACTCGTTTTATGTGCCTCTCTAGACTTATTCCCATAACAAAGGTGTGATTGACTTTTTGGTTTACGAAAAGGGACTTTGATTTTCGCCACCAAAGAATATGTAATTATTGTTTACATTGTTATACAGGGTGTTTCTTAATAACATGTATTTAAGGAAGTCATTCTTTGGTCCATTTTCCCAAAGAACTTCATATCAACATATGTCATAAACGTCTTAACTAAAGATTTTCAAAAAATCTCCTTTTTTATTAATATTTGTGATACTGCTTTAGATATTTTTGTGAAATTTGGTGCATAGGTACTTTCTAATCATCAAGAGGCATTTTATGACGTATTACATGTTTTTTCCGATCAGTGGCGTTCGTGCGGAAATTGCCCTCGATATTTTTGAAGAAAAGAATGGTACGCCACATCTTTTTTGTAAATAAAAATTATTTTTGAAATTCTCATTCCTTGCTGAGCAAATGTCGTCTCTTGATTCTTTGTCGCTTGACGTACAGTTTTCGTATAAAAACTACGCCATCTACCGGCTACGTCATTAGGCGCAACCAAGACGATAACAATAGTTAACTGTTTTATGACGAGAACGAATCGAGCCACGAGACTGACAAGTTGGCATTCTTCATATTTTCAGTGTTTTTTAGTTTAAATCCTTAAATAAGATGGTTTAAAATCATATCGAGTATCATTTATCGAAATACACAACATTTATCGACCCTACACAATAGTACTTAAACGTAAAGTCCATTCTTCGGTTCTTAATTGTAGAAAATTGATCAATAACAGCCTCATTAAGTTTGGAATACCCTCTATACATTTTTTTTTATATATTTCATTTTTAAACTTTCTAATAAAGTCCCTAGATTTACCCTTTGTGGTCTGCGTTAAATTAATTTCGGGTTTAGGTGTTCCCACATTCTTCACTTCAATTTTTTGCTCCAAACTCAAAGAGCTAAAATTATTTCTTAAATAGTCCACCGTCAACTATTCATTTTAACTTAATAATAAATATATAATATTAAAATATTAAAACATACACGCTCGAATTTCTAACTAGATGCATGAACAGAAAAACTGTGCGCCTTTTCCATGTCAAATTGCCATAGCCCCGCTATCCCCCGCTGCCACCTATTACTACAGAGAAACTGCACTACTTAATCGCACGTGCGAGCAAGTCTCGTCATAATCGTCATTTACCTCGACCGAGGCACGGTTGCCGGATCTATACAGTTTGGTTTGACGGGATGATAAAATGTTAGGGACGGTCGGACTATTTTAGCTTGACGGTTTGACGATTTTTTTTTCGTTTCGTTTTGGGGTGCACGTGCGCATGTGCTCCTGTGGAAGATCCGCCACTGTAGTATTGACAGTTGTCTACTAAGGGCCGGTTGTATAAAACAATTCTGAACTTCAACGGAACGCCGATCAACCTGTGAACTACGTTCATTCAATATTACGTTGTTCCATATAAATTGAACTTTAGTTCAGCTGAACTATGATCAGTTTATGTTGGCATTACTATTATTTAGTTACTTTTATTTTTTCCTCGATTATTGACATAAATTATAACCTTTTATTGGATGTGGCGTTTGGTGGGCTTGCTTTCCAGGCTATATTTCAATTTTATGTGCAGATTGGTGATACATTTCTAAAGCGGATAGAGCTTATTGATTCCATAAAAAAATTGATATATTATTAGTTACGTTATAATAAATAAAAACAAACAGCTATGTTTCTTGTTAAGCGCAATCTTTGCAAATATTCATTGTCTGTTCATTTAGTAAACTGATCAGGATTTCTCCGGTATGTCCGTGTTCACAGCATTGACTGCAGTATCCACAAGACCCAAAAATCTTCGTCATCATTTATAATTTCAATAAAATCCTACATATTTATAAACAATAAAATAACGATAATTTCCTGTATTGTATAATATGACACTGACCTGACACAAAAAAAATATATTTAAGCTTAAGTGGCTTGGATCGACACTTCTGAACCGCTAAAAGTGGACGTTCCCGTGAACTCCTGATTTGAACTTAGATCAATGTCGAATACTGTTTGCACAACAACTCTTTTACTTTGAACTAGAGTTCAAGAGTGAACTACAGTTCAAAGTGTTTATACAACCGGCCCTTAGTCTAGTTGTCACGTATTTAAGTCATATTAACCTTAACAAATTATTAAAAATACATGAAAATCTTTAACACCCTCTATCTCAAAAGTTAAGACGTTTAGGACATTTTTAGAGCTTCCCGGTGATAATTTGCCTACAACCACTACAGATTTATAAGTGTAAGAACCCCAGATTTGCTACACAAGTATTTAGCAAACTTAGTAACAAAGTAACTTTTTTCAAAAATAGAGCCCTAAACTGTTTTAAAATAATGAAATACGGAAGCAATTACACCTTAAAATAGGCTTTCTTTTATATCGGTATTTAAAACGTACAAAGAAAATGAGTTACTTGTTTTAAATTCATCCAGCATTAACTGAGCTTAAAACGACACCATAAATACGCCTTTTCATAATTATCAGAAAGTGTTTTATGTATATTTAACGTCCACTGGGGATTATATTGAAGGAATGTGTTTGTATTTATGTTTAAAGGTTGATGGAAACTGTTGAATGTGAGTTTTATTTGAAAGCTTATAAAAAATTAATCGAAAAGCGACCCATGCGACATTCGCAAACACCATATAGTATTTTTGTACGACCATGCTATTTTGAATGATTTACCAGATCTAGATCTATTTAGAGCGGTAGGCTGTGTTTACTAGTTGTTTAGGGATAACGCGTCAGTAAGTAATTTACTTACCGTTTAGCCGAACGGTAAGTAAATTACATATAATTTGCCCAGAAGTGGACATTCTCTTTAGAGAAACGCAATCAAGATGAAAAACTTAGAAATATCAATAGAGTCATACAAGAAAATGATGCTTTTTAGCATGGAGTACTTAGCCCATAAACTACCAGGAGACCTCAGTTTTGCATTTCTTTGAACAAAATATACCAACAGGACTTTTTCGTTTAAGGTCTTTCCCTTGCATTCTTCAAACCACTCCTTGAAAGTTATATACGTTCTTTCATAGCGATGTTTGGAATTCTCTGGTATTATAGAGGAACATCCTATTTCCCCCGATCGTTCAATATCTATATTTTCTTCGCTTTCTAAATCACTCATAGTTTTATCAGTAAAGGATAATTTCTAACAACTTCACGTCACGCGCGTTCGACAATAACGTGACATTTAAAAATATACTAATTACAAACGTATCCATAACAAGAAATTCAAAACATTGTTAAAGTTTTAGTTAAAGAGACGATGACAATAGGGGGTTCGTAAAGTGGAATATCAGTAATTTGGTTTTTCGTGGAGTTTAGGTCCCCCTCTACAACTTTTATATCTGATGAAATGCCGTAGAGCGTTGCTGAGAAGAGGCGCTGTACCGCTTTAGATAGGAAATTCGAAATAAATTCAAAATTATATCGAGCCATGTCTGAATATGAATTTACAGCATCTGCGTGATCCCAAAGTCACGGGAAACACATTTTCTGACAAGTCAACCCTTGCATATACTTTTCCCAGCGTGTCAAAAAAAAAATGAATGGAAAAATTATAAAGTTTCAAGTGATATGGGTCCAAGTGGGCTTAATCGATTTGTATTCACATGGAGATGACTCGTAAATAATTTTCTGTTAAAAAGAATATTGCGAATCATTTTTCCCGTCATACAACTGAACGATACCTGCCTTCCGGCTTCTCTGCGTAATATTGTCAGAATTCCGCCTAGCTAGGTGCGATTCTTCTGAAATTTTTTTGTTCACAATATTTGGGTGTCAAGGAATGTAGTGTGACAATTGTCTGACATGTCACGGTCGTTTTCCGAAATTCCACCGAGGATATTTAAAAAAAATTCCAATAATGAAATGGCGAGACCTGGCACGACAAAAATTTTTCCATAATCTTTAACATATAATGTTCCATTCTAGAAAGTTTCAACTTCAAATTCGCTTTTTTCCTTAAATTTTCATTTATTTTTACACGCTCGGAAAAGTATAGGGTTGACTTGTCAGAAAATGTGTTTCCCGTGACTTTGGGGTCACGCAGATGCTGTAAATTCATTTTCAGACATGGTTCGATATAATTTTGAATTTATTGAAAATTTCCTATCTAGAGCGGTACAGCGCCTCTCAGCAACGCTCTACGGAATTTCATCAGATAAAAAAAGTTGTAGAGGGGGACCTAAACTCCACGAAAAACCACATTACTGATATTCCACTTCACGGACCCCCTATTGTCACCGTTTCTCGCACTATTTGTTATAGCTACAAGACAACAACGTGCCCAAAATAAAAATGCTCAAGAAATTTGCTTTATTTAATGTCTGAATGCGTATAACAGTCGTACAAGAACAGTAAGAAGTTTACCGATCTCCTTCAGTATTGGCGACTGAGCGGAGAGAACAAACATTGTCGTCGATCGGTAAACTATCCTTACTGTTCTTCATACTTAATATACTATTATACACAATCAATTATTCTTTACCGGTTAAGATCTGACTCGCATTTGGTTAACTCAAATTCTCTTAACGTATGACACACAATTTGTTTTCTGTTCATTACTTGTTAAGATATGACGCACAATAAGATTTTTCGTACCAGTTGATATATTTGATGTATGGAATTGTAAGGAATAATTAACCAATTATTGGTTAGATACTGACTGTAGGAAACGACGAACTATTAATTGTAATATTTTAAACAGCAAGGAATCCTTATAAGTCATACTAAAGATAAGAGAAGTTACGCCATATTTTACTGACCACCATAACAACCATAATTGAAGAATAAACCATAATTTAAACTTAAAAGTTAATCTCAAGCTCATCTAGAAATAATTTTAAAATTATATAGGAATTAGAACATGATGAAGAATAATGAAAAATATAAAAAATTATAAAAATGAATTAAAAATAAAATAAAGGTTTTTATATTAATCACGATAACACGACACCCTACTGGAAGGGTAAACAAACACATTGCCGCAGTTGGTCCCGGGAAAATTCTCATTAATTTAAGAAATTTGTATGTGTTGGTACGTGTTAAGGTAATGGCCATAAAGATGTTTAAAAATGGGTTTTTTCTTTTTATTCTACATCTTCGTCAAAAATTAAAGCGAAAATTGAATATGGTGCGCTTGAAAAAAATCCACATCAGAGCGAATTTATAAGGTTTAAATTTATATTTTGTGTTTACAGGATTCTTCTAATTTACTACTTGACTGAGCCATAATTCTTCTTGTCATCCAATACAATAAGTTAGCAGCTTTTCACAGTATAGTACATATACTAGTATACAGTATAGTATATATACTATTAACTCTCCCACTTAACAAAATTCCTTTCATAAGGAACAAAATATCATTAAACAAATAGCAGTCAATAATGGTTATTCTTCGAATTTAATAAACAAAATCCTAAAGAAAAAGACTTACAAAAAACTATTGATTTAGTTTTCCCAAATAGTAAAACGTCATTGGAAAACCTAGCAGAAATGTGGGTAAGGTGCTGAATAAATTCAACCTAAGGGTAGCTTACAAAACTAACAACATAAGGGAAATATATATAAAAATAATAAAACCGAAAATCATAAAAATAGAAAATCAGGGGTGTATAAACTAAAATGTAAAGATTGTCCGAAAAACGTACATTGGTCAAACAGGGAGACATTTTGGAAAAAGAATACAAGAACATTATAATAGTTACATAAAAGATAAAACCGATTCTAATTATTCCAACCATTTAAAAGAAAAACAACATAATTTTGATTCAAATTTTAAAATCCTACATACTGAGGCATAAAACTTAATCTGTTAGAATCCATGGAAATAAATAAACTTAAAAATACCGATGTTTTACTGAATGATCGAATAGACCTTAACAATTCTCCTTTGTTAAGCTTATTTCACTAATCCGCTATTACATGTACAAATAAATCTATAAAATATTTTATATAATCACTTTACTGACCATTTGGAAAATCCCATTATATCCCCTACACCCTACACCATCTTTATACATGTAATAATATTTTAAGACTGTACACTTTGTTAGATATAGAAAAATATTCATTCATTCTCAATCTGAAGAAGCTACAGTGATAGCGAAACATGTCATTTTCAAGAATATAGTGGAAAAGAAATATAACTTAGTTTTATTGTTTCTCATAATATTGACTGTGTTTAATTTTTATCACGTAGAATTACTCCTCGTCTTTCTCCCGTTTTCTTAACATACTGTATACAAGAAACAAACATTTATCATCCACGATTGACCTGTTAAACCTTACATTGACAACATAAGAAATTATTTTAAAAATATATGAATCAGCTCTTGGTAAGTATAAATCAATAACTCTGAAGCTTAGGCTTTGATAAAAACAACCCTTTTTTGGTTTCCCTACAGCAAATAAAATTCTAGGGGATCCCTTAATATATTTCAGCAGATTTAGTTGTAACTGGGACATACATTTTTAAAAGGAGTAAAGTTTAGAAGGATAAACGCAAATGACACGTTGAAAGAAACGATCTAATCTTTGTTAGCGAAGCGGAAAATACCCTCCATTTGTGTTTATTCTCAATATAATTCGTTATCCTTTCACAACCTTTTATTCTGTTACTTTTTCATTTAACTACAAGATACGTCCTTGTCCATTGAAGGTATTCAAACGCCCCTGAAAAAATGTTTCTGTATTAGTGCTTGACAATATACAGGTTTGGCAAGAACCTATTACAATCAGACATCTAACGGACAGAAAAGAGAACGTAATATATCAGTTACAAATTAAACAGTCAATATGACGCGACGAATTAAAAAATCAGTTAAAGAAGTTGAACTAAAATTTCACTAGTTCTAAAACTAAAGGAGTAATTATTAATAACTAATAATAATTGCATGTTAATTAATAACGTTCTTATTAAATAACATGCAATGTTATTTCCATAATAAAAAAAAACACAAGAACTAAAGAACAAAATTAGAAAAATTTTAAAACTATTGCTTATAAATACATAATTTAGGTCAGTTCCTAGTAACGCTACTGATATTGTACATTGATGACTTAGCAAACCCGAATAAAGGTATTTAAGGAAATTAAATGGTAAAGCAATAGATTAAAATTTTAAAATATCAATTACATTTTGGATGCGAATAGGAACATCAATAGAAAATAGAATTTTCTAAAAAGTTTCTACTAAATCACTAAATAAAAAAAAAACACTGGATCTATTGGAATTTTATTAAACCTGGCAACGATGTATCGACAGCTGGCTTTGTAACGTCTGCGAGAGGAGAGTATGAAAATCCCCCTATCGTATTAGACGGGGAATTGTGATAGTTGTTTGCCAAAAACTGTATGTATACTAATTGAATAATATGATCCCAAAATATAGGAATTTTGTAATAAATCTCATAAATTTATTAAATCAGTCAATTACGCCCTCAGATATTTTTATATATCTTTCCTAGTAATTTAAAAAATAAATCGACTACCTTAATTATTCAAATTCATTATAAAAAGGGTTCGAATTGTATTCTTAGTAATATAGGGATCGTCCCTTTTAAATGTCAGTCTTTCTATTCCGATAAGCAATTACTTACTTTTTTGTTCGAGCCCAGAAGTAGGAAATCAAACTGGGAATAGAAAAACGGCCATACTTTATCCTTTTAGCTTTTTTCGTTCTTTTTGCCAGCCTCAGGCTTTTACAGATAGGGGATTTTTTTCTTGAGACGACGATCTTTGTTTTTAAGAAATAATGTATGGCTTGGGATATATCAGACCTCTTAATTACGTATAGGAACTCACTGTCAACATGAGGTACCGTAAACGAGGTAACACCACAAATTAACCAATTTTAATGAATTTTCTTTCCGTTTAAACCCATTATTGGATTGTCACCTGACAAAACTAGCGTCGGCCGACTATCAATGCAATTTTTTACGTCTGGTGACCTAGTGACCTTTGTCATCGTTTAGATAATAAAACTGCCTATCACCGATCGATGCGTTGCTTTTTCAACAAACACTCCTTTCTATTTTCACAAAATAATAGAGCTGGGTTATTTCCGCTGTCTAACTTTATGTGATTGGTAGATAAAAGGGTATTTGATTTATTTTGTTCAGTCAATTTAAAGATACTGAACGTAGGACATAAAATTAAATTAAATACACAGTCGTCCCGATATTCATGCATTAAGGTAAGAAGTTGAATTCAATTTTTTATTATCGTACATATAAGAACTGTGCAGCAGAAAAAAATATTGGCTCTCAAAATGATTAGTGTTGTGATCGCTCGAGCGAAAAACCGCTTGATTACTCGATTATTGAAATAACCGACATCGCTCGATTATTAAAAAAAAAACCGCTCGAGTTATCTATTCAGGCGAAAACCGTCGCTCGTCACTTATTATCTTTCACTCGATACCCGCGTTTCGCTTGACGCCGACGGAAATGTACCGCTGTAGTGTGATCGGGTTAAAAAACTGCTCGTATATTCGAACAATTTTTCGCTCGATAGGAAATACTCTAGTTATAAATTCAGGCGAAAAACCGAAAAACATCACTTGATACCCGACCTTCGTTCTACGCGCCGCGCCATCCGATTGGCGACGTTCAAGTTTGACGCTGAGCAGGTAACACGACATACGTCTTTCTTAAAGGCACATAAACGGGAAGGTGCATATAAAAAAAGTATGCCAAATCCCTTAGCGGAGTCATCGCGACATGGGTTTTGTAAAGTTTTGTTTTAACTGACCATCCAGCGGCGTAGTTTAGGTCTCCGATTGTAAATATATTGTAAATATTAAAAAATTAAAGGATAACCGGTGTCACATTGAAGTGTATGAAGCAGATAGATATACCGCGTCCATTTTTGTTTCAAATCGATGGATAGGGCCATTACCGAGGGGGCCTAACGTGGGCTTCGAACTACGATCCTCTGTCACACGCTACTCTCCCTAGATTTATTAACCCTTGGTTTCTATCATTGCGGTATGACCTACCGATTGGGGAATGCATACCATAGCCATCAGAGCCTAACTAAAAATCTATGCTTCGTCAACATTTACTTTAAACTGGGCTTCAAAATCTTCTCTTTTATTGGTATATTCTCTCAACCAACTTGTCTATTAGAATTTATATCGAAGTTATAGGTTTCTCTCTATGACAGAGAAAATATACCAAATAGTTAAATGATCTATGAAAAATTTGAATAATATATCTTCGTTCTATAATAAAAATGTTTTCTTGACATGTAGGCAATTTTTTCCTTAAAATCATGGCCCTTCCGAATTTTATTTTAGAATCGTGACTGAACCCCATATATTTTCTGATGCTTTTAAATTTGTTTACTGTTACCTTGAATTTATGTATAATTTTTGGTTCTGTTAAATTAGATTTATATGTTTGTGTCTATATAGAAACAATTTTTAGGTTGCCGACCTTTTAAGAGATAAATGAAAAAGTTACATTTCTTTGACTTTACGCTGTTGAAATAAATATAAAATGCCTAAAGTGAATAACAAAAGCAATTAATATATATATGTATAATTACTATTACCTTGATGATATATATTTGTCAACTTATTAATTTAAAAATTCGGATCCCTTATCACTCTGGATCAACATGGTTCGGGTATAATTATTTTCACTTAGATTGGTTGTAAAATTTTAAATCTATTTTAATATTTACTTGTTTTATTAGAAATATACTTTTTCATGAATTATGTGTATCTACAATATTATTTTGGTACGGATTATTAATAAAAAATGTAATTAATGCTATATTTTATAGGAAATCTTATAATAAAATCTATACTATAATAATTTTACTATAGTGTTTTTTTTCGTGCACTTACATTCGTTGTAAA
This sequence comes from Barypeithes pellucidus, assembly GCA_963991005.1. Lineage (NCBI taxonomy): Eukaryota > Metazoa > Arthropoda > Insecta > Coleoptera > Curculionidae > Barypeithes > Barypeithes pellucidus. The sequence goes on along the minus strand of OZ022562.1, from coordinate 10,414,423 downwards.
ATTTAAATTATAGTTTAGTATTTACTTGATTTAACTAAATTTATTAGAAATACTAACTATTCTTTTTTATAAATTATGTGTACTATATTACTTTGGTACGGACTATATTTTATAGACAATCGTACAATAAAATCTTTACTATAATAATTATTGTACTATCGTCGTTTTTCCCTGAATGCACCATGAAACCTCAATTTAACTTTATCTGTTTGACACATTGTTAACACTAGTTTCAATGATGGTGTAATAAAGCTTGATGTTGCCACACGAGAAGTTTGTGCATATACCCCAAAGGGATAATTATGGAAAATGGTTTCTGATTAAATACTAGCAGATTTGATAACGCCAAAGTTTCTTAATATAAAAAAAATCAGCAATTAACAATAATTATAATATTTATTCGATTGAAGTAGCTGACACTTGATGAAGATTCGTTATAAAATTAAATAATTCATGTCAGGGTACAACTTATAATAAAAATTTAGTAGAGATCTCTACAAATTATTATAGTAGCTATTAATTTAGCTGTTTCTTTAAAAATTCTTATGCTAATTTTTAGGAAACAGAATATAACTTAAATTTTAGAATTTCGTGCAAACCAAAAGAGGGTTTCCTTCCCGTTTTAAAATAACGCGAGTGTCAAGCAAATTTATGGAATAAATTCGATTAAAATTCATGTATTCCGTTTTGAAAAAACTTGCTCAAATTGTGCTTTTCCTAACACTTGCTTTATGTACACAATGTGATCCATGTATAATAAATGACGGCTTAGATTACCTTTTTAAGTACAAACTCCCGTATTCCATTAAATATTTGGTTTTTAAGGAATTCTAGAGTATTTCATGTACCAAGGCCATTTTATTCTATTTTTTCCATCGCACTGGCTAAATGATTATTGTATATAGGATATATGGGCCATATAGCAATTGAAGATTCTAAATATAAAAGTAGACCAATTAAGTCATATTAGTTTTTTCGAAATGTTTCTGGATCTAGAAACACAGGGTGTTGAAAGTGAAAGCTTGTCTTCGAAATATGCCATAATTTGAAAACGATTCAATGTATGATGTTTTTATGAGTAAGAAATAAGAATTTCTAGAATTTTTCTTTAAGTTTCACATTAGAGGGCGCTGGTTACGTACACTGGGTTAATAAATCTATGTTTTTGTGTCTAATAAGTCTATGATTTTTTTCTTACCTGTAATTAAGTGTTTTTAATTCAAGATTCTCAAAGGGAAATTTCAACTAAACAGATATACTATAGTAGAAATTATTTAAAAAGACAGAAACCCCAATAAAACGTGCAACAGAGAACGCTATAGGGTCTAATCTCCTTTCTTTCTTCTAAACAAATCATAGACATGCAATCAGCAAGTACAAACCCTCAATTGCCTATCTTTATCAGGTATGAGAAATTAAAGCGGAACAAAGAACCTTTTTCAGGTATCCCAAAATTGCAGGTACGGCCGAGGAATTTTGGGGTTTATTCGACATTAGACTTAGACTATTTGGTGCAAAATGTTCAACACTGAGACACGGAAAATTATTTTAAACGTTTTGGAGTATTTTCAAAATGAAAAAGAAAATAGCCTTCAGCCAATTTCAGCTGTGAAATGCACTGCAGCAACCGGTAAGATTAGTGAGACAAATGCTTCAACCAGAAAAGCGGATATAATTTCCTGGCTAGAAAGACAAAATATTAATGTTATGGAGAACGCACTCAAACCCGAATTGCTACAAATAGGAAAACAATTAACAACAATTAAACGTTTCTGAAATAATACATTCCGGATCTGACGGCAGATACTCATCAGGATACAAAAGGTACCTGGTAAAAGATAGAACACTAAGACGTATGTCATTTATTATTTTACTGTTTTTGAAGGGCGTCAACTGGACATTCCCTTTAATTAATTCTTGCTTTTGATTTGTATGAAAACAAAGAATACCCTGTAGCGTTCTCTGTTGCACGTTTTATTGGCGTTTCTGTCTTTTTAAATAATTCCTACTATACTTTCTCGATCTTAAATATGCATGGAATAATTAGGAGATGTGGATCTTCTCTCAATAAATGTGGAGAAATTGGAGGAAGTTGAAATCTTCTCTACAATATTTATGTTACTTAATCGAAGAAATTAAAATTTTTTGATACAATATAGTTCTTATCCAACATGAGCCCAACGATCTAGGGGCCATATTGTGCTAATGAAATATAATTTTCCTATCTCAAGACATAAATAATTTGTTACCGAAAACGCGATTCTGAACATTAAATAATATTTTAAGAACTAAAGTACGGTAATAAGTTCTAAACGGGTAAACCACTTCGGAGACCCCTTTCCCTTTTAAATACAATTTTCCTGAAATTAATAATAATTACCTACTCAGTCAATTCTTTTGCCATTCGGGTAGGCGTTTTTAAAATTGAAAAAGTTTTCGGTAACCCCCGGCATTTATTTAGGGACTTTTGAATCTACATCCTCCGGGTCCATCCGAGATTCTAACTTTAATCCTCGACTTTAGCTGATTTAAATTTTTGTTAGTAAATAAGGCATAACTCGTCGGGATAAAGTTTAATGCGACTTGAAGTTTAGAATTCATTTTAGATTTGTAATAAGTAATACCCTTACAGGCCCAATATCAAGGGAATGTATTTTTGTTTTATCAGCTAATGAAAAAGGATAAAACAACAGGCAACGTTTTTCTTTGGAAACGAAATACAGTTCCAGTTTATAATACCGGGTGTTTCAGGAAGAACGCTCACCCCTATAACGTTTTTATTGTTTAAATTACAGAAATAAAATTTGGTGGGTTTATATGTGAGATTATTTTTCATTTTAACCGGAAATTACCTCAACTTTAGATTTTTAAGAGGAACACCCAGTATATTTTTGGATATATCGATTCAGAACACCATTCCAAATTCAACGACACCGCATACGTCACTCTTTGACACTTTAAATCGTTTTTCCCTTTATTTTCATTTTTTATCTAGAGTGCTATGACCGCCTAAATTGGCTTAAGTCAAATTATGACGGATCTTAAATTTGTAATTATGTTCATTTGTTTGTTAGCATTACGGCGTCATTGTCTATATATAATCGTTATTTAATCGTTATTTATATTCTCTTCAGTTGTATTATCTTAATAATACTGGTCCTTCGAGCACAACTTAATTTTAAACAAATCCTTCATTTTGTCGATCTTACAAGCCACTCATAAAGTAACAACTTTGGTTATTTAACAATCTCAGTAAAACTTCCATACATTACAAAACTAGTTCAAAATTCAAAATATTGCACCACAGTATGATTGAACCACAGGATTCTTCAATAGGGGGGAGAATGTTGGAGAAACATGTCCTTTCTGCTATTCTGCTGTACAAGCGCATAAATTCATATTTCAATATTTTAGGTACGTCTATAGTCTAGATAAATTGAAAGCTGTTGGCGCTTCGTATTGTATTTTCTACATGAATTGGTATTTTTAATAAATTATGTCTTCTTTTCTAACTTGACATAAGGGCGTGTGCTATTAAACTATTGGAAAAAAAAGTGCTCTATCTTTTGCCCGAGCGAGCCAATATGTTTTCATTTGACAATATTGAGTTTTATGGGAAAAAACCTTCTTAAAAATTGTGTAAAAGATTTAAAACACAATAAAACTTGAAAATGGCATTTTTGTCAAGAATATGGCTTAGATAACAACTTATTAATTTGGACGTGCATTTTTTGAATATTCGATAATTAATTGGGACAGTGTATTACTCTACCTGCATATTAAAATTATATATTTCCTACTACTTTTCCCGTAAACTGTGTTGCCCTGATATAATACACGCACATATGTAATTTAGTGACGGCTGATTGTTAATATCGCAATTATATTACTAGATTAGCTATAAAATAAATGATTGCTCTAACATAATAAAATGCCTATCCCTATCAGCATTACGAATAATTTAACGGCTATATATTTTTATATGCCATGAAGTATACTCGATGAGTTAATTATTACCATCATTAAATAACAACACAAACAATGAATTCAATGTTTTAGCACTTATATGGAGAACGTTGGTAGAACTTATTCTTATTAAATACGTGCAAAGAGTCTCTGCGATTCACGTTGGTTTTGAATTGTTGTAGGTTATATTCGTTGCGAAACAACCACAGGGCAGAACAAACCTGTCTTCGGGGTGCTGGGTCAGCTCGTAATCTTCGATCAGACGAATGGCTCTCCTTTCGTATCCAGTAGCGTGATAGAGTATGCTTGTGGTTTATAGGACCAGACGTGAGAGCAGTTTTGTAGTCATGGTCGATTCTGGGCTGTGTAGAATGTCAAAAGTTATTGAGCTGTATAGAACTTTTTGGTCTGGAAAAGTACAGTTCCTATGAAGCTGCCTAGACGATTGCCACAACGTGGTTATGCCAGGACATAATTCCTCTCAATTTGACGCCCAGCAAGAAGCCAGTAGAATTACGTGTCCTGCTATGCCTATATCACGTTCTGCAATCTTAACATTTTTAGATATATCTGCAATTTGGGTTTTATTAGCGTTAAATTCGACTTGGATACCATCACCACAAGACAAAATTTCCTCCAGGTCTTTGTTGAGACGTGATACTTCCAGCTGCTGCGAAGATGTGCGTCGGCAGCCGATGTTTGAGAATTATATATTTCAAGTAAATGTTGCTGATAATTATTGTAAATATTTGTACGGGCTTCGTCTTTAGTATCCTTCAAGTGTAAATCATTCCATTTTGATTTTATTGCGCTCCAGAAAACAAATTATTACAAAATTTACGAGTTAGACGAAGTTTGTGATTTAGCTTCAACTTTGGTTTGTTTGACGATTGGGTCCTATTTCGACACAATAAGTTGTCCCCTGATAACAATAGTAACAACAGAAAACAGGGTCAACCGGTTCGAGTATAACTTGCCAATTTGTTTAATGTGTATGATGTATAGCGCTCTACAATCAATTACAGAAATTAAAGAACTTAAAATATTATGCTAAGGATCCTTACATATTCTATCCCCAATGGAAATATTGTATCCACGTGAGTATGCGGATGTTATTTATTATTTATATTTGTAAATAAAACAATATAAAAGTGCAATTTATTTTCAAAACGGTATCTATATTTCATCAAGAAAGTGTTAACTAGGCACGTTTTTGTACAAATACCATGAAACGGCCGTTAAAGAGTGTAAACATACCCTAAAAGCTATACAAATAATACATGCCAACCCAACACTTTTTAAGATAAATCGATGTCTGCCCTGACATAATAGAGATATACGGAAATAAGATATGTTGGTAATGACAATCATTTATACTAATGGATAAAAAAATACTATTTTACCAATTTAAAAGATATTTTCAGATTATGAATGATTGTTGTAAATAATTATATAACCTTATTCGGATTATTTTATATAATTAACAGTGCTGCTCTTTATAAAGTTATTGATATTAACATTGGTAAGTGGTAGATTTCTTTTTTTATATATCACCGCAAATACAATGCCCAATTATTTGAGCATTTTACTTACCTGGTTGTAAATACAGTAAGCTATTCTCGCATTTGCTTATGCTAATTATTATGTACTGTGTATAAAACTGGATAGTTTCCGATTTTTTAATCAGATTAATATCTAAAAAAATTATATTTTCGTTTATGATCAAACACAAGCACTATAGGAAAAATCCTTTAGGGCACTCTGGGAGTGGCGCGTGTGCGCAAGCGATTCGCGTTGGTTTTGAATCGTTGGAGGTTATATTCGTTGGGAAAAACGACCCCGGGAAGGTCGTTCCATAAGGATGAAGTCCTCCAGATGAAAGAATTCTTAAACAATGAAGTTCGAGGAGTACTAAGCTTAACCACATATGGATGGGCGAAAGTTGTTTGGCGTGTATTTCTGCTATTCGCCGCTCTGGGCGGAATTAAGAGGGCAAGGTCAGCCGAGCACTTTCCATGAAAATATCTGTAAAAGAGAGTCAAATCCCAACCTGTCTTTGATGTTCTAGGCTGTTGAGGTTCTTCGTGAACTCGTGATCTCCGATCAGACGAATGGCCCTCCTTTCGATGGACTCCAGTAGCCGAAGAGTATGTTTGGGTGCAGACAGACATGAGAGCAGTACTCTAGTGATGGTCGAATCTGGGCTTTGTATAGTGTCAAAATTTGTTGAGGTGTGTACAACTTTCTGGTTTCTGAAGAGTACCCCACGTTTCTGAGAAGCTATCTTGGCGATTGCCACAACGTGGTTATGCCAAGACATATTTCCTCCCAGATTGACGCCCAGCAAATTAATAGATGAAGCCAGTGGGAATGCGTGTCCGTCCATGACTATATCCGGTTCTGTAATGTTAACCTTTTTAGAGAAAACTGCTGCCTGGGTTTTTTTTAGCGTTAAATTCGACTTGGTTACTGTCACCCCAAGCCAAATTTCTTCCAGGTCTTTGTTGAGGCGTGATACTTCATGCTGTCTGCGAGATGTGCGTCGGCAGCCGATGTTTGTGCATTCAAAGAGAAAGATGAGATAAGTATGTTATCGTCAGCAAAACTAAATATCGGATTTTTCGTTTTCACTAGAAGGTCGTTAATGTAGAGTAAGAAGAGAGTGGGAGACAATATGGACCCTTGAGGAACACCGGCATTGATGGTGAAGGTGTGATGTGATGTGAAGGCGAGAGAAATCCATCAATCGTCACTTGCAGAGAGCGGTTGATCTTTGTGCTTGGTGGGAGAGATAAAAAATATTTGTTGCAAGGAGTCATTTTGCGACACGTTATCTAGAACTTGATTTTTTTATAGGAACACGTAACCAAATTGTTTATATGTCCTGCTACAACTGTTATTAATATACAGCAAAAAATAAGATACGTGTTATAAAGTTAAAACAACAATTAGAGTAATTTCAAATTTTCCTCCTTGTATAAATCGAACAACATGAAAAATTTCGTCCCTTCTTGTCAAGTAGGTTTTGAGAAACAGACAGCGAGGAACAGTAGGCATTTGTAGACCAAAAAATATTTCTGCCAATAACTTTAATTGAATCCTGCGTTCCCGGTTCCTCTTTAATGAATAAATTAATAGCCTATGAGTTCATATTCAATTCCCAGAACTGTATATTCGGATGTGGAAATTTATTGGCAACTTCTACATTGTGCTTACATTAATCCCATTCGACCAAAAGCTGGAATTTTCGATTGAAGGGCACAAAGCAAAATGGAAATTACGTTAAACAATGTAGATCGTCGTAATTACGATGAAACATCCAATTAATTAATGTATTGAATTAATAAGGACGAAAACTGCCACTTTTCCGCACGATAACATGTAATACGCGAGCGAGAAATCGCGTTTAGGTATAAAAAAATCGAGTCGTGGGGGTAATAAATAACTCGAGGAAAACCGTACCGCGATTTTACAATTTAAATTTATCGAATCGTTCAAAAATTCATTTAAAGTTGATATTGAAAAACAGTGTTGTAGAATGTAGGAAGAACCAACGTGAAACTGGATTTCGGGAAGAAGATGATAAAAATGGAAATCTTGCAAATAATAATTATTTATAATAATTCTAAATAATTTTATTTTTTCATATAGTGTCACAATATCATAACCTAAAAATAATTTTAAAAAGAATTTCACGAACTGTGATTTAATCACTGATATCAACAAATCACAGGTAGTCACAGTTCCTTAGCAGCAATAAAAATCGTGATGTGATCACTGTTTAAACAAATCACTTTTTAGTACGTATTTCACTTTCACTAATCATTAAACCTATCTTTTTGGTAAAAATGTATTCTTATGGGGTTGACTTGTTGTAACGCCATTAGAAATACATTTATTACATTTGCCATAATCGGTGTTGTATCAATACCAATTGTGTTAAAACAATAACAGTCATTTTAACATATGATCATAAGAATAACATGAAGGGTACTGGACTTATTGCCTTATTGCTTTTTGGTGGATTTTCTCAAATCACATCTCATATAGACCTATTATTTAAAACATGATTCCGTGAAGTTGTCAGGTCGTTATTTTGTACTTGACTGTGACTTCTGAATCTTCAACATGAAACCGTGAAATGAAAATGAGTAGTAATATTCGAAAGACTAGCGAGCTCTGGGCATCCTTTAAAGAAACAGGCTAAGTAATGAGAAAACTCAAATAATTAACGATTCTATATTCTTAAATGATAATATACAATACGCACAAAATGATTAAGAAACCATGCGTATTTCCATGAACAAATAGTTTGTTGTAAAGTACACAGTGTTTAGTTCATCATAGTTTTTTTAAAAGGTATAATTCTACTTTAATCTAGGTAGAAATAACGTTTCCTTTTGTTTATTATCAATTTTGTGTAATATTTTTTACAGATTTTAGTTTTCTTTCGTTACAGTTCTTTCGGTAGTAAAGTAATATACATAATGAATAATTTAAATCCTTCGACCATCACCCACTAATTATTTTACGATGCTCCCGCAATAAGTTTTTCAAAAGTTGAATTCAAATCAGAATTCATCAAAAAAGTAACAGAAATAGTGAACTTTAGGTTGCGAATTAAAAAGTAAGTAGGTTGGTTACAAATTAAAATACAATCCCATATAATTGATTGAATAATAAATAATTAAAATCAAGGTGATCCAAGCCTCCAGAGTTGTCGAATATTTTAATAGTTGAGTGGGCAAGAACAGCAAGTATATTCTCAGGGGCGTAACGATAGGGGGATACTCTCCCCCCCCCCTCACTCGTCCTTCACGCCTAAAAATTTGTCAATTTGAAAACTTCCGAGTTAATATACGTCAACTTTATTGTGAACGGGGGCGGTTTTAAAGAATATTTGCAGCCATCGTGGTTTAACTCACTGGCACTGGGAGGGGTAGATGTTACCCTTAAAATCCTAAATGGGAAGAGGGTAAAATGACACATAATTTGAAAGGTCGTTTAAATGTCGTTCCATTAAACCATATTATGAGGGTATTGGTTGGTTGGTTAAAGGCGGGGGTCGGTTTAAAGGCCCGAACTTCAAATCACTGCAGCCTTTCGGCTTATTGTGTACCCCGATCTTGTTAGAAGATGTTTGTTCCTTCTATGAGGTCCAGTAACCTTCTACCAAGCTTGTCATGTGGGAGGTTGTCACCACGTTGTATGTTCCCGAAGATATTTTGTCTTCTACGGGACAGCGCTAAGCAGCGGTATATTATGTGTGAGGCGGTTTCATCCTCTTCGCCGCAGAGTCTACATTCAATGGATCCGTTGTTTAGCCCTATCCGTTGAAGGTGTTTTCGCAAGTGGCAGTGGCCTGTTAGCAGACCCATCACTTGTTTCAACTGGGGCTGCGTCAGGGTTAGCATCCCATTCGATAGTAGTTTCGATGGTTTTCCCATTACGGCCCGTGCGTGTATTAGACCAGGTAACTCTTGCCATCGAGACAGGTGTTGCTTTTTTGACCATCTATCTAATGTTGTTTTTGTTGCCTGTTTTGATATTCCAAAGGGGGGAGGGTATTTGTCTGTACAATGCTTTGCCTGACGAAATAAAAAGTGCCCCCCCCCCTCCCTTGGTTCTCCTTTTACATGGAGGAGCAATGGTACTTCTACTTCAAGCTTCTTAATAATTTTCTCGGCTCCACCGCTGGCCCACTAACGTTCGACCCGTAACGAATGACGTCTGCGGAAACTAAAACTCGCAAAACCCAGTTACGGACTTTCAAAATGGCCCCCGGGGTTGCTCTTGCCTTGAATTTTGAATGAGAAACGCCGGCAAGAAACTTCTATGTTTTCCGTACTAAGGATTACGTATTTCGCGCGGCCCCTTTGAATATTTCGTTCAATTTGAAAGAAATATTGCTTATTAATTTAAGGTCCTATGACGTGATAAGGATTCGTTCGTAATAATATTACCTGCTTTTTTTTATTCGATTGCAGGGGTGGCATAAAAATACGGGGGTTGTAACCTCTTGTATAAAAATATACAGGGTACACCAAGTAAAGTGGCCTATTAGAAGTATCTCGGGAACTAAGTGAGATTTTACTTTGATAACTTTGATGTGGCTATAAGAGATGGTTTTCTACGTTTACAAAACATTTTGGATGGTGCGGTGTTGCCGGATCATACCGTAAGTGGTAGCAACTTTTGGAATCTAGGTAGAAATCTAGAACAGTTTTCTGTATAATATCATATACCTATCGAAGAGTTTTTGAATTATAAATAATCTTGTGATTTTTTAGCGCCGTATATCGGGACCTGAAAAGAAAACCATATATTTTTAGCGGTTACAGCTAGAAAGCTGAAATTTTGACAATAGTTTCACAAGACCATCGAAATTTTATAATTTTGAACGGTATTTAATTAGTTTTATACAGGGCGTCTCCATAACAATATTTCTGAGAGAGATGAATTATTGCAAAAATCTTCATTTTTTTTAAATGGAACACACAGAAAATTCGATTCTCCATTAGCGCAAAACATCAAATACACGGAGTCTCATTTTAAAAAAAGAAGATTTTTGCAATAATTCATCTCTCTCAGAAATATTGTTATGTAGACGCCGTGTATAAAACGAATTAAATACTGTTCAAATAACAAAATTTCGATGGTCTTGTGAAACTATTGTCAAAAATTTCAGCTTTCCAAATGTAACCGCTAAAAAGATATGATTTTCTTTTCAGGTCCCGATATGGCGTTAAAAAATCACAAGATTATTTATAATTCAAAACTCTTAAAGATAGGTAGGTATATGATATTATACAGAAAACTGTTCTAGATTTTTACCTAGATTCCAAAAAATATATAATATATAGGATAATTTATTTAAAATTCCAAAGTTGCTACCACTTTTGGTATGATCCGGCAACCCCGCACCATCCAACATATTTTGTAAACGTTGGAAAACATATCTTATAGCAACAGCCAAATTTTTAAAATAAAATCTAATTTAGTTCTCGAGATACTTCTAATAGGCCTCTTTACTTGGTGTAATCTCTATAGAATAATGTGGATTTGAATTTTCTAAAATAAATTAACCAAACCAACAAACATGGACCCGGAATTTCATTCTGCTTTGTACACGCGTGTTATTACGAAAATAAACACAACGAAATTCTAAAGCTAGAATCTCCATTTCTTTTTAATCTTCAGTCCGTTCCTGTTTTCGTTGACACAGCTGATCGGTTTGATATGTCTTGGTTAGAACAAATAAGCAATCTACGGAAGCGACTCAAAAGTCTATATTTTTATCCAGTTTATGGCAGACTTGGCACAGTCTTACCAATTTCAATTAAGAATTACTATTTTTACTACGAGCAATACTTAAATTTAACATGCACACACTGAAAGAATTTTATTCAACAGTAATGACAAATATGATGTTAATCTGGTACTGTCAAACGTGAAAGCATAATGCATCCCCTACCAATTTAAATGTTTTCCCTTTATTAGAATAAAGAAGTTGTTTTATACATACGACCGTCATAATGTTAATCACGACCATGAGTCGCTAACGTTAGCTATATTACTTTAAAACTAAATAAGTCGAGATAATTTTCCAAAAAAGCATTTTTGAAATATTTCCAGCAAATTCCTTTCGGAAATAACTTTCCGCATAAGCCGTAAAAACCTCTTTTTCGCCTTCCTAAAACCAAAATATTACGAAATGGTGACCACACGAGTGTAAATAAAAGACAAAATCCGCTCTAAAATAACGAGATAAAACTAGGTCAGCTCCCTGCGCTTTCTAGCAGTCGATGGAGATCTTTTTTTTTATGGGTCGGTCAACTAGAAAATAGTAAAAGTAGAGATTTACCCTTTTTTGTTTTATTTTACTACCGGGCAAGATGTATTAGATCGTTTTGGAAGATAATATTTCCTCTAAAATAGTCGGCATTGAGATTCGAATGTTTAGAGCGAAGTAAGAGCCCCTGGCGAAAAATAAAGTGATATCGCTCTATAAAAACTAAGTTTCATAGCAAATAAACTTTTTTATGTTGTTATTTTTATATTTTTGGGTTGGAGAGGAAAGTAAACATTTCTTATTTTAGCTCTAATTTTTTCTTGTGTTATAGTTATTTCGATTAAAATTATACAATAAAGTACAGGAAGCGGATTATACTTCTTATAATACAGGGTGTTCGGGTAATGCATCAGGATACTTGGAGAGGCGATTCTATAGGGTGTCCGCTAATTAATGGTACAAGGAAAAACCACAGACTCCTTACGTAAAAATATTAGGATTTAATTATACTTACCTATATCCAAAAGTTGATATTAACTAAGATACAGGATGTTAAAGTTAAAACTTCATTTTTATTTTTCTCTAATATCTTTGAGAGAAACTAACGTTTTCTCTACAAAATTTGGTAATTATGTTTTTTTAGGACGATTTCTTTGTGAAATTTTAATGTACAATGTAGTCTGCGGTATTTTTCGCACATTCATACGGTCATAACTTTTTTGTGCCTCAGTGTATTTAAGCTTTTAGTGAAAATAATACTTTTCTCATATTTATTACGTAAAAAAGGTATACTAATTCAGGTCGCCCAGAGTTGTTTAGTGCGCTAGCTTAGGCAAGCAAATAATATTTTGTTACTTCTTACCAATTCACTTTTACATGATAATTAATGTTCTAGTAATGGTAATGAGGAATAATAAATACAACAATTGGATTGTTCTTTAACTTACTTTAATTAAAATAACTTTGACCGTAGAAAATATCGTGTCGAAAGAAACCAACAGCAATGAAAACACAACCTTACGATAAACTCAAAAATGAAACATTTTCTGTTCTATAGCAACTGCATATTCTGTAAATTTTATTTGTTTTCTCATAGGTTACTTTAAGAAAATAATTTTGTTTGCAAATTAATAATAATTGGGCAGGGTGCACTAAACAATTTCAAATATCTCCGGAACGGTAACTTGACAAACCCGAACAAACCTGACCTTAGTATACCTGTTTTACGTAATAAATATGAGAAAAGTATTATTTTCATTAAAAACTTAAATACACTGAGGCACAAAAATGTTATGACCTAATAAATGTGCGAAAAATGTCGCAGACAGCGCCTTATTGTACATTAAAACTTCATAAAAAAATCCATAATTGCCAAATTTTGTATGAAAAGGTCGGTTTCCTGCAAAATTATTAGAGCGAAACAAAAATGAAGATTTAACTTTAACACCGTGTATCTCAGTTAATATCAATTTTCGGATATAGGTAAGTATAATTAAATCCTAATATTTTTACGTAAGGAGTCTGTGGGTTTTCCATGTACAATTAATTGGCGGACACCCTGTATAATAACGAGAAGTTACAAACATTATAAGAAGCAATTAGATAGCTCATTTAGATTTATTTATGCCTATGTCGAATGTATCCTATCATATACCTTCTTCATAGCAATGTCGCTTAGACTGTTGGCTAGTCGACAATCTTTTTGATCGCACCTGTTCCTGTATATAATAATTTTACCACGGCAAATTTCACTTCTACTACTCTTGTATATTATCATGATACTATAGACACAAGGTAAGATATCTAGCAGTTCCAAGTTCGTCTGATGGGCGCAGTGACGCAACTGGAGAGTTATTCGATCTCGCCTCCTTGAGCAATATCATACCTTGTGTTATTGTATCACGCTCTACTTCGTACAGCCAATAGAATAATAAAATTTAATTACGCACGGTTTCCAGCTAAATATATCCCCTCAACTGGAAAGCTTTTGATTAAAAATGCCGTCCATTTTCCTGGACCTAAATCCACTTGTTAATCCCTAAAGGCCCATCTTTCCGTATACTAATATTTATTTTTGAAATTAAATTTTGTCCGAGGCGGGTGGCCCGGTCCAAGTAAAAGGTTCGTGCTAACAAAAACATCGATGGTATTATTTTAAATAATTTCTTATATACCGGTGACCAGAGGCCCTCGGTTTTGTAAGACTGTCGCCCTCAGGGCATAATCATCTATTTAGCACCCTTGATACATACAGTGAGTACCAGAAGAAATGTCTAAATTCATTTAAAATTCAGCGGTAAGTTTTTTCAAAAAACGCTCGTACCCGTCGATTTTGATTTTTTAATTTTTTTTTTGTGGTAATTTCATGTATACAGGGTAGCTCAAAAATAAGTTACGACCATCAACTTCATTTTTTCAAATGAAAACATATATTTTTTATTTCATTTTTGAATTTTGAATGGAATTCTAAGCATGTTTCATGTACCATGTCCTATACATAAACTCAACAGTTATTGAAAAAATTAGGATTGAACATATCTATAAGTAAGACCTGTTTATTAAAAAAAAACACAACAAAATCAAATTAAATGTTGAAAATGTGCGCCAGTTATGACACGCACTTCTCTTCGGATCCTTTCTTTCAACTCCTGCATATTGTTTGGCCTGTTAACAAATACTTTTGATTTGAGGTAACCCCACAAAAAAAGTCCAGCGGAGTTAGGTCTGGCGACCTAGCAGGCCATTCGATAGGTCCTCTCCTTCCAATCCACCGATTGGGAAAGGATTCATCCAAAAATATGCGCACAGTGGCCGCATAGTGCGGAGGAGCACCATCTTGTTGGAATATCAGTTCTTCGTCAGGGGAGTCTGGATCCAATGGATTCGGAAATAAAGCCACTAATGCTGGAATTAATTCTAGTTGGAGAAATTCGAGATATACTTGTCCAGTTAAAGAATGTTCAAAGAAAAATGGACCAATTACTCTTTCGCGTACGATTCTGGTTAGAAAAATTGAAAATTAAATGATATTTTATGTATTTCATTGTCAAATTACACAAATTTACGTTACATTTATTTTTCGAACGGTGTGTTAAGACGCGACGCCGGCGCTTTTGGTAACCGACGCGCAATGTCGGAACCCCTAATTTCGTTTCTAATAATAAAAAGGAAAAAAATTCACAAATCTTTTTTCTAAACGACGACGATTTATCATCAAATACAAAAAGGAACGCCACGTTAGATATATTTATTATTTTGTGTGACATGCCTACCATAAATTCCGACCAACCGGCGGCGTTTTTATCATTTGCTGCTTTGCCAAGTATTAAAATTATGGCAAATGAGATCCTATAAAAGAGATAGATGCTGTCGGAATTTTTTATTTTTATGAAGTTGAGAGCCATTTAACGGAACGGAACTTATACATTTTATATTAATAAATCATTTGTCCTGATGCGATGTGATGAATGTGAATGGAAAGACAGGAACTGAAACTTCTTGAAATTGTCTCGAAAGTGGACGTATCGCCTTAGCCAATCAATGATCTCTAGGTCAGGGGTGCTTTAACTTTTACTATATGCGATCTACACTGATCGAAATTTCGAGTTGATATAACTCAAATATGAGTTGTCCTAGACCGAAGCGTGTTGCTAATAGGGGACAGCCCAGACCTATGAATTACGGCAACCAAATCGAAGAAATGGCATCAACTCACTATTCATAAGTTATGATAGCACAGAACATGGGTTATTTTTATGCGTTGGAATAGCTCACGACCCACCGTCTTAAATTATTGATGCGCTACCGTAGCTACCAGTATGTGAATTGTGATGCGTTACTAGTCGGGCTAGATTAAGCTATCAAATCTTGGCATTTAAGTTGTTCTAGCTTACGATGGTGGCTGGAATAACTCACTCTTTGGGCTACCAGACTCCAAATTTTGGACTACCAGTACCTAAATTGTGGACTATCGGAACTGAAAATATTTCTTTGATTTAACGCCTGCATAATGTGGACTTCAATTCGTGACCATGTTAGAAATGAGGACTTACGGGCGAGAACAGGAGTCACGGATGTTATCTACCAGGTGGCAAAGCTCAAGTGGAGCTGGGCTGGACATGTGGGCCGCATGACAGACGGACGATGGACAAAAAGACTGCTAGAGTGGAGACCAAGGGCTGACAGGAGAAACAGGGGAAGACCTCCCACGAGATGGACGGACGATGTAAAAAGAGTGATCACAAACTGGGTGCAGAGCGCTCAAGACAGAGGACAGTGGGCAGAATGGGGGAGGCCTATATCCAGCAGTGGATGCGAAGGGCTGATTGATGATGATGATGATCATGAACCAAGCGATGCAATTGTTGTGGCGCGCATTGCCGCATTGCCTGCAGTGAATCTAGTCCGGGCGTCTTTCGAAAAATAAAAACTGTGGCTGCATGGTGACTGTTGTTTAGCTATCAAACTTGTCAGAACTTATCGCGATCTCGATCGACTGTTTGAGCACCCCTGATCTAGGTGGAACGACGGATTTCACGAATTTCGACAATACATTTTAGAGGACTTATCTAAATCGGAATACATTTTTGAATGTTTTATTTTGATAAGCAAAACATAAAATAGATGGGATTTGATAGTCCTCAATATCGCCAAAATCAGTTGTAATTAGCATTCATATAGCAAAAGCTCTTATGTTAACGATATTCAAATGACGTTTGAACCGCATTTGCCATGCAAGCAAATCCCCCATCGTTGAAAGAAGAGATCAAAGGGTAAAGTGAGAATACTCGGAAGAACACCACAAGACTACAACATTGCTTCAATTGCTTGCGCTTTGTTTAAACAGCAAGGTGGGTGGTGACATCACAATATTTTTATTTCTACATAGCGTACTTGTATTTCGAAGGCACTATACATATGTCATCATTGCTTAATGTAAATAGATATGTTTTCCTTTGCTTATTTACTTGAGTAATTAGCAAATCATCGTGCCTCCTTTTCCGGCACCCTATGTATTTATTATTGTATTCGCCGTTTTATTAAAGTTGGGAGGGAAATTACATTAAAATAAAATATAATATTGAACAATATCCTGACTCAAAATAGAGAGCCGGACCGTAAGCCACAGCTGCAGTGCTCCATAAGGCTGGTATTATTTATTTATGGCGTTATAGCTCTGCCATCGTTAATAAGTTAAACCAAATAAATTTTAGTATTTACTGTAGTTATTGAGTTGATAGGATTATTTTATGTTATGTTTATGGTAGAGCATTTAATCAACTATATGTGCAGACGAACTATTAATCCCAGCTGAAATTGATAAAGGTTAAAGACAGGAATTGATTCACAGGTACAAAAAAAGCCAAGTTAAGAGTACGTAGCATAACCATCAAGAGAAGCCATTTTAAAAAATATACTCTGAGGATTATTATGAAATCTAGGGCTGTTGCTAAGTTACGCTTTTGTACAACTCGGTACGGTTGTGGTTCATGGATCAACTTCACATTGCCCGAAGACGGAATAAACATAAACACAATTTATTGCACAATTCTGCATGCTGAAACTTCTGAATATTGCATGGGAATTTAAAATTAGAAGGAGGCCAAATTCAATCCACATAGTAGCCTGACATGGGCACTACTATATTATAATAATTCATTTAAATGAATATTTAAATGTATATGTTACCTTTTGGTAATAATTACAACTAATTTACAACTAGAGTTTTTGAGTACTTTTAAAGTGGATAAAAAAATTACATACAGTTTATCACAAAGAAAAGGTGCAACCAGTGGCGGTTCGTGACCTATGAGAGAGGGGGTTCACAAGTCTGGTGAAATTAGTTTTAAAATTTAATTTTTGTGTAGCGTCCAAACAATTACTTTCTATGCGTTTTAAATGTAGAAAGAAAAAAGTAATAAGAATATGCGTTATGTAAATCATATTTTTATTTATTTTTTAAGTTTACACAAGGAAATACAACTTTTGGAAAATAAGAAAGGTTTTCTTAGTGTGTATAGCTGTCGGATCTTAACGTCGTCGCATGCAACCCTCGTAACAATATTTATACAGTCCACTACTAATACTACTAAAGCCATCTACGAGCTATCAAGAAAACCGAATGATGTCCAATACTACTACCGCCATCTACGAGTTATCAAGAAAGCCGAATGATGTCTAATACTACTACGCCATCTACGGCTACGTCATTAGTCGCAACCAAGACGAGAACAATAGTTAACTGTTTTATGACGAGAACGAATCGAGCCACGAGACTGACAAGTTGACATTCTTCATTTTTTCAGTGTTTTTTAGTTTAAATCATTAAATGCTTAAATAAAATGGTTCAAAATCATATCGAGTATCATTTATCGACCCTACACAATACAATAGTGCTTAAACGTAAAGTCCATTCTTCGATTCATAATTGTAGAAAATTGATCGATAACAGCCTCATTAAGTTTGGAATATCCTCTATAAATTTTTTTTCATATATTTCATTTTTAAACTTTCTAATAAAGTCCCTAGATTTACCCTTTGTGGTCTGCGTTATATTAATTTCGGGTTTAGGTGTTCCCGCATTCTTCACTTCAATTTTTTCCTCTAAACTCAAAGAGCTAAAGTTATTTCTTAAATAGTCCACCGTCAACTATTCATTTTAACTCAATAAATATACAATATTAAAATATTAAAACATACACGCTCGAATTTCTAACTAGATGCACGAACAGACAACAGCGCGGTGCGCCTTTTCCATGTTAAATCGCCATAGCCCCGCTATCCCCCGCTGCCGCCCGCCACCCGTTACTACAGAGAAACTGCACTACTTAATCGCACGTGCGAGCAAGTCTCGTCATTTGCACGGTTGCCGGATCTATACAGTTTGGTTTGACGGGATAAATTAATATTTTTTATTCGTTTTGTTTTCGCGGGGTGCACGTGCGCATGTGCTCCTGTATAAGAACCGCCACTGTGCAAGACTATATCAATATGTTTATTATAAATAAATAATAATTTATTTTGTGTATCAGGTAGGCATCGGCGTCAGATAACGCCATCTAAATTCCATCGTTTCCTTTAATAAATCCCATTTTTCAATATAAATTTGGCATGTTTCCAGCGTTTCCGCGTAGAATGAATAAATTAAACCTATTCAGATAATACGTTACAACAAGACAGTGGCGGCTCGTAACTAAGAACGTAGGGTCGGCAGAAAAACCACCGGAGGCAATGTGCCGCAGGCGAAAAAATGTCAGGGCCACGCCCAGAGTTTAAAAAAAGTCACCTATTTAATACTGTATTAGTTCATTAAATAAATTAGATTGTATTTTTTTTATATTGTTTGTTAACTCAGATAGAACAATTTAATATACGATAACAGGTTTTTAAGATGCGTTTTAACGAACATAATTGATTTAAAATTCAATAACAATTGAATGACAAGAATCCTAAGAATTTTAAGAAGTATGACAGTGACATGTCTGTCTAAACTTGTTTATAAATTAGTTCTAAGTGACGATCTTTTGATGTTGCAATGTGATTAATAACGCCATCGTAAAATTAACAATATCAGATTTGTCCTTAATATTATTACTTACAGTATTTGTTCCGGCTTCGGTTTCCATCATCTGCATATTTCCCTCCATTTTTGTTATAAATTAAATTACTAAAAACTTTCAAACCTACCGCTTTTCTATTTTACTAAAAATTATAAACAAATAACACAAAATACAAACCACACTACCACAAGTCAAGTAACTTTAACACTGAATTTATAATTTTCCGAAAATAGTCCGTATATCTCTTTAAAAAAAACGAATACAAACCGTTAGGAATCGAAATAATTAACCACTGATTTTGTTTCCCTAATTGCCCGCCAGTCAGAACTATGTCACAGCTTGCGGCTAGGATTTAATAGCCGGTATTATTTATTTTTTTATGAATAAGAATACACTGGTTGCATATCCTCAACAGAATATGTTTCGTTTCCAAACCAATTAGGTGATGATATTTCAAGGTCATTCGGCTCCGGTCTCTTGACAACTACTATGTCTACGAGGGATTCGAATAGTAATCAAAGAAATAGTAATCTTGGAGATGCCGCTACAAGGGATATTTGAAAACAATAAATTTATTAAATTGTTAAATATACGATACTTTATTGAATATTACAAATATTATAATTGAATTGATTGAATAAAGAATTATATTAAAATAAAAGATAAAAGTATAAATGAGCCCTGCCACTGCAACAAGATCTTTTTTGCTTTAGTCCGGTTGATTGATACGCTTGGTTACTTTTACTAAAAAATATCTCACCAATCAGCAATACTGTCCCATCTCAAAATAGATACGTATGTTTTATATCCTTTAGCCCAAATTCACAATGCCCCTTTTTTACCCAAAATCACACAAGTTTTACACCCCCCTTTTATATGCTATCTTTACTCATTTCCAAAGGACCACGAATATAATTTTTTTAGCTTATCAAAGCAGAATATATCTGATGGGCTCGACTTGATACGCCATGCTTCAACGTTGTAAAAAGCGATTTATAATCTAGTTAAAGCCGACTAATTTCCTTTTTATCCCTGTGGCGAATTACAAATAACCTAGAGTTAATTTAGGTGTGTAAAAATAAAATCGGATAACATCGATACAAAAGCGCTTTTAATTCTTTCGTGATAGACTTCAATTTACAATATACGTCCATTATTTCTATTTAATTGATCTTTGTTTGCAGCTATTGTTAGTCTATAAGGTAGATCCACCCATGGGCGTAGTTAGAAAGTTTTGTATGGGGGGGGGGGGGGGGGGAATGATAAAATGAGTAATTTTATAAACTTAAAAACCAGCCACCATCGGTAGCAACAAGGGAAAAAAGCTCGCTGCGAATGAAAGCGCCGCAGGCGAATTTATTTATGGACCACGCCCCACGAGCAAACCCAAAATACACATCTAAATTTAGTCCATATATCTAACCGAGCGGTAAGGTCAGTAAGGTGTTCTCATTATACTCAATTTAGAAAGCGCGACATTTTTACTTAAGGGCGTACAATGCGCAAATTTATAGGATGATTAACAACGTTTCGCTACTGCAGGATTCTGGAAAGGCTATTTAAACTACCTGACGGGACAAGTTAAATTTTGGTAAAGAAATGTTTCTATTTCTAAGGTACATGGCCCTTTTTTGAAAAAAGTAAGTAAAAAATTTTTAAAAGTTGGACAAAAAGTGCATATTTTTATGCATTTTTCAAGGCTAATATTGTCGCTGATATTTTTTTTTAGAAAAAAGTGGCGATGTACCTTAGAAGTTTCATGTCTTATCTTTACAATTCCAAAAATTCAGATATTACAATTTCGTTCTAAGCGAGTAATCTTGCAGCGCGCGAAGCATGTTTTAGGTAAATTTTGGAGAAATGTATTAGAAGTTGCCTATGTCCAGCATTATTTATTGTCGGTAGACGTGAAACAAGCTATCACGGTACAGGATTATGCTACACTGAGAAAAACATCTAGGTTAGTAAATAGGGCTAAATTGTATGTGTTTTTGTGTATTGTCAGTGCCAACTACATAATATGTGTATTAATTTTAGAAAGCGGTACTATTAGTTTTACTTTTAACTTTTAGATCTAAAAACACATTTTAACATATACAGTGTGTGCGGCTTAATAACTTTTGAGCTGCTAATTTGTTTTTTACAAAATTTGGGAGTGGGTTATAGGGGAATGTAAACTTCTTTTTGAAGGAATAATGAGAGTACTAACTGTCAAAATGGCGGATGGGCGCCATTTTTGGGAAGAAAATTAAATAGGAAGGGGGGTCTTGCGATACATCATTTTGAAGATACTATCGAGTACTTTACGATCCCAGAATGTTACTTCTGTCTGCCCAACGAAAACAAAATGGCGTCATTGTAAAAATTGCATAGTTGTTTTTTTTTATTATCCTTCATTTCATTTATCGACTTAGGAAAATAAACACAGCTTGGCATAGTGTAATAGGAATGAGAGACTCTTTTGTGAATATGTCATGGTGCTCAAATTCAAAATGGCCGCGGAGCGACATCTTGATAAACAAAATTGAATAGGAAGTGAGGTGTTGCTCGTGATTTTAAAGGTCCTATTGAGCACTTTACGATCACAGAATATTGTATACCCAAAACAAAATGGCGGCTTGTTAAAAAGAATATTTACAATTTTTTTCTTTTCTTATTTAACTTCAGATTGGTTGTTGTGATTGCCTAAAGAAATAGTAACCCTATCGCTACTGACGTACGAATTTTCGGACCTTGATTTTCCGTGTCTGTGGTGCGGTCGTCCGATATATTTAGTAAGTTTCATATTATTTTTCTGCTACAGTGTATACATCTTAATTTAGGTACAGTAAGTGGTATAGGTCAGTTGATCTTTGAAATCGTACCTGTTAGGTTGAGTAAGTTCGTGTGCGAGAGTGTGTGTGTTACTATAATTAAGTGTTACTTATACTTGGGTGTGTATACCGGGTGTTTTAGCCGGAACGCTCCTCTATAATTTTTTTATTTGGTGGTTTGTATGTGATATTAATTTGCATTTTTGACATGTCGAACTAAAATTTGTCACTTCCGGTTTAACCGGAAATGCCGCCAACTTTGGATTTTTAAATAGAACACCCAGTAGAATTTTGGCTATATCGATTTATAACATCATTCGAAATTCAACCACACCCCATACGTCACTTTTTGACACTTAAATAATTTTATATATACAGTGTGTGTATATAGTCTGTAAACATGAGTTGGGTCTTAAAATCGAAATTAAAAAAAAAAGTAGTGGAATGTAATTGGTGAATTTTTAATATAAAAATAGGTTCGAAAAAGTGACACCTTAATCTGTCAAAAAGTGAGAGCTGTCAAATAAAACAATCTTATTTGTTGAGATAAAAATTTGGTGATTTCGGAAATATATAACACATCAATGGAGGATAAGATTGGTTAAAAAAGTTGACACTTACCTGTCAATATTTGACAGGTGTCATATAGAATATTGTTAATTAAGCAAATAAGTTAAAAATTATTAGGGAAACGTTGACAGCATAGGCCAAAAGCGAAAAACCTTAAAAAAGTTGACCTTGAGCTGTCGAAATTGGACAGCTGTCAACGATATCTCGTTTAATTAGTGACGGATTTTACTGAAACGTGGGTGAGATGATTAGTAGGACTAAAGTTATAAGAGAACAATTTTTTTTTTGGATCTGTCAAAGATGACAGCTTAAAAAAAATTGTTCGATAGGCCAAAGTTAGGGTCGGTAAACTATAGAGGGAGGATGACCGAAGGAAAGTGTGAAAATAAAAATGACATTTGACACCTGTCAAAGTGACAGATACACGAAAAGTGAAGAATTTCAACAAAAAGTATCGGGAAAAGTTCCCGCAGATCGATAGGGCATGGCGGGATAGTGCACGAGACACGTTAAAAATTTTGACACCTGTCAAAATTAAAATCTTTATTAAGGGTAGGATCGCGATGCGGTTTTCACCATCGGATGTGCCGGGTCGAAAAAATGGGGAAAAAATGTTCATACCTGTGAAATGTCAAGTAGTGATAGCTGTATAGATGAAAGTTTTATTTTCGAAAAAAAAAAGGCGGGATTTACCGGCTTCGAGAAATAAATACAACTTGGCGTAGTCTAATAGGAATTAGAGAGTTCACTTTCTTGAATATTTCATTTAGGTAGTATTTTAGGTAGGTTACCATAAATAAGGAACAGTAATGTTATCTTCAAATTTTTATTAAAAATATTATTTTAAGAAGGAGGAAATAAGGTTTATCTTAATATAATACTTATCTACACTATACAAACATTAAAAATATTAAAACAAAAAATACAAAAAATATGTATACAGGGTGGCCTATTAGTGCAAGGAAGTCCAATATCTCAGTTGTTAACAGAAATGCAAAGAAATATTAAATACATAAGCTATAGGATCCGGAGAGTTGCATATTTTATAGTATACAGGGTTCCCACAAAAGTAGAGGGGCAAAAAAGTATATATTTTTTTAAATGGCCACCCACATTTTTTATTACGGAATTAAATTCGGCATAAAATTCTACGTATTCTGCCGCATTTTAATTTGATGTTCGTTGCGGTGTTGCTATGGTATATATAATTTACAAGAAAATCCAGGATAAACGACCGATTTAATATGTATTCAAAATATTACCTGATTTAAATTTAATAATACGGGGTTACGGTTTTCGTACCTCAAGGAATAACATAGTGATATTAATAGGGAAAAGTTGCCACAACTTATACAGAGTTATACAAGTTTTACAACAAAATAACATTGCCATCAATTCAGAGCATTTTACAATGCATCCGTACCACAGTCAGCCAATGCAGGAGTTAATTCATCAGGATTATGGAGCCATAGTAGTTTTTGCGAATGTGCCAGACGAAAAATACAACAAGAAAGATTATACTGAACGAAATACGTCGATCTTCTGAAGAAAGTATATTGTAAAAATACCCATGACGAACATTTCGAACATTAATTTATAGTCTTTTAAATATCTACTTGTGTGTTTATTTATTGATTTGTTTTTTGGACCCCTACAATTTTTTTTATTTGTTCTAAAAGTAAATTAAAATGTTTTAGTTCAAAATCATTATGTTAATAAATTATTAAAAATCATATCCTAATTTTGACACTGAAAACTATACATTATGAAATGATAAAGAGTAATTAATAAAAAAAACTGTTTTGTGTAAGTAATGACTACTATGAAAATATAAACATAAAATAGCAATATATATCATCAGGATACTTAGAGAAGTGATTATATACATATTGCAATAACGGTAGTAAGTCATATAACAAAAGGTAGAAAAGTCTATATTTTTTTTAAAAACTGCTTTTACTGCTAACAAAAACTTTGAAGATGTCAAAACTATGAAGATATAGCATAGTAGACGAACATTTGATATAACGTTAATATTATGTGAACAGATTTTAACTTCCAAAACTGTTTGTTTAAAATTTCATATTTTCCAGAAATGAATCATTTCTTTAGTTTCAATAATAGAATAAGATAAAATATAAAAAATATATCCATATAATGACTATAGTATATATTACATTAACTAATTTTTCAAGTAGGTATTTTCCATAAAGTAAAATTCTCCTCCGAAATAAAATAAACTAAAAACTATGACTACTATCATAGCATAGAAATAAACAATGTCTTTGAAATAAACCGAAGAGATGAGACGAAAGATTCCCCGATTGGCCGAATTCGTGTGTATGTTCATCTCGCGAGATCTTTCAGTCGCTAATAAATTCCTTTCTGCACAAAGTATGCAAGGAAACCAATATCATGCATGGTGTGTATATATTTGTAAAAGCGTATATTATGATACATTACTTTTTTGATAGCGCTAACAGTTACGGAGATACCATATAAAAGTGTCGAAAATGGGACACCCTGTATGTAGAACCCAATTGCAGGTGGATTCTGTAATATTATGCCACATTTGGCAGATATTTTCATAGCAAAATTTTAAGGCTGATCTACCGCTCGTCTAAAACCACCTTTTCAAACAAACCAATAATCCTTTATCATTTTTAGTACGATTTTAATAAAATTTTTTATTTTTTGTGTGGTTTGTGTATAATTCCTTTTTTGTTTAATTCAAACCGAAAATATCGATTTTCTAAACTCATCGACGGACGCAGAAAATCATAAATATTTTTTATTTTAAATTTTTTAAATAGGTTAAAAAATTACGTAGTTATATTATGCGCTTGGAGAGTCCTATAAAAGCCTGTATCTATTGTTCTCTGATTTCGCGAATGCGAGGTGGTAGCTTTCCGTAGAAGTACCGACATATATTTTCCAGCAAATCGCCTTTTGTTTGGCCATTTTTGCAGCGTCATTCTTTTTATTTGAATTTATAATAATTTTAATAATTATTGATCGTTTGTGTAATATTGTGTATTTGGATTGTTTTAATTTAAACATATTTAGTGTTCTTGAGCATATATATATGTATAATAATATTATTATGTACTTTCCATTGTTGTGATATGATAAGAGCTATTTCTCATTATGTTACGTAGGTAACGCGAAAACTCTCACTGACCTTCCTTGAGTATTCAAGAAAGGGCTAAATAGAAGAAATTATATTTTATTCGAACTGCCGTGCCGGGCGGTGAGGTAGGGGGAAGACTATGACTACTGCGAGCATTAAAATAACATTGTCTTTGAAATATGCCGAGACGGAAGATTCACCGATTGGCCCAAATTCGATGGTTGTTGTATTTCAGTGTGGAGCCGCTGTTCAAGGAGTATTTTGCACCACGTCGTGATATCGCTAGTATGTCCAGCTCGCGGGAGTTTCAGTCGCTAATAAATTTCTTTCTCTACAAAGTACGGCCTTAAGTTACAGCAGACGAACAAAAGTAATTTTTTTTTTCAAGAAGAGTTTTCCTTTTTCTGAGGATTTTTCAGTATTTTTAAAATGATCCCGATTTTACGAGCTATAAACAAACCAAAAAATGACTCCATACCTATTTATTTTAAGTGACATTGATTAGTATGCTTATTTGTATTTTAATGGTATTCTACGGTTGTAATGCCAGATATGCAATAATTTCATCGTAAATTGCTTCAATGTCAAATAGTTCTTGCGGAAACAAATGTGAATAGGATAAAAAATTATTTTTGGTCAATAAATCGAAAAAAATTTAATCCACTGATGTCCGAAAATCTAGATTTAATTTAAATAATAACGGTGAAAAAAATTTCTTCATAAATTTGTTTATACAGTGTGTGGAATCATATGGAAAACTTTTTTATTATTGGTTTTATGAAAAAAAGTTATTCTTAATAAAAAGTTCTGCATGGTCTAAAACTCGAAATGCAATCTTCAGTTATCAAAATTTCCCAGTCATATACGAGGTATATCAGAAATTACGAATTTTGCTCAAGAGTAAAGTACCTTTATTTTTGACAATACAGAAGAATATTAGGAAGAAAAGTTATTTTGAATTAAGAGTTATATTCAAATATGCAATTACAGTTATTTAGCCTGAAAATTTAGGTTTTGTGGTTATTTGCTAATCATTCCGTATTAATTATTAAAACAATTTCTATTTTTTCTTCACAACTTAGTAAAGCTGCCATTTCTAATGTATTTTATAAATACCAACGCACTATGACATTCCGAAATATTCCAAAATATTTTTTGTCAGTGCATCGTAGATTACGTTAAATTGTATCAAGCCAGAATAATTAATACGGAATGATTAGTAAATAATCACAAAACCTAAATTTTCAGGCTAAATAACTGTAATTGAATATTTTAATATAACTTTTAATTAAAAATAACTTTTCTTCCTAATATTCTTCTGTATTGTCACAAATAAAGGTACTTTACTCTTGAGCAAAATTCGTAATTTGTGATATACCTCGTATATGACTGATAAATTTTGATAACTGAAGGTTGCATTTTGAGTTTTAGACCATGCAGACCTTTTTATGAAGAATACCTTTTTTCATAAAACCAATAATAAAAAACTTTTCCATATGGTTCCAACTTAAGTAGACACACTGTAGAGTAGCTTCGGATCCGCTATGTTAGAATTTTTCATCATTTGGCTTAGCTTCGATTAAGAGAAATATTTTTGAAGAAACAATATCCGACTATGCACCGCCTGGAAGGTCAAATTTACTTTAGACTTTAAAAGATTATTGATGTATACTTTTGACATTGGACGACAACCACGCATGCTAAAAAGCCTGCTATGTTTAGGACGAACCACATAATGTGTTAAAAACGCCAATAGCAACTATCAAATTTAAGAAAAAATAGAAAAAAACATACGAACTACCTACCTCTTCCGGGAACGAACTAAAAGTTTTTGATGTGTTATTAAGTTATCAAATTTCAGGTCTCTTGCCCCTTATAAACGACGCCCATTGAGCCGCCCCAGGAAACATTTTAAATGTAATTCTAATTATGTCTTGTGGTTGCGGAAACGCTATGTTGTTTTCTAAATTTAGTCATAAGAAAGGATTTCGTTATTTTTTTCTTTGGACGGAAATGAAGCAACCTCAAATATATTATAATAGAGAAGCTTTTTAATCGTGAACAAATAATAAAAACCAAGATGACTGATGAACGCATAATATTGTTTACCCTCTTGGCGCCACTGCCATAAACTGTCTAACCTTTTATTACAGAAAGAAAGTCCTTTTTGATAAAAATGCTGGGTCATAAAAATCGGATGGGTTTATCTGCATTTTATTAACAAAAAAATATAGGCCATTATTTTGGGTTTTCAAAACTTAATCAGCGAATTTAATAATTCATAACACACAGCATACAACTTACTTCAATTATAATTATTACTTATAATATATATAATTGATTACAATTTATTGCTAAGAAATATATAAATTAATGCTTACAGAATTAACATAAACGAAATGTTCATTTTCTATTTTGATAAATACATTCTCTTTGTCGAATTAGAGAGTGCATTTAGTTTATAAAATCATTTGTTTTCATTCAACTGTTAAAAAACGCTCGATTGCAATCTAATTACCGAAGTACCTAAATCGACTTAATTAAAGAACGAAAACAGATAATGGAATTGCGAGAATTAGCTATGTTTAAAACGACCTCTCTTTGTAATAATTGCAAAGACTTAATTTAATAAACTGATCTTAATTTCAATTAACTGGTTTTAAATGTATATTTTAGGTCCTTTCATAATTTAAAAGATAGAAAAATAATTTTAAGTGAAGGTACTATTTGTATACGTTAGTCAAGTTGATGTAATTTGTTGAACTTATCAAACAAATTTTTATATTTTTCGCCTTAATTTATATTATCGTCTGAATTCTTTTATGCAAACTAAAATTATTAAAAGTTATTACAAAAAATTCGTACGTATGGTCCATTAACTTCTGCTGCTGCGCAGTTTGAGTAACAGTTTCACAGAATCCCGACAACTATACTACTACCCAGATAGTGAATTAAATATAAAAAAGGGTATCATTTAACTGGTTAGCAAAATACTCTTATTTTTGCGAACAGAAAAATGCAATCGGTCAGCCAAAATGGCTAGTTGGTCAGCA
This sequence comes from Barypeithes pellucidus, assembly GCA_963991005.1. Lineage (NCBI taxonomy): Eukaryota > Metazoa > Arthropoda > Insecta > Coleoptera > Curculionidae > Barypeithes > Barypeithes pellucidus. The sequence goes on along the minus strand of OZ022562.1, from coordinate 10,385,540 downwards.
ACTTATGGACAGCAAACATTTCTGAATCGTGACAATGCCGTGGGAAAACAAGTGAAAACCCGCCCCCGCTACAACTTTTGTAGCCGATTTCCTTCTGTATTCGGCAAAAGACAACACAAGAAAGTTAGATAAATTGACAGTGCCCTGGGAGCTCTAAAGTGACTGCTTCTAGACATGTTTTTTTCTACTGACCAATTGTAAAATCTTGCTGACCAAGTAATCATTTCGCAGCTCGACTGTTAATAACGGCAAACCATTTAATTACTTCTCATATAAAAAATATGGTGGTTTAGAATAATGTCACACAACAATACATTTAAGAAGTACATAGTTTTTTTTGAATTACCCATCAATTCAATTAAACATCAATTTAAAAATTATTATTATTTGATACTTAATATACGGAATAAAAACAAACTGCGTAAATACATCGGATTGCTTTTCGCAGTTTTAACAGAGTTAGAACGATGAAACCGGCCCGTGTCCAATAATCGTGTATACGCTTCTTTGTGCCTAATTTTTTGTTTAATTTGGTGTTTACAAACACGTGTTTACCGTAAATAAAATTGAAAAAGATAATTCGCAAAATGTTGGAAGTTAAAGAGCTGATTTTTATCTTATGGCTTCTTATTTTATGTTAATTTGTTCTACAAGAGTAAAATTAAAATTATTATACTATACACAACGTGTCCAAGATAAGGAGGGCCAGTACAGGGATCTCGGAAACCGTAAGAGATACGAAGTCGGTTAAATGGAGGTAAAGTTGCGCACTTACGTACCTAATAATATGCCGATTAGAAAGTTTTAATATTCCGAGTAGTTCCGGAGATATCCGGAAGAACCGAAATTCTGAAAAATCGTTTCATTGTTTTCCTGGGTTTTTTTGAGATCGAATTCTAAAGTAAATTGCACTTTTGCATTGTCACTTTTTCCGCTCTATCTAAAAGGTCAATTGTTTTGTAATCCGACGAGTCGTCTTCGAAGGGCCATTATCAACTTCCTTTTTTTAAATACGGTCCTGTTTTTCTGATATTGGAATTTGAGACCTTTTTTCTTCCGAATGCAACGATGTATGACACATTGGGGTTTAATGACGTTTCGACGGTTTTTTGAACAACATCAGGAAATTTTGGGATACGGTCCTGTATTTCTCCTAATTTTATAAATAATATCTCATAAGTAACCTCTAAATTTTTACTTATGTTGGATTAGTTCAATAAATAACAAATAATTTAATAATAAACCACAAATAAGTGAACAAAATACAGAAACATTATTTCAAACTTCTGTTGATTCGGGATTTAAAAGAAAAGTAGGCGCTTGAAACAAAAAAATTAAGATGGTGACGCGTGATTTGTTTCACTTGACATTCCCATTGTGATCCGTTTCAGAGCGTTTTAGGAGGTTTTCTATTTTCCAGAAAATATGGAACATAAATTTACAAATGCTGAAAAGTTTGATATTCTATTGCATGTTTTATTTTATCTCAAAAAAACTGTTATGTGGCAGTTAGAAGATGTTATTTGTGCTTAGAGAATAACGGAAATCATTTTGAACACCTGATTATGTAGTTCCTTACTTTTTTCATTGTTCGTTTTATTACTGTTTTGGAATGATTTTTGTTCACTTATTTGTGATTTATTATTAAATTATTTGATATTTATTGAACTAGTCCAACATAAGTAAAAAATTTAGAGCTTACTTATGAGATATTATTTATAAAATTAGGAGAAATACAGGACCGTATCCCAAAATTTCCTGATGTTGTTCAAGAAACCCTCGCAACGCCATTAAACCACATGTCATTCATTGCATTCGGAGAAAAAAGCTCTCAAATTCCAATATCAGGAAAACAGGACCGTATTTAAAAAAAGAAAGTTGATAATGGCCCTTCGAAGACGACTTATCGGATTATAAAACCATTAACGCTGTTAGATAGAGCGGAAAAAGTGGCAATGCAAAAGTGCAATTTACTTTAGAATTCGATCTCAAAAAAACCCAGGTAAACAATAAAACGATTTTTCAGAATTTCGGGGTTTTACGGATATCTCCGGAACTACTCGGAATTTTAAAACTTTCGAAACGGCATATTATTAGGCACGTAAATGCGCAACTTTACCTCCATCTAACCGACTTCGTATCTCTTACGGTTTCCGAGATCCCTGTACTGGCCCCCCTTATCTTGGACACGTTGTATAAATATTTTTTTGAAGCGTCCCAATAAAATTGACGTGTCTTTCCTATTTTTAAAATTATCTACCCTATTTCTAGGAGTAGACTATATTATTATGTACTTTTCTGTCACAGTTTCTATACAAGCCTATATTTAACCAAAGTTATCGAAAATAAAAGTCTGAGAAACCAATTTTATCTACAAAGTTCCCCCATTTACCGATATTTTTGTTATGAAACATTTTCTCGTAAGATTATTAAAAGTTTTATATTTCAGATACGGGTAGATATTGAATTGCATTATTTAAATTAAAGCTTGGCCAAATTCCGATATTGTTTTTTGTCTTGGCACTTTTTTAGCTCTAAAACATTGCATTATACTCGTAGTTCAAATAACAGAACCTATATTTCCTGCTATTTAAAAATTTGCCGAAAATACCAATTTCTGGTCTCAAAATAAAAACTTGTCTGCCTCGGTTGAGTATCTGCGGCGCTATTGGTTAACGCAATTGTCCGACATACGAGAGGTTTTGGGTTCGATTCAAAGCAAGAGACAATTTTTTAATTATTTTTTTTTATCTGCTTGCCTCTAAAAATATTTCAGTTTTAATCTCCTCAAATTATAATATCATTCTAGGAAAACCTCCCAACTTTCGGGCATCAAGGGTATTTCGCCTTTTCAGTTAAAAATTGCCAAAGCAGAAGATTAATAAGTACCTGTCAGTTGCTGAAAGGCCTCTGGTTATTAAATTGCAGAATTAATTTCGTGGCTCAAAAAGCACAAAAAATGCTTTTATAAATTGAGTTATTTTTAAGTAGTCAAAAACATTTGTTTTGGGAGGTCTTCATTAATGTACGAAGAGTGAAAAATAGTATTTAAGGGACAAATTTCGACCTTATGGGACGTCATCATCAGCAAAAGGGGGATAAATAACTAAGATCCTGAAAAATAAAGCTACACGACATAATAAATAAATGAACAAATAAATAAATGAACGGGAAAAACCATCTGCAAGTAGGCTACACGCAAAAAAGACTATAGTCAAGTTATTTTAGTAAAATTCCTTTTTTTTATGATCAAACACAAGCACTATAGGAAAAATCCTTTAGGACACTCTGGGTGTGGTGCGTGTGCGCAAAAAGTGATTCACGTTGGTTTTGAATCGTTGGAGGTTATATTCGTTTCGTAAAACGACCTCCGGAAGGTCGTTCCATAAGGATGAAGTCCTCCAGATAAAAGAATTCTTAAATAATGAAGTTCGAACAAACCCACATATGGATGGGCGGCATTGGTTCGTCGTGTATTTCTGATATTCGCCGCTCTGGGCGGAATTAAGAGGGCAATGTCAGCCGAGCCCTTTCCATGAAAATATCTGTAAAAGAGAGTCAAATCCGCAACCTGTCTTCGATGTTCTAGGCAGTCGAGGTTCTTCGTCAGCTCGTAGTCTCCAATCAGACGAACGGCCCTCCTTTCGATGGAATCCAGTAGCCGAAGAGTATGTTTGGGTGCAGAGCTCCAGACATGAGAGCAGTACTCTAGTGATGGTCGAATCTGGGCTTTGTATAGTGTCAAAAGTTGTTGAGGTGTGTACAACTTTCTGGTTCGGAAGAGTACACCAAGTTTCTGAGAAGCTATCTTGGCGATTGCCACAACGTGGTTATGCCAAGACATATTTCCTCCCAGATTGACACCCAGCAAATTAATAGATGAAGCCAGTGGGATTGCGTGTCCGTCCATGACTATATCCGGTTCTGTGATGTTAACCTTTTTAGAGAAAACTGCTGCCTGGGTTTTTTAGCGTTAAATTCGACTTGGTTACTGTCACCCCAAGCCAAAATTTCTTCCAGGTCTTTGTTGAGTCGTGATACTTCATCATCATGGACGTGAACTAACCTGAAAGTTACTATTTTAATGTAAGTGGGTGCGAATTGTACAAGTTCTGACGATGGTTTAATACAATAAACCGAAACGTTAACAAATTATTGGAATTTCATTTCAAAGTGACCGAAACCCAAGAACAAACTACCTATATTTTTTTTATAAGTCTATAAACTGTCTGCTGTCTATAAACTATTGTATCAATTACAATTTTTATTAGTAATCGGTATCAAAATAATATTGTAAAAATAATTTTTTTAAAAATATATTCTGATTTCTAATAAATTTAGGAAAATCGAATAAATACTAAAATTGTATTGTAAATTTTACAACGGCACGGAACAAACACTGTAGTAAAGTAACTATAGTATTTCACATAAAATGTTGGCCTGGCAGGCCCTGTGGGACACTTATCGCCGCGAATAACCATATGCCCCTAAAATTAAACAAAAATCTCCTAAAAATGTGTAACAATGGTACAACACGTCTTCTAAATTTATTTTAACGCTGTTTTATGGTCTGTACAGATTGTAAGAGGGTCCACTGTTCAAGTCGGCAATTTAATAAACTTTTTTGACAACTTTGACAGATTATCTCTTCTAAGACCAGTAGTTTAAGCACTGTTAACAGCTTTTTTAGTTTGTAAAGTCATTCATTTTCGGTCATGCGACAGAACATTAATCATTTTAATGGTCTAGAAATTCAAAATCCTTTCCACTGTTTTTCTTCGAGTATTAATAAAACTTGCTTCAATTAAGATTGAAACGATTAACCAAGAATAAAAAAAAAATATCGTATCGCATATTAAATTAGGAGACTTTTAATTGACGAGTAGCGAAATCATGAATATATTTTTTAGTTGTTTTAATCATTGGCGTAACTAGAATGATTTTGTGGGGTGGGCACCAGAGCAATCTGGGGTGGACATGGCCCACCTGCCCCCCCCCCCCTAGTTACGCCTATGGTTTTAATGCATATTGATACTCAAATACACATGCGCATAATATTTCGTTTGTTTATTTTTGATTGGGTTGTTTGTTTTGTGATTGGTTTGCAATTTGATCGCAACCAACGGAGCATGAGTTTTAACTGAACTGCGACGACCAACGCGAACAAACCCAAGGGCTATTCTGCTTGATATCCTTTTTCTTTAAACATCGATTGCCTACTGTTTAATGGTTGCGGAACAAACGGTCATCAATTTCTTTAGTCACGCAACGAAAATATTTAACTGGTGTATAGATTTTCTCATATAAATCCTGCTGTTGCATATTTCAAACTAACAACGTTTATTTAAGATGTTCTATTTCATATTTTAAACGTTTCTTTTTGTTCGCTATCTTACTTTAGACGTGCATTTTTTTTTTCTAAATCTAGTAGTTGTAGTTGTATTTTTTGATTAATCATTTTTATTAATCATTTTATTTTTCGTGCAGGATTTATTAAATTATCAACATACACAAAATAATGTGAGCTATTATTAAAAAATAGAAGTCTCACCTACCTTACCGTAGAACCTTAATAGTAGTTATCAGTGTACCGCGTGGTCCGATTTGGGATTTCGCCGCGGAACAGCATAAGTCATTCATATTGAACAATGATACAACATCGCCATTTCAAGACACGCCGAGCAAGCGCGCTAGTCGAGGGAGTGGGAGACGTTTTTCTTATTCTTCTGCCTTTGATCACCCGAAGCGTTGCCAAATCGCTTTAAATAGTTGCGATTTTAGATATTTTTCCTGAAAATCTCGGTGCGACATTTTTTTGCATTGAAACTAAGCTATGAAATTAATCGAGATTATTGATAGTGCATGCAATACTTTCAGAAATGACTGTATAACCATATTTTTTAATTTAAACGTTATTTACGTTTTGAATAAAATCAAATTCTTTTTCGAAAAATTCAAGATAATATAGTTATGTAGTACCATATTTCGAAGCTCTTGTAGTTTGTCACACCTTTTTACCTTAATGGAGGACACTGATAGTGCTCTTAAAAGGGTGGGCACTAAAATGAGTGTAACATGCATGCACATATGTAAGTATATTTTGGTTTTACGAATATTTTTCTTTGTACGAATATGTTCACAAGCACAAACAAAATTTGTACCATTAATTTGTTGACAAATTCTGGCAGGGGGCAACTGAATAGGTATACAGGGTGTTATGGAAATGACGTATTATATTTAAACCGGCAATTCCTGAGATAAAGACAAATTGAAGAAAAATTGCCATAAATGGCGGCGCTTTCAATTCATTCAGCGGTAAAAGTGACCTGACGTCAAACCAGAAAAACACCTATGTGGCACTGCGATACATGTAAGCAATCAAGGAATTCTGGCCGGTGTTGTCATATGTACATCTTAAACTCTTTAGACAAAATAAAATAATTTAAACACTTTTCCATTCTGTAATACCTTCTTGTACAATTAACTGAAGAACAATTACGACGGACTATGTTTTAAACAACCCGAAAAAACATATGGAATAGTAATAGCCACGTACGTCACTAGGTCGATTGCCAATGACCTCTTGACGCCTTACATCGTCTGAGCGAAGTAGTTTCATATAGCGCCGCACGCTTGCGGTCTGTTAGTTGAAGACTAACCAGCGGCCGGATACGTTGTGTCTCGTCGATCACCAATACACTCTCAGCAATCCGTTTTTTCGGTTTACGCGTGTATCTTGCCCGTCCATAAATAATCTTTGAATATTGTTTTTATTGATGCGTTTCTTCTGGACGTCAAATTTCGTCGCGTGTAATAAAACTAATACTCTTTAGTATATATTGTATTTTCAAAAGCTAACTATCGGTTCTGTTTCACTATTGCTGTGTGTACATAAAGTGTTTCCAGGAGTGTTCCCATGAAAAAAAACTGATTGTGTTTGTGCCTGGATTTCCTCGCTCTTTAGGTATAAGGATAAATACAAGTAGGTAGAAAATAATTTATTTTTATAATTTTATATGGAATTTCAGTTTTACTTAAGTTTGGTAACATTGTCATTGGCTCTGAGTGAAATGTTATACAGTAGCGCGGACTGACCTGTGAGTAAGAGTGTTTATTACCCCACTTTTAAAACGGTCGATTTAAAAAAAATATATGTAGCGCTTCTCTAGGACACCCAAGGAGTCACCTATTTAAATATAGTACGTCATTTCCATAACACCCTGTAGCTTTCTACATTTTTTCAAAATTAGATTATGTCAAAAAACCGTAGGTATTTGGTTTCATTGGAAGTTTCTAGTAGTCGTATCTTTCCGATAAAATAGCCAAAAAGAACGGGCCATTTTGTACCTACCTCCATTATTTGTAACAATGGACGGCGACCATAGGCGTAACTAGAGGGGGGGCCAGGGGGGCCGTGCCCACCAAAGATTGCTCTGGTGCCCACCCCAGTGTTTCCGAAGTTCGAAGCCATACATACGTCATACTGACACTTGCCATTAAAATCCTACTAGACTAGGGGCCAGGCCCCCCTACAAAATCATTCTAGTTACGCCAATGACGGCGACCAACAACGGTAGAGAATTATTTTGTCGTCGCGCATTCAGAACGCTCTGCAGTTAAATGAAATCTTCTTTATCAACTTTATAATCAAAGCCCTTCAAATTACATCAGGTCGAGAGAGGGAGGGCTTTTATTTAGTAATGAGGTTAGTAATAGAGATTACTAACATTCTAAACCCCCGTTATAAAAGGGACAATGAATATTATCCGAAATTATATTTTTTATGTAAATTTGACCAAGCCCGACAAAGAAATATATTAAAATTGAGCCTCTCACAGTCACTTTTCTCATAGGTTGCATGTATAAAGTAAGTCGAGCATATGTTTTGGAAATAAATTATTTCGTCAGTATCGTCTCGATTGGGTTGGGTGAGGGCCGGGCGTAGCCAGATCAGAATCGAGTGTAGGCGAGTTGTACAACCAAACACTTTTTCTACGACCGTATATTAATCTTGAAATAAAAAAAATTGTCTAAATAATGATTATTATTTTTATTAATGGCAGTTGTCATAGCTAGCGAAATTTTAATAAAAATAGAACAAGCATAGCCACATATTTATTTTGAATAGATAGGCACTAACCGTAAAAGAACAATCATTTGCGTATAATATATCCAGGAATAAGGCCTTTATGTGTTGCCTTAATTTAAAAAACAGGGTCATAAACCAAACATTAATTATATCAACAAACATCGTTCAATAGAAGTTAGGATTTATTGATGCATCATCGAAAATAAAGATTAAACTATGCCGCCATTACCTGAAATCTTATACTGGTTGTCCCATTACAAAACATCTTATATACTAATAGAAAGGTTGTCCCGTTACACGATATACAGGGTATCCGGAAACATGTGGGAAATCTCCCGGATATGAAGAAAACACGTGAAAAGAATACTATAGGTTCATATAAACTTCTTTCGTATCGGCCTCCTCTTCGGAGATATGGGCTCCCAAAGAGCACCAATAGAATCAAGTTTTTTTACACATAATTATTGAACCACCTGGTATATTTCAATTATTTTTTAATATGATGTATACCAGGTAAGACCCGTCAAATTACTACCCAAGAAACTGTTGTGAATTACTCACAGCTGCAGGGGCGGACTAGCTGTAACACTCATGGGCCCATTTTTTGTACGCCCTGTATGATGAGAACTTTGGAGAATGTTTTTTACATACCTTTAACTATTGGCTGAAAATTAAGTACTCTTCATTCATGTCGCTAATCCTAACCGTTTTCGGAAAAAACGTCATTTTATTTACACCAGTCCCCTAAATTCTCACGGGTTAAATATGAAAAAGCGGAATTTTGAAGGTTGAACATTTGATCGGAACAAAGATGTATCTTTTACTGAAATACGCCAAATACATGATGTATATGAAATGCCGTTTTTTCGAAAACGGTTAGGATTAGCGACATGAATGAAGAGTACTTAAAGGTATGTAAAAAAAATTGTCCAAAGTTCTCATAAAAAAATGGGTCCATGAGTGTTACAGCCAGTCCGTCCCTGCAGCTGTGAGTAATTCACAACAGTTTCTGGGGTAGTAATTTGACGGGTCTTACCTGGTATACATCATATTAAAAAATAATTGAAATATACCAGGTGGTTCAATAATTATGTGTAAAAAACTTGATTCCATTGGTGCTCTTTGGGAGCCCATATCTCCGAAGAGGAGGCCGATACGAAAGAAGTGTATATGAACCTATAGTATTCTTTTCACGTGTTTTCTTCATATTCGGGAGATTTCCCACATGTTCCCGGACACCCTGTATATAGTTCATAAATTTATCTTAATTTTTCGATATTAAAAAAAATATATATTTTGGATGTGAAAATATTTCCAGGATACCTTTTGCAACATGACAACGCTGAATTTATATAAATACGTGCAATTTTACGAAGGTCAAAGTCCAAACTTTACACACGAAAAGAATGTTTTACGCTAAAGGATAAATAATATGGATTGCAACCCTAGGGCGACATCTATGTAATATTTTTTAACCAAATTGGATTGACATATAATCGTGTGAAAATGACGTCGTCAATAGACCCTTAAGGTCAGACCGGCCTCCTTAGGGAAGAGAGAGAACATTCCCTCAAGAAGAGCCATTCGTCAGATGAGCGATGAATAGAAATACACAACGAACCACTGCCGCCCATCCCTATATTGTTCAGTTTAGTGCTTCTCCATTGCTTAAGAATTCTTTCATTTGGAGGACATCATCTTTGGGGAACCGCCTTCCTGAGGTCGTGTTTTCCAACGAATATAACCTCCAACGATTCAAAGCCAACGTGAATCGCCTAATTTGCACACGCACCACTCTCAGAGTGCCGTAAAGGATTTGTTCCTATATAGCGTGTGATTGATCATCAAAAAAAAAAGAAATAACCTTTAAAAATGTAATTAATGTATTTCTTTTTACTTTTATAATACCATATTTAAAAATAAATATCTTTAAAGCCTTTAAATAGACAAGCCAGGGTCAGCATGAACACAATGCAGCATGAACTTACCAAGGATTAGCTTAGTTAGCATTTTGTAACGGATCGATGCCGCAATAAATGCAATTAAAAGTGGGAAAATAATTTGCTTTAAAGCCGCGAAAATAATTATATCGCAGCCGATGGGCAAAGGTTAGACACTGATCCAAAAGTATCGCCATACCACTGGATAAAAATGCTCCCCTTTAATATATTTTTACCCGTTTATTGAGCATTAGTCCACTTTTTTTACTGTTTTATTGGTCTCGAAAAGCACTTTCTTCCTATTTTTGATTTAAATCGACAACCAAGAGAATCCATAAAAAGAAAACTGAAACCACACCTAGTTTAACTGTAAACTTTTCCTATTTACCAAACGCTTAGAAGTTGGCAACTTAAAGTTTGCTAGGAGCGCCCCCGCTGTTATAACTTCATATCATAAACTGATGTAGTGAGCAACTTGTTAAAATATATCTCTTTTAAGTTTCCAAGACAACGACAAAGACAACCAAAGTCCACATTAGTTGTAAAATTTATAATATACTATGTTACTAAATTTATTAGAAATACTATACTTTTTTATAACAAATGTGTATCTACTATATTATTTTGTAATTAATATTATATTTTATAGCAAATCGTACAATAAGATATTCACTATACTATTACTATAGTATTAGTTCAGTGCACATACATACATTTATTGTAAAATTTACAATACATTTTAGTAATTACTTGATTTTGCTAAATTTCTTAGAAACATTAACTATAGTTTTTTGTAAACTACAGATCGCCTAATCCATTCATAAAACTCTTGGAAAGTGAAGCTGTGATTGTGTGAAAAGTAATGGGTGGAAGAGAGAACTACATGTTTGTTGGCTGAATGGCAACAATGTTGAAGTCTGGTTATATCAGCTGGTTAAATATTAAAACATAACCATACTTACCGATGAAAAGATAAATCCTTATTTAAATGATCCACTCATTTACAAACTATACATGAATGCACCATGATTGTTTAGAATAAAGATGAGTTTTCACCAATAATCACAAAAAACACAAATCAACCAAAATATATAAACAATCCGTTAGATCACAGCGCCAACGTTGTAATGTATACGAGATTATTCATTCATATTTTGACTCCTGGATCGTAGCGTAGTAGTAAAATAGAAATAGATGTTTGCCAGAGTGCAGTTGGATTAGTTCAAGGTTCGTTTGATACTTTTAAGTATAATAATAGGTTTTTAAAGGATCCCTCATCGCCTTTTCACAGTTTATAGTAAAATTATTGGGAAATAAATTTATTTTAAGAGAATTAACCTTAAACCAGTTGTAATTGTCAAATTCACAAATTTTTAATAGGGATTTTGCAAGATAGCTTTGCGATAAATATGTCCATCTGGCTATGCTGCAATAATGACCGAAAGAGGTGGGAAAGACTGTTTGTATTCGTTGCGTAGGCCAGAAATGTACATTTTCTATCTGTAGTTTGTAATATCTTTGTTAATACTAAATTTTATAGGAAATTTTACAATAAAATCTTTATTATAATACTTTTACTATAGTCTTTTTCCGTATAGCAATGCCAGATTTAAATAAATGACAAAATAATTAAACCATGCCCATCTCTTTGGAGGAAAAAGGTTTAATTAAATTTGTAGAAGGTAAGAAGAAATATTGAATTCCGCATTCTAAGGATTTAGACAATTGTCACTGATAACTTCTCTTAATGAGAAATAAATAAACGTATTTTAATTAAAATCTTATCTTTTGGCCAAAAGAAAAATCCAATAGAAAACATTTGAATAAATAAGACAGTTATTTGGAGGTTTGTGATGAATTTTTTATTACACTGCTAAAGGTCTTCTGTGTCAGTTTAGCAAATAATTTTTTTATTTTTTATTAGTATGCTATACAGGGTGTTACGGAAATGACGTATTATATTTAAACCGGCAATTCCTGAGATGAAAACAAATTGAAGAAAAATATCCAAAAATGGTGCTTTAATTTAATATGCCCTGTACATGACCTTATGTCAAACCAAAAATTACCACGTGGTGCCCCTGTTCGGAAGGTAAACACAGCAACACATGACAAAGAATCTTGAACAGTGTTGTCATATCTTCAGGGTAAACTCTTTAGAAAGTCAATAACCGTTTGACAGATTTCAAGTTGTTTATTTTTCAGGGTACATTATTATAAACTTTTACGTTCAGTTCGCTGGGAAACAATCTCTGATTTATAAACTTGAACTGACTCGAATGAACCGCCGCGGAGTTTATAAATGGTCAGGTATGTTCTCATTTGTTCAATTCGAACGACACCCGTCACTACTAGCGGAGAGTTCTCGGAAAGAGAGTCCGACTGGTCCGAAGGTGGACTAGACCATTCATTTCAAAGGGTAGTTCCTGTCAATTGTTAACAAAATTGTTTCATTTTATCTTTAGTAAAGGGTTAATGGCCCATAGAAATTAGCGTTTTTATTATTTCTATTGCGAAATGATTAAGTGCTCTTGTTCTATGTGTGTTATTGTACAGTGTAATTATGCGTTAGTGTTGGGGTTTAGTGATAAGCTTATTATGCACTCCCACACTATCATCGGGATACGTGATAAGCATAAAGTTTTTCCCATAGAAAAAGAACTGAAAGTGTCTGTGCCCTGGATTCCTTAATCGCGTCCTGGATTTACTTTCTAAGAAGCTAAATATTTATTTTTATAAGAAACTAACGTTTTACACTTTTAAACATTTTGGCAACATTCTGCCTGAACGTCTGTTGATTACCCAGCTGGGCAATGTAATATGTTCATATATGAATGTGCCGAGGAGTTGTGTGTGGGTTTAGGGGTGAATTACCCCACTTTTGAACGTTCGATTTAAAAAAAATATATGTAGCGCTTCTCTAGGACACTCCAGGAGTCACCCATTTAAATATAATACGTCGTTTCCATAACACTCTGTATATTTTATATGTTTATATGTATAGTTCAACAGTACAATAATCTGTAACATTAGTATGATTCAAATCGAACATACAATCAAATAAAACCAAAACTACTACAGCAGCTAATGTGACGTGATTAACATTATGAAGGTTGTAGATATAAAAGGGTTCTTTATTGCACTAAACTGAAAAATTAAGTCAATCACCAAATTTAATTTGACAAGTGACAAATAACGACACAAAAAGTTGATCGATATCGTGTGCTCCTATTTCATTAAATATTTATCTTTGTAACTCACTTGTTGAAAAGAAAATTACAAACAGCGAATGTAGGGTTACTTTAGCGTCTGATAAGATCGTTATTAATTAATATTTGATATAACAACTTTAACAACGCCCCATATTTTTTTAGTATGGATTTTTCTCGTCCACTTGTTGCTAAGTCAAATTAAGCTACTTTTAGCCGTATGGATTTTAAAGGTAAAATAAAAGTTCATCTAAGATATTTTGCTTGAGTTTGTTCGTTCACTTTACGGTTGTAACCTTAATTAAATTTGCTAAATAAATGCTCATTAATCAAAAACTGTTCGCGGTAGGTGTAGCAACTACACATGGAAAGATAGACAATTTCAAGCGCTTGTAGAACTATAGATAAAATACAGGGTGCTTCATTTAAAAATTTAAAAAACATACTTTTTATCATTTTTCCAAACAATCAAAATATTTGCATTTTGAAACATCCTGTATAATATTTGGAAACAGAGTGAAAAGCCTCTGGGTATTACCAGACTCTCGACTAAATTTCATTGCGCTAGTTTGTTAGAGTTCAAAAATATCAGCCCTTTTTGAATGATATATTTTCCAAAGAAAAAAGTTAAATTAGTTAGTATCTCGAGAACGATAACAGATAGAAATAAGAAAATGTTAAGGAAAGTTATTAAAAAATTAATAGGGATTATAAAAAAAATAATACACAGAGTGTTCCTAATACTTTCTAGTAGAAGCGGCAGTTGTCAAATTTTCAAAGTGCTCCTTTGACTGGTTCTTCATCGCCTAAGAGGCTATCCATCATCAATCACCCTGTATGCAGTGGCGGTTCTTCCACAGGAGGACATGCGCACGTGCACCCCCAAAACAAAACGAATAAAAAATATTAATTTAAATTCATTGAATATTATTTATCGTATAAAGTCCGACCCTCCCTAACATTTTATCGTACCGTCAAACTAAAAAAGTCCGACCCTCTCTAATATTTTATTATCCCGTAAAACCAAACTGTATAGATCCGGCAACCGTGCCTCGGTCGAGGTAAATGACGATTATGACGAGACATGCTCGCACGTGCGATTAAGTAGTGCATTTTTTTTTTGGACAGCCGATGAAAATCTGCACACATACACCTTACAGACGCGGCTGCAAGCTAGTGTCGGGTTAGCAACATTGTGGGGAAATACCATCAATATAATCCTTTCTGAAGGAAAGGATCCGCCTCTGAAGGAGGACTAGCCCACCGACTAAACTCACCGTGTGAGTCAGGTATAAAACCTTTAACTCCTTTTCACTCGACGTGTTATTTTTGTCTATCATAAGTATGATTTTTTGGTTTGTGCAGTTTCTTTGTAGTAACAGGTGGCGGGTGGCAGCGGGGGATAGCGGGGCTATGGCGATTTAACATGGAAAAGGCGCACAGTTTTTGCGTGCACTGTTGTTGTCTGTTCGTGAATCTAGTTAGAAATTCGAGAGTGTATGTTTTAATATTTTAATATTATATATTTATTAAGTTAAAATGAATAGTTGACAGTGGACTATTTAAGAAATAACTTTAGTTCTTTGAGTTTGGAGCAAAAAATTGAAGTAAAGAATGCGGGAACACCCAAACCCGAAATTAATTTAACGCAGACCACAAAGGGTAAATCTAGGGACTTTATTAGAAAGTTTAAAATTGAAATATAGGAAAAAAAAAATATAGAGGGTATTCCAAACTTAATGAGGCTGTCATTGATCAATTTTCTACAATTCAGAACCGAAGAATGGACTTTACGTTTAAGCACTATTGTGTAGGGTCGGTAAATGTTGTGTATTTCGATAAATGATACTCGATATGATTTTAAACCATTTTATATAAGGATTTAAACTAAAAAACACTGAAAATATGAAGAATGCCAACTTGTCAGTCTCGTGGCTCGATTTGTTCTCGTCATAAAACAGTTAACTATTGTTCTCGTCTTGGTTGCGCCTAATGACGTAGCCGTAGATGGCGTAGTGGTATTAGACATCATTCGGTTTCCTTGATAACTCGTAGATGGCGGTAGTAGTATTGGACATCATTCGGTTTTCTTGATAGCTCGTAGATGGCTTTAGTAGTATTAGTAGTGGACTGTATAAATATTGTTACGAGGGTTGCATGCGACGACGTTAAGATCCGACAGCTATGCACACTAAGAAAACCTTTCTTATTTTCCAAAAGTTGTATTTCCTTGTGTAAAATTAAAAAATAAATAAAAATATGTTTTACCTAACGCATCTTCTTATTACTTTTTTTCTTCCTACATTTAAAACGCCTAGAAAGTAATTGTTTGGTCGTTACAGAAAAATAAAATTTTAAAAATAATTTCACCATACTTGTGAACCCCCTCTATCATAGGTCACGAGCCGCCACTGCCTGTATCATGTTCCCTTTCCTGTCCGTTAGCCGTCTGATTGCGATAGATGCTTCCCAAACCTGTATACGTTACCCAACACTTTGTCATGGTAGATTTAACTTTATAATAACAAAGCTTTGTTCATGTTTCTAGTTAAGTAAAATCTATTTAATCCAGAATTTCAAACTCATGCCAAATCCCGGTATTCTAGTTGCGATCCAGACCTTATAAAGTAAATAACCAAAGCGGAAGTATGTGGCGTCACAGGAATACTAATCGATAATTTATAAATGAATTTTAAACCGGAATTATAGGGAATAATTAAACATGTTTATATTAAACATAATGTAGAATTGTTGTAGCGGAAATGATGGCGTTTATTTATTATGAATAACGAAATTGAAAAATTTTATTGTTTGTTTAATCGGGATTATTAATAGAGTGTGGAGGTGCGAACATTATATTTTAATCAGTGCCTGCATAAAATGACCAAACGCAATGAACTTCTTTAACCGTAAATTAATCAAAACTACCCCAATTAATTATCGAATATTCAAAGTTGCACGTCCAAATTAATATGCTGTTAATAATGAACCAATTTTATGAATTTTTCTTTCAACTGATTCTAAAATTTAGGACAGGATAGTTTACATAATGATACGTCTAATTGTAAGGGTTAAAATTTAAAACTAAATCAATTAGACATATAATTATTATCTGGGTTAGACCAGTAACAGTATATTGCTAATACCATCTGAAATTATGTCCCCGCTATAGGCATCGAAGGGGGCGTTGTGAGTTTGCGCAGTTCGGAAATTTCCTTGTGTAACATTCGACAGGACCGGATTTAAACTTTTTTAATGTAAATTTCAATGGTTAATTAGGAAAAATATTGCAATCAAAATTTCGATTAGTTCGATTTAAGACAGCGTTAAATTTCTGACGATATGATGATCCGACGGTGCCCTACTTGGTGTAAACTTTTGGTGCCAAATTCCATCCGAATATCTGTAACAATCGACACGATGAGCTTTATTTTAACTTTCATCCGACGTCCTATGTTTCTTCACCTCACTTTTTTCTAAACCAAAAATGAAGAATGAAGGACTATATTGACTAGTTTGGGAATTATTATCAGCTACTAATGCACCAAATTAAAAATACATTAATTTTAAGGTTAGATAGTGACCACATATATATTATATTGTATACGAGTGACACTATCTTCTTTTTTTACAAGCTTTTTAGTGAAATTCGGTTCCTAAGATCGGATAATGTGGGTTTGTTCGGGTTTGTTCGGGTTTGTTCGGGTTTACTACCAAACAGCGAATCGAGTCACCACAAATTAAAAACTCCTTTACAAAAATTGTTATTAGGTAATGAAAGTTTCTAAGCACTAATATACCGACAACAATGTGGATGAACCACTTTTTATTCTGTAATTTGAAAAAGCATCCAGAACCAAAGATGGCGACGAATAACAACAAACAAATAATGTCAGGCCGGCTCTGACGCGATCGATCAAATTTCCACCCTAGCGGGGACACTTTTTGTGTTTTGGAACGTTCGTGTAGGCAATATACTGTTTATATACAGAATTTCCAATTCTTCTGAATACGTTATCTACATTGTCCAAAAAAGTTTCATAAACAATCAATGCGGTATTCTATTACTTTTCGCTTTTGCAAAATTAAAAATAGAAACTATTTCCATAAATAAAGTGATGGGCAAATATCTATTCATTTACTTAACATTCAAAATACAAAATCCTCCTCCTCTGTAGCACACTGTATTATAGACTTTAATTGTTGAAATGATTTTTGTTTTATTGCTTCTTTACGCAACGTTTTTTCAACAATATAATAGTTTTTTTGTTACCTCGAGTAGCATGGAGATACATTTAGGCCAGTATCTAACCCAATTTTTTTTTTGTTAAAAAAAAATGAAAATAAAAAAAATAAAATTGACCCCTTTAATGAGCTAAAATAATTTAGTAAAAAAATACAACTGTAATTTTTTAGCTATAGAACGATGTTGTTTTGTCTTTTTTTCAATGACCAACATAAATAAAGTAAGGAAAACCACTACCGTGTCAAAATACGTATTTAAATCAAATTATTACTAAATCCTATTATCATAATAGGACCAAATATGACACGCCAGGCTTTGTAAAGCGACTGTTGTTACATTAAGGAGTATAATCAGTGTCAGACTGTACACGCAACCACTCTTTTAATGGAGCGCAACTTTCCTTTAAAAAAATGGAATTTGTTATATCGATCGTTATAGCTTTTCATACCATCTCCTAAAAATCTGACTTTATTTGTTCGTTGCTTTACTTCTGTGATGGGCTATTGCTGACAAATACTTATTTCAAATTTTTGACAAAAATAATTAATTATAATTAAAAGCCGTATTATAGTCGGCAATCTTTCTCTCTTGCGTCGGCAATTGCACGTATTCATGCGCAGTAAACCATTCTCGATCAGCTGGAGCATTGCCAACAGACAGAACAGCAGTTGGTACTGTCCAAATCCCTAAAATACCCCCAGAATTAGAGATGGGCAAACCTGTTCGTTTTGATTACTAGTTAAAGCAGATACTGTTACTTACAAATAAGAGGTCAAAAGAGTTGCTACGAATTAGCAGCAGATAAGCTCAATAAATAATGTGAACTGCTAATTTAAGTACAGTACGTTTCACGAAAATTGGATACGACTTAATAATTTCCTGGGTTGGTCCCATTGTGTCGACAAGAGCTTGGCAATAAACAAGTGAAGTATGAAGGGACGGACTAAGGAAAACAAGTAATGATATGATTATATTAATGTAATCAAATGAAATAACATTTTTTTTAAATATTACTAGTCATATTTATTTACATTTATAATGTCATTCTATAGATAGTTCTGTTTCGCTATCGCTATCCTCATCAAAATTAATTATAATTGGATTAATTATACGATCCAGACTAATATACGAATTTTCTACAGTTATTACGTGACGGACTGAATTTTTCCAACTACCTGGGGGAATATCATTAAAGCATTTTCGTATTAATTCTACAACACTAGAACTTAAAGTCGGAGAAATATTTTCAGACCTAACCAGTGATTTTAACTGCTTATGCTATGCTCTATGGGGTTAAAAATGCAATAATAGGGTGGGAGCCGTAGCACTGTATGTCCAATTTCTTCTGCCAATGTGTCACAAACATATACTTTTTTTATACAAAATGTCTTTAAAACTTCTAAAAGATCACTTTTTATAACTTTCTTCAAAATATATATCATTCGCCGACATGTAGTTCTGAATCTCCAATTTTGTATTATTTGAGTTTGGAGCTTTATGTAATCGGCGACTGTGATAGCTCGCATTGTTCATTACTATCACGCTATTCTGAGGAATGTTTGGTAAAAGACAATTCTTGAACCATTCCTCAAAAACTAACAAATTTTACCATAAAAAGATATTTACATATAAATTAAGCAACCTAACCTACCTGATTTAATTATTATTATTACAATCCGGTCCTTTCCACATAATAATAACAAACGGTCATAAATAATGGGATGGCCATAGGTACTTTTACTGCAGTCATTAAGTTATATCCATTTTTCGTGAAACAATCTTTACCAGTGAGTTTAAATAGCCATTAGCTGTTCATACCTGCTTCGACCAAATAATACACAGTTAGAAATAACAGAATAATCCATCTCTACCCAATTGCACCGACAATGGCAATTAAAATGGCGCCTGCCCCATTTCTGGCAATGAGAGACAGCTGTGTAGTGCACATGAATCCGTGCAATTTTAATTGCCACAAGAGTAGAATTGCCGACTGTAATACGGATTCCATTCTCGGATTGCGCCCGCAATACGAGCAGTATTGGGCCAGCCGATCGAGGACGATGTACTGCGCATTAATCCTTGCAATTATAATTGCCATTGCTGGCGGAAGAGACAAAAATTGCCGACTCTAATACGGCTTTAAGGCCGTCTCTCTAATCAACTTTAAAATATTGTTATTTTTAAAGTTTACTTTACAAAATGCACAACTTCTCTAGGGGCCCTCGTAGTTAGACTTGCTGTACATTATTGATTCATTATAGCTTAAAAGATATCGATTCTTTTTAAATAAAGATAAAACCCTAAAAAACTATTCCTATACCCGAACAAATATCACTTTGAAAGTAACTTTGTAACTTGTTTCTTTTAATCAAATAAATTAAATTGGAATACAGTCGGACCCATTTAGACGGAAAAAGAAATTCTAATTAACTTTATGATTATGATTTATTATAGTTATATACAATATAATGTCATAATTTTCTTTGCCCATTGGTGAAAAAGGTTTACTTAAGGCATAACGACCGCTTAAATTAATTGAAGATTAATATAATGGTCACTTAAGCCGCTAATGTCGGTTAACCGAGGCAATTTTGAGAATCGACCTATCATACAGTTGCAAATTGTTCTTCTCTTTAACCAAACATAACGACATTATCTCCTCTGCATATCAAAGGCGCAATCTTCCACCGATAGATTAAAATAATAATAATTGACGAGAAAATGTAGATTCGAATTTTGTCCGACGATATAGGTTTAGATTACCCGAAACCGATCACTGTACCCCATAATTTGATTAATATTAGGGTTCTGTCTGAAAGTGGATTAAGCTGATATATTTGGCTTACATGTAAAACAATTGGCCTGTCATGAATTTCAGAATTCTGGGGCTGGACCCTTCGTCGATATATTTGTTATTTGAATTTTGTTGGGGGTTTGGGTTTCCGGATTGTTCTTGTAAAGTTGAATGATATACGGGGTGTTTCTTAATAACATGCTAATATTTAAAGTGGTTGTTTTTGGGTCCATTTTCAGAAAAAAACTTTACATGAACATATGTCCTAAACGTCTTAACTTTTGAGCTACAGTTGAAGATTTTCACGTTTTTTTAAATAATTTGTCATGGTTAATGACGTACGTGACTACTAAAGTAGGTACAACTGTTAAAAGTGTTTTTCTATTTGGGTTTCATAATGGCTACATTATGAAATGCAAAAAAATTTAATAACCTGCCACTTTTACACTGAAATTTTATTTTTTTATGTTGGCAGCAAGTAGGGTTCGCATTTTAGGCTTGCTTTGATTTACTTTAAAATACTAACCTTTAACCTTGCAAATAGATCATTTTTACTAGATATTTATCTGAAATACCTATACTCGGAAATGTATTACATGCTGACGGTGTCCGTCAACTAATTTCTAGTCACAATTATAAAACAACATAACCTAAAAATGATAGAAATATCTTCCAGTTTATGCTCTATTTCTAAAGTTTTATTCAATAAAGTACTATTTTTATTTTTAATTCAATATAGTATTATACATATTACTTTATATACAGGGTGGCCCATCGAAAACAGTCCAGCAAGGTTTACGGCTGTGTACGTGAAAATTAAAAAAATACTTCGGACTCCAGGGGGACACGTTTCACTATTAAATTCATCCCTGTAACCTCAACCCCCCTAGCGGGGGCGACTACTGCCCTTGTTTTTTCAAATGGGAATTGGTATGTTGTGATACATCATTTTAAAAGGCATTAAATTATCTTTAAAATGGCGCTTCGTTTTGTAAATTTGAAACATTTCACTGCACCTCTTATCAAGTACACAGGTTTGTGCGTAAACATTTTTTTTAAAGTAATAAGTACCAGATGTTCTTCACAATGTCCGAAAACACTTGTTGTACTATTGTATGGAGGTGAATGGCGGACATTTTCAACATTTAATAAGAAAACATGTAAGTATTACTCAATAAAATTACATTTTTTAAAACGCAATTCCTCGGCGGCTCGTAGCTCAAATTTACAAAACAAAGCGCCATTTTAAAGAGAATTTAATGCCCTTTAAAAAGATGAATATCCATTCCCATTTGAAAAAATAAGGGCAGAAGTCGCCCCCGCTAGGGGGGTTGAGGTTACAGGGATGAAATTAATAGTGAAACGTGTTCCCCTGAAAACACAAGTTTACGGGTCCGAGATTTTTAATTTTCACGTACACAGCCGTAAACCTTGCTGGACTGTTTTCGATGGGCCACCCTGTATACATATTTATAGTTACTGTAGACATTTCCTGGGCATTAATTGTTATTCCTGTCAGATTTTGTGTCGACACAATATTTTGTTCAATAGTATTATTTATTATTTTGTTCAATATTTTGAACTTTGTTCTGCTCGCACCATAACTCAAAGTTTTGCATATTCTTTTTAAAAGTTTTTCTAGATTATTTTCTGCAATTTCTCGTATTTCCGACGGAGTGCAACTTTCTTCCTGACTCATTTTTATCAACTTTAATAATATATTTATTTTTAATTATGACGGATGGGAAGAAGCTTTGTTGTGTTCAATTGTTTCTATCATGGCATATTTGATACTTGTAACATTTTATGAAATTGTAAAAGTATTGCCAACCCAAAAAGAAAATATGAATTCAAATGGAAAAAATCTACTATATTTTTTAAAGTTTTTCAGACTTTAAAGACCCAAATAGAAAAAGTATTATAAAATACACGGCTCATAAGACAATTAGAGGACTTGTACTTGTACTTTGTACTAAATTAAACGCGTGCTCTAAGATAATGTCTTATGAAACTTGTATCTTAATATACTATTATACTTACAAAACAAAATCTGCTTCTTACCTACTACATCCTTTTAAATCTTTGTTAATACCTTTTTTATAATGAATGAGAATGAGAATTTCAAAAATAATTTTTATTTATAAAAAAGAAGTGGCGTACCATTCTTTCCTTCAAAAATATCGAGGGCAATTCCCGCACGAACGCCACTGATCGGAATAAAAAAACCATCATAAACCGTCATAAAATGCCTCTTGATGATTTGAAAGTGTGTACCAAATTTCACAAAAATATCTAGAGCAGTATCACAGATATTAATAGAAAAGGAGATTTTTTGAAAATCTTTATCTCAAAAGTTAAGACGTTTAGGACATATGTTCATATGAAGTTTTTTTTTGCTGAAAATGAACCCAAGAATAACTCCCTTAAATGTTAGCATGTTATTAAGAAACACCCTGTATATAGGAAGGGGAAGAAAACTCACAATATGCTTCTTTAGTTTTAGTCTGGTTAAGTTATTAGAATTTAAAATGTCTGCATTGTTAAAAATTTCAGGCCAGCAGTCAAAAATAAATACTATGGACTAGCTACAGACCCTGTGGGTAAAAAGTTTTATAAAACTAGTTTAATCTGTAATAATTTGTTTATTTTAAGCATAATCAAGCTTCCTGAAAATTTTTAATAATAATTAAATTTTAATTATAGAATGCGGATATGTTCTTCTTAGTAATTACGCTCTCAACCGCAACATCGAGTATCTCACGCGATTTTGTGTTAAAAAATAACTTACACATTTTTTAACATTAAATAGCTTTTAAATACTGCACGCAAGCAACGGTTACTGGGCGAAACTTGATGTTCTTATCCAAGCTTAATGTTGGTCTTAACAAAGCTTGAAATATTTGTAATGATCAAAATCGTGTCTTATTTAAAAAATGTTTTATTGTAAGATATTACAATTGTTCTTCCTTCTGCCAGCAGGATAACTCGAAAAAGGCTGAACCAATTTGGCCCTAATTAGGTGTACCCATGTATTCATGATTTCGAGGAAAATAGTTTTTTTTAGATACTAGTATAGTATTTGCAGAATTATACCGTTGATCTTTTGACTGCAATAAAACCTCATTATCCCCTCGAGCATAAAATAAATAAGGAAATTCCAAATTTTAAAACCTTTTCGAGCAGAGCCAGACCAGGTATACAAATTCAATTTATACCTATGCCTGATCATTGGCGTAACGAGAATGATTTTGAAGGGGGGGCCTGTCACCTAGTCTAGTAGGATTTTAATGGCAAGTGTTACTATGATGTATGTATGGCTTCGAACTTTGGAACTTCTGGGATGGGTACCAGACCAATCTGGGGTGGGCATAGCCCACCTGGCCCCCTCCCTAGTTACGCCTATGTGCCTGATGCATATATAAATACAAAGTGATTTTTAATAATTTTAATCTTTAGTGGTTTTCCGGCGAGTATTTTTTAGTTAGGGTTATTAGTGGTAGAATGTGGCGTCCTTGGAATTGTGCTGATAGGGGGGCATCTTCAAGTGTCATTTGCCAAACTAATAATTAAAATTGTGTATCAATCGTTGTTGCGTAGAAATTTTAATTCGATGGATGCTTTAGCAGAGACGTCTACTTTGACAAAAACTCCTTTATCTTCGGTAAGAGACATAGTACTTAAACCTGTTAATCCTAGAAAAAATCGGAGTGATTCTGGCACGTTTAGAAGCATTGACGAAAATGACATGGATTTATTAAGAAGAAGGATTTACCAAATGTATGACGCACAAACTGTACCCACTTTGATTTCCCCAAAATATACCTGAAAATAGCGTCATTGTAATGGACAATGCTAGTTATCATAGTCGGGAAGCAAAAATCATTCCCAATTCTAATAATACAAAAGCAGAAATTCAAAATTTTATGATTGAAAATGATTTATATTTTGAAGAAACTTACAAAAAACGAGAACTGCTAGAAGTATTAAAAGCTTTTAAAATAAATAAGGAATACGAGTGTGACAAACTTGCAGCAGAAAATACAATCCTATTGAGCTAATATGGCACCGATTAAAATCCAATATTAGGAGAAATAATATTTCTCCTACATTAAATGCATCTGTAGTAGAATTAATTAAAAACGAAGTAAGAAAAATTTCTGCAGACAGCTGGAAAAACTGTGTACAGCATGTACTTAAGGTGGAAAATTCTTACAATTGTATGATTACAAATGTTCAACCCTTAATTATAAGTTTAGGCTTAGATGAAGATAGTGATAGTGGTAGAGTTAAATTTTGAATGAATCATCAATAGTTTCTTAGAATTTAATTAAGTTTTATTGTACATGTTATCCTAATAGTTTACTTTTTAATTATATTATTTTCAATTATCATTATTTTACATTTATTATAGGTTCCTAAAACTAAAAATACCTATCTATTTATTTTAAATTATAAAAATAAATCATGTGGTGTGGTATACATTTTCAAGCCGGCCCTGATCCCATTTATTGAGCTTTGAAGAGGTTGAGGTGTATACAATAGGGTTTAATCAGGTAGTTTATTTATAGCAGTAAGAGTCAACGGTATAATTCTGCAACAACTATACCAGCGGCATCGTCCGCAGTGTTATTTCGTAAATGCGACATGGTCAAAGGTATTGTAAACTACAGATCCCATAATTCGTTCATAAAACTCTTGGAAAGTGAAGCTGTGATTGTGTGAAATGTTATTGAAAATCAGTAACGGGTGGAAGAGAGAACCACATGTTTGTTGGCTGAATGGCAACAATGTTGAAGCCTGGTTACATCAGATGGTTAAATATTAAAACATAACCATACCTAACGCTGAAAAGATAAATCCTTATTTAAATGATCCACTCTTTTACAAACTGCACATGAAGGTACCATGATTGTTTATAATAAAGACGATTTTTCACCAATAATCATAAAAAAATACAAATCAACCAAAATGTTTAATCAATCTGTTAGATTAAAGCGCAATATGTCAATCTGGCTATGCTGCAATAATGAACGAAAGAGGTGGGAAATACTGTTTGCAATCGTTACGTAGGCAAGAAATGTAGATTATTTCTATCTGTATTTTGCAATATCTTTGGCCATGACACTATTTTTTGACGAAATCAATCTGGCCGCGCCCAGTCAACTCTCGTCGGGCTTACTTTAGGTGAATGTTACAGTCATTGTTTTCTATTAAATACCAATTTTCCGATATCCTGGTTACCTGTTTCTCATTATCCCCCATTCAATTATTTACAGAAGCGACAGAAAGAGACACAAAATCCAGTTCAGCCAAGACGATAACGATCCGATCGAACGGCACAGCAAATCCTAATAGCGAAACAAAAGCGAGTCAGGGCGAGAACAGCGAAGAAGAGGCTGCGACAAAGATACAGGCAGTGTTTAGGTATAGTATATTCATCCATAAATGTTTAAAAATAACCACTTTTGTGTTATTTTTAAGAATCAATGTTAATAACTTACCAGTAAACTATAATTTATTATTCATTGCCTGTCATACGTATGATATAATGATATAAATAACTAAGAGGTATGATTCCGCACCGATGGAGGCGTGGCTTGTGACGTAACCGGGTGAGTGATTTATAAATCTCTTATGGAGATTTATATTGGTGTCAGCGTTTTTAACTCTCTTTTAAAGGTATTAAAAGGTTTTACGCATGTAATGGTATGTGAAATGAAAGAATAATATCATGGTATTTAGATATATTTATTTTATGAACATAGAACAAAGATTAAAGCTAAAATACAACCTAGTAATAAACAAATTAAACTATTTTTTTTTAAATAATCCATCTCTCAGTGGAATGGAATTATGAAGTGGTAAAGAAACTCATAGTCTGCTTCATTAGTTAAATAAACAATATCTTAATTTCCATACATGTTTCGAAGGCATATATCCTCATCAGCTTCAGTGGAAAATACTTAAGAAGTGAATGTTAACAAAACAAATAAAACCCGTATCCATTCTAATTTTTTGTTTTTATTCTTAGGAAAGCGGAAATACCTTATATTTCTATCAAATTTCTTTGCCTGGTTATCCATATCACAACCGAACACAGAGCACCTCAAAATTCAGATATTTATTTTAATAAACACACACGACTAAATAAGAAAAAATTCTGATGAACTTTACTACGGCAAACGGCACTACGAGGCGACCAGTGTTGCCGGAAATCTTTGATCAAAAGTAATAGGTTGATGGTTAGAAACCTAATAGAATAGTAAAAACGGTGTCAGAGTTAATAAGAGTACGAAAAAAAGGTCGTTACTTTCCTATGATATGGGGGGCCCTCCAGATTGAACATACATTTCATATGGGGAGTTCCACAACAAGAATGAACATCTAAAAAATTGTTAAAATAGTAATGGATATATTACAATTGTAAAAGACTAACAACGCTGGTGGCAACGAGCAGGGGTCGCCGAGCAGCCTCGACTATCGTCGACCGGTTCCGATTGCGCCGCGGTTGTTTTAAAAGTTTGTCGGAATCTTTTCTTATTTTAGTGGTATTTTAGCTGTAATCTGAGTTATATTTCTATGAAATTAATATACGTAAATACTTGTCATATATTATTCTTTTATTTCACGTAAAACCTTTTAATACCTTTAAAATAGAATTAAAAACGCCAACACCGTATAAATCTTCTTAAGAAATTTAAAATTCACTCTCCCTGTGACGTCACTGCGTCCAGCAGACGAAATTGGAAGGGTTAGATATCTTACCTTTAGTTTTTGTATCCTGACTCTGATACGTATACCAGATAAGATGACATAGGTGCATACTATAATTTTCACTTTTTTTCAACAAGTTTAGCGAATCTGCATCATACATACAAAACATTAAAACACAATATTTTATCGCATCAAATATAATAATTTTATTGGCTTGCTAGATAATAACAATTTCACGGTTAATTTCCTTTTCGGCGTGAGATATTTTTATTATATTTTTATGAGCTTCATCTTTATTTGAATTCTCATTTTATGATATCAATATCAATATAGTATATAAAATAAATTCTACAAACAGTAGTTATAGATGGTATGTTTCACGCCACCCCATAACCTGGTGAACGTCATTGAATCTACAGCTATGAGATTACAGTCAGAAGTCTAGTCATAAGTCTAAGTTGTGTGTAGTGTAGCTAGCCTACGTCAGTAAAAATATGACAGCTGTCACTTGTCATATCCAATATTGACAAACCTAAATAGCTAAAAGTTATATAGGTATTATGTTGTATTTTCTATCAGGCTATAAGGTTCTCAGACACATTATACTATTGGCAACGTGTTAGACAGAGATGGAAGTAATAGTTTTTGTTGAGAATACATCTTCGTATTTCTTAGGGATTACTTTTATATGATACATCTCGTTTGAGGTGGATATAGACGACTAATGTGAAGTTATTCCTTCGGATATGTTAGGAATATATATATATTTTATACTTAGACAAGGTAACTAAAGATGTCATGACATTTGAAACAAATTATTAAACACTTGGTTACTCCTTCAAATAATCTAGTCATTTTTTAAAAATAAAGAATTAAAAAAGAAGGGCGTAGTTATGAAACACAGAATACTCTCATGTAATGATTTATATTTTATTTTCTTACTAGGGGTCACAAAACAAGACAAAGTATGAAACAGCCACAGACACAACAGGAACAGAACAAAGAACCAACTAGAGAAGAGCTGGAAAACGAATTTCGACTGGATGATGCAGGTAAAACATCATATCACACCTTTTTGACAGGAATTTCTTCGAATCTTTCAAAGAAGGACTGCTGTGCGGGTTCCTTCTCTCGTTGAGAATTGATAGGTCAAAGCCTTCGAATACAGCATGTAACAATAATAGCCTAGAACCTATTACTGAGCCCTGTGGAACTCCAGTCATGGGCGACATTAACCTTTATTTATAGTGCGAAGAAGAATTTGGGAGAAAAATTTTAATAAAAATTTTCAGCTCCTCACTACGCAAACTTTTAGAAGTCTGCCAGTACTAAATCTGAAAACATTATCCAACAAGGACGTCAGGCCGATTGTTAAGCCGAAACTACAATTCACAGCCGGGGATAAACATTTTGATAACTGTAAATTTACATTCGCCCAACTTTGCTTAATTAAGTTATACAGTTTATGTAAAAAAGGAGTTTTAAAACAGCGAGGTCTCTGTTTTCGATTCTTCTTTAAATACGACCTAAATTAATGGTTATGTATTCAATTTTCTTCTTTTCTTTTTAACGGCGTACGAAACATGCATTACCTATGATGCACAGAGGAATAATCGGGTAGCATTTAGATTGTGCGTTCTTTTGAATGGTCGTTTGTGGATACTATACTATTTTCTTCATTCTCAGGTAATTCTCTGGGTCATATTTTATAATACACAAGCGCGGATCCAAGGTGGGGGGGGGGGGGGGTCATGGCCCCCCAAACAAACACCATATATTTTGGTTTGACTAACGCGACAGGGCATTACTTTTCGTAACATTTCCTTGTATGATTTACACCCCCCCCCCCCCCCCCCCCCGAACAAACCCCCCAAGCGAAGTTTGACCCACCCACAAACCGAAGTTCTGGATCCGCCCTTGATAATATATGTATATTCCACCCTATAAATCCATTCGATATCTATTAGGAGCTGCAACCTACGAGCTGCATGGATGCGGCACTTTCAATAGACATATCGGGAATATAGGAAGGAAATTATAAAAATATCGTATTGAGACCGGAGCGAAGAGCAGAAGCGGCAAAAGTGCAGTTTAAAAATTATTGATCAGATTTCCCTCTATCTACGTAACCGTAAAGGGTGTTTCCCATTGTATTTAACACCTCTAACACTGTTGAGATAAGGAAATAAAAGGGATTATTTTAAACGAGCCGACTAGCGATTTCACAGGAAGACAGATTCTGTCTGAAAGCAAGCTTGTAACTAGGACGAATGCTCCCACTAACCTCAAGCCTTAAAAACTGTATTCGACATTTTTCTTATAAGTCCCTGCATGCACTTTTAAATAATTCCTATAATTAAGTAAACTAATTCAAAAAGGTTGCCATTCTATGAAAGTGGTAGGTAGATCTAATATCTAAAATTGAATCTTTCAGAATGGAATGAATATTATTTTTCTATGTCATCGTGATGTAGAATCTTCTCATCTACTTTATACAGGGTGTTATGGAAATGACGTATTAGATTTAAACCGGCAATTCCATAGATAAAGGCAAATTGAAGAAAAATAGCCAAAAATGGCGCTTTCAATTCATTCAGCGGTAAAAGTGACCTGACGTCGAACCAGAAAAACACCTATGTGACACTGCGATACATGTAAGCAATCAAGGAATTCTGGCCGGTGTTGTCATATGTACACCTTAAACTCTTTAGACAAAATAAAATAATTTAAACACCTTTCCATTCTGTAATAACTTTTTGTACAATTAATTGAAGAACATTTACGACGGACTATGTTTTAAACAACCCGAAAAAACATATGGAATAGTAATAGCCACGTACGTCATTAGGTCAAATGCCAATGACCTCTTGACGCCTTACATCGGCTGAGCGAAGTAGTTTCATATAGCGCTTGCGGTCTGTTAGTTGAAGACCAACCAGCGGCCGGATACGTTTTGTCTCGTCGATCACCAACACACTCTCAGCAATCCGCTCTGTTTTTTCGGTTTACGCTTGTATCTTGCCCGTCCATAAATAATCTTTGAATATTGTTTTTATTGACGCGTTTCTTCTGGACGTCAAATTTCGTCGCGTGTAATAAAATCTAATAATTTGTAGCATAATCTGTATTATTGTATTTTCAAAAGCTAACTATCGGCTCTGTTTCACTATTACTGTGAAAAAGAAAAAAAATTGATCGTGTTTGTGCCTGGATTTCCTCGCTCTTTAGGTATAAGGATAAATACAAGTAGGTAGAATTAATTTTTATAATTTTATATGGAATTTCAGTTTTACATTAAGTTTGGCAACATTACCATTGGCTCTGGGTAAAATGTTGTACAATAGCGCGGACTGACCTGTGAGTAAGAGTGTTTGTTACCCCACTTTTAAAACGGTCGATTTAAAAAAAATAAAATATGTAGCGCTTCTCTTGGACACCCAAGGAGTCACCCATTTAAATATAATACGTCATTTCCATAACACCCTGTATACTAGCTTGTATATTATACATTCTACATAGATACTTTGATAATTAGTTCTCTTTATTATCTTTATCATTGATTTTTCCATTCCAAAAAGCATATTATATGGAGCTGGAAGTAGAGGCAAGTTATTTTAATCATCCAAATACTGGACAACGGATTGAAGCAGGCCCAAATTATTATCGCCAGAACATTCCATTCAACTTCACTACAGATGCCATTAACTAAATTAACTGAATCCACAGACGGCGCCTGCGACCTTTAAATATCTAGAATCTGGATATTGCCCAAATTTACAAAAGTAATTATTCGAAATATCCATCATTGAACCGAACGAACGGTCTAGAAATCCCGACCAAATGACCATTATTAATAGAGCCTTAAAATGGTCCTAGATTCGAGTCATTATCTATGTTTATTATTAACTGTTCGTGGATTTTGATATCGTTCTAAATTCAGAGACATGGATCCAAACTACCAACAAAATGGATTGTCCATGTTTTTATTATCAAATTAGTACTTACAAAGATAGCAGGTGAGGTGTGACCACAGTCCGCACCACTCAATCATTCCCTCATTTGCATAGAAAGGCTCGCTCTCGACAATATACCCGTACAAGTACATCTAAAGGTGCATTTACACATGCATGGATTTAGTGGCGCCAATAAATACTGGCGCACCAGTAAATAAAATTAGCAAGTGGAAACATCGACTGGCATAAAAATTTATTTTTGCATGCGTAGACCAAAAAAGTTTGAATCCTTCTGAAATCACTGGCGCCAGTGATGAAAAATTCGTACAGAAAATCAAGACTTGCAAGTGTAAAAAAGAGCATTTACACATGCATGGATTTATTGGCGCCAGTGGTTTCTATTTGCACGCCAGTAAAGGTTTACACTATGATGAGAAAACAAAAATAAGTGGCACGCCAGTTTAATTTTTACAGTGTTTTTCACAGTGCGCACTATTTCGAGTGAACTTTCCGAAGCCTGTAAAATAGTCGCTGAACTTTTAGTGGAAAAAAAGATAAAAGAAATACCGAAAAAGAAACGACGAAAAGGCCGTGTCTGGATTAAATCATGGATGGATCGTCGACCTGCTTTGGGTGCTTCTGCAAAACTTCTAGTAGAACTTGCAGCAGAGGATCCTGCAAGCTATAAAAACCATCTTCTACCAACCAACTATATAAAATACAATCGACAAAAATTAGAAGCGCACCCTTAAACGAAAAACTGGCGAGCGGTCGCTGACGTGCAAGCACTTGTTTACACTTGCAAGTTTTGATTTTCTGTACGAATTTGTCACCACTGGCGCCAGTGATTTCAGAAGGATGCTGACTTTTTTTGATCTATGCATGCCAAAAATAAATTTGTATGCAAGTCGATGTTTACAATTGCCAATTTTATTTACTGGCGCGCCAGTTTTTATTGGCGCCACTAAATCCATGCATGTGTAAACGCACCTTAAAAAGTGTTTGCGCGTTGGCGACCGCACGCCAGTTTTTAGTTTGAATCTCGTTTAGGTTGCGCTTCTAATATTTGTTGATTGTAGTTTATATAGTTTATTATGGCTAAAAAATAGTGGTCAGCAGAACTGACAATCAAATTTCTAGTAGGGTATGAATCTTATCCGTGTTTATCGGATGTGCACCAAAAGCAGGTCGACGATCAATGCATGGTTTAACCCAGACACGGCCTTTTCGTCGCTTCTTTTTCTGTATTTCTTTATCTTAATTTTTTGCCATTAAAGGTTCAGCGATTATTTTACAGGCTTCGGAATGTTCACTCGACATAGTTCGCACTGCGAAAAACACTTTAAAAATGAAACTGGCGTGCCAGTTATTCTTGCTTTCTCAACAAAGTGTGAACCTTTACTGGCGTGCAAATAGAACTGGCGCGACCCCTGGTGCCACTAAATCCATGCATGTGTAAATGCACCTTAAAGGGCGAAAGAGCTCCGCGGCCGTGCACTATGGAAGTCAAGCTTGTTGAGTTGCTACCTACAATCTGTAGATAAGGTTACATTTAGCTACCAAAGTTACCGTCTCTATACATCCATATAATATGAAATTCAATTTTCGTCACTGTCAAAGGGTATAGTATGATTTCTGTGGTATTTCAGATATTATTTATTAAATCGAAATATTTAATATCACTCAGACTTTCGGAGCGTATAGTGCGTCAGTAAATCTTCCAAACGGGCCATGTTTTATTTCCTTACGCTTGAAAAAGCATCAAAAGATAACAAATTGCATTCTATTATCTCGAAATATGCTGCTTTCTCACAGAAAACTTGATTAATGAAGTTTTCGTCAAGTCCATTTTCTGCCTGAAACTCCCTCATCAGCGCAACAATGTTGATTGTGCCGTAATCTTTTGCTTTATGACGTCTATATGGATTTTGTAATTAATTTCACTTGCTAAATTGTCACGTAACTATTCTTATGTTTGTAAATGACGTATAATGGGGCCGAACAAAGAATGAGGCTTTTCCTAGAGATATAGCACGCAGGAAGTAATCTAAATTAAGTATTCCTTCGAAAATTGTTCCATATAACTATAATATACTATAACGATAATTTACAGGGTTGTCGGTAGAAAAGCACTATCGTTTAGAACCTTGAAAAATTTGTGAACCACAAGAAACACAAAATATAAATGACAACGAGTACTTTCATGGGCCGGAGGCTGGGTGTGGTGGGGCAATGAGGAGGGGAGTTAGGGGGGGGGGGGGGGGGGCGAATAAGTAGTTTATTAATCGAGCTACGGGATCAGGTCGGATTCAATTTATTCATTTTTTTTTATCAGCTACGAGTGGGGATTGGCGAAAAATTTTTATTTTCGCAAATGCGCGCTTGTCGCGGCATACAAGAAATGGCCACTATTTAATATCTCCGAAAATCAGTTGTTCCACCAGTGGCGTCCCTGCAAACATCCTCGTCCTCTGATATTTTTTACAAAAAATATGGTACGGCACTGACATTTTTCCATGTGGATATTTTTTCTGATTAGCCTGGTCAATTCTACATAAAAACGATTTCTTGAGTTTTTCTCGTCAGACCCATCGAATTGCCCACTCCAACAATCTTAATGAAACAAAAGTTCATCATTCATTAATTATTTTATCAATGTTAATAATAATGAGTTTCAATATGAATTTAGTGGTTCTAATCAAGAACCTGACGAGAAAAAAAAAACCGGCCTGATCCCCGTAGTAAAATTCACCCTCTGTGCAGTACTCGGTGTTACCCGTTGATTCGCGAAAAATTGATGCCCCTTCTCGAGATATGTTTAATTAAATTTTATTGTTTTTGCAGTTAAAAATCGCGATAATTCGCGAACTCATTGGGATATCGGGGCCAGGCTTGTTCGAGCTTAGGCGCTCTGTCAAGCTCTTCAATTTTGCTTCTCGCATTTTTTTGTAGCATCAGAACCGGCCGAGTTATCTAGGAAAATCCGTTCCCGGTTAGATTTATGGGGCAAGCCCCCCTCCCCCCAATGCGGCGCCCCCTACAAATCATGTCAGAATGTCAAGAGGATCCTACTGTATCGATTGGGGAAAAAAATTACTCGATTTCGTCAAGGGATTTTCTTAAACCGGATCGACTCCACTACCAGTGGCGTAGCGCTACTACCGCGAACCCCCGCAGTCGCGGGGGGGGGGGGGGAAGCTTGGGGGGTCCGAAAGCTTCGAGTGCCGATAGAGCCTATTGCTAATTAGCAAATCTTTCAAACAAATACCAATATTACCAATGTCCACCTGATCTAGATTTTGTCACACTGTGCCCGTAATTATATAATTTTGAAGAATGAAGCAATTGGTATATCAAGATCATGGAATATAAACCCGGAATTTGAAGATAAAAGACAATTAAAACCAAAAAAACACTTTGATGAAGCCAATACAAATTATCTTTTTTCTAGTTGAGAAAACTATTTTAGGATAAATATATTACAAAGTATTTGATATTGTAATTAACCAAATAGGTAATCGTTTTGAGGGAATGGAGTTATTTGTTAATAAATTTAGATTTCTATGTCCCCAAGTTGTAGTAACTTTGCCAGAAAAAGAATTATTTATGTCTGCAGAAACACTACAGCAAACATATTCTAGCGATCTGTCTGCGACTTTTCCTTTAGAGATAGTCGCGTTGTGTATGCCGTTAAGGAAAAAATTGCTTCTCTTCAAAGTATTAAAGACTTTGCTGTATTTTTAATTGTGGAAAATAACACTTTATCATCAAATTTTCCAGAGGTAACAACAGCCTTATTATTATTTTTAACTTTTCCAGTAAGTGTTGCTACAGCTGAGAGATCCTTTTCCAAATTAAAAATCATTAAAAATTATTTACGAAATAGTTCCTCTCAGACAAGGTTAACCAACTTGGCTATCCTATCCTGTCTATAGAGGCACAAGAGGCGGCCAAAATGGATAATAACCATTTAATAAAAAATTTTGCGGAGGCAAAAGCTAGAAAAAAACAATTTACCTCCTGAAAGCAACAATATAAAAATAATTTTACAATACAATAATTATTAAAATAGGCCAATTGCCTCGCAATAACTATTGAGATACCTATAATATTATATTCAAGATTTTGTTGCTTAATTTTAAAAACTTTGGGTTTTATCTCAATGTAACTTTCAAGTATCGCTACCTTAGCTCGGTACCTAAAGAATTTTTTCGTGTTTGTTCCTTTTAGTTTTAAAGAATGTTTTTTGTTTTCTTCTTGTTATTCAATAATTTTATTTTTTGTAACGTTCTCTACATATAGGTTTGTAGTTTATATAATAAACAGTATTATCTAATTTTGTTTGTTTATATGTTTATATATGTATATTCTTAATATAGGGTATGGGGCCCTAACTCAATTTTCGCGCGGGGGGGGGGGGGGGGGGCTATAATTTGTCGCTACGCCACTGTCCACTACTAATATACTGTATTTCGTTTCCAAAGACAAAACGTCGTCTGTTGTATAATTTTTTCATTAACTGATAAACAAATAACTGTATGTAGGTACCTTGATTGTAAAGTAAACAGCTTCAAGAAGGTATTTCTCCCGCTCAATATAAAATGTCATCAGTTTGACAGGAATTATAATTTTAAAATTTGCGAGTGAACATACAATAACAATAACCTCAACCTCATACCCCAACGATATTATCTACGATAAATATTTGAAATGGTCATATGTATAACACCAGGTAATTCTTTGAATCTTTTAAAACCAAGTAGTTTCTCAAGGGTCCTAGTCAAGAGCGGTCAGACCTCTTGGTCCCATGAATAAGAAATATACACCCGTAGAATTTTCCATGCTCCTAAGAAAAAAGGCTCGTCCAGAAGTGCTACTTCATATATCAAACATTTTAATAATTTATCTCTATTTGTTTCGCAACGTGATTGATCGCATACGGCGTTTATACGTTCATTCGACAAAGATATAAAGGAAAAATGGGCCTCTATAGTATTACCTAATTTATCGAGATTTTTACAATGGCCGAGTGACCGAAGCGTTGTGATTTATTATTTTATATCTTTATATTCGCCCTTGAAAAGCATTAAGGACGTCGGTAAAAGGTCGTTTAAGAGGCTTAGATTAATGACTTCCCTTTAAAAGTTTGGGATCTCCTGAAAGGAAATGACGTACTTTGTAACGGAAAGGAAATCCGGTCAAAACTCCGACGAGTTGCTCCTTTGAACGAGGAATAGTTTCCCAAAAATTTCATCTCCCCGACACACGTTTTAAAGTTGTGAATGGTCCAAGCGTTAAAAAGCGATTTTTTAACATGTCACTCCGTTTATTCCTCGATCAATATTGATAAAAGTTTTCAAACTGTTGCTAATCCCGTCGCATTTGTACGAAAAACTTCCGTAATGAATCTTCTTTATTTTCGTTTTCAGAACTTTGCAACGCTGCTACAAAAATCCAAGCGTCCTTCAGGGGGCACATGTCAAGAAAACAAGTCGAGGAGGAGAAAAAATCAAATGAGGGTAGTTCAAAAGAGGTAAGAAAAAAAATGGTACTTTTTCTACGACCGCTATAAAAACTATATTTTTTTTACGGAAAATTGGTCATTTTTTAACAAGTTAAAAAATAGTATATTAAGATACAAGTTTCATAAGACATTATCTTAGAGCACGCGTTTAATTTAGAAAACTTTATAATACATTTTCTATTTGGGTCTTTAAAGTATAAAAAACTTTTAAAAATATAGTAGATTTTTCCATTAATATTTTCTATACTTCTACAATTTCATAAAATGTTACAAGAATCAAATATGTCATGATAGAAGCAATTGAACACAACAAAGCTTCTTCCCATCCCTCATAATTAAAAATAAGTATATTATTAAAGTTAATAAAAATGAGTCATGTAGAAAGTTGTACTCCGTCAGAAATACGAGAAATTACAGAAAATAATCTAGAAAAACTTTGAAAAAGAATATGCAAAACTTTGAGTTATGGTGCGAGCAGAGCAAAGTTCAAAATATTGAACAAAATAATAAATAATACTATCGAACAAAATGTTGTGTCGACACAGAATCTGACAGGAATAACAATTAATGCCCAGGAAATGTCTACAGTAACTATAAATATGTATATATAAAGTAATATGTATAATACTATATTGAATTAAAAATAAAAATAGTATTTTATTGAATAAAACTTAGAAATAGCAATAGCATAAACTGGAAGATATTTCTATTATTTTTAGGTTATGTTGTTTTATAGTTGTGACTAGAAATTAGTTGACGGACACCGTCAGCATGTTATATATTTCCGAGTATAGGCATTTCAGATAAATATATAGTAAACATGATCTATTTGCAAGGTTAAAGGTTAGTATTTTGAAAGTTTTCCATAAAAAATGCCTAGAAAACTAATTTCAACGAAATCGAAGTAAGCTTAAAATTCGAACCCTACTTGCTGCCAACATAAAAAAAATAAAATTTCAGTATAAAGTGGCAGGTTATTCAATTTTTTTGCATTTCATAATGTAGCCAATATGAAACCCAAATAGAAAAAGTAATTTAGGGTTTTCACTACTCTCTGAATGGTTATAATATCGAGTTGCCATGAAAACAGCATCCACGTCGTTCGTTGCCTGGGCGCCGCATTGTTATTGTTACCTTACAAATGTCAATAATATTTGAAAACGACAAAAATGAAATAATTCCGATTCCGGGTTTGTTCGGGTTTGTTCGAAGCAGAGAACTAATTTCAATGCGCTCCAGACGATATAATTAATAAAGCCAATGAAGCAACGCAAGATTTATTGCCTGAAAAATCGAAAGAAGTGTACAAAAAGGAATACAATACGTTTATTAAATTGCATTGGATCAAAAGCAAGTGAAGAATTTCAGTGAACGGATGTTGTTAACGTATTCCAAGCTGAAATCAACAACATAATTCTAAATCGTCGATATAAAGAAATATCCTAAAATTATTGCATTCCGACCAAGCGACAGTGAGTTGGTTATACACCAATATATATTTTTTTATTTTGAAAGTTAAGATAAGGGAATCACATCTATTTTATTTTCCAGGAGGTGGACATTGACTTAACAGATCCGGAATTGAACAAAGCAGCTTGCAAAATTCAAGCTTCATTCCGAGGCCACCTGAATCGCAAGGATCAAGATGATGCCAACAACTCCTCTAAGTAAAGAAAAAAACAACATTTAAAGAAAAAAGTTTAATAAAAAAAAACCATCCTTTATATTGTTTGATATTAAATAATATTCTGCATAATGCTGTTATCAAGTGTTCTAAACACAAATTGTACCTTGTGATCATTTTTAAACACCCATCTCCCCCCCCCCATGTACTTAACTATAATCCTTATAACGGAACAAATTATTTGAATCAAAAGGGACCCAGCATTGTGTTTCTTATGCCAATAAAGTTAGGTACTTATGTGGAGAATATGGTCACGGAGACCACTTTCCTAGGATTCTAATTCAATTTTTTTATTGCTCTTACGTTATTCATATGAATATCATTTCCCTTTGAGGTAATTTAAATGAAAAAAATGCCGGCAAATGTGACTCCAATACCAAGGACCTCGATAACAGAATGCCATCGAGGATAATAATCAATGAAATGTCGGAATTATTAGAATAAGGAACATATTATTTATATTTTCTTCACTTTTAAATCACATCAAAGAAAAAATATCGAAATATGTATTTCGATTATCTGAGTAAATTATTTGCGTCTGAAAACGTATTTTATCGCCTCAGCTCTTCTTTTCCTTGCGAGTTTCCATAATAGGTTTTCATTATGGTTTAGCATCTCTATAACAGTGACTACCCAACCAAATTCCATCGTTCCTCTGTATCAACACATGTCAAATGCTTTCTCCATATTGCTTTAATACATATTTATCCAGGTTTCACATTCCTATACAGCCAAGTTCTCTTTGTCTATACTTATGCACAACGACCTATTCTATCATACTCTTCACCTTTTGCTTCTATTGTGTCCTATCAAGACTTTTATTAAAACTCTTAGAAATCGTCGTAAGTACACTTTTGTCTTATGTGTCTGTGAGGAATCTTACATTTACATTTTTTCATAACTCGTTACTCTAGAATAGCTAGGAAGAATCCAATCGCAATATATGACAAGAAAAATGCAATTTGGAAACTTAACTTTATTGGCGTTATGTATAAAGGTAGAAAAATTAACAATTTACCTCCATTAATTGGTAAAAACTGTTTAACACAAAATAAAACACAGGAATGTACGTACCTAGTACA
Organism: Barypeithes pellucidus; assembly: GCA_963991005.1. Lineage (NCBI taxonomy): Eukaryota > Metazoa > Arthropoda > Insecta > Coleoptera > Curculionidae > Barypeithes > Barypeithes pellucidus. The sequence continues at coordinate 10,346,305 of OZ022562.1, read as the reverse complement.
TTCCTTTCAAATGTATCCCAAAGTGTTTTGAGATATTTGCAAGATAAGGCAAAATATTTTCCTGAAATTAAGGAAAGTATTTCCTGTATTAAATACCACAATTTCTACCTTACATACATATAAATACACCTATTTGAGAAAATCGCTACAAGTGAGACTAAAAATGTCAATTTAACTCCGCACACCAAAACAATCAGAATTTGTTAAATTTTGTCCCTATATTCAGACTGTATTTTCTAAGAACGATATACCATTATACCAAAATGCCTATAGTATCTATTTACCATTTCTGGGTCTGTTTCATTGAAAAGTTCAACAGTGTAAAGTGTTTTAAACAAGGTATTCAAAAATTATGTATATTATTCCAGATTGGCTTGGTAGAAACCCTTCAATAGATAATAACGCTTAGAAAACTATATTACGTGGACATTTGGAACTATTTTAAAACATACAAGGTGTCCAAATATAACTACACGACAAAATTATATACAGTGTGTCCGGGAACATGTGGGAAATCTCCCGGATATGAAGAAAACACGTGAAAAGAATACTATAGGTTCATATAAACTTCTTTCGTATCGGCCTCCTCTTCGGAGATATGGACTCCCAAAGAGCACCAATGGAATTTTACACATCATTATTGAACCACCTGGTATATTTCAATTAATTTTTAATATGATGTATACCAGGTAAGACCCGTCAAATTACTACCCAAGAAACTGTTGTGAATTACTCACAGCTGCAGGGACGGACTAGCTGTAACACTCATGGGCCCATTTTTTTTACGCCCTGTATGATGAGAACTTTGGACAATGTTTTTTACATACCTTTAACTATTGACTAAAAATTAAGTACTCTTCATTCATATCGCTAATCCTAACCGTTTTCGAGAAAACGTCATTTTAATTACATCATGTATTTGGCGTATCTCGGTAAGAGATCCATCGTTGTTCCTATGAAATGATGAACGTCAAAATTCCGCTTTTTCATATTTAACCCGTGAGAAGATAGGGGGATCAGTGCAAATAAAATGACGTTTCCTCGAAAACGGTTAGGATTAGCGACAGGAATGAAGAGTACTTAATATTTAGTCAATAGTTAAAGGTATTTAAAAAACGTTGTCCAAAGTTCTTATCATACAGGGCGTTAAAAAAAATGGGCCCATGAGTGTTACAGCTAGTCCGTCCCTGCAGCTGTGAGTAATTCACAACATTTTTTTGGATAGTAATTTGACGGGTCTTACCTGGTATACATCATATTAAAAAATAATTGAAATATACCAGGTGGTTCAATAATTATGTGTAAAAAACTTGATTCCATTGGTGCTCTTTGGGAGCCCATATCTCCGAAGAGGAGGCCGATACGAAAGAAGTTTATATGAACCTATAGTATTCTTTTCACGTGTTTTCTTCATATCCGGGAGATTTCCCACATGTTCCCGGACACCCTGTATAAAAATGGAATGTCGTGTATTTTCTGTTTAAAGTCTGGCGATCAAAGGAAATTTATGTCAAACATCTAAATTGTGCCGTTTGTATCCATTATAAAATAAATGTACAACTTGAATTTTTCCAGAAACGAAGCCGTTAATTTCCTTGAGTACAAAAATGCTATAAAATACGATCTCTTAAAATATACAAAATTAATAATTTTGACATTTTGTATTTTTCCACTTTCTACTACTTCTTTGGAATACCCCCTGTGTATATCCAGTACTTTTTGAATACCCTATCTATTTCCCACTGTAATAATTTATCATCTTGCAGTAAAGGTTACAAAATCAACCTATACGTTGTATACTTATACACTGATCTGCATTTATACCATTTTTACTTTATAAGTTAAAATGAAATACTTGCCAACTATGGTACTATGAATAAGTTCCGAAAGCAAATAAGAATTATTTATTAGTAGTTGATACCCATTATCCTTTTCTAAGTTAAAAGAAAATGTTAAAAAAGTAAAAGTAATCGCACTTTGTTGAAAATTGCACCCTTGTAAGCTTAAAAACGTAAAATTGTTGGCAACATTAGGAGTTAGCTCTAGCGATATATGCGCCATTTTGTTACTTTTTGGTGTAATCCAAGAAGTTTTCCTGATTTGATTAATTTGTAATCGGGCCAATAATATCGCATATCGGCCGCTTTCCGGATAAAACAAAAACATAACGAAATATGGAGCAAAAAAATATAATGAAATGGCAAATGCGGAACTGGACCTAACTCTAAAATTTTTAGGCTTTTTATGAAAAATTTCAGACCTACCAATTCAGATAGAGATTATGATTACTTTGTATTGGGCAATAATAGTATAGTACCTACTATAGTATAATTTAATACTCATTTCATTCTTTAAAACAGATAGATTAATTTTATGTGTTACCAATTCCTATGGCGGATTCATCTTTCAAGTATATTGACAAATATAATCAATACCTACATTCATTGCACTGTGATGTTATCGATACCAAATTTTTTTTCAACAAGTTTACCTCTTGATACGATCATTGAAATTGCATGGATTATACAACGTGTCCAAGATAAGGAGGGCCAGTGCAGGGATCTCGGAAACCGTAAGAGATACGAAGTCGGTTAAATGGAGGAAAAGTTACACATTTAGGCCGTTTAGAAAGTTTTAAAATTCCGAGTAGTTCCGGAGATATCCGAAAAAAAACGAAATTCTGAAAAATCGTTTTATTGTTTTCCTGGGTTTTTTTGAGATCGAATTCTAAAGTAAATTGCACTTTTGCATTGCCACTTTTTCCGCTCTTTCTAACAGCGTTAATTGTTTTGTAATCCGACGAGTCGTCTTCGAAGGGCCATTATCAACTTTCCTTTTTTAAATACAGTCCTGTTTTTCTGATATTGGAATTCGATAGCTTCTTTCTTCCGAATGCAACGATGTATGACACATTGTGGTTTAATGACGTTTCCAGGTTTTTTTTAACAAGATCAGGAAATTTTCGGATACGGTCCTGTAGTTCTACTAATTTTATAAATAATATCTGATAATAAGTAAGCTCTAAATTTTTTACTTATGTTCGACTAGTTCAATAAATAACAAATAATTTAATAATAAACCACAAATAAGTGAATAAAAATCATTCCAAAACAGTAATAAAACGAACAACGAAAAAAGTTAGGAACTACATAATCAGGTGCTCAAAATGATTTCCGTTATTCTCTAAGCACAAATAACATCTTCTAACGGCCACATAACAGTTTTTTTGAGATAAAATAAAACATGCGATAGAATATCAAACTTTTCAGCATTTGTAAATTTATGTTCCAAATTTTCTGGAAAATAGAAAACCTCTTAAAACGTTTTCAAACGATCACAATGGGAATGGTCAAGTGAAACAAATCACGCGTCACCATCTTAATTTTTTTATTTCAAGCGCCTTCTTTTCTTTTAAATCCTGAATCAACAGAAGTTTGAAATAATGTTACTGTATTTTGCTCACTTATTTGTGGTTTATTATTAAATTATTTGTTATTTATTGAACTAGTCCAAAATAAGTAAAAAGTTAGAGCTTACTTATGAGATATTATTTATAGAATTAGGAGAAATACAGGACCGTATCCCAAAATTTCCTGATGTTGTTCAAAAACTCTCGAAACGTCATTAAACCACAATGTGTCATAGATCGTTGCATTCGGGAGAAAAAAAGCTATCAAATTCCAATATCAAAAACAGGACCGTATTTAAAAAAGAAAGTTGATAATGGCCCTTCGAAGACGATTCGTCGGATTACAAAACAATTAACGCTGTTAGATAGAGCGGCAAAAGTGGCAGTGCAATTTACTTTAGAATTCGATCTCAAAACAACCCAGGAAAACAATAAAACTTGTTCAGAATTTCGGAATTTTAAAACTTTCTAAACGCCATATTATTAGACACGTAAATGCGCGCAACTTTACCTCCATTTAACCGACTTCGTATCTCTTACGGTTTCCGAGATCCCTGTAATGGCTCTCCTTATCTTGGACACGTTGTATAAATTAATTTATATTGGCTATAATCGGACAGAGAACATTGAACAAACACATAATTTAGTTTAGGTTAATAAAAAACCAACGTTAAACTTGAAAGCCAACACCGCCTAGGCCATGTAAATGTGTATAATTATTTTAATTTTTTCTACACATAAAATTTTTTTGTGTACAAAAATTAGGCCCAAAATATTTAACTGTATTACTTTATGATGATAGACAAAAATAGTATTCCTATTTGAGATACCAAAGCTTGTACTCATAGAGAACAATATTTCAAAATATAGTACCATATTAAAGAAGAAACTTTGTTTTATTTATTAACTTACATTCAACCATTTATCTAAATGTGAAGTAATTATGTGGTTACATCAGAATATAATATTTTTAAATGTACTTAGTTATCCCAATTTCCATCAGAAACACAATTTATTATAAATTCAACTTTGTAAGGGCAAACAGCAATCATATAAAAATATGTTTTTGGAATATAAACCATCTAAGTAAATACACTGTCGCATCAATTACGTACCCCACTCTTCGAAAACATCATCATGAAAATGCTCCGCTTTAAACTTCACCAAAGATGGAGGCAAATCAGTCCTATATTCCAGATTAGCCGGATAAGTCCAAGGTGTATGTGTAGTGGTACCGTCATCTTTATTAACCATTCGTTCATATTTCTCTAACCAAGACTCAACTGAGGGAAGTTTACTACGTTCTTCATCAGCTTTCTGTTTAAGTAATTCCATTTGTTCGACTTAAAAATATTAATTATAAATATAAGAGAATTATCGTTTCACAAACAAGTGGTTAAGAGGATAGTGTTTACCTTGTTGTCTAAGAACACAGAGCTGTTCGGGAGCGAAATGAGTATATTTGCAACTACCTTCAAACTGGCAAAACCCGTGCTGGAAAAATCTTCGACATGGTGTTTTTAGTAGTTCTTCCCGTAATATCGTCGCCGAATCTGTAAAATATTTAATTATAAGATAAGAATGATTTAATGGCATTACAGAAGTAACAGTCTTCCTACCTCTACAACGTTCATAGTGCATATTTTTCATTTTGATATGATTTGCGCTTTGCAAATGCTTCTTTCTAGCTTCCAGATCATCAATAAAAGTCTTGTCACAATATTCACAATAATATCTACGCCCCATTGCTCAATATAAATTTTAAAATATTAATATTAAACCTGCACGAACCACAAAAATTTGTTTACAAATAAGTTAGGCTAGGCTTGTTCGATTTGAGGTTAAAAAAGTTTGACAGTAGAAGGAAATCGAAGTCGAAATACTAAAATCTAAGAATTATAAATTTAAAGAATTAACACCTAATCGTAAAATATCTGTTAATATAATCTATTCATGCAACTTATTAAGTAATAGGAAATAAGTTAAATGACTATTCGTGGCTAATTCTTAATTTGTTATACAACGATCCCAAAATATGAAAAGATATTCGAATAATGACGCGAGAGAGAGAGATAAACAGCTAGTGGAACGTCTGATGTTCAAACGACTTTCTTTTCTTTTGGTTTGTTTATATTTCAGCTTATACCATGATATTTCAGTCAGTTCGTTTTTACGTGTTGTGGCGTTCGTTGTTTTGTCGGTTTTTGGTTAATTTCAATTTGTTTTTACGTTTATTTTTCGTGTTTTATCTACTTTTTAGAATGAGTTAATTATTATTTAACTACTTATGTGTGTTTCCCTAGTTTGTCTTATGTTTCCTGCTTGCTTTGATATAATTTAGGTATGTATTTAATCTATTAAAAATTATTCAATTTTATGCTCGTCAGGTCTGTTAATAAAAAACCTAGCGTTTCTGGTTATTCGGCTATAAAGTTATGTAATTGTATAGTTTTTCTTGATAGTTGATTAATGTTACCCTGCATTATAATAAAAACTAAACAAAAAGAATCATGAAGGTATAAAGAGCAAAGGTAAGTTTTTTTTTATATGAAATAGTTATTAGCATTATAGCATTGCATAATAAATAAACAAATAATAAACCTGTAATTGTATTTAATATGTACGTACAATTTGACTGCTATGTAGGTTTACCCTTAGCCCATGCTCAATGTTGCTTAATGTTTTTTGATGACTCCTCTAAGTGTAATGTATAAGCTCAAGAATAAATAAACTGAAAAACAGAAGCTCTACCAACGTTCTCATAAAATAATTCATACCAAAGATGGGGGTCTATAAAATAATAAATAATGTGACATTTCTAATCTATACATAATTCAAATTATTATTTTAGGGTTAGTTAGTTTAAAGTTCATTTTATAAGGCCTTGTTGGGATTGATTTATGTCCTTAATTTTAATAATCGAAACCACGTTTAATAGGAACATAAATAAATTTATTGTTATTGTAGAGCATGAACTACAATTAATTTATAATTGGATTTATTATACATATTGGGCTTTTATTAACGATCAAATGCCATGGAGAGATTCAAAGTCATACAGAGCCTAGGTAGGTAGAATAGAGACAGATTCATCTCATTTATGCAAAGATTTAATTGTGCTTAAGAGATGCTGTCATTTTCCATAAGAAAAAGCTTAAAATAACCTTTTCTGCCTTATACCTATACGCTCACAGAATTCCAATACAGGGCTTATATTGTGACATCCTGTATAATGCTAACAAACGCAATTAATGCAGCAAACTATGTCACTCATTAGTTTATTTTGTTACGTTTAATGACCCTCTTAATTTTTAATGCTTGATGACATCATCGTCATCCATTGGATAGTTAAAAATTTTGCTCCTGTTTGTATTTATGTCAACGTTTGTTGCTTAACCAGGCTATTAAATCGAATATACAGGGTGTCAAATTGAAAATTTTCCACCCTTGATAGGTAGGTACAGTTCTGTTCATAAAAAGCCAGTACAACATTAATAAGAGGTGCCATTTGTCATATATTTTTTTCTATTTGGGTTTCATAATGGCTACATTAGGAAATGCAAAAAAATTGAATAACCTGCCACTTTATGAATCTGAAATTTTGTTTTTTTTATGTTGGCAGCAAGTAGGGTTCGAATTTTAGGCTTACTTCGATTTCGTTGAAATTAGTTTTCTTGGCATTATGGATTCGACAAAAATTTGTTATAGACAATAACCTTACAAATAGATCATTTTTACTAGATATTTATCTGAAATACCTATACTCGGAAATATATAACATGCTGACGGTGTCCGTCAACTAATTTCTAGTCACAATTATAAAGCAACATAGCCGAAAAATAATAGAAATATCTTCCAGTTTATGCTTTATTTCTAAAGTTTTATTCAATAAAGTACTATTTTTATTTTTCATTCAATATAGTATTATATATTTTACTTTATATATATACATATTTATAGTTACTACTGTATACATTTCCTGGGCATTAATTGTTATTCCTGCCAGATTCCGTGTCGACACAATATTTTGTTCAATAGTATTATTTATTATTTTGTTCAATATTTTGAACTTTGTTCTGCTCTCACCATAACTCAAAGTTTTGCATATTCTTTCTAAAAGTTATTCTAGATTATTTTTTGCAATTTCTCGTATTTCTGACGGAGTACAACTTTCTTCCTGACTCATTTTTATGAACTTTAATAATATATTTATTTTTAATTATGACGGATGGGAAGAAGCTTTGTTGTGTTCAATTCTTTCTATCATGGTATATTTGATACTTGTAGCATTTTATAAAGTTGTGAAAGTATTGCCAACCCAAAAAGAAAATATTAATTGAAATGGAAGAAGAATCCACTATATTTTTTAAAGTTTTTCAGACTTTAAAGATCCAAATAGAAAAAGTATTATAAAATACACGGTTCATAAGACAATTAGGGATTGGACAATTGTACTTTAGGAAACTCCCCGCTTCGCGGGTTCTTTTTCTAAATTAAACGCGTGCTCTAAGATAATGTCTAATGAAACTTGTATCTTAATATACTATTATCCATAGTATTAGCTGCTGTATGTTATAAAGTAGGTGATGACTCCCTCATTATCTCATTATATTCACGCACTGTCAGAAGGATTCCCCATAACTTAATTACATGACCCCCTTTTGAAGTAATCTATTGTCAGAAGATCAGAAGAACCAAACTTTCAAGAATTGATATATTATAAGTAAATACATCATGAAATAAGTTATTGCATGTATAAACCCACACTCTCTGTCATTAACCGCATCAGCAGAGCTTTTGGCGATTTTTTTTTTGCGTCTGTATACCATTCCATTATCATTCAGTAGGTCACATAAGAATATTGATTTAGTTCATGAATCATCGAAAATGTGGAAGTCACCAAAAAATTTCAATCTAAAATTTAATTATATCAGAAAACAAGTCGGTATTTTCTCGGTGATTCATCGAATCCATTATAAAATGTAAATTGGAGTTTTGGTATTTCTAGCGCATATCATAAATACCATGAACAAGATGCACTGGGGTCAATAAAATCCCAAATAAATTGGTAATTTCGCTTCCCCACTCGAAAATGGTCGAAAGGAGATAGGTAATTTTGCCACCGCCCGCCCTAAAGTACCGGGTCGGGTATTACTTCTATTTTCTCTCTCTCTTCTAAGTACCTGAAGCTATATTGGGCCGAAAGTTCCATCAATTTTAACCACAATTCAATTTGTGTATGTGAAAAGATGAACATAAGAATAATTGTCAGTAATCGAGGAAAGCAAATGCTTGTAATTAATGGCAATAGCTATAAGTGCAGCTTTCATATTCCGTTGTAAACCACAAAAGAAAAACAGAATTGTTTTAAATGCAAATATTTCTAACTTATTCAAATCAAAGATTTATTTGTCTTATTAGACACATTTAGGCCGGCTTCGGATTGGGCAAGAAACGGAGCTGTTAGCGAAATTACCTCTTTTTTATTTTGCTTTAATAGACCAAGAGGGGCCTTCTACCTTGGTGGTGAACAGTGGCGGCTCGTGACCTATGATAGAGGGGGTTCACAAGTATGGTGAAATTATTTTTTAAATTTTATTTTTGTGTAACGACCAAACAATTACTTTCTAGGCGTTTTAAATATAGAAAGAAAAGAAGTAATAAGAAAATGCGTAGGTAAAACATAACAAACGGCGCGGCGCACACTAAAATTGTGCGTCTTTCCCATGTTAAATCGCCATAGCCCCGCTATCCCCCGCTGTCTCCCGCACCTGTTACTACAGAGAAACTGCATTATGCCCCGCCTACTTAATCGCACATGCAAGCAACTCTCGTCATTAACCTCGACCGAAGCACGGTTGCCGGATCGAGAGCCTATAATATACAGTTTGGTTGACGGTACCATAAAATATTAGGGAGGGTCGGACTTTATACGATAAATAATATTCAATGAATATAAATTAATATTTTTTTATTCGGGGTGCACGTGCGCATGTGCTCCTGTGGAACAACCGCCACTGGTGGTGAAATTACATGTGCCCTTAATATTTTTTTATTCGGGGTGCACGTGCGCATGTGCTCCTGTGGAACAACCGCCACTGGTGGTGAAATTACATGTGCCCCATCACTATTGTTTTGTAAGAGATGGGTAGGCGGACATACACAAAAGTGATCACTTAACATAAAAACGTGGGCACCACCGTAGATAAGAGGGTACCGCCCTGAAATTAAATAAGGTGAAGTCCCCCCCAGAAAACAAAGCTATCTACGGCACTGAATATGAGTGCCCGACACTCTCCATGACCCCTGGGCGCGCGTCCATTCTTTACTGGTATGAACCATAAAAACACTAAGATTAAAAATAATCAAGGCGGAAAGACCGCCGAAGAAGTTTGGAGATAACTACCTAGTAATTATAAGAATTTGTATGCATGACTTGCTTCAGACGTTTAATTACTATCTGTCTGTAGGTGCTATTAATATTACAGAATTGTAATACCTATTTAGTAAATGCATATTTTTACTAAACCTTTTTTACCGGAACTTAAATGATATAACAGGGTACTACTTAATGTTAATATTCATTCAATTCTACACAAAAAAGATATCTTCCATCTTTCTTTCAATACTTTCCGTTTGGAAGAAAATAACATGATATTGCATAATTATGCATCCATTCCAATATTTTATGGAATTTTTTTTTATGATCAAACATAAGCGCTATAGGAAAAACCCTTTAGAGGTTATATTCGTTGGGAAACACAACCTCATGGTGTCCGATCAGACGACTAGCTCTGCTTTCGATGGAATCAAGTAACCGAAGAGTATGTTTGGGTGCAAAGCTCCAGACATCGGAGCAGTACTCAGTGATAGTCTTTTGGGCTTTATAGAGTGAAGTGTACACAACTTTTGGGTCGGGAAGAGTACATTAAGAGTCTGTGACGCTGTCTTGACGAGCTATATATTGGATATTTGGTTTCCACTAGAAGGTCGTTAATGTACAGTAAGAAGAGGGTGGGAGACAATATGGACCCCTGAGGAATACCGGCCTTGATGGTGAAAGTATCCGAGAGAAATCTTGCAGAGAACGATCCTTAATCGTTTAAATTAAACAAGGAATCCGGTAACTTTTCCAAGTAATGAATATTATTGTTATTGTCAAGGATCATTAACGTGTTTTAACATAACCTAGGTTATGATTTTCACGAATTATTAATACCGTGAAACGCCAACACTTTATATGGCGCTAGACCGTTGCAGCTTGCAACAACACACCCACATTACGAACGTAAGCTGCGTGTGGTAAATTATTTTCAAGAATATAATGGGATCGCAAGAGAAGACGGCCTTAGGCCCAGTTCGTTACGAGGAAGAGATCGGGATAATGATAAAATTTGTAACGGTTTTGGAGAAAATTGTTTTCCGCTCGGTTTTCTGTATTTTACATTCACTTACTGACATTATAAGTATATACTAAATGACTCGAGAGAAAGATACTGACCCAAGGAACTGATTTTTAAACACCAAATTTTTTTTCTCCATTTTTTTCATTTTAATTCCTTTATGCTTTGACTGGTTGTTGTATTCTGCACTGTCCTTGTTCTTACTTCCCATGATTTTGCAACTTCTTTTGCATATGTCCGGCATATACCATACATGTTGGGGTTTGGGATAAGGAACAGAGTCGGTGGACTGTATACAGTGTGTCCACGGATGTGGTTTACAAGAGGACAAATGGACTAAAAATGGAACGATACGAAAAAAAAAATCACTCTTAATAAACGTTTTTGCTTGTCTAGAAAATACGATTCATCATAAGAAACTTCAATTTTTTTTATACAGGGGGGTAAAAACTGCAAAAATGATATTTTGCTTAAGAGTAAACATACTTTATTTTGAAAGATACGAAAAAAAGTCACTCTTAATAAACGTTTTTACTTGAATAATGAATAGGTGATACTTGTTGTCAATGTCTTTATTTAATGAAGTAATTATAATAATAATACGAACATTTTTATTAACATGAAAAGAATACGATAACGATTTCATAATTCAAACACTCCACCCCCATACTCGACACATTTTTCTAATTGCTTTCTCAAATAAGTGAAAGAATTTCTGATTTCTTCCTGAGATATCGATTGGACAGCCTGATAATTCTGCCCTTCAGCACTTCACTATCATTTGGTATTGCGGTTGCAAAACAATTTGTTTTAAACGTCCCCATAAAAACATATCGGCCAAGGTTAAGTCGGGACTTCTTGGGGGCCACCAAACTGGGCCATTCCTGCCAATCTACCTTGGACCAAATCTGCGGTCAAGCTATTCTCTAACCTCACGAGCGAAATGGGCTGGACAACCATCTTCCTGAAAATACATATTTTCTCGAAAATTTAATGGTAGATTATCGAGTTCATCATTGAAAAATATATCCAGCATTTCTAAATATGATAATCTATTGCACGTGTTATCAAAAAAATATGGCCCTATAATTCCATGGATATCGCACACCACACGTTCACTTTTGTGAAATATTGCCTTCTCGTCATAATTCTGAATTCGGGATTTTCTAAAGACCAGTACCTAACGTGCTGGGTTGCAACGGTTCCATTTGTTGAAAATGTACTTTCATCAGAAAACATGATACATTTATAAAAATCAACGTCGTTTCGCGTCGTCTCCCTCTTCCAATCTTTGATTAAAGTGCGTTTTATACGGATACAATTTATTTGCTTTAAGGATCTTCTGAATTTGACTTTTTTTTACAACTTCCAACTGAGTAACGCGATTTCTAAGGGACGTCATAGGATTTTCTTCAACAGAATGAAGAGCTAAGACTGTAGCAGCAGTTTTTTTGAGGTCCAAAACCGAACCAGTTCTATTGAACTTTTTTATTAACTTGCAGATTGCCATCCTAGTTATTGGGATTCCTACAAATTTCTCGGTAAATTGTTCCATGACGTAGCGGTATGAAACTTGACCATCACTAGAGGTAAAATCGAAATCAAACTTAAACATAATTCGCAACCAAAATTTTTTAAACCACGGGCGATTCCCTATGCGCTTAGAGATAAGGTTGAGGAAGAATTAGATAGGTTGGTTAGATTAAAAATTTTGACTCCTGTGGATTATAGCGTTTGGGGTACACCGATTGTTCCCGTGTTAAAAGGCGACGGAACAGTACGTTTGTGTGGCGATTACAAAATTACAGTGAATCAAGCCATTGAAGTAGACAGATTTCCGATTCCACGTATAGAGGATTTATTTACACAGCTCCAAGGAGGACAAACTTTTTCAAAGATTGATTTATCACATGCTTACCAACAAGTTTTATTAGATGACGAGTCTAAAATGCTGACAACCATTAGTACACATAAAGGGTTGTTTTATTATAATCGTTTGCCTTTTGGAGTTTCAAATGGACCTCCAGCTTTTCAAAGAATTATTGAGAGGGTTTTGCAAGGAATTCCAGGGGTAGTAAGCTTTCAGGATGATGTCTTAATTACTGGAAAGGATGCAGCTGAGCACGCTTTAAGATTAAATGAGGTATTTGCAAGGTTAAAAGCTTGCGGTTTAAAAGTTAAACAAAGTAAATGCGTATTTTTTCAGCAGTCTGTCTCATATTTGGGATATACATTAAATAAAGATGGTCTTCAGAAATCTCCTGAAAAAGTTCGGGCCATTTTAGACGCACCATCCCCTCAAAATAAAACTCAATTACAAGCATTTTTAGGTCTCATTAATTATTACAGGAAGTTTATTCCCAACATGGCAACATTAGCGTATCCGTTATACGCTCTGTTAAAAAATGATAGTTTATGGAATTGGTCGGAGGAATGCGTTGTAAGTTTTGAAAAGTTAAAACAAGTTATAGCATCCCCCGATATATTAGTACATTATAACCCGGCGGTAAAATTAAAATTATTTTGTGACGCGTCGCCATACGGAGTCGGCGCAGTATTATCTCACGTATTTAATAATGGTGTAGAAAAACCTATATGTTTTGCGTCTAGGACTTTAAATGATACCGAAAAGAAATATAGTCAAATAGATAAAGAAGCTGTTGGTTTGGTGTTTGGGGTCACACATTTTCATCAATATCTTTTCGGTCGACGTTTTACTTTGGTTACAGATAGTAAGCCGCTTGTTGCTATTTTCGGAAGTAAAAAGGGCATTCCTCAGATGGCAGCAAACAGGTTACAGCGATATGCATGGTTACTATCAGGTTATGTTTACGACATTGAATATGTTAAATCGGGAAAGAATGTATCTGATTTCTTTTCTCGTTTTCCGTTAGCATCAACCACTCAGTCAAATTCACTTTATTTTGAAAAAGATTTTACTTATTTAAATTTTATAGAAAAACAACAATTTAAGTTAGATATTTCTTCAATTCAAAAAGAAACGTCAAACGATTTAGTGCTCAAACAGATATTTCAATATGTTTTGCATGGTTGGCCTTCCAAAGTGGAAGAAAGTTTTAAATTTTACTTTTTACACAGAGATGAACTAACAATAGAAAATAATATATTAATGTGGGGACACAAAGTAATCATTCCTTTGTCAATGCAGCCTTTTGTGTTAAAAGAATTACATAATTCACACATGGGGATAGTTAAAACCAAGTCGTTAGCTCGTAGTTATGTTTGGTGGCCATCACTAAATAAAGATATAGAACAAATTTGTAAATCTTGCGAATCGTGCCTTCGTTTTCAGTCTAGTCCCGAACAGTCTCCTTTAATACCATGGACATTTCCACAAAACCCTTGGGAAAGGCTTCATTTGGATTTTTTAGGTCCTTTTTGTAATAGAATGTATTTATGCGTAACAGATGCGTTTTCTAAATGGATTGAAGTATATCCAGTATCAGGTACAACATCTGTTACCGTAATCGACAAACTGTATGGTCTTTTTGCACAGTTCGGCTTACCTACTTGTATAGTTTCGGATAACGGATCACCTTTTGCATCGGGCGAGTTTAAAATTTTTTTGAGTAAGCTTGGAATTGAACACAAAACTATAGCTCCTTATAACCCTAGTACTAACGGTTGCGCAGAAAATACGGTAAGGACAGTAAAGCAATTTTTGAAAAAGGTGGTAAATGAAAAGAATATGTCTTTTCGATTGCAAGATTTTTTGTTTGATTACCGAAATACTGCACACTGTTCAACCGGTGAATCCCCAGCTAAATTGTTATTAGGTCGTTGTGTTAGGACAAGATTTAATCTAATTAATCCTATTGGTTTTTATAATACAAACGAGAGTACTCGCGATTCGGTTTTTAAAAATGTGGAAAGAGCACAAAATCGCCAAATTAAAAACTCAGGGGGGAGAAGGAAAGTGAAGCTAAACGTTGGACAATTAGTTATTTGCAAAGACTATCGAAAACCAAATATCGTGTTATGGACCAAGTGCACGGTGGAAAGAAAAATTGGTGTTTATACGTATTTAGTTAAAGTTGTGGGCACTCCATTAATATGGAAGCGCCATATTAATCAGATTCGCGAGTGTGTAGATATAAGTACAAATGAACTTGATAGTTTAGAAGTTAGTTTAGCGGGTAGTATGATTACTACAAAAAATAATGATTTAGACAGAGGAATGTCGTCTTGCATGGCGGCAAATAAGAACACTAGTGAGCTGGACTCAGGTTTGATCACAAGGCCTCAGCGTGCTAGAAGGCCACCAGACCGTTTAAATCTAGAATGGTAAATGTAGTAGACTTATTCGGAGAATTGGATCCGAGGGAGTGTGGTGGCCTTAGAGCGCTTGATCTCCCCTACTCCTATTAACTGGGGAATCAGGTAAATGCAGCCAACACAATTTATCGTCAGTGTGAAATCGGTACGGTATTTGACTCCATTGTAGTTTTAGTTGGAGTATATTAATTTAAATAAAGAATGTTCTACTTTGGGAATAAGTCGTATTATTATAGTAAAATACCCAAAATAGGCGAACATTACAATCCCCATAACATTGTATTATAAAAACTCTTTGTTCAGTAGATAGCATTTATACTTAAATAATAACTTCATAAAGACATTGACAACAAGTACCTATCACCTTAAGTGTGTTATTATTTTAACTAGGTTCACCAGTCAGAAGTGTGCCAGAGAATATTTTTTGGGAAATAATCTTTACATAGGTAAACCATTTAATGAATTGTTCTACTTCGGTTTGTTGTGAAGAAAACAAATTCATTAAGAGTGACTTTTTCGTATCTTTCAAATTGCAGTTTTACCCACCCTGTATAAAAAAAAATGGAAGTTTCTTATGATGAATCGTATTTTCTAGGCGAGCAAAAACGTTTATTAAGAGTGACTTTTTTTCGTATCTTTCAATTTTTACTCCATTTGCCCTCTTGTAAACCCCATCCGTGGACATACTGTATATTATTGGTCGAGGAGATAATATGAGGGTGAATTTAAAATATATAAAATCGAAAAGCAAAATGCAGCGGTAACGTGACACAGAGATAAAGTGGATTACCTTTGGTGGATTAGATTTCTTCCTAGGTACTATATACTGTATACAGCCTGGCATCAAGAATGTTTTATTGTATGGAAGAGACAAACATTTTCCTTAATTTAAGCAATTTGAAAAAAAATCCCAGTAAAACGGAGTAGTCGTCAGTGTCGTCACATTTTATCACAATTAGTTGTGGTTATGTGTAAATAACTAGACCAGAAATATTTCGAGTCATTCATCTCGTGGCGGCCTTTGTGACCCAGTTTTTGGACGTATATAATTTAAACTAATTCAATAAAGTTTAGACCATCATCGCTCTATTTAAAACCCCATTAAAACAAATTTGAACTCTAACATTGCAGCTGCTTTCTACCAGTAAGAGGCCTGTCTACGTATTGTAGTTAGTTATTATTAATACAAGCTTGTATTGTGTCGTGTATATAGCAACGACAACAGTTTTAATGGACGTCCGTTTATTTCGTTAAGTTAAAAAAGAGAACGTTAAATAACAAACATTAGAAAAATGAACTCACGCGATGTCTTCCTTAAGGCCGTACTACCGTTGGCCATTTTACTATTGCGGCAATAAAAGTTGAAAGGAGGCATCCGCAGTAAGTCTTGCATTGCCAGAAATTGATTTTGCTGTATATTAGAGACGGCAATTCTCTTAAAGCCGTATTACAGTCGGCAATTCCTCTCTTGCGCTTGCAATGGCAATTATAATTGCACGTATTTATGCGCAGTAAATCGTTCTCCGATCAGCTGGAGCATTTCCAACAGTCAGAACAGCAGTTGGTAGTGTCGATATCCCTAAAATACCCCCAGAATTAGAGATGGGCAAGCTGCTACCTACAAATTGCGACGAATTACCAGTACATATGCTTAATAAAGAATGTGAACTGCTAATTTCAGTACCAGCTAGTTTAAATAACCCGTTCATAGCTGCTTCGACCGAATAATAAACAGTTAAAATAACAGAATAATCCATCTCTACCCAGACTTGCAGCGGCAATGGCAATTAAAATGGCGCACGACCCACTTCTGGCAATGCAAGACTAATTGCGTCAGCTGATCGAGGACGGTGTACTGCGCATGATTCCTTGCAATTTTTGATGTTGCAAGAGAAGAATTGCCGACTCTAATATTTTAATTTTTGTGCCAGCAGCTATACTGCTTTTGGCAGAAATGCGAGATGACAGAACAAACCGATCTAGCTCTTAAAACAAGGAAATATGAAAAATGTGATGTTAAACAATATAAAATGAAGGTTTTAACCACATGAGACGAATATTTTGGGGACGCCTTGTATATTCTATGCTCCAGTAAATTAACAAAGGCACTGTAAGGTTAATGTTCGTAAACGTCCCCCAACTTAAATCACCGACTACGAATTGTATTGGTCTCTTGGCGATGTTCGAAAACCGTGCTTAATTGACGTGTAGGATGGACGCACACATATGCGTGCATGTGACTGTGTTTACAGTGAAGGCCTTTGACATCGAACCGAAAGGGTAGCGGACTGGAAATTTCAAAACATAATAGTTTTTCTGCTTATTTACAAAGCCAACAATTACGTAGCGCAAAATCTTATATTGTGACGGCTGACTGCAATTTGTCGTCGCTGCCAAATGTAAATAGCTCCGTTTCTTTGCTTGTTCCTCTTAGGATATGTCGTAACATTGTTCTACCTTCTTAAAACTCAATTTTCCATCTTTTATGCGTTGCAGTTTTACTGCCTGGCATAAACTCGATTTTATATTCCTTCCCACGAACTCGTTCAACATCTGCTAAAAATATACACTTCCTTTTTATAATTCATAAATAATTATTCCAATTAGTTTACTACAAAGCAGTACACAAGCTTTTGTGCGTGCAATATTTATGTTTAGTAACTTCAGTTTGACATTTTTCGGTTTATTATTGTAATATTTGAACGTGCATTTGTTTATTATTTTTTGTAAGAACTGAGGTTTTAACATACTAAGAGAAGTAGAAAAAAGAGTTCAAAACTTTGTTATACTCTCCATCGACCTAGAAAGCTGAGAATAATTATAGATAGTAATAGATATTTAGATAGTAAGTTATAGATCATTATAGATAATACTGGAAGACGGCGCGAGTCCAGCCTATACCAAAGAAAGGTAAGAGAACCCAGCCTAGCAACTATCGACCAGTCGCATTGCTTTCAGTTATATCAAAAGTAATAGAGAAAACTATTAACCAACATCTTCTAAAGTAACTGGAAGGCTTCAACATTATCAGCGATCATCAATATGGGTTTCGGAAGTCCAGATCAACTGGAGATCTTCTAGCCTATGTCACCCATATTTGGAACAACGCAATCGAACATCATGGGGAGTCTCGGGCTGTTGCACTGGATATTTCTAAAACCTTTGATCGTGTTTGGCATGAGGGACTTCTAAGTAAACTGCGATCCTATGGTATGCCCAGTCGATTCTGTGCATGGTTGTCTAGCTTTCTTAAGGACCGCTCTCTGCAAGTGGCGATTGACGGATTTCTCTCAGACACCTTCACCATCAATGCCGGTGTTCCTCAAGGGTCCATATTGTCTCCCACTCTCTTCTTACTCTACATTAACGACCTTCTAGTGAAAAGGAAAAATCCGATATTTAGTTTTGCTGATGATAACACACTTATCTCTTTCTCTTTGAATCCACAAACATCGGCTGCCGACGCACATATTCGCAGACAGCATGAAGTATCACTCAACAAAGACCTGGAAGAAATTTTGGTTTGGGGTGACAGTAACCAAGTCGAATTTAACGCTAAAAAAACCCAGGCAGGAGTTTTCTCTAAAAAGGTTAACATTACAGAACCGGATATAGTCATGGACGGACACGCAATCCCACTGGCTTTTAGTTTGGTTTTGGTTATTAGTTTGCTGGGCGTCAATCTGGGAGGAAATATGTCTTGGCATAACCACGTTGTGGCAATCGCCAAGATAGCCTCTCAGAAGCTTGGTGTACTCTTCCGAACCAGAAAGTTGTACACACCTCAACACTATACAAAGCCCAGATTCGGCCATCACTAGAGTACTGCTCTCATGTCTGGAGCTCTGCACCCAAACATACTCTTCGGCTACTGGATTCCATCGAAATGAGGGCCATTCGTCTGATTGGAGACCACGAGCTGACGAAGAACCTCGACAGCCTAGAACATCGGAGACAGGTTGGGGATTTGACTCTCTTTTACAGATATTTTCATGGAAAGTGCTCGGCTGACCTTGCCCTCTTAATTCCGCCCAAAGCGGCGAATATCAGAAATACACAACGAACCACTGCCGCCCATCCATATGTGGTTAAGCTTAGTACTCCTCGAAATTCACTATTTAAGAATACTTTCATCTGGAAGACTTCGTCCTTATGGAACGACCTTCCCGAGGTCGTTTTTCCCAACGAATGTAACCTCCAACGATTCAAAACCCACGCGAATCGCTTTATTCGCGCACGCACGACTCCCAGAGTGCTTTAAAGGATTTTTCCTATAGTGCCTGGGTTTGATCATGAAAAAAATAGATACAGATTGTGAACAAAACTATGACGAAAAATATGACTCTCAATTAAGTGGTTTCCGCAGTACCCCTAAACGAGTTTTCTCCCCAAACGTTTATTTCTGTTTAGAAAAAGAATGTTCAAGGAATAAAAACTTTGTTAATGCAACTAAAATTGGAGGAAAGTATATGTTTTTTTGGTTCGGAAGATTTTTAGATCTGATTTTATTTACTGTTCCATGTAGAACGAAATGATGGATTTTCCTCCAATTATTAATAAAATTTAGACCTCTTTTGTTCGACATTTTTTTTTAAATGCAGCGTTTTCATAAAAAGAGAAAACTCCGATTTTCAGTGCTAAAAATTACATTCTACACCCCGAACACGTTCGGAATCCAATTTGCCTCGTGTCGACAAAGCGCGAAATGAACAGGGGTCAAATCGGACATTTCGACTGACTCCGGTATCCTCCTAACGATTAAAAGTGAAAATTTCACATAAAATTTTCTATTTGTCTGTTTCGTAAATTTTATGTACCAGAATAGCCGAACAGTTTCTTATGTTTGTCAGTAGCAAATAAAATATTACCCAATTTGGACAATACAAATATTCCTACGCATATTTTAGTTCTTTTTAAAGAATTGAAGTCACGTATGGGAGTCGTTAAATTCGGACTTGTGTTCGTTATAGCCAAAAATATACTGGATGTTCCATTTAAAAATCCACAGTTGAGGTCATTTTCGGTTAAACCGTTTTTATCTGAGGCAAATATCAATAAAATCTACATTTTGGTCACTCGTTTGATTCTCAACAAATACCCATAGTTTGTACGCTCATTTTCACTTGGTACACGAACGGCTATGAGCACGGCGTCCAGGTGTTGATACCCGGAGGCCACATTCCGCGCCCAGGCATGCATAAAATGTGCATCTTCAGCGTTGCAAAGGCTGTCTGCGATCGGTTACGACCTTTCAGGACCTTTGACTTGCACTTTTACACATATTATATTCCAGCATTATATTTTTAAATTATCTACTAATACTATGTAATATGTAAACTGTATATTTTTATGCGCAAGTACAGTACGTTTTACGAAAATTGGATACGACTTAATGATTTCCTGGGTCGGTCCCATTGTGTCGACAAGAGCTTGGCAATAAACAAGTGAAGTATGAAGGGACGGACTAAGGAAAACAAGTAATGATATGATTATATTAATGTAATCAAATGAAATAACATTTTTTTTAAATATTACTAGTCATATTTATTTACATTTATAATGTCATTCTATAGATAGTTCTGTTTCGCTATCGCTATCCTCATCAAAATTAATTATAATTGGATTAATTATACGATCCAGACTAATATACGAATTTTCTACAGTTATTACGTGACGGACTGAATTTTGCCAACTGAATTCTACAACACTAGAACTAGAAAGTCGGAGAAATATTTTCAGACCTAACCAGTGATTTTAACTGGTGCCACATATGCTCTATGGGGTTAAAAATGCAATAATAGGGTGGGAGCCATGTCACAAACATATACTTTTTTTATACAAAATGTTTTTTAAAAACTTCTAAAAGATCACTTTTTTTATAACTTTCTTCAAAATATATATCATTCGCCGCCATGTAGTTCTGAATCTCCAATTTTGTATTATTTGAGCTTGAAGCTTTATGTAATTGGCGACTGTGATAGCTCGCATTGTCCATTACTATCACGCTATTCTGAGGAATGTTTGGTAAAAGACAATTATTGAACCATTCCTCATAAACTAACAAATTTTACCACAAAAAGATATTTAAATATATATTAATCAACCTAACTTACCTGATGTGCCTATATTTAATTATAATTATTACAATCCGGTCCTTTCCACATAATAATAACAAACGGTCATAAATAATGGGATGGCCCAGGTACTTTTACGCAGTCATTAAGTTATATCCATTTTTCGTGAAACAATCTTTACATCAAAGTTAAACGAAATCGCCAAAAGTTATCCTGCAGACAAAGTTACGGAAATCATAAGGATCCCTAAACCCCAAACCTCACTTTAGGGATTTTTATAGGTCTTTATGTAGTAATGATGAATCATTAATTTCCAATGCCATTGTGAAGGCCGAAAATCATCTTAGATTGACATTGTAGCTATACCTTTTTAAAATAAGAGAGATGTTATTCTTCATGGCAGATTTGGAAGGCCTATTCTTAGACAACAATGGGACGGGGTAATTTAATTTGATCATTTTTAAACTCTCAGCAAAATTTGATAAAGAACAAACAATGAAGAATGGTTTGGTTAATCGCTTTAAAAATCTTTACTTTATTTGATTAACGAGATCAATTTAAGCGCAGTTTTCTACAGTTCCTCTCCACAGCAGTCGGGAGTGAGAGGTATTTTAAAATGGAAAAGAATAAAACGGTATTTTTTCACACTTTTGTTGAAATGACAACAAAATTTTTGATTATTTTCTTTACTTTATTTTTTTTATGATCAAACACAAGCACTATAGGAAAAATCCTTTAGGGCACTTTGGGAGTGGTGCGTGTGCGCAAAAAGCGATTCACGTTAGTTTTGAATCGTTGGAGGTTATATTCGTTGGGAAACACGACCTCGGGAAGGTCGTTCCATAAGGATGAAGTCCTCCATATGAAAGTATTCTTAAATAGTGAAGTTCGAGGAGTACTAAGCTTAACCACATATGGATGGGCGGCAGTGGTTCGTCGTGTATTTCTGATATTCGCCGTTCTGGACGGAATTAAGAGGGCAAGGTCAGCCGAGCACTTTCCATGAAAATATCTGTAAAAGAGAGTCAAATCCCCAACCTGTCTCCGATGTTCTAGGCTGTCGAGGTTCTTCGTCAGCTCGTGGTATCCAATCAGACGAATGGCCCTCCTTTCGATGGAATCCAGTAGCCGAAGAGTATGTTTAGGTGCAGAGCTCCAGACATGAGAGCAGTACTCTAGTGATGGTCGAATCTGGGCTTTGTATAGTGTCAAAAGTTGTTGAGGTGTGTACAACTTTTTGGTTCGGAAGAGTACACCAAGTTTCTGAGAAGCTATCTTGGCGATTGCCACAACGTGGTTATGCCAAGACATATTTCCTCCCAGATCGAAGCCCAGCAAATTAATAGATGAAGCCAGTGGGATTGCGTGTCCGTCCATGACTATATCCGGTTCTGTAATGTTAACCTTTTTAGAGAAAACTGCTGCCTGGGTTTTTTTAGCGTTAAATTCGACTTGGTTACTGTCACCCCAAGCCAAAATTTCTTCCAGGTCTTTGTTGAGGCGTGATACTTCATGCTGTCTGCGAAGATGTGCGTCGGCGGCCGATGTTTGTGCATTCAAGGAGATAGATGTGATAAGTGTGCTATCATCAGCAAAACTAAATATCGGATTTTTCGTTTTCACTAGAAGGTCGTCAATGTAGGGTAAGAAGAGAGTGGGAGACAATATGGACCCTTGAGGAACACCGGCATTGATGGTGAATGTGTCTGCGAGAAATCCGTCAATCCACTTGCAGAGAGCGGTCCTTAAGAAAGCTAGACAACCATGCACAGAATCGACTGGGCATACCATAGGATCGCAGTTTACTTAGAAGTCCCTCATGCCAAACACGATCAAAGGCTTTAGAAATATCCAGTGCAACAGCCCGAGACTCCCCATGATGTTCGATTGCGTTGTTCCAAAGATGGGTCACATAGGCTAGAAGATCTCCAGTTGATCTGGACTTATCTTGGCCATATTGATGATCGCTGACCGCTTTAGGAAGGGAAACGTATTATTTAGATATCCATTTCAAAATTTTAAGACCCTTTATGCTGGATACATTTTCCTTAATGCTGTGCGAACATTTCGTATTGTGATTTGTGATAACGCTTAGTTTAAACGGAATGGTGTCGATGGGCGCATATTGTGGCTGGTGAATTTATTCGGGGATTTACCGAAAGGTGAGGGAAATAACCGGTTGGTTCTCTATAGCCCCGCGGGCGTCTCCTGTTTATGACATCCATTTAGATATATAAGACTTCAACTTATGACCGATTTGGTCTTGATTTTACATTTTTATTTATAATCAACAATTTTACTATAGTATTGTTTGTCCTAAGATTTAGGTTACAATAAGTAGGATGTGTCTATTATTTCATCAAAGTCAACAAAAATCAGCATGAAACCTTGTCGTTCCGTCGCCGTGTAGGTTTATATCATTGTCAACACACATGTTTTATTTTGTGTATATGTATGTAATACCTCATACAACATACGTTAACATCTGTTGAAGATATTACAAGATATTTTATTAACGTGTTTTTGTCTAATAGTTTTTAGTTTCAAATTAAGATGGCATTCAAAGTGGTTCAGCGTGCCTTAAAAAAATTAATGTCAGTAAGAGTTGCATGCATAATATTAGAGTATAATCTTAAGGCCGTATTAGACTCGGCAATTTTTTCTCTTGCGCCGGCAATTATAATGGCACATATTCATGCGCAGTAAACCGTTTTCGATCAGCTGGAGCATTGTCAACGGTCAGAACAGCAGTGGGTACTGTCGAAATCCCTAAAATATCCCCAGAATTAGAGATGTGCAAACCTGTTCGTTTTGATTACCAGTTAAAGCAGCTACTGCTATTTACAAATAGGAGGTGCAAAAAGTTGCTGAATTAGCAGTCCATAAGTTTAATAAAGAATGTAAACTGCTAATTTAAGTACCAGTGGGTTTAAATGGCCATTACCTGTTCATACCTGGTTCGGCCAAATAATAAACAGTTAAAAATAACAGAATAATCCATGTCTACCCAATTGCGCCGGCAAGGGCAATTAAAATGGCACCTGCCCCATTTCTGGTAATGAGAGACAGCTGATCGGGAACAGTGTACTGCGCATGAATCCTTGAATTATAATTGCCATTGCTGGCGCCATAAAATTTCCCGACTGTAATACGGCCTTTAGAGTCGACAATTTTTCTTCTTGTGGCAATTAAAATTGCACGGAATCGTGCACAGTACACCGTTGTCGATCAGCTGGCGCAATTCGGTTTGCATTGCCAGAAATGGGTCTTGCGTCATTTTAAAATAGTCTGGATAGAGATGGATTATTCTGATATTTTTAACTGGTTATTATTTGGTCAGGTACGAACAGCTAATGGCTATCTGAACTCACTGGTACCGCTACTTTTTTGAACTGCTATTTGTAAGTAGCAGTAGCTGCTTTAACTGCTAATCAAAATGAACAGTTGCCCATCTCTAATTATTGGGGGTATATTAGGGATTTCGACACTACCAACTGGTGTTCTGACCGTTGGCAATGCCCCAACTGATCGAGGACGGTTTAATGCGCATGTCTACGTGCAATTCTAATTGCCGTTGCAGGCGCAAGAATACGCCGACTAATACGACTTTTAGTAAAATGATTATTAGAACTAGGAAAGAAATCACAAGGTCACAAGCAAGTCAATTATTAATATTTACTAAGGTGTTCTTCCTCGCATATTAATAATCTGGTTCATAATTTACTGATATTTTATTGCTACTATTAGATACTTCTCGTCGTTAAAATGTTTATCATTAGAGGCCGATTAAAAAGTGCAAGAAAATTGAAAAAAAGTCCTTAAAAAGCATAAAAATAAACAAATAGTGCTAAAAGAGCACAAAATTTATCAGAAAAGCATAAAATAAGCAAATTAGCAAAAATTAAATTTATAGCGAAAGAAAAAAAAATTAAAAGTTGTAGTGATAATAATTTACTAAAAGCCGTATTAGAGTCGGCAATAAAAATTTCCGGCGCAATGGCAATTATAATTGCACGAATTCATGCGCAGTAAATCGTTCTCGATCAGCTGGCGCATTGCCAACAGTCAAAACAGCAGTTAGTAGTGTCGAAATCCCTAAAATACCCCCAGAATTAGAGATGGGCAAACCCGTTCGTTTTGATTACCAGTTAAAACAGCTACTGCTACTTACAAATGCCAGTTCAAAAAAGTTGCTACGAATTAGCAGTACATATGCTTAATAAAGAATGTGAACTGTTAATTTAAGTACCAGTTAGTTTAAATAGCCATTAGCTGTCCATAGGTGCTTCGACCAACTAATAAACATTTAAAAATAACAGAATAATTCATCTCTACCCAGACTCACACCGGCAATGGCAATGAAAATGGCGCGTGCCAATTCTGGCAATGCGAGACAGCTGACCGAGAACGGTGTACTGCGCATAAATCCGTGCAATTTTAATTGCCAGAAGACTAGAATTGCCGACTGTAATATGGATCCCATTCCCGCATTGCGCCGGCAATGCGATCAGTATTGGGCCAGCTGATCGAGAACGGTTTAGTGCGCATTAATCCTTGCAATTATAATTTAATATTGTTATTTATTATTTATATGCTGATATTTCGATTCTGAACCAATCACCTTGTATAGATAAGTACATATTCTCTCTCCATCTATTTTATAAAGGTCGTTATATAACGTCACATTTTTTCACTATTCTGACGCATAAGCTATCTATTAAGCTTCTGTACGTGCGTTAGTTTGGTGTTATGGCGCCATAAAAATTAAACGAAACTGTCAAGATAATTAACCTTGTTGTTGATATCCTATTAATGTTTGTTTTTATGTTAATGTTTAAACTGTAAAGGCGTTCTGTTGGGAGGAGCAAATTAACCCGAACAAACCACAACAACACCAATAAGTGATACTGGTAAAGATCATAGAGAGGGAGACGTCAAAAAATAAAATAAAACGTCAAAAAACGAGGAAAACCACCGACTTGAAACAAGCATGGACCCGGTATTTATATCTGCTTTATGCAGGGTGTCCCATTTTCTACACTTTTATAGGGTATCTCCGTAATTGTTAGTGCTATCAAAAAAGTAATGTAGGAATTGGAAAATTTTCGCTCGCTTAGGAGATACGGGGAAAATCAAAAAATTGACAGTTTCAAAATTACCCTATATTTTCTTAGTTAAAAGAGATACAGAAAAATATTTTATACAGAAGTTTCTTTATATTGATTATTGAATAATCTGCCGTTTTCAGAATAAGTATACGGTGTCAGGTAAAAAAGTTATCGGACCTAACCTCATTTTTTTAACGTGTACCCTGTATATTTTACTCTATAAAAATATACTATTTTACATTCTCCTTTCAAATATATAACACACCATGGATGATATTGGTTTCCTAGGCGATTTATTTAATCTTTATTACTTTAAACCATAGTATACCATGAAACAAAAGCTAATATTCCACAAACAACTATGTTGACTATTAACGTCAATTTCATTTCTACATATTCATTTGCGAAAATGACCTATCAACATTTTGAAAAATTTGATATGATATCAGTTCATATTGAAAGTGGAAAAAAAACGAAGAAATGGCGCAAAATGTATATTTTGTTCGCTATCCGGAAAGACGGTAACCATATATTCCGAAAATGTGCGATGATACCATTATTTTTTACCTTAATCTGAATCTTTTATTTCGTTTCAAAGTAATAAAGTTTAAATAAATCGCCTAGAAAACCAATATCATCCATGGTGTATTATATATTTGAAAGGGGAATTTAAAATAGTATCTTTTTAGATTAAAATATACAGGGTGTTCCATTTAAAAAAATTAGGTTAGTCCCGATAACTTTTTTACCTGACCCGTATACTTATTCTGAAAACGGAAGATTATTCAACAATCAATATAAAGAAACTTCTGTATGAAACATTTTTCTGTATCTCTTTTAACCAAGAAATTATAGGGTAATTTTGAAATTGTCAATTTTTTGATTTTCCCCCGTATCTCTTAGGCGAGCGAAAATTTTCAAATTTTGATTTTACCATTTTAGGTTTGACCCAAAAAGAGCACATGACACCTACATTACTTTTTTATAGCACTAACAATTACGGGGTACCCTATAAAAGTGTCGATAATGGGACACCCTGTATATGTCAATGCGACGCCTGTTATAACGAAAATAAAGAGAACCAAAAAGAGACAGGGATTCTATCAGTGTAGAATCCCAACTCTTCTTATCTTCTGGGTTTCCAACAGGCAACCGGTTTGATATGTATTGGTTAGGAAATCCATACAATCGACGGACGTGACTGAAAGTCTATATTTTTTTTCAGTTTACGGCAAACTTGACACGGTCTTACCAATTTGAGTTAAGAATTACTATTTTTTTCACAAACAATACTTATATTTAACACACAAACACTGAAAAACAACAAAGATTTTTATGTAACAAGAACCTCAAATATGACATTTGTTA
This sequence comes from Barypeithes pellucidus, assembly GCA_963991005.1. Taxonomy (NCBI): domain Eukaryota; kingdom Metazoa; phylum Arthropoda; class Insecta; order Coleoptera; family Curculionidae; genus Barypeithes; species Barypeithes pellucidus. Next base: position 10,318,647 of record OZ022562.1, on the reverse strand, counting down.
ATCCGGCAGTGTCAACCGTGAAGCCAGGTATGAAAGACGGCTGTTCCAATAAGGGCTTTATAAAAAGTACGTTCCAAACGCTCGAAGGCGACATAATGTCTTTGTCTAATTAACAGAAAACTACAAAGAAAAATTATACTAATTTTCAGATTGTTCTTCTGGAAAGTTGTTTACAACCTATCTAAGAATGTAAATTGTTTATTCGTCAAAGGCTGTGAAAAGTATCCTCCTTGAACGAACAAACCCGTAAACTACTTAATTTATAAACATTGTTTTTTATTTCCTTTAAAGTCACCATCCGGCAATGCCAAACGTTATAATCCTCCATCTCAATAAGCGTGTTACGCCACTGTTAAAGTTAAATTGACCATTTTAAAGTTGCAAGAGTCAAATTTCCATTAAACGGAAATTCAGTGTTGCCAATTGGCGTGTAATTACACGAATTGCGTGCATTTTCATTGCTTTGTGTGTAATTTTTGTGCAGCACAAGGTGTGTGTAATTTGCGTGTTCTTTGGTAGCTACCACCTAACAGTACATGTGTACGCGATTTGGGTGTTATAATGGACACTAAGTTAATTTTTAGCTCTCACATTATGAACATGTTATCAATAAGTGTAATCGATTTTTAGGATTTATTATAAGAAATAGTTTAAATTTTAATAATCCTCAAACAGTTCTAAAATTGTATTATGCGTTTATGTTTAGTAAACTTAGTTTTGCATCGGTTGTTTGGAACGCTCAGTACGTTTACCAGCGAAGGCTGGAAAGTATTCAAAACAAATTTTTACGGTTCTTATCACGAAAAATAGACATAGCTATAGTCAATAGCAACTATAAGCCTATAATGGAAAAATTTTCTGTAATGCCACTTACTGAGAGACGAGTGGTTTCCGATGTAGTTATGATCTCCAAGTTGGTGAACGGTCTTGTTGATTCGCCAACGTTGAGGTCAAAGTTAAGCTTTAATGTTCCGGTTAGGGACTTGAGGCTTCAAAATACACTCAGAAATACAAATTCTGAAGAAACTCTCCTCTGTATTAGAGCGACTTGGGCATGTAATAGGCTTTCTTTAGGGATGGAAATGTTCGATATGTCTATAATTAGATTTAAAAAATGTATAAAATCAATGCTTTAAAGGTTCATAAATTTTAGGTTAATATAATTTAATGTATACTTAATTTAAGCATTAATAACTCCCACTAGCCAATACCACAACGTGGATGCTATATTGGGTTCAGTGCCTGTTGTATCCCTATTTTGTAAATAAATAAATAAATACTCGAGTTAAATTGTGTTTTTTACCAAGAAAGTTATGGGGTAGTTTTGATTTTTTCCATTCTACATGTTTTTTGGGGTGTTGAATCAGAATTTGCGTTTCTTGATGCAATAATTAAAAAAAAAATCCAAAATCTAATTTTTTTGCAGTTTTTTGCTTATAACTGGGGAACTATCAACTTCTCGTAAATAACCTTCCTAATTATAATAGGAAAATTTCCTACAAATTATATTATTTAAGTTGAGGGTTAAGCTAGGGGCCTTTGTGAGCATAAATTGACTGTATTATAAGTGTTGTGTAAAAACCGTGTATTTGTATGACTAAAAACATATAAAAATGTGTAATTTGTCTAGCTAATTGTGTAATTTCACGAATTCAGATCGGCAACACTGCCGATATTGTAATTTTTGCTGCTAGCATAAGTTATAGCTTCTCCTAGTATTTTAATATAACTATAATAGTATAATCGTGCTGTACTAGTTATTTTTCCGGTACTAAAATGTTATTTATACGTACAGGACATTTTGAAATCGACTTTTCTCGGAACGCCATTGTTTGCGTTTTATAGTATGTAGTTGAATTTGCAGGAGTGCTCATATTTTTATGGATTCTTTATTTTTTACAGGGCGAATGGGATTGTGATTTGCTCAAAACGATTTCCATGCTGCTTACTATTCTGGCGTTCAACGGAGCTGCAATCCAATGTTCGAATGGCTGTGGGGTTGATTTCTCGGTCGTTTTACGCCTCTTTTAGTTAAGGTAATTATTATTATCGGCATATCGGCAAATTTTGCCGATATAATGTCGGCATTTTTAAGCTGGATGAAGCTGTCGCTTACCATTTGAAAATTATTAATAACCATGGCCGCTTAAATTATAGAAACGAAGATTATTTAAACGTCTTTATTATTTATGGAGAATGTAACAGTAATAACAAGAACATGTGACAAATTAATTTCGTTGGTATTTGACTGTTTTTCAACGCCGTCATAGACATCTAGGGATAGACCAAAGATCTTACAAACTCCAGATAGAATTGTTTACATTTGAAGTCGACGTAAGGACTGTAAACGTGCACTCCCCACCTTGCTGTTATGCTTGCAGCATAGCCAGATTGTCCTATTTATCGCTAAGGTATCTGCAAAATCCCAATTAAAAATTTGTTAATTTGACAATTGCAACTGGTTTAAGGTTAATCCGCAATTGCTTTTAAAATAAATTTATTTCCCAATAATTTTACTATAAATTGTGCATAGGCCTTGAGAGATTTAGAAAAAAAATATTATTATTATACATAAAAGTTTGAAATAAACCGACTGCACTCTGACAACATCAAGTTAAAAGATAGTACGCTGGACGGGTGGAAGAAGAATACACTGTTGCTACTCGCTGCTAACCGCTTTTAAGGGAGTGTTTATATACTTGGTTGTTTTTTTGTTTTTTTTGTGAGTATTGGTGAAAAATCGTCTTTATTATAAACAATGATGGTGGATTCATGTATAGTTTGTAAATGAGTGGATCATTTAAGCAAGGATTTATCTTTTCTTCGGTAAGTATGGTTATGTTTTAATATGCTTGTATTGATATGATTTCTGACTAACCATTGACGTTTAAAAGGTTATGGACCGGTCCGTGGTGCTAGTCCGGGCAAAAAGCAGTCGAGTTGGTTTATTTCTTAATATAAATCTTGCATTTACAAGATGGTTGAGTCTTGTGCGGCCATAAAATACTTCACTGGAAGATGCAATGGTGTTAAATTAAAATTTCACAGGTTAGTAAATATATTTAGAAATTTGATTTTGAGTTTGCATCACCCATTCCGTTTCTCCCTCCTTGCTAATTGGCCACACCCAATGCATGTGAGCAGGTAATAAACTAAAGATAGATGACCAGAGTGCAGTTGGATTATTTCACGATTTATTTGATACCTTTAAGTATAATAATATTATTTTAAAGAATCATCCTTTTCACAGTTTATAGTAAAATTATTAGAAATAAACTTATTTTAAGAGCAATTGCGGATTAACCTTAAACCAGTTGTAATTGTCAAATTTACAAATTTTTAATTGGGATTTTGCAAGATGTCTTAGTGATAAATATGACAATCTGGCTAGAAATATACACTTTTATATCTGGAGAGTAATGAATACACCAAAAATATTGATGCTAAGCATAAATAGTTAAATCCATCCTTGGATACACTGTATATAAAAACTTATTATTACTCAATATTTCCATCTTTTTTATAAATATCCAATATTCGAAACTACACTTTTTGAATAGAAAATATTGTCAAACGTAAAGAATCTCAAAGTAAATTATACGCCCTTGTTGGGCTTTTTGCCCAGACTAGCTCCGCTCCGAAAGGATGAAGACCGCTCCATAACCTTTTAAACGTTATTGGATTTAACCTTGTAAGATCTTTGATTTAACCAGACTTCAACATTGTTGCCATTAGCGAGACCAACATGTTTTGTCACTCTTCCACCCATTACTGATTTTCAATAACATTTCAAACAATCACAAACTCACTTTCCAACAGATTTATGAATGGAGTGTTGGCCCTGTGGGATAGACCTTAAACAATCTTATTTTATGCTAAATAGAAAATAATTACAAAATTTGGGGGGTTCAATTTGAAAATGTAGATTTTTTGCAGTTTTCTCAGTTTAATTATTTTAAATCTTATTGTTTAAACACCCTGTATTAATAGTTTAAAAATATTATAAAAAAACTATTAAAGCAGGTCCTTTTCAACAAGAAATCCAACTCAAATAAAATAATAAAGACTTCCTGCAAACGTCATTTTCGACATAAAAGAGTAGAGTCGGCAATTTTTATGTCTTGCGCCAGCAATGGCAATTCTAATTGCACGGATTCATGCGCGGTACACCGTCCTCGATCAGCTGGCCCAATACTGATCGCATTGCGCCGGCAATGCAGGCGCAAGGGAAGAATTGCCGATTCTAATACTTTTTTTTAGGTATAATACAAGATATATGATGAATTTTACGTAGAATCCAAATGTACTAATATATAGGATGTTCCGTTTAAAATAAGCAAGTTGGCAAAGACTTCCGGTATAACCGGAAGAGCCATTATAATTTTTGCCCCCATCAACATTAGCCTTACTGTATAATTTTCGAAATTTTTCTATGTATAGTTTTTCATACAGGGTGTTATGGAAATGACGTATTATATTTAAATGGGTGACTCCTTGGGTGTCCTAGAGAAGCGCTACATGTTTTATTTTTTTTAAATCGACCGTTTTAAAAGTGGGGTAATAAGCACTCTTACTCACAGGTCAGTCCGCGCTACTGTACAACATTTCACCCAGAGCCAATGGCAATGTTGCCAAACTTAATGTAAAACTGAAATTCCATATAAAATTATAAAAATAAATTATTTTCTACCTACTTGTATTTATCCTTATACCTAAAGAGCGAGGAAATCCAGGCACAAACACAATCAGTTTTTTTCTTTTTCATGGGAACACTCCTGGAAACACTTTATGTACACACAGTAATAGTGAAACAGAACCGATAGTTAGCTTTTGAAAATACAATAATGCAGATTATACTACAGATTATTAGATTTTATTACACGCGAGGAAATTTGACGTCCAGAAGAACGGGTCAATAAAAACAATATTCAAAGATTATTTATGGACGGGCAAGATACAAGCGTAAACCGAAAAAACAGATCGGATTGCTCTGAGAGTGTGTTGGTGTGTTGGTTATCGACGAGACACAACGTATCCGGCCGCTGGTTCAACTAACAAACGCAAGCGTGCGGAGCTATATGAAACTACTTCGCTCAGCCGATGTAAGGCGTCAAGAGGTCATGGCATTTGACCTAGTGACGTACGTGGCTATTACTATTCCATATGTTTTTTCGGGTTGTTTAAAACATTTAATTGTACAAAAAGGCATTACAGAATGGAAAAGTGTTTAAATTATTTTATTTTGTCTAAAGAGTTTAAGGTGTACATATGACAACAAAGGCCAGAATTCCTTGATTGCTTACATGTATCGCAGTGCCACACAGGTGTTTTTCTGGTTTGGCGTCAGGTCACTTTTACCGCCGAATGAATTGAAAGCGTCATTTATGGCTATTTTTCTTCAATTTGGCTTTATCTCAGGAATTGCCGGTTTAAATATAATACGTCATTTCCATAACACCCTGTATATAGATCGAGGCGTTTCCCGGTGGGACGCCCTATTTTGAATATAAGAATGTGGTGCCGATACCGATATTATATCCGTATCAGCAACTAAAATATCGATATCGGCCGATTATGGGTATCGGAAAAAAATACCTTGTCGCGGCCCATCACTAATTATTATTATTCCGGAACTCACCATCCGTTCCCGTTCACAGAGACAAAAGGCAGCAACCAGATGCTTTTTTAAATCATCAACAGGTTGTACCAATTTTCACCTGTTAAGTAAAAGATAATTTCTATCGTTGATAATTTATTTTATTACGTTTTCTAGCGTAACCAAGGTACTTGAGCACATATTTGCTATGCAAAAGCAATTAAAACAATAACAATAATATTAGTTACGTCACCGCCATGCACTTTAAGTGATTTTTAACGATCGTATTATACATAGGTACTAAAAACAACATGGAATTCACGGGTACGTCCGCCATTAAATAATAATTCCATTAACATTTTTTCGTTGTGCATTTTTTTACAGTTACTATGAGGTAACAGTAAAAGCAGCGATCGCTTGAAAGCTAATTAGATTAGTCCAATTCGATAGACATTATATATTTTTTCGTTAGTAATAAAAGAATAGTCTAATTGTTAACCGTCATTTGATTCCGATTCGATACAATGCGGTGCTATTTAAATAGTCGTGCTTTCTAAATAATTAGAACAACAAATAGGTGATTTAGTAGTTTTAGAAATTATATGGATGCACCTATTTATTAACCGAGATTGATGAGAAGTCGAGTTTATAATGTTTCTTATTAAAACCTCATTCAGGTAAGTGTTTTAATTTCTATGGCTTGTTGGTTGGTTAAAGGCGGGGGTCGGTTAAAAGGTCCGAACTTCTATCACTGCAGCCTACAGGCTTATTGTGTAAAACGACCCTTGTTAGAGGATATTTGTTCTTTCTATGAGGTCCAGTAACCTTCTACCTAGCTTGTCATGTGGGAGGTTATCACCAGGTTGTATGGTCCCGAAGATATTTTGTCTTCTATCATTATACAGAAAAGTATTACCGAAGGAAATTCTGCATTTTATGAATATAACCTTATAAAACATCGAATGTGGCAACGCTGTATCTTTAAGTATTAACCCCAGCCGCTGCAGTCGCGTAAAGAATAGACAACCCGATTGTCCAAGATCAGCTGTTTAAAATTAGCCGGCCGGTTTCCTACTGTTTTTTTCAAGCAGATTTGTGTGTTAATACTTAAATCCGAGTTTAAATTATTAAGTTATTTGTTCTTTTCGCGACGGCAGTGCCCCAGTCCAGCAGTTCAATATCGATCGACGGAACCAACGTGTTATTTATTTTTAAAATTTTTATATGTTAAATACATTATTTCCCAGACCACTCAGACAATAAGGGCTTGTCTACACAGTAGCACTTTAAAATACTAATTCAGATTGAATGATACTTAGATGTGTTCATGAGACGCGATTTTGTGAGATTATTGTGCCGGTTTGTTTTTGGTTCGGGTTAGCTAGGTACTTGGTGTTTTTTTATAAATTAAGTTGGTTTTAAATAAGTCCGAAAAGCTAAATAAAATTGCATTTTTTTTTCTAAAGGGTAAGTGGCATCTATAAACTTTTAAGTTGTCCAGATCTGACGGGTGTCGTTCGAATTGAACAAATGAGAACATACCTGACCATTTATAAACTCCGCGGCGGTTCGTTCGAGTCAGTTCAAGTTTATAAATTAGAGATTGTTTCCCAGCGAACTCTACTGAACGTAAAAGTTTATAATAATGTACCCTGAAAAATAAACAACTTGCAATCTGTCAAACGGTTATTGTTCAGCGAACTGAACTGAACGTAAAAGTTTATAATAATGTACCATGAAAAATAAACAACTTGCAATCTGTCAAACGGTTATTGACTTTCTAAAGAGTTTACCCTGAAGATATGACAACACTGTTGACATATGTTGCTTTGTTTACCTTCCTGACAGGGGCACCACGTGGTCATTTTTGGTTTGACATAAGGTCATGTACAGGGCATATTAAATTAAAGCGCCATTTTTAGATAGTTTTCTTCAATTTGTTTTCATCTCAGAAATTGCCGATTTAAATATAATACGTTATTTTCATAACACCCTATAGTATGTGTGAAGCGGTTTCATCCTCTTCGCCGCAGACTCTGCGGCTTGTTGTTTGTATACGGGTAATTTTTTTTTTCAAACCGCACACTTTTTAAGCTTGACATTTTAGAATGGTCCGAAAAATCTTTTGCAACTTATACAGGGTGTCCCAGAATATGTGGGCAATCTCTCAGGTTCAGATAGAACACTTAAAAATAACAGGAGAAGTTCATATAAATTTTTCTTCCTACGGCCCCCCCTACGGAGATACGGGCCCATAACGGACGTCTCTGGAAACCGTTGATTTTTAAATAATTTTTTAAATACTCCGTGTAATTTAATAATTTTTTAGTATAATGTTTACTAGATGAGTCTCCTTAAAATTCTCCCTTTTAAACACATTAGGCTTATTTAGTTTGACAGGGACGGACTAGACGTAACACAAAAATGCTTTATTTACACCCTGTATGATGAAGGAACGACAATAATATGTTTCTTGGGTACTCTAAACCTTAAGCTGAAAAAAGGCACTCTTGATCAATGTCGATAAAATGAACTGTTTTCGAAAAAAATATATTTTTGTTCAATACGGTTTTTTGCATTGGTTGTTGTTTTAGTTCATAAAATTCAAACAAATGAAAAACAATTACAATTTAATTGTTTAAATAGTTACTGTTAACCCATCTTAAATTAATTTTTAAAAAAATACCATTTTGTTCTTTATCCTCTTATCTACAAAACCCATTTTACGAGACAGTAGCGCCTATTTTAGTTCGGAAGTTATTAAATGTTTTCGAGCGCAAGTTTCCGGAAAAAAAGTCGACAAAACGTATTACGGCATTCATTTTTATTATCCTAAATTACAGAATGTCCGGAGTAACCTTGGCGGGTGGACCTCCCGGCGGAACGACGGATCTCGGAGATGGAGGAGGGCGAGCACTTAAACTACAAACAGATGCACCTCATTTGGTTAGCATGGGAGGAGATAGACTGAGTACTTCGGTCACGTTACATCCGCTACCTCCAGGTAAGCACACATAGCATACATTTTTCTACGAATTAACTTTGACGGCGCCAATGCACTTGCTGTTACTAACATTGACTGTTTTGTTCCAAAGACTTGGAACGGGTGTCACCCAGAGTGATTACCTACGGACCTCTAATCATTCTACTAAAAGCGGAGCCAACACAATAATGTATTAAACTCAAATTGCCTTAGTATCAAAAACACCCTTTTATTCAAAATTATCAAAATAATACAGATCGAAGCATATTCAATATTCAATTCACGCTCAATCGTCTCTGGTTCTGGTATTCCCCTTCGCTGCTTGCTTTTTAATCTTGCTATCTCATTTTCTGACCTATGCAATTCTTGCAAATTAGCATATACCGGGTGATTCTTCTACAATATTCTGCAATTATGGCATTATTGGAATGGGATTTAAATGATGAACAACCCTCGAAGGCTGCAAATATTCCTAAAAAGCGCCACCTTCGCAATAAAATTGACTTAAACGAACAAACCCATTTTCGACACTTTTATAGGGTATCTCCGTAATTGTTAGTGCTATCAAGAAAGTAATGTAGGTGTCATGTGCTCTTTTTGGCTCAAACTTAAAATGGTAAAATCAAGATTTGAAAATTTTCGCTCGCTTAAGAGGTACGGGGGAAATGCAAACAATTGACAATTTCAAAATTAACCTATATTTTCTTAGTTAAAAGAGATACAGAAACATGTTTTATACAGAAGTTTCTTTATCTTGATTGTTGAATGATCTGCCGTTTTTAGAATAAGTATACGGGGTCAGGTAAAAAAGTTATCGGACCTAACCTCATTTTTTTAAATGGAACACCATGTATATTTTAATCTAAAAGATACTATTTTAAATTCTCCTTTCAAATATATAACACACCAAGGATAATATTGGTTTCCTAGGCGATTTATTTAAACTTTATTACTTTGACGGGAATCATCGCAAATGTTCGGAATATGTCCTTAAACGGTTACCGTCTTTCCGGATATCGAACAAAATATACATTTTGCGCCATTTCTTCGTTCTTTCCACTTTTAATATAAACTGATATCATATCAAATTTTTCAAAATGTTGATAAGTCATTTTCGCAAATAAATATATAAAAATGAAATTGACATTAAATGTTAACGGTCAACATAGTTGTTTCTGGGATATTATCTTTTGTTTCATGCTCTACTGTGGTTTAAAGTAATAAACTTTAATAAATCGCCTAGGAAACCAGTATCATCCAAGGGGTGTTATATATTTGAAAGGAGAATTTAAAATATTATCTTTTTAGATTAAAATATACAGGGTGTTTCATTTAAAAAAATTAGGTTACTTTTTTACCTAACCCCGTATACTTATTCTGAAATGGGCATATTATTCAACAATCAATATAAAGAAACTTCGGTATAAAACATTTTTCTGTATCTCTTTTAACTAAGAAAATATAGGGTAATTTAGAAATTGTCAATTTTTTTATTTTCCCCCGTATCTCTTAAGCGAGCGAAAATTTTCTAATTTTGATTTTACCATTTTAAGTTTGACCCAAAAAGAGCACATTACATCTACATTACTTGTTTGATGGCACTAACAATAACGGAAATACCCTATAAAATTGTCGAAAATGGACGTATATCCCAAATTAAAGTAAAATTTAGCCAGACGCAATGATAGTGATGTTAAATTTGATATACTACGTTGCTAACGTAACACAGACGAATTCATTGTTTAATCCAAACCTTATCTCTGTTGATAAAATCTGTTGTTTAAACTTGCATTATGTAGATTATGTGTCCGCACTCTTGTATCCAAATTTTCTAGAAAAGTGTTAAATTATTCTCCTCTGTTAAGATAAAATTTCAGTATTGTTGTTGCCGTGCGATATTCAACAGGCAGTGTGCAGTCTGAATGTTTGTAAATAAAAAAATCGGTACTGATTTTGACGTGTCCCATAATTCGATACGTGTTATTATTATTTTTGGTGGAAGTAACATATTACAGGTATGTGATTTAATTCCTGCAACTGACAAACCCGAACAAACCCGGTGTAGTATGCGGTCTACCTAAGATTATCGGGTTTAGTATGCGGTCTATCCAAGATTATCAATAAAAACAACTAAATAAATGTTCAAAAACAATTTATTCGATATATATTTACAAGTTAAGTACGATATACAGTTCGCATATTTTGTAAAAATGTGATGAAAATGTCGTTTGCATTATGGTATTTATTAATGACTTTCCAAGTAATGTGATCTAAGTGAGACTGGAAATGGTGTATTGGCACACCTCTCATCTTCTTCATAATTTTTATCTTTGCGTCCAACCAATATCGTTCGATACCTTGAGTGTGTGCTCCTGTATGGGGATCGACATAGTTCTGTTGGTGGTTCAGTTTCATGTACCTACCCAAGTTGACGCAATCTGCTATGGGCCCGCCATTCTTCAGAGTGAATATGGGAACCGATTCTGACTTCTCTCTGGATAAGCGGCATGAGTGTGTCTGAATCTCGCCTAAGTACAGATTGTTTCACGAAAAATGGATATAACTTAATGACTGTCGTAAAAGTACCTGGGTCATCCCATTATTTATGACCGTTTGTTATTATTATGTAGAAAGGACCGGATTGTAATAATTATAATTAAATATAGGCACATCAGGTAGGTTAGGTTGCTTAATTTATATTTAAATATCTTTTTGTGGTAAAATTTGTTAGTTTTTGAGGAATGGTTCAAGAATTGTCTTTTACCAAACATTCAGAATTCAGAATAGCGTGATAGTAATGGACAATGCGAGCTATCACAGTCGCCAATTACATAAAGCTCCAAGCTCAAATAATACAAAATTGGAGATTCAGAACTACATGAATGATGATATATATTTTGAAGAAAGTTTTAAAAAAAGTGATCTTTTAGAAGTTTTAAAGACATTTTGTATAAAAAAAGAATATGTTTGTGACACATTGGCAGAAGAAATTGGACATACAGTGCTACGGCTCCCACCCAATTATTGTATTTTTAACCCCATAGAGCATATGTGGCACCAGTTAAAATCACTGGTTAGGTCTGAAAATATTTCTCCGACTTTAAGTTCTAGTGTTGTAGAATTAATACGAAAATGCTTTAATGATATTCCCCCAGGTGGTTGGAAAAATTCAGTCCGTCACGTAATAACTGTAGAAAATTCGTATATTAGTCTGGATCGTATAATTAATCCAATTATAATTAATTTTGATGAGGATAGCGATAGCGAAACAGAACTATCTATAGAATGACATTATAAATGTAAATAAATATGACTAGTATTATTTTTTTAAAATGTCATTTAATTTGATTACATTAATATAATCATATCATTACTTGTTTTCCTTAGTCCGTCCGTTCATACTTCACTTGTTTATTGCCAAGCTCTTGTCGACACAATGGGACCGACCCAGGAAATCATTAAGTACTATATCTGGTTTCGTTCGCAGGCCGAACACCCATGGCCCATCAATGCGACGTCCGTGATTCCTATTATTTTCTATGTCTTCGTCGGAATCTTCGGATTCAGGCAGATGATCCCCTTGCAACATTCTCCCTCGGTTGTATTTTCTCCGGCCAGCAAACGCGCCTCGTCGATTTGGACGTGATCGTCCTGGGTTCCTACCATTTGGCCACGAACTGTGCGCGATACCATTGCTGTACAAACTTTACGGCACATACTGAACCAATCAATCACAGTAGCCTTGGAACGTCCGGTGAGCGAGATGACAGATTCTACAGGAAGTTCTAATATAAACAAAAACACTAGTTCAAGAACCATGGTCATTTTGCTGTTTGTTCTTCCGTTGATATCAGTGTAAAGGAAAAATCGGTTGCCAGTACGAACTGACCTCGATGTCTGGCAGCCTTTTCTCGGACACCGGAAAACTGGTCTAAATTCTCCTCCACGATCCCTTTTTCTTTTTTCTTGCATTTCGCTTCCACATTTTGTGCAAGGATCCGTTTCGTTTGCAGTATCTAGTATAAGTTGTTGCAGAATTATACCGTTGATTCTTACTGCCATAAATAAACTACCTGATTAAACCCTATTGTATACGCCTGAACCTCTTCAAAGCTCAATAAAGGGGATCAGGGCCGGCTTGAAAACGTATACCACACCACATGATTTATTTTTATAATTTAAAATAAATAGATAGGTATTTTTAGTTTTAGGTACCTATAATAAATGTAAAATAATGATAACAATTAATGCTAATTGAAAATAATATAATTTAAAAGTATAACTATTAGGATAACAAGTACAATAAAAATTAATTAAATTCTAAGAAACTATTGATAATTTATTCAAAATTTAACTCTGTATCACTATCACTATCTTCATCTAAGCCTAACCTTATAATTAAGGGTTGAACATTTGTAATCATACAATTGTAAGAATTTTTCACCTTAAGTACATGCTGTACACCGTTTTTCCAGCTGTCTGCAAACATTTTTCTTACTTCGTTTTTAATTAATTCTACTACAGATGCATTTAATGTAGGAGAAATATTATTTCTTTTTATTTCTGGATTTTAATTGGTGCCATATTAGCTCAATAGGATTGAATATACAATAGTACGGAGGAAGACGCAACACTGTATGTCCATTTTCTGCTGCAAGTTTGTCACACTCGTATTCCTTATTTATTTTAAAAGCTTTTAATACTTCTAGCAGTTCTCGTTTTTTGTAAGTTTCTTCAAAATATAAATCATTTTCAATCATAAAATTTTGAATTTCTGCTTTTGTATTATTAGAATTGGGAATGATTTTTGCTTGCCGACTATGATAATGATAACTAGCATTGTCCATTACAATGACGCTATTTTCAGGTATATTTTTAAGGAGTTTATGTTTAAACCAATCTTCAAAAAGTTGTGCGTCGGTATCTTGATGGTAATCTAAAGAAGAATCTGCTATGTTTTTAGCTGAAAGCAACAGACAATTTGGAACAAACCCGTTCTCTGAACCAGCATGTAATATTGTGATTCGTTTGCCTTTATTCCAAGGACGCCACATTCTACGACTAATAAGCCTAACTAAGAATTACTCGCCGGAAAACCACTAAAGATTAAAATTATTAAAAATCACTTTGTATTTATATATGCATCAGGCATAGGCATAAATGGAATTTGTATACCTGGTCCGGCTCTGCTCGAAAAGGTTTTAAAATTTGGGATTTCCTTATTTATTTTATGGTCGAATGGATAATGAGGTTTTATTGCAGTCAAAAGATCAACGGTATAATTCTGCAAATACTATACTAGGTAGACCGCATAATAAACCCGAGATAATATTAGGTAGACTGCAAAAGGCAGGTAGACCGCATACTAAACCGGCACCAATCATTTTTCTCAACGTAATCTCAAGTTGAATTTAATTGTTTTAATCGAGAAAAACCGCAAGAGACGATTTAGTAGTGTGTAAAACTGCGATAAAAGTCAATACGAAGAAACCGAAACAGATTAATTTTTCCAACTTTTTTTAAAATTAGGACAGATACGCCTAGGCGCCTGAGAAGCAAGCATTTATCATTTTTATTCTGTCGTACACAGCTGCTATTTCGGATTTTAATGAGCCGCATGACTCTAAAAATACTTTTATTGGACCTAGAAGCAAATAAATTCAATTTATCTTATGTGGGCTGTCAATAGAAAGAAATCTGGAATTAAGCCGGGGGAAGAGTGGATATAGTGGTGTAGTTTTACTATCTTTATTACAAAAAAATATGTTAGGCTATTAACACGTATTTCTAAAAATATTAATTTAGGTACGCTTGCGCGGTATAGTTGATAATCCGCCTTAAGAAAAGTGCCCTTTTGATTTAAGGATTAGGACGCTAAAACCGCACTGAGCGAAATCTCGAGTTGATATAACTCAAATATGAGTTGTCCTAGACCGAAGCGTGTTGCTAATAGGGGGCAGCCCAGACCTCTGAATTACGGCAACCAAATCGAAGAAATTTGCATCAACTCACTATTCATAAGTTATGATAGCACAGAAGATGGGTTATTTTATGGGTTGGAATAGCTCCAGCCCCACCGTCTTAAATTATTGATAGGCTGCCATAGGTACCAGTATGTGAATTGTGATGCGTTACTAGTCGGGCTAGATTAATTCATGATTCGAGCTATCCAAACTTGACATTTAAGTTGTTCTAGCTTACGATGGTGGCTGGAATAACTCACTCTTTGGGCTGCCAGAGTCCAAATTTTGGACTACCAGTACCTAAATTGTGGACTATCGGAACTCAAAATATTTCTTTGATTTAACACCTGCCTATTGTGGACTTCAATTGCCTTTTGTTTTTTCAAGATATGACATTTTTGTTGTATATTTAAAAAAAAATAATCAAATGAATTATAGACAGGAGAGATGACGATGACGAAGTGATGACGATTGTTTATAAATAATAAGGCTCCATTCCAATAATAACAATTTGTATGCATCTCCCTAATGTCCCTCCATTTTACGCCAACTGACCAAAATTATGCAAAACACAAATTTTCACGCACAGAGAACAAAGATCATAAATCCCGCAAACGGAGCAACGGCCAACAGGTGTCTATACGTGCGATCGAAGGAGAATTGTCGAATAACAATGGAATGAATCGCACCAAACCTGCACGAGCACGAATTCGGAACTTTCCGTGACCTTACGGTCTTGCGATTTACCCTCGATATGGGCTTTTGAAGCACGTTTCCTGAATTATTCCAACTCAAAATAATTTACACATGGTAATGAGTTAAAATAATGCCCGTCCGGGTTAAAACAACACTTTATCTTCATCAATTAGTAAATTTTCCCAACTCAGAAACTGAGTTCAGGTAACTCGTAAAATAGTTACCAGATGAGGAATTGTGGTGATCCCAAATATTTTTAAAATGTTGATAAAAAATCTCTTTCTGGGTTGAGGCGAACCAAAAGAACCTGAATTATTGTAGCGTTTCTAAATAATTTGTGATAATTCGTAAGCTCAGTTAGAACAACATATAGGTAGGTTGAGGTAGGTAGCTCCAATTTCGTAACCCACGACATTGGTAAATGCATTTTTGTCAGTGTAGCGTTCCCATATCCGAAAAATTTTCGGAGAAAATTATATTATTATGCAGTTGACCGCCAGAAATATACTTGAGACTTGTGTTTATTTCAAAATATCGAAAAATCGGTGTTTTCATAATCCACTTTAAAATCATGAATTCATCCATTTAACTGATTTTAACCACCCCTTAAATGTTCGACATGTTATAACATGACTTTACAGAACAAGGTAACAAATGTCCATAAATACTTACGGAACACACGCAATTGGATTTAGGATTAAATTCAACTTGAAGGGACAAAAATTAAAATTGACACTTGAATGACGCTCGAAAGTAACTAAAACAACAATTGTGAGTTAACAAGCTGGCAATTATTTAACCTTCCAGTGCACGGGTGAAAAAAAGTTATACCGATGCACGGGTTGGGTCTATTAGACCCAATAACAAATATTAGGTATTTTTTTTTCTTTTATATTTTAGTGAGCAACTGATTTTTATTATAAGATAGTAAGTATTTTTTTGCAGATTTGGCGAAAAAAAAACCATACGGTATTTTTATAAATGTCTTTATTAAATTGAAATAAAAAGCCTTACATTTTTATCGCCGTTACGTAAAAATTGGAAAAATAAACCTTAAACCTAAATTTTACAACTTAAACTGAATATTATTCTAAAAAGATGTTCAAACAATGGATATATGAAAAAAAAAATATAAAAACAATAAACAGTATCCAAAAATTTTTTTCTAAGAATGTTACTGTTTTTTTTTCGCTACATTCTTGACAAGAAATTACAACATGCTGTAGTAATATTTCTTGCTGCTATCTCCTGATTCCTCTTCCTCTAAAATCAAATCATCTAGCTCTGTGTTAGATTCATGATCAGGAACTTCTTCATAGTTAGGATCGGCAACTGAATCATCATCACTGGTTATGTCTAATTCGCCACTGCTTCCACTACTTTGTAATATTTCCAGAGTGTAGCAACTTCAGCTTCATAACTATTCTTATTCATGTTGTATATCGATACAACAAAATAATATAAACACTTTTTAATAAAAATTTAAAGAATAACAAGTAAAAGCAAAAATTTAGAGATTCCCCGAAAACTAACACTAATGCACGGGTTGGGTCTCACAGGACGTTATCAGGTACTGCGATCTCCATATGCACTAAATTTGTCCCGAATCCATATTTTAAGTTGTGGAAGGAGTCGACCAAAAGGTACACCATGGCGCCACCCTGAATTCAAAAATGTCTAAAAATGGGAATCAAAAAATAAACTATCCGGTCTGTGAGACCCAACCCGTGCACTGGAAGGTTAATGGGTATAAATCAATATTCCACTACGAGTGTAACTTTGGTCTTTGTCTAACACGTTATTGGATTCAAAACGTATTGCGGGACCCCGCAGACGTTCTATTATGTTTTTATTCACTTTAAGTCTGTAATAAATAGATTTTTGTCAGTGCGGCGTCACAGTTAAATTGTGGCCCTAAAGGCCGTATTAGACTAGGCAATTTTTTCTCTTGCGCCGGCAATTATAATGGCACGTATTCATGCGCAGTAAACCGTTTTCGATCAGCTGGAGCATTGTCAACGGTCAGAACAGCAGTGGGTACTGTCGAAATCCCTAAAATATCCCCAGAATTAGAGATGTGCAAACCTGTTCGTTTTGATTACCAGTTAAAGCAGCTACTGCTATTTACAAATAGGAGGTGCAAAAAGTTGCTGAATTAGCAGTCCATAAGTTTAATAAAGAATGTAAACTGCTAATTTAAGTACCAGTGGGTTTAAATGGCCATTACCTGTTCATACCTGGTTCGGCCAAATAATAAACAGTTAAAAATAACAGAATAATCCATGTCTACCCAATTGCGCCGGCAAGGGCAATTAAAATGGCGCCTGCCCCATTTCTGGTAATGAGAGACAGCTGATCGGGAACAGTGTACTGCGCATGAACCCGTCTCATTTTAATGGTCAGAAGAGTAGAATTTCTGACTGTAGTACGGAGAACGGTATACTGCGCCTGAATCCTTGAATTATAATTGCCATTGCTGGCGCCATAAAAATTCCCAAGTGTAATACGGCCTTTAAACAGACCAAATTTTTGTTTACTTCCATTTACCAAAACGGTAATTTTTATAGTAGTCTGGCACCTCTGTTTACACCGCTCATTATAGAGGCAATAAAAGAGAATAAACCGACGCAACAGTCTGCTTGTCGGGAAAAAATAAACGGGCGGCACATCCGCCCTAAAAGCGGGTATTTTCGGCGCTCGAAAACAAACAAATGCCACTGCCAGACGCATGAAGACAGGCCACGTGGACTGCGACACGTCACCGAGGGGATTTAATATTGACCTCTGTGATGTGATTGTTTACTTTCGTAAAAATTTCTTCTTCAGGATACAAAATTAAATTTCTCTTACCGAAACTAGGTATAGTATTTGCAGAATTATACCGTTAATCTTTAGTGGTTTTCCAGCGAGTAATTTCTAAAGTCTGTTTCGTTGCCGTTGATAGCTCGATACCCTCATTAAAGATTCAAAACAAGGGCCCGGTGGCCTAAAATATTTTACCTATAAAATGGTCTTTTTACGTACATCTAGCATAAAGATGAAGAAATTTTGACCTATTCCACCGGGTAACAGATAAAGTAACAATAGAGCCATAAAATGAAATGAAAGGATAATGATTAAAACGGCCCATCATGGTCGGAGAGTTGGGTTTTTAATGTAACCGCTTATTATTTTATTTAAATGTAATAGATTTTATGATTTTATGAATTTATTTACAAGAAAACTAATTTATTTACAGATCAAAAAATATTGACAATTTCAATAATTATAACTCGATAAAATGGTCCTCAGAAGAATCTGAAGAGTCATCATGTCCTACGCTTATTACTAAAGGCTCAATTTCCATAGTTGTGTCAATTACGTTGTCAAGTTCCCACATTTTTTGTTCCTCTACTATAGCATGTTTTATGGCGTTTTGCCAATTTTCTGATGACACATTTGCTAAAGAATGAAACAAGAGGTGTCGCACTTCTTGCATTTTAAAAGTTTTGTTATTTCTAGCAACATATCCTTTTACTTGAGCCCATATTAATTCGATAGGATTTAGCTCACAATGGTAAGGTGGTAAACGGAGCACTATAATACCTCGATCTCTTGCCATCTCGTCAATAACATACTTTTTATACTGTGATTTATGTAGCCTAACAATATCCAAAAGTTCTTTTTTTACCATGGTATTATCGTAACTCAATTCCTTTCGTTGTAACCAGTTTACGATTTCCGCCTTTTTCCATGAAGTTGTGGGAAGATTCTCTTTTAGCCTAGAGTGATAGCTGGCATTATCCATCACTATTACAGAATTAGCGGGAATGTATTCTATCATTTGCTTAAAATATTCCTCGAAAACATCAGCAGTAATTTCTTCATGATAGTCTTTAGTAGAATTCGACTGGAATTGTAATAATCCTTGATCCAAAAAGCCATTTGAACTTCCTATATGAGTTATAATAAGTCTGCGTCCCTTTCCAGATGGTGGTCTAAGTCCTGTTGACCAGCCTTCCATGACAGCTTGTCGAGAACTTAGGACATTTTTATCTTGCCAAACTTTAGATACGGTGTGCTCTTCGTTCAGCCAAGTTTCATCCAAATAGAAAATGTTTTTGCCTTCGCTGCGGTATTTTCGGATGGACCTTAAGTATTGACGTCTCCAGCAAATAATATCTGCTCTATCAATAAGAAAAGATTTTCTGTTTTGCTTCATATCATGAAGTATTTTCCATAGTTTCGTTCGTGATAGCTGTGGTAAGTCCTCGTCGTAGTTAATGGCTTGTAAAATTTTGTCTATAGTTGGTATTTCCTTGGCAAAATAAAAACTATGTACTTTTCTTCTAATACCATTTTTAATGAAATTGTCAATTTCTAACGGTTTCTTTCCTGGGAGTGGTTTTGGCTCACTGAGGTTCTTAGATTTTCTTTCACGCAAGAACCTATATATAGTAGCCTCTCCAACTCCTACCATATTGGCACACTCTGCAATGATGCTACGAACATCACTTGCAGGTTTCTGGTACACTAGAGCATCATGCACGTTTAATATTAATGTCTTTTCTCGGAGAGAATATGCACTCTTGCTAATTTGACGAAGACACGTTGGCGAAAAACTTGAAGCCATTGTTACAAGTATAGGAAATAATTCAACTTTGAGATAATGCAGTATCTAAATACAACTAAATACATAGTTTGACAAACGCACATCAAATGGCGTAATAACATCCTAAAGCAGGCAAAAATAGTTAAATTAATTACCCCTGTTGTACCTACTTTAACCCTAATCCTACTTAACAATGGACAGAGGCCAATTTTCCTATTAAATAAGGTAATTACTATTGGCAACGCCTATGGTTTACGGTTGTTTTATGGCTTCAACCCTCGATATGAGCTATCAACTGCAACAAAACGGACTTTAGTTAGGCTTATTAGTGGTAGAATGTGGCGTCCTTGGAATTGTGCTGATAGGGGGGCATCTTCATTTTTAAAAGAAAGCATTTATCTACCGATGCCAAACTGATAATTAAAAATGTGTATCAATCGTTGTTGAGTAGAAATTTTAATTCGATGGATGCTTTAGCAGATACGTCTACTTTGACAAAAACTCCTTTATCTTCAGTAAGAGACATAGTACTTAAACCTGTTAATCCTAGAAAAAATCGGAGTGATTCTGGCACATTTAGAAGCATTGACGAAAATGACATAGATTTATTAAGAAGAAAGATTTACCAAATGTATGAGGCACAAACTGTACCCACTTTGATTTCCCTCAAAGTGCGGCTGATTAAAGACGAAACAAATATCTCTTGTAGCCTTTCAAGCCTTAGGAAAATATTGCGTAAAATGGGTTTTAAATACCGAAGCATTGATAAAAGACAAACATTAATGGAATCTCAACGTTTACGGGAATGGAGACTTAAATATTTAACAGCTGTTAAACAATTTAGAGAAGAAAATCGTCCAATTATTTACCTTGACGAAACATGGTTCGATACCCATGACACTCCAAGAAAAGGTTGGGATGATTCTTCCAAAAAATGTCAAACCAAGGCACCATCAAATAAAGGCAAAAGAATCACAATATTACATGCTGGTTCAGAGAACGGGTTTGTTCCAAATTGTCTGTTGCTTTCAGCTAAAAACATAGCAGATTCTTCTTTAGATTACCATCACGATACCGACGCACAACTTTTTGAAGATTGGTTTAAACATAAACTCCTTAAAAATATACCTGAAAATAACGTCATTGTAATGGACAATGCTAGTTATCATAGTCGGCAAGCAAAAATCATTCCCAATTCTAATAATACAAAAGCAGAAATTCAAAATTTTATGATTGAAAATGATTTATATTTTGAAGAAACTTACAAAAAACGAGAACTGCTAGAAGTATTAAAAGCTTTTAAAATAAATAAGGAATACGAGTGTGACAAACTTGCAGCAGAAAATCGACATACAGTGTTGCGTCTTCCTCCGTACTATTGTATATTCAATCCTATTGAGCTAATATGGCACCAATTAAAATCCAATATTAGGAGAAAAATAATATTTCTCCTACATTAAATGCATCTGTAGTAGAATTAATTAAAAACGAATTAAGAAAAATTTCTGCAGACAGCTGGAAAAACTGTGTACAGCATGTACTTAAGGTGGAAAATTCTTACAATTGAATGATTACAAATGTTCAACCCTTAATTATAAGTTTAGGCTTAGATGAAGATAGTGATAGTGATACAGAGTTAAATTTTGAATAAATTATCAATAGTTTCTTTAATTAATTTTTATTGTACTTGTTATCCTAATAGTTATACTTTTAAATTATATTATTTTCAAAAATCATTAATTGTTATCATTATTTTACATTTATTATAGGTACCTAAAACTAAAAATACCTATCTATTTATTTTAAATTATAAAAATAAATCATGTGGTGTGGTATACATTTTCAAGCAGGCCCTGATCCCATTTATTGATCTTTGAAGAGGTTCAGGCGTATACAATACGGGTTTAATCAGGTAGTTTATTTATGGTAGTAAGAATCAACGGTATAATTCTGCAACAACTATACTAAAGATTTCCACAGCCCAAACCATAGCCTTCATTTAATATACAATTTAAGGGCTTATTATCTTCGAAGCAGAATATTTATTTGACGTGAAACCCGAACTTGAGTGAGTCCCTTTGTAATAATAATTATAAACGACAGGTAGATACGGCACAAAGTAACACAGTCGATAAGTGTCGTCGGAGATGCGTCTGACTGGAGTCGTGTTTCTATTTTCACGGAATACCGAACTAAAAACCTTTGTTTCCACGATATACCGTTTATTGTAGTTTTAATTTTAAAATAATAATTCATACGTGTATTCATTACATTGTTAATAGATTTATAAGAACGCATACAGGGTGGTTCTACTGTGCAACAAATTAAAATAATTTTTACTGTTAAAGCTACAAAAAAAAAACCGTTTTTACAGAAAAAGGTACACATTTTAATTTTATTAAATTAACCAAACACATTGATGGGCTGTTTTGCCAACGGTTTTTATCAACCAAAAACGATTTTTAACGAAAAAGTCTGACGAGAAAAACGCTCTCTTCAGGAACACTCTGTATATTTTTGTAAATTTTTAGGTAGAGTGACTCTTGGTAGCGGACCGGGTGCCAACATCCCAGTTCAAGGTACAGGAGTTCTACCCTTACACTGTCACATCGAAAACAGCGAGGGGGTAGTCACTATCTACCCCCTATCTGAAAACTTGTCGATAGATGGAGTTAGAGTGACTGGGCCGACCAGATTATCACAGGGTAAGAAAAATTATTTTTTGGTAAAATTGCGGTAACACCAAAGGTATTGTCAACTACAGATCCCATAATCCATTCGTAAAACTCTGAAGAACTAGATGTTTGTTGGCTGAATGGCAACAATGTTGAAGTCTGGTTATATCAGATGGTTAAATATTAAAATATAACCAAACTTACCGATGAAAAGATAAAATCCTTATTTAATTATCCACTCTTTTACCAACTACACATGAATGCACCATAATTGTTTATAATAAAGACGATTTTCCACCAATAAACCACAAATCAACGAAAATATACAACGTGTCCAAGATAAGGAGGGCCAGTACAGGGATCTCGGAAACCGTAAGAGATACGAAGTCGGTTAAATGGAGGTAAAGTTGCGCATTTGCGTTCCTAATAGTATGCCGTTTAGAAAGTTTTAAAATTCCGAGTAGTTTCGGAGATATCCGGAAAAATCCGAAATTATGAAAAAACGTTTCATTGTTTTCCTTAGTTGTTTTGAAATAGAATTTTCGGTCCTGTATTTCTCCTAATTTTATAAATACTATCTCATAAGTAAGCTCTAAATGTTTACTTATGTTGGACTAGTTCAATAAATAACAAATAATTTAATAATATACCACAAATTATTATTTATTATTATTATTATTTCAAACTTTGGTTGATTCGGGATTTAAAAGAAAAGTAGGCGCTAGAAACAAAAAATTAAGATGGTGACTCGTGATTTGTTTCACTTGACATTCCCTTTGTGATCGTTTGAGAGCGTTTTAAGAGGTTTTCTATTTTCCAGAAAATATGGAACATAAATTTACAAATGCTGAAAAGTTTGATATTCTATCGCATGTTTTAGTTTATCTAAAAAAAACTGTTATGTGGCAGTTAGAAGATGTTATTTGTGCTTAGAGAATAACGGAAATCATTTTGAACACCTGATTTTTTCGTTGTTCGTTTCATTACTGTTTTGGAATGATTTTTGTTCACTTATTTGTGGTTTATTATTAAATTATTTGTTATTTATTGAACTAGTCCAACATAAGTAAAAATTTACAGCTTACTTATGAGATATTATTTATAAAATTAGGAGAAATACAGGACCGTATTCCAAAATTTCCTGATGTTGTCAATAAACCTTAGAAACGTCATTAGACCACAATGTGTCATACATCGTTGCATTCGGGAGAAAAATGCTCTCAAATTTCAATATCAGGAAAACAGGGCCGTATTTAAAAAAAGAAAGTTGATAATGGCCTTTCGAATACGACTCGTCGGATTACCAAACACTTAACGCTGTTAGATAGAGCGGAAAAAGTGGCAATGCAAAAGTGCAATTTACTTTACAATTCGATCTCAAAAAAACCCAGGACAACAATAAAACGATTTTTTCAGGAACACTCTGATTTTTCAGAATTTTGGTTTTTTCCGGATATCTCCGGAACTACTCGGAATTTCAAAACTTTCTAAACGGCATATTATTAGGCACGTAAATGCGCAACTTTACCTCCATTTAACCGACTTCGTATCTCTTACGGTTTCCGAGATCCCTGTACTAGCCCTCCTTATCTTGGACACGTTGTATAATCAATCCGTTAGATCGAAGCGCCAACGTAGCAATTTTTACGAGATTAGTAATTCATTCATCTTTTGGGGTCCGAATCGTAGCGCAGTTGTAAAATAAAGATGTTGCCAGAGTGCCGTTGGATTAGTTCAAGATTCGTTTGATACTTTTAAGTGTAATAATATTTTTTTAAAGAATCTCTCATCGCCTTTTCACAGTTTATAGTAAAATTATTGGGAAATACATTTATTCTAATTAATCTTAAACCAGTTATAATTGCCAAATTATCAAATTTTTAATTGGGATTTTGCTAGATACCTTTGGGATAAATATGTCAATCTGGCTATGCTGCAATACTGACCGAAGGAGGTGGGAAAGACCATTTGCAATCGTTGCGTAGGCTAGAAATGTACATTTTTCTATTTGTTGTTTGTAATATCTTTGGATAATACCTACATTCTCCTCTAGGTGTTATGCTCACAATAGGCCGGTCGAACTACATGCGATTCAATCATCCAGCCGAAGCGAAGCTTATGAAATCCGTCCTACCCAATCCGCGAATCTCAATGGCGCCGATCACTTTCGAGCCCGCCGACGTCAATTACCAATCGAAATTCAACAAGAAGCCTCCCGTCGCTCCCAGGAAGAGTCCTAGGGAATCTTTATCGGATAGTGGCAGTAAGATATAAAATGTTTTTTATTATACCGGGTCCTGCATTAGTGCGTCGGACATCCATAGCGTCCTTATTTACAACAGTAGAAAAAAAAGTGTAGTACAAAAGTTGTAGGATGTGGGTTGATGCATATTTTAAAAATATTTGTAAATATACAGGGTGGTCCAAAAAAGTGTGACGTCATAAAATATATTTTTTTGAAATGACACACCCTGTATTTTTTGGCACATTTAGGTTCCTTTTGGTGTTCTCTCTTGCGTGCAAAATATTTTTTTTATTTGCTTCTATATTTTAGGAGCAATAAATAAAAAAAGATAAAAAGATCGATTTGCACGCTTGGAAAAATTAGAATAAAATCTTGTTAGATCGGTTTTGTTCCAGCTAAATAGTGTGAACAGTAATGCTAGAGGTCTAATTATACTCTGACAATAAACCGGTTTTTCTTATTTTATACAGGGTGGTCAAAATTTGGTTACAAAAATGGCAACTTTCAAAAATAAGTTTTTCTTAGTGTTTTTAAATGGCACACCCTGTATTTTATTTCATTATTTAATGCAGAATTTAATTACAAGCATATTTTGTTATAACGAATGTATTAAAATTCTCGATGGTTTTAGAGATATTTACCAAAAACCCCAAAATATCCTCATTAAACTAAAAAAGTATTGGGAAAATATCATAGACATTTTTGTAACCAAATTTTGAACACCCCGTATAAAATAAGAAAAACCTGTTTATTGTCAGAGTATTATTAGACCTCTAGCATTACTGTTCACGCTATTTAGCTGGAACAAAACAGATCTAACAAAATTTTTATTCTAATTTTTCCAAGCGTGCAAAACGATCTGTTAATCTTTTTTTATTTATTGCTCCTAAAATATCGAAGCAAATAAAGAAATATTTTTGCACGCAAGAGAGAACACCAAAAGGAACCTAAATGTGCCCAAAAATACAGGGTGTGTCATTTAAAAAAAATATATTTTATGACTTCACACTTTTTTGGACCACCCTGTATATTTACAAATATTTTTAAAATATGCATCAACCCACATCCTACAACTTTTGTATTAAACTTTTTTTTCTACTGTTGTAAATAAGGACGCTATGGATGCCCGACGCCCTAATGCAGGACCCGGTATGTATACACAGTGTGTTCGAATAATGCATCAGGATAGTTGGAGTGATATTGAGTTAAGAATTACTATTTTCTCCACAAACAATACTTAAATTTAACACACGAGCACTGGAAAACGACAAAGAATTTTATTTAATAATAGCCTCAGATATGACAGTTGTTAATCCGGTAGTGTCAAACGTGAAAGCAGGTATGAAAGCCCGCCGTTCCAAAAAGGGCTTTATAAAAGGTAAGGATTGTTTCACGAAAAATGGATATAACTTAAAGACTGCAGTAAAAGTACCTGTGGCCATCCCATTATTTATGACCGTTTGTTATTATTATGTGGAAAGGACCGGATTGTAATAATTATAATTAAATATAGGCGCATAGGTTAGATTGCTTAATTTATATTTAAATATCTTTTTGTGGTAAAATTTGTTAGTTTTTGAGGAATGGTTCAAGAATTGTCTTTTACCAAACATTCCTCAGAATAGCGTGATAGTAATGGACAATGCGAGCTATCACAGTCGCCAATTACATAAAGCTCCAAGCTCAAATAATACAAAATTGGAGATTCAGAACTACATGGCGGCGAATGATATATATTTTGAAGAAAGTTATAAAAAAAGTGATCTTTTAGAAGTTTTAAAGACATTTTGTATAAAAAAAGTATGTGTTTGTGACACATTGGCAGAAGAAATTGGACATACAGTGCTACGGCTCCCACCATATTATTGCATTTTTAACCCCATAGAGCATATGTGGCACCAGTTAAAATCACTGGTTAGGTCTGAAAATATTTCTCCGACTTTAAGTTCTAGTGTTGTAGAATTAATACGAAAATGCTTTAATGATATTCCCCCAGGTAGTTGGAAAAATTCAGTCCGTTACTTAATACCTGTAGAAAATTCGTATATTAATCTGGATCGTATAATTAATCCAATTATAATTAATTCTGATGAGGATAGCGATAGCGAAACAGAACTATCTATAGAATGACATTATAAATGTAAATAAATATGACTAGTAATATTTAAAAAAAATGTTATTTCATTTGATTACATTTAATATAATCATATAATTACTGGTTTTCCTTAGTTCGCCCGTTCATACTTCACTTGTTTATTGCCAAGCTCTTGTCGACACAATGGGACCGACCCAGTAAATCATTAAGTCGTATCCAAATTTCGTGAAACAATCTTTACTTTCCGAACGCTCGAAGACGACGTAATCTCTTTGTCTAATTAACAGAAAATGACAAAGACAAATTATACTAATTTTCAGCGCTCGCCGATTGTTTTTCTGGGAAGTTGTTTTCAACCTACCGAAGAATATGAAATGTTTATTCTTCAAAGACTGTGAACTAAAGCCGTATGCGCCTCGATTTAAAACCTTTGGTTGATGCATTAATACTTGTTTTTGTAGGTGATGACGCCCCGTCCAGTATAATGACCAAAGTGTCGAAATTTGAATATCTAGCAGCTCAAAACCTAAAAAAATCATCGTATTCTCCCAAAGTGTTCACCTCGAATGTACCCACGGTGAATGTGCCAGTAAAAGATGTTATAGGAAAGGACATCGATAGTCTTAGTCTTAGGAAAAGTCTGCCGCAGAGTGCTGTCAATTACGTGGAACTGAACACTATCGATAAACAACAAATCAAAGTACCAGGTGAGTGTTTGTTATTGGTAAATTCAGGGAAAAAAATTATTAGAGTGGCTATGAGAAAATCCTGGAGATTATTTTTAAGTTCCGCATTTCACCCACACATATATAAACAGTATATTGCCAACACGGACGTTCCAAAATACAAAAAGTGCCCCCGCTATGGGAGATGGCGCGGCCCTATTGAGTTTGCGCAGTAGGGTGGAAATTTTATCGATCGCGTCAGAGCCGGCCCGACATTATTTGTTTGTTGTTATTCGTCGCCATCTTTGGTTCTGGATGCTTTTTCAAATTACAGAATAAAAAGTGGTTCATACACATTGTTGTCGGTATATTAGTGCTTATAAACTTTCATTACCTAACAACGATTTTTGTAAGGGAGTTTTTAATTTGTGGTGATTCGATTCGCTGTTTGGTAGGTTAGTGACTTGTTTTGTTTAAGATGAAAGGTGGTGCTTGTTTGCAAAAGTCGTGGATCGATACCAGGTATAAAGTATTTAAGGTATGTAGATAATACGAAAATATTTTCTTCATCACATTATCCGTTCTTCGGAACCGAATTTCACTAAAGAGCTTGTAGAAAAAGAAGAGAGTGTCACTCGTAAACAATATAATATATATGTGGTCACTACCTAACCTTAAAATTAATGTATTTTTAATTTGGTGCACTAGTAGCTGATAATAATTCCCAAAATAGTCAATATAGTCATTCATTCTTAAATTTTGGTTTAGAAAAAAGTGAGGTTAAGAAACATACGACGTCGGATGAAGGTTAAAATAAAACTCATCGTGTCGATTGTTGCAAATATTCGGACGGAATTTGGCACCAAAAGTTTACACCAATCAGGGCACCCTCGGATCGTCATATCGTCAGAAATCGTATGCATGGAACGCTGTCTTAAATCGAACTAATCGAAATTTTGATTGCAATATTTTTCCTAACTAACCAGTGAAATTTACATTAAAAAAGTTGAAATCCGGTCCTGTACAATGTTTACTTTCACAAGGAAATTTCCGAACTGCGCAAACTCACAATGTCCCCTTCGTAGCGGGGACATAATTGCAGATGGTATTAGCAATATACTGTTTAATATATTGAAAAGTAAATATTAAAATTCTAAATTTCTCCGAATATTCCCCCATACCTTTGGTAACATCTATGGAAAGTAAGGAGAATTCTGTATCATTTTGGTCTAATGCTCATTGGCGTACCGACCTTGATAATAGTGAGGGAAACCGTTGAAAGTGTAACCGTTCAAATCACTGTAACTTCTAAACTACTCTTGTTTGGAAGAGAAATGTAAGTGCTTTTAATTGTCGTATCCAGTGGTACCCGCTAGTTCCTAATAAAATTGCTAGACTGCGTAATTTGCAATAATACCAGTTTT
The DNA here is from genome assembly GCA_963991005.1 of Barypeithes pellucidus. Classification (NCBI taxonomy): domain Eukaryota; kingdom Metazoa; phylum Arthropoda; class Insecta; order Coleoptera; family Curculionidae; genus Barypeithes; species Barypeithes pellucidus. Next base: position 10,289,714 of record OZ022562.1, on the reverse strand, counting down.
TTATTTTATCCCGAAAATTTAAATCATACGGTATAATTGTGAGATCATAATCGGAAAGTAAATTAAATTTGCAAGAAAAAACGTGAAAACCGCAGCTCTATATCTTCTTTTGTTTCAGAGTTATGGCCAGAAGAAGAATTTTTTTCATTTGAATTGTTATTTTTAATAGAATGCTCCGTATATTTTGGCATTTTTCGATTCTATATAAAAATCCCAGTAACATTTGTTAGCAATTTTATATACCTATTTGTAACCGTTTCCAACATTTTTTTTATGATCAAATACAAGCACTATAGGAAAAATCCTTTAGGGCACTCTGGGATTGGTGCGTGTTTTGAATCGTTGGAGGTTATATTCGTATATAATTAATTTGAGGGGTTTTTTATAAAAAAAACACCTCGAAGATAATTTAACCTTACTTTGTAAGTAATGTAGTTAAAGATTTAAATATTTGAGAAAATTTAGAAAAGGTATGGGTCTTTATACTAGACATTTATACAGGGCATGTTAAGAATTATACCTTTCTTATATAATTCAATAAATACTTATACTAAGTCAAATGCCTATAATTTAAAAATAGTGGTTATATGTTGCCAACTGCAAAAATATTGAGAATTAGCGTCGATTGATTTGGCTACAGTGATCATCGATGATCAAGCAGAAAGTGGCCTGTATGTAAATGACATATTAACATCGCCGTGGAAGTCTAAACGATATCTAACCGAATAACCGGCGTGACTACAGTTAAATTCATAATTTTCATTTAATTTTCTTTTTATTTATAGGCCAGAATATGTTTACCAGGCCCAAGCAACCACAATACGTAAATGTAACGTTAAACGAAACGAAAAACATCAATAATCGAGTGATAATATACGAAAACGGCTGTATTCCGAAAAATCCTAATGTTAACTACGACCATAACGATCTGAACAATAAAACTGCAACTAAGAATGTGAACCTCAGCAGGGTTAATACGCCCAGTCCTAGCTTTAATAGAAATCCTAACCAATATTACAGGTAAGTGACAAGATAATTTGTTTATATCGCCTGTATTCGCTTATTATTATAAGAGATAAAAATCGTTATGTATACATGCCAAATTTCGCATTCCTAATCCCCGTAGTTTAGGTAATACATGTGGGGCAGTCCAATGGACATTTTCTTTTAGTAATGACCTAACGAACAATATGTTCTATCTTAAAAACTAAATGTACTCTAAATGTTTTTAGAAGTGTTACTCCCAACCCAGTCTCGAATAACGTAAAAGCCGAACATAGAAGAAGCGGTTCGATGGGCGAGTTACCAGCTAATTTCACAGAAGATCTGGAAAGTCTGGCGTCTAGAAAACATGAGGCCGAAATCCGAAGAAATCAGGTAAAACTTGAAAAAACCCGAACAAAAGAGGTTAGCGCATTATAGGCGGTGCTGTCATATTGCAACACAGAATTGTAAACGCACGTGTTCAGGTTTTGACAACAAGACGTCTTTGACGCGCGTTATCACTTCTTTTTCAAACTTTTTAGAAAAAAAAATTACAATTTTAAGGTACATACTCTCTTACCATCGATCTTATTTTAAAATAATCCGTTTTATAATTAAATTTCATAAAAAAATAAAACACAAAAAGTATGTTTTGCAACAGAACCAACAGTAGATAATATCACACAAATTTGAATTACATCACATCATTTATTATTATGAAGTATTTCACAACAGAAAAAATCGGGTAATGCTAAAACTAACAAAACGTTTAAAATTCGTATACGTCAAGCGCGTGGAACCCTCGACAGCGTCATTTTATCCCCGAGTCTCGAAACATACTGAAGCAACAATAGTGGTGTTCACCGGGTATTCAAGCAAGGGCGAGACACGCGGTGTAATCTGACAACACTGTTAGTACACTCTAGTGACCCACATTGTTGCTAACTGAATCCAGATGGAACGGCGCAACAGTTTGTGGGTAAAAAGGGTTTTTACCTTAGTATTTAGATATTCGATTAAAAAAAAAATATGTAGAGTTTCTCTAGGACACCCTAGGAGTCACCTATTTAAATATAATAAGTAATTTGCATACCACCCTGTATATGTACCGGGCCACGCATCGTTAAGTTGAACATGGGAAATCCCATGCAATTTTTGAGGTGGCTGAATATTGACTCCCCTGTACATTTTACAGAAAAATTGCATTATAACTTCTTGAAGAGGCCGACATGGTTAACCCAAGTGCCAAGTTTGAATGCATTTTGGCGAGCCAATCACAAACTATTCAATGATGGCAAAACCACGAAACTCTCATAGTTCAGGTAATACAGCAAAAACCAGCAAATTAAATTTTGACATTGACGAATCGAGAATTAGTCAGTGACAATACTTTTATTATTCGTTATGTTCAGGTTTATGTCAATTTTTGGCAATAGCGTCATAAAAATTACTTTCTGGTGTTTGCTGCATTTCCTGAACTATGAGAGTTTCGTGGTTTTGCCATCACAAAATGTATTCAAACTGGGCACATGGGTTTACCAGGTCGGCCTCTTCAAGAAGTTATAATGCAATTTTTCTATAAAATGTACAGGGGAGCCAGTATTCAGCCACCTCAAAAAATACATGGGATTTCCTGTGTTCAACGATTCGTCACCCGTTAGAACAATTTAAATAATAATAACACAGTACTTGTATATACCAATATAATAAAACAATACAATTATAATCGTTATATTTTTAATCAAAAACACTTTTCAAATGACTATAATTCCAAATTAAACTCATACATAGTTTGATAAAAAAAAAATACCGTAATTTTTTAGTAAATGTTCTATTTATGTATTTTTAAACGAATGTGAAAATAAAATAGTCATATCTTGTAATAACCCACATACTGGCAAATCACAAGCGTCGGTTTTATCTTATCTCCGACTTTATTGACAAATATATCTTTTAATGTAAACGAAACAGTTTACGACCGACTGACTAGTTTTCATACTTCCCACTTGCTGTTTTTAACGATTATGGATTTTTGACGAGTTTATATCCTAAAATGTAAGTTTCTTCGTGTTACTTTAAAGTGTGATTATGTCATATCGATAAAATCGAATTGTCTAGCTTTCGGAACCGTGTTGCTAAAGGAAATGGCGTTACATTAAGCTTTTTTTTATTAACTAACAGGTTAGGTTTTAATTCAGTATCAAATTTAGTACTTATTATTTATATTTGATAGATAATAGTAAAGAACTTGTCAATCAATATGATATCGGTTACGTCAAACAGTGGTTTGTTTATTTTATTTGATCGCATGACAGTTGTTTTGTTTTAATAATCAGCGAGGACCATTTTGACGTGACTTATGCTAATTTTGACAGAGCCTCCCTCTACTATCTTGCACGGGGGAAATGGGTACCATTGGTTTTATACGTGTCCAAGATAAGGAGGGCCAGTAGGGTTAAATGGAGGTAAAGTTGCGAATTTACGTGCCTAATAATATGCCGTTTAGAAAGTTTTAAAATTCCGAGTAGTTCCGGAGATATCCGGAAAAAAACGAAGTTCTGAAAAATCGTTTTATTGTTTTCCTGGGTTTTTTTGAGATCGAATTCTAAAGTAAATTGCACTTTTGCATTGCCACTTTTTCCGCTCTATTTAACAGCGTTAATTGTTTTGTAATCCGATGAGTCGTCTTCGAAAGGCCATTATCAACTTTCTTTTTTAAATACGGTCCTGTTTTCCTGATATTGGAATTTGAGAGCTTTTTTTTTCTCCCGAATACAATGATGTATGACACATTGTGGTTTAATGACGTTTCAAGGGTTTGTTGAACAACATCAGGAAAATTTGGGATACGGTCCTGTATTTCTCCTAATTTTATAAATAATACCTCATAAGATAAGTGAGCTCTAAATTGTTTTACTTATGTTGGACTGGTTCAATAAATTACAAATAATTTAATAATAAACCACAAATAAGTGAACAAAATACAGAAACATTATTTCAAACTTCTGTTGATTCGGGATTTAAAAGGAAAGTAGGCGGTTGAAACAAAAAAAATTAAGATGGTGACGCGTGATTTGTTTCACTTGACATTCCCATTGTGATCGTTTGAGAGCGTTTTAAGAGGTTTTCTATTTTCCAGAAAATATGGAACATAAATTTACAAATGCTGAAAAGTTTGATATTCTATCGCATGTTTTATTTATCTCAAAAAAACTGTTATGTGGCAGTTAGAAGATGTTATTTGTGCTTAGAGAATAACGGAAATCATTTTGAACACCTGATTATGTAGTTTCTTACTTTTTTCGTTGTTCGTTTTATTACTGTTTTGGAATGATTTTTGTTCACTTATTTGTGGTTTATTATTAAATTATTTGTTATTTATTGAACTAGTCCAACATAAGTAAAAAATTTAGAGCTTACTGATGAGATATTATTTATAAAATTAGGAGAAATGTAGGACCGTATCCCAAAATTTCCTGATGTTGTTCAAAAAACCCTTGAAACGTCATTAAACCACAATGTGTCATACATCGTTGCATTCGGGAGAAAAAAGGCTCTCAAATTCCAATATCATGAAAACAGGACCGCATTTAAAAAAGAAAGTTGATAATGGCCCTTTGAAGACGACTCGGCGGATTACAAAACAATAACGCTGTTAGATAGAGCGGAAAAAGTGGCAATGCAAACGTGCAATTTACTTTAGAATTCTATCCCAAAGAAAACAGGAAAACAATAAAACGATTTTTCAGAATTTCCTTTTTTTTCCGGATATCTCCGGAACTACTCCTACTGCTACTTACCTTTACCTCCATTTAACCGACTTCGTATTTCTTACGGTTTCCGAGATCCCTGTACTGGCCCTTCTTATCTTGGAGACGTATATGTCGCATAAATCCTTAATTTTATATTTCAAATGAATAGTTTTATCGGGAAGTAAGAGTTTATTGTTTTTTTAAGTAGAATCTCGTGTATATTTTAGCATTTTCCGATTCTATGCAAAATGTAACTTTTGTTCGCAATTTCCAATACCTACAGACAGTTTCTGAGATAAAATTCATAAAAGGAATTTAAAAACAACACATCAAAGATAATTTCTTACTTTGTAACTAATACAGTTAAAGATTTAGAAATTTGAGAGAATTTAGTAAAGGTAATGGTAATTATTTCATAAAAATACTAAACATTTTTTATATCGGGTATTTTATTATACCTTTCCAGTGTAATAATACTATAATAAATACCTACTCATAAGTAATTTTTTTAAACGGAACACCCTGTATTACGTATCGAATTACCTTTTTTTATCTATTACTCAATACATGCATGATTGTATATTAAGTAGTTTGTAGGTTATGAAATTTACTTGTGACTATTTATTTTATTATACCAGAAAAGTATACTTTTTAGCATATCCTGTATAAAAGATGTCTAGGAATCGAAAAATGCCAAAATTTCAATAGCATTCTATGTAAATAATCAAGTTAGACTTAACTTCCGGTATAACCGGAAGTGATAGATACATACATCTGTCAAAATATCTTCTTTAAAAAGATCGGCAATATCTCAAACAAATAAATTTTTTAGTTCCCGAGATCCTTTAGTAGGCCACTCACCTTGAATGACCCTGTATACTTGTATTTTAGGCGCAACGAGATCGCATAAAAGAGCAGGAATTAGAGAAAGCCGAAAAACAAAGACTGGAGGAAATTTTAAATATGTGCGCCGAATACGAGAGACAGTCTCACACGCAGCAGGGTGAAAAAAGTAAACCTCCGACTCCCAACAGGTATGTGCGATTATAATAACAGTCTAAGGGCCGGTAAAAACCGACAGCCGTTTGTAAATCGTGTTAGAATGTGAGTAGCCTATCTTACTCGTTAGTCAGATCAGCTTTATGCACCATCTGCAATAATTTTGGCATTATCAAATATTTGAATTCTTTTCAGGATAATAACCAATGGATCCCTACCTAGGGACAAGCGCCTACTAGGCTCCTCGTCTCCTTTCGGCTCGCCACCCCCTTCGCCCCTCGAGGTGCTCCATAACGAGCTGCTCAAGCAAAGTCACAATTATGAGAATGTGACTATAACGTATAATAAATCGGAACCCAGGATTGTACAATATGAGACTTTCGAGACGAGGCAGCCGGAGTTACGTAATGGAGAAATGAAAGGATCGGATAGTCCTTATGAGAATGTTTATGTACAGGGTGGTAGTGCAGGATCGTACCCTTCGAGCCCACGGACCAGGATAAAAACGTTTGTTACTTCGAATAAGGAGAGGTTGGTAATGGTATACCTGGTGGAATTGATACACTCATGTGCAAGATAAAACGGTCATTACAGAAGTTCATTTCGGTGATTGTTTTAGAGAACTGTAGGTACTATCAGTTTTAATCACATATACACGGTGTTGAAAAAAGGTCGGTACCCCGGAATAACTCCGGTGCATCGCATTGCAGCGGAAAATGTCTAGGGAGAAAGTTGTTTGATTTTCAAGGAGGAATAGTTTGCAATTTAAACCACCCCCCACCCCCTCAACCCCCGGACGCGGGTGGGGGTAAGTTAAGATTTTCAAATGGAACCCCATATTTTTATTGGCGTATCGTGTTCTCCGAGCAAAAATAAACATCTTTTGTCCGAAAAATTTTTTTGTCCGGGCCCATCCTTCACCAATAATCACCATGAGGAAGACAAAATCAGACCCGTGCCAAAATCAAGTTTTATCCCAGAAATACTCTTTTTCTCTGTCTTGTACTAAAAAATGCCCTGCAATTATGTCCCCGCTACGGGCATCGAAGGGGGCGTTGTGAGTTTGCGCAGTTCGGAAATTTCGTTGTGAAAGTAAACATTCGACAGGGCCGGATTTCAACTTTTTTAATGTAAATTTCGCTGGTTAGGAAAAATATTGCAATCAAAATTTCGATTAGTTCGATTTAAGACAGCGTTCCACGCATACGATTTCTGACAATATGATGATCCGACGGTGCCCTGATGAACATTCGTATTGGCAATATACTGTTGATATATATGTGGTTTTAATCTTAATCTTTTGCAAATTTTAAGTAGCATTGGTTATTCGACATTAAACCTGATAGTTGTACCTACAGTTCTGTAAAAAATCACTAATACCGAACAAAAATAAAGTTATTAAGCTTAAAACTTTGTAATGTCCGTTTCTTTGTACATGAATGTAATTTGTTTGTTTTTTTAGTAACATAAGAGAAGTCACCGACTCTATAGAAAGCAAATTCGCTGTCATAGAAACCGAGAGGAAACTCCTAAAGGAAGCGGAACGAGTTTTGAGACAGAATCTGCACAATTCCAAGGAAATCACGGAAGAGAACTTCGATTTAAGCGATCTGGAGCCGAGAAAAAATACACCCACCAAGTTCATATACCCCCTGGACGGAGAAGGGACGTTAGAAGGAGATAGAAAATCTACCGGTAGTAATAAAAAATCGTCGGACAGTAATAAGAAGGATGAGGAACATACTAAGTTGGATACTACGAATGATACGAATAGCTTCGATTCATCGAGGGAGTATAAAAAGAGTAAGTAATTTAGAGGAAAGGATGGCGATCAGAGTACCAGTGTTGTCGTTTGCGTCAATATTACCAAATTTTGCAACTTGCTATTTACTGACAATTTTTCATTTGTAAAATAATGTACATTTTTTTTAAGGGGTCTCGGGTGAACAAAACACGGAAAATAAGAAGAGACTGGAGCAGCTGAAAAAAGAGAAGAAAGATATTTTAGCCGTTATATCGAGAATCAAAAGACAAATGGCGGAAATTGAGATACAGGAGGACGAACTACACGGAGAGGTAAGTTTGGAGGGGTGTTATAGAAATGGTTTATTATATTTAAATGGGTGATTCCCAGAGTTGGCAGTAGTTAACTGCAAAAGTAGCGAACGACCTATAAAATTTTACTTATTCCGTTATTCGATCGATCGAAACAAAGACGCGGCTTCCGGCAGCTCGTTGCTGATAGCCTTGAGTGGTCGCAAAATGTGTTCTGTTGTGAAATTATTTGTTTCCGTGTGCTTTTAATTTTAAATTAGTGGACCATTGTTTCAAATACATTATTCACTGGAATTTGTTGAAATAATTGTGTAGGGTTTCAATTTACGGGAAAAATAACAGGTAAATATGACAACATCGCTGACAACAGACGTCTGTCTATTGAATAACAATTATGTGTTTGTTTACCAAATGTCAGTAGTGCATTCGCCTTTTTATGACAAAGACATAAGGCGGTTGTTCACAAAGTGTGCGCCGCGGCGCCCGGGACGTCATGGATAGTAAACCGGGACGCCGCGAGGCGTTCATGGATTCTCTTCTCCGGAAGTAAACTTGCTTATATTCGCAATAAACAATTCACATCTCAAATTTCGTCTGTGACAAAATACTAAGCCTAAAAAAGTTTTATTTTCTTCAGTGGCGGCTCGTGACCTATGATAGAAGGGGTTCACAAGTATGGTGAAATTATTTTTAAAATTTTATTTTTGTGTAACGACCAAACAATTACTTTCTAGGCGTTTTAAATGTAGAAAGAAAAAAGTAGTAAAAAAATGCGTTATGTAAAACATATTTTTATTTATTTTTTAATTTTACACAAGGAAATACAACTTTTGGAAAATAAGAAAGGTTTTCTTAGTGTGAATAGCTGTCGGATCTTAACGTCGTCGTATGCAACCCTAGTAACAATATTTATACAGTCCACTACTAATACTACTAAAGATGAAAACCGAATGATGTCCAATACTACTACCGCCATCTACGAGTTATCAAGAAAACAGAATGATGTCTAATGCCACTACGCCATCTATGGCTACGTCATTAGGCGCAACCAAGAACAATAGTTAACTGTTTTATGACGAGAACGAATCGAGCCACGAGACTGACAATTTGGCATTCTTCATATTTTCAGTGTTTTTAGTTTAAATCCTTAAATAAAATGGTTTAAAATCATATCGAGTATCATTTATCGAAATACACAACATTTATCGACCCTACACAATAGTGCTTAAACGTAAAGTCCATTCTTCGGTTCTTAATTGTAGAAAATTGATCAATAACAGCCTCATTAAGTTTGGAATGCCCTCTATAATTTTTTTTTCATATATCTCATTTTTAAACTTTCTAATAGTTTCTAATAGTCCCTAGATTTACCCTTTGTGGTCTGCGTTAAATTAATTTCGGGTTTAGGTGTTCCCGCATTCTTCACTTCAACTTTTTGCTCCAAACTCAAAGAGCTAAAGTTATTTCTTAAATAGTCCACCGTCAACTATTCATTTTAACTTAATAAATATATAATATTAAAATATTAAAACATACACGCTCGAATTTCTAACTAGATGCACGAACAGACGACAGCGCGGTGCACAGAAAAACTTTGCGCCTTTTCCATGTTAAATCGCCATAGCCCCGCTATCCCCCGCCGCCACCTGTTACTACAGAGAAACTGCACTGACCGAGGCACGGTTGCCGGATCTATACAGTTTGGTTTGACGGGATGCTAATATATTAAGGAGGGTCGGACTTTTTTAGTTTGACGGTACGATAAAATATTAGGGAGGGTAGGACTTTATACGATAAATAATATTCAATGAATATAAATTAATATTTTTTCGTTTTGTTTTGGGGGTACACGTGCGCATGTGCTCCTGTGAAAGAACCGCCACTGATTTTCTTACTTTTAATTTTCCAGATCGAGTTAGAAAAAGCACTGATAAACGGCGAATTCAAATCGAAGCAACTGGAACTGGAAAAAATCGAAACCAAGAAGCAAAAATTACTGAAAAGAGCTCAAAGAATAGAGGACAGTATGAGGGATTGCCAGATGAAGCAAGACGAGGATCAGAGAGAATGTAGAAAAAAGCTAAAACTGGCTCAAGAAAACATGGCTAGGGTTGAGGAAACGTTGAAATTGACTGGTTAGTGTAGATGTTTTTCTGCGACACCGCGTTTTTATCTTTATTTCTCCCCTCCAAGGACAAATTTAACACAACGTACCCAACCGAAGCCCCAAACGGTACTTTTAATTTCATTTCAGTCCTTCATAAAATATGAGCATCAATTTTTTGGGATATATAGAAAAATGCTTATTCCTGGATCAACCAACGTTAATTTTGCTTCCTACTTATTTCTATATAAACTACAATCTAACAGCAATTTTTTTTTAGATAAAGCAACGCCTCAATATGAAGAAGTTTTTGAAGATTACCTCCAAGCTCAAGAACAACTGGACAACGAACGAAAGAACTTTGAGGACCTCGAGTTCCACCATTTGGAAGAGGAGGCCGATTGGTTGGCCAGTCGCGAGGAGCTTCAGCGAGAGATCGTCGATTTATCGAATAAAATCGAGAATTTGAGGATCAATTTGCAAGAATTGGAGAATCAGAAGCAGAAAACCTCGAAGACCAATTCGAACGAATATAAGACGATCGAGAGGCAGAAGATGGAGTGTATGGTTAGATTGGAGGAGATAAGAATCAGGTATAAAATAGTGAAAGTTTTCCGACCAATATTTCATTCTTTATACAGGGTGTTATGGAAATGACGTATTATATTTAAATGGGTGACTCTTTGGGTGTTCTAGAGAAGCGCTACATATATATTTTTTCAAATCGACCGTTTTAAAGTGGGGTCCAGCCCCATAAACCCACACCTCATCCGGCGTTTGTTCGGGCTTGTTCGGCATGTCACCCTGTAGTGGCATATCAGAAAACAGGTGTTACGTGCAATGTTGCCAAACTGTAAAAAATGTAAAACTTTAGTTTCTTATGAAAATAAATATTTAGCTTACTTAGAAAATAAATCCACGCTGACAGGAGTAAGAAATCCAGACATTTTCAGTTCTTTTTTCTATGGGAAAAGCTTTATGCTCATCACTTGCCCTGATGATAGTGTGGAACTGCATAATAAGCTTATACCCACTAAACCCCATTCGGCCTATTCTTTCCAATCGCTCGGAACATAACCGGCAGAGAAAGAAATACATAGTGAAACACAACAAATTGCACTAAATCACTTAAAGAAACACACAGACACCCACGAGTTTCAAATTAGTTTTTTTGAAGATATGCACCTATTATCAGATTACACGAAAGCACTCAACACTAACGCATAATTACACTTTACAATAACACTATCGCACACTTAATTATTTCGCAATAGAAATAATAAAAATGCTAATTTCTATGGGCCATTAACCCTTTACTAAACATAAAATGAAACAATTATGTGGACATAGGAACTACCCTTTGAAATAAATCGAGTCCAAGGTGCTTTCTTTCTTCGAAAACTGCTAGCGCGGTTGCCATTTCCGAGACTATAATTATACAGGAAAGTAATATTATAGAAGGAAATTCCGCAATTTATGAATATAATCTCATAAAACATCGAAAGTGGCCACGCTGTATTTTTACCGATGAGCTTAATATAATTAACCCTAACAGACGTCAAGACACGAACAGGCTCAAAGGTGTTATTTAGTTTCAACATTTTTAGATGTCAAATAAATGATGAAATCATATACAATAAGGGCGTATTTTTGTCTACACAGTAGCACTTTAAAATACTAATTGAGATTAAATGGTACTTAGATGTGTTCATGAGATCCGCGATAGCTAATGTGAATTTATGTGACTTTGTTTTGGTGTTTTATGACGGTTTTTGTTCGGGTTACCTGGTGTTTTTTTTTATAAATTAAGTTGGTTTTAAATTAGGCCGAAAAGGTAAATAAATTTGCATTTTTTTCTTCTAAAGGGTAAAGTGGCATTTCAGTTGTTCAGATCCGACGGGTGTCGTTCGAATTGAACGAGTGAGAACATACCTGACCATTATAAACTCCGCGGCGGTTTGTTCGAGTCAGTTCAAGTTTATAAATCAGGATTGTTTCCCAGTGAATTGAACTGAACGTAAAAGTTTATAATAATGTACCCTGAAAAATAAACAACTTGGAATCTGTCAAATGGTTAGACTTTGTAAATAGTTTACCCTGAATATATGACAACACTGTTGAAGATTCATTGACGTTTTTCGCCATATGTGGCTTTGTTTACCTTTCTGGCAGGGGCACCACGTGATCATTTTTGGTTTGACATAAGGTCATGTACAGGGCATATTAAATTAAAGCGCCATTTTTGGATATTTTTCTTCATTTTGTTTTCATTCCAGGAATTGCCGGTTTAAATATAATACGTCATTTCCATAACACCCTGTAGAGAAACGACAGGTTCTGGTGTCAAATTTGTCACGTCTCCCTTAGTTTTTAATTTACAGGGTGATTGTGAAAATTTCACTTTTAAGTCACTCCTCGTATTTCCGTTCGGCATGAACTTATCAAAAAGGTAAAAATTGATCTTGTTAGAGATTTTTACGTAAAGTTGAGTGGCGTAGACAGTTTTTCTCTGCAACCCCTTCCTGGTCTAACTGGACCACCCTTTCTATAATCCGGATTTGTTCCCATCTGAATTTATTTAAAAAATTGCCGCCGGACTTTTCTTTTGCATTTTAAAATCGATAAACCCTTCAAACAGGGTATTTTGCAGACCAACGAGAATTTTAGAATAATTTTGATGGGTTAATTGTTATTTTAAATAGCTGCTTTGTAAATTTGTAATGCCTCGATGTTTTTACAATTAGTTTAATTTTTCATTATAGATTGAAATCGATCGAGAACGAGCTTGTAACCTACTCAAACCAGGAATCGGATCAAGAATGTTCGAGCGAGGAGAGCGACAAGTCCAAGGATATAGAGAAGCGCTTGTCGACCCATTCGTTCTCCAAAGTTACCGATATGAGTTGCTCGGTTATCGTTAGCAATCACAAAGTTTCTAAAGAGCACGAATATAACATGTCTCAGAGTTACAACGAGAAACTGTTACAGGAGAAATGTGTACTGGAGGATGGTGTAGGTAAGGTTATTTAAATGTTTTTGACATATGGAGTAAAAAATGACTTGTTCGGTTTAGGTAAAATTTGAATTCACTATAAGTTTTCGCTTCAATAAAGACCAAAAGTGACGTAATTAAATGGGACAATGCGGCTAGTGTTGGGAAAAAACCGATGATTTTAATAATCGAGTACCTACTTGATACTCGAGCGATTTTAATCACTTGAAATTTTGAAGACTAAGAAGAATGCGTTGATAAAACACCAGCGGTTGTTTTTGTAAGTTTTAGAAGTTTAGTCTAGAGTTTTTTTTAAGGAAGAACAGTTGATTCTGATTTTTTGTAAAAATTATATCCTTTAATTTTTTAAACATTTACAATCGCCGCTGGCTAGCCGGTCAAAACAAAAGCCATGTCGCGATGAATCCACTAAGGGATTTGGCATACTTTTTGTATGCACCTTCTCGTTTATGTGCCTTTAACAAGGACGTCTGTCGTGTCTGCCTTCTGAGCGTCAAACTCGAACGTCGCCAATCGGCATATTTCGGGTGGCGCGCGAAGATCGCAATGATTCGATTTTTCGCCTGAATTTATAACTAGAGTATTTCCTATCGGAAAAACTAGGCTACTTAGAAAGTAAATCCAGGACGCAGACACCTTCAGTTCTTTTTTCTATGGGAAAAGCTTTATACTCATCACGTGCCCTGATGATAGTGTGGGACTACATAATAAGCTTATACCCACTAAACCCCATTCGGCCTCTTCTTTCCAATCTCAGAATATAACCGGCATATCGTCTGAGAGAAAAAAACACATAGTGAAACAACAAATTACACTAAATCACTTGAAGAAATACACAGACACCCACGAGTTTCAAATCAGTTTTTTTGACGATATGCACCTATTATTACATTACACAAAAGCACTAAATACTAACGCATAATTAATAACACTACCGTACACAGCACTATAGGATACAAATTATTTCGCAATAGAAATTCAGAAATAATAAAAACGCTAATTTCTAATGGGCTAATCAAATTTATTAATCCTTTACTGAAGAAGAATGATGAAATAATTATGTTGATAGACAGGACATCCCTTTGAAATAAATAGTCTCGTCTAACTAGCGCGGTTGCCATTTCCGAGACTATCATTATACAGGAAAGTATTACAGGAGGAAATTCCGCAACAAACCCGAATATGTCAAACGTGTTTAGTTACTTTCAAAATTATTAGATGTCTAATACCAATGTATGGAAATTTATATTATTTCTCAGAACAATAAAGACATATTTTTGTCTATACAGTAGCACTTTAAAATACTAAAAACTTAAATGTGTTCATGAGATGCATACCTACGCGAAAACTAATGTGAATTTATGTGGCTTTGTTTTGGTGTTTTGTGAGGTTATTGGGTCGGTTTTTGTTCGGGTTATTTACTTGGTGTTTTTTTATAAATTAAGATGGTTTTAAATAAGGCCGAAAAGGTAAATAAAATTGCATTTTTTTTTCTAAAGGGCATTTAAGTTGTTCAGATTCGACGGTGTCGTTCTAATTGAACAAATGAGAACATACCTGACCATTTATAAACTCCGCGGCGGTTCGTTCGAGTCAGTTCAAGTTTATAAATCAGAGATTGTTTCCCAGCGAACTGAACTAAAAGTAAATTTTTATAATAACGTACCCTGAAAAATAAACAACTTCAAATCTGTCAAACGATTATTGACTTTCCAAAGAGTTTACCATGAAAATGTGACAACACTGCTCAAAATTCACTGACGTTTTTTGTCATATGTTGCTTTGTTTACCTTTCTAGTGACACACGTGCTTATTTTTGGTTTGACAGCAGGTCATGTACAGGGCATATTAAATTAAAGCGCCATTTTTCGATATCGGAATTGCCGGTTTAAATATAATACGTCAGTTCCATAACACCCTGTAGATATTGGCCACAAATTGATGGGCAAAAAAGTAATTCAAATTCGGTATGTGGGCATAAAATTACAATATAAACAAATTTTCCAAATAATGTTTTTTAAAATTGTTAATTTTAAATGAATTTATTCCAACTTATTGGCCCTCACTGTAGAGATCAGCAATATTTTATTTTTTAGCTAAAAAATTCCCTAGCCAAGATGACATTGACAGGATAAGTAAGGTCACATCCGATTCGCCCATTATAGAAGATGGACGGGGGTCCCTAGGCAGAAAAACCATCGAATCTCTAAAGGAAATTGAGAGGATACGACATTTACATTTATGTCAACAAGGTAAGAAATACGTGAAACGTTCAATCGATATTTTTTATGCCGTTCATAGAATATTTTTTTTCCATATAAGTTCAATAAAAACGTTTGGTTTATTTTTTAAAGGTTCCCAAGTTATTGAGCAAGAGAGACAAAGAGTCTTGGCCCTTAAGCAAAGAGTGCAGGAGGAAGTTAAGTCGCAATGGGCGCAACAAAGACAGGATTCGATGATTTCCTCAAGTTCGGACGGTGCTAGAAACAGGTAAAGTATATTGTAGAATTGCACGAAAATTTACTTAATGTGCAAAAAATCCGTATCGACCACAGACTCGAAACGAACATCATGGACCCGGTATTTCTATCTGCTTCGTACACGTCAATTTGACGATCGTTATTACTAAAATAAACCCAATAAAAAACAGACGCGGGGCTTCTATCTACAGTTCGACAAGCAAGTCTATAGCTACGCGGTATCGGTAAGGGGGAAGCACTATCTTTTAAAACATGGCCGAGTCATGGGCGTGCTATTATTATCTTAATAATGTAATAATATATATTTTTTCACAGCATGAATATATTTGTATCACCAGTGCAATATATTAGACCTTTTCATTAATATTCCTCGCTTATTTTGGCAATTTCGCCAATAAAATCCATTTGATTTCAACATGCACGTCAAAGTTTCACGGGAAAATGGAAAGTTTATGTCACTTCTCAGCTGTTGTAGCAACTTTTTTAAGGTTGGAAATACTTTTAGTTCCAAATAAAACTTTTGTATTGTTCTCCTAACAATGCCAAAGTCGAAGCCTTCGATTTTTTCGACAGCAGAGAGACGGTCTCTTTTTTGACAGGAGATAACAACAATTGATTCGGGTTATTTTCTTCCTTTCAGTATCTTTGTGCATGTTTTTTACTGCACCCACGTTTACTCCCGTATACATTGCGAGCCTTTCTAGCTTTCGCTTAAGTGGCAATTTAAATGTATTAATTTGTTATTCCTCTTCACACACCCTGTACACATTGGCAATCACTTCGCGGGTTTGACTATGAAGGGTTTTACCAGGGTATATTCATTCATTATCATAGTTTTAAAACAAACCCTATCACTACGCAACTGGATGAAGCATATTGGACATCGCAAAACAAGCACGCTGGCACTATAGGCGTGTCACCAGGAGCGTGACGTCATCCTCTATCTGGGATATAACCTATCAAATTGGCTCTAGCCACCAGTTACCCATGGTTACCGTTGATATTGTACCATGTTGCCCTATTTTTAGATTAGAAGTACTTTAATGAAAAAATATTTTATTTTGCATTTAAATATTAAAATAAATAGTATGAAAAGAAAGTTTTAAGAACATTGAAACTATAATAGAATATTAGTTTCTTATATACTTATGACAATTTACTTTAAATGGGTAAATTTAATTTTAGGGTTTACTTGGTAACATGTTAATAAATTAATATTTAATATATGTGACAACATTGGTATCACAATATTTTTTTTGCCCGCATTCCTTTTGTAGCTACAGTTAAAGTTGTCGACCTGTATCTATACAGGTTGTCCCATTTTCGACACTTTTATAGGGTATCTCCGTAATTGTTAGTGCTATCAAAAAAGTAATGTAGGTGTCATGTGCTCTTTTTGGGTCAAACTTAAAATCGTGAAATCAAAATTTGAAAATTTTCGCTCGCTGAAGAGATACGGGGGAAAATCAAAAAATTGACAATTTCATAATTACCCTATATTTTCTTAGTTAAAAGAGATACAGAAAAATGTTTTATACAGAAATTTCTTTATAGATTGTTGAATAATCTGCCGTTTCCAGAATAAGTATACGGGGTAGGGTAAAAAAGTTATCGAACCTAACCTCATTTTTTTAAATGAATCACCCTGTATATTTTAATCTAAAAAGATCCTATTTTAAATTCTCCTTTCAAATATATAACACACCATGGATGATATTGGTTTCCTAGGCGATTTATTTAAACTTTATTACTTTGAAACGAAATACAAGATTCAGATTAAGGTAAAAAATAGCGGGAATCATCGCAAATGTTCGGAATATGTCCCTAAATGGTTACCGTCTTTCCGGATAGCGAACAAAATATACATTTTGCGCCATTTCTTCGTTTTTTCCAATATAAACTGATATCATATCAAATTTTTCAAAAAGTTGATAGGTCATTCTCGCAAATAAATATGTTAAAATCACATAATAAGCTTCTGGACGTTCTATGGCGTTATGGAGTCAGGGGGACAGTGTGGAAAATGCTTCAGAGTTATCTTGCGGATAGATATCAAATAGTAAAAATCAATAATACTTTAAGTAACAAACAGGTTGTAAAGATTGGGGTGCCACAGGGTACAGTTCTTGGCCCAATTTTGTTTATAATATACATAAACTCTATGCTGTCGCTCGATGTAGAAGGATCAATTATATCATATGCTGATGATACCGTCCTGGTTTTCAGTGGTGACACCTGGTTGGAAGTCAGAGACAAAATGACCAACGGTTTGATTATTGTAAGGAATTGGCTAGAAACTTTTAGACTCTCTCTTAACCTGACAAAGACAAATTACATAGCGTTTTCCCTAACAGGCGCCAACAGACCAGAATTTACAAATATCGAAATTAACCAACAAGAAGTAAATGAAGTATCACAAACAAAATACTTAGGGATTATAGTAGACAAACATTTGAAATGGCAATCGCATATTGAATACCTGTCAAATAAAATTCGCTGTATGATTCATAAATTCTATATTCTCAGAGAAATCTTGAACACAAAAATCCTAATCTTAATTTATAAAAATCTTGTTGAATCTCTGGTTCGATATGGAATCTTGGTCTGGGGGGGACTGTACAATAGGGCTCTCTATCGATTGAATATTGTTCAAAAATGTATACTAAAAATAATGTTTCGGCGGGGTAGACTATATCCGTCAGAGTTATTGTTCTCTGGGGACATCTGTAACATTAGAACTATGTATATGGTCAGTGTGTCAGCCTTCGTTCATAAAAATAAATCTTTGAACAATACTATAAATCACGGTTACTTCACACGGGGTAGAATGAATAATGATCTGATCATCCCAGTAAACAACAATAATATTAATTTAAAAAGTGTGGCCTATTTAGGTCCTAAGATATATAATTTGCTTCCAGTAACAGTAAGGACTATATTAAACATATTCAAATTTAAGAAAGCATGCCAAGATCATATAACGAGGGAATTTAATAACCTCAAACATATCTTTAAATAAAATTATTCATTCTTTTTCACCAATATACTGTATTATGCACATATCAAAACAAACACTCATTTGTCAAGTAGTTAGTCTATAAGATAGTATTATGGTGCATACAAGTAATTTTATTACTTAGGCACTTTTTAATTTTTAGAGAATATTTTTTGTCTTTTGTAATCTTTAAACTTACTTGATTTAATGTTAATTAATGTTGATGTTAAATAAATAAATAAATAAATAAATAAATACATCTTAAGAACAATTAAATTAAAATGAAATTGACGTTAAATGTTAATAGTTAACATAGTTGTTTCTAGGATAATAGCTTTTGTTTCATGGTCTACTGTGGTTTAAAGTAATAAAGTTTAAATAAATCGCCTAGGAAACCAATATCATCGATGGTGTGTGGTATATTTGAAAGGAGAATTTACAATAGTATCTTTTTAGATTAAAATATACAGGGTGTTCCATTTAAAAAAAATAAGTTTAGGTCCGATAACTTTTTTACCTGACCCCGTATACTTATTCTGAAAGCGACAGATTATTCAACAATCAATATTAAGAAACTTCTGTATAAAATATTTTTCTGTATCTCTTTTAAGTAAGAAAATATAGGGTAATTTTGAAATTGTCAATTTTTTGATTTTCATCCGTATCTCTTAAGCGAGCAAAAATTTTCAAATTTTGATTCTACCATTTTAAGTTTTACCCAAAAAGGGCACGTGACACCTACATTACTTATTTGATAGCACTAACAATTACGGAGATACCCTATAAAAGTGTCGGAAATGGGACACCCTGTACAATCCCCATCTCTTTTTATCTTCTCTGTCTGTTTCTGTTGTCATTCAGGTAACCGGTTTGATATGTCTTGGTTAGGATAAACAAACAATCGACGGACGTGACGCAAAAGTCTGTATTTTGATCCGGTTTACTGCAGACTTGGCACAGTCTTACCATATTGAGTTAACAATTACTATTTATTTCCACAAACAATACTTAAATTTAACACACAAACACTGAAAATCAACAAAGAATTTTATTTAACAATAACCTCAAATATGACAGTTGTTCATGCGGTAGTGTCAAACGTGAAAGCAGGTATACAAGACGGCTGTTCCAATAAGGGCTTTGGTCTGCTAATTTTCAGAGCTCCCCGATTGTTTTTCTGGAAAGTTGTTTACAATCTACCTAAAAACGTGAATTGTATATTCTTCAAAGACTATGAGCCAAAGCCGTATCCTTCTTGATTTAAAATCCTTTGTATATCACAATATATAATTCGGCCCTAATTTTTTAGTTTTATCATTCACTATCATAACCAACAAACATTCTTTAGGTATTAAATCCCTGAGTATTAAAACTAATACCGAATTAACTGATAACACTGTTTCAAGTAGGTATTTATTGATTTTATCAGCTGATTTCTGCAGTCAGTATACATATACTATGCCGATTACTAATTGTAAGTTTGCAATTTATCTTGTGTTTTTATAGACAGGTATCTACGTTATCGTAATTTTTTTATTTTAGTTTCATCTTAAATTAGATATGTATGGGTATTGGGGTTCGTTCCGTACTTACTTAGTTTAATGAATGGTAAGTTTCGGACGAGTATGAGTAGTTTAATTCAGCGGTGCTTTAGTGTTCGAAAGAAGGAAATCGGCAATAAAATTTCTAAATTACAGTAAGTTGGTTTGTTCCGTCATATTTGTAATGGGTGTGCTAGAGAAAGCGTATATCCTTTTTTTTTAAATCGAGTGTCTGGATACTTAGGTAAAAACCCCTTTATCCCACGTGCAGCCGCGCCATACACATCTGTTTTCAGTTAACAAGCGGATTTAAGTCGGTAGGCGAGCAGTGATGCCAAATAACAACGCGGGTCTCGACCACATGTATATAACCATTATATTGCCAATACGAACGTTCCAAAATACAAAAAGTGTCGTCGCTATGGGAGATGGCGCGGCCCTATTGAGTTTGCGCAGTAGGGTGGAAACTTTAGCGATCGCCTCAGAGCCGACCCGACATTATTTGTTTGTTGTTATTCGTCGCCATCTTTGGTTCTGGATGTTTTCTCAAATTACAGAATAAAAAGTGGTTCATCCACATTGTTGTCGGTATATTAGTGCTTATAAACTTTCATTACCTAACTAATTTTTGTAAATGAGATTTTAATTTGTGGTGATTCGATTCGCTGTTTGATAGGTTAGTGGCTTGTTTTGTTTAAGATGAAAGGACACAAGTGCCTGGTGCTTTTTTGCAAAAGTCGTGTAAAGGTATACAGTATATACGAAAATATTTTGCTTATCACATCACAATATAATATATAATATGTGGCCACTACCTAACCTTAAAATTAATGTATTTTTAATTTGGTGCATTAGTAGCTGATAATAATTTCCGAAATACTCCATTCTTCATTTTTGGTTTATAAAAAAGTGAGGTTAAGAAACATACGACGTCCGATGAAAGTTAAAATAAAGCTCATCGTGTCGATTGTTACAAATATTCGGACGTAATTTTTAACCAAAAGTTTATACCAATCAGGGCACCTTCGGATCATCATATCGTCAGAAATCGTACGCATGGAACGCTGTCTTAAATCGAACTAATCGAAATTTTGATTGCAATATTTTTCCTAACTAACCAGTGAATATAAAATAGTTGAAATCCGGTCCTGTCGAATGTTTACTTTCACAAGGAAATTTCCGAACTGCGCAAACTCACTATTGCCCCTTCGATGCCCATAGCGGGGACATAATTGCAGATGGTATTAGCAATATAATGGTTATATACAATATGTGGTATCGACCTCGGCCGTTGGAAATCGTTTCTTGATAAGCGCGTCGCGCACACCTTTTCCCTCAATTCCCATATAATAAATGCGATATAATTTATGTGATATTGGTTGTGTTACTTCAACAAACTCGGAAAGAAATGCCAAAAATTCCGCAAAATCGATGTAAATCGGGCAAATTTATCACTTTTTATTAAATGTACTCATTATCTTACTTTGGTTGATTGTCGTACAACGTAAAATGTATCCATTGTGTGTCCGATGTTTCTCTGTCATGTTTCTAAAGTTAAAATTACCCGTTTATACCTTTATTGATATTTTCCTTCTATCGCATAACATTCGATCGGAATTTATAGAGAATGGAGATAAATACGTGTTTTTCATAATAGTTTGGCCTACAAATAAATACAAAATACCTTACCTCATACGAACTGTCATCCCGGCCACTTAAAAACATAAAATAATAAATAATTTTGGAAAAATTACTTCTAGTATTCAAGATAATTAATGCCCCTCCGAAAAAAATGTTATATACTCGACAATTAATCGCAAAAAGAAATATGGCTATTTATTTTTGAAAAGGCGGATAAAAATAATCTGCTAACAGGTGACGGAGATCTCGCAACTAAAAATATATATAACTCGTCAATTTTTAAGTGGTATTACAAGACTTGACGGTAACAAACTCCGACAAATACCAGAGATATACAGGGTGAAGGTGGAGAGGATATTTCCATTTCCCTTATAATTATTATTATATTAAAGAATGAATATTTTCCTACCGATTTTAACGGCAAACGTCTGACCTATTTATTCCCATAAACAGGTTATCAGGGCATAACAACAATTATTTGAGTTTAAAACAACCAAAGAAATATTAATAACTTGACGCTTCAAAGAATTTTGAATCTCGGAATTTTTCAAAAGTCGGCAAAGCATAAATTGTTTAATAAATACGGTATAGTGAACTGTGTATTTGGTTCGAAAATAGAATTAAGGCGTTGACGGTCTATGAGTGTCGAAAAAACTATGGAATATTAGTGGATGTTGCGGTGGAAAAAATTCCTTGTTGGCAAAGAAGGCATTTTTTGTTAATTTTTATTTTATGATTAGCCTGGGCAATTATGCATGAAAACGGTCTCTTACGTTTTTCTCGTTATTCATTTAATTTTCACTTCAAATTGAAACTGATTATTATTATAGGTAGTTAGTTATCGGGTTTCGGCAACGTTGAAATTAAATTCAAGTACAGTGAAACCTCTCTTAGGCGGACACCTACGGGACCGTCTAATAGAGGTGTCCGCCCATGGAAAATTTGTTATTAGGTAATATGTAAATGCAAAACTATTACTATGCATATGTATGTACAAATATGAAAACAGCCTGTCCGCGCCCGCCCAAAGGAGAGTCCGCCCAAGAGAGGTTGATTTTCATGGAATTTCATATACCTAGTTCCGGACTATGAAAAAATGTCCGCTTAATAGGGATAACGGCTTATTAAAGGTGTCCGTTATGAGAGCTTTCACTGTATTTAATTTACTTTTCGATTTATTGTACTAAACCAGAACTATTAGGAATAAACAACATTTTTGTTTGTGCTAGTGACAAATTTCTTACTTTATGTTAATATTAGTTTTGTAAAAAATGAAATGAAAAATATATAAATGAACATACCTTGTACAATTCTCACTTATACTAAATTTGGCTACATTTTATGGTTTTGTTTGATGTTGTATTTTTAACGATTGGACGTGCAATAATTGAGTTATACCATTTAGCAGTCAGGTATAACGAAATTAGTTCACGTCCAATCGTTAAAAATTCAACATCAAACAAAAATATAAAATGTAGCCAAATTTAGTTTAAGGGAGAATTGTACAAGGTATGCTCATTTATATATTTTTTCATTTCATTTTATACGTAACTAATATTAACATAAAATAAGAAATTTGTCACTAACACCATCAAAAATGTTGTTTCTCTCTATTTTATTTATACGCGTTTTTTCTTTAGTCCTAACAAATAGTTCTGAAGATGGTTTAGTACAATAAACTAATTTCAAAGTGACCGAAACCCAACCTATAATTTGAAAAAATGGCCAAGAAACCAAAACACATATTATTTTTATTAACATTGATAATGATAAATTGTGTTTCCACTTTTCGACACATTTTTTAAAAATAATAGTTACACTCGCATGGACGTAACTCTAATAAAAAAATTTCTTTTTCTTTTCAGTGGTCCCGACATCGAACAAAAATCAAAAGATAAACCTGTAAATGGAGACGAAAATCGAAAGGTAGGTTTTAAAGTGTTTTTATACTAATTATTAACTATTCATAATCAAACTCTGTATTATTTATTGGTGACGCGACAATTGGTGACAACAACTTTCCCAGAGAACGTTATTACAACCATTAAAAAAGATATACTGTGTGTCCGTGGATTAGGTCACTTATATCACAAATTGACCTAATTTTTTTTCGACAAAAGTCATTATTTAAAAAAAAAAATTTTTGCTTGTAAAGAAATTAAGATTTGTCATACAAAAATATGATTTTTCGTTTTTAAGAAAATACCATTGGGAAATGTTCGTTAGAATTACCGTTTTCGTTATAATTCAAGATTTAAAGAAAATTTAGTTAAAATCAATTCTTCCGCATGCCTAAGCTGCGAATATGAGGACTGCAACCAAAATACGTGGGGCTTTCACGTTGAATAAAAACGTTTTAAATAAAATGCTAAGATGTACTTAGAATTTATGTTTAAAATTAGAAGCAAATAATAATTATAACTTTTCGAGTTTTTGTCGAGAAATTAAATTAAATTCAATTGTGGTACAGGAAACCACTTCCAGGGACACCCACATATATATAACCATTATATTGCTAATACCATCTGCAATTATGTCCCTCCTATGGGCATCGAAGGGGTAATAGTGAGTTTGCGCAGTTCGGTAATTTCCTTGTGAAAGTAAACATTGGACAGGACTTGATTTCAACTTTTTTCACTTGTTAATTAGGAAAAATATTGCAAAAATATTAAATATTCCATGCATAAGGTTTCTGACGATATGATGATCCGCGACGGTGCCCTGATTGGTGTAAACTTTTGGTGCCAAATTCCGTCCGAATATTTGTAACAATCGACACGATTAGCTTTATTTTAACTTTCATCCGACGTCATATGTTTCTTAATCTCACTTTTTCTAAACCAAAAATTAAGAATGAATGACTATATTGACTATTTTGGGAATTATTATCAGCTACTAATGCACCAAATTAAAAATACATTAATTTTAAGGTGAGGTAGTGACCACATAATATTATATTGTATACGAGTCATCTTTTTTTACAAGCTTTTTAGTGAAATTTGGTTCCGAAGATCGCATAATGTGATAAGCAAAATATTTTCGTATCTAATATTTTCGTATCTATGTACTATCGTGCCGATAAAAAACTAGGACAACAAAATCACAAAACTGGGAACGGATATACATATCTCATAGACTATAAAAGGTGCTCGACAGCTGTAAAGGTAAAAACACATAACCTTTAGGAAGTAACCTAGGTTACATAATTTAACGTTTTGCATTTTTCGATACGAGGTGGCATCAAAATATCTTATTTCTTTTATAAACTTGAGCGGCAGTAAATATATTGGGCATTTTTAATAAGAAAAAGTCTAATACCTTATTTAAAGTAGGTATATATAACGTCGCCTAAAAATGAAAACGAAACTAAATAATAAAAGAAATTTAATAGAAGGTTACAAAAATACAAACGCAAAATTTGTCGAAGCAACAAAACATTTTTAATATTTAGTCATAGAACCATTCCTGTTTATTACTTCTTGAAGCCTTTGCGGCATACTTAAAACTAGGTTTCTGCATAATTCGCCTGTTACTTCATCCCAAGCTTCATTTATCCTGTAGCGTAATTCATCTCTGTTTCGTGGACGAAAATCATGTTTATACATTGATTTCACCATTTTACCCCAAATGTTTTCGATCGGGTTCAGATCGGGACTCTTCGAAGGCCAGGGAAGAACGGCTATATTATTTTCTAGGAGAAAATTTTGCACAATGCGTGCTGTGTGTATTAGAGCATTATCATGCTGAAATGTATAATTTTGACCATATACAGCGTTTATCGATGGTATCATCACTGCATTTAGGATATTAACGTATTCAGGTGCAGTTAGTCTTCCTTCCACGATTTGGCAAATTCCTGGACCTCTAGCGCTAATCCAACCGCAGACATTTATAGAGAAACGCCCGCTTTGGTTCGTTTTGTGAGTGTATATCTCATCATACCGCATGCCGGAAGGCCTATACACTCGAATTCTTCCATTATTACACGATTGAAAAGTTTTCTCGTCAGAAAATATTCCGATCTAAACATTCATGTGCAAATTCTAACCTGCCTTGTTTATTTCTTTCCATTAAAAATATTTTATTAGTAGCACAACGACTTCGTATATCGGAAATTCGAACCCTGTCTCTAGCAGTATTTGCAGAACCCGGAAAGTTCGTCTCATCTTTCGCCTTTATTGCAGTTGCGAATGGATTATCCCTTAGATAATTAACTAGTCTTCTATCTTCATCTTCAGTAGAAATTCTAGGGGGACCTGAACCTGCTTTCCTAATAATAGTCCCATGCCTTTCTATTTTTTGTTTTTCCAACAACACGGTATTTTTGTTTAATCTCAGTTCGTCTGCAATATCCCTAATAAAAGCACCATCTCGCAACGGACTGTAGATTATAGCCTTTTGCTGGGGTGTTAATTGTGGCATATTTTTTAAAGAAAAATTTGCTTGACAAGTTAATGATAAAGTGACAATCTATGTTGGCATGTAAAATTTGTAAATGACATTTTACTGGTACCAGACTCGAAAGTAAAATATTCCTAATACCTAGTCAAGGAGAAAATAAGAAATTTTGCTGTCCTAGTTTTTTACCGGCACGATAATACCTTAAATACTTTATACCTGGTATTGATCCACGATTTTTACAAAAAAGCACCATGCATTTGTGTCCCTTCATCTTAAACAAAACAAGCCACTGACCTATCAAACAGCGAATCACCACAAATTAAAAACTCCTTCACAAAAATTGTTGTTAGGTAATGAAAGCTTATAAGTACTAATTTACCGACAACAATGTGGATGAACCACTTTTTATTCTGTAATTTGAAAAAGCATCCAGAACCAAAGATGGCGACGAATAATAACAAACAAATAATGTCGTGCCGGCTCTGACGCGACCGATAATTCGATTCCCACCCTACTGCGCAAACTCGATAGTACCACGCCATCTCCCATAGCTGGGACACTTTTTGTATTTTGGAACGTTCGTATTGTCAATATAATGGTTATATATATATGTGGGGACACCCTGTATAAGTGTAAAAACCCAGATCTGCTACATACAAGTTGTGTAACAGCATTTAGAAAACATCAAAGACAAAGTTAAGTTATACAGCAAACAAGCCTACAAAACCATCTCGTTGTTTAATGTAAGTCCTGTTAATATCCTTACAGCTATTAGAAAAACCTTATATAAAACAGTTTTATAATTTGGCTGTAAAAACAATCTTACAGCTGCATATTGTAGCTATCCAGAGGTTTATAAAACATAATCTCTCTTAACCAAATCGTATAAGGGAAGTCTGGTAGTTGAGAATGTACCTTAGGAAGCTACTGCAGTTCTAATAACGTATCAAATACATTGTGCTCCCCCTATCCCCGATTTTCCTACGTCCCCAATGACGCTAAACGAATTTTCCTTTACATATACAAAAACTTATAATTTTAAATCACAAATCTGGATTATTATACCTATTGTTTACCCATTCTAAACATATCCTCTAAAAATTATTAAAACAAATGTATCCGGCTAATGAAAAACCCGCGTTCAAAATTACATTAAGTTTATCAACTTCACCGTTACAAACGACTAGAACAACATACCATTAGAATGACTGGTGTAAATATATATATTTAATTCGTAAAAAATACGCTTCGAATTAATATTTGTAAGCAGTGAATGGGATGATGAAAACAATACGGGAAAATGTACGTCAAAGTCCTGAAAGTGGGCGTGGTTTTACGGTCCTGAGAATGTGAATAACAGTCGGAGAATAATGTGGCGGAACAAGGGGGGGACAGCCTCCATATTTTGATGCGTATGTTTCAAGAGGTACGTCGGTTATTTATGTACATTACCCTTGCAAGATTAGAAAGCTTTGTCATATTATTATATTCTATCTAGCAACTGTCATACATTTTAAGATGTACACAACTCAAAATATTTTAAAACGTCATATACGACGTCAGATAAAATATACAGGGCGTCAGAAAAATATTATGCAAGATATCTAGTTTAAATAACTGATCTAAAAAACAAATTTTATGCTTCATCAGAACCACCGTTACTTGCACAGCTTGCACTTGATAAGGTTTTTTTAAACCGGCGAACAGCATTTGTTACATGATCGGCCGGGATGATTATTTCACATGCTTGTCGAATGCTGTTTTTCAATTGAATAATATTTTCCGGTCTGTTTTTGTAAACAATTTCCTTAATTCGTCCCCACAGGAAGAAATCAAGCGGTGTGAGGTCGGGGGACTTATGTTTTATAGGGCGTAACAAAAAAAGGTTTTTTTTCACAAAATACCTCTTCTAAGTGAAACAAGAAGTATTACGAAAGATGTAAAATGAAACGATTCTTTAAAAAAAATTTATTTGTATTTAAAAAATATATTATTGGCGAGAATTCTATGCTATTACCTTAACTACTAATTTTTTCAAATACCAATGTATGGAAAATTATTATTTCTCAGACCACCCGATGCTGCCTTATACAATAAGGGCGTATTTTTGTCTACACAGTAGCACTTTAAAATATAAATTTAGATTGAATGGTACTACCAAGAAAAGGAAGCCTTTACCATTGATAGGATGACACCACCTGCATACCGGTTTCGAATTATTTTGTTCTCGTCAGTACAAGGTAGGTGTCCATACCTATCATTAGAGAAGACTCTATATTTCACGCTGTATTATCAACGGTAGTCGAGAAAATGAAATATAGTCTTCTCTGATGATATGGACACCTATCCTGTACTGACGAGAATAAAAGAGTTCGAAACCGGTCTGCAGGTGGTGACATCCTATCAATGGAGAAGCCTTCCTTTTCTTGGTAGTACCATTCAGTCTAAATTAGTATTTTAAAGTGCTACTGTGTAGACAAAAATACGCCCTTATTGTATAAGGTATCATAGGGTGGTCTGGGAAATAATAATTTGTCCATACATTGGTATTTTATATTAATAACGCCTGAAAAGTAAATAGACTTTTTATTTTTCAATACTTTTTGTTTGCTTAATTCCAGTTTTGCGAGTACCTTTCTATTAGATATTATTTTGTCTTTAAAATGTCATGTCATTTTTTATCAATAACTGAAGTTATTAAGAAAAGAAGAAGAAATAAGATACAGAATATTGAATCGGGTTTTCGACTTCCGTACATTCCTTATAAAATATATGTTGGGTAGCATCATGATATTATGTTGCGTTTGACCGAATTTAAAAGATATTGCGTATTTATGTGACAGAATTGATGGATTAAAATATGCTTTCGAAAAAAGAACGCAGCGTCGACTTTTCGAATAAAATGAATGTCGTGTTCTCAACGCTTGCCCATTTCTCTTGAACAGCATGTTATATTTTTATTATTATGTGTAACTAGATCAAAGCAGTTTTCCGCTTGGTTTATCCGTTGTCTTTGCGTTAATTGTTGTTTTTAGTGGAGAAACGGAATTTCAGTGTGCGTGTATCTGTTCTTTCTCCACGGCCGCTTGACACAAGGTTTGTTCGCAGAGCAAACATTCTAACCGGTTGCAAATGTCGTTCTGCGCCTGTTCTGGTTGCTGCTTTTTTCTCTGTGAACGGGTGCAAATGCCAAACCTTCAACGGTCAAATCTTTGAGAATTGACTTCTTAACTTAACCTACAAGTATTCTTATCCCTGCTTTGCTTAGAGCTAGCCTTTCATTTTGGAATGGATATTTAAAGAATAATGGATAAATAAGTTTTACCAAAATATGCCAAAACTAAAGGAAATAAAACTAATGGGTAAAAACAACAAAAGTCGAAAGTAAACCTTCAGCCGATCGAGCATATACGCAGAATCCAAACACACAACTCCGTACCAGTACGCGGAGTATTCTGACGATTGCAAATCAGCTAGCGATCGATACATTTCGTTCTACGAACACCGACAGCTTTCACAGATTTTGCTTCTGTGGACAAAAATTATCTTTTTACGCGTCTCAATTTTGTAAATTTGATTTGATGGTTTTTAAGAAAATGCGTCGTGCAAAATCAATCATTGGCCAACCCTGTATACAGGGTGTTATGAAAATGACGTATTATATTTAAACCGGCAATTCCTGAGATAAAGACAAATTGAAGAAAAATAGCCATTAATGGCGCTTTCAATTCATTCAGCGGTAAAAGTGACCTGACGTCAAACCAGAAAAACACCTGTGTCGCACTGCGATACATGTAAGCAATCAAGGAATTCTGGCGGGTGTTGTCATATGTACACCTTAAACTCTTTAGACAAAATAAAATAATTTAAACACTTTTCCATTCTGTAATACCTTTTTGTACAATTAATTGAAGAACATTTACGATGGACTATGTTTTAAACAACCCGAGAAACTATATGGAATAGTAATAGCCACGTACGCCACTAGGTCAAATGCCAATTACCTCTTGACGCCTTACATCGGCTGAGCGAAGTAGTTTCATATAGCGCCGCACGTTTACGTCTGTTAGTTGAAGCTCAACCAGCGGCCGGATACGTTGTGTCTCGTCGATCACCAACACACTCTCAACAATCCGCTCTGTTTTTTCGGTTTACGCGTGTGCCTTGCCCTTCCATAAATAATTTTTGGATATTGTTTTTATTGACGCGTTTCTTCTGGACGTCAAATTTCGTCGCGTGTAATAAAATCTAATAATCTGTAGTATAATCTGTATTATTGTATTTTCAAAAGCTTAACTATCGGTTCTGTTTCACTATTACTGTGTGTACATAAAGTGTTTCCAGGAGTGTTCCCATGAAAAAGAAAAAAACTGATTGTGCCTGGTTTTCCTCGCTCTTTAGGTATAAGGATAAATACAAGTAGGTAGAAAATAATTTATTTTTATAATTTTATATGGAATTTCAGTTTGACATTAAGTTTGGCAACATTGCCATTGGCTCTGGGTGAAATGTTGTGCAGTAGCGCAGACTGACCTGTGAGTAAGAGTGTTTATTACCCCACTTTTAAAACGGTCGATTTAAAAAAAATAAAATATGTATCGCTTCTCTAGGACACCCAAGGAGTCACCCATTTAAATATAATACGTCATTTCCATAACACCCTGTATACAGGGTATTAATTAAATATGTGGCCAAACTTG
This sequence comes from Barypeithes pellucidus, assembly GCA_963991005.1. Lineage (NCBI taxonomy): Eukaryota > Metazoa > Arthropoda > Insecta > Coleoptera > Curculionidae > Barypeithes > Barypeithes pellucidus. The sequence continues at coordinate 10,259,049 of OZ022562.1, read as the reverse complement.
AGGGTGTTTTTCCTTACCTAATTTTAAGACAAAAAGTTTATATAAACATATGTCCTAAAAGGCTTTGTTTTTATTATACCAGGCTTGTCCACATATTTTTTTTTGCTTTCAGCTTAACCTACTAAAAGTTATATGGTTTGTCAAATTTGTTTAAAAATTGTTTTTTTCTTCCACGGCATTCCTATTTTTTGTTATTGCTTTCAAGACATTGCGTAAATAATGTTATGCGTAATTTTATATTTTTTCGTTTTTATCGAAAACAGTCAATATGAATGAAAAAACTCAAGAGATGACTTTCGTGTAGTTTTAATCGTTGAATCATAAAATCATATGCGAATAGAAAAAAAATAGTGGCGTGCTGTATATTTTTAAAATTGAACCTTACCCCTGTGCATGCCACTGGCAAAATGACATAAACAGCTTTCAGCTTAAACGATTCTTCTATCACATTAAAAATTGTCGCCAAATTTCAACGTCATACTGATTTGCGTCTTCTAGTTATTTAGGAAAAACATTTTTTTTAATATTTAGCCGCCTTGTAAAACCAAGTCGTTTATTATTTATGTTTATATATGATTTTTAACGCACATGCATCAAAAGTCCTGTTATGTCCAAATTTATTTGAAATTTGATTTTTGCTAATACAAAATTGGTTGATTTTGATACAGTTCTATAAATGCAGTGACGGAGCCTTTGCTCCAGATAAATCGTCACCTTTTTGCGCCCATATTCAAATCGACAATCCCCAAAAGCAGCAGGAAAACTGATGGATTTCCTGGTTATTCTGTTGTCAAATGGGTGACGTTCGAGGGTGAAAAACGCTGCAACTTTCACTCACGTTGACATGCATAAATGTGAATCCAAAATTGCATGCAATTTTAACGCAAAGTTTAAAATGCAGATTGTATATGCATTGGTGCGGATCTGCCATAAGGAATATCACCCTCAAGTTTGGCTACATACTTAATTAATATCCTGTATATTACAGGCAACTAAAAGTACACTGTAATAATAATGGTATGTATTAACGCGTGCAAAAATCTTTACCCAACAGATGGGTAGTCCTAAAGAACTAACTATTAAAATAGATACTTTTGATGTTTATTTTATTTATAACACAGTGACGAAAATCCCATATAAGTATAGGTTTAGTTTTTGTTTTTATTAGTAGTAGCACATTTTCTAATAGTCTACGAAATAGTAACATAAATTTTGTGCGGTATGGTAAAGATTATTTACAAATAGAGCGATTAAAAACAAGTACGAGGTATTTTGGGAAATATTTCAGCGGCAACAAATAAGCAATAATTTTTCATAAAATCGAGTTTTAAATACTACCTACTAAGAGATTTTGTTTTTCTGTATGGAATCATCCACATAATAATATCCCTACTATTTTTCATAAAATATACTACCCCAAATAATGATCTCTAATATCTATCAGTTAAAAAAAATATTAAAATGGGTTTATTACACAGCCCAACTAAAAAAAACTTTTGTCCTGGTGCCGAAGAAAAAACAACTGATTTTATTTATTTTGAATGCGGTGATTCCAAAAACACTTAGATTTTCTTCGTATCAGCTCTAGTTTTTGAGATAGACCCTACGCATAATAAAATTATAATATTAATAAAGGCCGTATTACACTTGGGAATTTTTATGGCGCCAGCAATGGCAATTATAATTCAAGGATTCAGACGCAGTACACCGTTCTCCGTACTACAGTCGGAAATTCTACTCTTCTGACAATTAAAATGACACGGATTCATGCGCAATACACTGTTCCCGATCAGCTGTCTCTCATTACCAGAAATGGGGCAGGCGCCATTTTAATTGCCCTTGCCGGCGCAATTGGGTAGACATGGATTATTGTGGATATTGGTTATTTTTAACTGTTTATTATTTGGCCGAACCAGGTATGAACAGGTAATGGCCATTTAAACCCACTAGTACTTAAATTAGCAGTTTACATTCTTTATTAAACTTATGGACTGCTAATTCAGCAACTTTTTGCACCTCCTATTTGTAAATAGCAGTAGCTGCTTTAACTGGTAATCAAAACGAACAGGTTTGCACATCTCTAATTCTGGGGATATTTTAGGGATTTTGACAGTACCCACTGCTGTTCTGACCGTTGACAATGCTCCAGCTGAACGAAAACGGTTTACTGCGCATGAATACGTGCCATTATAATTGCCGGCGCAAGAGAAAAAATTGCCTAGTCTAATACGGCCTTTAATAAATAAAATTTATTAATATATTTGACAAAAATTTAACTAATTCCAAGACTAATTAATTCATTTTTTATTATACCTATTTATTCATAACTCACTTGAAGTACCTAATCTTATATTGACAAAAGGCCATATAATTATTACAGATAAGAAATAATTTTTCCTTGGATTTTTTGCACCTGCAGATTTCTTATTTGCAATTAGCACAAAATATACATTAGAAGGCAATGAAAGAGAATGAAATTGTATAGCATAAGCCTCATAAATTAATTCGTTAACTTGGCTTGCTTCCTAGGGTATTAGTACAACAATATAACAAGGCATAAAAGATAACACTAAACGAGCTATAGGCCCCGTTCAGGGCTGAATTGTACGCAAACATATTTCGTCTAATTCAGATTGAATGGTACCTACTATCAAGAAAAGTAGGCTGGTTCTATTGGTACCATATCTACCGATTTCGAACTGATTTCTTCTCATTTTTTGCAACAAACTTTGCTTTTCATATTTATTTTCAACTTGAACCCGAACAAACACGCATAAAAAAACATTTTGGAACTCAAAAATTTAGGTTGAGTCCTAAATCGATTTCAAAATCATGTGAGTGACACTATAAACATTATTTCTCTTAATCTATATTAATAAAACTGGTGATTAATATGGTTTTTTTGTATTTATGATAATTTACTGTAACATGTTATTTCAAAAAGAAAAACTGCTAAGCGATGAAAACACATTTATTATTTTCTAGTTGTTGACTCATAATCTTGTCAGTAATATACAATAGGAAATATACGAGGTATTGTGAAAGGTAATAGTTCAAGTCTAGTAGCCGATGTCTAACAAATTTGAAAAAGCAGATAAGTTATCTGGTTTAATTTCTAAGTATTCCGAATGAAACCTGCATACAAGTGACTAATAACTCTGTTCCGGTAGCTTGCCTAACTAGTAACCTAGCTTCTTCTACTAGCTGTTATCCTAACTTATATATACATCATATTGCTTGTCATATTCAAGTTATCGAGTCAATTGGTCCAATATGTAAACTAGCTTATTCTACTAGCTGTTATCGTAACTTATCGTCATATTACTAGCTTGCCATATTCAAAAGTTATCGATTCAACTAGCCTTATATGTAAACTAGCTTCTTATACTAGCTGCTATCGTAACTTATCGTCATATAGCATGCTTCTCATATTCAAAAGTTATCGATTCAACTAGACTAATATGTAAACTAGCTTCTTCTACTAGCTGTTATCGTTATTCAAAAGTTGTCGATTCTACTAGCCTAACATATAAACTAGCTTATTGTATTAGTTGTTATCGTACCTTATAGAACGTCCTATTACTAGCTTGTTATCGATTCAACTAGCCTAATATTTAAACTAGCTAGTAAACTATTCGGTCAGTAGTTAATTAGACCGTTATTCCTAGCTGCGATTATAAGTTCCTCGATTTTTATTCACTTTTCTAATCGCATACTGAGCCGTTAAAGTAAACCCTAATTAAAATTTCAGTATTAATAATAGTTCTGTGAGATTTACGCAAATACCACATTGAAATTATTATATTACGACATTTTCTGGCTTTTATGACCGTTTCGGTCAGCGACAAACTACTGCAGTAAAATGTGCATGATATTATAGTTCTCTTAAATTAGAACTTGCTTTAACGACTGCGGATGTAAGTCTAATTAAAACACTTAAATGTCTTTTTCTACCGGTGCAGGAAATGTACTGAAAAGAAAATTTTGTTTGTTTAAGAATGCGGGCAAGATGAACATGTTAAAAAGAAATGTGTCCAATTAGTGTGTATTTTTAGACATAGCTATGATTTTTATGACACTTCTTTTCCTTTGTGCGGCCGTATGGAGAAAAATAAACACAGGTGCGTTTTATCACAGGAACGTAGTTTTTTTTTTGAAAGGGCAATAATAAACAAGAACTAATTGTTCTAAAATTATTTGTGTTCCATTTATTTCTGGAAATGGATCTAGGTTGAATAATTACTATTAATGTAAATAATTATTATCAATAAAAAGAGATTCTTACAACGCTTTAGTTAAGTTTTGTAAACCTACTTTTATTTATAAAAATTGTTCAAATTGATCAATCAATGTTAATGATTCAATTGGATTTAATTGTTTTAATCATCAATCAATGTGTGGCAATGTGCGCCTGACGCGAAAGCTGCTTTCATATAGAATTGGCCAGGCTAATTAGAAAAATATCCACATGACATGATGCTTGAGGTGTATCACTTTTTTTATAATTATAGTTTTGTTTTCTGGACCGTTTTTCGTTCGGTTTCGGTTACTTTGAAATTAAATTCCAATATTTTGTTAACGTTTCGGTTTATTGTATTAACCCATCGTCAGAACTTGTACAATTCTCACCCACTTACACTAAAATAGTATTAAAATAGTAACATTTTGGCTCGTTGTTGAATTTTTTTTTATGATCAAACACAAGCACTATAGGAAAAATCCTTTAGGGAACTCTGGGAGTAGTGCGTGTGCGCAAAAAGCGTTTGGTTTGAATCGTTGAAGGTTATATTCGTTGGGAAAAACGACCTCGGGAAGGTCGTTCCATAAGGATGAGGTCCTCCAGATGAAAGTATTCTTAAATAGTGAAGTTCGAGGAGTACTAAGTTTAACCACATATGGATGGGCGGCAGTTGTTCGTCGTGTATTTCTGATATTCGCCGCTCTGGGCGGAATTAAGAGGGCAAGGTCAGCCGAGCACTTTCCATGAAAATATCTGTAAAAGAGAGTCAAATCCCCAACCTGTCTCCGATGTTCTAGGCTGTCGAGGTTCTTCGTCAGCAGGTGGTCTCCAATCAGACGAATGGCCCTCCTTTCGATGGAATCCAGTAGCCGAACAATATGTTTGGGTGCAGAGCTCCAGACATGAGAGCAGTACTCTAGGGATGGTCGAATCTGGGCTTTGTATAGTGTCAAAAGTTGTTGAGTGTACAACTTTCTGGTTCGGAAGAGTACACCAAGTTTCTGAGAAGCTATCTTTGCGATTGCCTCAACGTGGTTATGCCAAGACATATTTCCTCCCAGATTGACGCCCAGCAAATTAATAGATGAAGCCAGTGGGATTGCGTGTCCGTCCATGACTAAAGCCGGTTCTGTAATGTTAACCTTTTTAGAGAAAACTGCTGCCTGGGTTTTTTTAGCGTTAAATTCGACTTGGTTATTGTCACCCCAAGCCAAAATTTCTTCCAGGTCTTTGTTGAGGCGGGATACTTCATCATCATGGACGTGAACAAACCTGAAAGTTACTATTTTAATGTAAGTGGGTGAGAATTGTACAAGTTCTGACGATGGTTTAATACAATAAACCGAAACGTTAACAAAATATTGGAATTTCATTTCAAAGTGACCGAAACCCAGAGCAAACTACCTATAATTTTTTTATAATATTTAAATTACATACTGTCGGAGATATTAAAAAATAGAGATTTAAAAGGATCGATAGAATATCTTTTTCTAGCTAAAATAAACTCCTGGACAAAATTAACGCAACATCATAAATTTCCCATATTTTTATGCTATTTTTTTTCTGAATTTCTGATCCGATTTGAATGATTTTTTTTGCATTGTAGCTTGGCTCCTTGACAATGTCATAGTTTTCGCTATTTATGACAAAAATTTAATTTTCGATTTATACTGGGTTTACTAAAAATGCTATGTTGATGCCTGTGGAGTATATTAGCAACCGAACATTAAACGGTAGGTCCATCTTTCCCTAACATTTTCTTTTTGGTTTACTTCATTATCTCTGCTATTAAAGAAGATGCACCGTTTTATAGCGTAACATGTTTTTATAGACTTTAATATTCAACACATTCATTGTTAAATGTTTTCAAGTAGGTTTCAAGATTAAAATACTCGTCGGGCAATTGGGCATACGAAACGAATGTTTAATAAGCAGTTTCCCAACAGTTTTTATCGGTATGGCGAATTTTATTTGACCTTTGTAACTTTAAAACACAACATCTGCTGACACATCGCTTGCAATGTCAGAAAAAGTCCATAGTCTACTTTAAAACATTTAACAATTAATGTGTTGAATATTAAAGTCGATAAAAACATGTTACTCTATAAAACGGTGTATCTCCTGTAATAACAGAAATAATGAAGTAAACCAAAAAAGAGAAAGTTGGGGAAAGATGGACCTACCGTTTAATCTCAACTGCAATATGTTTCGGTTGCTAAGATACTCCACAGGGTGATGCGAATTTTCGGAAAAAAAACATAGCATTTTTAGTACACCCAGTATAATTAGAAAATTATTTTTTTATCATAAACAGCGAAAACTATGACATTGTCAAGGAACCAACCTACAATGAAAAAAAAATCATTCAAATCGGATCATAAATTCAGAAGAAAAATAGCTTAAAAAATATGGCAAATTTATGATGTTGCGTTAATTTTGTCCAAGAGTTTATGTGGTTTTATATCGTATTAGCACATGCCAAAAAATAATATCTAAAGTACTTTCAGAGAAAAATAACGATTTAAAAAACAAACCCGAAAACCCTGTAGCAAAAAATGTAAGTCGTTCTTATGTTATTTCATCTTCTTAAAATCCAAGCAATCACATTATGAAATATTAGCACGTCATTAAGGAACACCCTGTATATGGATTCCAAATTTATAACTATTGAAACCTCGTAGATATCATAGTTTGTTTTTTGAGACCTGATTTATGACTATATTGTTCCTGTCAGGGATATAACAGGATGTGTCTAAAACATTCTAAAAAAAAAGTTCCTCAAGTCGGGAATCTTAATCGTCTTGTTTTCAATTTTAATTATTTAGTGACGCCGAAAAGAGTTTTCCCCAGAGGATTATCCAACCAATAAAAAAATGTTTTTTTAAACAACTGCTCACATATTTAATCTTTGGCAAAATGTGATGTCTATTTTTAAAATTTCGTATTTTTAATATCTTTTGAGACGTTTTTAATATGCTCTCGTGCCTACGAAATCATTCTACTGCGTTATTTTGAGGACTTTTTGCGTTTTTGCCAAGGACAATTAAGAAAATGGCGGTTTCTGATTTGATGTATGCGTTTTGACGTTGATAGTTATTAATATTATATTTTTTGATGGCTTAATAGATGTCACAAGCATTTTAAAAACGATAAAACTGTTAAAGTGGCGGAATGACAAATAGACTGAGACGGTATGGTGCTGAATGTTGAATTTTGTTTTTAGTTTCCGTCCAAGTTCAAGAGTTCAAGTTATTTAGGGTTTAAAAAAATATATTTTTTTATTTTGGTTTCATAATGGCTATATTATGAAATGCAAAAAAAAATTAATAACCTGCCACTCTATGGAACTGATATTTAATTTTTTTTATGTTGGCAGCAAGTAGGGTTCGAATTTTAGGCTTACTTCGATTTAGTTGAAATTAGTTTTCTAGGCATTATGGATTCGACAAAAAGTTTTCATAGAAAACTTTAACATACTCTTTAACCTTGCAAATAGATCATTTTTACTAGATATTTATCTGAAATACCTATACTAGGAAATATATAACATGCTGACAGTGTCCATCAACTAATTTCTAGTCACAACTATAAAACAACATAACCTCAATATAATAGAAATATCTTCCAGTTTATGCTCTATTTCTAATGTTTTATTCAATATAGTATTATACATATTACTTTATATATACATATTTATAGTTACTGTAGACATTTCCTAGGCATTAATTGCTATTCCTGTCAGATTCTGTGTCGACACAATATTTTGTTCAATAATATTATTTATTATTTTGTTCAATATTTTGAACTTTGTTCTGCTCGCACCATAACTCAAAGTTTTGCATATTCTTTTTAAAAGTTTTTCCGCAATTTCTCGTATTTCTGACAGAGTACAACTTTCTTCCTGACTCATTTTATTAACTTTAATAATATATTTATTTTTAATTATGACGGATGGGAAGAAGCTTTGTTGTGTTCAATTGTTTCTATCGTGGCATATTTGATACTTGTAACATTTTATGAAATTGTAAACGTATTGCCAACCCAAAAAGAGAATATTAATTCAAATGGAAAAAATCTACTATATTTTTTAAAGTTTTTCAGACTGTAAAGACCCAAATAGAAAAAATATTATAAAATACACGGTTCATAAGACAATTAGAGCACTTGTACTTTAGAAAACTCCCCGCTTCGCGGGTCGTTTTCTAAATTAATTGCGTGCTCTAAGATAATGTCTTATGAAATAGCTAGAAGCAATTTAATATTCCAAAATTTAAAAAACTGCTATAACTTTAATTTCAGATTGCATATTTTTATCGCCTGCGGCTCTTCTACCGTACAGTTCTGTTCATAAGAAAACTTACTAGTAGTAAAGGACAGGTGACCATGAGACATGAAAAATATATGACAAATCGCACCTCTCATTGCTGCTTGTACGGTTTTTTTTAATAGCATTTACTTACATGCACATATTTAATTGCATTGGTTGCACAACAATGCAACATGGTGAACTAACTCCCTTGCACATGATAAATGGACATACAAACATGAACAATCCATAGTAGGGCGAACTTTCCAACCTGTTTCGAATCGCGCATGTTCGGCTGTGGACGAGTTTCTGACTGGTTGCTGCTTTTTTTTCTCTGTGCACGGGTACAAATGCCAACCCTTCAACGGTCAACTCTGACAATTGACGTTCTCAACTTAACCTACAAGTATGCTTATTCTTGCTCATTTCTGCTTTGTTTACAGCTTGCCTTTCGCTTGGGAATGGAAATTTAAAGAATACCGACAGTAAGTTAAAAAAAATATGCCAAAACTAAAGAGAACAAAACGAATCGGAAAAACAACAACACCGCCGATAGAGCAAATGCGCAGAATCTAAACCCACAATTCCGTCCAAGTACGCGGATTATATTATGACTGTCGCAAATCAGTTGATAATCGATACATTTTGCTCTACGAACACCGACTGCGCATGCCTCGGGCAGTTTGTAACTATTCCTGACTGCTCCGCAAACGAGCCGAGTACCCACGTGCGAATCCTTATATGCGATTACTACCTACGTCTACGCAAATCAAAATATTACTTTGTCGCGTATTTTCCCACAACAATCATTAAAAATGAAATACTGAAAGTATTTTAAAGTTAAGGTAGGCAGGCTTTACATCATATAAAGAAGTGGGGGGGTAAATGCCAACCTATTTTGCAAAACGGCTCTTCTCCACCGAAATGGAAAATAGAAAATTTACATTTCCCGAAATATCACCAACGCGCGATGCGCCGGTATTAGTCAGTCTGTATAAGAAGAGCTTTATTTATCGAGGCAGAGCTTTCGACGAGATTAGTCGATTGTACGCGTCCGTCGCGAAAAGTATAAGTGTATTTTTTCGCGATTATTTCTATTGTTTTGATCGGTATTATTGATACTTTGTTGAATAAGAAAATCATTTATCGTCATGTCCTTGTGGATTAGTTATGTCAGGGCTGGTTACAAGAAAAGCGCTAATCATCACATCAAGAAGAAACATCGTTTGTCACTACATGTAAGTTTTATCGGGAAAAAGTAATTTTTTCACTTCGGGATTGGATGTTTTTTTTGCGATATTTTTAATCCAATTGATAATATTGCAAATTTTAAACGTACGCTCTCGATGTGCAAATTTGTTGTATAAAAAAGTCTTCCGTGATGCATTTAGGTTTTTAAGCTCGAATAGCTACAAGATTACGCTGTAAGAATGTTTTTACGACCAAATTATAGATACGTTATACAGCAAAATGGTTATGTAAGCTTTTTTGCTGTACAGGGTGTCCCATTTTCGACACTTTTATAGGGTCCTTAATTGTTAGTGCTATCAAAAAATAATGTAGGTATCATGTGGTGCTCTTTTTTGGCCAAACTTAAAATGGTAAAATCAAAATTTGAAAATTTTTGCTCGCTTAAGAGATACCGGGGAAAATCAAAAAATTGACATTTTCAAAATTACCCTATATTTTCTTAGTCAAAAGAGATATAGAAAAATGTTTTATACAGAAGTGTCTTTATATTGATTGTTGAATAATCTGTCGTTTTCAGAATAAGTATACGTGGTCAGGTAAAAAAGTTATCGGACCTAACTTCTTTTTTTAAATGGAACACCCTGTATATTTTTATCTCAAAATATACTATTTTAAATTCTGCTTCCAAATATATAACACACCATGGATGATATAGGTTTCCTAGGCGATTTATTAAACTTTATTGATTTAAACCACATCAGTAGACCATGAAATAAAAGCTAATATCCTAGAAACAACTATGTTGACTATTAACATATAACGTCAATTTCATTTTTACATATTCATTTGCGAAAATGACCTATCAACATTTTGAAAAATTTGACATGATATCAGTTTATATTCAAAGTGAAAAAAACGAAGAAATGGCGCAAAATTTATATTTTGTTCGCTATCCGGAAAGACGGTAACCATTTAAGGACATATTCCGAATATTTGCGATGACTCCCGTTATTTTTTAACCATAATCTGAATCTTTCATTTCGTTTCAAAGTAATAAAGTTTAAATAAATCGTCTAGGAAACTAATATCATCCATGGTGTGTTATATATTTGAAAGGATAATTTAAAATAGTATCTTTTTAGATTAAACTGTACCATTGTCCATTTAAAGAAATGAGGTTAGGTCCGATAACTTTTTTACCTGGCCCCGTATACTTATTCTGAAAACGACAGATTATTCAATAATCAATATAAAGAAACTTCTGCAAAAACATTTTTCTATATATCTTTTGACTAAGAAAATATAGGGTAATTTTGAAATTGTCAATTTTTCATTTTCCTCCGTATCTCTTAAGCGAGCGAAAATTTTCGGATTTTGATTTTACCATTTTAAGTTTGACCCAAAAAGAGCACATGACACCTACATTACTTTTTTGATAGCACTAACAATTACGAACAAACCCGAACAAACCCGAACAAACCCTATAAAAGTGTCGGAAATGGGATACCCTGTACAACTTGTGTTCGGTTTTATCGATGTCGGAGAGAAACGTCATAGGGGATTAATGTATCGCGTCTCTTGAAAGTTTATCGAAAGGTGACATTTTCCTGTTACCGTTACACCTGTAACGGGTATTTTATTTATTAAGGTTAATGTCGGAAGGCTTTTTGGAACATCAATAAATATAATATTTTTATTCGAATTTGGAATGCTTGTTTATCAACCAGCGACCACAAAAAAGGAAAGAAGGGCCATACGGCAGAACTTGGTCGTCGATATTTCCTAAATCCTGTTACCTGGATCCTGGATTTTTACACTTCTCATCCTGCTGTAAAAATATTCTTACAATCAAGAAATAAATGTAGGTTGTTAAAGGGGAAACTTTCTTTTTTTTTTGCTTTCTTAATTACAAAAATTAGTTGTTATTAAACAATTGGTTTTGTTTTTTATTTAGAAATGACATTTTTTCTTAGAAAGCATCACAAAGCTTCATATTATTCTTTGGATTTAGGCGAAAACAACTATTAAGTATCGATCCATGATCCTGTCACAATCTAATTTAAAACTACATAAAACATACCGCAAACTTCCTCGTAAATTACTTTTATAAATGAACGCGTATTAGCGATCGTTGCTATTTAATTACTACTAGCAGTAATATATTACCTACTTAATTGTTTTATTTAATTCCGATCTTAAATCTTAATATTGTACACATTTGGCTACACAGTTCACGTCTTAAATTAGAATTAACTTTCCTAGAGGGTATTTCATTTAGGAATTTATTTCAGTTATATTATATGTTATACGGGGTGTTATGGAAATGTCGTATTATATTTAAACCATAACCATAAATGGCGCTTTGAATTATTATTAAGCGAAATATACACTTTATATGAAATCTCAAAATTTACGTGGCCGCTCCTGAGGCCCTTCGCAATCAATATTTTATTGAGGCAGTCTCGAGGTTCAAAAGAGGTTAGCGCATTATAGCGATGTTGTCATATTGCAACATAGAATTCTAAACGCACGTGTTCAGTTTTTGACAACTAGACGTATTTGACGTGCGTTATCACTTCTTTTTCACACTTTCTAGACAAATAAAACTACAATTTTAAGGTACATACTCGATCTTATTTTAAAATGATCCGTTTTATAATTAAATTCCATAAAATAATAAAACACAAAAATTATGGTTTTAAACAGAACCAACAGTAGATAATATCACACAAATTTGAAATTACATCACAACATTTCTTATTATGAATTATATCACAACAAAAAAAAATCGGGCAATACAACTAACAAAACGTTTAAAATTCGTATACGTCAAGCACGTGGAGCCCTCGACACAACGTCGCTCCACTCCCCAGTCTCGAAACATACTGAAGTATGAAGGGCGCGCCGCCAGTATTCAACCGAGGGCGAGATACGCGGTGTGATCTGACAACACTGTTAGTATACTCTAGTGACCCACATTGTTGCTAAGTGAATCCAGATGGAACGGCGCGTGGGTAAAAAGGGTTTTTACCTTAGTATTTAGATATTCGATTTAAAAAAAAAAGTATGTAGACTTTCTCTAGGACTCCCTAGGAGTCACCCATTTAAATGTACGAACAACGAATTTTTAGTCAGTCATCCCAGATTAGACACTGTCATATGTTAACCATTGGTGCACAATCCGTTAGCTAAGAGGAACCCAAAACTACGCCCCTGACAATGTGCCACGCTAGGCTTGAACTACATGAAATTACATCTGTCCATTTGCTCTGTCGACGCCTTTTTAACAGTTTGTACAATAATTTTTCGTTTCTTACAGTCCAAAGAAGACGATGCCGAGAATTCTTCGCGTCCCCTATCGGAAGTCAGCGAGATGAGCTTGGACGTGGGAACGCTTAGCAAAAAAAGGAACAAGTCCACCGACAAACAGCGACCTTTAACCAGATATCTGCCAATTAGAGGGTCCGATTTGGACCTGAGACATCACATTGAAACTGCAGGTAAATAATTTGGTTTGGTTGTTTCATGAAAAATGGATATAACTTAATGACTGCAGTAAAAGTACCTGGGGCATCCCATTATTTATGACCGTTTGTTATTATTATGTGGAAAGGACCGGATTGTAATAATTATAATTAAATATAGGCACATCAGGTAGGTTAGGTTGCTTAATTTTTATTTAAATATCTTTTTGTGGTAAAATTTGTTAGTTTTTGAGGAATGGTTCAAGAATTGTCTTTTACCAAACATTCCTCAGAATAGCGTGATAGTAATGGACAATGCGAGCTATCACAGTCGCCAATTACATATAGCTCCAAGCTCAAATAATACAAAATTGGAGATTCAGAACCACATGGCGGCGAATGATATATATTTTGAAGAAAGTTATTAAAAAAAGTGATCTTTTAGAAGTTTTAAAGACATTTTGTATAAAAAAAGTATATGTTTGTGACACATCGGCAGAAGAAATTGGACATACAGTGCTACGGCTCCCACCCTATTATTGCATTTTTAACCCCATAGAGCATATGTGGCACCAGTTAAAATCACTGGTTAGGTCTGAAAATATTTCTCCGACTTTAAGTTCTAGTGTTGTAGAATTAATACGAAAATGCTTTAATGATATTCCCCCAGGTAGTTGGAAAAATTCAGTCCGTCACTTAATACCTGTAGAAAATTCGTATATTAGTCTGGATCGTATAATTAATCCAATTATAATTAATTTTGATAAGGATAGCGATAGCGAAACAGAACTATCTATAGAATGACATTATAAATGTAAATAAATATGACTAGTAATATTTAAAGAAAATGTTATTTAATTTGATTACATTAATATAATCATATCATTACTTGTTTTCCTTAGTCCGTCCCTTCATACTTCACTTGTTTATTGCCAAGCTCTTATCGACACAATGGGACCGACCCAGGAAATCATTAAGTCGTATCCAATTTTCGTGAAACGTACTGCAATATTGAGGTGTTTATTACTTTATTGTAATAAAGGATATAACTGTAGGGTTCTTTAACACAGAACAAGGCGTTTTCTAACACGAATATGTATTTATTTGTATTTTTTATCTGGTCATTATTTTTTTGCAGGCCACCAAGTTGTCCTATGTCCGCACGTGATAATCAACTCCGGTAGTTGTCGGGGATTTTTGCACAAAAAAGGATCGAAACTGAACGGTTGGTCGAGGAGGTGGTTCGTTTTTGACAGGAACAAGCACACATTGACGTATTACGCTGATAAGAGCGAGAAGAAAGCTAGAGGAGGAGCATATTTTCAGGTGAGATAATTTAAAAAAGTTTTTTGCACATTTAAAGGAGTACGAAACGACTAAAGTTCGTCAGACTTTTTTTTAGTAAATCGATAGAAATTCTCTAACATTATGAAACTAAAAAAGTAATTTGGAACCGTGTGTTATTTAAATTTGTATTATACAGGGTGATTCACGACGAGCTTGCATTAGAACTTTATGGAGAACTTTGGGGATATACATCTATAGATATGCTCTCTTTAACTGAAATATTCACATGTTTTTGTTATTTCCGGTTATACCGGAAGTAGCTGCCAACTTTCGTTTTTTAAATACAACATGGTAATTTTTATTACATTTTTCGATTAAGCATTAAATACTAAGCTCATTTTATAGAACATGTTTTTGTCAGACTCTGTTAGTGTTTGAGATATCTGAACTTTTTGTAATTATTAGGCAAATGTATGACGATGAAATATTCCATATAATTTCTTTTACCTTAGCTCTTGGACTAAAAATTTTTTTTCGTCTAATAGCTAGAAGATCATCAAGTCTCAAAAATAGTTCAAATTCGGCAGAAAATATACAGGGTGATCACAATGCAAGGTTCATTGTGAAAGAATTCAACCATTAAAAACTTTCTTATTTTAAATGGAACAACTTGTATATTTTTGTTTAATTTGATGGCAAATTAGTTGTTCTTTATAAATAGTGTTTACTGTCCTATACCTATATCAAAGCGTTTTCTCAAAAAATCCAATTTTATTCCGAAAATACTATTTTGTTCAAGTGTGCTATGAAAACAATTGTACTTAGGGGCTGTATATTTTCAAACTGTCAATTATGCTGTTACTAAAAAATGTCTTCGGATTTTCAAGTGAAGATTTTTTAAATTTATTTACGGTTTACTTATTGAATGTGGCAAAATTAAGATAAGGGCATGTCGACTATTTCGGGATAAATATCCGAATAGGTCAATTCCCACACCTGATATTATTAAAAGCCTAAATACTAACTGTTTAATATTTGGATCATTAGAAGCCAAAGTACGAAGAATTAAACCAATACTGGACAATGAGGTATTTGAAGTTACCATTTTATCCTATTTTTACGCTTTTCCAACAGACTCAATTCGTGAAGCTGCAATGCAATTAAGAGTTTCCTATTCGAGTAAACAAAGAATCCTAAAAAAATATGGCTGGAAGCCATATTCGTATGCCCAAGTTCAGCATCTAAAACCAACAAGATTTGCCAGCCCGAGTCGAACTTTGCGAGTTTTTCCTAATGAAACTCCTTCGTAATAGACATCAGTATACATCCCCTAAGTACAATTGTTTTCATAGCACACTTGAACAAATAGTATTTTCGGAATAAAATTTAATTTTTTGAGAAAACGCTTTGATATAGGTATAGGAGAGTAAATACTCTTTATAAAGAACAACTAATTTGCCATCAAATTAAACAAAAATATGCAGGGTGGTCCATTTAAAATAAGAAAGTTTTTAATGGTTGAATTATTTCACAATGAACCTTGAATTGTGACCACCCTGTACATTTTTTGCCGAATTTGAAATATTTTCGAGACTTGAGAGAGCTATTCGGTGAGAAAAAATTGTTAGTCCAAGAGTTAAAGTAAAAAAATTAAATGGATTGTTTCATCGTCATGCATTTGCCAAATAATTACAATAAGTCCAGATATCTCAAAAACTAACAGAGTATGACAAAAACATGTTCTATAAAATGTGCTTAGTATTTAATGCTTAATCGAAAAATGTAATAAAAATTACCACGTTGTATTTAAAAAACAAAAGTTGACAGGTACTTCCGGTATAACCGAAAATAACAAGAACATGTGAATATTTTAGTTAAGGAGAGCAAATCGACAAACCTAAATCCCCAAAGTTTCAGAAACCTATATTCAGTAGTTCTGCATAAAGTTCTAATACAGGCTCGTCGTGAATCACCCTGTATAGTTTATTCAAAGTCAATTTATAGAAACATTTAAATAGTAATTTGTATGTATGTGTTTGAATAAACATATATTGATAATTAGGCAGGCAAATGTACAAAACACTGCGATAATTAAACTTAACAACTAAACAATAACTTCTTGCACTAGATGCATAACTAGCTAGGGATCAAAATTCGGACTTTGGTCGTTTTGAAAACGTCCAAACCTAAGATTGAGCAAAAATATCGACCTTTTGCCTTTATCAAGCCTTGCGTGCAATATATACAGGGTGTCCCAATAAATAATAGGTGTGATATATCGTTGGATTCAGAATATAAAGTGGAGTTCGTAAAGCATAAAATAAAATGTTACTATTATTTAAACAAAGTTGATGACGGTTGTGAAAAACGAAACGTCGGATTGAAAATTTAATTAAATTATCTTATAGATAGAATCAGGAAACAAAAAGGACGGAACCGTAAAAATTCGGTTTTGCTCAAATACCTTGGAAAATGTTCGGTATTTTTTAAGTTTTACGTTGCAGAACTCACTAATGAGCAGATCCCTGTAGAGTGCATTCTTATCTGAGACACCCTGTATATCAACTTAAAAGTGTAAAAATTTATCGAGATATTAAATGACATAGTACATTGTTTCAGGCCATCGAAGAAGTTTACCTCGACCATTTGAACAATATAAAATCCCCAAATCCACAATTAACGTTTATCGTAAAGACCCACGAAAGGTTATTCTACCTTATGGCTCCGTCACCCGAAGCGATGAGAATATGGGTGGACGTTATTTTTACAGGTGCAGAAGGATACCGAGAATTCGAACATGGGACTTGAGTAAAAAAAATGCCCTGGTAACATAGGTATTTTTGGACCTTACTAAGGTTTTTATGATCAGAGAAATAATTCGATTCCCACTTGTTCAAAGGCGATAAAGATCTATTTTTCTATTAGGAGATAGATAGAGAACTAATTTTTATATAGACTTGTAAATAAATTAGGTAGGGATGTAAACTTATGTGATAGAATGGTCGTAAGTTAGTTTTATAATTGTGAATTCAATCGAGTAAGTTTTATTGTAATTGTTACCAAATAGGAAAAGCCTTGATGAATAGCGACCGAAGATAGTGACCCCCCCTTATTCACTAAAGAGTTTATTAATTAAATATTTCCAGCGTGTCATTCATTTTATGTCATGTAAACTTTTTGTCTTAATTATTTAATGTTTTTTACCATGATGTTGTTGCCAAAATAGTTGTTTTGAATGGCAACAACACATTCTGACATAGTTTTTTCCTTATAAATTTTAAGGATAACTGAAATATTTTGATAGTAACAATAGTTAGTTGTCCATTTCAACCACCAACTGACAGTTTTAAAGTTAAGCCCTTTAGTCAATACGGCTGTGATTGACGACTCGATACAGGCAAGTGATGGATGAAAATCTGTGAACAAAGGAGTCTGTATTTCAGGCCCAAATGCTACCTGTTTTACCGAGATCCTCTGCATTGATTAAAATGAAAATTATACTTTTATGTTGGGTTGTATAGTGCAGTTCAAAATATACCGTTGATCAAATATGATACAAATATGTTTAAACAATTAACTAACCAAATTTGACTATGACATAAATGACAAATGCAGAAATTATTTACTAAGTTGTTTGGCATTTATGGGTACGGTCTAATTTCTCTGGTTAGTTATTTATTGATTCGAATCTTTTTACAACCCGACGTAACTCTTTCCATGGCATCAATTGCACTGCAGTCGATCTAGTCGATTGTTCCTTGTATGAAATTATCGAGTTTCTCGTCATTATGGATCCATTTATGCCTTTTGTAAACCTAATTCTAAAAGTGTGCCTTAATAGACTGGAGAAAAAGGTGCCGCTTTGTATAACCTATAAAGCAAGTAATATATCTGTTAATAATTGTAAAAATTTATATTTTATAAGACTGTATCCGAGGTATGCTATGTTTTTAATTTTACACTGTGCGTGAGGAATAATAAAAGTACATGTTTGTATCGAAAAGTTTTTTTTTATATTTAATATCAATAATTACTTTAAAAGGTACAAGGTAAGCTTATATTTCTATGCAGCTTTTAATACCGTTTAAGCTTGCTTTAAATACAATCGGTCCGTTGTCAGTTATACTTAAATATTTTATACAAATACCGGGTATCCGAATAGTGCCAACATAACAACAACATAATTCCTGTGTCATTGACGATAATATAAAATAAACTTAGACATAGAATATGTTTGTGTATACAGTGGTTGCACTCCTTTCGGACACCATGTATATCGGAGGTTTGTTCGCTTGTGCTGTGCCAAGAATCTTGTTTTTTATTATCCCATTGGTACCAAAATAGTTCCTTGTCACATAAAGGAACGAGTCTGGCGTTGCTTAATTGCGACAGTTGATTAATAAGTATATTATTGCACTTCAGTCCTAGGCTTAAGAAGAGTAATTATAATTTCCTGAACCTTGATTTAACATAACATTAAATACAGGGTGTTATGGAAATGACGTATTATATTTAAACCGGCAATTTCTGAGATGAAAACAAATTGGAGAAAAATATCCAAAAGTGGCGCTTTAATTTAATATTCCCTGTACATGACCTGACGTCAACCCAAAATTAAGCACGTGGTGACACTGGGAGAAAGATAAACGAAACAACATATGGCGGAAAACGTCAATGAATTTTGAGCAGTGTTGTCACTCTTTAGAAAGTCAATAACCGTTTTTTTTCATACATTAGTATTTAACATCTAAAAATTTCTAGTAACTACACGTATCAGTCTGTTTCGGGTTTATTCGGTCGATCGATATTGCGTTATTTGGAAATATCTAAAAAATACAGCGTTGCCACTTTCAATGTTTTATAAGATTATATTCATAAATTGCGGAATTTCCTTCTGTAATATTACTTTCCTGTATAATTAGTGTCTCGGAAATGGCAACCGCGCTATTTTTCCGAATATGTACGAAGCACTCGACCCTTGGTTGGACTCGTCTATGTTAAGACTGCAGGGGAGGTCCTGTTGTTGTCAACATAATTATTTCATCATTCTTCATTAAAGGATTAAAAATTGTTTTAGGCCCATTAGAAATTTGCGTTTTTATTATTTCTGACTTTCTATTGCGAAATAATTTGTATCCTATCTTCTGTGTGTGCTGTTGTTCTATGTGTACGATAGTATAATTATGTGTTAGTGTTTAGTGCTTTTGTGTAATCTGATAATAGGTGCATATCTTCAAAAAAACTAATTTGAAACTCGTGGGTGTCTGTGTGTTTATTTAAGTGATTTAGTGTAATTTGTTCTGTTTCACTATGTATTTCTTTCTCTCGGCGATATGCCGGTTATGTTCCGAGATTGGAAATAATAGGCTGAATGGGGTTTAGTGGGTATAAGCTTATTATGCAGTCCCACACTATCATCAGGGCACGTGATGAGCATAAACCTAGAAAAAAGAACTGAAGGTGTATGTGCCCTGGATTCCTGACTCGTGTCGGCGGCCTGGATTTAATTTCTAAGTAAGCTAAATATTTATTTTTATAAGAATCTAAAGTTTTACACTTTTCCACAGTTTGGCAACATTGCGCCAGAACATGTGTTTATTACACAGCTGGGCAATGTAATATGATTGTGCCGCGGAGTGACCTGTGGGTTTATGGGTGAATTACCCCACTTTTTAAACGTTCGATTTAAAAAAAATATATGTAGCGCTTCTCTAGGACACCCCAGGAGTCACCTATTTAAATATAATACGTTATTTCCATAACACCCTTTATATTCAGGAAAGAAAATATAATTTTTTAACATAACTGTCTTCGTTAATTACCATAACAGAAAAGAATTGATTTTCATGCAAAATTACTCGGAAAGTACAAAGTGTTCGCCATCTTTTTACCAGTTCATAATTACTTCTCTTAATATGCAAACCTCAACAAGCACCTAACAATAATAGTCTTAGAAAATATGGTCAACTGTAGGTCTGTTCCTTGGTCCTACACTTTTTGCACTTACTCTGCGTGAGTATAAGAATTGCTATTAGTGCAGCGTCAACGAACCAGACCTAACACGTGATTATTATATGAATGGATGAGCGAATGAAAGTGATCGCGCCTAAGTCTTTTATCAGTCCTCAAATAGACCACCACCAACAAATTAAGGAACCCTTAGCCTTCTTGCAACTGTTAAGTATTACTTAAATTTGTCGTACAATCGGTCCTAGATATTTGTACACAAAAATACGTATCCAAAAAGTTTGACTAATTTTGAAGTAATTGGCAATCTGCCGTACGGGAGACGAGCTCGAGCGGCAACACTGTAAGTAGTCCGCGGTTAGAAAATTTCACAAGTGCGACCTAAATATTTTTTCTGCATTTTAAAAGTTGTTAAGGTCATATGTGTCTTTCCAGTAGTATAAATTTAACAATATATTTCAACATATAATTCCCTAGATTACTAACTAAGATTTACTAGACGTATCTGGTAAAACTTTTTTATTACTAGACCCGTCTTCCGGTTGAACTTTAGAACTACTATCTACAAAACTTTGATTCTGATCGGCATAATATTGATTTGGATCCCTGGCATACTGGCCATCGTTTCCAGCATAGCCTTGACTAAGATTATATTGCTGGCTAGGGTCATATTGTTGATTGGGATCATATATTTGGTTGGGATCACCTTCATATTGCTGATTGGGGTCATATTGCATGTTCGGGTCGTACTGGTACTGCCCATCCCCTTCAACATATTGTTGGTTTGGATCTGTACCATATTGCTGAGTAGGTTCAGCACTATATTGCTGAGCAGGTTCAGCACTATATTGCTGAGCAGGTTCAGCACTATATTGCTGAGCAGGTTCAGTACTATATTGCTGAGCAGGTTCAGCACTATACTGCTGAGCAGGTTCAGCACTATATTGCCGAGCCGGTTCAGCACTATATTGCCTAGCAGGTTCAGCACTATATTGCCGAGCCGGTTCAGCAATATATTGGCGAGCAGGTTCAGTACTATATTGTTTAGCAGGTTCAGCACTGTATTGCTTAGCAGATTCAGCACTATATTGCTTAGCAGGTTCAGTACTGTATTGCTGTGCTGGTTCAGCACTATATTGCTGTGCTGGTTCAGCACTATATTGCTGAGCAGGTTCAGCACTATATTGTTTAGCAGGTTCAGCACTGTATTGCTTAGCAGATTCAGCACTATATTGCTTAGCAGGTTCAACACTGTATTGCTTAGCAGGTTCAGCACTATATTGCTTAGCAGGTTCAGCACTGTATTGCTGTGCTGGTTCAGCACTATATTGCTGAGCAGGTTCAGCACTATATTGCTGGGGTGGCTTTGTACTATATTGCTTAGTAGTATATTGAGGACTGGAGTCGGTGGGATATTGCCGATTAGGATCATATTGCTGGGTCGTATAAGAAGCCTTAGGATCGACATACTGATTAGGCTCGTTATAAGGCTCGGCATATTTCTTTGGTTCCTTATAAGGCTCGGCATATTGCTTGGGCTCATTATAAGGCTCAGCATATTGCCTTGGCTCGTTATAAGGCTCAGCATATTTCTTAGGCTCTTCATAAGCCTCGGCATATTGCTTGGGCTCCTTATACGACTCGGCATATTTCTTAGGCTCTTTATGAGGCTCAGCATATTGCTTGGGCTCTTTATAAGGCTCAGCATATTTCTTAGGCTCTTTATAAGGTTCAGCATATTTCTTCGATTCTTTAGAAGGCTCGGTATATTTCGAACCAGCTATATCACTAGTGCGATACTGTGGCTCGTTCTTAGGTGCTTGTTGAGGTGTAGGAGACAGTTGGGTAGATCTTAACGATAATTTTTCCTGGCTTGCCTGTCTCGAAGATATCCGACTTCGAGAACTTCGAGACTTTAGAGAAGATCGACTTTCGGAACGATGAAGGGTTTGCGGTTCGGAACGGTGTGAGGTAGAGGGGGCTTGCGATATAGGTGAGTTTCTTTGATTGCTGATTGGAGAATAGTTCTCATCTATGAAAATGAAAGATTAGGTATATAGAGGGTATTACATCATTGCAAAAGTGGAAGAAGAAGAACTTCGCGTTTTAAAATATAATAATATATAAAATATCTGCAGTGGTGATCATGAAATGGAATTGATACGAAATACGAGTAGCTACATACTAAACACATCAAAATGTATTTCAAGTCTACACAACAAGATGGTTTACTAATTTAATCCTTCTGTACACGAGGACGATTATTATTTGCCGGTAGAATTCATATGCGCGGCTGCAACCGTATAGTAAAAACAACTCCTTGGGGGTTTAAGATGCAGATCATTTTAAAATTAGTGTAGTACATTGTGATATATAAACATTTTTTGTATCTCTAACCGCCAAGGAATTTATTTTACTTCGTCGCACTAACTAAGGGAACATCCGGTATATCATATACAGAAGGACAAATATGGTATATTTACTACCTAACACTAAATTGTACAACTTGTTAGTACCTTTCATATTGGTCGTGGAATATTGTGCCTGACTAAACATATTGTTTAAACGATCTAGGTTAGTTTGTAGTTCCCGTATTTCCTCCCTATAAATAACAAAACACACCACATTAAACACAACATTTATGACCGTTTGCACCCAAAAATTTAACTTAACACAAACCAAACATCAGTTTAAGTACTCGGTTGAATCGTTTAAAACCGCTGATCTCATAAGTGTACTAAGTTAAACCTTTCGGTGCAAACGGATATCCAATGTACCTCTTGGCGATTATCCTTAGATATGGTATCCTCATTTACTTGCTTCAGATAGCTCCAAATGTTTTCTAATCTAGACATAAGCTCGATATTTTTAGTCCGCAATTTTGCCCTCTCAATTCTGGAGATACGATAAAAGTAAAAGATGAGGTTTGTAGCCAGAAGTATACAAAAATTTTGCTGTTATGTTAAGTAAATAACATTTATCACACATTTTTACCGACTGCATTCTAAAAAGTTAACGAGGGAAAGAAATACATTCAACACACTGATTTTGCTAATGGAAATTACACTGGTGAAGAATTAGGTTAGGTTTCAGTTTTAAACCTACATTTGATTGATAGTGCAGAGCAGTTCCACACGACGGATAATCAGTTTTGATGATCAATCGACGTCTTAGTGGACACGACCAATTTAAAACGATATAACGATCAGAACTCAGAATATCAGTTGTATGCGAAATCCCTTTTAAGGTTACTTAGTCGCGTTTTAGTGTTTTGTGTATCAGACAAACAGAACCACTAATAACTCGCACTGTAAGTACGCTACATATGTTTTGGCTGTTAAACAAGTGTAAACTATTATTTGCTAATATATACGATTAAAAACACATATAGGTGAATATAGTTAACTGACCTTTCGAGATTTGGGCACCACTTTAACGTTAATGTCAATCTTAATAGGTTCCTTGCGTTTGGTTGGTTGGACACTCAGCAAATCGGACGCGCTTATATCTGTGTTTTCGACAGCGGACGGCTGTTGGCCCGACCCTACCAAACACAAGGATATATTATAAATATGGAAGTACAGGTAGCAAATAATCTTTAGGTATTTTTATTTGTATTGTTTTTATTCTTAAAAATTAAACATTTAGCGGGGTTAACATTGGGAATCCTAAAGAAAACTACTAAAACGTCTGCAATATACAAAGTGTCCCTGATAAGAATTACAAGGTGTTGTGTTCGAAAATGAAAAATAATTTATGTTACATTAGTATTTCAATGTCAAATAAAAAAATAATTTTCAATGCCAACTAAAGTATAAATACAATAACAAACACAAAAATATATGCGCTAAAAGGTGTTTATTTGCATTGAAGATAAGTGTATTTACTCTGAAACGTCTAATAAATAACAGGTATGATATATCGTTGTATTTAGAATATAAATAGTTAGAGAGACGGTGACAACAGGTCCGTGAAGGGGAATATCAGTAATTTGGGTTCTCGTGGAGCTTAGGTCCCCCTCTACAACTTTTATATCTGATGAAAAGCCGTAGAGCGATGCTGAGAGGCGCTGTACCGCTTTAGATAGGAAATTCTCAATAAATTCAAAATTATATCGAGCCACGTCTGAAAATGAATTGGCAGCATCTGCGTGACCCCAAAGTCACAGAAAACACATTTTCTGACAAGTCAACCCTTGCATATACTTTTTCCAGCGACATCTCTTTGGACAATTGCTGACTGCATCGCTCTCTTAAAAAATAGATTTAGAGAAAGTTTTGCAGTACCCGATTACTCCAGTCCCGCTTTCTCTATGTCATACCTTCCGGTATCTCTGCGTAATATTGTCAGAATTCCGCCTAGCTAAGTGCGATTCTTCTGAAATTTTTTTTCCACAATATTTGCGTGTCAAGGAATGTAGTGTGACAATTTTCTGACATGTCACGATCGTTTTCCGAATTTCCTCCGAGGAGATTTTAAAAAAATTCCAATAATGAGATGGCGAGACCTGGAACGACAACATTTTTTCACATAATCTTTAACATATAATGTTCCATTCTAGAAACTTTCAACTTCAAATTCGCTTTTTTTTTAATTTTCTTTTTTTACACGCTCGGAAAAGTATATGCAAGGGTTGAATTGTCAGAAATGTGTTTCCCGTGACTTTGGGGTCACTCAGATGCTGTAAATTCATTTTCAGACATGGCTCCATATAATTTTGAATTTTTTGAGAATTTATTATCTAAAGCGATACAGCGCCTCTCAGCAACGCTCTACGGCATTTCATCAGATATAAAAGTTGTAGAGGGGCACCTAAACTCCACGAAAAACCAAATTACTGATATTCCACTTCACGGACCCCCTAATGTCACCGTCTCTCTAACTAAAAGTTCTTAAAGCATAAAATAAAATATGACTACTATTTTAAAAAACAAAATTGATGATGGTTGCGAAAAAACGAAACGTCCGTTTAAAAATTTAATTAAATTATCTTATAGAAGAGAAAAAGTGCCGATTAAAATGTAAAATTTATTTTCATATAGAATCAGAAAACAAAAAGAATGAAATCGTAAAAATTCGGTTTTGCCGAAATATTCGGAATTTTTTTTAATTGAAAACATGACGCTGCAGAGCCTCATTAATGAGAAACTTTTGTTTAATTGTGTAGAGTGCATTCTCATCTGGGAAACCCTGTATATAAAAGCTGTTTGGTCGATGCAAAATCTAATATGAATATTCTTTATGAGAAAATGTGCTTCAGATTGGCTTAATATTAAAATACTCGGCGAATCTAGTTCCATGGTAATTACAACAAAACGCGGGTCAAGCTAACAATTCTAGCATTGTTTTATAAGGTCTGTCATACCCGTAGCACCATCAATTCCAGTAGCCGTTGCTGTTTTTTATATACCCATAACCATAGCGACCGTTACCATAACAATCTAGGACGATATTTCCATCCAATCAGAAGCACATTTTATATTATTGAATACTAGTAGCAACGAAAATCAATAAGCAGGAAAAGATGGAATATAAATCTTACTTATGTTTGTGGCTAGCGTCGTCGAGTTTCCGTGTGAGCCCGTGGCATTCGGATGACAGTTTGTCCATGAGTTGATTTTGGGAGTGGATCATGCTCTCTAGCTCGGCTACTGTAGCCGCTGCAACAACCAATAGCATTTTAGTATTGTTTTTTTTTTTTAGATTAACAGAGGTGTTATAAAAGTCAGCTCCCAAATCAACTCATGTCAAAAAAAGTGATTGGATGGAATGTCTGATTTTCAAAAATAATAAAGTCTACGTTAAAAACTTTATGAAAAATCTGGATTGTTATTATTAAAGTTAGATAAGCAAGTTGGGTGGTTTCCTATACATCAGTGCTTCCATATAATGACACACTAACTTTGGACAAGACACAGATATAACAAAGCGTTATACAGGGTGTTATGGAAATGACGTATTATATTTAAACCGGCAATTCCTGACATAAAGACAAATTGAAGAAAAATACCCATAAAAGGCGCTTTCAATTCATTCAGTGGTAAAAGTGACCGAAAAACCGTCAAACCAGAACAACACCTGTGCGGCACTGATATACATGTAAGCAATCAAGGAATTCTGGCCGGTGTTGTCATATGTACACCTTAAACTCTTTAGACAAAATAAAATAATTTAAACACTTTTCCATTCTGCAATACCTTCTTGTACAATTAATTGAAGAACATTTACGACGGACTATGTTTTAATTAAACAACCCGAAAGAACATATGGAATAGTAATAGTACGCCACTAGGTAAAATGCCAATGACCTCTTGACGCCTTACTTCGGCTGAGCAAAGTAGTTTCATATAGCGCCGCACGCTTGCGTCTGTTAGTTGAAGACCAACCAGCGGCCGGATACGTTGTGTCTCGTCGATCACCAACACACTCTCAGCAATCCGCTCTGTTTTTTCGGTTTACGCGTGTATCTTGCCCGTCCATAAATAATTTTTGAATATTGTTTTTATTGACGCGTTTCTTCCGGACGTCAAATCTAATAATCTGTAGTATAATCTGTATTATTTTATTTTCAAAAGCTAATTATCGGTTCTGTTTCACTATTACTGTGTGTACATAAACTGTTTCCAGGAGTGTTCCCATGAAAAAGAAAAAAAGATTGTGTTTGTGCCTGGATTTCCTCGCTCTTTAGGTATAAGGATAAATACAAGTAGGTAGAAAATAATTTATTTTTATAATTTTATATGGAATTTCAGTTTTACATTAAGTTTGGCAACATTGCCATTGGCTCTGGGTGAAATGTTGTACAGTAGCGCGGACTGACCTGTGAGTAAGAGTGTTTATTACCTACCCCACTTTTAAAACGGTCGATTTAAAAAAAATATATGTAGCGCTTCTCTAGGACACCCAAGGAGTCACCCATTTATATATAATACGTCATTTCCATAACACCCTGTATAATATTGATGATTCGACCGTAATAGACAAAGAATCTCAAATACTAAATATGTACATATCGAATTTATTTGATTTATTTAAGAAGTGTGATAAAAATTCATGCACAAAGAAGACGTCATTTATGTATATAGTTTTCAGGACCGTAACAACCAAATTAAATATTTATATTTACCATGTTTATTCTCCATTTCGTGAATCATCGACGTTAACTCTTTCTCACGGTCGTCCTTTGGCGCAGGGGGAGGTAGAGCCATAATGTCACCCGATCTAGGCGTCGTTGATTTTGTACGCTCGTCGTTCAACGCTGCGTTCAAATTTATCTAAAAAGTCAAATACTCCCGTTATTTTTCGCTTATTTATTATAAAAAACACGGACCTAATTTCCAGTGCTCTTTACCACTCCAACCTTGTTAGACGAAACGTACATGTCAAATCTGATTACCTCTTTTTCCAACGAAGCAACCTGTTCGTTTAATCGTATATTCTCCCTCCGGCTGTGTATCAGATCGGCATCGGCTCTATCCATACGCTGTCTCAAAGACTGTATTTCTGCCTGTAGCCTCGTGATTTCCTGTTTATACTGTCTTTCGGTTCGTTCATTAGCCATATTTAGATTAGATATTTGCTGCTCTAAAGCACTCTTTTCCGCCCCCGTGACGCCTATATCAGACTGAAGAGTAACTATGGACAATAGAAAACGGTGTTATAGAGTTACCATATTACCCCACCATGTTAGTTTGCGTTTTTTACTTACGAATCTTATTCTGCATATCCTTCTTCAACTCATCAATAAGCGCCTGTTTCTGAGTACATTCTCTTCTGAGGTCGGCATTTTCCCTCCTCTGTTTGTCCAACTCCAACTGCAACTTATTGGTCGTTTCCCACTGCACCCCCACCTCGGCTGTCAGCTGTTCGATTTGCTGAGTGTAGCGCCTCTCCACAGCTGATCGTTCTTCTGAGATTCTTCGACTCTAAAACAAGCAAAAATACCATCAATTATGGCAGGCAAAAACATTATACACATTTGGTGTTTACCTGGTCACCTATGGCATCTCGCAATTTTAAATGCTGTCTCTCCAATTCGTCTTTTAATCTACGAATTTCCAAGTCCCCGGCGTTTTTTTCATATTGGGCCTGTTCCGCTACGTCTAAGCTTCTTTTAACTTGGTCGCAAGTGTCATTTTCCTTGTCGCGGAATTTTGACAATGCCGACTGCAGCGTTTTTATTTTTGTTAGCAACTCCTCTTTTTCCCTATGAAAATAAATGATTTTTTTAGCCATTTAATCATTCATATGAGTATTGCACATTTATGGATAAATGCGGTTACCGTTTACCTATGGCAGGCATCAATGTTTCTCTTATAAGTCTCGTAACTACTTCCTTCGATAAAGGATCCATCGGACAATTTCTTCCTTAAAACGTCGTTATCTTCTTGGGCTTTTTTAAGGTCTATTCTCGATTGAGTAAGATGTGCCTCCAACTCGGATATTCTAGACTCGAAGACTATGGAGGGACCCTCAATTATTCTAGTCATTCGAGATTTTTTAGGCGATTTTAGTACCTGAAACAAAACGATCAAGTGATAGGCCTAACTCCCGCTGTTCCGCTATATTTCAGAGTGAGGTGGGTCATTTTATGAATAAATGTTCATGAACATATGTTGGCAATGGCTTAAATTTATTGTTACAGGGTTTTGATTTTTTACTAATATTTCCGAAAGTACAGGGTGTCCCATTTTCGACACTTTTAGAGGGTATTTCCGTAATTGTTGGCGCTATCAAAAAAATAATGCAGGTGTCATGTGCTATTTTTAGGCCAAACTTGAAATGGTAAAAACAAACTTTGAAAATTTTCGCTCGCTTGAGAGATACGAGGGAAAATCAAAAACTTGATTTCAAAATTACCCTATATTTTCTTGGTTAAAAGAGATACCGAAAAATGTTTTATACGGAAGTTTCTTTATAATGATTGTTGAATAATCTGCCGTTTTCAGAATAAGTAAACGGGGTCAGATAAAAAAGTTATCGGACCTAACCTCATTGTTTTAAATGGAACACCCTGTATATTTGAATCTAAAAAGATACTATTTTAAATTATCCTTTCAAATATATAACACACCATGGATGATATTGGTTTCCTAGGCGATTTATTTAAACTTTATTACTTTGAAACGAAATAAAAGGGTAAAAAAATAACGGGAATCATCGCAAATGTTCGGAATATGTCCTTAAATGGTTGCCGTCTTTCCGGATAGCGAACAAAATAAAAATTTTGCGCCATTTCTTCGTTTTGTCCAGTATCAATATAAACCGATATCATATAAAAATTTTCGAAATGTTGATAAGCCATTTTCACAAATGCATATGTAAAAATGAAATTGACGTTAAATGTTAATAACAACTAGAATGTCAACATAGTTGTTTCTAGGATATTAGCTTTTGTTTCACGGTCTACTGTGGTTTAAAGTCATAAAGTTTAAATAAACCGCCTATGAAACCAATATCATCCATGGTGTGTTATATATTTGAAAAGAGAATTTAAAATGCTATCTTTTTAGATGGTGTTCCATTTAAAAAAATGAGGTTAGGTCCGATAACTTTTTTAACTGACCCCGTATACTTATTCTGAAAACAGCAGATTATTAAGTCAAAGTCAAAGTCAAAATATGCTTTATTGTTTAAAAGAAGATATTCCTATAAACAAAGCTGTGAGTCCTAAATATAGTACGAAAATAAGAGACATAAAAGAAAATTGATATGAATCACCAGTACAATACAAAGTGACATAAAAGTAAAAATATAATACACAATAATAATAAATACAATATTACACACAATACCAAATACACATAATATATCACTTCCAAAAGCCAATCAAAATTTATCATGGAAAAATTCATCTACTGAGTAGTAAACCTTCGAAAGTAGTAAAAATTTTACTTCTTTTCTAAATTTTTTGTAATTATCAATTTGGCGAATAGTCAATGGGAACTGATTAATAAATATTTTCTTACTCTTGTATATAATAGAATTCTTAGTTTGAGTAGAAACAGGTATAGGCAGATCTACATTGTATGTTTGGCGTGTATTGTACAATGAAACGGAATTATATGCACCTTGGAATTTTTTGTGAACCAGACAAGACGTCTCCAACAAATCATTATAAAGAAACTTCAGCATAAAACATATTTCCGTATCTCTTTTAAGTAAGAAAATATAGGGTAATTTTTAACTATTTTTTTTAACTTTCCCCCATATCTCTTAAGCGAGCGACAATTTTCTACATTAAAACGGTCTCTTGCGTTTTTCTCGTCACCATTCTCGATTAAAACACTTAAATTCGAATTGAAACCCCGATAATGTTTTTTTTTTTTTAATTGTTGGCAATGGCCACAATGACGTAACAGGCTGTTTCACTTACACTTTTGTCTCCACGATCAAAATCAGTCTCGGTTTCGGTCTCCGTTTCCAAATGATCGAAAACTGATTTGATCAGTTTCGATTTTTGCTTCTCGTGCAGGTGTTCGTTTTCACTAATAACTTCTTTGACTTTTGCTAGTAAAGATGATAATTCACCCTTAAAAATGTAAATCTTGAAACAAGCAATCGGATAAGATTATTAAATAAATATTTTTTTTTTAATAAAACACTAAATTTTACCTTGCAAAATCGCGATTCTTTTTCTAGCTGTTCGATATAATCTTCCTGTCGCTCTATAAAAGACATCAGTTCAGGTGGAGCAGCAGCATTGCTTTCAAATTTGGTGGATTCTCTAAAAAAACAAAACGACTGTTACGAGGTGATTATTAAATCTGTGATTTTTCAAAGGATACTGCCGAAAAAATGTAAATAGAAGTCTTAATAATTCATGTAAACTTATCACACTACGTTTTGTTATTTAAACTTACTGAGGTAGTTGTTTTTCTATGGCGCTCTCGTTATGCAAGGTTCCGATGTTGCTTTTCAAAGGGGGATAATAATACTTCCTAGGAGTAATAGGGTTGTAATTGTAATTGTAATATGAGCGGCCTATTCTTGAATTTTTACTACCCCCGCTCATCATGGATTGATTGTCGGTTTCTTCGCCGGCACTGTCGAGTTCCCGTAGTGGTCGGTTTCCGTATATTCTACTAAAAAGTTTTCATTTCTTTTAAGAATTGCACTAATTGAATAGCGTGGGTTTCGCTAATAAAATCACAATCACAATCGGCAAAAAAATACTTGTAGTTCGAAAATGTAAATCTTCAGAAGCGACTTTGGGGCGCCCCTATACAGGGTGTTCCTTAATGACGTGCTAATATTTCAGGGTGTGATTCCTTAGGTCATTTTATAAAGAAAAGTTCATATGAACATATGTCCGCAACGGCTTAAATTTTTTGCTACAGGATGTTGACTTTTTATTTTTTAAATGGTTATTTTTTAATATCTCCGAAAATACTTTAGATAGCTTCGATAGCTTTAGATAGCTTAGAATGCTTCCGCCCGTCTTCGCATCGAATTGCCCATTCGTTCAAATATTCCCAGCGTATTCCTTATTGTTTCACACGAGGCAACTATACGTCCTCTTAAAGTGTTGATGGGAGTTATATACGCCAGACTTTTAAGATGACCCCATGTCTTTTAAGTGAAAGTGGTCATTTCCAACAATTTTTATAAAACAAAATGTATCATTAATTATTTTATCAATGTTAATAATAATGAGTTTCAATATGAATTTAGTGGTTTGACGAGGAAAACTCAAGAGACCGTTTACATGTACAATTGCCCAGGCTAGTCAGAAAAAATATCCACATGGAAAAATGTCAGTGGCGTACCTTTTTTTTTGTAAAAAATGTCAGAGGACATGTTTGCACTGACGCCACTGGTGGAACAATTGAATAACTTTTCTAACTAAAATTTGTGGTTCTATATCCTATTAACAAATACCAAAATTGAAAATAATATCTAAAGTACTTTCGGAGATATTAAAAAATAACCATTTAAAAAATAAAAATTCATCAACCTGTAGCAAAAAATTTAAGCCGTTGCGGACATATGTTCATATGAACTTTTCTTTATAAAATGACCTAAGGAATCACACCCTGAAATATTAGCACGGCATTAAGGAACACCCTGTATATGATGAACTACTAGTATTATTTTAACATTTCCTGTGCGATGGCCTATAGGTACCGGACACCCTGTATAGTATTTTACCTTCTAACGGGAGTGTAACTTTCGGCCAATAAAATCCTTAGGCGACCTACAGCCTCACGATAAGCATTATCGGCATAATCAGGTTTTCTTCTAAAATCCATTTTTGGTGGAGTTGGCTTTCTGTCAAAAAAAAATGTATGAAAATGAGCAGATATTAAGAAGCCCATTATTTTATAAGGCGGCGTCGGCTTCTTTATATCTACTCGCAAAAAATAATATATTATGAAATTAATTATTTGTTGTGTTTATTTCCACTGGAATTCGATCAGAGGATAAAAATCGAATTATACAATGGTACCATAGACTCTGTCACAGCCGTTCTGGCGTTTTATAGAAAGAGCTGAAATTTGGCATGATTGTAGTTACTATATGTTCTATGGGGGGGTCCAATATTTAAGAATAGGTACTAAATTTACCAGAAAAATTAGGTCAAATCAATACAAAGCTGCTAATGGTACACCAAAAATAATTAAAACGATTCTTACCACTTGTACAACCAAGAAGAGACGACACAAGCTTTCAGCAGGTGCACTCAACCACTGAACCACCACGAATAAACCCCGGATACCCACGCAAAGTGACCTATATGCTAATTACCTTATACATAATGATTTTCTTACCCCTATGTCCAGTTGGTGTTTGTATTTATATCGCCAAGAAGTACAGTCATTTTGCTCCAAATCAATAATTATTGTTGCGTGACGCGTCATACTTTTAATACAAAATTGCAATATATTTGATGAAGTTATGAAAAATAGTAATAAAGCTCTGTCGGTCTTGGAGTTATCTATCTAATGATCATCGGCATGCGATGCATATGCAGGTTTTGGAAGTTTTTTCGATATTTGCTGAGGTCGTCATGGTAACAAAAATGCGAAGCAATATTGATTGGATGCCCTCAATAGGGATATGAGGGTTATAGTCACAATGAATGATACTTCTGTATCAACAATTAATTACATAGGAAGTGTTTTGATTTATAATGGAACTTGTCCATAAAAACTTTATTCAAAATTTAATTTATGAATTATGAATGATGAAAGAATGTATATTTAGTATGGCAGCTCTTATTATTTAATTTCGTATACTTAATAAAATATGGAGATATCTCCCATATTGTTTAGGAATAAAAAAAATGGACAAGTGTGAGCCAAACTTAAAAAATATCCGTGCCAAGCCCTAACAATAATATTAATTCCTTATACGTTTTTATAATTAATACTATACAGGGTGTTCGCATAATGCATCGGGATACTTGGAAAGGTGATTCGGCAAGTTAAAATAAAGGTAGTAAGTCAAATAACAAAAAATCGAAAATTGAAAAAAAATTAATTTCTTATTTTGAACATGTTGCCGTTAGTTTTTAAAATATCAAGTTGGTATTTGGCACATGCACTACGGTTAATGACTTCTATCATTATGTTATACTGTACCATTAGAGGCCCCTTCACCTGAATTCAAATTTAATTTTTGTCATATCTTTTTTGTTTTGACAGTTATTGGAAAAATGGACATGTCATTTTAAAGACAAAAGTATGCCTAATAGAAAAGGTACTCTTTATCCGAGCCGACAAACCATGTCGTTTAGGCACAAAACTGGAATTAAAGTTTTTGTTACCAGTAAAATCAGTTTTTCAAATGGAAGCACAAAAAAGTATTAAGTTTTCCATTTTTTCGACTTATTTTAACATGTAGAATCATCTCTGCAAGTATTCAGATATATTACACAACCACCCTGTATATGTATCATCACAAACACTATACCTATAAGTTATATTTAACTTAGTATAACTATATCTCTTTACTTACTTCGACCTTTTGCGTTTTTCATTTGACAATGCTGATAGAGGTCTATTGGAATATAATGATCTCAAGGCCCCTAATTTAGGTCTAACTAAGTAGCTTGTAGTAGTAGGTCTTTGCTTTTTCGTGCTACTACTTCCAGAAGTGTACATGTTGGTTCTAAAAATTTTAAAAATTTTGCATCGTATCATCACTAAAAATATCGCTAAAAGTAAGAAGATGCATATATTTTATTTTAATTTTGTATCACTCAAAACAATTTATCTCTAGACCAGAGACTTCTTAATATTTAATTCAAATGCTTGTTTACTTTACATACCACTTACCTTTACTGTTTTCGCTAGGAAAGAGATTTAAAGATTCACTGCCACAATCTGACTAAAGTTTTGCGTGAATTTCGATTCCTTTTATAATCTCGGCCGATCAATTTCAAATTTCTGTATTAATGTCAGGCCCTGCAATAAATCTTTTGAGGGCACGCGATGCACAGCCAAGCACGGCTTATTGAAATAATCTTGTTATTTGGGTGTTTTTTGTTTAGATAGTTTTGGTTTTGTTGGGGGAAAACAATTTTATTCATTTAATTTTTATTTTACATGAAATTCAGAACAGAGAATTTTACTGAAAAAGTATATTCTAAAACTATCAAGGAAATAATTCATTTCCAACCGAACAAACCCGACTGTCAAATTAGATGAGTGTATAGTATGCTAGATTATTTCCGGCTGATTAGCCACTTATTTCTTTCAAAATATATATGGAAACGAACAAACCCAGTAGAAATTTATCACGTTTATGTGAAAAAAAAACAATTTTCGTCAATGTCATATCAACTTTCAGTTAGTTCTTTTATTCTTTGTAATATAAAAATCAAATTCTTCCTAAGAGCCTATACTTTTTCTAAATTTTAAAATACAACTAGAATTTAACCATGGGCTGGCCAAAATATTTCCAACCGAGAAGTATAATAGTAATAACTTTATATTATTTGTTCATCGGAATGCTTTCTTTAAGAACAGATATACACGATCGACTCTAAAATACCATCGGAGCACCGTACTTTCTAACATGGGCTGCCATCTAGTAGCCAGTTGCTGCAATATTCGACAAAACGGCGCTTGTCGACCTCTAGTAACGAAGACCCGAACTAGATTAGAATCAATTATTATATTACAGAGTACTGCAATATTAGCAAGGGTTGTAGCCCTGTACACGCGAAACGGCAATTAAAGTTTGTTTGATTTGTAAAGGACGCCTTAGATCTGTCAGAATCATAGGTTATAAAAACATAACCTCAAGAAAACGTTAAAAATTTTTTTAACTAACTTGTTTTCATACTTTCTGTTCATTACAATCATTAAAGCTAAGAATAAAGAAATTTTCATACTTATGAACAACTGTTCTCTCTTCTTACTTGAATAGTTTTTATAAACCAAAAAATGCCACCACCAAAAGCTAAACTCCATAAAAACACAGGCAAACTGCGATCAGGGCCACCACAAATTGTACAACAAAATCAAAACAACCCAGAGACTCATCCAGGTACAAGCTCTGGTAGCCCCACAACTGGCCTGACACCTGAGAAGGAACAACAGTTCGAAGCGGAACTGTACTGGTGCATACAGCAATTACAGATAGGTTTATCTTCAAATAAATTAAATAGTAAACATGGTAAGGTGATTTTCGCAGCAAATAGGAATAGTAGAAGCCGAACTCTTATTTCCTCCCTTTTCTAGTTCAGGATCATACAAAAGCACTTAATACTCTGATGAGTAACACTGCCCCGATGGTCAAAAAGAGACAAGTTATGAGACTGTCTTTCGGCGACTACAGAGAGAAAATGATAGCCGAGGCAAAAAAAGCAAAGAGTAAGAATTTTAAATTACAAGTAGCCACAAACTCGGAATACTATACAAATGACGAGTTTGAAAAAATCTCAATCTCAAGCCCAGCAAGATTTGTTGGTATTTTATTTTCTTATTATTAAATATTTTTGTTTTAGAAGTTACAATGACATTTTCTTCAGCCAAGCCCGATCAAAAATCCCTATTTATAAAGAAGGCAATAATTACACCATCTCAAAACAATTTTAAGTTTAATTTTACAAGCCCCGAAAATGACCCAACAAATAGACAGCAAGAGAAAACAGAAGCCAAGTCAAATAGTAAACAAGATTTTAAAAATGACATTTTTGCAAAATCAGATAATAGCTTTAAGTTTAACTTTTCACATGAAGAATTTGCTGATAATGATAGTTAATATTAATAGAGATATTTATATTTTTTGTTATACATATTAATAAAATAATTTCTTATACACCTTGGTTTATTCTTTTTAACAAAAGAACTATTAACTCTAAAATTACAAAACAGAACCTTGAATTTTTCTAAAAGCACACTTACAGTATAATAAATAAACTAACGCCTATTAATAAACATAATATTCTGGTGAAGCTGACAGGGGTTCTAAACTGATCACCCTGTCGATTAGGTGCTTTATGGAGGTAAATTATACCTGACACTTTCATTATGTATAGCTCTAATTAGATCGTGGTTTATAGAGAAAATAAATCGCAGACACGCTATCTCAACCACAGCATTATCATATAATCGCACTTTACTGCCAACAGAAATGGGTTTCCCATCAACAAAAATCGGTCTTTTTCCTTCAGAGGCAAGGTAAAATTCACCAGTATTACGTAATCTAAAACCGAAACATTAAAATACCATAAAAAATTATAATTTAAATGCTATTACCTTAATGTGGCTTGCCTTCTGGATATTTTATGTGCCGGACCTTCAAGTGAGAGATCTATATCAACGCTCTGACCCTTTCCGGACCGTCCAATAGTTATTTCCCTGGATCTCATCAAGTACCTCACCATGCGTCCCCTCAGGACTGCCAAAGTTTGACTATCCAATTCTCCAGGGCACATACCTGTGACGCTATCGACCAAAACGTTCCAGCGCCCAACTTCATTCTCTAACTGACGAATTTCCTTAATATTTCTGCGATGTTGTAACCTAAAAAGTTAATAAAACTTGTATTTTTAAACTATTTACCGAAAATATTAAACTTCCTACTTTAATTCCTTATCCAAACTTTCATCGGGTGGATCGGTCAACTCAGAGTCCTGTATAAGTTCCTCCGCGTCATTAAAGGTCATCAAAGGCCTGCTTGAAGTGGGTATGGGCCCCACCACTTGGTCGGGCAATAAATGGTACATGCGTAAAGTTTGCCAGTGACGGAACAGAGAGTTGGCAGTTCTACCATTATAAAAAGCATCCGAATGCTTTGACAAGAGGTCCGCACAGTTTTCTAAAGTTGGGTTTGTACTCTAAAATAAAAAAATTCCATTTAATTTAAAAATTACTTTAAGGGAAGAAGCAACCTTACCGATTTCATGGTACTTAGAATTTTTTCTTCTTCTTGACTCCACAGTGCTTTATCCTGGACGGAGGCAACAATGTCAGGATGCAGATTCCTCATCGCTGAAACAGCAACTCGAGATACCGCCTGATCATACAATAAAGCATACCAACGAGACTGAAGTTCTTGTAGAGTAAATTTACAAGAGAATTTTGTGCCTAGATGAACTGTTTTGAGATCATTGGTTTGTTGCACTCCTAAAAAGTTGATTTTCATAAATAAAAACATTTTTAAAATTATTTTTATTAAGTCAAATTATTATTAGAAATACCAAGCTTAAAAAGAAAGAAAATCCCAAGAACGAACCTATAATGAGTGCCAAATCATCTATAGGCTTCCAACGCCCCAAATCTTTTGTTGTAAGGTGATTCTTTGGGGTACTCTTCTTTTTGCCTTTAGATGTACTAGGTGTCGACTTCGAGATACTTTTCCTTTTGGTTTCAACTATATGTTGAATGACGGGCGCTACGACAGGTACTGGTGTAGATGGAGACCCTACCGAACCGAAATCCGACTGGTATGATTGGGTTCGGGCTCTTCCACTCTATAAAACAATGTCTATAAAAATGAGGAAAAAGTTTACAAATTTGATATTTGTACCTTTAGGTTCGACATTCCAGGCATCCCTAGGCTATATTCCACTAGCTCGTCGTCAAACTTTTTACGTTTTATGGACCTATTCGAGCTGAAATTCGAAAAAGTTTTTTTTAGAAAAAGTTGTTAATAACGTAACCTTAAACTTACCTTCGACGCCTTGCGGTCGCCTCGGCGCTTTCGCCTAGCGACATGTTACTTAGATTGTTGTAATCGTGTCCACCATGCATTATTTCACTATCGTTTAGGTTTTCCATTATATGCAGGTGTTAAAAACTAGGAAACAAGAAAATTTTTCGCACCAATCACCCACCCCACCATACACAACAAACTGGGGTTGCTTCTCTGCTTCTCACAATTTTGATGGCAACAACTGCCAAAGATTCGGGCAATGTGTACAAGGTTAAATATGCAGTAGGGGAACTCTGGGCACTTTCCACAAAACAGCTTTAAATTTCTTATATCAAACGGGAATAAAAAACGTATATAGACAGAATGTGTAAAATTAAGGGATATATTTACATAAAATTTCATTAAAAACAATAAATACATAATGCTATATGTACAATTTTTTAACGTTTTCCTGTTGTCAGATCATTTTATAAAGCCCGCGTCTACCAGGACTTGCCGAGCTGCATTATTGATGTGCTTGAATCGATCTGGGCCTAGATGGATGCCACCGTACCTAAAAAGAAAAAAAAACTGATATAAGTTAAAACTATTTTATATTTTTGTAAAATTTTAATCTTTATTTATTATATTGTAGTTAAAGTTTAAAGGGCTCTCACATAAAACTCACCATCTGGAAACTACTACTGCCACATTCTTTATATCCAAAATTTCAAGTAAATGCAGTAACCGCCCACCCGCATGTGCCTCTCCATCGTCATCACAGTCTTGTAAAATGGTATTTTTATCTGTAACAATTCTATACGCTGATATGTTGTGAGTTGCTTGTGCTATCTTTTTGTTCTCGTACAATTCATCCAAGAGTTGGCTAAAAGAAAAATGTAGTTACAAAGAAGAAAGACGTAGTTACAGGTTACATATTGATTACTGGAAATTTAAAATGTTTGATCAAAAATTAAAGTTCCTCATTGTTCAACCTAGTCTTTTTCTTTTCTATATTTAATACATTTATTGTATAATATATTTAAAATTTTACTGCGTGTTTATAAAAGTGGTTTTATTGAAACAAAAACATAATCATTTTAAAGTTCAAGTAAAACTGATGCAATATAAATGTCAAGTAGTCTATTAGAATGAAATGGATAAGCATAATGAGACAGTACAAATTGATTGATTGTACTATCTTGAATAAAATTGTAAAAATAAACTGGGAATAAAGTGATAATGTATCTAAGGAATCAGGACACTAGTTTGTTAGGTTAAAATACCTAATTAGAAAATTAACCAGGAAACATTAAAAATTATAATTTATTTACTTACTGAACCTGAGATTGTTCATTTATTCTACAAGTATGACCTTGAAAAGTACTTTTTCTATCCGTTATTGTTGAACCATGAACTATTTCCAAGCTACTTTTATTCCTCGAAATATTTTCGTCGATTTTACTAAGTTCATTCAGTTGGTTAATTAAATTCTCGGTCTCAAATTCATTCATTTTATTATCCCTGTTGGTGGTCGTCAGATTATCATCAAAAGCTATTTCTTTAAGTTTGTCGATCCATTGATATATAACTGGACTACCCTGATTCATCCTTAAATTCAATATTCACAATTAACAGGTAATAATTAAGGGCTTTTTTATAAATTATAAGCCAAGATCCGACAGACGTAATGTGCTTACATACTTACTCATATATTTCTGTAAAACTGCTATCGATCAAATCTTTTTGACCCCTAGAAAGGTTAGGAGCCCACAGCTCATACTTGGGAGGCCTACCTGATGGATAGTCTTCATTCAATGTTATCCACAACTCAATATCTTTAGCTATTTGTATGGTATAACTGTCCGTCTCTTTGTTAAACTTCCACTGGTCCTCAAAAATAGAATTGAGGACTTCCATTTCCTCTGCTTGTTGAGATATGTTATCCATTTACTTCACAATAAGTTGAATCTGCACCTTCATCAACACAAAAAAATAAACACGATGTGTATCTCGACGAATTGTAAAGCGTCAACTGTCAAATAAAAGTTAAACAACAAAGCAATTTCATTTCTTCAATACCTTGACGAGGCGTTAAATCCCGCGGACTCCAAGGTTGCCATATCGTCGCACTATGACATTTGAGTGACGTTTTTTCAAAATGTTGATAAGTCTTTTTCAGAAATGAATACGTAAAAAATGAAATTACGTTAAATGTGAATAACAAATGTCAACATAGTTGTCTCTAGGATATTAGTTTTTGTTTCATGGCCTACTTTGGTTTTAAGGTATAAAGAAAAATGAGGATAGGTCCGATAACTTTTTTACCTGACCCCGTATACTTATTCTGAAAACGGCAGATTATTCAACAATCAATATAAAGAAACTTCTTTATAAAACATTTTTCTGTATCTATTTTAACTAAGAAACTAGGGTAATTTTAAATTGTCAATTTTTGGATTTTCCCCGCGAGCGAAAGTTTGACCCAAAAAGAGGACATGACACCTACGTTACCTTTTTGATAGCACTAACAATTACGGAGATATCCTATCCTAAGTGTCGAAAATGGGACACCCTGTACAACCGCCAGAATTTCCGCTCCATATGGAAAATTTTTTATTATTGATTTCTCAAAAAATGTTCTTGGTAAAAGTGTCTGCATTCTCTTAAACTAAAAAAGCACTCGTTGAAATTGAAGAAAACTGTAGTGCATACGAGGGAGATTCAATTATTTAAAAGTTACAACTTTCATTTATAAAAGTCGTTTAGAATTAAAAGTTATACGAAATCTATTCTTCTATTCAAAAAACGAAAAACATTCTTATTTTTTTTTGTCTTACCCTGTGCTGTATAGAGCTAGATTGAAATTAAATTATTGGTAAAAGTATAAAAGTTCTTTTTAATGTTTACTTTGAGAATATTGGTCCTTTAAATTTCTCGTTATCTATTTTTTTCTTAAACCATTCAAGAAAATTATTTTTGGAGCAATTATGTTTAATACTATAATATTTGACAATATGTTCACGATCTTCTTAAATTACTTAATTATAATTGGAAACCAAAGCCTCTTTTTGTACATTAGTCGGAGCTGTGTGGCAATCTTGTGGATATAAAGTCATTTGGAACTCCAGCCTTGAAGATATTAACCGCCGTTGTCACAGGTACTTTTATATTAGCTAACATCAGCCAATATGTAAGCGCTGCCCTCTCAGCTTCAGTTTGAACCTAAAAGTGCAAAGAAAACCGCTATTTCAAAATTTTTATAAGTTTAGGTTTGATCTTGGATATCAAAAATTTAAATTTTTCCATAATTTCATTATTGTTGTTGGAATTAGAATAATTTTTTTTTAATAGATAAGCAAAAGATTATCATCAGGAGGCAGAAATTATTGTTGTAATCGAGTTTTAACTAGAAATTCATTTAGAAACAAACTTAACTACCAATTTTTACTTAAATATGCTATATTATTTAAAAACAAACCTTTTAACTTAAATATGTCTCAATGCTTTTATACTATTTACAGGTTGGGATTTCGGAAACGGTAAGAGATGCAAAGTCTGTTAAATTGGGGCAACTAAGTTGCATAAATATGGACCAAATAATATGCCGCAAAAAAATCCAAAATAAATACAGGAGCTTTCAAAATATTTGAAAAAATCTAAAATTTTGAGTTTCAGTTCTTAGATTTTCTGACTTTGTTCGCTTGACGCTAGCTACTTTTCATTCTCCACAAGATGGTATTGGTAGATTTTTTCATGCGACGTTTCGTCTTTAGGTCACCATCATAATTTTTTTTTAAATACGGGTCTGCATTTTTTTGTTTAAATTATTATAGAGGGCCGAAATCTACGTTCAGTGGTATATAGCACTTACTGATTTTCCGACGTTTTGTTCCTTAAATTGACCATCTTCATTTAAATACCCCTAGTATGTAAGTAATTTATTTAACTAATACAAATAAAATTTGACTCTTAAAGCCAGCCCTTTCTTATGACTTTTAAAAGAGGCATTGAGTTTTACATTTTCGAATTATACCGAATTAAAAAAAGTAAATTACAGGAACGTACTG
This sequence comes from Barypeithes pellucidus, assembly GCA_963991005.1. Taxonomy (NCBI): domain Eukaryota; kingdom Metazoa; phylum Arthropoda; class Insecta; order Coleoptera; family Curculionidae; genus Barypeithes; species Barypeithes pellucidus. Next base: position 10,216,437 of record OZ022562.1, on the reverse strand, counting down.
GGAAATTTTAACGAACAATTTAAGGAACAATACGTCGGAAAGCCAGTTAGGTGTTGTATATCGCTGAACGTAGATTTAGGACCTCCTTCATAATTTAAACAAAAATATTCAGGCCCGTATTTAAAATAATTAAGTTGATGATGGCGACCCAAAGACGGAAACGTCGCATAAAAGATCTGATAATGCCATCTTGTGGCAATGAAAAAGTGAAATTTATTTTCGGACATCTCTTCGAAAAGTCGGGAAAAAATAAAAATCGAAACGCAAAAGTTTAAATTCTTTCTCTTGAAAGCCTCAGTATTTATTTTTGATTTTTTTGCGGCATATTATTGGGCCCATAATTATGCAACTCTGCCCCAATTTAACCAACTTCGTACCTCTTACTGTTTCTGAAATCCCTATGGCGAAGGACGAATTTGTAACACCCTGTATATACTTCGGTTCATACCATCACGGAACCTCCTCCTTGTGAAAGAAATTACTGAATTCATATTGCAGCAGAAATTATGGAAATACTTAAATTATTGATAACCAAGATCATTTTGCATGTATTGGACATGAACCAAGAAACAAAATGTACAAAATAGATTACTCTAAATGAAAACTGATATATCGAAATAATTTTGATACTTGATTATTCGACAGGGTGTTGGGTTTTGTAAAAGGGACACCCTGTAAAAGACACGTTAAAACTGATAGTTGTGCTACAGTGCTCTAAAAAAATCATTAAATATCGGACTAAAAATAAAAAGGTTATAAAGCCTAAAATTTTATCAAAATTCTGTAGTGGCCGTTTTCTTTGCACGTGAGTGTATTATAATAAAAAATACTTAAAAAAAACATAGAACAATTATTATAGAAGAAAGCGCTGTTTTCAAAGAGAAATGTTTTTAACTAGGGTGTGCCCAGAATATGTGGGCAATCTCCCGGGTTCAGATAAAACACGGAGATTGATACGGAGATACGGGCCCATAACTGACGTCCCTGAAAATCGTTGTTTTTTAAATAATCTTTTAAGTACTAGGTGTAATTTAATAATTCTTTAGTATAATGGTTACTAGATGAGTCTCCTTAAAATTCGCCCTGTTAAACACATTTGGCTTATTTAGTTTGCCCGGGACGGACTAGACGTAACACAAAAATGCTTTTTTTTGTACACCTTGTATTATTAAGGAAAAATCAATAATATTTTTGGATACTATAAACCTTAAGCTGAAAAAAGGTACTCTTGATCAATGTCGATAAAATGAACTGTTTTCGAAAAAAAAGATATTTTTGTTCAATATGATTTATATTCAGTATACGTAAATTCCATTACCAAGTTAGTAACTAATAAGACAAAGGAGAAAAACCGCAAATTTCAAGACACTACCATAAATTGACACTGGCATAAATATTCTTATTTAAATCGGTACATGTGAAAAAAACCATAGCAACAATGAGGGAATTTTATGAACATAAAACAACAACTAATGCAAAAAACCATATTGCACAAAAATATTATTTTTTTCGAAAACCGTTCACTTTATCGACATTTATCAAGAGAACCTTTTTTTCAGCTTAAGGTTTAGAGTATCCAAAAATATTATTGCCGTTCCTTCATCATACAAGGTGTACAAAAAGAAACATTTTTGTGTTACGTCTAGTCCGTCCCTGGCAAACTAAATAAGCCAAATGTGTTTAAAAGGGCGAATTTTAAGGAGACTTATATACTAACCAATATACTAAAAAATTATTAAATTACACCTAGTACTTAATAAATTATTTAAAAAATAACGATTTCCAGAGACGTCCGTAGGGGAGGCTGTAGGAAAAAAATTTATAAGAACTTCTCCTGTTATTTTTAAGTGTTCTATCTGAATCCAGGAGATTGCCCACATATTTTAGGACACACTGTATATTGTATATTAGGAGCAAAGCTCGAAAAAAAATAACCAACAGTTTTGCTCAATTTTGGGATTTTATAGCGAAGTTTAATTTACTTTCGGGCTTTGACCTTTTCCAAACAGTCAAACCTGGAATTGTGCAATTATGAAACGACCAAAGCGTGGCAACAATTTTTAGTAGATCGATACGTAAATTTTAAAACTCAAAAAAAGTACGTGGGAATCATGTTATTTAAATTTGTAGGATAGTTAATTTAGTCAATTCATAGAAACATTTAAATAAATACTGGATTGAGTATGCATACCTTGTATTAATATCCTCTAAGGCCTCAGCAACTGTTTCGGCCTTCCATGGCCATCGTCAGTGTTGTACGGCCCTGAACCAGGGGGGGGGGGGCAACAACAGACAGCTGCTTACCCATTAAAAACAACAACCTAAAATGCAAACAGCTGCCAAGAATATATAAGGACCATTCAAGTTTGACCACTTATAATATATTCTTAAATCCTAAAAAAAACTGTTAATTAAAACACAAAAAGGGTGGTTTTGTACATCAATATTCGAAAATATTGGACAAAACCTTTCCTAAAAATAAAATCGTTAATTAAAACCTAAAAAAAATGTATAAAATTAATATAAACCGGTGGTTTTATATATCAACATTTGAAAATAGTGGACAAAACCTTTCCTAAAAGTAAAATCGTTAAGTAAAACCTAAAAAAAATGTATAAAATTAATATAAACCGGTGGTTTTATGCATCAACATTTGAAAATAGTGGACAAAACCTTTCCTAAAAATAAAATCGTTAATTAAAACCTAAAAAAAATGTATAAAATTAATATAAACCGGTGGTTTTATATATCAACATTTGAAAATAGTGGACAAAACCTTTCCTAAAAGTAAAATCGTTAATTAAAACCTAAAAAAAATGTATAAAATTAACATAAACCGGTGGTTTTATGCATCAACATTTGAAAATAGTGGACAAAACCTTTCCTAAAAATAAAATCGTTAATTAAAACCTAAAAAAAATGTATAAAATTAATATAATCCGGTGGTTTTATATATCAACATTTGAAAATAGTGGACAAAACCTTTCCTAAAAGTAAAATCGTTAATTAAAACCTAAAAAAAATGTATAAAATTAATATAAACCGGTGGTTTTATGCATCAACATTTGAAAATAGTGGACAAAACCTTTCCTAAAAATAAAATCGTTAATTAAAACCTAAAAAAAATGTATAAAATTAATATAATCCGGTGGTTTTATATATCAACATTTGAAAATAGTGGACAAAACCTTTCCTAAAAGTAAAATCGTTAATTAAAACCTAAAAAAAATGTATAAAATTAATATAAACCGGTGGTTTTATGCATCAACATTTGAAAATAGTGGACAAAACCTTTCCTAAAAATAAAATCGTTAATTAAAACCTAAAAAAAATGTATAAAATTAATATAAACCGGTGGTTTTATATATCAACATTTGAAAATAGTGGACAAAACCTTTCCTAAAAGTAAAATCGTTAATTAAAACATAAAAAAAATGTATAAAATTAATATAAACCGGTGGTTTTATGCATCAACATTTGAAGATGTTGGACAAAACCTGAGCTAAAAATAAACGGTTATTAGTAACGGTTATGACGGTTATGCATCAAAATTAATTCGATTCCATTTCTTCCTTTTTCTGGCTTTTATTGGCCATGGATTATAGATTCCCCATCGGTTCCATTTTGGCCAGTATAATGAATAGTCTGGCTAAAACAAATGTATTAGTAGACGGCCGATTTATCTTAAATTAATTTAGGTATCTATATTTAAATAGTTCACCAAATATTGTACATTTATACCATACCAGAAAGCCGTCCTCCATAATTTAATAGGCTTGTTTCTTCAGTTGCAGCTTCTTATTTTCACTCACTTCACTAACTTACCAGAATCGGCAACGTGTCCCATCTTTAAGAGCAATAACAAAGCTCATTCACCATATTTTAGTGATTATAAAGAGATGCGCACAGCCCGATTTTTAAAAACTATAAATATCATAATAGTGTCCAAAATTTAATGAATGAGAAAGAAGAAACAAAATGGTGCGGACCTATATATTGCTATTGCTCTTAACCCTTCATTCTTTCACCTGTAGCAACAGAAAAGGAAAGAAAACTATCTTACCTTTCAATCATGATAGAAGCGAAGGTGATGGTATTAACAACGGTGCCAATTGCAGCAAGACGGATCAATCCACATTCAAGCAAGCACTTGAGTGAGGAATGACCCGTAAAACACTAAAGGTAGTAGATAAGCTACAAGAGTTCGGGGCCAAATACCACCACTTTTACATGTTATTTCTTATGGGAAAATTTAAGGTTCGATCTGCATTTTTTTCTACCGACGCCCAGCGTCGCGACGCCCAGAATGAGAAAAACGTGAGGAGTGTGGAGATGAATGGAGAGCAAATATCGTCATTTTTACATGTATTTTCCCATAAGGAAATTGAAGGTTCGATCTGCATTTTAAATCTAACGACGCTTAGCGTCGCGACGCCCAGAATGAGAAGAATGTGGGAAGTGTGGAGATGAATGAAGAGCAATATCATCATTTTTACAGTTATTTTCCATAAGGAAATTTAGGGTTCGATTTGCATTTTTTTTACCGACGCCTACCGTCGCGACGCTTAGAATGAGAAGAACGTGACGCAATTTACCAGTGGCTGTTAGCGTCTCCACCATAACCATCAAACTTTAATATTTGATTTAAATTTTACTTTTTGTGTGTGTGTGTGTGTTTATCGCAACCATTTCAGGATGGCTGATAAATTTTCTATTTCATTATAAGTAATTACTGATTAAATACAGTTTTTTTTACTTCTAAATTATCCAAAAAATAGTTGAAAAATCACATTCAAAGTAAAAAAAAATCTCTTAATTCTTACATATCAGTTTTTAACGTTTGTTGCTTTTAAATTTAAACCCCTAATTAAAAAAAAATATTGAAGGAAAGACACATACAAATTTAGAAAATTATAATTTCCCATCATAACCCTTTAGAGATGGCCGATAGATGATTTCTTTAATAGCCAACAGGCAACAATTTTCCCTGATCGTGTCTATAAGACATATGGAAAACACTGTATATACCTAACTCTTTAAAAGTGTCAACCTCTTTTGTAGGGAGGGATTATCGATCACCAGAGTCGGTACGTCTCCCCTCGGAAGGGTACCTGTCGTGTTTCCATGCGGAAAAAAGTCGATCATCCCTTTATATCACAGAAGCCAAATCGTATATAAAATATTTAAGTTTTAACTCTATTATTTATCGCAACCCTCTCAGGATGATTTAATAAATTTTCTATTTCATTTATCAGCCATCCTGAAATGGTTGCGATAAACACACACACACAAAAAGTAAAATTTAAATCAAATATTAAAGTTTGATGGTTATGGTGGAGACGTTAACAGCCACTGGTAAATTGCGTCACGTTCTTCTCATTCTAAGCGTCGCGACGATAGGCGTCGGTAAAAAACATGCAAATCGAACCCTAAATTTCCTTATGGGAAAATACCTGTAAAAATGATGATATTGCTCTTCATTCATCTCCACACTTCCCACATTCTTCTCATTGTGGGCGTCGCGACGCTAAGCGTCGTTAGATTTAAAATGCAGATCGAACCTTAAATTTCCTTATGGGAAAATACATGTAAAAATGACGATATTTGCTCTCCCTTCATCTCCACACTCCTCACGTTCTTCTCATTCTGGGCGTCGGTAGAAAAAAATGCAGATCGAACCTTAAATTTTCCCATAAGAAATAACATGTAAAAGTGGTGGTATTTGGCCCCGAACTCTTGTAGCTTATCTACTAAAGGTCACTGTTCACTTATTCCAGGTTGTAACAACAGTCGAAGACTTGTTTGCCGACAGCGCAAAACGGACGCTTCCAACACCAATCATGCTCACTTACCTGAAACAATAGAGAACATTTTTAGTTACACAGTTTACATCAATAAAAGTTTAATCAATTATTATAGGTTTGATAAAATTTGATTTTTGTTCTTATTAATTTATACGTTAAATAATGATGGCGAATGCGTCACTACCATTAGCTCTAAAAGCGAATATGATGTATCTAAATCTAAATTACATTATGTTATGATTAGTACCAACCCTTTTTTATCCTTACTTATTTATCGGTGAACAATTTTTCGACGACACAATTTGTTATCAACTTTGACTTAATAGTTATAAAAGTCCAAAGGATATAAATTCTTAACCAGAGCAGTACTAAATGTAACAAAAATCAAAAATCAATTTTTATCATCATCCTCACAGTTGGTACAGTCATTACTCAAAATTTTTTTTACTGCCCATCACAATAAATGTTTGGTCATTTAGTCATTCGAACAAACCCGAACAAACCCGAACAAACCCGAACAAACCCCCCCAACGGATAAGTTGAAATTTTTAAAACGTTTTATGTCATGCTCCTAAGTAAATAACAATGGCTTGTTTTAACTATTTATGTCAAACGAAACGATCCCGAGGGAAACGGGCTGCGATAGACAGACGGACAAACAAACACGCATACAGACATCAAGCGATTCGTTTTTCCAATGTTGGTACGGACCAAAGCTATTACAAACTACAGATGGAATAATGTACATTTCTAGCCCACGCAACGACTGCAAACAGTCTGTCCCACCTCTTTCGGTCATTATTCCAGCATAGCCAGATGGACATATTTATCGCAAAGGCATCTTGCAAAATTGCAATTAAAAATTTGTTAATTTGGCAAATACAACTGGTTTAGATTAATCCGCAATTGCTCTTAAAATAAATTTATTTCCCAATAATTTTACTATAAACTGTGAAAAGGCGATGAGAGATTCTTAAAATAAAATATTATTATACTTAAAAGTATCAAAAGAATCATGAACTAATCCAACTGCACTCTGGCAACAACTATTTCTATTTTACTACGATTCGGACCCAAAAGATAAGCAAAAGATGAATGAATACTAATCTCGTATATACAGGGTGTTATGGAAATGACGTATTATATTTAAATGGGTGACTCCTGGGGTGTCCTAGAGAAGCGCTACATATATTTTTTTTCAAATCGAACGTTTAAAAAGTGGGGTAATTCACCCATAAACCCACACACAACTCCTCGGCACAGTCACATTACACTGAGCAGCTGTGTAATAAACAGATGTTCTGGCGCAATGTTGCCAAATTGTTCGTGTAAAACTTTAGATTCTTATAAAAATAAATATTTAGTTACCTAGTATCCAAATAGAAGTGAATCCAGGTGCCAGTATACTAGCAAGTAATCCAAGGCACATAAATCTTCAGTTTTTTTGGTTTTAGTGGGTAAAGCTTATACCCCACTAAAACCCCTTCGGCGTTTTTCTTCCAATCTCAGAACATATCGTCAGAGACACAGAACAAATAATGAAACACTGAACAAATTACCATAAATCACTTAAAGAAACACATGTTTCAAATTAGTTTTTTAAGATAGGCCCTTGCCACACAAAATCGCTATACACTAATGCATTATTTAACAAACACACAAATCGGAGATAGGACACAATTGGCACTTTATAAACTAAAACGTTCAGCAATTATTTTATCTGCTGCATCCAATATCTTATATCGCAACTGATCCATCTTCGACTTTATCAACTAATTCTTTATTCATCGTACCCCATAGAAAAAATTGCATGATGTAAGATCCGGTGACCTTGCGATTTCCAGTCTCTTACTAAAGGAACATTTTCTAATATGCCTTCGACTTGATTTTTCTGTATGTACTAAACATTTTTCCACTTATTCTCACTGTACAGTTGATTAAATATCCCGAAAAAACTTTCTGGCGCGAAGACGCTTGTTGTCATGTTGTCAAGCAAATGTCAACGTTTAACCTCAAAGAAAATATAACATTTAACCTGTCCATTTTATACTAGAGATGTGGCAAATTTTTTGTTTTAAAATCCCGCTGTGAAACGATCGATTTAATTTTTTTAAGCCTTTCGAATGAAATAAAGCACCAGAGCAGCGATTAACAAGTTTTTTAATCTTTATTGGTATCTACACCATAAATAAGTGCTGTAGAATATTATAATTATTTATTTCAACCTTTTTTGGTGAATGCGCAGGAATCTCCCGGAAAACATGCATTGCATATTAATACATTCCTAGTTTTTGACAGTTCGTTTCAGACAGCGAAATGATACATTTCACAATGTGTTTTATAATTAAAAACAAATGTTCATACAAATCTAGGCGAGACAACCCAATGTTAATAAAAAACGATGTCTCCAAGTGAATTTTGTGTGTGCTTTGGCCAGTGTTGTGAATTTTGTGTGTGTTTTGGCCAGTTCATGTGAAGATTTCCGATTATGATTATAGGTTATGTGCCGGTTTCTTTACTAAAACGCTGTATAAGTTTTTATAGAAGTTGACATTAATTTTTAAATAAGACCGACAAGGTAAGTGTATGTGGCCTAAATAAAATTACATTAAAAAATCAATCGGCCAATCAAAAGTCAAAAGGTCATTGACATTTGACCTAGTTACGTAGTTGGGTATTTCAAACTTGTGCGAGTGTAAGGTGTAATTCTGACAACACCGGTGAGAATTCGGATGTGTCGCAGTGCGGTACAGTGATATGCCTGGTTTGACGTCAGGTCATTTTTACCGCTAAATGAATTGAAAGCGCCATTTAAGGATATTTTTCTTCAATTTGTATTCATCTCAGGAATTGCCGGTTTAAATATAATACGTCATTTCCATAACACCCTGTATTGCGATGTTTGTTCTTTGATCTAACTAACGGATTGTTATATTTTGGTTGATTTGTGTTTTTTTGTGATTATTGGTGAAAAATCGTCTTTATTATAAACAATCATGGTGCATTCATCTGTAGTATGTAAAAGAGTGGTTCTTTAAAGAAGGATTTATCTTTTCATCGGTAAGTATGGTTATGTTTGAATATTTAACCATCTGATATAACCAGACTTCAACATTGTTGCCATTCAGCCAAAAAACATGTAGTTCTCTCTTCCACGCATTAATTATTGTTCAATTACAGCTCGAAATCTTTTGATTGCCAAACTGCTTTGCATATAAAAATAAAATATTATTAGTTTCAAGCTTCCCCAGTAAAATTGATTTTTTGGTTGGTGAACGCAGAAAACAGAAAACTAAATAAATGCACATTTAAAATATTGGCAACTACGATTCACCCCTCGGACACTTCCCTGTCGCCTGGAAGAAGGCAAAGATCGTTATGATAGGGAAGGCTGGACAAGATAAGAAACTCCTGAGTAGCTATAGGCCAATCAGTCTACTGTCTAACTTGGGCAAATTAGCGGAAAGGTTAATCTCGGGTAGGCTATCAGCCTTTGTCGAAATTAATCACTGTATGCCAGAGGAGCAGTTCGGCTTTAGAGCAAATCTGTGCACTGTTAGACAGGCGACAAGGTTCGCCTCTAATATTCTTAGGGGTTTCAACACCAGGAGAAGCACAGCGGCCGTGCTATTCGATGTCAGCAAGGCGTTTGATAAAGTATGGCACAACGGGCTTCTACTAAAAATGATAAGGATGGGAGTACCTGACTACCTGACAAGACAGATTGCGTATTATCTAGAAGACAGGTCTTTCCAAACATGGATTGACGAAGAACTGTCATCATCAAAGAACATTCGAGCTGGTGTACCTCAGGGTTCAGCAATAGCCCCCCTGCTTTACAACATCTACACTGCTGACATGCCGAAGTTTCCCATGAGCGACAATTATATATACGCAGACGACACGGCGTTTGCAGTATCAGGAAAAAGCCCTAGAATGCTAACACTACGGCTCAACAGGAACATCGCCCTCTTCGAAGAGTGGCTGTCAAAATGGAAGATAAAAATCAACCCGAATAAGACTCAGGCAATTTACTTTTCCAGGGCTCGCCTAAAACTCCCAACGTTGAAACTCAAGGTGGGAAACCAAGATATCGACTGGAAACAGAGTGTTAAGTATCTTGGTTTACACTTTGATAAAATGCTGACCTGGAGGGTAAATTCAGCTAACATCATGAAGAAGGCCAACCAACAACTTGGCGCCATATACTGTTTGCTCAACAGAAGGAGCAAACTCAATCTAAGAACGAAGGTTAACCTCTACACGACGTTCATCAGATCAGCGATGATGTATGGTGCCCCAGCCTGGTGCACCCTATGTAAGTCGAGCCTTCAGAAAATACAGGTGATGCAAAACAAGGTATTAAAGATAATAGTAGATACCCCGCGATACACACGAAACGACATCGTGCACAGAGACCTCGAAATTGCTACAATTTCGGAGTTTCTTGACAAAACCATTACAAAATATTACTCCAAGGCTAACATTGCCAACAATAGCACGATCGCTGCTTCCCACATACATTCTCGACCTAACGCCACATACAAATTACCGAAAGACTGGCTCACCCGCAACCGCGTTTGAGTCCAAAACAATCATAAAACAAAAAACAATAAAGATTGCCTTGCTTTGCACAACCTGCAAAAACCAGGTGTAAACTGACCACTACGCCTACCCTACTACCTTATACGTTCGGAGCTCTCGAAATTTGTTCACTCGATTAATCTCGAGTGAACAAACCCAACATAAATGTATAGCATAGCTAGATCAAAATCAGAATATGCAGTTAACTAGTCATATCAGCGAAATCGAGTTATAGGTGAGACCCAACACTGATGAAAATATATTTTTTAACTAAATATTACCTTAATAAATTCTCGCAGGCTGCTCTAATCCAGCTTGTGTCCCGAACGTTTACTTGCAGGTTTATGTTTCCATGGTCGCAGTCAATTGAAGCCCTCGGACCGATCCAAAAAACAACAATTTTTTGCAACAACTGGTCCTTAGGGAATCGGCAATTAAACAGACACAAAAACCAACGGAGTTTGATTGGATGAATCTACTTCAAATACTGCATATACATTTTTATAAAGTTACGATTGCTTATAATAGCTGCTTAAAAGTTATGTCATCATAACGCGTTAAAAAGTTCATTTTGTTTAATCATTCATACCCCATTTTGAAATTGTCAATACGATCAGTCAGATCCTTCCTGTACGTTAGACTAGGAAAAGTCGGACTGATTTATCAATCAGATTTTTTCTGTACGTTAGACTAAAAAAAATCGGATTGATTAAGGCGCGATGGGGTTCAGCAAAACGATCAATCAGATCATTCCTGTACGTTAGACTAGGAAAGACCGGACTGATTTATCAACCAGATTCTTTCTGTACGTTAGACTAAAAAGAACCGGATTGATTTGACTGAGCGATTGGTTTCTGTGTCTTCTGCTACCCTGGAAAATTCGCGTGCCCGATTTTATAAATTTTCTTTAGTGTCCATGGCCATGATCCTAAAACAAAGGAAAATGCGTTTAGTTTTCATGTAAATAGGCAAATCTGAGTAAATTAGTAAAGGGTAGGTCATAATCGACACGAAGGCTTATTTGAGAAATTGTACATTTTGATATGAACAAGTGATTCAATGCTAATGAGCATAAATTAAAAATAAATAGCCAATACTAGCGAACTCCAGATGAGTTATGAAATAAGAAATACCTGTTTGGGGAAGAAGGCTTGGGGGAAGCCCAAGTCAAAAAATAAAATTAATTTCAGTTCACATTAGTTGGGAGGGAAAAAAAAAGTTTTCTTGAAAAAAATTCTAGATCTAATCACAACTAGCTATAATAAATTCGCTAACTTATTTAGCTGATTCTTGCTATAAAGGGTGTAACAAACAAGTCCTTCGCCATTGGAAACGGTAAGAGATACGAAGTCGGTTAAATTGGGGCAAAGTTGCATAATTATGGGCCCAATAATATGCCGCAAAAAATCTTAAATTAAAACAGGGGCTTTCAAAATATTTGGAAAAATCTAAAATTTTGCGTTTCGGTTTTTATTTGTTGCTGACTTTGTTCCAAGAGATGTCCAAAAATAAATTTCAGTTTTTCATTGTTACTTTTTATTCTTCTCGGGATGTCATGATCAGATCTTATTTAATACGACGTTTCGTCTTTGGGTCACCATCATCAACTTATTTTTTTTTAAATACTATAATACAATAATAATTTTAAAATTTTCAGTTTCGTCGAAACAAAAGTTAATTACAGGAACGGATTAGGGGTATTTTAATCAAGATGGTCAATTTAAGGAACAGAACGTCGGAAAACCAGTAAGTCTCATATACAGCCGAACGTAGATTAAGTTCCTTTTTCAAAATTCAAAACAAAAAATTCAAGCCCGTATTTAAAAAATTGATGATGGTGACCCAAAGACAAAACGTTGCATTAAAGATCTGATGATGAAATCTTATGGAGAATAAAAAGTAGCAATTAGAAAGTGACATTTATTTTTGGACACCTGTTCAAACAAAGTCAGGAAAAAATAAAAACCGAAACGCAAAATTTTAGATTTTTCCAATTATTTTGAAAGACCCTGCATTTATTTTTGATTTTTTTTCGGGGATATTATTTTGCCCATACAGGGTGTTTTTTAATTGAGTGCCGATACTTAAGGTTGTGAATCCTTGGGTGATTTTAAGAAGAAAAGTTAATACAGTGCAACCTCGATAATCCGGACTAATTAAAACCGCGGTCATCCGGATTAGTAAATAATCCGGATCATTGAAGCGACACAGTTTTTTTATTGAAACATTTAAAACATTTAATAGAAAACAACTAGAAAATAGTACATAAACAAAAATTATTTAAAACAGAAGCATACTTATTAAATTTTATATTATTTTGTGAAGTAATTTGTAATTTTTGTTTGCTTGAATTACCGAGTACTATCGAATGCTGATCATAAAGTATACAATGCAGTTGAAATGTTTTGCCGGATTATTGAAGAATCCGGTGTAACGAAGGTTCGGATTATCGAGGTTACACTGTATTAACATATGTATGTCCTAAAGCTCTTCATTTTTGAGCGACAGAATGTTAAAATTTAAACAATAACTTTTTTATCATAATTATAAGTACTCTTAGATATTGTTATGAAATTTTGTACACACCATTATCAAACAGAAATAAAATGTTTCCTTTGTAGTTTTTTACGTGAAATCCAGTGACGTACTCAGATTTTTTCTACATTCAATAATAATCATTAAGGAGCATTTTTGATATTGAATGGCTGAATAGAAAAAAAACGGTAAGCATATTATAAAAATAAAAATTAGTAGGCTGGGTAAAGCTTTAGGACATATGTTAATATTAACTTTTCTTCTTAAAATCACCCAAGGATTCACAGCCTTAAGTATCGGCACTCAATTAAAAAACACCCTGTAGATACAAATATTGTTATCACAAATATTTTCTCTTGCCAAAAAACTATAAATAATTTTTTAAATATTAATTAAACAATTGGGGTATACTTTTAAATTTAAATAAATAGTTACCTCCTTATATGTGCCCATTTGCCCGACGACATCATCTTCATTCTTCCAGTTCCGCTCTCCAAGGGACGAACAAAAAGGACATCGCCCTGGACAGGCCAGGTTGCCGATCAGCCTTTTTCAGACATGCGGGAGCCTTGAAAAGGGTTATCTCTGCCACGCTCTAAACTGCGACGATGTTTAGGCAAACCCTTGAAGAGCGGAACCCTCACACCTCACACGCGGTACCGCACTCTATTTTAGACCCGTCAAGTATCTGAAACAAATAAAAGTAATTGTTAGGGAAAGGTTTGTTTGGATTTGTTCATTAACTTTTCTATTTTTATTTTAAATAATAGACAATTTTTTCTTTTATAATAATTGTAATTAATTAAAAACGTATATTTTTTAAATCAGAACGGAGGGGTAATTTTAATTAATAAAAAAATATAATTGTAAATAACATGACGATAAGTTATTTTTAGTTTTTTTATGAATAAATTTGCAAAATAGAAATAAATAATAACAGCATCTCTGCCATCCTAAAGGAAATAATGATAGAAAAAACAGTTTTGAAACGACAATCAATATTCAAATTTTACATCGTACTTACCAAATTATTTTTAGGTGGAGACCTTAACGATGAGGTTGCTGATCTTGTCCAACGATGGGGCTGCTCTGTTCCCAATCCGTAAAGTCCGTTAACGGTATTTTATAACGTAAATGAATATTTAATTTTATAATAACGACATCTAATGAAAGATTTAAACACACCGCAAATTTTAAAAGCCCGTCATCGTGTCTTCTCCAAAACTCACAGAATCTTTGCTCCTCCTGTATAGATCCATGAACGTTTCCGCTCTCATAACGACCATCGGGAACTCCGATCCGTGACATGCACAATGCCGAACCACTGTGACGGGAGCTGGCACCGGTATGCCCGAGATCCGTGGACACACCAGTTTGCTGCTGCCATTAACACATCTGACACACCAAATAACAATCACGGATTTGACAAAGTGCGTGCTTGTGGCCTGGATAGGACCGCGTCGCGTTCCGTGATACATAGTTGTGTGTATAAAGAATAGTCTGAAAAAAAAAAACAGCACAATTAATAGGAATATAATGCTTATTGTAAATCTATCAAGAAGAGTAGGCAGGTACCTAGGCTAATTTAAAATTAAATCCCTCTCCCAAAAAAAAAATCCCCCCACTCCTCAAAAAAACTCCATGCGAAACCGTCTTCACATGAAACTCACTAAATTATCAAAAAACCGCAAAAATAACATAATTCGATACATGCATCGAATAACATTGTAAGCGACAAAAACAGAGAATTTTAAATACACTGTGACACAAAAAGCTATGACCTTATGAATATTAGAAAACTGCAGCAGACAGCGCCCCCTACACTGTACATTAAAATTTCACAAAGAAGTCAATTTCTCGTTCTAAAAAAACCATAAATGCCAAATTTTGTAAAAAACGTTAGTTTCTCGCAAAGTTATTAGAGAAAAACAATAATGAAGTTTTAACTTTAACACCCTGTATCTCAGTTAATATCAACTTTCGAATATAGGTAGGTATAATTAAATCCTAATATTTTTAAGTAAGGAGTCTGTGGTTTTTCCATGTACCATTAATTAGTGGACACCCTGTATATGTTTTTATTACAAAAGTGTCCTTTTAAAAATATCTTATTGTCAAAAACAGATCCTTTCTAGATAGTTTATTTATGTAACAATACAATTTTTATTTAAATATTTTCATTACTGGCCATTTAATTTCTTTGTAGTCTGGACTAAATTTACTAGAAATACCGACTATACCTTTTTAATGAATTATGTGGATTTACAATATTATTTTGGTACGGATTATTAATGAAAATCGTATCGTATAGAAATCGTACAATCAAATATTTACTATAGTATTTTTTTCCCTGCACAAATACGATAAGTTTCCCATAAATAATAGGTCACTTTTTGATGGTTTATTTTATTATAATTAATATGGGAAATATTAAAAAAATTATAAGTTCTGTTTCCAATAATAGAGATTATCATAGGCAAGGAAATAAATCAAATATAAAATAAGTGACGTAACTAATTTAATGCTCGACTAAAACCGGCAAACAGGGTAACTTAAATCATTTAGTTAAGTACAGCGTTTGACAGGGAATGCCTGATGCTCTTAGGCAAACGGTGTACCAAACGTAGAGTTACACTATTTGCCGGCAATACGTGAAATGACTAGGCATTTCTGGGAATGACGGATTTAACTAATTGACGCCGACATATACATACATAGGCAAATTTTGAAAATTGGACAATACGCTAATGTTGATGGGGGCAACCCCCCTAATATATTTTTAATATGGTGGCACAAATGGAACACCCTATATAATATTACATTATTGTATTATACGCAAGATTCTAGACAGATTTCGTATATCATGTCCTGCCCCTAAGTCTAAGTGTGTTTGCAATATTTAAGGTTTAATGTCTAAAGTGACATTTGCAGACCTTAAATTAATTATTAATTATTCCTATAAGGAAGCCTTGATTGTTTCTTTGGGGTTGAATTCAAGGTTGAAAAAGACCGGCTTTAATATATTATATATAACTATTAATACAGGGTGTTCAAACAATAAGATTAAAAATTAAATTGAAAAAAATCTACATTTTCAAATGGAAACCCCAAATTTTATAACCATTTTCTATTTAAAATTAAAAATAAAGGTTTATTTGTATAAGGTTGTCTATTAAAAAAATTTGTAGTTTCAAAAATGCAAAAGAAATAAATTTGTTATAATAAGTTCTTGATATAGCTTACCAAATACTGGAATTTCATTTCAAAGTGACCTAAACCCAAAAACATCTATAGTTCTTGGTATTATTATTATTTATATTCAGTATACGTAAATTCCATTAATAAGTTAGTAACTAATAAGACAAAGGAGAAAAACCGCAAATTTCAAGACACTAACATAAATGACACTGGCATAAATATTCTTATTTAAATTGGTATATGTGAAAAAAACCATACCATAACAATAATGAGGGAATTTTATGAACATAAAACAACAACTAATGCAAAAAACCATATATCGAACAAAAATATATTTTTTTTTCGAAAACAGTTCACTTTATCTACATTGATCAAGAGTACCTTTTTTCAGTATAAGGTTTAGAGTATTCAAAAATATTATTGTCGTTCCTTCATCGTACAAGGTGTACAAAAAAAATACAATTTTGTGTTACGTCTAGTCCGTCCCTGGCAAACTAAATAAGCCAAATGTGTTTAAAAGGGCGAATTTTAAGGAGACTCATCTACTAACCATTATACTAAAAAGTTATTAAATTACACCTAGTACTTAATAAATTATTTAAAAAACAACGATTTCCGGGGACGTCCGTTATGGGAGGCCGTAGGAAGAAAAATTTATAGGAACTTCTCCAGTTATTTTTAAGTGTTCTATCTGAACCCGGGAGATTGCCAACATATTCTGGGACACCCTGTATAGGGTGTGCCATTTAAAATAAAGAAGTTGACACCGACTTCCAGTTTAACCGGACGTATTACCATAATAAAAATATTTTAGCCCAGTGATCAAATCAACATTAGCATATACTATCCAATTTTAAAAATTAGAGAGAGCAATAGGGCCCGCTCAAGACGCCTTAATCATTTTGTGCTGTTATTAATACATATTAATAATATTTCTGAAAATAAATTTAAAAAATGTGCTATTCTAACTCATTAAAATAATAATTATCAACAAACCACCTTGTAACTCTGAAAAATTTTTACTTTAAATCTATTTTATTAGCTATTTCGTGCTCAATAGATATCATAGTAAAGTTAGCCCGTTTCGGGCTTGTTCGTACCCTTTGTTCGTACCATGCCGCCCAGTTTACCCCTTTACCCCCTCCTCAGTGGCGTGTATAGCCCCCCCCCCCCCCGAAATGTAATGTTGTAACCAATTTATTCAAAGATGAATTCGCTAGGAAAAATATAAATCTTTATTTTACTCGATGTTTGTTTTTTGTAGATGATTGTTTTGTTCGTTATTGTTTAAACGCTCAGTATATTTTTTGTTCAGTTCATAATTAAGCCAGATCTAGTGGCGCGTTCACCATTTTGTTTTTTGATCAATATTTTTATACTATTTCGTTTTATCCTAAAAGCGGTTAATTACCTGTTTTTAGGGAGCAATTACCTTAAGTTTAGAGTAGAAATTTTTTTAATTAATAAATTAATGGAAGCAAGAACCGAAATTTTGTCAATTTGCACAAATTTCGTTTCCTGCACAAAATCAGAAATTTTAAAATTTAGGTAATTGATCCCTTAAATCGGGTATTTTCGGATAAAACTAAAAAGAAACGAAATATTTCAAAAAACGAAAAGGCGAAAGCCCCACTACTTTTTTATGTAACATCCCCCCCCCCCCTCCTCTATACGCCACTGCCCCTCCGAACAAACCCCTGCCAAGGGAGTTAAACCACGAAGGCTGCAAAAATTCTTGTGAGGGGGGGGGGGGGGGCCTTCACAATAAAATTTTATTCTTATTTACCGGAAGCGACCTATTAAAGGTGGGTAGTTTACAAATTAAAACCCTGCATAAGTGAAAACTGAAGGGGCCCATACACTTGCGAGCAAATTGCGCAACGAAGATTGTTGAGCAACGAGCGTGAATGCCGCTGTTCGACGCGTTGCGCAACATCGAGTAAAGCAATGGTAAAAACGACTCAAAAAGAATTGTGGAAAGAGTTTATAAGTATTTATCGCCAGTTACTACCCCAGTTATGGAAGGTAAAAAGCGAGGAACCCGTTGCATAATAGTGTATGGGCCCCTTGTGATCCGACGTCGTCAGAATACGACTAAATACTTGTAATGCTACTAAATGTATTTTGAAAAAAATGTTTAAAAACTCACCTTACAGGGAACAGAGCAAAACTTCGTTTTAGGATGACACAATTACCCGGAATTCCGACAACTCTTTAAGCAGTGGCAGGAGCACCATGGTCTGGACGTTGGAATTATCACGCGGGATAATTTTCCAGAAAAAATTTAACCGGAGAATACGCGAGCTCCTTTCGAGCCGACCACTGCAAATAAAGTAACAAAGGAAAGCAACGCAAAGGTATTTTGGTGCAAAAAATTCGTTTGTTTTTCTAACGATTACTCGCTTACATTGTAGAAAAACGGCATGACTCATGTCGAGTCGTTATACGTCCGAGATTTTTATTTCCAAATTCATGTCTTTTTACGAAATTTAAAATTAATTGTATTTTGATAGGTATAATTTCATTTTTAAAAATAGGAAATTTATCTTCCCGGAGGATCCTAAATTTTTGTATGAGGCGGTAACCCTTGTGTCACGTCATTTGACTTGTGTTTCGTAGCGTTTTTATTAGAAAAATTACAATTACCGGAAAATTTAACGCTGAAATAAATAAAATATTTACTTATACAGGGAGTCCATTTAGTGTGTAATTCTTCGATATCTCCTATATCGTGGATAGAAGGGAAACTTTAAAAATAAATATTAGCTGACTGTTGAAGACGCATATTTTAAAAGTATGTTTAAGTATACAGGGTGTCCATTTTTGGGTAGTTTTACGGGGTATCTCCGTTATTAGTAAAGATAGAAGGATGCTGTTTTCACAGGATGCTACTTTTTTGTCAAACAGAAGATGCCGTAATCAGATTTTTTCTAGGCCGCCTTGTTTTTGATATACGGGATGTTTTTGAGAATTGTGCATTTTGGGACAACCCCCATATCTCGGTTACCCCGTAACGTATCAAAAAGAAATAAATTGTTCTTTTTGCAGCTTTTTATGTAGAATCCAGTGACGTACTCAGATTTTTTCTACATTCAATAATTTTCAAGGAAAATAAACAAATTTGCTTTTTTAAATGGGTCACCCTATATAAAAAAACTGGTATATTTTTGAAAAACGTATATTTCGGGCCTAATACTAAGACTAAAAATAAAGTGTTATATATTTGAGAAGCTTGTTACAAACTAAATTATATTATTAAAAAATATATAGGGTGAAAACAAATTTGTTTATTTTCCTTCAAAACTACATTTTATTTCTTTTTGCTATGTTACGAGGTAACCGAGATATGGGGGGTAAGTAAGCAGAACCTCTAGAATGTTTTAGTAATATGGACGTCACTGACCAGGAATCAGACGCTATATAATACACAGTTGAAGTCTATGCGCACTCGACATAAACCGTATTTCTATATATAGCCGTTCGCCCGGTCTATTACTACTGTATCTCTCGTTGAAACTTAGTTAAATATTATCGGAAAACGACGGTGAGATATTAAAATACAGAGACCTTTAATCCACAGTTTACGCTATTACTTCATAGATGGAGACACACACACACACAGTATCATTTTTCGGATGAATAAAACTTAAAAGGAATGTTTTGCAAGTTCCCTGATCTCAAAATTGTTTTCTGGATTTAAATATGTTGTTGCTGTTTGTATAAAGCCGAAATACGAGGCAAACCCACGCCTACTTTGTGTTGTGACGTCACAGTAAGTGACTTATTCCTACTCTGTTGCGTGTCTTGACATACGTCAGAATTTCGGACGAAATGGCAACCTTGGAGTCCGCGGGATTTAAGCATGATTTAAGGCCTAATCAAAGATTTAAGGCCTCAAATACCTTGGTAGTAACGTCACTGTCACAAATCAGCTGACTATTAATTATGCAATTGTAAACATAACCTTCGCATTGGAAAATAAAAAATAATGACCTGTTATCTTTCTTGTATTTTAAATTGTCAGTCGTAACAGTAAGTACTAAAATTTCATACGCTTATTTGCATGCATTTTTAATAGTAAATAAACGTCCTAATATCGTTATTTTCCGTTGTGCTTTACCAAAATGTGCGAATGTAGGGACATGAGCATGGACCTTCAAACACCCAGAAACGTTCATTTAACGGCGTTTTATAAGAGGTAAGCACCTTATTTCATCACCAGTGAACATACCAAACAATAAGGCTATTACTTTCCAGGAGTTTCGCTTACCATACTGTGAAGAATCGTATGCCAATTATATTAACACAACTTCTTGATAATTTAGTGCGAGGCAAAGAAAGTATACACAAGGTATACGGAGAGGTGAGCATTCAAACTCTATCATTTATTTTTAGTGAGCAGATATTACTGGGAAATTATTATTGACTGCCAACTTTGCTATATTTACAAATATTAACTTTAAAACTTCTTACTGGTGTTAAACTGTTGTAGGCAGCAAAGAAAGATGTAAAAAAAGTAATAGGAGGAATTTCCAAGCTCAAATATGAAATCCAAACAAACAAACCACTGCCGCATCTAATTACCGACGACTGGGATGCAAAACTTTATAATGAGCACATCAAGAAACAAGCCACCGAAGAGGGAGAGACAAGATATTTTAATACCATATGGCTTCTGTCAGAGTGTTACATGTATCGGAGAATAAAAGAGATATTTACCCAAACGTAAGTGCGTTATGCAAAAAGGAATTAGGTTTGTTCAATGTTACTTATTTCAGCAACAAGATACCTCTTTATTACTTATTAGTATATAGAATTGATTTTTAAAGCAAATTGAACCCCTAATTATCAATTTAGAACACATTAAACTAAAGAAAGACCCTTTATGATTTCTTTCTAATCCTTTGCCTATTATAATATTCAAAAAGTTACCTACAATTATGTAAATATATAAAAACTCATTCTCAGGGCAACATTAAAAGATTACGACTATTATCAATCATCAAAACAGGAAGCCTACGAGATAGCTTTACCACTTATGGCGTCCCTAGCTAAATATCTACTTGAACTAGAAAAGAAAAGTGATCAGAAGCAAGAATTTATATCATTGTTAAAGGTAACATAAAATTATTGTTAACACAATTTGAAACGGGCAAGAACGCGACTATTGTAAACTTCTCACTTCTTGGTTATACTGTATATTCACGGATGGGGTTTACAAGAGGACAAATGAACTAAAAATTGAAAGATACGAAAAAAAGACACTCTTAATAAACGTTTTTGCTTGTCTAGAAAATACAATTCATCATAAGAAACTTAAATTTTTTTATACAGGGTGGGTAAAAACTGTAAAAATGTTATTTTGCTTAATAGTAAACATAATTTATTTTGAAAGATACGAAAAAAGTCACTCTTAATGAATGTGTTTTCTACACAACAAACCGAAGTAGAACAATTCATTAAAAGGTTTACCTATGTAAAAATTATTCCCCAAAAAGTATTCTCTGGTACACTTCTGACTGGTGTACCTAGTTAGTGTGCGATATCCATCCATGGCATTATAGGGCCATATTTTTTTGATAACACGTGCAATAGATTCTCATATTTAGAAATGCTGGATACATTTTTCAATGATGAACTCGAAAATCTACCATTAAATTTTCGACAAAATATGTATTTTCGGCAAGATGGTTGTCCAGCCCATTTCCGGCCATTTCGCTCGTGAGGTTAGAGAATGACTTGGCCGCAGATTTGGTCCAAGGTGGATTGGCAGGAATGGCCCAGTTTTGTGGCCCCCAAGAAGTCCCGACTTAACCTTGGCCGATATGTTTTTATGGGGCCGTTTAAAACAAATTGTTTTTGCAACCCCAATACTAAATGATACTGAAGTGCTGAAGGACAGAATTATCCAGGCTGTCCAATCGATATCTCAGGAAGAAATCAGAAATTCTTTCACTTATTTGAGAAAGCCATTAGAAAAATGTGTCGAGTATGGGGTGGAGTTTTTGAATTATGAAATCGTTATCATATTCTTTTCATGTAAACACGTTTATTAAGAGTGACTTTTTTCGTATCTTTCAAAATAAAGTATGTTTACTTTAAGCAAAATAATATTTTTGCCGTTTTTACCCACCCTGTATAAAAAAAATTGAACTTTCTTATGATAAATCGTATTTTCTAGACAAGCAAAAACGTTTATTAAGAGTGACTTTTTTTCGTATCTTTCAATTTTTAGTCCATTTGTCCTCTTGTAAACCCCATCCGTGGACATACTGTATACTATTGGGATTTTTTTATATGGCAATGGTGCCAAATTGAATTCTTTAAATTTAAGGTAAATTTATGGGGAAATAAATGTGATCTATCCATATCTTTGGGAAAAGTAGATGGCCCAACTTTGATGTCAAATGCTGAGCTCGAAGAATTTATTTTAGCTGACCAGTCTGATAAAATTTGGGAAGCAATTTCAGCAACCGACGATGAAGGAATTGTTGGTAAGTAAAGATAACGGTCCCGATAAATTTGCGAATTAAGTAGAAGTTTCAATCTATATATTGGTAGCTTTCATTTGTTATTTTATAAGAATTAGTCTAGGAATCTAATTATTCTGGTCACTATAGTTTGCCTCTTCAATACAAACTAAATTCTACGCCCGTATTTAGCCGACTACCAACTATACCAAATTTAAAGTCTCCAAGTCAAAAGGCTATGTTAGACAACGATAATATGAACTGTTAATACTTATAGCAAGCAATATTTATATGTAATTGAAGTAAAAATATAATTTTTTTCAGATATTGTTTTGGACAATTCAGGTTATGAAGTTTTTACAGATTTTTGTTTAGCCGACTACATTTTAGAGCAAAAGTTAGGGAAAAAAATTAGGTTTTATGTTAAAGCGATTCCGTGGTTTATATCTGACGTCATGGAGCATGATATCCCGTGGATGATCAAGCAATTGAAATCAGATAACAGTGGCCATCTGAGGGCCTTGGGGGATAGATGGGAAGGTATGTGCATACTGCCCTCTAGCGTCGAAACTAATTATAGGGAAGTTCAGTCCATATAAATAGATATGTTATTTTAGATTATTTACAAAAGAAAACCTGGGAAATTATAGTCAGTAAATTTTGGACTCTACCATTCGAATTCACTTATATGAAAACTGTGGATCCAGATCTGTATAGGAAATTGTCTGAAGCGAAGTTGATTTTTTTTAAAGGAGATCTGAATTATAGGTAAAAATTAGTATAATTGAACGAATGGTGTGGTGTATTAAAACCACAAAACTTGTTACCTTAGTTTCATAGTTTTTTCTTTTATCGACAGGAAACTTTTTGGTGAAATAAATTGGGACCCTACAACGTCAGTGGAAGAAGGACTACAAGGCTTCCATCCTGGTAAATTGGCCATATTACGGACAGTGAAAGCTCATATTGTAGTGGGTTTGCCGCCAGGTGTCGCGGAAGAATGCCAGAAAAAAGACGAGAAATGGAACGAAAAAGGGGATTATGGACTAATACAATTTTGTGATAAAATTGTAAAAATATAACGAATGGACTAGAAGTTTGTTTTTGTAATTATCGTACCATTATGGATGGCGCCCTTGGATTCCAACATTGATTTTAAAATGAACTGATCACAGTCGGTGTTTGTGAATGAAGACGGACGTTTAGGATATTTTCAGACATAAAATGGCGATTATATAGCTTAATTAGGGAAAGGGAATAATTATTTTAAAAAAATTGTTGGGTTCTGACAGTATCATCAATAGATAAATGTACTCTACTCTATTATAATACTCTAATTTTTGCAAGTTGTTAAAATTATTTGTTATACATATTTTAGTAATATCTTCGCGTAACAAAATAAAAACGACTACTCCATTGTACATAGGTAAGTGACTTGTAAATACGAGACATTTCCTATCTTTCTCCAATAAACTTACTCTACGGATATCCACGGTCTTTTTTTACCCGGATTCTTTAAATCAAAGAAATTTTATACAGGTTGTTCGGATAATTCATCAGGATAGTCTCAATACTTTTCGAGTTACACTGTACCTGAAATTAAAATTTAATTTTTAGCATATCAATTTTGTGGAGTCGTTCCGGTTTACGAAAATCCCTCGACGAAATTGAGTAATTTTTTTCCCCAATCGATACAGTAGGATCCCCTCGACATTCTGACATGATTTGTAGGGGGCGCCGCATGCGGGGGGCACGCCCCGTAAATCTAACCTACAACGGGAAAATAACTCTGCGGGTTTTGCTGCTACAAAAAAAATGTGAAGGGTAAAATTGAAGAGCTTGACAGAGCGCGTAAGCTCGAACAAACCTGATCCCGATATCTCAATGAGTTCGCGAATTTCAACTGCAAAAAACAATAAAATTTAATTAATTATATCTCGAGAAGGGGCGGAGGCTGGGGTTGGTGGGGCAATTAGGAGGGGAGTAATTGGGGGGAAAAAAATATCACATAAATGCTAATAAGTAGTTTATTAATCGAGCTACGGGCATCAGGAAGGATTCAATTTGTTCTTTTTTTTATCAGCTACGAGGGGGGATTGGCGAAAAATTTTTATTTTCACAAATGCGCGCTTGGCGCGGCATACAAGAAATGGCCACTTTTCAATATCTCCGAAAGTACTTTAGATATTATTTTCAATTTTGGTATGTGTTAATAGGATATAGAACCACAAATTTTAGTTACAAAAGTTATTCAATTGTTCCACCAGTGGCGTCCCTGCAAACATGTCCTCTGATATAATTTACGAAAAAGATGGTACGCCACTGACATTTTTCCATGTGGATATTTTTTCCGATTAGCCTGGTCAATCCTACATGAAACCGGTCTCTTGAGTTTTTCTCGTCAGACGCACCACCGTTCTTGATTAAAACCACTAAATTCATGTTGAAACTCATCATTATTATCATTGATAAAATAATTAATTATAAAATACGAGAAAAACTCGAGACCGTCTTCTTGTAGAATTGACCAGGCTAATCAGAAAAAATATCCACATGGAAAAATATCAGTGGCGTACCTTCTTTTTCGTAAATTATATCAGAGGACATGTTTGCAGGGACGCCACTGGTGGAACAATTGAATAACTTTTGTAACTAAAATTTGTGGTTCTATATCCTATTAACACATACCGAAATTGAACATAATATCTAAAGTATTTTCGGAGATATTAAAAAGTGGCCATTTCTTGTATGCCGCGACAAGCGCGCATTTGCGAAAATAAAAAAATTTCGCCAATCCCCCTCGTAGCTGATAAAAAAATTAACAAGCATTTATGTAAGATTTTTTTACCCCCAATTACTCCGCTCCTAAATGCCCCACCAACCCCAGCCTCCGGCCCATCAAAGTACTCGGTGTCACCCGTTGATTCGCGAAAAATTGATGCCCCAACTCCGTCCCTTCTCGAGATATAATTAATAAAGTTTTATTGTTTTTTGCAGTTGAAAATCGCGATAATTCACGAACTCATTGTGATATCGGGATCAGGTTTGTTCGAGCTTACGCGCTCTGTCAAGCTCTTCAATTTTGCCCTTCACATTTTTTTGTCGCATCAAAACCGGCCGAGTTATTTCCCGTTGTCGGTTAGATTTACGGGGCGTGACCCCTCCTCCCCCCGCATGCGGCGCCCCCTACAAATCATGTCAGAATGTCGAGGGGATCCTACTGTATCGATTGGGAAATAAAAGTTACTCGATTTCATCAAGGGATTTTCGAGCCGTTGATTTCGCCAGAACTACTCCACTATTTTGTTTCGACAGTTATTGGAAAAAAGGACATGTCAGTTTAAAGACAATAGAATACCTAATAAAAAAAAAGGTACTCTTTAATCGAGCCCATAAACACCGCTTAGACGCAAAACTGGAATTATAGTCTTTTTTAGCAGTAAAATCGCATAAAAGGCCACGGTATCGGTTTTTCGTTTTTTTTTGTTACACGATCTTATTTGAAGAAGCACCTCTCCAAGCACCCTAATGCATTATCTGAACACCCTATATCTAGAATATTTAAGTCTACTATGAATTATCAAAAAACGACTCATAAAATTGATATTGAAGGGGTTAAATCATTTTCTGTTCCGTTCGGATGAATATTCTCAACTAATGGTAATATTTTTATTGAAAAAATAAATGCACAAAGCACAAACAAGTGTCACCTATTTCTACGTGTATCATAGGTAAGCGAAAACAGTAAGCTTAATATAAACGTGAACGATTAAATATTAATAGGAAAAACTACATATTACAACAAAACAAAGTTAGAAGAGTTCGCGAGGGATTCCCTGAGAGTTCCGACAAAAATATTTTAAATTAGAGGTATAAAACTAACAAGACAATACTTGCTACGTTAAGGCAGATTAGGTTCCGGTTTTTATGGAACTTACCACCCTCATCAAACTAACACGGTCCGTTTTTTCTGCCTCGCGAACCCCGAACATTAAATAAACTGTGATGACTAACAACATTAAAACCTAAGTAGTGGTCATAGTTTTAGAATGACAAAAAAATAATAAGAATATGGAACATATTAATACTTGTACTTGAAGGTTGTCTTAAGGAGGTACTTGATGCGCACCTGTGCAACATCATACACGATGTATCTGAATAATGAGTTAAGGAATGATAACAAATGTCCACCGCCAATAAATTGGTAAAGCAAATTATCAATAAGGTTGAGGTGCTAGGGTTCCCTGAATATTGGACTGGTCTAACTTGATATAACCAGACTTCAACATTGTTGCCATTCAGCCAACAAACATGTAGTTCTCTCTTCACCCATTACTGATTTTCAATAACATTTCAAACCATCACAGCTTCACTTTCCAAGATTTTTATGAAGAAATTATGGGATCTGTAGTTTACAATACCTTTGGGTGGTTCACAGTCGAACCGAATCGGCCAAATGTATTTACTCATGCATATACAGCTCGACAAGCGAGTCTATAGCTACGCGGTATCGGTAAGGGGGAAGCAATATCTTTTAAAACATGGCCGAGTCATGGGCGTGCTATTATTATCTTAATAATGTAATAATATATATTTTTTCATGGCATGAAGATATTTGTATCACCAGTGCAATAAATTAGGCCTTTCCATTAATATTTTTCGCTTATTTTGGCATTTTCGCCAATAAAATCCATTTGATTTCAACATGCACGGTTTCACGGGAAAAAGAGTTTATGTCACTTCTCAGCTGTTGTAGCAACTTTCTTAAGGTTGGAACCACGTTTAGTTCCAAATAAAACTTTTGTATTGTTCTCCTAACAATGTCAAAGTCGAAAGCCTTCGATTTTTCCGACAGAAGAGAGACGGCCCCTTTTTTTGACAGGAGATGACAACAATTGATCCGGGTTATTTTCTTTCCTTTCAGTATCTTCTTTGTGAATGTTATTTTACTGCACCCACGCTTACTCCCGTATACATTGCGACCCTTTCTAGCTTTCGCCTAGGTGGCAATTTAAATGTATTAATTTGTGATTCCTCTTCACACATCCTGTACACATTGGCAATCACTTCACGGGTTTGACTATGAAGGGTTTTACCAGGGTATATTCATTCATTATCACAGTTTTAAAACAAACCCTATCACTACGCAACTGGACGAAGCATATTGGACATCGCCGAATAACCACGCTGGCACAATAGGCGTGTCACCAGACGCGTGTCACATCCTCTGTCTGGGATATAACCTATCAAATTAGCTCTAGCCACCGGTTACCCATGGTTACCGTTGATATTGCACTATGTTGACCTATTTTTAGATTAGAAGTACTTTAATAAAAAAATATTTTATTTTGCATTTAAATATTAAAATAAATAGTATGAGAAGAAAGTTTTAAGAACATTGAAACTATAATAGAATATTAGTTTCTTATATACTTATGACAATTTACTTTAAATGGGTAAATTTAATTTTAGGGTTTACTTGGTAACATGTTATTAAATTAAAATTTAATATATGTGACAACATTGTTGACCCGAGAAATTTTCTTGCCCGCATTCCTTTTGTAGCTACAGATAAAGTTGTCGACCTGTAACTTAACCGAATTTGTATTTGCTCGCTTCAGTCTCACGCCGGCCGGTATTAAATGTGTGGAGCTGGACATTTTTTCCATTTGTTTGTACAATAAAGTATACATGTACGTCATGTATCATCACGCAAAAGGTTACATTTAGTTATCGTCATAACAAATACCATTATGTAACTATAAAAAGGATACTCATTATACAACAGAGAAGTGTGCTCGGATCTAGGAGCAGGTACCCCTTTTCCAAGGGGTACCTCAATATCCTCGATCTTCTTGACCAATTCTGGATCCGGATGGGTCCTACCTAGGCCCTTAACACTGTGTTTGCCGCTGGGTGGCTTGACTATCATATCGGCACGCGTCCTTTCAAACATCTAAAAAATAATGATGCCTATTTATTCATTGGCTATAACTACAGCAACGGGATGTGATTCCTTGGCTTAGTTTTTGGGAAAGCCAATTCCGATCGTTTATCGTTTTTTTTTTTTTTTTGTGAAGACACTGAACTCTTTAGCGAACTTCGAATGGTTGGTATTTTCTTATTTCACACGATTTAGGCGTTATTTAGCAATTGGCCACCCAAAAAACACGTTATATAACTCTGAAAGAACTTCACCATGCATATAACGATTACTTACGTTCCCTAGCGCTACATCACAAAGCAAAAGTAAACCAGTAGGGTCCTGGTTACTAGTGCAACAATAATTTGCCGACTTGGACACCATGTCGGCAAAATAGATACCTTTACCGAACATGTAACCAGTTACGGGAGCTTCAGGTGGAGCAATTCTTAAACCCTAAAAAGAAGTACCCTTCATATACAACGTGTCTAGTTCTACACAAATGAAATTCTTTATTTATTATGCGTTTTATGAAAAAGTGTCTCTTCCTAAGAAGCTCTACTTAGCAAGAAACTAAGATTCACAAAGAAAAAAAATGTATTATAGTAGTATTATACAGGGTGTTATGGAAATGACGTATTATATTTAAATCGGCAATTCCTGAGATGAAAACAAATTGAAGAAAAATATCCAAAAATGGCGCTTTAATTTAATATGCCCTGTACAGGACCTTATGTCAAACCAAAAATGACCACGTGCTGCCCCTGTCAGGAAGGTAAACAAAGCAACAGATGTCAACAATGTTGTCATATCAGGGTAAACTCTTTAGAAAGTCAATAACCGTTGAAGTTGTGATTATGAACTTTTACGTTCAGTTCAGTTCGCTAGGAAACAATCTCTGAGTTATAAACTTGAACTGACTCGAACGAACCGCCGCGGAGTTTTTAAATGGTCAGGTATGTTCTCATTTGTTCAATTCGAACGACACCCGTCAGATCAGGACAACTTAAAAGTTTATAAATGCCACTTACCCTTTAGAAAAAAAATGCAATTTTAGTTAGCTTTTCGAACTTATTTAACACCAACTTAATTTATAAAAAACACCAAGTACCTAGGTAACTTGAACAAAAACAAACCGGCACAATAAAATCACATAACACATCTAAGTACCATTCAATCTGAATTAGTATTTTAAAGTGCTACTATGTAGACCAAAATACGCCCTTATTGTCTGAGCGGTCTGGGAAATAATGTTTTATTTAACATCTAAAACTTTTAAAAATAAATAACACGTTGTTTCTCTCATCGCTATCGGCCTGCTTCTTTAAACAGCTGATTGTGGACATCGGGCTAATATTTAAAAATACAGCGTTGTCACTTTCGATGTTTTATAAGCGACTATCATAAATTGCCGAATTTCCTTATAATATTACTTTCCTGTATAATTATAGTCTCAGAAATGGCAACCGCGCTCTAGGGAGCGGAGATTTCTCGGAAAGGAAAGTTTGACGACTTGTCCGAAGACAGACTAGACCATTATTTCAGAGGGTAGTTCCTGTCAATTGTTAACATAATTGTTTCATTTTATCTTTAGTAAGGGGTTAATGGCCCATAGAAATGAGCGTTTTTATTATTTCTATTGCGAAATGATTAAGTGCTCTTGTTCTATGTGTGTTATTGTAAAGTGTAATTATGCGTTAGTGTTGGGGTTTAGTGATAAGCTTATTATGCACTCCCACACTATCATCAGGACATGTGATGAGCATAAAGTTTTTCCTATAGAAAAAAGAACTGAAAGTGTCCCTGGATTATTTAATCGCGTCCTGGATTTACTTTCTAAGTAAGCTAAATATTTATTTTTATAAGAAACTAAAGTTTTACACTTTTAAACATTTTGGCAACTTTCTGCTTGAACATCTGTTGATTAATCAGCTGGGCAATGTAATATCTTCATATATGAATGTGCCGAGGAGTTGTGTGTGGGATTAGGGGTGAATTACCCCACTTTTTAAACGGTCGATTTAAAAAAAATAAATTATGTAGCGCTTCTCTAGGACACCCCAGGAGTCACCCATTTAAATATAATACGTCATTTCCATAACACCCTGTATAGGACTGTCAAATAGTACAAGAATATAAAAAGGTCCAAGGGGAACTACCCCTATTTTTAATTTAAACCCCTTGAGCAAAATGACAAATAAAAAATTTGTTTCAAATCTTGTTGAGAGTACAAATATAAAAATTGAATTAAATATTAATATTTTTCCCATTTATGTTGAACTTTCTTGGACAGGTTGTATTAACAACAATTAGCCGCTAAACGGAATGTTTCAATTTTAAATGGACTTACTTGGGACAAGATACCGGCATAGTTAGGGGTTCGGGAACCGTGCCACAATAGCTTGCGATTGTGCAATTTCTTGAAGGGTTTGAATCTTTTATCTTCGCCCTCTCTCGTCACTGTAAATACCTACAAAAAAAAAATACGTGTTTTTGTGTAAAAATTATAAAATTCAGGTAATTTATTACCAATTGAAAAGTTAATAAAAATGGATTTTATTTACCTCTTCAAGAATAAGCTCATAGCTAGAGTGAGTAGCCGCATGAGTGTTCTTAACATACTCCTGTATAATCTTAAACTCTTCAGAGTCCTTTTGTAGAACGTCGATTTCGGTTTTGAGCTGCCCGTAGTAAGAATCGACAGTATGCTCGTTTCCTGACGATTTCATTAAGCTGTACGCTATTTCTATCTCTAGCAAACTGTCCAACATATCGAGTTTTTGCTAAAATTAAATATCCTTTTATATTATAGGTAGTTTTATGTTGGTAGATATCCCTAGCCCAGGGTTGTGCAAAATTTGATTTTTATTAAAAAAAAAATTTTTAAATTGATTTTTAAAAATTTTTTAATTTTTTTGGTTTTAATAAAGTATATAAGCAAGCACTCGCGCCATATCATTTTATAGCCTATATGTTTTTGTTCGGATTTGTAAGTCAGATTACAATTTAGGGATGACAACAAAAACCAGATAATATTTATTACCTTTATGATCTCCTTATCCCTCAAAATGGTAACGTCATCCACCCCAAAGTTGTGCGGAATCAACGTATAAAACCTATTTGTAGCCTCGATTAGTTTCGCTTCAGTAGTACCCTTTTCCACTAACTCTTGTAACTCGGAGAGTACCTTAAAGGCGCTCTGGATTTGCTTCTTGCTCAATTTGCCCAACGGCATTTTTTCCGTGTCCAATTCGAATTCCAACATGAGCTTTTTCATTGTATTGACATCAAAGATGAGTTTCATCAAATTCTATAGTTTTAGAAACAAAAAAAAACAATAATAGAAACAGCTTCATGTAGTAAACAATTATATATTCCATATTGGGCGTTATGAAAATGGCTTATTTTTAACTGGGCGACTCCTTTGGTGCCCTACAATTCTTTTTAAAAGGACAAAACAATAATATACAGTATTTATCTTATGCCTATAACACCACATTGTGTCCTTCATTAGCTTCTCTGCAAAAGATACATTTTTTGTTGTAATTTTTATTGAAGTTATGGAAAGAATTGTTGATAAAAATTATTTTTGAAATTCTCATTCCTTGCTGAGCAAATTTTGTCTCTTCATTTTTTGTCATTTGACGTAGTTTCCGTACAAAAAAATTAAATTCATTCATTTGCACTCTGTTATGAAATTAGGCATTAACAAAGATTTAAAAGGATCTATCTAGTACGTAAGAAGCAGATTTTGTTTTGTAAACATAAATAGTTTTCACAGTTGTCTACCTAGTCTAGTTGTCACGTATTTTAATCATAATATTAACGAATTACTAAAAAAACATGAAAGTTAAGACGTTTAGGACATACAGGGTGTTATGGAAATGACGTATTATATTTAAACCGGCAAATCCTGAGATGAAAATAAATTGAAGAAAAATACCCATAAATGGCGCTTTCAATTAATGACCGGATTATATCACCTTATGTCAAATCAGACAAACACATGTGGGGCACTGGCGTAATATGTAAATAATCAACACTGAGGTCTGCAGGGCCAAAAGACGTCAGCGCATTTCGGCCGGTGTTGTCATATCTACACGGCAAACTCTTTAGAAATTTTTTTATAATTTTAACGATCATGAATAAATATGATTCCAGAAAACCGACGGCGAAAGATGTTTTGCAAAACAAATAATGGTAATATCACACACAAATTTCAAATTCGTTACAAGCACAGGAAAGTAAATAGGTCAAACGTCATTGACCTTTTAAATAATAATTATCGTTCAAACACTTAAAAAAAAATGCAATTTTATTTAAAACACATGCTTTCTTGCCTTTACTTATTTAAATACAATTGTTAGTTTCATAATTTTACACAAAACACACAGAATCTAAGTTTTAGGAAAAAACCTCTCACATAACCTCAAAAATAGCAGCTATTCACATGGAAAGAATATACGCGAACGCTGTTTTAATTTTGGTCCTTTTTTCTCGCGTAGATTTATTTATTTAACTAATTTAAAACACACACATTTTAAATACACACAATGCAATCCTTTAATTTAAAAATGACATTTTATCTACGAACCATAAATACAGTTAACCTACGAAGGAACGAAATAGATACCTTCAAAACTCGGAATAGAGATGGGCAATATTTGACAGTTTGATATTTCACGAGATTCTTCTCTATTACTTGGCTATTTACCGCGAGATCTCTTGTAAGACGTTTAATTGATATGGCGCTAATGAATTTCGACCAAATTGAATAAAATGATAGTGGTAGCTGATAATACTGCGACTGTACTTTTTCTTTTGAGAAGCTTAAAAAATTAAATTAGCTCAGCTCTACCAAATGACAAGACCGACGAAGATTTTAGTTTCTTTCTCACGCGGCCATCTCTCCATCTCTTTCACACAATCCACTCGGCTCCGGGCCGACGTAGGTCTATAGGTACAAGCGTGCGACTTGCAAGTGTCAGTAATAGAAAAACAGCGTTAGGGTGCGGTCGCTTCTGTTGACACTTTCGGCTATCCGCTTTGTTTTCAGAAGGTACGCGTATAATAGTTGTAATGATTTTCGGGCTACGCGTCCATATAATTTGACTTTGTTTTTATAGACGAACCTAAGTTGCTCAGTTAAAACGAGTAGTTTGTTTTTGACGTTTGACTTGACAGAAAAATGGAATGTCGCCGACGAATAAGTCAAATTTCGTCGCGTCGCGTGTAATAAAATCTAATGATCTGATCTGAGTATATTTTTTAAAAACGTGTGCCTGGAGGTATAAAGATAAATACAAGTAGGTAGATAAATAATTTATTTTTATAATTTTATTTTTATTTATTTACGAACAAACGTCGGAGGTGTGGGTTTATGGGGCTGTACCCCAATTTTAAAACGGTCGATTTGAAAAAAAAAATATGTAGCGTTTCTCTAGGACACCCAAAAGTCACCCATTTGAATATAACACGTCATTTCCATAACACCCTGTATATGAAGCTTTTTCTGAAAATTGACCCAAGAATAACCTCCTTAAATATTAGCATGTTATTAAGGAACACCCTGTATTGCCACATGATTTTAGAAATTTGATTTCTTTCCCTGAAATACTGCATATGTTCATACCTGTACGGGCTTTGGTAACTTAGAATCAGCATCAACTATGTCGAGATTACTGGAATCATCTGTTCCATAATCCACATCGATCGGGTACAACCTATTCGGCAGTTTAACAAAGTTATGGCGATCTTCCCAATAATTACCAGATTTCTCATGGTACAAATCTTCAAATGATTTCTTGGCATCGTGAAGACTGCTTTTTTCATCAGTTTTGTTACCTACAGAACAATAAAATGTAGAGTAAACATTTTTCAGATGCCCTATTGGAAAGTTTAATATGGGACATTCCACCATTTATAAACAAAGACAAACCTCCAATGGTAGTTCCAATTCGTCCCCATCCTCTGTACACCCAATATCGTTTGCCAGAATCCGACATCAACAACTGTAACTTGTAGAAACTATTCTTGTTGCTCTGTACGTCGGTCACGCCCAATACCGCCGTGTACTTGTTCTTGTTGGGATCTTCATACACGTGCGTCGTATCTGCTAGACCACTGTCTGGGTCGACTGCAGAGC
Source organism: Barypeithes pellucidus (assembly GCA_963991005.1). Lineage (NCBI taxonomy): Eukaryota > Metazoa > Arthropoda > Insecta > Coleoptera > Curculionidae > Barypeithes > Barypeithes pellucidus. Next base: position 10,181,778 of record OZ022562.1, on the reverse strand, counting down.
CACCTAAAATATTTAAAAAAAAAAACCTACTCAACAAAATGTTACTAAATAAGACACATCAGTAATTTTCATGAATCGCTCCTCTTAAAAAGAATATCTACCTTTCAATTTAAGGTTAATTTTGCTGGGAACTTTGCTTGTGTATCTACTTTTCGATTTGAGTCCAGATTTGCTGGCAGATGGTTGTTCTGGTAGACGATTTGTTGGCTTTAAATAAAATTAAAAACCGTTATTACTAAGATAATATAGTTATTTAATAATGTATTTAGTAATGTAGACTATTATTTTACTATTGATATTCCTAATATTAATGGTGTAGCTCTGCAGGAAATTTCTCAACTGCGTTGCGTTTATTTTCGTAATTATAATTCCATACATTATTTCTTCTGTTGGAATATTAACTTACATCAGACCCCCAAGTACAAATACTCTTCTCAATAACAAAATTTGGAATGTTTCCTGCGTTGTCTTTAGCCCCATCAATAAAGTCCTCCGGTACAACCTGGATCTAAAAACACGAGCATTAAAAAAATACAAAACAAACTTTATTGACTACTTTCCTAATATATTTAACTTACATTCTCTGCCTCGGCCTCCTGAATCCTCAGTCCACGTTTATCAACCATTTGTTGATCAGCGATCACAGCCATAACTGTACTCCTGATTTTGGTAACA